>CM051238.1:201454581-203898748 GCA_027917425.1 Gastrophryne carolinensis | reverse complement strand
ACCTCACTTGGCTGGGAGGTTTGTATCTTCCTTTCTAGGGTTATAGGCATGTGGGATTCTGGCTCTGGTGTTGCATCCACCCCTTTAGTAAAGGGGAGCAGTTTAAGAAAGTACATAGAATCAAAGAACTATCTTTATATAAGCGCTTCAATATGTACTGGTGGAGTTTTATTGAATCTGTTGGTCTTTTGTTGGTACTAGTTCTTCTATGAATTTAAGAGTTATTTCCATTCGCTACCTGTATTGTGGGCTATTGGTCCACCACATGTTTTTGGTTTTCTGATGTTAGAGGACCTCCCACTCCCTGCTCATTTACAGTGGTGAATTACTAATGGCATTGTTTGGTGGAATTTACCATACTAGGCATCAGGAAGAAGATCCAAATATTGTACAAAAGCAGATTTTATTTAGTTGCCTCCAGTCACATTTTAAACTTCTTTGTGTGCTTCTGTGCAAAGGATTTTTTCATTTCACAAATCTGCCCATGACTGCTTATTATCTTTAAAACGGTAATAAGAATGCAAAAAAAAAAAGTTAAGTTATTCTGTTTGGTCTTAACTCCCATTGAGGTCTGTCTTTTTGAACAACGTTTTTTGTTAACTTGTGTCTTCTTCGAGCAAGCAATGAATTACACAGTACGGCATGTGTCGAAAAAAAAGCTGCTTTACTGAGCTGTTTACAAACAGAATGATGAAGTATTGTTTTAGGAATCACTCCAAGCCTAATATATGTGTGACTTGTAGAACATCCTACACTTGCCTGTTTGAGCAAACCTTGCCTCAGGCATTTCTTGTCTCCCCTCAAGCTCTGTTTAATATTTATGCGCCTCTGAATGTGTTACTTTTGCTTATTCAAAAAGTCCCAAACGTAGAAAAGCTTGATTGTAAGTTTTGATCTCTTATACAGGTTTTTATTTTCAGAATAATGAATCCTAGTTTGATATAAATGATTTGATATCTCGCTATACCTAAAAAACAGGTTTAGGTATAGCAACTCAACACATTTCCATTAGCAGGTGTGATGTCCTCTCTGCTTGTTGGCACAGCTTGATGGCATATCACAGGCTTTCATTGCAGATAAAGAGTGTAAGAATTCACTGCCTTCCACTGTAGTTAGGTACATCAATTTGCTAGATAAAGTGGACCTCCAGCAAAGTCACTTAAAGGTCGATTCAGAGCCAGGTAGAAATTCTCACTCCTTTTTTAGGAAAGAAAATTGCCATTGATTTTCATTGTTTACCTGGTGTAAATCTTCACATAGCTTTGAGTCAGCCCCCAATGAAAGTCAATGGCAATTGTCTCTCCTAAAACAGGAGTGAGAATTCTCACCTGGCTCTGAATCAACCCCTTAGATGTAGGATCTGTTCTACCTTCTGCTCCCGAGAGCTGACCACGGACTGTGATACAGACACGATACAGCTCAGCCTAAGGTTCCTAATGGCAGCAGATTTCTACCCAAGTTATTTGATAATGCCTGGCTGTCCTTCCATAGGAAGCCATACCTATGAGGGAACTTAAAGTGGTTGTGTCTGCCTGATAAAATTTACCCTTTAGGGTGTAACAAAGAAGTGCATTTCATAATGGAGTGTCCAGAAAGTCAGGAGGGAGAGGGGCTAGTAGACTTAAGATCCTGTGCTTAAAGTGGACCGTCACCCAGGGGTGATCGGCCCGGGAATCTATAAGATTCCCGGGCCGATCACCTCCCTGGATTGGGATGTCCCGCGGTGAGGGACCCCCCCAAAACCCCCAAAAAACGTACCTCATCAGCGGCGGCGCGTTTGTGAATGGCCGCGCGCACTGTCAGAGGGGCGCGCGAGAGGCGGCGGTGGACGCGCTGTTTGTCCGCCGCTGTCACCCGCTTGTCCGTCGGCGGTGATTGGTCAGCGCGGCCACGTGGGAGCGTGGTGAGGTGAGTTTTGGGGGGTTTCTGGGGGGTTTCAAACAGCGGGGCACCCTTAATCGGGGTGCCCCCCTGAAGTGGACCAAAACCCAGGATAGTCAAAATCCTGGGTGTTGGTCTACTTTAAGGCATCTGATATACCTGGTTAAAGTTTATGGTGTTCCCTAGACAGATTCTCCTATTGCTCGAAAGGCTTTGTACCTACTGTACCTTTGTACCCACTGGTTACTGTGATAAAATATTATCACTGGCAGGTGAGAGCTCGTACCTCAATCTTCCGAGAGCCTTTCCGGCGTAGTGCCATAACCGACCTCATCATGTCCAAACTCAGGTGGATAAAGACACTAGAGCTGCAGAAATGCAAGACAAATGCTACATCATGGGTTGCTATTGTGTTATGGCAGCTCTCGTGTCTTCTCCAAGGCTTTTACTCCTGAAGGCAGACTTTGCCTCTTGTATATTTCTGTATAATCGTATTTGAATTGGTAAGAATTTAATCAGAGCTAATTTGTTTGTTTTTACCAATAATAAAAGTTCCCTTAGATGTCCTAAAGCTGGGCATTCTATCAAAGTGTCCGCTGCCCCTTGGGCATTCTAAATAATTTGATAATACCCCAATGCAATAGCCTGAAATTGGAATGTTAACTCGCCTTTTTGTGCACCTATGTAGACTCAGCCAGTCATGTAATCTGCTGGTGGCACTGGCATATCACGTGACCAGTGGGAAGGCATAGTGTTTAATAAATTGCCCAATTTAAACGGGATCAATGCCCATTTTACATAAACTGGGTGGTGGTCCGCTACTGGGGGGGGCTATTGCTGGGTACCCCTCTCAATTAACCTGCAAGCCCTCTAAATCTAAACCTTAAACCAAACTCCCACAGCTTCTGATTTGCCGGCCACCAGCAACAAACAGAACACATGGCCGCCGCTGGCACGCAGCCACATTTTGCCAAGGTATACTTTAAAAGGTTTGCCGGGGGTTGCTCGAGGATGAGCCCCAGCCACTGAATCCCCCCCCCCCCCCAGAGGTGGAGCAACATGCATTTTATGTAAAATGGCTATTGGTCTGCTTTAAGACATTTCCTGTCCTTTGGTCTTCTCTCCTCTCAACTACAACAGTGTTGATTAGATCTGGATGGTACTGTTTTTGCTTGAGTTATTATATTCTCCCTTTTTCTTCAGCTCTACTCTTGCAGCCCAGTATTTTATTGTATTGAGAAGCAAAGGTCTTTATTATTCCTGTTTGATTTCAGATGCAGGCATAGAGTTCCCCCTGTTTTAATGGCAAGGTTTTCCTCTCTTTTACACACTTTGCTGGTGCCACTGGGGGCACATCAGAAATGCTTATTGCTGTCTGGTGTGGCAGCTGCAAACCTTTCACATAGTCCCCCCATGGCTACAGAGTAGTTCTTGGCACTTCTATTGTGCCGCCATGGTAGTCATAACATCGTTCAGTGCTCCTTGTGCTGTAGCTTGCCTGTAGAAATGGATTTATTTTCTTATCCTGAATATGTTTCTTTATTGTAAACATGTTTTTTGGATGAACAGTGAGGGAGGTAGGTGGGCAGCAGGTAGGTAGGTAGCAGATAGGTAGGTGGCTGGGCAGTCAGGCAGGTAGACAGGGCATATAGACAGGTAGGTGTGTGGGTGGGCAGATAGGTAGGTAGTTAGATAAGTGGGGTGGCAGGCAGGTAGGTGGGTGGACGAATGGGTAGGTGGCTGGGCAGTCAGGCAAGTAGATGGGTGGGTAGGTAAATGGGCGACAGGTAGGTGAGTGGGCAGGCAAGTAGGTAGGTGGGCAGGAGGTTGGTGGGTAGGCAGGCAAGTAGGTAGGTGTATGGCAGGCAAGTAGACAGGTGGACATTCACACAAGTAGGTAGGTCTGCAGCAGGTATGTGGGTGGGCAGGCAGGTAGGTGGGTGAATGAACGGGTAGATGGCTGGGCGGTCAGACAGGTAGGTGAGCGGACAGCAGGCGTGGGTAGGTAAGCAAGTAGGTAGGTGTGTGGCAGGCATGTAGGCGAGTTGGTTTTTAGGCAAGTAGGTGGGTGGGTGTTCAGGCAAGTAGGTAGGTGGCTGGCAGGCAGGTAGCTGGGTTGGCAAGTAGGTAGGTGGGTAAGTAGGTGGTACTCAGATGAGTGGGTGGGTCAGGCAGTAGGTAGTTACATGAGTGGGGGGCAAGTGAGTAGGCAGTGAGTATGGTAAGTAGGCAGATAGATGGATGGTTAAGTGGGCAAGCAGGTAGGTAGATATCTCATTGGGCAGTCAGCAGTGGCAACAGGACCGGCATCTCAGGCAGTCAGCGGTGGTGGCAGGAATGGAATCTTGGGAAAGTGACAGCAGCAGCGTGGAACATGTCAGCGGCGGAACATCTATGTGGCAGAAGCTGCCAGGACATGTTAGCGGCAGATGTGGTGGGACATCTCCGAACTGGATGCAGCAGGGCACATGGCGCCATCCAGCGTCGGCCCGGTGGTAGCAGTGTGGGACATTTCAGGAGCAGCGAGTGGGATATCATGTCAGCAGAAGCGGCCGTGTGGGGCTTCACTTTGGCAGCAGGGGGGGTGGAAACAAGCTGCATGGGAGTCAGGGGCCTAGGTGCGTAAAAGAAAGCATGCCCTGTATGCCCAACATTACAGCCTAGTCCCCAGCATATTCCCCCGCCTCACTAGTCCACTCAATTCACCCCATCTCCAGCACAGGGTAATTACACATTTTATAGCACACATTTCTGTGAACATGCTGGAGATGCCTGTCTGCTGAATGCCCTAGCAGTTCACCAATACTTACATTTTCCTGGGGAACTCTTTCAGGGGACACAGGGAACATCTGCACGCAGGTGCCACCGCCATTCCTCCACCAAAACTAGGTGCATGCCATTTCTGGTGGCTCCCATCAGATGGAGTTCTGCATAGAAGAGGTAAGTATCTGCTGCTGAAGTATTTCTAAATCTGGATGCCAGGTGGTGTGGTTAAAGTGGCCCTGAAGTCACTTTACTTCCATATAGAATGTGAGAGTTAAAGCAGACACATTCCCACAATGAATTGAATCCATCTGCTGGTGTATTTTTGTGCCAAGCCCTTCCATGGACCATCTGCCCCAGATAAAATGTACGCTCATACCACTGGCCCAGGCCAATTGCAGGGTGGCAAGTTGCTGTTTGCTTTTAGTGCAGGTTATCCCATTTAACTTGCTTGTAAGTCGATGCCTTCAATATTTGACAGCCTATGCACATACACATATATAATGTGTACACAATAAAGAGCCAGACTTTAATGAGCATTTACCAATGACTACAGAACCCGTGACCTTTTGACAATCAACCCCACAGGTCTTTGTGAGCAGCACTTAATTACAAATTTGCTGAAGGCATATTCATTATTGTGAAATCATTTTGAAATGCAAATGGCAAGAAGCTTTTAAAGGTGAATGTGTTGATGAAGCACCAGTGATCCTTTGAAGTAGGTGACCTGTCCTCTGATGGAGAGCTATTTCTGTGCAATGCCATGTGTAGAGGTCCTGCCATGTTGTTGATGGTCTTTAATTAAAGATCAAACTGTGATGAAACCAAGTGAGGAAGAAACAAACACATTCAGTTGACAGTTTATGCACTTTAATGCTTTGATCACAGAAATGCCAAACCTTGAAAAATCCAAGAATTGTAATGTTTTTTTTTTTTTAAATCTCAGTCAATTGAATCCTGATTTATCTGTTTTTTTTTCAATTGTGTATTAATATGTGCCTTGTTGTACAAAGAAAGAGAGAATGAAAATGTTCATTGTTTATAAAGTATTCCCATCTGAAAGCTCTTTTATTTTTCATTATATGGTATAGTGTGTGCACAGGCTGTGCCCAGATCACCAAAGCAATGAATGTTTAAAACATTTTTACATCCAGCTGCCTCTCTTGGCAATTAGAAGAGTGTAATGGCACTTGCTTAGAGATAGCTAATTACAAAAAAATCTATGGCTCCCAAGACTAATTATTTGAGTAATGATAACGTATTAGACATTTTGAAATTTCCGTTTCAGTGAGGCGTGCAGCATGCCAACATATAAGCAATATATGTCAAGGAGGGAATAAATGAAAATGAATCAAACACCTCTCCGGCGTAGGAGACTGCAGTGTCCTTGGGTGTGCTTTCTCTTAACAATATGCACACTTCTTCAGTTCTTTCCAATAACTGAGCTCAGCTTTGCTCTTTTAGATGGATAAGATAACGTGTGGTCAGAAAATAGTGATTTCCTGCAGAGATAAGCGTGTACATAGATTATGTTTCCCATCACTAACCCTTGTAACCACAATCATTATAACCTCTGTATGTGTCTCTTAACACATTGCTTGGCACTGGAGAAAAGAATATAATGTTAAGTGATCATTACAGTAGGATCCATTTCTAGAAAATGACATATGACTCATATCCAATATCAAATTTGATCATCAGGTAGATGCACTGTGGGTGAATATATATATTGTTTTTTGACAGTTCTTTCTTCATTGGACCTCTAAATTAAAACACATGCCACACATATTTTAATCCAGGGATAGATAGTCTTCCTGCAGAACAGAAAATGCACTGCTTTGCAAAAAAATATATACTTCTAGCAGTAATTTTGTGCTGAAAACAGGCAGGCCTGTTGCACCTCCATGCCTGCCTGCTTCCTCCGAATATCAGATCCAGATTAATGGGAGCTATGTCACTGGAAGCTTACTGCCAGAAGCAGATTTGGCTGTGCCCTAGGCAGTCATATGCAAAGCTGTCTATTTGATTTTTTTCCCCTCTGGTAAGCACAGAGCCTATTGATAAACCGGCCAATCAGCCTGCCTAGTAGATGGCCAGCTTGCATTTTCTTGGCTGTAGGACTGGATGTAAGGTCACTTGATTGTGTTCGTGCTTTTGAAATGTTTACCAAAACCCTATACCAAGTTAAACTCATTGTCCAGGCACCATTATTCCATTTGTGTAGGGCTACACAGGGCAATGTTCTCATGTTTTTCTGATTTGTAATATGAAGATGAGTAATTAAAAAAAAGTTTCACCTGATATTGCGCTGTCCTCTGTGATGGCAGTGGCAGAGCTGATTAATGCAAGCACACTGTGTGCATTGCATTGGAGTGAGATTGGCTTGAGTGGCAGTGTAAGGACTCTGTTCGAGCTTACCACTTAAAGAGGGTTTGTCAAGCTTACATGAGCCTTGGGTTTCGATTTGTGGTCAGGATCGGAGGGAGGCACTGAAGACAGCCAAGAGGAAGAAGAAACTTTTCTTTTCCATGACCAGAATGAAGCGACAGCATGGGTGTGGCAATGCATTAGGTAAGGTGCCAGACAATATAATTTTAAGTTCTATTGGTCAGTCCCTTTAACTGTTTCATTGTAAAGTAGACACGGGGGTCAATTCAGAGCCTAGTGAGAAAAAAAAGAAAATGCCATTCACCTTTATTTTTCACCTTGGGGCTGATTCAGAGCCAGGTCAAAATTTACACTCTGTAGACAATAAAAGTGAATGTCAGTATCGCTTCTAAAAAAGAAGTGCGTTTTCTCACCAGGCTCTGAATCAACCCCAATGCAAAATTTACTTCCTCTGTATTTGCATTTACCCTTTCAGTGCCAGCCTACCTAGAGATTTTGTCACCTTCTGTTGCTAGATTCATTTGCTATTTTGTGCTACACATGTTCAACTGTGATTTTTAAAGGGATTTCAAGGTACTTCCGAGGAACATTATATATTGTTTTTTCAGCAGAGTTTGGGTTTTAACATAGACTGTCTTGTTTGTTATTTTTGTAGTGTATTCTCAATACAATTCTCCCAAAAAATAAAAAATACATTCTCAAATAATATTTTAATAAATATGTACAGTTTATTCAAATAAAAAATTACGTTTTTTAATAAAGTCATATTGTGTGTAAAATCCCCATTTCTCCCATTTACAATGGTACCACATATGTATTGGTAGACACCCTTTCCTGCCCAGAAGACTCCCCCAAACTGAAACAGCACAAACAAATACTATGTGCACCTTGCATTTTTTCAATAACAACAACCCTTTACATTCGAAATACCCCCACAAACTATATATTCTCTGGTAGCACAAACCTCAAGCTTTCTAGGCGTACCAGGCTTGTTGATGTTGTAACAGTTTTCTGGAAGTAATCCATTGATGAATTTTTTGGTCGCACAGGGTTTCCTTAAAAAAAAGAATAAAAATGCAGAATCAAAGACATTTATCTTTAAAAAAACAATAGGCAAACAAGAAAAAACAAGTTAAATCTGAAAAAGCAAGTTCCCTCGAACAGAACAATACCCAACATGAATAGGTACTGTCAAGGGAAGAGTTGCCAAACACCCCAAATTAAAGCAAGGATAATTTTACTTGAAAATTTCAGCTCTGCAGACAAAGCGCGCACTTTGTGCTTTTTCAACCAAAATAACCCTTTACATTTGAAATATCCCCCAAAAACCATATATTCTCTGAAAGTACACACATTAAGCTTTCTAGACATATCCAGCTTATTGTAGTAGGCTCAGCTCAGTAATCACTAAAAGAATTCTTTGTTTGCATCAGGTTTCCCTAAAAACATAAAATGTATAAAAAAACAGAATAAAAACACATTTTCCTAAAATATCAATATGCAAACAACAGAAAACAAGCTAAATCTGAAAGCGCAAGGTCCCCCAAACAGAACAATACCCAACATGCATAGCAACTTTAACCCATTTAACTGCCAGTCTACTGGAAATATTGCCACCCTCTGTTGAAAAGTTATTTTTCACCATTTTGCTTAACTTGTTTAACTGTGATTTTTCCAGGAATTTCCATTTTTTTTTGCAGAGTTTAGGCTTTAAAGAGGAACTTCGGGCATAAAATAAACAGGGGCCGATCCCCCCCATCACCCCCTACTTACCTTTTGGATGTTGCCGCTGCCTGCCCGATCCTCGACCCGCCACCGGCTTAGCCATCTATAAATGCAGAACGGCTTTAGCCGGCCTCTGCAAAGTCCCACGCCGCTCAGCAAAATCTTGTGAGAATTGGGCGGGACCATCTCATCCCAGCCATTGGCACTGTGCAGGCACGAGATCGGGGGCTGTACGCAGTGATGGGATTCAAGATGGTGCCGCCTGTCGGAAGGTCTCTGGAATCCGAGGGACCCAGAAGATGGATCCCCAGGGGAGGTGAGTAGAGGCTACCCAAAGGTAAAACTGGAGGGGAGGGAGGTTTTAATGTTCCTCTTTGCATGAAATGTCTTGTTTGTAATTTTCCAGTGTTTTTGTAAGTATTGTTGAGGGAAAAAAAGGAAAAAAAAAAACTTTTTAAAAAGCCGGTGGCAGCGGGGCATACCCGATCGGGGTGCCCCGGGGGCAAGGACTAAAACCCAGGATAGTCAAAATCCTGGGTTTTGGTCCACTTTTAAGAAATTAACATTATGAGAAAACATTTGAATCACAACCTAGCTTCTTAGATATGGTTCAGTGAGAAGCTTCTTAAAAAGAAATAAACTGCTTGTTTTTTTTCTCATTTATTTTTAGCCTTGTTTATGAGAACAAACTGTCTTATTAGCAGAATTAATATTCTTTTTGTTCTTTTCATTTGCTCAGTAGTATGTATGTTTGTGTGTCTTATTTATATAAATTGCAATAGAGTCTCTCTCTTTCTTGAGTAGCTCAAGAACAGTAAATTTCACTTTCATTAGTCTGATAACCAGTGGAGATTTTCAGTATGCGCAACTATATTGTAATGTAGTATCTTTCTTTTTTGCTTTAAAGAAGTTGTAAATGAAGAAGTGTAGATAAAATTTTAAAAATACGCTTTTTTCTAAAGAAATGCCTATTTCTCTTTCAAAACATATATACATGTGCTTATGGTGGTATTTTCACCTACATCATCAGGAGATTCGTACAGAAAGGAAAACGTCATCCAGCTAGCAGCTGGACAACTATATTTTCTTATTTTGTTTTCTTCTAGTTTTCCATTCAGATATAGGGCTGACCTGATCACATACCCAGTTGCCGTGGTGCTATGCTTAGAGGCCTGAGGAACTAGAATTGAACAGTGAAAATGCGAAACCACCTGGAGCCTTTAGCAAGAAGTCCAGAAATCAATACAGACATTGGGTCCTAGTTTAGCTATTGTGTAGTTCCCTTTTTTGAGTTAAAAGGACATCAAATAGAAAATGCACTTTGCTAGCCTTAAAAAAAGGGGGGGGGCTATAATCATTAGGAAAAAGACTTCCTAATGAGTCTGTTCTGGGTCTGGAGCAATTTTAGACTCAAAACTCAAGGTTCTTCCAACACCAAGCCTGTCTCTCAAGCTTGAAGGCATTCTCACACCCATTTAGTAGGGGGAGGCAGATTTGGGTTTGTGGGCACCTGGCTGTCCCAGGTGGTGGATGGCTGAGTCAAGTGGGAAGTGGCATACACATTGGTATGTGTCTATTTACAGTGGAACCTCTTAGTCTGCGGTTGCATAAAGATGAAACTGCTAAATAATTGTTTAGAGCTGCTACTCGAGATTACCAGCATCTGGTGAACCATACAACTAAACCTTAAAAGCTGGTAAAAAAGCAAAATGTTGCCACTGCAACCAAATTTATTTTCTATAGTTCCACAAAATAAACAATGGCCCCAACACTTTGTTAGACATAGGAAGGTTATATACTGGAGCTGCACCTCATCGAATAGGAGGTTTGTCATATGCAGTGAGGAGCTGTTTCTTGCCCCTGGTGTAAAGTGCTTCATGAAGAAATGGTGAATTTGGGTTTCAATGACAGTGAGAGTAGGTAGTTTACTTTGCCAGAATAGATTACAGTATGCTGCTCTAAATAGTGAAGAATTTAAGAGTTATCCAAAGAAGTGCAGAAACATGTCCTAATGTTTTGATAAATTAGTTTTTAGTGATTTTTAAAAAATATGGATATAATAATAATGGTCTCCAGCACCGCGTCCACTTAAAACGTGATTATTCATTGTTCCTCGGTAAAAGCAATCCACGATATACAATAAAATCCAATTGTAAACTGGACCCCCTTGCTTTCTAACGCGCTTCAGACCTAGAAGGGGCCTTAGTAATACAGTCAATAAAAATAAATCCCTTACCCTCCTAAATAGATGAAGACATGCACGCTGATTCCATGCTGGTTTCAGGGACTGGGCCAGCCCCACCCGTAGGATTGGTAAAAAGAGTAACAATATTCATCTGAGCCAGCTCCACCCGCATGACAGGTAAAAAGAGTAGCAATATCCATCTTGGCCAGCTCCACCCGTATGACAGGAAAAAAGGGACCAATATACACCTTTTATTTACTATGACTTAAATCCCCCGGTTCCCTGTTTAAAAAAATGTTTCAGTGATCCCACAATGCATGCCATGGCAGAATCCCACCAGATGCAAAAATCCCTGCCAAGCAGGTCTGAATGGCTGGCGCAAGAATGCATGGCTAGAGGGGATGACAGACGAAGTGCTCTGTGTTGGTGTTTGTTTAATTTTAGCTTCCTATGTCATTCTTTCATAGAGAACTTATTGAAGGGAGATCCTGGGGGGAACAGGGACCAATACTCAGTATTTGCAAAATCCTGAAATTTGGTCCACTTTAGGAAAGGTGATGTACTCAGGGAAGGTAACATTTTGTTCCCTCTAACTTTTTGTCTTACAACAATACCGCCTTTTACAACCCCAGTTATTTATGTATCTCAGTCAGCAATTTCAGGTAGATAGCTGCCTCCTGCCATAAACCTGATTGTCCAGGTATCTGACTATAGGTCTATCGCCTATCGTCTATAGTTTATACAATCAGGCAATGTTCACAATATGCAGTTGCAGATCAAGTGCATATTGAGTTTTGCCTATCACCTGCATTGTTGGTTGTAGTTCCATCGAACAGAAACCGAATACATCTGCATTTGCAGTTTTGTTGTAGCGCAGCAAGACAGATATTTTTGACTATGTTTCGACCACACTGTATCAAAACGAAGAGGTGTGAACGGTCCCACAGAGGATTCATTACATGGATTTCTGCTGATCTGCAAAACACAGAAAAGCAAACACATCCAAACAGGTGCAAACTTAGCCTAAGAGGTGAGTTCAATGCCTTTATCACATGTGGAGTGCACAATGGTAGCGTAAATACATTTATAGTAATAGTGGAGCAATGCATTTACCTTTGTCATTCTTTTACTTTTTCTTTATTGATGTTCCAGAAAAAAAATAGAGATTACATGTCATACATCAATATAATTTTGACCTATTTTACTACATGTAATAAGATATATTCAGGCACCAAATGTTAGATAGTCTACTATTAAACTTGTCTGCTATAAAATTACTTTATTAAATTTGGGACTAATGCTTATATTTAAATATTGTGTATACATATTAGGAAAATCCAACAAAGGACTACATAAAACAGTTATTCCCCTACTAAAAAAGAACAAGACATAAACTGAAAAAAGGAAAGTATCAAAAGAAATGATCTCGCACTCCTTCTCACATATAGTGGAGTCTTTAGATCTTACATCTTCAATGTTACTGAAAAAAAGGAGGAAAGTATCAAAAGAAATGATCTCACACTCCCTACCTTTTGTCATTCATATAGTGGAGTCTTTAGGTTTTACATCTTTCAGTGTTACATACATAAGCATAGCAATAAATATGAATGCTACTCATAACTGTAAACCAGTTATTATCATTATATCGTTACAGTTATAATTATCATTTTCTTAATATGGGGATGCATTAATAACAGGAGTTGCAGAACACATACAAACAGATAATGAGTGCCTTGATTAGATGAACTTCCTGGAGGGAGGGAGGGAGGAAGGAGGCTTGAGAGTAGAAGACATTGCAGAATACTGCTGGTATAAACAAACTCATGAGCTTCAATCATTGAACCAGGTGAAAAAAGTTGGAAAGAGACGTGACCTAAATAGAAATGTAAAAAAAAAAATAAAAGCACTGTTTTATATGTAAATGCATCTACACGTAAATGTTTATAATTAATAAAAATTAGAATAATCTTTTTATCTTGCTGATTTGGCTTCTTCACTTCCCTCAATCTCAGTAACATATGAATGCCGTAATCAAGATCACATTTTAAAGCCATGTCAAATTTAGTGTAATTGGTCTTGGCAATTTGTGTCATTAAGGAAGGAATTTGTTTTCCCACTTTTCCTTTGGTATTTGCTAATGCAGCAGTCAAATAAAAAAATACTATATTATATTGTTTTTTTTTTTTATATCCATTCAGTATAAAGCTTTTAAAGAGAACCTCAAGTCTTTGGGGACAACTTTGGGGACACCTAAATGCCCCTGCTTTGGTGACATTAGTGGAAAGACTGTTCTACCTAATCCAGGACTTTAGTCAATTCAGAACTGAGGCCCTGCTTCAGCTCATTGGCTGAACAGTTGTTGAGAAACGTATGGATTGCTAACATGCTTTACGGACCAGAGATATCAGAATTGTGCTTTAAGCCTATATGTCCAGGGACAGGGCTACACCTACTTACCCGCAGAGGAGTAGCATAGAATGTGGTGGATATTTGTTCCTCAAAAGTGTGTAGATAAGCCACACCCAAACCACACCCCTGCCACAGAAATTACCCTGCAAAGTGGTCAGTTTACCAAAGTTTCCAAATTTAAGTCCCTCAAAAAATGGTCAGTCTAGGGATGTCCTACCTTTTTTATTCATTGTGTGTATGGGTGTGTGCCAGACTCTGCCTTGGCATGCCCCCCTGTCTGATGCGACAGAGCACACCATGACTGGCGTACAAGTCTATTGAATGGGTAAAAATGTAAAGCCTGGACTTGGAATGGAACTCATAGGAGGTATTTTAGTGTTACACATAATAAGATATAAGATGGTTATATCTCTTAACAATATAATAGACCAGCAACACATAGATGCCTGCCTTATAATATAGATTTAGCAATCTTCAATGTACAATATATTCATTCATGTCCAAATTGGAATGCCTCGCTGTGTGAAAAGACACCTTTTCCAGCTGCACTCCCTGTGCTGTAAACAGTAGGGAGCAAGAGCTTCTGCATCCCCAGCATACGGCTGTGCGCACACATTTGGTAACGGTCATTTATATAGGCTGGGAGCAGGAACCTGTCTGACACTTTTTCTTCTGATTGTCGAGTCATTTGCCAGACATTAAATATGCACAGCAACTGGCTATGGTCAGATGAGAGCCAGCTCATGCACCGTAGGACCAAGCAGAGCAAGGCCTTGAAAACCAGCCATAAAGGGACAAACCAGGTAATGGCAATAATAAGGCAGCAAGCAGCTGACCTGATTCCTGTTTCATATGTCTCCAGTTCATTACTCTTTTTGCCAGCTAGAAGCAGTGGTAGAAGATTGACCTCCTCCTTCAATTCTATTTCTACAGGATCATGCAAAAAAGTGGTCTAACAGCCACTCTGTGCTCTGTGTGAGTGAGCATGAGGGTTGTCCCCAGTTGTCTCTGACCACTGCATGCATGACTCCTAAAGCTGCTCAATGACACACTGACACACCCTTACCAGACCATCTATGACCGGAAATGATAGCAAAACAAGCAGCTTTGTTTAGAATACATAATTCATTTTACACTGATTCCATGGGGGATAAGGTGGGCGTGGTTAGTGTGTGTCTGGCCAGAAATTGTAAAGAAGCACTATCACAAATTTGTCTAATATTGAAGAAAATTATAGAAAGCAAGAGGAGGGGTTACCTAGAGAATATACCCTGTGTGAATACATTCCATCCAAGCTTGCTGTTCTCTTTTATTGGAAGAAAAAAGAAACGTGACCGTTTTACAATGGAGAACAGCGTGTTTAAAACCTTGTAATATTTGGCCAAAGCATTGTCAGTAAAACAAAATGTATTCTTCTTCTTATTATTTAATCAGTGGAACTGCAATACCAATACACCGCTATTCCAGCACAGGCTTGCTCCGGAGACAGTTATAGTTAAGTCACAATATAATTAAAGATGACATCCAAGAATTTTGTAACAATCCACCCATCCCTTCCTCCCTCAATGTTAAGCCCGATTTAGGCAATAACATAAAAAAAACATCCGAAGCTTGGTTTTTGAGTGACATATCAGTCACCCAGTTCCATGTAGCAGTGTAAATGTACTGGTCTGTCACTCAGGTCCACATGTCCCCTGTAGAACCCTACCCCCGCTGTCATCAGGGGAGCAGGAGCGGACTGATCATAGAGAGATCCGAGAGAATTCCCAGTGGGCTGCATTGTTTTAGGGCCAGTTGGGCAGTTGCTGCTTCTTGCACTCCCATCCAATTTCTGCCTCTAGTCTCCCCCAGCTCTCATATACTTGACCCTACTGCCCAACACCCCAAGAAACCACATTTCTGCCTCAAATGCCATAACCTCCACATCATGGCTTTAGGGGGCCTTACCGACCCCTGTCACATTAACTGCCCCTACAATAATAAAGCTTCAGTACCATTGATTTGGGATGTTACGAGGATTTGGGTTGTCATGGACTGGCCGAGCTGGTAAAATCTTGGACTGAATTTTGGCACCAGTCCGCCATTGCAGGTAAGGATTACAGCAATCAGGTGAGTTGTTTTATTAATTTAAGGCCCAAATCAGGCTTAGCACAGATAATTGGGGTTACAAAAAGCTTGGACTTAAAGTGGTCCTCAAAAAATCAAAGCTTAGTTAATTGCTTTCCTAAAGACCCATCAATGACATAAGCTTTCTGAAAGGGATTTACATTATGCAGATGTTTGGAATGCATGGCAGCGGCCATCTTGCCACATGAAGAAGCTGATTTTGAAAAAACAAGTCTCTGTCAAAATTGCCTCATACTGTAGCTCTGTGCAATCATCTATTTCTAGCCAGAAGTAGCAAGCTTTCAGCTGTAATGGCTCATCGCTGAATAAAATACATTGTATACATTGAATGCCCTGACTAAGTGCTTTTGCGGCAGCCACCGCTTTAGTGATACATTGTAACGGCTCCCCTCACACAGATTGCTTTGCTATATTAGCTGTTTATTCAGTGTGTGCATGTGTGAAAAAATGAGAGGCAAGCTTCCCCTTGTTTCTGTGGCATATATCTATCTGTTTGGTGTGAATTCTCATGAGTAAGCAGGACTATCAGGTGTGTGGCAAGATGGCTGCCCCCTTGTAATTCAAGAGTGGATAATCTATATGCCATTCGACAACATCTGCATTGTGATAAAGAGGAACATTGGGGGAAGTTCAAACCTCCCCCAAGCTTCACCAATCTGCTGCCCCCCCCTTCTGATTTTACCTTAGGACGTTCTTTACTAACCTTGCCAAGGGATCCATCTTCTAGGTCCCTCAGTTTCCAGGCGACCTTATGACAAGCGGCGCCATCTTGCATCCCATCAGGCACTGCACACAGCCCCTGATGTCGCTCCTGCACAGTGCCCATGAATGGGATGCAATGGGACCGTCTGAAAACCTGCGGGACTTTGCTGAGCTGCGAGATCGCCGTGGGACATTGATGAGCATGCTTGTCATTAACAGACAGCTAAGCAGGCGGCGAGATGAGGATCAGGCCCTGAAACAGCCGGATGTCGCGGCAGCAGGCAGCGGCCACATCCAAAGGTAAGTAGGGGATGATGCCCCTATTTATTGGTCCAATGTTCCTCCTTAAGCTCTCTCAAACTGCTTATGCAACTGATCTTATGAAGGGAATCAATTTACTAAACATTTTGTTTTGAATGGAGGTTCGCTTTAAGCTTATTCCTTCCACTAAAAATAAAATGTAAACTTGGCTTATTTCTTTTTCATGTAGAATGTCTGCTCGGCTTGCAATCTAGCATATTTATGAGGATTTTTACTATTGGTTCAGATAGAGCTGCTTTAAGGTGGAAAAAGTCTTGACCAAAGACAAAAAGAATCTGTGTTAAATTGGTGGATGAAGCATTTATTTTACAAGCATGAATGAAAAGCTTATTTTTTCCGTTTTAGTGCTAGACTTTATATGCTGTTTTTTTCCCCAGTCTGATCATATTCATACAGCACCAGGTTATGAATAGCTCTCTTTGTTTCCACCTTAGGAGGAAAGAAATGTAATGTTATCAAATCATTTTATTACTACAATATTTTAAAGATGACTTGCTGTGACTGATTAAATATATAGTTATAAAGTATTGTTCATTTTCTTTTAAATATGGTCTGTTTCCCGTTGCATTTTACATTTGCAAAATAACCCTTTAGTTAAGTTGCCATGGAGACATGTGTAGGAAGTGCTGCAGAATCCAGCAATGTACGGGTACTGACTCACTGGGAATGTTTTAAATGCATTACATTACTGAGTGTATGCGTGGCTTTTCAAAAGGACAGAGGGGCAGTAATCATAACCTAGCACCACTCCAGTGTCTATGCTTGAAATAATGTTTGATAAAATCACTCAGATATACTTTGCTATACAAAAAAAAATCAATTGCCCCTTACAACAGTTGAGGTTATTATTATTATTATTGTTTATTTATATAGCGCCATCATCTTCCGTAGCGCTTTACAAAGTAGTAATTACAGACAGGGTAGAAACATACGGTACATATACTAATTCAAATGCAGTTTTACAGAGTTGACAATGGATATTCTGAATACAGGATACAATAGGGGAGAGAGCCCTGCCCTTGCGAGCTTACAGTCTAAAGGTTTAACATATGTATTCATTTTCCCATCAATATTACTGTCAGACAAATGTATGTGTTTTGTCTATTATTTAATCACAGTGGGCAAAACCAGTCCTGGAGTATAAAAAATTCCGACTGGTCATATTGGGCGATCAGCAGAGTACGCTGCGCTGCCACATTATGTCCGCGGTGCATGCTCTACCCGCTGGGCCACTGCCACTGGGCCGCAATGTCTACAGAGTGGGCAAAGAGCAAACAGCAGTTGCTCCCTCTACTCAGTGTGCTTTTCCCACCCTGCAGACCTTATGCTTCTGGAATAAGGAGTGCCCTGCTGGCTGCCAAAAATGACCACCACAAGATTCTAGGACTATGTTTGGGCCACACTGCAGGGCATCCCAAATAAGGATGTTTTGAAAGGAAGGGTTTCATCTGTTTTGACCTCATTAAAATGAACTAAAATTGGTCCCCTATCTAAGATCCCAATTGTGGATCCTAATTTAGGATGCTCCACAGCAAGACCATCTATATATAACCCTGCTCTCTGCTCTGCATGCTCAGAAATAGTCACATAATTGGGCACATGGTTCAATGGTGATGGATTGTTTAGGACAGTCATGTCCTAAGTCAATAAGAAAACTGGTAGCTCTGTATGGTGCGTCCTCTCTATCACCTGCCTTCCATCACCACGCATTCCTAGGATTTTTGCATCCATCGCCTAATGATGTTGTTTTATGGCATAGTCGAAGGCTATGAGGGATTATATTTCAATGCAGAAAAAGGTTGCTTGCCAGCTTCAGCTCGATAAAAAGTTAATATATATTGTAGTCTCATTAAAATCATTCCAGGATCCATAGTAAAATCATCATACAAAAAGCAAAAGAGGTTCACATGATGCATTTCAAGGGCTACTGTACTCATGCAGTTTTTTTAATCATGTTATACAGCTTAGGGTTTGTGCTGCTTTACCTTTAAATGCTTTCTTGCCATGGGATACCACTGCACTATGGGTCAATGGTTAGGGCTCTCCTGCCTAGCACTGAGTTGATCTGCCACTAATGATACACCTATGATGATGCTGAGGCAGTGCCTTGCTGGGAGGAGTGTCATTACAATCTATAATAGGAGCAGCCCAAGATGAGCACAGTAGTTCTTTACATTTACATGAGCTTAAGCCAGTTAGGGAGCATAGCCAGTATAGCCAACATCTCATCAAAGTGAGGGCCATTGTCAAAGTGCTCCTTCTATCACAGGAAAGAAACATAACTCCCTACCTTGACAATCTTCTGGTGGAGCTCATCAACATACTTTTTGAGGAGAGCCTTGTGTCTGATGTCTAGTTGGCCTACTTTCCAGCTGGAAACTTTATAGCAGACAACAATAGACAGGTCCTGGAGGTCTTCTCCTGTCTCTTTCATTTCCCCCACCCCAATACGATATGCTGCTTTGCCACTTCAAATGCATATTTGTGTATTTGTGAGCTCCTCTGTTGTTGCCCTCCCATGCCTAACCCGTTTCATGTGAAACTTTTGTGTGCCATTTGGTCACTAGAACACACCCTGCATTGCTGAACTCTGTACCTGCCCTGTGCCTGTGGGCTCCCCTGCCTTTGAATTACCTCTTACCTACTCTGCATTGGCCTATTGTGTGCCCTTTGGTCACTAGACCACCCCCTGCATTGCTGAATTTGGTTCCTGCTTGTGCCTGTGGGCTCAACTGCCAGTGCTCCCCCTTCTGTTCTGGACTGTTGTGTGCCCATAATCAAAAGGTATCACCTGCCCAGTGTTGATGGCTCTCCTGCTGCTGAATTACCCTCTCCACATTGGACCTTTGTGTGCCCCTTGGTCATCTGACCACCCCAGCACATCGGCTCCTGTACTTGCTCATCCTAGTTTTGTGTGTTCTTTCCTTGAAATAAAGCTTCACCATACCACTGGCGTGCGTACCTGTTCTGTCATCCCACATTCCTTCACAGGACAGGGGAAGGCACAAGGCTTTAATTTAAAGCCAGAAATTTTCTCTAGCAGGAATGTTGGGTATTAAAAAAGAAATTTAAGTTTTCTGCCCTGCAAGTAATTATGGGTATTATTTTTTTTCAACATGTACTGTACAGTAAATGTAAACAGGATGAGGTAAATAATCTTGCTTGCAATTGGCATTCCAAACTTGAGTTTAGATTAGGTTTTTCAATGCTATTTGATGCATCAGAAGCGAACCGGTAAAGGCAATCCAAATCCAGGATTATATTACATCTGCATTTCACCACCTAGAAAATCTCTGTTAATCCATTGTAAATGCAATTTGCCAATAGTTCAGAAACCCCACATAAGCCTTCACTGTGAACATAGCCTTTACTTTTGCTTGTCAGTCTGGTAACTGGTTTACTTTTCCATTTTCCCACCTTTTCAGTCGTGTGCCTCGTTTTATATGCAATGGCAAATCATCCGAAGTGAACAGTAGGCCATATTAGAAAAAAATCATATTGAAACTCCTGGAGTAATCCAGGATGTGCTTTTTTAATGGCTACATCGCCTTGGTTTGCCTGCGGAAGGTCATATTTTATATTGCCAATCTACTTTGGAGGCAGAACAGTCTTTAACCCCTGTGAACTACTTTAGCTGCTGAAGAAGTATCGGCTATAAAACCTAAAATGGATGGTTACATTTTTATGATGACAAAAATTATAGTTCTGTAGCCTGAGTTTGCTAAAATAAATATCCTAAAATTTTTCCTTCGACACCCCTCTCTATTTTTCTTCATGTAGGTATTTCATTTAATATACTTTGGGGAAAAATGGTAATTACTCAATGGAGTTTTAAAGTATTTTGGCAATATTTGCAAAGTACAACATCATGGCCTGAAAAATAACTCCTGCGTGACTTGCCTTTGTTCTGTTTAACATGCCTTAGATGTCCAAAGAATTGGAAGTGTGTAGAAACATAAAGAACATTCTTCTTTATTCATGGCAGTAGTAACCCATAGTAACCACTTGTTACTCTTTATTGTAAAGAGCGCATTTTATGTCAACATTTATACATGCGGTAGACATATACTAAAAGTGGACCAAAATCCAGGATTTTGACTATCGCAGGTTTTGGTTGCCCCTGGGGCACCCCGATGGGGGATGTGTGAAACCCCCCAGATCGCCTAACTCCAACTCACCTCTCCCCAGTCCTACGGCTCATGAGCAGCCTCCCATCCAATCAGCGTGTTGACCGACGCAAGCTTGTCTAGGCTCGTCTAAAGAGCTGAGTCTAGCTTAGCTGCCTCGAGTGCCATTCACAAAAGCCTTTTTGCCCATGCATGGTTGGACCAGGGGACAAGGTTAGTATTCCAGGTGATCTGGGGGGTTTCACGCAGCAGGGCATCATGATTCTGGATGCCCTGGAGGGAAGGAAATTAGCGGCCCTGAAATCTTATAGATTCCAGGACCAATGGCAGTGGATTTAATTAAAATCTCGCCAAGTATATGCATTACATACTATACATACAGTACAAGGGATTATTTGTGTACATTAAGTTAACTATAGGAATAAGGTGAGAGTTTCTCTCATCCCTAAAAGGGCTCCCTACTCTGGGCCCCCTGATACTGTAGCACCACTGTAGCACTAGCAAACATAGTCAGAGATTTCTTAGTTTAGACCTTGTGTACACCTCCAATGCTCAATTGATGCTACAGTGTTGGTGTACAGTGCACTACGATTGCATACTATGCCATAGTAATGATGATTATTTTCCATGATATGAACAACAGGTAACTTTTTTAATCCCTAGTCTCCAACATTGGGTAGGATTGTGGGACAAAAGAGAGAAGCGATTTTTAGAATAGGGGAAACATCTCAACTGCCCATTACATGGTGCCACTTGGTCCGGGTCCTAGTTAATGTGCAAATACTGTAGTTAGGGCTACATTAAGCAGGGGCGCTACACAAGGCCTCGGTGTGCATCCCTGCTGTTAGTCAGGTGGAGGCAGGGTCAGTCTTTGATAGCAGGTACAGGAAGTGCTGTTTATTTTTCTATATGCCTGGGTTGTTCCTTTAAGATTAAGTTAAGGTGAGATGTACACCAAACAGAGCAGCAGGTGGGTTAAGTTTAAGAGGCAGTTAAAAAAGATATTTCAAGCAAAGGGTTAAATTAGTCAGCTTTCTCCTTGGCCCACGCTGGTTATGGGGGCTGCATCTTTTACTCATCAGCCCTTTGCATTCCCTGATAAACCCTACTCGCAGTCCTGAAAATGAATTCACTTCTGAGGGGACTGAGACATTGATACATGTATGGATGAAACATGCTCTGATGTGGAGGAGGCATTGCAGGAAGGATAGATTTCACAGGAGGATATTAAGACATATAAAGCAGGTTAAATGAAATATGCCACTGACAGCCAGCACTCTTTGCCTGGAATGCTCATTTAAGGTAAGAGGTAAAAGGTATAAACATAATTAAACATAATAGCTAAATCTCTGTTGCTAAGTCTGATTAAACTATATATATAAATATATATATACAATCTCTTTCTTAGTCCCACAATGAAGTGATGTAGCACAGCATAACTGACAGTCAGTCTTGTTTCTGGTCAGTGTTACACATCCTATTAATCACATCCTAATTAGCTATATTTTTTGTTTTGTATTCCTTATCCTGTTCCTAGTCTTGGATTTCACATTTATTACAGCCTACACATTATCTAGCAAATCTCCCCCATATGTCTGCTTAATCAGCTTCTGCACTAGTAGCCAATGGGTAATATTGGGACATGCTTTAAATTACAGATATTATACAGAATGGATCAAGAAGGTTTCCGGGACATTTTTCTCTGTAAAATTAATTCACTGGAAAACCAAGTTTTTTTTGGTAGATATTGCAAAGTCACTTTTTACTAAAAATGCATCCATCCAATGTGTAACATTTTCAAAGACTAGGTTGGAATTTCGGTAGATGGTGGGATTTCGTAGATGTCTCCATTTGCCTGCATCTCTTGTATGTGATTCTGCAACTATAAGAAAGACCAGTAGCCAGATTCTCTTTATCGGGAAGGTGGAAGGGTCAATTTATTATAATATAAATATATATATATATATATATATATATATATAATTTTAAAATTCCGTTTTTATTTTGTTTAGGTAGAGCAAGGAAAGTTAGCCGAATTTAGTTTTCTTTTTGCTGTTATTTCAGTGTATTTGACCACATTGTTGAAGTCTAGGCCATTATACCCAGTATAGTATAAACATATAACCACACTTTATACACCATAGAAGTGTAGCCCTGTACTATACACAATCTATACCCCAGAACAACTGCCACCCTGAAATAGTGCACAATCCACATGTATACTCTAAATAAATAATACATAATTTTATTATGTCAGTAACAAAATAAGACAAAATCACCGTAACTGGAAAGACTATTAAAAAGTGGTGTGCCATGGTGTCCCATGCAATATAATAATAAATAACAGTTCCCTGTGTATCTATAGGACCCCACTGAATCTGTGGGAACTCCTGATGAAAAGTGTTATAGTGACATAAATATATGCACCAATGTAAATAAATGTAATATATCGCTAAACAGAAAATGAAACTGCTCAATAAAACACAGATCCCAATAGGTCTATTAGCCCCTAATGGACACGTCTCAGCACAACCAGCTACAGTATATAACTGCAAAGTACGCAGTGCAAACGTAATAAAGAGAAAAAATCACAAAGTTTAGATATAAAGACAGCAGTGATACTCATCTGTGAAAGTGGCTGACATCCCAAAAGGCCACGCGCGCTCCATGGTGATAACCACCACTGCCTCAGGGAATGTCATTATATCCAGTTTAGTATAATGATTTAACAACAGTTTAAACTTTATATGCTTTGCTCTTTTCTTGTAAAACACATACTTATCTGCAGGGGTGTAACTATAGGGAGTGCAGGGTGTGCGACTGCACCAGAAGCCCGGGAGGTCAGGGGGGCCCATCATTGTTGTTCCTGTGTCTTATTTATCATATTTGTGTTCACTTGACATCATTTAAACAAAGGAAGTATCATTTGTATTGACTGTTTTAGTCTGTAGTTTTCTAGCTGCATACAAAAACACAGAAAAAGTATATGGTATAATCCTTAAAAAGGGGCCCATTTGCACCATCACTGCAGATTTGACATCTCTATGATCAGCTTTATTAGGGCAGGATATAAAAAATAAAATATAAAAACTCACCTGTCCTGTCGCTCAATCTGGCCGGGGCCTGAAGGAGCCCCCCCTGCTTCCGCCGCCACTGACAACTGCTAAAAATAAATGAATAAAAATGACATTTATTCACCTGCGGTCCTTCCTGGGGGGGGGGGGGGGCTTTAATCCTCCCTGGCTCTTCCATGGTGAGAAGAGGGGCCAAAATAGGACCTCTCCTCCAATTCCTCCACCGTCCCCACTAACCCTGCCTTTTGTGGGCAGTGTGAATGACGTCATCCATGACTTCATCAGGCACCTGTCCAAAGATGCTCAGTAGTGCTGGTGATCCCTGGAGGGAGGCTGCCATCGGAGCTCTGTGGGACAGGATTGCTGGGGGACAGTGGAGGGTCGAAGGTGAGTAAAGAAAAATAAATGTCATTTTTCTCTAATGTGTGTCTTTTTTCTTTTTTTACATTTTAGCCTTTTTAAAGTGGACCAACACCCAGGATTTTCACTATCCTGGGTTTTGATCCACTTCCGTGGGGCACCCCGATCGGGGCTGCCTGAAACCCCCCAGAACACCTGATAAAACTCACCTCATCCCACTCCTACGGCACATGTGCGGCCGCTCATCCAATCAGCGCGCTCGGAGCCACTGTGGTATGCTCCCCCAAGCTGCGTCAAACCACAGTGGCTCCGAGCACGCTGGTGGACACATCTCGCGCTTCCCTCTAACAGGGAGCGCGCCTGTGACGGCCATTCACAAACGGCCAGCGTGGGCACGCACCCTGCTAGAGAGAAGAGTGAGATGCGGCCGCAGCCCGCACATGTGCGTTGGCCGGGAGTAAGGTAATGTTAGAGGGCATCCTGGGGGGTTTCACACAGCGGGGCATCCCGATTTTGGATGCCCCGCAGGGAGGGATCAGATCGGCCTGGGAATCATAGATTCCCGGGCCGATCAAGGAGGGTGTTGGTCCACTTTAAATGGTAAGGTATCCATGAGACCGCTATACCAGTTTACAAGGCTTAAGGGCTGGCAAATCACCTGCAGCTAGCGGGTGACTTGCCATTAATCCCCAGCCCCCTCATTATCTGCCTCCCCAAACAGGGAGGAGCTGGATAGGGGGAACCCCACATGTTTTTCTTGGGGGATTTTTAACCCCATGCTATTTTTTTTTCTTTTTACCCCTTTTTTTTTTTTATAAAGTGCTCCTTTCAGTTTGACAGGTCTTTTGGGCAGGAACAGGGGGCTACTGATACATATGTGGGACCATTGTAATCGTGAGAAATGGGGCTTTCGCGTGCAATATAAAATAATAAAATCAATGTTTTATTTGAAATAAAGCCTTTTTTTTTAAATTAAAAAACACATTTGGAATCACTAACACCTATGTTATATTGCACGTGTCTAAATATTATTTAGAAGCAGAACAAACCGTATGATTGCTCGGGAAGCCTCGCTGATGTAGTTAAGGGTTTAGACATTACTGGAGGGATTTGTCATTTGCACATTGATTTCCATACATGGGGCTGGATCATATCTACAGCGACAGATAAGCCATCTGGAAACTCTCAAGATATGGGCTCTGCTTTATGAAGCAATCAATAATGCTGATGCAAATGAACAGAAAGACATTTGCTGCCTCTGCTCCTTCTCCAGAAAATTTTTACAACTTGATTAATGAGCACAAGCAGACTAATATCCTTGGTTATACCATATAATTAAGAATGACAATAATATTATTTAGCTGCAGTCCTTTACATTATGATACATAAAAAAATCTGCAATGCTCTCAAACTTTGGTTTAATGATGTTGGAGAAGCTGTGGCATGCTATGAATTCTGATGTGGACTTACTGACCTTAAAGGAATAGAAAGCTTTGTGCATTTTCAGAAAGAGCATGGTCTAATAATATTTATCATTAGATACAGCTATTGCTCTTGCATATGCTCTAAGGCAGCACCCACGGCTTACACCTTGTACCTTCTGTTTCCTGTGTTATAACATAGAATAAAACCCTGACCATTTTAGTTTTGGCCTAGTGGTTTAGCTTTAGTCTTTAGATTATAAACATGTTGGCCTTGATTCAATAAAGGTAGAAAAAAAACCTCATGGTAGTAAAAAGTTCAATTCATGACAACAAAGCCTGAGAATGTCACTGTTACTGAATCACTAGATAAAAAGACAATGAAAGTCAATGGCACTTTTTACTCCTAAGAAAAGTAGAGAACTGTTTACTCCTTTCTACACTGTAGTAAAAGCTGCCATTGACTTTCATTGTCTTTTTTTCTAGTGATTCAGTAACAGTGAAATTCTCAGGCTTTTTTCTCGTTAATTGAATTTTTTACTACCATGAGAATTGTTTTCTACCTTTATTGAATCAAGGCCATTATATCTGTATTATGGGAAAATTTATTTTAGCAGGTATGGGTATAATTTGTGAAGTGAGGCCAAAATTGCAATGATTAGGCCCTCTCCTCCACTTCCCCCATGGTTTCCGCTAACCCCGCCTTTTGTGGATTGAAAATAATATTATTTAGCTGCAGTTAAATGCCCATGTCAGGCTTAGCACAGGGTGGGGGTTACAGAAAGCTTGGATTTTGTCTTTAACACAAATCTTTCAGCAGAAAAGGTCAGGATGGCAGTTAGGCCTCAGTGCATGAAGCATCAGGTAGGCTCTTAGTGGAATCCTTAGCCTTGTCTATTTTGTTTATGGAAACAGTAGGAGCATTCATGGAAATATTTTAAGGGTTGGGCCTGATTTATTTAAAGCGGTCCTTCACTCTGAATAAGAGCCTATCTTATATGTTACCCCCACCCTGAACATACAGATTGCTCACATTAAAAATCATCCTACCTGCATCTACTGCATGTTATGAGCCTTTAAACGTCCAAGATGGCGGCTCATGAAGCATCAGGCAGCCTGCAAACAGGAAGTGTCTTCTGACTGTGCTGCTCTGCATTCTGGGATTGCTGACCTTTTCCTGACCCCAGCTCTACTCTGTCTGTGCAAAGCACAGCTATAACCCGCCCCCTGTACTTTAACCCACTCTCCTCTGCTCAGTAAGTGTAATGCTTTTAGTCAAGATGGCGGCACCCGTATTCTAAAATCCTGAACAGAGTTGCAGCCCAGTGGGGGAAACAATAATAAGTAAGTGACTAAAAACTTAAAATATATTCATTTTAGATGCTGGGGAATCATTTTTAAGGATTTGGGCTTTTCAATAAATCATGGTGAAGATCCAGTCTAATTCCAAAATATTGTAACCATGTTAAGGAGGTTTAAATCAAAAGTAAACTGGTCAATCTTTGTGGCTGCTTCCAAAAGAGATTAGTTGCTTGATTAGTTGTGGTGGAACAGATACAAACTGAGATTTTCACTCAAAACTATTTTGATGTCTAAAAAGCAAGTGACGGCCAGTATACTTTTTTTTAAAGAAAGGCCCACAAAGGCAACCCCTTTAATTTTTTGCTCCATATGTTTCATTTTTAAAACAAACTGTGGCATATTTTACATAAGGTGCGGTACAAAGGCCTAGGCTATGTATCATATTGACTACTGAACCATTAGGTGACTATGTGCAAATCATCTATTGATCTATCATAATGAAGCTTCAGCATCTCTTTACATGGCTAATGGAAATTAATGGGCACACTCGCTTTACAAACTGTAACTGTTGTAACAAGCTGCTGGTTAAAGTAAAAGGTTTCATTGCACCTAATACCTTTTTAACTGTGCGCTTTAAATACAATGTGCTGGTTTTCATTTACAATATTAGAAGTGGTAAGATGAAAGTCACTTAAAATGTTTTGTCATGAAGTTTCCCTATAGCATTAAACCCTGCATGGGGCATAAGAGGCATAAAGCAGGCCTAAATCCCCAAACCAAAGCATGTGGCAAATGCTTACCCTGTGGTGGCTGTGTCCTGATGGGTCATCTCTCAGGATGGCAGCTGTAGCTTTCTAGTCTTGTAGGATGTGCTTACTATTGGACATGCACAAGCATAATAATGAGAGCTAGTGTTGACAGAAGAGATGTGCACCCACTAACATATCACAAAATGACCCTTATAGCTTAGAATACAGTGTTTCAGGTCATAGAGAGGCCACTAGTAGTGTGCTGCAGGTGAATCCTTTGCATTCAGCACAAGCCTTCACTTTAGGACTTGAGCAGCATGTCAAAGATGGCCAGGAGTATGGTTGAACTGGCTATATGAAGAACAAGGAAAATTGCCATCTGTGCTAGACTTCTTTGAATTGGGCTAGCACCTCACCAACACCCTGTGCCAGAATTCACTACCCCCTCATGTCTCTTCTACCTAAACCTCCTCATATCTGGCCTCATTGTAACCTCAACCTAGGTTATCCCCTGCAATTCTTCTATCGCATCATG
Organism: Gastrophryne carolinensis; assembly: GCA_027917425.1. Taxonomy (NCBI): domain Eukaryota; kingdom Metazoa; phylum Chordata; class Amphibia; order Anura; family Microhylidae; genus Gastrophryne; species Gastrophryne carolinensis. Next base: position 203,870,679 of record CM051238.1, on the reverse strand, counting down.
GCTGTGGGGGTCATACTCACATACCTGGCCTTACAATACAAACAGTTCATCACCATGTAAGCGTTTCTATTTCCAGCCCATACAGTGCAATAGGCTTTAATGACAGACACACCTCACTGGCTTAGAAGCCCCCTAGGGGTGGAAACAAAAGCTTCTGGGATAGGCCGGGTTAGCAAAGTCCCAGGCTGATGTTTGACCCCAGTGCGCCCCCCCAGGCCAGGAGTCACAAGATTGAAGAAGCCATATAATCATCCTATAACTGAAAACAACTGGAAATTGTTTGACATAACAATACAGTAAATACATCTACCTATAGGAGCTATATCACTAAATTGTGTATTATTAAAAATCCATATAAACTTGCTAGATTGTGAGAGGATGGGTTTCTTAAACACTCCAGGTAACAAAATCCAGACAAGTGTGTAGTTTTCTTCTCCTGATAGGAATAATATCCCATATAATATTCAAGCATGGTCTGGCTCAGAGGACAAGCCACTGAGGTTGAGCAGATTCCCTTTAATAGTTTAATGGAATGTTTAAAACTGTCATTTCTCTTTTCCCTTCCATTAAAAGAAAGAAACCGCCTTGGCTGGGACTATTTTGATGCCGTATGTAAAAGGACACCTCTTGCTATTTAGCATATTTATATAGATACAATAGTGAAAAACAGTCCCATGCCCCGGAAGGGGGGTATGAGTGCCTGCTGATTGTCTGAAGGGGGCACAGGCCCCCAAGAAATATGTGTTTTCAGCTCCAAGTCAGCAAATTAGCCACTGTCAGTTACATGGATCTGGAACCGAAGGAGAAGCAAATTAGAGATTGTTAAAAGTTTTTCAGAACTCGTGGCTGGATCGCTAACAGGCACATATCTCGTGGACTCAGACTTCAGCAAGGTGGAGGTGACCTACAGGTTACATAAGTTGGACCTGTTGATGATGTAAATGGATGGAAAATCAATCAACCATGAGTTAGGAGTCTCACTCATCTCATTGGTCCCTCAAACCTTTGAAAAACCTGTCCTCAGATATTTCTTGGGCTTGCAGATGTGTCTTGTTCAGTGGTGGTCAGCTTTCAGGCTTCTTACCTTGGCCATGAGTATTGAACTGCTTGTACATCTTGACATTCCAGGGAGGTTGCAGTTCTGCAATATGACAGGACTGAAGGATAAGGGCTTCCTGGTTGGTTCACATTTGATTCTTCTTAAATCATTGGCAGGTAATTTGTTTATTTTCTTCACGTTTGTTGCGACCCTGTTGACTATTTGCAACAAAATGTTTAATGGATCTATGATGGTGCTCAAATATCTTAGCAATGTAAAAAGTGATACATCCCTCTGAAAAACATTTCTTTTATTTCATTATTTTTTCAGACAATTTTGGCTAAGGAAAGCAAGCTGCCTAATAAATTCACATGTATAGAACTTGGAGAACTATACCTATAAATTATGATATGGTCAAAATATTTACTTTGCCAATAACTGTGCACACTACTGTATGTAGTCCGCATAAAATGTATTGTCACTTGTACTGGTAGACACATTGCGCAATACTGTACTATTAACCTGTAATTTAGACCTACTCTTTCTAGCATATACTTCTACATTTCTATGCAGATTTGCTTTAAAATTTATTTTATAGGGTCATATATAGCATTACTTTTATTCGTAAACAACTGCTGAAATCATATAATATATTTATTAACCTTTGGATAGTTTCTGGTTTACTCCACAGTTTTTCATAACAGCCTTCTGCTTAGAGAGGCTGCGTTGTTGAGTTTCTCTTATAATAAATATATTTTTTCTTCCTGTTATTGCTACACATAGCAGGATGCTGATTTGCTGTCTTACTGTTTGTGTACCAAACCTCCTCTCTGCCACAGACGTTCTTGCTCCAGTTCTAGTCCATTAGTCTCCCAGATGTCACTGACAGTGAGATAGACATTTACTCTAATTAAACTGCAGAGCTCAAGTCCATTTATTTGTAGGTGGATAGGTCTAATGATCATTGCAATATGATTGAAAACCCACTATATTTTTTTTAAGACTGAGTAAACATATGTGAATTTAAATGGTAATACATTCACGTAGCGTTATGCATATGCAAAGTGTGTCTATGGATTATTCCCCATGTAAGAAATAAGACTGGCTTACAGTTGCGAGATATTACAGTGCATATTTTTCATTCAGTTACAGAAGACATATCATCACAATGCTTTATTTTAAACATTAAACAAACCTTTTATTTATTTTATTTCTCACTCAGTGGCGACCTCGATTTTTATCTACTTAATATGTCATATGACTTCTATCTGCCATCAATGTTTCAAAATTGTGGAGGTCGCTTTACATCATTGTGGAAGAAAGGCACACCAGTTTCTAACCAATCTTATATCTGTTAGTCCATTGGCCTTTCTTACCTTGTTACCTCCTTAACCCCTATATCCTCCTTCTCCTCCTCTAATAAACTAATTATCAATCTCTTCCAGCCAACAATGATGGGAATTGAGGAAATCTCTAACTTTTAGCTATAAACAGCTTCCTGCCCACAATGAACACATTTAAAGCTAGTCATTTACTGTCTGCTGACAGACAGTTAGAATATAGGTGCCCGCTACAGTATCTATTTTTTCACTAGTTTTAATAAAGTGGGAAATTTCTTGCCACAGATTTCTTCTATGGCTGAAATCCCACCAAAGATGGGTCAGTGTTTCCAGGTCATTCTCCACCTTTAAATGTGGAGACGTTGAGTTCTCCATTACAGTGGCACTCTTTTTCTGTAGGTTGTAGGTTAGTGTAGGTTTCATGACTTGGATGCTACCTTATTAAAACACAGAAAAAGAGAGAATATGAGTCTAAAAGACTCCAGGGCCGTCCGAGTTCCACTCCTTGAGGCATTCCAAATTGGCATGTTTGAACTCCCCATCGCCAGTTTAACTCACCTTCTCCTGGAGCCCTCGCCATGTCTGTGCGCTCTGGCCGCATCCCCACCCACCTCTAGCCATGCAATCGCCCAGCCTTTTTTGAATGGGCATGCCTCAGCTGAGGCGCCAAAGGGAGCTGAGTGACAATGAGTGTGCTGATTAGCTGAGCTCAACCAATACGTGCCCTCACTCTTGCCAAAAGTCTGCGCCGTGGGAGCGGGTACACACAGCGAGGCATCCCAATTAGGGATGCCGCCACACAGAGGAACAACTGTGTGTTGTTCCTCTTTAACGGAAAGTGTGTTCTTAGTTTGTTTTCAGCTTACACCTAGTATGAACATATTTTTTATTCCCTTAACCATCCTAGTGAAAACTTCCAAAACTTTCAGAAATAGTTCTTCTATAGCAGGGCCAGCTCCAGACACACATGGGTTGATTCAAAGAAACATGTAACAGCTTGGATTTGGCTCACGATCATCCTATTTTTCACGTCCGCTCGTGCGTTCGTATGAACTTGCGAGTGATTCTATATGCAAATACGTTTCTATCGTAAAAGATACGTCCGTTCGTATGATATCTCCCGAACTTGCCTCAGTCAGTTGGCAATCGTAAAAATCACGTTCATGTGCTCACCTGTTGCGGCGGCAGCCTGTTTTTTCGGCTGCTTCCATCGTCAAGCTCTTCCAATTACTTGCGTTTGCCTCTGGTTTTCATTGGTTTTTGGCCTCTTAGATTCGTGCGTTCGTATGTTTATAAGATCTTGCGCATGCGCACCCTCAACCAGAAACTTACCTAAACCCCGTAGCGGCTGCATCCCACTTCATTTCTTGGTCCCTCAAACTTACCTAAACCCCTTAGCGGCTGCATCCCACTTCATTTCTTGGTCCCTCAAACTTACCTAAACCCTTTAGCGGCTGCATCCCACTTCATTTCTTGGTCCCTCAAACTTACCTAAACCCCTTAGCGGCTGCATCCAACTTCATTTCTCGGTCCCTCAAACTTACCTAAACCCCTTAGCGCTTGCATCCCACTTCAATTCTCGGTCCCTCAAACTTACCTAAACCCTTTAGCGGCTGCATCCAACTTCATTTCTTGGTCCCTCAAACTTACCTAAACCCCTTAGCGGCTGCATCCAACTTCATTTCTTGGTCCCTCAAACTTACCTAAACCCCTTAGCGGCTGCATCCAACTTCATTTCTCGGTCCCTCAAACTTACCTAAACCCCGTAGCGGCTGCATCCAACTTCATTTCTCGGTCCCTCAAACTTACCTAAACCCCTTAGCGCTTGCATCCCACTTCAATTCTCGGTCCCTCATACTTACCTAAACCCTTTAGCGGCTGCATCCCACTTCATTTCTTGGTCCCTCAAACTTACCTAAACCCCTTAGCGGCTGCATCCAACTTCATTTCTCGGTCCCTCAAACTTACCTAAACCCCTTAGCGCTTGCATCCCACTTCAATTCTCGGTCCCTCAAACTTACCTAAACCCTTTAGCGGCTGCATCCCACTTCATTTCTTGGTCCCTCAAACTTACCTAAACCCCTTAGCGGCTGCATCCCACTTCATTTCTCGGTCCCTCAAACTTACCTAAACCCTTTAGCGGCTGCATCCCACTTCATTTCTTGGTCCCTCAAACTTACCTAAACCCCTTAGCGGCTGCATCCCACTTCATTTCTTGGTCCCTCAAACTTACCTAAACCCTTTAGCGGCTGCATCCCACTTCATTTCTTGGTCCCTCAAACTTACCTAAACCCCTTAGCGGCTGCATCCAACTTCATTTCTCGGTCCCTCAAACTTACCTAAACCCCTTAGCGCTTGCATCCCACTTCAATTCTCGGTCCCTCAAACTTACCTAAACCCTTTAGCGGCTGCATCCAACTTCATTTCTTGGTCCCTCAAACTTACCTAAACCCCTTAGCGGCTGCATCCAACTTCATTTCTTGGTCCCTCAAACTTACCTAAACCCCTTAGCGGCTGCATCCAACTTCATTTCTCGGTCCCTCAAACTTACCTAAACCCCGTAGCGGCTGCATCCAACTTCATTTCTCGGTCCATAAAACGTAAGAAAATCACATAATTTACATATGTCTATATGTTTCTAAGCGTGTTGTTTCTGGTTTGTGTAATTTTTTGGGTGTGTGCATATTAGAAAAGACACATTTAGGAAGGCTTAAAATCTAATTTATTTAAATTATTTTCTTTGTTTTGTTTTTAATAATTTTCAAAACATCTTTTTTTTTTTTGGTTGTTTTTTTAAAAACTTTTTTTTTTTTTTTTCTCCGTAAAACACATATATTTTTTTATTTTGTTTTTAACAGTAAAACACATATTTTTTTTTTTTTTGGTGTTTTTTTTAAAAACATATTTTTTGTTTTTTGTAAAAAACCATAAAACAATTTTTAAAATTGTAAAAAATTTAAAAACAAGTTAAAGAAAGGAGCCAGGACCAAGGGCACTATTCATCATCCTCTTCTTCATCTGTTGGCCCCAACGTCGCCTGTATGGCCAGCAGCTCGGCCACCAACTCCTTCATTCTTTTTTTTTTTCCCGCCAAGGTTTGGGGGATCATCCCTGTAACCAATAGAGAAAGAAACATAAATAGGAGTCCCAGACCGGTTTGTATGCTGGAAATAGATTTAGGGTTAATCAAATACATGTAAATGCATGACATATGTCCTTCTTCAAAGGGATACAGTTAATGCATTTCCCACAGGTAAGTGTTTAAACTCCTTAAACCGGACCTTCAACATTATTTAATGAAAACCAATAACTATTCACAAATGATTCTGCACCACCTCAAAGTTATTTAGGGTTTTTTGGGGATTACAGCGCCGCCATCTGGACTCTGAAGCATAACACTTAATGAGGAGTGGAGAGTTGGATAAAGTACAGGGGAGTAGGTTACAGTGGTGCGTTGGGAATCCCGAGCATAGCTGGGTTGAGGGAAAGGTCATCACTCCCACAATGCATGGCAGCACCTTCCTTTTTTCAATCTGTATCCCATGCTGCCTGTAAATATTGCGCATTCCATATTCCCCAATATTGGTTTTGTTCAGTCTAATAACATGCATTAGATGGGTGAAGGGTGTTTTTCCATGGTTCTAATCTGTAGGTACAGTGTGATGGCTAAGTCTTTGGTTCTTAAGACTAGTTAGGGTCCTCTTTAAGCTAACGAAGTGCCCACATGAAAGTGTGAACTACACATTGGCTACGCCTTTAGTTATGTGTGTGTTATTAGCTAAGCAAACATTAATATGAATAATGGCATGGAGACTTACGGAGTTGGTGGCCGACAGATGGCTGGTTGGGGCCAACAGGCTGCCCTTGGTCCTGGCTCTGCTGTGAAGAAGTCCCTGGAGAAACATGTGACATTTGGTTAGTACTTGTATAGAGTCACTATTCCCAACATATCTGGCTCCCAGTCTGGCTGACATCACTCACCTTCGCCAGGATCGACTTCAAGCATCTCTGCTGCCTCCTCCTCCACTATCTCACCCGCTCCAGAAGCTTCTACAAATACATAATAAAGGATAACTTAGTTTTTGGCCTGCCATGTATATCTTTGTGCCTATACATGAAGAGTGACATACCAGAGCCTTCCCCATGCGTGGCCAGGTATGACTCCACGCCCACGCGCCTTGGCCCCTCCTCTGTGGTAAGGTCCAGGGGCTGGTCTGAGGAGGCCACAGAGGAGGGGTAGGTCCGTCGCCCGGGAGATCCACCACCTTCACTCACAGATGCAGAGTCATGCAGCACTGGTCGGCCTGTACGTCTCCGGGTGCGGCGAATTCTGAAATCCATTTCCAACACTACCAAAGAAAAGTCATTATAAATAAAGGCATAACTTATACATTTGGAACATATACCATGCTATTGCTTTGTACTTACTTGGGAAATGGATCCCAAAATACCTCCGCACCCGGGGCATGTGCAGACGTTTCAGGTCCGACCAATGCTGCATTATCTGGGTGTGAGTGAAGGTGGTGCTGGTGACACGGTGTATCTCCGCGATGATCTCCCGGGCGATGTCCCTTTTCTCGCACACATTGGGCGCGAAGTCATACCGGCGCTGAAGCATGATCTGAAAAACATAATGGACACAGAGCTTTTACTTTTACACACAGACCCATATGTGTTGCATCACAAGTTGAGAATTTAATGTCATTAACACACACATTTCGAGTGGCAGCCATTTTTGGGGAGTGCCTTAAAGAGGACGTTGACTGTGATTGACAGTCTGGTCTTATGTTATATGTATCACACACCATGTACATACAGATAATAGCCAACATCAAGAATCAGGCCACCTGCATCTATGGCATGTTAGGATGGTTTAAACATCCAAGATGTAGCCTAATGCTTAGGCTTTTGGACCACGTGTGTGGCTTCCCGTTGTGTTTTTATGGCTTAGGAAAACAGTGTTCCTCAAACATCCGCATCAAGGTCCGAGACAGGCCAGGTTTGCCAGCTCGCCCCGCTACTCCACAGGTTAATTAACTGTTGCTAAGCCGGAGCAATTGGCCGAATTAGGACATCAGCATAGACAGTTGAAAACGTGGCCAGGCTCGGCCCTTGAGGATGAAGTGTGAGGAGCCAGTGATTAAACATTAAGAGACCCCAAACTAGTTCCAAACGCATCATTTACATTTAGGCCATCATTGACTATTCGATTAAAATGCACAGGCAGCCACTTACCAGCATGAGGATCTCTTCCTGTTGACGGGTGAAGATAGTGGGCGCCATCTTTATGCTTCTTCCAGGCAGCAGATAAGTGAAACCCCAGCGGTTTCCTGGTTCCGCTCGAACGTACGTTCGTACGAGCGCGTAGTCGTGCGCATAGGCGTCACACGCTGGGCTCATTATTTAAAGGTCCCTGCACCCAAAGCTCATTCTCTTTGAGCATTTGTGTACGATGGCACCGAAAAAGGCGATGAGCAAGCGACCCCAGCCAAGCAAGACCGCGGAGGGCCCCACAACAAGGTCCCAGCAAGGTCGGCGAAAACTGAGAGGCAAGACTCCCACCTCGGCCCCACCAAGGGACCCTGGACCCTCAGGTACCAAAAAAAGGGGCCCCAAGCCCCGTGCCCCTGCAGCCAAAAAGCTGGCAACTGCAGCACCCACCACCTCTGCCCCCAGAACAGGCAGCACAAGTGAGCCCACACCGGCCATGCCTTCAAGTAGGGCAGTTCGGAAACCCATGCCCCGCAGCAGGGCCCGAAGCCCATCCAGGGCCCGAACCCCATCCAGGGCCCGAAGCCCAGCCAGAGGCCGAAGAACCCAATCCAGGGCCCGAAGCCCATCCAGGGCCCGAAGCCCATCCAGGGCCCGAAGCCCATCCAGGGCCCGAACCCCATCCAGGGCCCGAAGCCCAGCCAGAGGCCGAAGAACCCAATCCAGGGCACGAAGCCCAGCCAGGGCCCGAACCCCATCCAGGGCACGAAGCCCAGCCAGAGGCCGCAGAAACCAATCCAGGGCCAGAAGCCCCTACAGGGCCCGCCGAACCCAATCCAGGGCCAGAAGCCCCTACAGGGCCCGCCGAACCCAATCCAGGGCCAGAAGCCCAGCCAGAGGCCGCAGATCCCAATCCAGGGCCAGAAGCCCCTACAGGGCCCGCCGAACCCAATCCAGGGCCAGAAGCCCCTACAGGGCCCGAAGAACCCCATCCAGGGCCAGAAGCCCCTACAGGGCCCGCCGAACCCAATCCAGGGCCAGAAGCCCAGCCAGAGGCCGCAGATCCCAATCCAGGGCCAGAAGCCCCTACAGGGCCCGCCGAACCCAATCCAGGGCCAGAAGCCCCTACAGGGCCAGAAGAACCCCATCCAGGGCCAGAAGCCCCTACAGGGCCCGCCGAACCCAATCCAGGGCCAGAAGCCCCCGACCTGGCACCAGCCGGGAACAGAGCCCCCGACCTGGCACCAGCCGGGAACCTAGCCCCCCAAGAGGGCCCCGAATTGCAACCATGACCACATCTACACCTGGAAGTTCGGTGGCCAGCCACGCAAGAACACCCAGTCCCTTGGCCAGTCCAGTCCAGTCATTGGGAAGCCACCAATCCGGCCATTCCCCTACCCAGCCCCAGGCCATAATGTCACCACATGTGTCTGCACACATGGAGGAGCAGCCAAGCCAACCATCTGGCCGCACATTGCGCCGCGGCCAGTTGAGTGGGAGATTCTCCCATGACCAAAATATGGCATTGGCTAGTGGCCTTACATTATACTATGACGAGCTATATGGGAGCAAATCCAAACACACCACCAAGCAGCGCAAGATGGAATTGTTTGAAACCATCCTCCGACAAGTAAATGCAGCGGGGGAAGAGAGGAAAGATGTGTCCCAAATTCAGAAGAAAATCTCTGATCTGAAGTATGCTGTACGGCAAAAAGAAATTAAAAGGCATAATTACAGGTAAATAAATGTTTTCGCTAAATATAATGTTTTGGATGTACTGTATGCACCTTTTCTGAGTACCAAACGATTTTCTCTTTTCAGCATGAAAACTGGAGGTGGCTTTCCATCTAAATTGGAGTTTACCCCTGCTGAGGAGATTGTGCTTGGACTTCTCCATCCGGTCGCGGTCGGTGGACATGCTGGTCTAAGGGACACAGACTCACCGACCCGTACCCACGGTGAGTACTCTTAAATCTGCATGTTTGCCTGTTTGCTAAATAATCTACAGTTCACTAGTAACAAGATAACGGGATGCCCCTATGGTTTGCCTTGCTTGGCCTCGCACTACTGTGGCTGTTTGTGTCCTCTTTTTGTCCCTGGGAATCACACATTTAGGCCCACAGCCATTATGGCAAAGTTCAAATGTCCAATTGGATTGTTAAAGTCATGAAGTTTCGCAAGATAAGTGATATATTTGGAATCAATCACAAAACACACATCATTATGTATGGGTTGCCTTTTGGTTGTGTGAGTTGTGTTTGAGTTAACAATTTAATTAGCCACCCACAAACATATCTGACCTAGAGCAGCGAGACTCAACTGGCGGCCCGGGGTCCCAATGCGGACCTTGGCACCACATTCAAGGACCCCTGCCCAGACAGCCCTGCACTCAGTTACTTCTGTGTTGACGTGCTCAGAGCTGCCCCCTTGATCGGCGATGTAGTGGTTGGTCTCCTGCCCAATGTCATGGCTCCCTGAAACATAGCATTGCAATATGAAGTACTGCACAGGAAGTGGCATTGCAAGGTACACAGTAACTTTGTAAAAATTTATCTGGCCACAATCGTGTCCCGCTGCCCCTGCTCTGGCCCATCTGCCACAGTCCCCCCATGCCCCCCCCCACATAAGCCCCATACATTTGTAACAGATTGGCTCCATCCATCCCATCACCATCAATACGTTAACTCCCCCCTTTAGCCATCCAATCCCTGTCCCCTCAGCTCTGGCCCATCCAGCCCAGCAAGGGCAAGCAGCCTTTATTAGTTGGCACTTTGAAATCTCCAGCCCCTCCACCAGTGTATTTATTTTTAACTAGACACCCCCTGCGTCAGCACCATGGCCAGACATTCACCTCTCACCACATACCTTGAAATGGGCCTTTACAACAATTGTTTGAGTACCACGGACCTAGCGAATGGTAGGCTAAATCCAAAAATGTGCCTTGAAAGTTGTATGCTGACTGGGTACACTTCCTGACTTAGAACTGAGGTCAGTTAGCAGTTTTTCAGAGCCATTGCACCTATGTAAACTTGCGTGTGTTTGAACAAAGGTCACCATTGCTCTAGAGTTGAATAATATTACAAATAGAGCTATATTTGATTACCTATCAAAAAAAAGGTTATGTGTGTGTGTTTACGTGGTTTGTTTTTCTCTTCTTCAGCCCAGCATGATCCCTCAGCAAGGGTAAACTCACCCCCCAGTTTGGTTATGCCTACCAGGTCCGTACAGCATAGGAGCCCAGATCAGAGATTTTCGGTAAGTTAATTTAGTAGCATAAATACTAACAAGTGCTTAAGAATGTGTTAAACTGTTGAAATCCAAAATTTGGACGCAAACTTAGCCTTTTTTTTTTGATATGTCCCTACAGACCCGCACACTCATGGAAGAGATCCAGGACATGGAGGAAGATGATGATGTCTCCGTACAGGGCACGTCGGATGAACTCCCCCTGGGTCCCAATTTGGAACTGCTCCATAATGTTTCTCTGGCCAATCCTCAGCAGCAGAGTGAATCTCCATCCATTGTGCTTGCACATGGGGAGACTGACACTACAGTCCCCAGTGTTCACTCTGCTGCTGAGGATTTGCAAAGCAGGCCGGTTGCTGTTGAGGGTACGACACCACGCGGCAGGGCACGCCCAAGAGCCAGGGTAATTGTGCGGCGAACGCCATTACGCCGCCCCACAATTTCCCAGGGGAGGCAGAGTGCCCTGCTTCAATTATGGACCCAACAAAGGGACTCTTATGACGCCCAGCTCGTTACAGAGCGTGAGCAAAGGCATGCCGACATGGTCAACATCCATACCAGTCTACAGGGCATCCTCGCGGAGTTGCGTACCCTCAACAGCAACGTGGCCAATGCAAGTAATGGCATCCAGTCAGCCATGGCTGAGATGACCAATATGCAGAGAAACATTGTGGAGCAGTTTCAAATTCACAATGCTGCCATGGCCCAGGCTAGGTCCCATTCACATGGACCTCCACCTGGACCTCCACCTGGGTATTATGGGCAGCCACCCTATTAAGCCATGGGTGTGTGGGACATCTTTTCTCTTAACCCCCACTGTATTTACTTGTCCTTTGAGGTTTCAAACAATCCATTTTGTGTTGCTCTGGCAGGTTGTGTTTTGTATTTGCTCCCATATAGCTCCTTAGAGTAATGCTTAAGGCCACTAGCCAATGCCATAGGTCTATGTGGAGTGTATCTGGCCACTTATGGCTTTACCTATGTATTTGGTTGGTGCTCCTCCTGTTTGCAGACATGTTTGTGTGACATTATGGCCATGCCCAAATATCCCTGGGCACAGGCAATATTAATGACTGGACTAGGCTGGCCTTTGGACTGGGTGTCCTTGTTTGGTTGTGCCACTCACTTCCAGGTGTAGATGTGCTCGATGTTTTTTTGTAATGTTATCCATTTGTAACCACAGATGTATGTGGAATGATTTCTGTTAAGCACTATAATTTTTCCTTTTCAAAGTAAAAAAAAAAATTCACTTACAATACTTGTGGCGTTTTTAGTGGGAAGACATTTTTAACAGCTTGGGCTAAACCAGATAATTTGGGTTTGAAGAGGTGTAACAATGCAAAGCTAAAGCTAAGGAAACTACGTGAAATACATTAGGCAACAATTAAGGTCTAAATGTTTTACTTAGAGGTAATGCCACATTACGGCAAAACAACATATGTAACAAAAAGGATAACACAGACATACAGAATGGTGAGACAGGGAAAAAAGTTAAGTAAAATGCTGGCTGATCAGGTTGGCTCGAACAGATTGGCCAGACTCACTGGGGGGCCCCTCAAAATTCTCGACTTCATCCTCGACGGCTGAAGAGGGCAGGCTGTCCACATAACGTGGGACACGTTCCATGATGGCAAAATTGTGCAAAACAGCACATGCCATTATAATGTCGATCACTTTCTTGGGATCATATTGCAGGGCCCCCCCAGTATGGTCAAGGCAACGAAAACGTGTCTTCAGCAGACCAAAGGCCCTCTCCACAACAGCCCGGGTCTTGCGATGCGCACGGTTATACGCTTCCTGAGAGGCATCCTGGGGCCGCAGCACAGGCGTCATGAGCCAGGGTAGAAGTGGGTACCCGGAATCACCTTAAACAGAGAATTAAATGTAATCAAAATTAAAAAGGCAACACAACCAACACCAAAAATTTCACAGATATCATAATGATGTAAGGTAAAGTGTTCCCCAAAAAAAACAGGGCACATTAGGGCCCCCAAAAATTCCACTAAGGTATAACCTAAATAAAAATGGCACTTCTATATACCAATTAATTAACAAACATCTGCACGGCCAAGGGTATTTGTATTTTACATATATTTGTAGTTTTCAGACATGTTACAATTAGGATGCTGCTGAGGGCCTATCCACATTTCTCTGGAAACTACAATGTATGCAGTTTAAGTCCACTTTGACATTTAAAGACCAATAGTACAAAAGGAGCCAAAGGTCAAAGATCCTTGGGTATAAACTCCAAACCAATATATTTAGGCACAAGGAACTTACAGACATCCTAACTAAAGGGAAAACATTCTGAAGGCCAAAGCGAGACAAGCATTTTTTTGGTAAGTTCCTAATATATGAGCCAAGAAAAAGGCAGTTGGACGCTTATGTAAAGTTTTCAAAAACAAACATATCAACAAATACAAGATTAATGCCACATTTAATAACACACAAATAGGACACACTTACCAAGCAGCCATGCGCCCGAAAATTCACCTGCCTCAAATCTCCGAAACAACCCAGATCGCCTGAGGATATAGGAGTCGTGGGACGATCCTGGGTAGCCGGCAAGGACACTCATAAACCGCATATCCGGACCAACCACGGCCTGGACATTAAGTGAGTGTCCCATTTTACGATTCCTTAAGGCAAAAACATACAAAAAGGGTAATTGATATTTGACCCAAACTAATAAATTAACCACAAAACATGTCTGCACTCTATTGGGAAAGACTAATGAAAAGCCGAGATAAAGCAGCTACACAAATGAGGGATAAACAAATATGCTGCCGCAAAGGAAAACAGGTTACATGACACGTTGGGCAACATAATAACCAATCTCAATACCTATATATATACTCGTCGGCTGCCCTAGGTACGAGTGCCACATGTGTGCCGTCAATTGCACCAATAACGTTGGGCATGTCGGCCACATTATAAAACCCAAGCTTAATGGCGTTTCTGGCTGCCATATCATCAGGAAAATAAATATATTTTTGAGTTATGGCAGCCATGCCTTCCAAAAATTTAGACAGTGCGCGGCTCAGCGTAGGCTGTGACATCCCCACAGAGAGGGCACCCAGCCTCTGGAACGAGCCGTTCGCCAAAAATTGCAGGCAGCCAAGCATCTTGGTCATACCTGAAATTGCATGCCCCTTCCTTGTGGTGCGGGCTAACCATGGCCGCAGCTCACTATATAATTTATGGAGGGAAGCGCGATTAAGCCTGGTCAGCTCGAACAGCTCAACATCATTCATGCTATCGATGTTCATGCGACGACGCAGGGGCAATCTGCTCTCAGACATCTCGATCAACTCAATGCCAAAAAGCATAAGCCCTTGATGTGCCACAAACTCGCTCCGCTCCATCCTACTCCCGAGGCCAAATAGCTGCCGGCAAACATTTCGTAAAGCAGCTCTTTAATGGGCTTCAAAACAATTAGCAATCACCTCTCTGAATTGGGCGCAAGCCCATGTGAAGGACGTAAAAAATAGGATCGGACGCAAATAATACGATTTGGACGGGAAAAACACACGAACTAACGCAAATTATACGATTCTCGTACGAAATGCGTATGTTCATATACGTCTATGCGCGAACGATCGTGCGAATACGAAATGGCCAAAAAAACAAGAAAAAATGACAAACACCCACCCAAACTTACGATTCTCGATACGAAATCAATTAACTTTGGCTCTTTGAATCGAGGGGACAGTGTAGAATTTTTTTCCCCACACACAGCAGTAACCTCGCCTGCAACTCAGGCTTTATCCAGCAGCCTAGCTCTAGCTCCCTCTATGGTCAGGGAACATGCCAATATTTTTAAATCCTAATCTGAGAAAACAGCTATTATATGATAATAATGTATGCCTGCCATTTGGTTTTAAAAACTGAGATGAGGTTTAAGGAACACTAGTCATACGTACATAATTCTGAAATGTCTATTATATATTCTAATGAAAACTAATGACATGATTGTAACGTATAAAGCGAAATTGCAGGTGGTTGCACTGATTTACAATTACTAAAGCCCAGCCAAAATATTTGATGATCTCTCCCATCATTTATAAAGATATCACTGATAAAGATGCTGTTATGCACAGGAAATTTCAGCAATTAAAAAATGTGTGTTGGAACAGGAAATATGAATATAAGGGGGAGATGTCATGTCATTGAAAGCATTTATAGAAAGATTAGATGGTGGAAGTTGCCGTGGTAACCTCACTGGCAATTAAGCAGACCATAACTCTTGCGTATTAAAAGACAGATACTTGGAAATAAAAGCCCATCAGCAGTTTTGCACAAAAAAAAGATTAAAACTTAATATAGTCTTCTTTCTCTGATGTTTTTAAGACTTGTAGCTTGGCTCAGGCATTTATTATTTATTGAGGGGGTCGTTACCAGTCTAGTCGCTAACTTCCAAAATTGTTCCAATGATGCTTTTGATGTTTGTGAGCTGTGTAAACACAGATACTGACATCCTTTTTCTGAAAAAGGAATTAGTAAAATATTTATTTTATTTGGTTAGATATAGATATCTAATATCTTTGTGTGTACAAGCTATAAATTTGAGGTGGGAGTTGTATAGGGTGGACCTTTTGACTTTTGGGTTAAAAACTTGTCACTGGTACTGGAATACATATTATAAATAATGAGCACAGGATTAAAATCCTAGTGACCCAACAGATACCAAAACCTGCTCTTAGCTTGGTTAAATATTGCAGACCAAGCACTAAAATAGCTGAAAATCTTTTTAGAATAACGGAAAATAGTTTTACATAAGTCGAAATGTTGCTTTGTGCTATTAAGATGACTTAACCAGCTATTCATTCCAACTAACCCAATCTTTGAGATGCATGCAGCCTAATTTCTATGGAATGCTTCTAGCCTAATTTATATGCGATGCATCCATCCTAATCTCTATGCAATGTATCCATCATAATCTCTATGGGATGCATCCAACCTAATCTCTATGGGATGCACCCAGCCTAATTTATATGCGATGCACCCATCCTAATCTCTATGCAATGTATCCATCCTAATCTTTATGGGATGCATCCAGCCTAGTCTTTATGGGATGCATCCAGCCTAATTTTTATGCAATGCGCCCATCCTAATCTCTATGGGATATCCTAATTTATATGTGATGCATCCAGCCTAATCTCTATGTGATGCATCCATCCTAATCTCTATGTGATGCACCCAGCCTAATCACTATGGTATGTATCCAGACTAATCATTATGAGATGTATCCAGCCTAATCATTATGAGGTGTATCCAGCCTAATCATTATGAGATGTATCCAGCCTAATCATTATGAGATGTATCCAGCCTAATCATTATGAGATGTATCCACCCTAATCTCTATGGGATGTATCCAGCCTAATCATTATGAGATGTATCCACCCTAATCTCTATGGGATGCATCCAGCCTAATCTCTATGGGATGCATCCGGCCTAATCTCTATGGGATGCATCCAGCCTAATCTCTATGGGATGCATCCAGCCTAATCTCCATGTGATGCATCCAGCCTAATCTCTATGGGATGCATCCAGCCTAATCTCTATGGGATGCATCCAGCCTAATCTCCATGTGATGCATCCAGCCCAATCTCTATGGGATGCATTTAGCCCAATCTCCATGTGATGCATCCAGTCTAATTGCTATGGGATGCATTCAGCCTAATCTCCATGTGATGCATTCAGCCTTATCTCTATGGGATGCATCCAGCCTAATCTCCATGTGATGCATCCAGCCTAATCTCTATGGGATGTATCCAGCCTAATCTCCATGTGATGCATCCAGCCCAATCTCTATGGGATGCATTTAGCCCAATCTCCATGTGATGCATTCAGCCTAATCTCCATGTGATGCATTCAGCCTAATCTCCATGGGATGCATTCAGCCTAATCTCCATGTGATGCATTCAGCCTAATCTCTATGGGATGCATTCAGCCTAATCTCTATGGGATGCATTCAGCCTAATCTCTATGGGATGCATTCAGCCTAATCTCCATGTGATGCATTCAGCCTAATCTCCATGTGATGCATTCAGCCTAATCTCCATGTGATGCATTCAGCCTAATCTCCATGTGATGCATTCAGCCTAATCTCTATGGGATGCATTCAGCCAAATCTCTATGGGATGCATTCAGCCAAATCTCTATGGGATGCATTCAGTCTAATCTCCATGTGATGCATCCAGCCTAATCTCTATGGGATGCATTTAGCCCAATCTCCATGTGATGCATCCAGTTTAATCTCTATGGGATGCATTCAGCCTAATCTCCATGTGATGCATTCAGCCTAATCTCTATGGGATGCGTTCAGCCTAATCTCTATGGGATGCGTTCAGCCTAATCTCTATGGGATGCATTCAGCCTAATCTCCATGTGATGCATCCAGCCTAATCTCTATGGGATGCATTCAGCCTAATCTCCATGTGATGCATTCAGCCTAATCTCCATGTGATGCATTCAGCCTAATCTCCATGTGATGCATTCAGCCTAATCTCCATGTGATGCATTCAGCCTAATCTCTATGGGATGCATTCAGCCTAATCTCTGTGGGATGCATTCAGTCTAATCTCCATGTGATGCATCCAGCCTAATCTCTATGGGATGCATCAAAACTTGCAAAATACAAAGAGCTTGCTTTCTTACATATATACGTAGCTACATAGTACCTCTGAAAAAAGACATACATCCATAAAGTTCAACCAAGGGACAGGGTTGGGGAAAGTTATTTTTATTTTATTTTCATTTTTCATTATTATTATTTCATTATTTTTAAGTGATAACAGCTAATTTAGTAATTGAATATACCACTGTCAGGAGCCCTACAGGGTTCCCGATGAGTGACCTCAAAGTAACCCCTTAATATTTTTGTGGTGGTTTGTAGGGTTGGTACACAGCCTGGCCCTTCTTACAAACACTGCTGAATCCAGGGCTAGGTTACCCTGGGGATCGTTTATAGGCTCAGCCCTGTAACCACACCACTTTTGTACTAGTGATTTCTTAAACACATTTATTCAGTATCAATAAAAACAGTTGCTATACACAAATAATTACACATTGATAGTTCTGTATATCATCATGCAGTAATTACATCATTGGATCATCATATATTAAAACCATTACATTACGTTCATGTTAATATAGCGGGCAGACATGTATCATGTTTCACCATTCCTGGCTTTTTCAATGCCCTAACAAGTGACAAAACAAACAAGTATAACACTGTGTTAATAACATGATTAGTATATTAGTCTTATGATAAGTAGTTACATGATTAGACAATTAGGAACAAAAGAGGATATAGCAAAATGGTACCTGATTCTGATGATTCCATATACTAGAAAAATTCATTGCTGAGCATGTTCCACTTTCCACAAGGTGAGCCGGTGGTATGCACTCTCCTATTATTAAAGCTTGTTCCAATTAATTTCCATATGAGTTATGTGTGGGTAGCATTATATTCATTTATTCCCTCATACCTGGATCAGTTTTGTTCCTCTTTAAGCCAGAGTATCAATGCGTTGTACGGACCACTGTGACTATGAGTCCTACATGAAGGGGGAATGCCAAGAGGAAAGCATTTTTTATTTGTGTTATTATTACAAATGCTCTGGTAATCCTATTAGAGCCCACTTACTTGTTAAAATCAGTTTATAGGTTATGAGGAGCAATTGCGGTGGCAGGAAGTCCGGAAATCTGCGGTATTATTAGTCAGATGTTTGTAGTATCTGCAATATTGTGTAGCCGCTCTGTTATTAGTTTCATGCATTGATCTCCGTTCTCCGGACGTCACGGTGCTGTATATTACCCGCTCAGGATGCTTACCTGCCACCGCGCCAGCGACGCTCGTTTTATGCGCTCCAGACACCTGGAGCGCATCTACCCCGGCATCCGGCTTCCGCCGGAAATGACGGGGTGCGTCACTGGTTCGGTACCCTGTCTCTCAGGCGGCGCCATGTTTGTGGAGCCTCGCCTATCTGCCAAAGACTTTTATTCAGCAGAAGGCGAGGCCCACACACTAAGCGTCCGCCATTTTGTTGTAGCCTATCCACCTGTATGATTTAACACTTTATCCTTATCAAGGGGACACTCGTATATATATATATCGTTCAAGTTGCGAAAATGTGTTGTGGGGCACATTCTACCTATCATTACAGAGGGGACCGATATTGCTCCACATAAATTATTATTACTGTTATAGTATAATTTTTCTGTATTCCATGCTCTGTGAAAAGGATCACCCCACTTACTGGCAGCATTTTGTATGTTTTATTGAGGGGTTCTATCCCCTAGGCGGAGTTATTTCACTTATTTCCTCATTATGAAGGCATTCCACCTCATGCCCCTACATTTATTTTATATGTTATTCTATACATTTGGCAATCTCGCCCTATTTTTCACAGTCCCACCATAGCTCTTTAGGGGGGCATTCCACCGATTCACCTTATGTTTACAAGATGTTACATACTCTCTATCTCATAGTTATTTAATTGTCCCAGTACTTTTTCCATTATTCTGTATACATACCCTATGTTATATTACATTCCTTCTACTGTTCCCTGCAATCTCATAGTGAGGTGTCCCATTACAATATATTTCTAGGCATTGACCGTAGCAAATATATATTTCCCATGGTCCCATTAAGGTGTATTTCTAAACATTGGCTATGGTAAGTATATATTATGTGGATAGCTGGGTATAATGTATCCCCTCAGTCCTCCACTGTCTATAGAAAAGGGGCAAAGCTCAAGGTCTCATTCAGGCCGGGGTACCGATGTGCCCCTAACTTGAAGATCCATCTTGTCTCCAATTGTAAAGTCAATTTTTCAATATTGCCTCCCCGAATTGTTGGATGTAGGCGATCCAGCCCTTGTACCCGTAGGGAACTGGGGTCCCTATTGTGGTATCTGAGAAAATGACGGCCAATCGGTGTTTTATTGGAGCCCGTTTTTATGCTATATTGGTGCTCGTAGATTCTCTTTTTTAGTGGCCGGTTGGTTTTCCCCACATATAGGCAACCACATATGCAAGTTAACAAATATATTACATTCGCTGTGTTACAGTTAATTAAATGTTGTGTCTCATATGTGTTGCGTTCCCCTACAGAAATATTTGGACCCACCTTAATATATTTACACATATTGCAGCCCCCGCATCGGAATGTTCCTTTGGTTTTACAACAGTCCTTTGCTCGGTTTTGCTCATAGTGGCTGTGCACCAGGGTATCCCGTAGGTTCTTTGACCTTCTATATATGACTTTGGGTGCCTTAGGTAGAAAGGACTTTAGATGGGGATCATTAAGGAGAATACCCCAGCGGGTTTGCAATATCTTTTGTATATGTTGATGGGCTCCTGTATAGGTCATAATCAGTGTGGGACCTGCCTGTTCCTTATTTATTCTGGGTTTATATAATAATTCTTGCCTATCCCTGCTTTTTGCCTTGTTGTATGCGGACCTTAAGACTTTTGCCTTATAGCCCCTTTCTCTAAGTCTAGTTTTTATCCTAGATGCCTCCATCTCAAAGAGTTCCAGGGTGGCGCAGTTGCGCCTCGCTCGAATGTATTCACCGTATGGAATACTTTTCAATAGGTGTCCTGGATGCGAGCTGGTGGCACGCAGCATGTTATTTGCAGCGGTTTCTTTACGGAATAAATTGGTTGTGATCTGACCATTCGGGTCTTTAATAATTTCTAAGTCCAAAAAAGTGACCTTGTGTTGATCTTGCTGACATGTGAACTTTAAGTTAGCATTGTTTTGGTTCAATGCTTCTACAAATTTCACCAGCTCCTGCCTCGGCCCCTCCCAGATGACCAGGATGTCATCTATGTACCTGTGCCACGCTGTCACGTGGCACAGGTACTGGGACATCTCGTCCTCACCCCACAACCTCCTCTCCCACCAACCCAGGTACAGGTTGGCGAACGACGGGGCACAAGTCGTCCCCATCGCCGTCCCCTGCACCTGGTGGTAGAGTTGGTCTTTGAAAAGGAAGAGGTTGTGGGTGAGGACAAAGTGGAGGAGCCGAAGCAGGAACAGGTTATGGTCATGATGGGATATGTCCAACTCATTTAAAAAGGACTCCACTGCCTTTATGCCTTTGTCATGTGGAATACTCGAATATAGGGCCTCCACGTCCAGAGTCACCAGGGTAGAGTCGGGGCTCACCCACATTCCATCAAGGATCCTCAGGACATGTCCTGAGTCCTTAACATATGATGGAAGACCCATGACCAGTGGTTGGAGGTGACGATCCACATACCGGCTGGCATTTTCCGTAAGGGCCCCCATCCCTGACACTATCGGACGTCCAGGAGGTGCCTTGATTGATTTGTGCACTTTTGGGAGTGCATAGAACGTCGGTATCTTTGGGCATGGGGACTCCAGGAAACCAGCCGTCTGTGGATCGATCACCCCCTTATCCCTGGCCTGGTGGATGAGCTGATGGTATTCCTTGTCATCCCTGGTGAGTCTGGACATGGAGGCCCGGGCATACCAATCTTTGTTCTTTAAAATATCTAAGCACATCCCCTTGTACTGGGCCGTGGACATGATCACAATGTTGCCACTCTTGTCGGCCGGTTTGATTATCAGATCATAGTTAGTTTCTAATTCCTTCACTGCTTGATGTAACTGCTCGTTCATGTTGGACTTCAAGCCCGGTCGTTTGGAAAGGGTCTCAAGGTCCGACGTGATCATTTCGACAAAGGTGGCAACACTGTGATTCATGCCCATAGCTGGAAAAAAGGTTGAAGGTTTCTTAAAGTTTGTATTGATAGGGCTAATCGCCGTGAACCCTGCCACCTCTAAGCCTAGTTCCTCAATGTCTTTTTCCAATTGAGTAATGTTTATGGGAATTTGTTGATTTGGTGTGGCAGGTTCGTCATCTTTTTTCATAAAATGATATTTGCACAGTATTTTTCTCGCAAATAGATGGATATCTTTCACTGCTTCGAATACATCTAGTTTCTTTGTGGGGCAGTAATTTAAGCCCAGTCTCAGTAAATTTTGTTGTTCATCTGTTAACTTGTAAGGGGACAGGTTAAGAATATCTCTCTGTGGGGTACTCAGACCCTCCTCTTGATGGCCTATGTCTTTGAATGGGGAAACAGGGTTAGCTTTTTTTGCTCTCCGCCGGGCACATGCCCTCCTTTTGTTTCGGCACTGGTTTTTTCTCTTTCTAAAAAATCTCTTTTTAGTGATTGTGTCTCCTCTAGTTCTCCTAGTTGTATATTTCTACTCTCCATTTTACGTTTGGTTGTATTTACCCCCTCATCTTCGTTTGGGACAGTGATCTCTCTCCTTGGCGGCCCTCTCCAGGGTTCCCTATTTCTGACCCCCTTAGATTGAAATCTCCTTTGGGGTAATTGTTGTCCCCCCTGAGGATCGTTTGTTCTTTCCCTTGATGAGGAGGTATCCGAGGAGTTATATGTTCGGCCCGGATAAGTTTTTCTACCTCTCCCCTGATTTTGTGTATTTGGCCATAGGTAGGCTTCCTTATTTTGGTAAGCCAATTTGTCCCTTACTAGTTTTCTCTCCTTCACCTCTATTAGATCTTTATTCAACTTCTCTACTGACTCTCGTATGTTTGAGTCTCTCTGTTTGAACTTTTCGCTCTTTTCCAGTTTGTCAAGGTCCAATATGGTACTTTTAATTTGTTCATTAATTAATTCAAGATGCTGTGAGTGGTATGTAATTAGAAGCCCCATAAGCTGGATTAAGCATTCCTGAAGGATATTTTCCCATTGTCTTTTAAATTTTTCATCGAAGTCAAGAATTTGGGGAAAGAGCCTGATCCTAAGCCCCTTCGGTACCACATTCTGTTGCATGTATTCACGAAGATACTGAATGTCCCACCAGACCTTGGACTTCTTTGTTAATAGTTTATATAGTCTGTTGAAAAGTGTATGTGTGACTTCTTGTTTTTCTATGGTATCTTTATGAGTTACTCTACATTGGGTCAGTTCTGACACCATTTTATCCCTTATCCCTTAAATTACTGCCCCACAAAGAAACTAGATGTATTCGAAGCAGTGAAAGATATCCATCTATTTGCGAGAAAAATACTGTGCAAATATCATTTTATGAAAAAAGATGACGAACCTGCCACACCAAATCAACAAATTCCCATAAACATTACTCAATTGGAAAAAGACATTGAGGAACTAGGCTTAGAGGTGGCAGGGTTCACGGCGATTAGCCCTATCAATACAAACTTTAAGAAACCTTCAACCTTTTTTCCAGCTATGGGCATGAATCACAGTGTTGCCACCTTTGTCGAAATGATCACGTCGGACCTTGAGACCCTTTCCAAACGACCGGGCTTGAAGTCCAACATGAACGAGCAGTTACATCAAGCAGTGAAGGAATTAGAAACTAACTATGATCTGATAATCAAACCGGCCGACAAGGGTGGCAACATTGTGATCATGTCCACGGCCCAGTACGAGGGGATGTGCTTAGATATTTTAAAGAACAAAGATTGGTATGCCCGGGCCTCCATGTCCAGACTCGCCAGGGATGACAAGGAATACCATCAGCTCATCCACCAGGCCAGGGATAAGGGGGTGATCGATCCACAGACGGCTGGTTTCCTGGAGTCCCCATGCCCAAAGATACCGACGTTCTATGCACTCCCAAAAGTGCACAAATCAATCAAGGCACCTCCTGGACGTCCGATAGTGTCAGGGATGGGGGCCCTTACGGAAAATACCAGCCGGTATGTGGATCGTCACCTCCAACCACTGGTCATGGGTCTTCCATCATATGTTAAGGACTCAGGACATGTCCTGAGGATCCTTGATGGAATGTGGGTGAGCCCCGACTCTACCCTGGTGACTCTGGACGTGGAGGCCCTATATTCGAGTATTCCACATGACAAAGGCATAAAGGCAGTGGAGTCCTTTTTAAATGAGTTGGACATATCCCATCATGACCATAACCTGTTCCTGCTTCGGCTCCTCCACTTTGTCCTCACCCACAACCTCTTCCTTTTCAAAGACCAACTCTACCACCAGGTGCAGGGGACGGCGATGGGGACGACTTGTGCCCCGTCGTTCGCCAACCTGTACCTGGGTTGGTGGGAGAGGAGGTTGTGGGGTGAGGACGAGATGTCCCAGTACCTGTGCCACGTGACAGCGTGGCACAGGTACATAGATGACATCCTGGTCATCTGGGAGGGGCCGAGGCAGGAGCTGGTGAAATTTGTAGAAGCATTGAACCAAAACAATGCTAACTTAAAGTTCACATGTCAGCAAGATCAACACAAGGTCACTTTTTTGGACTTAGAAATTATTAAAGACCCGAATGGTCAGATCACAACCAATTTATTCCGTAAAGAAACCGCTGCAAATAACATGCTGCGTGCCACCAGCTCGCATCCAGGACACCTATTGAAAAGTATTCCATACGGTGAATACATTCGAGCGAGGCGCAACTGCGCCACCCTGGAACTCTTTGAGATGGAGGCATCTAGGATAAAAACTAGACTTAGAGAAAGGGGCTATAAGGCAAAAGTCTTAAGGTCCGCATACAACAAGGCAAAAAGCAGGGATAGGCAAGAATTACTATATAAACCCAGAATAAATAAGGAACAGGCAGGTCCCGCACTGATTATGACCTATACAGGAGCCCATCAACATATACAAAAGATATTGCAAACCCGCTGGGGTATTCTCCTTAATGATCCCCATCTAAAGTCCTTTCTACCTAAGGCACCCAAAGTCATATATAGAAGGTCAAAGAACCTACGGGATACCCTGGTGCACAGCCACTATGAGCAAAACCGAGCAAAGGACTGTTGTAAAACCAAAGGAACATTCCGATGCGGGGGCTGCAATATGTGTAAATATATTAAGGTGGGTCCAAATATTTCTGTAGGGGAACGCAACACATATGAGACACAACATTTCATTAACTGTAACACAGCGAATGTAATATATTTGTTAACTTGCACATGTGGTTGCCTATATGTGGGGAAAACCAACCGGCCACTAAAAAAGAGAATCTACGAGCACCAATATAGCATAAAAACGGGCTCCAATAAAACACCGATTGGCCGTCATTTTCTCAGATACCACAATAGGGACCCCAGTTCCCTACGGGTACAAGGGCTGGATCGCCTACATCCAACAATTCGGGGAGGCAATATTGAAAAATTGACTTTACAATTGGAGACAAGATGGATCTTCAGGTTAGGGGCACATCGGTACCCCGGCCTGAATGAGACCTTGAGCTTTGCCCCTTTTCTATAGACAGTGGAGGACTGAGGGGATACATTATACCCAGCTATCCACATAATATATACTTACCATAGCCAATGTTTAGAAATACACCTTAATGGGACCATGGGAAATATATATTTGCTACGGTCAATGCCTAGAAATATATTGTAATGGGACACCTCACTATGAGATTGCAGGGAACAGTAGAAGGAATGTAATATAACATAGGGTATGTATACAGAATAATGGAAAAAGTACTGGGACAATTAAATAACTATGAGATGGAGAGTATGTAACATCTTGTAAACATAAGGTGAATCGGTGGAATGCCCCCCTAAAGAGCTATGGTGGGACTGTGAAAAATAGGGCGAGATTGCCAAATGTATAGAATAACATATAAAATAAATGTAGGGGCATGAGGTGGAATGCCTTCATAATGAGGAAATAAGTGAAATAACTCCGCCTAGGGGATAGAACCCCTCAATAAAACATACAAAATGCTGCCAGTAAGTGGGGTGATCCTTTTCACAGAGCATGGAATACAGAAAAATTATACTATAACAGTAATAATAATTTATGTGGAGCAATATCGGTCCCCTCTGTAATTATAGGTAGAATGTGCCCCACAACACATTTTCGCAACTTGAACAATATATATATACGAGTGTCCCCTTGATAAGGATAAAGTGTTAAATCATACAGGTGGATAGGCTACAACAAAATGGCGGACGCTTAGTGTGTGGGCCTCGCCTTCTGCTGAATAAAGGTCTTTGGCAGATAGGCGAGGCTCCACAAACATGGCGCCGCCTGAGAGACAGGGTACCGAACCAGTGACGCACCCCGTCATTTCCGGCGGAAGCCGGATGCCGGGGTAGATGCGCTCCGGGTGTCTGGAGCGCATAAAACGAGCGTCGCTGGCGCGGTGGCAGGTAAGCATCCTGAGCGGGTAATATACAGCACCGTGACGTCCGGAGAACGGAGATCAATGCATGAAACTAATAACAGAGCGGCTACACAATATTGCAGATACTACAAACATCTGACTAATAATACCGCAGATTTCCGGACTTCCTGCCACCGCAATTGCTCCTCATAACCTATAAACTGATTTTAACAAGTAAGTGGGCTCTAATAGGATTACCAGAGCATTTGTAATAATAACACACATAAAAAATGCTTTCCTCTTGGCATTCCCCCTTCATGTAGGACTCATATGGGTCGATTCAAAGAAACATGTAACAGCTTGGATTTGGGTGCCGATCATCCTATTTTTCCCGTCCGCTCGTGCGTTCGTATGAACTTGCGAGTGATTCTATAAGCAAATACGTTTCTATCCTAAAATATACGTCCGTTCGTATGGCAGTTCGGGAATCAGACCTATGTCAGTTTCCATCCTGAATTTTCCGTTTCATTTCTCAGGTTGCAACATTGGTTTTGCCCTTTTTCCTTTTTTGTCTGGACGTAAATCCTTCTGATCTTGCAGCTGCGCACTACAAACTTACCTCATTAAAGTGCATTCTAAATATTTGGTCTTTTATTTTTCTTTATTTCATTCATTTTGTAGTAACCAACCATTAATGAATGCATTTGCATAAGTAAATCTTACTTTGTTTAATTTTTACTTAACTTGCCTTTTTTACTTGTGGATTTAATTTTAATATTTATGCTTCAAATGGTACAACTTTAAATTTTTAGTGTGGTTACCCACACCCTCTACATACAGATTGCTCTCAAATATTAAAAAACACCCAGCAACTTCTGCATGTTATGAGCCTAGAAACAGCCAAGATGGCGGCTCAGGTATTATCGGGCAGCCTGCAAACAGAAAGGGCCTTGTGACTGTGTTGCTCTGGATTCTTTGATTTCTGACCTTTCCGTGCCCCCAGCTCTGCTGTGTCTGTGCAAAATACAGCAGTAACCCACATCCTGCACTTTATCCCGCTCTCCTCTCCTCAGTAAGTGTGATGCATCTGACCAAAGATGTGCTTAAATAATTAAACAAAGCAAAGGTAAACAACTACACCAATAAATGCAATCTAAAAATATTATTCTAGTACATCAATGTAAAAATAAATAACAAAGGACATAAGTTTCTTTAATTAACGCAAATATATTGCCAAATAAAGGTTTACATGCAAAGGACTAATTAAGGTCCACATTAAAATGCTTTTATAAGGCATACATGAATCAGGTATGCATTGCCATACAATTTATGGCCTCGGCCATGCTGATACATGCAGTTCATTGCAGCTCAAGACGCGCAGACTCCTCCACATAGACAAAAAACCTGTTCACGAACAGCAATACGACTGCTAAAAGGTGTCGGCAGTGGCTTTCTTTTAAAACGTATTTAGTTGTTTGAAAACTGTTCTCTGAATCACACCGAAACACATCCAATTATCCTAAGTTTTACGTTTTCATCCTAAGTTTTAGGATTTGATCCTAAGTTTTACGTTTTCATCCTAAAATTTAGGAACGAACTTGCGATGATCGTAAGAGCATATACGCATTCGAACGTAGGCTCGTGCGAGTCGTAAATGGCCAAAAAAACAGGAAAAAATGACTAACACCCACCCAAACTTACGAGTCTCGATCCGAAATCAATTAACTTTTGCTCTTTGAATCGAGGGGATAGTCACAGTGGTCCGTACAACGCATTGATACTCTGGCTTAAAGAGGAACAAAACTGATCCAGGTATGAGGGAATAAATGAATATAATGCTACCCACACATAACTCATATGGAAATTAATTGGAACAAGCTTTAATAATAGGAGAGTGCATACCACCGGCTCACCTTGTGGAAAGTGGAACATGCTCAGCAATGAATTTTTCTAGTATATGGAATCATCAGAATCAGGTACCATTTTGCTATATCCTCTTTTGTTCCTAATTGTCTAATCATGTAACTACTTATCATAAGACTAATATACTAATCATGTTATTAACACAGTGTTATACTTGTTTGTTTTGTCACTTGTTAGGGCATTGAAAAAGCCAGGAATGGTGAAACATGATACATGTCTGCCCGCTATATTAACATGAACGTAATGTAATGGTTTTAATATATGATGATCCAATGATGTAATTACTGCATGATGATATACAGAACTATCAATGTGTAATTATTTGTGTATAGCAACTGTTTTTATTGATATTGAATAAATGTGTTTAAGAAATCACTAGTACAAAAGTGGTGTGGTTACAGGGCTGAGCCTATAAACGATCCCCAGGGTAACCTAGCCCTGGATTCAGCAGTGGTGGTAATTTAGTAATTGTTAGTGTTACTTTCTGCTAGAAAAGCCAGAAGCTTCTGTGGGATGCTATTCCATAGATTTATAGTTCTTATGGTAAAAAATTATTGTCATCTACGGAGATTTTTTCAGATGGAGGGAATGTTCTCTTGTCTTTAGAGAGGATGTTAGTTGAAATATTGTTTCCCCATATTTTTTTATTGGCCATTTTTATATTTATACAAGTTACTCATGTCCCCCCTCAGACATCTCCTCTCAAGACTAAACGGATTTAATTTCCGTAATATTTCTTCATAACTAAGATCCTTAATTCCCCTTATTAGTTTGGTGGATTTCCTCTGCACCCTTTCCAAAATCGGGGTGTCCTTTTTATGAACAGGTTCCCAGAACTGGACGGCATTTATTACATGAAAATAAATGTAATAAATGTAATGTCAAGGCACGCACAAACTTCCTCCCATCTTACGCCCCTTGAGAACAGTGTAAACTGAGTCATTTTTAAGCATCTCAAAATCTAAGATTATTAGAAAATACCTTATGTTTTCTAATTAAAGCCACGTTCTTCACTTTCATTTTTTTCCTGGCTGTGCTGTGAAGGGCAAGTTATGGGGCCCCTCTGCTCTGGTCTGTAACCACTGTGGGACCATTGTATTTTGACCTGCTCATTCCTATTAACAGCAACAAGGGATAGAGTGGCTGTAAGACCACTTTTCTGCGTGGCCCTGAAGGAATGTAATCGAAAGTGCACATTTTGGAGCTTTGCTAGGATCAGGCATCAGTTGAGCTGCTTGCTGCCTTATTACTGTCATTGGGTTTACAATCCCCTTAATGTAGGGATATGGTAACAGAACCAACCCATGCTTTTTGTGACCTGTCACCACTTTTTCATATCCCCCCTATTTGGGCAGTTCATCTCCCTACTTGTATATGCTTTCCTCCCTAGATTCATTGTATATCTCTAAAAGACTCGCTATTACTATTATAATAAGGTGTCGGGTTACTTTGTTTTGGTAATACAGCACTTGAGATATGTATGGTTAAAGGATGTACACATTATCACAATTTGAGGCTATACATTTGTTCTTATTATATATTTTATAGGATTTGGGTTATTTAGAACAACTTTTAGATCTAGATATATAAGAATAGGCAGTGAAGTCTTATAGTCTTAGATACTGACTACTTAGATATGCCTAGTGATAGAGTTCTCTAGGTGCGGGAAGAAAAAAAAAGGGTTTGGGTGGGATGGCCTTGGCACCCAGGGCAATGATCCTCAGAGATATTAAATATTATTTGCCATTTATGTGGTGTGGAATATTTGTCCGCCATCCAGCATATTTATATGGATTATTATTATTGGGCTTCTTTTTTGTGATAGTGCACCTTTATCTCTGTTTATTTCACTCTAAAAACCTCTGACCTCGTTTCTTTTTTTAATTAGAACTTTGTTCCCCAGCTGTTTGATGGTCTATATATCCAATTTATTGGGTCTTTGGCTGTTCTAATTGCTTTTCAGAGACCAGAAAACACATCCTGAATTTCCTGCCCATAGCCCTCAAACAGAATCAGATGTTCATACAACTCTATTTGCTAGTGTAAATAAAGTTGTATTTTGCAAAGTACCTTGAAAGTGTTTTAAGGATATTAAAATGACACACTTCTCTGTTAGCTTCTGGAACTAGGCAATGCTGTCTGTCAAAGGCAATAGGATCTCTCTCGATAATGAATGTCCTTGATTCTGTTTGCCAGTCTTTCAAGCAAACCACTGTGTTATTCTGCTAGACTCTGCTTGTCTGTAAGGTAATTCACTAAATTTATTGCTGTCTGCTGGGGGAACGCAGGGAGCCGTATTAATTCACTGTTTTCACTAGATTGTTTCTCTCCATGACATGCACAGGACATTGTGTGCAAGAATTCAGCCTTATTTTCACTTTGCTTACAGGACCACAACCCTGGAAAACAAACGATTTTGTTTTTAGTCCTTCAGCTAGCATTTCCTTTTTTCATTTGTGTAGTCTTTCACATGCGCCTTAAACTTAAATTTGCTTTCAAAACAGCATGACTGGCTACAGTGTGGAAAGTGGAAGGGCACATGTTATTATAGTTGAGGTTTATTTTCTTTAAATTGTATATTATTTAAATATGAACATTGGGGGATGTTAAAAACTCCCCCAAACCTTAACCCACTGCTGCCCCCCAACTCCAGTTTTACCATTGACCAGGGCATCCATCTTCTGGGTCCCTTGGATTCCGAGCGACCTCCCAACGTGCAGTGCCATCTTGCATCCCATCAGGCACTGCACGTAGCCCCCAATCTCGCGCCTGCGCAAAGCCCTTGAATGGGACGGAATGGAACTGCACAGTTGAGTCTAATCGTGTGTATAGCAAAACATGTGTTACTGCAATCCTTTTCTGTGAGAAATACTTCATTTTCATGACAAATTTCAGGGGTGCCAACATTTACGCCCATGACTGTATGGTTATTGTTTCCAAACTTCCTATGGAAGTTACATTCATTATACAATACTAGTAAGACATTTTCTTTTGTTCTGACAGCCATGGTGCTGGCATTGCTAGCTGCACTGCCCTTCTACACAATGTTACTCTTCTTCTCTTTCAGCATCAGAAGTTACACCAGCAGGGACAACTCCTCTGGCCAGCTATGTACGTACATATAAGGAACATGCCATTTCTTTGAAGACAGTCAAGTGCACATTTAAGATTTAGCTAAATGGCTTAAAGATTGTGAAGAAGTGGGCATTTATGTGAAAATAAGAAAGCCACACTTGAGTAGAGGCGAGGTCTGCAATACTTATATGGGTTGATTCAAAGAAACATGTAACAGCTTGGATTTGGGTGCCGATCATCCTATTTTTCCCGTACGCTCGTGCGTTCGTATAAACTTGCGAGTGATTCTATAAGCAAATACGTTTCTATCCTAAAATATACGTCCGTTCGTATGGCAGTTCGGGAATCAGACCTATGTCAGTTTCCATCCTGATTTTTCCGTTTCATTTCTCAGGTTGCAACATTGGTTTTGCCCTTTTTCCTTTTTTGTCTGGACGTAAATCCTTCTGATCTTGCGGCTCCGCACTACAAACTTACCTCATTAAAGTGCATTCTAAATATTTGGTCTTTTATTTTTCTTTATTTCATTCATTTTGTAGTAACCAACCATTAATGAATGCATTTGCATAAGTAAATCTTACTTTGTTTAATTTTTACTTAACTTGCCTTTTTTACTTGTGGATTTAATTTTAATATTTATGCTTCAAATGGTACAACTTTAAATTTTTGGTGTGGTTACCCACACCCTCTACATACAGATTGCTCTCAAATATTAAAAAACACCCAGCAACTTCTGCATGTTATGAGCCTAGAAACAGCCAAGATGGCGGCTCAGGTATTATCGGGCAGCCTGCAAACAGAAAGGGCCTTGTGACTGTGTTGCTCTGGATTCTTTGATTTCTGACCTTTCCGTGCCCCCAGCTCTGCTGTGTCTGTGCAAAATACAGCAGTAACCCACATCCTGCACTTTATCCCGCTCTCCTCTCCTCAGTAAGTGTGATGCATCTGACCAAAGATGTGCTTAAATAATTAAACAAAGCAAAGATAAACAACTACACCAATAAATGCAATCTAAAAATATTATTCTAGTACATCAATTTAAAAATAAATAACAAAGGACATAAGTTTCTTTAATTAACGCAAATATATTGCCAAATAAAGGTTTACATGCAAAGGACTAATTAAGGTCCACATTAAAATGCTTTTATAAGGCATACATGAATCAGGTATGCATTGCCATACAATTTATGGCCACGGCCATGCTGATACATGCAGTTCATTGGAGCTCAAGACGCGCAGACTCCTCCACATAGCCAAAAAACCTGTTCAAGAACAGCAATACGACTGCTAAAAGGTGTCGGCAGTGGCTTTCTTTAAAAACGTATTTAGAGGTTTGAAAACTGTTCTCTGAATCACACCGAAACACATCCAATTATCCTAAGTTTTACGTTTTCATCCTAAGTTTTAGGATTTGATCCTAAGTTTTACGTTTTGATCCTAAAATTTAGGAACGAACTTGCGATGATCGTAAGAGCATATACGCATTCGAACGTAGGCTCGTGCGAGTCGTAAATGGCCAAAAAAACAGGAAAAAATGACTAACACCCACCCAAACTTACGATTCTCGATCCGAAATCAATTAACTTTTGCTCTTTGAATCGAGGGGATAGTCTGGGGCTCATAATGCTGTGTTAGCATCAAAGGTAGCTCCCAACACCTCATAGCTCCAGTCATGCTAATGCAATCAACCCCTCGCCCTCGACTGTTTATGATAGACAGAAACAACAAGTCTAGTTGCCTTAATTTATTCCTACATATATACCATGAACTGAATTAATGAGAACCTTTACAGACAGCTAGATATTCACTACTGTTCTTTTTGTGTGTTAAATTACCCATGAATGTATTTTAAAATATTTGTTTCCTGTCAATTGTAAATTGTCAGTGAGTGGCAGGTAATGGATACCAAACAGTCTTTTGTAATTAGAGGATAAGAAAAGAAGGTGCAGGAGAGTAAGAATAAAATGTGTGCTATCAGCTAACAGTCCTTCTTTGTAGCCCCCCCCGCAATTGCCCCACAAACACTCACCTTCCTGGCACTCCCACTCTGCAATCACAGGCTGCAGAATCATCTCTTTTGTTCATCATTCCCTTTACAGCTTGCATACGCTCACTACCAATTCTAAGGTGATCCTATACCAAGGATGGAAGTTTATGTTGTCACCTTCTATCCACAGCCCAGTGCCTGTGTTTCTTTTTGGATGCCTCCCCAGCTTTATGTGCTGTCTGCGGGGCCAACACCCGCTAAAGAAAGAGCGGGTGTTGGCCCGGATAAAATTCTGCGTTTAAAGACAGTGGTTAGATATAGCACATTAGTTTCAGTCAGAAAATCAGACTGCATGCAAGAAACTTATAGCGGACCAAAACCTACATTTAACTTCAACATCCTGCTTCAATCTGCTCCCAGCTAATCCTTCCTGTTTTAGCTGTTAAGTCCCGCCTCTTTGAGCCATTGCTGTTGTTTTGAGTAGCAGTGATGTTATTGCCACACATATGCAATGAGAGGGACAGCAAATAAATCAGTGTTCCAGGACAATTTGGTCGGTGAAATATTCACTTCTAGTTCTACTCCCTAAGAAGGAAGTATCGAGAGATGATTTGGCTAAAGTGATTTCACAAGTTCTTTGGGTATTGATCTGCTTTAAGTCACTTCCACTATTTCTGCACATGTACATTTGTACAAATGTACATTTGCCCCAAAAAATCTCTGAAAGCATCTCTCGTGCCGAGAAGCCTTTAGCCACAATGGTGAGTTTATTTTATATATTTCACACAGCTTCAGAACAGCCAGATGATGTAAAATATCTACGTACTTAATTTGCCTGAATGTAATACATCATTGTGATCCAAACCAAGTAGCAATTGCTTTTCTGTGCACTTGTGTGACCAGTCACTTGTGAAGGCTCACATTCATCCATTTAATGTTAGATATGTATTTAGTAATAGAACATAGAAACTGGACTTGTGGTTTTCTTTTCTTCCACATGTTTTTGATACTCATTCCACTGGATGTGTGAATTCAGCTTTGTCTATTGGAACAGGCGGTTGGATGACTCATGAAACATGTTAAAGACAATAAAACTGCTTATTGCAGTTGCCTAGATTCATTCCTACAGACGTGCAGGGGTTAACTTCATTATTATTTTTTTTTACACTTTAAATTAAAATAAAAAATCATGGCCTCCTCCCTCCAGAATACCTGTCCTTTGTAACCGGCATAGTAAGCCCAGGGCCAAAAGGTCAAGCAGCCTGCCCGCAGCCCCGATGCCTCTCAAGCAAGGGTCATACCGAATGGCACCTGTTTCTTCCGCACCCCCAGTGCCCAGGAGGGGGTGTACCCAGGGAAGTTGGGCTACACTTTTTTCTTTTTTTAACAGTAAATAATCACTGATAAAAAAAACATTCTTGCAACTTCTGGAGTGCCTTTTATTATGTAAATGATAACATGCGGGAATGTACCAAGTGCTTTTTACACCTGCCTGTTCCAAAAATATTAAAAAGTAGTGTCAAAATAGTAGGGGTGTCAGCCAAAATTGATTGTCAAGTATCGCGATATTTCATTCGGCGATACCAGAATCAATTCTTTCTCACCTGACCCCTCGTTCGATCTGGCTGGCTCTCCTCTTCACTCAGGGGGCTTGCAATTCCCACCCCCCCCCCCCTTGGGGCCCTTCAGTCTTCAGGAGAGAGCCTGACCGTCCATCTCCCCCTGCCTTCCCAATGGGTGACACCATCTTCACAACTCCAGGCGTCACCCAGGCTCCCTGTGGGTCAGCTGTCAGATGCTCTGATCGCCGGCACCAGCCTCCCCCCTCTAGCGATCATGGCATCTGTCATCGAATCGGCGAGGGACACAGGAGCTGACAAGTGAATAAATAAAAAAAATTTTTTTTTTCATTTAAGACATTTTTTCTATGTGTGGTGTTTCTATTCACTGTTAACCCTTTGTGAACTAGTAAGGGATCTATGAGACCCCTATACCAGTTCACAAGGCTCTGGGTCTGGCAAGTCACCTGCAGCTAGCTGGTGACTTTCTATTAACCCTGAGCCCCCCCATTACTTGCTTTCCCAAAGCAGAGGAGCCCGTGGCCATAGGCTATGTTGGCTTGTAGCCTGCAGGGCCAGGGGCCACCAAAGCTGGCCCCTGCGCCCTGTTCTACAAGCCCTGCATAGCTGGTCCCGGGCTGGTTATGCTCGGTAAGGGGGAGCTCACGCCATTTTGGGGGGGGGAAATGGGGTCCTCTGGGATTAGAAATAAAATGTAATTTAAAAATTCGCAATATATCGTCTTTGAGACAGAATTGAGAGATATTGTGTCATCATACATGTATCGTATTGCCAGATTCTTGCCAATTCACACCCTTACAAAATCGTGCTTTACACTTGTCCATTTTTTTCTACGAGAAACGAGAAGTGAAAGAAAAATGTGACAAAGATAAAGCAAATAATTTGCTGAATCACTGGAATCACTCATCTGAAAACAGGAAATTTCTAGTATTTTTTACAGGATATGTATTGTTACAATCATTGCTGAATCCAGCTCACTGTCTGTGATTTAGAGCTGATGCCTTAAAACACAGTTTCAGGTTAACAGAGCAAAAGAGCTATACTCCTCTTTCATCCCCCCTGGGGTGGATCTCTCAATTTTTCTCTACTTCACCTAAACAGAGTAGAAATTATTAGTATTTTTATTCGTTCATAACATTTCCGGTTATCACATTTTCAGACTAATTTGCCCTAAATCTGTGGCACATGTTCTACTTGGATAGGAAGCGGAACACCAAATTACGTACATCAAGGTAGA
The DNA here is from genome assembly GCA_027917425.1 of Gastrophryne carolinensis. Lineage (NCBI taxonomy): Eukaryota > Metazoa > Chordata > Amphibia > Anura > Microhylidae > Gastrophryne > Gastrophryne carolinensis. The sequence goes on along the minus strand of CM051238.1, from coordinate 203,834,923 downwards.
TATCTGCAGCACAGAGGCATGACACAGAATAACAAATCCTGGATGAAATGTAAAGGCCCTGGGCAGTTGTATTGCACATCCCATCCTGTGTGCATCTCACGGCTTGATTTTCATTTTCGACTAGAGTGCACCTATAATATCCTTGTGTGGGACAGGCTGTGAAGTGTTTCCTTGTACTTTTTCTTTCAAACCTGTCGGTTGCTTAGAGCCAGAGGGTACGTTTTCTTGTGGTAGCTACTGAGCCTGACAACTTTCACCTCTGCTGTAGAATGTTACAGCTTGCCTAAGGAGGTATCTGTGTTGCTGTGAATGAAACATCTAACACATCTTGCTTTTCTGCTGATGGCAGTAGCATTAGTGTGCTGTGCTATTTCGCTGTGCCATTTGTTTGCAAGTACATCCCTTGGTTGAACTTGCTGGCCATATTTCTTTTTTCAACCATATTAACTATGTAAGCTAATATTTTCACTTTTTATATACTAAGGCGTCACTTGTTTTTTTATTATTAAATTATTTTTACAACATGACATTTACTGATGTAGCATATTCCGAGAGACAATGGAAAGCCTATTTTGACCTTGCTGCTCTGGTGCCGTTTTTCTTCATTAAGCATAGTATGTGTGCTTTAAACAATAAAAGCAATATGCTGTGTATTTCCTTGCTCTGGTGATTGGTAATTAGCAAAATGAGTGTTACTGGATAGTCTATACACTGGTCAACAGATGGTGAAACTACATTGTGCTCTCTTAAACAGATGATGAAGATTTTCCTCGAAAATGTTAGTCAAACGATGAATCACAGCTTGTCTATTGTTATTGCATTAAAATTAATTACATGTAAATGTTAAAGAAGACCTAAACCCTCCATGGCAATTTTGTGCCTGGTGGGATCATGGTCCCTGGCCCCCTAACACTCCTCTTTCACTGCTGATATCTCTCGCAATTAAAGTAATTCTGCAGGCAATTTAAAAAAAAGCTATACTCCCCTTTTATCCCCCGTGGGTGCTGCTAGTCCAGTGCTCAGCCATTCACCAGATCGCACAGTTCCTGTAACAAATGGTGTGTCTATTGGCTCTTGCACAGAGGGGAGTGGCTGAACGCTGCCTTGACAGTGGCGGGTGGGGCGGGACTGAGATGGGGGGAACCAATTATTGAGTACGAGACTAACAGCAATCACCTGTGGGGATAAAAGGGGAATATACTTTTTTCTTGCATGCAGAATGACTTTTAGAAATAATTGTCTCATTTCTTCCAGACAGGGGATCCAGGAACTGGTGCAAACAAATGTTGCCTATAAACCTCCGCCAATAGTAATATACATGATATATGCAACGTGATATAGGTATTTTCATAGAGATATGCTGATAATATTTCCGGTATATAATATATGTGGCTTTTATTATCAGACCTGTCTGAGTTTCAAGAACACCAGACCCTTTGTCCTTTTTTCTCTCGCTCAAAATTCATGATTTAAAAAGTGGACTCCTTGCTTTATGATTACAGTTATGTATTCTTTGCCATGGACTATAGAGATATTGAAGAGCTATAAACACAGGAAGTGACAAATGCATTCCAAGGTGACTGGTTAGCCGGGTGTTAATAATATTAGCCAGCCCAGTGGCTCATGGGTTGCTGCTTTGCTGACGCCTGGATCCGGACAGCTGGGAGGGAACCAGTGGCATCAACAGACCCTCTGATCATGGTGCCACTTGTATGAGCACCCCGTTAACATCTAAGACTCTCCCTTACCGAACCAAAGAGGGGCTGAACTGCTGGGTAAGGAACTTGATTCATGCTGTAGCACGTAGGTCCCTGTTGGAATCAATAGGCTGGATTAGTATATGCAAACAGATTGTGGGATGGTTTCTCATTTTAAAAACATAAAAACAGAAATATTACATATGCATTGGAAGGTTTAGATATGTGCTGTTTGCTCAGAGGGTTACAGAGCTACTTTAAAGTATGCAAATATACATATAACTAAGTATGTGCATACAGAACCTGTTATATTGACAATTTATCAATGCTGTTACTTACTGTTATGCAAAGTAAAGAGATTCCCCAAATATACACTGTACTAGCAAAATGGCATTTTAATCCTGCACACACCCAGACATTGTAGCCCAACAAAGCAACAGTCCTGTAGGTCAATTGCTCAAATCCTATTTACCTTTCCAGCATTTACACCGTGAGTATCATTATCACTCACTTTTTTTTAATGCTTTTTCTTTTGACTTTTTCCCTCCGTGCAATTTAGCACCATATTTAGCTGTGTACATTAAAAAATCGCACAGCTAAATATGGTGCTTAATTGCACCGAGAAAAAAAAATTGTGTTTTTCTCAAAAAAGCGCATGTGCGATTCTTTGGGTACTGAATCAATACTATTTCCCCGAGTCCCAAGGTCTGTATATATTGAATGTCAGTTTACAGATAAAGATTATCAATAGGGATGAGCGAACCGGTTCGGACGAACCGGAATTCGCTCTGAATTTCAGGGAAAATTCGATTCGGCACGAACCCAAATTTTTTTGGGTTCGTGCCGATCGAATTTTCCCTGAAATAAAAAAAAAAAAAATGCCGGCATGGTGGGAGCGGGCAGGCCGGCTATGCTGTCAGTGGGCGGCGGAAGCTGACAGCGCAGCCGGCCTGCCCGCTCCCACCATGCCGGCATTTTTTTAAAAAGCAAACACTTACCTGCATGGTCGGAGCGTGGAGGCCGGCGCCGCTCTCAGGCGCCCTCTGATGACGCGTCCTCTGATGACAGCTGAGAGCGGCGCCGCTCTCAGGCCCCCTCTTATGACGCGCCCTTTGATGACGCGTCCTCTGATGACACCTGAGAGCGGCGCCGGCCTCCACGCTCCGACCATGCAGGTAAGTGTTTGCGTTTTAAAAAAATGCCGGCATGGTGGGAGCGGGAATTTCTTGGGGAAATTCGGCGAATCACTCGAATCGAACTTTCAAGAAGTTCGCTCATCTCTATGTAAGATCTGATTATATAAGAAATCCAGCTCACTGTTGTTTGATCCAAAATTCAAAAGTGGTTGCAGGGTTTTTTCTACCCGTTACATATTACACACCTATTACATATACACACACGTATTATTCCATTAGGGTCAAGCACTGCTTTGCAAAATGTATACTTAATGTAAATGTAAACCTTACAGTAGGTTACACCATTTTAGCATTGCTTGTATAATTGTGTACATGCTTTGTTTCCAACTGAAGAGTTTTATGAAAAACTGTCAACACATGAATGCACTTCATTGCAGTCGAGTATGTGACCCTATTAGTGAGAGGTATTACTAGTCAGCAGCAATATCTTGCTGTGACCTTTTAGACAGGGCATCTGTGGGCTTAGCCTTACAATGAATTTTGCTACCCTTACTTAACCTACTTGCCAAGGCCACATGATATATGATAAAGATAGAACCATAGCAAGAACAGCATTTTATTGCTCCATGGTAGCTTGTGTGGCTCGCACCTTATTTTTTAAAAAAAGGGTGCCCTGATGGAAAAAATCTTAAGAAAGTACTTTCTCTCAAAACATGAGTAAAAGGAATACTCGTGGTGCTAAATCAATCCTAAAGTTTGTGTGCTCCCACAGTGCTGCGGGCAGGAGCATGCAGTCTGAAAAAGAGGGTCAGATTTGCAATTCAACAGCGTGTGAGACAGACATTGAAACACTGATGTCCAGAGGAGGCTCTGGTGGGGGCATGGTCTAGGTCCATGTGCCATGTGATGTGGTCCCTTACCTGCTAGGGGGAAAGTTACAGGGTTAAATGGAACTGATGTGTAAAGGTAGTTAAATAGGGGTACAGTAAGGAAGGGCAATTGCACAGAAATTGATATTGGAGAGGCTCATTGGCAAATACAGATGACAGTGGTGTCTTAGAGGAACGCAGTGACACCAGTGCTTAGCACTGGTGGAAGCTTAGATGGTTTGAGTATTGCAAAACTTGTTAAGATGTGGGACTGGTGGTGGAGGGCTAGAGAGTTAAGCCAATCAGCATTTGCATTGCTATCATGTAAGGATTGTTATATATAGTTAGGTCCATAAATATTTGGGCACTGACACACATTTTGTTTTTTTTAACCTTTTTACTAAAACATATTCAAGTTAAAGTTATATAATGGACATGTACATAAAGTCCAGACTTTCAGCTTTCATTTGAGGATATTCACATTAGAATTGGATGAAGGGTTTAGGAGTATTAGCTCCTTAACCTGTGCCACCCTGATTTTTAAAGGAAAGTAATTGGGCAATTGACTCAAAAGTTGTTTTATGGGCAGGTGTGGGCTATTCCTTTGTTATTTAATTCTCAATTAATCAGATTTAAGGCCTTGAGTTGATTTGAGGCATGGTGCCTGCATTCAGAAAATTTTGCTGTGAAGAAAACATGCCGTCAAAGGAGCTCTCCATGCAGGTGAAACAAGCCACCGGTAAGCTTAGAAAGCACAAAAAAAATCTGAGAAATTGCTACAGTTTGAAAGATCCTGAGAAGGAAAGAAAGCACGGGTGAACTCATCAATGCCAAAAGACCTGGGCACCCATCGAAAATAAGAGTGGTAGATGATTGCAGAATAATTTCCATGGTGAAGAGAAACATCAGCTAACAGCCTTCACAACAGCCAGCTAAGTGAACAAATCTCCAGGATGTAGGCATTTCAATATACAAATCTACCATAAAGATAAGATCGCATGAAAGTAAATACAGAGGGTTCACTGCCCGGTGCAAGCCATTCATAAGCCTCAAGAATAAAAAGGCTAGATTGCTGAATGTGAAAAAAGCCAGCACATCTTTGGACAGATATAATCAAAATCAACCTATATCAGAATGATGGAATGTATGATCCAAAGCATAGCACATCATCCCTAAAACATGGAGGAGGCAGTGTGATGACTGCCAGTGGCACTGGGTCACTAGTGTTTATTAATGTTGTGACACAGGTCAGAAGCAGTCAGATGAATTCTGAGGTATTCATACTAACATACTGTGTGCTGAAATCCAGCCAATTGCAGCCAAACTGATTGGTCGGCTTTTCATACAGATAGACAATGACCCAAAACATAAAGCCAAAGCTACTCAGAAGCAAAGAAGTGGAATATTCTCGAATGGCCAAGTCAGTCACCTGATCTCAGCCCTACTGAGCCGCATTTCACTTTTTAAAGACTAAACTTCAGACAGAAATGCCCACAAACAAACAGCAACTGAAAACTACTGAGTTAAAGGCCTGGCCAAGCATTAAAAAGGAGGAAACACAGCGTTTAGTGATGTCCATTAATTCAAGACTTCAGGCAGTCGTTGCCAACAAAGGGTTTTCAACTAAGAATTAGAAATGAACGTTTTATTTACAATTATTTAATTTGTTAAATTAACTTTGAGCCCCTAAACTGAAGAGACTGTGCTTTAGTTCCTCACATTTTTATGCAATTTTTTTGTTAACCCACTAAATTATAACTGAAAGTCTGAGCTTCAACTGCATCTAAATTGTTGTGTTGTAAATTCATTGTGATAATGTACAGGACAAAAATTAGAAAAATGTCTGTCCAAATATTTATGGACCTAACTGTACGTGTGCGTAGGGGATGGTGGAAAGACATATAAGCGGATGGTGGGTATCTTCATTATGCCATTCCAAATGAAAAATTCTGAACCTATTCATTGTACCCCGTGGACAGGTGCCAAATAATTTAGGTGGCCCACACCTGTCAAAAGGTTTAGCACCCCTGGCAAATAAGTGTCTAAAGGGACTATAAAATACATATAAAATAAAAAAAAAACATCTTCCCCGCTGGCCACCCCCCCGGCTTTCTCAGAAATGACTGGGTTTCCTACGTCAGGTCCTTGTGTGCTCACATCTCTCCTAACATACACGCACAGCTACTTCTTTTGCTGCAATAGAGGCATTGCCTTGCCATGCTCCCTCTGTTGCAGTGAATGAAGTCAGGTATGCACATGCACTGTGACTGATGTGGGGTCAGAGCCTAAACTGACAGTGAGAACATGCACGCTGCTGGACTGGGATGAAGGTGCTGGGTGGCAGGTTCCATTTTCTTGAAACCCTCTTTTTTGCCCCTTAAATGTGAATGTTAAAGATTGTTTTTATGGTGTAATTTTATACATTCAGACAAATATATCATAACTTTGAATATAGAATTACAACCTGTTTTCTTCCTTTATGAACTGAATGTGACTTTATTTAGGACATACACGCAGCAGTGTCATCATGGGCACCAGAAAGGTAAGGGGTGCCGAGTTAAGTCTTCTGAGTCTTGCCTTCTGCCCCTAAACATGGAACCCCCTTCATCATACTGGAATGCCCCCAGGTACATTAAATTCCCCCGCCATGTCTTGGTGAAAGTATGTGTGGAGAAGGGAGGCGTGGCACTGACGGGAGCATGTGTAGCTCGGAAACATGGCGTCATAATCAGATGCTGTATTCTGCTTCCCATCCTCCTTAATCAGACTAGTGACATAAGCTGTCATGTTATCCCTAGTGCCTGAGATGCAGATGTTGTTGAGCAGACTGTAGGAACCAATGTGAGTATAAGAGCACACGTCCCAACCTGTACTTTGCACAGGCCAATGCCTCGCCCCCTTCAAAATGCATTAATTTATGTTTTTGATAGATTAACTTGTGCTCTGCATATGAATTATTAGGCCTGAGAGGGAAATAACTACTGGGTTTGTCGTGTGATGCTAGCTTCTATGATGGGGAAGAATTGTTTTCCTTACCCTGACTGCAATTTAGCCTAAAATTTCCCTGCATGTATTCACTTAAGGAAAAAGTTAAACAGGTTTAAAAATTACCTTTTGTTTGATTTTTACATTGTAAAAATAATTCCCTGGTACTGATGAAGGAATTGTGTGTACAAGGCATGAAAATGATGGAAAGATTTTAAGGCTGGGGCACATGTGTCTAGAGAAAAATGACGCACAGCTGAACTATCTTGCATCCACCTCATAGCTCTTTGTGTGATGGCAGCAGTGCTTTATGTACATCTCTATGGTTACAGACAGCTACAGCTGCTAGAAAATTCTATGTGCTACGAGCAGCAATGCCATTTTATAGGCTATTCTATGAATATTTTTTTTTGTTAACGCAAGCAATGCAAAGTCTCTAGTAGCAAGCTTTCTATTTGTTAGCCTGGAAATGTCAAGCTGTTTCTACAGAGAAAGCAGGGTCCTCTCCAACAGGAGGAACAGATGGTCTGCAAATGCTGAAGCATTTTGGGACTTGGCTTGAGCTAGTGTGGCAGAATACCATTTTCACACTTGTGTTATCAGAAGTTTTCCTCGCTGGCTGTTTGATGCGAATTTTAATTGTAATTTCTGTCTGCTTCACTGACATTTAGGCAGAAATCATGTGTATATGTAGACAAGGCCTCATGAATAAACATCTAAACTGTAAATCAGTGTATATAATCTACAAGGTTTTTTTCTCTCATGTTTGGGGCTTGCTTACCCCCTTGCAACTGAGCACATGAACATGATTTTTTTTGGAAGGAATCTGCAGTCAACGGCAAAGAGTCTGATTTGTCAGATTAACAGAATTTGCCAGTTGTACAGTATAGTAGTAACCTCAGATGTAAATTGGTTTAAGAGTAACTCCTGGTCAGAACTTGAACTTAAAGCATTCCCAGAAAGAATATATACACAATAGTACCCTGCTCATGGCTGCATCTCCAGCACAGGGAATATCAGGGAAGATTTTATTAAGGGGCCATGTGTCAACACAAGTCTAATTTACAGCCTGATTCTATCGACCTGGTTGGTGGGCTTGTTTGGGGGTAAACAATTTAACTCATTCCTATCCTAATAAAGTTAATGTAGGGTCTCTGAGTACTAGGGAAAAGTGACAGGGACCTATAGACAAGGGCATCAGAGCAGCTTAAATGTTTCAAGAGGTTTCTAACTGCAGTCTATATAGCAATTAAAAAATGCTTTCTCTCTCTATTCCAAACTTTCTGCCCATATGTATGTGTACATTGGGTGAGGAAACATCTCCTCACTGGATACACAGCAAGGAAACACAGATTCAAGTCCTACTGTTCTCCCCTAAAATAGTAGACCAATGGGTAGCCTAGTGCCAACTATACCTGCACAGGCTTGCAATCAGTTCAACGGGTCATACAGTAATCACATGTTCTTTAACATACTTTGCTTTAGGGTTTATTGCTGCAGGGATCAACTGCTTTCACACTAAACAGTAAACTTGACAAAGAAGGATCAGGTGCGATCCTCCATAATGGACCTCCTATGAGTTAGTGACAAGTAATCCCAATAGTAAGCAATCGGGCCTTTTGGATAATGGAATTCCACAAGGTTTGTCAGACAGGGTTACATCAATAAACTAACCCCCAAAATACATATGCAACCTGGATTTTCCTAAGGGGACCATTCTTCAAAATGTGTTTCTTCTGTTCTGATACATCCACATTCACTTTACCTTAAAACCTGCTATTTCTGATGATAGTTCAAGACAGTATTAGGATGTATAGTATTAGAATATTTTAATTGGTTATCGTGGCAGGGCAACCTTACTTGGCCTACACTTTGTATCGTCCAAGTTTTTAGTTTTGTTGGCAACAGGTGTCACCTTATTTCTTTACTTTTCTACTATTCTCAATGACTAACATGTTGCACCACCAACTATAGGTTTGATTCATGGTCGATTCACAAACAGTTCCGCTTTCGCCTAGGTAAGGCTCATGGCTGCGTGCGCACGCCAAGCGCATGTGCAAATCACACCAAATAGCAAACACACAGGAGAAGTGCAAAAATCAGCTGTTTTGAAGTGCAGATGGCCCTGCCCCACATGCATTTGGCCAGCTAAGAGCTTAACTGCTCCCAATGGTCCCCCATGTTTCTCCCCTTTCCTTTACTGTTTCTCCATACCAATTTGATCTTTCCAGTGTTTTCTGCAAAGCTCTATTTGCCATTTTGGAGTGTATTCTCTGGAGAACCTGTATTCTCCATTTTTGGGGTGTGTTTTTTTTGGGGGGGGGAATGTTATGATTCCAGTTAACCCTTTTTTCACCGAATGCTTTGTCCTAGATGTTCACTTTAACTCTCCCTCTCATTTGGTTTGCATTTTAATGCTCAGTAATTGAACTAAAATTTTGTTTTGGTTTTTGCTAAACTTTGGAGCCCAGTATCCACATTGTTGTTGTTTTGGCTTTAATTTTTGTGATTTTAGACAACTTTTTATAATTTTCTTTCGAACAAGAACTTGCTGCTGACACTTTCATTGTTCAATAACATGCTGGATGGCATATGTTTTCAGAATTAAATAAGCCTGTTACTTATTGGAATCGTCAGTTTCCTCTACCTATTTGCTGGAGGAAGTTCACTCTGGCCACATTTGTACACTCTTTTCTGCCCTCTAAACACACCATAAATCAGGCGCCGGAGACAGTTTGGTGTGCCGATTGGCATGAGCATTAGTTCGCAAACTGGCACAAAAACAAATGCACATCCCATTTTGACGAGCATAAATCTGACGGAAGCCCTAGCGCGACCTGGCGCTCAAAAAAATGTGTAAGTCGACCCTAATATGTAAAAACATTAGAAAATTAATCTTTGCAAATAATACTTTCCTGAACTCTTTAAAATGGAAATTGGACACTGTTTGTAACTCCTCCCTAAAACAAAAAAAAGTTTCATTTAGGCTTAAATTTAAAATACAAAAGATTGTAGCACATGTCATAAGCAAAATGTTTTTTGTAAATACATTTTAGTGCATTCCCCTTAATTCAGAACACTGTGTCCACTTATGGCCAGCTTCATGCTTCTTTATGAGACAAATACCTCCTAAATATGTGATCCATTTAGCCGCATAACTGTATAATTTCTCTATTTCATATGGCCTCATTGCTGTAGCAGCAGTTCAGATGCCAGATACATGTAAATATCTGTTTAAGGACAACAGTCATATCATTTACAATACATCTTGGAAGCATTTGCTTTCTTCTGTTCCATCTTTCCATATCTTTTTCTAACTTTATGTTTACAAAGATGAATACTCACAATGTTTGCAGTCTAGTCTGCACTTTCTTGGTAATGTTTTCAAAAGAATTGATATGCTCTAGACATGAAACAACGTGAGAAAATATGTTTTGCTTCTAAACTGGTTTGGAAACCATGCAGAGAATTGTTGTGGAAAATCATTGGTAGGTAATAAGATAATAATTCACATTTCCAGACCTAAACTGTTATTTAGAGAACAATTGATTTTTTTTCTACTGCCACTCTAAGTGTTTTTGTTTTTTGTGCCTAAACGTGTTTATCCTGCCTAACTGTCGCTATATATTTTTGTGCGTGATTTTGACATTCAGCCTTTAGATGTAAAAAATGTATGCCAACATAAATATTCTGCCAGTATACCAGTTTATGTAACTATACTCCCCATTGCTGACACCAAGAAGAAAAAGTCTTGGAATAATGTAAATTATAGTTTGATGGACATGTTAATGACGAACAAAGGGAAAAAAATATCCAAACTTTTTTTATTTATTATCCTTCTATTGTCCTTGTCCTTCTACCATTGGGTGCTGGCGACTCCTTTTGCACCTGGAGACCAATGATGCCCCCAAATGTGCATGGCAGGAGACCCTCAAGGGCCACCAAAAGGCCTGGTTTTGCACATCTCCAAACTGATGCTCAGCTGAAGTCATTAGTACCTAGACAAAGCTGTTGCACTAATTACACGACCTATGTATCGGAGTGGAGATCTGCAAAACATGACCTGTTGGTGGCCCCTGAGGACAAGCACCCATGCTGCAGGCTGTTATAGCATGTTTAGGCCACACAGTCTGCTTACAGTATTATGAGCAATATGCGGCCTCATGTTAAAGAACATGCATCCTCTGTATTGAAAGGCTCCTGGGACACTTTCAAAATTTGCTGGTTGCATGACCAAATCAATATTAACACTGTGCTAAGTATATGAAATGAGGACTATAGGTATCTACCTGCCATATACTATGCACCTCACATAACATGACATTCTAATCCGAAGGCCTCTTCAGTGCCTTTCCCAAAATGTCTCCAGACCAATTTATGGCTATCATTGCATTTAAGACAAAAGTGGGACTCATCACTTAAGAGTATAGATCTTCATTTCAGCCTCCATTGCCATCTTGCTGTGTACCATGTTATCCTTGAAAGAGGTAGCATGAAGTCAATGGAACACCCATAGCTATACACATGGCTCATAGCACAACGTCATTTAAACGCCTTCAGATTTCACTTGAAGTATATAATGAATTATTATCAATTATAATCAATTCTTACAATTAGATGATCCATCCATGCAGAGGTTCGTATTTATTCACCCCTTGCTGTCAATCAAGTTCCTCATTGTTTTTCCAACCTTTGAGATGGGCAGCTCTGCTTAAATCTCAGCCTTGGTGCTGAAATATCAGCCTAGGTGCATAGCGAGCTGCCAATGTGATAAACTAAGGTCTTTTAGTTTATAGATACTGTCCTCCTCAGGTTGTTATAACTGGCAAGTCTACCAACAGGATGCATCTCATAGTAAGCGTTTCTCTCTCTTTCAACTGAGAATCAGAAAGTCAGAGCAAAAAAACATTTTGTGAAAAAATAGAGCATGCCTAGCTGCCTTGATATATATATATATATATATATATATATATATATATCATGACTTTTCAGATTATGGGTAAGATATGTTTTTTTAAGAAAAAGCTTTACTTACCAGTAATTTATAGATCATGACCGATGTCCTCTTTTAGCCCGAGATAAACGAAGACCCCTAACAGAAGACCATCTGTATGTACTGTAAAGCCACAGGTCGTTTTTAATGGAAAACTCCCTTTTTGGCAGGTTTTGGTGTTCTGCCTTATTGTTTTTCTCTATTGGAATGTAAAACAAATAGTTTGTGTTTGGATCGTGCCCTCAGACCTGTGATTTACTTATCAGCATGCTGTTTCTATAATTCTCATATTCCTGGGGCTCTGTTTTGCTACAGTGGGAGTGGTTTTCCTTGCCTGACTACAAGTCCCATAATTCTTTCAATGTAACAGGTGAACTCTTTAGCGTTTTGGCTAAGTCTAAGCAGCCAAATGGCCTCTCCAGATGAGAACCCACCCATTAACCCTTGCTACTGCTGGAACACAAAATTGTCGTTCCAAACTGAAGAAGCTGAATTTCAGCAGAATGGGTTAAACCAGTCACCCATGCCTTAGCCAATCAGATGATTAGCAAGCTAGAGTGAAGAAGTTTATGATATGTATTGGAAATCACACTTTGGTGTAGGCAGCTTAGGTAAACACATTGTTGCTATGGAAAGCTGTTTTCTTTTATATTTGTTGCAAAACAAATAGAAAATTTAAAAATAACAAATAAGTTCAGCACATTGAAGACATCATTTTGCCACACAATAATGGGAAAAATGCCATTTAAAGTGGAATTACTCTTTAAAGTGGACCAAATCCCAGGACTTTGACTATCCCTGGCTTTGGTCCACCTTAAGAAAACCATGTATTTTTAGATTGGGTAGAAGACCCTCATTTAACCCCTTTTGAAACATTTGTATGTAAAGCTAGAGATTTTCTTTAACATAACGTTAAATAGTTAATAAAAATAGTATTAGAAGAATGCACAACATCCGTAAAAAAGCCAGTGTGCCCTTTTATAAAATATCTGACTATTAATCTTGAACATTAATAAATCTCAGTAACCTTCACCTCAATTAACCATCAAAGGCTTTTTCTCAGTGACACAGGATATATATGATTTCAATTGATATATTTTTATTATTAGGTGTTGGAATTGTATTAGCGAAGGTAAGAACATCCTTTGATGGTTAATTTAGGTAAAGAACACCGAAGTTCATTTCAAGCTAAAACTACACAAGGTTATTTTTTTTTTAAAGGAAATTATTATTTCGCATTTTTGCAGGAATAATATATAATCTCAAATGGAACTCTTCATTTGCATTATTCAGCTAAAGGAAACATTTTACTTTGCACACATGTTTTAAAGTGGGATGCTTCTTCCGCTTTAACCCCCTAAGTGATTGCCCTGTCTCCAGCACATTCACAGAGAATGTGTTTTAACTGCTGGTGACAGGGTGAATAGAGGGGCTTTCCCTTAGTCCCTGGAGGGAATATTGAGGCGGGGGAAGCTTGCCAGGGGCTAGGCTGAAGTGTTGAGCATATGGGGCATGCTTTTTTTTACTCACCTAGCTCCCACGCTGTAGCTTGTTTCCTGTCCCCCTCCCTCCACCAAAGTGCAGCCAGCTGAGGTGCCGCCCTACACCCGGGCATGCTTACTAAATGCCACGGCTGCTGGGATGTCACCCACCTGAAGCAGTCAAGTTGTTACACACTAGGTCGCCGCCGAAGTGTCCCATGCCAGGTTGCCACCGAGATGTCCCATGCCAGGTTGTCTCCACTTCCGCCACTGAGCTGTCCCTCACAGCTTCTGTCGCAGAGCTGTCCTGCTACCCACCTACCTACTTGCCTTATCATCCACCCACCTACATGCCTGATGACCACCTACCTCCTTGAGTGCCCACCCCCTACCGACCACCCACCTACCTCCTTGCGTGCCCACCCACCTACCTACCACCCACCTACCTCCTTGCGTGCCCACCCACCTACCTACCACCCACCTACCTCCTTGCGTGCCCACCCACCTACCTACCACCCACCTACCTCCTTGCGTGCCCACCCACCTACCTACCTCCTTGCGTGCCCACCCACCTACCTACCACCCACCTACCTCCTTGCATGCCCACCCACCTACTTACTTGCCTGTCCACCCACCTACCTGTCTGACCACCCAGCCATCTACTTGCCTGACCACCCAGGCACCTACCTACCTGCCACACACTTACCCACCTATCTGCCCACCTGCCTGGCTGCCCACCCAAAATCCTACCTGCCTGTACACCCACTTACCTACCTGACTGCCCAGCCATCTACTTGTCCACCCACCTACCTACCTGCCTTTTGTGGAACACAAAAATGTACTTACCCCTCAGGCTAAATTTAGAAGGGTCAATAAGTTGTTAAAAGGTATTTCAAAAAGTGGAGGTATGCACCAACTTTATTTACATGAGACACAGATTCCAGATCTGCAATAAAAACATTTATAAACATTTAGAGACATTTTGGGGGCCAATTCTTAATTTTTTGTGTCAGCTAAGTGGTTAAAATAAAATGTAGCTAAATGTGACCTGATCTATTTTTTTCTGATTTGGTGATCCCCCCCTTAAAAAAGCCCCTGCTAACCTGAAAACAAGGACCCCAGGTTTTCTGGGCTCCTCTTCTGGTGGGCAAGTTGCTTTCTCCTGTGGGGCCATAACATTCGGCTGCTGGTTGTTATGTGGGTCTGGGACCAGCCGCTGATGACATCAATTGTGAGTATTCAGGATGTGGATTCTCTTGCTTGCAGGTGGTTATGGGTGGATATTAGACCAATGCAGAGGTCCCACACCCCCCTGCAGGGTTATTTAATAGTCTAAAGAAACCCCCCTTATATGGCAGCTAAACCAAATATTTAGATAGTATATAAATATAAATCACTAATGCCCTTGGTGACCATTTTATAATAGCAATAATAATCAACTCCCTACACACCAAAGAGTCTCCCCTTGGTACATGGAGTACCAAAATTGCCCAATTAAGTATAAAGAAGCTAGGTAAGATTATATCGATCTTTAATATACAGTTAGCTAAAAAAAAACAAAATAAAAAATAATAAAAAATAACAAATAATAAAATAACAAAAAATAAAATAGCAAAGGGACTAAAACATCGTGTGCGGGTAAAAAAATCCAAATGCAAATTTAGCCAGGTGGAATTCTTTAAATAGATATATACAGATGTGAATAAATATATAAATAAATCATGTATCTATAAAAATGACATATAACCCATGAAGGAAAACTGCTAATAAATAAACTAAAATCAAAGCATCTAGTGCCCAAAAATTAAACTCTTCCCATAGGAAAATGATGTACATTATGACCCACCTGAGTAATATATACTGGAACCGCCTGGAATCAAAATGGCCAAGATGGAGCCACAGTCTCTAGCACCTTGCGATCCGAAATGAAGCATTACGTTAAGGACTGCTTTAATAGTATTCATTCAAGAGTACCTGAATCTTGATCTTTTGGCCACCTTTAGCTGCACTGAACAGAGAACTATTCAAGCAACACTACTGTTGAGTAATAACTCCTGTTGGAATATATGTTATACAGCAGCTTTTGGTAACAAAATGACATAAATATATATTCCTTTTAGTAATGTGGGGCAATGATAATCCTAAATAATGCCTTGCCTGTGTAAGTAAGCGGACCTTAGGCTTTTCTGATGGTAATTATTAATATGGCCTAAGCATTTATTATATCTGATGTACAAATAGATGCTGAAAATTGCTGATGCTGTTATTGTTATCTAATGGGTGTGCAATTGCAGTAGACAGATATAGAGATTCATTTTTTGCAAGGTTTATAGATTTATGAGCTCACATTAATTTTCAGGTAATAAATTACTGAGTGATGCCCTGCATCTATGCTTGTAAATGGAAAATGATAGTATTATCAATGCATCACTACAATGCCTCTATAATATATTATTGCACGGTTCACTACACACCAATGTTTCAGTAATTCACTTTTTGAGTGCATTTTATAGCCTGAAATATGGTTTACTTTTTTATTCATCACAAGTGTCATTGCAAAGCTGTGGCTGAGTATTTTCTGCTAGACTGGTGTCTCTGGCCTATAAGGAAACACCTTAATTTATGCTGCCAGTCCATAGACAATGTCTGTGCTCCAGAAAATTAATAATTGTTCTTTTGCTGGCCCACAATTTGCTGGAATAACCTTCCAGTCCTCTGTTTGGCTGGCCAATAATGCAAGTCGTCACTAGGTAGCCATTGCATCTTATTAGGTACCTTGTCACTACAAAATAGTTTTGCCAGTCATGGTGTTGCCATGCCCATCTCTGCAAAGCAACCCTATGTGAATGCAGCTCTTAACCAGCCTTTGGGCACTAGGGCACTTCTTGGGTCACTTACTGCAGAAATAACCTTTTGCTAGGTCTAACAAGGATGTTTGTTCAACTCTACAGACCCCCTGGTATTACCCCCTTACTGTCACACCACCTGATAAGGCCCTTTAGCTGCAGCCGAGATGTATCACAACTTATCCCTCTTGCCAACAGTTTCTGATGATGAGGCCCTAAAGACCAGTAGTAGAGTTTATGGGGCAGACTCCTCACCAGGCATCTCATCATCCTTAACTGTAAATCAAACCGGTAAAGTTCCATGACCACCACCTTGAAGTGGAAGAGTAGCAAAAGAATGTGTGATACTTCGTGAGCACCTCCGGACTATTTTGTTGGACCTCCACAGTTGTTGCTTTATCTGAGGGTTTCTCTTTAATTTATGCTGCACATATGTATATATTGCTGTTGATTCATATTGTTTATTTATTTAGATACATGGCAATATTATTTAAAATGAGTTGATATTGTTATATCTGAGAGGTTCTGTCACAATTTGAATGGTGTTCTCTATATGATATGCATTTTATGATTAATTGTTTGACTTGTTTCCGTGGCAGGGCATGGCTCAATTGTTGTTAATATATTTGACAGAGAGATAGGTACAATTAAGATTCATTATTTCCTAGCAGGTCATGTGATTGCATTGTGGGGTTATTTCTTACCCCATGTGATACAGTCCCATGTAGTCCCCTGCCTGATTGTTTCTGGAACTTGATAGCCCTAGAGCTTCACAGCCATGGTTTGGGGAGCTCCTGTGATGCTCCTAAGCAACTCAGAGGGAGTGAGTTGTCAATAAATGAGTTAGCTAACCCCCTCAGTTGACCCTCCATCATAAGCAACACAGATCCCTAACTTCTTTAGGATTGTCACTCCTCAGACATCCCTCTCAGTTTTAAATGGGTCCAATAAGTAAAAATGATATGCGGATAGAGGATCTTCTCTCTCAAGCTTTAGACTAGCTGGATGAATATATGAGGACATGTCCTGGATATGTCTCATCCAAGAGTATCCCAGAATTCTTTAGCGACCCCAAGATTAGATTACCTTCTGCCCCTGCTAGGCTGTGATCACCCTTTTACTTATCTTCCTTGTTTCCTCCCTTATAATGACTCTTTAATGAAAGCTAATACTTGTAATCAAAAAGTTCAGTTCATGCAGTGTCACTTTGTGTAACCCACTTTCTATGCATCACCCAGCCAGCACCAGAAATTTTCCAATGTGTACATTGACCCCCAGGTCAATCCAGAATATGTTTTCTTCAGGGACAAGCCAAGAAATATCACATCAATATGCTTTTAGCAAGAATAAAAATGCCAAATATAAGAAAGCAACCTGATGTCAGTGGTCGTGACCACATAGAGCTCAACACTGGAGCCCTAATATGAAAAAAGGTCAGCAAAATTCCTTACTGATGAGTTTATAGAGTTTGAGCTATTAGCTGAGCTTGTTCACTCACAAATCTTTTAGCTTAATGACGTTGAATTCTTTACAAGCCATGAAAGGAATATGATGCAGTCATATTTACTTGACTCAAGCCTTTTTTTTTTGAAGTGCACTTCTATTGCAGAGGAAATCATCCTTTTTTCCATCAAGTTAAACATAGTTTCTGAATTCATTGTGAGATGTGCTGCCTAATCTGCTTGCCAGAGAAAAATGACCTTAGTATACAGCTTGGAACATACTCTGAATATGTAATTTAAAAAAAAAAAACACCAGTCATGTCTGTGACCAGTTCTGCAGGTCCAGTGTTAAACACAGTGTTTAAAGATAAACATGACCTTTACTGTGTTATTAGGTAGACAAACACAGTTAGAAGAGATCTTTGGAGACACAGCGGTACAGTTATTGACATGGAACGCGAAGTGCTTTTCCACATTTAGTCGTATTAACCTTTCCCTTGTCGGATCTATTCAGGATATTCACATTTTCCGATGTTGGTGACTATTAGAAAATGCTTCAAATTATAAGTGTCATTCATCACAATAGCAAGATGGATTGCTATATGTGATCCTCTGAGAATTGCACACACAAAAATATTTATGTGTGCTATTTAAAATCCCCAATAACCTATCTCTGATTCCTAGACTAGTGCTATACTGATACTGGATATATTTGCTAAAATAAGCGGACACACATTAAAGGGACTTCTCTATGACAAATATAAATATATAAAATAAAACTTACACCTCTGAGTTTTTCTCTGTCTGGATGGGGGGCCTCATTACAGTTTATTTGTCATTACAGTACCAAGAAATAGTATCATGCCATTATCTTTTTAAACAATTCCATACTCCTATGTACCCAAGTACCCAAACTGCAGCCCAAAACCAACTCATTTACTGCAAAGCACCAACACAGCGAAAAACTAGCATATATCTTAAATTTTAAAGTGGAGCAAAGCCCACCCAGTCCGGTCCTGGAATCTAAAATCCCAAATCAGGATGCCCCACTGTGTGAAACCCCTGTGCCTGTAAACAGCTTTGCCCACTCCAACAGCAATGAGAGCTGCCTGCCATGACATTTGGCTCATGGCTCTCATTATTGTGAAGGAGAGCTGTGTTACCGCATCCCCTTCATTTCCGGCTGTGTACACACGCTTCAGACCCAGCCATTCAGGTAGGGGATGCTGCATTATAGTCAATGAGAGCTGTCTGACAAATTACGTAGTCACGGCAGAAGCCTCTCATTGGACTAGAGCCAGCACATGTGCTGTTGGAACCAGGAAGAGGTGAGTGAATAGTAGCGTTCAGGGGGATTTACACAGCAGGGCATCCCAATCCGGGATGGCCCATAGGACTGGGAAAGAACCCAGGAAAGTCAAATTCCCAGGTTTTTATTACATTTTATCCATAACCTGGAGGGGCAGCACAGAAACCATAACCACACGCACACACACAAACCATAAACACATGGCATAAAAGTGGTTGAGAAGAGATATAGATGAGAAAAGCTGCAGAGCTTAGCTGCTTAGTACAGTCTGGAAGCCACTGCAAACACTCCTTCCCACGCACCTATAAGCCCATCATTAGTTTGCGCAGTAGCTCAGACACTGTTCTCACCCTGTGCATGTGCCCATATCAGCCTACTAACTCCTCCAGATTCCAGTTCCATTCTATGAAGCACTTCAGCTGCACTATGGGAGCCTAAGCTATATAGTAATGAACAGGACTGTTGGGGACCGGCTTATGGGTTGGGGCTTGAAGCTATTTTGAAATACATAAATAATAAGCAGTTCCGTCTCTTTTGTAAACTATGAACCAACCCTCCTTCTGTATTAAGCCCCATTCTAGCATTAAAATAATAAAACAACTTGCTGCAACTCCCCTTGATGTTGGCGGGGTGGGGCACTACACGGCCATTGGCGCCAGTGCCACTTGGTACCCACGCCAGATGTGGTCTGGAGTGCCACTTGGACTTGAGTGACATACTTTTCACCTAAACCGGGGAGCAGTGCAGCCATGGTGTCCCACAGATTGGTCACAACTTCAGCCTCTGCGTAGAGTAGCCTTTCTCCATTGACTTGTTTTTTAAATTATTGCCAAACCAGGTTTAGAACAGGAGGAGGGGAGGGGTGGGTGGACTATTACAGAATGCTTGGACTTCTTCTTTTATCCACTCCCCACCTGAGGCATCCCAATTTTGTATGACCCTCCAAATCAAAATGATACCTTACATTTTGCTTTAATACAGTTTATAGCCTCATTTAGAGAAGGAAACAAAACATCAAAACTCATTTAATGTGTTTGCATATATTTGAACACTTTCTTAATTGGGCTTAGCACGGGGGGTGGGTGGAGTGTTACAAAATGCTTGGTCTTCCTCTTTAACCCTCTCCCCCTGAGGCATCCCTATTTCAGCTGCCCTTCCATATAAGCCTGAAATTGTGTTGGTCCCCACCGCTATAAGATAGGCTGGGGGGCATCCAGTATACTGGAGGCCCCCCACACATAACCCCCCAGAACGTCCATAAATCTCACCTTAACCATGGTCCCCTGCCGGCAATCCAGTGAAGCAATTGGTCGCCGGCGCTCACTTGGGCACCATATTCCGGCACGTGTTTGCTGGCAGTCAATCGCTGTACTGGATTCCCGCAAAGGAACAAGGTTAAGGTACAATTTATGGGCACTACCAGGCCACATAAATATTAATAATTGGCTAAGCCAGTATGGGGAATGCCAGATTGTAGCCCTGAGTGATTAAAGAGTTTGTTTTTTGTGCCTCAAAATGCTGAGCTGATCTAGTTTTTAGTTGTTAGAAAATGTTTGTTTTATGGAAGCAGTTTTCACTCCCTCTGTTGGCATTGGAAATGTACACCAAGTCTGCACACCAAGATGGAGGAAAGTAGTGAGTCCCATACAGCTTCTAGGCCTGCTGCTACTCTGTTTCTGTTTGTGCAAGACTCCTTTCTCTATGTTTATACAGTTGCTAATAGCAACAAATTGCAGATGCTTTTTCTTACATAAGAAAAATGCTAGATCAGATCAGCACCTCGAGAACCTTATTTTGGCACACAAAATATACACTTTAAATAATTCCATAGAAAATAGAGTTACCCTTTCATCAGGCAGGTCAATGTAATCCTCATAGGGATGGCCTCTACATTCAGATAATCAAAGGTTTGGTTGGTTCCCGGTGAACTTGAAGCTAATGATTATGTTTACAGGTAAAAGGTCTGCAGTTATATCCACTCTCTACAATTGCAGACATTTGTACTTAGCGTTTCTGACATTAGAAAGGAGCGTGCTGCATGCCACAGACATTACCTCCGCCGCAGAGATGTTGCTTTTATTTTCATTGCAAATACAATTACCATCCTAAACATGTTTCACAAGAGGAAAAATCAAATCAGGATTTGATGAGGCATTAATTGTAAAATGTTTCTTGAGCCAAACAAACAAATGCTTGACCTATGTAGAACATTAAAGCAGTCCAAGTGATGCTTGTTTTACATTTCCCCTGTGTAAGGAAAATCATTAAACCATTGAAACGTTGCTTCCATTTGCAAAATATAGGCCAGGATAATGGAGCAAGTTTTGTTGTACCAGGATTGCCTGAGTGCATGTGGAAAAACTTATTGCACGTTTCCCAGCATTTGCCAATGACCTCTCTTTTCGACTTTTTTTTTTTTTACTGACTCTTGTAAAATCACTTTGACACCTCGGGTGAAAATCACAAGATAAAATGGCAACATAATATCTCTTGGAAAATAACAGAAGAAAAGCTTGAAATAGGCTTTGATGAGTAGAGTAAGGGGACTTTCTTTTATGACCCTTAGCTGTAGGTGATGCATAATAATGGAGAGGTCTCTTATCTCCTTTCCTGCAATGTACCTTCATTATCTGTCGCCCTTCTTACTGTGTGCAGTAAAACAGTCTACACACCAATGTAAAAATGGCATTTTTTCATCATGTACAAAAGGGTGAATCATTTCAGAACTTTTCCACCTTCAGTGTGACGCATAATCTGTGCAATTACATTGACATACTTATTGAAATAATTTAGAAGAGTGAAAAAAACGACAACAACAAAACTCAATGTCGTTGCATATATTAGGACACCCTGTTATAATTGTAATCCTTACCTCATCCGGAGTCCAGTGCTGTTCCCCGTGAATCTCTTGTCCTGTGTGCAGCCATCTTGGAGAGGCTGCACAATGCGGCATTGTGAATGGGTGGGTGAGTGTTTTTTTGTAACCCCTCATCCTCCCTCAGCACATCAGGGAAGGGGGCAAGGCATTGGTGTTAAAAGTATACTGGACATCATTTTTAAATACGACGCATCAAAAGGATCACATTAAAAGCTATAAGTCAGAAGAATGGTGTAAAAAATGTCCAAGGCCTTAGACTTACCATAGAACACCGTGAAAATTGACATCAAAAAGTGGATACATTTTTTCATGACAGTGACATTACCAAGACTTTAATGGCCCTCAAAAATGAAAGACAAGAGGAAAATAGACATGTAGGAAAACATGGTTTTGTCTGATGAGAACAAGATTAGACTTTTTGGCGCATATCCAACACTACATATCAACATAAAAACACCATACTCACAGTAAAGCGTGGTAAAGGCAGAATTATGCTCTGGGGACAATTCAGAGCCAGGTAAGAAAACTCACTCCTGTTTAGGAGAGAAAACTGCCATTCACTTTCACCTTGGGCTGATTCCACAACCGGATGTAAATTTTTACCTGGTGTTAAAGTGGACCAACACCCAGCCCGATCGGCCTGGGAATCTATAAGATTCCCGGGCTGGTCCAATCCCTCCCTGCGGGGCTTCCAGGATCGGGTTGCCCCGCTGTGTGAAACCCCCCAGGACGTGAGCAAACCTTACCTGACTCCCAGTCCAACGGTGCATGCGCGGGCCGCATCTCGTGCTTCTCTCTAGCAGGGCGCGTGCCCGCGCCGGGCATCTGTTAGAGGGAAGCGCGAGATGTGGCCGCCAGTGTGCTCAGAGCCGCTGAGGTTAGGCGCGGCTTTGACGCGCATATCACAGTGGCTACGAGCGCGATGATTGGACGAGCGGCCGCGCATTCGCCGTAGGAGCGGGGTCAGGTGAGTAGAATCGGGCGATCTGAGGGGCTTCACATAGTGGGGCACCCCCGATCGGGGTGCCCCAGGGAAGTGGACCAAAACCCAGGATAGTCAAAATCCTGGGTGTTGGTCCACTTTAAATCAGCCCCAAGGTAGATAATGAAAGTGAATGGCAGTTTTCTCTTCTAAAGAAAGGAGTTTTTTCACCTGACTCTGAATCGACTTCTGTATGCTATCATAAATACATTATTTTAGTTCACAATATTTGTTTTCTCAACCCTAAAGGATTTCAGTTTGTTTTTAATTGATATAGGTTATAGGTGACATTGAAAGTGAAAACTGTTCTGAACTGTGTGCTTTTTTTTACATGCCGAAAACATTCCCATTTAACATGGATATGTTCTATGTACTGCTTGTACCTTCTTGCATGTGTACAGTAATATGTAGCCTTTTACCCACACATTGATGTAAGCATGACAATGGATTGACCAGATCATGTTTCTTAAAGCAGACCTAGGCCCAAACCTAAACCAAACATGTGCTACCCTATGTAAATCTCAGTTGTGGATGGTAGTCTGCTAAATGCACCCTAGGCATGTTTCTGGTACCTCAGCAGCGGCATCTCAATGTCTCCATCAATGCTGGAACAAGTAACATGAGATGCAACAACACTGCCAGCATGGTCAGTTGTTTACCAGGTACATAGCAAAATGATTGTAAATAGTAAGTTGGTATCCTTTGTAGAAGGAGACCAGCATTTCTTTTTCTCTCCTGTCCTTTATTCTTTATTAGCAGCAAGCAACATCGAGTGCTTACTCCCCAGAATAGAAGAGCTAGGATTTGAAAGTTGAACTGGCTGATCTTAATACAATCATTTATGGACATTAGAATACCGACATACCTTAAAAATGGCCAAGTATAATTTTACTATGCATAGGTACATTACTTTATAAATGAAAATTCTAAATGTTGCATTAGTACCCTTAATGGCATTATGTATTATCCTAATTTACTGCATCGATTCTAGATTTTATTTTCCTTTTACTGAGCCACATAAAGGCTGCTTCACAGTAAATGCAAATAAGATTAAGATTTGATGAATTAAATTCCAATGCCATTGAGCTTAGAGAACCTGACAAGGTCAAACAGTTGTGTGAAATTAAAAAATCAGATCGCTTAAAAAGCAATCAGATCCTGCGTAACTCCCGATAATAAATAGGCCAATGCATAGATGTCTTAGCGTCTCATAAAGCAATATGGATATTTATTACTTTAACCAGCCTCCTTTGGTTGAAGCATTTCTTCCATTCACATGCAAAGTCAAAATGAAGCTTCTGGTGATACAGTATACTTTACTTCAGGGGTGGCAGGTCATCGACTTACAATATTTAACTTTGTTCTGTGTGCAATGGAGGGATTCTAGGAGTTTCAAGTATTTACAGGTTTATTTAACTTAAAATGCCTAACAACCCATATCTTAATATAGTTCCCCAATAGGCAACTTTCAGCATGTACTGCTTCGCATTGCAAGGTTAAATAAATAAGTTTTCATAAGCCAATATACCAATGTCAATTGCTGACAGTGTTTAATGGGTGCAATTTTAAACAAAAGCTGCATTTCTTCATTTTTTTTTTACCATGTCATAACAAGGATTTGCAATCTGACCTCAGCTATAGCCTGTCAAACAAACTTATGTCACTGAGTAAGGAAACATGTGATAGAAAGCTTTTAAGACATGAAATAACTAAAACTATATATTGCTTTTGTTTGGCCGAGCAGCAAGAGATGGCTGCTGATGGAATATGATAGCTGGTTAATATTGTGCTTGTCAAGAGCATTGCCCTGTGTCATATATTGGATGTCAGTATTTCCCTGCTATGAAAAATGCTTTTATATGAACAGGCTGACCATAGACAATAAATTGAATTCAAGAAAACATTTTTTTTTTTACAGTTAAAAACTGGGACCACACAGGGTGTGGGACCGAGTAAGGGTGCACTACTGAACTCACTAATAAAAACATATCAAGTATATTAGTCAAAACCACATACAAATGGGGCGTGGCCTGGCATAAGTGAGGGAGGATGCTTTCTCCCTGAGCTCCTGTCTGTGTGACAGAGTTTATAGCAAAAAACGGGTGAAATCGTACTCCCAACTACACCTAATCAGGATTACTAAGAAGCAGAAGGTTCAGCGATATTCCCAACCCCACAGACCAGAAAAATTAGCTCATACCTGGTGAAGAACAAGCCTTCAGGAGATGGAGCATCTGGTCTGAAGAGGGCTGCCAGTGCCCTGATGGAGGAAGAGGAAAGTAACATGGCGGTGAGTGATGGCAGATCTGCATCCCGGTTGTCCCTTAGCCCTGGAAGTCCACAGGGACAATAGAAGGAGGTTAGTGTTCAGGGAAAGGACCAGTCAAAGCCCCTTCCAAAAACACAGGCTGCTGGAGAGGAATCTAGGGCACGCTGGCACACAGCTGACATGGGAATGCTGGAGAGGGCTGGCGCCATTTTGCAACTCACACTTGCAACTGGCACAGGTGCACTGCAGTGGGTGGCTCCAGACTTTGGGAAGTAGACGGACATCAGGACAGCCAGGGAGCCCAGGGACTGTCACAGTTGATCAAGGCAGGGTATCAGTTCCCACTCAGCAGCAGGAGAGGTGCTGCAGCAGCGCGCCACTCTAAAAACAAAACAGCTACAGACCATCAGCTAGATAACCCTGAAATGCACTCACAGGAGGGAGACTATAACCCTCAAATTAATTACACAGCTCAACATGGGAAGGGGATCATGACACCCCATGAAAAAGAAGCGTGTCTGCTGAGGGGAAAGGCCACATCTTGCCACTTTGCTGAGAGAACCCCTAAGTGTGGACATAACATTTCCAGCCTCTGGAAAATGGGGCCCAAAGGCCAGAAAACACGGGGGCCCTGCCAAACTATTGCTCCAACATCTTTCCTCACTCAGCCAAGACCACTTTTCACACTCCAATTGAAGAAATAATATCCCTTGACCGCAACAGCATCCAATCGCTTGAGATCAATACTCCAGAGTCTCTCATCATTAGAGAGTTGCCACTACAGATTTAGTCAAAGAGCACAACTACTACTGACTATATACCAAAAACCCCTATATTACTATGCCCCCAGGCACTCAGGGGCCCACCACCAGAGATGCACAGTCCCAGTTCCCAGAGAGGGGGCACCCCCACTATGGCTCACAGTCTGGTCACCCCAATTATTGCCCCACCTAGCCCTGAATCCTTGGTCTTTCTGGAAGGTCCACCAAGCATAGATACGGACTGATTATCTCCAAGAATAGGCCCAAGCCCAACAACCTGCCTCTTGACTCTCAAAACATGGCTCAGATGCTAATACCTAGATTTCAGAGCAAATCCATGCTCCGTCCATCCGCAATCAGCAATCTCCATTGCCTTCACAGTATAAAGGCCATGAATAGAAATGAAACTGGATTCTTAAAGGGGACCACCCTAAAGTACAAAGAAACATCTTCCCTCCCTCAGCATTTAATACAGGGATGCGCTGATATCAGAGCCAAAATTAAGGCCCTCCCCTCTAAAGATGATCTGGAGGCCTTCATCCTGAGTGTCAAAAATACATTTAAAAATATATTTCTGACCTTCAAAGCTCAGTTGAAATCCTTGATTAAAAAATGTCAGGTCTGGAACAATCACAAAACCCAGCCATACAAAGAATCGAAGCTTTGGAACAAAATATGGTCCATCTCCCAAGCAACAATCCTCCACCTAGACGACCTGGAGAAGGAACTGATGCAACAATATTAAGGTGGGGGGCCTACCTGTGGCGACCAGGCAAGAGCAGTTGTTACATACAGCTACTGGCGTTTTCAATGATCTACTCAATCTCCCCCACTACTGAGATTTTGATGGACTGCATCCACAGGGCCCTCGGCCCTAAATCCACTGCCCCCCAACTGCCCTCACTGAATATATTCAAAACTTTATTACTGAGTTTTTTTACTATTAACAGCACAGAAGAAGTTGCATTGATGTCTCTGTGGGAAACCCACAAGTGTGTGATAAGGGGAACCCTAATGAAACATGGGTCCCACCTAAAAAGGGAAAGAAATAATCAAAATTGACAAATTATGTCAAGAGATAATCAAGGTGTAAACTGTAGAGAAAAGACATTAGCTAAAGACATAGAAGCAAGACTTGTCCAGCTTCAAAAACCCCTCAGAGACATCTGTTTTAACAAAGCCAAAGATCTTGCTGTCAGATGTCGTAGAATTTTTATGAATATTGCAAGAAGTGTAGTAAAGCTCTTGCTAACTCTCTTAGAACCCAACGCTCTAGAAATTTGATCCCACTAATACACAATGCAAAGGGTAACAGAAAACATCTGACAGCAGACATTACAAAAACATTTAGAGAATATTGCAAAAATCTTTATAATCTATCCCAAAACCCCTCTCCAGACAAAAAAAACCATTGCTAAATACATCCAGAAATCTGGCCTTCCTTCTCTTAAACAAGAGGCAATTGACACCCTTGAAAAGGAGATAGAGATGGATGAATTTTTGAGGGCCATCAGATCCAGATGGATTTAACCTACGCTATTACAAACAATTTTCAGCGACTCTGGCCCCCAATTCATATCTGCATTTGGATCCCTCAGAAATAGCTTTCCCCCTCCCAGGGATTTACTCAGATCAAACATAACCATCATCCCTGAAGAGGGTAAGGACCCGACCCAATTTCCCTATTGAACCTAAAATTCAGCAAAATCATTGCAGACAGATTAGCATCACATATTCCTTCCCTTATCCACTGTGATCAACCTGATGCATCAGACACATTCAAAAAATACTGCTATGGTCCTTCTCTAGACAGATGCCGAAAAGGCATTTGATAGAGTTAGCTGTTCACGCATGCGCTGTTGGACCGGGAAAGAAGGTGAGTTTCTGGGCGACCTTGTGGGTTTTACACAGAGGAGCATCCCGAATATGGATGCCCCGGGGGAACGAGTATGCCTGCTCTGGAGTCTCATAGATGCCAGGGTGGGTTTTGGTTCACTTTAATGCCAGCCCAAGAGATTTAAACAAATCTCAGGAAACTTTACCTTTAAATGGGAACAAGAGGCAGTCACATACACAAATCCCAGCCCATATGCCAAACTTATACAGCCTCAACTTCCCACTGCTGTTGAGGAAGGTGGAAGAATACCTACAGAAATGGACCAAGGGCACTTTTACTTGGTTCTGAAGAGCGATTATTACTATGATGAACATTCTCCCTAGAATATTGTATTTGTTTCATGCTCTACCCGTGGAAATTCCTCACACATACTGTCTCACAAGCATTTGTTCCAGATTTTTATGGGCTTCTCTCTTATCCCTTCCCAAAAAAGCAGCAGCATTGGCCTGCCCAATTGTAAATTCTATCATGTGGCTGCATATCTCTTGTACATAATTGATAGGTGCAGACACTTCAAACAAAAACAGTGGACCCTCATTGAACAACATGTATCCCCCTCCCCCCTCCCAGGACTTCCATGGATTCCTCTAGACCCCCTACCAGCCCTTAACAAACATCCCACAGTAGGTCCCACCAGGAGAGTGGTAGCTAAATACTCTTCGAGACCAGATATCTCTCCCTCCCTTCCCCTCTGGCTCCAGCTATAGGCCATCCTGACTTCCCCGTGAGCATGTCAGACACAACATTCCTTTTGTCTCACATTGCCTCAAAATGCTTCAAAGGAGAGATGAAAAAACATGGTATTCAGATTTCAGCTGATTAACTCTCCCTGCAACTCTTCAACACCTGGCGATATTTTCAACTACACCATTATCAGAGCCCTATTACACACACAGCCATGACAACTAGATCTCTTCTTTCGAGAAAATATGTATGGGGTCGGGCCAAACTAGGGGAGCACTTTCCAGCACTTTATATTAATCTGCCCATCTGGACCCTTCTCCCCTTCATTTGTGGGGGGTGGGAGTGGGAACTAGATAGCTTGTTTTTGCCTCTTAAATCTTCAATATCAAATAAATACTAAGAATCCCCTTATACAATTCTGATAAGGTGGTACTATGTGCCTTCCAAACTAGCTAAAATGTTTCCATCTTCCTCTTCCCTATGCTGGGGGTGCTTACAGGCTGCCCCAAATTATCAAAGTTCTGGTCCAACATACAGAAAATCATATTGCTTCTCACGGTACTCAACTTGAAGGACGATCCTACAAGTTACCTCCTAAATATAACAGAAACCTCTATCCAAAAAGGGGGAAGACACTTATTGCCCTCCTTTTAAACGCCGCAAAAGCTTGCAGCCTCTGACCCACTAACAGCAGCCATATGGCCATCAAAGATAAAAGATATATGCAGGGTGGATGAGTTGACAGCCGCTATGAAAGGTAGGCACGACAAATATTAGGAGACATGGCGCTGACCCCGACTATCTTTAATATCTACAAGATTAATCAACTGGCTTCTAGTAGAGGTCCCCCCTGCACCCAACGTCCCCCCCTTCCCCCAGCATCCTGCCCCCAAACTTCCTTGTTTTCTTTCTAAACACTCTATTCTCCATAACACATTTTCTCTCCCCCCCTTCTTGTTTTAAGTACATAGTTTGTCTTATTGCAGATTACTCTGCTTTTCCCTTTTCTTATTCAAATAAAAGTAAAATGAGGAGAACAGAAAACACAGACGAAGAATTAAGATACTTTATTGTTGTTCAAAGATGTGAAGTGCCTTCTGAGACATAATCTTAACTTAAGCTTGTGATAACACGGTACTGCACATAGGAATTGTGGCCTTGATTGGGCGCGCGTAAAAACTCTCCATGTGTTACCATTGTTTAGACAAGCACCTCGCCTCTTTGTTGCGCAAGCATATTTTCACACTGTTTTTACTTGCACGTGTATGTAAAACCTTTCTCTTCAATAAAAAGTTAATTATAAAATACATATACAAACAGTGCATAAAACATGGACAATTAAAAGGAATGGTGAAGCCCTGTAAGATATTGAATATGCAAATAACTACCACTCTTGCAGATGGGCCAATTTAAAAAAAATATATATTTTTTTATTAGTGAGTTCAATGATGCAGCCTTACGTGGCACATACTTTATGTGGTCCCAGTTTTTGAATTTTGACGATTGTAGTTGTAGCATGCTGGTTAGCTATATCCAAGGGTTTGGCAAACCGACCAGATGGAAGGTTAATCTGGCTAAAATTCTGGGTGTCACTGGGGCAAAATGGTGTCCCTAAACTTGTAGCACTGATGTAATTTTTTGGATGTGGCACCAAGACATTTTCTTGGGATCAACATTCTAGGTGTTACCACAGCTGGAAACAAGAGTAATTTCAAGTCGGGTGCTACTCAAAAACTAACTATACACTTCAAATGTTTAGTCTTTCCTTATTATTTTATTAAATATATATATACTGAGGAGCTATGATAATATAGGTTTATGAATAAAGGACGAGTCTGGAGGTCAGAAAGGTAATGTCAGTCATCAAACATCACATCATGGCCTAAAGTTTTGAACTATTATTTGTCTCCAGATATTTCCTTAACATCCTAAATAATTAGCCCCACTGTTGATGTGATGAATCAGAAAATAATGAAGAAGGTCAAAACCTGCAAGCACAATCACTGTTCACCAGCGCATGTAGGGCTGCCCTTATGTCAGTTAGTGACTGTAGCACACCCACTCCATTCACTACAATGATTGCATGCTAGACCCTGGTATGCACCCCCCCCCCCATTGCTGGGCATAGAGTAGGTGTGCTCAGGTCACTGTGACCAATGCGGGGTGTAGCCCTATGCCTCATATGTCATGCTGCAGGACTTGATCTCGGCACCTTATTTGCTTTATACAATGGAAGAAGGATGGAACAGCTGAGGCAGAGCTGAAATCTCAGACCCTGAGAGTTAAAAAATGAGTTCTGTGCTAGCAGTACTTGGTCACCATAATCAGAAAGTAAGGTCAGATTCAGCCAATAGCGTCACAGCTAGCACAAAACATTGCAAATAACATAAATATTGACTAAATTTTTTATTATTTTCCTATGCGTATAATAGTTAGTTTGGGGTATTTATAGCACCATGTCAAATAAAATTACACCCTGATTGCATGTAAAACACCATGTCAAATGAATCTGTTGCCTTGCCTATTAACATCTTATTATGAATAGTTGCCTTATTACAGTTTCTGTATATGTATTAGAACTATGTTTAATGCCGGTGCTGACTTTTATTACTCTGCTTATAAGCTTAGCTCACTGTCCCGTGTTGGATATATTTCTCAATACATAAAAGTTGTACAATATTACAATGGTTTCTCAAGTGCTTGGAACATAAAATGAGTGTGAAGTTGCCAAATATTCATGGCCACCAGCCAAGTTTTTATTTTATTTTGTTTTGTCTTGTTGAAAATTATAAACTGGTTCTGTTCTTATTATTATAACATGGAACATGTTAAAGGATTTCTGTTAAATTCACAGCCAAAAATTACCCTGTATAGGAGTGAAATGGGAAATAGTGACCAACGTTTTTAAATGAATAGCAATAAAATTATAGATGTTGGAAGGAAGGGTGATATTTCCTTATGTAGCATATTCTCAGCTTTCATGGACTTTCTTATCAGACATCTGCAGGAGCGAAATGAAGAGAACGCCTCATGCCCCAATAGCAAGGCAGTGGACTTTTCCTTTGAATGAAAACAAATTATTGGAACTATTCTACAGCCAACATGCAGAAGCCTTCATTGTTCTTATTTAACTGCCTCACATTATCATTTAGTATATATAGGTTTGTAAAATATTAAGTGTCTAGATGTTGATGCTTATTGTCAAGGGAAAGTTCTTGGATGATGAAGCACTTTATCATACCAATAAGCACAGTTGTCTGGGAAATAGATCAAACTGGCTAGTTAAAGGAGCAGTATCGCGATTTTTTCTTGGGGACATATGTAAATGGTACTTTGAATGTAGGTAAGTGTTGGAGTAAGAATTACAAATGTAGAAAAAAATGATGTGTGTGTTGTGCAGCTGGAGACTAATAGCTCATGTTTATGTCTTTTGAGTGTCGGAGCCCGACCCTCTGGCCTGGTCTATGCTGAGGAGAGGGAGAAACAATGTATCAAAGTATCAGCTGTTCAGTGCTGGCAGCCGTCCAGCATAAGATAACAACATTGCAACATTGCCTGGCCAGAACTTATATATCTAAAACAGAGAGAAAAGCTCTAGAAGTCATTTAGCTGATTTTGAGTTTTCCCTTCATGTTGGCTCTGCTGCAGAATCTTTCAGTTTACCATTTTCTCTCTCTTTTCTCAACACATTTTTCCATATGATCTTTCTTTTAGCTTTGTGTGTTTTGAGCAAAGCCCAACCCAGGATTTTCACTATCTGGAGTTTTGTTTTGTGCCCCTAGGGGCATCCCGACTTGGGATGCCCTGATATGTGAAATCCCCAAGTTAGCCTGTAAAAACGTACATTTCCCTGTCCCACAGCGCATGCGCGGGCTCTCATCCAATCAGCTCTGTTTGCACGCAGATAGGGAGCCTGAGCAGTAACCTTCCTGGCCGCCCGGCCTGTCTAAATGACTATCTGCGTGAGCGCGCCAGAAAAATGGGGGGATCTGTGGTTATCCAGGGGTTGTTTCACACAGTGGGCATCCTGATTTAGAATGCCTAAGGGGCAAGGTCAATGGCCGGGTCTTATAGACTTCAGGGTCGGCCACTCAGGGTTTTGTTCCACTTTAATACCTTTTAGATTTTCCTGCACAGTTATTCAAAGAAGAATTTCAGTTATTTTCAGTCAGTTTAGTTTATTTTGTATAGATTTTACACATTTGAGTCACCTGGTCTCATAACAAAAGCAGCACCTCACACACACACAGCCGTTACCACTGATTACAGTGTCAGCCTCTGAGGTAAAGTGTTGCTAGGAGACCAGTGGGCTAAATGAAGCAGCTCACTAAATACAACCCAGCAGATCCCCCTATTCAGCAAATGGACTGAGCCATTAGCATTATACAATTTAAAAGAAAGGCATACATTTTTTCTTTTTTCTATTGCCAGATTATTCATACACATGTTAGAAGCTAATGTGTGGCTATTTAATTATTTATCTTTTTAATGCAAATTTCGCAATACTGCTCCTTTAAGTTATGTTTGGACTGCTGTTAACCTTCGAAGAGACCCTAAAGTCTCTTTTGAAGTACCCTACCCTGGTGACCAGTTAAAGGAACTGTAAACCCAATGGTGATAAGCAGCTGACCTGATACCAGTCTCCTGTGCCTCCATTTCCTGCAGTGCAAAGTTAGTGTGTATCTGGTCAGGGTATTTCAATAAGGGCGAGTTAAGGAGGTGACCTTGTGATCAGAGCATGGCAAGTTAAATTCTAGGCCATGGGACATGAATGAAGTGCTCTTGAGCACCCAAACCCCCAACTGCTCCCCAGGGGCTGTAATTAGGGCAGCCCACCACTCCACGCATGCCTTGATGGGTTAAATGCGGTGGAAAAATGTGTGTGCAAGCAATCAATGGCAAGCTATGCCCCCCCCCAAAAAAAAAGCCAGGCAGCTCAGCTTTAATGCAATGTCTAAACATTCTTTTCAGTTAGCTCCTTATTGTCTTTTAAGTGTAGATAATCCTCATATTATTGCAATTGTAAATCTTGCGGTACCATTTTACTGTAGCAACAGGGTGCCAATTTTAAGTGATGAGAAATGTGAATCATTTTCCTGCTGATTCTACGGACACAATACATTCAGAAAAGCCAGTTGGACCCTGTGATACACCATTATTTATGGGTGACTGCCAATTCAGTCTGAAACAGTTAGCCCTAGGTAGTCTGAATCTTGCATTCACCAGTAGAAAGAAATAGTGTGCTCATGCCTATTCAAGCTTCCTGACTTCATTCGTATTCATCTAGCAGGCGTTATGATGTAATACCAGATCAGCAGCATTGTTAGGGTCACAGAAACACATGCAGTGATGCCAGATATAATCCACCCCTTTGAATTACAAGACACTAATAGTCACTTTATCTTTTGCAAATATACATCTCATAAAAGGACCATCTATTTTGTCCTAGTCTGAAGAGTGTTTTGAATCCATCATGTTATTGTCACTGTGCTTTATGTTTTAAATCATATCTACAGTACAATTTTAAAAATGCTTGGAAATAAAAAGAGAAAGGAGAAAATACATTTTGCTGACCTAAACAGTACCTGCCTTGTAATAGGTCATATTTCACCTCCTTTGTTTGTGACAAATAGCCTAGAATGAAAAGCTCTGTCCGTGGTGCTGAAATTTCCCGTGATTGATGAGTGTGTCTGGCTGATTCATTCTAAAGCCAGTGCATGTGTCACAGTGATTCATCAGCTATGGTAAAATAGTGTTCTCAGAAATGTGTTGAATTTGTAGAAATGTAAATGGGGGTGTTTAATATTTGCTTCAAAAACCTGCACGTTTACAAAAACGGATGACTGTACAGTAATGTGTTGGGAAATGTGCCTCCTCTGACATTTCAAATAGACAGATAGGTGTTCTCATTTATTGTATATTGAGTTATTATAGCAAGCAAATGGCATCCTTTCACTTAGCAACAATTGCTTCTTCTGTTTACAATAGCACCAGAGGACGACGGTTTCTGAAGTAACCTTAAGAGATGTCTTCTGGCAACAGAATCTTTAATATAATACATCTTTTATAGACGGGCATAACCAATTTCATATTTCTTCCCTAAACGTCATGAGAAAACTAGCAAATGTCACAACAATTTATGCCCAGCATAGGTGAAGTGCTTATGTTTGTGCCTCTCTGGAGTATAAGGTTATGGGTTTTTTCAGCATTCTAAATGTTACATTTGCAGAATATGCACCAGTGTCGTCTTTCTGTCACATAGCTCCTTGTCAATGAAAGAATGGACATTTGTCTATATTAAAAACCATTGATAGGTAATTCATTATCCAGGAAGTCCAAGCATGTTGTTAACATTTATCCACCCCCCTTCCTCCTGTCCTAAGTCCTACTAAGCAATAACCAAAAAATTGGGGGGAGGGCAGCAATCTGCACGAAAGCTGACGCTGCAACCCAATCCTGTGGTGCAGTGTGAACTCCCCAGTACCTTTAATGTTCCTCTTTAAATAATATAACATAATGGACCTTTCAGCAGGAAACTGAGAGGTCTTTTCAGAATTACTCATTTCAGAACGACTCATCTTGTTTGTTACAGGCACAGCAGGAGGGGGAGATAGCCCATCCCAAGGTTTTAACACCCCATCCCAGTGTATGGCTCTCTGGGCTTTGTCGCCTCTGTACTGCATATTATTATCAGCGTCTTACTGGTAGGTCTTTATTTAAAGAGGAAGGAGGCCCTCCTGCTTACCTTCACCCAGTCTCACAACAGGGACCACTCTCCTGCAGCCCCTGGTATCTTAACCCCGGAGCCACCTTTCCAGGGTAGATAATGTCTTGTGACGGAGTATAACAAAACATATTTCTGCAAAAGCTGATCATCTCAAAAAATACTTAGCTGCGAGAAAAGGTAAGGTAGGACACATATGTAGGTCAGAGAGTCTTATAGTATTGCGGCTGTAGAAGCATCTGTCAGCATCTACATGGGTCATCTGGCAGCATCTGTTGTTACAGGATATCAGGATAGTGACTTTGCGTAACAGTTCACAATAGCAATATACAATCCATTAAAGCTAGCAATCCCTTTGTGTTGCCCAAAAGCTAGCAACACTGTCCTTGTTTCCAGTGTACTATGTAGACATAACATAGTCACCACTATAACCGGAACCATATGTTATTACTTCTTTATTGCTTCAAAATACTTTTTAATCCCCAATTATTTTTCTTTTCTCCTCCAAAACCCCTACCCAGTCTAATTACCAAGCTAATATTCCGACCTAACATTTAATCTCAGGGATTAGCCTAGCAATTCAAATAGGATTTACATTAGGTTAGGTCTTTTGTAATAAATTCCCAGCCACATTTGCTGCTGGTGCTCATTGTAGTTGTGTTTATCTTAATATGGAATGTATGTTCTAGTGACACATGCCAGCTGGATATGTCAGCATAGTGAACTGCTTCTGCTCTAAAGCCATTGGGTAATTGCCCGTTCCTCCTAAAGAGGCTGTGTGGCGATAACACCAGAAATGCCCATTATCTACAAGGACATGACACCAGTGTGTAGAGATAAAATAGCAATCTCTTTTCACATTGTCCTGAGACTTCACTGCCTGACATAGAACTTTACCTTGCCTTGGGGAAGGACAGGCCATTAGTGTCTTCGGCACATCTAGCTTTCTGAAGCATTGATTGGTAGTGACACATGTACTCATCTTATAAATGAGTAATCTACACTGTGTCACTTGTGCTGTCTCGAGTTGGTATGTGGACTGTTTCAATACTAAAGAGGTGAAGAGCAACTTTATTTAAACGTGTATGTAATAGATTTCACAGGGCTGGTATGGTTTTTGGCATTGCTTTACTTGCAATTACATTGTTACCATATTTATAACTTTATTATATAGTATATATGAAGAGCCTGCTGAATAATTCAGATGTATTTGTGCAAACAGATATTACACAAATTAATCTGTACTGACAAAAAACATTAAATAAATATAAATACTCACTTGTTTCATGTGAACCCCCCAATACCCTACTGGAAGTTGAAATCTGCTCAAGCTGCCACTCCAGTGCTGTAGGCGTACCTGGATGATGGTTGTCCCCCAGTAATTAGATTGGAAGCGTTTTTAGTTGTAAATTTTAAGTCTGCTTTAAGTACTCAACAAATCTATTCAAATTACATTACATTGAGGTAGAATGAGGAGTTATTTTTTAGGTTGCAAGCATTTCTAGCATAGTTTAATAGAGCAGAGGTATAACTATTATGAATGGGCCATAATGGTTTGGAGAAATTAGTGTTTATGATTTAGCCCAGTGCCTTGTGAAGATAAATGGATGCTGTTAATTCTTACTTTTAACTCGATATCTAATTTTAAAAATGTTCTCCATAGGGGTAAAACGTAGCATGTAGATATATTTTGCTTTTATCATCTGTCTGTATAGCTGTTTTTAATTAGCAATTCAGCTTCTGTGAAAATTGAACTTTTATTTATACAATAGATCAAGCATAAACATTTAATGCTATTTATGTGCTAGCAATATTTTTTAGTTCAGCCTTTCATAGGATTTTTATGCTTCTTGGTGGCATTCAATTAGCTCTAAGTATTAGTGAAATGTGATTTTCTAAAAGATCAATAGACAATTAAGAAATATTGAGGCATTTTTTTTTTACAGAATTAAACATGCTGGCACAAATTTTTCAATACAAGCACCTGGAAAGGTGGAACAATTCCAGAGAGACAAAGTCAACCAGATTTGTCTGTGTAAAATGTATCTTGTACTTGATTATTCTGCCTAGTCTACTCAACCCCCTAGGGCGCCAATTCTGTTTCAGTCTATTGGCTGGGTTGGATTTGATTGGGCCAGAAGTTACTTCTTCATAGTATTCCGATGGTAATTTTTCAATCTAGTCGAGTTGTATGTTCTTTATATTCCCATTTCGAAATGAGGTATTGTTAAAAGGTAAAATACATTTATATTAACAAAAATATTTTCATCCTGGTCAGGCTGTAGTGTAAATAATGTTCGGTGCCTTAAATATAGCATGCTACTTTAGGTAGGATATTCGGGGGGCCCTCCGAAATGCATCACATGTCAACCGTTCTCCAAACTTCACAGTTGGAGTTGGGTATGCCACCAACATTTGAAATTATAACAGTTTTAATTAAAGGTTGATGTATTTTGGACACTTTGAAAGCTGGGAGCTCCCTGTACTGCTTTCTTGTATTACTAGTCTGCCTACAGACCCTGGCAGGCTTCTGTATTTAAGTAATTATTTTTTCTTCAAAAGTCCAATTAGGTACAGAAGTTACCTGATTTTTTTAATCCCCTAGCTCCTAGTTATGTTAGTTTTTTTTCTCTAGTAAAAAAACTCTGGGTAATATTACTGGCTCTGTCCTCCTGTACAAAGTAAGCTTTAACAGCCTAAAAATGTCAGCACAGGGACAGTGCATCGAAACCCTATGATTTCTAGTAGGCCTATGACATAAGAAACACAAGTTCTGGGCATAATTGGATGCTTTTAATGGCAGAGCTTTTCAAATGAGTAATTGCTAGAGGCCCGTATGAGGTATTGCAAACTGGTAAACTTGCATTAACAGATACACAGTATCTGTCCATAATTCATAACGTATATGGTACCAACAGGGCCTTCAGATAGTAGCACCAAGACCTGCTTTAGGGGACACAGATGTGAAGGAGTACCCAGTTACCTGCTTCAGTGTCACCCCTGCACCATGCCTATTTTAGGGCCCGCCAAGTCGAGGGAACTGGGAACCTCACCTGCACCTGTGAGGCCGTGAGAGGGGGATTAAATTGTTTGCCAGGTCTCCTTATAATGTTTATGTGAGACCAGTAAAGCATGGCGCACATCCTTGTGAGGAGACAGTGAGGTTATGGGCAATGTTCAGGGGGTTGTCAGGCTTGCAGGGGAGATGCACAGGCCACAGAAATAATGAGTGTGGGGAGTAAAGAGGAAGGCATAGGCAGTTTAGTGTGTGCAGAGTGACAGGGTATGTGCGCAGGAAAAGTGCTGCAGGCAAAAACAACAGAAGCTGAATGAAAAAAATGTAAAATCATTCAGTTCTTATATTTAAAGAATCCTAATTGATATTATTTGTTTAAAAACATCCACGACTTGTATGTGTTGATGTGAAAGTAATACTATTTACAGTACATAATATTACTTTAACATTACTTATATTTCTTAACATTTATAACACTTTTCGTGATTCATGGCGACATATGGCCTTAATATAAATGCTATAATTTTATAAATGCTACACAGAACACACAGATTGTTAAGGCTTCTCTCCAACCAATATGTTTTAGGTTTTAAGAAGATCTATAACTGCTTTGAGGAGATCCAACCCACACTCCCTGTTCACTACAAACAGGTTAATTTAACCTAAAGTCCTTTAAAGTGAGCAAGTCCAATAGGTGGTGATAAGCAAAAATATGGAGTATCTGCTACTAATGACACCCCTCTGGTCACAGTTATACCCGCTGCTTTTCTGTTGGACATACTTCTTTCTTGTTTGATTACCTCTGCAGCTCAATCACCATAGAGTCATACAGTAGACAGTAAAACCATTATAGTAGCACTAATTGTCTTCCAGATAGCGAACATTTCGCGTTCAATTATCTGGCCTTCTGCTTGTAATGTAGCATGGTCATTTATCTTTTAGCCTCCCATAGTATATATTGTGTCTGTTTGTGTGTGCAATATATATATATTTATACTTGTATGATAGAAAGTGCCATGCTTATTACTTGCTTGTAGATTTTACTTAATAATTACAAATGTGTATTCTTACACAGAATAGTGTTGTTTAAGTAGACATCATTTTTTCAACTCTTCTGCCCCAGGCCAAATGTGTGACTATATTTTAAACTCTTTTTACACTGGAGATAGGGTTACAGTCTTATATTAGGTATTATGGTATTCTATAGATGTGTACAGTGCAAATATTATAATCCTTTAGTGTGGGGTAATTCTTAGATTACAAGTATCCTTCAATTGTCATTATTGCATAACAAAATAGCCATGGCACAAGTAGATGTTAATTTAATCAAAAATGTATTTTTTCTCCATAAAAAAGATGTACATATTTACTGTCTCTTCTAAACTACTGAAATGTCCATTTCATTATACCACGTGCCAGTTCTATTTTCCATGTTTTTTTTTCACTTCAAAATCTTTTGGCTAAAATGTTTAATACATCACGGAAGGAGGTATTGCTCCGTTCAACTACGGTATAATGTAAAAAACAAATACATAAAACAAAAGCTATATCTGTATTTGTACTGAACAAAGAAAGTCATAGTTTTTAGCTTTTATATATATATATTTTGTCTGAACGAAGTATTTGCTTATTTGGCTTAGAATAACGGTAAGCCATTTACCAGGGTTAAGTTTCTTTAAGCAGCAGAGCATTATTGAGTTGTCTTTTTTCCAGAAAATATTCTTCCTGCTCCTTAAGTAGCACAACTAAAACCTTGTGCTTTATTGTATTCCATATTCCACAGGATAAGCCATTTATTCTTATTGGATAATAGTCGGTACTTGTATAAGCGTGGATTTGACTTCAAGTGATGTGCTTTCTTTGTCAACATTCCAAAGACTGAGCAGAGGCGGATAAAGGTTATTATAAGCAAATGTGGGTGTTTGGAAAATATTCCTTGAGCTTTTCAAATCGGAGTTACCTCTTAAACATAAGGAAACATAATTAAAAAGGTAGGATACACTTATGATCCCAAATAAACCACCTAGGAGGAGAATCAATGTGGAAGAATCAAAGATTTCTCTATGCTTTGATGTGTTATCTGGTCCTTTAGTTGTGACATTGACACAGTGCTTTTCAACTTGCTGATAGATGGTAGGTACATCAATGCAAATAGTGTATTCTGTAAATGGTCTGAGGCGAGTTAAATTGTACTGTTTAATATCTGATGGCATTCGGACACTGTGAGCTATGCGAGTGAATTCTGAATGTATGAAGGCAGTCCACTGTATACTGGATTTCAAACTTTTTGAGGTTGATTTCCAGGACACCATTATGGAGTTAGTGTGAACCTCCTTAATATCAATATTGAGCGATCCATTGACTTCTTCGGGCAAGGAACCATCCACTGTGATCATAACTGTTTTTAAATCCGCACCAACCAGATTTTTTCCTACACAGGTATATAGTCCAGCCTCTGAGATACTTACATTATTAATTTCCAGGGTTCCTTCAGAATGGACAAAATATTGACCTGAAACAGAATTAGATTGAATTTTGGAACCTGAAGGTGTAATCCAGTAAATCTCTGGCTCTGGTTCTGCTGTTGCTCTACAGTGTAGAGAAACCAAACTACCAGTCCTTATATCCAAATCTGAAGGAAAGCTTTGAGGCGCAATTAATGGTAGACATACTTCCATCATTTCCCTGAAATGTATATGCCTGACATGTTGACCTTGGAATTCAGGAGGGTCAACACAAAACAGGGAATCTGTTTCCATAAATCGGATATTGGTTTTATTCATATTAATCCAACGATTCACACAGTCACATCTGATGGGGTTGCTGTGTATACTTATCTCCTTTAGGTTGGGTAGGGCTTCTATTGTACTCCGATAAAGAGCACTAAGGGAATTGCTGTTAAGCATGAGTGTTTCCAACCTAGGAATTCTGTAGAATGCATTGGGATGAATATAGGATAATTTGGGGTTATTAGTTACTTCTATTTTTCTGAGGTCAGGCAAATTTTCAAAGGCAAGGCTGTCTATTGAAATCAGCTCAGGCATGTTATTAATGCCTAACTCTTTCAAGTGTAACATATTACTAAAATCACCTCTTTGTATTCTTCTAATAGGATTTTTATTTAGATCCAAGAACTTCAGGTTTAGAACCTTTTGAAGAGCAACAGAGGGGACATTAACAAATCGGTTGTCATAAAAAGAAATGCTTTCTAAATTTTCAAGGCCAGTGAAGGCATTATTAGGTATGTCTGTGAGATTTATTCCTGCTAAAACCAGGCTGCGGAGATTGATAAGAGGCTTAAAGTTCATATCTTCGATTTTGATGATTGGATTTTCGCCAATCATTAGAATCTCCAGACGTGGTGTTGCTTCAAACCACTGGCTATTAACCACTTGCAATCTGTTTGAGTTAAGGTGAAGTCTGAGCAAATTGCCTACACCAGCAAATGCATTTGGTGAGATTGTAGAGATCAGGTTATGATTTATGTAGAGCTCCTGTAAATTTCGCAGCCCAAAAAAACATTCCTCGGTCAATTCTACTAGCTTATTTTCCTCTAGGTACACAGAAAGTATCTGATGGGAATTTGTGAAATTGATATTGATCATTGAGGACAGATTGTTCTGGGATAAATCCAACCCTGTAAGATTAGCTGGAAAATGATTTGCATCCTTAACTTCTTCAATGTTGTTTGCTTGTAAAAGTAAAACCTGTGTGTTAGTGGGTAGTCTCTCGGGGATGCTGTAGAGATGTAATGCATTGCAATCCACTGTGAGAGCTTCAATATATATGGATT
The DNA here is from genome assembly GCA_027917425.1 of Gastrophryne carolinensis. Lineage (NCBI taxonomy): Eukaryota > Metazoa > Chordata > Amphibia > Anura > Microhylidae > Gastrophryne > Gastrophryne carolinensis. The sequence continues at coordinate 203,793,161 of CM051238.1, read as the reverse complement.
TTGGTGTGAACCACGGTCGAACCTCGCATGTGCACATCTGTGGACATTCTGTTTTTTTCTGAGCAGCGTGCACAAGTGCAGCAAGCGTGAGTCCCAGTAGTAAGTTAAGTCTGAGTTTTATTTCTCTCATTTTTCCAATTTTTATAGAATCTTTATTAAATTAGCAGTTTATTTTCTCTGTTGCAAAGTAGTCACTGGCTTTTTCCTGCATTTAAATGCAGCATTCCTTCATAGAAAAAAAACATTCAGTTTTTTTCCAGATGTTCCATACACAGTGTGAGTTTGAAGGTCACTCTAGCCTTTTAGCTTAGACATCAAAACCCCATTGTTCTAAAATAAATTCCTTTGGTCGTTAGTTGCAAATGGGTCACTTAGCGATGAATTCACATACCTAATTATCGGTGGTCGTGATAATGTGGAGTCCTAAAATAAAAGAAAAATCGTGATTAACACATGGAAAGGTATACAAATAAACACATACACAATGTATAAAATGAAACTGTGTGGCTTCTTATGAAGGTATACAGGTAATTCCGAATTTACACTGTGATTTCCTTTTTTTCTTGCAGCAGTCATTGTGTGAAATGACTAGCCTATTTTTATAGGCATATAATTAGGACTTAAGTGTGACTCATAACATAAACCCCCCAGCCCTGAATTTTATTGTATGCAGGTGGCTTTTTCTGTATTTTCTGAGCTCACATAATACTGTGTCGTGGGGAAAGAAATCATTTGTGAACAGTATTATAAACTAAACCTATTGCATTGCCATTGTTATTTTACATTAGCAAGGCATTCCTTGTTCTTTAATATCAAAAATGTTGCTGTACATTCGTGTAGCTTTTTTGCACTTAGAGTGGCCCTGAGAGAAAACAGTGGATGGCACGTGTCTAAAATTACTTAATTTTCTCAGTGATCAAAAAAGAATTTTTGTTTCCAACTGACATTAAAGCAGACCAAAACCCAAATTTTTAACTAGTATCCCTTGAATCCCTTCCCCCATGATGAGCTCCTTCTGCAAATTTTCATAGCTCCTGCATCACTCTAATCCCAGATAATGGGGCCTGTTTTAGCTGTAAAGCTCTGCCTCCTTTTTCATTGCCACTGTTGTGTGTGGCAATTATGTCATTGCCACACCAGTGTAATGACTGATTGTCTGCCATTTTACAGAGAAGGACCGCAAAAAACAGTGTTTGTAGAGGGTTTAAAAAAGTGAAAATATCCATTTCTAGTTCTACACCCTATGGGAGGAGTATTGCAGGGGCTTTGACCAAATGTATTTCACAAGTTTGGTGGGTTTTGGTCCATTTTTAATGTACATTGCTTAAATAAACCTCTTTGCTCCTCAACCCTGATGATATATTGTATAAAAATCATTAAGTACAATTCTGGCAAAATCAGGAGCGCTTATCTCTGAGAAACCTCTAGTTGTCACTTGACACCTTAAAAGGAAACCTGTCTTGTGAGAAAGGTGGCACTTCCATTAATGACACCTGTGTAACCACCCTATGTACACTGATCATTCAGATCAATAGAAGCAACAGGTGAGATTAATTCCTGTTCTAGGTCTAGGCAAGATAACAAAGTATAACAGTGGTTGTTGGCCATAAATGGCTGTATAGCAGTAAGCAAGTAAAAAGAGAGTAGCAATGAGGACACCTTCTCTAACAATAAACATTTTCAAGCAAAATATTCTGGGAAAGGGGATGTTTAAAAAAATGAGTTATTAATTCCTAGAGGGTTTGGATGTAGGCCAACATCCTCCTGCTTAAGAGAAAACATTCTTAAAATACAAATACATGTTACTGTTATTTTATTTAACCTAGAATGTTAAGTCCATGTCAAAAAGGATGGGGTTTGAATGAGTATTACTAGACTGTGTCCTGCCTTTAAAAACTATAGTTGATCTAGAAAGTTTACATTCCCTCAATAAAACATAACTTGAAAATACATTTCTTGAAGTTCATTTAAAAGACTTTAAAACTGACTTCCTTAATGCACCAGGGCTGGCTGATTAAATGTGTACAGAGCATCCTGAACCTGCTGTGCACCCTGGCACCAGGCATATTTTAATGCAAGATGCACTGTTGGAAAGGAGAGGATGAAGGGATACTGGCTGGTCCCAGCACTCTGTTCTGGTCTTTCTTTTTAAACAGAATTCTATGCTATTCATTCATATACACAGCATAAAACTCCGATCGTACAAGAGCCGACGCATGAGGAAACATAAAAAAAAAATGAGTAGACCCGTAGATACAAATTGATCCCAGTAACTACCACAAGATGCCTGCCGAGCATTTTTCATTGGGCCATTGGAAATTAGAATACTGTACTTTAAGAGCCCCCACATGGCATGGAAGTGAAAACCAGGTTAGCTTACTTCAATAGCAATGGAGGATGCTGGTTTAATCTCTATCTATAGATCAACCAGCCCAATAATGAAATATAGATTATAATATATTGTGGACAATGAGACGACCAAATGTTTATGGCCCCCTATGAAAAAAAGCACCCGGCCTGCTAAGTATACAGAACTAGATCAAACCCAAAGTACTGTCACACCATTTACTAGGGCTGCACACTATTTACTGACTTATTTAGAAAACACAATACAGATCGGTGGCAGAGCCGACCAAATGGGTAATAGTATTAGTAGTATCATCTTCTCTGGGCACTACGTTTAAAAGAGCTTTCTGCTTTGATATCTTTAGAGAGATTTGTTATTTTCAATTAGCATTTTCTGCTACTAAAATAATTTATTCTTGAAGCAGTGGCGACATAGGAACCAACCTAAAACAGGACTGACCATGTCAAAGGATTTGTTATGGTTGCGTCTATACTAGAGGACTGGGGAAAGCAGAGTATATCCTTTTAGAATGTACACTTGGAGAAAAATCCATTTAATTTACAGAAATAACCTCCTTCTTGGTAATGTTTAAACATACCACTGTTCAGCCATGCTAGGGGATCAGCAGACCGACTCAAACTCATGACTTGCTCACCATTTGTCACCTGAAAATTGTTCAGGTTGACTTCTAGTTTTGTGGCTCGGGTATGTTGAAAGCAGAGGGTGCACCTCAACTTCTGTGAAGTTAAATGTTACCAGTGTTCAAAGCAATATACCTATATATCAGTTGCCTGCAATTTATGTTAACCTTAAAATTCTGAAATACTTTAAAATGTGTTTAGTGGGTAATGCCTTGTGCCTTAACAGTTGCAGACCATACACATACACAAGAAAATCAACAGTATCATTAACAGTCAAAATGTTTCTATATTATCTTTCTGAGCTTATCTTTACTCCTATAAAAACCAGCAGAAAGATTTGTTTCTTGAGTAGACCATTTAGCCAGTACTTTCTGCATGGTTATTGTTATTTATGATTTGCTGATTTATGATTCATCCTTTTTATCTTTTTGAGTTTCAGATCCTAAGCATCTAAAATCCGTGACATCCCATAACCGCTTCAGCCATTAGGCTACTCTCTGACAATAATTACACATTAATATTACTATTATTTTGTAGCAAATCATTTTGACTAGCTGTTAGCAAACTCATATTCTAAGAGGTTCTGCCACTTTGATCATTTAAGTTTCAGCTGCATAGTGTGACACCCCATAATTGTTCCATCCATCAGACTACTGTTAATGATTATACTTGCTTCAGAATAATTCTGTGTTATTTAGCCAAATTCTTCACTAGCCACAGTTTGTATGGGGACAGTAACTTGCCAGTACAAACTGTATATAGATCAAATGAATAGAAAACACCATTATGTCGTCTAGGCCTTTATATAATGTAGCTATTACTAATTACATTTAAAATCTCCTGCACACCAGAACATTCTCTAATGTGGATTGACAGCGCTGCATGTGTTGCTGCCCCTTTCTAGGCAGCACAGGAAGCTAAAGAAGAAAGCACAAGAAGGACCTTATACAATCTATAAACAACAGCAACAGGTTGAAGATGATAAAAATGGTCCAGAACTGCTAAATCTAGAAAGTCATATCACCTTCCTCCATATATGGATTTCAACAATGCGTTTAGCTGTTTCTAGATAGTGGCTTGTATTTAAAGGGACCCAACAGCAATAATTAGCCAGCAAGCAGCTCATCTGATATCTGTCCCATGTGCCTCTCCTCCATTCCTGCTGTGCTGAGTAGAAGCGGTAATAGGGCTCCAAACGTTTTTCAATTTCACTCCAGGATCACACATAAAAGTGGTCCTACAGCTGCTCTGTCTTCTGGAGCTCTGAGTGTGAGTAAGCACAGTAAGCCAACATGGTCGCACAGCTGTCGCTGACTACTTTTGAGGTGAGGTTTGCTTTGAAATGGCTTATATTATACTGTTCCCAAAGGGGACAAGGGTGGAGGGGGGTTGTCTGTGTGTGCCTGTAACATTTACACCTTAACATCATCAGTGTTTTGCTTGATCAACGTGACTTTAAAATTAAAGTCACTTTCCTGCATTAGATGCAATCCATGTGATTCCACTTGTCATAAATACTGCAAGCCAGTTACTGTACAAGTCAATATGTATACAGTACAGCAGCAATTTTGTAGTGACTAATGACACCTAAAAGTCCAAAAATGACCAAAAATTGGACATCTGCGCGGCCAAGTCTAAAGTTTTGATTTACGTTACTAGAGGATTTGGCCAAGAACACTTGTTTGATTGTAATTACCCTCCCAAAGAAGGCCGGACATAGGACTTAACAAAACAAATGACCTTACCTGTTGCCGGAATCTAGTGCTGTCTATCTGCACATTTGGCAGAGGCCATAGAGAGACTGCACAGAGCGGCCTCCCTTGCAATATGCATGTCCCTGGCCCCTATTCAGATGAATGAGCAGGCAGGGGCTACCTCAGGATCGGGGCGTCTGTAATAGACTGGCTTTCCACTTTAAGAAAGGATTAGTATGGGTATATCAAACAGTTGTGAAAATGAAGTGAGTTTATATTCAAAGTTTTTAGATGTAAATACATAACTGCCTCGTAGTTGACTACCTCTAACTTGTTACTGGTAACTAGAGATAAAAGGTGCCTTAGATCCTATTGGCTAGACACGTCTTGCATGCTCATAGAGATGTGGGCAACTGAAACAAATGCGTTTCATAGTTGCCTATGGCAAGCAGCAGATTGGCTGAATGCAGGGATGTGTTGGGGTGGGAAAAAACAAATAAAGTACTCTTTAGGTATTGTGTTTTGCTGTTTAAATTCTACCAACTGGTATTTGTCTGATAGCCTTATTAGGTTTATTTAAAATGACACAATTCGCAATGCAAAATATCTTATATCATAAAAAGGCACATAAATATTTAGGTTTGGGTTCTGCGCTGTTGAGTCACAAGATGTTATTTAGACTTTCCCTGACAAAGCTGCTCAACTTTTAATATGTTAATATAGGCAATACACAAAGCAATTATCACATGCTAGTTTCTGTGATTACACCACTCGATTCATCAAAGCAGAAAAGGTGTCAGGCATTATTAGCATCTGAAATGTTTCCGTCGTGATGATAGCACCTGTTATATAACACTTTATAACTGATTGAAACATTTAAAATATATGTGTCACCATTTATCACCCCTAGAAACACTAGCCTGGCTAACACCCATTAAAGTGGACCAACACCCAGGATTTTGACTATCCTGGGTCTTGGTCCACTTCGGTGGGGCACCCCCGATCGGGGTGCCCCGCTGTGTGAAACCCCCCCGAACTCACCTCTGTCAGCGGCGACGGACAAGCCGCGGACAAGCGGCTCCTCCGCCGCCGCCTCCCGCGCGTCCCTGTTGACCCGCGCGTGCCCGCGCCGGCCATTCACAGATGGCCGGCGCGGGCGCGCGCACGACTAGAGGGGCGCGAGGGAGGCGGCGGCGGCTGGCCGCCGCCGAAACTAAGGTAAGGAGTTTGGGGGGTTTGGGGGGGTTTCACCCCGCGGGACATCCCGATCTCGGATGTCCCGCGGGGAGGGAGGTGATCGGCCCGGGAATCTTATAGATTCCCGGGCCGATCACGGGTGGGTGTTGGTCCACTTTAAGTTCACGTTTCCAAGCCACTATCATGTTAAAACCAACCTGCATGCCCTAAATCCCATCCCAATAATAAAAAACATTCTTACCCAATCAGGTCACTCCAGCAGAGCTGGATATTAGGGTTGATTCAGAGCCCCTTTCTCACCTTTTTTGCATGAAAATTTCCATTCTCGTTCATTTTTTCCCCTCGTCTGATTCAGCGGAGCCTTTTTTCTGCGAGAACTTTAGTGTGAAATGTTTTCATTTTTGCATGATTTTTCATTTGTTTGCAAGACCTCCGTAAAAATGATGAGAAAGGGGCTCTGAATCAACCCTATTGTTTCCTCAATGGGATGAATATGATGCAGTGTCAGTTACAAGACAAATTCCCACTTCCGCTTTCCACTAAGCCATGAAATGAGATGTCTTTGACTGGTCATTCGCCTTCGCTAAATTAATGGCCACTGCAGCACGTCTTGGAATAATTTAAGGGAAACGTAGTTAAAAGGACTATAAACCTAAAACCAAAAAAGTCATACTCCTATTTCTTCCCCAGCAGCATCCTCAGCCAGTCCTGGCGCTCACAAATGTCTTTGTTTCTCTGATCAAGTCTTGCAGCATGCACCCCAGAATTCAACGTGTGCCCAACAAGTTTACAACTGTTCTGAGTCTTTGGCTGAATGGTGATAATTGAATGCATGGATTGGCTCAATCAACAATGTCTTTTATGTACCCAAGATCACTGAATCGTGTGATGGGGGAAGGAGTACACCAATTTAAACACATAGGCCTTGATTCAATAAGAGTTGAAAAAAACTCGTAGTAAAAAATTCAATTAATGAGAAAAAAAAGCCTGAGTCGCTGTTACTGAATCACCAGATACGAAAACAATGAAAGTCAATGGCACTTTTTTACTCCTAAGAAAAGTAGAGAACTGTTTACTCCTCTCTACAATGTAGTAAAAGCTGCCATTGACTTTCATTGTCTTTTTATCTAGTGATTCAGTAACAGTGATATTCTCAGGCTTTTTTCTCATGACTTGAATTTTTTACTACCTTGAGAATTTTTTATTGAATCAAGGCCATAGAGTAGTATAGATTGCTGTGGATATTTGATCTGCAAAAGCCTGTAAATAAGCCACACCCCTAAACCACACCCCCATCAAAAATTGTAAAAACCTATTTTATGGACCGATGGTCCCTGGGGCATGTGACAGGGGCAGGGATACACCTACTTACACATGTAGAGCATAGATTGTTTCTCAAAAGCCTGTAAATAAGCCACACCCCTAACAAAAATGGTCAGTTTTCGGCTGTGCTAATACTGATTCAAATGCTACCTCCTACAAAGTGGCAGTCACACAGAATGATCTATTACTAAGGAATACTAAGGAATAATACTACTATTACTTACTACTCTACCAGCTGTAGATTTCATAAACCTAAGATAGTTCCATTACCTCCAGCATTCTGTCACAGAAAACTTGTCGGGCAGGTGTATGTGCACCAGCAAAACACATCACTTGACAAGCCACATAATAAATATTGATTGAAATGCAAGCAGACTCCTAGCTGTATCTGTCAGTTATACTATGTTTGTGAGCATACATGTAGAGAATGCAAGTATATTGATTGCAAAAAAGCAACATGCCTTTACATTATTTACTAGGGATGAGCGAATCGATCCGGACGAACCCGGATTCGATCCGAATTTCAGGAAAAATTCGATTCGGATCGAATCCGAATTTCCCCGCGATTCGATCACTCGAAGTTTTCCTTTAACATCCATTCATTTACATTACAGGCATTCTAAGATGGCGGGCGGGACATGTCTGGACATGTATCCCGCGCCAGTGCAAGCTGGGGCAGTCACATGCAGCCTATCAGCAGCCAGCAAGCCCGGTGACGTCACACAGCGGTATTTAACGGCGGCCATCTTGCTTTTCCTCATTTCTCTATTGCATTCGTGACAGACAGACAGAACGCTGTGTAGCTGAGGCAGTTAGACAGGCTGGAGACAGGCTGGAGACAGGGACAGACAGGGACAGGCTGGAGACAGGCAGGAGACAGGCAGGAGACAGACAGGAGACAGACAGAAAGCCAGGGAAAGGTAGGAAAAACGGAGCTGGCTGACAGGGAGATTTTTTTTTTTTCATCCAGCCTTTGTTAGCGTTTTCAGGCTGCTTATAGTAACTAACTGTGCATATATACTGAACTGATCTTAAGTCTGCTGTGAGGCATCCCATTCTGTGACTAAAGCAGCCTCTGTTTAAGACCATATAAGCATTTGCTCTAATCATATTTGAAATTAGGCCTGATAAAGACACTTTTGCTGGCCAAAGCACTACTGTACCCTGGCAGCTCGATTCCTGCCCGGGGCATCCCATTCTGTGACTAAAGCAGCCTCTGTTTAAGACCATATAAGCATTTGCTCTAATCATATTTGAAATTAGGCCTGATAAAGACACTTTTGCTGGCCAAAGCACTACTGTACCCTGGCAGCTCGATTCCTGCCCGGGGCATCCCATTCTGTGACTAAAGCAGCCTCTGTTTAAGACCATATAAGCATTTGCTCTAATCATATTTGAAATTAGGCCTGATAAAGACACTTTTGCTGGCCAAAGCACTACTGTACCCTGGCAGCTCGATTCCTGCCCGGGGCATCCCATTCTGTGACTAAAGCAGCCTCTGTTTAAGACCATATAAGCATTTGCTCTAATCATATTTGAAATTAGGCCTGATAAAGACACTTTTGCTGGCCAAAGCACTACTGTACCCTGGCAGCTCGATTCCTGCCCGGGGCATCCCATTCTGTGACTAAAGCAGCCTCTGTTTAAGACCATATAAGCATTTGCTCTAATCATATTTGAAATTAGGCCTGATAAAGACACTTTTGCTGGCCAAAGCACTACTGTACCCTGGCAGCTCGATTCCTGCCCGGGGCATCCCATTCTGTGACTAAAGCAGCCTCTGTTTAAGACCATATAAGCATTTGCTCTAATCATATTTGAAATTAGGCCTGATAAAGACACTTTTGCTGGCCAAAGCACTACTGTACCCTGGCAGCTCGATTCCTGCCCGGGGCATCCCATTCTGTGACTAAAGCAGCCTCTGTTTAAGACCATATAAGCATTTGCTCTAATCATATTTGAAATTAGGCCTGATAAAGACACTTTTGCTGGCCAAAGCACTACTGTACCCTGGCAGCTCGATTCCTGCCCGGGGCATCCCATTCTGTGACTAAAGCAGCCTCTGTTTAAGACCATATAAGCATTTGCTCTAATCATATTTGAAATTAGGCCTGATAAAGACACTTTTGCTGGCCAAAGCACTACTGTACCCTGGCAGCTCGATTCCTGCCCGGGGCATCCCATTCTGTGACTAAAGCAGCCTCTGTTTAAGACCATATAAGCATTTGCTCTAATCATATTTGAAATTAGGCCTGATAAAGACACTTTTGCTGGCCAAAGCACTACTGTACCCTGGCAGCTCGATTCCTGCCCGGGGCATCCCATTCTGTGACTAAAGCAGCCTCTGTTTAAGACCATATAAGCATTTGCTCTAATCATATTTGAAATTAGGCCTGATAGAGACACTTTTGCTGGCCAAAGCACTACTGTACCCTGGCAGCTCGATTCCTGCCCGGGGCATCCCATTCTGTGACTAAAGCAGCCTCTGTTTAAGACCATATAAGCATTTGCTCTAATCATATTTGAAATTAGGCCTGATAAAGACACTTTTGCTGGCCAAAGCACTACTGTACCCTGGCAGCTCGATTCCTGCCCGGGGCATCCCATTCTGTGACTAAAGCAGCCTCTGTTTAAGACCATATAAGCATTTGCTCTAATCATATTTGAAATTAGGCCTGATAAAGACACTTTTGCTGGCCAAAGCACTACTGTACCCTGGCAGCTCGATTCCTGCCCGGGGCATCCCATTCTGTGACTAAAGCAGCCTCTGTTTAAGACCATATAAGCATTTGCTCTAATCATATTTGAAATTAGGCCTGATAAAGACACTTTTGCTGGCCAAAGCACTACTGTACCCTGGCAGCTCGATTCCTGCCCGGGGCATCCCATTCTGTGACTAAAGCAGTCTCTGTTTAAGACCATATAAGCATTTGCTCTAATCATATTTGAAATTAGGCCTGATAAAGACACTTTTGCTGGCCAAAGCACTACTGTACCCTGGCAGCTCGATTCCTGCCCGGGGCATCCCATTCTGTGACTAAAGCAGCCTCTGTTTAAGACCATATAAGCATTTGCTCTAATCATATTTGAAATTAGGCCTGATAAAGACACTTTTGCTGGCCAAAGCACTACTGTACCCTGGCAGCTCGATTCCTGCCCGGGGCATCCCATTCTGTGACTAAAGCAGCCTCTGTTTAAGACCATATAAGCATTTGCTCTAATCATATTTGAAATTAGGCCTGATAAAGACACTTTTGCTGGCCAAAGCACTACTGTACCCTGGCAGCTCGATTCCTGCCCGGGGCATCCCATTCTGTGACTAAAGCAGCCTCTGTTTAAGACCATATAAGCATTTGCTCTTATCATATTTGAAATTAGGCCTGATAAAGACACTTTTGCTGGCCAAAGCACTACTGTACCCTGGCAGCTCGATTCCTGCCCGGGGCATCCCATTCTGTGACTAAAGCAGCCTCTGTTTAAGACCATATAAGCATTTGCTCTTATCATATTTGAAATTAGGCCTGATAAAGACACTTTTGCTGGCCAAAGCACTACTGTACCCTGGCAGCTCGATTCCTGCCCGGGGCATCCCATTCTGTGACTAAAGCAGCCTCTGTTTAAGACCATATAAGCATTTGCTCTAATCATATTTGAAATTAGGCCTGATAAAGACACTTTTGCTGGCCAAAGCACTACTGTACCCTGGCAGCTCGATTCCTGCCCGGGGCATCCCATTCTGTGACTAAAGCAGCCTCTGTTTAAGACCATATAAGCATTTGCTCTAATCATATTTGAAATTAGGCCTGATAAAGACACTTTTGCTGGCCAAAGCACTACTGTACCCTGGCAGCTCGATTCCTGCCCGGGGCATCCCATTCTGTGACTAAAGCAGCCTCTGTTTAAGACCATATAAGCATTTGCTCTTATCATATTTGAAATTAGGCCTGATAAAGACACTTTTGCTGGCCAAAGCACTACTGTACCCTGCCAGCTCGATTCCTGCCCGGGGCATCCCATTCTGTGACTAAAGCAGCCTCTGTTTAAGACCATATAAGCATTTGCTCTTATCATATTTGAAATTAGGCCTGATAAAGACACTTTTGCTGGCCAAAGCACTACTGTACCCTGGCAGCTCGATTCCTGCCCGGGGCATCCCATTCTGTGACTAAAGCAGCCTCTGTTTAAGACCATATAAGCATTTGCTCTTATCATATTTGAAATTAGCCTGATAAAGACACTTTTGCTGGGCATAGCACTACTTGTCCCTGCCAGGTGTACTTACTGCTGGTTTTTAGGGCATCCCATTCTGTGACTACACCAGCCTCTATTTAAGAACCTAACCATTTGCACCTATTCTAATTGAAATTAGGCATGATAAAGACACTTTTGCTGTGCATAGTCTTACTGCTGCCTGCCAGGTGCTCTCTGGTTTTTGGGACATCCCATTCTGTAACATACCATTAGCCTCTGCATTTACTGTAAGCTGCACAGTTATTTAAAGAAATTTGGCCTGTATGAGCCTGCTAACACACTGCTGCTGTGTGCATATATACTGATCTCAAGTCAGCTTTGGGGCATCCCATTCTGTAACATACCATTAGCCTTTGCATTTACTGTAAGCTGCACATTTATTTAAAGAAATTTGGCCTGTATGAGCCTGCTAACACACTGCTGCTGTGTGCATATATACTGATCTCAAGTCTGCTTGGGGCATCCCATTCTGTAACATACCATTAGCCTCTGCATTAACTGTAAGCTGCACAGTTATTTAAAGAAATTTGGCCTGTATGAGCCTGCTAACACACTGCTGCTGTGTGCATATATACTGATCTCAAGTCAGCTCTGGGGCATCCCATTCTGTAACATACCATTAGCCTCTGCATTTACTGTAAGCTGCACATTTATTTAAAGAAATTTGGCCTGTATGAGCCTGCTAACACACTGCTGCTGTGTGCATATATACTGATCTCAAGTCAGCTTTGGGGCATCCCATTCTGTAACATACCATTAGCCTCTGCATTTACTGTAAGCTGCACATTTATTTAAAGAAATTTGGCCTGTATGAGCCTGCTAACACACTGCTGCTGTGTGCATATATACTGATCTCAAGTCAGCTTTGGGGCATCCCATTCTGTAACATACCATTAGCCTCTGCATTTACTGTAAGCTGCACAGTTATTTAAAGAAATTTGGCCTGTATGAGCCTGCTAACACACTGCTGCTGTGTGCATATATACTGATCTCAAGTCAGCTTTGGGGCATCCCATTCTGTAACATACCATTAGCCTCTGCATTTACTGTAAGCTGCACATTTATTTAAAGAAATTTGGCCTGTATGAGCCTGCTAACACACTGCTGCTGTGTGCATATATACTGATCTCAAGTCTGCTTGGGGCATCCCATTCTGTAACATAACATAACCTACCTACCATACTAAGCAGCTCTCTTATTTAAACTAAGCAGGCCTCTTGGAGGCTGAGTGTCCACTTTTGGGTGTGCATTTATATTCGGTTTCATATACAGTGGGGTATCCCAATTTGTAAGATAACCTACCCCAACCATGTAAACTAAATAGGCCTGTTGCAGCCTGAGTTTCTCTGCTTGCGTATGGCCTGCATTACAATCTGTCTCTTTCAATGACACTGCTGCCTGGGGTATCCCAATTTGTAAGATAACCTACCCCAACCATGTAAACTAAAGGTTACGTCCTTCCAGAAGGAAAACTTATGCCGAACACTATTTTTGTTAGGGGCATTGACCTTTGGATTGATCGGCATGAAATTAATTTTTTTTTTTCAAAGTATGGCGCTGTGAAGAAGGTCAAAATGATGTCTCATACTTGGATTATTGTTACTTTTTGTTCAGCTTGAAATATAACAGGCCACACGGGCATCCCAAGGCACATGCTATTTTAAACCTATCTGTTATACAACATAAGCGTTGATCAGGCTACTTCAGTTTGCACTTGTTTTTGACTGATTTTAATAAACCAGGCCGCAGGGCACCCCAAAGCTGCACCTTGCACCCTATCTGGTATACAACATAAGCGTTGATCAGCATCAGCTTCATTAAGCTACTTCAGTTTGCACTTCCTTTTTGACTGCTTTCATTTAACCAGGCCGCAGGGCACCCCAAAGCTGCACCTTGCACCCTACCTGTTTATACTAAATAAGCATCTACAGCCTCAGCTTTATTAAGTTATTGCATTTTGAATTGGTTTTGGTCTGCTTTAAATACACCAGGCCGCAGGGCATCCCAAACCTGCATGTTGCACCCCATCTGTTATACTAAATAAGCGTTGATCAGCATCAGCTTTATTAAGCTATTGCATTTTGCATTGGTTTTTGTACTGCTGCCAAAACACTAGCCCATATGGGCATCCCAAACCAGCACATGTCACCCTATCTGTTATACTAAATAAGCTTCTACAGGCCCTTTTTTTATTTATTTATTTTTATTTATATAGAGCTGCAATGGCTTATATTGTGAGGTTAATTTGCCATTTTGCAGCATAATATAGAGCAGCCCCTGTGTAAATCTGAGGGGCAATAGCTTATATAGTGAGGTAAATTTGCCATTTTGCTTCGTTATATAGAGCAGCCCAGTTGCCATCTAAATCAACTACTGTCCGGCCAGTACAGCTTTTCCAGGGCAAACTCTGCTAGTTGCGGGCACAAGTCAAGTTTGGCTTCCCAGCAAATCCAGTGGATCTTGAAGGTGTGTTGGCATGGTCATGTCAAGGTATGACATGACCTGCTGTTTGAGGTCCAGCTCCAGGTCTTCCTGCTTCTCATGAGTAGACTCACTATGCGGGTGTAGAAAGCTACTCACTAGCGACTGAAGACTGAGGTTGCTGCTGATGGAGCTGCTGCTGCTCCTTCCACCCCCCCAGCAGCCATGGCAGTGGAAGGTGATCGCAAAGTTCCCCTAGAGTCAGACCTGCGGGAGTATGGGCCATGGCGCAAATAGACATCGCCCAACTGACTACGTGGGATGTCTCTGTAGTAGGTCAGTTTTTCCTCCCTCTCAGTGGGCGTAAAAAATGCCCCCATTTTGTGCCGGAAGCGAGGGTCCAATAAGTTGGAGAGCCAGAAGTCTTCCCGCTGACAAATGGAGACAATTCTGCGCTCACTAGTACGCATGCATGTGAGCATGCATCGTGCCATTTGTGCAAGTGACTCGGAGGGACTACCTGTCTCCATCTCCACTGTAAACTGCCATGGTGTGTCTGGGTCCTCTGTCTCGCCTTACTCACAACCCTCTAGCTCCTGTGGCTGCACCTCCTCTCCTGTCAGATGACTAGATAAAATGGTCATTTTGTGAAACCTAAACTGTGGTTTGCTGTGCCCCACCCCCTCCTCCTCCTCCACTTCAGCCCCCACAGGCTTCATGTGGCTGTGAAATGTATGTGCCATGTCTCCAGTGCCCTGACCAGCCATGCTTTCCAACATGTGTTGTAGTACATGAAGCAGTGGAATCTCATCGTTCATCTCATAGTCCTGGCAACTGACTAATAATGTAGCTTCCTCAAAGGGCCTAAACAAACGGTCGGTGTCACGTATGAGCTGCCAATGGTTTACATTGAATTTACACAGGGGTGTCCCCCTATCCGTTTGGATCATCCAGAAATCCGTGATGGCTTTTCTCTGTTCCTATAGTGCAGTGGTCCTCAACCCTGTCCTCAAGGCCCACCAACATGTCATGTTTTTTGGATCTCCAAATAGCCAGCTCTATTGCTCTGCAGCTGCACTAATTACTCCACCTGAGCATCTTTGTGGAGATCTGCAAAGCCTGGCCTGTTGGTGGGCCTTGAGGACAGGGTTGGGGACCACTGCTATAGTGGATCCTGCATATGGAGGGTGGAATTCCAACGGGTGGAAACATCGCAAATCAGACTATGGTGGGGTACACCTTTGTGACGCTGAGGCTCAATAATGTTGTGCTTGGTGGTGTAGGAGTGCCAGAAGTGCATGCTAACTTTCTTTCCTGTTGTTCGGATGTCTTTCAGATGGGGGCAAGACTTCAAAACTAGACTGAACACGTGTGCCATGTCAGGACGCATGACTCTGGCTTCCTTGTCGCAGCGCAAACAAGATGTTCTTCCAAGTGTCAGTCACCATGGGTCCAAATTTGCAGTTTTCGTGGATTAAGCAATGCTTTCATGGATTGAGTTCTCATTTTTAGTAGTTCCTCCCATGTGTGACTCTGATGGTCAAGGAAAACCATGTGAAGAACAGCGTGAAACCACAATCACCAAGGGGGCCTAAAAGGATATATATTGTCCACCATGAGTCTATAGTTACAGCTCCAGGCGTAGACAACACTGTGCACTTTGGTACACACTGACAGGCTAAAGGACTGGCCCACCTTCTGTTCAACAACCATGCCATGTGACTCTCCACCTCGGCTCGGCACAAGCCATCAGTTCTCTGAAAGGTCCACCACTGGGTAATGCAGCAGGCTGGACTTATGGTGACGCTGTCTGAGAGGAGAAATCCCTCAGACATCAAGATTAAAAATTCCAAGAATTTTTGAGGGCTAATTATTCAGAGGCAAATGATAGCTAGTTGTTTCTGATTTAATTGCAAGGTGGAAACACACCCTCAAACAAAACTTCACTTTCGCAATACTATTGCATTTGTCTATTCATAATTTTATGTATATACACTAACTAACCTACTTTTTCTCCACAGGATGCTGCATGGAACACTGCCACATCGCTGAGTAGCTGATTTTTCCTACCAACAGTCCGCAATAATTCGCTGCTGCTGCCGCCGCCACCGCCGCAGACTCCAGGGACCCTCTTCCACTACCTCGGCTTGCAACACCTCCTCCCACGACACTCTCCTCATCACTAGTTGCCGGATAGTGGAAGAAGAGGCGAGTGTCTCCTCCACTTCTTGGCTGGGCAGTAGCTGCTGAATTTTATGATTATCAGATCTTGGATATCAGATCAATGGATAGTGGAGCTGAACCCAAAGCATAACAGGCAGACAGTTGACTGGGGGTGTCAGATGCCACTTGTGATGCAGTGGACTGCTTTTGCAGCACTTCCAGACAAAGTTGCTTCATTGGCTGACACAATGACTGGTAAAGCTGTGGAACATATGGTTGAAAAGCAAGAATAACCATTTGTTTTTATATGAAAAAGACCCTGGTTTATACAGACTTTTTTTTTCCAGAGACTGCCCTGCGTGGAAATGAATGGCGCATGGATCAGCCAAGCTTTCCTCCCAACAATGCCTGATGTATTCCAGTAGATTGATGACGGGGCCAGACCAAGAAAGATGGATCGTGCAAAACAGATTTAAGGCGTTGCTCTCAAGTTACAGACATTCCTCCGCATCGGACCACAAGTAAGTATTGATAAAAAATCCTTTACGTTACTCTTACTTTTTATTAATATTCTTCGGATAAGACGGATCAGACATGATTCCAGATTAAAAATTCCAAGAATTTTTGAGGGCTAATTAGTCAGAGGCAATGACACCTTCTTGTTTCTGATTTAATTAAAAGGTGGAAACACACCCTCAAACAAAACTTCACTTTGGCAAACTTTTGAATTTGTTTATTCATAATTTTATGTAGATATTACTAACTAAGCTACTTTTTCTCCACATGACTCTCCACAGGGTGTGATTCATCCAATTTTTGGGCTCCTGAGGCCAACCCCAGGGTCTGTTTAAAGTAATGTTTGGGCTCCTGCTGCTGCTGCTGCCAACTTCTGCCAACTCCAGGGTGTGATTCATCCAATTTTTGGGCTCCTGAAGCCAACTCCAGTGTATATTTGGGCTCCTGCTGCTGCTACTGTCAACTCCTGCCAACTCCAGGGTGTGATTCATCCAATTTTTGGGCTCCTGAGGCCAACTCCAGTGTATATTTGGGCTCCTGCTGCTGCTACTGTCAACTCCTGCCAACTCCAGGGTGTGATTCATCCAATTTTTGGGCTCCTGAAGCCAACTCCAGTGTATATTTGGGCTCCTGCTGCTGCTACTGTCAACTCCTGCCAACTCCAGGGTGTGATTCATCCAATTTTTGGGCTCCTGAGGCCAACTCCAGTGTATATTTGGGCTCCTGCTGCTGCTACTGTCAACTCCTGCCAACTCCAGGGTGTGATTCATCCAATTTTTGGGCTCCTGAGGCCAACTCCAGTGTATATTTGGGCTCCTGCTGCTGCTGCTGCCAACTCCAGGGTGTGATTCATCCAATTTTTGGGCTCCTGAAGCCAACTCCAGTGTATATTTGGGCTCCTGCTGCTGCTGCTGCCAACTCCAGGGTGTGATTCATCCAATTTTTGGGCTCCTGAGGCCAACTCCAGTGTATATTTGGGCTCCTGCTGCTGCTACTGTCAACTCCTGCCAACTCCAGGGTGTGATTCATCCAATTTTTGGGCTCCTGAGGCCAACTCCAGTGTATATTTGGGCTCCTGCTGCTGCTACTGTCAACTCCTGCCAACTCCAGGGTGTGATTCATCCAATTTTTGGGCTCCTGAGGCCAACTCCAGTGTATATTTGGGCTCCTGCTGCTGCTACTGTCAACTCCTGCCAACTCCAGGGTGTGATTCATCCAATTTTTGGGCTCCTGAGGCCAACTCCAGTGTATATTTGGGCTCCTGCTGCTGCTGCTGCCAACTCCAGGGTGTGATTCATCCAATTTTTGGGCTCCTGAAGCCAACTCCAGTGTATATTTGGGCTCCTGCTGCTGCTGCTGCCAACTCCAGGGTGTGATTCATCCAATTTTTGGGCTCCTGAAGCCAACTCCAGTGTATATTTGGGCTCCTGCTGCTGCTACTGTCAACTCCTGCCAACTCCAGGGTGTGATTCATCCAATTTTTGGGCTCCTGAGGCCAACTCCAGTGTATATTTGGGCTCCTGCTGCTGCTACTGTCAACTCCTGCCAACTCCAGGGTGTGATTCATCCAATTTTTGGGCTCCTGAGGCCAACTCCAGTGTATATTTGGGCTCCTGCTGCTGCTGCTGCCAACTCCAGGGTGTGATTCATCCAATTTTTGGGCTCCTGAAGCCAACTCCAGTGTATATTTGGGCTCCTGCTGCTGCTGCTGCCAACTCCAGGGTGTGATTCATCCAATTTTTGGGCTCCTGAGGCCAACTCCAGTGTATATTTGGGCTCCTGCTGCTGCTACTGTCAACTCCTGCCAACTCCAGGGTGTGATTCATCCAATTTTTGGGCTCCTGAGGCCAACTCCAGTGTATATTTGGGCTCCTGCTGCTGCTACTGTCAACTCCTGCCAACTCCAGGGTGTGATTCATCCAATTTTTGGGCTCCTGAGGCCAACTCCAGTGTATATTTGGGCTCCTGCTGCTGCTACTGTCAACTCCTGCCAACTCCAGGGTGTGATTCATCCAATTTTTGGGCTCCTGAGGCCAACTCCAGTGTATATTTGGGCTCCTGCTGCTGCTGCTGCCAACTCCAGGGTGTGATTCATCCAATTTTTGGGCTCCTGAAGCCAACTCCAGTGTATATTTGGGCTCCTGCTACTGTCAACTCCTGCCAACTCCAGGGTGTGATTCATCCAATTTTTGGGCTCCTGAAGCCAACTCCAGTGTATATTTGGGCTCCTGCTGCTGCTACTGTCAACTCCTGCCAACTCCAGGGTGTGATTCATCCAATTTTTGGGCTCCTGAGGCCAACTCCAGTGTATATTTGGGCTCCTGCTGCTGCTACTGTCAACTCCTGCCAACTCCAGGGTGTGATTCATCCAATTTTTGGGCTCCTGAGGCCAACTCCAGTGTATATTTGGGCTCCTGCTGCTGCTACTGTCAACTCCTGCCAACTCCAGGGTGTGATTCATCCAATTTTTGGGCTCCTGAGGCCAACTCCAGTGTATATTTGGGCTCCTGCTGCTGCTGCTGTCAACTCCTGCCAACTCCAGGGTGTGATTCATCCAATTTTTGGGCTCCTGAGGCCAACTCCAGTGTATATTTGGGCTCCTGCTGCTGCTACTGTCAACTCCTGCCAACTCCAGGGTGTGATTCATCCAATTTTTGGGCTCCTGAAGCCAACTCCAGTGTATATTTGGGCTCCTGCTGCTGCTGCTGTCAACTCCTGCCAACTCCAGGGTGTGATTCATCCAATTTTTGGGCTCCTGAGGCCAACTCCAGTGTATATTTGGGCTCCTGCTGCTGCTACTGTCAACTCCTGCCAACTCCAGGGTGTGATTCATCCAATTTTTGGGCTCCTGAGGCCAACTCCAGTGTATATTTGGGCTCCTGCTGCTGCTGCTGTCAACTCCTGCCAACTCCAGGGTGTGATTCATCCAATTTTTGGGCTCCTGAGGCCAACTCCAGTGTATATTTGGGCTCCTGCTGCTGCTACTGTCAACTCCTGCCAACTCCAGGGTGTGATTCATCCAATTTTTGGGCTCCTGAAGCCAACTCCAGTGTATATTTGGGCTCCTGCTGCTGCTGCTGTCAACTCCTGCCAACTCCAGGGTGTGATTCATCCAATTTTTGGGCTCCTGAAGCCAACTCCAGTGTATATTTGGGCTCCTGCTGCTGCTGCTGCCAACTCCTGCCAACTCCAGGCTGTGATTCATCCAATTTTTGGGCTCCTGAAGCCAACTCCAGTGTATATTTGGGCTCCTGCTGCTGCTGCTGCCAACTTCTGCCAACTCCAGGGTGTGATTCATCCAATTTTTGGGCTCCTGAGGCCAACTCCAGTGTATATTTGGGCTCCTTCTGCCCCTCATAGTGATGCCACTTCAACTCTCTGCAATTGTGCCGCTCTGCGATTCTATTAGCGATGCCTCTGATCTGCATGTGATATTTCTTCAAAGTATTATTTAACTAACCCAGCACGCATCCTGTGCGTGTTACAGCAAGGCTGAATGGTTTACAACCCTATTGAGGCTCTAGGAGGCTCAGAAATAGCCGTTTTTAATAGCGATTCGTCGCGAATTTATTCGGGTCGAAACGATTTTTGTCGGAAAATTCGGCGAATCAGTCGAATCGAATTTTTCAAAAGTTCGCTCATCTCTATTATTTACACCTAAATCCATACACATCGCATTCATAACCACACCTAAACCCAGCTTAACCTGAATGCATAAGATATTGATGTAATGCATTATTTATGGATTTTACTTTATGATTTGCTTGGGCATGTCAGAATGAATGTGGTTATACCAGGATTCCATAGCTAGATCCTTTCACATGTGAGATAGATACAAGGTTTTTTCTATTTAACCAGTAAAATGTCATCTGTTGCTTACAATAAATCTATGTTACAAAAATAAATTTAAACAAAGATTTTCTGTAAATATACAATAAAATGTCATATGGACATTAAGTAGATCTAATATTTTAGAAGGCATTATAAGAAACTATGTGGATGCTTTCAACATTCCTTTTTCAGCCTCAAGCTTGGCTACTTTTTCATTGCCTGTTCAAGTCATACACAGAAAAACAATTGTGCAGTTCAGTCCCTAGTGCTCTGTCAATGATAAATGTGCTTCAAACCTTGCCATTGTTTGCTGTCCTAAGATAGAGAAAGATATAGTGCAGATATGGCCATATGTATTGTTGTATAGGTCACTTAATCTGGGCAAGCACAGCAATCAGAACATGGCTGAGCTAGTATTGCCGGGTCTGCTGACCTAAACAACTAGAAAGCCTGCAAAGAGTACATTCCTTATAGGAGGGTTTTAACAGTTTATTATACCAAATTGTAACTACTGTATACAATTACATCTAGTGCTTGATCGTTGCTGAAATGCACCTAGAGCTGCTGTCCTGTGTTTAACACAGCAACCAACCAACCCAGATTGCAAGAAACACAAAACAAATATTTCACAGCAGTTAGGGGCACAACACTTTCTTTCCACTTCCCTGCATATTATTAGTTATTGCTGCTGACGCACCTGGCATTTTCCCCAGTTTACAGTCCAAAAAAGGGCACCTCCTTCCAGAGTTCAAAGAGAGAGAGAGAGTTCAGAGAGACAGAGTTCAAAATGTGGGGTCCTGACTAACAGTGTGAGGGGTCAGTAAGGGTCAACAGTTTGCTCAACTGCAGATAAAATATCCTTTATATATGGGTGGATCAGTTAGGTGTTAACCCTTTCAGTGTCAGCCTACCCTAGAGATTTTGTCACCCTCTGTTGCTTGACCATTTTTTACTATTTAGTGTTATATATGTTTAACTGTGATTTTTGAATAGATTTCCCAGGATTATTATATATTGTTTCTTCAGCATTGTCTCGGCGTTAACATAAACATGTCTTGTTTGTTATTTTCATAGTGTATTCTCAATATTTTTGGATGAAATATGTGCAAAATTTTTTTTTTACAATTTGTACAGTTTGTTGTAATAAAAGTTTTCCAATAAAATCAAACTGCATGTAAAAGCCTCATTTCTTCCAGTTAGAGTGGTACCACAAATGTATTGGTAGATACCCCTTCTTTCTCATGAGACTCTCTCCAAACTAAAAAAGCGCTTTAGGAGATACAACTGCTATGCTCACACTGCAGTTTTTTTTTTAAACAACCCTTTACATTTAAAATCCCCCAAACACTATATATTTCCTGGAAGTATACACCTCAAGCTTTCTAGGCATATCAGGGTTGTTGATGTGGGCACATTCTTGTAGAAGAAATCCCTTGATTTATTTTTTGGTTGAACAGGGTTTCCTTAAAAAAAAGAATAAAAAAGCTAGCTAAAAGCTAGCTAGCTGCAGGTGACTTGCAGCCCCCAAGCCTAGTGAACTGGTATAGGACTCTCATGGACCCTTACCAGTTCACAAAGGATTAAGTGTAAAAAAACACACAGAGACAAAGAGAAAAAATATTTTTATTGATTTTTTTAAATACCTCCCATCCACCCTGAGCACTGTGTCCCACGCTGACCACATTGGCTTCTGCTCTCCTGCTGTTGCTGGCAGCTTTTTATCCCTGCTGGGGGACAGGGCTAATTTAAAAAAATGACACAAGGTACCCGCTTCTGAGGGGCACCCCATTTTTTGGGATTTTTATTTTATTTTTTTTTTAAATGGCGTGGGCTCCCCCTACCCAGCATAATCAGCTTGGGGACCAGATATGGGAGCTTGTTGTACAGGGCGCGAAGGCCAGTCTCAGTGGTCCCCCGCCCTGCAGGCTACAATCTCACATAGCTTCTGTGGCCCTAGGCTTTTCTACCCCCCCGGGCTTTGGGGAGGCATGTAATGGGGGCAGGGGGTTAATGGAAAGTCAGCCCCCAAGCCCTGTGAACTGGTATAGGGGTCTCATAGATCCCTTACCAATTCACAAAGGGTTACGTGTAAACACACACACAAAAAAATGATTATTTTTTATTCAACACTTACCTCTGATCCTGTGTCCCTCAGCAATCCTGTCCCATGTTGTTCTCCGATAGCTGCCAAGGGCAATCACTGGAGGGGGCTGGGGGGGCAGAGGATCGCAGCCCCCTCCAACCTCCCTCCAGTGACCACTCCCGGCATCTGACAGCTCAGCGCTGGGAGTGACATCATGAGTGATGTGTTCTGCCCCACCCACAAAAGGCAGTGACTGTGGAAGCAGTGGGAGAGGGCCCATTTCGGCTCACTCACTGCAGTTAACAAATATTTTTAATTAACAAAATTGTATTTTTTAAATTGTGTTGTATTTTTTTTTTTTTTTTTAAATCATATTGAATGTAAAAGCCCCATTCCTCACGATTACAATTGTACCTCATATCCATCAGTAGTCCCCTGTTCCTGAACAGGAAACTCCCCAAACTGAAAAGAGCACTTTGTGACATTTACAAATAAAATATAACTACTATCCACACTATCAAAAGTTACATTAAGCCCTAGCTATCTGGGGACCTGAAGAATGGTATTTGCCCCAAAGCTAGTCTGGTTACTTTGCATTGTTTTAATATTAGCACAGCAGAAATTATTATCATTAACTGTAGTAATACAGCTTTTTCAATTGTAGGAGATAGAATTGTTAAAGCGGACCATAACCCACTTTGTTGGGTTCTGTAGTCTAAACTAGACACTGGCCTGCCCCCTGACATCTGAAACTGGGCCACCGCTGAGCTGGCAGCATTGTCCGAGCTACACGTGCAGGAAGGTTATGGGCACTGGGAAAGGTCTTTTGGGTTTTGTAAAGCTCAATGATGGTTTTAAAGTGACCCAAAAATAAAAAAAACGTTTTACCTGCTTTTTCCGACTCCTGAAAGACATCCTGGTTTTGGATGCCCTGCAGGGTTAGGCATTACCACCACTCACAGCTTGAAGCCCCATCCTGCTCTACTTCTGAATTCCATCAACAGATTCCACTGCAGCTGAGCAGATCCGGTCTGTCGATAGCCGAACAGCATGGCAGTGGAACACAGATGCTGGTATGTTTGGGGGTGGGTGAATTCAGACAGACCTAGATTCTTTTAGACTCTAGTTCCAGCCTCACTGTGGTTTCAATCCACTTTAAAATAACAAACCATGTGGAAGTCCATTGCTTAGATGTAACCTTTTTGAACATGGGAAAACATTTTATTTAACATTAAAAATAAAAATATATGTTGCTATTAAGACACCTCTAGCAACCATGTTGTTTTAATATAATATATATTTAATATAAATCCTGTTTGGCCACCATCCAGAAACCCATATATCTTTTAATTATCCTCCCCTTTTCAAAATTAAAATAATGTTGTTTTGTCTATGCGTTAAAAAATTCTGTGTGGTTTACTTACAGTACCTTATTCTAGACTGCTAGACTAAAGCCCTGTAGCAGTTTGTTACTGCCTGACCTTTGTATACAAGGCAAGGTAAATCAATACAAGGTAAATCGGTCAACATTTTCGGGACTCTGTGTCCCAGGGTGGAAACATATGACTTCTATGTGCCTACCTACCCATCCACCCAAGCTGGCATACCAAAGTTTTTAAAGAATATTGAATCTTAGCTTTACATATTTTCAGATTTCCACTTTCAGAATGTTTCCTTTAAAGTGGACCAACAGTCAAAAATGAATTAAACCAGACCAACACAACAAACAGTCCTCGTGCATCCATCTCCAGGGCAATTTAGATTGCTGCACGTAAAAAATTATTTACCTTTTCTAATGACTACTTGGATACATTTTAAAAACAAGATGGCCGATCATGGGCTTGCAGGCCATCTGAAAACATGCTTGGTTTCCTGTTACTGTGTATTTCAGTTATGTCAGTTGGGAGAGTAAGCTCCAAAATTGGCTGTTAGTCAAGTTTAATGCAGATTAACATTGACTCTTCTGATCAATGAGGAATTTACCACATTATGCTACTTTATACTGTATCAGTCTCTCACCCTAAAACAAATTACAATGCCTTGTTCCCCCGTGTACTGGAAAATTGCTCCCCCAAATCCATTAGTTCTAGAAACTAAATAATTTACTCTGATTATCTTTCATTAGGAGGCATTTTTTAAGGCAAACCTAAATGCTACATTGCCCACAACGATATGTCTCTAGGTTTTAATTAAAACCATTGGAGAAAGAAATCTATTGCAACATAATGTGTTTTAAAGATGACAATGTGTTTCCATTCTTTTACTATACTAATAACTGTTGCCTGAAGCTAAATTCAATGTATAATGAGTCAAACAATATATAATTAATATTATAACTATGGTATAGAGGGAAATGGCTGCCCTACTTAGGGTTATATTATATACATCAAGGGTCATTTTTTTCTACATTAATGCTAAATCCATTTCCCTATTACTTAAGCTGGAAAATATTTTTTTAATTAGTATCCCTAGGGTACTTTAATTTTTAAATAATTTTATGGCTTCAAATTTGTGAAATGAATGCCAGAATGAAGCTTTGTTTGAGAGAAAAAAGCATGATCAGTATATGATGTCAATACCTTGCACTTTAGGTCATTTTATTTTTTGTTCTAGAACCTAGAAGTGTTCACATCCATGCATTTTGATGAGGTGCATTTTTAATGATGGATATTTTAAGTTTTATTTTTTGTACATTGCTTAAAATGTAATTATATTTAATATCATTTTACATAAACTGACCAAACATCACAATTTAAGGGATCTTGTCCCACTGGCCCCCAAAAAGCTCTGGGGACACCAAAATGTCCCACTTTGCTAACGTTATGTGAAAGACCCACTGAGTTTCCCACCAAATCTGGAGGTCTTATCTGTTTACAACTAGGGGCCCTGATCAGGGCCAAGGTTACTTCTACTTACACTATAAGAGTGGCATAGAATACTGTGGATATTTGTTCCCCAAAAGCCCGAGAACAAACCATACCTCTATCTGATATATTGTTTTGTCAGCTACTGTGTTAAGCAGACCTGCAGTGGTCCTGTGGGCTTCTGCTTCTATCACTTTGCATGCTCAGCTGGTAGAACCTATTGTTAGGCAGCTGGTCATGTGGTCACAGCTCTCAACACAGGAGAGCAAATTAAGCTGGTTCCAAGAACATTTCTCTTAGTGTTTTGTGCTTCATATGGCAATCTTGCCCTGGGTCTATCGGAACAGTTCCAGAAGGAGACTTCTTTAAACTCAGGGATTTTTAAATTTGAATCAATATTCTTGCCACAGAGTACCCTAATGTGCTGCACTTTAAAGAAATTGGTTGTTCTGAGACTAAAATGTATTCTAATTTTAGTGTTGACGTTATCAGTGTCATCTTTACATAAAATACATTTGTATTCTGTGGAGGACCCCTTTCCTTTATGCAGGCTATATGTATTTTACAATATTGGCTAAGGAATTATTTTTTTTACAGAAAGAGCAGTTGGCGAATTTAACTTGTTTGCATTTGTGCTGATGTATTCCTGTCCACTGACCATATTCTTTATAAAAATTGTGCATGCCCTGATGTCCTCGGCAGCCAGTGTACTGTGTATGTGTCCTGAAGCTGCAGCCTTCCATTAACCCTTTAAACGCCAACCACGTAAAATTTATGTGGCTGCCTCCCCTGCAGTTAACCGCCAGCCACGTAAATTTTACGTGCCTGACTTTCCCCCCTTATAGCAGAAAAAGTAAAAAAAAAAGTCACTTACTTGACCCCTCGTTCGATCCCTCCGGGTCTCCTCTTTAGCCAGAGGGACTTCGAACACCAGTGGGGCTCCTCTGGCTGCAGGGGAGTGCCCAAAATAGGGTGCCCCTCCATTTCAGCAGCCGCCGGAATTCCCTTTAAAAAAAAAAAAAATTACATTTACTTACCGTCGTGCCCGCTGGCTCTCCTCTTCACGGGGGGGGGGGGGGGGGGGGCTCCGATCACCCCCCTGCTCTTCCATCTTCTGGAGAGGGCATAACAGCCCTCCTCCCTTCGGAGCTCCGATGGCCGCCCTTCGGGGGCGGGGGCCGATGGCGTCGCCGCCGGGTGTCGTCGGGGCACCCGGCAGTTCAGCTGTCAGATGCCGGTGACGGCTGGGCAGAGAAGGAGGGAGGTATCCTCCGATCGTCTGCCTCCCCCCTCCTCTGTTCAGCCGTCACTGACATCAGATCGCCGCGGGACACAGGAGATGCAGATCGGTGGTAAGTAAAGAAAAAAATATATTTTTAATAAAGTTATTTTTAAAGTGTGTCTCTGTGTTCTTTTTACTTTTAACCCTTTGTGAACTGGTAAGGGGTCCATGTGACCCCTATACCAGTTCACAAGGCTCAGGGGTCTGGCAAGTCACCTGCGGCTAGCGGGTGACTTGCCATTAACCCCTGAGCCCCAAAATTACCTGCCTCCCCAAAGCCCAGGGGGGGCAGAAGACCCGTAGCCCTAGGTTATGCCGGCTTGTAGCCTGCAGGGCCAGGGGCCACTAAAACTGGCCCCTGCGCCCTGTTCTACAAGCCCCCATAGCTGGTCACAGGCTGGTTATGCTGGGTAAGGGGGAACTCACGCCATTTTTTTTTTATTTTTAAGGGAGGGGGGACCCTATGTCATTTTATTTTTTTTAATTAACCTTACGTTACCTGTAACCCAGTAGGTATAAAAGGGTTCCAGCAGCAGCAGCAGGAGAGCAGAAGCCTAAGTGATCAGCGTGGAACACAGGGATGGATGGGAGGTAAGTATTAAAAAAAAAATTATAATTTTTTTTTTTTTAATTAAGTTATTTTTAAAGTGTGTCTCTGTGTGTTTTTTTTTTACTTTTAACCCTTTGTGAACTGGTAAGGGATCTATGAGACCCCTATACCAGTTCACAAGGCTCTGGGTCTGGCAAGTCACCTGCGGCTAGTGGGTGACTTGCCATTAACCCTCGAGCCCCCCCATTACCTGCCTCCCCAAAGCCCGGGGGGGCAGAAGAGCCGTGGCCCTAGGCTATGCCGGCTTGTAGCCTGCAGGGCCAGGGGCCACCAAAGCTGGCCCCTGCGCCCTGTTCTACAAACCCCCATAGCTGGTCACAGGCTGGTTAAGCTGGGTAGGGGGGACCTCACGCCATTTTTATTTTGGATTTTTAAGGGTTCTTAACCCTTAAAATTCCCCCCAAAAAAACAAAAAAATATTCCCCTCCGTGGGGACCCCATTTTATATAAAATAAAAATATATAAAATATAAAAAATATATAAATATATAAAAAAAAGTTGAAAAAATACAAACAAGACATTTCATGTTAAAGCCACAAAAAGAAAATATGCCATTTTCTTGGAAATTCCTGCAAAAATCAATCACAGTTAAACATCACGCAAAATGGTGAAAAATATCAGCAGAGGGTGACAAAATCTCAAGTAGGCTGGCAGTTAAAAGGTTACAGGTACCTATGCATGTTGGGTATTGTTCTGCTCAGGGGACCTTGCGCTTTCAGATTTAGCTTGTTTTTTCTTATTTGCATATTGATATTTTAGAAAAAAGGTGTTTTTTATTCAGCTTTTTTATACATTTTTTGTGAAACCCTGTGCAACCTAAGAATTCTTCGAGATATTACTTCCAGAAAGATGAGCCCACTACAACAAGCTGGGTACGCTTAGAAAGCTTAAGCTTTCTCTGTGTACTTTCAGGGAATATATGTTTTATGGGGGATATTCCAAATGTAAGGGTTGTTTTGGTAGAAAAAGCACAAGGTGCGCACTTTGTCGGCAGAGCTGAAATTTTGAAGTAAAATTACCGTTACGCACATGCTTTACTTTGGTGTGTTTGGCAACTTTTTCCTTGACATAACCTATGCATGTTGGGTACCGTTCTGTTTGGGGGATGTTGCTTTTTCAGATTTTCTGTCATTTTTCTTGTTTGCATATATTTTTTTTTAGGAAAATGGGGTTTTGATTCTGCTTTTTAATTCATTTTTAGGGAAACCCTGTGCAACCAAAGAATACATTGAGGGATTACTTCCAGAAAACTGCACCCATGTCAACAAGCCTGGTAAGCCTGGAAATCCCTTCAAAAATCACAGTTGAACATGGGAAGCGCAAAATAGTGCAAAATGGTCTGGCAACAAAGGGTGACAAAATCTCAAGGTAGGCTGGCGGTTAAAGGGTTAAATAGGCCCTGTTCCACTACCAAACACAAATCAGTTTTACCTGACATGCCCATACTACAATAGCTGTTTTGCATTTAAAGTATATAGTTTTGCTAGGCCTATGCATTGTGAATAGTCTTTTTCTGTTTTTGTCCAAAGCTATTTTTTTTCATCATGATTATTTATCCTGGACATGCTGATCTATGTAAATGATTCCTTTAGAGAATTTCAAATATAATCTATTTTAGGCTTTTTTGTCACATAGCTATTCATATATATATATATATATATATATATATATATATATATATATATATATATATCTTGTAAATGTTTAGTAAATCTAATACTATTCTCTTTCTCCCGTTTGAAGGCATTCACTTTATGCAGTTCATTAAAATGCATCTAAAATCTTTTGTCGCGCATGTTAATGAATTATTATTTTACATTCAGAGTAGAAAAAAAAGTGAAATGTCTTTTTGACCCTTTGAGCAATAATTATCCTTGTTACAGAGAACGGTTGGTTTGCCTTAATTAGGTTTGTATGAGTGGCTGTCATTGATGGCTTAGTGTCGGTTCACAAGGGGGTGTCACTAACGCTTGAAATGGAAGACATTCGGTGCATGAATAAGCCGTGCATTGTTTCTTGTCACTGGAGCAACAGACAGCTAAGAGCCAAGTCACACTGGGCAAAATGAAGAAAAGAACGCGTCAATACTTGGCAATCTTTTTTCTTTCCACTTCAATAGAGGGACAGTGATGAAAATAAAATTGTGGCAGAAGCAATGCAATACACAATGCTGGCAAAATGGCAAACGACTCGTTTCATGAAGACCAATTTAGAGGTGCAAGCATTATCAAAGCACAGCTGTCCTCACAAAGATATCTTTTGAAACCACACAGAGATAATTCTTGATTTCTGCCGTCAGAAACATTTTAGCAGCTGAAATAGACAATGGTCTTCAAATGTTTTGCGCATAAGGCCAATCAAAGGTTATGCTCTGAGTTTGTTAACTTTGTCTGGAAGCCACTAAAGTTGAAATAATCCACTGCAAAAAATTATTGACAGATTTTTCAGTGAGGTTTAGTAATTGATTCATTAGACATTATATGAGCTGCTAGAGTAGAAGATCACCGGCAAGACTTTGAAGGGTGATTCAGCTTACCTCACTGCTGCTAGAATGATGTGTGTACAAGAACACTGTGTTTTTCACTAATGCTTATCTCTAGGTCTAGCTACAAACAAAGCATATGTGGTCTATTTATAAAATCTGTAGGAGCTGCTGCCCATAGCAACTAATCATGTTACTGCTGTCGTTTTTGCAGTGCTGCTTATAAAGAAAAACTGTGACCTTTTTCCTGTGGGTTATGGCCTTATTTATTCTTTATTGACCTTATTCATTCTTTGCTTCTATCTGTTCTAATAATAAAAAGGTACTAGCAAAGCAGTTTAGAACTCATGCAGGCTTTGCTAGCAATAAATGTTCTTTGCCTTTGGTCACAGTTTAATTCATTGGGCCTAGACTAAAGTTCAATGCACTCTCGAGAAGCATGACAAAAAAAAAAATATAACTGTAGGAGTTATGTGATATTTTGATATACAGATCATAACCTGAGTACCTATATATACATACATTCTAATTCATATTTCTATTCATTCTTATTCATATTTATTCTGTGTTTTTTGGTTATGATAAAAATGGCCTCCATCCAGGCAGCTGCTCCAGCAAGGCCCTTTTACCAACCATCATCTCTGGGCCTCCCCCAGCCCCATTCCCAGACCAAACAAGCGGATCTGGATGAATCCAACATGGTCTTTCTTCTATTTAACAAGAGATTGTGTTTTTTTGTGACTTAAGATAAAAGCATTGGTGTCAGTGGAGGGACTGTGTCTGGAGCTTAAAGTGAACCAAAACCCAGCTCTATAAGATTCCTAGGCCAATCGATTCCCTCCCCCAGAGCATCCAAAATCTGGATGCCCTGTTGCCCCGTTCACTTACCTTGCTTCCCGGTCTAATGGCACATGCGCGGACCACAGCCACATTCCCACTATCCCTCTAGCAGGACACGTGCCCACACCTGGCATTTGTGAATGGCCGGCGTGGGCACGCTCCCTGTTAGAGGGCAGCGAGGGATGCGGCCGCCAGCGCGCCTGAAGCTGCTAGCCTTAGACGCCATCTCAGATGGCGTGACGTCGGCAGCTCTGAGCGTGCTGATTGGAGGCCCGGGCCATAGGACCGTGAAGAGGTGAGTTGGTATCGGGCGATCTGGGGAATTTCACACAGCGGGGCATCCCCGATCGGGTTGCTCCAGGGGAAAGGACCAAAAACCAGGATAGTCAAAATCCTGGGTTTTCGTCCACTTTAAAAGATAATTCCACTTTGAATTTTTTTAAAGTTTCCAATATTGTGTGCTGAAAGTATGTCCACAAGGTGCTGAGCTTAGCTTTTTTTTTTCTATTTTCTGTTAGTTTGCAAGTCTGTGTTATAAGAAAAACGGTTTTCTCTAGCAACAATGTGTTTACCTAGTGTGTTTGTTGTACATGGCAGAGACTTCCTGACTCTTTCTTGCAAATCATCAGATTGGCTAAGCCAGAGCCGATACTCCACGTTCCAGAGCTCACAGGTTTAACCCCTGCTGCTCTAATTCAACATCTTCAGCTTAGAAGATCATTCTTGTGCTCCAGTAGCTAAAGGGTTATTTGCAAGCTTTTTAAAGAGCTTAATTTAAACGGGCTGGCAGATTATGAGCTATAAACCTGTCTCTGATGTTTTGTGCAGTACTAAACTATTGGGGCTTCATGCCAATTAAGCTTATCCCCCGCTGGCTTAGCCATCTGTAAATGACAGCACAGCTTTAGCCATGTTCTTCAAGGTACTGCGTCACTCAGCAAAGTCTTGAGGGTTTTCGCCACCTCCCCTTGCGTCCCATTCGTTTGAACTGCAAAATCCAAGGGACCCAGAAGATGGATTCCTCGACTAGGTGAGTAAAAATTGCCCAAATGTAAAACCAAAGGGGGGGGGGGCAACAGTCTGGTGAGGTTTGGGGGAGGTTTTAAGGCTAATACATTTGCAAAAAATGGAAAATGACATACAAGTTGAAAAAAATAAAACCGGTACACCTATGGCAGCATCCTATTCTTTATTAATCTGATCATGAGGGATAGAGGAAATTTCTAGAGGAGGCAAAACAACTTAAGGAGAGACCAATGTCAGACTAAATTTCGTAGGATAAAAGTATTTCAGTGGCACACACAAATGAATAGTAACAGGCAGGAATTTTATTCTTAGTGAGCAAGCAGAACCATGCAAAACACATTTTTTTCGTCTTTGTGGCTACATATGCAAGTATGGCTCTTAATATATACATAGCTATCATCTCCCACTTGTGGGCACATGTTGCACAAGACTGGAGGTTGATGGTTGTCTGAGTGTTGAAACTCTGAGAGCACCATAACAGAGGGGCAAGTAAATATATGCTTTTACACAAAACCTGTAGTAAAACAGAAAGGTGTAACTTAGAAATATATTTAGTTCTAAGCAGAAAAAATCTGGGCTGTGGAGAATTGCCGAAGCTAATGTAATTAACAAATTAATTAATAAAATTAAAATGAGTGAAGTAGACCTTTTCCAAGTTTTGCAGATCAAAATATATATATCTGAAGCCAGTTGTTATTTTTACTAATTGACTAAGGTTTTTCTTGAGCCAAGATATTTTGTGTTTTTTCTAAAACAAACATTTCTCAAAAAATAGGATAGCATGGGTATACATCTTATTCCAAAAATGTCAGAAAATAATGCAATTTAAAAATGTAACATATTCGATTTAGGTTAGGCCAAAGATATCCAGACAGGTTTTACATTTCAGAACAGCAAGGGCCTTCAAACACAACATAATCTGCCTTACCAATGTTACAAATATGCATTCTTATACTACAGAATGCTCCAGTGCGGGTCACAGATTAATTCTAATTTTCCAGCAGTGCAGGTTTCACCATAGGGAATAATGGGACGCTTATACTACTGATCCAGACATTCACAATACTGGTAACCAGAAAAGAAGTGGATTCAAGTAAAGCATAACAAAGAGTAAAAACCACTTAGGGAATTAACCAACTTGAACTACCAGCTTTGCCTATTGGCACATTAGATTTTTAGGTGGATAATAAATTACCAAATGCAATGGGATAACTCAAAGAATCATGTTGGAGGGTTCACAACCAAGGATGCAGGTAAACATAGCCAGAACCATCAGCTAGTAAGTGGATAAGGCTAAAAGTAGGATAAACGGCTTACTCTTTCCCCGGGTGGTCACATTTCAATACTATAGGACACTGAAAACCAACAAAATAAAATAGAAAACCACAACTGAACTCTCACATGGACAATATACTTGTAAATTCCTTTAAATTGCAAGGCAGTTGGTTGCTACATTGTTTGCCTGCATGTGTCTGGAAGCACTAGCTAGGATGATAATTTTTACACTGTTTTTTAAGTAGGGTGGGTTTGAAATTTCCTCATCATTACTAAGAAAATGTTCATGGTGCTATTTTAAACTTTAAAGATTTTCTGTTCATCTGCAAATTAGATAGCAAACACCATCAAGAACATATAACATAGCTTAAGGCCCTTCAAGAAGGTCCCCTAATGAAGTGACTTGGTTGCTGTTGATAATACTGACATGCGATAATTTGCTCTGTGCACATTACTCATTAGCGTTCTCTTTCCATAGAATACCAAATATACATTTGAGGATCGGCAGAGTTTTATCTTGAAATCACGAAATGATTTATGTAGCTTCATAAATTAAGGCTTGTAAAGATAGTGTCGCTGCTAATTATGCAAAATGATGATTTGTTTTTATTATAATTATGTGTTGCTTAGCAGAGCATTTTGTTAATAATTTTAATTATGGCTAACCAGATGATCAGATACGAGGAACAGGAAGCTGCAGTGCCTTCTTTTACACTGCTACCACCTATTAGAGCACCGCATGCAATCGCAATGTCTTTCATCCCTCAAGCTGTAATGAGACCCACTGTTAATTAAGGGTTAACTGGGTTTCACCAGGGCTTCTGGGGGGGGGGCAGTGGAATCACAACAGCAGAGCCAGGTGGGTGAAGCTTGCTCAGAAACACTTCCACTAGAAAACGGTGTAGGTTGATTATTTATTTTTTTTTGGGGGGGGGGGGGAGGGCAGCAATGAGATACTGTTGCATCCCCCATAATATCTACTAAAGCGGTGGTAACAGTCAAGGATTAGATTGTATATTCCAGGCTTTATAACCACTTTCCCGTAGCATCCTCTGCTGAAATTTTGGTTGTTTCACCATAAAACATTCATTTAAAATCTGTCTCCTCCCCCCTCTAAACCAGTTTGAGTGCTAAAGGATTGTTTAGGATTGAGTGGATGAATTGTGTGATATACAATCAACCACTACAAATGACGCCATTCTATGATATCATTGTTTAGTTTGGTGCATAATTTTTCCATCACTTGACATAAACCTTCTCTATAAGCTTCCTGTTTGGGGCATTTCTGTATGACCCCACTTAGTTGTGATAATATGTGGTACCGAACAACGTAGGAAATTATAACCTGTTATCCGACTGCTTGGAATGCAGACCTCAATATTTATACCTAAATCCCTTAAACAGCTAGATCACTCCCAGCATTTGGGCCCACATCTACACAAGGGCACAGCTTTGAGATCTGTACATCCTACTACCCTTATTACTGGATTACCCGGGAAAGCAGATTATGGATTAGGGTGCTTTGTGCAGCTGAAAAGCACTGCATCCAGCACGCCACGTTAGGGCATTTTTCATTAAAGAAAAAAAAGCCTGATTGCACAGTTGAAATCAGCTCAAGAATTGTGTGACAAGACAAAACTGTTTGCACTGCTTGTTAGATCATTTGACAAATTTAAAATCAAACTACAGGAAACGTGTTACAAAGTAAAAAAGAAAAGCATGCAACAATGACTTTAAAGAATAAGATAAAATATATACGCAAAGAGGATAAATGCTTCCTGAAGTCTCACCTCTATGAATTGTCAGAAATAATCTCGAATTATATAGACATATGAGGGATAATTCACATCCTGCATACTTGAATTGAAACAAAAAAAGACCTACTTTTAGCAGAGCATATGGTTTACTTTGCTTCTTGCTATATAGATATACTTTAATAGGTCATTATATGTTTCCTGCTGGTCTGTTCAAAACGGACAATTGAAAATGCTAGTCTATGATTAAATAGTGAATGCTCATAATTAAATGACCGAAAAGAGACATGTAATACAATTAAAGCATATTGTTCGCTAAATAAAAAAATATTGATATTTAATTTTAAAAATACCTTATTCAGACAGCTTGTAAATGTCAAATATGTGAGTACTCATTTAGGTGATGAAAAGCAGTATTAATTTTGTCATCATTGGCATGACACATTATTGCAATAATTATATATAATTGCTAGTCAAGATTTTGCATATCTAATTAAAAAAAGAAAAAAGTATGATTATGTGTGTAGCATAAATTCAAAGCAAAAGTGTCAGTGCCAAAACCATTAACCTGTCAGTGGGTCAGGATGAATAAGGGCTGGGTTGAGCAAAATAGTCGTAAAGGCAAAAAAAACTGTCCAGATCCAGCTTCCACACAAAATCAAAAACTTGACCATAAACAATATGTTTTGTGATTTGAGTGTTTTTTAATTTTTTTCT
The DNA here is from genome assembly GCA_027917425.1 of Gastrophryne carolinensis. Classification (NCBI taxonomy): domain Eukaryota; kingdom Metazoa; phylum Chordata; class Amphibia; order Anura; family Microhylidae; genus Gastrophryne; species Gastrophryne carolinensis. The sequence goes on along the minus strand of CM051238.1, from coordinate 203,757,844 downwards.
AAAAGCAGTTTTTGATGTCTGTGCAGACTTGGTGTACGTTGCCAATAACAACAGATTGCAGATGGTTGCACAGAACGCTGCTGCTGGGCATGTGTAAGGTTGACTGAGCTTCCTCACCTCAGCAGTTCACTTTTCTCCTGTTGGTGTACAGACTTGATGTACAGTTGCCAAGAGCAACAGAGTGCAGGCAGTGACAACTGCTTACATAAAACACATTTGCTAACATAGGAAAAAATAAGTACTAGATCAGTTCAGCACCTTTAGCACAACATTTTAGCACAAAAATAGATACACTTTCAAAAATTCAATAGAAAATGGGCTTGCCCTTTAAGCTTTCCCTCATCGTGCTACCCTGCCATGTGCTGTATACCCTGAGAAAAATGTTGCCAAAAAAGAAATGGCATGAAAAGTAGTCATTTGCATAAAATTCTGCCCACTCCCATCAATAAAGGATGAATTTTGTGCCACGCTAAAGATGTTATGCTTGCTTAAATGAATCACATTCTTAGATGTAGTGTTGGATACTAAAATGTCAGAAATTACATACTTAAAAACATGCTGGCGAACACAGAATCTGCTGAGAAAATCTAATACTGATATTGGAAACCAAGCTGTAATGTGTTTCCATTCCCAGGCCCATTGTTTCATTATTCTAAAATTACTATTCGTGCCTACCAAATTTGTTGAAATGCTATGCAAGACTGCAACAGTATGACATATAATTACGTCTTTCTGACTGTGAGTAACCATCTCACAAAATCACAGCAGTAGCAGTGTGGACACAGCTGCTGTGAATGGGTGATCATGTGACACACAATGTTCAAGTGCATTGGCCACTGAGGGTGGCCCGCATCCATGGTGGGATAAGGTTTACCACTGGGTCCATGTACCCTTGTGTTTTTTTTTTAATTCACCTTATGTGGATGAGCATTAGAGGAGGCGGTTATTTTATGGACTCTTGGGTCCTGTACTACAGGTGTCACACAGGCCTATAAAAAAAAACAACAATGTTTGGCAAGGTTTCTGGTTTCCCAATTAATTAAACAAATCAGAGGCATTGCCAATATATAAAGCAGCGAGACAAGGTTGGGAAAGACACATTCCTATTCAAATGGAAACCGCAAGCTATAAAATACTTGGGAGTATTGATTCCTGCCGATACAAACAAAATATATAAACTAAATATTAAGTCTATAATACACAAAGTTCTAGGATGCCTTGGTGACTCGAGGTATCTTCCATTGTCTTAAATTTAAAATGATTTTATTATCCAAGCTTTTATAGAAACCTTACCAGTCCTGCTTAAAATTGTTGAATACGTTTTTTATTAAATGTATCTGGAACATAGCGAACAGATACAGGATTAGCTTTTATAAACTACAGCCAAGGGTTGAACATTCCTAATATGAGATTATATAGTATATCCTGCATACTTAGATATGCATTGGTTTGGTTTAGAGAACAGAACAACCTGGCAAACATTCAGCTGGAAGAGACCTTCATCCCACAACTTGATCTCAGCTTCATGGTAGAGATCAGGGACTCTAAAATACCAGAAGGATTTCAATACACTCTTATGGACCACGGTAGTAGGTTGGAGGTTATTTTATAAGCCGAACGAGGGGAATCCACATACCTCCTTATTCCAGCCCTTTATGAATAACCCTAGATTCCAAAGGACAATCCACACAAACACTTGGCAGAGCCGGGATGCAAAAGATTGGTCTCACTTCCGGTTAACATATTGACATATGGAGAAGCAAAAAAAATATACCCTATTCTAGAACAAAGCTTTCATATTAACAAGGCAGAATCTATATGACCAAATTGTTCCCAACCAAGGTGCCGTTGGAGAAAAATAATTCACCATATTCCTTCTTGGATAACGTTAGGAAAAATGAATATTTCATAAGCAACATATATAACTTTCTAAGACCAAAAATCGATTGGGAGAAAAGTAGTTGAGCCTGTTCTCTGAGTTGATGGAGGATATTTGGACAATTGCTCAGTTTCTGCTCAGTTACAGAGATATAAACACTCAAATATTACACAGAGCATATATTACCCCAGAGATATGCATTAGGGCAGGCAATATGACATTTACTCAGTGCCTCAAATGTAAACAGGATAGTGCAGATATAGTCCATTGCCTATGGTCCTGTCCTGGAACACAGTCAGTATGGTCACAGATACATAATAAACAGTGTTTAGGGACTCAATTTCAATTACCGCCTGGGTGGAAACAGCACTCAATTAAAACAAGAAGACGTGAACTTTTTCCAAAACTGGGAAATTTCTATTGCCCAAACTAATCAACAGACAAAAGAGGCATTAGGCTCGATTCAGAGACACATTCGTATGCACTTCCGTAGCTGTCTGTGAAAGTTTTGGTGGGTTTTTTGCTTTTTTTCGTTCATTTTTCATTCGTACGAACGTTCGGGAAAATGTGTATATGCGCTTTCGATGAACGGAAGCAAATCGGAACATTTCCGTTCGGATCATTTTCCAAACAAAATCTGATATTTTTCGTTCGTTCAGATAACTTACGTTGTTGGGATGGGGTTACGTCTGATTCAGAGAGCTGATTTCCGACGGACCACCACCCTATAAATCCGTTTCATTTCCGATCCACTTACGGGACCTTTGAGGGCTCGGATTGCTATTGTTGGACATGTTTTGTGGCTATGTGGAGGAGTCTGCGCGCTTTTAGCACCAAGGCATTGCATGTATCAGCATGGCCGAGGCCATAAATTGTATAGCAATGCATACCTGAATCAATACATTTCATGTATGCCTTATAGATGCATTTTAATGCTGACCTAAATTAGTCCTTAGCATGTAAACATTTATTTTCCCACACATCCATATAATTGCTATATTTTTTTAGACTTATGTCCTTTGTGAATTATATTTGGATTGTTGAACTTGAATCTTAATTTGTTGTGGGAGTTATTGTTTTAGTTGGTTACCTTTGCTTTGTGTAATTATTTTATATTTGGTTGCAGGAACCGTAAGAGGTGCCACTCGCCCTTGCTCCTGATGCCCGTTCTTTGCCTGCAGAATGCGGGCCAGGGTTTCTCTAATCGGGCACTATGCAAAACCCGACCCGTGGTGGCGAGGGCCTCTGGCTTTTGAAGTCCAGATTTAGGTGTTTGGACCATACGGGTGGGGGGGCACTGCAGTATGACCCCAACAAGGCTATACCAATATTTTAATTTACATTTTTTAACAGGGACCACACGTGCCAGAGTGGCACAACTGAGTGTCAGGGTCCTTCAGTTGGTGGGCGAGATGCCGGAGCTGCGCAACTCGTTGGGGACCACAGATGAAGAATAATGTTCTGTGGCCTGCCATTGCTATGTATTTTGTTTTTTATAGTTATAAATTAGAAATTTTCAAAATGTTTCAAAATTTAATATTTTATGATGGAATAAAAAAAAAATGTTACAGTGTCATTTCATTTACAAAATACATTAACACAAAACTAATGGGCCCAGAAATATTTAAAGATATGACCGAGAAGTGATTTGGGTAAGTTTTAGGGGGCTAAAATGGAAGAAGAACCTAACCGCGAAGTGGTTTGGGTGAGTTTTAAGGGTCCAAAAGGGAAGATGGAGGACAGTGCTAAGTGATTTAGCTAAACATTGTAGTAGAAGTGAGGGTGGCAAATATGTAGGCGAGCACTTTAATGAGTTAAGTTTGTAGTGCGCAGGCGCAAGATCATAAGGATTTCCGTCTGGACGATTATTTATTGAAAAAGGGAAACAGAAACTAACGGGAAACGTAAAGGATTCGTGGGAGGATACGATGGGAAAAGGGCAAAAACGAAAGCCTACGTTGTAACGTGAAAATGAAACGGAAAAGTCTTGATGGAAAATGACATCCTCGTATTCGTAATCTGCCGTACGAACGTACGGAAACTTTACAGAAGGTTTTCAATGCATGCATAGAATCGCTCGTACACTCATACGAGAGCTGAAACATTTCCAAAATAAAAACAGATCGGCACTAAAAAAGTTTTTTTTTGTCTCTCTGAATCGAGCCTATTGATCAAATGTTTTCAACATACAACATGGTATTTGAGTTACTATCAGAAAACAATCCAGTCATCATTGCAAATCCAACATAGAAATTGATGTGGTCATAGATATGTAATTACACATATGCAGCAGACAGGTGTGGGGGTGGCCAGGGTACTGGGAGAGGGAAGATGGAGGGGATTATAAAAGAAAAGGCATGGTTATATTTGTTACAATGCTGACATTATGTTGCTGTTTGTTATTCACTTTGCTTGTGCAGCAAATGTTCATCTCTATATCCAAAGACTATTATTGTTATTGTCTCAGTTATCACAATAAACAAATTATTAAAAAAAACAAGAAGTGAATAATTTCAGAAATCCCAGAGATAGAGATCCTTGATATAGTGAATGTAAATGAGTTTAAATTGTTCTTCAACTTGTTCTGCAGAAGGTTGAAGATGCATTGCGAAAAGGAAGGATTAGACCAAGTGAAAGCACCTGCTACTTAATGATATTACTATATAAGGTTTTGCATGATTGATGGAAAAAGTTAAAGTATGATTATGCATAAAAAAGTCACTTATGCTTTGTGAAGAGTGTTGACCTGGTCCAGTGTCCCCAACCTGTTTTCATCAAGTACCACTTTTTTATTTTCTTATTATTGCAGGTACCAAATGTGTGTCACCTTTGTTTTAACACATACAATAATAGTTTAACCTGAAGAAAATGCACATAGAAAGTTTTACTTTTGGAGAAGTTGGGTATTTATGGAGGGTACAGGTTAGTTTGCAACTTCACCTAGAACCACCTGACCTGGCTCTTCAGTATCACTTGTTGGTAACCCCTGACAGTAATACCTGCCTTCAAACTGGATCCCCAGAGTTCTCCAGTCAGCAGTGTAGAGCAATCGGGTGTTTCCAGGGCAATGTAAGAGAGGCCTCAAGTAAATAAAGGCCAGAAATGGCAGATGGTCAGTTGTGTGAACTGTAAAAAGCCTCTAGTGTTTGTATTGCGTTGACTGGTAACATAATACACATCTTCTAAACATGTACTTTACAGTATATTTTAATAAATTGCCAAAGCTGTTTTTTTTATTTAGAATTTAATGGGTCTTTTATACATTTGAAATAAAGTGGAAGCACATCTAACATTTAGATGAGATCAGCTCAATTTTGTTAACATCGCCAAATGCCACAACAATACAAATCCACTTCTAGTGTAAGAGGCCTTGATAAGCTAGTTTTTTTATGTTCGTGTTATTACTAGGCTATATAAATGTAGCATAAAAGACAGCACATAATGACAGGTTCAGCAACAAATTGGGACACTGGAATCTACAAATGTATAGAATGCGCCAGATGTATATGATTGAAATATGCTAATTAGCTTCCTGGTAGGGCACAACTGAAATAATGTAACAGTTTGCATATATTTTGAAACATATTATGCATTACCTATTACAAAATGAATCGAACTGCTGCTGGGCACTCATATGTGCATCAGGGGATAGGATGATGGGAGTGTACCCTCACCATCAGAGCTGACAGCTCCAAATCACTGCAGACTCCAGCAAATGTATAGAATGCGCCAGATGTATATGATTGAAATATGCTAATTAGCTTCCTGGTAGGGCACAACAACTGAAATAATGTAACAGTTTGCCTATATTTTGAAACATATTATGCATTACCTATTACAAAATGAATCGAACTGCTGCTGGGCACTCATATGTGCATCAGGGGATAGGATGATGGGAGTGTACCCTCACCATCAGAGCTGACAGCTCCAAATCACTGCAGGCTCCAGCACACCTGAAGGTTAATGGCATTTTGATATATGCACAACAGTTACATTTTTGAAAGTCCTAATGGCTAGACAGTAAGATGGCCATTATACTCACATAATGTGTTCAGAAGCAAGAGACACGTAGTAGAAATCAGCAGCTGTATCTGAAGGAGCTGTGTGTATTGTGAGCGCTCAGCTGTTTGGTGAAGCTCTCTGACTGAGGTCTCACATAGCTCCAAGCCCCCACATTATCCCAGCTGAATGTATGGTTCATGCTGGATTGTCCTCTCAGGGTGAGAGGGGGAGAGCCTGTGTTTGAAATGCTGCACCCAGCTAATTCCGGGATCTGCACAAGTTTGTTGTTGGTAACTGTGTCGCTTGTATATGAGGCGGTATTGGGATTGTTGTACACTATGTGGGGTATGCACTTTACAGCCCCGGAATAACCTGGAGGGGAATTTTATTGAGGGAGGACTTCAAGTCATTGTCATGCCTTTAATGGGATGGTGTGATAGCATGGACACTGGATGCTGTCTGTTGCTTAGATGTTTTTTTATTGGAAGGGCAGTTCCACTCATCGGGGCTGCAGGTTGGACCCTGCTGGTATAGAAGCAGGGGGTGCCAGGTTGTCAGAGCTTTAGGTGAATAACCAGAAGGGAGTCTGCAAGGTGTGATACCTGGAATGCTAGGAGGTCTAGTGGGGCAACCTGCTCATACCAACATACAAGTTATCTATACAAAACAGTGCCAGAAGGTTCACATTAAAGTGGACCTTCTCTTTGAATAAGAGTCTATCTTATATGTTTTCCACACCCTGTACATACAGATTGCTCACATTAAAAATCATCTTACCTGCATCTACTGCATGTTATGAGCCTTTAAACATCCAAGATGGTGGCTTATGAAAGCCACCATCTTATCAGGCAGCCTGCAAACAGGAAGTGCCTCCTGACTGTGCTGCTCTGCATTCTGGGACTGCTGACCGTTACCTGACCCCAGCTCTGCTCTGTCTGAGCAAAGCACAACTATAATCCGCCCCCCTGTACCTTATCCCACTCTCCTCTTCTAAGTAAGTGTGATGCTTCTGAGTCAAGATGGCGGCGCCCGTATCGTAAAGTCCTGAACAGAGTTGCAGCCCAGTGGGGGAAAGAATAATAAGTTAGTGACTAAAAACGTAAAATATATTAATTTTAGATGCTGGGAAACCGTTTTTTAAGAGTTTGGGCTTTTCATTAAATCACGCTGAAGGTCTGGTTTAATGAAACAATCGGGTATAATGTTGTTGTGATTCATATTATTAAGTGTGGGATAAAGAGCAAGATCTAGTACAAGTACAAAAAGCAACTAGTTTATTACAAAAACACAATGTAACATTGACGCATCACATGACACAAATAATCACAAAAAGTATATGGAGAGATGTTAAAGAAAAGGGATGAAACTCACATGGTCATTATGGCCTGGATTTTGTGAGACTTTCAAAAGAGTGATCCATTTGGATTCTGCCTGCAGACTAATGCGGTCCCAGTCGCCCCCTTTTGGGTGGGTGTATATTCTGTCCAGTATGTTAAATGTGAAGGTTTATCAGTTCTGTTTGGTTTGTGCTTGTGTGTGTATTTAAAGAGAACTAGGTTGGTTGCACTTTTTTATATCGTCGAGATCTTCAAGTATTCAAGTTTTGAGGCTTTGCAGGTGCAAGTTATTGCAAATGGCGCAATGATGATAGTAGTGTTTTTTCGCCATTTGGGTGGATAGTCTATGATCCAGAAGATATGAATGGGCATACTTTGCAGGATCCACTTGAAAACAGGTCTGTTATTCTACAGTGGGTTTTGGCCGCTGGGTCGTGGTAACTTTGTACAAGTGGCTCAGAGATGGAGCTCTTCTGAAGGCTATCTGTGGGTCTTGATTGATGAATAGTCTGATCTTGTGTTAGGATGTGCCAATGTTTTTGTATGATGTTCCGTAGAGTATGTTGTTGTTGTATGTATGCTGTTGGCTACTATAGGAAGTGATGAACTGTACATTGTCTGAAGGTGTTGGTTTGAACGCATGGTATAGATAGGTGGATCAGGGATTCTGCCACGGCTCTCTAATATCCAATGTTGGGTGTTTTACGGTATCCCCTCTCTGTAAGACGCGCACATAGTTTTTTTGCTTCAATGTTGAATTCAATGTCACATGTACGACTATGTGTAAGATGTAGTTATTGGCTTGTGGGGATAATTCTTATGCAAGGGGGGTGTGTGATTGCTTGAGTCATGGAGTTGCCCGCTATGGGCATAGAGGTTGTCTGAAGTGGTTTTATATATGCTGATATCTAAAAAGTTTACATAATTGGTGTCATATTCCATTGTAAAGGTGAGGTTTAGATTATTTTATTCAGTGTTGTGATAAAAGTGGTTGACTTGTCAGTGTTGTCTGTCCAAAGAAAAAAAATATCACTGGTTTGAATATTAAAGCTGATGTACAATGTATGTACAATTCTAATATATAGCTGTGTCATAATGCAGTAAAAAAGCACAACATTTACCCACTGTGCCCAAGGTCAGAAGCCTCACAAGAACCATTGACAACTGAACTCTAGGCAGACCAGGGAACATTAATTAGAAAGTTAAGTTTTCTGAATTAATATTCATAAATGCCTTATTTTTATTCCCAGGGCTCTTCAATTAGAGAGACAAAAGAAATGCACTGGTGGCACTCTAAATCAATAAACCTGTGCAAATCCTGGTGGGGGAATACAAGCACCAAAACCCAAAAGCAGCCCCCTAGGATACGTGGCCCCAAAGGGACTGTGCAAAGTCATCCCATGGAGCACGGAGAGTTTTGGGAGCCCCCCCCCCACATACTTGTTTGGCCTAAATATTGTTGCTATCCTGCCATCTCCAATTTTCTCCTCTTTATCTGGTTTGCATACACTTTTTTTAAAAGATTTGATAAGCACTTGCACTTTATTGAGTCACTTTAAGGTTTTTTTGTATGAATTTTTGGGATTATTCTCTGCTAATGTATCTTTGATATGTATTCATTTCTATTATGTATGTGTGGCAATATTGATATAATCCATGGTCATAAGTGCACTAATATAGCGTGGGGGGTTAATCGCTTTTTATTCTGTGTTTGTTTGTATATCTTGGGTTCAGGGATTTTCAAATAAACAATGTTGCTTTGGCAGAATGAATGGGTGTCTGGAGCTCACATCACCCACATCATGCACTGCAATCCTACAAGATGGGGTGGGTATTACACTTGTCTTGTGGCTCACTGGTTTCTTTGCTGAGAAACTTTTTGTAGCCGAATGCTTATTGCAGAGGGAGTAGTTCCCCCAGTGACATGTGGGCTGAATAACATTAACCAGAACATTGCCATGCAAACTAAGCACCCTCGGGCACACACTAACTTTCAACTATCTCACCCCCTTGGGAATAATATGAAAAAAAGCCACTGGAAAGCATCTTAAAATATCTGATTGTGTGTAGAAATCCTATGTATGCTAGGCAAAATTAATTTCTGCTTCAATACCTGGGTTGTGGCTGAGCTTGGAAGGGCATGTCATGGCACAGTTTTATGAGTATTAAGGCATGCTCTGCTGTAGTCAGATGCAGCTGCTGGACCACTGTGGCTAGCTGTGTTCACTCACGCTGAGAGCAGCAAGGAAAAAATGGAGGGGCACATTGGACAAGCATCAGGTGAGCTGCTTGCTAGCTAATAATTGCTGGTGGGTTTACAGTCCCTTTGACCTTTGCATGCAGCAACTAAAGATAATTTACTGTGGCAAGTTTGTATTAGCAGTGAATTTATCAAGCATTTTGGGCAAATTAGACAGGGAACATAAGTAGCAGGAATCATTATTAAATCATTGGGGTAAGAGTGACCAGGTTGAATGTTTGTAGCATTGCATTACATATACATTTCATATTCTTAGTATACAGTACGTCCTGCTCCAAATCTAATACTTACAGTTGGGATATACTCCGCCAGATGGTGCTGGACTGCATAGACATCGAAAATAGGCTCCTCCCGGCCCCTCAAATACCCGGGGACCTCCCACAAATCCCCAGAATTTCTCTGCAGTCTGGCTGCGAAGGACGAGAAATTGTCTCTCTACTCGCAGGTGAGCGGGGTTATTAACCTGCGGCCCTGTAGGACTATTCCCACCCGTTCCACTAGTAATATGCCTCCCAGCCTTGGCTGCGCTGGTCGGGTGAAGGTAGGCAACACCGCTGTCAGGTGCTTAGGAGCGCTGCTCCACCACAATCCCCCACCAAGGGTAGGTGGTTCAGGCTTATGGTGAGCCTCTATGGGATGCCCCTCCCGCACTATTGCCCCTGCCTATCGGTGGGCCCTATTTAAGTGGCCGCCGTCCTCCCTCATCCTCCTTGTAGTCTTCGGGGAAAAAGAGGGGGGGTGTGTATGTGTATAGATATGTATGTTATGCAGACTGTGCTTTCTCTTTTCACATGCCTTTATTCTTGTGTCAGCCGCTGCGCTGACTTGTCTTTACTGCTTTTTAAATTTGCCGCCGCCGCGCTGACTTGGTTCCACGCTTGGCAGCGGCATTACCTCAGGCGCTGGTGCGCCATCATTGGCTGTTGGCCTTTCTGGCTTTGCGCTCTTCGGGGGGGGCGGGGCCCATCTTTGGCGCGTTCCGCGTCATCGCTGTTACTGGCCCACCCCTCGAGGTATACCGACACCATCTTTTCTGCTTGGTTGGCCTATGCGCGACAGACTCCTACCTACCGCGGTCCGTAAGTGCCCTCGCGGGCGGCTTTATCTCCTTCACTTTTGTTACGATGTACTTAAGGTCTTGTCTGCTTATGTCTTTCAGGGGGGACGAACCCTTCTTGGCTTCTCCCGGCCCTGTTTTATTATATTACTTGTAGGCCTTGTAAAATTTATACTCCCACTTCCCTAGCAGGTTATTGGGGCATCCAGGGTTGCTATATAGCGTTATTCCCTATCGGCGTATAGCACCACTATAATCACCATATGGAGGCATCCCAGGACAATGTTACCGGGGTCCCTTTGGGACAATACCGGCTGTGTGTAGCGTGTGGGCAGCCTCATGCTGACGCTGACAATGCGCGGGTCTGTGTACCCTGTGCTGAGCAGGTGCTTGCATTGCAATCTGGCCTGCCAGTGGCTGCACCTCGTTTCACTTCACCTACTCCCCCAAGCTTAAATCTCACTCCTGCCGAGTTGCATACTGGTGGGGATTCTCAGCCTGATGTGTCTTCTAGACTGGCTACTGTTGAACAGATTATTGCAAAGTCTTTAGAGCGTAAGGCCCCTGCTAAGAAGCGGCACTTGACGCCTAATGTTACTGTTTTCCCTATGGGAACTGAGGAGTTTTGAAATCTGTGTGGCTATACCCCGTCTGATGAATGGGAGCTCTTTTCTGATTCAGGCTCATCTGATGAGAGACCAAGGGGTCATGACGATTCTGGCTCTGACCCCTGGGCCCCGGATGACACTGACAGATTATTGACTCAGATTTTTGAGGTTCTGTCTATCTCTCTCCCTGTTGAGGCTCCCATGCAAAGAGGGGAGCTTTTCCATACAGCAAAATCACGATTGGAATTTCCAGAGCAGGCACATTTCCATAACCTTGTGCTCAAGGAATGGGAGCGCCCCAGTAAACTTCCCGGGGTTCCAAAGAGTTGGGATAGGAAGTATCCCTTTCCTGCTGAGGTGGTTAAATGTTGGTCATCCCCCCCCCCCCCCCCCCGAGGTGGATGCCCCGATCCTAGGGCTATCTAACACCTCTGTCATGCATTCCCCTGATTCTACTACCCTGCAGGATGCCGAAGACTGGCGTATTGATCAGCTGGCATCCCACGCCTTTGCATGTGTGGGGACGGCGCTGCACCCGGTCTGTGCCTCTGCCATTACTACTGTGGCCACTAGAGCCCTTATTCGAAATATGCTTGATAGTGCCCCTGATGATTTGCCTTGTGAGGTGTTTAATGCACTCTCCAGTTGTGATATTTTTGTAAATTGTCCTATCAGCATTGGATGACACCATCAGAATGTGTGCCAGAACTTCTGCCCTCGTGGTGGCTATACGCCGCTCGGTTTGGCTGCGCCAGTGGGCTGCTGACAACGCTGCCAAGAAGGCTCTCACTGTTTTCCCTTTAAAGGACTGCGTCTGTTTGGAGACCGCCTGGACCTTTTTGCTAAGGGTGGCAGGTTACCCCAGCACAGGCGGCAATCTCGGCCCTTTCGGGGTCAGGGTTCCTTCTCCTCCCCTTACCGTGGTGCAAGACAGGGAAGGGGGGTTTCTTTCCCTGGGGCTGGGGGAGATTTCTGGGGTAGAGGCAGAGGACGTGGACGTCCTGGCTCCTCCTGGGGTCCCAAAGCTAAATCCTCTCCCAAGGCCCCTCAGGCATGATGGGGCGCCCTCACTCATCAGGGTGGGGGGACGGCTGCAGCACTTCGCTCACGTCTGGAGGCTTCATGTCTCAGACCGGTGGATTCAGGAGGTAATGTCCTCCGGTTACAAGTTGGAGTTTGCTGCCGATCCCCCTTCAAGATTCATCAGAACCCGGATTCCTCAGGTCAGGAGCTAGTGCAAGCAGTGCAAGGCCTCCTGGAGCTGGGGGTCATCTGCCAGGTCCCTTTAAGAGAAAAAGGCAAGGGCTTTTATTCCAACCTATTCACAGTACCCAAAAAAGTTGGTTCTGTCAGGCCCATCCTGGACTTAAAGATTCTCAACAAGTTTGTCAGGGGCAGGCGCTTTCGCATGGAGACTCTGCGCTCTGCTATCAGTTCCCTGCGCCAAGGGGATTTCATGACTTCTGTGGACATCAAAGATGCTTACCTTCATATTCCTGTGTTCCTCAGGTTCGCTCTGATGGATCAACACTACCAATTTGTGGCCTTGCCCTTCGGCCTCACTTCAGCTCCCAGGGTGTTCACCAAGGTGCTGGCTGGAGTGATGTCTCTGCTCAGATGTCAGGGCGTCCGTGTGCTTCCCTATCTGGACGACATCCTCATCACTTCCCAGTCTCTGCATCAGGCAGAGTTGGATACTCAGCTGGTGGTGTCCACCCTGGAGTCATTTGGATGGGTGATCAACCACCCCAAGTCCTCACTGTCCCCTTCCTTGGTAACTCCATTCCTAGGAATGAATCTGGATACAGTTCAGGCAAGGATCTTCCTTCCTCAGCAGAAGGTGGACAGTCTGATTGCACAGGCTCAGTCCCTTCTAGCTTGTCCCCATCCCTCCATCAGGCAGGGGATGCAGCTGGTGGGCCTGATGGTGGTGTGCTTCGAAGCGGTCCCTTATGCTCAGTTCCACTCTGCAATTTCACCTATTGTCTGTATGGGACAAGGACCCAGCGTCCCTGGACAGGAGGTCCCTCTTGTGGTGGATGGACTCAAGGAACCTGTTGGGGGGCAGATCCTGTCAGGTTGGGGGGGTTTCTGGAAGTCTCTGCGGTTCCAGGGGAGGTGGGGCCCTCAGGAGGCCCACACCCCTATCAATGTCTTGGAGCTGCGGGTGATCAGGTTAGTTCTGGCTCGCTTGACTACTCATCTTTGGGGCCTGCCTGTTCAGGTGCGCTCGGACAACCGGACGGCAGTTGCCTACATCAAACATCAGGGAGGGACCTGGAGCAAGGGGGCCTTCCAGGAAGCGTCTCTGATCCTGACTTAGGGCGGAGGCCAATGTCTCCTGCATTTCAGCTGTGTACATCTGGGGTGGAAAATCACCTGGCAGACTCTCTGAGCAGGGGGACCTCTCGCCAGGGAGAATGGTCCCTATGCAGCAGGGTGTTTCAATCTCGTTTCAATCTCTGTGTCACCGTTGTAGCCAACCAGATGTGGATCTGTTTGCGTCCCGCCACAATCACAAGCTCCCAGCTTTTGTCTCTCTGTCCAGGGATCCTCTGGCCCTGACCTCGGATGCGCTAGCAATGTCATGGAAGGACTTTCAGTTCCTGTATGTCTTCCCTCCAATTCCCCTGCCAGCAATTCTGGTGGCCCCCAGGTGGCCAAGAAGAGTGTGGTTCGCAGACGTGGTACAGCTGGCAGTAGATCAGAATGCTCTGCCCTTGGTGCCAGATCTGCTCACTCAGGGCTCACTATGCCATCCCAATTTACAAACTCTGGCTTTGACTGCTTGGCTGCTGAAACCTCTGCTGCTGAATCTTGATGGAGAAGGGGCTGTCTTCCTCGGTTGTGGATACTTTGATTAAAGCTAGGAAGAGGTCTTCCTCTTCCATTTACTACAGGGTTTGGCGTGCCTACATTGACTGAAACTAAGTCTCTTCCCTGTCGTGTGTTCTCTATTCCCAGGATTCTGGAGTTCCTGCAGCATGGGTTGGAGATGGGACTCCAGCTCAGTACTCTGAAGGGTCAGGTTTCTGCCCTGGCTATTTTCTTCCAGAAGTCCTTTGCTCAGCACCCTCTGATCAGGACTTTTTTCCAGGGGGTCACTCATGTGCGGCCTGTTTGGGATCTGAACTTGGTTCTGTCAGCCTTGCAGGGTGCTCCCTTTGAACCTGTGCAGGATGCTGCCTTGGCCATTCTTACGCTCAAGGTTGTGTTTCTGGTGGCTATTACTTCTGTTAGGCGTGTGTCTGAGTTGGCGGCGCTTTCCATTCAGCCCCCCTACTATGAGAGACACCAGGACAAGGTGGTGTTTCGTTTCAAACCTGACTTTCTGCCTAAGGTAGTGTCTGCCTTTCATTTGAATCAGGATATTGTTCTTCCTTCTTTGTGCCCTAATCCTAGCAATGCTAAGGAGAGAGTTTTGCACTCTTTGGATGTGGTTAGGTGTTTGAAGTACTATCTGGTGGCTACTGCACCTTTCAGGAAAACTGATGCAATTTTTGTGGTCCCTTCTTGTCCTAGGAAGGGTTTGGCTCCTGCCAAGTCTACTATCAGCAAGTGGATTCGTCAGGCTGTGATTCAGGCCTACTCTGCTAAGGGGAAGAATCCTCCCTTCCGCCTTACTGCTCATTCCACTCGTGCTATTCGTGCCTCTTGGGCTTTTCAGCACCAGGCTTCTGTTGAACAAGTTTGCAAGGCCGCTACTTGGTCTTCTGTTCATACCTTTTCAAAGTTTTACAAGGTTGATGTTAGGGCCTCAGCTGATGCTGTTTTTGGCCGAAAGGTTCTGCAGGCGGCAGTGGTTTAAACTGCCTGCTGCTGATTTTTCTTGGGGATCCCACCCTACTTATGGACACTGCTATTGGATGTCCCAACTGTAAGTATTAGATTTGGAGCAGGACGTACTGTATACTAAGAATAATACAATTCTGTGATTACTCACCTGTAGAATTGGTATTATGAGTATACAGTACGTCCTGCTCCAACCCACCCTTGGTTTGCATTTTCTTGGATCCCCTGTATGGTGATTGTTAACATTGTTATAGTTGATAGTTTGGATTGTTTAATTCTCCCGGTTTCTCCTTAACTGCTTTTCAATGCTGGAGATTTGTGGGAGGTCCCCGGGTATTTGAGGAGGAGGAGCCTATTTTCGATGTCTCTGCATTCCAGCGCCATCTGGCAGAGTATATCCCAACTGTAAGTATTAGATTTGGAGCAGGACGTACTGTATACTCATAATACCAATTCTACAGGTGAGTAATCACATAATTGTATTTTTAGATATGTGTTTGCCATCAGGAACTTCATGAGAAGCATGCATGTTCAGTATTCCTTTCTTTATGGCCCAATAACCTTCCCCTTTACCTAAAATTAGCATGCAGAATTAAGATCTCCTGGAATTGCTTGTCGAGGTCAAAACACATTGAACCTCATTTGCTATGGCCAAATACCAACAAAAGAGATCACACTCCAGAGTCCCGCCCAAACTTTGTGTAGGCTGCATCACAGCCAGTTGTTCATGAGTAAGTTCTGTATCGTCCATGACTTCATATAGAGCTTTACATAATCAGAACTGTAGAGTTTATCTGAATAAGACGTGGCCATCAGATTTTGCGGGCTTGCAGGAAATGACTGTTGAAACCGGACCTCAGGTTTTGACCATACCCCCCTCTGGGCATCCTGATTTGGGATGCCCTGCTGTGTGACACTCTGCTGGTTGTCCACAATGCAATGCAATGATCACACGGCACAGGTGTGGCTCTGCTACAACGAGCTTTTTTTGGTTGTGCATATATATGTGAGACTATAAAAGCTGAATGGGATCTTAGTGGTCCTTGCATCCCCTTATAGCCGTGCCCAGCCATGAAATCCATTCTGTTTCGATGGGCATGATTATGCAAGAATTCAGGAGATGCTGCCACCAGCTGCGCATGCACTTTGAGATCATGAGCGAGGTATGTACCACTGGCCACTAGTGGGGATTTACACAGCAGCAGGTATCTATCTGGATCTAGGGTCTTTTGGACTTTAGGTCCAGTTTTGGTCCACTTTAACAACATAAAGGAATCACCCACATCTTAATATCAAACATGCATCAGTGCTTGATTATACTTCCATGCTAAGTGCCATAATGCTCAGAAACATCAGAGTGGTCCAAATCTGCATCTGCCTAGTTTGTCCTACAGTATACAAAGGTCCTCTTTCATCAAGTTCGTGGCTTATTGTAATACATAGAGACAAAGAGCACCTGCTGTACTATTGTTGACAACCGTTTGATAGTCATCCAGCTTGGCCTTCTACAGTCAGAATAAGAAAACCAATTGGATGACTAGTGAAACATCTTTAAGAGACAAACAGCAAGTCCAAATTATCCTGATTAATTATTACAGATGCTACGTCTTTCCTTTCTAAAAGTTGAGAGGCTTGCATTGGAAGGGACTGAGGGCCAAGATTGCAAACATGAAGGCTATAAATTCATGGCAAGCAATATGTTTTTAACATATGTAAATAATAGTTGACCTTTGCGTTGTAATACCTGATGAACTGCCTCCAGACCTCTTCACTGGGGAATATCAGTATCCAGGCTTTATGCACCAGTATGTGCTATTAATGTGCTAATCTTATGTAAGGTCACAAATATTTCCTTAGGTGACTAGCTACTTTCTATGTGGATTAAGTAGAAACCCAAGCTTTGATCATTTATCCTTTTACATTTCCTCCCTTATGCAACAGGTTGGAGCCCTCACTGGCACTAGCTAAGATAAAAATGTTCTTTCTCATTTACAAAAAAATGATATTCTAATTCGAATAATTTGCATGCAAGTCTTAATCTACTTCTGAATAAAACATGCTCCAGCATAGCACTGTTGCAGACAACTTTGCATATAAAAAGAATGGAAAAGCTTTGACTTTTTAGCCGTTTGTGCTCATATTTTAACACATGGAGAATATTAGCATTGTTAATGTGACAGGGGTTAATAAGTGTAACTACTCATTTCATTAGCTTTATGAAGTGGCGTGATATTTAAATCACAATTTTCATAAACACTGCTATGTGTTAACTCATGCAAGCAAAGTTTAAAAAAGTCACCTATTTGGTACTCATTTAAAACCAGCCATCTGTAAAATGAAGTGTAAGTAATGTGTGCCTGCTCACAAAATTAACCTGCACCATCTGTGTCCAGGTCTGTCTTCCCCCTCCATCACTGCAATACCGTCTCTTATCATCATGTCTGCAGATTTATATCTTTTTTTTCTTTTAATGAATCATTTAAACCCATAAACTTATTTCACCCTCACTTAACACTTTTAAGCTCAGCCTAAAGGTAGACTATAAGCTTTGATAGTCCCACGGATTCATGTTTTAGAAGTCTTTTATAACCAACAAAGACCTACAGTCTTGTTCAATGACATCTGTTAGCATACATATTTCTCCTTAAAATTCCCTCCAGCCAAACAAGAACTGCTTGCCTTGAAAGTGACTTTGCGTGTGGAGGTAGTGGTGTTGGATTTGATGACTTATAGGCTCTAGTTTTTAACCTGCTATTTATCTGTCCTTCCTTTTTGCTATACTTTCGAATTCCTTCTCCTTATGTTTCCTAGTTATAGCAATCCCCTTGTTCAAAGCCTGTGATACACTTGATAACCTGCATTGGAGCCTGGGAAGCAGGCTATATAGGAGAGAATCAACAGCCTCCTAGTAATGTACAAATTCTATCTCTAGCACCATTAGATCTGTATTGTGTTTCTCCCTTACCACTTGGTATGGGGGACAACTAAGAAATATGAGAAAAGGCTAGAAAGAGCATTCAAAGCAACAGAAGGAATAACTGGGCCCCCTTCTAACAAAATTCTCCAATCTCACTTGCCGTGGCCATATTTGCTTTGAACTCTAAACACATACAGTATAATTTGAGATGTTGTCTTTCATTACCTCTACATTCAAAAATAGCAACTTTCTTGTGGCTATACTTTAATTGAATTCTTATGCTCTATTAATTCTTATGGTGTATATTCTGTACATATACACAATGTATATATCGACCTTATTGTATATCTTCCAGCCAAAAAGAATTCCCTGTGTACCACTTGCATTTGGCGAATAAAGCAATTCTGTATTAACTGGTAAAAAGCAGATTCAAGGCCCACAGCATATTCTGCACCAT
Source organism: Gastrophryne carolinensis (assembly GCA_027917425.1). Taxonomy (NCBI): domain Eukaryota; kingdom Metazoa; phylum Chordata; class Amphibia; order Anura; family Microhylidae; genus Gastrophryne; species Gastrophryne carolinensis. Next base: position 203,739,535 of record CM051238.1, on the reverse strand, counting down.
CTTTATAATGTACCACAAGCCTTCATCGTTTCATTGTAACTGTTATAACTTGAAACCACTGTGTTATATTTTGGATATTTTTGATGTGCTATACTTTTCCCATTTCTAGCTACTGAGACATAATACTAAAAAACTCTTGATATACAATCCGTTTGTTTTGTATAGAACAGCTGTGCCATTTTTATGGCTGTCGTTATACTAGTATTGTTCAGACATAAGACCTAGAAAGTTTCCACGTTTTTTTTTTAGAGACAGTCTGGTCTAAAAAATAGCCTGGTCTATACTGATCTTTTCTCCCATCTGGAAACTGTTGTGGTAGCCTGCATTTTAAAACCTACCTAGCTTGGTTATCACGTTTTATGGCGTGCATTATTATTTGACTGTCCACAATTTGCAGAAAAACCATCACAGTGAATGGAACACCATGTGTTTGGGCCTCTTAGCCCTGCCCCTTCTTTAGACGATTATTGAACAGTTATTTTATGGACTGTCCACATACATCTCCTCTATTAAGCCTAAATGTGCTCAGATTATGCACACATAGTAATGCACCACCTGCTATGAGTCATACAGAGAGTATAGCTCACCTACTAGTCTAATGTTATCATAGCTGCTGATAGATGTCCTTCTGCATGTCCTGCTGATGACCCTAGGGGCTGGTAGAAATATTCTGTTGTTGGAAACAACACCTTTTATCAATAAATAGTCTCTAGATGCCGACACTAACAGATACAAATAAGGACTGGTCGCGTCCCCATTACATTGCAAGATTGATTACACCAGGGGCTCCCAACCAGTGGTTAGAGTACAGATACAGTTGCAGATTAACCTGTTCCCAAACCTGATCTTCTGTAATCTATATTTACTTAACAGGGATTTGCTGCATTAATAAAAAAACTGTCCCAAAATGTGATAAAATTTATTTTTATACATTTTAGTAAATTACATGAACTTTAAATAGGTCAGATGCCCAGGGGTATAAAAGCCTCCAGGGCCATCTAAATCCCTCTCCCTGGGGACGCGTGAATCCCTCAGATCGTTTGATTGACTAACCTGTTACTGGAGCCCTTGTTTCTGAGTGGCCAGTTCAGGCATGTCCAGAGCTAGAGATGAGCAGGAATGGGAATGGCAGCAGTCTCGTCTCTGCTAGTCACACAACTGCTCTGGGAGTAACAGAATGTGCTGTTTGGCTGAGCAGCCTGCACCGTGAGTTTCCTGAGTAAATCATGGGGATTCACAAAGCTAGGCATCCCAATTTTTTGTAAATTTTTAGCTAGAAAATAAAAAAGTGATGAAAAAAGTTGGGGATCTCTGGTTTGAATGTTGGAGCTATAAGGGGGCAGTCGTGGGACATGACTGAAGTGCCCTTGAGCAAGGCACCCAACCCGCCAACTGCTCCCCAGGCCCCTGTGGCTAGGGCAGTCCAGTGCCCAGGGCATGTGTGCACTCACTTCCCCTTACTGTGTTTAATTAAGAAGTGTACAGTAGCTACAAAAGCTGTGAAGCTTTATGCAGTTATGTTTCCAGGAGTTTGCCTATTTTCATAGGCACCAATAGTGATACATTTTTTGTATACAAGTCTTAGGCTATGTTCACACCTAGCTGGTTCTCTGTGATGGCATTTTGTGTGTCCGTGGGCCCTTCACTCTTGGGTAGCAATTGTGATGGGAGTTCCCAAGAATACTGCAAGCGGGACTTTTTTGATGCAATTGCTGCACCATTCTATAGGTAGATTAACATAGGCAGGAGTTTGAACTTGCGTTACGTTAATCAGTTTCACAATGAACTGGCTAGGTGTAACCTAGCCTTATGCATCAACGTTTATCTTCCAGTTTAAAATCCTGAAAATGTCTTGTTGTCTGACAGCATGTTGAAATGAGTTCAGTTCAGTTATTTAAGCAACCACACTTAATTCAGCTTTGTGAATTTAGGACTAGCCTGGCCAGACATTTTGACCCGAAACTGTGAACCTTTTTATTGAGCAAGTATATTATACACCTCATCTGAATACAAATAGTGTTTATTTTTAAATCTTGCCCGCTCTGCAAATCTTACAAGCAAAGCTTTGCATCAGACTCCCTGTGGTTTTGGTAGAATTTATCTTTCACAATCAATATACAAAACCTTGGGTTTAGAAATGCTATAATTACGGTAATGTTGCCAAACTAACAGCACAGGTTTCAAGCAAGCACCTTTGGGGGCTCTCTGTACACAACAGTGGCCTCCAGCTACTGGTCTGACTATCTGGCATGTCCTTTTCCACATCAAATGAGCCTCTCCTTTTAACAGACAGACATTTAGGTGGACACTGGCAGCAAAAGCATTATTTAAAACCTGTGTGTTTGGTGGTTTCAGCAAATGTTAGCTGAGACACCTTAAAGTGCCTGTACGGTCAGGAAAAAGTAAAGGGAAAATGTACTTGTTCGTAACATTAAGCAATATTGTATAAAAATTACTTTTTTTTTTATATTTGTATTTTTTGTTTTTGTTGTCTGCCATCACTTTATAGGGAGTCACAGAAATTCTTTAGACATCACTAGGTCCAGTGTTGCTGGCACTGGAACCTGATTTAATGTTCTTATTGCTGTCTGTATTCCCAATGGTCACAGAAGACTAACCAAAAAGCCATGGTTGGGACTCAAAGATATAATAAAATATATAATGTTAAGGTTTGTATGCACTTATAGACTATTTGTGGATCAATCTGATTTTATTTGTGTGCATGACCAAAAAAATTGCCTGTACCTTCAGCTGTTTGATTCCTTCAAGCTTGAAGGATGATTGATGTGTGTTCAGACCTTTCGGCTGGCCACATACAACCTTGTTTATATGCTTCAGGTGCTCATGGCGGCTCTTATGAGTAGAAATGTGACGTTATAGTGTCTGAAAAGTCAGATCTTTTTTTATATTCTGTTATGTAGAGATTTAAACCTAGACTGGACCAATAAAATAGTTTATTTTAATTATTTCCCTAATACCAGCACTATGGGGACATCCAGATCTGGACAGGGAGGCCTAGCAAGCCCGATACGTGGCATATCAATATTTATCTCTTCCACCTCAAAGAATGAGTGACTGCCAATGACCATTCAGATTCTCTGTGTGGGCTAGCACACCACTGTCTGACCATTCCCAACAGTAATGGAATGGTGTATGCTGGAATACAGAAGGATGGGCAATATGTACATATTTGGGTGCTTCCATGCTGCAGGTTTCATGAAAGAATAGAGAAAACAAACGTTGCTTTCTTTTTAACTCTAATCTCTCTCTCCATCTTTGACTGTCTCAGAGACTCCTTCTTTTTTATTGGTTGGTATTATCTGGTCAGAGATCCATGTTGTCAGTGCTGACAGCTGGTGATCCACAGTCAAAAAGACTTGAAATATTAATACTGGATGGTAATAAAGGATAATTTGGTGTAGTTGCCAGATTTTTTTCATATGCTGTAAATTATAAAGCAAGACATTAAGATGGACATATACTAGGCAAGAGGGCCCAACATGAGAGCCAATTTAGCACTGAGAGATAGTTGGGAGCCACATATAACCTTTAAAAAACAAAAAACATTTGGAAATGTTTTCAGTTTAATAGACCATCAAGTAAGTACTTGAAGGAATCACGGACCCCACTGCTCCATAAAATACTCAGTCCACACTGGGTGTTGGACTGGAAGCTGCAGACAAGTATTACAGCATGCCTTTTTACCCCGACCCTGCATGAACCCTATGCATGGTGCTGACAATATCCAGCCATGGGTGCCATAGACTCCTCCGAACCTCAACAATGTACTAGAGCTCTGCAGATCTTGCAGTCTAGCAGACCACCAGCCACACTACTAGGGTCGCTGAGCCTACACAAAGCTCTGGTGATACAGACTGGGGGCTCCTGCATTGGTCTTTGGCAACCACTGGACACCCTAGTCAACATCAATAACATTTCAAATTGAACACATACACCTGATTTACATGTAACTGACTAAATTAATTATATAGGCATTGACACTAGAATACATTTTCTAGTAAATATAAATATAGAGAATCATGCTTGTTTACATTAATTTAAAACATGTTGGCCATCTGCTGTTGCTTTTTCTTTAGCTTCACAATTCACAGGCTGAATTGTGCTGTTTTTGAAATGAGGATGAATTGCTGACCTATATTTCTATTCTGGCCACTCGAATATATAATCAATGAAGCCTGACGATCAGAGTCACAGCCAGGCACCTAATGAAGAATGATCAGCAAGTGTAGTGTCACACACAAATTCACACGTTGATTAGCTTACATCAATGGAGAAATGTGAGAATATATATCTGGGCACCCTTGCAACATGTCTTGACGTAAAAATATATTGGTATCAAGCTTGATAGCCTGTATGTCATGTTCCATTTTTATGGAACTCTGACATGTCCCAGTGTTATTTCTCTAATTACCTACCAGTCACTGTCCTGTCCTATATCATCATAATAATGCAAGATCCTTCCACTGGGCTGTATTGATTCTGAAAATTAGCATTCGTCGTCGGACTGAAAAGAACCAGATGCAGCAATGTCATTTTGACATTACCTCTTAGAGATGCTTCGATTAAGAGTTCACAAACAGGATATGCAGACAATGTAAAATCAGGGCAAGCTATACAATAAAACACAGGCTTTTACTGCAAAACACACTTGGTGGTTATAAGATAAAATAGGAGAGAGCACTGCACTTTTGTGCTTAGAGGGTAGAGCTAAAATGAAATCAAATTTTGGGTGCTGTGAAACTGTCTTTTCAGAACAGATTTTCAGTTGAGATAATAGCAATGACCTGGATAAATGAGAACCTTCTTGGACCACTGTTTACTAGGTTTAGGTGTGTTGCATGGTTGGAGATTACTATGAGATGAGTGGGAAAAAGTTATGGGGGAAAACAGGCGTTGTTGGGGTATTGTCAACAGTGATTGTTATGGGGGGCAGGAGAATCACTTAAAAGCTTATAAAAATGACTACTGTCCATTTCCATTTTTAGTGAGCTGGAAAACAGCTGTTTCTGCTACAGATAAAAACCATTAATGTGGATGGTGAAATGTAAGGGGCCCAGGATAGAGCCTTCAGACACACTAATAGAAGGCAGTTATATGCATTTTTATTGCCTTTTATGTTATTGATGCTCAAGTGGTGGTCAGGTGCATGTTCAGAAACAATGAATTCATCATAGCTTGATTGCTTAATGATTAACAATGTTTTTAGTTTAAATAATAGATCCTAGAATCATAACTGTCAGACAGGAAGTGTCTTCTGACTGTGCTGCTTGGCATTCTGGAATTCCTGACCCCAATTTGAAATGCCGAGGAATCATTTAAGGATTTGGGCTTTTGTAATAATCATGTAAAACATGATTTTTTGCAAGTGCTACAAGTATAAGCCAGACTCTGGAAACTGCCATCATTGCTAACTTTACATTGCTCCAGTTGATACAATACCCTTGTATGTTTTAAATCAATACATATCCCTTAAAATGATTACCAGTGGATAGAGAAGGTTCCCGCTGGTCTGTGAGTGTAAGGTGTGTCATGACCTTCCTGTTCCCAGTGTCCTTTTCTAGTAACTTCAATTGGAGGATGATTAAAGAAATATGGGGTGTTATTGAAGGCTGAATTGTGCTGCATAGGTTGAGATCTCTTCTTGTTCTTTTTGTTTTACAATTCCATTTTACACAAAAGCTTTCCAGTTTGGCTTTGCAAACATTTTAAGTAGCTGATAAAAGGATGACTGCCTGAATGTGGTTTGATGTGGTGAGCATGTAGTGCCTACTTTTATGGGCTATACCAACGGAATTGTCTGGGATTTTTAATATAGAAATGCAGCTAGGTTTCTATTTTTTTAAAATATTTATTTACACGTTACTGGAGCCTTGATCTGCATTGCCATTGTGCCCAAAACTATACCTCTATGTATTCTAAACAGTTTTTTTTGCAAAATCATTACATATAACCCCCCACCCCCACCAAGAAAAAAATAAATTGAAAGGATTCTACATTTTTTTTAAACATATCAAAGTTGTGTTTTATTTTCTTATTTAATTCTCTAAAATTTCTTCTTAAACTTGGTATAAAGCCTTCATTCATATTCTCATCAAAGCTAAAGGGCCATCGATTAGCAAGTTTCGTCTTCTTTTTTTTTACATTTGATGGTGCTGCGAGCAAGGACACTTTAAAGTTAGCTCCTGTTGTAGAACTTACTTCTCTGAAGTTTATGATGGCTGCCCTGTACATTAAAGCTCCTTTGCCTTCTGATATCATGCTGTTGTTTTTTTCTAATCTTCTTTTATCATCATACCATATCAGAAATACTAATGCTAGAGATATTTATCATTCTTATGATTTGTATGACAGTTCCAAAAGTAAAGAGCATCTGCTGTGCGGAATGATAATACATTCTGGACTTTCTGGATGTTTTGAAGGTGTTTCTTCTGAACTGCTTCCCAATATACTGTATAGCAGACCAAGGCTATCTGGATTTGCCATACCTTGGGTCAGTGATGGTCAACTCTAGGGTATTGCCCTTGAGTAGAAGCCAGACTCCAGCCAAACTATTTATTTAATTACCAAATTAGTAAGCGCTTAAGCTTTCACTGCACTGTTGCTGTAGTGATGGGTAAAAAAGGAAATATGATGCTTATACAAACAACCACATTTTTACTTTAACCCAAGTCTTGCTGGAGTTGCGCCCTTAATGAAAGAGGGGCTTACGCCCCACCAATTTTATATGTGCTGTGTTCTTAGTTTATCTTGTGATATACATATTTTATTTACTAAGGTTTTAATTTACTAAACAAACAATTAGACATCGAATGTTGCCATCTGCAAGAAAGGCAAGCAGATGTGCTGAATTCTGGCAATGGCTGAAAAATAAATACAAGTGAAGATAGAGACAATAGATATGTGATGTGATTCTAAGCACATCAACCGTAGCCATCCTGACTCTCATATTTAGTAAGTGGTCGCCCAGTGTACCTTGCATCCACTGGATACTATTTATGCGGCAGGGACAAGGAAAGGTTCAGATTGGCACAAAGATAGGTTTTTTGGCATGCGTAGGCCAATAAATTAGAGGAAAATGAAGAAACACCAATCTGCAGACAAGAGGACCAAAGTTAGAACCATAAGCAAGAGTACAGAGATGAGGGGGGAGAGGAGCAAATTAAAAGGTGCGAATAAGTAAGAAGGTGAAGGGCTGTGGGGAATGTAAGGGCCCCCCTTACCATTGTCAGGCTTTCTATTGTCAGGGCCAAATGCTTCAACCCTGGGAAAGCATAAGTAATCTATGTTTGCCACATTTTTACAAGACTTTAGTTGGAGTCCCTTAAAGTGGACCAAAACTCAGGATTATAACTATCCTGGATTTTGGTCCTTTCCCCTGGGAATGCCCCGCTGTGTAAACCCCCCAGGCCACCCAATCTAACTCACCTTTCACCGGTCCTACAGTTCATGTGTGACCTCTCGTCCAATCAGCGCGCTCGAATCTGCTCCCGTCCCTTCGTCTAAGGGAGCAGACCCGAGCACGCCCGGCGGCCTCACCCCCCACTACCCTCTAGCAAGGAGTGCACCCTCACCGGCCATTTGTAAATGTCTGGTGTGGGCACATGCCCTGCTAAATGGATAGCGGGCAGTGGCCGATACTTGCACATGTGCTGCTAGACAGGCGAGGAGGTGATTATACTGGGTTACCTGGGGGTTGACTAACAGGGGGTGCAGCTCAATTCTGAATGCCCCGCAGAAGGGAATCAAGTGGCCCTGGAATCTTATAGATTCAGGCCATTGGTATTGCTCCACTTTATTTATTTCCAGTGCTCAACTCAAAGAACTACATCTACCTGCACTGGATTGGCTTGAAAAACCCAGACTTTCAGCCAAATGAGTGACCACTGCTGACCATTTTGGTTTGGTGAGCTGGCATGGTCATCATCATGCAACAGCCTGCCAGGTGAACCTGGGTGGTCATTGGCAGTAAAATTAGGGGTGAGAAATGGAATTTAGTATCAACCTTTTCAAGATGTGCTGCATAGTGGGAAATCCCAGATCAGGATGCCCCCACACTGCAGTATTAGGAAATAAGTTTAGAGATTATTTATTCCTTAATTATTTTTAGTGTAAATGCAAAACAACGCTGTTAATCAAGTAGCACTTTCTATTTTCTAAGCATCTCAAATACCACCTAGTTGGTCTGTATGGGTTGTCAGTCAGCTAAAACTATATAAATACACAACACAAGTGCATGAAATGAACACAATAAGAGTTTCCATCACCTTTTTGAGCAGTTTTGCTTTGGGTGAAGCATAGATGCATCAGATGCTGCAGACTTGCCGAGTTCATCCTGATAGGATTTTAAGTACCACCAGTGGTTCTCATACCACTGGTTGGGAATTCCTGTTCTATAGTATTTTCTCTCCTGTCCACTATTTATTTTAAAATACTATTAGGTCATGATACTATAGAAAAACGTAATTGCCATACTAGTTAGCACGTTCTTAGGAAGTTAAGTAGGGAGGCAATGTTATAAGGGGCCAGTTGGCCAAACGTTTATTAAAATACGTGTTTTGCTTTAAGCTCTAAATTTATTTTTTTTTAGCATAAAATTGGAGTTATTTCACTCCAGGGGGGTTGGCATTACAATTGCCAGCCTCCCTCTCGATCAACCCCCCTGCAACCCCACTATACCTTATCTATCGCCTTGCTGTGAATTGTGGCTGCATGATTGTCCAACACCATTTTTTTTGTAGAATGGGCGCTGATCTGATTTAATGCTTATGTTTAAAATCTATAGGTGCTTAAAACTGCTTTATTCATTAACTCATCTTGCTTGTTTGCCCTCAGTGCACATGGTTTGTGATCTTGCATATGTCTGTGCTAATTTTAGTTAGTGTTAAATCATTTTTCTTAAGATTTCATTTGGAAATAACTTGATTGACCTAATTTGACCTATTTTATACTATGTTGCAGTGAGTAAAATAAATCATGACTTATCAGCTGTTGGTCACATAAGGAAGTTCCAGGGTTTAAATAAAAAGGCCACAGGTTGATCAGGGTTAATAATACTGCCTGAAATGGATTGGTTTAGTTCCCTTATTCCATAATGTCAGCACAGCAAGGTGAGCTTGTAAGTGCCGAATGAATTTAACAAATTAGCACAACACCCCCCAAGGAATACCTTAATGGGCTCAGCCTGTTATAAGACATGTCTGAAACAGCTGTTGTATGCTTGCTCAAGTGGTTTACACATGGCAGCTTTATATATATATATATATATATATATATATATATATATATATATATAGTAAAAAATATGGATAGCATCTGGATAATACCTTTGTTTCCGTAGTAATCAGACTAACAAAGCCCAAAGGAGCTAGGCATAGTTCATTATATCAATATTTCAATCCAGTGAAAATTGTGCTAAGGTTTATGTGTTAAGCGAGTATTATAGCTAGAGAACAATGTCTTGGGATAGCTGGGAAACCGCTTCTTTCAAGCTAAGGGTTAATGCTATACACAGAGGATTTCAAGCTACTTTTAATACTTGTCAGCAGGGTCTCTTGCTTAAAAAAGGGTCATGGTAATGTATTGGCTGGGAGCTCCAGATAGCATGACTTTCACTATACATGCCTGATCAAGCGGTCAGTGGGAGATTGGACAGTGGGTGCATTTTGATTAGCTGCCCACATCACATAATGTTAACACACATTTGGTTAATATAACATATTTTGCATGTAATATTTATTGACTCATATCTACTGTTTAACATACCGTATTTATTTTATAACACAAAACCATAAGTGGGAATAATCAGTTTTAAATGAAATATGTTTCCTTGAGCCATCAGCCTGTCCAAGGCTACCTGCCTGTTCTTCCACAAGCATGTGATATATGTTCCTTAAGCTTCACATTTCTGGCCCTACATAATGCATGGCTGTTAATCAGTAACCTTAGTCACTATTGGTGACAGACCATCAAATTGGCTTTGTAATTCCCATCCACCATGTTGTACACTTTAAAATCAGTTGCAGAAAATAAAACTATATTCTCAACAGGATGTATTGCCACATCTGTAAATAAGTATATTACATTTGTATATAACTTCTCTGTACACATACTTCTTTTTCATCAACACATTAACTGGGGGCATCTATTTAAACAGGGGGTTGCGATTAGACCATATAACCTTGCTCCTAGGTCACACATCATTAATTTGGTTAGGCTGACACCACACTGATTGCTTCCAGGTCACTGGGTCTTAGGAGCTCTATTGAGTCAAATAGATCAATGCCTACAATCACTTAGCAAAATGCTTGTGTCATTGGGTGTTGGGAGAAATGGTGGCTGCTACGTCTTTGCACTTGTTCCTTAATAATAACCTCATAGCCCGTGAAACCTTTTCCAAACATGGTCACAAGATACACTGTAGTATTAATATTACTGGACTCATTTTAGTATACTGGTATCTACTAGATCAAAAAGAACTCTGTTTTTTTATGTTTGTAGATCAAATCCATGTAAGAGTGTTATCATTTTGGTATTAGCATTGAAGATTATCTATAGCGTTTTCTGGAATCTGCTTGGGTTCATTTCTGGTACTGTTTGATTAAATTATTCGGAATGTTCTGGTTAACCAAGCATCTGAATACAAATGTTAGTTAATAGCGGGGATTACAAAGTTTCTCAGCCAGCCCAAGATGTTGAAAAATCTTCAATTTTATTAAACTTCCATCAATAAAATCAGCAGTCCAACAGGAACAATCATGGTATAAGCAAGATAAGGCCTAACGCCAACGCGTTTCGGACAACAGGTCCTTAATCATGACATTTAATGGTAGCATTTCCTTCATCCTTATATACATAGTTAGTAATGACCAGGGCCCTCCCATTGATCACGTGATACACTCAATCACAGTAGTTATCTAATAGCGGGGATTGTTTTTTGTGTAACATATAAGGGGAGGGGTCAGACTGTGTATTGATGCTTATCATATTTTGTTCTATACAAAGGGGACTGGGTATATACAGTTGAGTTCATATTGCTGCACAGCTACCAAGTACAGATTTGGTCACTGTAGTTCACTCCAGAGAGACACTTGCTTGTGCTTATAACATTTGTGAATGGTTGGGGATCCTTGCAGCTGTTAGAATGTGGTGTTTTAGTCCTGACACATTTGGCTGATTATCATCATCAGAGTGACTTGGATGTGGCAAGGTGACGTATTTGGGTATCTGTATTTATGATACAATTTAGCCTGTGAGTTAGGCAGTGTCTTATTTGTGATGATGGTTCCAGTTTATTTAAGATGCTGTGTCTCTAGATAAGTAGGTGTTCTTCTTGTTCCTTATGGCATGGTTGGTAATTTGATATTGGTCTTTAGGTGGGTAGAAGTTCGGACACAAGCTCCTTATGGGACAGGTGTCTGTATTACCTGTGTCACGGCTGCCGTTCTGATTTGGGTTCAGTACTGTGAATGTGTGATGGTGGCAGGTGTGGCAGAAACTGATGGCCTCCGAGTAGTGGATAGCAAAGTGTGGCGTCCAGAGACTACCATCTGCATCATTCACATGCAATGGGGACAAACAAGTGCCTTTCAGGAGTGAAATACAGAGACTAAATCTATACTCTAATCTGTACTCTGTAACTGTATAATACTTGGTGTTGATCTCTACCTTATTTTGAATGTTAACCCAACTGTATATACACAGTCCCCTTTGTATAGCACAGGGGTTCCCAAACTGTAGCTTGGAAGGCTCATGTGGCCCGCTGACTCTTGCAGCGGTGCTCGCAGACTGTATAAACCCTTGTATGGGTCTAGCACTCTGTTGAGGAGATCTGTTTAGTTTCTTGCTCTATACTAGTTATATGACGTTTATGATCTATTAATGTTAAAAGTGGCTCCCGCTCATCTCTCACTGCTAAAAGTGGCTCTCATAGTATAAAAGGTTGCAGATCCCTGGTATAGCACAATACTTGAACAATCATTCAAAATTGGTAAGCATCAATACACAGTCTGTTAAATCTTGACACCCACAGGGACTAAGACTTTTTTTTCTCTTCTTTTCTCATCTAAATGCAAATACCATTCAGGTTATTGATAAGCAGACAAATGTTTCTCTCTTACATTTTTCTTTATCTTACTGCACCCACTACCCGTGCCATCTATCCCCACTAGAAACTGACTGATACCTGTTGGGTCTCTTTAGGCAACTTATTATTTTTATAATTACTTTGGATAGTGACAAAGTGTACACCAAAATGTGGAACATGAGTTGTCCCCTCTTTATGCCTCAAATGACTGGTCTGTAGCCACTCTCATTTACTAATTTAGATAAAGATACAATTGTTTTAGTAAAAGTGGGTATTATTTTGGTGCAGTGTTTTGCTGCTGCTATTTTCATATATCTGTGCTGCATGAAGTTTTACTGTATGTAATACAACATTATAATTTGGCCAATAGTATACTATGCTATAACCATGCTTAGTTAAACATGTTTTAAATCAGGGGTTACATAGAAGGATTTTTTTTTCTCAGACTTGGCCCTTTAGAGGATGAGGATGAGGTCAGATGTGTGATAGGGGTTCATACCTTGTTGGGGGGAGCCCATGCAGGGCCTCCTTTTGGGTTCGTTGTATGAGGCTAGTGTGAAAGGTCAGTCTGGGTCCTTCTGCTGTTCCTGTGTTAGGATGTGTGGGGCTGACAAGTGTTGCCTGCGCTCTTTTTATGAGTACAGCTTTACTGTCTTTAGCGACGCATCCTGGTGGAGACGGGGCCAGTTTCTGATTGGTGGCGAGCCTTTGGTGCGGGTGGAGGCAAGCTAGCCAGTTAGGATCGCCTTTCGTTCTCCGACTGGCTGGAAGTGACTGCGCTAAGTGTCAGCACTGGGTAGGGGGAATTTCTGTGCAGGGTGTACTTTACTCAGTACACCTTATGCACACTGTAGCCTGAAGTAGCGGCGCCACGTTTCATAGCTGCAAGTAGGCTGCACAGCGCATGCAGGGGGGTGTGCTGGAGATGTACACCAAGCAAGCGCGTATGGGGAGGACAATGCTACATAAATAGTCATAATATGTTAATAAGAAGCTTGCAATTGATTAAATTAAATAAATTGTACTGGTGATCCGACCTAATGGAAGTTTATGATATACTATATTTAGGTTAATTTGACTCAAAGGGCCCGCATTAAGTGTAGAAGGTCAATATTAATTGAATCGAGAGGAGAAGGGATGCAACTAAGTGACCGGGCCACCTAAAAAGGGGGGGGGGGGCTGTTTCTTATACACCTAAACTGTCAACCCTGCTATATTGTAAACCTAATTTTCATTAAATTGAAGTAACTTTATTGGACCCGATCATGTCCAGGCCAACCTTTTCTCATTCTTTGTCATGAATACATTAGATCAGGGGTTCCCAACCCTTTTTTTTATCAGGTACAGCTTTCTGTTTTCTAATTACCTCAAGGGCCATTTGGAAGGTCTGTATGGGTTGTCAATGACCATATTACAATGCACAAAACAACCATTTTAAGTGAATGAAATGCACAAAAATGCACAGACACCATTTTCATCAGATCTGGAATAAATCATGCTTAGATAAAGTATAGATGGCAGCAAATCAGGTTCGGTTACAGATCATTCTGCTGCCTTGCCTAGTAGACCTGATAGGATCTCGAGTACCACCAGTGGTACAAGTACCACTGGTTGAGGACCCCTGTTTTCTTTTCTTTTTTTACTGGCATTTAGAAAAAATACAGTAGGTTAGAGGTTAGATACATTACATCTTATCTCTATGAAATTTGAAGTTTCTTTTACTATTACTATCCTAACATATCCTTACATTATACATTTTGGGGCCTATTGCTTTTGCTCCCTTACAAGTTCACATACACATCTTTTATTTAGTTAATACTTAGTCATCCTTTTCTTTATATTTATTAAAAACTTTTAGAATTCAAAAAGTACTATAAATGTAGTAGCGCCTCTAAACAAATGGCTTGAGTCACAGAAGGCTTGAGTTTATCTAAGTATCTGTGATTCAGAGTGCAGGAATAATACCGACACATTAAATAGAAACTGCTGCTTCCATCTTCCTGAGCACACTCTGCCTTTTGTCCCTGTATACATTTTGTTTAGTTAATATGACACAATCAACACTTCCTTTCTATCAAAGTGTTTTTTTTTTTGCAACGTTATTTAACTGGCTGTCCCAGAGGTGCGGTTAAACTGATGGCACTCTACTTATTGATTTAGACCTCTCTCCAAAGGAATGAAAGACAAATACATGATGTCGGAAGACATGATGGATTCCTGAGAGCAATTGTTATTGTGCTGGGTAGTGTAAACAAGTACACACAGATAATTAGTTACAGAGCTGTATTTTAATTATGTTAACTTTAACATGTTTTTTGCCTTTATCAGTGATACCTGGAAACATATACAATGCAATGTATATTATATTAATCATAGACAGATCCCATACATTTATTAGGGAACATTTTAAAGTGGACCATTCACTGGCTCAGCTGGCCCTGCAGTATAAAAGACCCCTCCTCAGATAGGCTGGGTGCGGGAGTGCGTGCACTCTGCAGGGAAACCGGGGATGCTACTGTCCCCTTTCCCTGTGTCAGCGCTCAGTTCTAATCAATGCTTTATGCCGTGCATTATTTTGTGCTGATTGGACGAGGGCCCACACATGCATCATGGGTACAGCAGAAATGTAAATGGTGTGGGCTATCTGGAGGGTTTCACACAGTGGGGCATTCCAAATTAGGATGTCCCACTTGAGAGAACCTATCACTGGGATAGTCAAAATCTTTAACTATTTTTATTTTTTGGTCTACTTTGAGTATCTGATATGTAAGCAAACAATGCGGCGGTAAGGCAGTTTTAGAAACCTTACAAAATGGCATTATTGTATTGTCCAACCTATTGGCCTGGTACTACTGAGGGTACTCAGGTTTTGCCCTGATCAGTGGCGTTGCTAGGGCTGGTGTCACCCGGGGCGGTAGGAAATGGTGTCACCCCCCCCCCCCCCCCAAAGAAAAAAAATTTTTGTATGTTGAAAGAACTCAATGGCAGAGAAAAGGAGCACACCGATTACAGACAGCTGGAGGAGAAAAGGGGCGGGCCAGACAGGCAGCAACCAATAGGAGTCGGGGCAGGGCCAGACATCGCACCTGAACAAAAGCGGGGCGCGCGCCTATTATAATCAATGTATGATAGCAGAGGCGCTTATGCGTTGTGCAGTACCTCACTAGCACACATACATCGGCCTGCACGCTCCCTTTATGTCCATTAAAAACACCCATCTCCCGCCAGGTAACGCGCCCACCATGCAACACCACCACACACGCCACTGAGCAGTTACAGCTATAAATCCCCGAATAAACAGGAACAGCGTGCGCTCACCCCAGCAACACCACACACGCCCTCACCTGTTTCTGGCGACGAATACCGCGCGCGCTCTCAGCAACAGCGAACAAAAGCTCCCACCTCGTCCACGTGACCTGCTGTGCGCGCACACCATTGGTCCACAGATTCTGGACAGGCACCAGCAGCCGCTCCGCCTCCTGCCAAATGGCGCTCGAGCGCTGTGGGAGAGATGCGTAGGTGTCGCCGTGAGGGCATAGCATCCCCACAACTGACTGCTCTGTGCCACAGGCTGGCAATAATTGAGGTGACATAATGCTATAGTGCGGTGTCACCCGGGGCGGTCCGCCCCCCCCCGCTCCCGGGTCGCTACGCCACTGGCCCTGATACATGTGCCATTTGTGGGGAGCCCATGGGATGAGGATTAGGTTATTCAGAGGCCCTTCAGTTCCTCACTCAAAGCAGTTTAAAACTGGTAGAGCATCTCTATTTGCACCCTCTTGATCTCCGAAAAAGCTCACCTTTTCCGGGGACTCCTGCTGCCACATACCCACCTTTCCTTTAGTTGAGGTGCATTTTTTTAAGCTCAGCCAATTAGCAATCTCAATTCTGCCGGTTAGGCCTGGCTCTGGCAATTAAAAAAGCAGCATTTTAAGCATCACCTGAGTTACTCGTGGGGGGGCAGAGGGTTTTGGTCTGCAGATTTTGCTGCATGGATATTTAAAGTATGTGAAACTAGACGGTTGCTTTATTGTTTTCTTGGACTACTTCAGGCAATGGAGCTTATCCCGTTAGTTAGAATGTGCAGTATGGCTGTATTTATTTATTAAAAATGACTAGAAATAATGTAGTGTATTTTTTTAGTTTTTCTGTAACAATGGCCCTTACAGGTCAACAGAAGTATACAGAGCCGAATTAAGTGTGGTGGAGGCCCCAGCATTTTTTTTTCCTTTAGAATAATAGTCCAGCCAAGTTAACTGATTGGTGGTTGTCTGGCACCTGTCCACTTACTGGAATGTCAGATCGAGTCCCTTGCACCACCCTTGTTCGGGAGCTCCTGCTTTGCCATTCTGTAGTCACATAGCTGGTCCAGCAGAAAACTGTTCCCCGCACTGAGCTGCCAGTGGATGTGCTTGGTGGCTTATGTGCAGTGACAGCTCTGCACCCACCCATCTCTGTAGCGTTGCTGATGGTGGCTTTGCTGCTCTAGACACTATGTCCTTCCCTGTGATGGCTTTGACTGCAGGTTTGCAAAAATAAAAAGAGAGCCCCCACTGCCACCGATAGCTTTGTTGCCGGCCCCGCGGCCCATCAGACCAAAGACTCAAAAGCTTTCTGCACCAGACCATAACCAAAATATTGGTGGAGGCCGTCTTTACAGGGCAAGTGGTGGAGGCCCTGAGGCGCACGTTCCTTGCACGCTCGTCATAATTCGGCCCTGGAAGTATATATTAGTCACACCGGTATCTTTCAGTCCACTGTTTATACAGCCATATAAACGCCACTCGTGGTGTTGTCACTAAAAATCACAAAGAAGCTGCTTTACTTTACGTTACATGATCAGAATGTTGGAAATCTTAGGATAACATATACAAAATAAGTGATGTCCAAGGATGAGGGAATTACAAATTAAATTGAGAATAGTGGACGTGCTCTTGCCCCCAGCCTATCTGAATGACTGCGGACGGGAGCATGCACACAGCCCAAAGATGCTGGGGATGCTGCCGCCCCACATTAACATCCACGAGGGAGCCAGGAAGGAGGTGAGTTTTGTGGGCCCCGGAGGGTTTACACAGCAGGGCATCCCAATTTGGGATGCCCCAGGGGGAAAGCCAGCAGTTGGCCTTGGAATCTTTTAGAGTAGAGTTTTGTGCCACTTTAAGGTGAATGCTGCAGGTTATGCAGGTAGGTTAAGGTTATGCTGCAAAGGCTGCAGCAGAGGTTTTGGCAACAACTAGAGATTCCATACCAACATATTTGCAACATTTGCTTTCAAAAATTCAAATTTTGTAACATGCAACATTTATTTCACCTATTTAATATTTTTTGTATTTTTTTTTTTTTTTATATTAAGAAGACTAAAATGTTCAAAGCACATTTTCAATGGCCAGCTATGGGTTCTAATGTTTTATTCGTTCTCAGCAACTGTCAAGTCATAGTAATTTTTTTAAAGGTTAAAGGGACATCTAATAATATAGATTCTTGTAGTAACATGTTTTTACACACATCGGATGCAATATAATAAATGTGTCCAGTGCTTTTCTTCTAGTGTGAAATCAAGCCCAATGTTTTCCTCAAACCTTAGAGAGCGCCCTCCCCCATTTCACATTTCTATGTATGTCTTGAGCAAGGGACTGCCAAACCAAAGTCAACAATTGGCTGGTCAGCTATATTTTCCAGTGCAGATTGGAATTTGTTTAGTGGCTGTTGTAGACATGAACCCAATATCAATGCAAATCATATACGAGGCAAATGTTGCATAGTTTCAAGGCCCATTCTGGAGCAATACAAAATAGGCTGCAGAGAAAGAAGCAACACTTTGTAGGATCTCTTAAGATGTCTTTCAAAGATGCCGATAAAACACCACCACAAACTGGATTAATTCAGGATTAATTTTAGGTGTTGTCAAGGACAGGTGGCAGATGCTTAATTTAATCAGGATGCTTTTAGTGTATACAGTGATGTACAATGAATGCATATTGGGGACAGGCTGGAATAGGACATTTTGCATTTTTTTATGTTCTTCGTGCTAGAAAAAGACAAGCATTTATTTTCCTTGTTCAATATGTACTTGTATATTGCAGGTACTCTTGTTTAAAGCTTGTTATTGACTGAACAACTATAGTTATTAATATAGTCCTTTCTATACCACACAAAAAATTTGGCCACAAGGCTTCCTTCTCCTTCAGCATTATCAGCATGAGCGAGCCCAGCAACCACAGTGCCTGCATTTGCCAGGCCTACTTGACCTGAGAGACAGGGGAGGCCATACAACCACATTTGGGACATGGTTGCAGAGCAATGGAATGGAAAGGACGGTCAAACTTTGGAGATCTGCTGCAACATATATATGCGTGCTGCAAGGAATGGAGGAGAGGCACATGAAACATGCTTCACATGTGCTCCTTGTTGTCAGGACTATACCTTTATATGCCAGTATATATACTTTTCTATGCCTTCATTCCCAAACCAAGCAGAACTCCTATTGGGTTCGAACCCAATCCCATTATAGGCTATGCTATACATTAGCCAATCAGAGCCCTGTATGTGCTGTATCAAAAACAAATTATGTTGTTGTTATCGAGGGTAAACTTTAGCAATATGGATTATATTGGCTTAGTTTTCTTGAATATATTTAGAGCTAAAAGTATATAAATATTATACCTAAAGTGACTCAACACTGTAAAAATAAAAATCCCCCCCATTTACCTTACTTATTAAAAAATAAACGCTTGATATGTGAAATGAAACCTTTCACCTGTTTGAAGCTCCCAGAAGAATTCTATGTAACAGAGACCCCAACACTGCTATGATAGCTGCTAGAGTGATTGGGTGACAGAAGTGTCAATCACAGACCAAGTAGTACAGCCCAGTAGCTGCCGAGGCAGTGGCACAGTACTTCTGGCTATGAAGAGGATTAGAAACATAGAAACATAGAAGGTTGACGGCAGAAGGAGACCATACGGTCCATCTAGTCTGCCCTTATGTGTATACTGTATGTACTCTTTATCTTAGGATAGATGTGTGCTTATCCCAGGCATGTTTAAATTCAGTGACTGTTGATTTTTCAACTACCTCTGCTGGCAGTTTGTTCCAAGCATCTACTACTCTTTCTGTAAAATAATATTTTCTAACATTGCTCCTGATCTTCCCCCCGACTAGCTTCAGGTTGTGCCCCCTTGTTCTATCATTAAGCTTCTTCTTAAAAACACTTCCCTCCTGAACCTTATTCAATCCTTTCACATATTTAAAGGTCTCAATCATGTCCCCCCTCTCCCTTCTTTCCTCCAGACTGTACAAATTAAGTTCTTTAAGTCTCTCCTGATAAGTTTTAAGTTTAAGTCCTTCCACCATTTTTGTTGCCCGCCTTTGGGACCCGTTCTATTTGAATAATGTCTTTTTGCAGGTAAGGTCTCCAGAACTGCACACAGTATTCTAGCTGTGGCCTTACCAGGGCTCTATACAGCGGCATCACAACCTCCCTCTTCCTACTGGTGATGCCTCGAGCTATGCAGCCGAGCATCCTGCTTGCTTTTCCCACTGCCTGGCTACACTGTCCACTCATCTTGCAGCTATCAGTAATCAGTATCCCTAAATCTCTCTCCTCCGAGGTCCTGGCTAACACAGTGCTGCCCATACGGTACTCAGAGCAGGGATTCCTTCTACCCAAGTGCATGATTTTACATTTAGAGACATTAAACTCTAGTTTCCACAGTTTTGACCATCTATCCAGTAAAGCTAAATCATTTTCCATGTTGCAGACACCTCCAGGAATATCCACCCTATCACTAACCTTTGTATCATCAGCAAACTTTTCCTACCAAGCCTTCTCCTATACTATCAAGCCTTCTCCTATCTCAGCTCTGACCGGGTGAGTATATTTTTTCATTGATTAGCTCATTGCAGCAATTAGATTAAGAAGGAGAGAGGGGGTTTGGAGGGGGTAATTTTTACAGCATAGGACCACTTGAACCAAGAGTATAAAAACATGTATTGACTATTTGAAGGCTATCTGTGGCCTACACTCCACATCCTGACATTTTCATTTTTAATTTTCAGTGATTAGCCAATGAATGCATATCTGCTAGATCAGGGGTGTTCAACCTTTTGAGCACGGGCTATATAAGCAATTAAAAACTGGTCGTTGGCCACAATGAATAGGTTCAGAATTTTACATTTTTTATTTTAAATAGCATAACAAAGATTTTCTATAACAATCAGGATATCCATTGTCTCCGACCAATTGGATTTTTTTTTACTCATAGGTCCTTCCACTACACCACTCCACATTTATATGTAACAATCCTCACATGCTTCCAATACACATACTGATTGCTTTACCTCTCCAAATATAAAGACACCATATTTATAGCCCATCCCTCCATCAATCCCAATTTGTACCTGTAATCCCTTATACTCCACTCATCGTAAAGTGGACCAAAACCCGGGATTTTCACTTTCCCAGGTTTTTGTCTGTCCCCCTGGGGCACCCCAGTTTGGGGTGATCCGCTTTGTGAAATCCCCCAGGTCGCTGAATCCACTTACCTCTCCTCAGGCCCACGCTACGGCTAGAGCAGCTGGCTTGAAGCCGCACTTCTGAGGTTTTGTTGCACTGTCAATGGTTCCTCCAAGCCACAACTGCCAGCTCTATTTACCAATGTGCCCCTCCTATATGACTCTCCTTGTAATCATCCTAACTGAGCCTCTATTTACCTTTACATGTCAATTCTATTTAACTCTCCCACTTTCCTCACAGCAGGTCAAGGGCCACATCAAATGGCTTTGAGAGCCACAGGTTGGGCATATGTGTGCTAGATAATGGGTTAAGCACTGGAAAGGGAAGGCATTTCAGCCAGTGTGCAATGTGGCCGCAGATGCCCTTTAAAGGCACACTAATGTCAAGTCGTCACTTCCTCGTTCATATATTTTGCAGCAAATGGCAGCTGGGCATGTGACCACCAGCAACCATTCAGGTTTGATATGCAAGCCCACTAGGCAAACCCAATTGATTACCAGCAGTCATGTGATTGGCAGCTCTACAATGAATGAGGAGGTGAACTCAATTTTCTATAGTGGCACTTTAAGCTTCATGCTGTGGCACATTTAGTACAAGCCATTTCTATTTTATCTTTGAGCATGCTTTTATTTAATAAAAATTGTTATCTCCATCATCTCCCTGTTTCATTAGTATAACCTGTAAATACAGCTAGTTGTACACTGGTACTTTAAATGTGTTTATTTTTGGTGTAAAACACCATCTCCTTGTTTATTTCCTGTTAATTAAAACTGCGGCACTGCATTTTAGCGAATTTGTTAAATTAGATTGTGGATATGAAATGTTTTCGGCAGTTTCCAATTAAATACAAGACATAACAGGAAAGCTGGCTTGGATTTGGGAGAGTTATATTGGATTATATACAGACCTTGTTTCCCATCTTCTGGAAATCCGTATGTGACTCTTTAATCGGCCCCCTTTGACCTGAACAAGCAGAATACTGATATCCAGCAAAAGAAGCTGACAAAGGCTTGAAGGGAAAACTTACGTTGACAGCATAATATTGGCAAGATTATGGAATTCCATTTATTGGGCTGTTGTAGTGAAAAGCTACAAGATTAGCAGCATCAGACTAACTATAATATCAAGTAGTTTTCCATTAAAAACAGAATAAAACATTAGTGAGTAGAAATGTCTGCATCTTGTGGTTGCTATGAGGCAGGTAGTACTGATGCCTCTTTTAAAAGAGGGTGTAATTTATGTGTAAATGAAGCACACATACAGCCCTTTGCCTTATTTTTAAGTATTGCTCTCAGTTATTTTTAATTTTCAAATTTGTCTCACTTCTGATCTGTTCTCTCCACACATTTGGCAGCCACCAGATAATCTTCAGATATTACAATTTTGAAGGAACCTGTAAAATACTTGTATCTTCAGCTGTCGTTCTTTGACTACCTCTCTTGGTGGAAAACACCACTAGCTCTAGGACATTAAAGAGTATTAATGAAAGCCTCTGGAATCTTTAAAACATACTCTTGCATTCAGATTTAACCTTGAGACAAATACAAAAAATTAAAAAAAAAAAAACCTCCTGGTCTCAACAGGGTTTTGCAGTTAAGGCTTTCTACAGATGGGGTGCAGAATTTTTCAAATTAGGTAGCGATTTCTGTATTATAATTTATAAATTACTATACCTTTATAGGGTATTCATTACGATGTGTCAGTCCTTGCATCATAAGGGCAGCTATGTATGTATTTTTTTATTCCCTATCTTACCTTTAGAACTGCTTCACTGCAAACCCCATTTTTTATAATTTCTAGAACTTTTTGTGTTGAATCAGAGAGATCTCACGTATTTATGATAGATGGGATGATGGAATGAGAGAACCTCTCCACATTTTAATACATTTGTAATAATGATGACCAACAAGTGTAGTATTCGTCAATGAATCCATAAGAACAACAATTGTCTTTAGGGAAAAGTACAATATAAATGGCTAGAAGTCCTTTCTTTGTAGCCAACACATGATGCAGATGAAACATAATCAGGCAATATGCAGCAGGCCCCATGAACTACTAATAACTAGGTTTTATTTATTTATGTTACCAACTCATGATTGATCTGCTAACATTGCTGATAAAAGCTAATCTGCGATAACATTGATGTATATTTATTGGAAATCTTTGGTCAATGATCAAGCAACCTAAACAGTTGCTGTGATGTTCTTCTCGGCCCAGCATGTTTCCTTGTGTCTGAAATGGCAATATTTTAATTGAGCATCCCATGCTGCTGCTGGCTGATGTCCAGCTTCTGATTAAATTGGGTCACCCAGTCCTGACTGAGTCAATAACCTCAAATATATCACTTCTTTTACCAATAGAAGCAAGAGAAGCCAATGACTGAAAACAAATGCTGTTTTCAGGTGTCAATGCAAATGAGTCAACACTAAACTTTTTACATGGATAAATGTCAGCTTGGATAGGGCACATATTTAATTTAACATTTGAACTTAATATACTTTGCTTATTTAAAAAAAAAATATATATATATAATATATATATAAAAAAAAAAAAAAAATATATATATATATATATATATACATGCCCATAGTACAATATAATATGTTATAGTCTAATTCAGGATCTTTTTACCATAGAAATGTTGGTGTGAAGGAAGCTAGCATCGCCTTATGGGCCAAGGAATGGTTTCTTGGCAACTGTAGCTCATGTTAAACCACCTTGGTTTCCTACATTCCCTCAACATCTCCTTGACATACAAGCTACCTTGGAGCAGATTTTCTTACACTACACTTTGCAGTTTCTGTAAAGAAATTGGTCTCCTTCTATTCTTTAAAATAGTCATTGATATTTGATATTGCCCAGAGCATGTTTTTGTGCCATGTTCCTTTATTATTAAGAGATTAGCTAGACATATCACGCACTGGCATATTAATAGTTGCCAACATCAGCTGCATTGTTAGTCTGTGCAGGCACACAGTATGCGCCTGATGGATTTGTGGAATGGCGGTGATTGCGTGGGTGACGCTTCTTTTTTTTTTTTCTTTTTTCTATTACATTACTTAGGAAGCTTATGCCAGCAGTAATAACTCGTAATGGGCAGTTCTAGAAGTAGACTCCCAGAGTCCAGCAGCAGGTTGCATGCAGCCTCCATCCGTCAGGAAGGCGACGGCAGAATCATACATAGTTTATGCACCATCTGAAATAAAGCCTCACAAACAACTCACAGGGCATGCCCATCTTGAGCTTCCAAACAAGTGTGTGTGTGAAAAGATAAGAGAGCTGGAAATTAATTCAGTACCTTCCACAGCTTTGGCCCAGTACCTCAGCCTTGAGATATTTCAATAGCGGAAGAATTTAAAAGCTGCATTTACTCTTCTGCACAGTATTCTGGGAATTTGTGCTTGCCATGCAAGACTAATATGTGTATTTCTTTTCAAGTAAAGCCTCTCTCCCAGCACACTGCCTCTCCCAAAGGTGCTTATGGCTTCAGGCTTTTCTGCTGTCTTATTAACCTCTCTTGAGCTGTAGCAGATCATGCATTCATTTTAATATTGGTCTACCGATCTGCCACAGCTATATAATAAAGTCAATACCCCTTGCCGTGCCATTTGGCTTAGAAAGGGCAAAATGTCCTTTTATGTCTGCTTTGAAAAATACAAAATAAAGAAAAAAAAAACAATAGCTTAAGCTTGATAATTGACCAAGGAAGCCAGAGCTCATCGAGTTAATATAAATCTCCCTTTTCTCCCCTCTCTGTTTCATTTAGCATGCGTCAGTCAGGGCTGCATTAGCAAACAGCTATTCACACTGTGTCTTCAGACTGGCAGGGGGATATGTTTTAGGGGGAAGTCATTTACCACAATCCCTAAGATGTAGCCTGGCAGAAATCCAATAGCTGTATGTGTGATATGCCTATTCAGGCTTTGAAATCTCAGGCTTTACATTCTTGAATGCACTGAAAAAAGCTGAAACTACCCCTATTGTTGATGCTTCTATAGCTTCTAGATCACACATGAAGCGTTTATTTACCATTTTTCGTTTTCCGGCTACTTTATTAAGGCCAGTAAACCCCTATTTGGTGATAAAAAGCATTGTCCCTGTTCGTGTATGCAGAATTCAGTTGGTTTTGCTTACACGTTGTTTTTAAAATAGGATGATAAAACAAGCGGATGAACCTACCTGTTACAAGCAGCATACATCCTCTGAAATTTCTTAGTTGAAGACCATGATGCACACTGAAGCCCTGGTGACAGTAAATACATTTATAGTTGGGTGCACTTGCAAATATCCTGCACCGTTCCCAGCGTTGTCTGCCTCCTGCTAAAATCCTTCATAGCTGCCAGTGCTTTGTTTCTCTGTCGCTGATGCTGACAATCCAACACAGAGATGCTGCTTGTGTGTAGACTCTCCCCTTCTCCTTCTTACTGTGGTGCTGGTGCTGATGGTTAGTGCTGCATCATTCACCCGATCAGTTTTTACACTGACATGGTGCTGCCTGCTCAGCGATCATTAATAACTGAACACCCTCCGCTCCCCAGAGAGAAGCCAATAGCTTCGGAGTGCCAAGATACTGTACTCACAGCTGCTCTAGTCTGGTTGGCTGAAACAACATGACTATTATATGACACTGCTGCTTAGGTACAAAGCCATGAAGCCAGCCCTTCTTCCTCCTCTTTCCTGGTGAACAGCTCATAGTGGTTGATCACATGTTCTGCTACTTTTTGATACTGGGATGAAAAATAACATCCCAATATGGACTCAATACATTCATTTATTAAACATTTCCTGAATATTTTACATGATATATGATAACACTATGTGAGACAGACCAATAGTTTAATTTTCGATAGAATTAATAGATAATATAATATTAAATAAATATATATATATATATATATATATATTAGTATTTATTTTACACTCTCTCTCTCTCTCTCTCTCTCTCTCTATATATATATATATATATATATATATATATATATATATATATATAATTTTTTTTTTTCCCCTCGTTAAGCTGTCCATACAGGGGCAGCGCTTCATTAAAATTGGGAATTGCTCAGAGCCGGAGGTGGGACTAGAGCAGGAAGAGAGCTGGCTCCTTTCTCATGTGTAGGAATAAGACCTGACAGAGCTGTACTGTGCTTATCCTTTTATTTATGGGTTCTTAGTTATGTTAGGGCAATATATGCGTCCAGGTCCTCACATCTGCTGCTTCTGGGGGACTGGAAAATGATGCCATCATCCGGGTCATACCAGATGTGGAAGAGCCAGTTGTAAGGGCTGTTGCGGGACATATCCCTTGGGACCCATACTACTTCAGCAGCAGTTAAACAAAACTGCTGGACTAAGGAACCAAATTCCCCTTTACTGCTAAGGTCACTCAGCTAAAGAGGGTTAGGTATTTGCAGCCTACAGGGGTTCATTTCCCTGTGTCCCCCTCTCCACCAGTTCAATTTTCTCCCAGGGCTTGGTGTTTTGTGTGTGTTTTAAATGTGTGCAGTTTTTTTGGCTCCAATTTTTGGGGGCTTGGCTTAACCCACTGCCAGGCAGGAAGTCAGTCTGACCAATGGGTGCAGAACATTGAGCACAGGAAACGTGCTTCACTGTGGCCTCACTCTGGTACACAACAGAGTATTGCCCGATCTGACCGCAGCACACAGCTGGTTAACGGGGCCCCCGGCGCCTTGCATTGCTTCCAGTTAGCCTACTATGTCCGCAGTATGCTCGTTTGGGATTTTTTCTGACTCTACTCTTCCCCAGTCGGATCAGTCATAGCCTCCCAAGGGTATTAGAATTCCATTTTCTAATTCGGACCCTTCATCTTCTGCTACTGGACAAGTATCTTCATTTTATTATTTCCGAAAATAATGGATCTTCTCCGGATTGTTGACAGAGACACTTCAGACACAAAGGCTACCAAGAAACACACTGCTTCTGTTTGCTTGTTCAAGTCAGAGGAAGTATTATCTGCTGATGATGCACCTGATACCTAAGATATCCATACTGGGGAAGATGCTTCTGACAAGGGTTATCAACCAGCCAACTAGAGGAGGACATTGATAATGTTATTCAGATCAGTAAAATAATAATTTGGGTTTAAGTCTACCACATTCTCTGTAGCTTTGGATAAGACTGAATCTGTTAATGGGGGTTTTCAGTTTTTTTCATTATTTTCACTGGCAGTCCAATCCTTTGGTAAAAGAGCCTGATCTCTGCAGGATGCCACTAATGAGGAACAGGATATTTTGCATGTGTTTATTACATTTGCCAATTTTTCCTGAACATTTAGCTGCTAGCATGAAATCTAGCAGTGTCAGTAACCCTGAGGCATGGACTTTTTTGGTGAATGATTGGGCAATTGGGGCATCTTCACCTGGTCAGGTGGGGAAGCAGAGTTTGACCAGCCGACGCAATACTGATAGGCTGCCCTATGGCAGCCTTAGAAGAGAACCCAGAAGAGGTGGCCGATACTTTGTTTGTTTAAAGTGGACCAAAACCCAGCTGGATCAGCCCGGGAATCTATAAAATTTCCTCCCCGCGGGGCAAAATCGGGATGCCCCACTGTATAAAACCCCCAGGTCGCCCACAACACTTACCTTTATCCCGGTCCAACGGCGAATGCGCGGGCCGCATCCCTGCTATCCTTCTAGCAGGGTGCGTGCCTGTGCATTTGTGAATGACCAGTGCAGATGCGCTCCCTGTTAGAGGGAAGCGCTAGATGCGGCTGCCAGCGCGCCAGGAGCCACTGAGCTTAGATGTCGCTCAGACGTGCATAGCTCAGCGGCTTAGAGTGCGCTGCTTGGACTAGCAGTCACACATGCGTGGTAGGACCGGGATGAGGTGAGTTATTGCGCGAGGGGTAGTGGTACAAAACCCAGTATTGTCAAAATCCTGGGTTTTGGTCCAGTTTAATATGCAGCAGCAAGGTGCTGCCTTGCTGCTGCATATTAAAGAGGGACAATAGACCATGGTTCATCTTTAAGGCAATTTTGACTGTGGTATTGGGTTATTTAGAAGCTGGGATGTCAGGTATTTAGCTAGATGGTCGCTCCCATGCAATCCAGGAGCACAGAATCCCATACCATCTGCATGGGGTTGAGCCCTCTCAATAGGCTATGTCACTGATAGCCAGAGGGGAGCATTAGGGATCAATTTACTAAGCTTTGATTTTTTTTTTTGCATTGCAAGAATAGGTTTAAAGCAGACCATCATTTTTGTAGTAGCACAAAAACCTACAATTTGTAATGGTTTCCATTTTTTGATGCATTGACACATTTATTTTTTGTAAAAAGAGATGAGGCTTTAGCTTTACAACCTTTATTTGTGAAGTAAAAAAGAATGGTAGTTGGGATCTTACCGTTTTTCTTTTAAGTTTGGCCTTAAAAATTATTTGAGAATATTTTCTGAAATGTGGTATATATTCACCCCCTATTTTGTTAAGGGGTTAATAGAGATAATGCAAATCATAAAATGTGTGCATTATGTTAGCTAATCCAAAATTGCCAGGGAAATTTGATCTTTCCTTTGTTAAATTGAACCTGGCTTTCAAAATTGTAAGTTGCTTTTTTTTAATACATGACCTCAAAATCACAATGGCTGCCTATATTTAAGATCTAAGACAAGGCTGTCTTTTGTACCAAGTAATGAGTTGTGTGAGACTGAATTGTTTAGGGGCGACAAAAGTTTAGGGGCTATTGTACCGTGATATCTTTTACCTTGCAAACACACAGATGGAAGTATTTTACTGCAAGGAACAGGAAAATAGGCATCCCAGAAAGATTTGCATGTAGAATCGTGAACACTGGGAGGATGTAACTATACTTTATTTTGGTCTCAAATATGTTTTGAAACAAGAAACAAATATATTTGTTGTTGTATGTGACATAACTTCAAGGAATAATCCATGAGTGTTATAAGAATAGTCAAAAGGAGTATAGATGAATTTCATCTTGCATTGTGATTTACCATCACTAGCTCTATTCAACAGTAAATTAGAACAAACTCATAAACTGTATTTATAGTGAACCAGATTCGAGGGCATCATTCATACAATTTAGCTTTCGTTGGGCAAGATTTTGGCAACTAGACAAAATCATATAACCCTTGTCTGTATAAAAGGACATTTTATTAAGCCCACATTTAGTTATGAGTATCCTAGAATGGGGGTGCAAATCTTTGCAGTGTGTGGGGTACTTAAAGCGGAGCAAAACCCAACTAGAGTCTTTTAGATTCTTTGGCTGGTCGAACAGGGTTTTAATCTGCTTTAAAGTCCCTATTCAGGCATGCACTAAAGTCCCCCATATTCCCTGTAGAAACTATGTAAAATTAGCCATTTCATAGCATTTTAAAATCTCTGATTATATTAAAGTACCAAATTTATTCTATGTAAAGCCACTGGCTTTGCTTCTATTTCTGTGTGTGGTTGAGCTGGAAAGGGCGTGTCATGCACTCTCCACTATGCTCTGAGCCAGGTACGGGACCACTCGTGTTTTTACTTACCAGTGTTTTAAGAGCTTCAAGGGACAGAGTAGCTGTGTAACTCTTTTTTTGCATGGTCCTTGAGGACTGGAATTGAAAGGTGGGCAAATTTTGGTGCCCTGCTATGTTTTCTAACCTGCCCTGTAGGAAATGGAGGAAAGGCACATATGACAGGTATCAAGTGAGCTTTTTGCTGCTTTATTACTACTGTTGCCTAGACTGTCCCATAAAGTCAACTTGTAAGCTGCTGCAGGCCACAATCCCACCCACCAATCCTAAATGCATTCAAATGACACATATCTTCTCACCCTCACATGCCAATCCCACCAGGCACCTACGCCCTGTACACACACACATACCCTTACATAACAAACTCCCCCACTCCTGACTATTATCACTCAAAATGTTTACAGTATGTCCTTCCATTGTACCACCCAGTTTTATGTGACATCCTTTACATGCTACAATTTTACATTTTGATTGGATTAGTTCTCCATATATATGAGTCCCATATTTTTTAGCTTTTCCCCCCTTCAGTCCCATCTTTTTTTATATATATTCTTTATTTTCAAGTTCAAAATAGATAAAACATTCTCGAACAATTGACAATGACTGTAATCAGACACAAGGTATCCAGAATCAGTGTAATAAAAGGTTCCCGACAAACTTCCATGTGCGTGCATTCCTTTGTCTACTAAAGAGTAAGTGGCTCTAGAACTGACCTTCAGCGTTTAACCACCCCTGGGCGCTTGCCACACCTCCCGCGACCAGTCCACTGGGAGGTCGTCTTTGAGCGGCACCCCACTGCAAGAATCCCGCACTGGCACCCCGGGGGCCCCCCCCACCACAGGCCTCACAATATCCATCACTCTTGTTCCCGGACACATCCCCTCGTACCGGGGTGATTGCGTTGAGGTAGAAGAGTTACACACCAGAAGGATAGAAGTAAAGGAAGAAACTAGAAAGAAGAGAACGGTATAGGAGTATGGTGCAATCGGCATTACTGATCCCTGTCTACTAACACCTTAAATTCTGGTGAATTTACAAATTCGATCCATCTGGACCATTTGAGACGATGTACCTCAGACGACTCATTACATGCTGCAGTTATGCCCTCAAACCTCTCGATTTTGTTCCTTCAGGCCCCTCTTAATCGCAACTCTATGCTTCTGTCTACACTGTTTCACTTTCCCAGCCCTGTGTTCCACTGAGGTTGTGATCCAAATCAATGGCTCTGAGGGTCACAAGTTGAGGAAGCCTGTCCTAGAAAGCCAGAATTTACATAGAACTGTCAACTAGAGTAATACCTGGTTCTACATTAAAGTAATATAGTACTATTGTCAGGGGGGGACTCTCCCCCTTTAATCTATTAGCAAGACAGTTTACATTACAAGATATAAATGCACAATGTCTCCAAAATATAAATATACAATGCATCAGCCCCTATTCAGATTATAGATGCACAGCGCAAAAATGCAATAGCCATCTCAAACATTTTAAACCTAAAGTGTCTTTCTGTGTTCACCTGCAGTCATTCTCCTATTGGCTTCTGGTTTCCTTTTTTTAACTCGTGGCAGAAGCCTTATATGTGGACCCTTGTTGCTTCTGTTTTGGCAGGATGGTTTGTGCCATTTCATTGGTTACACCGCCTCTCCCCCCTGTTACCTTTCTCGGGAGCTTAGCGGGAACATCTTGCTGAATGATCTGTGCAGTTACAATAAACCAAGTGTTTTTAATGCTGCTTGCTGTGTTCCACATAATTTTCTTGTCTAATATAGTATAGTTTTCTTTAACCTAAGGCGAACTCCTCTACTAGATTTCAGAGCTATGTCCCCCCCCAGCTGGGACCTATCCCTTATTGTTCCAAGTTTTATTTCATTTTGTTCACCCTTATGTCATCACAGACAAGTTCCAGGAAAGAGTGTGGGTGGGGGGGTCACTAAAAATCTGTTTTAAGCAATTACAGTAGCTACATCTTGGCATGCACTTGGCTTGCATTTAAACAATGTTTTATTTAAGCAGGTGTTACTGCA
This sequence comes from Gastrophryne carolinensis, assembly GCA_027917425.1. Lineage (NCBI taxonomy): Eukaryota > Metazoa > Chordata > Amphibia > Anura > Microhylidae > Gastrophryne > Gastrophryne carolinensis. The sequence goes on along the minus strand of CM051238.1, from coordinate 203,708,403 downwards.
CACAGTAATTGCAGTAATTACGTAGGATAATATGATCACATGAATAACAAAGATAAATGACATCAGAGAATAGTGCAGTATGAGGGACTAACTACCATGACACTTAAAGTGGTCAACCCCCCCCCCACATGCATAACCCCATTCAACTCCCAATTTCACTTACTGTTAAAAATTATAAAGTGCACTGCAAAAAATGAAAGTCACTGTTGAGTGAATCCTATGACCTATTTTTAAATCAAGAGAACACATGACAGGACCTACAGGGCACAAAGTGGATATTCTATTACAAAAAGCCTAAGAAAAGCATAACGTAGGTCAAAGGATCAGTAGAGACAGGTAGTTTAAGCAGAGAAAGATAAAGCAAAAGGGATGAAATTAAAAATGGAACCATAATCAACCAAGCAAAGTTAAGGAGTCTTGTGTTTCTGTTATTTTGGGGAGTTCACTCTAACTCTAACTAATAGTACTCTATTCTTGTGTACTTCTCCCCTCCCACTCAGTCCACACTGTCCAGCCAATGTAACTACATTTATTAGCACTGTCTTTTTCAAATGATGTTTGAGTTCTGTATGTAAGGTTTTTGCTAGTGTGAATACTTGACCTCCTCAATACTTTGCATAACTCACATTCAGAAAAGTGTGCAGCTGATGATTTATAAAAACTACTGTATCAAAAAATAAACTTTTATTTAACAGACTTAAGACTTTTCATACTGGCCCTTTAGGAACTAAAATACTCTCTCTGCTGGTTCCTAGTTTTTCTCTGTCTCTTTGTCTTAGCTTTTTCTTTTTTAGTAAGCTCTGCCAGAGCATGGCGTCCAAGCAAACCCACCCTCCACCACCACAATGCCGAGGCTTCTACTCAAATCTTGTGCTCTGTAAGTTTTACTTACTCTCCCTGCTTAGTCCCGTCACCTGACAGTCCTCCATTGTGCTGTTTTCCCACACCCATTAATTCCTTTATCTTGCCAGTCCGGTTTCCTGCTATGTTGCTGCACATTGCAAGTGTCTTGCAGGTGAACCCATACTCCATTGCTAAGGTTCTTTGTTAGGACCAGCTGCCACTTAGACGCCGTTTGTAGCCAGTGGGTTCACATCAGTAATCACATTTTAGATGTTCTCTTCCCCTTGAGATGCCTGGCATACAGTACAGTCACTTTAGTGTACATACAAATGCCTTAGTGCACATTGTCAATTCGGCTGTGATCCAAGCACGGATTTCCTCTCGACTGATCACTATCATGCAGGATAAGCCGGCTGGTGAGACGACTGTTTGATCATCAACTGGAAGAACAGAAAAGAATTATAAAACAAGATCTGCAATGTATCATCCTATACTTTTTACAGGAGTGCTTTCCCAAAAATGGCCTTTGCTTACCCTGATGAAGGTAAAGTAAATGGTTTAAAATAGTATCATATATATCCAAATCACCCCCCCCCCCAAGTAACTGCATATAATATGTTGCTATTTTGTTAGTGAAGGGTCTTTCTTATTTATTACTGCAGGTATATAGTATGGGACTATTTTTAAACTGAATATAAACTTCAGGTTTTGTTGGAGTGGATTTTTTTTTTATAGTTTTAGCTTTAGATGTGTCTAAGGAAAGAGACCCACTGTGTTATAATAGTTGCTACGTTTCAATGCTGATGATGTTACTTATTGATTCTTCTTTAAATTAAGTTCACATCTCCAGTCACCAAGCAGGAAGTTATGCTAAATGTCCAAATCTGTGGAACAGACCATCATTATTTGAAAAAGAAAATAACATAAAAAATATGTTTTGTCTAGTTTCCCATTGAATGAACATGTTATATGAAAACTACTACAGGTACCATGTTGCTTTTAGCATGGTTAAATCTTAAAGGTCTACTTTCTTCCTACTATCAAAATAATAGATGAAGAACAGTACGTAAGCTGGCAATATGTAGGTAAAATTCCTGGATATAGACAAATAAAAGAAAAAGTCCTTGTCCAGCCAAACATTAACTTCCCCCTACTGTATCCCCCTTGTGGACAGTGTAAAATGAGGCATTTAAAAAATACTGATTATATGTAAATAGATTATGTATTTGAAGTGAAGCTGCTATCTTGACTTCAGTTTCTGGGTGTGACTGACCTGGGAAGGGTGTGTCATCTGGCAGCTTTATGAGTTATGAGCATGCTCTACTGTGGTCAGAGTGAACCAAGGTACAGAGTGGCTGTTGGCCACTTTTATGGGTGGTCCTGGAGAAATGCAAGTAAAAGAAGGGAAAGCCCTGCTGTGGCTTTTACCCTGCACTTCTAAAAATGGAAGAGAAGCACAGCACAGGAGAAGCACATTCGATGAGCTACTTCCTGCCTTAATATTGCCAAATAGGTTTACAGTCCCTTTTGGACATAATTTGGTCTTTGGCATGAACCCTCTATAGCTTGTGTTTGCACTGTAAACTTCTCAGATGACCCTGAGGATGCAACAACCCACCATGCTATATATGCCTATACATTTTATATGAGCGTCTTAAAAACACTGGAAAGCTTGACTGCTTTGAGGAATAATGCTATAAACACATTTTATTAAGAAACCTCAAAGAACGTGCAGTAAATAGAACAAAGCACATGGCTCTGTGACCAAAGGGCTATTATATAAGGTAAACATTAAGCCAACTCAGCTTTGCACAAAACCAGGAAACCTGGGTGCAGAAAAAATGGCATTGAGTGCTCTAGGCTCCATTTTCAAATATCTTACTGTAACAAAGGCAGTTTATTACCAAATTTTTGTTAAATGATGCACAATTTATATTGAAACACTTGGTGGATTGAGCAAAAATGAATGCCACCCTCTCAACAGAGTAACATAAATTTTCTTTAGGTGGATGAAAACCCAGGATTTTCACTATGCCGGGTTTTGGTATGTTCCCCCCTGTATGAAACCCTGCCGTTCGCCAAGTAAACTCACCTCTCCTCGGTCCAACAGTGCATGCAAGGCCTCTGGTCCAATCAGCTTCTCAGGCCATGCATATTAATGTGCAGCTGTAGAAGCTGAATAGCTGTAGAAGCTGAATAGAGTCCCAGCCGCACACATCGGCAGCACGCTGCATCACTTGAATCCTTTGGCTTGTGCATAGCCACGCACAGCCATCCAGTTGTAAAGGGTGTGAGCGCGCACAGCTGACAAGGGAAGCGAGCGATGATGCCACTGTGGGCTTGACGGACAGGTAAGGATATCAGCCAACTCGGGGGGGGGGGCAGAGTGGGGAGAGGGAAACAGGTGGCCCTTTTATCTAATAGACTCCAGGGCCTGTTTTGGTCCACTTTAGATGGATATATTTTGGTCCATTTATAGCAGGTTGAGTTGCAAAGCCTCTACCAAAAATGCAGAGGATCTCAAAATAATTTGGATAACCCCTATAATGTCCCTCTGTACTTTGTTAGAATGTTTCCTGCTCCCTCCGATTTACTGATATTACTATAAATATATCCATACTTTTCCCATTTCCTGAAAAATATATGTCTTTATTCCATATAGCTCAAAGACAAGGATTGAAAAGCGCCAACCCTGCTCATGGCGCCTTCACAATCGTTCAATAGAAAATGGAGTGTTTGTCTGAAAAATCTGTGTACAGCCTGTAGGCATTCTTTCTTTTATGGAGAAAGACTTTCATCTGTTGTGCAAATGAGTCATAGGAGCATAAATCATTTGAGGACAGGCAGGTGTATAGTCTAATCCAGTAAAGTATGTGTCTTTTTACTTACTGACAAGAGATCCTCTTTACATTAATGACAGTTTTTGATATGCAGCAGCAGGGGGCCCAGATTGGAGTGCTCGGCTGTGGATCAGCACTACTAACATTAGTGTGCAGCCCCCTCTGTGCAAGCCTGATGGGCCCTGGAAGTGGAGGATGTCTCCGTTCTTTAGTTTAGTGATGCCAGTGCACAGCGGGAAGGGAGGGGCAGTGGCTCTGCTGCTGCATATTAAAGAGGGAGTCTGGTCATTCTGGACCTCTTTAATTGGTTCTCACTTTTATGCACGTCCAGAAAATAGAATACATTTATACATTATATTGATATTAAAGCCCAATATTTCAACCAGTTATCATGGAAAGTGAGGTTCCTTTGTATTTTTTTGTCTGTGATCTGTTTAAGGTGGTCCAGCTTCACTTCCTGTTTAGTCTAGACCTAAGGCGGACTGCGAGTAAAAAGTTTTGTAAATTGCTCTCCTAAACCCTGTTTCTCGCAATCAGCGATGTAAGCTATTTGAGGGCCTTGACTCCATGCAAATGTTGGGGAATTGCAGGCAGATTCTATGCTCAAGAACTGAATCGGAGCGGCCATCTTGCCACAATTCTGGCAGGTCTGATTCAGGCCTTCAGCCTGTGTTCCATTCAGCTTTTCTGGCGTCAGATCAGCTTAGTAAAGCAGAATAGATCGTAAGATGACCACGCAGGCACCGACTGCAAAGAAAAATTACCAGGATACTGAAAGTTTTAAGAGATTTATGAAAACAGGTTTCCCAAATGTGTATGCTGTCCTATGTGTCTTATCCCCATTTCCTGTAGAGATAGGTAGAATCTATAGAAGGGCTCCAAAGTTTGCCAATTTCAGAATTAATTTTAGAATTTAGAATATGTAAGGTTTTTACATATAACCATAGAATGTGAGATGCTTAGAAATGGATTATTTTACACTATTTCCAAGGGGGGAGGGGGTGGGAGTAAGACAGTGTGTGCCTGGAGAGGGACTGTAAGTTTATGTTTGGTGGTTGACTTTCAGAATTTGGGTTTAAAAACAAATATATTGGAATTCCTTTGCAATACATATCCTATTATACTTTTAATTCTATTTACTTTGAGGATGATGAATGCATGTTCAAGTTTTATGTCATTATTTTAGTAAATCCTTTTTTAACCCTAAACTTCATATTTGTTGGGTGTCCGTGTCATAGGTCTGTGTGTGCCCGATATGATGCCTTCATAGCACACTAGTACAGAAATGCCCAACCTGTTTCTCTGGTGCCACAATAAATGTGTTCTGCTGTTGCCTTGAACAATACACGGTGCCTCTAGGACTTCCACTATTCTACAATACAATTCTACCATTAAAAGTAGAGTCTGGTGTCACCATGCTTTTGGATTAAAGATAAAGCAAATTAACTACCTAAATAATCAAAAGCTTTAAAGCTGCAATATAGCCATTTTTTGAAACCACATACTAAACTGCCCTCTGCTGCCTTGACTCAGCAAAGCCCTGGGGTCCAAAGTATGGTTGTTATGGTACTATAAGTGCCGATGCCCCAAGCTGTAAACAAGACATTGGTTAACTGTGGTCAGCTAATGATGCATGTCCTTATATCCAATCAGTTTAGGAGTATGCTCCGGTGACTGGCTATTGAGTTGCAAACCCCCGTCGGCCCAGGAATTGAGACAGCAGAAGGGCAGGTAAATAGCTCAAAAAATATGTCTTCCAACAGGGACACTCTAGGCATATGTAAGCACTTGAACAAGAGTATCAGTGGGCCCTGGTGTGTCACATCACCATTCAGCTCCATTGCCACTGATGGATCCTTCTCTGCTGCTGTTCTCCCTAACGTCCTCTCTTCCTTTCTCACAGCCATCAATCGTCCTCTAGTCCTCGCCACCTTCTCTGCTGTGGCTGATGGGCCTTTTTGCCTTCTCCACTGTCACCAACCATCCCCCTGAACTCGCTGCCTCTTTTACCATCACTTAGGAGTCCACTGTTTCTTCCAAATGTTCTTTGACCCTCACCACCTACTCCACTGCGGCTTAAGGGGCCACCACTACTGCTGCTGATCATCACCACCCTCACCAGCTTTTGATCTGCCATTGATCACCCTCTATTTCTCACCACCTTCTCCATTTCTGCTGATCATCCTCTGGTTCTAAGGTCAGTCATGAGCAAGTCTGCACATGGCACACTAGAATTATCCGGTGACTTAGTCTGAGCATAAGTGGGCCCCTAAAGAGTCAACGGGGCCCTGGAACGTGCCCAGGGCTGGTGCTGGCCCTGCCTACAAAATGTACCATACTGTTGTACGGTATCTTTCTATGATGTGAGGGGGGCACTACATGCTTGGTAATGATCAGTTGGGGGTGGGCAGTGTATGCTAAATTTGAGGTAAGGCTCAGGGATCACACTTAGGCTTCCTCCCTGTAAGTGGTTGTCTTCCGCTGCTTTAGTTTCTACACTACATGCACTGTGCTTGTTGTGCTTGTTGCGGTATTGTTTATTTGGCAGCACTTCATTTGAAGAATAGTAACTAGCTGCTAAAAGTAAAAGCTGTTCTTTGCTTTATTATATATGAATTAATGCAGCATCCCAAATAATACCTTACAAATCAACTGCCTTGTCGAAGAATAATGTTCACATAGCAACGGTTAACATGCAGATTTATTCCTTCCCCAGAAAGTTATTATACTACTGAGGACTGCCTTTGAAATATCTGTATATTACTAAATATACACTGCCATTTTCAAAGTCCAATTACCATCATTACAGAAGTGGAGCAACTTTGCACAAATTGCTAATTAATTACCACTTATTGTCGGAGCAAAAATCATGCATGTTAACCTGTTCTGCATAATAAAGAAAAATCTGCATTACTTCCCTTTAGTGGAACAGTGGAACACATTTCAGAAAATAATTACATTTACCCATGAATAAAGGTTGAGTTAACATGAAAATATTATTAAACAGTATCTGGTCACATCCCCCTCTCTTTTTCTTTCTTTCTTTCTTTCTTTCTCTGTCTCATCTATTTCTGAATCTATTGTTCTCCACTGATAACTCGTATGTGGTAGGTAGATGATCCACCAACATGTCCGCTGCTGCTGTCAGAAAATTCAACCTTGGCCAATAAACTATATTAGATCCCTGGCAGGTGGTGAGTTTCATGGAATGATTGTCTGTTGTTAAGTGGAGTTGGTATGTAATATTAAAAAGATGCACATTTTTTGTGTTTACATCACAAAAATGAGCTAGTCTGTTCTTTTTGCAATAATACTCTTAGTGCACAGTACTTATATACAAAAACATCCGTTATTGACATTGAACCTGCATTAAACCTAATGTTGTATTGTGTATATTTCTGCAAATTCAAATATACATTGGCTAGAATGGGAAAGAGATCATTCATCACTTTTCTAATATTATTCTGTTTGTCTTTTTAGATTTTCCAATTTCCTTTTTAGGGTCTTTGGTCATAGTCAAGTAGAAAAGTTTGTGATGCCAGCTTAACCCCCACAACTCACCCGAACTGGCAAAGTGCCTGGTTAGGAAAGTCCACATTTCCAACATAAGCAGGGTAAAATCAGGCCACACAGATGCACAATTCGTTTCAAACCCCTATGGGCCCTTTTAATGAGTGAGGTCCCATAAAGGCTTGAACTTATCATGTGCCAGTTTGTACTCTGTGGTTGTATAACGTTTACATTGAAATTCAGTTAAGTTGGATTTTATTGGGACCGACAACTTCATTCTTTCTGTCATTGATCATACATGTCTATTCGCCCCAAGTCTGGTCAAACACGTCTTAAGGCTAATCTCTGTAAATCTGAGGTCACAGGTTAGCCCAGCTCCATGAGATCTGGGGCCTGCATAAGATGACGAGGATCCCTTCCAAACCTCTTATTTCTGGGTTTCCTGTGCCAATTGCTGAGGTAAACTTGGTTTATCCAAGTTGTATGGTTGACTCAATTTTCTTTCCTTCTCTGGGTGGGCTCTTTTCTACACTCTTACAAATTGAAGCTATGTGACATGGATGGAACAGCTAGTTGTCAGTCTGCTGGCAAGTTGGCCAACCCTTTGCACAATATACCCTTAAAATGATTATTTTAAATATACCAAGAGTTTAGCTGTTTATGCTATTTATTACGGCCATTTCAATAATTTAGCAGTTTAGTCACTTGTATTAGTAGAAAAAACTAACTTTGCTCTATTGATCTTGAGAGAAAGAAGGTGCTTAATCAGAATGTGTATTTCTTTAAAAAAGGTCCATGACACTTTCCTTTTTTCCTACCGTGAACCCAATGTCTGTAATAACAAAATTCATGTCACCCAATGCTTACCACCTCCTCATTCATTGTATGGTTGGCATTTATGTGGCTGCCTGTAACCTACTGGGTTTGCTGAGTGGGCTTGCACATTAAACCTGAATGGTTGCCAGAGGTCACATGATTAGCTGCCATATAAGTGAATGAGGAAGTATTGACTTGACTTTACTTCCTCTTTCCTCTTTACTTCCTCTTTACCTATCATTTTGGTTAATGCAGGAAGAATGTGAGACTGGGTCTGGGTCCCAAATAAAGCAAAACCTTGACCTTTTCCTAATTATTTAAACATTTCCGGAAACATATAAATTTGAATTTAAAGGAGACGTATCTCAAAATGTGTAATATTAAATATCCATATAAACACGTTGAAGAGGAAGCCACTTATACACTCGAACTAAATAAAACTCCCGCCCAGCTTATGGTTTACATCTCCTGGTAGGAATAAAATCTTGGTGTTCCAGGTTTGAGGGTATCAGCGGGGACAGAACCTGTGACTTTTTGTGATGCCAGTTGTATAGGTGACCCCCTCCTCCCGCCACCCAGCATATGGAGTTTAATGGAACCAACCAGCAATTGGAATTCGCAATACTATGCACTCACAATAGCATATTTCTAAAAGAACCCCCCAAACAATTCTCAAATAACCATCTCCACTTCAACCATGTTAACATTTTCCTATCCTATTTAAAGATAAAAGATAAAGATCTTACATTTCAGATTTAGCTATGTATTCAACAGTTATTTATTTTCAATGCTCTATTTCAGCCCAGGACAGCATTTTGTTTTATATGGCACGTAATATTTGTATTTAATTGTTTAATGAGTTTTATCATGGTATTTGGACATTTGAATGGGTTGTGGCTGTAAAATAAAACAGACTGTAAATTTCACATTGTGACATTCCAGTATTACTATATGTGCAGCTCAAGTATGTAAGCTGCATGTATCTTGTAAGGGGTAGATTGTCACTAGGGCTAGATTTTGATAAAGAGAGTATTTAAGCTGTTGTTTTAAATTGCTAGCAGCAGAAGCAGCCTTATATACGCTGTCTGCTAGTGGCAATATGACATTCCTAAACAGGCACACTACCGTATATAAAAGACGTGAAAGGCTTAGCTGCAGTTTCTATTCTTCCGCCACCACTAACAAGAAATAGCTGCCACATCCTCTCACACAGTGCCTAATTTGTTGGAAATGAAGGTGTTTGGGATCAGACTCAGGTATGACACATATTGCACTTACAACCACTAACCCTTTGCCCTCTGGGTCTTAATATCCTGTTGAGGACTTATTAGTTTCACTACCTCAGGCCTATAAGAAATTAGAGCTTAAAATTGCTTGTGTACTTGGGGGATACTAAAGTAGATGATTGTTTGCATTCAAGTTAATTGCTCCCCCACACATTACAGTCCACTGGGACACTTATTCCATAGGCCTAATCTATCTCCATACTGATCATTATTACATGTTAAAATGGAAGGAAGATCTGGGACATATATGCACAGAAAATCAATGGCAGCACAATTGTCTGTCATTTAGTAATTTAGTAACACTTAATGCAATATTCTAGCCCTCAAACTCTTATAATGTACTTATGAGGTGGTATTATACCCATGACAGCCTAAATACATTCTACCCATCCATATCCCTCAATTGTTTTCATGGTTACACTAAGCCTGGGTCCAGACTCCACCATTGGCCTTTCCACAAACTCCAAACAATATGGACTAAAATATATATATTTTTTATCCTCCCTCATTTTCATTTCCATCCCTCATTGTTTACAGCAGCTAAGCAAACTCTATAGACAGATCTTGGAGAACCTCAAATATCCCTTGAGGTGGAATAACTTCTAAAATCTCAGATACTACGATCAACTAGACATTTTATGATATCTACTTAAAGCACTATGATACATTCAAACATGTTTGGTAGTTATGGTTGCAGCTCAGAAATATCACAGGTGTAGACTTTATCCCTTGAGAACCTTCCCCAGTAATAATTTTCTAATGCTGATCTTTGCACTAGGTCGGGAAGGAATAGCCGCAAAATCATATACATAACAAATGGTTAGTGTCCATCACACCTCTTCCCCAAACTAACTTTTTCTTTTGCTTTATCCACTCCACCTTCAACCCAATTTCTCCTAATGACTTTATGATTATGATAATCTAATTAATCCTATACACTAGCCAGCCAGCGTTTGCACCTGTCATCAGATGTATTCCATCTTTAAAAATCCAGGATATATTTCCTTATAGTTTTATATGACATAGGAATGGCAGAAAGGTGAGTTGTGTGGGTGATCTAGGTGGTATCACTTGGCTGGGTATCCCAAATCGGGATGTCCCAGGAAAATGGACCCATCATAAGTGTAGTGAAAATTCTGGTAAAAGGTCCACTTTTAATAAAGAAGCCCTCATTATACAGCAGACGTGCTTTAGATAGAGAATTAAAAGCTAACAAAGTATACAGAGCTATACAGATTGTTTGCCATTCTGCTGCTCTGGCAAGCAGTTTTAGGTTGCATTTACTATTTTGAGATGTGGTATGTTCTGAATCACTTCCAGGGTAGAGATGTAGCACACTTTTCTCACCTGGTTCTCAAACCCCTTTATGTCTAAATGTTTAGTCCTCTGGTGTATGGAAATGTGTGCAATTTGTTTCTTTTGAATTTGTGCAAGCACATGGGGTGTGGGGTCTAGGCTGTATTGCAAGGTCTTGACCCTTCCACCCCATGGCTTGCACTTGAGGTTTAGGGCAACCTCAGGTAAGCCTGCTCCCAATTTATCTATTGCTTTGTATGTCCCAAATGGGGATCTCAGAGATTAGAGTTAGGACTGCACCTCACAGGGGCACCTTGGCACTGGTGGTGCAGTTTAAGCATACTTCTGCAGATGTGTGTGACCGAGCCCTCTGTTTTTACCAGATTTAGAGACAGATTATAGGTTGGTCTGCAAGTTAACAGGGCTGAGTGCTGTGGCTCCTTTAAGACTTTTGTATCCGTATTGGCCTGCTAACGTGCACCTCCCAGGCTAGTTATAAAATGGTCTGAGCGGCTGCCACCCCTCCTTTGTTTTTTTTAATTAGTAATAAAGGGAAAATCCACTGTCAATGGCATTTTTGGGGATATCCTTTTAACACAAAAATATACTTTATATACTGAACTGGTCTTGTATTTTTCCATTTTTTATGTTGGCAAATGTGTGTTTTACGGAATTAGTTTTCATTACCTACAATCACACACAGAACCCTGCTGTTGGGCATGTGTAAAGTTAAGTGAGCTCCCTCACCTCAGCAGCAACCATAGCAGCAGTGTACTGTATGTACAGAACCCAATACTCTCTTCTCGTAGATCTTGGTGTACAGACTTAGTGTACAATTGCCAATAGCTACAGATTGCAGGGCGAGTTGCTTCCATAAAACACACATTCGCTAGCATAAAAATACTAGATAAGCTCGGGACCTTGGGGACAATTTTGGCACAAAAAAACTATTTACAAAAGTTTGTTCCTTCTGCAGAGCTTAAAACTTGTTTTGGTGTGAACTTATTTAAAGAAACAGCATTTATTTTATGTATATACTCTCTTAAATACATGCATTAAACAACACAAATATTTACTTATAGTTTTTGTCACAAGATGTATTTTCCTTTTTCTGTTAAAGCACGGGTTCTTTTGTGTCTAATCTTGGCACACAGAGGTTAGCAGTTTTGAAGTGGGTTAGTTAGCTCCTTAAAAGTACCACTGTGCAGCCAAGACAAGGCTAAAGGTGTCTCCCCAATTAAGTGGAATCCCTATGGTATCATCTGTCAGTAATAAGATTTTTCAGTCGACCAACCTTACAGTTTTTAGAAGATGGAAAACAGAAGCAGTGCCTATTAATAATGTTGTATATAAATGGACAGAATAAAATCTATTAGCTGCTGTTACTCTGCTCTGAACTTATACCCATTGTTGTATCTTCTTATGAAGGCTTTCAGTGTATTCATTAATTAATTTAAGATTCAATTTATGTAAAGTATTTTCTTGCATTGTTGCAAAAAACAAACATGTTGCTCAAATTAACACTATTTACTTAAAGCGGATCAAAACGCACACTGCCACTCCTCTTAGTCTGAGTCTGTAGAGAAACCAAAAATATGTTTAATTTGTGTTTTTAGCTTTAGCTTAGATTGTGTGTGTTACATCACTCACCTTCTCCTTGCACCTCAGGTGCTTGTTCTGGACTCTCCTGTCCTTGCTCCTCACCCGCGAGTGCTGCTGGACCTCCTCATCCTCTGATTCCCTGCCCAATAGCTGTTGCTCCTCCTCTGCAGGTTGGTCCAGGGGTGGTTGTTGGTGCCTTGCAGAGGAGGTTGAGGCCATTGGCACTGGTCTGCCACCACCTCCCCGTCTCACAGATCTATTCAGCCTTGGCCGGACTCCTCGCCTCCGGGTGGGCCTTATTCTGTATTGATACTAGCTCACTAGAAGAGAATAGCATTGTTATAAACACAGGCCTGGCTAAGGTCAGTGTATTCCTAAGATGTAATGGAAAGTAACTTACTTGGAAATAGTTTCCTGAAATATCTCCTCACCCGGGGCTTCCTCCTCCGTTTAAGGTCCGACCAATGCTGGATGATCTGGGTGAATGTGAAGGTGGTGTCAGATTCCTCCTCCAGTACAGCCACGATATCCAGTGCCAATGACCGCTTGGCAAAGCAGTTGGGCAGGAAATTATAGCCATGGGTGATCATCATCTAAAAGGTGGATGAAATACAGATGTTATTAAAGAAAGCATCATACACATAAGATAAATGATCATAGCAGGTTATTATTATCACTACTAGGGATGAGCGAATCGATCCGGACGAACCCGGATTCGATCCGAATTTCAGGAAAAATTCGATTCGGATCGAATCCGAATTTCCCCGCGATTCGATCACTCGAAGTTTTCCTTTAACATCCATTCATTTACATTACAGGCATTCTAAGATGGCGGACGGGACATGTCTGGACATGTATCCCGCGCCAGTGCAAGCTGGGGCAGTCACATGCAGCCTATCAGCAGCCAGCAAGCCCGGTGACGTCACACAGCGGTATTTAACGGCGGCCATCTTGCTTTTCCTCATTTCTCTATTGCATTCGTGACAGACAGACAGAACGCTGTGTAGCTGAGGCAGTTAGACAGGCTGGAGACAGGGACAGACAGGGACAGGCTGGAGACAGGCAGGAGACAGGCAGGAGACAGACAGGAGACAGACAGAAAGCCAGGGAAAGGTAGGAAAAACGGAGCTGGCTGACAGGGAGATTTTTTTTTTTCATCCAGCCTTTGTTAGCGTTTTCAGGCTGCTTATAGTAACTAACTGTGCATATATACTGAACTGATCTTAAGTCTGCTGTGAGGCATCCCATTCTGTGACTAAAGCAGCCTCTGTTTAAGACCATATAAGCATTTGCTCTTATCATATTTGAAATTAGGCCTGATAAAGACACTTTTGCTGGCCAAAGCACTACTGGACCCTGCCAGCTCGATTCCTGCCCGGGGCATCCCATTCTGTGACTACAGCAGCCTCTGTTTAAGACCATATAAGCATTTGCTCTTATCATATTTGAAATTAGCCTGATAAAGACACTTTTGCTGGCCAAAGCACTACTGGACCCTGCCAGCTCGATTCCTGCCCGGGGCATCCCATTCTGTGACTAAAGCAGCCTCTGTTTAAGACCATATAAGCATTTGCTCTTATCATATTTGAAATTAGCCTGATAAAGACACTTTTGCTGGCCAAAGCCCTACTGGACCCTGCCAGGTCGATTCCTGCCCAGGGCATCCCATTCTGTGACTAAAGCAGCCTCTGTTTAAGACCATATAAGCATTTGCTCTTATCATATTTGAAATTAGGCCTGATAAAGACACTTTTGCTGGCCAAAGCACTACTGGACCCTGCCAGCTCGATTCCTGCCCGGGGCATCCCATTCTGTGACTACAGCAGCCTCTGTTTAAGACCATATAAGCATTTGCTCTTATCATATTTGAAATTAGGCCTGATAAAGACACTTTTGCTGGCCAAAGCACTACTGGACCCTGCCAGCTCGATTCCTGCCCGGGGCATCCCATTCTGTGACTAAAGCAGCCTCTGTTTAAGACCATATAAGCATTTGCTCTTATCATATTTGAAATTAGCCTGATAAAGACACTTTTGCTGGCCAAAGCACTACTGGACCCTGCCAGCTCGATTCCTGCCCGGGGCATCCCATTCTGTGACTAAAGCAGCCTCTGTTTAAGACCATATAAGCATTTGCTCTTATCATATTTGAAATTAGCCTGATAAAGACACTTTTGCTGGCCAAAGCCCTACTGGACCCTGCCAGGTCGATTCCTGCCCAGGGCATCCCATTCTGTGACTAAAGCAGCCTCTGTTTAAGACCATATAAGCATTTGCTCTTATCATATTTGAAATTAGGCCTGATAAAGACACTTTTGCTGGCCAAAGCCCTACTGGACCCTGCCAGCTCGATTCCTGCCCGGGGCATCCCATTCTGTGACTACAGCAGCCTCTGTTTAAGACCATATAAGCATTTGCTCTTATCATATTTGAAATTAGCCTGATAAAGACACTTTTGCTGGCCAAAGCACTACTGGACCCTGCCAGCTCGATTCCTGCCCGGGGCATCCCATTCTGTGACTAAAGCAGCCTCTGTTTAAGACCATATAAGCATTTGCTCTTATCATATTTGAAATTAGCCTGATAAAGACACTTTTGCTGGCCAAAGCCCTACTGGACCCTGCCAGGTCGATTCCTGCCCAGGGCATCCCATTCTGTGACTAAAGCAGCCTCTGTTTAAGACCATATAAGCATTTGCTCTTATCATATTTGAAATTAGGCCTGATAAAGACACTTTTGCTGGCCAAAGCCCTACTGGACCCTGCCAGCTCGATTCCTGCCCGGGGCATCCCATTCTGTGACTACAGCAGCCTCTGTTTAAGACCATATAAGCATTTGCTCTTATCATATTTGAAATTAGCCTGATAAAGGCACTTTTGCTGGCCAAAGCACTACTGGACCCTGCCAGCTCGATTCCTGCCCGGGGCATCCCATTCTGTGACTAAAGCAGCCTCTGTTTAAGACCATATAAGCATTTGCTCTTATCATATTTGAAATTAGGCCTGATAAAGACACTTTTGCTGGCCAAAGCACTACTGGACCCTGCCAGCTCGATTCCTGCCCGGGGCATCCCATTCTGTGACTACAGCAGCCTCTGTTTAAGACCATATAAGCATTTGCTCTTATCATATTTGAAATTAGCCTGATAAAGACACTTTTGCTGGCCAAAGCACTACTGGACCCTGCCAGCTCGATTCCTGCCCGGGGCATCCCATTCTGTGACTAAAGCAGCCTCTGTTTAAGACCATATAAGCATTTGCTCTTATCATATTTGAAATTAGCCTGATAAAGACACTTTTGCTGGCCAAAGCACTACTGGACCCTGCCAGCTCGATTCCTGCCCGGGGCATCCCATTCTGTGACTAAAGCAGCCTCTGTTTAAGACCATATAAGCATTTGCTCTTATCATATTTGAAATTAGCCTGATAAAGACACTTTTGCTGGCCAAAGCCCTACTGGACCCTGCCAGGTCGATTCCTGCCCAGGGCATCCCATTCTGTGACTAAAGCAGCCTCTGTTTAAGACCATATAAGCATTTGCTCTTATCATATTTGAAATTAGCCTGATAAAGACACTTTTGCTGGCCAAAGCACTACTGGACCCTGCCAGCTCGATTCCTGCCCGGGGCATCCCATTCTGTGACTAAAGCAGCCTCTGTTTAAGACCATATAAGCATTTGCTCTTATCATATTTGAAATTAGGCCTGATAAAGACACTTTTGCTGGCCAAAGCCCTACTGGACCCTGCCAGCTCGATTCCTGCCCGGGGCATCCCATTCTGTGACTACAGCAGCCTCTGTTTAAGACCATATAAGCATTTGCTCTTATCATATTTGAAATTAGCCTGATAAAGACACTTTTGCTGGCCAAAGCACTACTGGACCCTGCCAGCTCGATTCCTGCCCGGGGCATCCCATTCTGTGACTAAAGCAGCCTCTGTTTAAGACCATATAAGCATTTGCTCTTATCATATTTGAAATTAGCCTGATAAAGACACTTTTGCTGGCCAAAGCACTACTGGACCCTGCCAGCTCGATTCCTGCCCGGGGCATCCCATTCTGTGACTAAAGCAGCCTCTGTTTAAGACCATATAAGCATTTGCTCTTATCATATTTGAAATTAGCCTGATAAAGACACTTTTGCTGGCCAAAGCCCTACTGGACCCTGCCAGGTCGATTCCTGCCCAGGGCATCCCATTCTGTGACTAAAGCAGCCTCTGTTTAAGACCATATAAGCATTTGCTCTTATCATATTTGAAATTAGCCTGATAAAGACACTTTTGCTGGCCAAAGCACTACTGGACCCTGCCAGCTCGATTCCTGCCCAGGGCATCCCATTCTGTGACTAAAGCAGCCTCTGTTTAAGACCATATAAGCATTTGCTCTTATCATATTTGAAATTAGGCCTGATAAAGACACTTTTGCTGGCCAAAGCCCTACTGGACCCTGCCAGCTCGATTCCTGCCCGGGGCATCCCATTCTGTGACTAAAGCAGCCTCTGTTTAAGACCATATAAGCATTTGCTCTTATTATATTTATATTATAAGACACTTTTGCTGGGCATAGGCTTACTGCTGCCTGCCAGGTGCACTTCTGTTGAGGCATCCCATTCTGTAACATAGCATACCCCTCTTTATTTACACTAAGCAGCTCTCCTATTTACACTAAGCAGGCCTGTTGGAGGCTGAGTGTTACTGCTCACTTTTGGTGTGCATTATATTCTGTTTTATATAGACCCACTGCTGCCTGGGGGTTCTTAAAATATCACCTACTACCACGCCAGTTAGACTATGTCGGGCAGACAAGTGCCTGGAAGTGAAAAGAGGAGTGGCAGAGGCCAAGATTCCGCAGGCAGAGCTCGCATCAGACTGGGGGCCAGTAGCAGCAGGAGTCACGCTGAGAGACCTAATCTGCCAGTATCTGCTAGCGGTCGGGTCTCCACCAGTAACGCATCTGCCGTGGTAGATTGGCTGACGCGCTCATCAACAACATCATCACAACTTACATCTGAGACCCCCAGTCTAGGGTCGGTAGGTTCCTCTGACACAACCCTGAGTTGGCATGCCCCGAGAGCAGTCCCTGTCCTCCCATTGCCTCTGTCCTACGCCGTTCCCTCCCCCAGCGACGTATCCTATGCTTTGGGTTCAGCTCCACTCTTTAGTGAGGAGGACGATCAGATACAGGAGGACAGTCAGCAGCTACTGCCCAGCCAAGAAATGGAGGTGGCTTCTTTAGCTAGGCAGACAAATAGTGATGTGGACAGTGTCGTGGGTGCTGCGAGCGTTCCAGCTCCTGCGCCAGACACTGTTGACGAATCCACGAACATCAGTGACGTACAGCCACAACCCGGTGATGATGATGATGATGACGATGAAGCCGATCGCACTTGGGAGCCGGGTGATGAAGGGGCTTCATCGTCATCATCAGGAGAAGAGGGGCGCAGGTTGCCCCGGAGTCAGCAGCTGAGGCAGCAAGGTGGTAGCAGTCAGCATGGGGGCACAATTCCAAAGGCTGGAGCCGGCCGGGGCCGGGGCCGGGGTAGAGCACCTGCTGTGCGGCAGTCTACCTTATCGGGAGGTAGTGGAGCAGGGGTTCCTGGAGTTGGCAACAGCAGCAGTGAATCAGTGAGGCCAGGGGGTGGGAAAAGTAGCTACTCGGCAGTGTGGCAGTTTTTCCTGAGGCATCCGCAGGAGGGTAACATGGCCACATGCAAGATATGTAGGCAAAAGGTGAAGCGTGGCCAGGGTCCAAATGTTGGCACCACGGCCCTGCGTCAACATATGATGCGTCACCATAAAACGACCTGGGAGAACCGAGGCTCCCAAGGGGTGGTCCAGTCTGCTTCCTCACCAAGTGAGCTCCCAATTTCTGCCAGCCAAGGCTCCAGCACCTCAGCCGAAGGCAGCTGTGCGTCACACCCATCCTCTGTCGCTCCTGCTCCTCCTCCTCCTCCTCCAAGTCATGCATCCCGCCAGCAATCCATCAGCGAAGCCATGTCCAAGAGACAGCAGTATGCGCCCACTCATCCTACGGCGCAGAAGCTGAATGTGCTCCTGTCCAAGTTGCTGGTGCTGCAGTCGCTCCCTTTTCAGGTGGTGGAATCTGCACTTTTCAGAGAACTGATGGCTTGTGCCGAGCCGAGGTGGAGAGTCCCAAGCCGTCATTTCTTTGCCAAGAAGGCAGTACCAGCGCTGCACACTTTTGTTGAACAGAAGGTGGGCCAGTCCTTGAGCCTGTCGGTGTGTAGCAAAATACATGGCAGCGCCGACATCTGGAGCTGTAACTACGGTCAGGGGCAGTACATGTCGTTTACGGCCCACTGGGTGAATGTGGTCCCTTTGCAGCAGCAACTTGGACAGGTCACGCCGCTTCGGCCTCCGCGCTCTCTGCCCATTGGGCCTGTGACACCGTGCGACTCGGCCTCCTCATCCTCCGCCATCTCCTCACCCTCCACTGTAGGCTCAAGTCTCAGTGCCCCTCCAGTCTACCATGTGTGCAGGGCACGGAGGTGTCACGCAGTGCTTCACATGGTTTGTCTTGGCGAACGGAGTCACACAGGGGAGGAACTGCTTAAATGTATTCATCAGGAAATCCAAACATGGCTTACTCCGAGAAAACTTAAAATGGGAATCATGGTTACCGACAATGGGAAGAACATTTTGTCTGCGCTGCGCCAAGGAAGCCTGACCCATGCCCCCTGCATGGCTCACGTCTTCAATCTGGTTGTCAAGCGGTTTCTGAAGTGTTCCCCCCATCTGCAGGACATCCTAACAACTTCACGGAAACTTTGCATGCACTTCAGCCACTCCTACACCGCCAAACACACCCTTCTTGAGCTACAGCGTCAGAATGGTATCCCCCAACATAGTCTGATTTGCGATGTTTCCACCCGTTGGAATTCCACCCTTCACATGTTGGACCGATTATATGAACAGAGAAAAGCCATCACGGATTTCCTGATGATCCAAGCAGATAGGGGGACTCCCCTGTGTAACTTCAATGTCAACCAGTGGCAGCTCATACGTGACACCTGCCGTTTGCTCAGGCCCTTTGAGGAAGCCACTTTATTTGTCAGTCGGCAGGATTACGGGATGAACGACGTGATTCCACTGCTTCATGTACTACAGCACATGTTGGAAACCATGGCTGGTCAGGGCACTGGAGACATGGCGTTTACATCTTACGGCCACATGAACCCCCTTGGAGCTGAACTGGAGGAGGAGGAGGAGGAAGAGGAGGAGGAGGAGTTGCCCAGCGAAACACAGTTTAGGCTTGGCGAAATGGCTGGTTTATCTAGTCAGCGGACAGGAGAGGAGGAGCAGGAGCAGCCAGAGGAGCTAGAGGTTTTTGAGGAAGGAGAGACAGAGGACCCGGGCACACCGTGGCAGTATGCAGTGGAGATGGAGACAGGTAGTCCATCCGAGTCACTTGCGCAAATGGCACGAAGCATGCTCACGTGCTTGCGTAGTGACCCCAGAATTGTTTCCATCTGTCGGCGGGATGACTTCTGGCTGTCCACCTTATTGGACCCTCGCTTCCGGCACAAAATGGGGGCATTTTTTAAACCCACCGAGAGGGAGGACAAACTCAACTACTACAAAGACATTCTACGTAGGCAGTTGGCCGATGCCTATCTGCGCCATGGTCCATACTCTCGCAGGTCTGACTCGAGGGGACCTCTGCGCTCACCTTCCACTGCCATGGCCGCTGGGGGGGTTGGCAGGAGCAGCAGCAGCAGCTCCATCAGCAGCAGCAGCCTCAGTCTTCAGTCGCTAATGAGTAGCTTTCTACACCCGCATAGTGAGGCTACTCATGAGCAGCAGGAAGACCTGGAGCAGGACCTGAACCAGCAGGTCATGTCATACTTTGACATGACCATGCCAACACACCTTGAGGATCCGCTGGACTTCTGGGCAGCCAAACTTGATTTGTGGCCGCAACTAGCAGAGTTTGCCCTGGAAAAGCTGTCCTGCCCGGCAAGTAGCGTGCCATCTGAGCGGGTGTTTAGTGCGGCGGGGGCCATAGTTACGGCGAGGAGAACTCGTCTGTCAACTAAAAATGTGGAGAGACTCACCTTTGTCAAAATGAATCAGGGATGGATCAGCCAGGATTTCCACCCACCAATGCCTGATGCATGCGACTAGATTCAGCATGGTGCCACGTTTTACACTTTCCAAATGGTGCAAAACATATTTATGTCTTTAGGCCATTTTTTGGGCTCCTGCTGCTGCTACTGTCAACTCCTGCCAACTCCAGGGTGTGATTCATCCAATTTTTGGGCTCCTGAGGCCAACTCCAGTGTATATTTGGGCTCCTGCTGCTGCTACTGTCAACTCCTGCCAACTCCAGGGTGTGATTCATCCAATTTTTGGGCTCCTGAAGCCAACTCCAGTGTATATTTGGGCTCCTGCTGCTGCTGCTGCCAACTTCTGCCAACTCCAGGGTGTGATTCATCCAATTTTTGGGCTCCTGAGGCCAACTCCAGTGTATATTTGGGCTCCTGCTGCTGCTGCTGTCAACTCCTGCCAACTCCAGGGTGTGATTCATCCAATTTTTGGGCTCCTGAAGCCAACTCCAGTGTATATTTGGGCTCCTGCTGCTGCTGCTGTCAACTCCTGCCAACTCCAGGGTGTGATTCATCCAATTTTTGGGCTCCTGAAGCCAACTCCAGTGTATATTTGGGCTCCTGCTGCTGCTGCTGTCAACTCCTGCCAACTCCAGGGTGTGATTCATCCAATTTTTGGGCTCCTGAAGCCAACTCCAGTGTATATTTGGGCTCCTGCTGCTGCTGCTGCCAACTCCTGCCAACTCCAGGGTGTGATTCATCCAATTTTTGGGCTCCTGAAGCCAACTCCAGTGTATATTTGGGCTCCTGCTGCTGCTGCTGCCAACTTCTGCCAACTCCAGGGTGTGATTCATCCAATTTTTGGGCTCCTGAAGCCAACTCCAGTGTATATTTGGGCTCCTGCTGCTGCTGCTGCCAACTCCTGCCAACTCCAGGGTGTGATTCATCCAATTTTTGGGCTCCTGAGGCCAACTCCAGTGTATATTTGGGCTCCTGCTGCTGCTACTGTCAACTCCTGCCAACTCCAGGGTGTGATTCATCCAATTTTTGGGCTCCTGAGGCCAACTCCAGTGTATATTTGGGCTCCTGCTGCTGCTACTGTCAACTCCTGCCAACTCCAGGGTGTGATTCATCCAATTTTTGGGCTCCTGAAGCCAACTCCAGTGTATATTTGGGCTCCTGCTGCTGCTGCTGCCAACTCCTGCCAACTCCAGGGTGTGATTCATCCAATTTTTGGGCTCCTGAAGCCAACTCCAGTGTATATTTGGGCTCCTGCTGCTGCTACTGTCAACTCCTGCCAACTCCAGGGTGTGATTCATCCAATTTTTGGGCTCCTGAAGCCAACTCCAGTGTATATTTGGGCTCCTGCTGCTGCTGCTGTCAACTCCTGCCAACTCCAGGGTGTGATTCATCCAATTTTTGGGCTCCTGAAGCCAACTCCAGTGTATATTTGGGCTCCTGCTGCTGCTGCTGCCAACTCCTGCCAACTCCAGGGTGTGATTCATCCAATTTTTGGGCTCCTGAAGCCAACTCCAGTGTATATTTGGGCTCCTGCTGCTGCTGCTGCCAACTTCTGCCAACTCCAGGGTGTGATTCATCCAATTTTTGGGCTCCTGAAGCCAACTCCAGTGTATATTTGGGCTCCTGCTGCTGCTGCTGCCAACTCCTGCCAACTCCAGGGTGTGATTCATCCAATTTTTGGGCTCCTGAGGCCAACTCCAGTGTATATTTGGGCTCCTGCTGCTGCTACTGTCAACTCCTGCCAACTCCAGGGTGTGATTCATCCAATTTTTGGGCTCCTGAGGCCAACTCCAGTGTATATTTGGGCTCCTGCTGCTGCTACTGTCAACTCCTGCCAACTCCAGGGTGTGATTCATCCAATTTTTGGGCTCCTGAAGCCAACTCCAGTGTATATTTGGGCTCCTGCTGCTGCTGCTGCCAACTTCTGCCAACTCCAGGGTGTGATTCATCCAATTTTTGGGCTCCTGAGGCCAACTCCAGTGTATATTTGGGCTCCTGCTGCTGCTACTGTCAACTCCTGCCAACTCCAGGGTGTGATTCATCCAATTTTTGGGCTCCTGAGGCCAACTCCAGTGTATATTTGGGCTCCTGCTGCTGCTACTGTCAACTCCTGCCAACTCCAGGGTGTGATTCATCCAATTTTTGGGCTCCTGAGGCCAACTCCAGTGTATATTTGGGCTCCTGCTGCTGCTACTGTCAACTCCTGCCAACTCCAGGGTGTGATTCATCCAATTTTTGGGCTCCTGAAGCCAACTCCAGTGTATATTTGGGCTCCTGCTGCTGCTACTGTCAACTCCTGCCAACTCCAGGGTGTGATTCATCCAATTTTTGGGCTCCTGAAGCCAACTCCAGTGTATATTTGGGCTCCTGCTGCTGCTGCTGCCAACTTCTGCCAACTCCAGGGTGTGATTCATCCAATTTTTGGGCTCCTGAGGCCAACTCCAGTGTATATTTGGGCTCCTTCTGCCCCTCATAGTGATGCCACTTCAACTCTCTGCAATTGTGCCGCTCTGCGATTCTATTAGCGATGCCTCTGATCTGCATGTGATATTTCTTCAAAGTATTATTTAACTAACCCAGCACGCATCCTGTGCGTGTTACAGCAAGGCTGAATGGTTTACAACCCTATTGAGGCTGTAGGAGGCTCAGAAATAGCCGTTTTTAATAGCGATTCGTCGCGAATTTATTCGGGTCGAAACGATTTTTGTCGGAAAATTCGGCGAATCAGTCGAATCGAATTTTTCAAAAGTTCGCTCATCTCTAATCACTACCCCCAACATTATAAATCATTATTACTGGATTTAACTATCCTTGCATAGTACATGTTAGTGTTGCGCACATGTGCGCACAAACTTTCGCTTGTCGCTGCGTCTATATACACTTTTTTCCCCCACTAGTTTTTGGCGTGCGGCCTGACTACCTATGCATGCATTTCGCCTGCAAATACACTCACTCGCATAATGGTTTCCTGCTGCTCATGGGTAAAGAGCGTGAGGGCCATCTTGGGGAGTTTCAATCGGTTATGTGGCACGCCCCAGCGGTTTCCGGGCGCGCAGCCGTTTGCACTAACGTCATAGTGATAACTTCTTAAAGGGTAGCCGCCAACACAGCTATCTGTCTGTGATCACAGCAATATGACAGGGAAGAGATGTACCCACAAGAGCCAAAACCAACATGAACAGCAGGATTGCCAAGGCATACGCCAGCAAGAGCCTTTGCCTTCAACCTCAGTCCAACACAGTGACAGGCCAGCTACCAGGTCCAGCAAAGCCACTCCTACACATACTGGTCGGAAAGGCCAATCTCAGGCATGCAAGAATGTAGAGACAACCAGGGCTTAAACAAGGCAAAGAAAAGTTCCTTTGAGCCAGACTGCAGCTCAAACCAAAACTGCCACAACCAGGAAGGCAAAAGAAACCTCCTCCAGCCATACTGCTCTCCCTACTCATACATCTCATACTACAACACCATTAGCAAGCAAGTGTAGTAAGGGCAAGGGGAAAGTAGGGCAACACACAATAGCCCCCCAACAACACCCTCTCCTGCTCGAGGCCACTTTGAAGAATCTAATTTAGAGAGCCCCGTCTCACCGTCTGCCTCAACGGCTGCATCTTCATGGCCCAGCCAAGAACACACACCCAGCCCCCAAGCAAGTCCTCTTCAGTCATTAGCCAGTGAAAGGTCTTCTTATTCATCATCCACACCTCAACCTCAAATGTCACCCATTTTCCCAAGTACCCAGGATGATGCAGACAGGCCATGTGGTGGGCGAAACCTGCGGCGTGGCACTTTGAGTGGGCGGTTTAGTGAGGGCCAATGTATGGCTTTGGCTACTGGTGTCTCCGACCATTTCCATCAACTGTATGGGAGCAATTCCAGAGCTACCAGCAAAAACCACAGATTGCAACTGTGGGAGGAGATCACCAGGCAGGTGAATTGTGCTGGCACGGAGCGCAAAGATGGGGATCAAGTCCAAAGAAAATTTTCTGACTTAAAGTATGCCGTTCGGCAGAAGATTGATAAGCGCAAGTTGCATGGGTACAGATGGTTGTGTTGGTTGGGCAGGTTGATGTTGTGCATGACCTTCTAATTTATATAGATTTTTTCTTGTATAAGGTTGCAAACAGGAGGTGGATATCCAGTCAAACTTCAATTTACTGCTGCAGAGGAACTGGTCTGCAGATTAATACACCCAGCTACACTCCAGGGCTTGGGAAACGGCTCTTCAGCAAGCCTAATGCCCTCTCAACAACAGCCCGGGTCTTCCGATGTGCCAATGTGATTGTAGACGTCATGTGGCTGCATCTGAGGGCACAGGAGGGGGGTCATTAGCCATGGAAGCAGGGTGTATCCCGAATCCCCTTAAATAAAAAAAAAAAATTTAGGTATTTTTTTTTCAAAGTGTTAAAGCGCACTTATGATTTAATATTGGGTGGACAGAACGAAAATATAACAGTACAACTACAAAGTAGGTTTTATAGTATATTTAGGTCTACATTAAAATACATGGACAATGCAAGGCAATTTTACTATAAATGTGCCAATAAACATACAAATATAAACATTTTATATTATTTTATAAATAAGGAAGGATGTCAATATAAACAAAAAAACTAAATACCTGTATAGATGTTCATCAGCAGCTGGAGGCACCAGCGCGTACAGTCGATTGCACCCATGACGTAAGGCATATCGTGTTCGATGCAACCTAAAGTCCGACAGACAGATGCATAGCTGCAGATGCTCATATTCCTCCACGTAATCCGCCTCCATAACACTGCAACTCACAACACAACGGCACACTTTCACCAGGAAATAGACCAAGTAAGTTGGGCGTAAACACACTTGTTTTATTGGCCGTGTTCTAATCAACTATCAAGGCTCTGAATCATGCACAAGCCCATACCAATAACGTATCATTCCCGTGAATGCGAAATCTTTTCAACTAAAATACGATAATCGAAAATGCTATTCACGCAAGAACGCACAAACGCAAGAAAAAAGACATGAGAATCTCGAAATTTTGTGAGAATTCTCACAAAAAATAAACAAACACATGTTTTCACATGTGAAAGTGCAGGTAAAGGAGGCTGTGAATCAAGGCCTATATTCAACTGTCAATTTGTGGGTAAATCTAATACCTCCAAAATACATTTGGAGACATGTTTTCTACATTTCTTACTTTGGGCATATAAGCTCCAGCTATGAATAACAGTATTTAGAACTGGTTACCCTTGCAAGCTCGCAAGTGTTAAACCTATTGGTCAGTGCATGCAGATGTTTTTTCTAGAATCATGGCCAATAGGACAGATGTGGTGCCTAAATGAAATAGCTGGCATAAAGAAAACAAAATTACATATTTAGGGCGATCAGCTCAGTTGAATCACTGGCCATACCACAAGCATCATGGGGCTGTGAATATGCAAACTATAGATTCATATTATTGGTCAGAATCAGTGGAGGCTAAATTTAACCGCTGCTATACATTGCTGCTTCTGTTGCCAGTACAGTGGGTTTAAGCATTTATCAAAAACATTTAGCATTTTCCACAGGCAATGTCCATGTATTTTGTATTTAGTTCTACTTCAGTTTGGCTCCACGAATGCTGGTGAATACTTTTGCATGGTATGGGTCTCAGAATATATGTGTGGTGCCTTAGCAGTGTCTTGGTTGTTTGGAAGTCCTTTTAAGAAGTTTAACAAAAAATGTGAAAACAGTTTTGTAAATTGGTTTTAAAATAATAGTCACCTAAGCTCAAAATTTCTGGTATCAATGCCAGAAATGCCACCTTTTAGTGGCTGAACCCCATAGGAATCAATGTTATTTAGGGAGAGATTGTCACTTTAGGTTTTTTTTAGCATCTTTAACTTATTTTTCCAGCATGAACATTAGAAAGTTACCAAGTATGTGAAAAACAACAAATATTAATGTTTTTAAATGACTTTTTGTATTTTCAAATAAACTTTTATTCTTAAGCTTTTTAAACAACCCAGACACTCCTACAAAACCCAATATATATTCTGAGACCCCTCCAATGCCGACATATGCTATAAAAGTGTGTTTTCTGAAGAAGTCAGAGCAGTTTGCCGGCCCACTTTTCAATGTAAATACCTGTGACTTTCACCAGCAAATTGCAGTGCAAACACAGCAAAATGCATTGTGAAAGTCTGCGTTCACTGGTGTTTGCTGCAGTAAATTTTGCTTACTCAGCGGTCTGTCACATGTGCGTTGTGCATCCCGCGAACATACTTTTTGTCAAGTAGCGAATGGTAGGGAACAAATAAATCAGTAAATCAGCCTCATAATATAAATCCCCCCTGACACTGGGGGCAGATCCTGCTTTGATTGCCCCCAAACACTGGGCTTCCCAGCTTCACGATCACAGCGCAATCACTCCCCTGGTGTGAAGGGCCCACAGACTGACATGGGAAGGTAATTGAACTTACCAATGTGGTAAACTTCAAGTGGGAACATTTCAAAGTGTCTCAGCCTTTCAGTATTTTTGCTAAAGTAAATTAGCATTAAATGGTCAGATAGATTAAATAACATTTTTCATGATGTTTTGTGGCATTCTTTAAAAGTTGAGAAATATTAGATATGTCACTGTAATACACAGATTTTTTTTCTTTATTAAAGGGGTATTCCAGGAAAGGAGTTAAATTAGCCTGCTTTCTGATTGCCCTCTGCTGGTTGCTGGTTGTCAGGGGATGCATCTTTAATTCACCAGCATGGGGAGAGCAGAATGAAGGCTAAATCAACTCTTTGTCTGGATTGTGTCTTTAACTACTTACCTGTCTCTTGATCAGATGCAACACAGGGCTACTCCAGCAAGGCCTATGGTTATTCTAAGTATACAGCCTGTCCTGTTCCAGAATATTCCTTGCTTCTGGGTAATACATCCACAAGGTGGCGCTGGACTGCAGAAAACGTCTTGTGGCTCCTCCCGGCCCTATATAAGTCAGGGACCTCCCACAAATTCCCCAGTTTTTCATCTGCAGTCTGGACTGCGAAGATAGAAGATGGCTCTCTATATACGCAGGCGAGCGGGGCTTACCAGCCTGCGGCCCTGCAGGACTATTTCCACCCATTCAGGACCCACTGCCTCCCAGCCTCGGCTGACTGGTTCGGGTGAAGATAGGACAGCACCGGGTCAGGTGCTTGAGGAGTGCTGCTCCGCCCGCAGTCCCTGCTTTGACAAGGGTAGGCGGTATAGGCCTGTGGTGAGCCTTGTGGGATGCCCCCTCCCGCCTCCGGGGTTCCCCCTTAATCCCTATCCTCTTTAGGTGTCTGCCCCCTCCTCTCCTTTTTATTTCACTTTGGGCGTTATGTGACTGCTGCTCCCTTGCCTCGCTCTCCCTGGGGAGATCTCGGGGGGGGGGGGGGTGCGGTATTTCAAGCAGCCTGAATTGCTTACTTTACTTGTGCTTAATGTGTTTTACTGTGAGCCACCGCCGTGCGCTTGAACAGCGCTCCGCGGACGGCGGCGACATTACCTCAGGCGCTACCGTGCCGTCATTGGACGGCGGGATCACGTAGGCGGGTAGACCTCATTATGGTTTCTCCCGGTCCTCCCCCTTTTTTGTTAAGACTATTGCTTTTATATCTCCCACATTAGCGTTAACCCTATATTGGCCTGTTGTGCCACTCTAATCACCATATGGAGGCTTCTGGGCATAATGTGCTTGGGGTTACTTCGGGACAAGCCTGGCTATGTGTTGTGTGTGAGGTATCCCCCATAAGTGATGATGTCAGGGTATGTTTACCCTGTGCCCAGCAAGTGCTTGCGCTGCAGTCTGGGTTGCCTGTTACTTGGCCTGGTGCTGTGCCCCCTCTGGCTTCGCCTACCCCCCCCAATGCTTACATCTGACCCCCACCGAGGAGCATACTAGCGGGGAGTCTCAACCTGATTTAGCTGCACGGGTGGCCAGCATTGAAAAACATCTTGCTGGGTAAGCCCCGCGTAAGGCTTCTGCTAAGAAGCGGCATTTATCACCCACGGTTTCCCTCTTCCCTGTAGAAGATGAGGGCCCTTTCTCACTCTCAGGCCCCTACCCCTTGAGGAGGGGGAATTATTTTCTGATTCTGAATCCTCTGAGGAACAACCTAAGATTTACGGTGGTAATGGGACCCCCTTTGGGGAAGACCCGTGGTCCCCTGATGACACTGACAGATTGCTGAGTCATATTTTTGAAGTGCTTTGTATCTCTCCCCCGGCAGTGGCTCCGCAGCAGCAGGGTAAGCTTTTTCATACGGTTAAGCCACGCTGGGAGTTCCTTGAGCAGTCTCACTTTAATAATCTAGTGCTCAAGGAATGGGAACGGCCTAGCAAGCTGCCAGGGGTGCCTAAGAGTTGGGACAAGAGGTATCCTTTTCCTGCTGATGTTGTTAAGCATTGGCCATGTCCTCCCGAGGTGGATGCGCCCGTTCTCGGGCTGTCCAATACATCTGTCATGCATTCTCCTGATACTACCACCCTGCAGGATGGTGAGGACCGGCGCTTGGACCAACTGGCCTGTCACGCCTTTGCCTGTGTGGGGACGGCGCTGCGCCCGGTTTGTGCCAATGCTATCACGGCTATTGCCATTAAAGGAGTGATTAAGTGTCTCTTGAATGGGGCACCTGAGGATGCGGGTAGAGAAGAGTATAGATCTCTCCTGCTTTGTGAGGAATTTATTGCATATATTCTTTCTACCATGGATGATGCCATTAGAATGTGTGGTACAACTTCTGCCCTGTTGGTGGCTATACGCCGCTCTGTCTGGCTACGTCAGTGGGTAGCTGATAATACTGCTAAGAAGGCTCTCACTGGTTTCCCTTTCAAGGGCCTGCGCCTTTTTGGTGAACGTTTGGATTTGTTTGCCAGGGGTGGTAGGTTACCTCAACGTAGGAGGCCATCGCGGTCCTTTCGGGGGATGGGTGCCTTTCTCCCATCCTTCCGTGGTTCCAGAACTGGCCGAGGAGTCTCCTTTACTGGGGCCCGCGGAGATCACTGGGGAAGGAGCAGAGGATGTGGCCTCTCCTGGGGTCCCAAGCCAAAATTCTCACCCAAGCCACCTCATGAAGAGGCGCCCTCACTCATCCGGGTGGGGGGGCGGCTCCAACTCTTTGCTCATGTCTGGAGGCTTCACGTCTCAAACCGGTGGATTCAGGAGCTAGTTTCCTCCGGTTACAAAATAGAGTTTGCAGCCTGCCCCCCCACAAAATTCATCAAATCCCAGATGGCTCAAAACCCCCTGTCAGCTCAGGGTCTGTGCCTTGCTGTCCAAACCTTCTGGAGTTGGGGGTCATCTGCCAGGTGCTTTTGAGGGAAAGGGGCAGAGGCTACTATTCCAATATTTTCACTGTTCCCAAAAAAGACGGGTCCATCAGACCTATCCTGGATTTAAAGTGCCTCAACAAATTGGTCATATTCAAACACTTTCACATGGAGACTTACGCCCGGGCGACTTCATGACCTCTGTAGACATCAAGGACGCCTACCTTCATGTACCAATCTTCCCAGGCCATCAGGTTCGCTCTGGAGGATCAGCACTACCAATTTGTGGCCTTGCCCTTCAGTATCACCTCGGCTCCCAGGGTATTCACCAAGGTCCTGGCAGGCATAATGGCTCTGCTGAGATCTCGCATTCGCATCCTTCCTTACTTGGACGACATTCTCGTCACGTCTCAGTTCCTCCAGCAGGCCGAGAGGGATACCCAGCTGGTGGTGTCCACACTGGAGTCCTTCGGCTGGGTGATCAACCACCCCAAGTCTTTTCTGTCACCGTCAATGGTGAGGTCCTTTCTGGGCATGACTCTGGATACATCTCAGGTCAAGATTTTTCTCAATCAGCAGAAGGTGGAGAGTCTTCAGGCCCAAGCCAGGCTCCTTATGTCTTGCCCTCATCCCTCCATCCAGCAGGGGATGCAGCTGGTGGGCCTGATGGTGTCTTGCTTTGAGGCGGTTCCATACACTCAGTTTCACATGAGACCTCTTCAACTTCACCTCTTGTCACTATGGGATCGGGACCCTCGGTCCCTGGATCAGGTGTTGGTTCTGTCACCTCTGGCCAGACGGTCTCTCTCGTGGTGGCTGGACTCAAGAAACCTGTTGGTGGGCAGATCCTTTCTGGCCCTATGCTGGGAGACAGTCACCACAGATGCTAGTCTGACAGGTTGGGGGAGCTTCTAGGAATCCCTGAAATTCCAGGGTCAGTGGGGCCCTCAGGAGGCCCACACCCCTATCAACATTCTGGAATTGAGGGCGATAAGGTTGGTTCTCGCCCAATTGACTCCACACCTTCGGGGTTGGGCGGTTCAGGTCTGCTCGGACAACCAGACGGCGATTGCCTATATCAATCATCAGGGAGGGACCTGGAGCAAGAGGGCCCTCAAGGAAGTGTCCCTGATACTGTCTTGGGCGGAGGAGAATGTTCCCTGCATCTCAGCTGTGTACATCCCGGGGGTGGAGAATCTGGAGGCAGACTCCCTCAGCAGAGGGACTTCTTGTCTGGGAGAATGGTCCCTCAGCAACAGGGTGTTTTGCTCCCTGTGCCACTGCTGGGGTCAGTCAGATGTGGATCTGCTTGCGTCCCATCACAATCACAAGCTTCCAGTCTTTGTCTCTCTGTCCCAGGACCCTCTGGCATTGGCCATGGATGCACTAGAAATGTCTTGGAAGAGCTTTCAGCTTCTCTATGTGTTCCCTTCTTTTCCTCTGCTGGGCAAGGTGTTGCGCAAAATTGCCCAGGAAAAGGTGCCAACCATTCTGGTGGCCCCCTGTTGGCCAAGAAGGGTGTGGTTTGCAGACGTCGTGCAGTTGGCAGTAGATCAGTATGCTCTGCCCAAGGATGCAGACCTGCTCATGCAGGGGCAGCAACTCCATCCCAATTTACAAACGCTGGCTTTAACGGCATGGCTGCTGAAGCCTCCATCTTGATGAAAAAGGGGCTGCCTGCCTCTGTTGTCACTGGTGTGAGTCTAAATCGCTTCCCTGTAGGGTGTTTTCTATCCCTAGGATTCTGGAATTCCTGAAACATGGTTTGGATTTTGGTCTTCAACTTAGTACCCTCAAAGGCCATGTTTCTGCTTTGGCTATTTTTTTTCCAAAGATCCTTTGCTCAGCATCCCCTGGTCAAGATCTTTTTCCAGGGGGTTACTCACGTGCGTCCTCCACGTAAGCCTATGTTACCAGTCTGGGATTTGAACTTGTCTGCCTTGCAGGGGTCTCTCTTTGAGCCTTTGCGTGAGGCCCATTTGTCCATTTTGACTCTTAAGGTAGTTTTTTTGGTGGCTATCACTTCTGTTAGGCGTGTTTCTGAGTTGGCGGCGCTTTCCATCAAGCCCCGTTATTTTGAGAGACACCAGGACATGGTGGTGTTTCGCTTTAAGCCAGATTTTCTACCTAAGGTTGTATCTGCCTTTCATCTCAATCAGGACATTGTTTTGTCTTCTCTGTGCCCTAATCCTAGTAACCCTAAGGAGCGGGTCTTACACTCTCTAGATGTGGTCAGGACTCTGAAGTTCTATTTGGTGGCCACTGAATCCTTCAGGAAGACTGATGCTCTTTTTGTGCTCCCGTCTGGACCTAAGAAGGGTCTGGCTCCAGCTAAGTCCACTATCAGCAAGTGGATCTGTCAGGCTGTGCTACAGGCCTATTCTACTAAGGGGAAGGATACTCCCTTCCGGCTTACTGCTCATTCTACTCATGCTATTGGTGCCTTTTGGGCTTTTCAGCACCAAGCTTCTGTTGAACAAGTTTGCAAGGCCGCTACTTGGTCTTCTGTTCATACTTTTTCTAAGTTTTACAAGGTTGATGTTAGGGCCTCAGCTGATGCTGCTTTTGGTCGCAAAGTTCTGCAGGTGGCAGTGGTTTAAACTGCCCGCTGTTACTTTTTGGGGATCCCACCTTACCTTACGGACACTGCTATTGGATGTCCCAGGAGTAAGGAATATTCTGGAACAGGACGTGCTGTATACTTAGAATAATACAATTCTGTGATTACCCACCTGTAGAATTGGTATTATATGTATACAGCACGTCCTGTTCCATCCCGCCCTTGTTATCATTATTCTTAGTTACCTCTGTATGGTGATTGTTCATAAGTTCATTTTTGAATTCTTGTTATTATTGTTCTCCCGGCTTCTTGTTAACTGCTTGTCAATACTGGGGAATTTGTGGGAGGTCCCTGACTTATATAGGGCCGGGAGGAGCCACAAGATGTTTTTTGCAGTACAGCACCATCTTGTGGATGTATTACCCAGGAGTAAGGAATATTCTGGAACAGGACGTGCTGTATACATATAATACCAATTCTACAGGTGAGTAATCACAGAATTGTATTTTCATGGCTATAATATTTTCTCTGTTATGATGTAAATAAAGCTCATTATTTGCCAACTACATATTATTTTTTTCCATTTTCTAAAAAGGAATAAGGGGAATGTAAGGTAATAATAATTAGAAGTTTTTCTTCTCTTTGAATAATAATTGACTACACATTATGCATAAATAAAAGCAGGCCAACACTCATGTCACTGTGTCTGCTGCATCCACATACAGTAACTGCAGGCGGATGGGAATCTGCAGGGGCATGGGATGATTAAACTACCCAATATCAGGTATTTTGACTATTTTATTTGCAGAATGGCCTGTCTAAAGAGGCTTCTATGTCTAAAGATAAACCGAGGTAAACAAGTCGAAACAATTAAGTACATTTCGCTGTAATTTGGAAAAAAAATTAGATTTATATGGGAAGTCATCTTTAAGCAGAATTAGGTGAGCTGATAAACTTGATATGGTTCTAGATTATGAACTTGTTAATAGAGGATTACTAGCTGGCATGATTGAATTTAGTATATACAATATATTACGCAGAGTAAATTGTTACACTGTGTCCTTACTTTGGTTATTAGCTAGAAAAAAAATAATGAATTTGCGCCCTGTAGTATTACTAATGAAGTAGTCATCAGTTATTAATTGTATTAGGGTTGACACATTAGGTGACTGATATGTTAGGCAGTGTTAATCCACCTGGTAATTAATTGACTTGATTTGATTTACTATAAATTTGAAATATAATTTTTCTGTAATTCTTAGCATACATTATTCATTCTTTTTTGTTTCCTTCATCTAATTAGCTATTACTAGTTAATGTGTTAGAGCAGATCTAAATCCTAAACAAGCTATAGGATTTTTGTAAGCCTCACATCCCACAATTTTCTGTTAGATTCCTGTATATTTACAAAAAACAGGCTCAATAATCTCACTTCCTGTGCTGCCTGCCACATTGGATGGGATGCTAGTTATGCTTCACTGGACATGGTTGCCTACAGGAAACATATAGCCCAGAAGATGTCAGCTGAGACCAACACACTGCCAAGGCACACTAGGAGTCCAGCACTGATGCTCTGGAGATGGCAGGGATCACTTGCAATGATTTACACAGATGGGTCAGATGTTGGTAAGGTCCAGGATCAGGCCAAGGTCGCTACTAAGAGGTCACAGTTCAAAGTACAAAAGGATATAGCAGACTTGTGCTAATAAACAGGCAAGAGTCAGTTCAGGCGGCGAATGATCAAGGTCATAGACAAAGCTATGTCAGCAACAAGAGACTTGGAAAACACAACAATTGCATCCTTACGCTACTTTTATTGGTAATGTGACTAGTAGGGGGCAAGCATTCATTGGCCACAAAATTTCTGGCCCATGGAAGACGTGATTGAGAGTGGATGTGTTTGGGGGACTGGTAAATGAAAAGTCCATGCCGCTGATCATGCTGATGCAGCCCTGGTTCCAGTGGGTGGGTCTGACTTTTGTACAGACAGCCCTGTTTGTGTAAAGAGTTTGAACATTGGAGTACTGGTAGGTAGACAAGGAAGCTAGTGTAAGCATAACTGCCTCCTGCCCGCATGCTGGTCCTCTATTGTCCGATTCTCCCTCCACAAACATGTGATAGGAACACTACCTGTTATAGGGTGATTAGAGGGGATTTTGCACACTTCCAGTTATGGGTTGATTGGGGGGGTAATCTACACATTTGGGTTGATTCAAAGAAACATGTAACAGCTTGGATTTGGGTCACGATCATTCTATTTTTCACGTCCGCTCGTGCGTTCGTATGAACTTGCGAGTGATTCTATAAGCAAATACGTTTCTATCCTAAAATATACGTCCGTTCGTATGGCAGTTCGGGAATCAGACCTATGTCAGTTTCCATCCTGATTTTTCCGTTTCATTTCTCAGGTTGCAACATTGGTTTTGCCCTTTTTCCTTTTTTGTCTGGACGTAAATCCTTCTGATCTTGTGGCTCCGCACTACAAACTTACCTCATTAAAGTGCATTCTAAATATTTGGTCTTTTAATTTTCGTTATTTCATTCATTTTGTAGTAACCAACCATTAATGAATGCATTTGCATAAGTAAATCTAACTTTGTTTAATTTTTACTTAACTTGCATTTTTTACTTGTGGATTTAATTTTTATATTTTGGCTTCAAATGGTACAACTTTAAATTTTTGGTGTGGTTACCCACACCCTCTACATACAGATTGCTCTCAAATATTAAAAAACACCCAGCAACTTCTGCATGTTATGAGCCTAGAAACAGGCAAGATGGCGGCTCAGGTATTCTCGGGCAGCCTGCAAACAGAAAGGGCCTTGTGACTGTGTTGCTCTGGATTCTTTGATTTCTGACCTTTCCGTGCCCCCAGCTCTGCTGTGTCTGTGCAAAATACAGCAGTAACCCACATCCTGCACTTTATCCCGCTCTCCTCTCCTCAGTAAGTGTGATGCATCTGACCAAAGATGTGCTTAAATAATTAAACAAAGCAAAGGTAAACAACTACACCAATAAATGCAATCTAAAAATATTATTCTAGTACATCAATTTAAAAATAAATAACAAAGGACATAAGTTTCTTTAATTAACGCAAATATATTGCCAAATAAAGGTTTACATGCAAAGGACTAATTAAGGTCCACATTAAAATGCTTTTATAAGGCATACATGAATCAGGTATGCATTGCCATACAATTTATGGCCACGGCCATGCTGATACATGCAGTTCATTGGAGCTCAAGACGCGCAGACTCCTCCACATAGCCAAAAAACCTGTTCAAGAACAGCAATACGACTGCTAAAAGGTGTCGGCAGTGGCTTTCTTTTAAAACGTATTTAGAGGTTTGAAAACTGTTCTCTGAATCACACCGAAACACATCCAATTATCCTAAGTTTTACGTTTTCATCCTAAGTTTTAGGATTTGATCCTAAGTTTTACGTTTTGATCCTAAAATTTAGGAACGAACTTGCGATGATCGTAAGAGCATATACGCATTCGAACGTAGGCTCGTGCGAGTCGTAAATGGCCAAAAAAACAGGAAAAAATGACTAACACCCACCCAAACTTACGATTCTCGATCCGAAATCAATTAACTTTTGCTCTTTGAATCGAGGGGATTGTCTATTATTGGGTTCTGGAAGGGGGGTATGTTAACGAAAAATGGCATGTAAAATTATTGTGTCAGTAAATTAGTTACTTAGTTGTGTGTAAATAGACTGCATCGTTGTTTTAGTTGTGGGGGGGGGGGCAAACATGTACAGTAGGATTATTCTACTCAAGATCAGTCATAGAATATGTTGGTTCGATGTAACACAATGATGCTTTACGGGAAATTGCCAAATAAGTGGCCAAATTTATAACACAACTTTTTCTGTATACCATGGGGTCTCTAATACCTTTTCTAGACTAACTAAATATATTCTCTTTCAAAAATACTTAGTTCCTTTTGTCAGACATGATGTCTGATAAAGAGAACCTAGTACTGTACTTTTAAAAGCTCACCTTATAATATACTCAGTTAACCTACAAAAGGTATCATATTATGTCTTCACTTTAAAATGTCCTCTATGGTTGACAGTACTGTACAACACAATACTCCAAGCTTTTTTTTAGTATATATGGGTATAGTAACCTTTACTGATAAACTGTGTGCAAGTCAAACACAATTTATTTTATGAAGATAATTAATGCCATTTATACTTGTTTGCACAAATATTATAATAAGATGTCATCACAGTTCATCATGGTTGGATGCTCTTTAATATTATTTGTATTCCTGTTCTTGCATTGTTTTTCATGTTCTGAATGGTGATAAGTATAGTTAGTGTTATGTCATTTATTATCACCATATTAGCATATAACGTGAGCTTGCTGCTGACTGCAATTTTTACACATTATGTTTGAGCAAATGCTTACTGTATGCACCTTACAGAAAATGTGAAAGTGAACACACTGCAAAAAATAAAAAAATTGACTGCTGTCAAAATAAAAATTAGCATGTATGTATATTTTGCCATACCATTTGTTATTTCTTTAAATTCCATGAAAATCCAGGGATTAGAACCATACTTTATTTATTTATTATTCTCCATGATTCACTGCAGAGGAGCAGCAGTCTCTGATGACTAAACTGGAAACTCGCTTAACAATGTAGAGTAAGCCAACAATTATCAAGCGCAAACTTCTCAAAAGTTCAGTTTGGCGCAACACCTAACTTTTCCGAAAAAGTTTGGTTTGGTCCGAACTTGTTTGGGATGAACTGTCGTCTAAAACGCATGGAAAACAATGACTGATGGCCCTAAAAGTACTTTATAACATTTTGAAGTCACCCAAGGCTGTACAAAAAAATGTTTTGCTGACTAATTAGCATTTGAATTGGCAGCTACTAGTTAGCATACAAAATCACCCGTGGTCTAATTAGCACTTCAATAGCCCATGGCTGTCTTTGATAGTTTTAAGCACATAAAAATATAGGAGAAGCAACAAGGTTGCTGTCCAGAAGATCCCAGTACAGACAGATGCAGTTTTTTGTGCAGCCCACTTCCTTTACTGTCCCTTTTTATTCTCTTATGCTGTGGTACAAAATGTTCTAAACTGTTTCTGCTCTCTATGCAACAGCCAGCTCGATAATGTTGGATAGTCAGCATCACATCACTATCTCCTGCAATAGCGCCTCCTGATTGGCCCAGCTACCCTGACCTTTTATGCTGTGACCATATGACCCTGTCTCTCTGCTTCTCCTTTATTGGCCTTGACCTGTGGGGTGGTATCAGTGAAATCCCTCCAGGTTCATCTTCAGCATTTTGCTGCAAACCACACGAAGTTTGGGTTCACGGCGAACCAAACTTTTGCTGAAATTTGGTTGGAAACCGGGTTCTATCTGTTCAGTTCGCTCATCTGTAATTATCTTAATCATTATCTCTCTGTCCTGTTGACACCAGTGCAGTTTATGTTAAATTAACTTTCAGTCTCCTGTGATTTCCCTTAATGGGCAATGTCACAGGCAACCTATATATTAAACTGATTCTAGGCCTTTACCACTCCTGTTTCAGTCACATCATACTCTAAACCTAAACAAAACAGGGGGTAATTTACAAAATGATTCAACAGCCAGTTGCCATTAAGTTCATTTTGTACAGCGAATGCTGGGGAACATCTTTTCCGTGCCAACTTTTAGCAGTGAACCCCATAGGAATCAATGTTATTTTCAGCAAGATTGTCTCTGTAGGTCATTTTACCATCTTTACCTTATTTTTCAATCATGAACCGCCGGGTAACTAGTATATGAAAAACAACTAATGATAGTGATGATGTTTTTCAAACAACATCCTTCCAGATACCCACATATATTATGAGACCCCTCCCATGCTGACATATGATGTAAAAGTGTGTTTTCAGCAAGATTTCTAACCAAAATCTGCCCAGAACTTCGCTGGCTTTTCCCCTCTCCCAGCAAACACTGGTAACACAGTGAAGGCAAAAGTCGTGTGTAGCCGCAAACTAAATCAGGCCCTTATAACTTTGATTCTTAAGCTAAGTTATAAATTAATCCTTTAGATAATTTAATCCTTGTCTTGATTGCAACATAAATCCTTAGCCTGCCTCTTTCCCTAGGATCCACTTTCCCAGGCAGCTGTCCCAGGCACCACTTGAAGGGGTCCTGGGGCCTAACAGTTGAGAATACAGATAAAACATACTGACTGATATAATAAAAGAACTCCACAAAAACTGCTAAAACGTAAGTGTTTTCCAATTTTCATGTGGCCACACAAACATTTACACTAGATGTGCTGTCTTTAGAAATTGTGACATCAAGTCAAGAAAAAGCTTTTTGTGTGCTAGAATAGGCTAAAAACGCTATTGACATTTCTGGTCCAAAGCTGGTTTTCACTGTCATAAAATCACAAGGTGCTTGAAACAGTTAATTTATACCCCCACCACAGTATTTACAGCAGTTAAAGAAATGGATAGATAATGCAGCCGACTCAATTGATCAGACTATGCTTACTTGTGTAGATGTCTACCACGTTATAACAAGCGCCCACATTGAATATCTGTAAATTTCCTTAAAAACTAGAAAAGTTAACCTTCCATGTTATATCAACATTTGTGAAATTAATTCACTTAAGCAGTCACTCGTATGTTTTCTCTTTGTACCATTGTTGTACCATGTACCCCAACAAGGGTGAAAAGTAGGCAGTATACCCTGTACCAGTAACTGGTGTCAAGGAAATCTGTAAAGTAGGGCCATAGTTAGTTTTTAAGTTGTGAAAAGGTCTGAAGCAGAATGGTCCAGGGTTTGTTATATCTTTGGTGATATATTACAAATATAATATAATAATAGATATTTATAAAGAATGGGTCAGAAAACTTCTCTAATCGGGGGTAACAACCCTGCTTAAAGCGATCCTATACCCAGAAAGCAGGTTTGTGTCTTGACTTCTATCCCCAGTCCAGTGCCTCAAAACAGCCTGTATTTCTTTTTTTTTTTTTTTCTATTCATAACAACACGAACCAGGTGCAGTTAACCATATTTTCCTGGCCGAGCAGCCCTGTCCTCTGGTGCTTTTCAACAATCATATATTCAGTTATGTACACACATTTCAGTACTGGGGGTCAGCCTTATTTGTCATAATAGCTGCAAAAAATCTAAAAGCAATGCCATCATTTGACAGTTTAGCTTGTAACTGAATCAATTAGCATATGGCTGCCATTTGAAAAAATGAAACACAGGCTGTTTTGGGGCACTGGGCTGGGGATAGAAGGGGGCTACATAAACCTTCTTATCTAGGTATAGATATACTTCAAGAAATTCAACAATGCCCCCATTATCATTGTTGCTGTGTGTGATATAACAAAGTCAGACATAATGTACCTTTTACAATATCTGTAATTCAGTGAACAATATCCATAGAGTACAGAGTTTCCAGCAGCAGGAAAGCAGGCTGCAGGCACACTGGCTTAGGAATCCACACCAGTCACCAAGTGTAATGTCCTGCTCAGCCCGGCCTCCATAATAACCATTGCAAATAATATGTGGTAATATTAACATGCCTCCAACAGCTCTGTCCCTACCCCTCTAGGCACCTAGTTCTTGATTGCCAGCTTAGGTACAATTAGCCTCCCCCACTTTCAATAGAAATAATTTATTATAGGGAATGGACTTTTTGCAAAACTGATGTCCATGCACCACCATTTAAATAATCCAACTGGTGTGTAAGCCCAAGGAGAAATACATGAATTTATAAAGACAATACTAGACATCTTTCGGGACCCAAGAGGCCCCAAGAAAATGCACAAGTTACTAACAAATAATACAATTAATAATATAAATTAAGTTAATGTAACTGGACAGTTTATTCACTCACAATGTATAAAATGCATACAGCTCACAAGAGATAAATCTAGATAAACATCTACCTTGGTAAAGTCATA
Source organism: Gastrophryne carolinensis (assembly GCA_027917425.1). Taxonomy (NCBI): domain Eukaryota; kingdom Metazoa; phylum Chordata; class Amphibia; order Anura; family Microhylidae; genus Gastrophryne; species Gastrophryne carolinensis. Next base: position 203,668,372 of record CM051238.1, on the reverse strand, counting down.
GAATAGCTAAACAATAACAAACAGCAAAATGTAACTAAAAATTTACAGTTCCCTCCAAAAGATGGCTCATTTTTATACTCAAAGGTTAAAAGGGTAAAAAACATACAAATGTAAGTTTAGCAGCCCTGTTATGTATATGATGTACCAAATAACAGCAAATGTACAATCTATTACCAAACATACTGTGCAGTAATGCTGTTCCAAGAAAAGCCCACACGTTACTTGGTTGTCATGATGCTTTTTCAGGGTTGAAGATTGTGGCAATAATGATAGGGGACTCTTAAACCCTGACTGAGTTCTAATGTTGTCTACTGCTGTACGTTTCCCTATAAATGTGTACTGTAAACTGTGAGTTCAATCACTGAGGTTGGATGTACCTGAATCCAATCTGAATAACATTACCTTACCAAAGCAGATAATATAACAAACATAATAAAATAGAAATCAAACTTCAACTGCGTTTTGGACTTATGCATTATCTTTCAGGGTTTAACAGGCCTATAAGCATTCATGTTTCTTTATAACTCATCATTTTAACGACACCTTCTTCTGGGTGTGCTGCCATAGCATCTGCCACAGTAAACTGCAGAGACACTGCAGCCTAATTTGTTATCCTGTTTGCATGTTATGCCAGCCGCCAATCATTCCCTTTAGTCAAACATATTTTTCTTTTTGCACCCTAGTTTTCAAGGAAATTTTAACATCATGTCCTGTAATTCCTGGCACTTTTATAAATTGCAGGCTATTCGTGGAGAGGCTTATAATCTATTTCAAAGCTCAGGAGAAATGCAGGAAAAGATTGCATAAAGTTCTTTCACAGCAGTCTCTCCCTGTGCTTTGCCAAAACACAAGTATACGGAGAGCATTGCATGCTGGGGCTTGTAGTTCAATTGTGGCTGGGAACATGGTGACATTGGAAAAGGAAAAAATAAATTGTTATAGACACAGAAAAGGCTAACACAATTGTAGATACGCTGACATTTGATAGAAGTGGCATCGCAGAGCCACATAGTTTAAGGTTAGCTCAGGAACTAGAAACTTTCAAGCTTGAAACCTTTTCAGGGGACATTTTTATCAAGATTTTGCCCACCCAACCATTTTGTAGTTTTGGTAAAGTAAAGAAGGAATTTGTGCTCTTTTTTGCTGTTTGGGACCATCTTTGGGGATGTCTAGTTTTAAAGTATTTTGCTCAATAGGGATAGAAGGCCAAATACAGAAACTCTACAGCTGGAATCCGATGGAGATCAAGTACGGGATTCAGCCATTGACTGTGGAATCAACTTATTCCCAGTATGTCACACACCCCGCTTCCGAATATTCATGACACTTGGGTAACTGTCCTATAGAGGGCGATCTTGCAGAGATGACATGAAAAAAAGGAGCCCCTCCTGGCCCATAAATACCTGGGACCTCCCACCTTTCCCCAGTCTTTCGTCTCTGCAGTTGGGCGAGCAAGTCAGAAGATGGTTGTCTCCTCCTTGCAGGTAGCCGGGGTAACCCCCCCGGCCTTTTGTTTCTATTGCTGCCTGAACCTTTTTTAAATTCAAACTATAGTAGTATGCCTCCCAGCCTAGGCTGAAGGTCCAGGCAATGGTAGGCTGCACCTTGTGGCGTATATGGGAGCTAGCTCCCCGTGAGACCCCATACAAAGGGGTAGGCGGTGTCCGGGTTGGTGATCCCGGCTTGGGAGGCCCTGTTCCTCTTGCCCTTTTCACCTATTGGTGTGGGTTCTCCCCCCCTACCGTGTCTCTCTGTGCCCCTTGGGGGATGTACTTGTTTGCATACCTTGTGCTCAGCGGGCCATAACGCAGCAGTCGGGGGCCCAGGCGTCTGGGTCCGGGGTCCCGGCCTCATCTCCTTCCCCACCCTGCCTTATCCGTACCCCTAGTGATGTTGTCACAGGTGGGGAGTCGCAATCTGATGTATGTGCCAGATTGGCTAATATTGAGAAATGTATTTCTGGCTCTGTTGCCAGAGTGGCCTCGGCTAAGCGAAAGCATTTGTCTCCAGCCGCGCCGGCCTTTGAGTTTGATGATTATGATTTCCTTGACTGGTCTGATTATTCCCCGCTAGAAGAGGGGGAATTATTTGAGGATTCAATCAGCAGTTTGTTGGTGCTGATACTGAGCAAGGGCAGGGGGATGCTGTGGATACCCCAAAGGTCTTGGCTCACCTTTTTGAGGTTCTGGCAATTTCTCCTCCTGAGGAGGCCGCTCCTCAAAAAGGGGAATTCTTTGGGACTTTCAAGTCGCGCCTGGAGTTCCCAAATCAAAAGCATTTTGATGGCATTATTCTTAAGGAATGGGAGAAGCTTACTCGGCTTCCAGGTATTTCTCAAGGTTGGGATAAAAAGTATCCCTTTCCGGTGGACATGGTAAAACGATGGTCGTCCCCTCCCGAGGTGGATGTCCCGGTGCTCGGGTTGTCCAATACTTGTATTTTGCATTCTCCTGACTCCACCACTCTCAAAGATGGTGAGGATAAATGCATCGATCAGATGGCTTGCCACGCGTTTGATAGTGTCGGTTCAGCCTTGCGGCCTGTTTGTGCTTCGGCGCTTTTGGCAGTGGCTACCAGGTCTGTGGTTAGAGACCTGTTGAGTACCTCCAGGCTTGACCCGGCTAGTGATGAGTTCGCCGCCCTTAAGCGGTGTGAATTGTTCATGTCCTTTGTGCTTGCCGCCTTGGATGACACCATGGTCATGTGTGGTAGAACCTCGGCCTTGCTTGTAGCTATTCGGCGGTCGGTATGGTTGCGCCAGGGGGCGGCTGATTTTGTGGCCAAAAAGTCGCTTACAGCACTTCCCTTTGTGGGATTGCGGCTCTTTGGAGAAAGATTAGATTCTGTCACGAAAGGAGGGAAGTTACCTCAGCGTAAGAGACAACGTCGTCCCTTTCGGGGGGTGGCCTCCATTAACCCTTCCTTTCGTGGTGCAAGAACTGGCAGAGTTTTGGCCTTCTCTACCCTCAGAGGTGATTCCTGGAGTAGAGGCAGAGGTCGTGCCCGTCCAGGTCACAATTGGAGTTCCAAACCCAAGCCCGCTGCTAAGCCAGCTCAGCAATGAGGGGGCGCCCTCACCCTTGCGGGTGGGGGGACGGCTGCGGCACTTCTTCCAGGTCTGGGACCAGGAGGTCTCAGACAAATGGATTCTGGAAGTGGTGTCTTCCGGTTACAAGCTGTAATTCGTGATCCGGCCTCCTCCCAGATTCTTCAGGCCTTGAGTGCCTTCGGATCCACTGGCCGCACAGGGGCTCCGGGCGGCAGTAAGTTATCTGCTGGACATGGCTGTCATTTGCCCAGTGCCTTTCGCGGAAAGGGGCTTGGGATTCTATTCCCTGTTCACGGTGCCCAAGAAGGACGGCTCCGTTCGACTCATTTTGGATCTGAAGCTCCTCAATCGGTTTATCCACTTCAGGAAGTTTCACATGGAAACCTTTGCGGTCAGCCGTCGATTCTCTTCGTCAGGGGGACTTCATGACGTCCATAGACATCAGAGATGCTTATCTGCATGTACCTATCTTCCTGGCACACCAGAGATTCCTCAGGTTCATGGTGGAAGATCAGTATTTTCAGTTTGTGGCCCTTCCATTCGGGCTTACCTCGGCTCCGAGGGTGTTCACCAAGGTATTGGCGGGGGTGATGACCCTACTCAGAGTCCAGGGCATTTGCATTGTACCATACCTGGACGACTTTCTCATTTTGGCTTCCTCTCTCAGCCAAGCGGAGCTAGACACCAGAGTTGTGGTATCCCCGCTGGAGAGGTTCGGCTGGGTGATCAACTATGCCAAGTCCTCCCACTCCCCGGCCTGGGAGGTTTCATTTCTGGGCATGAATCTGGATGCCTTTCAGGCCAGGGTGTTCCTTCCTCAGCCCAAGATTCTTCTGATTCAAGATTTGATTCGGCTTCTACTATCCAATCCTCGCCCGTCTATCCGGCTAGGGATGAGATTGGTAGGTTTGATGGTGGCTTCCTTCGAGGCAGTCCCTTTTGCCTAGTTTCACATGAGGACGCTTCAGCGCCATCTTCTAGCAACTTGGGACAGGTGTCCGCTGTCATTGGATCAGTCTTGTCTGCTGTCTCCCCGGGCTCAGCAGTCCCTTCAGTGGTGGCTAGTGTCAAGCAATCTGTTGAAGGGCAGATCCTTTCTGACCCCTTGTTGGGAAACGGTCACCACGGACGCCAGCCTGACAGGCTGGGGGGCTTCTGGAGGGAACATCAGTTCCAGGGGTTATGGGGGCCTCGGGAGGCTCATACCCCTATCAACATTTTGGAGCTATGGACCATTTGGTTGGTTCTGTCTCGCTTGATTCTTCTATTGCAGGGATTACCAGTTCAAGTCCGATCGGACAATCGGACGGCGGTCCCTTACATCAATCACCAAGGAGGGACTTGCAGCAGGAGTGCCCTCAGGGAGGTATCTCTGATCCTTGTTTGGGCAGAGAGCAATGTCCCATGCATCTCAGCCATTTACATCCCGGGAGTGGAGAACACGAAGGCGGATTCCCTGAGCAGGAGATCATCTCGCCGAGGAGAATGGTCTCTCAGTTCCAAGGTATTCCAGTCCCTTTGTCACAAGTGGGGGACTCCGGAGGTGGATCTTTTTGCCTCTCGTCACAATCACAAGCTTCCTGCCTTTGTGTCTCTGTCTCAGGATCCTCTGGCCCTGGCAGTGGATGCCATGTCCCTGGCTTGGAGGGAACTGGGGTTTCTGTACCTGTTCCCCCCTTTCTCCATGGTGGGCAAAGTGGTGTACAAGCTGACTCTAGAAGGGGCACCAGCAATTCTGGTGGCTCCAAGGTGGCCAAGACGAGTGTGGTTCGCAGATGTCATGCAGCTGGCAGTAGATCAGTTTTATCTGCCTCTTCTTCCGGATCTACCCCAATTTTCCAACGCTGGCTTTGACGGCGTGGCTGCTGAATCCTCAATCTTAAAGGAGGAAGGTCTTTCTGATGCGGTGGTTCAGACTCTTGTTAGAGCTAGGAAGAGATCTTCCTCTGACGTCTACTATAGGACTTGGAGGTCTTATATTAACTGGTGCGAGGCTAGGGCCTTGCCTTGTAGGGTGTTTTCTATTCCCAGAATTCTGGAGTTTCTTCAACATGGTCTGGACTCGGGGTTCCAGCTTAGTACTTTGAAGGGGCAGGTTTCTGCCCTGGCGGTTTTCTTTCAAAGGTCTTTTGCCCTTCATCCCCTGGTTAAGACATTTTTCCAGGGGGTTACTCATGTGCGGCCTCCTAGAAAGCCCTTGCTGCCGGTTTGGGATTTAAACTTGGTTCTGTCGGCTCTCCAGGGGCCCCCTTTTGAGCCGGTGCATGATATTGCTCTTTCTCTGCTCACTCAGAAAGTTGCCTTTTTGGTGGCTATTACCTCTGTTCGGCGTGTCTCTGAGTTGGCGGCCTTGTCTATTCAGGCTCCTTACTTTGAGAGGCACCTGGACAAGGTAGTTTTCCGCTTTAAGCCGGATTTCTTTCCTAAGGTGGTTTCGGCCTCCCACCTCAATCAGGATGTAGTTTTCCCTCCCTTGTGTCCTAAGCCTAGTAATGACAAGGAGAGGACTTTACATTCTTTGGATGTGGTTCGATGTGTGAAATATTATTTGGTGGCTACTTCTCCTTTTCGTAAGACGGAAGCCTATTTCACGGTGCCCTCCGGGCCCAGGAAAGGTCTGGCGCCCGCTAAGGCTTCCATTAGTAAATGGATTCGACAGGCCATTGTTGGGGCCTATTCTGCCAAGGGGAAGGTTCCCCCTTTTTGTGTTTCTGCTCATTCTACTCGTGCTGTTGGAGCATCTTGGGCTTTTCAGCATCAGGCTTCTGTTGAACAAGTTTGTAAGGCTGCTACTTCAGCGGATGCTGTTTTTGGCTGCAAAGTTCTGCAGGCTGCAGTAGTTTAAGTTTGCATTATTGCCTTTTTGGGATCCCCACCCATTATGGGCACTGCTATTGGATGTCCCAAGTGTCATGAATATTCGGAAGCGGGGTGTGTGACATACTGGGAATAATACCATTTTGTGATTACTCACCTGTAAAAGGGTTATTACAAGTATGTCACACACCCCGCTTCATCCCGCCCTTTTTTGGTTTTCTGGGATCCTTTATATGGTGAACCTTTTTCTTTGCTGTTTACATTTGGCTCTTCCTGGTCCCTTTACTGCTGTCTTATACTGGAGAATGGTGGGAGGTCCCAGGTATTTATGGGCCAGGAGGGGCTCCTTTTTTTCATGTCATCTCTGCAAGGACAGTTGCCCAAGTGTCATGAATATTCGGAAGCGGGGTGTGTGACATACTGGGAATAATACCATTTTGTGATTACTCACCTGTAAAATGGTTATTACAAGTATGTCACACACCCCGCTTCATCCCGCCCTTTTTTGGTTTTCTGGGATCCTTTATATGGTGAACCTTTTTCTTTGCTGTTTACATTTGGCTCTTCCTGGTCCCTTTTACTGCTGTCTTATACTGGGGAATGGTGGGAGGTCCCAGTTATTTATGGGCCAGGAGGGGCTCCTTTTTTTCATGTCATCTCTGCAAGATCGCCCTCTACAGGACAGTTACACAAGTGTCATGAATATTCGGAAGCGGGGTGTGTGACATACTTGTAATAACCATTTTACAGGTGTGTAATCACAAAATGGAATTTTATTTGGTCCCCTGAGACATGCTAAATATTCAAATATGGGATCACAGACCAGAAAGAAGATGATTGCATTGATTCTAAACGTTACCCCCGCTAAAACTGATAAATAGTTTATCTGTATTTTTAACTGATTTGAAGCCTAATGTTGTTCTTAAGAGTTTTGTGGAAGTGGTTGTGATTATTCTCTTTAAGTTCTCATGTGTTAGGATTTCTTTGAAATTATGCAATAGTGTTGATGTCCAGCATAAGTGTATTTGCATGCTGGTAAACAGTGACACTGCCCTGTAGTGTGTTGGTTAGGATAATTAAATAACACAAAACCATACACGTTGAAAGCATCTAGGATATTAGACTGTCACCTAAATTAAGCCTTCATAGCATTATATTACAAGTAACCAAAAAATTTACATGATGTAACTAACCTCATAGCTGTGCTTGAATGACATTCCAAGTACTAACATCATAATAAGGTAGCCAGCAGGTCATTTCCAAACTGGGTGTTTTGAAGTCCAGTTAGCAGTCTACTATATAAAGGTGTCCATTTTTTGCTCTTGAATACTTTTCTTGGCAGGAAGATGCCCTTTGTAACACAAATCCTGTTTATGTGAGATTGATTTTTTTTTGTTGGATTGAGCTGGATATTCATTGCTTCCAAAAGTAAAGGAAAATGTTTTATTTAACGGTGTATCAAAAATGCATTAGAAATTGTTTGAATGTGCTGCTCGTTAGTACAGTACCTGATACCTCATATACTTAGATTTTAGAACATTTTTTTATATGGGACTATCATAATTGATAATTAGAATTTTAGACATGACAAACCAAAGTTTTACATTGGACCTTTTAACTGTCACTGGGGAAGAACATATTTCCTAACACCATAGTGTTTTGCAGGGCTTGCGCCAGCTCTGGGCTTGCCTGGGTAAGTGCCATGGCCCCTGGCATCTTCAGTCTTATGCAGTTAAAATGCATATGGTGAACAAATATTATTACAAATGTCATAGAAAGACTTAGCGAAACAAAATGTAATGCATTTCATGTTTTGTGTGTATAATTTTGTTACATACATTTATTTTTTATGTACTATAGGGGAAATATAGAGTGACTCGTTTATCATCATTTGAATACAAAACCAGTGTGCATACAACATTTCTACCCATACTATTAGTGAACGTTATTTAAAATGTTGACCCATAAGCTTGTCAGCTGGATCTATTTATAGAACAAATAACTATCCTTGTATTTATTTAATGAGTCTAAATAGGTCAAGATGAGATCTGGTGTTTGACAGGAATGGACATCCCAGAGACTTTACTAACTACTTATTGATTTTAAAAGCAAATGAAATCTACTGCTTAAAGGGTATTTAAAATCACAAGGTCATGCTGGAGATTCATGAATGGAGTCACTAAATATGTCCTATGTTGAATAGCTGCATAGCCAATTGGTAGTATCTACATTTGAACCTCAAGGTTCTGCCGCTTAGGGCTCTGAAGCAGGGAGCAGTTTAAAAAAGCATGCCGAAATGGGTGGGATCGGAGAGGCATCTTTCTGCTCATGCTATTACTTTTCGTATAGTTACTGTATATTTGCTAGGGGACACTGATAATCTCAGCAGATCTGGTCTGTTTTTTTCCCACTCCATTTCTGTCCCTCTTTTTACAGAAAGAGAGACACACATAAATGAATAGCACTAGGTTGAAAAAATAGCACTAGTGTTTTTCGGGACAATCCAGTTTTCTTTTGTTGCTTAAAGACAACCAAAACCCAGCATGGAGTCTATGAGACTCCAGGGCAGGCATACTCTCTCCCCCTGATTAGGGTGCCCTGCTGTGTGAAACCCACAAAAACTCACCTTCGTTACAAGTCCAACGGCGCATGCGCAAGCAGCGGCCACATCCCGCTGTCCCTTTAGCAGGGCGTGTGCCTGCTTCAGGCATTTGTGAATGGCCGGCATGGGCACGCTCCCTGTTAGAGGGTAGCGGAGGATGCAGCCGCCAGCTCACTTGGATCCGCTCGTATTCGATGAGCTCCTGGACGAAGGGACTTGAGTGGATCCGAGCACGCTGATTGGACTAGCGTCCACGCATGCGTTGTAGGATCAGTAAGAGGTGAGTTTGTTCGAGCAGGGTAACCTCCATTGGGATTTGGTCCACTTTAAAGTGGACCAACACCCACGGGTGATCGGCCCGGGAATCTATAAGATTCCCGGGCCGATCACCCCCCACCCCGCGGGACATCCGAGATCGGGATGTCCCGCGGGGTGAAACCCCCCCCAAACACCCCAACTCACCTACCTCCCTCGCGCCCCTGTAGGCGTGCGCGCGCCCGCGCCGGCCGTCTGCGAATGGCCGGCGCGGGCGCGCGCGCGCGTCAAAAGTGACGCGAGGGAGGTGGCGGCGGCCGCCGCCGCTTAGACGTTCCTTGTACGTTGGCGCTGGGAGCGGGGAGAGGTGAGTTATTCGGGGGGTTAGGGGGGGTTTCACACAGCGGGGCACCCCGATCGGGGGTGCCCCACCGAAGTGGACCAAGACCCAGGATAGTCAAAATCCTGGGTGTTGGTCCACTTTAAGAGAGAACAAACTATTCTTCAGGGTGACAGTGATTTTTCTTTTTACTGTACTTCCATGACAGCATACCTGAGAGAAGGTCTCTCTGTCTCTAGGAAGGGCAGGAATTTTATTAGCCTAAACATTTTTAGCCCCACCCAAAGCTGTTCTTCCTTCAGACTACAGAGGACTTCAGAGGATGGAGTCCTTTTGTCTTTATTCCACCCTGTATTCTTTTCCGCCTGTGCTCGGGATTGAAGAGCCTGCAGGTGGGTGTCTGTCTTGCCACACACAGCATTGTCGGTTGAGTGGGTCTTGCAGAATCAGAAGACTGTCGATGGGGCTGTTAGACGTATGACTGTTAGACGTATGATCTCGCGGGAAGCAACGCGAGATTCCAGGCTCCATGTTGATACTCCTCAGGAGTGCCGGAAGTCTCACAAGATTTTGGCTGCCATTTTGGTGCTCCAGGGCAATAGACTACGAGGAGCACTGGAAGCCGCCATCTTGCTACTCCCACTCTTGGACCTGCGGACATGTGTTTTTAAGGCAAGAAAACTGTATTTTCTCCCAAAAGTGGGAATAGGGGATCTCTTACATAGGTTCATGGTCATCCTGTTGCAGTTTGCCTTTTTTTTGAGTTTCTTAAAGACAGAAACAGGGGGGTGCATCTAGTGCCTCTCTTTAAGGGACGAGGCCAAGATGACGGCTGCTTAGGAGCACCTTTTCTGCAAAGACCGCCTTACAGCGACATTTGCAGGGGATGCCTCAGCCCAGGTAGAACACACTTTTATATCTGCAAATGCATATGTAGTGTACATATGGTCTGCTCCTCGGCAAACTTCAATGAACCCATTCTGGTCTTAAGCATTGTAGAAACTGAGATGTCTAAGAAAAGTTGATATAAGTCTGTCGACAAGCATACTAAGAGGAGTGGCGAGAAGCATGCAGAGAAAGCCACTGAGAAGGAGAAGTTAATAGAAAACCTTGGATAAATTAACCCCTGACAACCTAGAGGAAAACGGGAAAGAAGCACAAAGCAAAACAAAGCAGGTCATAATCACCCCTTGTGTTTCATGGTGCTGCCTGACACAAAAAATCTGTGTGCAAGCAATGCACTACTAAAATTATCCAAGAAAAGTCTCCTGCTCTTATGGACTCTATTTTAGCTTTCTGTAAAGCTCAGATTCATAATGGGGTACAGGCCCTAGCTCCCCCTTCCTTGGGGGCCAAGAGGAAGCATGATTAAGATTATTCAAAGGGGAATTAAGAACAAGAGAGGCCGGATTCTGGCTCCAGTTATGGTACTGAGAACATAGCAGCTTCTTCAGTGCCAGTTAAGAAACAAAAGTTTCATTTTCTGGCAGAAGAGAGAGAGGAGTTATTGTCTGCTATCTATGAGATCCTAGATAAGCAGACCCCTGCAGTTCAAAAAAGTAGGGAGGATGAGCTCTATGAGGGCCTAATGGAGGTCCAGCTTTGAGAGATATGGTCTCCAAAGAATGGCAGTATCCTGATAAAGCATTTGTGTGTCCAAATCTTTGAGGACTAGGTACCCTTTAATGCTGAAGATCTTAAGCTTTGGGACCTGGTTCCCAAAATGAATGTAGCCTTGTCCAAACTTTCCAAAAGGTCAGATATTTCTATTGAGGATGCCGATGGCCTTAAGGAACAAATGGAAAAGAAAATGGAAAGGTCATTTAAAAGGCTGTAGGATGTTTCTGCTTTACACTTTAAGACCCAAATAGCCTCCACCAGGGTTTATAGATCCCTAACACTCTTTTTAGAAAGGATGAAGCAGCAGATACAGTTGGGTACTCCAAAGGAAGAGATTTTTAAGTACTTTGATGTTGTGGTGGGGCAGTCAGACAACCAAAGCAAAACTTTGTGCGTTACCCACAGAGGGGGAGTCCCTCTTTGGATCTCAGTTGGAAACCCTTCTGGAGAAAGCTTCAGATGAGAAAAAAGTGTTTCCAATCAAGAAGAAAGAGTTAAATCCAAAAAGATGTTTTAGTGGCCAACAGTTTCAGCAGAATACCAGGCAGAAAGGGTGGAGGTTTCAAAGACCAAGAACCTCATGTTTTCTGTTCAACCCCAATAAAAAAGGTGGAAGAACCGAACAAGCAATGACCCTCACCAGGTAGGGGCACGACTCAAGTATTTAGTGGACATTTGGGAGAAAAATACCCCAAATCCTTGGGTGCTGAATATCATTCAGGAAGGTTATCGTAAAGAATTTGAGTTGACCCCCTCTAAATCACTTTGTTGTCTGTCAAGGCAGTCTTCCCCCTCTCTATCGTCTTCTTCTGCATTACATTTTTACTTTGATAAGGTAGAGAGTCCTGGTACCGGTTCCACAGGAACAGATAATTCACGGTCGTTATCCTATGGTGTTTCAGTACCGAAGCCGAATGGGAGCATAAGATTGATCATAAATCAGAAGCCCCTAAATCAATTTTTTATTTACAGAAAGTTCAAAAAGGAGACTATTGCATATACCACAGTCCTGATTGCAAAGGATGCATGAATGTGTACGCTGGATTTTAAGGATGCATACTATCAGCCAACCAATTTTACATTGCAGTAATCATGGAACAGGGCATCCTACATCTGAAGTTTACTTGCCTTCCCTTTGACATAACAACGGCTCACAGGATCTTCATGAAGCTTACAGAAGTAATGGCAGTATTGAGGCAACATGGGATACTCGTAGTCCCGTACCTGGATGATCTCTTAATTGTGAGCGTTTACAGAGACCTACTGTTGCTTCACCAACAACAGGTCTGAGCTTTTGTCCAACCTAAGCTGGATTATTAATTGGCAGAAATCCAACCTGGTTCCATCCCAATCCATTCAATTGTTGGGCATCTTACCAGATTTCTGCAAAGAAATTTCCTACTTACCCTTTGATCACCCAATCTGCCATCCTGATGTGCCAAGCTTGAAGCTCACAGCATGGCTTTTAAACAAGTCCTTGTTAAAGCCAGAGGATTATGGGAAACGTGGTTGAGACTCTTCTGGCTTCCAAGAAACCAGAGACTTATGCAGGCGCGTTTGAAAAGTTTTGTGAAAAACAATAGATTCTCTTGCTAATCCAAAGATATCGATAATTTTGGACTTCCTTCAGATGGGATTGCAAAAGGGTCTGAAATCTGGCACTTTGAAGCCTCAAGTAGCTGCTTTAAGCAATTTATTTGCTATTATATTGGCAAATCAGTCTTTGATTCACATATTTTTTAACAGTGTATCAAGACTAAAGCCCTGTGATAGAAAGAGTTGCCCTCCATAGGATTTACCTACAGTGCTTAAGATACTCCTAGAGACCCCCTTTGAGCCCATTGAGGAATCTCCCATCAAGTTCTTGATGTGGCAGACCTTGTTTCTGGTTGTAGTTACTTTGGCACAATGTCAGTTTGTCCACCTTAATGTAATATTTTACCAGATAGAATTGAGCTATCGATTGATCCAGCGTTTCTGCCTAAGGTGGCATCGATGAAAACAGTTAACTATTCTGCCATCTGTCCTGCAAGACCCCTTTACTATGGAAGAAAGGAGGTTGCACTCCCTGGATGTAAGACAATGTGTGTTAAAGTATTTGGAAAGTTCAAAGCACTTTAGAAAACCGGATAAACTATTCATCACCTACAGAGGAAAGAGTAAGGGCCGGAGTGTTACAAAATCAACCCTATCTAACTGGATTAAGCATGTTATACAGATGTCATATGACAACGCAATACAGCCATTACCTATGCCAGCGAAGGCGCATTCCACAAGAACAATAGCTACGCCTTGGTCTGAGGCATCCTCTGTGTCGATTGTACAGATTTGGAGAGCTGCAATGTGGTCAACACCTGACACCTTCATAAGACACTACAGATTGGATATGGCCGACACTCGGGATCTAGCATTTGGCTGTGTGGTTTTGGCTTCAGCTTCCCACCCCTGGGGAAAAGACCTTTGGGATATCTCACGTATGCTGTCATGGAAATACAAGGGGGGAAAGATAATTACTTACCGGTAATATAGTTTCCCTGTATTTTCCATGACATGATAGCTTCCTACCCGGTAAGCATGGAGGTAACAAAGTGAACAAATGCAGGTAACAAACTGAAGTTGACCACTTTCTCCACAGTTTTGGAAAAGTTGACCACCAGTTCGCTCTTTGTGCTTCTCCCTTCCAACAGTTCTGTACCCTCGGAGTAGGTTGGCCTTGTGCCCACAAGAGACAGTCATTAGTATACATGGAGAACACAAGGGACTAAGTAAATCTATGTCAAAAGGTGGTTACTGTAGTAAAATCGACTCTAAAGGCAGGGCCGGCTCCAGGTTTATGTGGGCCCTTGTGCCCCCTTGTGGCATATCAAGTGCAACAGTAATCAAGGATCCCATGCCCCACACATCTATTTCTGTGACCCCCCTGTCTCAGCTTAAAGAGTGCTCAAATTGTGATGCCCTGCTGTGTGAACCCCCCCGGATCCCCCATTCCACTCCTAGAGCCCTAGCCGCGTCTTGGCCCATGGCTGCATCCTCACTCACCTCTAGCTGTGTGTGCACCGACACCAGTACTTTCAGACTGGGTGGTGCAGGCGCCTGCGGTATGGGAACGACAGGAAGGTGAGTTTTTACAGCGATTGGGGGGGGGGTACACACAGCGGGGGGCCCTGAGAGGAGCAACACATGGGAAAGTGAAATTCTTGTGTGTTGTTCCTCTTTAAAGCAAACTTATAGTCAGAAATGTCTATAGGTTGCTTAAACCAAAAACTTTAACCATAATCATAATTATTAGGCAAAGTGCAAATGGACCCTTCCCGCTAAATACTCTACCAAAGATGCAATGTCTGCTGACTCACATTTTTTGGTGGGGGGGGCGCTAAAATTCAAGTAGATCAAACTCTGGCACTAGATTTGGTCCCATGAAACATGTGCGGTTCCTTCCTGGCATCTTTGCTGTACATCATGCTGTGCCCCCCAGACCCCCAGAGGTAGCTGGGGATTCTATGAGGTATGAAGTTAAGCTCAGCTGCACACTCCAGTTTTAGGTGTACTTGAAATGAGCCACAAACATATAGCAGGGTTCTTACCCACACAGGCTAAAGAAGGCAGCATTTATCTACTACACTGATTCTCCTCCAAGTTTAGGTAGAACAGAGCCATATATCTTGGTAGCAGAATAGCCTCTAATTGGTTAATAGAGGCCAGTGCCAGGACATACAGCGCTGTACTTATACCAATGAGGGAGGAGAGTAGTATGTGTCCCAGCAGCAGCAAGGTTGCCAGAAAGAGAAATGAGCCAGATTTACTGTTTGCAAGCTGGGGGCCAGTGAGTCCTCGCTGATCTTTCTTGCTTCTTTCTGGCTGATTTGGTCCTCTCTTCCTCTTGCTACATTCCTAACTCCAAATACTAGGGGTGCTGGTACTTGCTGCGCTAATGCTCTTCACTGGGTCCTTTCAATGTAATGTGAATGGAGCACGGTATAGGGCAAAATGGTGCCCCTAAATGCCAGTTTGGGTGACATAATGGGGTCTGCCCCCTATGCATTCTGGTGCCAGCCCTGGCTGCTGTACTTTCCTACTCTCAGTTTAGTGGGCGGCAAGCCAAGCTATGTCTTCACCAGTGACTGTTATCGGCAGTGTTAGTTTGTTAAAATAGAACTTTATTGTAAACTCCAAGACAATCATACAGATGAGTATACTTTTAGGTCACAGTTTTAATTTGGCTTATTTAGGAGGGGTGGGAATGGTGATTTGATTTTTTTGTATGAGTGTATAAATGCCTTACTATACTCCTAAATATCCATATAAGGCAACATCTAGGAGAGGTTAGCAAAGTGTATAAAGCAATCCAGGTATGCCAGGTTTAGTTTAGGTTATGTTAATAAGAAGGTGCAATGGTCATGGTTGAATATTAGTGGTATAATTCATTACATTGTAAGTTTTAAGTTAAAAATAATGAAGGTCTGTCACTATACATTTGCTGGTGAGAGGGAAGGTATATGTGACAAAGCCTCCCAAAAGACAGACTTTTTCTGGCATACAAGAGGTTTCATTCTGTGCTGTTTGAAGTAATGAATCACTGCAGCATTGCCTTCTGGTGCTGTTTTGGTGGCTTAACAGAAGAAGTGTCGATGCATAGAGGCTGAGTAAGTGAGATGTGGCAGGTTGTTTAAAGCTCACATAAATAAGATGTACAAATATTGTTTGAATTTTCATGGCAAGTTTCTTCTCTCATAACACCAAAAAGGGTAGGCTAGTGGCCAGGCCTGGAATCTTTTAGAGGTTGTTGACCCGCTTTAAACATGCATGGCAGCAGCCATCTTGCAACACACATGAAGGAACTTATTCTCTTAATCAAAATTGCCTCATAGCTCTGAGCAATCATCTTTTATTTCTAGCCAAATACATTGTCTACATTGTATCCCCTGACTGCTTTAGTGTCCGTCGTCGCCATATAGATACATTGTATGTATCAAGCAAATATATACAATATATACAAAGTTACAATAATAAATAAAATAAAATAAATAATAACTAAACAAAAAGAAACAGGCCTAACAATTCGGCATATAATATCCATTATTCTATATACAATCCTATCTACAACCTAGCACTACACTATAAACAAATCAACAGGAAGACTAAGAGACCCCGTCACCTGTGCACGCAGCCGTTCTTCAAAAATCTGTCTTTGTTATAAAAAATCTATGGGTGATAAGAGACAGAAAAGCCCACCCAGAGGGAAGTCATGAGGACTAAGGAGGCCTGATGTTCCTCCACACCTTCATCCAGGCCCCCTGTTCCCACCTGTCCCTCTCAAGCACCCGGATCTTGCCCACCTCATGCAGGATGTCATGCACCACCACCGGGACAGGGAGGACTTTCTTCCTAATGCAGAGCTGGCACCGTGCATTCCACGTGTAATAGCTAATCACTAGACTAGTTAGATATAAAGTGTCCAAACAAAAATCCCCTCTGTTCTCGAATGCCCCATACACCCACTCAGCATAGGAAAGCTGAGAGAAGAAGGGGGCACCGAGGGCCAACCCCACCTGTTTACACACATCTACATTAAAGGGACACCGGAGCAGGAAGTGGTCCATAGTCTCCACCTCATTCTGACACTCCTCACGGAGACAAATTATCTCTGGCAGGCTGCGACTCTTCCGGATCCCCCTAAGGTAGAGTTTTCCTTGGAAGGAGAGCCAGGCTATATCCCGGTATTTCAAAGGAATTCTTGAGGAGTTAACAAGCCTCAAACCCTCCCTCATGATGGAGCCTGGGCAATCCCTGAGGGACAATGGATCATGAAAAGCCAGACCCAGGACTCGACTCACCAGAAGCTTCCTCGGAGTAGATCTCATGTCCTCTGCTGTCAATTGCCATTGCCAAAGAATTTTCAAGCACGGCCAACATAGGCCGGGAGCTGAGCCTGAGGAACTCGAGGGCTTTTCACCCAGCCATTCTCCCAGTCTCGCAGGAAGGGATTAAACCAGGACTAGAAAATACCCACCCAGCCAGGCAGGCTCTCTGCCAACATGCTTCCATAATTATGTTTCAGAAACAAGAGAGAGAAAAACACTACTGGGTTGACCATCCCTAGGCCACCCTCCCGCCTGGATAGGTAAGTGACATTTCTTTTCACCAGGTTCATGCGGTTTCCCCATAACATCTGGAAAAACACGCTGTAGACCCTGGTGTAGAGAGACACTGGCAAAACACAGACGAAGCTGACGTATAAAAAGATGGGGATCAGGTAAGTCTTGATAAGATCAACCCTTTCCCTGAGAGACATTTTCCAGCTCTTCCAGACTGCAACCTTGGCATGGGCAATGCGCTCACAGTTTTTTTGGCCATAATCGCCAGCACCGAAATTAATGCCAACGATCTTAATTTCCTGCTGGGCCACTGGGAAGGCATCCGGAAGTTCGAAGCCCTCACCCTTCTTACCCATCCAGAAAACTTCACTCTTCCCGTGATTGACCTTGGAACCCGACGCTTCTGTATTCTGTGCTATTAGAGAGGCCACCTCCTCTTCCTCATTTGTCCCAGAGACAATCACAGATACATCATCAGCATAGGCAATGACCTTCAAAGGATGCTCACCAGGCACACCCAGAGGAACCCCACATAACATGCTGCTCTCGACTCTCCTTATAAAGGGATCGATTGCAAACACATACAGTAGGGGACTCAGAGGGCATCCCTGTCGCACACCTGAGCCAACTTTGAAAGGCCTTCCAACCCAACCATTAACAAGAGGGAAGCTCTCAGCCCCTTCATACAGGGTTTGTAGCCAATTAATGAACTGCCATGGCAGGCTGTACTTACCAAGAAGCAGCCATAGGTACTCATGGTTGACCCTATCAAAAGCCTTTGCCTGATCTAACGCCAACAAGTAGTTTCCCCAGCCAGCAGCCCTGAATCGCTCCAAGGCTTCCCGGACAGCTAAACCCACTGAGAAGGTGCTTCTACCTTGGATCGAGCAGTGCTGATGACGGAAAAGCAGTTGCTCCGCTAGCGCCAGAACAAAATCTTTGCCAGTATCTTTCTATCGACATTGAGAAGGCTGATGGGGCGCCAGTTCTCAATCATCGAAGAGTCCTTTCCTTTTGACAGAAGGATCACAGCCGAGCGCCTCATGGAGGGAGGGAGGGAACCCTCTGCCAGACAGCAATTAAAGACCCCCACCAAATGTGGTGCCAGGATGGTCTTAAAACATTTATAAAATTCAGCTGTCAGACCATCTGACCCGGGTGACTTTTTGATGGCAAGGTGATCAATCGCACTTACCACCTCATCGGCAGTGACCGGCTCTGTCAAGCTAGTGATAGAAAGGTCACCATTTTCCAATCCTGGAGTAGAGTCCAGGAAACTTTCCATCCTTGCCTGGAGGTCAGCATAAAATGACCTAATAATCTCCAGGATCCCAGATTTAGATCTTACCAGGGAACCTGTGCTATCCTTCAGACCAAGGACAGTCTTGAGAGCTGCAGCCTGTCTGCAATTCTGATAGGGATCGGGTGAGTGGTATTTCCCATTTCCCAGGTATAATCCCTTTCTATAACCAGAGAAGCATGCCGGTCATACTGAAACTTCCTGAGGAGAATCTTGACTTCAGAGATTGCCCCTTGATCTCCACCATTCGAGACAAGGATGTCAAGTTTCCTCCGCAAGTGCTGGTAGGCAATGTATTTATCAAGCTGTTTTCTTTTTCCTAGGCCCCTGAAAAGCCCAGCAGTTCTCATTTTGGTCAGCTCCCACCACTCAGACCTGCTGCTGCAAAAATCCTTAATGGAAACCTGTGCCTGAAAAAAATCCTCAAAAGATTGTCTTACCCCCTCCTCCTCAAGGAGAGCCGAATTCATACTTCAGATGCCCCTTCCTCTAGGGCAGGGGTACTCAACCACTTCTTGTAAAGGTCCATTTACAGGCATCTGGTGAGAGGCGAAGGTCCGGATGGGGTGCTGTCGGGGGGGTGGATAGTTAGAAATCAGCGCACTGGGGGCGGGTTGGGGGTGGATTATACCTTGCAATGCCACTTCCTGCACATGCAGTACTTCATATTGCAATGTTAAGTGTCAGGGAAACAAACTACATCGCCAATCCATAACGGGGCAGCGCTGAGCATGGCAACACAGACGCAACTAAGTGCAGGGCTGTCAGGGCAGGGGTCCAGAAATCTGGCACCGAGGTCCGCATTTGGACCCTGGTCCGCCAGTTGAGTACCGCTGCTCTAGGGGGTGTGTCAGAGGGATTCAAGACCATCGATAGTAAAAGGTGATCGGAGAACTCGACCGCCTGCAGCCGCGGAGGCTGAGAAGCCAAGCCCTCCTTCAAAAAAAAACTTGTCTATTCTTCTCTGATTGCTACCTCGTTGAAAAGTTAAGCCCGTGAGGTCTGGGGAGTGCTTAATGTGCACATCTTCCAGACCTGCCTCTCTAACCATGCTATTCAAAAAGAGACTATCGCAGCCCAGCTTGCCTTTGAAGCCTCTCCTGTCCATGGGCCTAGTCACGGTGTTAAAATCACCTCCAAAGACTACTGGCCGGGCTGTAAAAAGGAACGGCTTGATCTTTGTAAGGAGGCATTTCATGTCCCACTTAGTTTGGGGTCCATAGATATTTATTATGCGCAGGTCCTGTCCCCTTACAATGACGTCCAAGACCATGCACCTCCCGATCTCCACCTCAATGACTCACCAGCAAGTTACCATGTCGGTTTTAAAAAGCACCGCCACTCCGCTGTAAGGCTCGGCCGCAAGAGACCAAAAAGAGGGTCCGTGCCTCCACTCCCGCTTTACAGCGTGAATGTCGGCCAGACTGGGCAATCTGGTCTTCTGCAAAAACAAAATGTCAGCATCAAACTGACTGAGAAAAAATAAGGCTATAAAACAAGCGCTTACAGATTTAATGCTGGCAACATTAATGCCACCTTTATCTGAGGGAGAACTGCCATCAGAGTCATTCGGGAGAGTGTCTCTTAGCCTTCCCTCCGGCTTCATTATCGGATCCCTCAAGCTTACTGGAGGAGGCTTGTGTTTCCTCCTCCATATCTGAGGCCTCAGAATCAAATGAAGAAATCTCTATTGAGTCCTCAGAAAGTGCCTCAGACCGGTTGAAGAGCTGCACCCCATGGGTCTTCCCCGGTTCAGGCACTCCATTGTCCTTTTTTCTTTTTTTCTTGGTAGCAAACCTGAGAGCAAGGTAATCCTGATCCCCGGGGGAGAGTCCAGACCACGCTGTCTTGGGATCTGAACTCCCACCCTGCTCAGAAGGGGGTGCAGGATCAGGATCACCTTGCCCCAGCCTGCGAGGTTTTACAGCAGGGGCCACAATTACTGGGACCCCCTTGATACTTGCAGTGCCAGCCCCCCGGGCCGCCTCAGCTATTAAATTACTCAATCTTACATTGGTGCTTGCTGACTTGGGGGCAGACTGGGGATTTACCTTAGGGACCCCTGCAGATGGTACAGGAGCGGGCGCAGGGGCCTCAGGAACCCCCAGCTGAGTGGGGGGAGGGACCATAGATGGGACAGCATGGGAATGTTCCTCCCTATCCAGCCGCAGCATTTCCTGCACCACTTCCCTGTCCAGGTTGTGCCAGGCCTCAGGACACTGACTATAAGGGTGGCCGAGCTGGTTACATAGATTACATCGGATCGTATTGCAGTCCTTAGCCAAGTGTCCCAAGCCCTGGCACAAAGAGCACCTAAGAAGCGAGCAGGAGGCGCTGAAGTGACCCTTGGCCCCACATTTATGGCAAACCTTGGGCTGACCAGGATAAAAGATGGTCAGCCGGTCACGGCCAATATAGGCGGAAGATGGCAAGTGGGTGACCTGGTTGCCATTCCTGCGAAGCCTCAGGGTCACTGACCAGCCCCCAGTCCAGATATCCCGATCGTCTAGGATCTTCTTCAGGGGAGTGAGAACATCACCATAACCCTTCAGCCAGACAGTCAAATCAGAGGGGGGAATGGACTCATTTCTAACCAGTATGGTAACATTTTTCACGAGCTGCTGTCTGGAGACCTGGATGGGAGTTAACCCCTTCCAGGCAGGGTCTTGCTTCAGCAGCTCGTACCGCTCCCAAAATAAATCCATCCCTTCTGGTCTGACGAAGCTCAAGTCATGTTCTTCACTCCCTACTGGACTGATCAGGGCAAAAATGTCTGCGGCTGCGAATCCCATACCCAGTATGAGATCCACCACTGCCCGCCAGGTGATAACTGGCCCCTCCCCCTCCCACCTAAGCTGGACCAGGTTGCGCCTATTGAAGCCGCTGGCAGGGGCGTTGGCCTCACTGGGCACAGACATCCTCTCACCAGCAGCTTCTCCACCACGCCTGGCTACCTGCGCATAGGACACAGGGGACTGCACTGCAGCACCAACAACATTATTGGCCCTACTCCCTGTGCCACCCCGCTGGATGAAATACAGGGCAGGACGGACAGCAGGGGCCCCAGCATTAGGTGGCACAGTCTTCTTACTGTCCACCTGAGGTGAAGGTGAGGGGACAGTCACAACATCAGCAGCAGTCACAGCAGAAAGTCCAACAATAGAATTAACCCCTGTGGACTCAACCCCAGACATAGCAGCAGTAACAGGAGCAACAGCACCCAAACCAGCTGAAGCAGAAACAATATAAACCCTGCCAGCAAGACCCAAACCTGCGGGTGAGTCACCCCTGGCCCCAGGCCCACCAAGTTCGGCGCACCCAGGAACCCGGATGGGTGCCAGAATGGTACTTACGGCTGGCGCCACCTCACCCTTTTCAGGGCAAGGAGCCCCACAGTCTTCTATACCCCCTGACACAGCGCCTATGGCGCACTCTGCAGGTTGGCTGGACAGATGGACGTCGTCCTTAGCTGGCATGGGCTCCTCAGGCTGGCGGCTGTCCTCTGGAAGATTTGCTCCAGTAGGGGCTTCCTGGATGCCCAGTGATGTCACGCACTCATGATGTGTTGCCTCAGCAAGAGAGTCTTCCAATGCTGCTTCCGGGGCGTCTCATCCACATGGTCGGCCTCTTCCTCCTTCACAGTGGGGCCTGAGCGCTGCATGTACTTAAATCGCTCCTCGTTTTTATATTTTTCTTTAAAGGCCCCACTGCTTGCTTTAAGGGACGAAACAAGCTTTTCCTGCTGCCGACATGCTGATTCAAGCTCAGCTAAGTCTGCTTTACTTGACCGCCAATCCAGTCTCCGTGCCTTGCTGGAGTCCATTTTCTTTTTCTTTAATGCGATTTTCATCTTGCACAGCTTCTCCTCCTCCTTCGTCACCAGGCACAAATTACTGCATACACGGCTGCGAAAAGTTGACAAACTCTCACCAGGCTGGGGCACTGTGGTGTTACTAGCGCCGCTGGTGGAAGCAGACCCGGGATCCGGAGGTTTAAAATTCCTTCGGGGGTACCGGCGCGACTAACCCCCGGAATCATCCATGCTGCCTGGGGAGGCACTCCCAGGAAAGCCCCAGGCTTCACAGGCCTCTGGTAATTAGGAGCAGTTGTGTGTTCTGGCTCTCACAGTGTGTGACCACACCCACCTAATTACCCTAATAGATTGTAGATTGCTAGATACATTGTAACAGCTTCCTTGACACATATGTATTTTGCTACATTAGTAGCATTTGTGTGTGTGAAAAATGACAGTCAAGGGGGTTCTGTGCCGCAGAAACAAGGAGAACAAGCTTGACTGTCATTTGTCATTAATTCTCATGTGTAAGCAAGACTATCAGGTGTGTGGCAAGATGGCCTCCCCCATGTAATTCAAGAGTGATTTTTATGCCATTTCACAACATATGCATGGGGTTAAGCCCTTTCAAACTACATATGACACTGATCATAAGAAGGGAAGCAATTTACTAAATTTTCTTTTTTTGACTGGAGGTCTGCTTTCAATTATTCAAGTTCTGTGGAGTCGGTATATTAGATAAATATTACCTTCAGGCAAACATGGTTGGACATTGCATACTAGCACACTTTGAGGCCATACCAATTTCCCGATGCTCCGCAACACAGCACTTATTCTCTTCTTCATTTCTTTGCTGCATTTTGTAATCATTGTCACTTTTCCACAATCAAAGGAGCCAACCTCGGTATGTGAGGAGGCGGCATCCCAAACACTAGCATAAATATTTCAAGACTACCTGTCTACTAACTGGTTGCATTTTGTAATCAACGTCACTTTACCACAATCAAAAGAGTCAACCTCTGTATGTGAGGAGGGGGCATCCCAAACACTAGCATAAATATTTCAAGACTATCTGTCTACTAACTGGTTGCATTTTGTTATCAACGTCACTTTACCACAATCAAAGGAGCCAACCTCTGTATGTGAGGTGGGGGCATCCCAAACACTAGCATAAATATTTCAAGACTTCCTGTCTACTAACTGGTTGCATTTTGTAATCAACGTCACTTTTCCACAATCAAAGGAGCCAACCTCTGTATGTGAGGTGGGGGCATCCCAAACACTAGCATAAAAATTTCAAGACTACTTGTCTACTAACTGGTTGCATTTTGTAATCAATGTCACTTTACCACTATAAAAGGAGTCAACCTCTGTGTGTGAGGAGGGGGCATCCCAAATACTAGCATAAATATTTGAAGACTACCTGTCTACTAACTGGTTGCATTTGGTAATCAACGTCACTTTTCCACAATCAAAGGAGCCAACCTCTGTATGTGAGGAGGGGGCATCCCAAACACTAGCATAAATATTTCAAGATTACCTGTCTACTAACTGGTTGCATTTTGTAATCAACGTCACTTTTCCACAATCAAAGGAGGCCACCTCTGTATGTGAGGAGGGGGCATCCCAAACACTAGCATAAATATTTCAAGAGTACCTGTCTACTAACTGGTTGCATTTTGTAATCATTGTTACTTTTCCACTATCAAAGGAGCCAACCTCTGTATTTGAAGAGGGGGCTTCCCAAACACTAGCATAAATATTACAAGAGTACCTGTCTACTAACTGTTTGGATTTTGTAATCAAAGTAACTTTTTAAGCAAACTTTGCCTTTCGCCGGGGGGGGGGGGGGCATCCCAAATACTAGACTTAAGAGTACCTGCCTACTAACCTTTTGCCTTTTGTATAAAAAAGTCTGGTTTACAAGTTTAAAGCACCCATTGCCTTTCACTGGGGGCCATTGTCAGTGCTACCACTTATCTTTTAAGAGTACCTGCAAACTATCCTTTTGCCTTTTGTTTAAAAAAGTCTGGTTTACAAGTTTAAAGCACCCATCGCCTTTCACCGGGGGCCATTGTCAGTGCTACCACTTATATTTTAAGAGTATCTACCTACTAACCTTTTGCATTTTGTATAAAAAAAGTCTGGTTTACAAGTTTAAAGCACCCATTGCCTTTCACCGGGGGGGCATCCCGAATAATAGCACTTAGCTTTTAATAGTACCTGCATCTTTACCTTTTTTACTTTTTTAACAATAAACAGGTTTTAAAACTGCCTGTGGTGCATTTAACTTTGACCAGGGGCATCCTGTGTAAGACCATCTGACAGTGTCTTTTTGCATTAGCTTTTAGCTACAGTGTCTGCCTAATTTGATCTAACTTTTCTACACACCTGCTGAAATACTGTTCTAGGTGTAGTGTAGTGTATTGTTTTCCCCTCCTAAACGCAGTAAAAATGTCAGGCAGAGATGTGCCAGAATGTGCACCGAGGAGAGGCCTAGATTCATCAGGCAGAGGTCGCAGCAGACTAGGGGCGAGTGGCAGCAGGAGTCGCGGTGAGAGGCCTGATCTCCCGGTATCTGCAAGCAGTCGTGTCTCGACCAGCAACGCATCTGCCATCATCGATTGGTTCACGCGGTCATCGACCTCATCACAAGTGACATCTGACACCCCCAGTCAACAGTCCGTAGGTTCCTCGGACACAACCCTGAGTTGGCATGGCCCGGGAGCAGCCCCTTTCCTTCTATTGCCTCTGTCCTACGCCCCCCCCCTCCAGCCGACGTATGTTATGCTTTGGGTTCAGCTCCACTATTCAGTGAGGACGATGTGCTAGAGGACAGTCAGCAGCTACTGCCCAGCCAAGAAATGGAGGAGACACCCGCCGCTTCTTCTGCTAGGCAGACAAACACTGAGGAGGAGAGTGGCGTGGGAGGTGGTGTGGCGAGCGTTCCGTCTCCTGCAGCTCACGCTCTTGTGGAAACTGAGGAGGACATCAGTGACGTGCAGACACAACTCGATGACGATAATTATGATGAAGCCCATCGCACTCCGGAGCCCGGTGCAGAAGGGGCTTCATCATCACCAGGAGATAAGGGTCCCAGGTTGCCCCAGAGACAGCAGCTGAGGCAGCAAGGTGGCAGTAGGGTTGGCAGTCAGCATGGTGGCAGAATTGGGATGTCTGGAGCCACACGTAGCCGGGGGCGGGGTAGACCACCTGCTGCACGGCAGGCCGCCTTCCCGGGAGGTAGTGTAGCAGGGGTTCCTGGAGTTGGCAGCATTAGCAGTGAATTAGTGCGGACTGTTGGAGGGAAAATTAGCTATAGAAGTGTGGCACTTTTTCATCAAGCATCCGCAGGAGGGTAACCTGGCCACATGCAAGATGTGTAGACAGAAGGTCAAGCATGGCCAGGGCCCCAATGTTGGTACCACGGCCCTGCGGCAACACATGCAGCCTCACCATAAAGAGGCCTGGGAGAACCAAGGCTCCGAAGTGGGGGTCCAGCCTGCTGCGTCAGCCAGTGCCACTCCGCTTCCAATTTTACCCATCCAAGGCTCCAGCAGCACAGCTGAAGGTAGCTGTGCGTCATACCCATCCTCTGCCGCTCCAGATGCTCCTGCTCCTCCAACTAAAAGTCACTCATCCCACCAGCAATCCATCAGCAAAGCTATGTCCAAGAGAAAACCGTATGCGCCCACTAATTCTACGGCGCAGAAGCTAAATGTGCTCCTGTCAGGTGGTGGACTCTGCACCTTTCAGAGAGCTGATGGCTTGTGCCGAGCTCAGGTGGAGAGCCCCAAGCCGTCATTTCTTTGCAAAGAAGGCAGTACCAGCCCTGCACGAATTTGTTGAGCAGAAGGTGGGCCAGTCCTTGAGCCTGTCGGTGTGCACCAAAGTGCATGGCAGCGCCGACATCTGGAGCTGTAACTATGGTCAGGGACAATACATGTCCTTTACGGCCCACTAGGTGAATGTGGTTCCTGCACAGCAACTTGGACAGGTCACACCGCTTCGGCCTCCACGCTCCCAGGCCGTTTTGCCTGTCACAGTGTGTGACTCCGCCTCCTCATCCTCCGCCGTTTCCTCAGCCTCCACTGTACGGTCAATTCTCAATGCTCCTTCAGCCTACCATGTGTGCAGGGCACGGCGGTGTCACGCTGTGCTTCACATGGTTTGCCTTGGCGATCGGAGTCACACAGGGGAGGAGCTCCTGAAATTCATTAATCAAGAAATCAAAACATGTCTTACTCCGCGAAAATTGGAAATGGGAACCATGGTGACTGACAATGGGAGTAACATCTTGCCTGTGCTGCGACAAGGAAGCCTGAGCCATGCGCCCTGTATGGCACACGTGTTCAACCTAGTTGAAGTCTTACCCCCATCTGCAAGACATCCTAACAATGGGAAGGAAACTTTGTATGCACTTCAGCCACTCCTACACCGCCAAGCACACTCTTCTTGAGCTACAGCATCAGAACGGTATCCCCAGACATAGTCTAATTTGCAATGTTCCCACCTGTTGGAATTCCACCCTACATATGTTAGATCGACTATACGAACAGAGATTAGCCATCACTGATTTCTTGATGATCCAAGCAGATAGGGGGACTCACCTGTGTAACTTTAATGTGAACCAGTGGCAGCTCATACGTGACACCTGCCGTTTGCTCAGGCCCTTTGAGGAAGCCACTTTATTTGTCGCCAGGATTATGGCATGAACAACGTGATTCCGCTGCTTTATGTAATAAAACACATGTTGGAAACCATGGCTGGTCAGGGCACTGGAGACATGGTGCATACATTTCACAGCTACATAAACCCCTTGGGAGCGGAGGAGGAGGGGGAGGAGCAGCACAGTGAAGCACACTTTAGTTTTGGCGAAATGGGCAGTTTATCTAGTCATCTAACAGGAGAGGAGGAGCGGGAGCAGCCAGTGGAGCTAGAGGGTTGTGAGGAAGGTGAGACAGAGGACCCAGACACACCGTGGCAGTATGCAGTGGAGATGGAGACAGGTAGTCCCTCCAAGTCACTTGCACAAATGGCACGACGCATGCTCACGTGCTTGCGTAGTGACCGCAGAATTGTCTCCATTTTTCTGCGGGATGACTACTGGCTTTCCACCTTATTAGACCCTCGCTACTGGCACACAATGGGTGCATTTTTACACCCGCTGAGAGGGAGGACAAACTGACCTACTACAAAGGCATTCTACGTAGTCAGTTGGTCGATGCCTATCTGCGCCATGGTCCATACTCTTGCAGGTCTGACTCCGGACCTCTGCGCTCACCTTCCACTGCCATGGCTGCCGGGGGGGAGGCAGAAGCAGCAGCAGCAACTCCATCTGCAGCAGCCTCAGTCTTCAGTCGCTAATGAGTAGCTTTCTGCACCCGCATAGTGAGGCTACTCATGAGCAGCAGGAAGACCTGGAGCAGGGCCTGAACCAGCAGGTCGTGTCATACCTTGAAATGACCATGCCAATGCACCTTGAGGATCCGCTGGACTTCTGGTCAGCCAAACTTGACTTGTGACCGCAACTGGCAGAGTTTGCCTTGGGAAAGCTGTCCTGCCCGGCCAGTAGTGTGCCATCTGAGCGGGTCTTTAGTGCTGCGGGGGCCATAGTAACGCCAAGGAGAAATCGTCTATCCACGAAAAATGTGGAGAGACTCACCTTTGTGAAGATGAATCAGGCATGGATCAGCCAGGATTTCCACCCACCAATAGCTGATGCATGCGAGTAGCTGATGCTTGGTAGCTCCTTCTGCTGCTTCCATCTCCTGGGTGTGTTTTTCAGGCAATATATGGGCTCCCTATGCTGCTGGCAACTCCCGGGTGTGTCTTTCAGGCAATATATGAGCTCCTTCTGCTGCTGCCAACTCCTGGGTGTGTCTTTCAGGCAATATATGAGTTCCTTCTGCTGCTGCCAACTCCAGGGTGTGTCTTTCAGGCAATATATGAGCTCCCTATGCTGCTGCCAACTCCAATGTGTTTTTCAGGCAATATATGGGCTCCCTATGCTGCTGCCAACTCCTGGGTGTGTTTTTCAGGGAATATATGAGTTCCTTCTGCTGCTGCCAACTCCTGGGTGTGTCTTTCAAGCAATATATGAGCTCCCTATGCTGCTGCCGACTCCTGGGTGTGTCTTTCAGGCAATATATGGGCTCCTAATGCTGCTGCCAACTCCTGGGTGTGTCTTTCAGGCAATATAAGAGCTCCTTCTGCTGCTGCCAACTCCTGGGTGTGTCTTTCAGGCAATATATGAGCTCCTTCTGCTGCTGCCAACTCCTGGGTGTGTCTTTCAGGCAATATATGGGCTCCTAATGCTGCTGCTGCTGCCAACTCTTTAAGGCAATATATGAGCTCCCTATGCTGCTGCCAACTCCTGGGTGTGTCTTTCAGGCAATATATGAGCTCCTTCTGCTGCTGCCAAACTCCTGGGTGTGTCTTTCAGGCAATATATGGGCTCCTAATGCTGCTGCTGATGCTGGTGCCAACTCGTGGGTGTGTCTTTCAGGCAATATATGAGCTCCTTATGCTGCTGCCAACTCCTGGGTGTGTCTTTCAGGCAATATATGAGCTCCTAATGCCCCTGCTGCCAACCCCTGGGTGTGTCTTTCAGGCAATATATGAGCACCTTCTGCTGCTGCCAACTCCTGGGTGTGTCTTTCAGGCAATGTATGAGCTCCCTATGCTGCTGCCAACTCCAATGTGTTTTTCAGGCAATATATTGACTCCTAATACTGCTGCCAAGTCCAGAGTGTGTCTTTCAGGCAATATATGGGCTCCTAATGCTGCTGCCAACTCCAATGTGTTTTTCGGGCAATATATGGGCTCCCTATGCTGCTGGCAACTCCTGGGTGTGTCTTTCAGGCAATATATGAGCTCCCTATGTGCTGCCAACTCCAATGTGTTTTTCAGGCAATATATGGGCTCCCTATGCTGCTGCCAACTCCTGGGTGTGTTTTTCAGGGAATATATGAGTTCCTTCTTGCTGCTGCCAACTCCTGGGTGTGTCTTTCAGGCAATATATGAGCTCCCTATGCTGCTGCCGACTCCTGGGTGTGTCTTTCGGGCAATAAATGGGCTCCTAATGCTGCTGCTGCTGCCAACTCCTGGGTGTGTTTTTCAGGCAATATATGAGCTCCTTCGGCTGCTCCCAACTCCTGGGTGTGTCTTTCAGGTAATATATGAGCTCCTTCTGCTGCTGCCAACTCCTGGGTGTGTCTTTCAGGCAATATATGGGCTCCTAATGCTGCTGCGGCTGCCAACTTTTTCAGGCAATATATGAGCTCCCTATGCTTCTGCCAACTCTTGGGTGTGTCTTTCAGGCAATATATGAGCTCCTTCTGCTGCTGCCAACTCCTGGGTGTGTCTTTCAGGCAATATATGAGCTCCTAATGCTGCTGCTGCTGCCAACTCCTGGGTGTGTCTTTCAGGCAATATATGAGATCCCTATGCTGCTGCCAACTCCAATGTGTTTTTCAGGCAATATATGGGCTCCTAATACTGCTGCCAAGTCCAGAGTGTGTCTTTCAGGCAATATATGAGCTCCTAATGCTGCTGCTGCTGCCAACTCCTGGGTGTGTCTTTCAGGCAATATATGAGCTCCCTATGCTGCTGCCAACTCCTGGGTGTGTCTTTCAGGC
The DNA here is from genome assembly GCA_027917425.1 of Gastrophryne carolinensis. Taxonomy (NCBI): domain Eukaryota; kingdom Metazoa; phylum Chordata; class Amphibia; order Anura; family Microhylidae; genus Gastrophryne; species Gastrophryne carolinensis. Next base: position 203,638,861 of record CM051238.1, on the reverse strand, counting down.
GATATATGAGCTCCCTATGCTGCTGCCAACTCCAATGTGTTTTTCAGGCAATATATGGGCTCCCTAAGCTGCTGCCAACTCCGGGGTGTGTATTTCAGGAGATATATGAGCTTCTTCTGCTGCTGCCAACTCCTGGGTGTGTCTTTCAGGCATTATATGAGCTCCTTCTGCTGCTGCCAACTCCTGTGTGTGTCTTTCAGGGAATATATGAGCTCCCTATGCTGCTGCTACCTCCAATGGGTTTTTCAGGCAATATATGGGCTCCCTATGCTGCTGCCAAGTCTAGAATGTGTCTTTCAGGCAATTTAGGGGCTCTTAATGCTGCTGCTGCTGCTAACTCCTGGGTGTGTCTTTCAGGCAATATATGGGCTCCTAATGCTGCTGCTGCTGCTGCCAACTCCTGGGTGTGTCTTTCAGGCAATATACGAGCTCCTAATGCTGCTGCTGCCAACTCCTGGGTGTGTCTTTCAGGCAATGTATGAGCTCCCTATGCTACTGCCAACTCCAATGTGTTTTTCAGGCAATATATGGGTTTCCTATGCTGCTGCCAACTCCTGGGTGTGTCTTTCAGGCAATATATGAGCTCCCTGTGTTGCTGCCAACTCCTGGGTGTGTCTTTCAGGCGATATATGGGCTCCCTAAGCTGCTGCCAACTCCGGGGTGTGTATTTCAGGAGATATATGAGCTTCTTCTGCTGCTGCCAACTCCTGGGTGTGTCTTTCAGGCATTATATGAGCTCCTTCTGCTGCTGCCAACTCCTGTGTGTGTCTTTCAGGGAATTTATGAGCTTCCTATGCTGCTGCTACCTCCAATGGGTTTTTCAGGCAATATATGGGCTCCCTATGCTGCTGCCAAGTCCAGAATGTGTCTTTCAGGCAATTTAGGGGCTCTTAATGCTGCTGCTGCCAACTCCTGGGTGTGTCTTTCAGGCAATATATGGGCTCCTAATGCTGCTGCTGCTGCTGCCAACTCCTGGGTGTGTCTTTCAGGCAATATATGAGCTCCCTGTGTTGCTGCCAACTCCTGGGTGTGTCTTTCAGGCGATATATGGGCTCCCTAAGCTGCTGCCAACTCCGGGGTGTGTATTTCAGGAGATATATGAGCTTCTTCTGCTGCTGCCAACTCCTGGGTGTGTCTTTCAGGCATTATATGAGCTCCTTCTGCTGCTGCCAACTCCTGTGTGTGTCTTTAAGGGAATATATGAGCTCCCTATGCTGCTGCTACCTCCAATGGGTTTTTCAGGCAATATATGGGCTCCCTATGCTGCTGCCAAGTCCAGAATGTGTCTTTCAGGCAATTTAGGGGCTCTTAATGCTGCTGCTGCTGCCAACTCCTGGGTGTGTTTTTCAGGCAATATATGGGCTCCTAATGCTGCTGCTGCTGCTGCCAACTCCTGGGTGTGTCTTTCAGGCAATATACGAGCTCCTAATGCTGCTGCTGCCAACTCCTGGGTGTGTCTTTCAGGCAATGTATGAGCTCCCTATGCTACTGCCAACTCCAATGTGTTTTTCAGGCAATATATGGGTTTCCTATGCTGCTGCCAACTCCTGGGTGTGTCTTTCAGGCAATATATGAGCTCCCTGTGTTGCTGCCAACTCCAATGTGTTTTTCAGGCAATATATGGGCTCCCTATGCTGCTGCCAATTTCTGGGCGTGTCTTTCAGGCAATATATGAGCTCCTTATGCTGCTGGCAACTCCTGGGTGTGTCTTTCAGGCAATATATGAGCTCCTTCTGCTGCTGACAACTCCTGGGTGTGTCTTTCAGGCAATATATGAGCTCCTTATGCTGCTGCCAACTCCATTGTGTTTTTCAGGCAATATATGGGCTCCCTATGCTGCTGCCAACTCCTGGGTGTGCTTTTCAGGGAATATATAAGTTCCTTCTGCTGCTGCCAACTCCTGGGTGTGTCTTTCAGGCAATATATGAGCTCCCTATTCTGCTGCCGACTCCTGGGTGTGTCTTTCAGGCAATAAATGGGCTCCTAATGCTGCTGCTGCTGCCAACTCCTGGGTGTGTCTTTCAGGCAATATATGAGCTCCTTATGCTGCTGGCAACTCCTGGGTGTGTCTTTCAGGCAATATATGAGCTCCTTCTGCTGCTGACAACTCCTGGGTGTGTCTTTCAGGCAATATATGAGCTCCTTATGCTGCTGCCAACTCCATTGTGTTTTTCAGGCAATATATGGGCTCCCTATGCTGCTGCCAACTCCTGGGTGTGCTTTTCAGGGAATATATAAGTTCCTTCTGCTGCTGCCAACTCCTGGGTGTGTCTTTCAGGCAATATATGAGCTCCTTCTGCTGCTGCCAACTCCTGGGTGTGTCTTTCATGCAATATATGAGCTCCCTATGCTGCTGCCAACTTGTGGGTGTGTCTTTCAGGCAATACATGAGCTCCTTCTGCTGCTGCCAACTCCTGGATGTGTGTTTCAGGCAATATATGGGCTCCTAATGCTGCTGCTGATGCTGGTGCCAACTCCTGGGTGTGTCTTTCAGGCAATATATGAGCTCCTTATGCTGCTGCCAACTCCTGGGTGTGTCTTTCAGGCAATATATGAGCTCCTAATGCTGCTGCTGCCAACTCCTGGGTGTGTCTTTCAGGCAATATATGAGCACCTTCTGCTGCTGCCAACTCCTGCGTGTGTCTTTCAGGCAATATATGAGCTCCCTATGCTGCTGCCAACTCCAATGTGTTTTTCAGGCAATATATGGGCTTCTAATGCTGCTGCTGCTGCCAACTCCTGGGTGTGTCTTTCAAGCAATATATGCGCTCCCTATGCTGCTGCCAAGGTCTGGGTGTGTCTTTGAGGCAATATATGAGCTCCCTATGCTGCTGCCAACTCCAATGTGTTTTTCAGGCAATATATTGGCTCCTAATACTGCTGCCAAGTCCAGAGTGTGTCTTTCAGGCAATATATGGGCTCCTAATGCTGCTGCCAACTCCAATGTGTTTTTCGGACAATATATGGGCTCCCTATGCTGCTGGCAACTCCTGGGTGTGTCTTTCAGGCAATATATGAGCTCCCTATGCTGCTGCCGACTCCTGGGTGTGTTTTTCAGGCAATACATGGGCTCCCTATGCTGCTGCCAACTTCTGGGCGTGTCTTTCAGGCAATATATGAGCTCCTTATGCTGCTGCCAACTCCTGGGTGTGTCTTTCAGGCAATATATGAGCTCCTTCTGCTGCTGACAACTCCTGGGTGTGTCTTTCAGGCAATATATGAGCTCCTTATGCTGCTGCCAACTCCAATGTGTTTTTCAGGCAATATATGGGCTCCCTATGCTGCTGCCAACTCCTGGATGTGCTTTTCAGGGAATATATGAGTTCCTTATGCTGCTGCCAACTCCTGGGTGTGTCTTTCAGGCAATATATGAGCTCCCTATGCTGTTGCCGACTCCTGGGTGTGTCTTTCAGGCAACAAATGGGCTCCTAATGGTGCTGCTGCTGCCAACTCCTGGGTGTGTCTTTCAGGCAATATATGAGCTCCTTCTGCTGCTGCCAACTCCTGGGTGTGTCTTTCAGGCAATATATGAGCTTCTTCTGCTGCTGCCAACTCGTGGGTGTGTCTTTCAGGCAATACATGAGCTCCTTCTGCTGCTGCCAACTCCTGGGTGTGTCTTTCAGGCAATATATGGGCTCCTAATGCTGCTGCTGATGCTGGTGCCAACTCCTGGGTGTGTCTTTCAGGCAATATATGAGCTCCTTATGCTGCTGCCAACTCCTGGTTGTGTCTTTCAGGCAATATATGAGCTCCTAATGCTGCTGCTGCCAACTCCTGGGTGTGTCTTTCAGGCAATATATGAGCACCTTCTGCTGCTGCCAACTCCTGGGTGTGTCTTTCCTGCAATATATGAGCTCCCTATGCTGCTGCCAACTCCAATGTGTTTTTCAGGCAATATATTGGCTCCTAATACTGCTGCCAAGTCCAGAGTGTGTATTTCAGGCAATATATGGGCTCCTAATGCTGCTGCCAACTCCAATGTGTTTTTCGGGCAATATATGGGCTCCCTATGCTGCTGGCAACTCCTGGGTGTGTCTTTCAGGCAATATATGAGCTCCCTATGCTGCTGCCGACTCCTGGGTGTGTCTTTCAGGCAATAAATGGGCTCCCTGTGTTGCTGCCAACTCCAATGTGTTTTTCAGGCAATATATGGGCTCCCTATGCTGCTGCAAACTTCTGGGCGTGTCTTTCGGGCAATATATGAGCTCCTTATGCTGCTGCCAACTCCTGGGTGTGTCTTTCAGGCAATAAATGAGCTCCTTATGCTGCTGCCAACTCAAATGTGTTTTTCAGGCAATATATGGGCTCCCTATGCTGCTGCCAACTCCTGGGTGTGCTTTTCAGGGAATATATGAGTTTTTTCTGCTGCTGCCAACTCCTGGGTGTGTCTTTCAGGCAGTATATGAGCTCCCTATGCTGTTGCCGACTCCTGGGTGTGTCTTTCAGGCAATAAATGTTCTCCTAATGCTGCTGCTGCTGCCAACTCCTGGGTGTGTCTTTCAGGCAATATATGAGCTCCTTCTGCTGCTGCCAACTCCTGGGTGTGTCTTTCAGGCAATATATGGGCCCCTAATGCTGCTGCCAACTCTTTAAGGCAATATATGAGCTCCCTATGCTGCTGCCAACTCGTGTGTGTGTCTTTCAGGCAATATATGAGCTCCTTCTGCTGCTGCCAACTCCTGGGTGTGTCTTTCAGGCAATATATGAGCCCCCATATGCTGCTGCTAACTCGTGGGTGTGTCTTTCAGGCAATATATGAGCTCCTTATGCTGCCGCCAACTCCTGGGTGTGTCTTTCAGGCAATATATGAGCTCCTAATGCTGCTGCTGCCAACTCCTGGGTGTGTCTTTCAGGCAATATATGAGCACCTTCTGCTGCTGCCAACTCCTGGGTGTGTCTTTCAGGCAATATATGAGCTCCCTATGCTGCTGCCAACTCCAATGTGTTTTTCAGGCAATATATTGGCTCCTAATACTGCTGCCAAGTCCAGAGTGTGTCTTTCAGGCAATATATGGGCTCCTAATGCTGCTGTCAAGTCCAATGTGTCTTTCAGGCAATATATGAGCTCCATATGTTGCTGCCGACTCCTGGGCGTGTCTTCCAGGCAATAAATGGGCTCCTAATGCTGCTGCCAACTCCTGGGTGTGTTTTTCAGGCAATATATGAGCTCCTTCTGCTGCTGCCAACTCCTGGGTGTGTCTTTCAGGCAATATATGGGCTCCCTATGCTGCTGCTGCTGCCAACTCTTTCAGGCAATATATGAGCTCCCTATGCTTCTGCCAACTCTTGGGTGTGTCTTTCAGGCAATATATGAGCTCCTTCTGCTGCTGCCAACTCCTGGGTGTGTCTTTCAGGCAATATATGAGCTCCTAATGCTGCTGCCAACTCCTGGGTGTGTCTTTCAGGCAATATATGAGCTCCCTATGCTGCTGCCAACTCCTGGGTGTGTCTTTCAGGCGATATATGAGCTCCCTATACTGCTGCCAACTCCAATGTGTTTTTCAGGCAATATATGGGCTCCTAATACTGCTGGCAAGTCCAGAGTGTGTCTTTCAGGCAATATATGGGCTCCTAATGCTGCTGCCAACTCCAATGTGTTTTTCGGGCAATATATGGGCTCCCTATGCTGCTGCCAACTCCTGGGTGTGTCTTTCAGGCAATATATGAGCTCCCTATGTGCTGCCAACTCCAATGTGTTTTTCAGGCAATATATGAGCTCCCTATGCTGCTGCCAACTCCCGGGCCTGTCTTTCGGGCAATATATGAGCTCCTTATGCTGCTGCCAACTCCTGGGTGTGTCTTTCAGGCAATATATGAGCTCCCTTCTGCTGCTGACAACTCCTGGGTGTGTTTTTCAGGCAATATATGAGCTCCTTCTGCTGCTGCCAACTCCTGGGTGTGTCTTTCAGGCAATAAATGGGCTCCTAATGCTGCTACTGCTGCCAACTCCTGTATGTGTCTTTCAGGCAATATATGAGCTCCTTCTGCTGCTGCCAACTCCTGGGTGTGTCTTTCAGGCAATATATGGGCTCCTAATGCTGCTGCTGCTGCCAACTCTTTAAGGCAATATATGGGCTCCCTATGCTGCTGCTAACTCGTGGGTGTGTCTTTCAGGCAATATATGATCTCCTTCTGCTGCTGCCAACTCCTGGGTGTGTCTTTCAGGCAATATATGAGCTCCCTATGCTGCTGCCAACTCGTGGGTGTGTCTTTCAGGCAATATATGAGCTCCTTATGCTGCTGCCAACTCCTGGGTGTGTCTTTCAGGCAATATATGAGCTCCTAATGCTGCTGCTGCCAACTCCTGGGTGTGTCTTTCAGGCAATATATGAGCTCCCTATGCTGCTGCCAACTTCTGGGTGTGTCTTTCAGGCGATATATGAGCTCCCTATGCTGCTGCCCACTCCTGGGTGTGTTTTCAGGCAATATATGAGCTTCCTATGTGCTTCCAACCCCAATGTGTTTTTCAGGCAATATATGGGCTCCCTATGCTGCTGCCAACTCCCGGGTGTGTCTTTCAGGCAATATATGAGCTCCTTCTGCTGCTGCAAACTCCTGGGTGTGTCTTTCAGGCAATATATGAGCTCCCTATGCTGCTGCCAACTTCAATGTGTTTTTCAGGCAATATATGGGCTCCCTATGCTGCTGCCAACTCCTGGGTGTGTTTTTCAGGGAACATATGAGTTCCTTCTTGCTGCTGCCAACTCCTGGGTGTGTCTTTCAGGCAATATATGAGCTCCATATGCTGCTGCCGACTCCTGGGTGTGTTTTTAAGGCAATAAATGGGCTCCTAATGCTGCTGCTGCTGCCAACTCCTGGTGTGTTTTTCAGGCAATATATGAGCTCCTTCTGCTGCTGCCAACTCCTGGGTGTGTCTTTCAGGTAATATATGAGCTCCTTCTGCTGCTGCCAACTCCTGGGTGTGTCTTTCAGGCAATATATGGGCTCCTAATCCTGCTGCTAACTCTTTCAGGCAATATATGAGCTCCCTATGCTTCTGACAACTCTTGGGTGTGTCTTTCAGGCGATATATGAGCTCCCTATGCTGCTGCCAACTACTGGGTGTGTATTGCAGGCGATATATGAGCTTTTTCTGCTGCTGCCAACTCCTGGGTGTGTCTTTCAGGCATTATATGAGCTCCTTCTGCTGCTGCCAACTCCTGGGTGTGTCTTTCAGGCAATATATGAGATCCTAATGCTGCTGCCAACTCCAATGTGTTTTTCAGGCAATATATGGGCTCCTAATACTGCTGCCAAGTCCAGAGTGTGTCTTTCAGGCAATATATGAGCTCCTAATGCTGCTGCTGCTGCCAACTCCTGGGTGTGTCTTTCAGGCAATATATGAGCTCCCTATGCTGCTGCCAACTCCTGGGTGTGTCTTTCAGGCGATATATGAGCTCCCTATGCTGCTGCCAACTCCTGGGTGTGCATTGCAGGCGATATATGAGCTTTTTCTGCTGCTGCCAACTCCTGGGTGTGTCTTTCAGGCATTATATGAGCTCCTTCTGCTGCTGCCAACTCCTGAGTGTGTCTTTCAGGCAATATATGAGCTCCCTATGCTGCTGCTACCTCCAATGTGTTTTTCAGGCAATATATGGGCTCCCTATGCTGCTGCCAAGTCCAGAATGTGTCTTTCAGGCAATTTAGGGGCTCTTAATGCTGCTGCTGCTGCTGCTGCCAACTCCTGGGTGTGTCTTTCAGGCAATATATGGGCTTCTAATGCTGCTGCTGCTGCCAACTCCTGGGTGTGTCTTTCAAGCAATATATGAGCTCCCTATGCTGCTGCCAAGGTCTGGGTGTGTCTTTGAGGCAATATATGAGCTCCCTATGCTGCTGCCAACTCCAATGTGTTTTTCAGGCAATATATGGGCTTCCTATGCTGCTGCCAACTCCTGGCTGTGTCTTTCAGGCAATATATGAGCTCCCTATGTTGCTGCCAACTCCAATGTGTTTTTCAGGCAATATATGGGCTCCCTATGCTGCTGCCAACTTCTGGGCGTGTCTTTCAGGCAATATATGAGCTCCTTATGCTGCTGCCAACTCCTGGGTGTGTCTTTCAGGCAATATATGAGCTCCCTATGCTGCTGCCAACTCCAATGTGTTTTTCAGGCAATATATGGGCTCCCTATGCTGCTGCCAACTCCTGGGTGTGTTTTTCAGGCAATATATGAGTTACCTATGCTGCTGCCAACTCCAATATGTGTTTCAAGCAATTTATGGGCTCCTAATACTGCTGCCATGTCCAGAGTGTTTATTTCAGGCAATATATGGGCTCCCTATGCTGCTGCCAAGTCCAGAGTGTGTCTTTCAGGCAATATATGAGCTCCTAATGCTGCTGCTGCTGCCAACTCCTGGGTGTGTCTTTCAGGCAATATATGGGCTCCTAATGCTGCTGCTGCCAACACCTGGGTGTGTCTTTCAGGCAATATATGAGCTCCCTATGCTGCTGCCAACTCCCGAGTGTGTCTTTCAGGCAATATGTGAGCTCCCTATGCTGCTGCCAACTCCAATGTGTTTTTCAGGCAATATATGGGCTCCCTATGCTGCTGTCAACTCCTGGGTGTGTCTTTCAGGCAATATATGAGCTCCTTCTGCTGCTACCAACTACTGGGTGTGTATTTCAGGCAATATATGAGCTCCCTATGCTGCTGTCAACTCCAATGTGTTTTTCAGGCAATATATGAGCTCCTTATGCTCCTGCCAACTCCTGGGTGTGTCTTTGAGGCAATATATGGGCTCCCTATGCTGCTGTCAACTCCTGGGTGTGTCTTTCAGGCAATATATGAGCTCCTTCTGCTGCTACCAACTACTGGGTGTGTATTTCAGGCAATATATGAGCTCCCTATGCTGCTGTCAACTCCAATGTGTTTTTCAGGCAATATATGAGCTCCTTATGCTCCTGCCAACTCCTGGGTGTGTCTTTGAGGCAATATATGAGCTCCCTATGCTGCTGCCAACTCAAGGGTGTGTTTTTCAGGCAATATATGGGCTCCCTATGCTGCTGCCAACTCCTGGGTTTGTCTTTCAGGCAATATATGGACTCCTAATGCTGCTGCTGCTGCCATCTCAAGGGTGTGTTTTCAGGCAATATATGGTCTCCTAATGCTGCTGCCAACTCCAGTGTCTCTTTCAGGCAATATATGGGCTGCCTATGCTGCTGCCAGCTCCAATGTGTTTTTTAGGCAATATATTGGCTCCCTATGCACTGCCAACTCCTGGGTGTGTCTTTCAGGCAATATATGGACTCCTAATGCTGCTACTGCTGCCAACTCAAGGGTGTGTTTTTCAGGCAATATATGGTCTCCTAATGCTGCTGCCAACTCCAGTGTCTCTTTCAGGCAATATATGGGCTCCCTATGCTGCTGCCAGCCCAAATGTGTTTTTTAGGCAATATATTGGCTCCCTATGCACTGCCAACTCCTGGGTGTGTCTTTCAGACAATATATGGACTCCTAATGCTGCTGCTGCTGCCAACTCAAGGGTGTGTTTTTCAGGCAATATATGGTCTCCTAATGCTGCTGCCAACTCCAGTGTCTCTTTCAGGCAATATATGAGCTCCATATGCTGCTGCCGACTCCTGGGTGTGTTTTTCAGGCAATAAATGGGCTCCTAATGCTGCTGCTGCTGCCAACTCCTGGTGTGTTTTTCAGGCAATATATGAGCTCCTTCTGCTGCTGCCAACTCCTGGGTGTGTCTTTCAGGTAATATATGAGCTCCTTCTGCTGCTGCCAACTCCTGGGTGTGTCTTTCAGGCAATATATGGGCTCCTAATCCTGCTGCTAACTCTTTCAGGCAATATATGAGCTCCCTATGCTTCTGACAACTCTTGGGTGTGTCTTTCAGGCGATATATGAGCTCCCTATGCTGCTGCCAACTACTGGGTGTGTATTGCAGGCGATATATGAGCTTTTTCTGCTGCTGCCAACTCCTGGGTGTGTCTTTCAGGCATTATATGAGCTCCTTCTGCTGCTGCCAACTCCTGGGTGTGTCTTTCAGGCAATATATGAGATCCTAATGCTGCTGCCAACTCCAATGTGTTTTTCAGGCAATATATGGGCTCCTAATACTGCTGCCAAGTCCAGAGTGTGTCTTTCAGGCAATATATGAGCTCCTAATGCTGCTGCTGCTGCCAACTCCTGGGTGTGTCTTTCAGGCAATATATGAGCTCCCTATGCTGCTGCCAACTCCTGGGTGTGTCTTTCAGGTGATATATGAGCTCCCTATGCTGCTGCCAACTCCTGGGTGTGCATTGCAGGCGATATATGAGCTTTTTCTGCTGCTGCCAACTCCTGGGTGTGTCTTTCAGGCATTATATGAGCTCCTTCTGCTGCTGCCAACTCCTGAGTGTGTCTTTCAGGCAATATATGAGCTCCCTATGCTGCTGCTACCTCCAATGTGTTTTTCAGGCAATATATGGGCTCCCTATGCTGCTGCCAAGTCCAGAATGTGTCTTTCAGGCAATTTAGGGGCTCTTAATGCTGCTGCTGCTGCTGCTGCCAACTCCTGGGTGTGTCTTTCAGGCAATATATGGGCTTCTAATGCTGCTGCTGCTGCCAACTCCTGGGTGTGTCTTTCAAGCAATATATGAGCTCCCTATGCTGCTGCCAAGGTCTGGGTGTGTCTTTGAGGCAATATATGAGCTCCCTATGCTGCTGCCAACTCCAATGTGTTTTTCAGGCAATATATGGGCTTCCTATGCTGCTGCCAACTCCTGGCTGTGTCTTTCAGGCAATATATGAGCTCCCTATGTTGCTGCCAACTCCAATGTGTTTTTCAGGCAATATATGGGCTCCCTATGCTGCTGCCAACTTCTGGGCGTGTCTTTCAGGCAATATATGAGCTCCTTATGCTGCTGCCAACTCCTGGGTGTGTCTTTCAGGCAATATATGAGCTCCCTATGCTGCTGCCAACTCCAATGTGTTTTTCAGGCAATATATGGGCTCCCTATGCTGCTGCCAACTCCTGGGTGTGTTTTTCAGGCAATATATGAGTTACCTATGCTGCTGCCAACTCCAATATGTGTTTCAAGCAATTTATGGGCTCCTAATACTGCTGCCATGTCCAGAGTGTTTATTTCAGGCAATATATGGGCTCCCTATGCTGCTGCCAAGTCCAGAGTGTGTCTTTCAGGCAATATATGAGCTCCTAATGCTGCTGCTGCTGCCAACTCCTGGGTGTGTCTTTCAGGCAATATATGGGCTCCTAATGCTGCTGCTGCCAACACCTGGGTGTGTCTTTCAGGCAATATATGAGCTCCCTATGCTGCTGCCAACTCCCGAGTGTGTCTTTCAGGCAATATGTGAGCTCCCTATGCTGCTGCCAACTCCAATGTGTTTTTCAGGCAATATATGGGCTCCCTATGCTGCTGTCAACTCCTGGGTGTGTCTTTCAGGCAATATATGAGCTCCTTTTGCTGCTACCAACTACTGGGTGTGTATTTCAGGCAATATATGAGCTCCCTATGCTGCTGTCAACTCCAATGTGTTTTTCAGGCAATATATGAGCTCCTTATGCTCCTGCCAACTCCTGGGTGTGTCTTTGAGGCAATATATGGGCTCCCTATGCTGCTGTCAACTCCTGGGTGTGTCTTTCAGGCAATATATGAGCTCCTTCTGCTGCTACCAACTACTGGGTGTGTATTTCAGGCAATATATGAGCTCCCTATGCTGCTGTCAACTCCAATGTGTTTTTCAGGCAATATATGAGCTCCTTATGCTCCTGCCAACTCCTGGGTGTGTCTTTGAGGCAATATATGAGCTCCCTATGCTGCTGCCAACTCAAGGGTGTGTTTTTCAGGCAATATATGGGCTCCCTATGCTGCTGCCAACTCCTGGGTTTGTCTTTCAGGCAATATATGGACTCCTAATGCTGCTGCTGCTGCCATCTCAAGGGTGTGTTTTCAGGCAATATATGGTCTCCTAATGCTGCTGCCAACTCCAGTGTCTCTTTCAGGCAATATATGGGCTGCCTATGCTGCTGCCAGCTCCAATGTGTTTTTTAGGCAATATATTGGCTCCCTATGCACTGCCAACTCCTGGGTGTGTCTTTCAGGCAATATATGGACTCCTAATGCTGCTACTGCTGCCAACGCAAGGGTGTGTTTTTCAGGCAATATATGGTCTCCTAATGCTGCTGCCAACTCCAGTGTCTCTTTCAGGCAATATCTGGGCTCCCTATGCTGCTGCCAGCCCAAATGTGTTTTTTAGGCAATATATTGGCTCCCTATGCACTGCCAACTCCTGGGTGTGTCTTTCAGACAATATATGGACTCCTAATGCTGCTGCTGCTGCCAACTCAAGGGTGTGTTTTTCAGGCAATATATGGTCTCCTAATGCTGCTGCCAACTCCAGTGTCTCTTTCAGGCAATATATGAGCTCCATATGCTGCTGCCGACTCCTGGGTGTGTTTTTCAGGCAATAAATGGGCTCCTAATGCTGCTGCTGCTGCCAACTCCTGGTGTGTTTTTCAGGCAATATATGAGCTCCTTCTGCTGCTGCCAACTCCTGGGTGTGTCTTTCAGGTAATATATGAGCTCCTTCTGCTGCTGCCAACTCCTGGGTGTGTCTTTCAGGCAATATATGGGCTCCTAATCCTGCTGCTAACTCTTTCAGGCAATATATGAGCTCCCTATGCTTCTGACAACTCTTGGGTGTGTCTTTCAGGCGATATATGAGCTCCCTATGCTGCTGCCAACTACTGGGTGTGTATTGCAGGCGATATATGAGCTTTTTCTGCTGCTGCCAACTCCTGGGTGTGTCTTTCAGGCATTATATGAGCTCCTTCTGCTGCTGCCAACTCCTGGGTGTGTCTTTCAGGCAATATATGAGATCCTAATGCTGCTGCCAACTCCAATGTGTTTTTCAGGCAATATATGGGCTCCTAATATTGCTGCCAAGTCCAGAGTGTGTCTTTCAGGCAATATATGAGCTCCTAATGCTGCTGCTGCTGCCAACTCCTGGGTGTGTCTTTCAGGCAATATATGAGCTCCCTATGCTGCTGCCAACTCCTGGGTGTGTCTTTCAGGCGATATATGAGCTCCCTATGCTGCTGCCAACTCCTGGGTGTGCATTGCAGGCGATATATGAGCTTTTTCTGCTGCTGCCAACTCCTGGGTGTGTCTTTCAGGCATTATATGAGCTCCTTCTGCTGCTGCCAACTCCTGAGTGTGTCTTTCAGGCAATATATGAGCTCCCTATGCTGCTGCTACCTCCAATGTGTTTTTCAGGCAATATATGGGCTCCCTATGCTGCTGCCAAGTCCAGAATGTGTCTTTCAGGCAATTTAGGGGCTCTTAATGCTGCTGCTGCTGCTGCTGCCAACTCCTGGGTGTGTCTTTCAGGCAATATATGGGCTTCTAATGCTGCTGCTGCTGCCAACTCCTGGGTGTGTCTTTCAAGCAATATATGAGCTCCCTATGCTGCTGCCAAGGTCTGGGTGTGTCTTTGAGGCAATATATGAGCTCCCTATGCCCCTGCCAACTCCAATGTGTTTTTCAGGCAATATATGGGCTTCCTATGCTGCTGCCAACTCCTGGCTGTGTCTTTCAGGCAATATATGAGCTCCCTATGTTGCTGCCAACTCCAATGTGTTTTTCAGGCAATATATGGGCTCCCTATGCTGCTGCCAACTTCTGGGCGTGTCTTTCAGGCAATATATGAGCTCCTTATGCTGCTGCCAACTCCTGGGTGTGTCTTTCAGGCAATATATGAGCTCCCTATGCTGCCGCCAACTCCAATGTGTTTTTCAGGCAATATATGGGCTCCCTATGCTGCTGCCAACTCCTGGGTGTGTTTTTCAGGCAATATATGAGTTACCTATGCTGCTGCCAACTCCAATATGTGTTTCAAGCAATTTATGGGCTCCTAATACTGCTGCCATGTCCAGAGTGTTTATTTCAGGCAATATATGGGCTCCCTATGCTGCTGCCAAGTCCAGAGTGTGTCTTTCAGGCAATATATGAGCTCCTAATGCTGCTGCTGCTGCCAACTCCTGGGTGTGTCTTTCAGGCAATATATGGACTCCTAATGCTGCTGCTGCCAACACCTGGGTGTGTCTTTCAGGCAATATATGAGCTCCCTATGCTGCTGCCAACTCCCGAGTGTGTCTTTCAGGCAATATGTGAGCTCCCTATGCTGCTGCCAACTCCAATGTGTTTTTCAGGCAATATATGGGCTCCCTATGCTGCTGTCAACTCCTGGGTGTGTCTTTCAGGCAATATATGAGCTCCTTTTGCTGCTACCAACTACTGGGTGTGTATTTCAGGCAATATATGAGCTCCCTATGCTGCTGTCAACTCCAATGTGTTTTTCAGGCAATATATGAGCTCCTTATGCTCCTGCCAACTCCTGGGTGTGTCTTTGAGGCAATATATGGGCTCCCTATGCTGCTGTCAACTCCTGGGTGTGTCTTTCAGGCAATATATGAGCTCCTTCTGCTGCTACCAACTACTGGGTGTGTATTTCAGGCAATATATGAGCTCCCTATGCTGCTGTCAACTCCAATGTGTTTTTCAGGCAATATATGAGCTCCTTATGCTCCTGCCAACTCCTGGGTGTGTCTTTGAGGCAATATATGAGCTCCCTATGCTGCTGCCAACTCAAGGGTGTGTTTTTCAGGCAATATATGGGCTCCCTATGCTGCTGCCAACTCCTGGGTTTGTCTTTCAGGCAATATATGGACTCCTAATGCTGCTGCTGCTGCCATCTCAAGGGTGTGTTTTCAGGCAATATATGGTCTCCTAATGCTGCTGCCAACTCCAGTGTCTCTTTCAGGCAATATATGGGCTGCCTATGCTGCTGCCAGCTCCAATGTGTTTTTTAGGCAATATATTGGCTCCCTATGCACTGCCAACTCCTGGGTGTGTCTTTCAGGCAATATATGGACTCCTAATGCTGCTGCTGCTGCCAACTCAAGGGTGTGTTTTTCAGGCAATATATGGTCTCCTAATGCTGCTGCCAACTCCAGTGTCTCTTTCAGGCAATATATGGGCTCCCTATGCTGCTGCCAGCCCAAATGTGTTTTTTAGGCAATATATTGGCTCCCTATGCACTGCCAACTCCTGGGTGTGTCTTTCAGGTAATATATGGACTCCTAATGCTGCTGCTGCTGCTGCCAACTCAAGGGTGTGTTTTTCAGGCAATATATGGTCTCCTAATGCTGCTGCCAACTCCAGTGTCTCTTTCAGGCAATATATGGGCTCCCTATGCTGCTGCCAACTCCAATGTGTTTTTCAGGCAATACATTGGCCCCCTATGTACTGCCAACTCCTGGGTGTGTCTTTCAGGCAATATATGGGCTCTTAATGCTGATGCCACCTCAAGGCTCTGTAATTCTGCCGCTCTGCGACAGCGAATCTAATAGCGACGCCTCTGATCTGCATGTCATACTTCTTTACAATATTATTTCACTAACCCAGCATGCATCCTATTCATATTTCAGCGAAGCAAAATGTTCTGCAACCCTATGGAGATTAGCGATTCGTCGCGAATAAACGGCCGAATCGAATTTTTCAAAAGTTTGCTCCTCTCTAGTTAGATTATTTTGCCACCTTATGTTGCCACCTGGACCCCCCTGCTGCTGCACTACAATACGTACATGTTAGACTCTTACCTGCTCGCCGTTCCGGGTCCCGCGGCGCACCGTTGAGGGGGCCCCAGCGGGCCTCTGCTCGGCCGTCCCTGGGTCGCCCGTCTCCTCGGCGCCCCTGTGAGGTCCGGGGGCTGTCGGCGCAGCATGCGGCTGATGGCCGCGTCGCGGCCCGCTCCGCGCGGCTGCGCCGGTCTGCTGGGCCTCCGGGTAGCGTGACGCTGCCTCCTCCGGGCGGGGGCGCGCCTGGCTCACGTCGTGCTCGCGTGCGCGCGCGAGCACGTCTCTCTTATGCCTCCCGGCGGCGCTTCCTCCAGCGCGCCCGCCGGGGGCGAGTGTTAAGGTGACCTATGGGCAGCCGGATCCTGGGATCGGGCCCAGGGACTGGTCGGCCTGTCTGGCCTGGGCCGCCCAGCTCCTGGGACCGATCCCATTTCAGTTTGTATGCTCCAATCATTGTTCTTCCCCCCAAGTGTGCCCTTTCCTATTGGCCAGCATTCCCTATAAAGTTTTTCTGCTCCTTCATCCCAGTGCCCGTTATAGCTTCTGGGTTCTGGATGTGCGTTGCTGTGTCTTTGTGAACTTTTGGATTTTGGACTTTGACTACTCTTGCTTGCTGCCTGCCCTGACCTCCTGCTTTGCCCGACCACGCCTTTGCCTGACCCTTCTGTACCTCGCTCCGTGACCTCCTGGATTTGACCTCGGCTAGCCTCGACCATCCTTTCGTTACCTCCTTCGGATACCACGCCCCGTGACCTCCTGGTTTGACCTCGGCCTGTAATTCGGACTCTGCCTTCCAGCATCCTCATTCGGGATTCCCTGCCTAACATCTTTCTGCACCTTAAGCTGGTATCCTTTGCGCCTTATAAGTCCTGGGGGCAACCGACTGGGAGAGGCATTACCCGCGTCTCCTACAAGCGGGGGCTTGTCTATAGGCAGAAGTGGCGGCGGAGATTGGGGGATACCAGTTCAAGACAGACGGGTGTTCGGTACAGTCCTGACAGTACATTAGTTGTTTTTATTTTCATATAGGCTGCCGCATTTTAAATTTGAATTTAGTTGGTTGCGTACCGTATACAGTCCGCAGAAGCCGAGATCCGCCTCACCGATGCTCTTCTAATGTCTCTGCTGTTGGCCACTGGTTCAAGTCCCAACATGACTACCAACATCCAGTTGGGACTGCCTGCCTGGCAAACTTTACCGGCTGCCAAAAGAGGTGAATAATGGCCAGAGAAAGAGCTTGTGTAAAGCGTAAAGAAATTTTTATGGAAAAAACAGACCAGTTTATTTATTCTTATAGGGGACTACCTTCTACCACATGCATAGGGTCCTCTAATTTTCATCCTGCCATGTACTACTGTGTAGGCAATGTTATATAATGGAGTGATGGCCAACAATAGGGCAAGGGGCACATGTCCAAAAAATTCTTAGGGCTGCTCAAATCCTACAGATACCAATACGTTACTGCATTTTTAGAAAAATAACTTTTTGTTGATCAGAAAACCACTAACAGTACAATACGTATTTTTTTCGGTCTCTAGAACTGAAGAAAAGACAGAGCCTTTTCGGGTTGGAAAAAATTATAGATTAATGACAACAATCTAGAGTGTAATTCATTGCTCATAGCTGTTAAAAAAATTTTTTTACATTGTTTCCTTGGCAACACTACAGTCTCTGATAAAACAAAGATGTTTTTGAGAATCTATTCACTTTCTTCTGTATTAAGGTGTCACATATAACAACACCGAATTGAGGAATTAAACTCTGTAAAGGAAAGAATTTATTTCTGTATTATAAAGTATTACCAGTAACATTTTTAGAAAAGCAACATACTATGATTTAAACTGTATGAATAACGTTTTATTATCATTCTTTGCATGATGTACTGGGAATAACATGTACCGTAGCTTTGTACGATCACAAATATAAATTATATAACATAGGTTTTACCAGCCTTAATGCATTAGGCAGTCCCTGTACACGGTAGTTTAATAAATAAAAGGGGAAATTACAGCTTGGTTATAGGACTGAAAGGCTTGACTTTAACAAAAAGACCAGTAAACGCCAAGCCTTGTGCCACTCTGCAGGTCAGAAGCATTTCGAAACACAGTTATCAAACTATTTCATCATTTCCCTCCAAAACACTCATGAAAGCTGCAGTTGCAATGCCTTTTTCTTAATTTAGGATTTGGACCATCAAAAAGAATCAGAAATCAACTTAGATTGTTTGTCCTGCTAAAAGAATGCATAAAAGGAATAATATTGCAGTAAAGAAACCTCACCATTTTAAGTCCTAAACCCTCCCTTGCAAATGTGTTCCAGGGAGGATCTTGGTTCACAGGGACACTAAACTAACCTACGTTATCTAACCCCCTATTGTGAGCCCTGTATTAGAGAAATACCTTTTTCCTAGCTCAGCTCAATCCAACAGGCTTCTTGTCTCCATCGTACAGTGATCCCTACCCAATTTTAGCTTCCCACTGATTTTTAACTGTAGGAGCATCCTATATGCATGATTGTTAATCAGTTGTTAAAAGGGACCTAAAGTCATTTTTACTTTATGCCCTTGTTAAGTGTTACTGATTATTTTTCATTCATTTATTCATTCATTCAGTCATTCATTTAAATATGCTATGGCATATATGCTATGGTTTTTCTAAACATTTATGCTCACCGCCTGTATAACACAAATACATTCAAGACTCATATGAAGATTTTGTTGGAAGAAGCATTATGCGTGAAACAAGGGGGCGTCCTATACATAGATTAATGATGGTCCTCAGGCTAATTTGTATTAGAGCTTTTCTGCCATAGTCAATCATCTACTGTCTTTGCACATCAGTGTCAGATGTAATACAAAGATTCACGATAACCATGCCCACATCAGTTTATGCTCTGCTCACCACCTGATAAATGGCACACTTCTTTTCCGGCTGAAAATCATCTCCTTGTCTGAAGCCCTAATCCTAGACTTTGGTTCTGTGATATAGATGACAGAAATGACACATATGGACTGTTTTATACAGCACTATCTTCTTTACTCTGTTTCAGCGGTGTTTTTTACATTTGAGACACCTGGAAAAGCTTAAAGAACACCAAAATGCTTTAGTCCCAGGTATGACAATTACCTGTCTCTGGGCATCCTAAGTTGCTTGCTCTGTGAAACCCATCCAGATGCCTGGTATCCTTATCGATGGGGTGATCCCATGGTGCCTGCCTGTGCCAGGCATCTCTGAATGGACTATAAATAAATACCATAAAATATATACCACGCTATTAATAAATCACTTCAAAACTCTCAAAACAATTGCTCAAAACATAATTAAAAAAGATAGATTATAGCCAGTAACAATACAAAATATGCTAAATGTATGGATTGACAGTGGCCCTTATAACCCAATGTTAGAAATAAAGCTTAATAGCTTCAAGTGTCCATAAATATTTTTTCTTTAACTTAAAACAGTCCACTTCTGTGACTTGGGGTGCTTTTTATTAAAGTGTACCCACACCCATGTTCTACAAAATAGATGTGGATCCACATTGTGACAGGCCTGGGGGGCATCAAGATTGCTGCTGCATCGACCAACCGCAGCTCCCCAAAATCCTTACCTTAACCTCAACCCTCAACAGAAATGCAGGTCTGCGATTGGCTGTCGGTGGTCAGATGGGTCGGGGGTCGCATTTTGATTCCTGCCAGCCAATCAGGGCCAGTCCACGTGACTGGGGCAGCCAATCGCGGAGCTGAATATCAGCCAAGGATAAATGTAATGTAAGGACTTCAGGGGAATGTGGGTGGTCGATCCATATGTGGGCTCCAGCAACCTGGATGCCCCCCAGCCTTTCACAATAGGGACCCACACCTAATCCCAGAGTCAACCTCTTCTGAGCTAATCAGGTAGGGGGTTCTAGATCTGTGTCCCAGGATCAGGTGACATCTGTAACCCCCACCGTGTATGAAATGATTGAAGAATGGAAGAACCATGCCTTCTGTAGCAAAATCATCTAACATGCATGATAATGCACCATCCCATGCTGAATGGCTGTGATTCATTGGCTGCTATGGGCATAAATGGAGAGAAACTCATGGTGTGGCCACCATTAGGGATGAGCGAATCAATCCGGACGAACCCGGATTCGTTCCGAATTTCATGGAAAATTCGATTCTGAACTAATCCGAATTTCCCTGTGATTCGATCGATCGAAGTTTTCCTTTAAACTCCATTCATTTCAATGACAGGCATTCTAAGATGGTGGACGCACATGTCCAGACATGTACCCTGGGGCAAGGTATGATGGGACAGTCACATGCAGCCTATCAGCAGCCAGGAAGCCCGGTGACGTCACCGTGCTATATAAAGCGGCGGCCATCTTGCTTGTGCGCATTTCAGACTTGCATTCGTGAGACAGCGGTGGTTGCTGCAGACAGGGACAGACAGTTAGCGATAGGTAAGGAGATTTACAGATAGGTAGGGAGATTTAGAGAGGCAGACAGATCCAGGGAAAGATAGTGGAAAACCGAAACAATCCAGGGACAGCATAAAAGTGACAGGGTGATTTGCCTGATCAGTTTTCAATTCAATTTGATTTCTTTGTCCTGTAAACCGTAATCTGCCTTGCCACTGTGCATGCCATCTATGCAGTGCCTTATGTAACCCTATCTGTTACACACAAGCATTTAAATAACTGGAATAGTGTTAATATTTTTGGGTCTGCTTTAAATACACCAGGCCACTGTGCAGGCCATCTATGCAGTGCCTTATGTAACCCTATCTGTTACACACAAGCATTTAAATAACTGGATTAGTGTAAATATTTTTGGGTCTGCTTTACACCAGGCCACATGGGCATCCCAAACCTGCACTTAGCAGCCTATCGGTTATACTAAATAAGCGTTGTTCAGCCTCAGCTTTATTAAGTTATTGCATTTTGAATTGGTTTTTGTCCTGCTGTCAATACACCAGGCCGCAGGGTATCCCAAACCACCACGTTGCACCCTATCTGTTATACTAAATAAGTGTCTACAGCCTCAGCTTTATTAAGTAACTTCATTTTGAATTGTTTTTTGTCCTGCTGTCAATACACCAGGCCGCAGGGTATCCCAAACCACCACGTTGCACCTTATCTGTTATACTAAATAAGCGTTGTTCAGCATCAGCTTTATTAAGCTATTGCATTTTGCATTGGTTTTTGTCGTGCTGTCAATACACTAGGCCGCAGGGTATCCCAAACCACCTTGTGACACCCTATCTGTTATACTAAATAAGCGTCTACAGCCTCAGCTTTATTAAGTTATTGCATTTTGCATTGGTTTTTGTCGTGCTGTCAATACACCAGGCCGCAGGGTATCCCAAACCACCACGTGGCACCCCATCTGTTATACTAAATAAGCGTTGTTCAGCATCAGCTTTATTAAGCTATTGCATTTTGAATTGGTTTTTGTCCTGCTGTCAATACACCAGGCCGCAGGGTATCCCAAACCACCACGTTGCACCCTATCTGTTATACTAAATAAGCGTCTACAGTCTCAGCTTTATTAAGCTATTGCATTTTGAATTGGTTTTTGTCCTGCTGTCAATACACCAGGCCGCAGGGTATCCCAAACTACCATGTGGCACCCTATCTGTTATACGAAATAAGCATTGTTCAGCATCAGCTTTATTAAGCTATTGCATTTTGAATTGGTTTTTGTCCTGCTGTCAATACACCAGGCAGCAGGGTATCCCAAACCACCACGTTGCACCCTATCTGTTATACTAAATTAGCGTCTACAACCTCAGCTTTATTAAGTTATTGCATTTTGAATTGGTTTTTGTCCTGCTGTCAATACACCAGGTCGCAGGGTATCCCAAACCACCTTGTGGCACCCTATCTGTTATGCTAAATAAGCGTCTACAGCCTCAGCTTTATTAAGTTATTGCATTTTGAATTGGTTTCTGTCCTGCTGTCAATACACCAGGCCGCAGGGTATCCCAAACCACCATGTGGCACCCTATCTGTTATACGAAATAAGCATTGTTCAGCATCAGCTTTATTAAGCTATTGCATTTTGAATTGGTTTTTGTCCTGCTGTCAATACACCAGGCCGCAGGGTATCCCAAACCACCACGTTGCACCCTATCTGTTATACTAAATAAGCGTCTACAGCCTCAGCTTTATTAAGTTATTGCATTTTGAATTGGTTTTTGTCCTGCTGTCAGTACACCAGGCCGCAGGGTATCCCAAACCACCACGTTGCACTCTATCTGTCATACTAAATAAGCGCCTACAGCCTCAGCTTTATTAAGTTATTGCATTTTGAATTGGTTTTTGTCCTGCTGTCAATACACCAGGCAGAAGGGTATCCCAAACCACCACGTTGCACCCTATCTGTTATACTAAATAAGCGTTGTTCAGCATCAGCTTTCTTAAGCTATTGCATTTTGAATTGGTTTTTGTCCTGCTGTCAATACACCAGGCCGCAGGGTATCCCAAACCACCACGTGGCACCCTATCTGTTATACTAAATAAACGTCTACAGCCTCAGCTTTTTTAAGTTATTGCATTTTGAATTGGTTTTGGTCTGCTTTAAATGCACCAGGCCGCAGGGTATCCCAAACCTGCACATTGCACCCTATCTGTTATACTAAATAAGCGTTGTTCAGCATCAGCTTTATTAAGCTATTGCATTTTGAATTGGTTTTTGTCGTGCTGTCAATACACCAGGCCGCAGGGTATCCCAAACCACCACGTTGCACCCTATCTGTTATACTAAATAAGCATTGTTCAGCATCAGCTTTATTAAGCTATTGCATTTTGCATTGGTTTTTGTCGTGCTGTCAATACACCAGGCCACAGGGTATCCCAAACCACCTTGTGGCACCCTATCTGTTATACTAAATAAGCGTCTACAGCCTCAGCTTTATTAAGTTATTGTATTTTGAATTGTTTTTTGTCGTGTTGTCAATACACCAGGCCGCAGGGTATCCCAAACCACCACGTGGCACCCTATCTGTTATACTAAATAAGTGTCTACAGTCTCAGCTTTATTAAGCTATTGCATTTTGAATTGGTTTTTGTCCTGCTGTCAATACACCAGGCCGCAGGGTATCCCAAACCACCACGTTGCACCCTATTATACTAAATAAACGTCTACAGCCTCAGCTTAATTAAGCTATTGCATTTTGAATTGGTTTTTGTCCTGCTGTCAATACACCAGGCCGCAGGGTATCCCAAACCACCACGTTGCACCCTATCTGTTATACTAAATAAACGTCTACAGCCTCAGCTTAATAAAGATTTTTTTTTTTTTTTTTAATTCTTTATTTAAAGATTTTCGCTTAGAAACATACAAGGGATGATACAAAAATACCATATAAAACAATACACATTAGACAATGGGGTAAGGGTTCAGGGGGGCTGACGGAGGGGGGTGGGGGAGCAGCTAGATGACTTGTATGTCACTCATGTTCACGGGTAAATGGCTCAACTGCGTGTAGGAGCTATCAGAGGGACCACTGTCCATGGGCCCGAGGTGTTCCCGTCCGGGTCTAAAAGAAGGGGGGGAGGGGGCTGGGGTGTACTCCTTGGTCAGTAGTCTAACATGGCAGTATAGATCACGATCCCCGGGTTTCCGGTTCCCTGAAGGACTGCTTGAACTCCTCAGACTCCTGGTAGATTAACCAAGGCATCCATGTGCGACTAGCTATTGCATTTTGAATTGGTTTTTGTCCTGCTGTCAATACACCAGGCCGCAGGGTATCCCAAACCACCACTTTGCACCCTATCTGTTATACTAAATAAACGTCTACAGCCTCAGCTTTATTAAGCTATTGCATTTTGAATTGGTTTTTGTCCTGCTGTCAATACACCAGGCCGCAGGGTATCTCAAACCTCCACGTTGCACCCTATCTGTTATACTAAATACGCTTGTTCATCCTTCTTCAGCTGAATCAAACTATTGCATTTTGAATTGTTTTTTGTCCTGCAGTCAAAACACCAGCCCACATGGGCATCCCAAACCAGCACGTCACCCTATCTTTTATTCTAAATAAGCTTGTTCAGCCTCGGTTTTATTAAGCTATTGCATTTTGAATTGGTTTTTGTCCTGCTGTCAAAACACTAGCCCACATGGGCATCCCAAACCAGCACATGTCACCCTATCTGTTATACTAAATAAGCTTCTACAGCCCTTTTTTTATTTATTTATTTTTATATAGAGCTGTAATAGATTATATAGTGAGGTTAATTAAGTCCACTGTGTAAATCTGAGGAGCAATAGTTTATACAGTATTGTGAGGTAAATTCGCTGTTTTGCACTATTATAGATATCAACCTAAATCCCTGTGTAAATCTGAGGAGCAATAGTTTATATTGTGAGGTAAAATTGCCATTTTATAGAGCAGGCCCTTTCTGAAAATCTCATTTTGCAATCTATGTTATATTGTGAGCTAAATTCGCCATGTTGCACCATTCTTTAGAGTGGCCCTCCTGTGTAAATCAGAGCAGCAATAGTTTATATTGGACAATACATTTGCCCCGTTTTGCACCATTATATGGAGCAGCCCCTGAGTAAATCTGGGGGGCAATAGTTTATATTATGAGGTAAATGCATGGTTTTGCACCATAGAGCAGTCCCTATATAAACATGAGAAATAGGTTATATTGTGTGAGTTAAATCCGCTCTTGGTTTTGCAGCATAATATAGAGCAGGCCCTGTGTAAATCTGAGGGGCAATAGCTTATATAGTGAGGTAAATTTGCCATTTTGCAGCATAATATAGAGCAGGCCCTGTGTAAATCTGAGGGGCAATAGCTTATACGGTGAGGTAAATTTGCCATTTTGCAGCATAATATAGAGCAGGCCCTGTATAAATCTGAGGGGCAATAGCTTATATAGTGAGCTAAATTTTCCATTTTGCAGCATTATATAGAGCAGCCCCTGTGTAAATCTGAGGGGCATTAGCTTATACTGTGAGGTAAATTTGCCATTTTGCAGCATAATATAGAGCAGGCCCTGTGTAAATCTGAGGGGCAATAGATTATATTGTGAGGTAAATTTGCCATTTTGCAGCATAATATAGAGCAGCCCAGTTGCCATCTAAATCAACTACTGGCCGGGCAGGACAGCTTTTCCAGGGCAAACTCTGCTAGTTGCGGCCACAAGTCAAGTTCGGCTTCCCAGAAGTCCAGCGGATCCTCAAGGTGTGTTGGCATGGTCATGTCAAGGTATGACATGACCTGCTGGTTCAGGTCCTGCTCCAGGTCTTCCTGCTGCTCATGAGTAGACTCACTATGCGGGTATAGAAAGCTACTCATTAGCGACTGAAGACTGAGGCTGCTGCTGATGGAGCCGCTGCTCCTGCCACCCCTCCTGGCAGCCATGGCAGTGGAAGGTGAGCGCAGAGGTCCCCCCGAGTCAGACCTGCGAGAGTATGGACCATGGCGCAGATAGACATCGCCCAACTGACTACGTAGGATGTCTCTGTATTAGGTCAGTTTGTCCTCCCTCTCAGTGGGTGTCTCTAGTGCCCTGACCACCCATGGTTTCCAACATGTGTTGTAGCACATGAAGCAGTGGAATCTCATCGTTCATCTCATAGTCCTGGCGACTGACTAATAAAGTAGCTTCCTCAAAGGGCCTGAGCAAACGGCAGGTGTCACGTATGAGCTGCCGCTGGTTTACATTGAAGTTACACAGGGGAGTCCACCTATCCGTTTGGATCATCAAAAAATCTGTGATGGCTTTTCTCTGTTCCTATAGTCGATCCTGCATATGGAGGGTGAAATTCCAACGGGTGGAAACATCGCAAATCAGACTATGTTGGGGGATACCGTTCTGACGCTGAAGCTCAAGAAGGGTGTGCTTGGCGGTGTAGGAGTGCCTGAAGTGCATGCAAAGTTTCCTTCCCGTTGTTAGGATGTCTTTCAGATGGGGGGAAGACTTCAGAAAACGCTTGATAACTAGATTGAACACGTGTGCCATGGCAGGATGCATGGCTCAGGCTTCCTTGTCGCAGCGCAGACAAGATGTTCTTCCCAGTGTCAGTCACCATGGGTCCCATTTGCAGTTTTCGTGGAGTAAGCCATGATTTCATGTATTGAGTTCTCATTTTTAGCAGTTCCTCCCATGTGTGACTCTGTTGCTCAAGGCAAACCATGTGAAGAACAGCGTGAAACTGCCGTGTCCTGCACGCATGGTAGGCTGGAAGGGCACTGGGAAAAAAACAAATAAATAAAAAAAAAAGAAAAAATAAATATTTAGAAAAAAAAGTAAAAAAAAAAAAATTTAAAAATGAAAAAGAAATGTGTTCAAAAATTCACAAAATATTAAAAGGCAATGGAAGAAAAAATATTAAAAAAATTAAAAAAATATATATATGTTTCTAAAAATACAAAATATAAAAAAAAATACAAAATATAAAAAAAAAATAATACAAAATTAACCAAAAAAAAAGGTTGATACATTTTATATGTTACTGTTATTATGTTATATGTTAATGTTGCTATGTTATATGTTATTATATGTTATTATTATAAATATGTTCAAATACGATAAATGTTAACTATTAATATGTAATTGACAATTTGCCACTTTTCTCTGTGACACCATTGCTAAGTGCCTAGGAGCGTGAAGGCCACAGTGGAGGGACCTGTCCAAGTTGCTTTTGTGGTTGTGCAGGAACCACAATCACCCAGTGGTCCTAAAAGGATATTTATTGTCCCTGACCATAGTTACAGCTCCAGACGTAGGCACTGCTGTGCACTTTGGTACACACTGACAGGCTAAAGGACTGCCCCACCTTCTGTTCAACAAAATTGTACAGGGCTGGTACTGCCTTCTTCGCAAAGAAATGACAGCATGGGACTCTCCACCTCGGCTCGGCACAAGCCATCAGTTCTCTGAAAGGTCCACCAACTCAAAAGGGAGGGACTGCAGCACCAGCAACTTATACAGGAGCACATTTAGCTTCTGCACGTTGGATGAGTGGGCGCATACTGCTGTCTCTTGGACATGGCTTGGCAATGCATTGCTGGTGGAATGACTGACTCGGATTAAGAGGAGGAGGAGCATCTGGAGCGACAGAGGATGGGTATGACACACAGGAGGTGGTGGAGCCTTGGCTGGCTGGAACAGAGAGCGGTGTGCCACTGGGTAATGCAGCAGGCTGGACCACCACTTTGGAGCCAACTCTCCCAGGCCGCTTTATGGTGACGCTGCAAATGTTGACGCAGGGCTGTGGGTCCAACATTGGGACCCTGGCCACACTTCACCTTCTGCCTACACATCTTTCATATAGCCATGTTAACCTCCTGCGGATGGGCTTGTAACTGATTTCTCCTACCAACAGTCCGCACTAATTCACTGATGCTGCTGCCGCCGCCAACTCCAGGAACCCTCTTCCACTACCTCTTGGGAAGATAGCCTGCCACGCGAGTGGTCTACCCCGAGCACATTTGCCTCCATACTTTCCCCTTCTGCCACCATGCTGGCCACTAAATCTGTCACTCTCCATCACTCCAAGCCTTTAAAAGTGCCCTCAAAACTCACTGATGTCCTCCTCAGGTTCCTCAACAGTGTCTGCTTAAGGAGCCAAAATGCTTGCAACACCTCCTCCCACGACACTCTCCTTATCACTACTTGCTGGCCTAGTGGAAGAAGCGGCACGTGTCTGCTCCACTTCTTGGCTGGGCAGTAGCTGCTGATTTTTCTGATTATCACATCGTCCTCACTGAATAGTGGAGCTGAACCCAAAGCATAGCATACAACAGACAGTTGACTGGGGGTGTCAGATGTCACTTGTGATGCAGTGGATGATCGTGTTAACCAATGGATGACGGCAGGTGGGTTGCTGTTCAAGACACGACCGCTAGCTGATCCCGGGAGATCAGGCCTCTCACTGAGACTCCTGCTGCCACTCACCCCTATTCTGCAGAGACCTCTGCTTGATGAAGTGAGGCCTTATATGTTACTATGTTACTAATATGTGACTATGTTACTAATATGTTACTAATCTGTCACTCTCCATGTTTTCTTTTGAGAGACTGGCCTGCGTGGAAATGAATTGGGCATGGATCAGCCAAGATTTTCACCCACCAATGCCTGATGCATTAGAGTAGATTGATGATGGGGCCAGACCATCACTAAAGAAGTATGGATCGTGCAAAACAGATTTAAGGCGCTGCTCTCCAGTTACAGACATTCCTCCGCATCAGACCACAAGTAATTATTGAGAAAATGCTTTACGTTACTCTTACTTTTTATTAATATTCTTTGGATAAGATATAAGTGCCGAAAATCTGTATATGTTCTCTTCATGCTGCTGCCAACTCCAGGGTGTGTCTTTCTGGCAATTTTGGGCTCCTGCTGCTGCTGCTTGCAAGTCCAGGGTGCGATTCATCCAATTTTTGGGCTCCTGCTGCAAACTCCAGTGTCTCTTTCAAGCTATGTTTGGGCTGCTGCTGCTTGCAACTCCAGGGTGTGAGTCATCCAATTTTTGGGCTCCTGTTGCCAACTCCAGTGTCTCTTTCAAGCTATGTTTGGGCTCCTGCTGCTGCTTGCAACTCCAGGGTGTGATTCATCCAATTTTTGGCCTCCTGAAGCCAACTCCAGTGTCTCTTTAAAGCAATGTTTGGGCTCCTGCTGCTGCTTGCAACACCAGGGTGTGATTCATCCAATTTTTGGGCTTCTGCAGCCAACTCCAGTGTCTCTTTCACGCAATATTTGGGCTCCTGCTGCTGCTTGCAACTCCAGGGTGTGATTCATCCAATTTTTGGGCTCCTGCAGCCAACTCCAGTGTCTCTTTCACGCAATGTTTGGGCTCCTGCTGCTGCTTGCAACTCCAGGTTGTGTTTCATCCAATTTTTGGGCTCCTGCAGCCAACTCCAGTGTGTCTTTCAAGCTATGTTTGGGCTCCTGCTGCTGCTTGCAACTCCAGGGTGTGATTCATCCAATTTTTGGGCTCCTGCTGCCAACTCCATTGTCTCTTTCAAGCTATGTTTGGGCTCCTGCTGCTGCTGCTTGCAACTCCAGGGTCTGAGTCATCCAATTTTTGGGCTCCTGCTGCTGCTGCTCCTTGCAACTCCAGGGTGTGATTCATCCAATGTTTGGCCTCCTGAAGCCAACTCCAGTGTCTCTTTAAAGCAATGTTTGGGCTCCTGCTTGCAACTCCAGGGTGTGATTCATCCAATTTTTGGGCTCCTGCTGCCAACTCCAGTGTCTCTTTCAAGCTATGTTTGGGCTCCTGCTGCTGCTCCTGCTTGCAACTCCAGGGTGTGATTCGTCCAATTTTTGGGCTCCTGCTGCCAACTCCAGTGTCTCTTTCAAGCTATGTTTGGGCTCCTGCTGCTGCTTGCAACTCCAGGGTGTGATTCATCCAATTTTTGGGCTCCTGCTGCCAACTCCAGTGTCTCTTTCAAGCTATGTTTGGGCTCCTGCTGCTGCTTGCAACTCCAGGGTGTGATTCATCGAATTTTTGGGCTCCTGCTGCCAACTCCAGTGTCTCTTTCAGGCTATGTTTGGGCTCCTGCTGCTGCTAGCAACTCCAGGGTGTCATTCAGCCAATTTTTGGGCTCTTGCTGCCAACTCCAGTGTCTCTTTCAAGCTATGTCTGTGCTCCTGCTTGCAACTCCAGGGTGTGATTCATCCAATTTTTGGCCTCCTGCAGCCAACTCCAGTGTCTCTTTCACGCAATGTTTGGGCTCCTGCTGCTGCTTGCAACTCCAGGGTGTGATTCATCCAATTCTTGGGCTCCTGCTGCCAATCCTAGTGTGTCTTTCAAGCTATGTGTCACGCTCCGGGTACTACAGCAACCCACTTGGATAACTCCAGCCCTCCCAGTAAGACCTCAACCCCCAATCTCCGCAGCCAGCTTCACCTTTAGGAGCCCCCGCTTGCCGGGACGCAGAGAACGCCTGCCCGGGATCGGTTGCCCCCAGGACTTCAATGGCTCAAAGATTGGGGTCTTACTGTTCAGAGGCCTGGAGAACCCGCGGCTGGAAGTGGCGCCGAGCAGCCCTAATGCTGAGCGTGTAACGGAAGTCCAACAGGCTAGGAGTCAGCAACAGAAGTTCCGAGATGGCAGCGGTACAAAGGATTGGACAAGACGTGGTCGAGGATCAAGCAGAGGTCGGCAACAGGAGATCAGATCGGGGGGTGGTCAAAACAGGCGAAGGTCGGCAACAGGAGATCAGATCGGGGGGTGGTCAAAACAGGCGAAGGTCGGCAACAGGAGATCAAATCAGCGGTGGTCAAAACAGGCGAAGGTCGGCAACGGGAGATCAAAGTATTCTTTAGCGACAAGCAACTAAACTGGGTACAAGGCACTATCACAGGCAATTCCCAACTGAGGGGGAATTGCTTATATAGGGAAAGACAGGGAGGAAGGTGAGGGTGATTGGTGCACTATGATGACAAGTCTGATTGGGAGAGCCTGAGTGTACTGAACGTTTATAGGGCTCATTGGCCCAGACAAGGGGGGGGAGGCGTAAGCCTCATGAAGCCTAGGGCTCATTGGCCCTTTAATCTGAACCAGGGGGCGTGCCAGTGCCCCCTGGCTATCTACAACCTCCGGCGGGCGCGCTGAGCACAGCGCCGCCGGAGGGAAAACAGACCTCGGGCACGCGCGCGCGCCCGGGAACAGATGA
Organism: Gastrophryne carolinensis; assembly: GCA_027917425.1. Classification (NCBI taxonomy): domain Eukaryota; kingdom Metazoa; phylum Chordata; class Amphibia; order Anura; family Microhylidae; genus Gastrophryne; species Gastrophryne carolinensis. Next base: position 203,608,655 of record CM051238.1, on the reverse strand, counting down.
CGCGCGCGCGAGGGGGGAGAGAGGCCGTGCTCGGCGCCGCCCGAGCAGACGCCGCACGGCGCGGCCGCCGGGCCGGAGCTGCTGGGGCCGGCCGGCCGCCAACGCTGGACCGGGGCCCAGGTAAGTGCCGATTGCTGACACTACCCCCCCCTTCACGAGGGGCCTCCGGACCCTCACCCGGTTTTCCCGGATTATCACGGTGGAATTTCCGTACAAGAGCTTTGGCGTGAACATCCCTCGCAGCCACCCAACATCTTTCTTCTGGACCATAGCCAACCCAATCCACCAAGTATTGTAAAGAATTGCGCATCCTACGAGAATCCAAGATCTTATTTACTTCGTACTCGGGCTCATTATCCACAAGAATAGGTGCAGGACCAGCAAGAGGCGTATTCTTCGCCGGTTTTAACAGTGAAACGTGAAAAGAGTTGGGTATTTTCATAGTTGGCGGAAGTTGAACTTTAAAAGACACATTATTCAACCTTTTAATTATAGGAAAGGGGCCAATGAATTTTGGACCCAACTTGCAAGAAGGTTGACGGAGCGCAATATTTTTAGTGGAGACCCAAACTAGATCGCCTACTTGAAGAGTAGGTTCCCGTGATCTACGGCGATCAGCAAATTTCTTATATCTTAAACTAGTGGTTTTAAGAGTTTCCTGAACATGTGTCCAGATATTCTTCCGTTCTCGAAGCCACTCCTCCAACGCCGGCAAGTTGGAGGGTGACCCTGAAAGGGAAGAGGCTCTAGGATTTTTCCCTAGGTTACAAAAAAAAGGCGATATCTTGGTACTCTCACTAGGCGCATTATTGTAAGCAAATTCGGCGAAATCAATAAATTCTGCCCATTGTTCTTGGGCATCAGAGACATAACACCTTAAGTATTGTTCCAGAGTTTGATTAGTTCTTTCCGTCTGCCCATTGGACTGGGGATGGTAGGCAGACGAAAGAGAGATCTGTATACCCAGCCGTGAACAGAAACATTTCCAAAAACGGGAAGTAAATTGGACGCCCCGATCGGAGACTATATTGGACGGAATACCATGAATACGAAAAATGTGTGAAGTAAATAGTCGAGAAAGCTCTGGTGCAGAAGGAAGCTTAGCCAAAGGAATGAAGTGTGCCATTTTACTGAAGCGATCTACGACCACCCAAATAACAGTATTCCCGTGTGATAAAGGCAAATCTACAATAAAATCCATAGAAATATGAGTCCAAGGTTCGGCAGGGATTTCAAGAGGAACCAAACCGCCACTGGGAGCCTTATGAACCCCTTTACTTCGAGCGCAAACAGCACAAGCGTCGATAAAGGCAGTAATATCGCGTCTCATGGTTGGCCACCATACATGGCGACGGGCAAGCATAAAAGTTTTTCGGTTACCCACATGACCAGCAGTTTTAGCATCGTGAAACTCGCGAATTACATCTGAACGCAAATGTGGCGGTACAAACTGGCATCCCAAGGGAACATCACTAGGAGACTGGTCTTGAAACGGCGCTAAGGTGTTAGAGAGATCAGGAAGTAATGCCCCGACCACACAACCCATGGGTAGAATCGGGTCACCAGTATCACCCCGATCCTTACATTCACCGAACATGCGAGATAGCGCATCCGCTTTAGTATTTTTTACCCCCGGCTTGAACGTAATAATAAAATTAAAACGCGAGAAGAATAATGCCCAACGTGCTTGACGAGAGTTCAATCTCTTGGCAGACCCAATGTATTCAAGATTTTTGTGATCGGTATACACAGTTATAGGATGTAATGAACCCTCCAGCCAATGTCGCCATTCATCAAAAGCCAGTTTAATAGCTAATAGTTCCCTATTACCGACATCATAATTTTGCTCCGCGGTACTGAATTTACGTGAAAAATAAGCGCAAGGATGAAGACGCTCAGGGTTACCAGAATATTGTGACAAAACTGCCCCCACTCCCAGCTCAGAAGCGTCCACTTCTACAATGAAGGCCTTACGAATATCTGGGTGAATTAACACTGGTGCCGAAGTGAAGGCCCGTTTCAAGGTCAGGAAGGCCTCACAGACAGAGGGAGACCAGTTGGCAGTAAAGGCCCCCTTGCGGGTAAGATTGGTAAGAGGTGCAACAACATGAGAGAAGCCTTTGATGAACCGCCGATAAAAATTGGCAAAACCTAGAAAACGCTGCAATTCTTTTAAGGTCTTGGGTTGGACCCAACCCTGAACCGCTGAAACTTTCCCCGCATCCATCTCTAGACCCTGGTTGGTAATAATGTACCCTAAGAAAGGAACTGTGGTGACTTCAAAAACGCATTTAGATAGTTTAGCAAATAAATTGTTCTCTCTTAATTTTTGTAGTACCAACTTAACATGGCGTCTGTGCTCCAACAAGGAATTAGAAAAAATGAGAATATCATCTAAGTATATGACCACAAATCTACCGAGATACTCTCTGAAAATATCGTTAACAAAATCTTGAAAAACGGCTGGCGCGTTACAAAGACCAAAAGGCATGACCAGGTACTCGTAATGGCCGTCTTTCACATTAAATGCGGTTTTCCACTCGTCCCCCTGTCGGATGCGAATAAGATTGTAAGCCCCTCTTAAATCCAACTTGGAAAAAATTTGGGACCCAGTGAGTTGATTGAACAGATCCCCGATCAAGGGCAAGGGGTATCGGTTCTTTACAGTGATTTTATTCAAGGCTCGATAATCTATGCATGGTCTCAAGCCGCCATCTTTTTTCTCTACAAAAAAGAATCCAGCCCCGGCAGGTGAGGTAGAGGGGCGAATAAATCCCTTCTTTAAATTTTCGGTGATGTACTCCCTCATTGCTTGCTCTTCAGGCAGGGTAAGATTATAAATCTTTCCCCTCGGGGGAATCGTGCCAGGCAGCAAGTCAATAGGGCAGTCATAAGACCGATGTGGAGGAAGGGTATCCGCAGAACGTTCAGAAAAGACATCAACCCAGTCAGCGTATGGTTGAGGTAATCCCTGAGGTAAAACTTGCATACTTCTAAGGCCTGTAGTAAAGCAGTGACTTTTACAATGGTCACTCCACTTGATCAATTCTCCAACCCGCCAATCTATCACCGGGTTGTGGAGTTGTAACCAGGGGTATCCCAAAACCACCGGAGTCTCTGGACAGTCGAAGATGAAAAATTCTAAAAACTCAGAGTGAGAAGAGCCAACAATTAACCGAAGAGGTGGGGTCTTGGTGTTTATAGGCCCCCCCTGGATGGCCTTCCCATTGATGGCCAATACTTGTAGGGATCTTTCAAGAGGGACTAACGGAATGCCTAAAAGGGAGATCATGCTCCTATCCAGAAAGTTTCCCGCCGCACCGCTGTCGATAAAGGCGGAAATAGTTTGCTTGGAAGAACCCCAAGATAAGTCAATGGGTACTAACATCTTATTTTGGCGAGAGTTGCAAAGTGACTCACCCAGATCAGTACTCTCTACCTGGTCTGGGTGCGGAAGTTTTCCGCCGGTTTCCCCTTGTTGGGACAGGACCCTGCGAAATGTCCCGAGTTCCCACAATATAGGCATAACCCATTGGACCGCCTACGCTGCTTTTCCTCTTGGGATAACCGGGTTCTCCCTAATTGCATGGGTTCTTCCTGGGAAGGAGATGAGGTATTTTCCCCTCGGGTAGCGGGGGAACTAAGACTCTGGGAAGACCTGAAGGACGTGGGAACCCTGGCTCTCTCCCTAGCCCTCTCTCTAAGACGCCTGTCTATTTTAATGGAGACCTGCATTAATTGGTCTAGGTCTGCGGGTGGAGGAAAATTTACCAAAGCATCCTTGATGCTTTCCGACAGCCCCACCCTGAATTGACTACACAAAGCGGGATCATTCCACCTCGATTCGACGGCCCAGCGGCGGAATTCAGCACTATAATCTTCAGCCGAATTCCGTCCTTGTCTCAAGGCCCGAAGCCTATTTTCTGCTGTAGATTGTTGATCAGGGTCAGCATATAAGACGCCCATAGCAGTAAAGAATGCTGTAACGGATTGTAGGGCAGAATCATGAGATGGCAAACTGAACGCCCAGGACTGCGGGTCTCCTTGAAGCAAAGAAATGACTAGGCCTACTCGTTGGGACTCTGTGCCTGAGGAGATGGGTCTCAGCTTGAAATACAGTTCGCAGGCATTCTTAAAATTGGAGAATCTAGCTCGTTCTCCAAAAAATTTTTCCGGCAATGGAATCTTTGGTTCTGAGATATGAGGTGGTACAGAGGATGCCGGTAACTGTCGAGATTCTTGAGTGGCCACTCTTTGAGCGAGCTGGTTTATCGCCGTAGCCATAGCTTGTACCTGCTGTACCAGGTCATCCATCTTGGGCCTGTGATAATGTCACGCTCCGGGTACTACAGCAACCCACTTGGATAACTCCAGCCCTCCCAGTAAGACCTCAACCCCCAATCTCCGCAGCCAGCTTCACCTTTAGGAGCCCCCGCTTGCCGGGACGCAGAGAACGCCTGCCCGGGATCGGTTGCCCCCAGGACTTCAATGGCTCAAAGATTGGGGTCTTACTGTTCAGAGGCCTGGAGAACCCGCGGCTGGAAGTGGCGCCGAGCAGCCCTAATGCTGAGCGTGTAACGGAAGTCCAACAGGCTAGGAGTCAGCAACAGAAGTTCCGAGATGGCAGCGGTACAAAGGATTGGACAAGACGTGGTCGAGGATCAAGCAGAGGTCGGCAACAGGAGATCAGATCGGGGGGTGGTCAAAACAGGCGAAGGTCGGCAACAGGAGATCAGATCGGGGGGTGGTCAAAACAGGCGAAGGTCGGCAACAGGAGATCAAATCAGCGGTGGTCAAAACAGGCGAAGGTCGGCAACGGGAGATCAAAGTATTCTTTAGCGACAAGCAACTAAACTGGGTACAAGGCACTATCACAGGCAATTCCCAACTGAGGGGGAATTGCTTATATAGGGAAAGACAGGGAGGAAGGTGAGGGTGATTGGTGCACTATGATGACAAGTCTGATTGGGAGAGCCTGAGTGTACTGAACGTTTATAGGGCTCATTGGCCCAGACAAGGGGGGGGAGGCGTAAGCCTCATGAAGCCTAGGGCTCATTGGCCCTTTAATCTGAACCAGGGGGCGTGCCAGTGCCCCCTGGCTATCTACAACCTCCGGCGGGCGCGCTGAGCACAGCGCCGCCGGAGGGAAAACAGACCTCGGGCACGCGCGCGCGCCCGGGAACAGATGACGCGCGCGCGAGGGGGGAGAGAGGCCGTGCTCGGCGCCGCCCGAGCAGACGCCGCACGGCGCGGCCGCCGGGCCGGAGCTGCTGGGGCCGGCCGGCCGCCAACGCTGGACCGGGGCCCAGGTAAGTGCCGATTGCTGACACTATGTTTGTGCTCCTGCTGCTGCTGCTTGCAACTCCAGGGTGTGATTCGTCCAATTTTTGGGCTCCTGCTGCCAACTCCAGTGTCTCTTTCAAGCAATGTTTGGGCTCCTGCTGCTGCTGCTTGCAACTCCTGGGTGTGAGTCATCCAATTTTTGGGCTCCTGCAGCCAAATCCAGTGTCTCTTTCAAGCTATGTTTGGGCTCCTGCTGCTGCTGCTTGCAACTCCAGGGTGTGATTCATCCAATTTTTCGGCTCCTGAAGCCAACTCCAGTGTCTCTTTAAAGCAATGTTTGAGCTCCTGCTGCTGCTTGCAACTCCAGGGTGTGATTCATCCAATTTTTGGGCTCCTGCTGCCAACTCCAGTGTGTCTTTCAAGCTATGTTTGGGCTCCTGCTGCTGCTTTCAACTCCAGGGGGTGATTCATCAAATTTTTGGGCTCCTGCAGCCAACTCCAGTGTCTCTTTCAAGCTATGTTTGGGCTCCTGCTGCTGCTGCTTGCAACTCCTGGGTGTGAGTCATCCAATTTTTGGGCTCCTGCAGCCAAATCCAGTGTCTCTTTCAAGCTATGTTTGGGCTCCTGCTGCTGCTGCTTGCAACTCCAGGGTGTGATTCATCCAATTTTTGGCCTCCTGAAGCCAACTCCAGTGTCTCTTTAAAGCAATGTTTGGGCTCCTGCTGCTGCTTGCAACACCAGGGTGTGATTCATCCAATTTTTGGGCTTCTGCAGCCAACTCCAGTGTCTCTTTCACGCTATATTTGGGCTCCTGCTGCTGCTTGCAACTCCAGGGTGTGATTCATCCAATTTTTGGGCTCCTGCAGCCAACTCCAGTGTCTCTTTCACGCAATGTTTGGGCTCCTGCTGCTGCTTGCAACTCCAGGTTGTGTTTCATCCAATTTTTGGGCTCCTGCAGCCAACTCCAGTGTGTCTTTCAAGCTATGTTTGGGCTCCTGCTGCTGCTTGCAACTCCAGGGTGTGATTCATCCAATTTTTGGGCTCCTGCTGCCAACTCCATTGTCTCTTTCAAGCTATGTTTGGGCTCCTGCTGCTGCTGCTTGCAACTCCAGGGTCTGAGTCATCCAATTTTTGGGCTCCTGCTGCTGCTGCTGCTTGCAACTCCAGGGTGTGATTCATCCAATGTTTGGCCTCCTGAAGCCAACTCCAGTGTCTCTTTAAAGCAATGTTTGGGCTCCTGCTTGCAACTCCAGGGTGTGATTCATCCAATTTTTGGGCTCCTGCTGCCAACTCCAGTGTCTCTTTCAAGCTATGTTTGGGCTCCTGCTGCTGCTCCTGCTTGCAACTCCAGGGTGTGATTCGTCCAATTTTTGGGCTCCTGCTGCCAACTCCAGTGTCTCTTTCAAGCTATGTTTGGGCTCCTGCTGCTGCTTGCAACTCCAGGGTGTGATTCATCCAATTTTTGGGCTCCTGCTGCCAACTCCAGTGTCTCTTTCAAGCTATGTTTGGGCTCCTGCTGCTGCTTGCAACTCCAGGGTGTGATTCATCGAATTTTTGGGCTCCTGCTGCCAACTCCAGTGTCTCTTTCAGGCTATGTTTGGGCTCCTGCTGCTGCTAGCAACTCCAGGGTGTCATTCAGCCAATTTTTGGGCTCTTGCTGCCAACTCCAGTGTCTCTTTCAAGCTATGTCTGTGCTCCTGCTTGCAACTCCAGGGTGTGATTCATCCAATTTTTGGCCTCCTGCAGCCAACTCCAGTGTCTCTTTCACGCAATGTTTGGGCTCCTGCTGCTGCTTGCAACTCCAGGGTGTGATTCATCCAATTCTTGGGCTCCTGCTGCCAATCCTAGTGTGTCTTTCAAGCTATGTTTGTGCTCCTGCTGCTGCTGCTTGCAACTCCAGGGTGTGATTCGTCCAATTTTTGGGCTCCTGCTGCCAACTCCAGTGTCTCTTTCAAGCTATGTTTGGGCTCCTGCTGCTGCTGCTTGCAACTCCTGGGTGTGAGTCATCCAATTTTTGGGTTCCTGCAGCCAAATCCAGTGTCTCTTTCAAGCTATGTTTGGGCTCCTGCTGCTGCTGCTTGCAACTCCAGGGTGTGATTCATCCAATTTTTCGGCTCCTGAAGCCAACTCCAGTGTCTCTTTAAAGCAATGTTTGAGCTCCTGCTGCTGCTTGCAACTCCAGGGTGTGATTCATCCAATTTTTGGGCTCCTGCTGCCAACTCCAGTGTGTCTTTCAAGCTATGTTTGGGCTCCTGCTGCTGCTTTCAACTCCAGGGTGTGATTCATCCAATTTTTGGGCTCCTGCTGCCAACTCCAGTGTCTCTTTCACACAATGTTTGGGCTCCTGCTGCTGCTTGCAACTCCAGGGTGTGATTCATCGAATTTTTGGGCTCTTGTTGCCAACTCCAGTGTGTGTTTCAAGCTATGTTTGGGCTCCTGCTGCTGCTGCTGCTTGCAACTCCAGGGTGTGATTCATCCAATTTTTGGGCTCCTGCTGCCAACTCCAGTGTCTCTTTCAAGCTATGTTTGGGCTCCTGCTGCTTGCAACTCCAGGATGTCATTCAGCCAATTTTTGGGCTCCTGCTGCCAACTCCAGTGTCTCTTTCAAGCTATGTTTGTGCTCCTGCTGCTGCTTGCAACTCCAGGGTGTGATTCATCCAATTTTTGGGCTCCTGCAGCCAACTCCAGTGTCTCTTTAAAGCTATGTTTGGGCTCCTGCTGCTGCTGCTTGCAACTCCAGGGTGTTATTCATTCCATTTTTGGGCTCCTGCAGCCAACTCCAGTGTCTCTTTAAAGCAATGTTTGGGCTCCTGCAGCTGCTGCTGCTGCTGCTTGCAACTCCAGGGTGTGATTCCACTAATTTTTGGGCTCCTGCTGCTGCCAGCTCCAGGGTGTGTTTTTCAGGCACTATAGGGGCCCCTCATAGTGATGCCACCTCAACTCTCTGCAATTGTGCCGCTTTGCGATTCTATTAGCGATGCCTCCGATCTGCATGGGATAATTATTTACAGTATTATTTCAATAACCCAGCACGCGTCCTATGCGTGTTACAGCAAGGCAGAATGGTTTACGACCCTATTGAGGCTCTAGGAGGCTCAGAAATAGCCGTTTTTAATAGCGATTTGTTGCAAATAAATTCGGGTCGAAACGATTTTTGTCTGAAAATTCAGCGAATCAGTCGAATCGAATTTTTCAAAAGTCCGCTCATCTCAAGCCACCATCATCCCCTGACCTCAATCCTATTAAGAACTTCTGGAGTATTCTCAAGAAAAAGATATATGAGAGTGGGAGGCAGTTCACCTCAAAACGTACAGTTTATTAAAAGATATCCCAGGCTTTGAACATCTCATTGAGCACTGTTCAATCCATCATCTAGAAATAGGAGTATGACACAACTTCAAACTTACAAGACATGGCCGTCCACCTAAACTGACAGCCTAGGCAAGGACAGCAATAACTGGAGAAGCAGCCAAGAGGCCGGGGTTACTCTGGAGGAGCTGCAGAGATCCACAGCTAAGATGAGAGAATCTGTCCACAGGACAACTATTAGTTGTGTACTCCACAATTTTGGCCTTTAGAAGAGTGGCAAGATGACATTTTTGAAAACGTGATAAGAATATGCATGTGCCGTTTTCCTCAAACTGTAGGGAACACAACAAGCATGTGGAAGAAGCTAGTTTGGTAAGATGAGACTGATGTTGAATGAATTGGCCTTAGGCCAAATGTTATGGGAGGAAACACATACTTCACATGAACTTATTCTCCCCACAGTGAAACATGATTTTGGCAGCATCAGCCTGTGGGGATGCTTTTCTTCAGCAGGGAATGGGAAGCTGGTCAGAGTTGATGGGAAGATGGATGGAGTTAAATACAGCCCAATCCTGGAGGAAAACATGTTAGAGGCTGCAAAAGACTTCAAACTGGGACATAGGCTCACCTTACAGCCAACACTGCAATGTAATGGTTTAAATTAAAACATAGTCATGTGTTGGAATGGCCCAGTCACAGTAAATACTTTTGATAATCTATGGCATGACTTGACAATTGCTGTTCACAGACATGCTCTATTCACACAAAATATTTACATGGGGGGGCTGAATACATATGCATATCACACTCACCTTTCAGTTTTGTTTTCTTTTAACTTGGGAACGCATGTATCATTATCTTTACACTTCACAAATACCTACTACTTTAATGTAAGATTCATGGTTGTGCGCGAAAGTATTTGCACACACTTTTTGTGTGCACAAATGGTTTACTTACGCTTTTCCCCTTCCTTCCGATTTATGAGACATGTTTTCATGTGCTATTTTTGCTATTAAATGTGTGCATGGAGTAGGATTTCATGCACAAATTTACTCCTAAGAGTTTAGGACGTTTTTTGAGGGGTAAAAAGTATACGCAGATGTGTTTGTCTCATGCACCATTTTCCTCCACCAAAAAGCAAAAGGAAAATGATGACTTCACTAACTGACTAACTAAATTGCTTATTTCATTCAATAAACATATGTCGGCAATAGCCGGGATGTTTGTTATGAATGAAAGTGTGATCTGCAAGTTATTTTTAATATTTGTTTATTATTTTTTATATTAAAAAAAGGTAAATAGAATATATCTGTTCACCCATAAGCTGTCGGTCCCATGTGCAGCCCAAGAGAGGAATTATAAGGTACTGTCCCGTTGGTATAGGTGTCCGATAGATCTAAACAAATTTGAATCGTCTCACCCGGAGAGGTGCTGGAGATGCCTGGAAGGACCCATTAACATGACCCATATATGGTGAAGTTGCTTGACTATTAAGGCTCTGTGGGGGGAGGTCTTGTCCATCTACAACTCCATCACGGTGGATTCTGTACAGAATACGCCTCAGCTGGCACAGTTATCCCTGCTCCTGGGCTCTATCTCTAATAATAAGAAGGGGGTTCTGCAGCATTTTGTTACAGCATTGAAGACTATATTCCCCAGGCACTGGAGGTCAGTAACCATTCCAACGCTTATAGAATGGGCGCGGGAGGTTGAAGCCATACGCCGCGTGGAGGAGTTGGCCTCGGAATCTGAGGACACACAAGAGCGGTGTTTAATAACTTGGGCCGGGTGGGTAGATTTTAGTGACTCTCGCCTAAACCTTAGGGTGCGGTAGATAGTTAGTTGCCTGCGTGCTCCTGTTTCTGGCTCTCACCCTGCTTCTGACTCTTTCCCCAATCCTATCTCTGCTCTATTTGTCTCTATCCTTCTTTTTTTACTGTCCTGGTTTACCTTTCTCACTTCTTAATGGAGGTTCCCAGTCAGATCACAACGCTTTTCACCCACCTCGTCTCCACATGGCCTTGTATCATCCTGGCCCCATCCAACAGCATACATACGGACCCAGACAGGCATAGCTTCTAGGCCCCCGGTGTGGAGGTAAGGAGGGGAGAGACAGGGGGCATCCATTGTACATCAGTCCGACACTTAGCCTGGCAATGGTTTATTGAGGTGTCATACCGGGGATGGGGTCAGCGGTCATAGGGGTGCGGGGTTATTGCAGATTTCTATATGTAATTAAAATAAGTACGCTTGTGAATCTGAGACCAACATGTTCTTTTCTGTACCTCTGTACCCATTTATCTTGGTGTTGCTCTGTTTACTCTGATGTATATTGCAAATCTTGATAAAAATATATTGCACAAAAAAATGGTAAATAGTTTGAGTTTAAGTTGACAAATACAATATCGATTTAACCCTTCTAGTACTAGCTGCCTCTCCAACCGGTAGCTGACTTTAGAGCCCCATAAAAAAAAATTAAAAAGACTTACCTGACCCCTCGTTTGAAAGTGCCAGCGATTCTCTTCAGAAATCAGCTATTTGATTTTCATCCCGGGCCTCTGATCTTCAGGAGGGGGCCCGGAATAGCCCCCCGCGCCATCTGAATGAAAAAAAAAAATGAAAATGACACAACTTACCTGACAGCGCGATCGCTCTCCCCGGTTCTTCTCTTCACCAGGGGGGCTCCGATCTCCCCCTGGACTTACCACTCTTCGGGTGAGGACCCAGCAACGGGCCCTCACCGTCCTCTTCGGCCGGCACTGGCCCCGCCCCTAGCCCCGCCCCCCGCTCCTCGTATACCGGAACCTGGGCTCTGACTGTCACTTGTCGGTAGCGATCGGAGCAGGGAGGGTGGGAGGCAGGAAGGCTCTGATCTCCCTGCCTCCCACCCTCCCTGCTCCGATCACTACCGATAACTGTCATCTGCAGCGGCGCGGGACACGGGATCAGAGGTAAGTATAAGTGAAAAAAGAATAAATAAAGAATTTTTTGTCTTGTCTTTTTTTTTTTACTTAACCCTTTGTGGACTGGTAAGGGGTCCATGAGACCCCTTATACCAGATCACAAGGCTCTGTGGCTGGCAATCACCTGTGGCTAGCGGGTGACTTGCCAAAACCCCCAGCCCCCCATTACCTGCCTCCCCAACGGCCAGGGGGGGCAGAAGGGCCCGGGCCACTTAGTGACTATGTGGACTAGTAGCCTGCAGGGCCAGGGGCCACCAACGCTGGCCCCTGCGCCCTGTTCTACAAGCCCCCATAGCTGGTCCGGGTCGGTAATGCTGGGTAAGGGGGACCCTACGTCATTTTTTGGGGGAATTTTAACCCGGTTTTTAGCCCCCGGGAGGGGGGACCCTATGTCAATTTTTTTTTCAAGCTAACCCCTTACAACTATGCAATCATATTGCATAGTTGTATCCTATATGAAATCTCCTAAACTGCTGTTTCAGTTTGGGGGAGTTTCCTGGGCAGGAAAGGGTGTATACCAATACATATGTGATACCGTTGTAACCGGGAGAAATAGGGCTTTCACATGCAATAATATTTTATTAACAAACTTACATTTTTTATCACAATAAAACACTACAAATTGTAAAAAATAGATTTGAGAATACACTAAAAAAAAGGCCAAACAAGACATTTCATGTTGAAGCCCAGACTCTGCTGAAAAAAAACAATATATAATTTTCCTGGAAAATCCCTGGAAATCCCTTCAAAAATCAAGGTTGAACATGTGTAGCGCAAAAACGTGAAAAGTAGTCTGGCAACAGAGTGTGACAAAAAATCTAGGTAGGCTGGCACTTAAAGGGTTAAACTGAAAAAAGGTGGAAATTTGCCCACAAATATTTTATAAAAAAAAAAAAAGAAACAATGCATTAGTAGCTCAATTATTAAGCATTATGGCACTAAGCAAACAAGGCAGTGAGGGAGAGATATGAAGAACATCTGGGTAAAAACATTGGAAAACACAACACTGTAGGTCAACGGGAATCTAGATATCGCAGAAAAAAACACTGAACATAAAAACAAGGAGAACACCACAGGGAAACCACTACAGATTGAAGAATAGAGATTTGTCTTAAACACAGAGGCTGGAGAGACTAATGCACCACTGCTAAACAGTGAAGGCGGGGGGAGGCATAGACACCAGTGAATAGCCTAGCCAGCAAAATGTGTATGGAGCTGGGCCATTTCCGCATAAAAAGAGCTGAATTTCATGTACAATGCCCAAGAATTGGAAGCTTGCATTTGCACTGCACACAGTGCCATGAATCATGCGCTGAAGCGCAAGTTTCCTCATGTAGATTCACTTGCACGTGGTTTTGGTCTTTTTGGCACAGCCATAAATTGACTCTTTTTTGTGTTGCTCTATCAGATAAAATCACCTAAAATACATTTAGGTTAATGGCAATAGCATTAAAAAAGTCCTAGACACTGTAGTTCTCTACTGAAATGAAGTTCTATAATACATAAAAGCTGCAGGTATTTAGGATGTGAACAAACCCAGCCCTTCGTGATATTCGGACATATCTTCCACAGGTCAAATACTGTACCTGGACATATTTTACTTTGAATTTATAGTCTAGAGTAACTTTACATTAGTTATTCTGAACATCTGTTCAGCTAGTACAGATTTAATAGCTTTTATGTGCATTTTGCAATTCTACCAGGGCCGGTATGACAAAGGTAGCACATTGCCAACCAGACTCTGTTAGCATGTGCTAATACAAGGGGCAGCTTGGGTGCTATCTAAGTGTTGATGCCAGGTCACTGACACAAAACGCATTACATACAGGATGGCAGTGGAGAACAAACACAAAAGGGAAAGTTCACTTTTGATGTCGTCAAGATGCTGGGCTTATCTGATATATTTTTTTTAATGTTAGCACATTTAATGGAAGCAGTTTTCACTATCTGCAATATGTTGCTATTGGCAACAGTACACCAAGATCTACAAGAAGCAAGAAAGAGACCTGCACACAGAGAACACTGCTGCTGGATATCTGTAAGCTTGGGTGAGCTACCTCACCTCAGCAGTGGGCATAGCAGCAGTGCTTTGTGTGTGCAGGACTTTCTTCTATCTTCTTGGTGTGCAGTAGCCAACAGCAATAGATTGGAGGTAGTGAAAACTGCTTCCATAAATTACACATTTGGTAACAACAATATATATATATATATATATATATATTAATTTAAGCTCTACACCTTGAGGACATCATTGTAGCACAAAAAATGCCAATGAAAGTGGACTTAGGTCTAACCAGAATTCCAAATGGAATTTCCAGTCAACATACATTTATGTACATAAACCTAAACAGGCTTTTGGCAGCAATTCAACATATAAAGTATTGCCGGTACCAGTCAAAAGTTTTAGTTTATGCTTTTTTCATGCACAATATTCTCTGGCGTTTACACAGAATGCCACAATGGTTCTAGATCATATACATGCTTCCTGAGATAACCTCTCTCTACACCTGTTTGAAAAAAAAAAGACTATACATGAAACCTTGATGCCTATAATGTATTATATTATAGTGGGCTATAATAGCAGTATGTCTACCCAGTATTAGCAAGTTTTTCTCAATAAAATACATATGAGATTCATCTGTTAATTAAACTACTTTGGCTGGGGTTCTTTAACTTGTTTTCTTTCTAGAAAGCCCTTTAGTCTTTGTGAAATATATGCACATGGAAATAAAAGTTACAGTATGTTTTCAGATGTAAATCACGGTGGCAAATATTGTATACTACTTGCACATTGCCTCGTAGATTTTTGCTTGCCATTGTTAGATTACATTGTCATAAATGATCTTTTAGTTTGATTTCACTCCTCAGTAAGGCAGATTTATCAAGCTTTTGTTTGTAGAGATAAAACTTGCTACATTTCCGCAACAGTTTTCTGTGACAGTAATTGGCTGCAGCATTCAATCATTAGAATATATTAAAAAGGCAAAGTGTTTTCCACGTACCTTCCACATAAGTACAACACAATTTGTATGGAAATGGTGGCTACATTTCTTCATTTCCTGCCACCTGCCTCTGAACTAGAATGATTGGTTATTTGCTTTATTGATTTATCTGCCTCCTGCTTTATGTTGCTTTTTAAACCTTTTTGCATTCTGTATAACAGAAAAACTTGGCCCATAACCGTTTTAATTTTTATTTATTTCGTATATGCGCGCACATAATGCCTAGTGCTGTAATAGAAAACATTGAATAAAACATTGCTATATGCTATTAACCCATAAGGATGATGATAAATATTTTTTCGAAGCCGCCAGTTGTTTTCCCCAGTCTGAAATAGTGTATAAAATGAAAATGTGTTTATTTCAATTTTCCCACTGCTTACATGGCATACTAGTAATGCTGTCCTTTTATGCCTTTTAATGGTATTGAAACTACAAAATGTAATATGGAAATGTTATTACCCACCTAAGCAAATTCAGCAAGGTAATACTGAGACAATCTGCAAGCTATCTGTTCAAAAACAGTTTTAACAGTAACTTTCAGTTTAGTTTATAATTTTAAGGTCTCATCCAGTAGGTGAAACTGTAAAAGTCTTCCGTAATCAATGCATGGCATCATTGATTTATTTTCTTGCTTTTTTTTTTTTTTTAAAGGCTGGACTCTCTCAGCAGAGTTGTCTGACCCTGGACCTAAAGTAATTCTTAGCTCCACTCATCGTAGATCTTGATTTTGCTTGTTGTGCTTATTATTATACAGTAGCAGCATGATTTTCTACAGCACTTGGTGGATATACTGTTTGTTAATGTTGAATCCTCCCCTTCCTCCCTACACCTAGTCTTTTTACATACATCTTTGACCTTGTAATGATAAGGACAGAAAGCCTGAGGCAGGCTGTTGCATGTTGGAATGTAGGTCTACCCACAACTTTTGAAACCAAATCTATAAGTAATTGAGTTCAGATGACGGCAAAGGAAGAAGAAATATAAACTTGTATAGTCTGAATGTCTGTCTTTTGTGGTGTCACTGGAAGCAGGACAGTCCTTTTAGAATTTTCGTTTAATTTTATGATTAGCTCCTCCTCCACGCTACCTTTCTCCCCTTCAACTATTTTTCTTTCACCTCTGTCTTTTGCTTTGTTTATCCATTTCTATTTCTTTCTTTGTCAATTATTTTTCTGTGGCTGTTGCCTTATTTTAGGCTAGATTTAGGTGACAATTTAGTTTAGCTGACAAGTGGCTGCATCTGTAGGAATAAGTCGATGCAACTGGACTTGCTGTTCTATTTTCTTGAAGAAATTTCACTAGTCAAACATCCGGATTGGTTTTCAGAGTGACTTCTGCAGGAACCTGGTAGCAATAAATGAAAGCTCCAATACACACCCTATGTTTACCATAAACAGTCTGGAGGTGAGGTTTTGATTGCAATTTCATGACTGGAGTTACTAGGTGTTAGTCGCTTCCAATAGTGTAAGTTCCCCCTCTATTCTAGCTTGGCTTTCTACCGAAGCTTCTTTCACACCTATGTTGAACCAGTCTTCAGTATCTGTACACTTCACTGTCTTCTAAAGAGTACCCTATTTTAGGTACACAGATCTGATTAGAGGAGTTTGCCTTTCTGTGTTGCGACATCTGCTGGTGTAACTGCTGTTTGGATTCACCTAGGTAATTGTTCAGGCAGTGCTCACTGAACTGCACTTCATACAGCGAACAACAATGCTTTTCTTGTGCATCGGCGTTGGGTTGACAGATAATTGTCTTGTTAGTACTTAACAAAACCCAGAAGTGGCTGCCCTGTAATCTAAAAGATCCTAAATCAGGGTGCCCCGCTGTGGGAACCCCCCCATGGCCCTGGTAATAATTCACCTTTCCTTGGTCCTTCTCCTCCAATCAGAACCGTGACTATATAAATTGCTAAATGGCTCTGATAGTTTCAGTGATGAGCACACACTGCTGCACCCCTTGCATTCCCTGCGGCATGCTTGTGTCCCGTGCATGTACGGTTGAAATTTGGAGAGGTGAGTTGTACTAGGCGAACTGGGGGGTTTCACATAGTGGGGCAAGCCAATTCGGTATGCCTGGGGGTGCACAGAACAAAATCTGGGAAAATCAAATTCCTTGGTTTGTTCCACTTTACTTAGTTGGAGTAAAAATTGTGTCTACATTTCTTCATTTCCTGCCACCTGCCTCTGAACTAGAATGATTGGTTATTTGCTTTATTGATTTATTTTAATTTTACTCTAGTTGGACCTAATTTATTGTATTTTTTGTTATTGTTATTAGTAAGTGGCCAACTTTTTTATGACCGGATGTACTAGATCCCTGTATAAGGAATCTTTTGTTTGCCGCCAAACTTAAATTTGGTGATATTATACAGAAAAGTATTGTGTTTATTTAAACAGTTTCAAATCCATCAGAGTCTGATATAAAATTCATGCGCATTTCAACCGGAGCCTAGTTACACTGTTCAGGCTCTGTGCTATTACGCATACCTCCGTTCACCCTTGTGGAACAGAGGTCTTTACTGGCTAGACTTATGCAATATTCAATGGCTGCCTATTCTTAAAATGCTGCTTTGCTGGTTGGTAGCAAGTAACAGATATACTTCGGAATACAAATGCTTTTAGAATCACCAGTCTTTTTCAAGATGCAGTTGCCCTATTGCTGCATACCCTACAATCTAGGGGAAAATAATTTGGGAGCCACTTAACCACAAATAAATAGGGAGCTAAATATTAGTAAAACATGGCCAATTATTTTTGAAACTGTAATATAATAATGAAAAAGAGTAAATAAGTATCCAAATCTTGGTGACATGATGACCCACAAGAGCTGGGGAAATAGCAAATAGCATTTGAATACATTTAAATTTACTTTGATCACTTTGAAAGAAAAGCAAACAAATAGTGTCAGGGTATTGAGCAGGATGAGGACTGCAGATGAGGAAGCCCCTTGCGAGCAGGCAGAGGTTCTTAAAGCATGGAGTGCAGTCGTGAAACCCGGAGCCAGATAATAGAACCTGAAGTCTAATACCAACACTTGTATTCATTAGAGCCCCTCCACCAAAGCAGGATAGACTTGGCTGCAGATAAGGTCCAGATTAGAAACCCAGGGAATGAAATGCTGGAGTGCTAGGCAGTACCTGATGGGAACAGGTGAGTATTGCTGGAAGAGTAATATGTAGTTGCCTCTATTACACTTTTTTCATTTAATAAAAAAAAAAAAAAAAAACTCAAGCCTGGAACAGGCTGAGTAATAAGCAAGGTCAGACAGTCCTAGGTCTTAACAGGTGAGCAATCCAAAGGAATTCCAAAGAGAGTAGTCAAAGTATAGCCGTGTCACAACAGCTAGGCAGGAATTCACAGGAAGCTTTGGAGCGTACGTGAAGCTGAAAAACCTAATGATTAGACTGGCAATGTGATGAAGTCAGGTGCTCCATTTAAACATCAGGGTGCATGTGAGAAGTCCCACAAGCTGGCTGCTGGAATGGGATCCAGGCTACTGCATGGATGTGTGCATGCACAAGAACTTGGACACTATGGAGGTATACTGACATGTTGGCATCCACATTTGTAGTGCAATTGCTGCTATAATTTCAAAAAGAATTCTATCTAAATAATTTATTTGAATGTTATAGCAGAAATTATCTAGCATGTCCGTGACTTCTTACAGTAGGTACAATTTCCTGCAGTTTCTGTATGTATTTAAACATCATGGGTTGTTCCATTTATGCTGGAAAACTTGTTACAATTCCACTGCAGATGATCTGTTGTATGATTCTATTCCATCTTCACAGCAAATGTTTGAATGATTTTGGTCATTTGTAGGAATAAGTGAATCCGTCAAAGTTCGGGTTCGACAAGTTTGGCTGAACATACTGCAAAAGTTCAGGTCCCCGGAATCAACCCACTCCAAGCCATCCCAGGGAAGCGTTCAGCTTTCTATTCCCAAAACAATGGACAGCTTTAAAAATCTTAAGGCGGAGGGGGGAGCGGTTATCTCAGCTAGAGCGTGGTGCTAATAAAAATCTTATGGCTGTGGCTGCACCACAACACATCATTCCAAGCCGCCACAAGTTACCAACAGGTTATGGAGAAAATAAGTTGTGCACTGTGCAATGCTATATGTTTTAAGGTCAACATCACAACTGTCACACGGACAACTAAGCATGGGTAGGGATGTTACATCTTTTTAACTGCATGTTGGGTTAATGTAGTGGCCACCCCGGATATCACCTGCAGCATGGGTCGGCAGCAGTCTGTGATGAACCTACTCTGTCTGGGCGAAAGACCACACACCGCCCAGTAGCTTTGGACTGGCTTCTGCCTTATTATTCTCATCTTTTGGAATGTAAAATAATAATTTGTGTTAGGATTGTGCCCCTATACCTGTGATTTACTTTATTATAATCCAAAATACTCATTTACCCTTGTTGCTACAGTGGGAATGTTTTTTCTGGCCTTGAGTAAAAACTACTGACCAAAAGTCCCAGAACTTGCCCAATGTAACATGTGAGGTTATCAGCAGCTTTGGCTAAGTCAAGCAGCAGTAATGACCTCCCCAGGTTTGAATGCTTCCAGTAACCCTTTAGCCAATGGATCACAAGAATGTGATCCCGTCTACAGTATCTGAAGAAGTTGAATGACAACAGTAGGGGTTAAATCTGTCATATCTACCGTAGTCACGCATATTATTAAAAAGCCAGAGTGAGTAAGTCTCTGATCTTTAAATTAAATGCTCTTGATCTAGACTGATGAATCTTCACTGATTGTAAAATGTAGATGAAATGTGATATACAATCCCCACTGACTGTCGAATGTAGATCAAATGTGGAATAAAATTTCCCCTTATTGTACAATATAGATCAAATGTGGTATACAATTCCCACTAACTAACCCTTAAGTGGCCTGAGCAAGTGGATACTCCACTAATACTTGTTATTAAATAGTAGTGACCCTTAAGTGGCCTGAGCAAAGGTATGCTCCAGTATTACTTGATATTAAACTGCAATGGCAGCACAGTGGCCTGAGGAAGTGGATACTCCGCTAACAATTGGTATTAAACAGTAGTGATACATGTGCCCTAAACCAGGGGACACTGCACATTTTTTTTCTAAAGAACCTTTAGTGCCCTGAACCAGTGGATACTCCACTAACAATTGGTATTAAAGAGTAGTAACCCCCAAGTGGTTAGAGCAAGTTGCATTACGGAGCAGTGGCTCCCAAGTGGCTGGAACAATTAGTATTAAAGAGTAGTGACATCCAAGTGGTATGCACAATTGGTATTATAGAGCAGTGACCCCCAAGTGCCCCGAACAATTGGTATTAAAAAAACAGTGACACCCAAGTGTGTGGATACTGCCCTAACAATTGGTATTAAAGAGTAGTGACACACAAGTGTCCTGAACAACTGGATAATCCAGCAACAGTTGGTATTAAAGCGTAGTGGCACCCAAATGATTTGAGCAAGTGACATTAAAGAGTATTGACACCCAACCTACCTAGCACTCACTCCAGCTGCTTTCCCTGAATAAAAGTTCTGAGAAGGACGATAGCATGCTTAACAACCTCTTTCCCTAAATAAATGTCCTTAAAAAGATCACACCTCTCTGAAGCTATTGCATGATGATCAGAATCTGCCTTTGTGGCGAGGGTGATGTTGATGTTGCCTAGATCACTAGCTCTGTTTACAAAAAAACACAAAATACAAAAAATTTGCAGAGATTTAGATTTCATTTGGCGCTTTCAACCAAATTTAATGAATCTTTAAGTTAAATGCCATACCTTTTAGAGATACCTTTACGGTTGATGCCTATATTAACTCTCTGGCAAACCTAAAAGATCTATGAAATAATTCTGTCTTGGCACTTCTACCCTGCATGAAACTACTTTACTATTTTATCTCGACTATATTTATATTGCTGCATAATGTGTCCATTCATCTTTTATACAAATGTAAGACTAGCAAGTAATTATGTAATGTGAAATATCTGATGTAAGAGTTCAGTATAGTGCAAGCAAAAAATGCAGGAGGTCATTGTTTATAGATGTTGGTAGTAAAAATGTAAATCAGAGCTGTCGAAAACAGCCCTTAAAGGCCACAGACCTGCCAACCTATTTGGATGTATTCAATGAATAGACAAACTGACAAATTAATTTGGCTGCTCTACCTGCAGCAGCCCTAAACCTTTTAGCTGCAGCTTTATAATGATGATGCTAAACTCTCTCATGGCTGACGGTAATTTTTACATTTATGTCCAGAACACATTTTCCTCATAAATGTCTACCCAGGGAAATGATTACATTTACTCAGTGCACATGGATACTGCGATAGCGCATTAAAGCAAAGCCTTTTGGATTTTCATTGTTTTATTCAGATGTTTTATTTCGTTAATCCCATCAAATAATATGCATTCTAACACTGTTGTACTGTATGTAAAGCAAAATATGACTGGAATAAATCTAAGCACTAGAGGGCAATCAATGTTCAGGCTCTGTACTGTCCACAATCATAGGATTGGCAACCATTTTTACAAAGTATAAATGCCTTTAAAAAGAGAATCTGGAACTCATGATCGCATAATCTCCATCCCAAAATCATTGGCCTTTAGCATCTATTTTGGACTAAGCTAAAGTGTCAGCTGCTGCTTGTTGTGAGTAATATGGTAAGCTGTGGTTCTTTATTTGCTGCAAAATGTCAACTGACAGTGCCAGGATTTGTCCCTTCAATGTCTACACAATGACTTTATTGGATTATAACATTGACTTACTGCTGTGTATTCCTGTTATATCAACTTTGTATGCTAATAATT
The DNA here is from genome assembly GCA_027917425.1 of Gastrophryne carolinensis. Lineage (NCBI taxonomy): Eukaryota > Metazoa > Chordata > Amphibia > Anura > Microhylidae > Gastrophryne > Gastrophryne carolinensis. The sequence goes on along the minus strand of CM051238.1, from coordinate 203,587,293 downwards.
TTACCTTCAAGCCAAACTAATACAATATTCAGTGATGCTGATCAGTACCATTGATATGTTTTCTGCTTACAGTGATTTGTTTGTTCCTGGAAATTCATACCCATAAAATTGTTACTGCTTTTAATGGCCACATGCAACAAAAAAAAAAACCCCAACCAAAAAGAAAGAAGGCTTCAGGCAAACCAGAAAATGTGCAAATGCTGACAGAATCCTGCGCTGCACTTTTATTGGATGTGTTGTAGTTGCCTTGTCGGCCAAATGCTGCATGCTGCATTTCACAAGATGACCCACAATGCATCAAATAGATGTGGAGGAGCCCATTACTTTCAATAGACACAATTCACTTCCTTCTTTCCTTGCTCTGGATACGTCCTACTCCATTGCAAAGCAAACATGAAGGTGTGAAAGAACATAAGGAAAGTTATACTAAAGGCAAGCAAGACTGTTGTCCCATTGTCTCGGGCTACACGTTGCACTGTCCTAAACTTCAATCTATTTTCAAAATGACCCTGTAGTTCCTAAGTTATTTGTAAAAGTATTAGAGCTTTGGAGATTTATAGAATAAATGAAGAAAACAGTGGGTTTGTGATGCGTTGTAATGTAAGCAGGCTGTGTGTTTAGTATATTCATACTGGGTGGTCTCTAGAAAAAGATTGCAGCCTGTCAGCTCGGTGTTACCAGATCATGACAGTGAGAGACGTTTTGTAGGCATATTTACTCCAGCCTGTTAGCAACTAGTGTGCCCAGATAAAGGGGGGGTGCCTGCCCTGTGGCAAGGCTGGAATACAGGGTGGCAGGCAGGGGCAAGCTGTTGATTGCTAGCAGCCTGATCAAATACAGGAGACAGACACTGATAGCTGTGCATGTTCAGGAGTGTGAGGAAACATAGAAACATAGAAGGTTGACGGCAGAAGGAGACCATACGGTCCATCTAGTCTGCCCTTATGTGTATACTGTATGTATTCTTTATCTTAGGATAGGTGTGTGCTTATCCCAGGCATGTTTAAATTCAGTGACTGTTGATTTTTCAACTACCTCTGCTGGAAGTTTGTTCCAAGCATCTACTACTCTTTCTGTAAAATAATATTTTCTAACATTGCTCCTGATCTTCCCCCCGACTAGCTTCAGGTTGTGCCCCCTTGTTCTATCATTAAGCTTCTTCTTAAAAACACTTCCCTCCTGAACCTTATTCAATCCTTTCACATATTTAAAGGTCTCAATCATGTCCCCCCTCTCCCTTCTCTCCTCCAGACTGTACAAATTAAGTTCTTTAAGTCTCTCCTGATAAGTTTTAAGTTTAAGTCCTTCCACCATTTTCGTTGCCCGCCTTTGGACACGTTCTATTTGAATAATGTCTTTTTGCAGGTAAGGTCTCCAGAACTGCACACAGTATTCTAGCTGTGGCCTTACCAGGGCTCTATACAGCGGCATCACAACCTCCCTCTTCCTACTGGTGATGCCTCGAGCTATGCAGCCGAGCATCCTGCTTGCTTTTCCCACTGCCTGGCTACACTGTCCACTCATCTTGCAGCTATCAGTAATCAGTACCCCTAAATCTCTCTCCTCCGAGGTCCTGGCTAACACAGTGCTGCCCATACGGTACTCAGAGCAGGGATTCCTTCTACCCAAGTGCATGATTTTACATTTACAGACATTATACTCTAGTTTCCACAGTTTTGACCATCTATCCAGTAAAGCTAAATCATTTTCCATGTTGCAGACACCTCCAGGAATATCCACCCTATTACTAACCTTTGTATCATCAGCAAACAGACAAACTTTTCCTACCAAGCCTTCTCCTATGTCACTTACAAATATATTAAAAAGAATGGGGCCCAAGACAGAGCCTTGTGGCACACCACTTGTAACTCGCCTTTGTTCAGATTGCACACCATTTACAACAACGCTCTGATACCGATCCCTTAGCCAACTGGAAATCCACTGAACTATCCAGGGATTGAGTCCTACCTTCAATAACTTATCTATGAGCTCCTTATGTGGTACAGTGTCAAAGGCTTTGCTAAAATCCAGATAGGCGATATCCACAGCACCACCTTCATCTAACACTTTAGTGACATTGTCAAAGAAATCAATAAGATTGGTCTGACATGATCTGCCCTCAGTAAAGCCGTGCTGTTTTGGGTCCAATAGGTCATTGGAGTGTAGGGTTTCAGAGCTGCAGCCTATCAGGATGTCTGGGGAGGGAGTGTGGGCTGTTTCCGTTCTTTGTCCACTGAAGGTTGATTGAAGGACCAGGTCAGTGGGCTGGTGATTGACAGCTGAATGAGGAAGTGACTCAATGAAAGGTGAGCTACTGATATTTATTTTTTAACTTTTGACTTGCCACTTTAATAAACCTCCTGTGCTGGGGGAGAAATCCTGATACTGATATGCTCTTTGGAAGACTATAAAACCAAGGAAATGTTTTGGTGTTGTATATAAAATATGCCATCCCGCGTTAAATCGGAGGTCCAGTCTACATATAACCCACTTGCACTGCCACCCTCCCCAGGTACTCCTTACCTCACCCGAATGCATCGCCATCGATTCTGGTGCTGGGTGCAGCCATCCGAGATCTACTGCACAGAGTGGCTTCCCCTGCTCTGCGCGGCAGCCACCCATGCACCACTGAGATCGCTCAATCACAGGTAAGGCTTTTATTTTCTATTGTTACCCCCATCCAGCATAAGTGCCAGGGGAGGGTAGCAGGTCAGGTTGGGAGTTACATTTAGACTGAATATCCACTTTAAAGGCTGTCTACTTCAACTGATAAGTTCTACTGGGCTGGTCACCACCTTACTAAATCATGATTATATGAAAAGTCTAGCGCTCAAGCCATGTAGATATATGAAAAAGAAGTAAAAACCTAGCTTTTACGGTTAAAATTCCTTACATGTTTCAGTGTAAAATACTTGTCCCCTTCAGAAGCAGATACAGGTATCAGCTGCTTTAGATGGCAGAATGATGCAAGCAGAGTGGTGTGTTGGCTTACATGTTGTTTTTCCTGCAGCTTCCAGTGCAACACCCAATAGGTGACAATAGAAGCTGCAAAGACAGCTAAGCTAGCACACAGCCAACTTGACCACAGGCCGCATATCAAAGCTCCACAAGCTACATATGGCTTCCAAGCTTACAGGTTTGGGATCAGTAATGTAAGTGGTCTTACATTTTATGAGATGTTTACATTCTTTATCACATTGCCTTGTGACTCCCAGCTTTTTTGCACATGATTATTAAGGCCCCACATTTTTACACACTTTCATGATCTAAGTTCTCTAATATTATTAGAAGCCATGTTCATTCAGAATTTCTTAAAATGATCTCTAGCTTTTCAAGAAGCTAATTTTTTGTTGTGAGTTATCCTGGGCCTATGCTATGTTGCAAAATCAATTAATTATTATTTGCTACCATTTATAATAGAGTAATCAATTTGTGTTTGAGTTATGGGGCTCCTTAAGCAAATTTAAACATAAATCAATTTACTGGAATGATATGGCGTTGTCATCCTCTAAGATGAGGAGGGGAGAAGAATGTTTTGTTGTGCATTGCAGGGTATTGTCTGTGTGTATATGATTAAAAAAACTGTAAATGCTATGCAGATGTCCAAGACTGATTGTGCTTGTAGGTGTTTAAGATTTAATAGATTTCTTCTTGATGACAGCTGGAAGCAGGCGACATCAGAAATGTTCTTCCTGAAGAGTAAATTGTGTTTCTGCTACGCCATTTTTTTGTATTACTTATTATTTATAATTAGTGGGAACATCAGACCTCAGACAAGATGTGCTATAGGTCAGGTATCCCCAACCATCTTTTACAAGGCTCACCAATGGGCCATGTTTTGCAGATCTCCACACAGATAATAATGAAGTCATTTGTGCAAAAGCAGAAATATACAGACAGCCAAAACTGAACTGTTGTTGGGCCTTGTAGGAAAGAGTTGGGGACCACTGGCATGGGAAATGAGACTTCACACTTTAGCTACCATCTGCTCGCATGCGGCACATCTCTCACCCTCAGCTCTAGTATGAGAAGCTGGCATGGTGGTTACTTGTGGCCTCAGTACGGAGTGCTCCTGTTTACCTTGTCATGGCCCAGCTCGCCCAGGCCATGCCTACTCCCCTTCCTAAATGGTTGGGGGCAGCAAGATGGTCGGCCTGCTGACCAACCTGATTGGCTGAGGAGAGAACTAGAAGCTGCTCAGCAGCCCATCAACCAGCTTTAGTGTTGGAGCTGAACACAGACGTCTGGCTAAAGTCTGGGTTTGGGTTCAGGAACCTTTACTCACAAAGTTCGGCAAAAACACCTATGCCCAACAATCAGCAGCCTTTTGATTGCAAGAAAGTCTGAACGACTGGCTGCTAGACTTCCCATTCCCAATTTAAGATGCCCCCCCTGTGTGAAAACCCCAGAGTAGCTGATAAGCTCTCCTTTCCCCACAGCTCCCACAACACTTCTGCTGCCTGTGGCCACATCCCTGGCTTTCCTGTAACCAGGAATGTCTCCTGCTCTGCCTATCTGAATGACTAGGTGCAGGGTGTGCTTCCCATACTAGAGGGAAGCCACGAATGCAGCCAGCAGGCTGGTCACGTGAACTGGCATTCTTGACATCAGCCAGTCAGCTATCTCAAAAATTCAAGGTGGAGGTTGCCACGGTTGTGAAACTGATTTTTCATTAATCCAGGCCACCCGAGGGGAAGGGGGGGTTGCGGCACTTTTAAGGTGTACACCTATTATCTTCAGTCTGAGCAGGAAGTCTTTCCTGGAAAGACTGTTGGTACTCCAGCAGGTTCATAATTCACAGTGGCAGTCAGCTGTAAAGCAGATTTTCCCCCCAAAAGACACTTCCAAAATGTGTGCAACCAAGGCCCTATGTCTGCAAGTTCCCTATGTATGGAGGTTAACACAACCAGATATCTTTACACTGTAATCTAGAACAAAGAAAGCCTAACCCTTTTATATGTTTAGAGCTGGCATATACCACATGAATTGAAAATTCTAGAACACTACCTTTACTCAGGCCAGTACCATTATCACATTACAGAAATGCATAGTCTGTATTACAACTGTATGTAATCAGAGCATTAATACAGCCCTACAGAACTTAAATTATAAGGAGAGTTGATCAAAGAACACTAGATAGATAGATAGATAGATAGATAGATAGATAGATAGATAATGAGATGGTTAGAATAGAGTGTTATATTTGGTTATCGGGGGACAGTAAAAATGTCACATGCATATGTTGAACATATTGGGATGCCATCATTTGTTTTGAGTCAAAGCATCATTACTTTGGAATAAATGTTTTAGCTGATACTGTGGAAGATTTAGTTTACTCCCAGGCCGTGTTTATTGGTTATGTTAATCATATATCTTTAATATTTCACATGAATATGATAAAGCCTAACCATATGTTTTCCAACTTAAATCCTGTCTCCATAACTTCTGTTTATATGAGTTGCAGCTATTCTGCAAGTTTAGAGCTATCTGCTATGCAGAGAATGTGGCACTGAGGCAAAACACTGTGTATAAATGATTGGCATCGATATGTGAAGAAATAATATTGACGAGGCAAAGTGGGCTCTAATTAATATGCTTACCAGAAATAATTTGATATTAAAAGCATGATTGAAATGTATTGCTCATGTCAGACAAAAAAAAGACCAATGAGCCACTCTGTAACATCTGGTGCTAATTTTCTAACACAATATAATCGTAAAATTCTCAATATCTTACAGTATAGACATTTAGCCCTCAGGCAATGTTTTCTCCTTGTGGTATAATGCTAAACAAATAGCCCCCTGAAAGGCATGATGATGCAAAGGTAATTAAGGCAGATAGATGGTTTAGGGTAAGACTGTTGGGTATTAACCAGATATTCATTACTTGTGCTTTTATTATTGATTAATGTAGCAGCATCTTATTCCATGACTTTTTACAATGTAAATATCCAGCTGTACAGTAAAACCAGGGCTTACAGACTACATTATGGGGCAGAGGGATCTGTGTTTGGAGACTAACGGAGGGCAAAAGATGATGATTGATTATAGAAAGTCTCAGGAAATGAAATGAGTCAGCCACTCGGTAGGCTTTTAATAGAATGCTTAAAGATGTGCAATTTTAAATATTGAGACATGTATTTGACAGTTCCTGGGGTGTTAGCCCTTTACACCAGGAAAACACTGGCTGGGGCATGACTGGAGTGCTCTTATAGGAAAACGCCCTTTTTGTCAAGTTTTTGGTGGTCTGCCTTATTGTTTTCCTCCTTTGGAATGTAAAATAAACATTTGTGTTAGGATTGTGCCCCTGCTTTGTTTCCAAGTTTTCTATATTCCTGTGGCTCTGTGTTACTAAAGTGGGAGTGGCTTTCCTGGGCTTTAGTAATGCCCTTCCACTGTAACAGATGAGCTAATCAGCAGATTTGGCTACATCAACCAGCAGTAATCACCCCCCCTAGGTGAGAAATCTGCCAGTAACCAGGGGCGCACTGGGCCAAAATTCAGCCTGGAGCTTTACTAGCCACAGTCAGCTCATGACCAGACCACGAGCTGAGGAGCCTAGCCTCCTGGTTGCTTCCCAGCTTGTCAACAGGTTAGCACGTAGGTAGGGGTTGAAATTGGTACTCTTTAAGTTATGGTACTGAAGCTTTAGTGTTGTAGGGGCATATACTGTGGCAGGGGTGGAGCTGCGGCCGAGGGCGGATGTCCCCCGCCAGGTTATGATACTTATAACCCGGGCATCGGTAAAACCTAATTTTCCATGCTCCAGCATTGCATACGCAGGCTCTTGTTCAGTGAGAGGCAACTGCCGTGACTATGTCATTTGTAAGGCAGCTCTCATTGTAAATGGGGAGAACACGCTGCTGCATCCCCTGCATTCCTGGTGGCATGTCCACGCTCCCGCCCCACCCTATTCAAGTCAATGAGAGCCATCTGCCAAATGATGTAGTTACAGCAGGCAGGTCTCATTGGACAAGAGCTCGCCATAGCCACTATAGTGTGAAAAGGTTTTTACAGCGAAATGGGGGGTAGATACCCTGAGGGCACGGAACAAAACTCTGGAAAGTTCAATTCCTGGGTTTTGTTCCACTTTAACTGTATGTGTGGGAGGTTAAAACATACCAAAACCTGGGTTTTGGCACCCCTTTACTGGGGCATCCTAATTTAGTGCCTGGCTATTTATTGTGAATGGAAGTTTTGAAACCACCTGCTGGCTGCTTCCCTTCTGCTGTGCGTGCCCATGCTGGCCATTAAGCCAGAGGGAAGCCACCGCGGGCTGTGTATGTGCTGTGGGATCAGTGGCAAGGTGTGTTTTATGGCTATCCCAGACGTTTAATAGATTAAGGCTTCCTGGATCAGGATCCATTGGGGAGAGGTAATTGGCTGGTGGTGGGGCAATTTAGACTACAACGCTGGACAAAACTAGTTATGGTCTGGTTTAACAGGCGTGAGGGTTAGGTTTGGGGTTAATAGTGTGTGTGTGTAGTGGAGAGTAATAGAGTGGGGAGGTGTGATGGGGATAATGGTGTGTGTTTGTGGGTTAACTTATGTGTGGGGCTAATGGTGGGAGGGGTTTGATGGGGCGTTTGCCCTTTGCCGATTCCTCTCCTCCTAATTGCAGGACCATTTTTACCTTATCCTTGCTCTCTTGGCAAAATGGACCCATGATTGGCTGCTAGCCACACATGGACCCAATGACCACCGGTCTACAATCACAGGGCCCCGTTTTATTGAGGGAGTGAGGATGAGGTAAGAAAGACTGGGCTTGCAGGGGTAGTCTGTGAGCATCAGCATTGTGAGCAAATGAGATTAAAACCTATGTTTAATAATAAAGTAGTTTTTGGATGGCTCTAATTGATGAATGGGGTGGGTTAAAGTGTATGTCTGACCTCCTGGACACAGGCTCCTGACAAATCACCAGGAATTTAATTATACTGGTGACTGGTGCTTGTTCCTGGGGCATCCTGATTTGCGATGGCCCGCTGTGTGAAACCCCCCTGATTGCCCACTCCACTCACCTTTCCGCCATTGCCATTGGTCAATCAGCGCTATGCTGTGCATACTAATCCCATTGTTTTGGACTGTGCATCAGGATCTCTAGTTTCCCTGTGTAATATGTATGCTGGACGCAGGAGTGTGCTTTGCCGCAGGGATGTGGCATGCAATTGCAGTGAGGGACTGGCTGAAAGGTAAGGGGATTGCAGGCCATTATGGGGTTCATACAGTGGGGCAGGGTCCTTTAGTCAGCCGGCTCTGGAGTCTTTTAAAATTCAAAGCCAGCTAGGCAGGTGATTGGTTCATTTTAAAAATTTAAAATGTGACTGGCCAGTGCCACACACCCATTCCCATGCACTCTGTGGCTACCGCTCTGCTTAATTGGCTAATCATTTTAAGACCTGGGTTGGTACTGCATTGGTTGGCTAAAGGCTGTCAAACTCTGAAAGCTTTGACTCCCAACTCAACAAAAAGGTAAAAGAAATTTAGTTTGGCTAGTGACTTGCAAAAAGTGACACACTGCTTTATATCTGGATACAGTTTATTCTGTGATTTCTTTAGGCTTGATTTATTCTGTAATCTGTTTGGATAAGACTTTATTCTGCGAGTCTGGTTTATTCTGTGTAAATTCTCAGTCATGCTCAGTTATGGTCAGATTATAATTCTAGTAATAAGTCAAGGCAGCTGGACTTTTTGGTATTTGTGGTATTTTTAGTGGTATTTTTCTTTAAGACAATTTGTTAGTCAACTCACTTTTTCTTTTTTTTTTTTTTTTAAGCATGGAGACTGAAAGATATAGCCCCCACTGCAGTAGCCGGTGTGTGTGTGGGCTCTGTCGCCTCCCCTCTGCCTTCCTAAAGGAAACAGAGCAAGTCCTGTTGATTGGAGCTGGGAAAAAACAAGGTCACTTACCTCTCGGGTAGCAGGCTTATTCTCTTGGCTACAGCCCTCCAGCTTCAGACAAGTCAATTCTAGTCACCTGAGGTACCCCCAATCTGTGAGGGCACCCGCTCCCGCGTGACTGGCAGCAGAAATATGTGGCAAAGCCCAGCGAGCCGCATGTCATTGAGACCAGAGCCAACACTGCTAAAACCAGAGGGTTGTACCCTGCAGGTGGCACCAAGCCTGTGGGCTGGAAGTTAAGTACTTTTTGTTTGTTTTTCAGCCTGGACAGAGAATGTGGATCTCCAGTAACCTCAGCATCATGTTTTGGTAATACATAATTTTCCTTAACAACATAAACTCAACATAAAAGTTGAATCCATAGCTGCTTATGGGCAGGGATCCTCTGCATTACGGTTTGGCTTTATTGCACTCCTGACATGGCACCAGTCTCCACTAACTCTCTTCTCTATTCTCTAGTGCCATATCCACTCACTCACTACTGAACCCTGCCAACCTTGCCTCAGTCTCCACCAGCTTTGCTAACATCCCCCATGTACTCCACTGTTGTAGCCTCCTGTACCAGTCCTTCGACCCACTCTACATCTTCCACTTGGTTGGCAGGAGGGGGTTGAAACACAAATAGTGCCTAGGGTAGCATAAGCATAATATAAGCCCTGCTTATATTGTAACAAATCTTTACTACCCCAAAAGTCTGACAGATTCACAGCACTAATAAATGCAAAAGAGTCCAGCTAACTGACTATGCTTTCCCCTGCTCTCTGCTCTAGCAGGGGATTATGAAAAGGTAATATAAATAAAGGTTTTGTATAATGCTACCACCAGCATTATTTAATACGTGTAGCAACTTTCTGTATGCATAGTTGGATTAGTTAGTAACAGGGCCGGATTATGAAGGGGGCGGCTGCCCCGGGCCTCCACCACTTGCCCAAAACCTTACGGTTATGGTCTGGTCCAGGAGGCTTTTCAGTCTGATGGGCCGTGGGGCCAGCAACAAAGCTATTGGTGGCAGTGCCCCCCCGTGCCTGGGCAAGCCTTTTTTTTTTGTTTTTACAAACCTGCAGAAAAAAAGCCACCACAGGGCAGGGCAAAGCCGCCGTCAGCAATGCTACAGTGATGGGTATGTGCAGAGCTGTCAGTGAGCGGCCGCTCACTGCACATAAGCCACCAAGCACAGCCGCTGGCAGCTCAGTGCAGGGAACTGTGTTCTCTTGAACCAGCTGGGTGACTACACTACCCTCAGACTGGCAAAGCAGGAGTTTCTAAGCAGCATGCACCTGCACAGGGACTCAATCTGGCATTCCAGTAAGTAGGTGGGTGCCAGACAACCACCTATCACTTCCTTTGCTGGAAAAAAATACTGTATCAGGGGCCTCCACCACACTTAATCTGGCCCTGGTTAGTAATGTCAAAGTTTATTTAAAAGGAAGTCCAAGCTTTTTGTAACTCCTATCTACACCTCCCTCCTAAGCCTGATTTGGGTGATAAAATGATAAAACAACTCACATGATTACCTTGATTGAGTGACTGACCTGTCACTCATTGTTCCAACTTCAGCTTTCTTGCAGTCCTTATGACTTATGTTTTTGTTATTGCCTAAATTGGGCTTAGCGCAGAATGGAGGGGAAGGGGGAGTGTTACAAAATGCTTGAAATTTCTCTATAAATACACTGGCATTTGAATTCTGGACTCCTGCTATATACAAATGGATAGATGTGAGTGACCTCATTTTTTTCTCATGAAATTGTGAAAACAAGAAATACATTCTCCATTTCGTTGGTCATGAGAGACAGTGTAGTCTTCAATACCCAGCAAACAGACACAGCTTAATGGACCCTTCATAGTAAATAATGGATCTGTAAATGATGTTGCTCTGAAGGCTTTCCATCCAGTTACACTCAGAATCTTGGACTCCTTTATTCTGTTTATGCACTGCATGCCAGGCTAGACACTATGTGCATGAGATTCGATGTAAAGTGCTGTTTACTCCTTGCCTGTAGCAGTAAGCTTTATTTACATGTCAACATTTTTATTGTATTATTTATAAACTGATGAGCTATTACTTTGTGTGTTAAGTGAAACAATGACAAAAGCTGCAGCAGTAACTGTCTGGAGCTGTCCCCACACGTTGCTAGATGTTCTTATACGGAGGCACAATTAATCATGTTGTAGCAGGTATCCATTATACAACAGCATAAGAGGAAAATGATTCTATCCACGAGTGTCTAGGGGAGCACATTACAGGCTCACATAGGACCAGGTCTTAGCAGAGAATTAGGAGTCACTTTTCATAGACCTAGAGGCCGATTCATTAATAGCGCCAGGTAGCGACAGCAGCGGTATTTTCACAGCGCACGCTAGTATTTGCTGTGCTTGGCCGTTGTTCGGCTGTTGACAGCGACTCAGTCGGTGTGCGGTAATGTTGAATACGGGGTTAGGAGTCGCTGTTTGACAGGTTCCGCGCTGTATGGGAGCGCATGACAGCGAATGGCCATAGCGAACGGCTCCCAGCATATTCATTAAGAAATCACGCTCAAAAAATTCTCGCGCTGTGAAATGCTTGTTTAAACCCCAGAGCGCTGGCGGCGATGGGTTAAAAGTAGTTTTTTAACCCCCAAACAACCATATTTTTTGATTAAAAAAAACATGTTTTTCAAAACATTTTGTAATACATTAATATCAGACCTGTAATATCAATTCTGCACAATTTTTTTTTTTTTTTTTACCTTAAAAAAAATATCTAACATTGCAGAAGTGGTCACAGAATTTTTGACATTTAAAAAAAAAAAAAAAAAACATTAATAGCAATTGATTAAGAATATTTAAAGATTGCTCCATTGAAATGCATTGGAGAGCGCCAGGTAGCGAGAGGTCATACCTGTCGCTGTTCACGGTCGTTCGCTGGTGCTGTGGGGTGAGGCTGGAATAATGATGAATGATTCGCTATCTGGCGCTCTGTCAGTCGCTAAGCAGGATCGGCTTGATAAATGTGTGATTGCGGAGGGGAGCCGGCGTTCTCGTGGCGGTGCCCGTCATTACCGTTCGCTCACCATTCGCTACCTGGCGCTATCCCTTGTTAAATAAGGGCCCTAGTGTTACTGCTCAGATTCAGGTTACAGCAAATTTGACCAAAACTTGGGCTTGCCTTGTTCAGTCATAACATAATTTAGGTGAAATTTCATAGACTCTATTTTCTATTAAAAAAAAAACAAACAAAAAACAACTTTTAATGTGCGTGACCGTCAATTCTTTTAATATTTATTGTATAATTAAAGTTTGTTATATTAAGATAAATATGTTTGTTTTGATTGTAGCCCTCACAGACCTGGTGCTGGATGAGGGCGGCAGGGAGCAGGTTCTTCTAGGCCCTAGGTGTGTCTGTGTGGGTGGGGTGCTGGGGCTCTACCACAGGGGATGTCTGTACTCACTGTGCAGTTCCATAAAGACGATCGACAATCCAATATATAAAACCAGGGTTCCTCTTTATTGACTCCAACGGTAGACATTAACATATGGCACAGCTTTATCCATCCTTTCAGTCACATCCACAGCCTCAGGTCAGCCAGCTTGGCTTACTGCCCTAGAAGGATTCCCGAGATTTCTTCCACTGAGTTCCTATGGGTGGCCACTGCTGTTGGGCTGGAGCTTTACCTCAAGCTCTCTGAAAGGGAATCATCATCAATCTGCTCCTCTACAATTCATGTGATAATCACTGTGGTATAGAACACTAATACAGGGTCTCTTTCCCTTATATTACCTCTAGCTACCTCCTAGAACCTTCCATCACATGTTTGTCCATATGTCAAACATATGATAGGCTGTTCCCTCATACCTTCCAACCAATCACTATCCTCCTTGTTGTTACTAGGTCTCTACCAAGCATCCTGCTCTGGCTATTAACTCTATCTACCTTCCCTTCTTGAACAGTCCCCATTAAAGTCTATGGGCAATGATTGTCTGTGGCCTCACTTGCCATCTTGCCATCTACGGCCTCACTCGCCATCTTGAGTCTAATTAAGGGCACTACAATCTCTATAAACTTTAATGGTTAGAAACCAAAAAGGGTTTAATATCTTGTTATTTCTGTGTATATTTCTGTCATATTTCTAATTACACCCAGGCCCCTACATAATAAATAGTGATAGGTACATATATTGATAGAATGTGGTCTGTAAGTATGGCCATGCCAGGTTGCCATAGCAGCAGTGGTGTGAGAATGGACTGTTGCTGCTTTAATGGCAGTTGAGGGAGAATGACTCCAGAGTCTAAAAAGGTGGACTCTGCTTGATCAGTTGGGATGAAAACTTGTTGAATCATGTGAACCATGGAAGCCAAAATGGAGGCCAAAAAAACCTTAATCTCTGGGCTAGAAAAATCTGTGTTGTCACTGTCTATATCTGAGGACCTGCTTCAGTAAGTCTTTGGCTACTCAACTTAAATTATTTATCAATGCCGCCTTGAGTCAAGTTTTGTTTTTATCGAGTAAGATAAAAAGGGTTTAAAGTGATCTTTACCCAGAAAGTAAGTAAATGTCGTCACCTTCTTCCCCAGCCCAGTGCCCCAAAATAGCCTGTGTTTCTTTTTGTTACTAAAGCCTTCACCCGATATTCATAAAAACACTAGCAGGAAGTAGTATGATGTCTGAATGACAGCCATATGCTAATTTATTCAGTTACAACTAAACTGTCACATAATGGTGGTTAGGTTGAAGTGCTCCCCAACGCTGAGCTGTTTGTACTGTAACTGAATGCATCATTACTGGAAAGGACCAGGGGGCAGGGCTACTCAGCCAGGGAGCAATATGGCTGACTGCATCCAATGTGTGTTGTTATGAAGATGTTGTTATGAGGCTGCTTTGGGGCACTGGGCTGTGGATAGAAGGTGATGACATAAACTTTCATTCTGGGTATCTCTTTAACGATGTTTGGATTTGAGTAATACAGATCAAGAATGTTCCCAAAATACTGCATCAGTATGAAAAGAGGCAAATGAAGCAACACTACTTGAAAGACACATTTTTCTAAACATTAAGGACCCTCTCACATCCACATAATATAAATAGTTAAAGAGTAACATTGGAGGAGGTTAAAACCTCCTGGCAATTTGGGGGACGATTCATTACACTGAGACAGGCAAGCATGAAATCCAGGCTAAAAAGGTACTGAAGCATATGGCAGAAAGGGCTCTCCACAGCGGACCTCAGACCTTGACAACATGCTGGAAGAAGAGGACGGGGCTACAACATTCATGTGAGCCACTTGCGGCTCCTGCACCAGCTTGTGCAGTGTGGCCACGGTGCCTGGCTTTTTTCTTCTGAGAGTAATGCTTGCTTGCAGTGGCATGGGGGCACCCAGATGGAGGAGGCTGATCCGGGTGGGCACGCCAGGAATTGAAAAAAGAAATGCCAGGAATTGAAAAAAGAACTTGCAGCAGTGCCCCTTTGTGCTGGCACCCTGTGCAGCCACACACTCCGCACACCCCAAAAGTCCAGCCCTGAATTTGGTATATATTATAATCACGTTGGCCAGATGTAATCAGCATCTTATATGCTAGATATCATCCCACTGCCTCTCCACTTGTGAATAAATTATACAAATGCTACAGTAAATACATAATATGTTAAGGGGTCTGCATGTAACTTTTGCATATACTACTTTTTGATGGGCTGTAAACGATTCATTTTTCAGTGCAAACATTTAGAGCATTCAAATCGCTACACTATTGTATCTATTAATGTAATTTAGATAAAGTTATACTAAAGGCAAGCCCAATTGTTGTCCCATTGTCTCGGGCTACACTTTGCACTGTCTCAAACTTTAATCCCTTTTCAAAAATTCCTAAGTTAAAATATTGGAGCATAGGAGATGCAGAGAAAATGAGGAGAAACGGTGTGTTTGGCGATCGATAGCGTTGTGATGTAAGCACACTGTGTGCTTTGCAAATATCATAGTAAAAAATAAGTGCATTGTTGTGCCTCTAGTTATTACTGCCAGCACATAGTGAGAGAGGCAGGATGTCTGGGGAGACAGTGGGGGGTGTTTTTGTTCCCAGTCCATTGAAGGTTGATTGAAGGACCAGGTCAGTGTGGTGGAGACTAAAAGCTGAATGAAGAAGTAGCCCGACATAGCAGGTCAAAGAGCGCTGGTGGGGAGGCTGAATGTAAAGTAAGCTACTGATATTTATTTTTTACCTTTTGAGTTGCCAAACACTTTAAGTTGTTTTTCAACATTAAATATATATATATATATATATATATATATATATATATATATATATATATATAGAGAGAGAGAGATTTACCATAAGAATGATTTAAATCACTTATTGCTGATTGAACTTTGCTGGAAGTCCAATCCAAGTATCTATATAATTTCATTTTAATTGTTCTGCTTTGTTCCTGCATTTTAGAGCTTATAGTACTATTTAAAATACTGCTCACATGCCAATTATTTACAACCTTAAAGTAAACTTGTGGCAAGAGGCTGCCATTGCTGACCTCTTCTGTACATAGTAATTGCCTGCAATGATGATCATCCAGGTTCACTGCTTGCTCTGCTATGTACTTTAAATAATTAGGTAGCTTCAAATGAGAGCTACTGACTGATTTTTGGCACTAAGAATATTGTAGATAGGGTAGCTTTTCAGTTGGAATTATGATTTCATAGATCTACATTTTCAGGTTCCTCAACTCATTCTGCAATGTTCATACGAAGTTTCACCAGTTTACAACATTTTAGTTGCTTTTCTCTTCTGTTTGCAATATATTTTAGAGTCTCCTCCAGAACTGGACAAAGTATTTTAAATAGCTAAAAATTTTGAAGGAATAGGACCTCATTCATTCTTTTGGGGATCCTTAGTTATGCATGACCTAATTAAATTTGCTTTCCTTGCTGCTTGGCAATTAAGTTTATGTATTTTGCAGTCACCCATAAAACAAGCACGCCACACTCACGGTAGGGGTACACTATACCCTACCAGATGTGTTTTTTTCTCCTATGACCATTAATTTCAATTTAGAATATACAACAGCAATAATAAATATGGCAGGTTAATGTGTTTTCCTATATATTCTAAGTATACAGCACGTCCTGTTCCAGAAGATATTCCTTACACTTAAGTTATACATCCAGTAGATGGCGCTGGACTGCAGAGACAGAAAAGTGGCTCCTCCCGTCCCCATATACACCAGGGACCTCCCACAAAGTCCCCAGTTCTTCTCTGCAGTCTGGGCTGCGATGACTGGAAGATGGCTCTCTCTACTCACAGGTGAGCGGAGCTATTAGCCTGCGGCCCTGTAGGACTATTCCCACCCGTTTCCTTTTATTGCCTCCCAGCTTAGGCTGCACTGGTTCAGGTGATGGTAGGCAGCACCGCTGTCAGGTGCTAAGGAGCGCTGCTCCAACCACAGTCCCCCACCAAAGGGTAGGCGGTATAGGCCCATGGTGAGCCTTATGGGATGCCCCTCCCGCGTCTTATGCCCCTCGCCCCCTGTCCCCGCAGTTGGCTCCCTTTAGGCTGGCTGTCGCTTCCCTTCGCTCTCCCTAGTAGATCTGGGGGGGGGGGGTGCATGTCTTTACTATATGATTGTGTTTTGATCCCTTTTGAATTGATTGCACTGGTTTCTTCTGCCATCGCCGCGCGCTTGTACTACGCTCCGCGGTTGGCGGCGACATAGCCTCAGGCGCTGCTGCGCCATCATTGGCTGGCCTTGTCAGGTGGGCACGTTTTCGGGCTCTTCGAGGTATATGCGGGCGCCATTTTAGTTCTCTGCTGCGTGTGCCTGGCGTCTCCCTATCGCGGTCCGTAAGTGCCCCTGCGGGCTGATTTATTTTGTATTTCTCTGTATTGCATATTGCTTATGGGATCTTTTTGCTTATGTCTTGCAGGCAGGTCAAACTTTGTGGTTTCTCCCGGTCCTATCCCCTCTATTTAGTGTTAACTCTTATTGGAGGGCTATTATATTCCATTACTCCCACTTCCCTAGCGGGTTATTGGGGCATCCCGGGTTGCTATTATTAGTGTCAATCCCTATTGGCCTGTTGTGCCGTGATAATCACCATATGGAGGCTTCCCAGGATAATGTGCTCGGGGTTCCTTCGGGACAAGCCCGGCTGTGTGTGGCATGTGGGGTATCCCCTGTCAGGGACGACGTCGGGTTTGTGTACCCTGCGCCCAGCTTGCGCTGCAGTCTGGGTTACCTGCGGCTGGGCCTAGTGTTGCGCCCCCTCTGGCTTCGCCTACCCCCCCACGCTTACATCTGACTCCCAGTGAGGTGCATACCAGTGGGGAGTCTCAACCTGATTTGGCTGCCGGGGTAGCCAACATTAAAAGGCATATGGCCAGGTCTGGTTCGTGTAAGGCTCCTGCTAAGCGGCGGCATCTGGCACCCGGTATTGCTCTCTTTCCTGTGGAAGCTGAGGAGTTTTTTGATATTACTGGATATACCCCCCTGGAAGAAGGGGAATTATTCTCTGATTCAGAATCATCTGAGGATCAGCCTAGGGGTTATGCTGAGTCTGGGTCTGACCCATGGGCTTCAGATGATACTGACAGACTTTTGGCTCACATTTTTGAAGTGCTCTGTATCTTTCCTCCTGCCATGGCCCCGCGGCAGCAGGGGGAGCTGTTTCATACTGTTAAACCACGCTTGGAGTTTCCTGAACAAACTCACTTTAATAATCTGGTGCTCAAAGAGTGGGAACGGCCTTTCCTGCTGAGATGTTTAAACGTTGGTCATGTCCTCCCGAGGTGGATGCACCAGTTCTGGGGTTGTCTAACACATCCGTCATGCATTCCCCTGACTCTACTACACTGAGGGATGGAGAGGACAGGTGCATTGATCATCTGGCTTGCCATGCCTTCGCCTGTGTGGGGACCGCGCTCCGTCCGGTCTGTACCTCTGCCATTACAGCTGTTGCTATTAAAAGCCTGCTCAGGGGTCTCTTAGACGGGGCTCCTGATGATGCAGGTAGTGAAGAGTATAGAGCTCTTCTGCGTTGTGAGGAATTTGTTGCATATGTTCTCTCTGCCCTGGATGATACCATTAGAATGTGTGGCAGGGCATCTGCCGCTCGGTCTGGCTGTGCCAGTGGGCAGCTGATAACGCTGCTAAGAAGGCTCTCACTGGGTTTCCCTTCAAGGGGCTGCGCCTCTTTGGGGAACGTTTGGACTTGTTTGCTAAGGGAGGCAAGTTGCATCAGCGTAGAAGGCAGTCCCGGTCCTTTCGGGGTTCAAGTGCCTTTTCTCCTTCCTTCAGGGGCTCCAGGGAGCTTCCTTTGCTTGAGCCCGTGGAGATTTTTGGGGCAGGGGCAGAGGACTTGGCCGCCCTGGCCCCCCTTGGGGCCCCAAGACTAAGTCCTCCTCCAAGCCCCCTCAGGCATGAAGGGGCACCCTCACCCATCCGGGTGGGGGGACGGCTTCGGCTCTTGGCTCATGTCTGGAGGCGTCATGTCTCAGACCGGTGGATTCAGGAGGTAGTATCCTCCGATTACAAGATAGAGTTTGCAGCCTGGCCGCCCCCAAGATTCATCAAATCTCGGTTAGCTCAAAACCCCTTGTCAGCTCAGTGTCTGTCCTTCTAGATCTAGGTGTCATCTGCCGGGTGCCCTTGAAGGAAAGGGGCAAAGGCTATTATTCCAATATTTTCATTGTTCCCACAAAGGATGGGTCCATCAGATCTATCCTGGATTTAAAGCTTCGCAGCAAATTTGTCAGATTCAGACATTTTCGCATGGAGACTCTGCGCTCTGCTGTGACTTTCCTACGCCCAGGTGACTTCATGACCTCTGTAGACATCAAGGATGCTTACCTTCACGTACCTATCTTTCCAGGTCATCAGAGATTCCTCAGGTTCGCTCTGGAGGATCAGCACTACCAATTTGTGGCCTTGCCCTTCGGTCTCACCTCGGCTCCCAGGGTATTCACCAAGTTGCTGGCAGGAGTGATGGCCCTGCTGAGATCTCAGGGCATTTGCATTCTTCCCTACCTGGACGACATGCTTATCGCTTCTCAGTCCTTCCATCAGGCAGAGCTGGACACTCAGCGGGTGGTGTCCACACTTGAATCATTCAGCTGGGTGATAAATCACCCCAAATCTTCGTTGTCTACTTCCATGGTGAAGTCTTTTCTGGGCATGATTCTGGATTCAGCTCAGGTCAAGATCTTTCTTCCTCAGCAGAAGGTGGAGGTCCTTCAAGAGAAAGCTCAGCTCCTGCTATCTTGTCCTCATCCATCCATCAGGCAGGGAATGCAGCTGGGCCTGATGGTGTCCTTCTTCGAGGCAGTTCCATATGCTCAGTTCCACATGAGGCCTCTTCAGCTTCACCTCTTGTCAGTATGGGATCTGGACCCTGTGTCCCTGGATCAGGTGCTTGTCTTGTCCCCTCTGGTCAGGCGGTCTCTAGTGTGGTGGCTGGACTCAAGGAACCTGCTGGGGGGCAGGTCCTTTCTGCCCCCCTGCTGGGAGACTGTCACCACGGATGCCAGTCTGACAGGTTGGGGGGGATTCTGGAAGTCCTTGAAGTTCCAGGGTCAGTGGGGTTCGCAGACATCGTGCAGTTGGCAATAGATCAGTACGCCCTGCCACGGGTTCCAGATCTGCTCATTCAGGGACACCTACGCCACTCCAATTTGCAAACGCTGGCTTTGACGGCCTGGCTGTTGAAACCTCCATCTTGATGGAAAAAAGGCTGCCTGCCTCGGTGGTGAATACCATGATCAGGGCTGGGAAGAGGTCCTCTTCTTCCATCTATTACAGGGTTTGGTGTACTTACATTGACTGGTGCGAGTCCCACTCGTTCCCTGTCGTGTGTTTTCAATTCCTAGGATTCTGGAGTTTCTCCAACATGGTTTGGATCTGGGTCTTCAGCTCAGTACTCTGAAAGGCCATGTGTCTGCTTTGGCTATTTTTTTCCAAAGATCCTTTACTCAGCATCCCCTGGTCAAGACCTTCTTCCAGGGGGTTACTCACGTGCGTCCCCCACGTAAGCCTATGTTACCAGTCTGGGACTTGAACTTGGGCTCCCTTTGAGCCCTTGCAAGGGGCTCCTTTGTCCATTCTCACGCTTAAGGTGGTCTTTTTGGTGGCTATCACTTCTGTGAGGCGGGTTTCTGAGTTGGCGGCGCTTTCCATCAAGCCTC
The DNA here is from genome assembly GCA_027917425.1 of Gastrophryne carolinensis. Taxonomy (NCBI): domain Eukaryota; kingdom Metazoa; phylum Chordata; class Amphibia; order Anura; family Microhylidae; genus Gastrophryne; species Gastrophryne carolinensis. Next base: position 203,567,257 of record CM051238.1, on the reverse strand, counting down.
CTTATTTTGAGAGACACCAGGACAAGGTGGTGTTTCGTTTAAGCCAGATTTTCTGCCTAAGGTTGTTTCTGCCTTTCATCTCAATCAGGACGTTGTTTTGCCTTCTCTGTGTCCTAATCCCAGTAACCCTAAGGAGAGGGTTTACATTCTTTGGACGTAGTCAGAACTCTGAAGTTCTATTTGGTGGCTACTGAATCCTTCAGGAATGCTCTTTTTGTCTGGACCTAAGAAAGGTCTGGCTCCGGCTAAGTCCACTATCAGCAAGTGGATACGTCAGGCTGTGATACAGGCCTACTCTGCTAATGGGAAGGAGCCTCCCTTCCGCCTTACTGCTCATTCTACTCGTGCTATTGGTGCCTCTTGGGCTTTTCAGCACCAAGCTTCTGTTGAACAAGTTTGCAAGGCCACTACTTGGTCTTCTGTTCATACTTTTTCAAAGTTTTACAAGGTTGATGTTAGGGCCTCAGCTGATGCTGCTTTTGGCCGCAAGGTTCTGCAGGCGGCAGTGGTTTAAACTGTCTGCTGTTACTTTTGGGGATCCCACCCTAACTTACGGACACTGCTATTGGATGTCCCAAGTGTAAGGAATATCTTCTGGAACAGGACGTGCTGTATACTTAGAATAATACAATTCTGTGATTACTCACCTGTAGAATTGGTATTATATGTATACAGCACGTCCTGTTCCACCCCATCCTTGTTATCATTATCTTTAGTTACCTCTTTATGGTGATGGTTCTTATGTTCAAATGTTCATATAATAGTTATAGTTCTCCCGGTCTCATTTTAAATGCTTTTCAATACTGGGGAATTTGTGGGAGGTCCCTGGTATATATGGGGTTGGGAGGAGCCACTTTTCTGTCTCTGCAGTCCAGCGCCATCTACTGGATGTATAACCCAAGTGTAAGGAATATCTTCTGAAACATAGAAACATAGAAGGTTGACGGCAGAAGGAGACCATACGGTCCATCTAGTCTGCCCTTATGTGTATACTGTATGTACTCTTTATCTTAGGATAGATGTGTGCTTATCCCAGGCATGTTTAAATTCAGTGACTGTTGATTTTTCAACTACCTCTACTGGAAGTTTGTTCCAAGCATCTACTACTCTTTCTGTAAAATAATATTTTCTAACATTGCTCCTGATCTTCCCCCCGACTAGCTTCAGGTTGTGCCCCCTTGTTCTATCATTAAGTTTCTTCTTAAAAACACTTCCCTCCTGAACCTTATTCAATCCCTTCACATATTTAAAGGTCTCAATCATGTCCCCCCTCTCCCTTCTTTCCTCCAGACTGGGAGAGGGGGGACATGCTGTATACATATAATACCAATTCTATAGGTGACGTGCTGTATACATATAATACCAATTCTATAGGTGAGTAATCACAGAATTGTATTTTTCTGATAATCACTAAATAGTTGAGTGAATTTCTTTAAAACTCAATTTGGAAAAAATTCAAAATGTCTGATGTTACAGGAGTGAAGGGCTTTTTCCGTCTGCTTACTCCTCACACTATAAAAAGCCCCTCCTTATGGCAGAAGTAAGAAGCAGGATTCCCAGTGCATGGAGTCTGTGCCCTCCGTCCTGCAAGAAGATGGCGGAGAATAGCATGGAACAGCACCCCATACTTTGTATAGCCTGGGAAGTGATCTGGTGGAGAAAGCCCTCATGCCCCCTGCCAGAGTAATGTTGGGTGGGTGTGAGGGCTTCCACTGGCAGCTCACTCCTTTCGGTATAAGGAGCCCCTGGCTGCAAAGAGGGGAGCAGCATGAGCCAGAGGTTACCTAGGGAGGAGTTGAGTTTGTTTGGGGGGGGGGGGAACTATTTAGGGGAACATTTGATTGCACAAATCCAGAGAAATTTGGCTTTGTGTAGATTTCGTTTATCCCTAAACTTAAGAGCAAATTCTGAATCGGTTTGCTCATCACTGGCATAAAAGCTTGCCTGAAACACCAAACCTGCTGCTGTATACAGTACGAACAGATTATTCAGAACAGTTTTTGCTATCAAGTCATATAATGCAACAATTGTTGCTTGGTCTTGTTCAGATAGTCCTTCATGAGATGGAGGCATCCCGGTTTTGGATGCCCCGCTGTGTGAAACCCCCCAGACTGCCTGCTCAGCTTACCTTTCCTCCATACCCATTGCATGCATGGGTGCTCGCCAATTAGCACTTTATGCTGTGCATCAGTATGAAGCCGCTGTATGGACTGAGCAACAACATAGGGAGCGAGGGCAGATGCATCCCTAGTTTCCTTGCAGAGTGCATGTCCCCCCGTGCCAGGCTGGGCACAGGAGCATGAACAGCTGCAAGGATGCCGGGATGTGGCCGCGGCCCAAGAACAAGGTGAGGGAGCGGCGGAAAGGTAAAGAGTTTGGGAGCAATCTTGAAGGATTCACACAGTGGGGCATCCTGCATTGCTCGGCCGCCCCTGGAGTCTTCCATACTCCAGGGCTGGCATGGCCGTTGATTGGTCCAATTTAAACAGAGTTCTAGCTTTCACATTTAGCTTATTATGTTGATATGTATTAATGCTTTTATGAAAACAAAATATGAGATGTCCACAGCATTTATGAAAAAACATGACACCTGGATCTGCTTCCAGTAAGGCTGGTAAGCCCTGGGTGCAGTGATACAGTTTTTCAAACAAGCACCAAATGAAATCAAGCAGACATTAGTGCACCTCCCCAACACATCACCACTTCATTTAGTTAGCTTAAGCAAAGGAACTGTCAGGTTCAGTCAGCTCAAGAGAAATAAATTGCTTTATTGTTCGCTTAGATTAATCTAAAGATAATAGAAGAAATATCTGTAACCAGCTGCTATCAAGTTCAATAATCTGTGGACCAGAACTTTCTCATTTCCGGTGGGAAGCTGAATTATTTTTTCTTGTACTGTTCATATATTGACTAAAGGGCAACAAACCATTGGACACTCTTCTTGATAGTCCTATCAGACAGGACACGGCAGAGCTTCTCCCTATAACTGTGTAGAAGGCAGTTACTGGGAGCTCAGATGCAGTAAAGACTATAGATTTTCTGAAAGTGGAAGTTGACCTAAATTAAACTTGGATCTGGCATTGCTAGGTAATGCCCGGGGCATCAGCTTATTGGAGGGCGGGTAAATAAGGAAAACCTCTGCAGAAACTGGCACATTTCAGCCTACCCTGCCAAAGGTTCACTTCTTAACTCTGCGCCAAGCCTGCTGCTGACCCTGACTTGTCTGATCATGACTTTTAAACTAAACCCTGTATCCGACCCTGCCACGTTTCTGAGCCAAGCCCTGTTGTCAACCCTGATCAAATCTCTGTATAAACCTGTGTAAGTTCTTGTTGCTGACCTCTGCCACTGTCTGATCTGCCACTGCATACAGGTCACCTCTCACCAACAGCATTGGTCGCCATCCCAGGTTAACCCTGTGGGACATCTGCCCAGTTTGGGGATCCTGGTTTGAGACAGCAGCTCTGAAGCCTGCACTAGCTGCTCGGGCTTCAGTTCTGGTAACAACCTACTCAGTGGTCCTACAGCTGCAGCTTGAGATATGTGACCACTGACTGACAGCTAACCCTGGTGACAAGATGCCACTATATTACTGCCCTTCCTTTTACAGTTACATATTTTTTTATGTACTATATTCTGTACTAAAAAACCTTTTTTGTATAACATGTAAATATAAATTATGTATGAAAATATTATGTTTTCACTAGCTCCCAGCAGGTAAAGCATTCTGTGCTGAGACACACTTCTGTGGTTTCCTCTATTAAAAATGCACACAGTAAGACCAACAGCACTGCTATTAAATTACATCTTTAAAGCTGCCTTTATATCTGCTTTAATGTGCATTAGGTGACCGCTTACATTTATCTTTGCATGATTTTTAATGCACCCTATTAGAAACCCACCTGTAGTAACACATACATTTTCTGAAACACAAATACACATTGCTAAATCAGGGTCCAACATCACATTAAAATAATTTATATAGAGTTTGACTAAATTATTAAAAAATCTAATTAATATAAATAACTAAACATTTTGCCATTAATCCACTAATTTAAAGTAAAGTGGATGTTTTTAAAAAAAAAAAAACCCACAGGCGCACATACATCAGCTGCAAAGAAAGTGGACAGAGCTGTCTGCACCAGCCCAGTGCAGCCTCGGCGAGATGGCTGCGCCCAGAGCTGGAATCGCTGGGGAAGATGGCGCTGAATTCCCGATGAGGTAAGGCTTTTTCTGTAACCAAAAGCACACCCAAAACAAGGTTACTTGTGGGACCGGCACTATGCCTAATAAAGTATATAGAAGCAAGGGGACAGTTAAGAATACTGTAAAGACATCTTTATTAAATATATTGCACACACCCTCTAAGCACCAAAAATATTACACCAAAAAGATATATAAAAACCACACAACGTTGTGTTTCTAAAAAATGGGGGCCCCCCACCGCACATGCACCACCGCCTCACTCATGCATCCACTTCCCACTCCAATGTTGTGCCCTCCAGATAATTCTCCTTGCCGAAGCCCCGGTGGGCAGGGCGAAACGCGTGTCGGATGTGGGAGGCCCTACCTCGCCTCGCGTCCCTCCACCATCTGCTAATGTGCCATGGACTTATGCCGGAGTGTTGCGATAACGCCGACTTACAGGAATGAATCAACAAGCCAGTAGCAGCGGGCACGTGATGACACTAAGCTAAGTGGAATTGTGCATATGTCATGCCTACTGCTTATACTAGGCGCGCCCTGAGTTACTTGCTAGCAGCGTGGTCTGGCAGCTGCGTAGTAAACTGGTTTTGGAATGAGGACTCTGTTAGAGGCACCTACGTGCATGCCTGTCGGTGAGGCTTTGTAGCATATGTATCCCTGTGATGTCTTTACGGCCAGTGTATGAACCTGCGGATTACCAGTGCAGTCATCTGTGCATGGGACAAACTGTGAAATGTGTAGCTAGAAGTTACCTGCCGAGCTATGACTGTTTAAATATACAGCATTAAACATTCTAGTTATCTATGGCCATGGAGGAAGTTTGTGGATATCACTCACAGCTACATATGTGATGTGAATACAGCGCATGCACCTTTACAAGCTGGTGACTTCTAAGCCTGGTGCTCAACACTGAATTATGATCATTTGATCAGTGCATATTTGAATTATCCGGAGGGCACAACATTGGAGTGGGAAGTGGATGCATGAGTGAGGCGGTGGTGCATGTGCGGTGGGGGGCCCCCATTTTTTAGAAACACAACTTTGTGTGGTTTTTATATATGTTTTTGGCGTAATATTTTTGGTGCTTAGAGGGTGTGTGCAATATATTTAATAAAGATGTCTTTACAGTATTCTTAACTGTCCCCTTGCTTCTATATACTTTATTAGGCATAGTGCCGGTCCCACAAGTAACCTTGTTTTGAGTGTGCTTTTGTGTATGATGTTGGTTAGTGGGACGCCGTAGATCTACTTGGCAGTGCACATGTGAGTTAAAGTAGAAGTCTCCCTGCGTTTTTAACTTTTTTGCTATCTTTTTCTGTAACCCCCTGTCCTGCCTCAATGCCAGGGGAGGGAGGAAGTGGGTTACTTTCAGACTGGACTTTTGCTTTAAACATGCATCTAAGGCTCCTTGAGCTGCATTGAGATGAAGGAGCGCCGGCTCCCACAGTGGTGACAGCAGGAGGCAGATGCATTGGTGAAAGCAGGGGGCTAAACGCATCAGTGAAAGTCTGTGCAATCACTGAGAGATTAGGCATAAACTTAAACTGGGCTAACAACCGGGCGCAATTGGGAAAAAACTCCCCCAAACTCACCTGCCCCCATCTGCACACATGATACTGAAGCATTGTCAGCACTTACATTTGCTCCTGCATCCAGCTGAAAGGCCACTGCACCAATTTTCCAGTGGTAGTAGCCATTTTGGAGAAAAGTGGGCCCCAAGGAACATTTTCTCTGGTGGGCCCAAGGTGCTTAAGTCTGACTCTGCACATGACTGTGTATAAAAAACCATGGTAGAGAGGTATAGTCTCTCAGATGGTCAAAGGTTTGCAAATCTGTAAAAAGGCTGTGTCTAAATTGTGAAAACATTTCAGAAAATGTTGCTCAATGTAAAATTGTTAAGACTTTGTATCCCACTATCTACATTACATAAAAACTAAAAAATCTGAGAATATCTATAAATCTATGTGCAAATGGGCAAGTCCAATGTTTAGAAATGTTTGGTGCTTGTGATCTATAGGTCCTCAGGCACCACTGCATTAAAATATAGATTGTGCAAGTCTTCATGGGCTCAGGAATACTTTATGAAATCAATTTTTCTCATCACATCTCTCTCATGTCGGAACTCACATATTTCAACAAAAACATGGAAAACCACATACTGTATCCATTACAATAAAAAAAAAATATGGATTCACATAAGAAGAGTCTAGGTGCTGAATTGGCCCGTCTACAGTGTAGACCAGAGCTATCACCAATAGCAAACATTTAGTGCATTATGAAATGAAAGAATGACAGGAATGGGGCATAATTTCTCTCCCAAAACTCCTCCTCACTTATCAAGCATTTACAGACAGTGGATATTGTAAAATACATAATGGACCAATGCTACATAATGGTACACCTGGTCCAGTTCCAACTTTTTTGAGATGTGTTGCTGCCCTCAATTTCCAAATGAGTTATTTTTCTCAAATGAAATGGAAAAATGACTAACTTTCATCTGATGTTATCTATGTTATATTATGTATACGTTATGGTTACTGTATTTTTCACCCTATAGGACACGTCCCCTTATAACACGCTTCTAGGTTTGGCACAAGAAAATATTCTAAACCAAATGTTGTGCTAAAACACTGTCTCCCCAAAGAACAAAATAATAAGCAGGGTGCAGAATCCCCCAATTACAGGAAATGTGGCATTCTTCACCCTCCAATTCCCCATTATAGGTAGCGTGGCATTTCCCCTCCCATTACCCATAGACAGCATGGAATCCCCCATCCCTTTCTCCATAGGAAGTGCGGCATACTTCCATCCCATTCCCTATATGTGGTGTGGCATTCCCCATCCCATTCCCTGCAGGCAGTGTGGCATTCCCCCTCCCATTTCCATAGGCAGTGTGGCATTCCCCCCATCCCATTTTCATAGACAGTGTGGAAGTCCCCCATTCCCATTTTCCAAAGGTAGTGTGGCATTCCCCCCTCCCATTCCCATAGGCAGTGTGGCATTCCCCATAGGCAGTGGGGCATTCCCGCATCCCATTCCCCATAGGCAGTGTGGCATTCACGCATCCCATTCCCAAAGGCAGTGTGGCATTCCCCCCTCCCATTCCTATAGGCAGTGTGGCATTCTCCCCCCATTCCCCATAGGCAGTGTGTAATCCCACCATCCCATTCCCATAGGCAGTTTGGCATTCCCTCATCCCATTCCCATAGGCAGTGTGGAATTCCCCCCATCCCATTCCGATAGGCAGTTTGGTATTCACGCATCCCATTCCCAAAGGCAGTGTGGCACTCCCCCCCATTCCTATAGGCGGTGTGGAATCCCCCCATTCCATTCCCCAGGTAGAAAAAAAAGGTATACTCATGGCCCGGTGCTCTCAGGAAGCTAGAAGATTGAGGAGTGGTGAGCAAGCAGGGAGAGGGCAGGGTAACTGATCCCTGCCTCATCGCTGCCTATTCCTCTGGGGTGCGGACACATTGAATGCTGTCACCGACCACGCCCACCCGCTGCATGGAGTGTGCCCACACCCCAGGAGGAGAAGCGGCAGCAGCGCTGGGGAAAGCAAGCAGGGTTCATTTACCATGCTCGACCGCCGCTCCTCAATCTTCTGGCGTCCCATGGCTGTGGCAGCTGGCTAGCAGCACAAGGACATGTGAGTATACTTTTTTTTTTTACATTCCTCCCATAAGTTGCATGCACATCCCCCCCACTCTTTGGGGAATTAATGTGTGTCTTATGGGGCAATAAATACAGTATATTAGACTTTCTGCGAAAACTGGGGTGTATTCATGGCAGGAAACAGTAAATGATGTGCAAAATGTAACGAGCCAAATAGTCTAATGGAATTTCAGCTTACTCGGTAAGAGTAAATGATCATTTTTAATTGTGTGGGTTACTGCACATTGAACAGCGCTCTGTGCCATGTTCATTTATGCCATGCATGTGAATTCATTGTCTACACTCCATTATTTTTGCTTTCTTTCTGCTTTGCTGTGGTCACTCTGGGCTTTTGATTTCTTCATTGTCCCCAGTGCATAGCCATAAAAAACAATATAAAACCTTTCAACAAGTGTGTTGTTCTAATTGATTTTATAATGTGGGCCACTGGGTTTCATAAATATCAGGGCCTCGTGCTCATCTTGAAATATGCTTCATCTCCTCAGACATCTGAAAATAATTGCAGATTTTCTACCATTATGGATCATAGCTCTGACCAGAAAATGAGTTAATGAAAGCAGTGCTGTAAGAGACTCAGCTCTATCTTTTTTTTCCACACCAGATTGAATTTTTCTTTGTGGGAAATATGATGACAGAAAATTGCATCTGACAAAAGTGACATCATGCATTATAAAAGATACAGAATTTATCTCACATCAAGGCAGATGCATCTGTTACTTTAATATGTCTTTGGAGAGAAACAAAGGAAGACTAATTAATGTGCTTATGCAAATGTTGGTACCATACATTGTCTAGACCTGGCAAATAGTTATTTGCCGTGTGACAGTCTACTGAGCAGCATTTAGGAAATGATTGCTGGATTTGGTATTCTGCACATTGCAGTGGTGTGGAAAATAAAAAAAAAAAACATTTACTGTACAAAAAAAGCTCACCTAGATGTGGCTTTTTAGGTGATCTTTAGGCAAATCTATAGATAACAAAACATTAATATGATCGTTCCAAAAATGGGATGTTATCACATTAACATCGTAATTTGATTGTTTGATACACTTTTAGGTGACTTGTTAATTTTTCTTCACCTCTAATACACAGGTAAATTGTTTTGCAATATGGTCACATTATGGGTAAGCAAAGCATGGCCTTAGCATTAGATTGCCCAGGGGCATTTCAGTGTGTAGAGCTCCAGCTGGAGCCTATTCCTGGTCCTGGTTAATCTGCTCAGGGAAAAGTCCCAACTGAGAGTTTTGGGGTACCTTATCTTGTTTTCCAGTCCTCTGTTTCCCTGCTTTAAAGGTATCATTTTGTTTTCCTATTTTTTAACCGTGTGAGGTTCTTGTTGTTTAATTAACCTGTGTTTTTCCCTTGCCAAAGGTGTTTGTTTGTGTGTCTGGTTCCACCCTTTCCTTGGCGATGGGCCTCCCATGACAGCAATGACAAACAACTCATGCCCAAACTGGTTGACGCATATTTTTAGGTCAGCAACAAAGCAAAGTCAGCTCTCCCATCCCACAGTAGTAGAGGATTGCATAAAAATGTCACACATAAATGACGTAGGCACTCCTGCGTCACATAAAAAAATGCCAGAGTGGTCCATGTGGCAGTGGCAGCAAAGTACTGTGGGCCTGTAATGTTGGAAGGCCAGGCCACATTCATTGCTGTGGCACCATGTGCCTTCGCAAGTGTTTTACAAGCTCACTACACCACACCATAGGCACCACCACAGCCCCCAAAGCCAGGAACCCAGGCATGGCCGAGGTAACCACAGCACCCAGACAAGGTACCGCAGCCGAAGTCTGCACCGTTTCTCCCACGGGCAATCCTTTGCTGCCTCCCACACTACCCACTCTGAGTGGGTCATCTGAAGCAGTGTGAGGTAGCAGCAGCGGGAGGCCCACACCTTGAGCTCCCTGTGCTCCTGGCATGGGCCACCACATCACACCCACCAACTGGGACATGGGAGCCCTGTTCACTGCAAGGTGCAAGCCACTCATAAGCCTCAAGAATAAAAAGGCTAGATTGGACAGAAAGGCCCATGGTGATGCCCATGAGTTCAAGACTTCAGGCAGTCAACCAAGTATTAGAAATTAACATTTTGTATTAACAACTGTTTGTGGAGATCCACAAAACATGATCTGTTGTTACATGACTATTAAAGAATAGTAAAAATATCAGTATAAGACCTGGGAGGCCTAAAACTTCTCCTCTTGGATCTAAACCGACATGATAATCAGCCAGATCTCCCCAAGCTCTATAGATTAAAGGAGTCACTGTTCTGACATAGACCCACCTTGTTTAGTTTGGGCTTCCATGCAACTACTTGTTTTGCGTTACTAGCTACTAAGCAGGGGAAATAAAAAAACATGACTTGTATTTTATGACTTGTATTTCTTCACAGAGATAATACATAGCTGCCGGTGTGCATTAGGCCTGTGTGTAAAGTGCAGTCATTTGCAATGCAAAGTAGTTGAGTGGTTTTTGCAGCAAGCGGAAAAACAAAAGCACACATACGTGAAGAGCATTAAAATATTGTTTTTTCTTTATGTCAAATTATGTATAATGATGTATTTGCTTATTTTTTTTATTATCCAGTAATGCTTACATGATTTTCTCTTTGCTCAAGTCCATTATTACAAGTAAGGAAAGGAATGCAAGGTTATTTCAATGATGGATAAATCTGAAATCCCTAATAACCATGGAGCTTGCTGCCATTTCATTTCAGTCCACTTGTACTCTTTGATTATGGAAGGCCATGGCACTGACAGTCAAATGCATCTTCTTAAATGAATGCACACTGAGCCAAGTGCCATTTTTTAATTTTATATTCTAGTGTCTAACAAATTTATATTAGTTCATATCTCACCTAAATATTAATGTATGTCTGGGGAAGGAACTACAGTGTATAATATTATAAAATGACCCTCAAGATCACCATAAAAAGCTGCCTTCTAATCAACTGATCTGCGTTTAGGTTAGCAATTTTCAAGTAATGTTCTAAAGTGGTTCCTGGACTGGTGGTAAGTTCCAACTCATTTAAGTTTGAGTGTCTCACCGGTATCCAAGAGGAGGATTAAATGATTCAGACAGCTTCTGGCAAAATAATTTTGTAGTAACTACGGAAGTTAAACTTATTTTATATAACATGGCTCAAAATATATAATCTGATTTTGTTTTACTTTGAAAATAATAAAATATGTAAGAGTTTAGCAAAAAATATTTATAAAATAGCGGCCTGAGAAAAGGTGGGGGCGCCATATTGAATCTTTGCCCCGGGTGGCAGGAAGCTTAGCTACTCCATATATATATATATATATATATATATATATATATATATATATATATATATATATATGTGTGTATGTGGTATATATTAAGTGTATGGGAAAGTGCTGAATGGTGTATATTTCTCCTTTCTTTGCTCAATCAGGCACGATTCATGCTGGGTTTACAGGACCCCAGTCCACATTCCCAGTCCTCTACGGGTTTTTCCCCTAATCCCAGTTCTCACACAGATGATGAGGCTAATTGAGGCTTTCAGTTTGCTTTTGAACAGCCTGGGATGAGGAGCCCAGGCCTTGCTACTCACAAAGACTGACAGAACTGAATTGCAGCCGAAGGACTTTGTTTGTGTCACCTGAACTTGGACTTGTGGATTAACAGCCTGGACTTGTATGCCCTGAAAGCGGACCTGTTACAACAAGGACTTTCAGCTTGCTGTATTATGCTACTGTGAGGAATAAGGCAATTATTACATTGCATTTTATTGCTGATGCCCGGCATCGCCCTTTAATATTCTCTTTTCTTAGCAAATGTCTGCCATTACAAGGCCAGCGGGAAAAGGAAGTCCATATAGGGGCATGGGGTTCTGACACTCAGGAAAGGCAGTTTGAGCTTCAAAGCCCCCCCCCCCTGCTTCTCTACTTGCTGCTGATTCTCACACCTCCAGCCTGGGGAGACTCCAGTGGGTCTGAAGCTAGGTGGAACCCTGGCTGTGAATTTGTCACATCAAAAGATGAGTCTTTTGAGACACTCAGGAAAGGCAGTTTGAGCTTCAAAGCCCCCCTGCTGCTCTCCTTGCTGCTGATTCTCACACCTCCAGCCTGGGGAGACTCCAGTGGGTCTGCAGCTAGGTGGAACCCTGGCTGTGAATTCATCACATCAAAAGATGAGGGCCGCAGACAAGCGGCACCAACAACAATCGGACCATATCTGCGCCCCCATGTGTCCCAGCACCAAGCCAGGTACAGAATCAGAACTGGCTCACAAAACTGCACATGGAGGTAGGTTTCACCGGGCTCGACAATAAAGGAAAACCAGGAAAATGGAGATCTAATGTTCTGACCCACTTAGGGACCCCATTTCTGGACTCATCGGATGCCCGGCATCCAGCCCAATCGTTTGGTGCGGTATCCAAAGCCATACGACCCCCCTGCCTAAAGTTATAACCCCTAAAGGGTTTTAGGGGCTAAAGCACGCTCCAGAACAGTGGGAGATGACAACCCGTCCCACAGATGGGAGGGGGTGGAGGGGAGAGACCTGCTTAAAAGTAGGCCAAGGGGATGAGAAAATTGTCATTCTCTGGAGAGGTCACGATTCCTGCATGCTGGAGGTGACCAAATCATCTGTAAGCTCTTCACTTACCTCTTGTGGGAGCTCTCCATCACCACTACTCTGCAAACTGACTTAAGGTAACTGACCATTGTCTCTCTGTATCCTGTAACCTTCTCAGAACAACATTTGTATCATTTCATATTCCATCATAGCCAAATGTTTATCACTGCCTAGTGTGCTTATAGCAATAAAATGTATATTTAACTTGAGGGATCTGTTTGCCTTAAGCCAAGAATCTGTGTGCCCGCAGGCTTTGGGCCTGGTATTCCAGATAGGAAGACTTGGACAAGGGTTTTTAGGAACGCGGTCTGTGTGTCCGGAGGTCCCTGGGTGATAGTTGGATCACGTGACCCGAGGTTCTCTGACACCTACCCTGGACTTTGCTAGAGCTGGTGAGGTAACCACTTGCTGTACTGCATTGTAGGCTGCAACTTTCTCTGAAGTAAAGAGATTTTTGGCTGTTGAATTTTATTTCAAAGAAATTTATTTTGATTTGAAGAAGAACTGTCTATCCGAGTCATTGCCATTCGCCCCAGATCCTGAATATATATATATATATATATATATATATATATATATATATATATATACACATATACATATAAACATGCAGCTTTTAGGGTGTTTTGTATTCAGTGCTCTCATCTGGACACTTTACATAGAAACATAGAAGCTTCGCAGCTGAAGTCCTGGCCAACACAATCCTGCTCATATGATACTCAGAGAGTGGATTCCTTTTTCCAAAGTGCATTCTTTTACATTTAAAACCCCCAGTTTCCATTGTTTTGACCATTAATCTAGTAAGGCAAAATTATTTTTCATGTTACAGATACCTCCAGGAATATCCACCCTCTTACTCACCTCCGTATCATCAGCAAACAGGCAAACGTTACATACCAAACATTCTCCAATTTCCCTTACAAACACATTAGATAGGAGCGAGCCTAGGACAGAGCCTTACGCTATAAACTTGTACCTCACACTGTATCGCACACTGTTAACAACTCGATGATACTGATCATTTATCCAGCCAACAAGCCAATGAATTATTCAGGGATTAAGTATAATTTTCATTATTTTATCTATGCACCCCTTGTGTGGATCTTTGGTTATTTTGCTAAAATCTAGATATGTGATATCCACGGCACCACCTTCATCCAACACCTAAACTGGACCTTCACCCTGAATAAGAGCCTAGCTTGTATCTTTCCCCCACCCTGTACATACAGATTGCCCACATTAAAAATCATCCTACATGCACCTACTGCATTTTTTTTGCATTTTTTGCCCGAGTCCTGAACAGAGTTTAAGCCCAGTGGGGTAAAGAAAAAGTAAGCAACTAAAAACTTAGATAGTGGGTAGAAAACCGGCCATTCTCCAATTGTCAGGGGTGTCACTTGTTAAACTGGACCAACACCCAGGATTTTGACTATCCTGGGTCTTGGTCCACTTCGGTGGGGCACCCCCGATCGGGGTGCCCCGCTGTGTCAAACCCCCCCCGAACCCCCCAAAAAACTCACCTCTCCCCGCGCCGACGGACAAGGAATCTGACAGCCGCGGACAAGCGGCTCCTCCACCGCCGCCTCCCGCGCGTCCCTCTTGACGCGCCCGCGCCGGCCATTCGCAGACGGCCGGCGCGCGCGCGCGCACGCCTAGAGGGGCGCGAGGGAGGCAGCGGCGAAGATAAGGTAAGGGGTTTGGGGTGTTTGGGGGGGTTTCACCCCGCGGGACATCCCGATCTCGGATGTCCCGCGGGGAGGGAGGTGATCGGCCCGGGAATCTTATAGATTCCCGGGCCGATCACCCGTGGGTGTTGGTCCACTTTAAGAGAGACAGGGGTAAACAAATGAGTTAAAGGTGCAGTTGTCCCAAATCAGAGTTTCTTTAAAAGGAATGCCAAGTTTTTTGTAACCTCGTTGCCACCCTGCCACCCCCCTGTGTTAAGCCAAATTTGGGCATTAAAATAGTAAAACAACTCACCTGATCACTGCAATCCTGTGACTGCGGTGTGGGTGGGACTCTGTATGGCAGCCGTAGACCTTAAAGCGGACCAACAGTCAAAAATCCAGACCAACACAACAAACAGTGCTCATATGCCCTCCTGCACAGGGCAATTTTGATTCAGCACATTAACCTTTTTCTAACTCCTGTTGTAGTAAATTTTAGAAACAAAATGTCAGCTCATGCATTTGCAGGCCACCTGCAAACAGGAAGTGCTGCTGGGTTTCCTGTAACTGTGCATTGTCAGTTATTTTAGTTGAATCCACGCAGCAGCATGGCTGAGTCACTGGGAGAGGAAGCTCCAAAATGGCTGCTACCTTTCTTTTCCAACTGTGGTCCAGTTTAATGACAGTTGGACTGGCCATCCCCTCCTGCCTTGTGTACTGATATAGGGTTCTCAAGCACCCCTTCACAAAGGGTTAAATGTACACAGAAAAAAAGTCATTTTTTTCCTTTTTTTTTTTCCTTTTTTCTACTTCCTTCAATTTCATCACCGGTCAATGTGTCCCACGGCACAGGCAGGAGTGATCGTTGGAGGAAAGACGCAGGGCAAGGGGCCAGAGTCCCCTGTTCCGCGCCCGGCTTCTGCTGATCACTCCCAGGAGCGGCCTTTAATACAGCCAAAGTGAGGTGATGTCAGCTCATTTTTAACAATAAAAAAAAGCTTTAAATCGATCACGTTAATTCAAACTTCCTATTGTTACTATTTAAAGCTGACCAAATTTCTTTTTCTGATTTAAATGTTCCATTGGGTTGACATATTTGTTTAATTCAGGAGTAAACATTGTTTTGATAAATACTTTGTACATCACATAAATCTTTTGTAAATGTCAGATGGATTATACAAGCAGCACTCCTCAGATAGCAAGATCCCGATAGAACGTGGAAATTCAGGCACAACATAATGTGCTTTGTTTAATGTTTTCTAACACATTTGCAGCTTGCTGAGGTTTTTGTTTTGTTTGGTTTTGTTTACTGCAGATATACGTTTAACCAGTAACTCTCTGTGTATGATAACACTATGGGGTATCCTAATAATATGGAGAATGAGTTTTGAGAAACAAAAAAGAAACAAAAATACAATGAGGCAGAAGAAAACTTGCACTCATACACTTTATTCATGGTTGTGCGTCTGTGCATTTGAGTACATTTTTAAGCATCAAGTCGTGCTCGGGTCTCCTCCTGATTCATGGTCCTCTAAATTTGAAGCACATTTTTTAAGGCGGAAATTTGCGCCTGAGCGTGCACCTGTAATTTTACACAAGAGCAAATTGGCGATTGTGGGGTCTTTAGAGGGCAACAAAGCGTGCGCAAATGTGTAAATTTTATTTTCCTCCAGCAAAAAGCTGGAGTAAACTGCCAACTTCACTGACTTACTGGCTTATTTCAATCCTAAAACACATGTCGGCAGCATCTAACATGTTTTTTAGCAATGAAAGTGTACGTTTTTTTTATTTTTCTTACGTTGTTTTGGTGAGAAAAGTATTGTTAAAAGTTGTCAAAGTTGACAAATCACAAAATGTTTAATGAAACCAATGTTTAATAAAAACACTAAAAAAGTGGACATTTGGCCCGAAAAATAAAGAGAAAATAAAAAAAAACACATTAGTAGCACAATTATTAAGCACTGATATGCAAAACAGGACAGGAAGGGTGGGGTAAAGAGAACATCTGGGACTAAACATTTGGAAAGACAACACTGGAGGTGACCTGGAATCAGGATATCCTCAATAAAACACGACACCTAAAATAAGGAGAAATAAATATCTATAAATAAAGAACAACTAAATATTTCTCCCCTTTCTTTATTGTTTCTCATTTGCGATTTTAACTCTTCAGCTTCTGTGTTTTAGGCAAATCTGTATTCTCAATTTCAGAGTGTATTCCCTTTCACTTAAGTCACCCGACAGGAAATGCACTCCGAAATGGAGAAAAGAGATTCACCTAAAACACACAATTTCTATTTCACTGGGGGAGCAATTTGAAAGGTAAGATTTTGTTTTTTTGAGGTGTTGAACCCTATTGAATGTGATTGGTCAGCTTCAAAAAAATCCTTGAAGGGGGATATAGCATGTTACCTTCAGCTGCTTCATGTCAGCTCTTGAGTTCTGTCACCCAGCACTGCAAAGAAGAGAAAGTCTCTACCTCTGGTATCTCTCCCACAATACTGTACACCAATCCAAACCAGGGGATTCAGAACCGGCTACTCCCCACTGAGCCTGTCAAAATGTCAGAAATGCCCACTGCCTGGGAAACGGCTTTCCAGGATAAAAACTTAAATTTACAGGCTTAGAAGCCTTGTTTGAAGAGAAAAAAACATGAGCATTATCAGGACGGAAGATGTTAAATATCTCTCTCTCTCTCTCTCTCTCTCTCTCTCTCTCTCTCTCTCTCTCTCTCTCTCTCTCTCTCTCTCTCTATATATATATATATATATATATATATATATATATATAATTATTTTGTAAGTATGTTCAGGCTCTTGAAAATTTCTAGCGCAGGATAAGGAAAAGCTGCAGCTATGCAGGCTCTTTGCTGAGTGTATTTGATATTATTATGACACATATATTATTTGACTAAGCTTATAGTTATTGATTGGCTGATGACTGTGTGTTCAGTATACCCTCACTAATCTAAAAACTGGGCTTTTTTCGTTGCTCCTCTCTTGGCCTGCTCAGGGAATTTTCTCCATATTTATCCTTTTAAATATTCTTTATTTTGACACTAGGTGAATGGCACACTTTATTTGCTGTCGAGGAACAATGAGCAGTCTGATAACAACAATTCAATTTCCTTATCCCTGTTGCCTGTAGATGCAAAGCTAATAAATCCCATTGCTTTGTCTTCTTACAGGAATGAAATATTAAATAGCAAATATGTTTTTATTCTGCTGACTGTTTTTATGCATTAATTGTAGATTGCTAGTAATAATGACAATACTGCCTGGTTATAAATTATATCCCATATCTTGACACTCTTTTTAACCCTTTCTTCAACTCCTCGTTGACCTCATATTAGGCATTGGTTTAATTTGCCTGTACCTGATTCTGCATATCAATGGACTGGAGACACTGGCTTCCAGACTGAGAGCTGTGTCATGTGATTGTGACACAGGTCTCATTTGTTCAAATAGGGATGTCCATTGGGACATTGGCGAGGACCTATCGACTATAAGGACCAGAAGTTCCTTGACAGAAGAACAGCTTTAAAGCAGGCTTAGAGTTACTGCAAGGTGGGGGTGGGTTACAAAGAAATATCTATCCAGGAAGGTGAAAGGGTTTAAAAAAGATCTTCATTGAGTAGCTAGGGACCCTTTTAAAGCCATTCTTAATAAGCCTCTCCCTGGCTGCAACAAGACTGAGCTATACAAGTAATTGCTAATGAAAAGAAGTTTGGTCACCAATCATAGATGATTGTGCACCTCCAGATTTGGACAGAGAGTTAGTCATGCTTTAAGTTGGGGTGGTACGCAAACAATAGGGACACTTCATTTTCCCTTTCTTCCTTTTATGTTTTTGTTCACTTCTTTATTTTACTTTATTCTCTTTACTTCCCCGTTAATTTCCTTTACTTATTTTTCTCTGTTCTGTAATTTGTGTTACTCTTTTTTTTCTCTGTTCATACCCTCAGTTTTCTCTGATCTATGTTTTACTTTAGGCATTTACCTGATGTCAGTAATTCCCATGGGGATATGTGCTGGCAGTAACAGATACCTTCTTCTAAAACCTTGACATCAAAATGAAAAGGTAGATGTGCACTACCCCACCAAATAAGCGTGTGCGAAACCGCTATGGTCACTAACACTAAGAAACACGACTGTAGAGGCAAGGCGATGAGCCCCAAAGCACGAAATGGCTGCACCACTAAATAAGTAAAATTATTCAATATTCATAGTCAGCAATGACTAAAACAACATGAACACATTAAGCCTGGGGGATTGTACTGCCCAACTAAAGCTGAAAACAGATGGAATTGCTCCCAATTGAAATAAAGTGACAAAATGCAGTGCAAATATACAACCATAAAAATGTATACAATATTTAAAACCAAAAAGCAACCTCACTAGTGAAAAAAGGCAAAACAAGCTTTTCAATGATACAGTGCATTACGGAGATCATATCATACTTAGCTTAAACTAGCCCAGTGCAGAGTGCAAATTGTGTACATTTTGGTTGCATATTTGCACTGCACTTCGTCACTTTATTTTATTTGGGAGCAATTCCATCTGGTTTCAGTTTTAGTTGGGCAGTACAATCCCCCATGCTTAATCTGTTCATGTTGTTTTAGTTATTGTTGTCTTAGGGCCTTATTTATCAAGGGATAGCACCAGGTAGTGTCTGACTAGCGCCAGGTACCCCCAGCTATCGCCGGCTACCGACTCCAGAACGCCCGGCGGCGGACACAATGATGCATTTATCACGCTAAATGAGGCTAGCGCCGGCGAGAGCGTCAGCTAGCGCGGGATTCATCATGTAGCCGACTGCAACGAACAGCGCCGCTGCTAATCCCATCACAGAGCCAGGTATGACCTGTCGCTCCCTGGCGCTCTCCAATGCATTTCAATGGAGCAATCTTTAAATATTCATAATTAATTGTTAATATTTTTTTTTTTAAATGGCAAACATTCTGTGACCACTTCTGCAATGTTATATTTTTTTTTTAAGGTAAAAAAAAAAAAAAAAAATTTGTGCAGAATTGATATTACAGGTCTGATATTAATGTATTCATATTACAAAATGTTTATAAAAACTTGTTTAATTTTTTAATCAAAAAATAAGCTTGTTTGGGGGTTAAAAACTACTTTACACCCATCGCCGCCAGCGCTCTGGGGTTTCAACAAGCATTTCACAGCGCAAGAAATTTTTGAGCGTGATTTGTTAATGAATATGCTGGAAGCCGTTCGCTCTGCCCATTCGCTGTCAGGCGCACCCATACAGCGCGGAACCTGTCAAACAGCGACTCCTAACCCCGTATTCAACATTAACGCACACCGACTGAGTCGCTCTCAACAAGCGAACAACGGCCAAGCACAGCGAATACTAGCTGGCGCTGTGAAAATCACGCTACTGGCGCTCATCTGTCGCTACCTGGCGCTATTAATGAATCGGCCTCTTAGTCACTTCAGTATGTTTAAGGATTAATCAAATACAATGAATAATAAATCATTTTATTGATTTAGTGTTGGGGCCATTTCTTGCTTTGGGGCTTGGCAGCTTGCCTCTTCAGCCGTGTTTCTTT
Source organism: Gastrophryne carolinensis (assembly GCA_027917425.1). Taxonomy (NCBI): domain Eukaryota; kingdom Metazoa; phylum Chordata; class Amphibia; order Anura; family Microhylidae; genus Gastrophryne; species Gastrophryne carolinensis. The sequence goes on along the minus strand of CM051238.1, from coordinate 203,547,529 downwards.
GCGTTCATTTCATTTAAGGTATGATGAATTCCTGAATCTAAAAATAGTTCTTCCTGAGGTTCAGCTTCAAACCAGTTGTGGACCTGTTATATAGGGAGCAGGGGTCCATGAAGTCAAGGGTCTGGATGCTGCTGCAGCTTTTAAACCCCTTGTAGTACTCATATTAAAATATGAATTGGCCTTAATATATTGCATTTCCCCACAGTCCAATAGGCCTTAAATCTAGTATTAATGCTAGATATTCACATTCTGTACAGTTAAAAATTAAGAGAACATATAGTCTCAATTGATTTGATTCTATGTATTTATCTCTAAAATGTGCAACCTCCACCTCGTGGTAAAGCTTGTCTGACCTTACATGGATTACTTTTCGCATTCTGCGCCATAGAGGTTAGTTATTTCCTGGTTTGTGAAAACTTCTGCATATCACCTAGAGAAAGTCTATATCTCAAAATCTGCTACATGCGATTTTGGCAGAAAGTAAGGCTTTGTTTCTCAGTGGTTTAAAAGAACAAAAAAAGCCCTTCCCTAATTTACACAACTCAATACCGCTACAGTTCAGCTGTATGACATGCGAGTCAACATGCTGTGAGCGAGACACCTCTTTAACCCATAATGCTCACAAACAAAGCTCTAAATAAGGGATTTCCAACATCAGGTACCCATTTATGTTTATCTCAAGTACCACCTGGATGTTACTTATGTGTTGTCAGCAGCTTAAAAAGTGTTAAAAAGCACACACGTTGTTTTCATCAAAACTACAAAACTGGAACAGTTTTGTAGTTTTAGAGAAAATAAGGCTTGGGTATAGATGGCAGCAGATCAGGTTGGGGTACACATCAGTCTGCGACCTGGCAGAGTATCACCTGAATCTGTATCTCTGGGAAGCCCTGCTCTAAATGAATGCCTATAGTAATATAGTAGAATCTTTAACCTTTTAAACACCAAGCACTTTAATTTTTCATGTGGTTGCTCCTCCTACCAATAAAGGCCAACCATGTGAATTTCACATGCCTGATGTTTTCTCTTTTTACAGCAAAAAAAAAGCTCACCTCCACCCTGGACCTGCACTATCCGACCGGGGTTTTCAGCAGGGCAGAGAACACCTGTTCTTTGCCATGCATGGAGGCTTCTGACAGCTCTCTCCAGCCATAGGGAAGAGCCATTTATATCTGCGAGTAAGATGTCATCTGACTCAGCTGGTATTATAGGCTCCTCCCTCCGGCAGCAGTAGTGAGCACTGAAGCTGGAGTGATTGGTGAAAGCAGGGTGCAGGGGCAGGGGACTCCAATCCTCCTGCACCTGGCTTCCGCCAATCACTTCTGGCTGTCAGAAGCAGTCGGCTTGGCAATGGAAGGAGGGAAGTAGATTAAAAATAATAAAATACTTTTTTTTTTTTTCAGCATTTTTCTTTATCATGTAACCATTTATGAACTGGTCCTTTAGACCCCTATACTAGTCCACAGGGCAGGAGGGGCTGGCAAATCACCCGCAGCAAGTGGGTGACTTGCCATAACCACCTGCCCCATCACCTGAATCCCCAAAACCCAGGGGGTGCAGAAGAGCCTGCAGCCCATATGGACTATGAAGGTCAGTAGCCTTCAAGGTCAGGGGACGGCTGCTTTGCTTCTGTGCCCTGGTCTACCAGCCCCCATAGCTAGTGCCTGGACCGGTTTTACTGGGGAGGGGGACCCCTTTTTTCATTTGTAAGGGTTTAACCCTTGATAGTGCACATAGTAGTTGTATTTTATTTGAAAATGTCTTGAAAACACTCTTTTTCAGTTTGGGATGTCTCCTGGGCAGGACGGTGTGTCTACCAAAAAATATGTGGTGCCGTTGTAATCAGGAGGAATGGGGTTTTTACATGCAAAATGATTTCCTTAAAAATACTACATTTTTCTCTAGGTAGGCTGGCAGTTAAAGGGTTAAAGCCATATCTTTCTAATACTCATTGCTACAAAAGTACGCTATACAAATTTAGTTTTTCAGATTTCATTTACTTTTTGGTATTAGTATTTACATACACATGTGAAAAACATTATTTCTGTTTTTCCGCAAACATTTACAATGATTCTCAGTATCGTTCCAATGTTTTCCCTAATAAGGAAATGTCTGCTTAGATATTATATTTGTTGAGATTTTCTATCATGCACAGTGGTTAGGGGTTTAAATATTTAAGTCCCCAATAGCAGATCATAAAAATCAGCTTATAGCTACACAGTGTAATGCTTGCAGAAATGTTAATTAAATTCTTTCCTTAAAAAAAATAAAATAAACTTTGAGCAGCTTATGAAATAGATATTGCTCATTTTGCGGCAACTTATTGGTCCTTGACATTTAAATGCTGAACACATATATTTGCTTCCCAAGAGCTCTTACATTAGTGACATCCTACAGGCATTTCATGTTTTACTAGTGTTTTTTTTCCTAGGGTGGTGGGATTTACCTGTATCATGCATGCTTATCCTCTTTATTTCCTATGATAGGATGGACATTGTATCCTTTATGTATCTCTCCTTGTACTCTTTATGCAAATATCAATGAGATGAGAGAAAATGCTCATTATCATTTAAAATCCCTCTAGGCTGAAAGTCTGGCTTACTGTCGATATGGACACCTTGCATGACAATATTTTCAGTTCTTTCTCTAAACTTCATTTACAGGTAAACTGTGTCAAAAGGGAAAAAGATAATTCTCACTTCTCTGTACTCTTGCAGATTTCAGCCTGCCATTGCTTTTTGTGTGCACAATCAGGCGCAGTCAGCCTCAAATCTTAGAGGCCGATTCATTAATAGCGCCAGGTAGCGACAGATGAGCGACAGTAGTGTTATTTTCACAGCACCCGCTAGTATTCGCTGTGCTTGGCCGTTGTTCGGCTGTTGACAGCGACTCAGTCGGTGTGCGGTAATGTTGAGTACGGGGTTAGGAGTCGCTGTTTGACAGGTTCCGCGCTGTATGGGAGCGCATGACAGCGAACGGCCATAGCGAACGGCTCCCAGCATATTCATTAACAAATCACGCTCCAAAAATTCTCGCGCTGTGAAATGCATGTTTAAACCCCAGAGCGCTGGCGGCGATGGGTTAAAAGTAGTTTTTTAACCCCCAAACAACCATATTTTTAGAAAAAAAAAAAACATGTTTTTCAAAACATTTTGTAATATGAATACATTAATATCAGACCTGTAATATCAATTCTGCACAATTTTTTTTTTTTTGCAGAAGTGGTCACAGAATTTTTGACATTAAAAAAAAAAAATAATAGCAATTAATTATGAATATTTAAAGATTGCTCCATTGAAATGCATTGGAGAGTGCCAGGTAGCGAGAGGTCATACCTGTCGCTGTTCAAGGTCGCTCGCTGGCGCTGTGGGGTGAGGCTGGAATAATGATGAATGATTCGCTATCTGGCGCTCTGTCAGTCGCTAAGCAGGATCGGCTTGATAAATGTGTGATTGCGGAGGGGAGCCGGCGTTCTCGTGGCGGTGAGCGTCATTACCATTCGCTACCTGGCGCTATCCCTTGTTAAATAAGGGCCCTAGTCTTCTGGAAGTAAGTTAAGACCCACAATTTAGACTCTAATGGGTTTATCCAAATGATTTTCAGAGCCTTTGCAATTTTTGCACAGGCTAAATTTAACAAATTGCCTAAAACAACACTAAATAAGCTAAACTAAAAATAAACCAAAAAATTGAAAAAATGAAAAATACATTTCACAATGAGGAAAATTTTTGTCCAACAAATGTATAATTTACAGCAGCCTATGGGCTATTTAAACAGGACAAAGCCTAACTCCCTGTGCTACACATGTGAAGTTACATCTATTTTTACGTTTTTAGATTTGGAGGGTTGGGAACATCCAAGCTCTGGTAACTTGATTAGGGCGAGAGATATGAGTTTACTGGACATTAAAACTGTTCGAATGAGCTTCAAACGGATATTTCATTTCCAAACATGTGAATGAGTTAGTGAAATGTATAATCTGTAAATATTTTGGAGGCAGATTGTGTGGACTCCAAAGGGGCGGTAAGAAAACAATCCTCCTTTGGCTTTCTAACCCCTAAAATTAGCTGAGTAATCTAAAGCTGCCAGGAACATTTTAAAAAAAAAAAAAGACAACTCTGAAAAGTTGTATAAGTTGGGGCCTCCTAAAAGTTTATAGCTTTTCTAGGCTTTTACGGAGTGTTTTACAACTGGATCAGAGATGTGGTTACTAAACTTCAGGGGTAGCAATAACATTATTTAGAGCCCTATGCGAATAAAGCACCACCTCTAGACCCACCCAGTGTTCATATCTTGGAATGGGTACCTTATGTGGCATTGGCATCAATGTCAAGTGTGATAAATGTTTCTCAGGATGCTGTATGGTCTGTATGTATAGTAGGCATGTAGCCTATATGCACATGAGGCAGAGGTACTTTTGTTTTGCTACCAATATTCATATTTCAGTTATGGAACAAATTAACATGACAGATATTTTCTGTATGTTTAGAGTTTGTTCTCGCATAATAGGGTTGATTCAGAGAGACAAAAAACACTTTCGTTTTTGTGTCGATCTGTTTTTTTTTTTTTTTTTTTTCCCGCTCTCGTATGAGTGTACGAGTGATTCTAAGCATACATCGCAAGCCTTTTGTAAAGTCTTTGTCCGTTCATATGCCAACGATTTTTCAGCTTTCGATTTGCGTTTATGTTACTCATGTTAACGTAGGCTTTCGTTTTTACCCTTTTTCCATAGTCTCCTCCCACGAATCCTTTACGTTTCCCGTTAGATTCTGTTTTCCATTTACAAGAAATAATCGCCCAGAAGAAAATCCTTACGACCTTACGCCTGCGCGCTACAAACTTAACTCATTAATGTGCTCGCCTACATATTTGGTTCACTAAAATTTGCTACAATTCTGAGCTAAATCACTTCGCGGCCTCATTCTTCTTGCATTTCCCACTCCTAAAACGTACCCAAATCACTTTGCGGTCTCATTGTTCTTGCATTTCCCACCCCTAAAACGTACCCAAATCACTTCGCGGTCTCATTGTTCTTGCATTTCCCACCCCTAAAACTTACCTAAATCACTTCACGGTCTCATTCTTCTTGCATTTCCCACCCCTAAAACTTACCTAAATCACTTCGTGGTCTTATTCTTCTTGCATTTCCCACCCCTAAAACTTACCTAAATCACTTCGCGGTCAGTATATACTTGCATTTCCCACCCCTAAAACTTACCCAAATCACTTCACGGTCAGTATATTCTTGCATTTCCCACTCCTAAAACTTACCTAAATCACTTCGTGGTCTCATTCTTCTTGCATTTCCTACCCCTAAAACTTACCTAAATCACTTTGCGGTCAGTATATTCTTGCATTTCCCACCCCTAAAACTTACCCAAAACACTTCGCGGCTTCATTCTGCTTGCATTTCCCACCCCTAAAACGTACCCAAATCACTTCGCGGTCTCATTGTTCTTGCATTTCCCACCCCTAAAACTTACCTAAATCACTTCGCGGTCTCATTGTTCTTGCATTTCCCACCCCTAAAACTTACCCAAATCACTTCACAGTCTCATTCTTCTTGCATTTCCCACCCCTAAAACTTACCTAAATCACTTCGCAGGCTCATTCTTCTTGCATTTCCCACCCCTAAAACTTACCTAAATCACTTCGCGGTCTTATTCTTCTTGCATTTCCCACCCCTAAAACTTACCTAAATCACTTCGCGGTCAGTATATACTTGCATTTCCCACCCCTAAAACTTACTCTAATCACTTCGCGGTCAGTATATTCTTGCATTTCCCACCCCTAAAACTTACCTAAATCACTTCACGGTCTCATTCTTCTTGCATTTACCACCCCTAAAACTTACCTAAATCACTTCGCGGTCTTATTCTTCTTGCATTTCCCACCCCTAAAACTTACCTAAATCACTTCGCGGTCAGTATATACTTGCATTTCCCACCCCTAAAACTTACTCAAATCACTTCGCGGTCAGTATATTCTTGCATTTCCCACCCCTAAAACTTACCTAAATCACTTCGCGGTCTCATTCTTCTTGCATTTACCACCCCTAAAACTTACCTAAATCACTTTGCAGTCAGTATATTCTTGCATTTCCCACCCCTAAAACTTACCCAAATCCCTTTGCTGTCTCATTCTTTTTGCATTTCCCACCCCTAAAACTTAACTAAATCACTTTGCGGTCAGTATATTCTTGCATTTCCCACCCTTAAAACTTACCCAAATCACTTCGCGGTCAGTATATACTTGCATTTCCCACCCCTAAATCTTACCCAAATCACTTCGCGGTCAGTATATTCTTGCATTTCCCACCCCTAAAACGTACCCAAATCACTTCGCGGTCAGTATATACTTGCATTTCCCACCCCTAAAACTTACCCAAATCACTTTGCGGTAAGTTTATTCTTGCATTTCCCACCCCTAAATCTTACCCAAATCACTTCGCGGTCAGTATATACTTGCATTTCCCACCCCTAAAACTTACCCAAATCACTTCGTGGTCAGTTAATTCTTGCATTTCCCACCCCTAAAACTTACCCAAATCACTTTGTGGTCAGTATATTCTTGCATTTCCCACCCCTAAAACGTACCCAAATCACTTTGCGGTTCTGCGAATCTTCATCTCTAAATATTTCTTGCCCTATTCGTTTTGTGGTGACCAACCCTTAATGAATGTATTTAGAAAAGGAAATGACACAGAAACAGGTTTTTGTTTTTTAATCACAAATGCCACTTTGTGTTGGCCTTTTTTTTTGTAAAATACAACTTTTTTATTATTTTAAATAAAAAGTAACATTTATAAATGTTTAAAATGTTTAAAAAAATTAAAAACTATATACATAGCAATGGCAGGACCCAGAACATTATTCATCTTCATCTGTGGTCCCCAGCTAGTCGTGCAGCTCCTGCAACTTGGCCACCAACGCAAGGACCCTAGCACTCATTTGTGCCACTGTGGCACGTGTGGTCCCTGTATAAAAAAGAAAAATTCATTATTTGTTGGCGAATACATGTTTATCAGCTGTGGATGGAATGTTTATTAGGTTGCAAGCTAACTCATGAGGCCATATGTAATTGTGCTAAGGAATGAATCAAAGGAAGAGGGCATATGTCATTATGCTAAGGAATGAATCAAAGGAAGAAGGCATATGTCATTATGCTAAGGAATGAATCAAAGGAAGAGGGCATATGTCATTATGCTAAGGAATTAATCAAAGGAAGAGGGCATATGTCATTATGCTAAGGAATTAATCAAAGGAAGAGGGCATATGTCATTATGCTAAGGAATTAATCAAAAGAAGAGGGCATATGTCATTATGCTAATGCCATTGACTATGGCTTTAGGTATCTTGGTGATCATGTCAATTCCCACATACTCTAAATAATATAGACATTACAACTTCGTTGGTGACCGACGTCTGCTTTGGGGACCACCTTCCGTTCTGGGACCTGCCACTGCTGGGAAGTTGAGGCTGTAGAGACATGTCAAATAGGGTCACTTCTAATGTCTGAGTCAACAGTAAACAAATGACAATTTGAATGTGTGTGTGACATCACCCACCTTCTACATATGCCTCCTGGGCCTGATCTGCTGCAGTCCCTGCTCCAGATCCTTCACCCGCTACAGAATCATCTAGAAAAAAAGATTTAGGGAATCAGCTTTTGTTTAAATAGCATGTATGTGTGTGCGGTTACATTAAAAGCCACATACCAGAGGCTAATGGGTCCATCGCTTGGTACGACTCCCTGCCCATGCCGTGATGCCCCTCCTCTGTAGAAAAGTCCAGGGGGTTGGTCGGAGGCCGCTACAGAGGAGGTGTAGGAACGTTGCCCTGGAGATCCACCACCTTCACTTTCTGCTGCAGATTCATGCAGCACTGGTCGGCCTGTGCGCCTCCGGGTGCATCGGATTCGATACTCCATTTCCAACACTAGAAAAGCAAAGCATTTATAAATAAAGGCCTACCTTCTGTATTATTTACATCTAGCATGCAATCGCTATGTACTTACGTGGGAAATGGAGCCCGAAAAATCGCCGCACCCGGGGCATGTGTAGTCGCTTCAGGTCCGACCAATGCTGCATGATCTGTGTATGGGTGAAGGTGGTGTCTGTCTCCTGCTGGATCCGGGAAACGATCTCCAGGGCGACGTTCCTCTTGGGTTGGAGCTGAAGCATTGTCTAAAAAACACAAAATAGAAATAGTTGTTAGCTAAAACTGCATACAAATATGTGTCACAAATCGATCAGTTGACTAAATGACATTCCCAGACACATTTCTAGCCTCAAACTATCCTTCTAGATGGAAGTGATTTGGTTCGCACATGTGCACACTTACTTCTGTTTTGCATGGAGTTTTACAAACTTTTAAACCAAACTTTTTGTTCCTGCGCTTTCTTAAGGCCTAGGCATGCATTTAGATGACAAATCAAAGTCCTTACAATACACTTACGAGCATAATCAGCTCTTGTTGTTGGCGGGTGAAGATCGTGGGCGCCATCTTTCTTCTTGTCCGCAGCAAATAAGTAATGCCCCAGCTGTTTCTGGGTTCCACACGGCCGGACGAATGGACGTACGTACACGAACGCGTAAGCATCATACCCAGGCATTAGTATTTAAAGGGTCCTGGACACACAGCTCATTTTCTTTGAGATTTTCAACATGCCCGCTAAAAAAGCCCTCGGTAAAGCCACACCAGCCAAGGAGGCAACCAGCAAAAGGCCCCAGCGGCCTGAGGAGCCTTCTTCCTCACGTCCGACCACTCGGTCACAACTACCTACTCCCAAGGTGCGGGAAACGCAGCCACAGTGGCCAACCCAAGGCGACATTGCCCACCAAGGCCGCAAAACCCAAACCAACCACCAAAGCCAAGGAGGGAGCAGCTAAGAAGAAGCCAACAACAACAAAGCAGGCAGGTACGCCGGCAAGAAAGGCCACTAAGAAGCAGAGGGTGAGACTCCCCAGCCCCCAAAGAACACTCTCCCTTTCTCCCCGGCCTAGCACATCCCTTCATAAACCACGCTCCACTGGCAAGGCCAGTAAGAGCCAGCATGGCAGAAGCCCCAGCCCAGCCAGCACTGCCTCTCCAGCTCCACGTGGCCAAAGCTCCCATGGGCATTGAACCACTAGTGGCAAGGCCACAAAGAGCCACAGGCCCAGAAGCCCCAGCCCAGCCAGCTCTGCCTCTCTAGCTCCACATAGCCAAAGCTCCCATGGGCATCGAACCACTAGTGGCAAGGCCACCAAGAGCCACAGGCCCAGAAGCCCCAGCCCAGCCAGCTCTGCCTCTCCAGCTCCACGTGGCCAAAGCTCCAATGGGCATTGAAGCACTAGTGGCAAGGCCACCAAGAGCCACAGGCCCAGAAGCCCCAGCCCAGCCAGCTCTGCCTCTCCAGCTCCACATGGCCAAAGCTCCCATGGGCATCGAACCACTAGTGGCAAGGCCACCAAGGGGCACAGGCCCAGAAGCCCCAGCCCAGCCAGCACTGCTTGAGCCACGTGCCAGTACCTCCCATGGGCATCGAAGCACAAGTGGCAAGGGCAGCAAAGAGGCACAGGGCCAGAAGCCCCACGCCCCCAAGGACACCCTCTTCTCCTCGGCAACATGTGCCACCGGCACAGGTGGCAACCAATGATCCATATGCCACATCCACGCCTGGAAGTTCGGTGGCCACCCAGGCAAGGACCCCCAGTCCGATTGCAAGTCCAGTCCATTCGCTCTCAAGCTACGTGTCGCACATTTCAACACAACAGAGCCAGCCCAGAATGTCCCCCAAATTGACTACATACAGAGATGAGCCAGAACAGCAAGCAATAGGCCAAACATTGCGGCGAGGACAGTTGAGTGGCAGGTTTGGTGAGGCCCAAACTCTCACATTGGCTCACACTCCATTATGATGAGCTATATGGGCGAAAATCAAAATCTACAAGCAAAATGAGAAAGGCAGAAATCTTGGAGGAGCTCACCAGACAGGTCAATGCAGTGGGGAAGGAGCTTAAATATATGGAGCAGATACAGTGCAAAATATCTGACCTGAAGTATGCAGCACGGAAGAAACAGAATAAATGGCGCAATTACAGGTACATATTTGAGTTGTGCATTTGTCTGCTTGTTGTATTGATCACAATGCCCTAAATTTGCTAACCTCTATTTTTCAGCTTACAAACTGGCGGAGGCTTCCCAACAAAATTACAGTATACATGAGCTGAGGAGATGGTGCTGGCGTTGATACACCCCGTCGCATTAGAGGGCCTCTCTGGCAGACGGGACACGGGCTCCTGCGGGTTGGTAATGTTAGTGTGTATGTGAAATTTTTTAAACGTGTGAAATGAAGCTCACAGGCATATAGGAACACATGCCCCTAGGGAGTGGCTTTGAGGGGAGGTTACAGTTTTAGCTGGGTGTTTAATGTCTGCGGAATGGTCATTTTAAATTTTGGCATCATATACAACACTTCCTTCTTTGTCTTTATACCACTTGGGTTTTTGCTGTGCTTTGGTCTAAAATACTTGATCTGGGGTCAGGGAAAGTTCTACATAGGAAGTATGCCCACCAGCATACTCTGGAAACAAATGCTATTTGCAACCTGAGTGTGGGCCCCTAATGGCCCTTTAGGGATGTGTTAAGCCTCATAACATGCAGTACATGCATGTTTGGACTATTTAAGGTGACCAATGTGTATGTACAGGGTGAGGCATATATATAACAGATACTGACATTCATAGTGAAGGACACCTTGTCCCGCTGTTGGAGTTTGCATTCCTACTTGGCCACATGTTTTTTAAAGCATATGTAGTAATCCAGATCATCAATGGATTTTTGGTGTTTACGTGCCTTTTTATTTTAAACACAGCCCAGCATCAAGCCTCAGCAAGTGTGGAAGCCTCATCCAGTTTGATCACGCCGCCAACTTCCGTGCTGCCTAGGAGCCAGGAACAGATATATACAGTAAGTGGACTTTGATGATACTGCCCCTGAAACCTAATCTGCCACTGTCCCAACATGCTACTGCACCAAATCCTCTGCAGCAGAGTGAAGCTGGACACATGCTGCCAGCCCATCGTGGGCAGCAGGCTGAGACTGAGCCTACAGTCCCCAGTGGTAGCTCTTCTGCAGAGGATTTGCCGAGCACATCTGCGACTCTTGCTCGCCCTAGAGGTCCAGCATCTGCAGGCGCTCAAACCCGGGGAATTGGTAGACGTAGTCAGCGAAGTCGACCAGTTTCCCAGGGGATCCTGGAGTGAGTGTGGCGCCATGACAGCCATTTATTTCGGCAGGTGACTCAAAGAACCACAGAGCAGCTTACTGAGACATTAAATAATACATTCACCACCATGCTGACTGAATTTAGGATGAGCAACAGCCACATGGCCACCTTAAATAATAATTTCACTGCCATGCTCGAGGAAGTTCGAACAAGCAATAGACACATGTTGGAACAGTGGCAGATTATGAATGCCACACATGCCCAGGTGATGGGCCACCTCCAAGGCCCACCACCAGGGTTTTATGGGCAACATCCATTTTAACAGCTATTTGACCTGTAACTGCTCCACATCTTTCCTCTACATCCCCACTGTATTGACCTGTCTAGTGAGCGCTACCAAGATTGCCTTTTTTATGGCTTTGCTTGTATGATTTTGAATGTCGCCCATATAGCTCATTAGAGTGCTGAGATACCCCACTTGCCAATGCCTGAGCTAAAGCCTCACTGAAGCTGCCGCTCAAGCTGCCACACTGCAGGCTTGGGCCTAATGAAATTGTGTCTGGCTCATCCTGTTTGTTGGCAAGATTGGGGGACATTCTGGGCTGGGAAACTACTACCTTGAACCATGGCAAAGATTGGACTGGACTTGCATTTGGACTGGTTATTGTTTGGATGGGCCACTGACTTACAGGCGTGGATGTGGCATAGGTATGGCTGCTTTCCACCTGTGCCTGTGGCAAATGTGGCCAAGCAGGAGAGGGTGTGTATGTGACTCTATGTATTACTGGCCAAATATTCTCATCCAAATGGTTGCTCCCTATGTATGTTTATTCTATTAGTTATTGAAACTTCGGCCTGTAGTGCGTTACTTTACAACTCCTGGATGTGGCCAATTGCTAGGTGCCATGAGTCTGCACCAATGTATATTTCTGTTGTACTATGTATGTACATGAAGTCTGCGAGTGCCCTTCAACTCCAAATTTTCATATTTCAATTAAATATATTTAATGTTACTTTAGCTGTTGTTGACTAAGTTGATGCATTAATGTTTGGGTTCTTTGGAGATTATTGAAGGTTTTTCTAAACAAACATGGCCAAAAAAATGCATGAGGCTCAGATCATGTGTCAATAATTTAGTTATTAATTCATTACAATTTTTTTCCAAAAAAATACAAAAGCCTTCACAAAGGCAAATTAAAGAAAAAATAAACAATTACATGCAACAAACAAACACAGGAAAACCAAATTAGGCAAAATGGGTGCTTAGCAAATTGGCCTGAACAGCTTGGCCAGAGGCACTAGGTGTGCCACGGTAGTTCTCTTCTGGGTCCAGGCTGGGTGGAGAGGGTGGCAGATCCACATACCAGGGAGACGCTGCATTGTGGCAAAGTTGTGGAGGACACAGCAGGCCAGTATGATATCGATGACCTTGTTGAAGTCATACTGGAGTGCCCCCCCCCCCCCCCCCGGTAGGGTCCTAACACCTGAAGTGAGTTTTTAAGAGGCCAAAGGCCCAGGTTTTGCGGTGCGCCCGATTGTAGGCATCCTGGGCCACATTCTGTGGCCGAAGGATGGGCGTCATCAGCCAGGGAAGAAGCGGATAGCCGGAATCCCCTGAAAGAATAATAAAATACATACATAAGTTACACATTCCAAACAAAAATTTATGGACAAGCGGTCGTTCACCCTGACTAAGAGCCTATCTTATATTTTAGCCACACCCTGTACATACAGATTGCTCACCTAAAAAAACAGCCTAACAGCATCTACTGCATGTTCTAAGCCTTTAAATATCAAAGGTGGCGGCTGAGGGCAAATCAGGCAGGCTGCAAACAGGAATTGGCTTAGGACTGTGCTACTCAGCATTCTGGTATGTCTTACCTTTTCAGGACCCCAGATCTGCTTTGTCTGAGCAAAGCACAGCTCTAACCCGCCCCCTGCACTTTATCCCACTCTCCTGCAAACAGGAATTGGCTTAGGACTGTGCTACTCAGCATTCTGCTATGTCTTACCTTTTCAGGACCCCAGATCTGCTTTGTCTGAGCAAAGCACAGCTCTAACCCGCCCCCTGCACTTTATCCCACTCTCCTCTCCTCAGTAAGTGTCATGCATCTGAGCAAAGATGGCGCCGACCCTATCATAAAGTCAAGAACAGAATTGCAGCCGAGTGTGGGAAAGAATAATAAGTTACTAGAAACTAGAAATATATTATTTTTAAATGCTGGGAAATCAGTTTTTAAGGGTTTGTGCTTTGCGAAAGATCATGGTTAAGGTTCGGTTTCACCTGTCATCAAGGGGTAAAAACAGCCATAGGTTCAGACATGGGTCATAAACTATATTCATAGGCATACATTGCGTAAACTTACCAAGGAGCCATCCACCTGAGAATTCTCCAGACTCAAACCGACGGTATAATCCAGATCTTCGCAAGATGTACGCGTCATGGGATGAGCCTGGAAATCCGGCGAGGACACTAAGGAACCCCATGCCCGGGACCACCACTGCTTGGACATTCAGTGAGTGGCCCATTTTGCGGTTCCTGGGAAAAAAGAAAAAAAAAATATTAGCAAGGCAAGGTAAACTACTCAAACACTAACTCCTAACACCCTCCAAAAAACATGTTGGCCAATACAAATAACACTAAGTACATAAGTAGTTTTTAGGAAAAAAAAAAGGATATGTATGTTGGATCAAATAAAGATTAACATTTGAACGACTAATTAAGGTCCACATGAAAATGTTTGGCTTTGGCCCACATTAAAAACATTGATGAAGCTATACACGGTCAAATGGATCACAGGGGCAATTTACAAGGAGGGATTAAGATATACACTGTAAGCTGTTTCACAGGGACAATTTACAAGGAGGGATTAAGATATACAGTGTAAGTTGTTTCACAGGGACAATTTACAAGGAGGGATTAAGATATACAGTGTAAGTTGTTTCACAGGGACAATTTACAAGGAGGGGTTAAGATATACACTATAAGCTGTTTCACAGGGACAATTTACAAGGAGGGATTAAGATATACACTGTAAGCTGTTTCACAGGGACAATTTACAAGGAGGGATTAAGATATACACTGTAAGCTGTTTAACAGGGACAATTTACAAGGATGGATTAAGATATATACTGTAAGCTGTTTCACAGGGACAATTTACAAGGAGGGATTAATAGATAGTTACAATACAGTTTGTCTAAACTATATAACAAAATGACCGATTGAATTTACCTATAGATGTAGTCGTCGGCTGCAGGAGGGACCAATGCAACGTGGGTGCAATCAATCAATCGCACCCATGACGTTGGGCATGTCGGTGATATTATAAAAAGCCAACTTAAGCGTGTTCCAGGCTACCATGTCATCCGGAAATGAAATATATTTCTGACTAATGGTAGCCATGCCTTCCAAAAACTTGGATAGCGCCTGGCTCAGCTTAGGCTGGGAGATCCCCATGGAGAGGGCACCCAGCCTCTGGAACGAGCCGTTCGCCAAAAATTGCAGGCAGCCAAGCATCTTGGTCATACCTGAAATTGCTTGCCCCTTCCTTGTGGTGCAGGCTAACCATGGTCGCAGCTCACTATACAACTTATGGAGAGAAGTGCGATTAAGTCTGGTCAGCTCGAACAACTCAACGGCATGCATGCCATCGATGTGCATGCGTCGCCGGTGCAATCTGGCCTCGGCCCTGCTGATACATGCAATGCCCAGTAGCTAAAAGCACCCCACTTCCTCCACAAAGCCGCAAAACATGGTCAAAGCAAGGTAGCCGAGTGCAAAATGGTCCTGTAAGTGGATCGCAAATGAAACGGTTTTATAGGGTGGTGGTCCCTTGGCAATCAGCTCTCTGAATGAGACGCAAGCCCATACCAATAACGTAAGTTATCTGAACGAACGCAAAATATCAGATTTTGATGGGAAAATGATCCGAACTAACGCAAATGATCCAATTTAGTTTAGTTCATCAAAAGCGCATATACGCATTAGCGCGAACGAATGTACGAATGGAAAATGGAACAGAAAAACAAAAAAAAAATGACAAACACACACAAAAACATACACAGACAGCTACGAAAGTCTAGGCGAATGTGTCTCTGAATCGAGCCTATTGAGCTGATTGTTCCCTCTTAGCAAGTTGGGCGGTGTTTGATAGTTATAAAAATGGTTTGAAGCACATGATAAAGATAAAGGTCATTCTCTGATGATAGTGTTTCCTTGAAAGGTAATCGCCAAATGCTTTATTGCTAAAACACATAGATGAGTTGGCCTGTACCTTACTTTTAATTTGACCAAAGGCCCCAATCTCTCATAATATGGATCCAGCACAGTATTGGGATAATGTAATCGGATGCACGATAAGCTTATGATTGCATATGGTCATTGTATTTCATATTAATATGATCCCAAATCTAGTCCACTCTGAGTATTATACTTCTATCTGACTCCATCTGTAGACACATTGGATTTTTTTTGTTTTGTTTTAAAATCAACACTGAAATAGGCTTGTAGCTTGTTTATAAATTTAAGTTGTAATCTGCTTGGATAGTACAGCAATATAAGCTTCTATTGGCTAAAAGACACATTAGTCTGAGTTCATATTAAAGTGATTGTCCAAGCTATTATGACCCCACCATATTCACTTTTTGTCCATCTCCAATGATCGCTGTTAATCTGCCGCTATGTCTCTTACATGATAATCAGATCCAGTCCCTTGTCATGTTAGCTCGATTGCTAGTCACAGGTGCCTCCACAATGGGAGGACACCCATGACATCCATGAGAGTGATATTGGCACACCACCTCATTTCATTGCTATGAAGGTGGCATGGCCGATTTTGTCACATACCCTCCATTGCATTCTGGATGTGTGACCCACCACTGTGGGTGTGTATAATTTGCTATCCGTAAAGCATTTTGTAAAATTCGATGAATTGATCCTAGTATGTAAAATATGTACTAAATATACACTGGTTCCCTATCTGCACCGTATGAGAGCTGATATGTAGGATTGTGGTTGCATAGAGAGTTATAGCTAGGGGTTTGTACATAGCTAGGGGTATGGATTTCACCATTCTCAACTATAATTTGTCCTTATGACACCTGATTATATAGTTTTAGTAGTGCATTTTTTGCATCAACTCCCACTCCTAAAAGTAGAGTGGGTGGAATCTTCTGCTCTGAAATCATTTTAAAAAGGTCTAAAATATCTCAACTGTCACCATCATGGGCTATGTCAAATGGATCCTCGCACTTGGCCATCATGCAGTCATGTGGGTTGGGGTCGCGTCATTGGCTCCAGCCACCAGAAAGACCCAGGCCAATAGCGGGTAAGGATAAGGTAAGAATAATCAGCATTATTGGGGGGTCCAGCATTCTGGATGCCCCCCCAAGCTTGTTTTATTGCGCTGGCCCACAGACCAACACCCATTGGGTGTGGGACCGCCTCAAGTTTCTCTGTGCAGTCCTCACAAAAAGATATTTATGTGAGAATCCCATGAGATACTAGTAGTCATTGTGGTATATCAATGAGATACCTAACTGAATAATATGGTTTATGGTTTTTAAATACAGATTTTAAATACTAATAATAATCATAATCTTGATAAATAAATATTATTTTAACTTTTCCTATTTTTTTCTTTAATGCATAATACATCAAGTTTATGTGTTTCCTTAGGCATCAGGTTAACTGAATAAAAAGGTGATGGACAAGATTGTTTCAGCTTTCAGACTATTGCTTATCTCCTTCACACCAAGTTTATTGTTCAGGAATCAGTCAATGTCATGTCTTGCATAAGTTCAGTTTATCTACTCACAGGGATGCCGTCTGTGTTAACCATAGTTAAGTATTTCAGGAAGGCACACAGCACAACTTCTGTATTCATAATAATAATATTTTTGTAATTAATGATTTTCCCCAGTATCCATGCGAAGTAGAATTTAGTGTACTAAAAAAATAGCTTAAATTCTTTTTTCACTAAAATCCCTTCGGCTTTCAACAGGGTTTAGTATAGTTTTTCTGCATTGTAAATAAAAGTTAATCAGTAGCTGTATGTCCTGTAAAATCAAGCCAGGTTGAATCTAACATGTTTGATAAAATGGTGCAAAAGTTTCCCTCTGCAATTGCAAATGAAAATAAGTATTTTTTATACAGTGTTATATGAGAAAATATGCTCAGTATGGATTCAGCACTTTGGGTTAATATAGGTACAATCAGTTTATCTTATCAAAATATCAATAGAATAGTCATTTTGAAAAAAATGGGTAAAACGATGCAATAAACTGAGAAACAGAAGAAATTAAAGTCATTATATAGTAAAAAAAAGCTACATTTCCCTTTATCCCTTTCAGACTAGTGCTGCTAGTCTGGCACTCTGACACTCACCTGATCACCCAATCCATGTCCCATGCCACCAGGCTGTTGCTATCTTCAGCATCTCGCATCCATTCAACAACTGATGTACTGCCCTGTGTCATTATCACAGGAAATATGGCACGCCCCCTCAATTCACTACAATGGAGGTAGGCATGCCATAGTGCGATGCATGGGTATTAAATTGACATGATCGGTGTCAGACTAGTAGGGTCTTTTTTTTTTTACTGAAGGATGTCTTTAAAGCAGACCAAAACCCACATTTTTAATTAGCACCCCCTGAATTGCTTACCCCATGACGAATACCTTTTACCAAATTTACTGCTCCTGCATCACTCTAATCCTTGATAATGGAGCCCGTTTTAGCTGTAAAGCTCCACCTCCTCCATTCATTGCCACTGTTGTGACTGCCATCTCACACCAACAGCAAATAAATCAGAGTTCCAGGACAATTTGAAAAGCAAAAATATCCATTTCTAGTTCTATAAGAAGAGAGTATCGGCAGGGGCTTTGGCCAAATGTACTTCACATGCTTGGTGGGTATTGGTCCGCTTTAACCTCACTTCTTAAGATTAAGTAGCATTTCATCTATGAAGGCGGAAACCCCGTTTAAAGGGCTAGCTGATGGATTAGCCACAGTATTTGTTCTTTTCCACTTAGGTATTGATAAATGATCTGACAAGTTTTTTTCATTTTGGAAGTGAACCAAATATAGCAATGTTATTGTCATATTATAAACCATATCAGATCCATATGATAAAACCAAATAAGTTGTAAAATGTAAATCCCCTCGCATTACTTATATGGAAATTAGCTGTGTATGAATATATGCATGAATAGTTTCTTCCATTTTAGCACCCAACCTAGTATTTTTCTAAATTGTGCATTTATAATGCTATATAAAAATGTTCCCTTTCATTTAAAACGTTGACCTTTGTTGCTTACCTATGCAATAATCTAATACATCAAAATGATTTAACATAAGTAAGGTATGGGTTTTAGAACAAAGCTTTGTAAATAAGCACAAGTAGCACATTATATATGTAATTTATGGGCTTTGCTATTATATGCAATTACATAAAATGTCAACTGATGCATTGTAACACCAGCGGCACAGGATCAGGTGGAAGGCTATTGGGTCGACTTGTGTGTTTCAGCACTTTTTGCTTTAGAATTATGCCCCCATACCCAGCATACTGTTTCCATAGTCCTTTGTGTCTGTGATACTAAGGTGGGAGTAGTTTTTCTGGCCTTGAGTAAAAAGTACCGACTACAAATCCCAGAATACTTCCATTATAACAGGTTAACTCGTCAGAAGCTTTGGCTAGGTTACACAGCTGTAAGGATGCTTTTGGCTGAGAGCACTGCCAGTAACACTTTTAACCACTGGAAAACAAGATTGTGATTCTCCTTATCTGAATATGTTGGGTTAAATCTGTCATAATCAGATGATTAGCAAGCCAAAGTGAGCAGATTTGTGATCTGTACTGTACACACCTGTTGATGTACATTGCTAGGTTAAACACATATTGTTGCTAGAGAAAACTGTTTTCTTTTATAACACAGAATTGCAAACAAATAGAAAAGAAAAAATAACAGATACGCTTAGCGTATTGATTGCATAATTTTGCCACACAGTAATGGGAACTTTACGAAAGTGGAATTATCTTTTAAGGCTTTAGCTTTGTTTTGAGAAAATGTACCAGAATTTCTGAACCTGCTATTTCACTCATGTCTGGCCACCAAGAAAGACCGACTACGGCTAAAACATATTTCTTTTGTGGACAGAGCAGGGACAGGTTAAAGTTGGTTTATTTTTTGTTTTAAAATTTACACTAGCATTTTGTCAACTGTGACAGACAGGAAATTCGTTTTTTATGAAAAACAATGGGTGCCACTGCCACAGACGCGCTATATCATGGTATGGTCACCACTAGATTAGCAAACCAAACCAGAATTTAGTTAGCACTTTTGTGCGTGATGAATGTGAATTTCCTGTATGTTCATTCAATCAAGCTAAGGTTTAAAATGGTGACTAGATGTGGATTAGAGTGGCAGGAAGTGGCGAGGACACATGGGCAGGAAATGGGAATCATCTGATGAATTGCAGCCAGCAATGTGTTCCCAGCTCCTGGTCACTGCTGAGAACACATGCTATCAGTAGCTAAGAGCAAGAGCTAGGGAAAGCTTAGGCTTGATTGAATACAAGCGACAAAGGTGTAGATTGGGAAATGTGTTGTGAAATCGCTCATGTGATTATTACAGCCTGTCTTTCAGCACTAGAGCTAGGGAGGGGGAGACTTGGAGGCACTTAGAGCTACTGAGAATACAGTGTTACTGTACACATCAGCTTCCTTTCTTTTAAGGGAAAAGGCATGGCTGTCTTTTCTACCTACACACAAAAATTAACCAGGCCTGGTTACTACCTGCTGTGTGTACCCCTCTGTTTTTTGTGGATATGTTGCGAGTGTAATATCTTTGGGTGGAAACTCCTGCAAGCCAATTTACACCAGTTACTAAACACAGTATGTGTACCTCCATCTTTTTGGGTTAAGTTAGATGGTGTAATATTTTGGTGTGACTAAGTCCTGTTGTATAAGTTAATTTTGGGGTTACAGGTCAGTCAGTAGGAAAGAGTCTCATGTGCCATTGATCTTACTCATACCACTGTTTGGGAAACCCTGATATAGTGCTTTCCCTTGGGGAATAATATATTTAGTAATTTTCTTTAGGGCACTGATTCAATAGAAGGCCATCAAAAATGTTTCCGCATCTGATCATTGGTGTTGATGTGATTATTCACATTTTGTGGGGCATGTGATAGGCACCTGCCAACATAGAATTAATCAAAGTATGCAATATCTGACATTTTGATAATCAATTCTGGACCTTGACAGCTTGGCACTGCTAGAGTTGTATAAACCCTTTCTAGATGAGCACCTGGCAAAACACTGGGCCCATGTCGCTGGTGCCCAGGAGGGGTGCGAGTAATTGGGCGGGAGTATCGGTATGCCAAACCCCTACCCTTTGAACTGGTATGGGGTCCAAAATAGTTACATTTTATAGTATCCACCCCTTCCTTCTACTGTCTCCCAGCCCCCAGCATTCTTTTAGCAAGTCTGCAGTGTCTGGGGCCCCTCAAGGTCTGGCAAGGGCCCAGTGTTTTTCTAGGGGTGCTTTAGTAAAAGAAAAATGTGAAGCATAAATGCAAAGGTGGATAAGTAGCCATGCTCCTGATTGAAATAATAACTGGCATTTAAATGTATTTAACTGTAGTACATTTTCTGCTTATAACTAGAACTATGTGACAACATTTAGACAAAATTCTTATAATACTGGATTTTGGTTTTGCATTACCGAAATCTGAATCACATTCAGCTCTATATTGATGGCATGCTCTGGAAACACCCCTAAATTATTAATGTGAAAGTCCACCAAAATGTAAGGATCAGAATGCTAATAAAACATTGTCCTTCAACCAACTAGTTTATTTTTATGGTGAAAAAGAGATACAATAAAACAGTAGTTACCCTTCTGCTCTAATCTACTGTTATTAACAGTACTTAAAGTGGACCAACACCCAGGATTTTGACTATCCTGGGTCTTGGTCCACTTCGGTGGGGCACCCCCGATCGGGGTGCCCCGCTGTGTGAAACCCCCCCGAACCCCCCGAACAACTCACCTCTCCCCGCTCCCAGCGCCGACGGACAAGCCGCGGACAAGCGGCTCCTCCGCCGCCGCCTCCCGCACGTCCCTCTTGACGCGCGCGTGCCCGCGCCGGCCATTCACAGACGGCCGGCGCGGGCGCGCGCACGTCTAGTGGGGCGCGAGGGAAGATAAGGTAAGATTCCCGGGCCGATCACGCGTGGGTGTTGGTCCACTTTAAGTACTAAAAGTTTAAAGTGAAAAATGTACCAAGTGAAAAGTTTACCAATGTTTTTTTCTAGTAAAGTGGGGACCTCTTGTTTTATTAAAGGGAAAAGCTAGTGTTGTATGCAGATGTTTCAAAGATGTTCTCTTTTTATAGTACGCTAATTTGTTAAAGGGGACCTTTGCTTTCTTATATAATATGCCCAATTATCATTATATACAGAGGTGTTAAAGGAGCATATTTTATCTTCTTTCAAAAATACATCACTTTTCTAAAATGGATCTCACTTATTATCTACAGATGAATAACTGACATTAAAGGGGTGTATTATAAAGGGATATGGCCATACTTCACCTAAATGGTCTCAAAATTGGATTCTGATTGAACCAAACTGAATCTTCCAAATTTTTGTTGAATCTAATTTTGACCCAAATCCGAATAACAACACTACCAAACACTTTCCTGTATTAAAATGAATAGAATTTGTTAATTCATGATCATCTTTATGAGTTTGACAAATCTCTATAGAACCGGGTGAGTATTTTAAATTTTACATTGCTTTACTTATGATTAAAGCAGCAACGCTTTTTCTAGTTTCTAAAAGCTAAGGTTTCTGTGAAGACGCTTGAATTGTTTTACATTTATTTTCCAAAACTAGACAGAGCCAAAGGTCCTCTTTTTAAGCAATCTCTCCAGGGGCTATTTTATAGGAAGCCAGAGGGAGAGCTAGAGCTGGCGCTCCGTAACGTATCTTCCAAATTAACTTTTCTAATCTTCAAATGTTAAATACATCAAAACTGTAAGAAAATGAAAAATCACTATGCAGTTGTCAAGTTGCCCCAGGATTTTATGAGCTCATGGCTGTTCTAATACTGATGGGGTTCTTGCCATCTGAGTCATCTGTGATGTTACAATATTGAAATATACAGGATCATTTCAATCATAACCCTGAGGAATGGCGAGACATAAATCGCTGAAACCTCAATACATTTTTAGAATAAATTGTAGCTCATACAATCCCCCCTCACCAAGACTCTCTAAAATCAATAGAAACGTATCCTTGATTCAAGTTATCCAACACAATATAAGAAATTTCTTCAGAAAAAGCAGATCAAAAACAAGATATCCAAGGAGGAAAAAGCAATTAAGGTTGTTACACTGTAGACAAAATCACAAAATATTAAACAGGTAGTCCCATATGATTTTTGAATACTGAAATAATCTCTGTTATAAAACTTCCACCTTGCATTATTATATTTTGCCTACTAAAGATCCTTCATTTTCAAAGATATTCCTGAAATGCACCTCCCCCCCCCCCCTGCATTACTTTTACCCTGACATGCCTCAGGTCTCCTCCTCCTCTTTCAAACACTGCAGCAAAAAACTCCATGAGGAGGTTGGTTTCTGCACTGTGTTAAGGTAAGAATATGGTTACAGCCGCCCAGCTTTTCTTCTGCTGTGCTACTCAATAGAAAGCAGAGCTCAATAGAAATGGCTAGATAGACATGCCAAGGCAGATGTATCAGTCATGTGGAGGAGCTGCTGCTCAATGCTCACCAGAGTGAAATTTCTGCCAATAATAAGGGAGATGACATGTGATTGAGATGGCGCCATTAAGTCTATATAGTTCAGCAGGAATGGTGAGTGGACCTAACAAATAGGGGCAGGCGAGAGTGGGCTTATTATGATTTTAGGCTGGACAGCTACTTATAACTAACTAAACTCCTGGTAAATGGCTATATGTGTGGGTCATCTGTAGTCCACATACATCTGCTTACTAGCAAGGTTCAAAACTTCAACCCGGTAACTGCCTTGACATAGACTGAGGCTGAAACTGGTAAGTTTGGAAGAATAGGGAAGTATACCACTTTTTTTATGCCCAGAGATTGGCTGAATCCTGTTCCCAAAAAGTCACAGGGTGTTAAATTGGACTAAAACCCAGGATTTTGACTCTCCTGGGTTTGGTCCTTGCCCCCCCAGTGCACCCCAATCGGGAGTGCCCCGCTGTGTTAAACCCCCAAGTCACCTGAACAAACTCCCCTCTTCCCGGTCCTACAGCGCATGTGCAGCCGCTCATCCAATCAGCGTGCTCGGATCTGCTAGAGCCCCTTTGTCCAGGAGCTCTTCTAATGCGAGCAGATACAAGTGTGCTGGCGGCCGCATCCCCTGCTCTTTTACAGGGAGTGTGCTCACGCCGGCCATTCACGAATGCTAGGCGTGGGCCAGCACCCTGCTAAAGGGGTAGCGAGGATGTGGCCGCTGCTCGATTGGGGTACCCCGAGGGGGGAGCAAGTAAGCAAGTAAACTCCAGGGTGGGTTTTGGTCCTCTTAAATAAAAACTGATTGCTAAACTGACTTTGTACAAAGCCATCCTTCTAAGTGTGACCACATCTGCTAAGATGTTTACCTTTCCTCTGGAAATACTTGTAAGGGTACTGAACTACTATAACCCATATCAGATTCCATCTGACACATTAAAGTGAATCTCAAACCTAAAATTGACTTGCCCACACCCCCCCTCCCCACACTGAGACTGATTTGGGCAGTTATAAAATGATACCAGTTAAGCACACCTGGAGCCCTGTTTTCTTTGTTGAATTGTATCTGCTACCAGGGAATCATCCACAGGGAGATTTATTGACTGTTGGTATGGTACGGCTGATGAACTTATTGGCTGACCAATGCCAGTGCTGTAGCTTTGGCGCCAGAAGCAGAACTGTATTTGCTATTATTTTAACACTTAATTTGGGCTTAATGAAGGGGGGTTGCAGCATCAGCAGTTACGATTAGTTACGAGTGGAAAGCCATTCTAAATCCTCTGCTAGCTGATGTTTGGATATATATATATATATATATATATATATATATATATATATATATAGTAATAATTGTTATTGTGACTTACATCAGTGTTCTATTCTGCAACTCATTTTCAAATTGTTTAAAGTTGTTTATTTCCCTGTGGTTATATGAAAACAAAATTGCATTTAGATGCAGTATCATCCTTTTGCCTCCCCACTCCCAAATTACATATTCAGTATTTTAAAGTAAATTGTGTATTGGAGTTTTCTAGTTATTTATATGTAAATAGGCCATGCCTTTTGATATTAAGTAAAAGATGGTATGCCAGCACTCCTAGTAATCCAATCTAAGTTGCATTTTATTCTTGCACTATCCATTCATAATGGCACTTCAGGGCAAACAGTTTGATCCTCCTGTCAACATAATTTTCCTATGCAATAACAAAGAATGGGGGACATTTGGCTTCATGGATTGGCGGTTGCTATTTTCCTAGACTATTTTCCAAGACTTTGCCAGAGAAGCTTTGTGCTGTCTAGCATCTTTTTCATGCATATTGTAATTCTAATGGGGAAAGTTCATTTGTTTGAAGTTTAATTGTAATCAAATTGTAACGATTTATACATTCATATGAGGCTTTGTTAAAACAAAATTGAGCTGACTCACAGCCAGGGATTTTGTATACATATGCTGCACAGATCTATTTTATAAAATACAATAACATAGGCTGTTTTTGTTTCCCATTGTACTACTGCAGTATTATGCTGCATTGTATTATAAACTGGTATTTAATATCCCGTTAAGATATTGACATTGTATTTTACAGCGGACCTGTGGTCAAAAAATATGAGCAAATTGCTCCCCTAAACACATCATCTGGCAATTATTCATGTAAGATATTGTGGAGTAGCTGCTCTAACTACATGGGAGCTGCCATTTTGATTTACACCAAAACGCGTTGCTTCTGAAAAACTCTGCAATCTCTGCAATCAGCCCTTATTATTAGCCAGAAGTAGAAATCCATCAGCTGTGATGACTCGGCATTGCTCTGCTAACAGCTGAGAACAAATTGCTACATTTTGGATACATTAACCAAATGCTTTGTGGTCATGAAGAAACAATGTAACAGATTCTCCTTCACACAGAATTCCTACAGCTGCTGCTTATTTAGTGTGTGTGTGTGTGTGTGTGTGTGTGTGTGTAGAATAATAGACAAGGCTTCTTGTGATTCTGTGCCTATTCTGCTATTGCTCTCAGTTTAGTGTGAATTGCTGCTGGCACAGCTCCCCCCTCGTGATCATGTATAAGCAGGACTGCCAGCTGTGTGGCAAGATGGCCGCTCCTACGTAGTTCTAGTAGTGCAGCTATTCCACGACATCCGCATGACGTTAATCCCTCTCAAACAGTTTAGGTCACTGATCATCAGAGTGGGTGGTAAGGGGAGCTAACATTTGTTTTTTGACTAAAGGTCCGCTTTATCAATATTTAATATTTTTATTGAAGTAAATATTATAAAGAGTGTACACATCGACTGGACAGCAAGAGATTCTTTTTCATCAGGCTTTTATAATATAGCGCTTAAAATGCAGATATTTTTTATTTCACCCTTGTTGTCCTACACAAGGATGTGTTAAAATAAATAATTAATTATTTAGCTGTACATGCCAGATGTGCTACCACTTGGAGGAAGGTGGAACATAATTTCCCCCCCTCTTTCATCCTTGCTACCCAGCGAGGATCTGAAGTGAGGCCAGGGGACCCGTGTTTTGTACTAGGAGGTGGGGCCTCCATGGAAACTCCCCCACATCAATAATGATGTCACAGCAGGGGAGGGGCCTGGAGGGGGTTCCAAAAGAACCCCCTGTTGGCCCCTCCCCTCCTGTGACATATTCGTCACATGGGGAGATTTCATAGAAGTCCTGCTTCTTAGTATAAAAGCCGCTCCCCTGTTTCAGGAGTGGTGCTGCCTCTGGAATACGACGGTAGGGGCACTAAAGGGCCCCCAAGCCTGGTGGAGACCTGCCGTGGGACAAAAAAAGACCCACCGGACCAGAGAAAGACAGCATCTGGCGAGGGAAAGAAGAAGAAAAACAGGCAAATGGTGAGTAGTGAAATAATAAAGGTATTTGTGCCTTTTTTGGTACAGTTGAGGTGAACTGATAAGGGGTCCACGGGAACTCTTATACCAGTTTAACAGGGTTGGGGACCAACATGGCACCTGCCAGACTCGATGGATGACATGCTGGGAACCTGCCTATGGCACCCCTGGAAGAACCCCAAACCCATACCAAAGAGAATTTTAATCTTCACCGTGGCTGGCTATATTCTTTGCTTAAACCGGACCTTCACCATCATTTAATGAAAAGCCCAAACCCTTAAAAAATGATTCTCCAGCATCTAAAATTAATATATTTTACGTTTTTACTTTTTATTCTTTCCCCCACTGGGCTGCAACTGTTCAGGACTCCAGGATATGGTGCCGCCATCTTGCCTCAGAAGCATCACATATTGGGAGAGGGCGGGGAAGTACAGGGGCGGGGTTGTAGCTGTGCTTTGCACAGACAAAGCAGAGCTGGGGTTTATCAAAAGGACAGGAATCCCAGAATGCAGAGCGGCACAGTCAGAAGACACTTCCTGTTTACAGGCAGCCTGACACTCCATGGTCCGCCATCTTGGATGTTTAAAGGCTCATAAAATGCAGTAGATGTGTCAGGCCTGTGGGACACCCGCCTTCAGAGTAAGCCCACAACCCCCAATCTCCGCTGCTAGCTTCACCTTTAGACAAGCCCCCGTTTGCCGGGACGCTTTATACTCCTCGCCGGACACGGTTGCCCCCAGGACTTAATAGCACAAAGGATGTGAGCTTACAGGGGTTGAAGGCAAATGAACCAGAGGCCAGACTGGGCAATGTCGGGTAAGTACTGGAAACAGTTCGGGTGCTTCGGAAACAGGTAATACTGGAAGCAATTCGGGTGCTCAGGAGAATTCAAGCAAAGTCAGACGTCAAGCCAGGGGTCACAACGGGAGGTCAGAGAGCTGCGCAGAACAAAGGGATGAGACGAAGACGTGGTCGAGATTCAAGCAGATGGTCAATAATGATATAAACAGGCAATAACAGGAACAATAACAAGCCAGCTAAACGCTATCACAGCCACTGACACACACTGAAGAGATCCCTTTATAGGACTGAACCCGGCTGGATTGGACAGGGAGGCAGTGACTGTGATTGGTGCACTTCGGATCTGTGGTTTGATTGGTGCACTTAGAGAACTCTGGGCTGATAGCCCCAGCTGAACTCCAAAGGCATACTGCCCAGAACTGCACCTCCTAGGTTTAGCTCTTTTAAACAGCTTCCAGTGGCCACTCTGTGTATAGTACCACCGGAAGACATAAGCTGACTGTACTCGCGTGCAAGCACGAGTAGAATGACAGTGGACGAGGGAGGAGGGCGCGCTCAGCGACACACGCGCCGCTGGAGCTGGCATCTGAGGCAGAAGCGGTTACTGGGCAGGAGAAACCCTGGCCAGTTGCCTAGGGACACCACGGGCTGAAGGCAAGTCATTCATGACAAGATGCAGGTAGAATGATTTTTAATGTGGGCAATCTGTATGTACAGAGTGGGGGAAACATAATATATGCTCTTATTCTGGATGAAGGTCCGCTTTAAGGGCTGATAACCTGCAGGGCCATGGGTCAGACAGTGTGGCCTCTGAGCCCTGTGTTACCAGCCCTTATGTCTTGTGCCCGGCTGGTTGGCTTTTGGGGGGGGGGGGCACTTTTTATTTTTCTAAAATGCCCAGAAAGATTACCTTTCCCTTGGTCCCCCTCTGGGAATCCAATGCAGCATATTCTTCATGCTTAATCAAGCCCATATTAAGTGACAGATACAATTTGCAACAATAAACATGAGATCATACAAACATTATTGCCAGTTTTACACTTATTTATGGTGGACCTATACCCCCCCCCCCCCCCGTTGCAACTCTAGGTGGGTTCTGGTTCACAGGGACACATGATATCGGTGAGCCCTGCATTATAGAGATATTGAACTTTTTCCTAACAGAGCTCCTAGATCAATCCAGTAAGATACAAAGCACTGGGCTACCAGCGATCATCTGATCATCTGGGAGGAACTAAAGGTGACTATAGCAATTTTGTTTTTAAAGCATGAACAATTACTTTTTAGGATTTTTTTACTTTTGACTATAGGTCTACTTCATAGAAATGCATTTTTATGGCTACATGGAATCTTGATATATTGCGATGCAGCATTTTTCTTTCTTACTGGAACTGGCCTATTATTTGACGTTCCATTTCGTCTGTACACAGCCAGCTGTCATAGACTTGCTTTTATTCTGGCAAATCTAAAATGACAACTGGAGCAGTTTAAAAATAGAACATCAAGCAACTATGTGGCCTGCGGTGGTCATACAGAAGTGTTTCTATACACAGATGATGTCTCTTTAACAGGTTCTTTTGTGAGTTATTATATGATATTAATTGTAATCATCATATTAATATGAGCAGTATTTGCATGCTGTATTTTACTTCATGGGTTTGTTCTATATCCAAACAGTAGTTCTTAGACTTCCAATACTGTAAAGCTGTATACAATGGCTATTTGTTAGTTGAATTTCAATTTTTGCAGCAGTGCACCCTTAAGATCTTTTTTACTCGGCATACAGCATACTCAGCTCAGGTGCAGGGATTCTTCAATTGAATCCCTGCACCTGTGATGGAATGTCTATAGGTAAAATACATATTACTTTTAATGGGATAGATATTTGACCTTTTTTTATGTCTGAAACTTTATAAAGAAGCCTGTAGGGAGAATCTAAAAACCTTTTGGAAAGGTTTTCTTGTCTGTGTTTCACCCCACAATTTCCAAACTAAAATAAAATGCCTTTCTTGTTACAAACAAGCTGCCCCTCACTTATCAAACTGCCTAAACTGACAGGTGCAAGTGAACCACTCAAAAATACTGTATTGTATATTTATGTACTGTAGTTGGCATATTACATATACTTGTGAATATAATTGTTTTTATTTTAGGGAAAATAGCATGGGTGTGTGGAGCCACTTCTGTGGACTTTTCCTGCAGATCCAAGACCAGGAATGCCAATGGCGACGCAATGGAAGTTAAACCCTCTGACCTACCGTTACGCTCACAGTGCCTGTACTCAGCACAAGAGATGAGGAAACTTTTTAAATGTTCAGTTCAGACTATTTGCCTAATTTCTGTAGAAAATTCTGTTTTGGCCATACTTAACTTTAACAAACTCACTCAAAAAGTAAAAATAAGCTCACCTCCGTCCCTGTTTCAGTGCCAGACAATGTCCTTATATCCAGGAGCTGTAACACGCTAGTCTACGCAGCATCTAGCTCCGAGCATTTCTCTTCTCCTGCAGAGAGGTGCTTCTTATAGTAGAAGGGAGTTAGGATGTCACAACTCCCTTTTACTACGAGTAGTAGCTCCTCTCTGCTGTGGGGAGCAGGGATCTGTCACTGACTGACTGTGGTGATATGGCGGAAGCCAAGCGCATGCCTGGCATCCACCACTCTCTCCGGCTGTCAGTGACAGCAAGCGGTGGATGGCTCGGATTCTGTGGACACCGGCAGTGGATAAAAGGTAAGTATGGGGGGGGGGAAATAAAAATAATAACTCTTTGGAAACTCGTAAGGGGTCCATGAGAGCCCTGTACCAGTTCACAACACCACATTACCTGCCTCCCCAAAGCCCGGAGGGGGGGGGGGGGCAGAAAAGTCTGTAGCCCATTTCAGGATTTTAGCAAAGCTTGGTCAGCAAAAATCCCCAAAAATTTGGGTTTGTAACAAATCAAACTTTCCCTGAACTTCAAGTCGAATCTCAGTTCTACTGGTTGGGTTCACTCATCTCTACTCAGCACCCTATGTCTCAGTGAACTCCCTGCAGAGGATTAGCTAGGCTTTCTGGCACCCAGGGCAAAGATTCGAAATGGCACCCCCACATTTTCTCAGGCCCCCTTTGGTGCCCACCAACCTGATGCACCTGGGGCAAATGCCCCCCGATGCCCCCTAGCTACTCCCCTGGCCCCCTGCACTTCCGGCTTCCAGCCTCTAGAGGAACGTGCAGAGTATCAGCCCAAACCAAGGAATCCTTTATTCTCTATGAGCACCTCGGCCAGCTCCTGTACTCCCAGCCAGACGAAGGCTAAGAACCGCAGGGAGCCCACTGAGATGCTGGATGCTGACTACAATAGAGTCAAGTCAAGTAACAGGGTTTGTGCCATGGATGGCTTTCCTGGTCTGGGGTCTGTAGGAAACATCAATGACAGTGGACTTTCTCTTACGCATCAAGTACAGGCATTAGTGCTACATAGGCTCAAAACCCCCGTTTATTAACGTTGTATGCCAATTGCCTAATTTGATTGTAAACTGGGACAGCAGTGCATCTTCTGCCAACAAAACTTCTCTATTGCTAGGAAGCATTTACATTAGATAATGGTCTAAGAGGAAAATGCAGAGCATCTAAGATATGGGAACTACGTCAGTGCCTGTTCGCATTGCCTGAATCTTAGGGGTGATGTTATGTTAACTACATTATAGGATTTATTCAGCACAGTGAGTATTTTATTACTTAACCTATAACATTCTGTAAACACGTTTTATCATGATTTTTTTTCCTCAGCACAATGCAGCATCATATTTTGCTGTGTAAATGTTTAAAAAATTGCACAGCTAAATATTTTGCTGAATGAGGAAAAAAATTATGAGAAAAAGTGTTTACTCACTTTTGAATCAACCCTTATATAAGGAGAATGTTTTCAGCACTCCAGTCTTCCTTGTAGAGCAGTCTTCTGTGACCAACATATCCCTAGCTGTAGTAGCACATAGACTAAGGCAAGTTTGAAACTTGGGTTATTACACAGTCCCTTTGTTATACCCTAGAGGTTTAAAACACGCCAAGATAAGCAGGACAGGTAAAAGAATACTCTCAGCACATATGTAGATGAGGTTACTGGAACATACAAGATTTGCTTTAAAGCAGAATAAAACCCTTAGCGTCCGGCATCCCAAATCAGTGTGACCCCCCCCTCCCAGTTGCCTAAAAACTCATCTTTGCCCATGTATGAAGGGAACTAGGAATGCCCCCGCTCATCATTGCAGAGCTCTACCTCTAAACAGAGCCATATTGCTGATCATTAATATGCATGGCATGCAGCACTGATTATACAGAAGCCCACGCATGCACTGTAGGACCGGCGAAAGGTTTGTTTTTATGGGCAATTTGGGGGGTTTCAAATTCCCGTGCACCCCAAAGAAACTAGGCCGGGATTAGGAAAATCCTGGGTTTTGTTTTGCTTTAAACTCAACAGTCACTTGAGTGTATTGCTCAGCATAGATGAGCCAACCCCAAGACTTGGCTGTAAAAGACTATGTCAAAATGAAGAATCTTTTGACTATCCTCGGTTTTGGTCTTGCCCCCGGGGAACCCCGCTGTGTAAAAACCCCCACAATCTGACTCCCCCCTTCCCCGGTCCTACGGTGCATGTGCAGCCTTTCGTCCAATCAGCGCACTCGGATCTGCTCCCACCCCTTCTTAGAGCTCGTCTAAGGTGAGTGGATCCGAGCGTGCTAGCGGGCCCATCCTCCACTACCATATAACAAAGAGTGTGCCTGCACTGGGCATTCACAAATGCCTGGCATGGGCTTGCATCTTGCTAAAGGGATAGCGGTAATGCCATCGCTGCTCACACATGTGAATTCCCAGGCAACCGGCAGGGTTTCCCACAGCGGGGCATCCCAATTCTGGATGCCCCGGGGGAGGGCTTATATCGACTCTGGAAACTTATAGATTCCAGGGCCGTTGGAGCGTGGGTTTTGGTCAACTTTAAGTACCAAAATTATGTCCTCAACAAGCTGAGCTTATCTGTTATTTTCTTTCCTTTCCTATTTGTTTGCAGCTCTGTGTGCAGCATAAATGTGATGACATTAAACAACCATAAACAAACAAGTACATTTGCTGTATGAGGCAGGGACTGTCTGAGTTTGGCTTGATAATAGCCCAAAACGACACTCCACACTCTTGTGCTCACAGGTTTACCCCCTCCTGCTCTAACTCAGCCTTTTCAGATAAGGGGGGTCCAAATCTTGTGTTCCAGTAGCTAAAGGGTTACTGTCAGAACTCTCTCCTGGGTCTCTCATTACTGCTGGCTGATTTTTCTATGCTATGCTGCTTGACAGTGGAAAGCTTCTGGGATTTGTAGGTCGCAGCTATACTAAAGGTTTTACTCAAGGATAGGAAAGCCACTGCCACTTTAGGAACAGGACTATAAGGAACTTGGAAACAGCATGCTGATAAGTAAATCACCGGTATAGGGGCACAATCCTAACACACAGGTTAATTTTACTTTCCAGAAGAGGAAAACTCTAAGGCAGACCACCTAAAACCTTTAGAACTTTTCTTTAAATATATTGCCTGACACATGATATCCCCAACAGTAACAATAGCTCATAGCTTGAATTATGCAATGCACTCAACACCCTAACTCAAGACTTATCTCAGCTCTTTGATCCCATGATTTTTATAATAATGTGGGCTTTGGAGCCACAGCTAAAATGTAATTCTAGAACCTTTGTACAAATAGTAAAATAAATAACTTTTAAGAAGAATACAGATGTTGTATAAACAAATAGAATGTACCGTATTTTTGACCTATAAGACGCACTTATTTCCCCCCAAAAGTGGGGGGGGGGGTGTATATGCGTCTTATCGGGCGAATGTAAAAACAAAAAGCAAAACAAAAAATTAAACTTACATGTTATGGTGCAGGCCACACCCACCCGCTGCTCGGACCACACTGCCTATGGGAATGGAAAGGGGGGAATGCCACACAGCCTATAGGAATGGGAAGGGGGAATGCCACACTGCCTATGGGAATGAGAGGGGGGAATGCCACACAGCCTATGGGAATGGGAAGGGGGGAATGCCACACAGCCTATAGGAATGGGAAGGGGGAATGCCACACTGCCTATGGGAATGAGAGGGGGGAATGCCACACAGCCTATGGGAATGGGAAGGGGGGAATGCCACACAGCCTATAGGAATGGGAAGGGGGAATGCCACACTGCCTATGGGAATGAGAGGGGGGAATGCCACACAGCCTATGGGAATGGGAAGGGGGGAATGCCACACAGCCTATGGGAATGGGAAGGGGGGAATGCCACACAGCCTATGGGAATGGGAAGGGGGGAATGCCACACAGCCTATGGGAATGGGAAGGGGGGGGGATGCCACATAGCCTATTGGAATGGGAAGGGGGGAATGCCACACAGCCTATGGGAATGGGAAGGGGGGAATCCCACACAGCCTATGGGAATGGGCAGGGGGGAATGCCACACAGCCTATGGGAATGGGAAGGGGGGAATGCCACACTGCCTATGGGAATGAGATGGGGGGAAATGCCACACAGCCTATGAGAATGGGAAGGGGGGAATGCCACACAGCCTATGGGAATGGGAAGGGGGGAATGCCACAAAGCCTATGGGAATGGGAAGGGGGGGAATGCCAA
The DNA here is from genome assembly GCA_027917425.1 of Gastrophryne carolinensis. NCBI lineage: Eukaryota > Metazoa > Chordata > Amphibia > Anura > Microhylidae > Gastrophryne > Gastrophryne carolinensis. Next base: position 203,513,724 of record CM051238.1, on the reverse strand, counting down.
ACAGGCTATGGGAATGTGAAGGGGGAATGCCACACAGCCTATGGGAATGGGAAGGGGGGGATGCCACACAGCCTATGGGAATGGGAAGGGGGGAATGCCACACAGCCTATGAGAATGGAAAGGGGGAATGCCATACAGCCTATGGGAATGGGAAGGGGGGAATGCCACACATCCTATGGGAATGGGAAGGGGGGAATGCCACACAGCCTATGGGAATGGGAAGGGGGAATGCAACACAGCCTATGGGAATGGGAAGGGGGGAATGCCACACAGTTTATGGGAATGGGAAGGGGGGAATGCCACACAGCCTATGGGAATGGGAAGGGGGGAATGCCACACAGCCTGTGGGAATGGGAAGGGGGGAATGCCACACATCCTATGGTAATGGGAAGGGGGGAATGCCACACAGCCTATGGGAAGGGGGAAATGCCACACAGCCTATGGGTAGGGGGGAATGCCACACAGTTTATGGGAATGGGAAGGGGGGAATGCCACACAGCCTATGGGAATGGGAAGGGGGGAATGCCACACAGCCTATGGGAATGGGAAGGGGGGAATGCCACACAGCCTATGGGAATGGGAAGGGGGGGGGAATGCCACATAGCCTATGGGAATGGGAAGGGGGGAATGCCACACTGCCTATGGGAATGAGATGGGGGGAAATGCCACACAGCCTATGAGAATGGGAAGGGGGGAATGCCACACAGCCTATGGGAATGGGAAGGGGGGAATGCCACACAGCCTATGGGAAGGGGGGGATGCCACACAGCCTATGGGAATGGGAAGGGGGGGAATGCCAAACAGGCTATGGGAATGTGAAGGGTGAATGCCACACAGCCTATGGGAATGGGAAGGGGGGAATGCCACACAGCCTATGGGAATGGGAAGGGGGGAATGCCACACAGCCTATGAGAATGGGAAGGGGGAATGCCATACAGCCTATGGGAATGGGAAGGGGGGAATTCCACACAGCCTATGGGAATGGGAAGGGGGGAATGCCACACATCCTATGGGAATGGGAAGGGGGGAATGCCACACAGCCTATGGGAATGGGAAGGGGGAATGCCACACAGCCTATGGGAATGGGAAGGGGGGAATGCCACACAGTTTATGGGAATGGGAAGGGGGGAATGCCACACAGCCTATGGGAATGGGAAGGGGGGAATGCCACACAGCCTGTGGGAATGGGAAGGGGGGAATGCCACACATCCTATGGGAATGGGAAGGGGGGAATGCCACACAGCCTATGGGAAGGGGGAAATGCCACACAGCCTATGGGAAGGGGGGAATGCCACACAGTTTATGGGAATGGGAAGGGGGGAATGCCACACAGCCTATGGGAATGGGAAGGGGGGAATGCCACACAGCCTGTGGGAATGGGAAGGGGGGAATGCCACACAGCCTATGGGAATGGGAGGGGGGAAAGCCACACAGCCTATGGGAATGGGAAGGGGGGAATGCCACATTGCCTATGGGAAAGGGGAAGGGGGGAATGCCACACAGCCTATGGGGATGGGAAGGGGGGAATGCCACACAGCCTATGGAAATGGGTCGGGGCAAATACCACACAGCCTGTGGGAATGGGTAGGGGCAAATGCCACATAATCTATAGGAATGGGTAGGGGCAAATACCACACAGTCTATAGGAATGGGTAGGGGCAAATATCACACAGCCTATGGGAATGGGAAGGGGGGAATTCCAGACAGCCTACAGGAATGGGAAGGGGGAATGCCACACTGCCTATGGGAATGAGATGGGGGGGAATGCCACACAGCCTATGGGAAGGGGGAAAATGCCACACAGCCTATGGGAATGAGATGGGGGGAATGCCACACAGCCTATGGGAATGGGAAGGGGGAAATGCCACACAACCTATGGGAATGGGAGGGGGGAATTCCAAACAGCCTATGGGAATGGGAAGGGGGGAATGCCACACATCCTATGGGAATGGGAAGGGGCAAATGCCACACAGCCTATGGGAATGGGATGGGGGGAATGCCACACAGCCTATGGGAATGGGAAGGGGGGAATGCCACACAGCCTATGGGAATGGGTAAGGGCAAATGCCACACAGCCTATGGGAATGGGATGGGGGGAAATGCCACACAGCCTATGGGAATAGAAAGGGGCAAATGCCACACAGCCTATGGGAATGGGAAGGGGGGAATGCCACACAGCCTATGGGAATGAGTAGGGGCAAATGTCACACAGCCTATGGGAATGGGATTGGGGGATGCCACACAGCCTATGGGAATGGGAAGGGGCAAATGCCACACAGCCTATGGGAATGGGAAGGGGCAAATGCCACACAGCCTATGGGAATGAGAAGGGGACAATGCCACACAGCCTATGGGAATGGGAGGGGGGAATTCCAAACAGCCTATGGGAATGGGAAGGGGGGAAATGCCACACAGCCTATGAGAATGGGAAGGGGCAAATGCCACACTGCCTGTGTGAATGCAAAGGGGCAAATGCCACACAGCCTATGGGAATGGGATGGGTGGACGCCACACAGCCTATGGAAATGGGAAGGGGCAAATGCCACACAGCCTATGGGAATGGGATGGGGGAATGCCACACAGCCAATGGGATGGGGGGAATGCCACACAGCCAATGGTAAGGGGCAAATGCCACACAGCCTATGGGAATGGGATGGGTGGATGCCACACAGCCTATGGGAATGGGAAGGGGCAAATGTCACACAGCCTATGGGAATGGGATGGGGGGATGCCACACAGCCTATGGGAATAGGAAGGGGCAAATGCCACACAGCCTATGGGAATGGGATGGGGGGAATGCCACACATCCAAAGGGAAGGGGCAAATGCCACACAGCCTATGGGAATGGGATTGGGGGATGCCACACAGCCTATGGGAATGGAAAGGGGGGAATGCCACACACCCTATGGGACTGGGAAGGGGGGAATGCCACACAGCTTATGGGAATGAGTAGGGACAAATGCCACACAGTCTATGGGAATGGTAAGGAGGGAAATGCCACACAGCCTATGGGAATAGAATGGGACGAATGCCACACAGCCTATGAGAATGGGAAGGAGGTAATGCCACAGAGCCTATGGGAATGGGAAGGGGGGAATGCCACACAGCCTATGGGAATGAGTAGGGGCAAATATCACACAGCCTATGGGAATGTGATGGGTGGATGCCACACAGCCTATGGGAATGGGAAGGGTCAAATGCCACACAGCCTATGGGAATGGGATGGGGGGAATGACACACAGTCAATGGGAAAGGGCAAATGCCACACAGCCTATGAGAATAGGATTGGGGATGCCACTCAGCCTATGGGAATGGGCAGGGGGGAATGCCAGACAGCCTATGGGAATGGGAAGGGGGGAATGCCACACAGCCTATGGGAATGATAAGGGGGGAATGCCACACAGCCTATGGGAATGGGAAGGGGGGATGCCACACAGCCTATGGGAATGAGTAGGAGCAAATGCCACACAGCCTATGGGAATGGGATGGAGGGAAGTGCCACACAGCCTATGGGAATAGAAAGGGGTGAATGCCACACAGCCTATGGGAATGGGAAGGGGGGATGCCACACAGCCTATGGGAATGAGTAGGGGCAAATGCCACATAGCCTATGGGAATGGGATTGGGGGATGCCACACAGCCTATGGGAATGGGAAGGGTCAAATGCCACACAGCCTAAGGGAATGGGATGGGGGAATGCCACACAGTCAATGGGAAGGGGGGAATGCCACACAGCCTATGGGAATGGGAAGGGGGGAATTCCAGACAGCCTATGGGAATGGGAAGGGGGGAAATGCCACACAGCCTATGGGAAGGGGGAAATGTCACACAGCCTATGAGAATGGGAAGGGGCAAAGGCCACACAGCCTGTGGGAATGCGAAGGGGCAAATGCCACACAGCCTATGGGAATGAGATGGGGGGGTGCCACACAGGCTGTGGGAATGCGAAGGGGCAAATGCCACACAGCCTATGGGAATGGGATGGGGGAATGCCACACAACCAATGGGAAGGGGCAAATGCCACACAGCCTATGGGAATGGGATGGGGGAATGCCACACAGTCAATGGGAAGGGGGGAATGCCACACAGCCTATGGGAATGAGTAGGGGCAAATGTCACACAGCCTATGGGAATGGGATTGGGGGATGCCACACAGCCTATGGGAATGGGAAGGGGTAAATGCCACACAGCCTATGGGAATGGGATTGGGGGATGCCACACAGCCTATGGGAATGGGAAGGGGCAAATGCCACACAGCCTATGGGAATGGGAAGGGGGGAATGCCACACAGCCTATTGGAATGGGAAGGGGGTAATGCCACAGAGCCTATAGGAATGGGTAGGGGCAAATGCCACACAGCCTATGGGAATGGGATGGGGGAAATGCCAGACAGCCTATGGGAAGAGGGGAAATGCCATACAGCCTATGGGAATAGGAAGGGGCAAATGCCACACAGCCTATGGGAATGGGAAGGGGGGAATGCCACACAGCCTATGGGAATGGGTAGGGGCAAATGCCACACAGCCTATAGGAATGGGATGGGGGGAATGCCAGACAGCCTATGGGAATGGGAAGAGGGGAATGCCACACTGCCTATGGAAATGAGATAGGGGAAAATGCCACACAGCCTATGGGAATGGGAAGGGGCAAATGCTACACAGCCTATGGGAATGGGATGGGGGGAATGCCAGACAGCCTATGGGAATGGGAAGAGGGGAATGCCACACTGCCTATGGGAATGAGATGGGGGGGAATGCCACACAGCCTTTTGGGAATACGAAGGGGGATGCCACTCTGCCTGTAATTGGAGGATTCTGCACCTTGCCCATTATTTGGTTTCAGAATATTATTTTTCTTATTTTCTTCCTCCAAATCCTAGGTGCATCTTATTGGCAGGTGCGTCTTATATGGCGAATAATACAGTAGTTTCTGGAACTTATAGTTTTACAGCAGCTGGACTGCTGTGGCATTTAACCAGACCTTTAGCATCATTTAATGAAACCTTTAAAAAACTATTCCCCAGCATCTAAAATTAATATATTTTATGTTTTTATTTGCATACTTTGTTATATTATTCTTTCCTCCGCTGGGATTCAACTTTGTTCATAAGCATCACATACTAAGGAGAGGGGGGGGGGGGGGTCAGGAAAAGGACATCAATCCCAGAATTCAGAGTGGCACAGTCAGAAGACAATTCCTTTTTGCAGGCAGCCTGAGACTCCATGTGCCAACATCTTGGATGTTTGGAGGCTCAGAAATGCAGTAGATGCAGGTAGGATGATTTTTAATGTGGGTAATCTGTATGTACGGGGGGGGGATATTTAATCTTGGCCCGTGTAGCCTAGTCATGTATTTGAGCATTAGTAAAGGCACATACAGTAAATTGAGTGTATTACTCTTTCCCCAATAATCATCCTTTGAGGCATGCCATAAAATATATCCGTAGTGGATTAATTTACCCACTATGCAGCTGTAATGTTAAATGTCACAATTATATTCCTCTGACATACTAACTTGCAGACAGTCAGTGTGTCTTGCCTGTGGCCATTTTATCCAGAAAGACAAGTTTCCAGAATAGCTATTAGTTAGAAGTATATTCATGAAATACATTACAGGGATTCTGGTTTACTGCTTCACGCTGAACTTCATTTACAAACATGACAGATTCATTGGTATATCTTTCTGGTAACAAATTAAGATCATGGCTTCTAACGCAAGTAATTAAAAGATGCCGGCATTGGTTGTTCAGTACATATGGTAGGATAAAATATTGAACACAGCACAGGCAAGAATAAAACTCCTAAATATACAGTCATTGATTTACATTCCAACATGAATCATTGGTAGAGACATTATATGTATTAGCTGATTTGTAGTTTGTACGTAGATGAGTTTGTCAGCCATTAAAATGTACATACCTTCAGTGGAGACACATTTCAAGATTTGCATTCTGTGTTGCCATCTGGCAGCATATTGTGCTGTCTATTCAAACCTATGACCAAGAGTTTGTTGGATTGGCTTAAAGCAAACCTCCAGTCAAGAAAATTAAGTTTAGTCATTTGCACGCCTAAAGCCCCCCCCTCCCCCTTTGACGATCAGTGGCGTGACACACAGCTGAGCTGCAAGCTTCCTTGTGATCAGCCCCACCAGCTAGAGAGAGATGTTGAAAGGAGATAAAAATCCTTCTCTAGCTGGTTGCAATAATGTAAAACTCTACATGGCTGCATTGTGCCTGTGGAATATTGTTTCTCCACACAGGACAGGCTGTTGTCAACTTTGGAGTTTGCAATATACAACCCACACCAAAATGAGAGACACATGCGCAGACTGCAGCTGCATCCCTACAGCTGATGTGCACTCTTGAGCCTGATCTAAATGGGCAACCCAGGCACACACAGTCAGAGGGAAATGGCTGCATGAATGCTTGCTGCTCCCCCTCCATTCAGCTTTCTATGCCTTCCATCAATATGCTCTGCATAGAAAACTTAAGGATGGAGTGTCTGCCCATGCACTGTTAGGTCACTGGCAGAGTTATGAGGTCCAATCTTAAGTGGTCATTTGTACAATATTTTTTTCTTTTTTTTCCCCTCCTCCTCTCCCCTCCTAAACCTTGTTTGTGTCCCATGGCCGGGTGCGTCTTATTATATGTCCAACCATATAGCATGAAGCGGGGAGGCCGATTCATTAATAGCGCCAGGTAGCGACAGATGAGCGACTGTAGCGTGATTTTTTCAGCGCCAGCCAGTATTCGCTGTGCTTGGCCGGCGTTAGCTTGATGACAGCGACTCAGTCGGTGTGCGGTAATGTTGAATACGGGCTGGGGGGTCGCTGTTTCACAGGTTCAGCGTTGTATGTGAGCGCCTGACAACGAATGGCCAGAGCGAACGGCTAGCTTCATATTCATTAACAAATCACGCTCCGAATGTGCTGTCGCTGTCCATTCCTTGTTTAAACCCCAGAGCGCTGGCGGCGATGTGTATTAACTAGTTTTTAACCCCTAAACAACCATATTTTTTGAATGTAACATTATACATGTTTTTAGAATCATTTTGTAATATGAATACATTAATCTCAGACCTGTTAGATCAATTCTGCACAATTTTTTTAAAACATTTTTTTGTATTTAAAAATAAATCCTAACATTGCAGAAGTGGTCTCCGATTTTTTGACATTAAAAAAAAAAAAAAAAAAATTAATACCAATTAATTATGAATAATTATAGATTGCTCCATTGAAATGCATTGGACATCGCCAGGGAGCGACAGGTCATACCTGGCGCTGTGAGGGAATTTGCAGCGGCGCTGTTCGGTCCAGGCGGCTTCATGATGAATGCCGCGCTAGCCGTCGCTCTCGCCGGCGCTAGCCTCATTTTGCTTGATAAATGCGTCATTGTGACCGCCGCCGGGCGTACTTGAGTCGGTAGTCGCCGTTAGCTGCCGCTACCTGGCGCTTGTCAGACACTACCTGGCGCTATCGCTTGATGAATAAGGGCATTAGTAAATATCACAAGTCCTTATATTTTTCAATCAGACTCTTTTCAGTCACTTCCAGGTGGGTATAATCATCACCTACACTCTTATCATATCAAATGCACTTACCAGATGTTGAAATTATCAATGCATATAGAAATGAATAGTCTATCCATCAATCCTCAAATGGTCTTATATACTCATAAAAATTATTAATAATATTTCAATTTCCAAGTATACAATTCCGATCTTTCTACACGTAGCAGACTTTTATCTAAACTGTGCCCTTAAAGTGGACCAAAATCCAAAAAACAATGTAAAAAAGCCCAGAGAACTTACCTTCCGGGCACAGGTCTGGATGTTGCCACAGCTCAGTCAACCACTGCTCAACCTGCTGCTTTTGCCTGCCGATTAAGGGTTCATGTAGTGTGGTAATTTGTGCTACATGAACCAGTATAAAGCTGCAGATCACTGTCTGCAGCCACATTCTAGGAGGTCCCCAACCACAGAAGCTCCCTCCCCCCCCCCCCCTCTAGCTGCCACATGTGAGGTGAAAGCCGCATCCGGGAGGATTGTGGGATACATACTCCCGGGTGTAGCAAAAAAACAAAAATGACTTTCAGCCCACTTTAATCAGAGAAATTTTCCTAAAAACATTTCACTCCTGTACACAGAGTCAGAAAAATAAAAGCACAGAGAAGACCATAACATAATCCATTTAAATTTAAAGAACAAGAAAGGCACTTACAAAACATCCACTTGAAAAATAGCATATTACACAAACTAAGTAGCTAGAACTTTCCAACATCTCACCATCCCTTAGGCTGTCAAATGAAGTGAGATCTGAGGATGTGTGCTAAAAGTGCATTTAAAGGCTGGCACTTCAGCAGTGTTGACGCGTTTCGCTATAAAAACTTTAACCAGGCGGCTATGTAGATGCCAGTAACCTATATAAATAAATTTAAAACAGCAAGTATTACCTTAATTTAAAAATAAAAGTGTCAGGTCTTAAATCCCACCAATCACCTAGTAAATGTAATTATCTTCAATGGTGCATGCATGGCCTCCCGCCCAATCAGCTTCTACAGCCGTGCATATTGAGTTCTTTAAGAGGTCCGCCTCTGCCAGTGGGGGAGGTAGTGGCAGCAGGAAGTAGTGTTGTTTAAAAATAGGAAGGATAAAACAACTTACCAAAATGGCAAAACCTCCCTTGTAAAATGTTAACTGCCTGTCTGTTCAAGCGACAATTTAAATTAAAACACCTCTCACATGCCCATCCCATTCCCCATTTCTCTGCTTTTTGGTAGTCTTACCCATGCAATGTTCTCTCCCTTGAGGAGCTTAAACTCCAACTGCAAGTGTTTCACCAATTGGAGCAGCGAGGAGTGTTTGAAAGATCAGACACCATGCTGTGGCATGTGGCAGGACAGCTGAAGGAATGAGAGGCAGCATGAGAGTTCCTTTTTATGGTGCATTACATGAGACATTCAAATATTACATGTCTGTAAGGTCAGCTAATACAAAGAATAAAGCTGAGTATACCTTGTAATGTGACGCTTCCTTTTGTTTACACAGTCTACGTGCTGGAAGCGGTAAGAACAATTATATGGCTGTCTACCAAGAGCTGCAAAGTCTTGTAATCTTCCTTTGTCTTGAATATATTTTCTCTAGTTATTTCTTATGTTACTGAAAGTATTGTGTGGAAGTGAGAAAAATATGTAATGAGGGCGTCTGTATTTTTGGTCTGCCCTAGATACGTGTCCATGTGTGACTTTGAGTTAATAACATCCCAGTTACAAGTGATTTGTTTTTGACTGACAGACACCTTGTGACAGTTATTTATTGAGCTGATAATCTCTACATCACCTGTGCATAGCAGTAATTAGAAAATACTGTGACCCTGGCGCATTTGCAGTGTTATTTTTGAGAGAAACCTCCTGTAGGCAGGTGTGGGAAAATGCTGCAATGTAAGAGTGCTTTAAACAAAATAGAAGTGTTAATAGTTTTTTATTGATCAATTAGCAAAATGGAACATGGGAAATAAAATCTAAATCAAACCAGTATTTGGTGTGACAGCCCTTTGCTTCTAAAACTGCATCAAGTCAGGAATTTTGTAAGAATATTGTCAGCTGTGTGGTTAACAATTATACCAAACTGATTTTTGTTATGTACAGATACAACATTTCTAAGAGGTATAAAACTTGTGCTGCCTCGTTTGTCTTGCACCCAACATACTTTAATGCCAGGAGCTTCATTACAGTGCCCTGCTGTTACATTGTAATAAGCGGGGCATCCTGCTTTACATTATAACAAATTCTGCTGCATAGCTCAGCTCCAGGCTCAGTTTGATTCCCCCCCAGAATGCCATCTCTGAAAGGTTGAAACAGTCTTTAACTGTAACAAAAGCCGTGTATGTGGTTTTAAACTGTGTGGGGAGCAGCTAAACTGCTGCAAAGGTCACCTATTAGAAGTCAATGTTACATGGCATACATCAGCATCAGCAAGTGCCCCTCGAAAAGGTTTCAAAACAGACTGGGGATTCAAGATGTGCTGGTTTTCATGCAGCACAACAGGAAATGTTAAACAACATATACCTAGTGGGTGGCCAAGGAAACTTAATGCAGCAAATCAAAGTCACATCATGCTTAGTTATCTTTATAGCAGCCCAAAAGTCAAAAAAATAAAATTGCTCCCCTAAAGCCCCCCTCTACCAAAACCTATTTGAGAGGACTCCATGCAGATGTTCTGGAATAACAGACCAATTATTTGCTGCAGAACTGTATGGGAGCGGCCATCTTGTCACACACATAAACATAAAGGGAGAACTGTGCTGGCAGCAGCCCACACCACACTGAGAGAGATAAATGCCTCAGAAACACGGGCAGCTTGTGTATAAACACATACACACTGAATAACCAGCTGTTAGAGGGATTGTGTATGTGTGTGAGGGGAAAGCTGCAACAATGTTTCTTTATCACTGTTGACAGCAGAATTTGGATTTAACGCACCATTCAGTCAGTGTAAACATATGTATCTTCTAAAATGTTACAATTCAGCTGATGGATTTCTACTAGAAATAAAGGAGGATTGCACTGATATGTGAGGCAATTTTGACTGTGGGATTGGGTTGGTATCATGTGTATGGCAAGATGGCGGCTCATGCAGTTATGCAGCATATAATCTGCCTGCATGCGCAAAGACATACTAACTGGTGTACAGAAAATTGCTGCTTTGAAGGCAAAGCGCGGTTACACCAAATAGTGACTTGATTTAGCTTTTTATCATGTTCATTCACGTTGCAGTTTTTTAATAAAAATAATGTTTGAAAGAATTCTTTTTTGCACATGCTGTGAACTTGTGCATATGCATATGTGCATAATATTTGGCATTTAAACTGGTAACTGTATAAAATAGTAAGCTTTAAGCAATCATTCAGTGCTTAAGCATGCTCTACTAGTTTATCCATTAAATTTGCTCCTCTGATAGAGACTTGGTCAAAGCATAGACTGTAGCCAGAAGTCAATAGAGCCATGGGATTGAAACATCAAGATTCAGTGAGATACTGTAACTTTAGCAAAAGTCTTCTCTTGATGCCTGCTATGCGCTACAGCTGTCTGACAGCTACAAAATCAATTTAGGTTAGCGTTAAGTACAATATAAAGCCAATTCATCCGGGGGGTGGGTCAAAGAACTATTATGGTATTGGCTTTTGTTTTCCCTCTGTAATTACAGTATTTATGCTCTAGCTCATCTAAGCTAAAGGCATAATGGCACTTAACCTACTTAAACCCAGACAGTTCTCATATTCTTCCTATTTGTTTGTGTGTGTGTGTGTGTGTGTGTGTGTGTGTGTGTGTGTGTGTGTGTGTATATATATATATATATATATATAATTTTTTCCCCAAACTCACTAGTCTGCAGTTTATAGAGAGGCAGTTTTGCAGCTTTGTAAAGAATAAAATGTTTCCCCTGGAGCAGAGTAACTGTAGAAATGTTATTTTTGTTTCAATGACCTCCCCTTAAACACCAGGCTCTGCTGTGTTTCCTTTTGACTAAAATCACTGAGCTTTTTCCATGTTTCACAGCAGACTACATCACGAGCAGTTAATGAAAGCAATGATTCAGAGACTATTAAAGGATTTGTTTCAGTGGAGTTATCGTTTAAATGTTGCATCAAGCATTAAAGTAAATGGAAAGCATTCTGTGGCTTGGCTGACATTTCAATAACTGGTCAGTGAAAAAGAGATGTTCTAATCTGGATTCTCACCGTGCGTAGATTAAACAGAGATCTGACAAGCGTAAAAACAAATTAAGTTCCTTGGAGTAAAGAGCTATTTATACCTAACTTCATAAGTGCTACTGTAACAATAACTGCAGTAGATGGACAGTTTGTTTTCCCTTCAACGTGAAGCATTTACTTTGTATCCCAATTTCTGCTTGGAATGCAGTCAGTTTCCAGTTCTCTTTGATGTGCAGGGTTTTTATGCACACTACAAAGATTTCTGCAGGTGATGGAAGATCTGCCTTATAACTGTGACTGGTTCTATTCTATTCACTCAAGGTCTGAGTGATTGATGTACTTTGGATGTAACAATCTTCTTCATGCTCTTCACTTATGGAATATCCTTTACATCCTTTCTTTGCTGTCAAATGCAGCTTTTGCACATGATGGTCAGCTATGAACAAAGATGCTTCAGCTTTGGGTAGTTATTGGTAAGATATACTGTATACTGTACACTGTTTCAGAGATTTTCAGCCAACTGGTACTGCCATAAGTATGAAAAATGTATATGTAATATTATATTTTGTGACTTGGAATAAATAATTTGGCAAAGAGACTTGATTGCTTAATTGTAAATCTGTCAAACACCTAAAGATGTTTGCAATATTTTAGGTTTAAAGTGGACCAACACCCAGGATTTTGACTATCCTGGGTCTTGGTCCACTTCGGTGGGGCACCCCCGATCGGGGTGCCCCGCTGTGTGAAACCCCCCCGAGCCCCACGAAAAACTCACCTCTCCCCGCTCCCAGCACCGACGGACAAGCGATTTGACAGCCGCTTGTCCGTGGCTCCTCCGCCGCCGCCTCCCGCGCGTCCCTCTTGACGCGCGCGCCGCCGCGCCGGCCATTCCCAGACGGCCGGCGCGGGGGCGCACACGCCTAGAGGGGCGCGAGGGAGGCGGCGGCGGCCGAAACTAAGGTAAGGGGGTTTGGGGGTTTTGGGGGGGTTTCACCCCGTGGGACATCCCGATCTCGGATGTCCCGCGGGGAGGGAGGTGATCGGACCGAGGGTGATGGTCCACTTTAAGTTTCTTAGCTCATATTTTACATTTTCAGTAGGTATTATTTTGACCCGGTTGTAAACATACAACCTCACTTTCTGTCCGCAATGAAGTAAGTCTCTCCAAAAATGTTTTGTTTGAAGTTGAATGTTGAAATACAGTCATTGAACCCAATGATGTCTATCAACACATGAGGTTTTAGGTGGAAGCCAAGTATGTATTAGACTTTCCATGGTAGTTATTGACAGCTAATACCCTCATTTATGTAAAATTGCAATGTGTATACAAAATTATTTTTTATTTGTAGATGTACCCGTGGGATTGTGGTTTCAACAGGCAGCGCAAATGACTCTGTAACAAGATGTATAGCTCCAATAAAAAGGCTGCCCCTCCACACCAATCCAACAGCTATAAAACTCCATAGCATGTAATGCTGGCTATATATATGCACATCCACAATACCAGCTTTTGTAGTATAGTATTTGGACTTTTTTATTACTCAAATATTAAATGAAGTAGATACATCCAGAAACTAGCCATAGCTCTGTAACAAGGTAAGTCTTATGTTTCCATACATTTGGCCAGAGGTCTGCATTAAAAGAACAGTGGTAAACTAGTGTGTGTGTGTGTGTGTGTGTGTGTGTGTGTGTGTGTGTGTGTTTGTGTGTGTGTGTACGTGTGTGTACATTTTTAAGTCTACTTTTTTTTTATTTTGTTTTTTATTTTTTTTTTATATGAGGCCGTTCCTTCATTAAACTATTAATCCCCCCAACTGGCCTCACTTATACTATTAAGGGAGGGAGCAGTCTCATGCAACTGTGCACATGATGCAGGCGATCACTTAGCCTTGCTTTTTGGTGGCAGCGGCTACTCCAGGACCGTAAATTACAGTAAAGATTATGAACTTATGAACTATTTTATGAACTATTACAGTTCCTGTCAAGTTATAATATTTTCTTTTTCATTGTTTTTCATAAAACAAGATATTTCCTGTGTTGCTATTTTTCTGCTTTTCAAACTTCCGCACTGTTTTTAATTAATTCTCGTCTACATGGTTGTTATTTGGAGTATTGCAATGTTCTTAAATATTCGTGCTATTACTTGATGTATTCATTGATTAGAGCATTGCAAGATTTGTACCATGACTGTTCCCTTGGATGAAAAGTATATTGATGAATTTAGGAAGGCTATAAGTACATCTAAAATCTTATTGGCATATGTTATATGTTATATGTTATATATGTATATATGTTAAGCAGATCTAGTACGGCATAAGGGCTGGTAACAGAGGGGCATGCGGGTTAGCAATAGATGAAAGGGGGCAGAAGTGCTTGGGGTGAATTTTGATGTGGCAAACATAAGTGCTGTGTAGTATTTGTGGTGGATTAATTAAAATATAATCAAATAGATACACAATGCCCTGGACCAGTGTTTCCAACCCAGTGGTACACATGATTCAATGAAGGGGAATACTTTACTGATCTGTTCCTAACTCAGTCTGCTGCCATCTTTAAGTAAGCCAAGCATGATTTTCTCTGTAAATGCAAAACCATTTCACCATTTCATGACCACAGCTCTATGTGGGTCGTTATGCACTTTATTATCTATTTTTGGGGTTTTTAATACGGTTTGAGATAATTAGAAAATGGAAAAACATTTGAGGACCCCTGCCCTAGACTTTTTATCCCTACAGCATATCAGTAAACAGGCTCTCAATACACCAGGAACTGCTATACCAAAGGAACTCTAGAAAGTCTGATCAGCTACTTTAGAATGTTATGAAGCGTATGGCAGGAATGATGGTAACATTTAGAAAAGGTATAAATTGCACTTGTCAAATTGATGTCTCCAAAAGAAATAAAGACAAGTGGGGAATGCAAATGCAACTGTAATAAAACAACCTTGTTTTATAACTGCATTCATAAAGCTGTAAATTGTCTTTTTATACCATGCCTTTTGCTTTATGCTGAACACAAGTCTTTGTTACGGATCAACACTTTCTCTTTCACATATTTTAAGTCTAATTTTATGGTTGTGAAATAAGGTAGGGAAATGAGAGGCCTTCTACCTGAATGTAGTATAGAAAAGTATTCCTAATACCTTTTTTGCTTTTAAATAACTAATAATTGATGCATCGCCACATATGCAATTTACCGAAGCCATACTTATGCAGAGTGCATGTGGTTTTAGCATTTTATTCTCCAGATTTTGATACTTTGCATAATGTACACTGTATTACATCCTTTGTGGTCAGTTGATTAAATGCTGCTGTGTAATAGCTTTGTGCACACAATTTATATATAGAAAAGAGGCAAAACAAGCATTCAGATAGAATTTTTTAAGATGCTACAGAAGCAACATCATTACACTGTCAGAATAACTGAAAAGCAGAGGTTGCTAATCAATTGGCTGATTTAAAGCAGAAGTCCAGCCTAAAAAAAAATAACATTCTCCTGAATCCAGCCCTATTATTAGCACTTCACTTCACTGCCATCTTGGCTAAGCTGCACAGAGCGGCATCCCCAACTGGTAATGTGCATATCTACACACAAAAAAAACCCTACGTTTAAAAAATAAGTTGGGTTTAAGCTGTCCTAAGGACAAGAGGTATTAAGAGGTTTTCTGCTATCTTGCTTACTTGATCCTAATACTTTGTATTTGGGTTTTGCTGTTGCTGCTTTTTTGATGTGTGTTTATATGGTTCTATAAGCTGAACGACCCTCTTGCTGACTGAAATGAGAGTCTCTATGTGATTGTATATGTATCATCAATTGCACTACACTGCACTCAGCTGCCCATTACTCACTCTTGCTATTGAACCCTGTAATGAGGATTGAACCACCAGGTGGTGACTTTTTGTGCAGCACTTTATATTATGTAATTGTCCATTCTTGTTTTTGTAACAAACAATGCAATAATATTTGGCATTACAATATAGTGGTTGAGTTGTCTCACTCTCTATAAATGGTGTTCTCCTGGCCTCATTAAAGTTAAAGGATGGGGAGGCACATGCACAGAGCAGGGTGATGCCACTCTGTCTAGCCTTACCAATTGTCAGTGTACAGGGCTAGAAATGCAACTGCATTGCAGGTTCCAGGTAAGGCATTTTTTCTCTTACCCCTCTCCCTTGGCACCAGGATGGGGGCTTTTATATAGAGTATATATATAGTACATATATAGGAATTTGGCTTTATATTATCCCTTAGATTTTAGTTGTGTCAAAAGTACAGTAAGCAACAAAGGAGCCTGTGACACATGCACACCATAAAATGTTATATATGGATATGTATATATTGTATCACTAACTTTTGTACCATTCTTTGAAGCCTGGGGTTTACCAGCATGAAGACATGTAAGTAGCCATCTTGGTCCTCCTCATGGGCTGGCTGGGCCAGGCAGCTGCTCCTATCCTGCACTTAGTCTTTAGTGTCTTTGGCAAATGAGTTATGTTATGAGACAAGTTGAAGTATCCATGGACCAGTTGGCCATTCTTACAAAGCTTTGCCAAAGATTCCTGCCACTGTTGTGCAGTTGGTCATTTTTTTAGAGGGCTTTTCTTGCCATTTTTGTACACCTCTTTTGTTCAATACTCCACTTTGGAAGCTCACAGTTTACATTACTTTTTAAAGCTTAGTATGCTACAATGGATGAGCATGTGTTTCTTTCCCAGTCTAATAGTAACAAGCTCAACAAAAACTATAGAAGAAATTATGTCATATCCCCAGAGATTGCAAATTCCCGCTGCTACTTTTCCCCTCTTCATTTTCAAATTCTATAACAAAAATGTAAAAAAAAATATTTTTCTCTTCCATTTTACTTCATATCATCAGAGGAATTCAGACAAGATTGGGTTAACTCTTTGGTTATTGGGTGTGGACTGCAAGAACAAAGGTGTGGTTCCTCCTAGCCTATATACTTCCGGCAGACTTCCTACCATCCAGTTTCATTCTTGCAGTTCGAACTGGACTGCAAGGTGTGCTGTAAGTTCCTCTCTCTGTTCATTTTTTTTGTTTTTAAGGTTTTTATCTTGGAAGCGCTGTCTTCCTGACTCTTATGTCTCTCTGACTTGGATTAACCCACAATGCCTCCTCTGCTATGCTGTATGCAGAGGATCAGGATGGTAAAGGTAAGCGCCAGGGTCTTAGGGCGCTTCAGGGGTGTCACTTTTGTTTTTTAAGAAGTGGTCACTCCTGGGCTGCTAGAAGAGTCAGACACAGGTTTCTGTCTGGTGAGTCTGATTGGGGGAACCAGGGAAATAATTTCCCTCTTGTATTGCTTTTCCCATTCACTGTGTATTGGTGTATTTTACTTTAACATTTTGAATTTCATGCCCTTTAAGATGGGGCAGAGCAAAGGCGGCAAGGAAAGACAGAAAGCTTTCTTCCGCCGGTGCAGCAAGGGAAGCGATGCATCGTGCGCTGCCTGTGATTCTCTTTTCGGCTTGGCTAAGTGTTTAGCAACGCAGCTGCGTCGGTACTTCCTCCGGTAGTGGGGTCGTTTTTTTTGCCCGCCGCCTCTGTATGATTTTCGGCTAGGCTGAGCACCTAGCACCGTCGGCACCCCCTGTTCTCTTCCGGCTTACAGCGCTGCTTCTTCCCCGCAAGAGGGGTTGTTTCTTCGACCGCCGCCTCTAGATGATTTTCGGCTAGGCTGAGAGCTGAGAGCCTACCACCGAAGAAGCCGTGGGTTCTCCTCCAGCTTACAGTTATATTCCGGCCTTCGCCGGACACAGGGGCTACTCCAAGGGGACTACCGGCAGCAGGGACACTTCCCATGCAGCAGTAGGTCTGCTTCCCAAGCTGCGCCTGCATGCGGCTTTCAAGCCAGCTTTCATTTTTTGTTGTATTTATTAATGCTATTACTAATATGGATATTATTATTAGTACTTTAAGTGAAATTATTATTATTGAAATTATTATTATTAATGAGATTGATATTTTATCAATGCTTTCTTAATCATTTTGTCTTGTAGATTGTGGAATTGGGAAAGCAATGATTGGTGTGGTTCACCCCTAAGGTCTCGGAGTAGTCACTTGTGACTATCGAGTCATGTTATATACTTTGGTTTTAGACTATTTTCTCCATGACGGAGGCATCTGGGGTAAGCGAATCTGATCCTTAGCAGACAGGTTCACCCCATGTCCAGTATGCTTGAAAGTGGCACTGGATAAGGATCGCAAGGTGTACTGAGGTTGTGCAACAATAGTAGTTGCTGAATATGGAACACAGTTGTCTCCGGCAAAGGTCCAGACCCCTGTGGCTGGGCCCTCGGACACTAGGGTTCCTCGGTAGCTCAGCCTGGTGAGGATAACCAGGCTAATAATGTTCTCCATGAGATTAAGGAGAGATTGGATAATTTAGAGAGTCGTTCAGAATGATAAAACCCCAAGGAAAGCTTCAGTGAAAAGGAAGCATTTAATGGCCTCTGATATGAAAGATGATATCTGTGCTATAGTCTGCCAGGAGAAGTTATCAGAGGGCGGACTTTCTTCCTATAGGGAAGGAAGTGACTCGGATTCATGGTCATCTATAAAAGGTGGCTCTCAGGTTAGAATACAGATGGAGAATCTGATTAGTTCCATCTCAGAGAGATTTGGAACATTTTGGGCCCAGAATCCCCAAGAAAGAAGAAGGGGGATTTGTTTAAACCAGAGAAACAGAAGCAGGTTTTTCCTGTGTAAACACATTATTCTAATCTTATCCAGAAGGAATGGCAAGAGCCGGATAGTCTTCCGCCTCTTCCTAAAGGATTAGATACCAAGTACCAAGTCCACTAATCTTCCAAAGGGAAGGGTTTTTTCCTTTTTCTCGCAGGTCTTTGGATCCTCAGCCCTTTCGTGGGGATAGAGTTCCTACTTCTTTGGGATACTGAAGGGAATTTTGGAGGAGACCAGTGTCTCAGGAAAGGCTAAGAGGATTCAGGCAGAACAAGGAAAAATCTATTTCAAAGCCCTCTCAGGTATGAAGGGACAGTTTTATCATGTAATTTACTTTAGAGTGAGTAATTATCGCTTAGTGTAATTTAGATTTTTTAGATTTGTAAGATTCATTTCTGAAGAGTAAGCTAAAAGGTATTTTGTTTGGTATAGACTATCTGTCTTTAAGGATATAGGTTAATACCTGGGATCCCACCCTGAAGTAAAGGTACTGCTTTTGGAGGTCCCAATCGTATCTGAATTCCTCTGATGACATTAAGTAAAATGATAGGGAAGAGATAATTCTGTGATACTCACCTGTAGAATTGATTTCTCTTCCATTATTACTTCAGGGCATCAGACCCTCCCTGTCTGCTAGGTTACTATAATCCATTCCTTGGATGCCTAAGTCCTAGTGGAGGTTGTCTATATGTAAATAGTTGATCAGCATCAAAAAAAGAAAAAAAAAAGAAAAAAAGGTAAACGGAGAGAGAGGTAGAGGAGCCTTGTTTCTTGTCTCCTCTTTTGTCTTCAACAAAAGATATAGGAATGCCTCTTGGGCATCAGTTAAATTGGATGGCAGGAAGTCAGCCATAGGCCGGGAGGAACCACACCTTTGCACACGTTCTTGCAGTCCACGCCCAATGACCAAGGCGTCAACCCAATCGTGTCTGAATTCCTCTGATGCCTTGAAATAATAATGGAAGAGAAATCAATTCTACAGGTGAGTATCACAGAATTATCTTTTTCGTATGGAAAATATAGCTTGCTTATTTATTTGCTAGATGCCTGCTTGTACTGTACATGTACTGTTCTGAAACAGGAATTCTAATGTTGCAAAAACTAGCATAGCCAGTAAGCTGCTTTCAACAGCCTGACTCTCCTTTTTTTGCTGAATTTCATAGCGCGGATAGTACCTGACTGATTACAAATACATATGTATATGTGTGTTTTTGGTTTTAATAACTCATGTTTAATAGGCCAATGGTATTTTTTGCATTTAAAGTCCTATACCGATAATGTAATGCTTCTGAAATTTCAATTTCCAAGTTCAAGATATGTGAATTCAAAGTCTGTAAATAATGCAGCATATCTCCACATATTTACCATAAATTGTCTGGATTTAATTGGAAACTGGGATGTGCCATCAAAACCAAGGCTGCACTAATTGGCCTTCTTTCACGCATGTCAACAATATAAATGTATTTTAATATACTTATTTTATTTATGTTTGTGGGAATTATAACTTAATTCTCAATGCTATTAATATATACATCCGGAGATGAGGGCTGCATATTAAATATGATTGGTACTGATAACAAAAATAATGACACATACAATAAAGCCATGTAAATGAATGGAACTTTAAGAAGGATTCAAAGGAGCTTCTTTCACTCAGCAAAACCCCTTACACATGTGATTGGGCATTTCTACAAATGAGATTCAAATAATTTTTAATTAACTAAACTAAATAAAATCACAAAAAAATAAACCTCTCCAAATTAGTTTGAGCTCCTCACGGATTGCTATAATGCCCAAATGTATACAGTATATCTACCTCATTAAAAATAATCTGCAACTCACCTGAATTGCCTTATGTGTGCAGTAAATCTATAAAAAATGCATACCTATATGTCCATATGCATATTTTTTCTGTGGCCTGTGTACTGCAAAATCAAAACCCGTAACAATACAGCACATTTGTATAAGGAAGAGTGGCTGATAAATGATACATCAAGAAATGCTGTCATCCATAAAATCATAATGGTGGGTAGGCTTCACATAATTCATTTTCAAATGTTGTCTTCACACAGTAAAGTAGAACACACAAAGCAATCTCTGATAGACCAGTTTACATGATGCTTCTGTACATGTACCATTACTCATCTCCACTTCAGCTGCTTATCGATGCTGCAGCCTTTCAAAACACGGTAAGTTATCTTCCAGGTAAACAGATATATCCTTAGCCATCTGCTTCTAGCAAACACATCTTAACATGAGCTGCCTTTTACTTTTATCTATCCCTCTTCATAGTCCAACATGTGTAGCTAAGCAAACCCCTAGCAATAAACCTTACTGGTATTATGATCTTCCTGACTAAATCTGATGGAAATGCAGTAGAAAGAGAGGTACGGGATAGATATAAATAGTACTGTTTGTGACCTGCCTCTTGGCATCCAAAGCAGTTCATTCGGTATGGTCATGCCACAGTCATGATCCCAATATAACCTGAGAGTGTTACTATCCTGAGTTTTGTCCCTCCTGCCTGGGGCATCCCCTTTTGGGATATCCTTCTGTGTGTATCCCCTAGATTGTCTGTAAACTCACCTTCCTGCCCCGGTGTGTGCATGCACCATGGAATTGGCAAAAAGGTGAGTTTTTCAGGAGATATAAATTGGGGCTCCCAAATAGGGATGCCCTACAAAGAGGGAGTTCACTGGTCCTAGACTATTATAGACAGTAGGCTGGTGGTTGCTTTTCTTTAACAATTGCTACTGTAAAACTATTCGCAACAAGCTTGTGATCTTCTTGCTATTGTGGGAATAAAAGAGGCAAGTTTGCTTGGCACAGCTTCTTCTTGTGCTTCATCATGGGAACAAAGGTGAGTGAAGCTGTGGGCCTGCAAGGGGTTGAGACAATGGACAATGAGGTAAGTATAGGCTTTATTTTCTCTAGCCATTTTCCATCGCAGCACTGCTTAGAGGGTTTCATCCATAAGGAATCACACAACAATTGGGATAGGTTTCCTGTTACTAAATAGTATGGAATTTAACCCTGAAGAAGTGGCCTGCTATATGGGGCCACGGAACGTGTGGGACTCTTATCTCCCTACTGAACTGAACTGATATTTACTCAGGGTCTCAGTGGTGCGGTGGGTGTATACCACCTTGTGTAGTGGTTATTGGAGCCACATTTCTTGTAGATAGTATGAATTTAAACTTGTGATTCAAGCATCTTTATGCATGGTTATGGATTGAACTAAGGTTTCATCTGCAAGTGGAAGTCCAGTTTCAAAAATGTAGCAATTTATTTTTACACCGGACAGATGCTTCTGCACAATTACATTTACAGTGAGAAATTACAGTTAAGATCGAAAAACAAGAGGTACTCTACATTTACCTGAACACACCTACTAGGTGGACCCCAAAATAGAGTTTGCATGAGAAGATGTGAAAAAAAAATGCATTGACATTTTTGGATAGTCTGGTAACTAGAGATGAGCGAACTTTTGAAAAATTCGATTCAACTGATTCGGCGAATTTTCCGACAAAAAACGTTTCGACACCAATTTATTCGCGACAAATCGCTATTAAAAATGACTATTTCTGAGCCTCCTAGAGCCTCAATAGGATTGTAAACCATTCTGCCTTGCTGTAACACGCATAGGATGCGTGCTGCGTTAGTGAAATAATACTGTAAATAATTATCACATGCAGATCAGAGGCATCGCTAATAGAATCGCAGAGCGGCACAATTGACAAGAGTTGAAGTGGCATCACTATGAGGGGGCCCCTATAGTGCCTGAAAAACACACTCTGGAGCTGGCAGCAGTAGGAGCCCAAAAATTAGCTGAATCACATCCTGGAGTTGCAAGCAGCAGCAGGAGCCCAAACATTGCTTTAAAGAGACAGTGGAGTTGGCTGCAGGAGGCCAAAAATTGGATGAATCACACCCTGGAGTGGCAAGCAGCAGCAGCAGCAGCAGGAGCTCAAACATTGCTTTAAAGAGACTCTGGAGTTGGCAGCAGGAGGCCAAAAATTGGATGAATCACACCCTGGAGTTGCAAGCAGCAGCAGCAGCAGCAGCAGCAGGAGCCCAAACATTGCTTGAAAGAGACACTGGAGTTGGCAGCAGGAGCCAAAAAAATTGGCTGGATCACACCCTGGAGTTGCAAGCAGCAGCAGGAGCCCAAACATAGCTTGAAAGAGACACTGGAGTTGGCAGCAGGAGCCCAAAAATTGGATGAATCACACCCTGGAGTTGCAAGCAGCAGCAGGAGCACAAACATTGCTTTAAAGAGACACTGGAGTTGGCTGCAGGAGGCCAAAAATTGGATGAATCACACCCTGGAGTTGCAAGCAGCAGCAGCAGGAGCCCAAACATTGCTTGAAAGAGATACTGGACTTAGCTGCGGGAGCCCAAAAATTGGATGAATCACACCCTGGAGTTGCAAGCAGCAGCAGGAGCCCAAACATTGCTTTAAAGATACACTAGAGTTGGCAGCAGGAGCCCAAACATTGAATGAATCACACCCTGGAGTTGCAAGCAGCAGCAGGAGCCCAAACATAGCTTGAAAGAGACACTGGAGTTGGCAGCAGGAGCCCAAAAATTGGCTGAATCACACCCTGGAGTTGCAAGCAGGAGCCCAAACATTGCGTGAAAGAGACACTGGATTTGGCAGAAGGAGCCCAAAAATTGGATGCATCACACGCTGGAGTTGCAAGCAGCAGCCCAAACATTACTTTAAAGAGACACTGGAGTTGGCAGCATCCTCCTCACTAAAGAGTGGAGCTGAACCCAAAGCATAGGATATGTCGCTGGGGGAGGGAACGGCGTAGGACAGAGGCAATGGGAGGACAGGGACTGCTCTCGGGGCATGCCAACTCAGGGTTGTGTCAGAGGAACCTACCGACCCTAGACTGGGGGTCTCAGATGTAACTTGTGATGATGTGGATGACCGGGTTAACCAATCTACCATGGCAGATGCGTTAGTGGTGGAGACACAACCGCTAGCAGATACTGGCAGATCAGGTCTCTGACCGTGACTCCTGCTGCCACTCACCCCTAGTCTGCTGCAACCTCTGCCTGTTAAATCTTGGCCTCTGACACTCCTCTTTGAATATCCTGGCACTTGTCTGCCTGACATTTTTATGTATTTGAAATGCGCAATAGGTACTTTAAAAAATGTGTTTACTTTAAAAAGCAGAAGCTAAATAAAGTGAGGAACTGCTTCTCTGCACCAGTTACTATGAAAATTGGCAATATGGGATACCCTGCGGCCTTGTGTTTTGACAGCAGGACAAAAACCAATTCAAAATGCAATAGCTTAATAAAGCTGAGGCTGAACAAGCTTATTTAGTATAACAGATAGGGTGCAATGTGGTGGTTTGGGATACCCTGCGGCCTGGTGTTTTGACAGCAGGACAAAAACCAATTCAAAATGCAATAGCTTGATTAAGCTGAGGATGAACAAGGGTATTTAGTATAACAGATAGGATGCTATGTGCAGGTTTGGGATACCCTGCGGCCTGGTGTTTTGACAGCAGGACAAAAACCAATTCAAAATGCAATAGCTTAATTAAAATGAGGCTGAACAAAGCTTATTTAGTATAACAGATAGGGTGACATGTGCTGGTTTGGGATGCCCATGTGGGCTGGTGTATTTAAAGCAGACAAAAAACAATTCAAAATGCTATAGCTGAATTAAAATGAGGCTGAACAACGCTTATTTAGTATAACAGATAGGGTGCTACGTGCAGGTTTGGGATACCCTGCGGCCTAGTGTTTTGGCAGCAGACCAAAAACCAATTCAAAATGCAATAGCTTGATTAAGCTGAGGATGAACAACGCTTATTTAGTATAACAGGGTGCTACGTGCAGGTTTGGGATATCCTGCGGCCTAGTGTTTTGGCAGCAGACCAAAAACCAATTCAAAATGCAATAGCTTGATTAAGCTGAGGATGAACAACACTTATTTAGTATAACAGATAGGATGCTACGTGCAGGTTTGGGATACCCTGCGGCCTAGTGTTTTGGCAGCAGACCAAAAACCAATTCAAAATGCAATGGCTTGATTAAGCTGAGGATGAACAACGCTTATTTAGTATAACAGGGTGCTACATGCAGGTTTGGGATACCCTGCGGCCTAGTGTTTTGGCAGCAGACCAAAAACCAATTCAAAATGCAATAGCTTGATTAAGTTGAGGATGAACAACTCTTATTTAGTATAACAGATAGGGTGACATGTGCTGGTTTGGGATGCCCATGTGGGCTGGTGTATTTAAACCAGACAAAAACCAATTCAAAATGCAATAGCTTGATTAAAATGAGGCTGAACACCGCTTATTTAGTATAACAGATAGGGTGACATGTGCTGGTTTGGGATGCCCATGTGGGCTGGTGTATTTAAACCAGACAAAAACCAATTCAAAATGCAATATCTTTATGAGAAATAGCCTTTAAAAGCTGCTTTAGTGTAACAGATAGGGTCAAATGTGCTGAAATAGGATGCACATGTGGGCTGGGGTTTTTACAGCAGACACAAAAAAAATGTAAACTAATCGAGTTATAAGAAATGCTTGTGTGTAACAGATAGGGTTAAATATGCCACTGCCAACATGGCATGCACAGTGGCAAGGACGTTTTACAGCACAAAAAAAAGCAATTTAAAACTGATCTGGCAAATGAAGTGAAATGAAAATAGAAAAAAGCTTTCCCTGTCACTTTCTCTGCTGTCCCTGCCTCGATCTTTCCCTATCTTTCCCTGGTTCTGTCTGGCACTCTGTGGGTCTCCCTGACTCTCTCTTAGTCTCTCCCTGTCTCTAAACAGCTTTGTTGTGGCCGCAATACAAGGCTGAAATGTGCACCAGCAAGATGGCCACTGTTTATATAGCGCTGTGACGTCACCGGGGCTCCTGGCTGCTGATAGGCTGCATGTGACCTTCCCATGATAACTTGCCCCAGGGGATATGTCCAGACATGTCCATCCACCATTTTACAATGCCTGTAATTGAAGTAAATGGAGTTTAATGGAAAACTTTGATCGATCGAATCGCGGGGAAATTCGGATTCGTTCAGAATTCGTCCGGATCGATTCACTCATCCCTACTGGTAACCATCAGTGAGGCTGAAGGCTGGAAACAGAATTCTACACGAAACCCATTTACACAGACCAGTACCTGCAGTTTTAACTCCCACCTCCTTCTGGAACACAAACTAGGGGTCATCAGAACTCTATTGCAACCAGCCCTTAAAATCTGGGGCTACCCAGACTGGGGCAGGACAGGAGAAATAATATGGTCATCCCATATGTAGCCAGGGTGTTGGAAAATATTAGGTGTAACTTTAACAAACATCACATCCTTGCCTGCTTTACATCTAAAAACGCTGTCAGGCAAATTCTAGTTCACTTAATAGACCTTCCCCTCGATTCAAAGAGCAAAAGTTAATTGATTTCGTATCGAGAATCGTAAGTTTGGGTGGGTGTTTGTCATTTTTTCTTGTTTTTTTGCCCATTTCGTATTCGCACGATCGTTCGCGCATAGACGTATATGAACATACGCATTTCGTACGAGAATCGTATAATTTGCGTTAGTTCGTGTGTTTTTCCCGTCCAAATCGTATTTTTTGCGTCCGATCCTATTTTTTACGTCCTTCACATGGGCTTGCGACCAATTCAGAGAGGTGATTGCTAATTGTTTTGAAGCCCATTAAAGAGCTGCTTTACGAAATGTTTGCCGGCAGCTATTTGGCCTCGGGAGTAGGATGAAGAGGAGCGAGTTTGTGGCACATCAAGGGCTTATGCTTTTTGGCATTGAGTTGATCGAGATGTCTGAGAGCAGATTGCCCCTGCGTCGTCGCATGAACATCGATAGCATGAATGATGTAGAGCTGTTCGAGCTGACCAGGCTTAATCGCGCTTCCCTCCATAAATTATATAGTGAGCTGCGGCCATGGTTAGCCCGCACCACAAGGAAGGGGCATGCAATTTCAGGTATGACCAAGATGCTTGGCTGCCTGCAATTTTTGGCGAACGGCTCGTTCCAGAGGCTGGGTGCCCTCTCCGTGGGGATGTCACAGCCTACGCTGAGCCGCGCACTATCTAAATTTTTGGAAGGCATGGCTGCCATAACTCCAAAATATATTTATTTTCCGGATGATATGGCAGCCAGAAACGCCATTAAGCTTGGGTTTTATAATGTGGCCGACATGCCCAACGTTATTGGTGCTATTGACTGCACACATGTGGCACTCGTACCTAGGGCTGCCGACGAGTATATATATAGGTATTGAGATTGGTTATTATGTTGGCCAACGTGTAATGTAACCTGTTTTCCTTTGCGGCAGCATATTTGTTTATCCCTCATTTGTGTAGCTGCTTTATCTAGGCTTTTCATTAGTCTTTCCCAATAGAGTGCAGACATGTTTTATTTTATTTTTTTTTTTTTTTGGTCAAATATCAATTACCCTTTTTGTATGTTTTTGCCTTAAGGAATCGAAAAATGGGACACTCCCTTAATGTCCAGGCCGTGGTTGGTCCGGACATGCGTTTTATGAGTGTCCTTGCCGGCTACTCAGGATCGTCCCACGACTCCTATATACTCAGGCGATCTGGGTTGTTTAGGAGATTTGAGGCAGGTGAATTTTCGGGTGCATGGCTGCTTGGTAAGTGTGTCCTATTTGTGTGCTATAAAATGTGGGATTAATCTTGTATTTGTTGATATGTTTGTATTTGAATTCTTTACATAAGCCAGAAACTGCCTTTTTGTTGGGTCATATATTATGAACTCGAAAAAAAAATGCCTGGCTCGCTTTGTCCTTCAGAATGTTTTCCCTTTAGTTAGGATGTCTGTAAGTTCCATGTCCCTAAATATATTGGTTGGGAGTTTATACCCAAGGATCTGTGAGCTTTTGCTCCTTTTGTAGTATTGGTCTTTAAATGTCAAAGTGGACTTAAACTGCATACATTGTAGTTTTCATCTAAATGTGGATAGCCCCTCAGCAGCATCCTAATTGTAACATGTCAGAAACCTCTAAATATATTTAAATTCCAACTACCCTTGGCCGTGCAGATGTTTGTTAATTAATTGGTATATTGAAGTGCCATTTTTAATTATGTACTACATTAGTGGCAATATTTATTTTGCTAATGTGCCCTGGGTGTTTTTTTTGGCCCTTTACCTTACATCATTATGATATATGTAAAATTCTTTGTGTTTGTTGTGTTGCCTTTTTAATTTTGATTACATTTAATTGTCTGTTTAAGGTGATTCCGGGTACCCACTTCTACCCTGGCTCATGACGCCTGTGCTGCGGCCCCAGGATGCCTCGCAGGAAGCGTACAACCGTGCGCACCGCAAGACCAGGGCTGTTGTGGAGAGGGCCTTTGGGCTGTTGAAGACACGTTTTCGTTGCTTGGACCACACTGGGGGCGCCCTGCAATATGATCCCAAGAAAGTGATCGACATAATCATGGCATGTGCTGTTTTGCACAATTTTGCGATCCTGGAACGTGTCCCACGTTATGTGGATAGCCTGCCCTCTACAGCCCTAGAGGATGATGTAGAGAATTTTGTTGGGCCACCCAGTGAGTCTGCCCAATCAGTTAGAGCAAACTTGATCTTGCAGCATTTTAGTTAATTTTATTTCGTGTCTCAACATTCTGTGTGTCTGTGTTATCCTTTTTGTTAAATATGTTGTTTTGCCGTAATGTGGCATTACCTCAAAGTAAAACATTTTTACCTTAATTGTTGCCTAATGTATTTCATGTAGTTTCCTTAGCTTGATATTTGCATTGTTACACCTCTTAAAACCAAAATTATCTGGTTTAGCCCAAGCTGTTTAAAATGTGTTCCCACTAAAAACGCCACAAGTATTGTAAGTGAGAATATTTTTTTACTTAGAAAAGTAAAAATTATTGTGCTTAACAGAAAACATTCCACATACATCTGTGGTTACAAATGGATGACATAACAAAAAAAACATCGAGCACATCTACACCTGGAAGTGAGTGGCACAACCAAACAAGGACACCCAGTCCAAAGGCCAGCCTAGTCCAGTCATTAATATTGCCTGTGCCCAGGGATATTTGGGCATGGCCATAATGTCACACAAACATGTCTGCAAACAGGAGGAGCACCAACCAAATACATATTTAAAGCCATAAGTGGCCAGATACACTCCACATAGACCTATGGCATTGGCTAGTGGCCTTAAGCATTACTCTAAGGAGCTATATGGGAGCAAATACAAAACACAACCTGCATGAGCAACACAAAATGGATTGTTTGAAACCTCAAAGGACAAGTAAATACAGTGGGGGTTAAGAGAAAAGATGTCCCACACACCCATGGCTTAATAGGGTGGCTGCCCATAATACCCAGGTGGAGGTCCAGGTGGAGGTCCATGTGAATGGGACCTAGCCTGGGCCATGGCAGCATTGTGAATTTGAAACTGCTCCACAATGTTTCTCTGCATATTGGTCATCTCAGCCATGGCTGACTGGATGCCATTACTTGCAGTGACCACGTTGCTGTTGAGGGTACGCAACTCCGCGAGGATGCCCTGTAAACTGGTATTGATGGTGACCATGTCGGCATGCCTTTCCTCATGCTCTGTAACGAGCTGTGCCTCATAAGAGTCCCTTTCTTGGGTCCATAATTGAAGCAGGGCACTCTGCCTCCCCTGGGAAATTGTGGGGCGGCGTAATGGAGTCCGCCGCACAATTACCCTGGCTCTTGGGCGTGCCCTGCCGCGTGGTGTCGTCCCCTCAACAGCAACAGGCCTGCTTTGCAAATCCTCAGCAGCAGAGTGAACACTGGGGACTGTTGTGTCAGTCTCCCCATGTGCATGCACAATGGATGGAGATTCACTCTGCTGCTGAGGATTGGCCAGAGAAACATTATGGAGCAGTTCCAAATTGGGACCCAGGGGGAGGTCATCCGACGTGCCCTGCATGGAGACATCATCATCTTCCTCCATTTCCTGGATCTCTTCCATGAGTGTGCGGGTCTGTAGGGACATATAAAAAAAAAAGTGTAAGTTGGCGTCCAAATTTGGGATTCCCACAGTTTAACACATTCTTAAGCACTTGGTAGTATTTATGGTACTAAATTAACTTACCGGAAATCTCGGATCTGGGCTCCTATGCTGTACGGACCTGGTAGGCATAACCAAACTGGGGGGTGAGTTTACCCTTGCTGAGGGATCATGCTGGGCTGAAGAAGAGAAAAACAAACAACGTAAACACACACATAACCATTTTTTGGATAGGTAATCAAATAAACCACTATTTGTAATATTAAGCAACTCTAGAGCAATGGGGACATTTGTTAAAAGACACGCAAGTTTAGATAGGTGCAATGGCTCGCGAAAACTGCTAACTGACCTCAGTTCTAAGTCAGGAAGTGTACCCAGTCAGCATACAACTTGCAACGCACATTTTTGGATTTAGCCTACCATTCGCTAGGTCCGGGGTACTCAAACAATTGTTGTAAAGGTCCATTTAAAGGTATGTGGTGAGAGGTGAATGTCTGGCCATGGGGCTGACGCAGGGGGTGTCTAGTTAGAAATAAACACACTGGTGGAGGGGCTTGAGATCTCAAAGTGCAAACTAATAAAGGCTGCTTGCCCTTGCTGGGCTGGATGGGGCAGAGCTGAGGGGACAGGGATTGGATGGCTAAAGGGGGGAGTTAACGAATTGATGGTGATGGGATGGATGGAGCAAATCTGTTACAAATGTATGGGGCTTATGTGGGGGGGGGGCATGGGGGGACTGTGGCAGATGGGGCAGAGCAGGGGCAGCGGGACACGATTGTGCCAAGAGAAAGATGTACCAAGTTACTGTGTACCTTGCAATGCCACTTCCTGTGCAGTACTTCATATTGCAATGCTATGTTTCAGGGAGCCATGACATTGGGCAGGAGAACAACCACTACATCGCCGATCAAGGGGGCAGCTCTGAGCACGTCAACACAGAAGTAACTGAGTGCAGGGCTGTCTGGGCCGGGGTCCTGGAATCTGGTGCCAAGGTCCGCATTGGGACCCCGGGCCGCCAGTTGAGTCTCGCTGCTCTAGGTCAGATATGTTTGGGGGTGGGTAATTAAATTGTTAACTCAAACACAACTCACACAACAAATAGGCAACCCATCCATAATGATGTGTGTTTTGTGATTGATTCAAAATATATCACTTTTCAGGAGAAACTTCATGACTTGACCAATACAATTGGAAATTTGATCTTTGCCATAATGCATGTGGTCCTAAATGTGTGATTCACAGGGACCAAAAGAGGACACAAACAGGCACAGTAGTGTGAGGCCAAGCAAGGCAAACCATAGGGGCATCCCGTCATCTTGTTACTAGTGAACTTTAGATTATTTAGCAAACAGGCAAACATGCAGATTTAAGAGTACTCACCGTGGGTACGGGTCGGTGAGTCTGTGTCCCTTAGACCAGCATGTCCACCGACCGCGACCGGATGGAGAAGTCCCAGCACAATCTCCTCAGCAGGGGTAAACTCCAATTTTGAAGGAAAGCCACCTCCAGTTTTCAGGCTGAAAAGATAAAATCGTTTGTTACTCAGAAAAGGTGCATACAGTACATCCTAAACATTATATTTGGAGACATCATTTATTTACCTGTAATTATGCCTTTTAATTTCTTTTTGCCGTACAGCATACTTCAGATCAGAGATTTTCTTCTGAATTTGGGACACATCTTTCCTCTCTTCCCCCGCTGCATTTACTTGTCGTAGGATGGTTTCAAACAATTCCATCTTGCGCTGCTTTGTGGTGTGTTTTGATTTGCTCCCATAGAGCTCGTCATAGTATAATGTAAGGCCACTAGCCAATGCCATATTTTGGTCATGGGAGAATCTCCCACTCAACTGGCCGCGGCGCAATGTGCGGCCAGATGGTTGGCTTGGCTGCTCCTCCATGTGTGCAGACACATGTGGTGACATTATGGCCTGGGGCTGGGTAGGGGAATGGCCGGATTGTTGGCTTCCCAATGACTGGACTGGACTGGCCAAGGGACTGGGTGTTCTTGCGTGGCTGGCCACCGAACTTCCAGGTGTAGATGTGGTCATGGTGGAAATTCTGGGCCCTCTTGGGGGGCTATGTTCCCGGCTGGTGCCAGGTCGGGGGCTCTGTTCCCGGCTGGTGGCAGGTCGTGGGCTTCTGGCCCTGCTGCGGGCCCTGTAGGGGCTTCTGGCCCTGGATGGGGTTCTTCGGGCCCTGGCTGGGCTTCTGGCCCTGGATGGGGTTCTTCGGGCCCTGGCTGGGCTTCTGGCCCTGGATGGGGTTCTTCGGGCCCTGGCTGGGCTTCTGGCCCTGGATGGGGTTCGGCGGGCCCTGGCTGGGCTTCTGGCCCTGGATGGGGTTCGGCGGGCCCTGGCTGGGCTTCTGGCCCTGGATGGGGTTCTGCGGGCCCTGTAGGGGCTTCTGGCCCTGGATGGGGTTCTTCGGGCCCTGGCTGGGCTTCTGGCCCTGGATGGGGTTCGGCGGGCCCTGTAGGGGCTTCTGGCCCTGGATGGGGTTCTGCGGGCCCTGTAGGGGCTTCTGGCCCTGGATGGGGTTCTGCGGGCCCTGGCTGGGCTTCTGGCCCTGGATGGTGTTCTTCGGGCCCTGGCTGGGCTTCTGGCCCTGGATGGGGTTCGGCAGGCCCTGGCTGGGCTTCTGGCCCTGGATGGGGTTCGGCGGGCCCTGGCTGGGCTTCTGGCCCTGGATGGGGTTCGGCGGGCCCTGGCTGGGCTTCTGGCCCTGGATGGGGTTCGGCGGGCCCTGGCTGGGCTTCTGGCCCTGGATGGGGTTCGGGCCCTGGCTGGGCTTCTGGCCCTGGATGGGGTTCGGGCCCTGGCTGGGCTTCTGGCCCTGGATGGGGTTCGGTCCCTGGCTGGGCTTCTGGCCCTGGATGGGGTTCGGGCCCTGCTGCGGGGCCTGGGTTGCCGAACTGCCCTACTTGAACCCATGGCCGGTGTGGGCTCCCTTGTGCGGCCTCTTCTGGGGGCAGAGGTGGTGGGTGCTGCTGTTGGCTGCTTTTTGGCTGCAGGGGCACGTGGCTTGGGGCCCCTTTTATGGGTTCCTGAGGGTCCAGTGTCCCTTGGTGGGGCAGAGGTAGTAGTCTTGGCTCTCAGCTTTATCCTACCTTGCTGGGACCTGGTTGTTGGGCCCTCCGCGGTCTGGCTTTGCTGGGGTCGCTTGGTCATTGCCTTTTTAGGTGCCATCTTCCACAAATGCTCAAAGAGAATGAGCTTTGGGTGCAGGGACCTTTAAATAATGAGCCCAGCGTGTGACGCCTATGCGCACGACTACGCGCTCGTACGAACGTACGTTCGAGCGGAACCAGGAAACCGCTGGGGTTTCACTTATCTGCTGCCTTGAAGAAGCATAAAGATGGCGCCCACTATCTTCACCCGTCAACAGGAAGAGATCCTCATGCTGGTAAGTGGCTGCCTGTGCATTTTAATCTAATAGTCAATGATGGCCTAAATGTAAATGATGCGTTTGGAACAAGTTTGGGGTCTCTTAATGTTTAATAACTGGCTCCTCACACTTCATCCTCAAGGGCCGAGCCTGGCCACGTTTTCACCTGTCTATGCTGATGTCCTAATTCGGGCAATTGCTCCGGCTTAGCAACAGTTAATTAACCTGTGGAGTAGCGGGGCTAGCTGGCAAACCTGGCCTGTCTCGGACCTTGATGCGGATGTTTGAGGAACACTGTTTTCCTAAGACATAAAAACACAACGGGAAGCCACACACGTGGTCCAAAAGCCTAAGCATAAGCCTACATCTTGGATGTTTAAACCATCCTAACATGCCATAGATGCAGGTGGCCTGATTCTTGATGTTGGCTATTATCTGTATGTACATGGTGTGTGATCCATATAACATAAGACCAGACTCTCATTCACAGTCAACGTCCTCTTTAAGGCACTCCCCAAAAATGGCTGCCACTCTAAATGTGTGTGTTAATGACATGAAATTCTCAACTTGTGATGCAACACATATGGGTCTGTGTGTAAAAGTAAAAGCTCTGTGTCCATTATGTTTTTCAGATCATGCTTCAGCGCCGGTATGACTTCGCGCCCAATGTGTGCGAGAAAAGGGACATCGCCCGGGAGATCATCGCGGAGATACACCGTGTCACCAGCACCACCTTCACTCACACCCAGATAATGCAGCATTGGTCGGACCTGAAACGTCTGCACATGCCCCGGGTGCGGAGGTTTTTTGGAATCCATTTCCCAAGTAAGTACAAAGCAATTGCATGGTATATGTTCCAAATGTATAAGTTATGCCTTTATTTATAATGACTTTTCTTTGGTAGTGTTGGAAATGGATTTCAGAATTCGCCGCACCCGGAGGCGTACAGGCCGACCAGTGCTGCATGAGTCTGCATCTGTGAGTGAAGGTGGTGGATCTCCCGGGCGACGGACCTACCCCTCCTCTGTGGCCTCCTCAGACCAGCCCCTGGACCTTACCACAGAGGAGGGGCCCAACCGCGTGGGCGTGGAGTCATACCTGGCCAGGCATGGGGAAGGCTCTGGTATGTCACTCTTCATGTATAGGCACAAAGATATACATGGCAGGCCAAAAACTAAGTTATCCTTTATTATGTATTTGTAGAAGCTTCTGGTGCGGGTGAAATAGTGGAGGAGGAGGCAGCAGAGATGCTGGAAGTCGATCCTGGCGAAGGTGAGTGATGTCAGCCAGACTGGGAGCCAGATATGTTGGGAATAGTGACTCTATACAAGTACTAACCAAATGTCACATGTTTCTCCAGGGACTTCTTCACAGCATAGCCAGGACCAAGGGCAGCCTGTTGGCCCCAACCAGCCATCTGTCGGCCACCAACTCCGTAAGTCTCCATGCCATTATTCATATTAATGTTTGGTTAGCTAATAACACACACATAACTAAAGGCGTAGCCAATGTGTAGTTCACACTTTCATGTGGGCACTTCGTTAGCTTAAAGAGGACCGTAACTTGTATTAAGAACCTAAGAATTAGCCAACACACTGTACCTACAGATTAGAAACATGGAAAAACACCCTTCAGCCATCTAATGCATGTTATTAGACTGAACAAAACCAATATTGCGGAATATGGAATGCGCAATATTTACAGGCAGCATGGGATACAGATTGAAAAAAGGAAGGTGCTGCCATGCATTGTGGGAGTGATGACCTTTCCCTCAACCCAGCTATGCTCTGGATTCCCAACGCACCACTGTAACCTACTCCCCTGTACTTTATCCAACTCTCCACTCCTCATTAAGTGTTATGCTTCAGAGTCCAGATGGCGGCGCTGTAATCAATAAAAAATCCCAAATTTACTTTGATCTGGTGCATAATCATTTGGGAATAGTTATTGGTTTTCATTAAATAATGTTGAAGGTCCGGTTTAAGGAGTTTAAAGACTTACCTGTGGGAAATGCATTAACTGTATCCCTTGGAAGAATGACATATGTCATGCATTTACATGTATTTGATTAACCCCAAATCTATTTCCAGCATACAAACCGGTCTGGGACTCCTATTTATGTTTATTTCTCTATTGCTTACAGGGATTATCCCAAAAACCGTCAAGGAGAAAAAAAAAAGAATCAAGGAGTTGGTGGCCGAGCTGCTGGCCATACAGGCGACGTTGGGGCCAACAGATGAAGAAGAGGATGATGAATAGTGCCCTTGGTCCTGGCTACTTTGTTTAACTTGTTTTTATAGTTGGTACAATTTTAAACAGGTTTTATGGTTTTTAAAAAAAAAAAAAAAATATGTTTTAAAAAAAAAACCAAAAAAAAAATTTACATGTGTTTTACCCAAAAAAAAAAAAAAAGCTAAGTTTTAAACAAAACAACAAAAAAAAAAAAGATGTTTTGAAAATTACTCAAAACAAAACAAAGCAAAGAATTTAAATAAATTATATTTTAAGCCTTCCTAAATGTGTCTTTTCTAATATGCACACCCCAAAAAAATTACACAAACCAGAAACAACACGCTTAGAAACATATAGACATATGTACATTATGTGGTTTTCTTACGTTTTAGGGACCGAGAAATGAAGTTGGATGCAGGCGCTAAGGGGTTTAGGTAAGTTTTAGGGACCGAGAAATGAAGTTGGATGCAGGCGCTAAGAGGTTTAGGTAAGTTTTAGGGACCGAGAAATGAAGTTGGATGCAGGCGCTAAGAGGTTTAGGTAAGTTTTAGGGACCGAGAAATGAAGTTGGATGCAAGCGCTAAGAGGTTTAGGTAAGTTTTAGGGACCGAGAAATGAAGTTGGATGCAGGCGCTAAGGGGTTTAGGTAAGTTTTAGGGACCGAGAAATGAAGTTGGATGCAAGCGCTAAGAGGTTTAGGTAAGTTTTAGGGACCGAGAAATGAAGTTGGATGCAGGCGCTAAGGGGTTTAGGTAAGTTTTAGGGACCGAGAAATGAAGTTGGATGCAGGCGCTAAGAGGTTTAGGTAAGTTTTAGGGACCGAGAAATGAAGTTGGATGCAAGCGCTAAGAGGTTTAGGTAAGTTTTAGGGACCGAGAAATGAAGTTGGATGCAAGCGCTAAGAGGTTTAGGTAAGTTTTAGGGACCGAGAAATGAAGTTGGATGCAAGCGCTAAGAGGTTTAGGTAAGTTTTAGGGACCGAGAAATGAAGTTGGATGCAAGCGCTAAGAGGTTTAGGTAAGTTTTAGGGACAGAGAAATGAAGTTGGATGCAAGCGCAAAGAGGTTTAGGTAAGTTTTAGGGACAGAGAAATGAAGTTGGATGCAAGCGCAAAGAGGTTTAGGTAAGTTTTAGGGACCGAGAAATGAAGTTGGATGCAGGCGCTAAGGGGTTTAGGTAAGTTTCTGGTTGAGGGTGCGCATGCGCAAGATCTTATAAACATACGAACGCACGAATCTAAGAGGCCAAAAACCAATGAAAACCAGAGGCAAACGCAAGTAATTGGAAGAGGTGGACGATGGAAGCAGCCGAAAAAACAGGCTGCCGCCGCAACAGGTGAGCACATGAACGTGATTTTTACGATTGCCAACTGACTGAGGCAAGTTCGGGAGATATCATACGAACGGACGTATATTTTAGGATAGAAACGTATTTGCTTATTGAATCACTCGCAAGTTCATACGAACGCACGAGCGGACGTGAAAAATAGGATGATCGTGACCCAAATCCAAGCTGTTACATGTTTCTTTGAATCAACCCACTTGTGCCGAAACACAAAAAAGCAACATTGTGTATGAGGTGCAGTGCAGTGAGCAGTGTTTGGATAGGTATGTGTGTGAATCCAATCAGCAGGGATGGCGCAGCACAGAAGAGCCAACTCCTCTGGCCACGACTCAGTGGTTACCTATATTTGAAGGAGACAGGGCATTCCTAGCCTGACTTTCAAGTTCACATTTCTTATTCTGAAGATGACTGGTTTAAAATATTTGAGAAAGAAGCCATGTGAAAATGAGAAGGGGGGGGCTGTAACACCTATTGTCTGGGACTTATAATGCCATGTTAACACGACAGGCAGGTACAAACACCTATTGACTTCAGTATGCTAGTGCAGTCAGCACCTCACCTACCTACTCGTTATAGTAGATGAGTTTATGGAGTTACCTTTTTTTGCTACCAGATTCCTATACAAGTTACTCTGAATTGAGAAAGCCAGTCAGATGTGGAATAAAACGTCTTCAAGATAATAACAACACAGCAAGTCCAGTTACCTTGATTTATTCCTACAGATATACTATGACCTGGATGCATAAGGCCCCCTTACAGGGCTGGTCAATTCTGCACATATACAACAGCTCAATTGCTTTGTACTTGGAATGGTGATCATGATGTATCAGGTCGAAAAATCTGGTGAAACTTCAGGAAAATTCCTGTGCTTGGGCAGCCCATATGGATCACCTGACAGCACAAGCAAGGTGGATAAACCACATTAGGCAATCCTCATCCAACCTCAAGAGATGTTGGTGGTAAAAGAAAGCTTAATTAGCAGACAGAATCTGCAGATATATATTTGTTCAAGCAATGTTCAGTTTATAGCCGGGACACCTAACACATGGGCCACAAATACTGTGGGTGGTAGATTAGGTTAGTTTAGTTTTGTGAACCAGACCCCTCCCTGAATCCCTTAGTTGCAAGGGAAGGTGTAAGTCTGCCTTAATGCCTGGAAGCAGTACTCAGATTACCAGCATATCGGAGTATAAAAAAATGTATTAATTGATTTTTTACAAAAAGTTGTAGATTTGAGACTTAATATGGCTACACTAAAAATCCAGCTGGCAGCTCAAAGGTTTTTTTTGCTGGCAGCAAAGAGATCCAGGACATTATCCATAAGTATTATTCCCATTGGGATTTGTCTTTAGTCCTGTATGTGCTGACACAATGTCTATTCAATCTACAAATCTATAGAGCGCATATGAATCAAATTTATATGGACAACAACAATCTTCTAGTGGCAATAACTGCAGCATGCATAATCTGTGATATTCAGCTTTGCCTTGCAAACATCCGTTTCTACAAACATTTCATGATAGAATCAGAGTTGATCCCTGCTATCCAATAATTATTGTTTCAGAATTCCACAGTACTAAGAAATATTCCATTGGATAGAGATCACTTTTCATCATTTCAAGCAATGCTGCTGCAGCACCGAAACCAGGGACAATCCTGGACGAAGTTGGATAATCTGTTCATATGTTTTACTGCGGAAAAGAAGGGGTTATGGGTTTCCAAGAATGCTTAGGCTCTGTGAAACAAGGTTTTTCCAGGATTGGTTACGGCTTATTTGAAAAGTGAAATTAAACTTTCAATGGCAAAAGTTTTCATTATTGTGTGCCAAAGTGATGTCTGCAATGTGTAAATCGTATCTGTTATTTTTTTTCCATTTTTTGTTTGCTTCTATGTGTTATAAAAGAACACAAAAACAGTTTTCCCTAGCAACAATGTGTATACAACTGGTACGTATGATTTACAGAGTAGAGACTCTGGCATGCTGATCTGATCTGATTGGCTAAGGCAGGAATGTTTAACCCCTTCTGCTGTAAATTAACTTCTTCAGATGGGGAATCACAGTCTTGTGTTCCAGTAGCTGCAGAGTTTCTGGCAGAATAGTTATCTGGGATGGTAATTTCTTCTGCTTGACTAAGCCAAAGCTGCTAAATAGCTCACCTGCTACAGTGGAAGGATTCTGATACTTTTAGTCAGTAGTTTTTACTCAAAGGCCCGGAAAACCACTCCCAATTTAGGATCACAGACATAGAGGAATAAAGAAACTTAGAAACAACATACTGGTAAGTAAATCACAGGTCAGGGGTCCCAATCCTAACACAAATGTTTATTTTACATCCCAAAAGAGGAAAACAATAAGGCAGAACACCAAAAACACGAGAAAAAAAGTGTTCCTTTAACATGCATCAAATGTGTCAACTTCTTGGGCTAAAAGGGTTAGGGCCACTATTGACCACTTCTGCAAAGCAAAGCATTAATATAGACGAGCACAAAGACAAGGTACATCAGAAGCAAGAATATGGTTGGTGGTCGTGTGTTTCCAGTTCTGATGGGAAAGACCCTCTTTCTCCTAGAAAAGGAGTTACCAGATCTAACTTTGGTTTTTGTTTTTGCCTCTATTTGTACATTTGAGGATTTGCAGTATGATCCAGCTGAGGACTACAGGAAAAGCAACTCATACTAAAACCCTGTTTTAGGTCCTTTATTTTGCTGAACCTTGCAGTATCTTAGTACATAGTTTATTCTCTAAAAGTTCCTGCAATCGTTTCCTATTTATACATAGCTGAGCAGAGCCAAAAAAGATTTCTATTCAAAATGAAAAGTGTGCATCTGGCAATCATTTTATTTCAATGTATGTACTTAACACTCTCTGTCTTCTATATGCCAGTCTTCAATTTAATCTCGAAATAATTACATCATCTCAGCTGCCATTATAGCTAAAAGAAATTAACCTCACATTTTTAATGGCATAGATCCACTGGGATTCTAAGGTTTAATGGAGAATTTATGATTACATATATAATATATATATAGGTTTTGTGGGCCTCAATTATCTATAACTATGCACCACAGATATTTGCTTAAATAATTTATGACCACTAATGTTTTTTTTTTAAATCGACAAGTATACCTACTTAGATTTAAGAGAGACATCACCCATAGTGCACCGTGATTGAGGGAGTAAAAGAGGTTTAAGCATATACACAATTATATGAAATGTTTGATGATGTGATTCCAGAAACTATTGGTTTCGTGACACATTCCTAACCATACCTTACATTACATTTTCAAATAAGCCTGGGGGGTCCCTGAACTAGATAGCACGTGGGCATCCTGATGATAACCTCATTACTCATGCAATCTCTTGCTTTGGCAATTGCATGACAACCCCATGTGGCAACCCTGAGAACCTCACCGTCATCGGTGATGGGTCCGCAATGCTGAGTGGTAATTATGAAAGCAGATGAGTACCTGGACACCGTCATCAGCACTGAAATGTGGAGTCTTCAAGATTCTCTCCTACCGCCTAGTTCAAAAACTCTTCAGCCTTATTAAACTGGAGTGTTCATGTAACCAAGTGAAATTGAGGCTTAGAAATCATCTCCAAATTGGAGGCCTAGAGCAAAGAAATCAGTTTTGTCTGGAATGCACAAGGTCTTTACATACAATCAGAGATTCTTAGGTGCTTTTTTTTTATTATTTACTGTTCACATGGGGGATACGGTGGAAGAAAGTTGCTGTTTTCCTGGACAGGGACTTTTGCTAATATTTCTACCCATTAATAGTAATAGGTTTGCACTATATGACCTCTGATCTCAGGTGTTGGGAAACCTGGAGGTTACACATTTTCATCAGCCTTGCGCAAACGTTTCTACATTTTATCTCTGAAATGATTAAGATCAAAATAGTAAAAAATGGAATTGTCCTTGAATTGTCAAAAATTCTCATAATAGTAAAAAAAAACATGCAAATTTCACTGTTGCTGAATCAGCGGCTAGAAAAAAAAATTATAGTCAATGATACTTTTATACTCCTAAGAACTTTTCACTCCTTTTTACACTATAGTAAAAAGTGCAATTGTCTTGCTATCTAGTGATTCAGTAAATTCTCATGCCTTTCCTTCTCATAAGCCTCGATTCAGAGACACATTCGTCTGGACTTTCGTAGCTGTCTGTGTATGTTTTTGTGTGTGTTTGTCATTTTTTTGGTTTTTCTGTTCCATTTTCCATTCGTACGTTCATTCGCGCTCGTGCGTATATGCGCTTTCGATGAACGAAACTAAATCGGATCATTTGCGTTAGTTCGAATCATTTTCCCATCAAAATCTGATATTTTGCGTTCGTTCAGATAACTTACGTTATTGGTATGGGCTTGCGTCTCATTCAGAGAGCTGATTGCCGAGGGACCAGCACCCTATAAAACCGTTTCTTTTGCGATCCACTTACGGGACCATTTTGACCTCGGATACCTTGCTTTGACCATGTTTTGCGGCTTTGTGAAGGAATATGAGCGCCTTCAGCTAATGGGCATTGCATGTATCAGCAGGGCCGAGGCCAGATTGCACCGGCGACGCATGCATATTGATCGCATGCATGACGTTGAGCTGTTCGAGCTGACCAGACTTAATCGCGCTTCCCTCCATAAATTGTATAGTGAGCTGCGGCCATGGTTAGCCCGCACTACAAGGAAGGGGCAAGCAATTTCAGGTATGACCAAGATGCTTGGCTGCCTGCAATTTTTGGCGAAACGGCTCGTTCCAGAGGCTGGGTGCCCTCTCCGTGGGGATCTCCCAGCCTACGCTGTGCCGCGTACTATTCAAGTTTTGGAAGGCATGGCTACCATTAGTCAGAAATATATTTTATTTCCGGATGACATGGTAGCTTGGAACGCGCTTAAGTTGGCTTTTTATAATATCGCCGACATGCCCAATGTCATGGGTGCGATTGATTACACCCACGTTGCATTGGTCCCTCCTGCAGCCGACGAGTACATCTATAGGTAAGCTCAATCGGTCATTTTGTTATATAGTTTAGACAAACTGTATTTTAACTATCTATTAATCCCTCCTTGTAAATTGTCCCTGTGAAACAGCTTACAGTGTATATCTTAATCCCTCCTTGTAAATTTTCCCTGTGAAACAGCTTACAGTGTATATCTTAATCCCTCTTTGTAAATGGTCCCTGTGAAAAAGCTTACAGTGTATATCTTAATCCCTCCTTGTAAATCGTCCCTGTGAAACAGCTTACAGTGTATATCTTAATCCCTCCTTGTAAACTGTCCCTATGAAACAGCTTACAGTGTATAGCTTAATCCCTCCTTCTCAAGTGTCCCTGTGCCCCATTTGACCGTGTATATCTTAATCACTCCTTGTAACTTGTCCCTGTGCCCCATTTGACCGTGTATAGCTTAATCCCTCCTACTCAAGTGTCCCTGTGCCCCATTTAGACCGTGTATAGCTTAATCCCTCCTTTTAACTTGTCCCTGTGATCCATTTGATCGTCTATAGCTTCATCAATGTTTTTAATGTCGGCCAAAGCCAAACATTTTCATGTGGACCTTAATTAGTCATTCGAATGTTAATCTTTATTTGATTCAACATACATATCCTTTTTTGCTAAAAACTACTTATGTACTTAGTGTTATTTGGAGGGTGTTAGGAGTTAGTGTTTGAGTAGTTTACCTTGCCTTGCTAATTTTTTTTTCTTTTTTCCCAGGAACCGCAAAATGGGCCACTCACTGAATGTCCAAGCAGTGGTGGCCCCGGACATGCGGTTCCTTAGTGTGCTCGCCGGGTTTACATGACACTTACTGACACCCTGTTAGAAGCTGTGGGCGCACGGCGGAGCACGCGGGGGCAGCAGCGTGACATCCGGGAGTTCATTTTTTGGCGGTAGATATACTCTAATCCTTTGTTATGGTTGGTCTCCTTTATTATCCCTTTATAACCGGATTTTAGTTAGTCCTTTCTCCCCAGTATTTTCATTGATATCTTTTGTTCTCTATATATATTTTTTCACTTGTTTGATTGTTTGATCACTTGCATTGGTTTCATCTAGTTACCATTGGATTGCATTTTTTTGGACTTTTTTTTATTTTTTTATTTATTTATTTATTTACTTGTTGTCTACACAATTACACTTAGCACTTTTTTCCCGGAGATAGTCTGGGAAAGGTTTTTTAGTTATTAATATTTTTTGT
Source organism: Gastrophryne carolinensis (assembly GCA_027917425.1). Classification (NCBI taxonomy): domain Eukaryota; kingdom Metazoa; phylum Chordata; class Amphibia; order Anura; family Microhylidae; genus Gastrophryne; species Gastrophryne carolinensis. The sequence continues at coordinate 203,471,143 of CM051238.1, read as the reverse complement.
ATATCGCTTGGATTACACATATTTTAGCACCTTATTATTGGGACCTAGGATATACCAGCCGTTTATTATTGATATTAAATAATTAATTACTTTAAGTTATATATAAATTGTTTGGATTATATATATTTTAACACTTAATTATTAGGATTTAAGATATGGTTGCTATTTATTATTGGTACTTATTAAGTAATTATTTATATATCTAGGTAATTTTTTATTATTTATTGTAGCACTTTTCACTTTGTACTTAGAGTGGTTATACTATTATTTAACACTAGGGGTAAATTTTGGACTTCTCTATTGAATAATCTTTCTACTTAGTAAAAGGGGTTGAAACATTTCTGGGGTTTTTCTTTGGTACATTGAGACCTACCTAGAAATTCTTCCTCCGCCAACCTATTACTTATGTTGATTTTTAAAGACATATATTGATGTATATATACTTTATCACTAACATTGAATATCTTTATTATTGACCTTGATATAATACTCGGATGTCACAGTTTTTTTGTTTTTAACTTGTCCTGTGATTGTATGTTGATTTGTGGTTTTATGCTGGAGATATAGTACAATAAAATAGATTTAATACGTTTTATACCAGCTTAGTGGAGTGCCCATTTTTTGTCAGATCCCATGTGTGTTTTGTTTGGCTTGACCTACTGAGGAGAGGAGAGCGGGATAAAGTGCAGGGGGCAGGTTAGAGCTGTGCTTTGCTCAGACAAAGCAGATCTGGGGTCCTGAAAAGGTAAGACATCCCAGAATGCAGAGCAGCACAGTCCTAAGCCATTTCCTGTTTGCAGGCTGCCTGATTTTCCCTCTGCCACCATCTTTGATGTTTAAAGGCTCAGAACATGCAGTAGATGGTGTTAGGCTGTTTTTCTAGGTGAGCAATCTGTATGTACAGGGTGTGGCTAAAATATAAGATAGGCTCTTAGTCAGGGTGAATGACCGCTTGTTCATACATTTTTGTTTTGAATGTGTAATTTAAAGTGGACCAACACCCAGGATTTTGACTATCCTGGGTCTTGGTCCACTTCGGTGGGGTACCCCCGATCGGGGTGCCCCGCTGTGTGAAACCCCCCCGAACCCCAAGAAAAACTCACCTCTCCCCGCTCCCAGCGCCGACGGACAAGCCGCGGAGAAGCGGCTCCTCCGCCGCCGCCTCCCGCGCGTCACTCTTGACGCGCGCGTGCCCGCGCCGGCCATTCACAGACGGCCGACGCGGGCGCGCGCACGTCTAGAGGGGCGCGAGGGATGCGGCGGCGGCCGAAGTTAAGGTAAGGAGTTTGGGGTGTTTGGGGGGGTTTCACCCCGCGGGACATCCCGATCTCGGATGTCCCGCGGGGAGGGAGGTGATCGGCCCGGGAATCTTATAGATTCCCGGGCCGATCACCTGTGGATGTTGGTCCACTTTAAGTATTTTATTTAAGTATTTTATTATTTTTTCAGGGTATTCCGGCTATCCGCTTCTTCTCTGGCTGATGACGCCCGTCCTTTGGCCACAGAATGCGGCCCAGGCCTACAATCGGGCGCACCGCAAACACGGGCCATTGTGGAAAGGGCCTTTGGCCTCTTAAAAACTCGCCTCAGGTGTTTGGACCATACCGGTGGGGCACTCCAGTATGACCCCAACAAGGTCATCTATATCATACTGGCCTGCTGTGTCCTCCACAACTTTGCCATAATGCAGCATGTCCCCCCGGTATGTGGATTTGCCCCCCTCTCCACACCTGGTGCCTCTGGCCAAGCTGTTCGGGCCAATTTGATAAGCACCCATTTTTCCTAATTTGGTTTTCCTGTGTTTGTTTGTTGCATGTAATTGTTTATTTTTACTTTCATTTGCCTTTGGGAATGCTTTTGTATTATTTTAAAAAAAAATAGTAATTCATTAATTACTAAAATATTGACACATGATCTGAGCCTCATGCATTTGTTTTTGCCATGTTTGTTTAGAAAAACCTTCAGTGATCCCAAAATAACCTAAACATGAATGCATCAACTTAGTCAACAACAGCTAAAGTCACATTCAATATATTTTATTGAAATATGAAAATTTGGAGTTAAAGGGCACTCGCAGACTTCATGTACATACATAGAACAACAGAAATATACATTGGTGCAGACTCATGGCACCTAGCAATTGGCCACATCCAGGAGTTGTAAAGTAACGCACTCCAGCCCGAAGTTTCAATAACTAATAACATAAACATATATAGGAAGCAACCATTTGCATGAGAATATTTGGCCAGTAATACATAGGACCACATACACACCCTCTCCTGCTTGGCCACATTTGCCACAGGCACAGGTGGAAATCAGCCATACCTATGCCACATCCACGCCTGTAAGTCAGTGGCCCACCCAAACAATAACCCCCAGTACGAATGCAAGTCCAGTCCAATCTTTGCCATGGTTTAAGGTAGTAGTTTCCCAGCCCAGAATGTCCCCCAATCTTGCCAACAAACAGGATGAGCCAGACACAATTTCATTAGTCCCAAGCCTGCAGCGTGGCAGCTTGAGCGGCAGGTTCAGTGAGGCTGTAGCTTAGGCATTGGCTAGTGGGGTATCTCAGCACTCTAATGAGCTATATGGACGAAAATCAAAATCATACAAGCAAAGCCATAAAAAGGCAATCTTGGTAGTGCTCACCAGACAGGTCAATACAGTGGGGATGTAGAGGAAAGATGTGGAGCAGATACAGGTCAAATAGCTGTTAAAATGGGTGTTGCCCATAAAACCCTGGTGGTGGGACTTGGAGGTGGCCCATCACCTGGGCATGTGCGGCATTCATAATCTGCCACTGTTCCAACATAAGTCTATTGCTAGTTCGAACTTCCTCGAGCATGGCTGTGAAATTATTATTTAAGGTGGCCATGTGGCTGTTGCTCGTCCTAAATTCTGTCAGCATGGTGGTGGGTGTATTATTTAATGTATCTAATTGTGCAGTAAGCTGCTCTGTGGTTCTTTGAGTCACCTGCCAAAATAAATGGCTGTCATGGCACCACGCTGACTCCAGGATCAGTACGCGCCTCCCCTGGGAAACTGGTCGACGTTGCTGACTACGTCTACCAATTACCCGGGTTTGAGCGCCTGCAGATGCTGGACCTCTAGGGCGAGCAAGAGTCGCAGATGTGCTCGGCAAATCATCTGCACAAGAGCTACCACTGGGGTCTGTAGGCTCAGTCCACGATGGGCTGGCAGCATGCGTCCAGCTTCACTCTGCTGCAGAGGATTTGGTGCAGTAGCATGTTGGGACAGTGGAAGATTAGGTCCCATCAAGCTGGCATCCTCCTCCATCTCCTGGATTTCTTCCATCAGTGTGTGGGTCTGTTGGGACATGTGCAAAAAAAGGTTCAGTTTGGGCCCTAAATATATTTGTTATGCAAATTAGTCATGTGCATTCACATGCATCAGCAGTTTCATCAAAGTCCACTTACCTTATATATCTGTTCCTGGCCCCTAGGCAGCACAGAAGTTGACGGCATGGTCAAACTGGATGAGGCTTCCACACTTGCTGAGGCTTGATGCTGGGCTGTGTTTAAAATAAAACGGCACGTAAACACCAAAAAATCCATTGATAAACTGGATCACTACATATGCTTTAAAAAACACGTGGCCAAGCAGGAATGCAAACTCCAACAGCGGGACAAGGTGTCCTTCACTATGAATGTCAGTATCTGTTATATGTATGCCTCACCCTGTACATACACGTTGGTCACCTTAAATACTACAAACATGCATGTACTGCATGTTTTGAGGCGTAACACATCCCTAAAGGGCCATTAGGGGCCCACACTCAGCTTGCAAATAGCATTTGTCTTTAGAGTATGCTGGTGGGCATTCTTCCTATGTAGACCTTTCCCTGACCCCAGGTCAAGTATTTAGACCAAAGCACAGCTAAAACCCAAGTGGTATAAAGACAAAGAAGGAAGTGTTGTATATGATTGACTAGATACAAATAACAGGCAGTGCTTTGCTAATATAAACACTTTAATAGTGACCATAAATACTGTCCAAGGTCATGTATGGGCTGCCAAATTTTAAAATGAACATTCCGCAGACATTAAACACCCAGCTAAAACTGTAACCTCCCCTCCAAGCCACTCTTTAGGGGCATGTGTTCATATTTGCCTGTGAGCCTCATTTCACATGTTTAAAACATTTCACATACACACTAACATTACTAACCTGCAGGAATGGTAGGGATGTCCGTGTCCCGTCTGCCAGAGAGGCCCTCTAATGCCACAGGATGTATCAACACCAGCATCATCTTCTCAGCTCGTGTAAACTGTCATTTTGTTGGGAAGCCTCCGCCAGTTTGTAAGCTGAAAAATAGAGGTTCTCAAATTTAGGGCATTGTGGTCAATACAACAAGCAGACAAATGCACAACTCAAATATGTACCTTTAATTGCGCCGTTTATTCTGTTTCTTCCGTGCTGCATACTTCAGGTCAGAAATTTTGCGCTGTATCTGCTCCAGATCTTTAAGCTCCTCCCCCGCTGCATTGACCTGTCTGGTGAGCTCCTCCAAGATTTCTGTCTATTCTCATTTTGCTTGTAGATTTTGATTTTCGCCCATATAGCTCGTCATAATTGAGTGTGAGCCCACTTGCCAATGCAAGAGTTTGGGCCTCACTAAACCTGCCACTCAACTGTCCTCGCCGCAATGTTCAGCCTATTGCTTGCTGTTCTGGCTCATCTCTGTATGTAGGCAATTCGGGGGACATTCTGGGCTAGCTCTGTTGTGTTCAAATGTGCGACACGTGGCTTGAGAACGAATGGACTGGACTTGCAATTGGACTGGGGGTCCTTGCCTGGGTGGCCACCGAACTTTCAGGCGTGGATGTGGCATATGGATCGTTGGTTGCCACCTGTGCCGGTGGCAAATGTGGCCGAGGAGGAGAGGGTGTGCTTGAGGGTGTGGGGCTTCTGGCCCTGTGCCTCTTTGTGCCCTTGCCACTTGTGGTTCGATACCCATGGGAGGTACTGGCACGTGGCTCAGGAGATGCAGTGCTGACTGGGCTGGGGCTTCTGGGCCCCCGGGGGTCTTGGTGGCCTTGCCACTAGTGGTTCCATGCCCATGGGAGCTTTTACCATGTGGAGCTGGAGAGGCAGAGCTGACTGGGCTGGGGCTTCTGGGCCTGTGGCTCTTGCTGGCCTTGCCACTAGTGGTTCCATGCCCATGGGAGCTTTTACCATGTGGAGCTGGAGAGGCAGAGCTGGCTGGGCTGGGGCTTCTGGGCCTGTGGCTCTTACTGGCCTTGCCAGTGGAGCGTGCTTTATGAAGGGATGTGCTAGGCCGGGGAGGCGGGGAGGGTGTTCTTTGGGGGCTGGGGCTTCTCACCCTCTGCTTCTTAGTCGCCTTTCTTGCCGGCGTACCTGCCTGCTTTGTTGTTGTTGGCTTCTTCTTAGCCACTCCCTCCTTGGCTTTGCTGGTTGGTTTGGGTCTTGCGGCCTTGGTGGGCAATGTGGCCTTGGGTTGGCCACTGTGGCTGCGCGTTTCCCGCACCTTGGGAGTTGGTAGTTGTGACCGAGTGGTCGAACATGAGGAAGAAGGCCGCTGAGGCCTTTTGCTGGTGGCCTCCTTGGCTGGTGTGGCCTTACCGAGGGCTTTTTTAGCTGGCATGTTGAAAATCTCAAAGAGAATGAGCGGTGTGTCCAGGACCCTTTAAATTCTAATGCCTGGGTATCACGCGTATGCGTGCATACGACCGCTCCTCCGGCCGTACAGAACCCGGAAACAGCTGGGGCATTACTTATCTGCTCCAGACAAGAAGAAAGATGGTGCCCACGATCTTCACCCGCCAACAACAAGAGCTGATTATGCCCGTAAGTGTATTGTAAGGACTTTGATTTGCCATCTAAATGCATGCCTAGGCCTTAAGGAAGTTTGGTTTAAAAGTTTGTAAAACTGCGCAAAACAGAGGTAAGTGCGCACATGTGCGAACCAAGTCACTTGCATCTAGAAGGATAGTTTGAGGCTAGAAATGTGTCTGGGAATGTCATTTAGTCAACTGATCTAATTGTGACAGATATTTGTATGCAGTTTGATCTAACAACTAGTGCAAGGGTCCTTGCGTTGGGGGCCAACATGCAGGAGATGCAAAAATATACTGACCGTGATTTAGCTAAGCATTGTAGCCAAATTTAGTGAGCCAAATATGTAGGCGAGCACATTAATGAGTTAAGTTTGTAGTGCGCAGGCGTAAGGTCGTAAGGATTTACGTCTGTACGATTATTTATAGAAAAAGGAAATCTGAATCTAACGGGAAACGTAAATGATTCGTGGGAGGAGACGATGGAAAAAGGGCAAAAACGAAAGCCTACGTTGTAACATGAGTAACATAAACGGAAAACGAAAGGTGGAAAATGACATTCTCGTTGACATACGAACGGACAAAGACTTTACAGAAGGCTTGCGATGCATGCTTAGAGTCACTTGTACACTCATACGAGAGCGGGAAAATTAAAAAAAAAAAACAGATTGACAAAAAAATGAAAGTGTTTTTTTTTCTCTCTGAATCAACCTTATAAAGTGAATTTTTTTACTACGATAAGAATTTTTTTCAACTCTTATTGAATGGACATTGTTTGTGTTATTGTCAACCATAAAAACACTGTTCATATTACAAAATTTATTAAAGAATGCTTAATGTAATGTATAGCTCATTTTGGTTGTAATTATACCCATATTTTTTTTTTGTTAAATTCTCTCCTTTGGTGACCAAACACAAAGTGAAACTAAATCTAAGCATGTGGGATTTGTCATGTAGTTATGGTCAGTATAACCCATTTCATATACCTGCAGGAAAATCAAGGTATATTTCTCTCACTCCAAAACCTTAGAACCTTAGAACTCACACTGCATTAGCGAAAAGTGAAATGTTTAAAGAGAAAGTCCTGTCAATGACAATAAGGCAGAAAGGCACACACCTGAAGTCTGACCCATGAGCCTTTCCTCCACTCCTGCAGGCCAGAAGGCAGATCTGGCTGTCAAACCACGTTTGGAGGTGGTCATGGAAGAATGGATTGGAAAGAGAGGTCACACTTTGGAGACCTTCACTTGGAACAGGCTTTAGGTGAGCTCCTTGCTGTCTTATCTTTGCCATTGTCATTGCCTGGACTGTCCCTTTAAATATGAATGTGTCTCTGGTGAAGAAAGTTACATCAGTAACTGTAGTAAATGGAAAATCCAGGCAAGGTTAAATAAATGGTTTAAATGGCAACATATCTGTATTTATAGTAAAGCGATCCTATACCCATATGTTTACCACTTCCTCATTCACGTATGGTTGACAATCAGATGACTGCCGGTGACCAATCTGGATTTTCCAGTGGGCTTGCACATCAGTGAATGGTTTCTGTTGGTCACCTGATTAACTACCATTTGGTATCCTACACCATGAGGGAGGAAGTGGTAACTTCTTTTGAAAAAATAACAGAATAAGGTGAATTTTAAGTAACGACTCCTCGTGCAGTATATACATACTAAGCAGAAGTTTAAATTTACTATAAAAGTTTGTCTGTTAAATAACTTTTTAAATATGTCGATATTACCATTACTCTCACTAATAACAATTTGTTATTGTCCTTTAATTTTTCTCTATTAATCAATTTAATTAAAAATATTGTCATTCCAAAGTTGTCATTCAAATGAGCATTATATAACAAGAAACTGTTACATTTTAATTGGTATTAATTTTTTTTATTTTATTCTAATAGATCTGAAGTTTTATTAAAACTGTTGGAAGATAAATCAAAAATTGCATTTCATCCAAGCTTTTGAAGTGCTTAGTTTTGCCTTTTTTTGCTGCAGGTTATTAAGCACGATATGTTCACTGTTAATGTTTACTTTCTGTCTATTTCTTTTATCTTTTTATCTTGCTGTTATTGAGCATAATTTAATAAAGTTAAGGTAACAGTAAAAATAAAAACACATTCACAATAGAACATTCCACATACTGCCTGGTGGAGGTAATCATATTGGATGTATATGTCTATGATATCTAAAGTTTCTAGTGAGAAATCCCTTTATTAACAAGTGGTCACAGTAATAGATGTGATTTTTACATTTCAGAAATAGGACACTGAACAGCATTCTAATCCAGATCTCTGCTATTAGGAAAAAGAAGATTATTTGAAACTTTAAGTCATTGTCCATGCACACTCAAAAGTATTCCCATTCTTATTTTTTTTGCTATATTTTCAAAGCCATTTTAAATTAAAGTTTCACCTCATGTTGTACTGTCCTCTGGGATGGAATTGTCAGGACTGGGTGATGCAAGCCTCTGTACATTGCATTGAAGCGAGCTGGGATTGGTTTTGGCTTATCACTAATAGAGGGAATGTCAATTAGAGATGAGCGAATCGATTCTGACGAACCCGAATTTTTTACGAATTTCATGAAATATTTGATTCGTTTCGATTCCGAATATCGCCGCGATTTGATCGCTCGAATCGCTTCCTTAAAACTCCATTTACTGCTATACAGCCCATCTAAAATGGTGGATCCACATGTCAGGACATGTCCCATGGGGCAAGGAATGCCGGGTATGTGTCACATGCTACCTATCAGCAGACAGGCTTACCGATGATGTCACAGCCCCATATAAATGGCGGCCATCTTGCGGAGGATCATTCTGACACTGTATTGCGGCCAGAGCAGATCAGGCAGGGATAGAGCGAGGGACAGACAGACAGACATACGGACAGACAGATAGGTAGATAGACACAACAAGGGAGAGATAGATAGATAGAACAAAGAACAGAAGAAGCAGAGCGAGGGGCAGATAGAGGAGAGAGGCTGTGACAGTGACAGATAAAGACAGGGACAGTTTAAAGTGTTTGCTTTAGCTTCCAAGCCTATTTAGTGTTAATAACCTTCCTGCGTATTTAGCTTTTTCTTTACCTGGTGTCATTCTTTAAAAAGCGTGCTAGCATTAATATTTCAAGACTGCCTGTGTACTAACTGCTTGCATTTTATAAGCAAAGTCACTTTTCCACAATCAAAGGAGGCAACCTCTGTATGTGAGCAGGGGGCATCCCAAACACTAGCATAAATATTTCAAGACTACATGTCTAATAACTAGTTGCATTTTGTAAGCAAAGTCACTTTTCCACAATCAAAGGAGGCCACCTCTGTATGTGAGCAAGGGGCATCCCAAACACTAGCATTCATATTTCAAGACTACCTGTGTACTAACTGCTTGCATTTTATAATCAACGTCACTTTTCCACAATCAAAGGAGGCCACCTCTGTATGGGAGGAGGGGGCATCCCAAACACTAGCATTAATATTTCAAGACTGCCTGTGTACTAAATGCTTGCATTTTATAAGCAAAGTCACTTTTCCACAATCAAAGGAGGCCACCTCTGTATGTGAGCAGGGGTCATCCCAAACACTAGCATTAATATTTAAAGACTACATGTCTAATAACTAGTTGCATTTTGTAAGCAAAGTCACTTTTCCACAATCAAAGGAGGCCACCTCTGTATGTGAGCAAGGGGCATCCCAAACACTAGCATTCATATTTCAAGACTACCTGTCTAATAACTGGTTGCATTTTGTAAGCAAAGTCACTTTTCCACATCAAAGGAGGCCACCTCTGTATGTGAGCAGGGGGCATTCCAAACACTAGCATTAATATTTCAAGTTTACCTGTCTAATAACTGGTTGCATTTTGTAAGCAAAATCACTTTTCCACAATCAAAGGTGGCCACCTTTGTATGTGAGCAGGGGACATCCCAAACACTAGCATTAATATTTCAAGACTACCTGTGTACTAACTGCTTGCATTTTATAAGCAAAGTCACTTTTCCACAATCAAAGGAGGCCACCTCTGTATGTGACCAGGGGGCATCCCAAACACTAGCATTAATATTTCAAGACTACCTGTGTAATAACTGCTTGCATTTTATAATCAACATCACTTTTCCACAATCAAAGGAGGCCACCTCTGTATGTGAGCAGGGGGCATCCCAAATACTAGCACGTGTCTTTTAAGAGTACCTGCCTACTAACCTTTTACCTTTTGTATAAAAAAAGTATGGTTTTCAAGTTTAAAGCACCCATTGCCTTTCACTGGGGGGCATTGTCAGTGCTACCACTTATCTTTTAAGAGTACCTGCCTACTAACCTTTTGCCTTTAGTATAAATAAGTCTAGTTTTCAAGTTTAAATCACTCATTGCCTTTCACCGGGGGGGGGGGGGATCCTGATTACTAGCACGTAGCTTTTAATAGTACCTGCATCTTTACCTTTTTTACATTTTGAACAAAAACCAAGTTTCAAAACTGCCTGTGGTGCATGGTGCATTTAACTCTGACCAGGGGCATCCTGTGTAAGACCATCTGACAGTGTCTTTTTGCATTAGCTTTTAGCTACAGTGTCTGCCTATTTTGATCTAACTTTTCTACACACATGCTGTTACAAAAATACTGTTGTAGGTGTAGTGTAGTATATTGTTTTCCCCTCCTAAACGCAGTAAAAATGTCAGGTAGAGATGTGCCAGGATGTGCACTGACGAGAGGCTTAGATTCATCAGGCAGAAGTTGCAGCAGACTAGGGGCGAGTGGCAGCAGGAGTCGCGGTGAGGGGCCTTATCTCCCGATATCTGCTAGCGGTCGTGTCTCGACCAGCAACACATCTGCCATCATCGATTGGTTAACGCGGTCATCGACCTCATCACAAGTGACATCTGACGCCCCCAGTCAACACAACCCTGAGTTGGCATGGCCCGGGAGCAGTCCCTGTCCTTCCATTGCCTCTGTCCTATGCCCCCCCTCCAGCCGCCGTATCTTATGCTTTGGGTTCAGCTTCACTATTCGGTGAGGACGATGTGTTAGAGGACAGTCAGCAGCTACTGCCCAGCCAAGAAAAAGAGGAGACATCCGCCGCTTCTTCCGCTAGGCAGAAAAACATTGAGGAGGAGAGTGGCGTGGGAGGTGGTGTGGCGAGCGTTCCGTCTCCTGCAGCACACGCTCTTGTGGAAACCGAGGAGGACATCAGTGACATGCAGACACAACTCGATGATGATGATGATGAAGCCGATCGCACTTGGGAGCACGGTGCAGAAGGGGCTTCATCATCATCAGCAAAAGAGGGTCCCAGGTTGCCCCAGAGTCAGCAGCTGAGGCAGCAAGGTGGCAGTAGGGTTGGCAGTCAGCATGGTGGCAGAATTGGGATGTCTGGAGCCACATGTGGCCGGGGGCAGTGCCACACCGCTTCCAATTTCACCAGCCAAGGCTCCAGTACCTCAGCCGAAGGTAGCTGTGCGTCATACCCATCCTCTGCCGCTCCAGATGCTCCTGCTCCTCCTACTAAAAGTCACTCATCCCACCAGCAATCCATCAGCGAAGCCATGTCCAAGAGACAACAGTATGCGCCCACTCATCCTACGGCGCAGAAGCTAAATGTGCTCCTGTCCAGGTTGCTGTTGCTGCAGTCCCTCCCTATTCAGGTGGTGGACTCTGCACCTTTCAGAGAGCTGATGGCTTGTGCCGAGCCGAGGTAGAGAGTCCCAAGCCATCATTTTGCAAAGAAGGCAGTACCAGCCCTGCACAAATTTGTTGAGCAGAAGGTGGGCCAGTCCTTGAGCCTGTCAGTGGGCACCAAAGTGCACGGCAGCACTGACATCTGGAGCTGTAACTACGGTCAGGGACAATACATGTCCTTTATGACCCACTGGGTGAATGTGGTTCCTGCACAACAACTTGGACAGGTCACACCGCTTCGTCCTCCACGCTCCCAGGCCGTTTCGCCTGTCACAGTGGGCGACTCTGCCTCCTCATCCTCCGCCATCTCCTCAGCCTCCACTGTACGATCAATTCTCAATGCCCCTTCAGCCTACCATGTGTGCAGGGCACGGCGGTGTCATGCTGTGCTTCACATGGTTTGCCTTGGTGAACGGAGTCACACAGGGGAGGAGCTCCTGAAATTCATACATCAAGAAATCAAAACATGGCTTACTCCACGAAAATTGAAAATGGGAACCATGGTGACTGACAATGGGAGTAACATCTTGTCTGCGCTGCCTGAGCCAGGCACCCTGTATGGCACACGTGTGCAACCTTGTTGTCAAGCGTTTTCTGAAGTCTTCCCCCCATCTGCAAGACATCCTAACAATGGGAAGGAAACTTTGTATGCACTTCAGCCACTCCTACACCACCAAGCACACCCTTCTTGAGCTACAGCGTCAGAACGGTATCCACCAACATAATCTGATTTGCAATGTTCCCACCCGTTGGAATTCCACCCTACATATGTTAGATCGACTATACGAACAGAGAAAGTCCATCACTGATTTCTTGATGATCCAAGCAGATAGGGGGACTCCCCTGTGTAACTTTAATGTGAACTAGTGGCAGCTCATACGTGACACCTGCCGTTTGCTCAGGCCCTTTGAGGAAGCCACTTTATTTGTCAGTCGCCAAGATTACGGCATGAACGTCGTGATTCCGCTGCTTCATGCAATACAACACATGTTGGAAACCATGGCTGGTCAGGGCACTGGAGACATGGCGCATACATTTCACGGCCACATAAACCCTGTGGGAGCTGAGGAGGAGGAGGAGCACAGTGAAGCGCAGTTTAGTTTTGGCGAAATGGGTGATTTATCTAGTCATCTGACAGGAGAGGAGGAGCAGGAGCAGCCAGTGGAGCTAGAGAGTTGTGAGGAAGGTGAGACAGAGGACCCAGACACACCGTGGCAGTGTGCAGTGGAGATGGAGACAGGTAGTCCCTCCGCGTCATACCTTGAAATGACCATGCCACGCACCTTGAGGATCCGCTGGACTTCTGGGCAGCCAAACTTGACTTGTGGCCGCAACTGGCAGAGTTTGCCTTGGGAAAGCTGTCCTGCCCGGCCAGTAGTGTGCTATCTGAGTGGTGCTGCGGGGGCCATAGTAACGCCAAGGAGAACTTGTCTGTCCATGAAAAATGTGGAGAGACTCACCTTTGTGAAGATGAATCAGGCATGGATCAGCCAGGATTTCCACCCACCAATAGCTGATGCATGCGAGTAGCTGATGCTTGGTATCTCCTTCTGGTGCTTCCATCTCCTGGGTGTGTCTTTCAGGCAATATATGAGCTCCTTCTGCTGCTGCCAACTCTTGGGTGTGTCTTTCAGGCAATATATGAGCTCCCTATGCTGCTGCCAACTCTAATGTGTTTTTCATGCAATATATGAGCTCCCTATGTTGCTGCCAACTCCTGGGTGTGTTTTTCAGGCAATATATAAGCTCCCTATGCTGCTGCAAACTCCAATGTGTTTTTCAGTCAGTATATGGGCTCCTAATGCTGCTGCTGCTGCTGCCAACTCCTGGGTATGTCTTTCAGGCAATATATGAGCTCTCTATGCTGCTGCCAAGTCCAATGTGTTTTTCAGGCAATATATGAGCTCCCTATGCTGCTGCCAACTCCTGGGTATGTCTTTCAGGCAATATATGAGCTCCCTATGCTGCTGCCAACTCCAATGTGTTTTTCAGGCAATATATGAGCTCCCTATGCTGCTGCCAACTCCTGGGTGTGTCTTTCAGGTGATATATGAGCTCCCTATGCTGCTGCCAACTCCAATGTGTTTTTCAGGCAATATATGTGCACCCTATGCTGCTGCCAACTCCTGGGTGTGTTTTTCAGGCTATATATGAGGTCCCTATGCTGCTGCAAACTCCAATGTGTTTTTCAGGCAATATACGGGCTCCTAATGCTGCTGCTGCTGCCAACTCCTGGTTGTGTCTTTCAGGCAATATATGAGCTCCCTATGCTGCTGCCAACTCCAATGTGTTTTTTAGGCAATATATGAGCTCCCTATGCTGCTGCCAACTCCTAGGTGTGTTTTTCAGGCAATATATGAGCTCCCTATGCTGCTGCCAACTCCAATGTGTTTTTCAGACAAAATATGAGCTCCCTATGCTGCTGTCAACTCCTGGGTGTGTCTTTCAGGCAATAGATGTGCTCCCTATGCTGCTGCCAACTCTAATGTCTTTCTCAGGCAATATATTAGCTCCCTATGCTGCTGCCAACACCTGGGTGTGTTTTCCAGCAATATATGAGCTCGCTATGCTGCTGCAAACTCCAATGTGTTTTTCAGGCAATATACGGGCTCCTAATGCTGCTGCTGCTGCCAACTCCTGGGTGTGTCTTTCAGGCAATATATGAGCTCCCTATGCTGCTGCCAAGTCCAATGTGTTTTCAGGCAATATATGAGCTCCCTATGCTGCTGCCAACTCCTGGGTGTTTTTCAGGCAATTTATGTGCTCCCTATACTGCTGCCAAGTCCAGAGTGTGTCTTTCAGGCAATATATGGGCTCCTAATGCTGCTACTGCTGCAAACCCCAATGTGTTTTTCAGGCAATATATGGGCGCCTAATGCTGCTGCTGCTGCTGCCAACTCCTGGGTGTGTTTTCCAGCAATATATGAGCTCGCTATGCTGCTGCAAACTCCAATGTGTTTTTCAGGCAATATATGGGCTCCTAATGCTGCTGCTGCTGCCAACTCCTGGGTGTGTCTTTCAGGCAATATATGAGCTCCCTATGCTGCTGCCAAGTCCAATGTGTTTTTCAGGCAATATATGAGCTCCCTATGCTGCTGCCAACTCCTGGGTGTTTTTCAGGCAATTTATGTGCTCCCTATACTGCTGCCAAGTCCAGAGTGTGTCTTTCAGGCAATATATGGGCTCCTAATGCTGCTACTGCTGCAAACCCCAATGTGTTTTTCAGGCAATATATGGGCGCCTAATGCTGCTGCTGCCAGCAGCTGGGTGTGTCTTTCAGGCAATGAATGGGCTCCCTATGCGGCTGCCAACTCCAATGTGTTTTTCAGGCAATATATGGGCTCCTAATGCTGCTGCCAACTCCTGGGTGTGTCCTTCAGGCAATATATGAGCTCCCTTTGCTGCTGCCAACTCCAATGTGTTTTTCAGGCAATATATGGTCTCCTAATGCTGTTGCTGCTGCTGCCAACTCCTGGGTGTGTCTTTCAGGCAATATATGAGCTCCCTATGCTGCTGCCAACTACAATGTGTTTTTCAGGCAATATATGAGCTCCTTATGCTGCTGCCAATTCCTGGGTGTGTCTTTCAGGCAATATATGGGCTCCTAATGCTGCTGCTGCTGCCAATTCCTGGGTGTGTCTTTCAGGCAATATATGGGCTCCTAATGCTGCTGCCAACTCCAATGTGTTTTTCAGGCAATATATGGGCTCCTAATGCTGCTGCCAACACCTGGGTGTGTCTTTCAGGCAATATATGAGCTCCCTATGCTGCTGCCAACTCCAATGTGTTTTTCAGGCAATATATAAGCTCCCTATGCTGCTGCCAACTCCTGGGTGTGTCTTTCAGGCAATATATGGGCTCCTAATGCTGCTGCCAACTACAATGTGTTTTTCAGGCAATATATGGGCTCCTAAGGCTGCTGCTGTTGCTGCCAACTCCTGGGTGTGTCTTTCAGGCAATATATGAGCTCCCTATGCTGCTGCCAACTCCTGTGTGTGTCTTTCAGGCAATATATGAGCTCCCTTTGCTGCTGCCAACTCCAATGTATTTTTCAGGCAATATATGGTCTCCTAATGCTGTTGCTGCTGCTGCCAACTCCTGGGTGTGTCTTTCAGGCAATATATGAGCTCCCTATGCTGCTGCCAACTACAATGTGTTTTTCAGGCAATATATGAGCTCCTTATGCTGCTGCCAACTCCAATGTGTTTTTCAGGCAATATATGGGCTCCTAATTCTGCTGCTGCTGCCAACTCCTGGGTGTGTCTTTCAGGCAATATATGGGCTCCTAATGCTGCTGCCAACTCCAATGTGTTTTTCAGGCAATATATGGGCTCCTAATGCTGCTGCCAACACCTGGGTGTGTCTTTCAGGCAATATATGAGCTCCCTATGCTGCTGCCAACTCCAATGTGTTTTTCAGGCAATATATAAGCTCCCTATGCTGCTGCCAACTCCTGGGTGTGTCTTTCAGGCAATATATGGGCTCCTAATGCTGCTGCCAACTACAATGTGTTTTTCAGGCAATATATGGGCTCCTAAGGCTGCTGCTGTTGCTGCCAACTCCTGGGTGTATCTTTCAGGCAATATATGAGCTCCCTATGCTGCTGCCAACTCCTGTGTGTGTCTTTCAGGCAATATATGAGCTCCCTATGCTGCTGCCAAGTCCAGAGTGTGTCTTTCAGGCAATATATGGGCTCTTAATGCTGCTGCCAACTCCTGGGTGTGTTTTTCATGCAATATATGGGCTCCCTATGCCGCTGCCAAATTCAGGGTGTGTTTTTCAGGCAATATATGGGCTCATCATGCTGATGCCACCTCAAGGCTCTGTAATTGTGCCGCTCTGCGACAGCGAATCTAATAGCGATGCCTCTGATCTGCATGTCATACTTCTTTACAATAGTATTTCACTAACCCAGCATGCATCCTATGCATGTTACAGCCAAGCAAAATGTTCTGCAACCCTATAGAGGCTCTCGGACGCCCAGAATTAGCCATTTTTAATAGCGATTTGTCGCGAATAAATTCAGACTTAATCGATTTTTCCCGGAAAATTCTGCACATTTTTCAAAAGTTTGCTCATCTCTAATGTCAATCCCTTTAAACTTGACCAAGCTTTGCTCATGGTTCACAGAGGGAGCTTTGTTGCATCTGTACCCAGGCACCAAAAGTTCTAATGAGAAGCCAGCCCAAGCTTGTGGGCCCATCTAAAACACAGGTGTCCCTTATGATCTTGGCGGATGAGAGCAAATTTGATCTAACCACTAGAGAAAGGCTAAAGTGTCAAGACGCACAGCTTGACCAACAAATCAGTTGGCTAAATGGTGCACCACCTGAAAGGCAATGTGGAGTGAAAAAGGGGGTGGTACCATGTGCCACCATTCTAATAGGGGTGGTGAGCGCATGCTCCTACTTTTACTCGGACTTGTTTGTAGTTTTAACTTGTTGCCTAAATAAAGTTTTGTATGAATTTTTCAGCATTTATTGGTGCTCCCGTTGACGCTTAGGGCCCGATTTACATATGTCTGCGCTGCATTCCACTATTTCAGCCTTTGAGCTGAGCACAATATTCTCTATCGTCATTTTCATGTTTGCGCTCCTCCCTGCTGTTTTGCAGCAGCCAAAAGCATATTTATGCATTTTTCTCAGAACTATGGAACACTGTGGTGGTGGTGCCTGTTTTTTTGTGGGGCAGAGACATGCTGCTGTAGAAATGATTTTATTTGTTCATTATAGTCACCTTTAAATGTTTTTATTGTAAGTGTATTCCGCAAAATCATTTGTTTAAGCAAAACGTGGTATGATTGTTATTGTATTTGATATTTAGTTGTTTTTTTCTTCTTTTTATTTTATACCAGCCCAAACCTACCTCTGCGGTATGTATGTGTATGCTGGGCCAACTTTTTTTCTGCCTGAACCAATTTTTTCTGTCTCTGTGATCTCTTTTTCTCATGTTGTTAATTTGTTATAAATATCTGACGGAGTGGCTGTCATCCTCCGCTGCTCTGCGCCTTTTTAAAAAAATGTGGTAAAAATAAGTAAATAGTGTGTCATTTTCGTAGTGGCCATGTGCGGATCTCAATGCAAGCTGGATTAAACAGCCGATGGCCACAGCCAATATCGTGGCACAACTGCCTTAGCAGCAGGAGTTGGCATTACAAAGTCTTCTGCTGAATTCTACAGGCTTGTGCTGGTGCGACGGCAGCAAGAGTTTATGGTGCATAGCGTATGGATGCACAAACAAGTGCAAATCAGGCCCTTAATAGAGTAGATAATAGAGGCATACTTATATAGAAAAGTCATGTTTTAAACTGGCAAGGCAAATCTGACTGGAGGGCATTCTGATTTAGAATGTCACTCTGCACCCCCCCAGGAAGAATGAGATTTGGTACCCATACTCCCCTCTTATTTCCCTCAGTGTCATGTACTTGACCACTGGCAGCCAGTTGGGCTAGCCAAGGTTGGTTTGCTGGGCAAATCCAATAGGCTGCTGGTGGTCATATGGGGCAGCGTCCAACAAGAGAATGCAGAAGCAATGACAATGGGCTATACCCATGCTAGGCCTTCTGGGAGGGAAAATGCACCATGGGGCAAAATCTGGATATTCTTTCAAACAGAACCTCAATTATTGGCAGAGGAACTAAAGGGCTCCCGTCACCCCTGATCTCCTCTTCCTTCTATTAAAATAAAGATAAAAGAAAATAAGCCTGGCTGGATATTTCTTGATGCTGGGTGTATAGGTGAACCCTCCTCCTGCCATCCAGCATATTTATATGGATTTTTCATCATGGGGTTATTTTTCGCAATAGTGCTCCTTTAAGTCCAAATGACAATAAAGTATGCTTGCAGCAGAGGTTTAATAAGCTATAATATAGCAGAGTATATCATTGTTTTAAGATTATCATTTAGAAAACTATGATTCAAAAGTTCGGACCTGGATTTGTGTTTTCTACTTACAAAGTGAACATAAACAGGGAATGGAAATTCATTGGAAAGCAATAGAAATTTTTAATAGCATGATCAATTGACAAATATCCACCTATTAGGCATTACTTTTCTGAACTTTGGCCATTTAAGTGAGTGAAAGCCTTCCTTTAACATTTTAATTAAATTACGTTTCCTAATCTTGCATTAAGACCTCCAGAAAAAGCGTAAATTATATCCAAAAGGTTTCCCTGGAGCTACTTTGATAGTTCAGAGTTTTAATTGTATGATATTATTATTGGCAGAAAGTGACCATTCAGTGATTGAATATCCTCATACCTGATTTAAACTGATGCTCATTGAAGGTTATTAGAATTATTGCTGAGTGGGTGTGAATTAAAACAGAGGTCAGTAATTAGCTTACACAGTATACATGCTAATCAAGTGGTAATGCTAATAAATGATTGTGTAAAAGTCTGTCCAGGGTAATATAACATCTAGGTCTCTATATCTTTTTTTTCCAAGCTGTTTTGTTTCCATTTTCCTCATTTTGCACCTACAAAAATGCCAGACTAGGATATTTCAAGTGATGGAGATTACAATACAATAATTAAGTTAATGTAGAAAATAGCAGCTGATATCGCCAAAAGCTATAAACATTATCTGTAATCTTGGTTATGGGGAGAGCTTTTTTAGGTACTGTATGTATATGAATCTGTTTTCTTTATTTAACATCCACGGAACTGTACCTGCATTACATGTAAGTGTTATAGGTTCCCTAGAATAGGAGGTTGTACACTTTACAGTTTGTCCACTGCTGGGTCTATGGAAGATGCACACTATGCCGTCTCCATATGCTTGTCCCATAGCCCTGCAGAAGAGTGAGTGTTTGTCTTATGTAAAAAAGTTTATAGAAAAGTTTCTAACTATGGGCAATTCAGGCTGATGCACATAAAAATTAATGTATGATCTTCTAACTCCTGCCGTAGTATATCCCCCCCCCCCCCCCAAATGGCATTTCGGGTTTGAGTGGATGCAGGAGCAAATATAAGTGCTAACATTGAGGATCATGCAACACACAAATCATACAATAAAAATTTTAGTTCTAATTTTTTGAAAAAAAAAAATCACCCTCCATGTGCTTGCATAAAAAAATGAAAATATATACTTTTTACGCATCTAAAAAATTCAAATACTTGTTTACAAGCATGGTCATTTTTACTTGGGATTGATTTATTTTATTTAATTGGGCACCTGGCTTCAAGTATAATATTGTATTCCATAATCATGAAGCATAGAAAATATGTATAAAGTAATATGATAGGAACTAAGATTTGTCCTTATTAATATCTAGCATCATGTCAAAGGCAACTAAACTGGATTTATACAATGTCAGTGCAAGATTGAAAAACCTATTTAAGTAGTGCCTACCCTATTGAGCATTTCCTCATTTTCCCCTACATGTCATTAATCATTCTCTCCTATTTTTATCTTTTTTCTTTAGGTCTCCAAAGAACCCAGAACAAAAGATTATTAAACGAGTGATTGGTCTGGAAGGAGATATTGTAAAGTAAGTACTAAGCAAAAGATAGATGTGGCTGTTCATTAAATATTCATATATGCTGCAGGCAGCTGTAAATAATACAGATTACAAACTGGGGCTCACCAGGGCTCAACCTACTGTACACCAGATCAGCAGATCATCACCAGCACAATGGCAGAGGAATTAAAACACTCTTGCCATTTCACTGCCCTCTGTAGTCTCTTCCTAACACTACTGGAAGCAACACATTAAAAGTGAATCACAAGGCTGCTCTGATGACCGAATTAAAGAATATCACCAGTATCCTCTTAGGCAAACCCATTTTTTTTTAGCTGTCTTAAGAAAAAAAATCCTTTGCTTGTTCAACCGTGATCAGCCAATTGCCAATCTCAAATTTTCATTGTTGGCATGGCTATGGGAGCAGAAAAGTAGCCACGTGCTACTAGGTACTCCAGCTTTGCCTAGAATGCATAAGGTATTTATAACTTGATGAGTTCTATCTGATTCGCACACAGAAACCAGGGTCAGGCCAGGTACCAATGCCAAACTAAAATCAGTAAGCAAGATTATGCCATAGCTTTGGAAAAGTCAATTTGCTCCTCAACATATAGGAGAGTCATGATGATGATATCTTCCAGGTTAGTGCAAAAGGCAGAATAAGGCAAGGTAGGAGGCAAGGGCAGAGAACATGGTTTTCTTCTTCATCTTCTTGAGCACTGCGTTATAGGGTTCTCTGAAGATTTCTGCTGGGATGGGGTCTGTTAATATGCATTTTTTTAGACATGAGACTGGCCAGATTGTGTCTTTTCATTTGGATTCGTAAGTAGCCATTTAGCTTCTAAATTCTTAGTTCCAAACTGTTTTTCAAGTGAATGTTTAAGATTTGGCAGAGATGGGACATTAATGGAAGTAGAGCATGAATTACTCTATGATGCTATTTCCAATCATGCCCTAATCAAACATACAAATCATGCACCAAACGAGGACAGCAGACAGGAGGTTTTGCAGTCATGCGCCAGATGTTTAGTCAGTGGTCAGCAAGAGGAGGTTTTCGGTCATGCGCTAGATGTTTTCTCTTAGTGCTCAGCGAAGTGGAGGTTTGGTAGTGCATGGTCACCTTTAGCCCATTCCATACAACTCTGGAATCCACAGACAACAAATTCTTCTCTTTTGCAGTCTTTATTATTTTGTCATGTTTCCTAAGAATTTTGTATAGGATAATGTTTTTTTTCTGAACCTCTGCTTTGCTTTTACATTAAATTGGGTTTGTTGACATTCATGTAGATGAAGACATTTGTGGGATATCATATCTTCGCAAAAAGCAATAAAGAGAAATATAGAATACAGCTGCTTCAGACAAGATCTTCCAGACTAGATCAGGTCTTCCAGGCTTGATCACCAAAGATGTGCAATATGTAGAATAAGGCAAGCCTCTGTGTTTGGGCTTTGACCTTCTATCTTCAACAGTTCCTATTTTATCTTTTGTTTACCTTTAGATTTTGTTGGAAACAAAAGAACCAAGCAGTGGTCAGAGTAACCCAGGGTAGCTCTTGACAATAACCTATAGGCTCCTTTTCATAGTGATGTACAGTAACAATGGTCCATTGGTCCATTGTCTGAATTTAGATAACTCACAGGTGAGTTGGCCAGTGGCACTGGTCCGTTTTGAAACCCACATTTTTATAGTTTCTTTACACAGCTTTACATTTTTAAACCTTTACATGAAATATTCCCAAACAACAAACAAAACAAAATATTTATTTACTCCTCTGCAGAAAGAATTCACATGTTTAGTTCATCTAAATGAAACACACTTTCCTTTGTCTTACCAGTCTGTATTCTTATATTGCATTTTACTTGTATGTATACACAATGCAATTTTTCAACTTTATAAATTGACACATTTGAGACAGAAGCTGATGACATACCCTGAAGCAGTTAGAGGCAATATATAGATATTAAGACAGCTCTCAATGTTAAAATTAGTCCCTTGATGCACATGTTGAATATGTGTCCTCTCCCACCTAACATACAATCAGTTTCAATAATATATACATGTTATTAGGGTCCTGTCTATATGTAATGAGGGGCAGCTTTCTTCCAGGGTCTTAGAGGCTCTGCTCTTATCAACCAAAAGCGTCAGTGTCAGACTGCCACATATTGGTGGTATAAGATAGTATTGCAGAAGCTACATAGCCAAGCATGCTATTTTTTTAGTGCATCTGTTAGGTGTCAGTGATATACGGACAGCTCGCTTTTTTCATTTTTCACTTTAAAGCGGACCTTCACTCTGAATAAGAGCCTATCTTATATGTTTCCCACACCCTGTACATACAGATTGTCCACATTAAAAATCATCCTACCTGCATCTACTGCATGTTATGAGCCTTTAAACATCCAAGATGGCGGCTTATGGAAGCAGCCATCTTATCAGGCAGCCTGCAAACAGGAAGTGCCTCCTGACTGTGCTGCTCTGCATTCTGGGACTGCTGACCGTTACCTGACCCCAGCTCTGCTCTGTCTGAGCAAAGCACAGCTATAACCCGCCCCCCTGTACCTTATCCCACTCTCCTCTCCTCAGTAAGTGTGATGCTTCTGAGTCAAGATGGCGGCGCCCATATCCTAAATTCCTGAACAGAGTTGCAGCCCAGTGGGGGAAAGAATAATAAGTTAGTGACTAAAAACGTAAAATATATTAATTTTAGATGCTGGGGAACCGTTTTTTAAGAGTTTGGGCTTTTCATTAAATCACGCTGAAGGTCCGGTTTAATGAGTTAAGTAGGGATGAGTGAATCGTTCCGGACGAACCCGGATTCGTTACGAATTTCATGAAAAATTCGATTCTGAACGAATCCAAATTTCCCCGCGATTCGATCGATCGAAGTTTTCCTTTAAACTACATTTATTTCAATTACAGGCATTCTAAAATGGTGGAAGCACATGTCCGGACATATCCCCTGGGGCAAGGTATCATGGGAAGGTCACATGCAGCCTATCAGCAGCCAGGAGCCCCGGTGACGTCACAGCACTACATAAAGCGGCGGCCATCTTGCTTGTGCGCATTTCAGACTTGCATTCGTGAGACAGCGGTGGTTGCTGGCTGGCTACAGACAGGGACAGACAGTTAGCGATAGGTAGGGAGATTTACAGATAGGTAGGGAGATTTACAGATAGGTAAAGAGAGAGACAGATAGTTAGGGAGATTTAGAGTGATAGACAGAGCTAGGGAAAGATAGGTTTAAAACCGGAACAATCCAGCAGCATACAAGTCACATTGACAGGGTGCCTAGTGCTGGCTATGATTCATATTTCATAATTACTGGGTTACTGTTTATATATTTGGTTTGGTTTAAATACAGCTGCACACTGTGCATGCAATGCACATGCTATTTAACCCTTTCTGCTATTTAGGCCTGAACGCTATTTTAACCCTATCTGTTAAATACAGCTGCACACTGTGCATGCAATGCACATGCTATTTAACCCTTTCTGCTATTTAGGCCTGAACGCTATTTTAACCCTATCTGTTAAATACAGCTGCACACTGTGCATACAATGTTCATACTTGGATTATTGTTACTTTTTGTTCAGCTTAAAATACATTACGCCACACTGGCATCCCAAGGCACATGCTATTTAACCCTATCTGTTAAACAAAAGCATTTCTCATACTTGGATTATTGTTACTTTTTGTTCAGCTTAAAATACATTACGCCACACTGGCATCCCAAGGCACATGCTATTTAACCCTATCTGTTAAACAAAAGCATTTCTCATACTTGGATTAGTGTCAAAAGTTTCTGCTCAGCTTAAAATACATTACGCCACACTGGCATCCCAAGGCACATGCTATTTAACCCGATCTGTTAAACAAAAGCATTTCTCATACTTGGATTATTGTTACTTTTTGTTCAGCTTAAAATACATTACGCCACACTGGCATCCCAAGGCACATGCTATTTAACCCTATCTGTTAAACAAAAGCATTTCTCATACTTGGATTATTGTTACTTTTTGTTCAGCTTAAAATACATTACGCCACACTGGCATCCCAAGGCACATGCTATTTAACCCTATCTGTTAAACAAAAGCATTTCTCATACTTGGATTATTGTTACTTTTTGCTCAGCTTAAAATACATTAGGCCACACTGGCATCCCAAGGCACATGCTATTTAACCCTATCTGTTAAACAAAAGCATTTCTCATACTTGGATTAGTGTCAAAAGTTTCTGCCCAGCTTAAAATACATTACGCCACACTGGCATCCCAAGGCACATGCTATTTAACCCTATCTGTTAATCAAAAGCATTTCTCATACTTCGATTAGTGTCAAAAGTTTCTGCTCAGCTTAAAATACATTACGCCACACTGGCATCCCAAGGCACATGCTATTTAACCCTATCTGTTAAACAAAAGCATTTCTCATACTTGGATTATTGTTAATACTTTTTGCTCAGCTTAAAATACATTACGCCACACTGGCATCCCAAGGCACATGCTATTTAACCCTATCTGTTAAACAAAAGCATTTCTCATACTTGGATTAGTGTCAAAAGTTTCTGCTCAGCTTAAAATACATTAAGCCACACTGGCATCCCAAGGCACATACTATTTAACCCTATCTGTTAAACAAAAGCATTTCTCATACTTGGATTATTGTTACTTTTTGTTCAGCTTAAAATACATTAGGCCACACTGGCATCCCAAGGCACATGCTATTTAACCCTATCTGTTAAACAAAAGCATTTCTCATACTTGGATTAGTGTTAAAAGTTTCTGTTCAGCTTAAAATACATTAGGCCACACTGGCATCCCAAGGCACATGCAATTTTAACCCTATCTGTTAAACAAAAGCATTTCTCATACTTGGATTATTGTTACTTTTTGTTCAGCTTAAAATAAATTACCCCACACTGGCATCCCAAGGCACATGCTATTTAACCCTATCTTTTAAACAAAAGCATTTCTCATACTTGGATTATTGTTACTTTTTGTTCAGCTTAAAATACATTATGCCACACTGGCATCCCAAGGCACATGCTATTTAACCCTATCTGTTAAACAAAAGCATTTCTCATACTTGGATTATTGTTACTTTTTGCTAAGCTTAAAATACATTACGCCACACTGGCATCCCAAGGCACATGCTATTTAGCCCTATCTGTTAAACAAAAGCATTTCTCATACTTGGATTATTGTTAATACTTTTTGCTCAGCTTAAAATACATTACGCCACACTGGCATCCCAAGGCACATGCTATTTAACCCTATCTGTTAAACAAAAGCATTTCTCATACTTGGATTAGTGTTAAAAGTTTCTGTTCAGCTTAAAATATACCAGGCCACACGGGCATCCCAAGGCACATGCTATTTTAACCCTATCTGTTAAACAACAGCATTTCTCATACTTGTATTATTGTTACTTTTTGTTCATCTTAAAATACATTACGCCACACTGGCATCCCAAGGCACATGCTATTTAACCCTATCTGTTAAACAAAAGCATTTCTCATACTTGGATTAGTGTCAAAAGTTTCTGCTCAGCTTAAAATACATTACGCAACACTGGCATCCCAAGGCACATGCTATTTAACCCTATCTGTTAAACAAAAGCATTTCTCATACTTGGATTAGTGTCAAAAGTTTCTGCTCAGCTTAAATACATTAAGCCACACTGGCATCCCAAGGCACATGCTATTTATCCCTGTCTGTTAAACAAAAGCATTTCTCATACTTGGATTATTGTTACTTTTTGTTCAGCTTAAAATACATTACGCCACACTGGCATCCCAA
Source organism: Gastrophryne carolinensis (assembly GCA_027917425.1). Taxonomy (NCBI): domain Eukaryota; kingdom Metazoa; phylum Chordata; class Amphibia; order Anura; family Microhylidae; genus Gastrophryne; species Gastrophryne carolinensis. The sequence continues at coordinate 203,445,393 of CM051238.1, read as the reverse complement.
GGCACATGCTATTTAACCCTATCTGTTAAACAAAAGCATTTCTCATACTTGGATTAGTGTCAAAAGTTTCTGCTCAGCTTAAAATACATTACGCCACACTGGCATCCCAAGGCACATGCTATTTAACCCTATCTGTTAAACAAAAGCATTTCTCATACTTGGATTAGTGTCAAAAGTTTCTGCTCAGCTTAAATACATTAAGCCACACTGGCATCCCAAGGCACATGCTATTTAACCCTATCTGTGAAACAAAAGCATTTCTCATACTTGGATTAGTGTCAAAAGTTTCTGCTCAGCTTAAAATACATTACGCCACACTGGCATCCCAAGGCACATGCTATTTAACCCTATCTGTTAAACAAAAGCATTTCTCATACTTGGATTATTGTTAATACTTTTTGTTCAGCTTAAAATACATTACGCCACACTGGCATCCCAAGGCACATGCTATTTAACCCTATCTTTTAAACAAAAGCATTTCTCATACTTGGATTAGTGTCAAAAGTTTCTGCTCAGCTTAAAATACATTACGCCACACTGGCATCCCAAGGCACATGCTATTTAACCCTATCTGTTAAACAAAAGCATTTCTCATACTTGGATTATTGTTAATACTTTTTGCTCAGCTTAAAATACATTACGCCACACTGGCATCCCAAGGCACATACTATTTAACCCTATCTGTTAAACAAAAGCATTTCTCATACTTGGATTATTGTTACTTTTTGCTCAGCTTAAAATACATTACGCCACACTGGCATCCCAAGGCACATGCTATTTAGCCCTATCTGTTAAACAAAAGCATTTCTCATACTTGGATTATTGTTAATACTTTTTGCTCAGCTTAAAATACATTACGCCACACTGGCATCCCAAGGCACATGCTATTTAACCCTATCTGTTAAACAAAAGCATTTCTCATACTTGGATTAGTGTCAAAAGTTTCTGCTCAGCTTAAATACATTAAGCCACACTGGCATCCCAAGGCACATGCTATTTAACCCTATCTGTTAAACAAAAGCATTTCTCATACTTGGATTATTGTTACTTTTTGTTCAGCTTAAAATACATTTCGCCACACTGGCATCCCAAGGCACATGCTATTTAACCATATCTGTTAAACAAAAGCATTTCTCATACGTGGATTATTGTTACTTTTTGTTCAGCTTAAAATACATTACGCCACACTGGCATCCCAAGGCACATGCTATTTAACCCTATCTGTTAAACAAAAGCATTTCTCATACTTGGATTATTGTTACTTTTTGTTCAGCTTAAATACATTACGCCACACTGGCATCCCAAGGCACATGCTATTTAACCATATCTGTTAAACAAAAGCATTTCTCATACGTGGATTATTGTTACTTTTTGTTCAGCTTAAAATACATTACGCCACACTGGCATCCCAAGGCACATGCTATTTAACCCTATCTGTTAAACAAAAGCATTTCTCATACTTGGATTATTGTTAATACTTTTTGCTCAGCTTAAAATACATTAGGCCACACTGGCATCCCAAGGCACATGCTATTTTAACCCTATCTGTTAAACAAAAGCATTTCTCATACTTGGATTATTGTTAATACTCTCTGCTCAGCTTAAAATACATTACGCCACACTGGCATCCCAAGGCACATGCTATTTTAACCCTATCTGTTATACAACATAAGCGTTGATCAGCATCAGCTGCTTTATTAAGCTACTTCAGTTTGCACTTGTTTTTGACTGCTTTTAATAAACCAGGCCGCAGGGCACCCCAAAGCTGCACCTTGCACCCTATCTGTTATACAACATAAGGGTTGATCAGCATCAGCTTCATTAAGCTACTTCAGTTTGCACATGTTTTTGACTGTTTTCAATAAACCAGGCCGCAGGGCACCCCAAAGGTGCACCTTGCACCCTATCTGGTATACAACATAAGCATTGATCAGCATCAGCTGCTTTATTAAGCTACTTCAGTTTGCACTTGTTTTTGACTGTTTTCAATATACCAGGCCGCAGGGCACCCCAAAGCTGCACCTTGCACCCTATCTGTTTATACTAAATAAGCAAATACATAAAAATGTCAGGCAGACAAGTGCCAGGATGTTCAAAGAGGAGTGGCAGAGGCCAAGATTCAGCAGGCAGAGGTCGCAGCAGACTAGAGGCGAGTGGCAGCAGGAGTCACGGTGAGAGACCTGATCTGCCAGTATCTGCTAGCGGTCGTGTCTCCACCAGCAACGCATCTGCCGTGATAGATTGGTTAACGCGCTCATCAACATCATCACAAGTTACGTCTGAGACCCCCAGTCTAGGGTCGGTAGGTTCCTCTGACACAACCCTGAGTTGGCATGCCCCGAGAGCAGTCCCTGTCCTCCCATTGCCTCTGTCCCACGCCGTTCCCTCCCCCTGCGACGTATCCTATGCTTTGGGTTCAGCTCCACTCTTTAGTGAGGAGGACGATCAGATAGAGGACAGTCAGCAGCTACTGCCCAGCCATGAAATGGAGGTGGCTTCTTTAGCTCGGCAGACAAATAGTGATGTGGACAGTGTCGTGGGTGTTGCGAGATTTCCAGCTTCTGCGCCAGACACTGTTGAGGAAACCGAGAACATCAGTGACGTACAGCCACAACTCGGTGATGATGATGATGATGAAGCCGATCGCACTTGGGAGCCGGGTGATGAAGGGGCTTCATTGTCATCATCAGGAGAAGAGGGGCGCAGGTTGCCCCGGAGTCAGCAGCTCAGGCAGCAAGGTGTTAGCAGCATGGTTGGCAGTCAGCATGGGGGCACAATTGAAAAGCCTGGAGCCAAACGGGGCCAGGGTAGAGCACCTGCTGCGCGGCAGGCTACCTTATCGGGAGGTAGTGGAGCAGTGGTTCCTGGAGTTGGCGACAATAGCAGCGAATCAATGAGGCCTGTTGGTGGGAAAAGTAGCTACTCGGCAGTGTGGCAGTTTTTCCTGAAGCATCCGCAGGAGGGTAACATGGCCACATGCAAGATATGTAGGCAGAAGGTGAAGCGTGGCCAGGGCCCAAATGTTGCCACCACGGCCCTGCGTCAACATATGATGCGTCACCATAAAGCGACCTGGGAGAACCGAGGCTCCCAAGGGGTGGTCCAGTCTGCTTCCTCACCAAGTGGCACGCCCAATTTCTGCCAGCCAAGGCTCCAGCACCTCAGCCGAAGGCAGCTGTGCGTCATACCCATCCTCTGTCGCTCCTGCTCCTCCTCCTCCAAGTCATGCATCCCACCAGCAATCCATCAGCGAAGCCATGTCCAAGAGACAGCAGTATGCGCCCACTCATCCTACGGTGCAGAAGCTGAATGTGCTCCTGTCCAAGTTGCTGGTGCTGCAGTCGCTCCCTTTTCAGGTGGTGGACTCTGCACCTTTCAGAGAACTGATGGCTTGTGCCGAGCCGAGGTGGAGAGTCCCAAGCCATCATTTCTTTGCCAAGAAGGCAGTACCAGCGCTGCACACTTTTGTTGAACAGAAGGTGGGCCAGTCCTTGAGCCTGTCGGTGTGTAGCAAAGTGCATGGCAGCGCCGACGTCTGGAGCTGTAACTACGGTCAGGGACAGTACATGTCGTTTACGGCCCACTGGGTGAATGGGGTCCCTTTGCAGCAGCAGCAGCAGCAACTTGGACAGGTCACGCCGCTTCGGCCTCCACGCTCCCTGCCCGTTGGGCCTGTGACACTGTGTGTCCTCATCCTCCGCCATCTCCTCACCCTCCACTGTAGGCTCAAGTCTCAGTGCCCCTCCAGTCTACCATGTTTGCAGGGCACGGAGGTGTCACGCAGTGCTTCACATGGTTTGTCTTGGCGAACGGAGTCACACAGGGGAGGAACTGCTTAAATTTATTCATCAGGAAATCCAAACATGGCTTACTCCAAGAAAACTTAAAATGGGAATCATGGTTACCGACAATGGGAAGAACATTTTGTCTGCGCTGCGCCAAGGAAGGCTGACCCATGCCCCCTGCATGGCTCATGTCTTCAATCTGGTTTTCAAGCGGTTTCTGAAGTGTTCCCCCCATATGCAAGACATCCTAACAACTTCAAGGAAACTTTGCATGCACTTCAGCCACTCATACACCGCCAAACACACCCTTCTTGAGCTACAGCGTCAGAACGGTATCCCCCAACATAGTCTGATTTGCGATGTTTCCACCCGTTGGAATTCCACCCTTCACATGTTGGACCGATTATATGAACAGAGAAAAGCCATCACGGATTTCCTGATGATCCAAGCGTATAGGGGGACTCCCCAGTGTAACTTCAATGTCAACCAGTGGCAGCTCATACGTGACACCTGCCGTTTGCTCAGGCCCTTTGAGGAAGCCACTTCTTGTTTTGTCAGTCGGCAGGATTACGGGATGAACGTGATTCCACTGCTTCATGTACTACAGCACATGTCGGAAACCATGGCTGGTCAGGGCACTGGAGACATGGCGTCTACATCTTACGGCCACATGAACCCCGTTGGAGCTGAACTGGAGGAAGAGGAGGAGGAGTTGCCCAGCGAAACACAGTTTAGGCTTGGCGAAATGGCTGGTTTATCTAGTCAGCAGACAGGAGAGGAGGAGCAGGAGCAGCCAGAGGAGCTAGAGGGTTTTGAGGAAGGCGAGACAGAGGACCCGGACACACCGTGGCAGTATGCAGTGGAGATGGAGACATGTAGTCCCTCCGAGTCACTTGCGCAAATGGCACGAAGCATGCTCACGTGCTTGCGTAGTGACCCCAGAATTGTTTCCATTTGTCGGCGGGATGACTTCTGGCTGTCCACCTTATTGGAGCCTCGTTTCCGGCACAAAATGGGGGCATTTTTTTAAACCCGCCGAGAGGGAGGACAAACTGAACTACTACAAAGACATTCTACGTAGGCAGTTGGCCGATGCCTATCTGCGCCATGGTCCATACTCTCGTAGGTCTGACTCGAGGGGACCTCTGCGCTCACCTTCCACTGCCATGGCTGCTGGGGGGGTTGGTAGGAGCAGCAGCAGCAGCTCCATCAGCAGCAGCAGCCTCAGTCTTCAGTCGCTAATGAGTAGCTTTCTACACCCGCATAGTGAGGCTACTCATGAGCAGCAGGAAGGCCTGGAGCAGGACCTCAACCAGCAGGTCATGTCATACCTTGACATGACCATGCCAACACACCTTGAGGATCCGCTGGACTTCTGGACAGCCAAACTTGATTTGTGGCCGCAACTAGCAGAGTTTGCCCTGGAAAAGCTGTCCTGCCCGGCAAGTAGTGTGCCATCTGAGCGGGTGTTTAGTGCGGCGGGGGCCATAGTTACGGCGAGGAGAACTCGTCTGTCAACTAAAAATGGGGAGAGACTCACCTTTGTCAAAATGAATCAGGGATGGATCAGCCAGGATTTCCACCCACCAATGCCTGATGCATGCGACTAGATTCAGCATGGTGCCACGTTTTACACTTTCCAAATGGTGCAAAATATATTTATGTCTTTAGGCCAATTTTTGGGCTCCTGCTGATGCCAACTTCAGGGTGTGCCTTCCAACCAATTTTTGGCCTCCTTCTGATGCCAACTTCAGGGTGTGCCTTTCAGCCAATGTTTGGGCTGCTGCTGCTTGCAACTCCAGGGTGTGATTCATCCAATTTATGGGCTCCTGAAGCCAACTCCAGTGTCTCTTTAAAGTAATGTTCGGGCTCCTGCTGTTGCTTGCAACTCCAGGGTGTGATTCATCCAATTTTTGGGCTCCTGCTGCCAACTCCAGTGTCTCTCTCAGCCAATTTTTGGCCTCCTGCTGCTGCTGCCAACTCCAGGGTGTCTTTCAAGCAATGTTTGGGCTCCTGCTTATGCTGCTGCCAACTCCAGGGTGTGCCTTCCAGCTAATGTATGTGCTCCTGCTGCTGCCAACTTCAGGGTGCCTTCCAGCCAATTTCTAGGTTCCTGCTGCTGCTGCTGCCAACTCCAGGGTGTGTCAGTCAATTTTTGGGCTCCTGCTGCTGCCAACTCCAGTGTCTCTCTCAGCCAATCTTTGGCCTCCTGCTGCTGCTGCCAACTCCAGGGTGTCTTTCAAGCAATGTTTGGGCTACTGCTTATGCTGCTGCCAACTCCAGGGTGTGCCTTCCAGCTAATGTATGTGCTCCTGCTGCTGCCAACTTCAGGGTGCCTTCCAGCCCATTTCTAGGTTCCTGCTGCTGCTGCTGCCAACTCCAGGGTGTGTCAGTCAATTTTTGGGCTCCTGCTGCTTCCAACTCAAGTGTCTCTTTAAAGCAATATTTGGGCAATATTTGCTGCTGCTGCTTGCAACTCCAGGGTGTGATTCATCCAATTTTTGGGCTCCTGCTGCCAACTCCAGTGTGTCTTTCAAGCTATGTTTGGGCTCCTGCTGCTTGCAACTCCAGGGTGTGTGAGTCAATTTTTGGGCTCCTGCTGCTGCCAACTCCAGTGTCTCTTTCAACCAATGTTTGGGCTCCTGCTGCTGCTGCTTGCAACTCCAGGGTGTGATTCATCCAATGTTTGGGCTCCTGCTGCTTGCAACTCCAGGGTGTGATTCATCCAATTTTTGGGCTCCTGCTGCCAACTCCAGTGTCTCTTTCAGCCAATGTTTGGGCTCCTGCTGCTTGCAACTCCAGGGTGTGATTCATCCAATTTTTGGGCTCCTGCTGCCAACTTCAGTGTCTCTCTCAGCCAATGTTTGGCCTCCTGCTGCTGCTTGCAACTCCAGGGTGTGATTCATCCAATTTTTGGGCTCCTGAAGCCAACTCCAGTGTGTCTTTCAAGCTATGTTTGGCCTGCTGCTGCTGCTGCTTGCAACTCCAAGGTGTGATTCATCCAATTTTTGGGCTCCTGCTGCCAACTCCAGTGTCTCTCTCAGCCAAATGTTGGCCTCCTGCTGCTGCTTGCAACTCCAGGGTGTGATTCATCCAATTTTTGGGCTCCTGCTGCCAACTCCAGTGTCTTTTTCAGCCAATGTTTGGGCTCCTGCTGCTTGCAACTCCAGGGTGTGATTCATCCAATTTTTGGGCTTCTGCTGCCAACTCCAGTGTCTCTCTCAGCCAATGTTTGGCCTCCTGCTTGCAACTCCAGGGTGTGATTCATCCAATTTTTGGCCTCCTGCTGCCAACTCCAGTGTCTCTCTCAGCCAATTTTTGGCCTCCTGCTGCTGCTGCTGCTGCCAACTCCAGGATGTCTTTCAAGCAATGTTTGGGCTCCAGCTTATGCTGCTGCCAACTCCAGGGTGTGCCTTCCAGATAATGTATGTGCTCCTGCTGCTGCCAACTTCAGGGTGCCTTCCAGCCAATTTCTAGGTTCCTGCTGCTGCTGCCAACTCCAGGGTGTGTCAGTCTTTTTTTGGGCTCCTGCTGCTGCAAACTCCAGTGTCTCTTTAAAGCAATGTTTGGGCTGCTGCTGCTTGCAACTCCAGGGTGTGATTCATCCAATTTCTGGGCTCCTGCTGCCAACTCCAGTGTGTCTTTCAAGTTATGTTTGGGCTGCTGCTGCTGCTGCTTGCAACTCCAGGGTGTGATTCATCCAATTTTTGGGCTCCTGCTGCCAACTCCAGTGTCTCTTTCAAGCTATGTTTGGGCTGCTGCTGCTGCTTGCAACTCCAGGGTGTGATTCATCCAATTTTTGGGCTCCTGCTGCCAACTCCAGTGTCTCTTTCAGCCAATGTTTGGGCTCCTGCTGCTGCTGCTTGCAACTCCAGGGTGTGATTCATCCAATTTTTGGGCTCCTGCTGCCAACTCCAGTGTGTTTTTCAAGCTATGTTTGGGCTGCTGCTGCTGCTTGCAACTCCAGGGTGTGATTCATCCAATTTTTGGGCTCCTGCTGCCAACTCCAGTGTCTCTTTCAGCCAATGTTGGGCTCCTGCTGCTGCTTGCAACTCCAGGGTGTGATTCATCCAATTTTTGGGCTCCTGCTGCCAACTCAAGTGTCTCTTTAAAGCAATGTTTGGGCTGCTGCTGCTGCTGCGAACTCCAGGGTGTGTCAGTACATTTTTGGGCTCCTGCTGCTGCCAACTCAAGTACTTGTCTCTTTAAAGCAATGTTTGGGCTGCTGCTGCTGCTGCTTGCAACTCCAGGGTGTGATTCATCCAATTTTTGGGCTCCTGCTGCCAACTCCAGTGTCTCTTTCAGCCAATGTTTGGGCTCCTGCTGCTGCTGCTTGCAACTCCAGGGTGTGATTCATCCAATTTTTGGGCTCCTGCTGCCAACTCCAGTGTCTCTTTCAAGCTATGTTTGGGCTGCTGCTGCTGCTGCTTGCAACTCCAGGGTGTGATTCATCCAATTTTTGGGCTCCTGCTGCCAACTCCAGTGTCTCTTTCAGCCAATGTTGGGCTCCTGCTGCTGCTTGCAACTCCAGGGTGTGATTCATCCAATTTTTGGGCTCCTGCTGCCAACTCCAGTGTCTCTTTAAAGCAATGTTTGGGCTGCTGCTGCTTGCAACTTCAGGGTGTGATTTATCCAATTTTTGGGCTCCTGCTGCCAACTCCAGTGTCTCTTTCAAGCTATGTTTGGGCTCCTGCTGCTGCTTGCAACTCCAGGGTGTGATTCATCCAATTTTTGGGCTCCTGCTGCCAACTTCAGTGTCTCTTTAAAGTAATGTTTGGGCTCCTGCTGCTGCTGCTTGCAACTCCAGGGTGTGATTCATCCAATTTTTGGGCTCCTGCTGCCAACTCCAGTGTCTCTTTCAAGCTATGTTTGGGTTCCTGCTGCTGCTGCTTGCAACTCCAGGGTGTCATTCAGCCAATTTTTGGGCTCCTGCTGCTGCCAGCTCCAGGGTGTGTTTTTCAGGCAATATAGGGGCCCCTCATAGTGATGCCAACTCAACTCTCTGTAATTGTGCCGCTCTGCGATTCTAATAGCGATGCCTCTGATCTGCATGTCCTAATTATTTACAGTATTATTTCAGTAACCCAGCACGCATCCTATGCGTGTTACAGCAAGGCAGAATGGTTTACAACCCTATTGAGGCTCTAGGAAGCTCAGAAATAGCCATTTTAATAGCGATTCGTCGCGAATAAATTCGGGTCGAATCGATTTTTGTCGGAAAATTCGGCGAATCAGTCGAATCGAATTTTTCAAAAGTTCGCTCATCTCTAGAGTTAAGGTTTTACATCTATAGCCAGGGGTGGACTGGAGTTAAAAATCGGCCCGGGACTTTTTTGGTCTCACCGGCCCTGGTATCTTGGCCCTTGGTATCTTTAATGTCACATCATATACAGATATATATATATATATATATATATATATATATATATATATATGAATTGTATTAAGACATAACTATATTACTACTAAATTACTATACACAATGGTACCATAGTATAGTATATAGTAATTATAAAGAAATTACATCTATTTTGTATGATCAGTCTTATGCTTCTTTCATACGATTGTGGAGAGATGGCAATCCACTTTCAATTGTGCCGCAAATGATGGGAAGGTGCTCCACATAGTAACCTATGGGTGCTTTCACAGGGCATGGCTGGCCATGGACAGTTTTCAAAGCTTTTCTGGAGCTCTGTACAATCACCAGAATAGTGAAAATCTTGGCGATTATTTCTCTTAAAATCCTTAACCTTAACTTTAAATCCTCTTTTCTGCCAGTTACCTGAGCTGCTGCTGTCCTCTTTGGTCTTCACTGCTGCCACTGTGATCTCTACTCTTCTTTGCCATCTTTACCCCACCAGAACCACATTTACACCCCATCTCTGCCCAGCTCCACGCTGCCCCCAATCTCTGCCCAGCCCCACGCTGCCCCCATCTCTGCCCAGCCCCACGCTGCCCCCCATCTCTGCCCAGCCCCACGCTGCCCCCATCTCTGCCCAGCTCCATGCTGCCCCCATCTCTGCCCAGCCCCACACTGCCCCCATCTCTGCCCAGCCCCACGCTGCCCCCCATCTCTGCCCAGCCCCACGCTGCCCCCCATCTCTGCCCAGCCCCACGCTGCCCCCCATCTCTGCTCAGCTCCATGCTGCCCCCCATCTCTTTCCAGCCCCACGCTGCACCCCATCTCTGCTTATCTCCATGCTGCCCCATCTCTGCCCAGCTCCACGCTGCCCCCCCATCTCTTCCCAGCCCCACGCTGCACCCCATCTTTGCCCATCTCCATGCTGCCCCATCTCTGCCCAGCTCCACGCTCCCCCATTTCTGCCCAGCTCCACGCTGCCCCCATCTCTGCCCAGCCCCACGCTGCCCCCCTTCTCTGCCCAGCCCCACGCTGCCCCCTGCCCCCATCTCTGCCCAGCCCCACGCTGCCCCCCATCTCTGCCCAGCCCCACGCTGCCCCCCATCTCTGCCCAGCTCCATGCTGCCCCCATCTCTTTCCAGCCCCACGCTGCACCCCATCTCTGCCCATCTCCATGCTGCCCCATTTCTGCCCAGCTCCACGCTGCCCCCATCTCTGCCCAGCCCCACGCTGCCCCCATCTCTGCCTAGCCCCACGCTGCGCCCCATCTCTGCCCAGCCCCACGCTGCACCCCATCTCTGCCCAACCCCACGCTGCCCCCCATCTCTGCTCATCTCCATGCTGCCCCCCCATCTCTTCCCAGCCCCACGCTGCACCCCATCTTTGCCCATCTCCATGCTGCCCCATATCTGTCCAGCTCCACGCTGCCCCATCTCTGCCCAGCTCCACGCTGCCCCCCATCTCTGCCCAGCTCCACGCTGCCCCCCATCTCTGCCCAGCCCCACGCTGCCCCCATCTCTGCCCATCTCCATGCTGCCCCCCATCTCTGCCCAGCCCCACGCTGCCCCCATCTCTGCCCAGCCCCACGCTGCCCCCCATCTCTGCCCAGCCCCACGCTACCCCCATCTCTGCCCATACCCACGCTGCCCCCATCTCTGCCCATCCCCACGCTGCCCCCCATCTCTGCCCAGCCCCATGCTGCCCCATCTCTGCCCATCCCCATGATGCACCCCATCTCTCCCCAGCCCCACACTGCCCCCCATCTCTGCCAATCCCCACGCTGCACCCCATCTCTGCCCAGCCCCACGCTGCACCCCATCTCTGCCCAGCCCCACGCTGCACCCCATCTCTGCCCAGCCCCACGCTGCACCCCAACTCGGCCCAGCCCCACGCTGCCCCCATCTCTGCCCAGCCCCACGCTGCCCCCCATCTCTGCCCAGCCCCACGCTACCCCCATCTCTGCCCATCCCCACGCTGCCCCCATCTCTGCCCATCCCCACGCTGCCCCCCATCTCTGCCCATCCCCACACTGCCCCCCATCTCTGCCAATCCCCACGCTGCACCCCATCTCTGCCCAGCCCCACGCTGCCCCCCATCTCTGCCCAGCCCCATGCTGCCCCATCTCTGCCCATCCCCACACTGCCCCCCATCTCTGCCAATCCCCACGCTGCACCCCATCTCTGCCCAGCCCCACGCTGCCCCCCATCTCTGCCCAGCCCCATGCTGCCCCATCTCTGCCCATCCCCATGATGCCCCCCATCTCTGCCCATCCCCACACTGCCCCCCATCTCTGCCAATCCCCACGCTGCACCCCATCTCTGCCCATCCCCACGCTGCCCCCCATCTCTGCCCAGCCCCATGCTGCCCCATCTCTGCCCATCCCCATGATGCACCCCATCTCTCCCCAGCCCCACACTGCCCCCCATCTCTGCCAATCCCCACGCTGCACCCCATCTCTGCCCAGCCCCACGCTGCACCCCATCTCTGCCCAGCCCCACGCTGCACCCCATCTCTGCCCAGCCCCACGCTGCACCCCAACTCGGCCCAGCCCCACGCTGCCCCCATCTCTGCCCAGCCCCACGCTGCCCCCCATCTCTGCCCAGCCCCACGCTACCCCCATCTCTGCCCATCCCCACGCTGCCCCCATCTCTGCCCATCCCCACGCTGCCCCCCATCTCTGCCCATCCCCATGCTGCCCCCCATCTTTGCCCATCCCCATGCTGCCCCCCATCTCTGCCCATCCCCACACTGCCCCCCATCTCTGCCAATCCCCACGCTGCACCCCATCTCTGCCCAGCCCCACGCTGCACCCCATCTCTGCCCAGCCCCACGCTGCACCCCATCTCTGCCCAGCCCCACGCTGCACCCCAACTCGGCCCAGCCCCACGCTGCACCCCATCTCTGCCCAGCTCCATGCTGCACCCTCATCTCTGCCCTGCTCCATGCTGCCCCCCATATCTGCCCAGCCCCACGATGCCCCACATATCTGCCCAGCCCCACGCTGCTCCCATCTCTGCCCAGCCCCACGCTGCACCGCATCTCTGCCCAGCTCTACGCTGCACCGCATCTCTGCCCAGCTCTATGCTGCCCCCATCTCTGCCCAGCCCCACTCTGCCCCCCCATCTCTGCCCAGCCACGCGCTGCCCCCCATCTCTGCCCATCCCTACTCTGCCCCCCATCTCTGCCCAGCCCCACGCTGCCCCCATCTCTGCCCAGCCCCCACGCTGCCCCCATCTCTGCCCAGCCCCACGCTGCCCCCCATCTCTGCCCAGCCCCACGCTGCCCCCATCTCTGCCCAGCTCCATGCTGCCCCCATCTCTGCCCAGCCCCACACTGCCCCCATCTCTGCCCAGCCCCACGCTGCCCCCCATCTCTGCCCAGCCCCACGCTGCCCCCCATCTCTGCCCAGCCCCACGCTGCCCCCCATCTCTGCTCAGCTCCATGCTGCCCCCCATCTCTTTCCAGCCCCACGCTGCACCCCATCTCTGCTTATCTCCATGCTGCCCCATCTCTGCCCAGCTCCACGCTGCCCCCCCATCTCTTCCCAGCCCCACGCTGCACCCCATCTTTGCCCATCTCCATGCTGCCCCATCTCTGCCCAGCTCCACGCTCCCCCATTTCTGCCCAGCTCCACGCTGCCCCCATCTCTGCCCAGCCCCACGCTGCCCCCCTTCTCTGCCTAGCCCCACGCTGCCCCCTGCCCCCATCTCTGCCCAGCCCCACGCTGCCCCCCATCTCTGCCCAGCCCCACGCTGCCCCCCATCTCTGCCCAGCTCCATGCTGCCCCCATCTCTTTCCAGCCCCACGCTGCACCCCATCTCTGCCCATCTCCATGCTGCCCCATTTCTGCCCAGCTCCACGCTGCCCCCATCTCTGCCCAGCCCCACGCTGCCCCCATCTCTGCCCAGCCCCATGCTGCGCCCCATCTCTGCCCAGCCCCACGCTGCACCCCATCTCTGCCCAACCCCACGCTGCCCCCCATCTCTGCTCATCTCCATGCTGCCCCCCCATCTCTTCCCAGCCCCACGCTGCACTCCATCTTTGCCCATCTCCATGCTGCCCCATATCTGTCCAGCTCCACGCTGCCCCATCTCTGCCCAGCTCCACGCTGCCCCCCATCTCTGCCCAGCTCCACGCTGCCCCCCATCTCTGCCCAGCCCCACGCTGCCCCCATCTCTGCCCATCTCCATGCTGCCCCCCATCTCTGCCCAGCCCCACACTGCCCCCCCATCTCTGCCCATCTCCATGCTGCCTACCATCTCTGCCCAGCCCCACGCTTCACCCCATCTCTGCCCATCTCCACGCTGCCCCCATCTCTGCCCAGCCCCACGCTGCCCCCTATCTCTGCCCAGCCCCACGCTGCCCCCATCTCTGCCCAGCCCCAAGCTGCTCCCCATCTCTGCCCAGCCCCACGCTGCACCCCATCTCTGCCTAGCCCCAGGCTGCATCCCATCTCTGCCCAGCCCCAGGCTGCCCCCATCTTTGCCCAGCCCCACACTGCACCCCATCTCTGCCCAGCCCCACGCTGCACCCCATCTCTGCCTAGCCCCAGGCTGCATCCCATCTCTGCCCAGCCCCAGGCTGCCCCCATCTTTGCCCAGCCCCACACTGCACCCCATCTCTGCCCAGCCCCACACTGCTCCCTCATTTCTGCCCATTTCCATACTGCACCCCCATCTCTGCCCAGCCCCACGCTGCCCCCCATATCTGCCCAGCCCCAAGCTGCACCCTCACCTGACTCCCTCACGGCATGCTGGCTGCTACCTCCGCCACCCACATGGGCCACTCACCCACAGCCACCCTGTTTCTGCCGCTCACCGTCCCGGCCAGTGCTAAGGAGGCCCCGGCCTACCGGGCGTTCTCTCGGTGCGCCCAATGGCCAGTCCGCCCCTGTCTATAGCGTTACTTTACTAAAAGAAAATGCACGTTTTTCAGCTTTGTTTTTTTGTTTTGCTTAGATTACCTGAATGGTTTTTTAACTAGATTGCCATGAGCATTGTCAAGAATAGCTCTGGATATTTTTCCATCAGATTCAGCTGAAATATAACATTCAATGTTAAATCGTTTAATTGACCTGTATGTGCCTCATGTTCAGTGCCATCTGATTCCCATACCTCATCAATGCCACAGTTTTGATCATAGATGACTTATGTAGAAATATCTGTGACATGATAACATATGGGGGGGTGGGGGGGTGGAGTGAGAATGTTTGTCAGCAGTAATATTTTAAATGCAATTGAACCCTAATGAGGTAATGTTCACTGAGATACCCTACAAAAGCATCTCTTAAAAAACCTTCAAACAGCTTGCACACCACAGATGTTAAACGTTTTGACCTATAGTTTCCAGGTTATTTTTAGACCCCTTTTTGAATATTGGTACCACATTTACCATGTACTAATCCTGTGAAACAGTCCCTGTCATCATGGAATCTATAAATATTAAAATCAATGGCTAGCTTATTACTGTTTTAATTCCCTTAAAACACTGGAATGTATTCCATTTGGACCATGGGATTTGTCTATTTTAATATGTTTAAGGTGTTGCTGCACTTGATCTTTGGTTAGCCAGGTGACATACAAGGCAGAGTTTGAGTTATTTCTCTGCATTTCACCTGACACATTTTTTTCCTCTGTGAATATGGAAGCAATGAAGATGTTTAGTAAACTAACTTTCTCCTCATTTCCCTCTATAGACAATCCATTTTTCATCTCCAGCTTTTTGTAATGCTTCCATGGTGCCTTCTTGCTTTAAAAATTTAAATGCCTTGTTTTTATTGTTTATTGCCCCCTTTAGCCTTTTGTTTTATAACCTTTTTATTACCATAAATAATTATTACCATTAATAATTTCTGTAAAAGTATCCCATTTAGTGTCCGCACTTTTGTTTTTGAGGACATTTTCCCAGTCAACAGGTTTTACGGCATCTCTAAGTTGATAAAATTTTGAAGTTGCATTTTTGTGGCTCCATAAGGCACCCCGATGACACATAAGTGGAAATTCATAATTTCCTTTTTCTTCCATGCCCCATGCTATCACCTTTCTTCTCCACTGGACCAGTGGGTTCCTGCTGAATGAGCAGCAGACTCTTTTCCATGTCCTTAAGCTCATTCACTTATGATGCAACCTCACTTGTGATTACAACCACTAGCTTTACACAATATTATTTATAGCAAAAATTTCCTTATCTTCCACTAGCATCAATAGTCTAATGCTAGCAAATGGTCAAGCAGGCTGCCAACAGGTGGAATATAAAGGCTGCTTATTAGGTAGCAACTCCCCTGCCAATTAACCGTGCAACACAATGCAATGCAATATATCCTGTTGCCAAAACCAAAATTCTCATTAAGGGTTAATTTGGGGTATTTTGAAATGGACAATACAAATTACCTTGCCACACATAACAAACTCATGAGATCTAATAAAGGGTTAAAGTTATTTTCACTGGTGGCTATGCTCTTGAAGAGTGAAAATGACTTTCTTCTTTTCATTATTATAAAGCTAAATATCATTGACACAGTTTCACTTTGGTAAATTGTGATAACGCTGTAATGGGTTTTCGACATCATGAGCTGGAAGTCCATGATTTAGACTCTCATGTTCAGACTGCATTACTACAACTAAATAGTGATTGCTTTATATCTGAATCAATAAACTGAGATGCTTAGGTTCAGATCCATTGTTCTGTGGTAAATATAGTCATTTTGTATGAATAGAAATAAAAGTGCATAGAGAAGAAGACTTTTTTTGTTGTATTAGAACATAACGGTTTTCTTTTTTATTATCCAAGATACTTTTTCCTGGTTTATATCCTTTTTTACATTTCTGCTGTTTTATTAGGTTATATATGACATTAAACATTTTCTTTCGAACTGAACCACTAAAGCTTTTCAAAAATGTATGCAAATTTAATACTTAAACATTATAACCTTTAATCCAATAAGTTGTAGGAATTGCTATTTTAGTTTAGTGGGACACAAAATGCTGCAACAAATGGGAACTGCAAAGGATATCTAAACTTACTGCTATTAAGAGGTAGCAGTAAACGATAAAAAAGCAAATGGAAATGTTTGGTAAAGGTAAGTGTTTTCTTGTGATAAAATATAAAGGATTAAAAGTTAGGGACTGGCAAAGTTACAAAATAACCTCAGTGCTTGCTTAGGGTTGGACTAGGGCTTATAGACATTACAACATATGCTCTTTCTCTCTCGAGAGAGAGACCAATGTTGCAAATTGCAGGGACAACAGGTGAAAGAGTTCTCAATGCATTTTATTGATGAAAATGTCCAAACATAAATGGCTTTATTCAGCATACAACGAGGTGCAAGTATTAACTGTGACATAAAAGTCCTTCCCATTTGACGTTAAACGAAAACATAAGATAGTTTCTTCCTCACCGTCAGCAGCACAAAGTCTCTTATTCACATGTCAGTTTCCTGAGATATGCCCCGTCTCATCACACGGTTTCCCCCAGATTGCTTCTCTGGCAGTCCCTTTCTAGCACAGTGATGGGCTAATCTCAGCCACCTATGTGGGCATAGGTTGAAAGGTGGACAGGAAGGGAACTGCAGGGCCACTACCAAACCCAACTGCCATTCTATGAAAATCTAGGCCCCAGTGAAAACACTCTAAAATACCAGAACATATTGCTTTTCTGGATTCTTTTATCTCACTCAGCCTAGCATCCTGGGTGAGAAATAGACTCCTTCCATTAAGTTTGATGCTGCATGCCTACAATATTTATATATCACTGTACCAAGTATAATTACAACCAGGGTAAATTAGAATAGAAAACACCACCCCATTACAAGCTTACAGTCTAAAGACTGCACTACATAAATATGTGCCATAAAATGTATATCTTTAATTAAAGGAGCTAATGCATCGGCGCCTCCTACTGCAGGGGAGTGCGCCATTGCGTCTGGCTCCTGGCTCGCGCGCGCACCTGGTGACGTCACCGGAGTGTTTGCGTTCCGGGACGTTCGTAGGGCAGCCACGTCATCCCTACTCACTTCCGGTTCTGGGTGCGGACGGGGGCCACACACTTAAGGTTAGCACTACAAAGAGGGGAAAGACTGATACTAGCCGAATAGCGCCCTGATAAAGTGGATTGTATAGCGTCCATGCAACGCATCGGTGTGTGATCGGCCTGCCTTAAGGGGGACCTGGACCAGATACTACTAATGGGTGATATAATTCTATTCTATTTTTACTACCTGGCCCCGTTTTTTCTATTATTCTACTTTGGAGTGCAATATTTTCTTGGTTTGCACAGTTTTTGCATTTTTTGCACAATATATATGAATTCTGGGGCACAATTTTGCACAGATTAGCACTTTATTTACTTATTATAGCAATTAGGATTTGGTCTGCTCTTGTACTAGGGATTATTTTGTGGATTTATAATTATTAGCTGACACTTTTGCACTTTAATAATAATCTTATTTATTTAGCCTTATTTATACTGGGGTCATGGATTAAAAACCTTTTATGAATGTGGGTATTGTGCAATAATTATATTTGTTAGTCAATTAGGTCCTGATTTCCTCAGCAATTGTCTTTTTGTGTGTTTTTTAAAATGTGTATGTTGATGGTCATGTTTTATGTATTCTGCGATGGAATTTAATTAAAGATATACATTTTATGGCACATATTTATGTAGTGCGGTCTTTTATAGTGGGTGCCTATGGGCCAATCTGGTAGCCTCTTTGTGTAGTTTGTATATTTCCTTGACACATGGTGTCTTGGGCCCACTTTAGACCAGTACACTATTGTTACCTAAGCAGTGCGGAATTCCATACCTTTGTTTTTGTTTTACAGTATAAAGAATTAAGGGTGAAGACCAACTTGGGGTGGTATTATGTACAAGTGGCCACCCCTTGGTTATTAATTTGTTCTGCACATTTATTAAAAATAGGTACCTAATGTTACAGGAACAGCAAAATTATATCCTTATAAGATATTTCAATATAATGGACCATGATAGCTTAGTGACACGCCTTTTTAACTGGGCACATTTCTAGAGCCACCCCGTCAACATTTCTATTTTTAAACATTTAAGATCCTAACCATAATTTGTTGTCCAAAAAAGGTCACCGAACAATTTTGCGCAGAGTTGTTCCTAGGGGAGGGCAAGCAGGACGATTGTGTATCCCAGCCATCCAGTGCTTTGTAGTTAGGTTGTTGCCACTGTTAGTCGGGTAGGCCCCTCATGCCTACATATTGGGGAAGAGGGGGCTCATCCTATTGCTAAGGAAAAAGTACAGCATAATACAATACAAAGAAGTAGTAAAATACACTACAATAAAAAATAATTGTGGCTGTTCCACAATGTTTCCGATTATCCTTTGCTAAAATATAATTGCTCCTAGACAACAAATGCTAGCAAAAAGCATGTAAAGATATCTGATATCTTTTTATAGTACATGTATTTGAAACCACACAAATACTTGGCTATAAAACAAATATATGAGCAAATTATTTATAAATTTGTCCCAATTTTGGTAGCATTTGTTGTCTATTTCAGAGAGAAAGTAATCATATTGGCAAAGTATTATTATTTAATTAATACTTAATAATTAACACAACTGCTATGACTTTTTCTTGCTTAAAGGAAAACTCACTTTTTATCAGGTTTTTGTTGTTCTGCCTTAAGGTTTTCCTCTTTGGGAATATAAAATGAATGTGTGTTTTACTTATAAGTTTCTTATATTCCTGTGGCTCTGTGTGGTTATTGTGAGAGCAGTTTTTCATAGCCTTGAGTAAAAACTACTGACTATAAGAACCAGAATCCTTTCACTGTAAGCTGAGCTTATCAGCAGCTTTGGCTGAATCAAACAGCAGTAATGACCTCCTCAAATGAGACACTGCCAGTTACCCTTTAGCTACTGGAACACATGACTGTGAATTAGAGCAGATTGGGTTAAACCTGTTGTTTCTGCGTTAGCCAAATAGATGCAAGCCAGAGTCAGAAAGTCTCTGCTACGTACACTAAAGAGAACACTTTGGTGTAAGTTGCTGATATACACACATTGTTGGTAGAGAAAATAGTTTTCTTTTACAACACAGAGTTGCAAATAAAAAAGAAAGGAAAACAACTGATACGCTCAGCACATTGGGGCTATTATTTTGCCACAAAGTGATGGAAACTTTTTAAAAAGGTAATCAAAGAGGAGTTACCCTAACAGGGTGAGACTAAAAGGCAAGAATAGCCTCATTCATAAGATATCATAACAAATTAACAGCTGACAGACAATTCAGAGCATACAATAGAGGGAGATATATTTAAATTCAGACTTTCCATCATAGAGAAAATTGAGTCACAAAAGATAGGAAAAGGACACTTTAGACATAGGTCACATTAGCCACTTTAAAAAAAAGCAGTACATTCATCATGTTAGGTTAACATATAGACAAAAACATAGGCTATCAGAATGTAACTTTTTTGAAACAGAAATGTACTGTATTTTTCACCCCAATAAATGCACCTGCCCATAAGACACACACAGGATTTGGAGGAGGAAAATAAGAAAAAATATTCTGAACCAAATGGTTTGCTAAAATATCCTCCCAATCACCCCATTACATATAGTGCGCAGAATACCCCCAATCACCCCATAACAGACCCCACATTACAGGCAGTGAGGGGCATCCCGCATTACAGTGTTTAGCACCCCACATTACAGGCATTGTGAGACATCCCAATTACAGCCAGTGACAGGAGTCCCAATTACAGGCAGTGTGATGCATCCCAATTACAGGCAGTGTGTATGGCATCCCAATCACAGGCAGTGTAAGGCATCCCAATTACAGGCAGTGTGCATGGCATCCCAGTTACCGCCAATGCGTGTGGCATTCCAATTACAGGCAGTGTAAGGCATCCCAATTACAGGCAGTGTGCATGGCATCCCAGTTACCGGCAATGCGTGTGGCATCCCAATTACAGGCAGTGTGTGTGGCATCCCAATTACAGGCAGTGTGTGTGTGGCATCCCAATTACAGGCAGTGCTTGTGGCATCCCAATTACATGCAGTGTGTGTAACATCCTAATTACAGGCAGTGCTTGTGGCATTCCAATTACAGGCAGTGTGTGTGGCATCCAAATTACAGGCTATTTGAGGCATTCCAATTACAGGCAGCGTGAGGCATCCCAATTTCAGGCAGTGCGTGTGACATCCCAAATACAGGCAGTGTGCATCATGCCCCCAAAAATAATAAAAAAAGCTTACATTCCAAGAGCTCCCACGCCACAGCAGTGTCTCCCACCAACATAAACTCAGAGACACTCACACACACGCACACACAAACATACTTTACTGTCATCCGCCGCCCGGCAACGGTTGTGGCTCCCGGGTGGGCGTGGCCTGTGACTTGTGCCAGCATCATTGGACCTTGTCACAAACAACAGGTTATGCCCACCTGGTTGCCAGAAATGGCGCCATAGGCACTTGTTTGTGTGGAGTCGACAAAAGCAGAGGCAGGGGGCGGCGGATGCTGGTAATGTGTGTTTGTGTGTGTGTCTCTATGTGTTAATGTCAGCGGGATATGTCTGCTGTGACAGTGTGGGAGATCCAGGAGCTGAGTAGAAAGCTGGGGATGCGGACAGCCGGCTGGCACACGTTAGCCAATCAGCGATCTCAAAAGTGTCACTGGGCGTGGCTTTGGCTGTGGAAAAACACGATTTTATTTGAAAAAAGGGCCGAGCCAGCAACATTTTCCCAGGTACTAGACCGGGGCGCCAAAATGGGTTTTGCTCTGTTTTTAAAAAAAAAAAAAATCATCAAAAAAACAAATCACCAGAAATTGCTTTGCGGGCCATACACAAAATTTACAGCTTCTGTATCCATGACTACAGACAAGAAACGAGCATAAAAATCCCAAATACTGTCACAAATAGCAAAAAGTGTTGCCTGACATTTAGCTCTAAGTATGGTTCTCTGCTTGCAGTGGTTTTCCATTCACAGACTGTACATTTGTTCTTCCATAAATATGTTTAGCTACTGTTACTATATTATCATAATACCAGAATAACAAAAGTTAGCCCGACACTAGAAATACGGAGTTTTTCCTTTGTCAATGCCAGTGCATCTGCTTTTCCCCTGAGAGCAGTTATAAATCAGGTATTTGAAGAGCACTGTAAAGAACAATCCTCAAGAGAGGCTGCACACTTAAATGGATTAGTTGTTTTTTTGAAGATTTATGTTGTGTAGAATTTGGTGCTGTACATTGCTCTCCTAAGTAGATGCACAGAGCCAAAAGCAAATTGTTTATTTTCTGGCAGTAAAATTATTTTCCTACACATTACGGGTGACCCACATTTTTACCCTTTAATTTTACCAAAGGAGACCAAAGTAAAATGATTTAGTGCAGAAAGTATTCATTTAATAGGTCCAAAGGAACAAGATTTATGTGTGACCTTTATTAAACCTGTTTATTTTGTTTTAAAAATTAGAGAAGATAATGCAACTCAGTACATTTCTTTACCTTTCTTTGTCTACACACACAATAGCATCACTCCACTCCAAAACAAGCACCATTTGGATCCTATTGATTTTTTTTTGTTCAGTTATTTTAGTTAATAGACTAAGGTCAGTGTAGTTTTTTGGTGATTATTAAAGTGGATCATAACCCACCCTGGAGTCTCTATGCGACTCCATGTCAGGCTTACTATCCAGGTTCCGGATGCCCTACTGTGTAAAAACCCCAGGTCCCCAGTAAACTCACCTTCTTCCCCCAAAGGAAACATGTGCGAGCTGCGTCAGCCACCTGCTATTCCTTAAGTAGGGTGCGCGCCCATGCTAGGCATTTGTGAATGGCCAGCATGCATCCTGTTAGAGGGCAGCTGCCATGGCGCTCGGCTCCACTTGGAATGGATGAGCCTTAGATAATTTTACAGTACAGTTGAGCTTACTAGGCTGCGCATGCGCCATAGAAGCAGGGAAAGTTGTGTTTTAGTGGGCAACCTGGGGGGTTTCACATAGCTGGGCAAGGACCAAAATCCGGAATAGTCAAAATCCTGGGTTTTGGTCCACTTTAAAAAAAAAAAAACAACTATAGAGAGGATTGACAGCACCCTGATGCACTAAAAATATCACTCTATGGGCTGTGCAAATTACTTTGAGAGTGTCTGCAATTGTTTGACTGAATTCTGAGAGACTTTGCAACTCTGCACATGCAATGGGGCAGCTCTACAGGTGTGGTGCAGAGTTACTTCCTACTGAAGTAGATGTTTTACTTTACAAACCTGGAAATAGCACCTCCATCCATGGGTGACCAGTAAACCAAAAAAGTCAGCAGATTTAGAATGTCAGCCAAAGGCCCATTTTTACAGTGGTTGGCCATTGGCAGCAATATGGGCCAGAGTCTATCGGGATTTCGCCCCCTGGACAACGTTGACACTGGTAGCTAATTGCATGGACAGATTATGCCTATGAGATTAATTCAAGCAGAAAAGCTGGGCATTGTGGGCAGGGGTGAACCTAACCTCTCTGCTACTGAAGTTTAGAGAGATGCCCCCCATTGAATAGTGAACAACCTGAATATCAAATAATCTGATTTGGGATGCTCAGCACTTGTCCTGGGATCCTATGAAAGTGGGCAGCTCTGCATTGAATCCCTGCTCTCCCTGCTCATGCACACCTTGCATTCTGCTGTTGGGAGCTCGCAGAACAGAGGATGTGGGGATGCTACAGCATGGTCCTCCCCAACTAGAGTTTTTATATGCTAGTGCTGGTTCTGGCCTTCATCTCCCTGCTTGTTTTCCCACCACTCTCTACTCTGCTCTTTTCTGCCCTGCTCATCCTTCTTTGTCCTGTCCCCACTGCACCCCATCTTCTGTTCTGTCCCCATATTTTCTGCTCCTAACTGCAGCCATCTTCTCTGACCTGCTCCCCACTTCACCCTGACTACGCTGTTCTTCAGTTTGCTGCTCCCCCATTTTCCGGGCTGCACCCCCATCTATGCCATTACCTACAAAGACCAGACACACACTACAGCCCCCCTTCACTTACTTATCTACAAGAAATCTGATCTCCACATTCATGCAGCCAGGCAGAGTGCTGACTGCTGTGACCTGACCTGCCCCTTTACCTCATCCTTCAGCATCATGGAGTGAGGAGTGCAGATTCACACTCATCTTGTGTGATTTCACAACCCAGCAGCTGGACTGAAAATTTTAACAAGGTGGATGGAGGTGGAGCACCATGAGGAAGAAACAGGGGGGTCATGAAGGGATCCTCTGCATATCATCAACTAACACAGCTGGATGTCATAGAGGCTGTTCCCTCAGTCACATGTTCGTGGGGAATTGCAGCTGTCAGAGGCAGCATGGCTGAGTGCTCTACTCACTGGAGTATCCCCTTTACCCCTTCATGGCGGCCCCGCAGGGGAGGGTTTGGATGCATGGAGTGAGGCAGGCAATGTATTGCAGAGTGGCACTTAATTCCTGATATGGTGAAACAGTACTGCATCTGTCTGATGTGAAGCTGGCGCTGCTTTGAAATACACTACCTTCCCTACCTACCTAGACACCTAACCTATGGCTGCAGCGTTTGCTCTCAGCCCAGCTGGCCCACAAACCAGATTTCCAGAGGGGCCCACCGAAGCCTGCAACTGCTCCCCCAGCTTTGTGCTGCATGCATTGCTCGCCTCATTGCGCGGGCCCATCTCGCAGCACCCCCCTCACCTCAGTTGCTGCTCCTGGTGCCCGGGTGAGCGCTGCACACCCATCTCGCAGCGTTCCCCAGTCCCTCTCCTTACCCGCTCCTGCCGGCCGGTCCACGGCTTCCGGGGCAGTGGTTGGCCGTGCGCCGGCTGCTCCCAGCCGTCTTCCTCCTCCTCGTGCTGCTTCCTCGCATTGGTTTGGTGCGCGCACGCCCCCGTCCACTAGAGGGCGCGCGCTCCGGATTCCTGAAATTTAAAGGGCCTGTACACCACTTATTGGTGTCTGGTCATCCAATCCTGCATCCACTTCCCCTATTTAATGGGCACTTCCTTTTCCATCAGTGCCGGATCTTGGTTTTCCTTTGTATGCAGAAAGTCTGTTGTTTTCAGTATTGCTCACCCGTGTACTGACCTTTGTCTGTCCCCGACTCTGAACCTGTGCTGCCAGCCCTGACTTCTGCTTGAACTTTTGCATCGCCTTTTGCCTGCCTCCTTTGTACCACGCATTACCTCGGCTGACTGTGTGGCTGAGCCACTGTTGGGAGGTAGCGACCTGGGGGTCACTCGCCGCTGCAAGACCAACCTGCTTTGCAGCGGGCTCTGGTGAATACCGGTGGCCTCTTAGACTCCGCTCCCCTGACACGGCACTCGCTATCAGTAACACGGTCACAGCGGATCCACACCTGTGCCGCCACACCCGGTCCATGATAGTAAGATCCGGCCATGGATCCCGCTGAGGTGCCACTGCCTGATTCCTCTGAATTACCTGCAATAGTGGCTATGCAGTCTTGCCAAATTAACCAGCTCTCCGCCATGGTTCAGCAGCTCTTATCGATTCAGCAACAGCAATTGCCACCAGCCGCCCCAGTATTGCTGCCACAGCCTCCGGTAGCATCAACTTCTAGAATCCGTCTCTCCTTGCTGGCTAAGTTTGACGGGGATGCCAAGATATGCCGAGGCTTCCTTACCCAGTGTTCTATGCATTTGGAAGTGTTGGCAGACCAATTCCCCACTGAACGTGCTAAGGTGGCCTTTTTTATTTGTCTGCTTTCAGGAAAGGCTCTGGGATCGCGAGGACCCAGTCACTTCCAATATACTCGCTTTTGTCTCCGAGTTTCGCCAGGTCTTCGAGGAACCAGCCCGGTCCTTGTCTGCAGAGACGGTCCTGTTGAACTTGGTTCAGGGCAACCGGTCTGTTGGTGAATACGCCATTCAGTTCCGTACCCTGGCATCTGAACTGTCTTGGAATAATGAGGCCTTCAAAAAGGGACTGTCTAGCAATATTAAAGTTGCTCTAGCCGCACGTGATGCACGTTGCCTTCATCTTTGACTGATCTCATCCATTTGGCCACACGCATCGATGTGCGTTTTTCCGAAAGACATGAGGAACTCTGCCTGGAAAGGAATGGCTCCTGTGTTTCTACATCCTATGACCGCACATGCGCCCTCCAGTGAGGAAGCCATGCAGGTGGACCGATCCCGCTTAACCCAGCTGGAGAGAACTCGCAGGAGGAATGAGAATCTTTGTTTGTATTGTGCTGGCTTGGAGCACTTCCTGAAAGACAGTCCTATTCGCCCGCCGCGACAGGAAAACAGGCTCACCTAGTGAATGTGGGAGAGGCGTCCCTAGGTGTGTGTGCCACCTCTCCAGGGCTTACGGTTCCTGTGCAACTCACCATTACAGCTACCATCTCCTTGAACCTGTTTGCCTTTGTGAATTCTGGCTTTGCAGGAAACTTTATCGAAGCCTCCTTGATTAATAAATATAACATCTCTGTGAAGCCTCTATTCATCGCTTTGGTTAATGGTGACAGGCTTGATTGCACCGTGCGTTATCGCACAGTACCCCTCCTTTTAAAGATTGGACTTTTTCACCAAGAGAATATTGAGTTCTACGTGCTCCCTCATTGTACCTCTCAGATTCTCCTCGGCCTACCCTGGCCTCAACGTCACGACCCCACTCTTGACTGGAATACCGGCGATATCAAGAGTTGGGGTGCAGGCTGCTACAAGAGGTGTTTGAAGTCCGTTCCGGCCAGACCTGTTCCTGCATCTGCTCCACTTCCTGGCCTGCCTGCGATTTATCAGGTCTTCTTAGATGTTTTCTGCAAAAAGCAAGCGGAGGTACTTCCGCCTCATCGATCTTATGATTGTCCTATCGACCTCTTGCCGGGTACTACTCCACCCCGTGGCAGAATCTATCCTCTCTCGTCTCCTGAGACACAGGCTATGTCAGAGTATATACAGGAGAGTCTCCAAAGAGGCTTCATATGGAAATCTTCCTCTCCTGCAGGCGCAGGCTTCTTCTTTGTGGCCAAGAAAGATGGCTCTCTTCGCCCTTGCATTGACTACTGGGGCCTTGACTGTTACCCTTTCTGAATTATTTGATCGACTTCGTGGTGCTAGGATCCTCACTAAACTCGACCTGAGAGGGGCCTATAATCTGATACGTATACGTGAGGGCGATGAGTGGAAGACCGCCTTTAACACACGCGATGGCCACTTTGAATACTCAGTGATGCCCTTTGGACTTTGCAATGCACCCGCCATATTCCAGGAATACGTGAACGACATATATTCCGGGACTTCCTGAAATTTAAAGGGTCTGTACACCACTGATTGGTGTCTGGTCATCCAATCCTGCATCCACTTCCCCTATTTTAGGGGCACTTCCTTTTCCATCAGTGCCGGATCTTGGTCTTCCTTTGTATGCAGAAAGTCTGTTGTTTTCAGTATTGCTCACCCGTGTACCGACCTTTGCCTGTCCTCGACTCTGAACCTGTGCTGCCAGCCCTGACCTCTGTTTGAACTTTTACATCGCCTTTTGCCTGCCTCCTTTGTACCACGCATTACCTCGGCTGACTGTGTGGCTGAGCCGCTGTTGGGGGGGGGTAGCGACCTGAGGGTCACTCGCCAATGCAAGACCAACCTGCTTTGCGGCGGGCTCTGGTGAATACCGGTGGCCTCTTAGACTCCGCTCCCCTGACACGGCACTTGCTATCAGTAACACGGTCACAGCGGATCCACACCTGTGCCGCCACACCCGGTCCGTGACACTCATATTACAGGTGCGCCCCTGCTTGTGGAAGTTGTTTGTATAACAGCCCTTTAAACTTCCAGATAGGGCTGTTATAACCCAAGATAACCCCAGATACAATGCTTTAAAAGTGATGTTCCTGCCAGGCAAGCACAATGGGTCCTTCAGAAAGGAACGTTGCTAAAAATGTGCACATTTTATGCTGAACTTGATGTTATGCATTTAATTTATATGTGTTTTGACCACACAACACCAAAAACAATGCTTGCTGCAATTTTTGAGTACGAACCTCACAAATCACAAAAATATAAGACCATGGAAATAAATCGTACCCAGGGCATACATAGAGGCTGTAATCAAGGATGCATATTGATTTTGGTGTTGTTTTCTAATGATTGGGTACAGGTTGCAGTTATAAAGCATGGCTTATTAACTACGGTTGAAAGCCTATGTTTTGTTTCAAAGTAATTCCTGGGACTGTGGCTGAGATTGTTTCGGGCTCACATTTTACATTACATTTATGACCTGGTCACACCTGTGTGTTTTGGCTGTGGAACATTGCTGTGCTCTGCTGCAGCCAAAATGCAGAAAGATACCAGCCTGTGTGGCGGGATCCAAGCCACCAAGTAGGGTATTTGGATGTGGTGTGCGGGCAATGGGTGCAATACAAGTCTGCAGGCAGTACAGGTAAAGCATTCCTCGTAAACTTGTTTTGGGATCTAATGCATTGTGTTGTGCTACATTTGAGAACCATATCTGAACCATAGTAACACTCTGCTGATGTTTCCAAAAAGCCTTGCCACTACCTCTTACACACTTCACCAGGCATCGGACAGCCCCAGGTAAAGCACAAAATGGCAGTGTCACCACTGTCCTCCTTCCCTCTACCTATGAACCCACCCAGAATGTGCGCACTACTTCCTACCCAAACACCTCCCATGTCATCTTTCCCTTTTGGTGTGAGCTATGACTAAGATTATATTGCTAGCCAGCAATTTTGCTTATGTGACATGGACAAGGGGGCTTGGTCTCGAGGCTTAGTTTGTGCAAGTCAGCAAAGGAGGGTGTGGGACTGAGCAAAATGTAATTATAGGGGACCCATAAGCCAGGGTGGGTCCTGGTCTACAGCGGCACTAAACTATCATCATGACATATCTTTTTGTTATTGAATCAGAGGACCAAAGTGATTATTATCCTCAAGCTCTTTAGTTTTGCTCCTTAAAATAATATACAAGACAGTATGTGCTCTAATACTAATTCCTATTCCATTACTATACTTATTTCCCACTTGTTTTAGAAACGCTTAAATAGATTTAAATAGATGTAGGCCTGTCCATGGCTTATTGGAATCATGTTTGAAATGAATAGAAATGACAGAGAAAAATGAAAGGAAAGTGGGTACCTGCAGGTTTGAGCTGACAATTAAATGATTTGCTTTGTAAAAATATCACTTCAAAACCAGTGATTTATTAGGTTAAAGAGGTTGGACTGCTATTTTATTGAACACCACTGTAAATGCATCTATTCTGCCATTGCTAGTCATTACTTTTGTTTATTAAAAAAATAAGAATAGTCCTCAAAATGTTACCATGAACCCGACAGACTATTCCTTTTTATTAAAGGGGGGGATTACTAAAATGTAACAGGCTCATCACCTCAGGCATAGGAGTTATTGATCACTGATTTGGGCAACTGAAAAATCTTTTTACCCTAAATTCGAAGGTTTGCATTCAGAAATGTGTAGCAAATTTATTTGAGCTGTTGTGGACTGATAAAGCTGCTCAGCTAAATGAAGTTATAAGGTTGACATATTTCCAAAAGTAAGTAAAGAATAACAGCTAGATGATAGTTAGTTAATTAAGAGCTAAAGCAAAGATTTTACCTCATTTTAGATCATTTCCCCCTTAGTCCTATTCCAGAATGGACATTGTCGGCAAACGAACAAGCAGTTGGGAAAACATTGAAGGATTTCACCAAAAATCCAATGAAGATCCTCTCTTAGAACTGAAATACGAATCTAGAAATGAAAAATATAAGTAGTAAGTTTAGTTTTGAGGATTAATAATTATGAAACCATTTTAATACTGGCAATGGGCAAACGTTATGTATATAAAGTGCCAATTACATTTTTCATTATAAAATTGCTTCATATTGGCAGGCTACACTAATGATATTCTGGAATCAAATACTTGCCTTTTCTTTTATGCAATCAATAACATTCCATTGGTATTAACTGAAAATATGATGCTTAAAGCATAGAAGAAACACATTATTTAATGAAAGGGTTTGAATTAAGATGCCAGTGTTTTTCAATATTGAAATTACTTTAACTTTAGGGTACGCCCCAGAGCCAGTTCTCCTGGTGTGCCCATAACACTCCAGTCTGACACTGTGCCTGTATCAGTCTTTACCTTTGGCCTATGCAGATTTGTTTAATAATACATTTAAATTATTACATTCAGATGAGTGCAATGTGGTTGCTAACACATAGGTAGATAAAAGAGTAATATGCAGACTGCAGTAATAAAGATCAGAAAACTGGCCTAACAGTTACAGTACAGTAAATGTGGTCATAGGGCAAGTTGGAAAAATTTTAAAAAGTTTCTTTCTACAAGACAACTGCAGATAACCATCCAAGACTGACACAAGCTGTATTAGTGGAATTACTTTAATCCAGGCAGACAGAGCAAGGACAGTGAATTGTAAAATGAAACATATTCCATCCTAAGTCAGGCAAAGCAATCAAATTGTCAGGATACACCATATTTTATGACAAGATTTTCAAGGAACTTTTATTGGTTAAGGTAGATCTAGAGGGCACTGATTTTGGATTAACTCATGTCCCAGTGAAATAAAATAACTAAATATATATTTGCCCAAGCTTCCTTTCCCCATCCCTCAAAGCATCTTGATTTGAGATGTGTTCCACGTGACTGTCGGAAGCCTATGTTGTTTAAATAAAAAATACCTAATAAAATTAAACACAAAGTTCAAGATCCTGTTATCTGTTCTCTGTTGGAGATGAATTTATGGCCTTAGACAAAGGACAGACAAATTTAGACAGCGACATAAAGCTTGCATCAATATTTAGGTCACATTGTAAGGTAGAAAATGTTTGAATTCATTTGTATTACGTGTTTTAAAATTATCCATTAGCACGATCACCTTCAGGTCTTCTACTCAATAAAATGTGTGGCCAATGGAAGCTTTCTGTTACTAATCTTGATACTGTGTAAGTTTATGCCTTCTTTAAGTCTCTGCCCTGTCTCCCCTGTGAAGGGACAGTGTACACAAATATTCAGATACACAATGGGACTAAGTATTCTTGAAAGGTCATCCATTAATGTTATAAACAAATACAAAAATTGTCTTTTTTGTAAAAAATTATATAATATAAAGAAAAACATGCAATAGCCTACTACAGCTAAAAATATTTGTCATAAAACCAAAGGAAGAGGTGGTAAAAAAAAAAGGCAGTGTACAGAGTTTAACCCTTTAAGTGCCAGCCTACCTGGAGTTTTTGTCACACTCTGTTGCCAGACCATTTTGCACTATTTTGCGCTCCCCATGTTCAAATGTGATTTTTGAAGGGATTTCCAGGGATTTCCCAGGAAAATGATATATTGTTTTTTTCAGCAGAGTCTGAGCTTTAACATGAAAGGTCTTGTTTGTAACTTTTAGGTGTATTCTCAATATTTTTTGGCAAAATATTTGCAAAAATTTTTTTAAAAATCTATTTTTTACAAATTGTAGTGTTTTTTTGTAATAAAAAATTTAAGTTTGTCAATAAAATCTTATTGCGTGTGAAACCCCAATTTCTCCCGGTTACAGCGGTACCACATATGTATAGGTAGACACCATTTCCTGCCCAGGAGACTCCCCCAAACTGAAACAGCACTTTAGGGGATTTTCAGAAAAAATACAACTATGCTATGCAATATGCGCACCTTGCAGTTTTACCAGAAAAACAACCCTTTACATTTGAAATACCCCCCACAAACTATATATTCTCTGGAAGTACACACCTCAGGCTTTCAATTTGTACCAGGCTTGTTGATGTGGCCACAGTTTTCTAGAAGTAATCCCTCAATGTATTCTTTGGTTGCAAAGAGTTTCCCTAAAAAAAGGATAAAAAAGCAGAATCAAAGCCACATTTTCCTAAAAAAACTATATACAAACAAGAAAAAACAAGTATAATCTGAAAAAGCAACATCCCCCGAACAGAACGATACCCAACATGCATAGCTACTGTCAAGGGAAGAGTTGCCAAACACCCCAAAGTAAAGCATGTGCGTAACGGTAATTTTACTTGAAAATTTCAGCTCTGCAGACAAAGTGCGCACCTTGCGATTTTTCAACCAAAACAACCCTTTACATTTGGAATATCGCCCATAAACCATATATTCCCTGAAAGTACACATGTTAAGCTTTCTAAGCGTACCCAGCTTGTTGTAGTGGGCTCATCTTTCTGGAATTGATCCCTCAAAGAATTCTTTGGTTGCGCAGGGTTTCCCTAAAAAATGTATAAAAAAGCTGAATAAAAAACACCTTTTCCTAAAATATCAATATGCAAACAAGAAAAAACAAGCTAAGTCTGAAAGCGCAAGGTCCCCCGAACAGAACAATACCCAACATGCAGAGGTACTATTAACCCTTTTAATTGCCAGCCTACTTGAGATTTTGTCACCCTCTGTTCCCCATTTAGCGCCATGTTTTGCGACATTTTTGCTGGAATTTTCAGGAAAATTATATATATATATTTTGCGTTTAGGCTTGCGTTTATGTTTTTGAGTTTAGGCTTTAACATGAAATATCTTGTTTGTAAATTTTATTTATTATTAATTTTATTTATTATTAAGTAAAAAAAAAATTAATAATTAATTTTTTGCCTCCTTTATTTTAAATAAAGAAATTTCTTTTATTAGGGAAAACCATATTGCATGTGAAAGCCCCATTTCTACCGATTAGAACGGTACCACATATTTATCGGTAGCCCCCTGTTCCTGCCCAGGCTAGCGCAGGTGACTTGCCATCCCCCCAGCCTTGAGAACTGGTATAGGGGTCTCATGGACCCCTTACCGGTTCACAAGGGGTTAAATGTAAAAAAAAACACGGACACACAAAGAGAAAAAAATATATATATTTTTTTTTAATACTTACCTCCCATCCATACTGGAGCACTCTGTCCTTCGGCGATCACTGGCTTCTGCTCACTTGCTAGAAGCCTTTTATAGCTGCTGGATGACAGAACACAAAAGGGTTAATTAAAAAAAAATGACATAGGGTTTCCCCTCCCAGGGAGGGGGACCCCATTTTTTTGGGGAATTTTAAGGGTTAAAAACCCTTAAAAATCCCCCCAAAAAAGGACGTGTCCCCCCTACCCAGCATTACCGACCCGGGCCAGCTATGGGGGCTTGTAGAACAGGGCGCAGGGGCCAGCATTGGTGGCCCCTGGCCCTGCATGCTACTAGCCCACATAGCCACTAAGTGGCCCGGGCCCTTCTGCCCCCCCCTGGCCGTTGGGGAGGCAGGTAATGGGGGGCTGGGGGTTAATGGCAAGTCACCCGCTTGGCGCAGGTGACTTGCCAGACCCAGAGCCTTGTGAGCTGGTATAAGCTCATGGACCCCTTACCAGCTCACAAAGGGTTAACTGGTAAAAAAAAAAAAAAAAAAAACACACTTTAAGAAAAAGTATTTTATTTAAAAAAAAAAAAAATTTTTCTACTGTACCTCCGATTGCAAACTCTTGTCCCTCGCCGCTCTGATGACAGATGCCGGTGATCGGCATCCAGAGAAGGGGGAGGCAGGAGATCAGAGGATCTCCTGTCACCTCCTTCCAGGGCACCGATCACCGGCATCTGACAGCTGAGAAGGCTGGAGCCGGTGATTGGGCCGGGATGACGCCATTAGCGGCAAGATGGCGGCCGCCGTCGAAGAGGAGAGAGCCTCCCAGGCTCTCTCCTGAAGATCGGTAAGTCCTGGGGGGGGGGATCTGAGGCCCCCAGGTGAAGAGGAGGGACAGCGGGAGCCAGCGCACACACAGGTAAGTTAATGTCATTTTTATTTTTTTACAGTTAGCAGCTGCTGCTGCAGAAGCGGGGGGGGGGGGCGGCCTATTCCGGGGGCTCTCCTGGAGCCATCCAACCCCCACCAAATTAAAGAGGAGACGTGGCCGGATCCAACGAGGGGTCGGGTGAGTATTTTTTTTTTTAGCCCGCTAGCAGGGGTAAATGCCAGGCACGTAAATTTTACGTGGCTGGCACTTAAGTGACGGAGAGGCAACCACGTAAATTTTACGTGGCTGGCATTTAAAGGGTTAAGAGCAATCCAAAGCTGTACCACGCATAGAATGAGTTGCCGCTCCTTGTCACCGGCAGACTTTCTCCTGCTATACACGCGAGTGTATCTAGAGCCAGACCTTGCTCTGAGCAATGACATCACTTCCTTTTCCACTCCCGCAAATGCGTTTTGTCTGTGAATGAACTTTCTCAAGATGTAATCCTCAAATATACTTGGCTAAGAAAAGGTATTGCTCTATTTATTTACCTTCTACCGCCCACTATTGCTAACATGGTACATCAAATTACTGCTATAAAAGAGTAGTAAGTTAGCTTTAAATAAGAGTGTACAGAAATAGCCCCATTCATGAAAATAAAATAACTGAATAGAGGAAACATGCAGTCTGCAAAACTGAATGAATAAACTATGGAGCAGTAGACTTGTAAATATGCATTTAAAACAAAGACACATTGAAGGCTTGGTCAGAAGAATCATTATATACTTATGCAAGGAATGTTTGTTAACCCTGTAAAATGTTATATTTCAGTGACAGGGCTTATGTAGCCTACTTCAGGTCTGATTCTTCTGTTCTGTATAGTGCTGCATTGTCCCAAAATGTTTTTTTTTAATTAAATTAATATTTAGCTATATGATCACTAAGGTGGTTAGAACAAATGAATGTGCATTTGGCAAATCTGTAGACACTATGACAACAGCGACTGGAATACTTTCAACATCTTGTGGAATCCATTTTGTGACTAATTGGAAGGGATTTCTTTTTAAAAAGATAGTCCAGACTGCCCAAAAAAAGGTACTTACCTGCCAGCCTATAGTCTCACCAAGTCTTGTGGGTTTCTGTCCTTCAGTTTCAATGCTGTTGAGCACATTGATAACTATGCACTGCCCACTTGGTCCCCATGCTCTTGTGCAGTCTTGTGATGTACCCCTACATGTGACCAACATCAGGGGCCCACATCGAGGCTGAGGGGGAAGCTGGCTGCCTGCATCAAAGTTTTAAAACAGAGGACAAAGGCCTGCAGGACATGTAGGATTTAGCCTGCAGGTTGGCAGGCAAGTGCCATTTGTTTTGTTGGGTCAAAGCCAGTTAGTAATTTCATTACTTAATTAAATAGGCCAGCCAAAGTTTTAAACCTGATGGCAAAAAATATTGATCCTTTAGTTGCCCTGGGAGTGAGACCCCTGAGACTTTGAAGTTTATATAGGTGGATTTGGCTGTGCACAATAGTGAATAAATCTATTACCATAAAGCAAAAATGGTACACTTTCCAGGTGCCGATTGCTGAATCCCTCTTACTCTGACTAGGCCAGACATATGTATCTCTGCATGCTGTGAAACAGTAGCAAAAACAGGAATGCAATCCTGTTATTGGATACAACTTACTATTTTTATAAATGTGAAAATTCATTTTCATTATGTATCTAAAAGGTAATTGTAGAACACTATACAATAAAAGTAACTGACTTTTGCTGAGAATTATCACAAGCATAAAATAGATTAGACATGATAAGAAAAATATTACATCCCATCAGTCAGTAAAGCTGATTAATAACACTGCTATACAAAGAATATATGCGTTATGTGCTATCACACATTCATATGTACTTAATATAATTGCAAAGGAAGTGCCTCCACATATTGCCCAATATTGCTAATACTAGATATTCTGTATGTAAAATAATTGCAATCAAATCAAGGAAGGGATTGTGTAGGTACACTTCACTAGCCCAGAATTCACTGCTAGCCAAGAGGTGACCAGCACACTTTACATGACACTGTTTTTTCTGTTGACGGACTTCCTGTCAGGAAGTGAGTCTATATTTCCACAAGTGGGTCACAACAGAAAACAATATGCTAACCATTCCCTAAATCTGGAGTTTATCTGGAGTCGGGCTTGGAGTCCAGGGAGCTAACAACTTAAGTTAATATTAAAGAAAATCTCACTAATATCAGACAGCCAACATTAACTTTCAATTGATCTTTCTAGCTTCTAGTAGCTCACAATTTAGTGGATTAACTTTGGTTATATTTAGGTCTTGGCCAAAACTGATTAATAATGATCCATTTCATTACTTTTGCGCTGAGCTGTGAAGCGCTTAGCTGGCATTATGTGAGCACTGATTTTATTCCAATATGTATTTTTCTGCTTCTGAACCGCTTCCAGTTGTTCATAGAGATGCTGGCTTGGCTTGAAGTGAAACATCCTGAAGTACAAATTAATTTCTAAAAAGTGTATAATTGATTAAATGTTTAATCTCTGTGTGCGGTCAGAGACGAGAAACTGCAACATATTGCACTTTTCTGGGTGAAAGGAATAAGGTTAACTTATTAGGAACTACAAGTAATATAACATCTTCCCTTGCCATTTTTTTTCTGTAGAGGACATTCCTGGTGCTAAATATTGAGCACATTTCTCTCTGAGGGTAGCTTCCATAAATCAGTTTGCTGGATGGTACATAGACAATATAACAGTATTAGGGGTCTTTTTGCTGCCAGACCGATATCCTCTTTTGATGAGCGTTGAGTATAAAATAAAAGCATTTTTTCTTCACCACCCATGAATGCTTATGAAGAAAGCTGTTCTTGACTTTCCTATAGCCTTTTTTATAGCCAGACTCCAAGCTATTGCTAGGCCAAGAGATGAACTCAAAAGCCCCTGTATCACACTGTGTGTGAGGCTGACACACATTAAAAGCATTTTTTTCCTCTGCTTTATATACATATATTGTTACTGTGTTGTCATTGTAATGGGTTACCTGCCAATTTCTACTTTTAATGGTGCTGGCTATACACCAGGCCCTGCATCCCCCATATTGGGCTCAGTCATGCCGAGGAGGCATTGCCTTCTGCTAAAGTAGAGGCACAACATGGCAATTACCAGCATGGGGCAGCTGGATGGGTGAGGAGGGAGCAGATTTTTTTCCATCCTGTACTGGGTGCTATTTTGCCCTGCCCTGCTGCCAATACTAGATATGGTTAGACATGGTACATGTCGGTAACTGGACATGGTCAGACATGGCACAGCTATGCAGCAGAGCTTGGCCAGACAAGGCAGAGCTGACAGCAGAGAATTAAGCTGAGAAACCTTAGAGGGTAGGTTATAATACACATTGACGATGCGGTCAGTGCTGGACTAGATTCTACAGGTGTCTTTTAAATGAGTCCCCCACAATAAGCTTTAGTTGTGTCAACCATTGCTAGGCAACAGAGACATTGGGTTGTAGCAGCGCCAGAGGTAGTATGGTGGATTAATATCCAGGAAACTCTCTTTGCAGCTGTCTGGTCAAGCAATGGAGCCTGCAGCCACCATCCCAATCTCCCAGTGTGGGAGCGCTGGCAGTTAAATACCTCACTTTGATAGTCAGCAAAACAGCAACAAAATCCACCCACAATATCCATGTTGCTGTGGAAAAATCTGTCCCTGCTGGCCCATTTTTTCCTTCAGCTTGGAAAACCACTTCTGCTGGCCATCAATTCCCATTTTACTTACCACATCCAGCATCAAGTCTCCATGCCCTGGGGTGCCATGATACAGAGGTTCTGGCTGTGGCAGTGCATGCTGCGTTGTCCAGTCCCCAAGTACACAGAATCTAGCATTATATGTGGCGAGTGGGTCTAGGGGTCTGAAGATAAACCCTCTGTGGTTCATCACAAAAAAGGGACACTGCATATATATCTAGTATTATTGTTGTTTATTTATAAAGCGCCATTATCTTCCATGGTGCTGTACAATGTGGAATTACAAACACCAGCAGTAAAGAAATGAGAGGAGCAGAGTTGAGAATAGTTTGGAATGGTGCTAGTCTGTTTTTATGTATAATACAGAGGAAAGTGTTGCAGTAGTCTAGTCGGAATATGATCAGTGCATGCACTAGAATGTTGGTGGTATCATGTGAGAGGAAGGGGCAGATGCACGAGATATATTTGAGTTTGAAGCCAACAGGAGGTGGCTAGTGACTGAATGTAAGATGTGAATGAGAGAGAGGAGTCCAGTATTGGGGAAAGCAGTAATTGAGGTTATTGAAAGATATAGATGGTGTGAAGGCGATAGCAAAGTTTGATGTTGGAAAGTCTACTTGTTCATGTGTATTTGAGGGAGAGAGATGGCATACATTAAGAGATGGTTGTCAGAAACACAAAATGTATACTGTCTTGGCATTCCTTATAGTCTTATAGAGGGGTGGTTGTTGCTCTTTAATCAGATAAAATAGAATGGGAACATTGCAGACAAAGGGTAAATCTAGTGACTAGTGACAATGGCAGATTTCTCCATTTCTGCAATTAATGTTCAGGGCTTGCACTATAGGATTAATATTCTGTTCTTTAAATGTTCTTACATCTCTGGTCACCTGAATCCACAAGTATTTAACTGATCAACCCACTGCAGCAGGGAAGGGACAGCCACAGCCCATGCCACATTATCCAAGAGAAAGAGCTGATATTTTTCCCAGTAAACTCGAGTAGAGTAGAAAATAATCCAAAGTTTGTGAGCAAATCCAAAACAGCCTGCAGGGATACATTTCCATCATTTGGCTAAAGCAGCATATCATTAGCATAGAGGAATACCCTCTCCTCCATCCCACAATCTATAGAAAATTTAATATATCTGAGGTTCTAATTTGCATAGCCAATTGTTCTATTGTAATTGCAAACAATGCTGGATATAGATGACACTCCTGATTGGTTCAACAAAACAAAATGTGATACTATACCAGGATTTGAAGACCTAAGCCACCCGCTTCCCACTGAAATAAAATCCCTTTCAGCATATAATGCTGCCACCACTCTATTGCCTGCTTTATCATGCTTTATTATTATATTAGTAAAACAGTGCCTTAAGTTTATGTCTGTCCTTTGCCCTGGAATAACCCCTGACCAATCTGGATGTACAATATAAGTTATCAGTTTTTATATCCTTTTGAACAAGATTTTTGATAAAATGTTTGCATCAACATTTAACACAAATTTTATTAGAGGCTCTGTCATTGATAGGGCCAGCCTCTCTCCCTCAATAAGCCTAACATGACCACAAAATTGTCTGCATAATGCTGATAATATTCCACCGAGATGCCATAAAATCCGGGAGCTTCATCACCCTGGAGTGTAAATATGGCGTTTTTTGCTTTCTCATACATTTCTTTCATTATCTTTGATTTCTCTGTGCAAAATGGTAAGTTTGAGCATGGAGGTTGTGTCTAAATAAGCTTTGAGAGTCTCATTGGTCTAAGCTGCCCATAGTTGTAGAATACAACAATTGGTAGTACAGCTTATATTCTGTATTGATCTGGAGAGGGTCATTAATCATATTTTTTAATTTTAAAGGGGTAAATACATATTTGGTACATATGATTCAAATTTACACACACACAGAATTATACAATTTTACTGCCGTTAGAACCCAGCATATGTAAAATTTAGATAGGTATTGTATACAACAGTTCATAATGTTAATAATGGTTTATCTTTTGCTAAAAACCCATTAAAGAGGAAGTTAGGCCAGAAAAGATTTAATCTTTACTGTCCCCAAACACTGGAAGCGTAGGGCATCCCAAATCAGAATGTCCTGCTATGCAGCATGGCCTGGTGCGCCTTGACGCATAGCAATGCTCACCTCTTGACCTCGTCACAACCAGTGACCAATTAGGTTCACAGAGCATGACAGCCTCATAACAATGGCATTAGAATGGCTGGTCCCTCATTTGACTGCCATTATAGGATTGCGGAAGTAGTCATTATTGCTGTGTCTGGTATTGGGTCCAGAGGAGGGGGGGGTGGTCAATCTTTGCCCTGTTTTTCCTGTAGGTCAGTTTAATGGTATTATCTTCTAATAAGCTGTCTAGACCTTTTTTGAAGCTGACTACAGAGGGTACAGCACTCATGGTACTATAAATCCGGTGGGAGTTCACTTGCATTATCTTCCTCCTCCTGATGTGAATGTAGTAAGCAAGATAAGCCATCCTCTTGCATTCTTAAAAGCCTTCCTGCTGAGACTTAGATTGTTAGAGCCAGACTGTAGCTGATGTTTCAATTGTAACCTATTGGGATACATTGTAAAGCAGTCATGAGCCTGCTATAGAAATGTAAACCACTAACAGTCGACTCCCAGCTTTATATGATGTGTGCATTTTGGTGCTGTGATGGAGACACAACTATAAAGATTGTCTCCTCTGAATAACTGCTGTAACTGGCTAGTAAGGTAGGCTATTCCACATATTAACAGTTCTCATGGTAAATAGATACGTAACTTCTTATGTTTTAACAAGTTAAATATGGGTGGCCTCGGGCTATATAAAACTATATAGTTTTTTTTTTATATTTTGAAATGACTGAAGCATACCATGCTGAAAAGATTATTACAAATGAATAAATT
The DNA here is from genome assembly GCA_027917425.1 of Gastrophryne carolinensis. Taxonomy (NCBI): domain Eukaryota; kingdom Metazoa; phylum Chordata; class Amphibia; order Anura; family Microhylidae; genus Gastrophryne; species Gastrophryne carolinensis. The sequence goes on along the minus strand of CM051238.1, from coordinate 203,405,884 downwards.
CTTCTAATATAAATTGTGTAAAAGTCCATGTACTTCTGTTAAAAAATCAGACAAAGAAGAAATATTTCAGAATGTTTCTATGGCACATCTAGACCAGGCAACCTTTGCCTGCTCTTCCTTGCAAAAATGCTACAAATCTTGACAAAAAAAAACATAAACTATATGAAAAGCAAAGGTAATATTTGCAGCCTCTGGCGTAATTGCAGAAATATACCCTCACTCAACAATAAAAAAAATTGGAGCTAGATGCATGTCACTAGCATAATTAGTCCATATTTGTGCTGGGGCCACCGTTTGAACTTGAAGACACCCATAGAGTTTTTGTTTATTGAAAACAGAATTGCAGGTGGCAGAAAAACAAGTATAACCTTTTAATTCACAAGGTTTTTTGACTGGCATTGGGTTTTTAAAACCGCTGAGCCTTTCAAGTAATTGGAAAATGATTTTCTCTTTATTATATAAAGGGTAAAGTGACATAACAGAGAAATGTTTACAATTTACCAATCGACTAACACTTTTCTGCTATGCAGACACACAAGTGAATACAATTCTCTGAACATTCTAATAACCTTCTTTAGACTATATACGGTTCCATCAAAAAGATGAACATAAAACAATTACTGTCTGTCATTCAGATGCTCAAGAACAAATGGTCATTGTTCTTCCATGCAATGCAGAATATTCTGCATTAGAAAGTATTGTTTTATGTACAACTCACTCTAAAAGTGGACCATCACCCTTCCGTGATCGGCCTGGGAATCTATAAGATTCCCGGGCCGATCATCTCCCTCCCTGCGGGACATCCGAGATCGGGATGTCCCGCGGGGTGAAACTCCAAGGTTGTTATACCAAACTTTCTTCAGATAATTAATAAAAGAAGACAGACAGATAGACAATTCTATAATTTCAGTGTAGGGCTGTTCTACTAATTGCTAAAAAACCTCAAGAGTGGTAAACAAGTGTTTGAATTTGCTTCACATCAGAAACTACTCAAGCACAGCTTACATCAAAACATAAACAAGTCTCCTTTTCCACTGTGAAGAAGTCTTCTCACAAAATGTGTTGGGCGGAGCCTAGGAGTAATGAGGAATACCCGGTGAAAATAGGGCAAGCGTGTAGCTGGCCGGAGTGCTGTGAAGCACAACCTACTGAGCCTGCCAGTCCTGATTTCTTCTTCCTTCCATTAAAATAAAAAACAAGCCTGGCTGGATGTTTCTTGATGCCGGGTGTAAAAGTGACCTCTCCTCCCGACATCCAGCATATTTATATTGATTTTTATAATTGTGCTTCTTTAAAACATTATTGCTCTATGGCCTCTTTTTTAAATCATCCATGCCCCATACATGTTTACCATCTGGAAAAGCCTTGCAAATATGTGTAGAGAAAGTATACCCCGAATAACACAACCTGAAGAAAGTCTGATATAACAACCTTGGGGTATGCCCATAAGAGGTGGAGGTATTCATTTATTCAGAGCTGATTTGATAGTGAAGTCATGTGGTGTTGATTATTAAGAAGCGTCTGTCTTAGTTAGGGGCCTCCAATGGACTACTGAAGACTGAAAGAAGGTCTTCCAACCAAAATGTGACATCTTTGGTAGAAAGACAGCAGTGCTGTACAATGTTACCAGCAGGACAGACATCCTGCTGTTACTTTGCAAAAATCTAGGCAGTTCCCTGTTTAGTTACATTGTAAACAACCAGGTGGCCTGCTGTTCCAATGTAATCAACTTCATACTGCTGACTGCAATATATGAGTCATCTCTCCATCATGCTGTTGTGTTGGAGAGATTATTCACATGATGTATCTGTACATCATGGATGGCTTTTGTATGTCATTGAGTAGGTGAAAGTATGTGATGGTCCCAACTGTCAAAAACAAAGTAGGAAGTGTCTAGGGTTCTTTTGCAGGATCTGGGATTGTCAACTTGTGCAGGGTGACAAGCAGGTAGACAGAAGGGTGCAATCAAAACAACCTACAAGTACAGCACATTTTTGGGAACCTATGTAACAATGGTTGGAGAAAAATTCTGGCAAATAGGGTTGATTTAGAGCCTCTTTCACATGCACTTTCGCATGTATCTGTGTACGTTTTGTATTTGAGTTTTTGCATGCTTTTCCGTATTTTACGTTACTGTTTTCATGCGTATATGCGTTGTTTAAGCCAACGCGAATACGCGCTTTCGATGATCGTATGTTTATCGCCAATTTTCCATTATGTCGGGTAACTTACATTATTGGTATGGGCTTGTGCATGATTCAGAGCCTTGATTGCCAATGACAACCCGCCCAATAAAACAGGTTTGCTTCCGCTCAACTTACGGGGTCATTTTGTAGAAGAAAGCTAGCTGTCGAGATGTTTGCTGAGTACCTTGAGGAGTACGAGCACTCGCAGCTAAACGGCATGATTTGCATGACCATGGCCGAACCTTCGGTTCCTGAATGTGATGGCAGGGTTTCCCAGATCCACCCATGACACCTATATCCTGTGAAATTCGAGCCTGTATGGTCACTTTTAATCAGGAGATTTGTCTAGTGGGTGGCTATTGGGTAAGTTTTGAGAAATAATTTCATTAACCTTTCACTGTATGACTATGAATCTTTTTGGATAACCCTGTCTCAACATATGGATGTTTTTCCACTCTGATGACATAATATACAATGTAGCTCAGAAGTAGACACTAACTTTGTGTTTTATTCTTTTCAGGGGATTTGGGTTACCCACTACTGCCATGGTTGATGACACCAGTTCTGCGGCCTCAGAGGGCTATAACCGGGCCCATCGAAAGACCAAGGCTGTTGTGGAGAGGGCCTTCAGGCCTGCTTAAAAGCAGATTTAGATGCCTGGACCATACCGGGGGGCCCTGCAGTATGACCCCAACAAGGTTATAAAGATCATAATAGCCTGCTGTGTCCTTCATAATTTTGTGATAATGCAGAAGGTCCCCCGGTATGTTGACGTGTCCCCCTCTCCAGCCACCATGGACATTCTGGACGAGTTATATGAGGGCACCCAGAGTGCTTCTGGGCAATCCGTCCGGGACCATCTGATCAGCTCGAGGCCTATTTCAGCATTACAGTGTAGCAAGCCCTGAGTCACCGTGCATCTCAACTGCTGCAAGTTCTAGGGCCAGCCAGCCTATGACATCCGGCCCCCACGCAAGTCCAACACAATCCTTTCAGAGCAAAAGTTGTAGCTATTAGTGGGGTGTTAGTCAGCCAAGAATGTCACCAACTATTCCACCCACCCAGGATGATGCAGCCAGGATCTCATTAGGCCTAAGCCTGCTGCGTGGTAGCTTGAGCGGGCGCTTTACTGAGCCCCAAACTATGGCATTGGCAAGGGGGGTTTCTGAGCACTATCATGTGCTGTATGGGAGAAATTATAAAGCCACCAGCAAAAGCACAAATACACAAATATGGGTGGAGATCACCAGACAGGTGAATAGTGTGGGGATGGAGAGGAAAGATGTGGAGCAAATACAACGCAAATTCTTAATGTGGTGGATTTCCATAATAAGGCTGTTGTTTCCCTTGTAGGATGGCCAACACCTGTGCATGGGTGGCATTCATCATCTGCCACTGCTCCAGCATAGCCTCCCTCTGCCTGTTGCTAGTCCTAATTTCTTCCAGCAGGGTGGTGAAGGGGTTATTGAAGTTTTGTATTTGAAGTTTTGCGGCTGTCATTGCGTCATGCTGTCTCCAGAATCTGCACACGCCTCACCTGGCTGACATGGTGACGTGGATGAGGGCGTCCTCCACTTCCCCGGGTTTGGGCGCGTGCAGATGCTGGAGGTCTAGGCCTAGCAACAGGAGCAGATGTCGTAGGCAAATACTCGGCAGCAGAGCTAGCACATGGGACAATTGGTTCTGTCTCTTGCTGCTGGCCATGCTGGTCTGCCAGCAGAGGGCATGATTTACTCTGTATTTCTCCCATACAGCTCATGAAAGTGCTCAGAAACTCCACTTGCCAGTGCCATGGTTTGGGGCTCAATCCCATGCCACACGTTTCGGCCTAATGTTGTCCTGGTTGCCTCTTCCTGGGTGGGTGGAATATTGGGTGACATTCTTGGGTGACTTGCAGCCGTTGAATAGCCAGACCTGTCACTTACCATAGATTGGGCAGGACTTGCATGGGGGCTGGGTGTCATCGGTTGGCAGCCCAAAGAAGTTACAGTAGTGACTGAGGGCTTTCCACGTTGGATTTGTGAAATTAGGAACGAGCAGGAGAGGGTGTTGTTGGGGGGCTAGGGCTTCTAGGCCGAATCTTACCCTTGCCCTTACAAGTAGTGCTCCACTAGGTTTTGGATGTTGTGGGCCGGGAAGCATTCTTGCTTGAGGAAGTCTCCTTCGCCTTCCGTGATGGGCGAGATTTGGAGGGGGCTGGAGTGTGGGCCAATGGATCCTTCATGTGGCGAGTGGATGTTCTGGTCCATTGCGAGTGGCCACTGGTTTTGTGGGACCTAGTTGCAGGCCTGGATGAGATTTTTTCATGCTGTTCGGCACGACGCTCATGGCGTTCATGGGACTTGGGGGTCTTGCGGCTACCTTTCTTGGCAGGCATAGCGATATCTGTAAAAACACTCAGCTGTTTGGCCAAATACCTTTTAAATAGTTATGATTGTGTATGACACTTACGCGTAAGCGCACGTACGGACGTGCGCATCCTGGAAACCGCTGGGGCGCAACACATCTGCTGATACTGGCAAAACAAGATGGCACCCATGCTCTTCACCCATGAGCAACAGGACACTGTTATGCTAATAAGTGTTTGTGCAGGCCGTTGATTTGCAGGCGAAATGCATGCATATGCGATTAGGATTGAATTTAAACGCTGTGCCAAGCAAAAGTTAATGTGCACATGTGCGCAACACCAAAATGGCATCTAGAAGGATAGCTGAAGGCTAGAAATGTTATGGGGAATGTAAGTTAGGAACCTTCTATAACAGATTGTGATTTGGATGATGTTTGCATTAAGCAAATCTGTATTTCTTTTATCTTTTAGATGATGATGAAGAACAGGTATGACTACCTGGCAAGCGACTATCAAAAGAGGACGTTGGCGCTGGAGATAGTGGCCAAAATTGCCGCCGACAGTGACACCACCTTCACCCAGATCATCCAAGACTGGTCAGACCTAAAGCGAAGGAAGAGGCCCCGGGTGAGGCGATTCTTCGCTAAGCATTGCCCAAGTAAGTACATTACTATTACATGTTAGATATCCAAAAGCCCTTAGGCAGGCCTCTGTTAAGGAATGCTATTCTCTTTTAGTAAGCGAATGGGATTACAGAATCCGACCCACCCAGAGGCGAGCAGTCCGGCCAGTGCGGGATGGATCTGGGCCAAGTGAAGGTGGAGTGTCTCCAGTGCCAAGGTCCTCCCCCTCCTCTGTAGGTGGCTCCGACCAGCCACTGGACCTGTTTACAGAGGAGGGGCATCAGTGGCTTGCCAGGAAGTCTGCCCAGATGGCGGAGCAACAACACTCCGGTATGTTTCTCTGACTGAAGCACACACAGGTACATGCACTCATTTCCTGCTTCTATTCTTTTAGATGAGGATGTAGCGTGTGGAGAGCAGGGATTGGATAGGCCACAGGACCCAGCCCCTGAGATGCATGGAAAAGGTGGGTGATGTCACACACACATTATGAAAAAAATGTGTTTTTTGCTAAATCTGACATTAGAAGTAAACATATTTTTCCTTTCTCAACAGACTCAGATCCAGAGCAGTGGCAGACCCCAGAAAGAAGGCTGGTCCCCCAAGATCAGGTCGCCCACCAGCCTAGTAAGTTTGTAGTCTACTTATTTTATATATCTATAACATATAATAAAATAATAATTATTGCTCCCTTTTCACAGCAACCCCACAGGAGAGACTACAGCATTTGACCGCGACGGTGTATAGGCTGGTGGGTGACATCCAGGAGCTGGCTGCTTCATTGGGGACCAGTGAAGAATAGATTCCTGGGGCCTGCCACGTGTATTTTACAAGTTTTATTTAAAATGTAAAAAGTTTTAAATTTGTAAATTACAAAAAAAAAACACATTGGTTGAAAAAGCCCAAAAAAGAAAACATGTTGGAAAAAAACAAAAATATTTTATTTTTGATATTTTTACAAGAATATTATTTTTATAATTTTATAAAGAAAAAAAATTACAATTAATAATAGTACACAATTTAAAAATAAATATATTTTAACTTAACCATGTTTCGTGTTTATTTTATGTTAAGCTATACACTTTTTATGCATGAACACATCCAATAAATAACATACAGCAGAAGACATCAAGAAGGAATAGAATAAAAAAGGAAGGAATAAAAAAAAAAGAGAATGCAGAACATTAAGGTAAGCATTAATGCCCGGAGAACATCTAAACAGGAACCACGAGTGAGTTGAGGTAAGCATTAATGCCGGGAGAACATCTAAACAGGAACCGTGAGTGAGTTGAGGTAAGCATTAATGCCGGGAGAACATATAAACAGGAACCACAAGTGAGTTGAGGTAAGCATTGGAGCAGAAGTGAGTGAGAGAATAGTTGAGACAGGGGACATGAATGAGGTAAATAGCTGCGCGCATGCGTACAAGCATGCAAACTTTACAACAGATTTCCTACAGAATTCCGTCAGGACATATATTTGGAGAAAGATGCATGCTGAATCTAACAGGACACGGAAAATCTTTGTTGGAAGCTATGTTGGAAAACGCTGAAAAACGGTAATATACGAGGTTTACTAAGTAACGTAAACGTTAACCTCGTCCTCTCGAGGACGCAACGAGAGGCAGAAAATGACATTCTTGTTGGCTTACGCTGCTACGAACAGTAAACGGAAGGCTTCCAATGGAGGCTCTGAATCATGCGTAGGCACCTACGCATACGGAAAAAAAGTGTAAAATACACAGAATGGGCCATATACGACACGGTTTTGAGGAGGTTCTGAATCAGGCCTAATATCTGTAAGCAGTTTTAGAAATGACTCATTTGTGACTCTAAAGCCAAAGACAATAATAAGGCAGCAAGCAGCCCACCTGATGCCTGTACCATGTGCCTCTCCTCAGTTTCCCGCAGTGCAGGGTAGAAGCTGTAGCATGACTCCAAAAGTTGCCCTCCTTTCATTTCTCCAGAACCACACAAAATAGTGATCCAACAGCCACTCTGTCCATTGCTGCTCTCAGTGTGAACAACTATGGTAAGTCACAGTTGTCCCACAGCTCTCTCTGACCACAAAAGAGACTAGACTCATAAAACTGTACCATGACATACCTTCCAGGCTAAGCTAAGCTACTGCCTGGACAGGGACTTTAAAGCTGTTATAGTATACCAGTTAGAGGCTAGAGTCAAAAATCTAGGTTTAATTTGTTTAAACAATTATAATCCATTATTTTTATTCATCACAACATGCTCATTTCTTCTATGCTTTCATACATATATACAGAACAGCAAACTGTGTAAATTCCAATCAAAACTGTATATATATATATATATATATATATATATATATATAAACATTGACTTAACTTTCTATTTGGTCATCAGAAAAATCAGTTCATAAGCCCAACTGACACCAGTATACGAGTGTCCCAGGGGTCCCAGTGACACCAATGGCTTTAATGTTTCGATGACGTTGCTGTTTGTTTGAGGCAAACAAGAAGTGAAGCTAAATGGATTTCTTAAAATTAAACAGCCGACCCTATACCAGAACATTTGTTGCTGGCTGAGGCTCAGCTGCTGCCACAGCCCTTGTAGTATACAGCCCTCCATGGGGCTAGCATCCCAGCAATATCAATTTTGGTCCCAAACTTCTAGTTTCAGCATAACCACTAGTATGATTGGGAGTGCCAGCAGGCAAGCTAAAATTATCTACTTGATTCAAACCTTTATTCCTTGACATACACTCTTTTAAATATATAAGTGAAATATTGGTTCATGCATTGTGTGTTACGTTTTATAATTTTTTTTTTCCATTTCTTGTTAGTTCTTAAATGTAAATGTGTGTTTATTTTTAAACATACCGTGATGTAGTAGTTCCTTGCTACTTTTACATTTTGGGACGTTGAAAAATGCACTATACCAGGGTGGTGGAATTTGGCATTTTGTGATGTTATATCTGCACTCAAATTACTATGCGATGTACAGCATCAATGTGAAAAGTTGAATCTCATTTCTGAGCTATGTAATGGGGTACTGGAAGGTTTGGAAACTAGCACCATACTGGTGCATCTTAATACATTTAAATATCATTGTAAACCCAATTTTATTTTTATAATTCAATTCAAAGGTATTTTCATTATGTATAAACCATAATCATCAACATTCAAAGACATAAACTCATGAAATAGAGCACTCTGTTTGTAATGAATTTATAAAATATCTGAATTTTACTTTTTTAAATTAAATGGCTGGAAGAAATCAACTCATTGCCAATATTTAAATTTTTTTGAGATGCGCCTGTATAGTGTTGTTATAGAGTGTCTTTAAAATATTGCAAAACGTTTATTGCCATTGCTATAAGGAGTGCAGTTTATAATGTTTGTCTGATTATTTAATCTTCAGTTCATATTAATGAGAGAATAAATGAGTGGATTTGAATGTTTGTTATATCATCTGATTCATTTCAGCTTTTCAGTATTGCATATGTAAAGTGGTTTTGTTTCACATCAAACTGTATGAGCAGGTTTAATCATCTGTGCTTTATTGTATTATGTTTGCCTCAAGCTCTCAGTAATTCTTCTGGTGTATGTTTATCATTAAACATTTGAAGGGTGATTTTTTTCATTGATTCAAAAATATAATTGATCTATTTCTTGGGAGAGATTGCCTTCTCAAAGAAATGTTTGCACTTGTTCATGATAGATTTTGTAATGTAGATAATTCTACTGCTTTTGTATGCAAATCATGGTCTGTGCTTCCACTATTATTACATTCCAGTATCAAGCAATAATGTCTCACATACCTTAAATTTGCAGAAATGTGTGGAAAAATGAGAAAAGTAGAAGTTGGATCCCTGGATGCAATGGGCAGCTCTGTACAAAGCTTCCCCTTACTACTTGGTTTTGTATACAGACTCTACCTCTGGGTCAACCACTACAGAATTGCTAATGTGTCATAACATTGAAGCTTTCATTCACATTGACTAAGCAAACCAAGAGAAGGGAAAGCTTTAATGTCACAGCATTTTTCATAAATGTGTGTGGTTTATATTTTTCAACTTCATGACTCTCAAATTGCATATTTTAGATGGGCCTAAACTAGACAGTTAAAGGTGAGTGTTTCTTTCATTGGTGAACTCATACACATTGTACACTATATTATATTACATATCAGGGGTGTTTAATTAGTATTCTACCTGAATAGAATTTTTTTTTTCTGAGCAAATTGAACTTTCTACTTTTTAATGTTACCCCCCTTGACCTCAACTTAATTTTGCCACTTCACCTACAGCGATTGAATGCCCTCAGAATAGAAGGCTACATGAACTTTGCTGGTGAATTGTCATGAAGCACACCTTCCAACAGCTTTCCACTGTTTTTTCTTTGAATGCTTCATGTAAGGCTTTTATTGTTGAAGCATAGGTGTCTCCTGTAACTTTTATTTTGTGTGGCATTAATTCTAGTAGTCAAACACCACCTGTGTCCCAAAACGGTTTACTTGACCACAAAATTACTTTGGAGTTAGTGACCAATGTGATTCAATTGAATGGACTCTTATCTGGAATCAGGATCATGGTGGTGGAGCCATGGTGCATCACCCATAACAATTCAAGAATACATTTTAGGACTCAATCCTCTTGGCTAAATTGCTGGAAACCTGTCTTTTGCTTTGACAACATTCGTGACACCCACCAGAAACTGACCTTTCACACAATCAAAACATTATAAATGATACTAGAAACCATGTCAACTGAAATTATTAAGCTCTTCATCACACCTGTCCGGTATCTCATGGGTTTCCGTGTTTGCGGCAGACGCAGGGGTACCACAAAATAGATTCGTTAATGGCACCTCTATGGCCCCTTTCACACCTCTCCAGTGCAGCAGAATGGTGAAAAATGCTGCCGCAAAAAGTCCTGCCTGCTGCGTCCTGGCCACAAACGCATCCCTTGAAACAGGGATATTATAACTCAGAGGCACGAACGTGAATGCAAATAAAAATGCAGACAAAAAATGTGAAAGCAAAACAGAACTCCTGCCACAAAATGCAGGCCACAAACGTGACCGGACAGGTGTGGCTTAATTCATGAACTGCTGTATAACCTCCACTTGATTGAGATGGTAGATGCAACTGGGGCCAGCTCATGTTTACTGTGGTGTAGCCAGTTCAATTGTATTAGGGCTGTTATAAAGCCCAGGTGTGTGGATCATAGTAAAGCCCATAGTGCATTCCAAAAGCCCATAAGGGTTGATAACACCTGCATTGATAGGAACAGATTGCCTCATGAGTGTCTCTATCAGTTATATAGCCGGTAAATTCGGTCAGGATAAAGTGTTTATAAAGGTGATGAAAGTAAAATAGCAGATGCCCTTACCTTGTATACTCAATGAGGCGTGGGGAGAGGCACAGCTATTTTACTTTCATGATCTATGATCCACACACCTGGGCTTTATAACAGCCCTAATACAATTGAACTGGCTACACCACAGTAAACATGAGCTGGCCCCAGTTGCATCTACCATCTCAATCAATAGAGGTATGAATCCATGCATACTAATGTATAATGAGATATCAAATGAAGCATGTTTTTTGAAAAAGTCTTTGAAGGGTTACTTTGATACTATGATATATATACATGTCTTTATAGGATTGATGTTAAGGGCACTGACGAAGCCTACAGACAGGCGAAACTAGTTTGCCCCCTTTTGAGACACGCAAGCAACATTTTTTACATTTGTGTTGGAATATCTTGTAAAATTGTTATACTGGTTGCCTGGCTATCCAGTTGAAAAAACAGGCATTATCTTGTATACAAGTAGTTGTGATGTGGTTATCAACCATTGTGTTTTTATATGTATATGTACTAATAAAATGAACTTGTTTTTAATATAATATCTTATCAATTCCATGGGCGAGGTCATAGGATGTGGAGCCCTGGGTTTTCAAGGAAACCTAACTAGGGGAAGCCCAGTTAATCCCCACCCCAAACCAGTGTATTAGCTTTAGTATTGGGGCCCGCTCCCCGCACCAGCCTCCAATTGCTGCAAGTGTGCTTCTGATGTGCAGGGAACTCCCTTTCATCGGTAGCCCATTGACCTAACCTTCCCTTTTTTTTTTTTTTCTTCTCTTTTTTTTTTCTTCTCTCTTTTGTCCCCAGGATTTCTCACAATTTGGGAGGGTCGTCTCCATTAGTGGGTTGCTAGTCACCCACATCACGTTTTTGTCATGTCTGCATAGCTAGTTGCAGTGTGCCTGTGTCATTCTGTCTTTCCACATAAGGCAGGCAATGAGTGCAGAGGCATCAGCAAAGCTTGGAGCTTTGCTATAAACAGCCCACACCAAATTGAGAGAGAGATATATGTCATAAAAAGGGGCAGCATCTATTATGCTACACACACTCACTCAACTGCTTGTGTAAGAGAGGAAAAGTTTCTCTGTGCAGCAGCCGCAGAGCATTGAAACAATGTTTCTATGAGCTCTCTGAGCAATGATTAGACATTACAGCTGATGGCTTTCTACTTCTGGCTAGTGATGAGGGGTAATTGCACGGAAATATAAGGCAATTTTTGCAGACTAGGTTTTCAGAATCCGGGCTGTCAAATTCTGCATGCTATTGCAAAATTATATATATATATATATATATATATATATGGAGTATAATTGGATTTTACATATTTATCTATGTTCTAATAGCTTAATTAATGTATATATATTCATTTACCACACATAGATAGTGGATGATGTTTTTAGTAATTCATTGAAGTCAAGTTCTAAAGTGTAAATAAATTAGTCTGTTTATTTTCTTTATAAGTAGTCTTATTTTGCTTATTTTGAGTATGTCTTGATTGAAAATGGGAGCTGTATGTAAATTATACATGCCTACAAAATATGTGAAATAAGGAGGTTAATGCATTATTCAAATGTGTTTTAAAGGTTTCTCTTTGCTTAAGGAATGTAATAAAGCCTTTGAGTACAAAGAGGTGTTACATAATTGGAGAATAAGTAATTGAATTAAGTCAGTAGGGGCCACTTCAAATCCAATGACTTTTTGTTCTTTAAATACACTTTTCTGAAGATGTGAAGGAAAAATTGCATTTGATTTCATAAAAAGAGGTTGCTAAGGGATGTCAAAGTCACTTTGACATAACAAATGAGAATGAAAGTTCCGCTCCTTGCGTGGTTCTCTAAGCACATGATGCTGTATTATCATTGTAGTAAAAAGATCCATGGTTATATTTACTTTTAGTTTGATATAAAAATCTTTGTTTACTACCATCTATATGTAATTGAATTTATGCTTGTATATTGAATTTTACCATTCAAAAAGAACTTAAATAAAAATACTTATGTAAAGGAGATTTCACAGGTTTCTGTATACATCTACAAACCAACAAATAACTCGTCAAGCATTTTGTGTGCAGTGCTGAAACCTTTCAGTCCAAATCTTCAAAATCTCCCAAGAAGCTTTGTAGTATGAGATGAGACCTAACCGACCAATGCATTTACTCAGTTACAGCTCTTAAACCTTTAAAGCTATTATTCATTCAGAGCTTTGCAGGTATTCCAAAAATGTAAAATGGAGGCCACAGGCTCCTTATATTGTGTAACCTTTGTCAGGATCTGGGGCCAACGGGAATGACTCTGAAGACGGTTCTTGGTCAAATCATAAGCAATTTATTGAAAATAAATTCCAACAGGCAAAATCTCTTAACTTCAGAGTATGATGCAGCATACAATGCAGTACAGCAAGCGGTTACCTCACCAACTCTAGCAATGTCCAGTGTAAGATAATTACAGTGTATGGCAAGTCCTTTATATAACAGGTCATCTTTCGGGGCATACAAGTCCAGGCTGTTAATCCACAGGTTCCAAGTACAGATAACACATAAAGTTCTTTGGCTGCAATTCACCACTGTCAGTATTGGGAGCAGCAAGGCACGGGCTCCTCATCCCAGCCTCTCCATCTCCACTCTGAAAGCCTCAGAAATTCCTTCCTTCAATTAGTGATCACCTGGGAAGACCTGTGAGTAGGGGAAAAACCCATAGAGGACCCAGGATGTGGATTAGATCTCTGATGTCCCGGCATGAATCGCGCCTGCCTGAAAAAATTATGGGAAAATATAGACCCCATCCACCACTTTTTCATACACTTTACCACACCTTGTAAACAAAAAGCCATATGTTCCTTTATTTAAAGTGGACCAACAGACAAAAATGACTTTAACCAGACCAACACAACAAACAGTGCTCATATGCATCCCTTCCCAGGGCAATTTAGATTGCTGCACACACAAATTAATTTACCCTTCCCTAACTCTCCCTGTGGTAAATTTTAAAAACAAGATGCGGTTCATGCATTTGCATGCCACCTGCAAACAGGAAGTGCTGCTGGGTTTCCTGTTGTTGTGCATTGTCAGTTAGATTGTCAGGTGGGAGAGGAAGAGGGAGAGGTGGGGAGGATTTCTCTTCCAACTGTGCCAGGCTGTTGGTCCAGTTTAAGTTCTATTGTTCCTAGTTCTTAAATGGCACATCCCACCAATAATACTGGTAGCCCAAAGCTGACCTTATCTAAATATATTTGCTCTAGTGTATGCTGTGTGAAGAAATCTTCCTCCATAGTGATCTGTTTTCTGTCGCACTTTGCTAGGACATTTAGACTAGCAACAATTAGCTAAAAAGTTTTAATAATGTGAATGTACGCTTCTTCTAATCAGCCAGGCGGCCTTCTATCTCATATCTGAGGGAAGGTGCACATGCTGAAGCAGACAGGTGAACTTTTTAGTAGGATGGAGAGCAATACATTTTGGCATGCGAGGTCTTGACAATTGTAACTTCAAAAGGAACTATGGTCAAAAATGACCATGGTTTGGTTGTACTATATAGCAGCGGGGCAGTATGGCCCAGGCTGCCCCGCTGTGTATCACCGCATATAACAGTAAACCATCCATCTGGGAACTCATCTTTTTAGGGTCCTCTTCTACGGATGCCATGGAGCAGCCTATCAACTCTCAGGGCCAGCACCGGGCAGCGCTAATAGGCTTGTCCACTGGTGCTGCTGCGGTCATGTGGGCACATCACCCTGAGCAGCCTACCAGTGCCGCCAGCAGCCAAGCCTATAAGCTCTGAAAGCTGATTGGCTGCTCCATGGCAGTTGAAAAGGACCCAAAAGAAGTGAGTTCTTATGTTGTTATGTACAGATGTGCAGTGGGGTAGCCTGGGTTGCGCTGTCCCACCACTATATAGTACAGAGGAACGCTAGTCATTTTTGACTATAATGCCTCTTTAATAGATGTCACTTAATTTTTAAGTTTAGTTCAGGCCCATAGTCAGCAAAACTAGTCAATGAACCAATAACATTTCTGCATTTAGTGGGGCACCTCAGTCACTGCCACAATTCTGAATGCCACACCCCCATTACCAGCATAGCGTGATGTGACCCAGATATCACCAGTTATTTGTCATAATTCACCTGTCTGGCTTTCCCATAATGGGAAAGTGTGTCTTCCACTTTATATGTCGGCAGGAGTCCTATTGGATACCTGAGTATCCTGACATTACACTGTGCTGGCACCATCCTAATTTTCAAAGCTTTCTGTGACAAACCTGTTCCTAGCAGTATCCATTGCCACGCTTCCTTACATTTAACAGAGATTGAAAGGTAGTGTACATAATAGTATTGCCTTAAGCGAGCCACACATATAAAGCTATTATTCAGATTATTTGCAGATATAGCCAGTTGCTTGATATCCCATAGTTACAAAAAAGTTGGAAGTGTATGCATTAGCATTAGTAATCTACATTGTATTTATCTATGAGTATTTATTTTGCATTTTGCTGGTATTTCAAAACCAACATACATATGTTGGTCTTCATTTTGACAGCCACCTTTGGCCATATCCTTGGAAATTGAAATAAATATTTTGAAGTTATTCGAAAGTATACATAGTATTAGACACAGTTTACTGTATATAATCATGGCTTGCAAAGGAAAACTACTCTATTATGAAATAGTAGCTTTACTATAATGCAACCATCTTGTCCTACTTTTTTAGTATAGGAGTGGGAATAGAAACAGGGATTAGACTAATGGTATCATTTTATGAGTCTGGCAACAGTCCTTTACTTCTGTTTAATCAGCTCCCATGACAGATCACTCCAGTAGTTATTTTAATATATGTGTATTCATAATGCCTGTGCAATCTGTTAGTTGATGTTCAGTGCTGAGGGCTGTGCAATCTGTTAGTTGATGTTCAGTGCCGAGGGCTCTCAGCCCTGGGACAGGTGGTGTTGGATGGCCACCCTCTGGTGCACCAGGCTCTAATACTGAGTTTTCCCAGAGAAAAAAAAGCCCTTTTACTATTCTTAACACCCTGATTACTTTATGGGGTTGAAGGCTTCTTGGCAAAATATAGACACCAGTGAGCTGGGTGGCTGAACTGCAGCTTTAAGCACTTGTACACTGGCAAAGCTAAACAGGAAAAATGCATCAGGTATTCCAAGTCACCTTGACCAGGTCTGTGGGAAATTTGGTCTTTGTTGGACTGTAAACTTTTGAAGGCCTCACTTAAAATGGACCAAAACATGTGATTTCCCGGGTTTTGATCCGTACCTTTGGGGCATCCCAATTTGAAATACCCCTCTGTGTGAAACCCACCAGTCGCCCGAAATACATACCTTGCCTGCGTTCCAATAATGCAGGCATGGCTCTGCTCCAGTCAGCTTCTTTAGACATAAATATTAATCTATGGCTAAAGAAACTGAATGGGAGATTACACCTTACCCATGATCAGTACATCGCACCCCATATATGGCTGTGCATAGACAGGCAGGAGTGGGTATTTAACCGTATCTAGCATCTTATAAATGCTAGTTAAGTTTTTTCACTTTAAAGAGGAACATTTCAGGTATTGGGGAGTTAATAAAAACTCCCCAAACCTGGCTTGCTCACCCCTGCCCCTCCAGTTTCACCAAATACAACTTTTTACAGCTTTGGTATCCCTCGGTCCCATGCTGTCTCTGATGGGTAGCGTCATCTTGCTGTCCCGTCATGCACTGCGCTGCCTCTCAGATCTCGCGCATGCTCAGTGTCACTGCATAGGCTTCAATGACACTCCACGCAGAACAGCGCGAGAGTTGAAGAGCGACGTGCAAGTTTTTAAGAGAGGATGGCTAGAGGTAAGTACGGCTAAGCCTGCTGCAATCACTCAGCAATGGTTAAGGGGGTGGAAAGGGGCCAGGAATACTGATGGATGTCGGCATTTTAGATAACCTGACATCCAAAAGGCAGTGAGGGAGGGGGGAGGGATGTTTAGAGAGGAACATCAAAAAAGGTCTGATGTTTACAGTTGATGTAACAGTTATGTATGTCAGCTTTTAAATGTATAGAAAAGTGTATGTCATAAATGGTTGAAATGTTTTAAAAAACTTTGTGTATTTGAAATTGCATAGCCCTCATCTCTGTATACATTAAGTAGCAGTAGTCCGCTCCAGCCCTATTTCTTGTTAAAGCAAGTATCGCCGCATGGCTGGAGAAAATTCCCACATCCCAGTCTTATGAGATTAAAAGTCAGTGAGGCATAAAACCTGCCTTTATTAATCAATCAATCAGTTCACCATACTAACGGGATTGTGTCTTGTGTGATCCCATCTTTTAAGTAGAAGCCCAGATTTGGGTCACCTCCCGGGGGGGAGGGGTTGTGGCAAAGGAAAAAAACACTTACCCCAACATCTAGTGCTGTTCCTCCAATACTTTGGGTCCTGGGTGCTGACATCTTGAATGGAAAGCATAGAGCGGCATCCCCCATTCTGTGCACGGCCCTGTCCACCCATCCATTTTGAGTGTATGTCTGTGTAGAAGCTGCTTGTGCCCATGGAAATGGCCAGGCTTCCACTTTGAACATGTCCTAATGATCAAGGACAGGGTTGGCCGAAGCATGAGAACGCTGTTTCTTGTGATTTGATGAGGACTTTTACCAGATAATGGATAATTTACTTTTTAGATTATTAAAGATAGGTTTTATGGATTCACCTTTCTGGCTTTTCCTCTCATCTCATATCTGTATACTACAAGCATATTTGGTAGGAATTAAGGTGCATTTGCTTACAGAAAAACACAATTGTCAGTACTACCTTTGCAACTCACTCACTCATATTCGGGGGGGGGGGGTTGGTTTACTGGTAAACAGATCTGTACCATTTAAAATGAACCTCCAGTCAACAAAAATAAAGTTCAGTAAATTGTTTTCCCCAACCCCCCAACAATTAGTGTCTCTTGCTGTTTAAACGGTAATTCCACTTTCATTTTTAAAAGTTTCTTTATCGTGTGTCAGGCAATACGATGTGCTCAAGGTGCTGAGCTTATCTGTTATTTTTTCTTTTCTATGTGTTTGCAATTCTGAGTTATAAAAGTGCAACAAAGTGTTTATATTAGCAACGTACATCAAAGTGGTATTTTTGAGTACATATCAGAAACTTCCTGACTCTGGCTTTCTAATCATCTGATTGCCAGGTAGAGATGACAGGTTTAATCCCTTCTGCATTAATTTAATCTGTTCTGATAGGGGGATCACAATCTTGTTTTCCAGTACCTAAAGGGTTACTGTCAGCATTATTACCTGGGGGGGTCAATACTGCTGCATTGTTTTGCCAAAGCTGCTGATGAGCTCACCAGTGGAAGGATTCACGGACTTGTAGTCAGTAGTTTTTACTACTGCCTACTAGCCAGGGAAGCCGCACCGAATTTACCAACTCAGAGCCACCAGAAGAAACATGGAAACCATGTGCTGATAAGTAAATCACAGTTACAGCCCTAACATACATGCTCATCCTCCACTCCAGAAGAGGAAAACAATAAGGCAGAACACCAGAATCCAGTCAAAAAAATTGAGTTTTCCTTTAAGAACGCTTAACCCTATGCTAATGTTATGGAATATATTTGCAGATGCTGCGCTCCTGGAGTGGGGGTATGGGGG
Organism: Gastrophryne carolinensis; assembly: GCA_027917425.1. NCBI lineage: Eukaryota > Metazoa > Chordata > Amphibia > Anura > Microhylidae > Gastrophryne > Gastrophryne carolinensis. Next base: position 203,387,764 of record CM051238.1, on the reverse strand, counting down.
AGAGCCTTTCCTGACAGTCTGGCACACAACACAATGCAGCTGAGCACTGGCTGTATTTAAAGAAAGAAGTTCCCAGCTAGGCTAAATGTGTCTGTGTCATTCAGTCTCTACACAAAAGGCAGGCTGTCAGTGTGAAGCTGTACTAGCACGCAGACAAAATGCAGCTGAGCCAGGAGCTTCCTTATGAGGGATAATGCTAGATGCTAGAGGGAGAATGTTACATGGAGATACAATCTTTCTCTAGCTGGCTGAATTGATTAAAAGAAAGTTCCCAGCTGGGAAGCCGTGTGTTTGTGTCATTCAGTCTCTCCACAAAGGGCAGGCTCAGTGTGGAGGCTGCAGTATAGTTCAGAGTTTTCCTGCCTACAGCCCAGCCCAAACTGAGATATATATATATATATATATATATATATATACCTCGGAAACATGGGGAAGCCTGTCCATACACACACATCTAAGCTGTCATCAGCCTAGGGGGAGCAGAGGAGGGTTGAGCAGTGTGGATGACAAATATCTTACCTCACAGATTGACAGTGGGGGGGTAGGATAGCAATTTACACATATGCATTTTAGGAGAGCAACATCTGTAAGCTAGGGAGGAAGAGCAATTTACTAAGATTTCATTATTTTGATGGGAGGTCAGCTGAAGCTTAACCCTAAATGTTATAATACAAATGTGTTTCTACTGTTGGGCCTGCAGGCACTGACTAGGGTGGTGACAATGCTGGCATTGTGCATCATTAGAAGGTGAGCTAGGAAGTGGCCGCAGACTATGTGATAACTGACCATTTGGTCAGAAACACCCATAGACACAAAATATACATTTATTTTCTGCATCCCAAAGATTATGTTCTCATATAAACATATCATATATTTTTGGCTCTGGAGAGATCTTGTCTATAGTACTGCCAATTGTTTTGCCAGCAGGAGTTCTTAAAAAGTTTTTGCCAGAACTGGCCACGTGTGCTGACTTAAAGAAACTGGACACTTAAAGAAGTGAAAGAGCTTGAGGGCTTTTTTAAAAATTTATGCCACTCCTACTCATTGGAGCACCTGGGACAAACATTCGAAATGGCACCCTCTACCTGTGCTCAGGCCCCCCTGACCTACTGCACCCAGGGCAGGTGCCCCTCCACTCCCCCCTATCTACGCCCTTCTCCTACTCATCAGCTTCCCCTCTCACCTAGAAAGAACACTGCTAGACAATTCCCCATTTCTCCTCAAACTCCAGATCCTCAATTTCCAAAGGGAAGTTCCTAGAACCAAAGAAGCACCTGATAGGGGAAGACGGGGTGGAACAATTCCTTGATTATTATTATTGAAAACAATTCTAAAGACAAATTGGTTTGACTAGTTGGGGAAGAGGTTCTTAAACAGTGGACCCTGTGTTCAAGATAACCTAGCAAGTGGATGTGTTAAAGAGTATGGTTCCAAATGGGCCCAGTGCTTAGGAAAAATTCCACTTTCAAGGGCATTTTTGGAAAAGTGTATATTTTTTTGCCAAAAGGATGTTCTCAATGTACTGAGCTTATATGGTATTTTTTTATATTTTTTTTTAGAAAATGTATGTTTTGTAATGCCAAGTTCTACAAGAAGAGAAAAGTGAGCCTTGTACGCACATAAAATGGCTGTTAAAATGAGGGAGCTCATTCACACTTGCACAGAAGCAGTGTTCTGCATACACAGGACTCATTTATATCTTCTTGTAGATCTTGGTGTACAGTTGCCAATAGCAACAGATTGAATATGATAAAAAGGCTTCCATGAAACACACATTTGCTAGCAAAAAATACTTAAATAAGTTAATATCTTGAGGATATCAGTTTGGCACAAAAAATAGTGTCATCCACTTTTGAAGAAAAAATGTCATCAAAAGTGGACTTAATTCCTTGAAGAGTTAAAAAAGCCTGAGAATTTCAGTATTGCTGAATACCAGCTAGGAGAAACATAAAAGTCCATGGCACTTTTTATTACAGAGTAAAAAGTTCACAACTTTTCTTAGGAGTAACAAGTACCATTGACTTTCAATAACTTCCTAGCTGGTGATTCTGTTGTTTTCTCATAAAGTGAATTTTTCTCTACCATAAATCAAGGCCAAAGCCTCCAAGATGGCTCCTACTATCAATTACTCTGGTTAGATGAGCAGCTAAATAACTTCTGGGAGGCTGACTACACCCTTTCTTTTAGGTAATCAAAGAATATCTTGGGATATCTGGGGACTCTAAGATGGAATGATGAATGATATGTTGGCATGAAGAACATTGAAGAATCCGAACCTTGACAGATCAATGGTTTTCCATCTAACCAGATACTATTTAATATAACCAAATAGAGAAAGAAAACTTGCTTAGATGGGGAGAGATAGGCATGTGATCTTTAAAGAGGAACATCAGACCTTTTCTGATGTTCATCTTTAAACAACTCCTGCCAGGAATCTGGCAGTATTCCTGTCCCATTTCCACCTCAGCCGTCCTAGCGTAAAGGCTGCAGGCTTAGTCGGCCTTACCTGTAGCCATCCTCTCTTCACATGTCCAGCACCGCTCCTCAGATCTCGCGCCGAGTGTCATGTGCGAGATCTGAGGGGCGGCGCAGCGCATGTCGGGATTCCAAGAAGGGGATTCCCAATGGAGGATGATGGGAGAGCGGAGGGATGCCGAGCACGATGGAGGTAAGTTAACATTAACTGTTTTGTAAACCGGAGGGGCCAGGGGGGCCAAGCAAGCCAGGTCTGGGTAGTTTTACTAACTCCCCATAACCTGTAATGTTCCTCTTTAACTCAAGAAAGGCTGTTGATAAAAGTGTTCATTTCAGGCACAAGGCATGAGATCTAGGCTGGCATTTCAGGGGGAGGGGATACAGACCATGTGATGGGGGGAGTTGGATGGATTAAATTGATTGTATGTATGCATTTAACTTAAGTATAACATGAAACAATAATGTTAAATTTGATTTATATTATATTACCATTTAATCTAGTAAAATTAAGTAGGCTGTTGGGAGCTGCTCAATACAATGAGTGAAGTAAAAAAGAGAGGTTGAATGGAAAAAAATCATGCATTCACAATGAGTGGGCTGGTGTCAAACAGATTGAATTTAAGATGTAATGTAAGTCTTCATCAAATGCTTTAGGGTTGTGTTAAGTACAAAATGCCATATTAAACAGAGTGCACACCCACGCAAAACAATTAACAATGATCATCTAGTGGGCGTGCTGTGGTTTCAGTAACATAAAGGTGGGTAATGAAAAAAGAAATGCATTTCTGTTATCTGGACTTGCCATTGTGCTCCTCATATCAGCGTAGCGAGGGGATTAGCTCTTGTTGGAGATCTTTGTCAATTCTCTTTGAAGTTGAAAACATAATTCATATGAATTTTTTTTACAAAGAACTTGAAACAAAAAGAACCACTGAAGTAATCATGCCAACACAATATTAATGTATGTTCAGAAAACTATACCTTATTGTATAGGATATACCTGCCTAAATATTTCCATTTTTTCAGGATATTTAAGACCTTGGTGAATACAATGTGAATGCATTTTATATGTATTATACTGGTTATTATACATGTGGCATTAGCCTTAATTATGGCAAAATATGTAGCTTTTAATAATGATCAGCTGTATGGCACTAGCCATACAAAAGCAGATTTTGTGATGTAAAGCTTTCCTCCCACTCTGGGAATATGGAAGTCATTATGTTGGCTCTGGTCATGCACTGTAAGTTGAATTGATGGTCACGTCAGGGGATCCCACAGCTGTACCCTTTCCAGTGGTGAAATAGGAGCTAAATGCAATTTAATGCATAGGATAGTTGATCAAATGGCCCGGGAGGGGTTAGGGGCAGGAGCATTTGCCAAACGCGATTAAATGGAAGGGCTTGATCAAATGACCGGGGGAGTGGCATCACCAAACTCAGCATATTGGGGAGGTGTCATTTAAAGTGGACATATCACCTCTAAACTGACAGATTCAAGGGCCGACATACCACATCTCACTGTGTGAACCCTCCAGACAGGCCCACTTTCACCTACTTCTCCAGCACTCCTGGACTCTGCTCTTGGACTGCCCCTGCATCCCCAGCCTCCCTGCAGCTGAGGAGTTCTGTCATGCCCAGCCATTCACAGTGCGCTACATAACACAGGAAGGCTTAAGATGTGCCCATTCCCGCTCCTTATGTCGGCGCTGTGTTCCAAACATTGTTTATTGCCAAGTATTAAAGCTCTAATTGGATGCAAGCCCGCGCATGCACAGTGGGAACGGTGAGTAGTGTGGGTGATCTCTGTGGTTTCACACAGTAGGGCATCTCAATTCAGGGTGAGGGATGAGGAACTATCACCAGGATAGGTCCACTTTAAAAATAAACTGACATTTTGTAGCCAAATGGCACCCCACCTGAGAACCCTGCAGTTTATTTAGGGGTGGGGGAATCATATGGTTGCAGGACAGGCACATATATGGGGGGTGCCTTGTGGCTGTCTAATGGTAATTTATTCTTCACGCGACTGCAGGTGCACATATTGTAAGATCCTGGGGGTAGCAGGGAGTGGCATGTGGCTGCTTCATCTGCAAATTTTGGTCTTCTTGAATCTGTCCTGCAAAGTAGAAACCTAAGGATTCCCGTAGCCTAGATACTATATGTATTCACTTTGTTCAAATGCAGCACAGAGCAGAGCAATTTGGCCTAGCACTGGCATCCACGCTCTGTGCACTTGACAGAGCAACAAGTGTTTGGGTGGACCCACAGTGGATGGAGTGACGATGCTACTGCACAGCAAAGCCATTCTTCTAGGCACTGTATTTGGCCAGTATGAGATCCTGGATGTAGATGAGTATGTACTTTGGGCTGTAGGAGATGCCCCTGTTGTGTCCGGGGGTGGGGGGGTGGGGGTTGGGGCAGGGAGTGCAATTCTCACCTCTACCAGTTTTTTTTTCATTCTAAGGCCGGCCTTGCTTACAGTTCATTATTCTTACTACAATATGCCCTTAGCAGTTGGAGACACATTCTATTTATCATGTCTGTCCTTGGTGCAGTGATTACCCTCTGGATTATAGATATCGACAGGCAGTAAACATCCCTTTAATTTCTCCACTAATTTTGTTCAGTTGTTGTTTGGATGCAGTACTGCTTCTTATTTCAAGTTTGTTCATGCAATCTAGTAATAATTAAAACAATTTAAGGTAATTAAAGACATCCTGCTGGGTTCGCCATTTTTTGCAGCAGGTCAACGGTGGCATTGAAGAAAAGAAACACACCCTTGAATCTATAAAAACTCTAGAACAATGTTATTGCCCTGCTGCAATGCAGATAATGCCAATTTAAATTGCACCATAAATAAATGCTAAACTATAGGAGGATGAGTTTCCAAAATCTTCCCTGTCTTTGGACAAACTTTTTTTAAGCACCACTCTAGCTCTCATTTTGTTGTGTGTATGTGAGCCACATATCTTTTCATCTTTTATTTGTCTTAAAGTAACCAGCTTAAAGTACCTGTCACAAGCTCAGAAAAAACAGCATATTAATGGACAGCTATGTGGTGGAAGTATCATAGGTTGAGTATGTTTTTTTGCTTCTGTACCATAATAGCTTGTCATCCATGAGGAATCTATAAATTGTGAAATGTAGCCGTGTAAGCATGAGGTAAAAGAGGTTTTTAGATGCCTTCGTTTTTAGGCATAGACTTTTTCTTCAAGCCTGCAGATGTCCTTTAAGAAGTTCTTGTCACTTTTAGTAATCCTGCCTGCGGAAGAAATCAGACTGGAGAGTAGCTTGTTACTGAGCTTTCAATAAGGTTAATTGGAAATTTGTACAATGTCTGCATGCAGTAAGTTAATGTTAAAGCTTCAGTTTGCAGCAGTAATAATGTGCACATCTACTACCATGCTTCTGTGTGTTGGGGATTTTTGCTTTGATGTCCATGTGTCCTGCACAATCTGGATTTCAATGTCCGAGTACATCAGAGGTGATTGCTAATTTACTGGGCAATCAATGTCCTCTCCATAATAACACACTTCTCTCCCATTGTACACACTCGCTAGAAGGTCAGAGTATTGTAGAATGTCAAGAGGAAAATGATTTAGTAACTTTGAACAGCATTCTAATTTAGGTATTCTTTGCATAAACACTAAAATATCAAGTTTGCTTTTGCATTATTACAGCTTCTTGAGAAAAATCACATGCTACTTTTCAATAAATCAGTGTTTTACATACATTTCACCTTCATTAGAAAGGACACAAATAATGGTATTTGCAGAGTATTGCTTATAGGGATTGTGTAGGGAAAAGAACAACTTAATTCATTCAACTTTTGCCCCTTGCAGACACCCTACAATGATTGTGATAAAACATATCATTCCAAAATCCCCGAAATTTAGTCTTTCACTTACTGGTGATCTCCAGGTGAACACCCCCTCCAAACATGACCCCCCCCCCCCGCATAAGTCACTCTATCCGGAGCATGTCCAATCCATTCACTACTCTAGAGGGGGCAAGACAGATGCTTATTAGATTTTGATGCCAGTAAATGAAGACCGAGCCTACATGCTGGGAGACTGGATTTCAGAAAGGTTTATCACACTGTAGCAGGAGAATAGCTACAGGGGACAAATTGTGAGTATATTGACTGGGCAGAAGTTTTTTTTTAATCTTTTTACGTTTCTATGATATACTGATGTACAATTATAAGCACTTCTAATTTTAAACAATTGCCTCAAGTTGATGCAAAGATTTATTCAGCTTTTACACTAAAGCAATTGCTGAGCACTTGTGATCGCCAATGATGCTTTCACTTCAGCACTTGGCTTGGCATAATGCCCTGGGAAAAGCCTTGCCTGCAGCATTTTGGAGAGTGCTGCAATAGCGATTCCACTCTATTGGGTGGAAATCACTATGGCAAAGACCCTCCACACGCTAAACACCAGCAATTGTGGTGCGCTTGCGCTTTCAGTCAACCACTAGGTGTGAAACCAGCCATTAAGCCAACCAAACCCTTTTCCCCATCCCCATGCCCTACATTTGTGCCCCCCCAAGTACTTGAAGGTATATGCTTCCTTCTTGCTGGTGGCATGGTATAAAAAAAATAGCCACTCCTGCCCGGGCAATTGGCTGATCTCAAATTTGACAGGTGGCGTGACAAGCTCACTGGCCACATCCCCAGGATCCCTCTAGGCATGTTCCAGCTCCTAGACTTTATGAATAGCTAAGAGCCAGAATGCACCTTAGCCCAGAAACCCCAGGGATGCGGGTGCGGCAGCTGGAAAGGTGAGTTTCCGCATGGCAATCAGGGGCTTCACATAGCAGGGCATCCTATTTTGGTAGAGGTAATTAGCTTTTGTTTAACCACATTTTAATGGTTTGACCACTGGTTCCCAAAGGGATTGAAATCTGCAGTTTCCTGGCTGATGACCCAAAATGTCGATGTTTTTACCAAGCCATTTAGTTATCAGGTTTTCCTTGTGATATGGAGCTTTTTCATGCTGAAAAAAGGATAGTTTATCACCTAATTGCTCCTGGATTGAGAAGTTACTTTTGGAGGATGTTTAGATCTGCACTGGTGTTAAACTGAACCCATAGTTGAATCTCTTTAGGACACAACCCTAGCACTTGCCGGACTTTCTTAGGCCCCCCTACAGAAACTATTCTTCAACTGCTCTCCTTGAATTTTTTGATGATCCGGTAAATGGTTGATTTAGGGGGCAATCTTACAACAGCTATGTACTTCCCAGTTAAGCTATTTGATGCAATGCAAGCTTTATAACCCATAATCTCATAACTACAGCCCCTTTGCCATTACTACTTTCCCCATACATTTCACACACAACATAATGGTGAAAGCATAAAGTAAGACAAAAATATAATGACTCCCTATTATGTGGTTTTCAGCTCTTCTCTTAGATCTTCTGTACTAATACCAGCAGTACAGCTTGTAGACTTCTTATATAAAAATCAACCTAATCAACAATCATCTAAATCCGCCTAAAGTAAATGACATCAGCAGATATATTAACTATGTATGAAGAGGTTTATATATGTGATGTACTTTAACAACTATTCTATTCTGTGGTACGGGTTCCCCAACTCTCTTCTTGTGAGCAACCAACAGGCCGGGTTTTGCAGATCTCAGGTGAAGTCATTAGTGCAGCAGCAGCAACCCTAAATGTTTGTCAGGGCTTAACTCCATGCAGATGTCATATTCCTGAAATACATGGAAGTGGCCACTTTACTACACACCTGACAGCCCTGCTTATACATGAGCAATAAAGTAGAGCTGTGCTAGCAGCAGACCACACCAAACTGAAAGATACAGTATGCCTCTGAAACATGAAGCATCATGGCTGTCATGCTAGACACACACACACACACACACACACACACACACTGAAGCTGTTATCATGTTCATGTTATCTTAATCATGCTTCAGCAGCAGAGCATTCAGATAGTGGAAACAATGTATTTACAATGTATCAAGGACATCTAGGCTGTGAGCAGAGCAATGATAAATCATTACATCTGGTTGCTTACTACTTCTGGCTAGAAATAAGGGCTGATAACAGAGAGCGTTGAAATAATTTTTACTGTGGGACTAAGTTTTTCAATTAAATCGGGCCAACACAACAGGGTTCATATGCCTCCCTCCCCAGAGCACTTTAGATTTCTGCACATAAAAAATAATTTGCATTTTTCTAATGCCTGCTGGGGTAAATTTTAAAAACAAGATGGCCACTCATGGGCTTGCAGGCCACCTGCAAACTAGAAGTCGTGCTGGGCATTGTGTTACTGTGCATTTCAGTTATGTCAGTTGGGAGAGGAAGCTCCAAAGTGGCCGCTACCTTTTTTTCCCAGCTGTGCCAGGCTGCTGGTCCAGTTTAAAGAGCAATATTCTATAGGTTATTTCCTTCATTGCTGCAGATTTTCTGCTTGCTAGCATAAGGCTCAGCATTTGCTAATGCTCAACTGAAATAATGGCACAACTTGACTGAACCACTGAGGGGGGGATAAAGTGGCATAGAAAAGTAGTGTGTAGTGCTGAGAAATTGTAACAGCTGGCAGTAAACCACAGAAGTGATGTATAGAGCTTTTTATATTGCTGAATAATGTGCAAGAAAATAGGCATATGAAAAATAGAGACGTTTTATGAACAGAAAAAAGTATTCCTGTCGAGGCTTGAGGAAATATGGCATTTTTTTTTTCAACAGAGTTCACCTTCTGCTTTTCAGACACGTTTAAAGGTGATCTTTTAAATGCAATCTTTTACACTATTTCTGCAGGATAATTTTCCCCAGGTGCAGACCATATTCCTGAACACACTTGGCCTCAGCCAAATAAATTAGTTGAATAAAAGTTCTAATTATCTAGGCTCAGGGGTGTTCAGGAACATGGTCAGCGCCAAATGCAGGACTGGGGAAAGATCACTCTGAAGAAATTGGTCAAGCTGGCATTTGTGGCAATGTGTGGCAGGCTGTATTTGCATACAACTAAATGATGCCAACCTAGCCCTGTACCTCCACTCCACTGTTTTTTCACCAATATTGGGTTAAAGAACCAGAAAATTGCCTTCACCTGGAGACCTCCTCTGGAGCCCTCTGTTGTGTTTTAAAATTCACAGCATTTCCAAGAAAATGGGAACTACCACATTTTCTAAGTTGTACTAAAAATATGGTTTCAGATTTTTTAGCATTAATATCAAAGTGAAAAAACATAGTGAATATTTCAAATCTCAGAAGCAAAGTTAAAAGTGCTGTAACCAAAAGTGTATGGTAAAACAGTAAAGGCATTACTGCTGAGCTTTTAATTGAAGAACTGGTGCCAAATTGATCTGCAAAATTTGTAAAAACATATGTTAGTGTCACTACTATAATTACTCAAAATAATTAGAGTGTATAAAACTTTACTTTAAGTAGCCTGTTTTATTCGACTAGTGGACAGTTTTATCTTGAAGTGGATGTCTCTGATATTTAATCATAACTACGGTCAATAATATATTTGAAGGCATTCATTAATTTATAGATTCAGTTCTTCTTTTATATAGTATGGTGTAAAAGTTTTAGGTGCTGAATAATGCTTTGCTGGAATACACATTGTGAGTTTAATCGGGAAACTGGATAGGCAGTGCAGATGTTGAATAAAACCCTGAAAAAATAATATTTTCAAATAATATTTTGCAGCTAATATTTCGGGAATTCTTAGGTGCAGGTGCTTGTAAAAGCTGGGGGCACTTACATGGTGGGGCTGTACAAAGAATTCTCCCCATAGTTCCTCTGCAAATGTTGCCTTGTTTTGTCTGGATATACTCCAGAACTCTGTCAACGATGCTGATATGTTTGATAATGTTGCTGAGCTTCACGAAATGTGCTAATCCCTGCCAATTTTCCCAACGTTTGGTTGACATCACCAATGGTACTCACTTTTCCACAGGCTAGTAATTTGCTTGAAAACCTCAGTTTGCCTAGAGTGACCCTTTAGAGCAGATTCCAGGTCCATGCATCCTTATATTTTATGTATTGCTAAGGTGTTATATATTTTTTATACTAATAAGGTGTTATAATATTTTTTAAATTTTGACCTATAGAAGTTATTTAATGGGTTTTACATTTTGGTTCTCGCGATGGTTCTCCACTGATAACAGCTGAAACAAATTGATGCTCTCTGCTCTTCCCCGTGGAAGGGATGACTTGAACTCTGGCTTGCTGATCTAGAAGCTTGGCCATTGGTGGTCATTTTTACCTGCTTAAAGTGGCTCAAATAATGGTTAAAACACCTTCACAATTTGTAATTAGAAAAATGTATCGCCCCTTACCTTTTTCCAATTTAGTCAGCTAAAGCAATAAAGATTTCATTAGGTGTATGATTGCCTCTTGATTTAAATAAAATGACTGATCTGAAACCAGTGAAGAGTGCTGAAATGTTAAGATCATGTTCTGTGCCACTTTTTACTTAACATGCTCAAGTTATGTAATTAAATTTACTAACTATGACCAGAAGAGGCAGATCCCTACTGTTATAGGAGTACATTTTTCTAAGCAACTATCCACCAATTTGTTGATAGTAGACTGGGTACCATCAAACATTTGCATTAGCTGTTAGGAACTCCAAAGAGAGTACCAAAGTACCTGTACTCATAAAAAACTAGCTCTGTCCAGTGAGTGCAGAAATCCTTTGTGTGGTTAAGATCATGGTGAGCAGGACAGAATAATAACATCTTAATTTACATAAAACGTGAAGACTTTAGGCTCGATTCAGAGACACATTCGTCCGGACTTCCGTAGCTGTCTGTGAAAGTTTGGGTGGGTGTTAGTCTTTTTTTGGCTTTTTTTCATCCATTTTCTACTCGCACGAACGTTCAAATAATACGTATATGCTCTTTCGATGATCCAAAGGAAATCGGAAGTTTTGCGGAAGTTCTGAACATTTTCCAATCCAAATCGGAAATTTTTCGTTTGTTCAGATAACTTCCATTATTGGGAATTCCGTTATCCGTTATCTGATTTAAAGAGCTGATTTCTGACGGACCACCACCCTATAAATCTGTTTCATCCGTTCATTTCCGATCCACTTACGGGACCTTTGAGGGCTCGGATTGCTATTGTTGAACATGTTTTGCGGCTATGGCACCAAGGCATTGCATGTATCAGCATGGCCGAGGCCATAAATTGTATAGCAATGCATACCTAAATCAATACATTTCATGTATGCCTTATAGAAGCATTTTAATGCTGACCTTAATTAGTCCTTAGCATGCAAACCTTTATTTCCCCACACATCCATATAATTGCTATATTTTTTTAGACTTATGTCCTTTGTGAATTATGTTTGGATTGTTGAACTTGAATCTTAATTTGTTGTAGGAGTTATTGTTTTAGTTGGTTACCTTTGCTTTGTGTAATTATTTTATATTTGGTTGCAGGAACTGCAAGATGTGCCACTCGCCCTTGCTCCTGATGCCCGTTCTTTGCCTGCAGAATGCGGCCCAGGGGTTCTCTAATCAGGCACTATGCAAAACCCGGGAAGTGGTGGCGAGGGCCCTTTGGCTTTTGAAGTCCAGATTTGAGTGTTTGGACCATACGGGGGGGGGGGGGGGCACTGCAGTTTGACCCCAACAAGGTTATACCAATATTTTAATTTACGTTTTTTAACAGGGACCACACGTGCCGCAGTAGCACAACTGAGTGTCAGGGTCCTTCAGTTGGTGGGCGAGATGCAGGAGCTGTGCAACTCGTTGGGGACCACAGATGAAGAATAATGTTCTGTGGCCTGCCATTGCTATGTATTTTGTTTTTTCTAGTTGTAAAAATGTGAAATTTACAAACAATTTTAAAATTTTATATTTTATGATGGAATAAAAAAAATGTTACATTGTCATTTCATTTACAAAATACAATAACACAAAACTAATGGGCCCAGAAATATTTAAAGATGAATATTCACATGACCGAGAAGTGATTTGGGTGAGCTTTAAGGGTCCAAAAGGGAAGATGGAGGATAGTGCTAAGTGGTTTGGGTGAGCTTTAAGGGTCCAAAAGGGAAGATGGAGGATAGTGCTAAGTGGTTTGGGTGAGCTTTAAGGGTCCAAAAGGGAAGATGGAGGATAGTGCTAAGAGATTTAGCTAAACATTGTAGTAGAAGTGAGGGTGGCAAATATGTAGGCGAGCACTTTAATGAGTTAAGTTTGTAGTGCGCAGGCGCAAGATCGTAAGGATTTCCGTCTGGACGATTATTTATTGAAAAAGGGAAACAGAAACTAACGTGAAACGTAAAGGATTCGTGGGAGGATACGATGGGAAAAGGGCAAAAACGAAAGCCTACGTTGTAACATGTGAAAATGAAACAGAAAAGTCTTGATGGAAAATGACATCCTCGTATTCGTAATCTGCCGTACGAACGGACGGAAACTTTACAGAAGGTTTTCAATGCATGCACAGAATCGCTCACACACTCATACGAGAGCGGAAACATTTAAAAAAAAAAAACAGATCGGCACTAAAACGGAAGTTTTTTTTTGTCTCTCTGAATCGAGCCTTTTATCTTAATCCATCTCTCCTCTGGGCCCTTCTAACATAAGCGATCAGGCCCTTTGCTACCTTACTTGTAGACATAAAACTCACATTTTAAATGTCACAGATTCCCAGTGTGTGCTCTTTGGGTCCTTGAAGGCTGCAGCATCAGTCAAGGGGGGTGAGAATGTAAACTGAGAGATATAGTGCACACCTGGCACAGGTTTTCCCTAGCCTTCACACCTTGCTGAATTCCTTGCTGAGTACCCTGGTAGTTGGCTTCGAAAAACATTAAAGAGGAACATCGGGGGAGGTTAAAACCTCCCCCAAACCTCACCGATATGCTGCCCCCCTCCGGTTTTACTTTTGGGCACAAAATACTCACCTAGACAGGGGATCCTTCCTCGGATTCCGGTGACCTTCCGATGGGCAGTGCCATCTTGCATCCCATCAGGCACTGCATGCAGCCCTAATCTTGCGCCTGCGCAGTGCCCATGAATGGGATGCAATGGGGCTGCCCCAAAAACCTGAGAGACTTCACTGAGTGATGGGGGACTTTGGAAGAGCATGTTGCCACTTACATACGGCTAAGCTGGTGCAGGGGGCAGCGATCGGGCCTTGAAGCAGCCAGTTGTCACTGCAGCAGGCAGCGGCTGCAATCAAAAGGTAAGTAGAGGCCGATGGGGGGGGGAATTGGACCCTTTTTATTTTTGGTCCGATGTTTCTCTTTAAACTGCTTACTTTTGTAGCTCAAGAAAATTGTACCAAAAAGTACTGTATTCACGATAGAGTTACTAGTAGGGAGGAGAAGCCCCTCATTAGTGTATGTAACTGACACCAACTAATCAGAGGCCACCATCTGCACCTGAGGCTAATGGTAAATACTAAGAAAAGGTGAAAGCTAAGTAACTTAAGTAAGAGGTATATTCAGGTTAGTTAGCCTGTAAGTGAAATTTTAAATGTCATTACTCCTTTGACATTGGGAAAGGGGGAGGGGGTTATAGCCTTAATGCTTCCTAGCGACAAATGAACATTTTAAGATGGCAATTGGTGTACAGTGATCCTAATTGGTGTACAGTAATCTTCTGTGCAGAATATGCAAGAGCTCTGATAAATGCATTACATTATCATTTGTGTATCTACCTTATCAGCACTTATTACTGTTAACACGCGTAATCTATTTTGTAATGGAACTGTCTTTTTTCTCGATGAACCAGAAATTTACCTGACGTGTTGTTGAGGCATTGCCATTAAAAACAGTATAACAGAAAGTGTCTGAGTGAATAAATCACTGTGAAAATTAAATGGAAACATGACAGATGTTTATTATCACATGGCTGGAAGTGCAAGGGTGAATACAAAATTGCAATCTCCCTCCAATTCGGGAAAACAAAGCTATGTTCCTTCTAGCTATCTGTGCACAGTCACTTCACATTTATTGTTGTCTGAAAAGCTAAAATATAACTGACAGGTGTGCTGTTTGTGCAATACACAATACATCAAATATTAATACTGGCCCTGTCCCAATTTGGAACAGAATAGCGACAGGAACCAATGATTGATAAAATCGATATGACTGATTCAGTGTGCATGCAACCAACTGCATACATTCCTATTAGGGCTGGGGGCATCAGCCTCCAGTAAATCAGTGGTATCAAGGGTCTGTTACCACATACTAAGCCACCAAAGTAATCATCCCGTCTGAGGAAGGAAGGTGCAGAGGAAGGGTTGTGTTCATCGCCCCCATGCCGGGTAAACTGGGTAACAACTAAATACTGGGTAACCCCCTATACTCTTGGCATCCAGAAAATCAAAAGCATCAAAAAATAAATGTGTAGCATTTATTATAATAAAAATACACCTAAAATCCTGCAAACTATAATCCTAACCATGCTATGCCCCTAATCATAAAGCTGGCTAGTGGCAAACTAGCCAAATTATAAATATAAAAGATTGAACCCCCTATTTTTAACAATAAATTGCTATGACTTAAACAACAATAATAATAATATATTATTTATCCCAAATAACAAAGCAATTAGAATGCCAGTATTTACCCCTAACCTTAAGGCCCCTTTCACACACAAATGCAGCGCACAATTATGTGCTGTGTTGTGCTCCACCTGCCGCCCTTCACAGTTCTGTTGTTTTCTGTCGCCCCTGGGCCCTTGCTGGGCTTGAGGGCTAAAAGACCCCAAGAAGGTGGGTATTGCAGTACCAGTGCAGAGAGCTCCCTTCTCTTCCGGTGGGGCCTGCTACTGCCCACTCCAGGTGCTCATGCCACAGCTGTTTATCCTCTGGGGGACAGGAAACGGGCAGGCTGATTAATTACTATCGCCAGGTATCGGCAGATGAGCATCTGTACTGAGGCACTAAGAGCAGCCGCTAGTATATGCTGTGATCGGCTATGGGGCGCTGTAACAGAGCGTTTCATTAGCTGAAGTAACCTGGCCGGCATTGATGAATGAGATGTATGTTGGGCGTTCTAACACCAGTACAGCATTGCAGCGAGCGAAAGGTAACGCCAGCTCAGTGCAACCGACTCTCAGCGACTCACATCATATTCAACAGGGCCTCGACGCTCTGGATCTGGTCGATATAGCATAATCCTTTTGTTGCCGATTGTAGCTGTTTTTGATCGCTTATGGGTTTATATCCAGTGACTATTAGGTTACTGTATTCAATTTTGTGTATTGTTATATCATTTGTTTACAGATTATATATGATTGATTGTGGATCAGTTTTGCCCACACATGGGATTGGTACATTGAAAATTATTAATCTATTGACATTGTTGCAATTGATTCATGGCCAATTGTCACATGTGTGGGCTCAATTCTGGGATCTGCTTCCACTTTTGTTTTGGTCACCTCAATCGATGTAATTGGCTATTGATTGTTGTAGGTAGAAACAACTTAACCTATGGTGAATAGATATTATTGTTTGATTTAATATAATATTTGTCACGCAATATGTTTTCAATTAACATTGTATTCTTGTTCATGGTCATGTATTACTGTGTTTATATATGTGTGTTTTTTGCATGTACTTGTAAAATGAGCAGATACAGACTTGAGGGCAGCGCCTCTTTCCCCTTTTCTCTCTCCCCCTTCCTACTTGGCCTTCTCTCCCCTGTCTGCTGTCATTTGCTTTATCAGTGAGTGCTGTGTTTATTTACTCAGCAGCATACAGCTGACTAGCTGCTTAGCCCCTGAGAGAGACTTAGGTGTGCACGCCCCCGCTGGCTATAGACATGTCTCTCCCTGCTCTCTCACCCGGATGTGATCTTTGAGACAGGTGAGACATTGGCCAATTTGAATGGGGAGGAAGCACACACAACTGCAGGCCATTGTTATGTGCACATGCATGCCACTTTCTCACTCGGATTTAATTCTGGTTACAGGTGAGACATTGGCTCTGCTCTGCTAGCATTCATGTAGCCTGATGAAGTGAGGGTTGCACCCACGGAACGGGTGGCTCCTGGTGCTGTAGGCGATGGGGAGACCCTTTACTGGCATACTTGTGATCCCTTGAGTATATTTTGGTTGGATATATTTTTGCGCTGTATTTGGTATTTAATGGTTGATTGATACTAGCATCTATATTGGTGAGGTATTTTGTGGTCATTTTTATATTTCTTATAGGGTATTTAGGTATTGGGTAATTATGTAATGACAAGTCTGCATAAAAATATAAAAAATTTTAAAAGTTTTCAAAAATGACTTTTTCTAGGCCAGGAGAGGTGACACAATTATTTGGGAGAAAAAAAACAACTAAAAACCCTGAAACTGAACTAACTTAAGCATCCGTACTCTATGAAAGATACAGTATATTCAAACATACGTCACATACAAGAACAGAAAATTAAAAATCTAGAACTATCCCTGGAGATAAGCCCCTACTGTTTCATATAACAAATCTAAAGACTGAAATTGAAACATTAGAGGTAACTACACTTGGCTGATAGAAAAATGGATTATGCAGATGCATTGTTTTATATTAAATATCAATGTTCATAAAATATATAGTACAAGTGCTTAATAAATTATATAAAGAGCATATACTAATTAAATACATAAAGAAAACCTCTCTGCTATGATAATATATTTAATGGTAAAAGAACCCTCTATGAAGACTGAGGTGTCTAACTGTCGCATGCAAAAAAATTTGTATGAAGTAGTACCACGGTCCTTTATAACTCATTATACCACTATGTGCCCTGGTTCATATGGTTCTTACATGAGTGTCTATTGAGTGGGAACAGCATGGTCAGCCATTTATAGTTTTAGTCCTGTGTACAACCCAGTTCCTAAAGCGGAACAAACCCAGTGCAGCCAGCCCTGGAGTCTTAAAGAATCCAGGAATGGCTGTTGGCCTTGCCCTGATGCATCCCAAATCTGAAATTCCCCAGATTGTCTGTCTGCACACCTACATTTACATGTTTTTCTTCATCAAGGATTTGTGCATTCATTTAATCTGGCTTCTGTCAGCCAACCGTGCTTTATGTGCCCTTAGTGACTCCTGCCTGCTGATCAATCCTTCTGTGCTACCATCATAGGGTCCAGCCTATGAAGCTTTTAAACTATCCAGTCTGCTATCCATGAGTTGATTTTTACCACCTGTGCATTGTTGTGACCCACTATCCCTTTCAGCTTTTTTTTTTGTGCTAACACTCTGCAACTGGCCATTAACTACATGGATTCCTCGTCCATTTTTTCAGCACACATCAAAAATTGGATGCTGTGACCTGGGGCACTTGCAGCTGCAGCCCATCCCCCTTCGCCATGATCTGACTGGTTAAGACCAGGCTACCAGTTTGATTATGGGCCCCAGGAGGCCAGAGGATCCAAACTCCCACTCCATGACAATGGTTCATTTTACATGATTCAGGGTGCTATTCTAATCAAACACATATGATTAGGGATGAGCGAATCGATCCGGACGAACCCGGATTCGATCCGAATTTCATGAAATATTTGATTCGGATCGAATCCGAATTTCCCTGTGCTTCGATTGCTTGAAGTTTTTCTTTAACATCCATTCATTTACATTACAGGCATTCTAAGATGGCGGACGGGACATGTCCAGGCATCTACCCCGCTCCAGTGCATACTGGGGCAGTCACATGCAGCCTATCAGCAGCCAGCAAGCCCAGTGACGTCACAGCGCTATTTAAGGCGGCGGACATCTTGCTTTTCTTCATTTCTCTACTGCATTCGTGAGAGACAGGACACTGCTGTATTCAGGGAGAGACAGAGAGCCAGGGACAGGCAGGAGACAGGCAGAAAGTCAGCGAGAAGCAGGGAAAGTTAGGAAAAATCAGAGGCAGTGAGAGGGAGATTTTTTTTTTTTCATCCAGCCTGCGTGTTACTGGCTGGCTGACTGGCTTTGTTAGCTGTTTCAGGCTGCTTATACACTTTTGATGTTGTGCATATATACTGAACTGATCTCAAGTCTGTTGTGGGAACATTACCATTTTGTAAGATCTCATTAGCCTCTGTATTTCCTCTAAGCTGCACACTTATTTAAAGTAATTTGGCCTGTTGCAGCCTGCTTAGACACTTTTGCTGTGCATATATACTGATCTCAAGTCTGCTGTGGGGGTATCCCATTCTGTAACATACCATACACCTCTTGATCTTCAGCTGCACACTTATTTAAAGTAATTTGGCCTGTTGCAGCCTGCTTAGACACTTTTACTGTGCATATATACTGATCTCAAGTCTGCTGTGGGAGTATCCCATTCTGTAACATACCATACCCCTATTGATCTTCACTAAGCTGCACACTTATTTAAAGTCATTTGGCCTGTTGGAGCCTGCTTAGACACTTTTACTGTGCATATATACTGATCTCAAGTCTGCTGTGGGGGTATCCCATTCTGTAACATACCATACCCCTATTGATCTTCACTAAGCTGCACACTTATTTAAAGTAATTTGGCCTGTTGCAGCCTGCTTAGACACTTTTACTGTGCATATATACTGATCTCAAGTCTGCTGTGGGGGTATCCCATTCTGTAACATACCATACCCCTATTGATCTTCACTAAGCTGCACGCTAATTTAAAGTAATTTGGCCTGTTGCAGCCTGCTTAGACACTTTTACTGTGCATATATACTGATCTCAAGTCTGCTGTGGGGGTATCCCATTCTGTAACATACCATACCCCTCTTGATCTTCAGCTGCACACTTATTTAAAGTAATTTGGCCTGTTGGAGCCTGCTTATCCACTGTTGCTGTGCATATATACTGATCTCAGGTCTGCTGTGGGAGTATCCCATTCTGTAACATACCATATCCCTATTGATCTTCACTAAGCTGCACACTTATTTAAAGTAATTTGGCCTGTTGGAGTCTGCTTAGACACTTTTACTGTGCATATATACTGATCTCAAGTCTGCTGTGGGGGTATCCCATTCTGTAACCTACCATACCCCTCTTGATCTTCAGCTGCACACTTATTTAAAGTAATTTGGCCTATTGCAGCCTGTTGCAGCCTGCTTAGACACTTTTACTGTACATATATACTGATCTCAGGTCTGCTGTGGGGGTATCCCATTCTGTAACATACCATACCCCTCTTGATCTTCAGCTGCACACTTATTTAAAGTAATTTGGCCTGTTGGAGCCTGGTTAGACCCTTTTACTGTGCATATATACTGATCTCAAGTCTGCTGTGGGGGCATCCCATTCTGTAACATACCATACCCCTATTGATCTTCACTAAGCTGCACACTTATTTAAAGTAATTTGGCCTGTTGCAGCCTGCTTAGACACTTTTACTGTGCATATATACTGATCTCAGGTCTGCTGTGGGGGTATCCCATTCTGTAACATACCATACCCCTCTTGATCTTCAGCTGCACACTTATTTAAAGTAATTTGGCCTGTTGGAGCCTGCTTATCCACTTTTACTGTGCATATATACTGATCTCAAGTCTGCTGTGGGGGTATCCCATTCTGTAACATACCATACCCCTCTTGATCTTCAGCTGCACACTTATTTAAAGTAATTTGGCCTGTTGGAGCCTGCTTAGACACTTTTACTGTGCATATATACTGATCTCAAGTCTGCTGTGGGGGTATCCCATTCTGTAACATACCATACCCCTATTGATCTTCACTAAGCTGCACACTTATTTAAAGTAATTTGGCCTGTTGCAGCCTGCTTATCCACTGTTGCTGTGCATATATACTGATCTCAGGTCTGCTGTGGGGGTATCCCATTCTGTAACATACCATACCCCTCTTGATCTTCAGCTGCACACTTATTTAAAGTAATTTGGCCTGTTGGAGCCTGCTTATCCACTGTTGCTGTGCATATATACTGATCTCAGGTCTGCTTTGGGGGCATCCCATTTTGTAACATACCATACCCCTCTTGATCTTCAGCTGCACACTTATTTAAAGTAATTTGGCCTGTTGGAGCCTGCTTATCCACTGTTGCTGTGCATATATACTGATCTCAAGTCTGCTGTGGGGGTATCCCATTCTGTAACATACCATACCCCTGTTGATCTTCAGTTGCACACTTATTTAAAGTAATTTGGCCTGTTGGAGCCTGTTTATCCACTGTTGCTGTGCATATATACTGTTCTAAAGCCTGCTTGGGGTATCCCATTCTGTAACATAACATAACCTACCTCTCTTATTTACACTAAGCAGCTCTCTTATTTAAACTAAGCAGGCCTCTTATTTACACTAAGCAGCTCTCTTATTTAAGCTAAGCAGCTCTCTTATTTAAACTAAGCAGGCCTCTTGGAGGCTGATTGTCCACTTTTGGGTGTGCATTATATTCGGTTTCATATACAGTGGGGTATCCCAATATGTAAGATAACCTACCCCAACCATGTAAACTAGAGGCCTGTTGCAGCCTGAGTTTCTCTGCTTGCGTATGGTCTGCATTACAATCTGTCTCTTTCAATGACACTGCTGCCTGGGGTATCCCAATTTGTAATATAACCTACCACAACCATTTAAACTAAAGGTTACGTCCTTCCAGAAGGAAAACTTAGGCCGAACACTATTTTTGTTGGGGGCATTGACCTTTGGATTGATCGGCATGACATTAAGGATTTTTTCCCAAGGCACATGCTATTTTAACCCTATCTGTTATACAACATAAGCGTTGATCAGCATCACCTGCTTTATTAAGCTACTTCAGTTTGCACTTGTTTTTGACTTCTTTCAATAAACCAGGCTGCAGGGCACCCCAAAGCTGCACCTTGCACCCTATCTGTTATACAACATAAGCGTTGATCAGCATCAGCTGCTTTATTAAGCTACTTCAGTTTGCACTTGTTTTTGACTTCTTTCAATAAACCAGGCAGCAGGGCACCCCAAAGCTGCACCTTGAACCCTATCTGTTATACAACATAAGCATTGATCAGCATCAGCTGCTTTATTAAGCTACTTCAGTTTGCACTTGGAGAGCTCTGGGGTGTAAATGATTCACGTTAATTGCAGCGCACTTGAGGATTTTTCAAGGGAAATTGACTGTGACATACGACCCAATCTGTATATTTACCTGCTCCTAATAGGACATTTATATTCTGCTTTTCAGCCAAGTACCATCTTTTGTTTTGGCTCGTGTTCATGAGTCAGGGTAAGGTGTGGAATGTTTAAGGATCCACTGTATGGTCTAATATCCCGGCATACTGAGTCCTGTCTCTTATTGGGGGGGAAAAAGCTATATTACAATTCACTAGCTAATCTGAGGGGCAATAGCTTATATTGTGAGGTAAATTTGCCATTTTGCTTCATTATATAGAGCAGCCCAGTTGCCATCTAAATCAACTACTGTCCGGCCAGTACAGCTTTTCCAGGGCAAACTCTGCTAGTTGCGGACACAAGTCAAGTTTGGCTTCCCAGCAAATCCAGTGGATCCTGAAGGTGTGTTGGCATGGTCATGTCAAGGTATGACATGACCTGCTGTTTGAGGTCCAGCTCCAGGTCTTCCTGCTGCTCATGAGTAGACTCACTATGCGGGTGTAGAAAGCTACTCACTGAAGGTGAGTAGCTTGGCAGTGGAAGGTGATCGCAAAGACCCCCCCGAGTCAGACCTGCGGGAGTATGGGCCATGGCGCAGATAGACATCGCCCAACTGACTACGTGGGATGTCTCTGTAGTAGGTCAGTTTGTCCTCCCTCTCAGTGGGCGTAAAAAATGCCCCCATTTTGTGCCGGAAGAGAGGGTCCAATAAGTTGGAGAGCCAGAAGTCTTCCCGCTGACAAATTCTGCGCTCACTAGTACACAAGCATGTGAGCATGCATCGTGCCATTTGTGCAAGTGTCTCGGAGGGACTACCTGTCTCCATCTCCACTGTAAACTGCCACGGTGTGTCTGGGTCCTCTGTCTCGCCTTCCTCACAACCCTCTAGCTCCTGTGGCTGCCCCTGCTCCTCCTCTCCTGTCAGATGACTAGATAAAATGGTCATTTTGGGAAACCTAAACTGTGGTTTGCTGTGCCCCACCCCCTCCTCCTCCTCCACTTCAGCTCCCACAGGCTTCATGTGGCTGTGAAATGTATGTGCCATGTCTCCAGTGCCCTGACCAGCCATGGTTTCCAACATGTGTTGCAGTACATGAAGCAGTGGAATCTCATCGTTCATATCATAGTCCTGGCAACTGACTTATAAAGTAGCTTCCTCAAAGGGCCTGAGCAAACGGCCGGTGTCACGTATGAGCTGCCAATGGTTTACATTGAATTTACACAGGGGTGTCCCCCTATCCGTTTGGATTATCCAGAAATCCGTGATGGCTTTTCTATGTTCCTATAGTGGATCCTGCATATGGAGGGTGGAATTCCAACGGGTGGAAACATTGCAAATCAGACTATGTTGGGGTACACCGTTCTGATGCTGAAGCTCAGAAAGGTTGTGCTTGGTGGTGTAGGAGTGCCAGAAGTGCATGCTAACTTTCTTTCCTGTTGTTCGGATGTCTTTCAGATGGAGGGAAGACTTCAGAAAACGCTTGACAACTAGACTGAACACGTGTGCTATGTCAGGACGCATGACTCTGGCTTCCTTGTCGCAGCGCAAACAAGATGTTCTTCCAAGTGTCAGTCACCATGGGTCCTAATTTGCAGTTTTCGTGGATTAAGCAATGATGTCATGGATTGAGTCCTCATTTTTAGTAGTTCCTCCCATGTGTGACTCTGTTGGTCAAGGCCAAACCATGTGAAGAACAGCGTGAAACCACAATCACCAAGGGGGCCTAAAAGGATATATATTGTCCACCATGAGTCCATAGTTACAGCTCCAGACGTAGACAACACTGTGCACTTTGGTACACACTGACAGGCTAAAGGACTGGCCCACCTTCTGTTCAACAACATTTTACAGGGCAGGTACTGCCATCTTCGCAAAGCAATGATACCATGGGACTCTCCACCTCGGCTCGGCACAAGCCATCAGTTCTCTGAAAGGTCCACCACTGGGTAATGCAGCAGGCTGGACTTATGGTGATGCTGTCTGAGAGGAGAAATCCCTCAGACATCAAGATTAAAAATTCCAAGAATTTTTGAGGGCTAATTATTCAGAGGCAATGATACCTAGTTGTTTCTGATTTAATTACAAGGTGGAAACACACCCTCAAACAAAACTTCACTTTGGCAATACTATTGCATTTGTTTAATCATAATTTTATGTATATATACTAACTAACCTACTTTTTCTCCACAGGATTGTGGATGCTGCATGAAAAACAGCCACATCGCTGAGTAGCTGATTTTTCCTACCAACAGTCCGCAATAATTCACTGCTGCTGCCGCCGCCACCGCCGCAGACTCCAGGGACCCTCTTCCACTACCTCTGCTTGCAACACCTCCTCCCACGACACTCTCCTCATCACTAATTGCCCAGCTAGTGGAAGAAGAGGCGAGTGTCTCCTCCACTTCTTGGCTGGGCAGTAGCTGCTGAATTTTATGATTATCAGATCTTCATCAATGGATAGTGGAGCTGAACCCCAAGCATAACAACAGACAACAGACAGTTGACTGGGGGTGTCAGATGCCACTTGTGATGCAGTGGACTGCTTTTGCAGCACTTCCAGACAAAGTTGCTTCATTGGCTGACACAATGACTGGTAAAGCTGTGGAACATATGGTTGAAAAGCAAGAATAACCATTTGTTTTTATATGAAAAAGTCCCTGGTTTACACATACATTTTTTTTCCAGAGACTGCCCTGCGTGGAAATGAATGGCGCATGGATCAGCCAAGCTTTCCTCCCAACAATACCTGATGTATTCCAGCAGATTGATGACGGGGCCAGACCAACGCTAAAGAAATATGGATCGTGCAAAACAGATTTAAGGCGCTGCTCTCCAGTTACAGACATTCCTCCGCATTGGACCACAAGTAAGTATTGATAAAAAATCCTTTACGTTACTCTTACTTTTTATTAATATTCTTCGGATAAGACGGATCAGACATCCAGATTAAAAATTCCAAGAATTTTTGAGGGCTTATTAGTCAGAGGCAATGATACCTTGTTGTTTCTGATTTAATTAAAAGGTGGAAACACGCCCTCAAACAAAACTTCACTTTGGCAATACTTTTGCATTTGTTTATTCATAATTTTATGTAGATATTACTAACTAAGCTACTTTTTCTCCACAGGATTCTCCACAGGGTGTGATTCATCCAATTTTTTTTGGCTCCAGCAGCCAACTGCAGTGTCTCTTTCAAGCTACGTTTGGGCTCCTGCAGCTGCTGCTGCTTGCAACTCCAGGGTGTGATTCATCCAATTTTTGGGCTCCTGCTGCCAACTCCAGTGTGTCTTTCAAACTATGTTTGGGCTCCTGCAGCTGCTGCTGCTGCTTGCAACTCCAGGGTGTGATTCATCCAATTTTTGGGCTCCTGCTGCCAACTCCAGTGTGTCTTTAAAGCTATGTTTGGGCTGCTGCTGCTTGCAACTCCAGGGTGTGATTCATCCAATTTTTGGGCTCCTGCTGCCAACTCCAGTGTCTCTTTAAAGTAATGTTTGGGCTGCTGTTGCTGCCAACTCCAGGGTGTGTCAGTCAATTTTTGGGCTCCTGCTGCCAACTCCAGTGTCTCTTTAAAGTAATGTTCGGGCTCCTGCTGCTGCCAACTCCAGGGTGTGATTCATCCAATTTTTGGGCTCCTGCTGCCAACTCCAGTGTCTCTTTAAAGTAATGTTCGGGCTGCTGCTGCTTGCAACTCCAGGGTGTGATTCATCCAATCTTTGGGCTCCTGCAGCCAACTGCATTGTCTCTTTCAAGCTATGTTTGGGCTCCTGCTGCTGCTGCTTGCAACTCCAGGGTGTGATTCATTGAATTTTTGGCCTCCTGCAGCCAACTCTAGTGTCTCTTTAAAGCAACGTTTGTGCTCCTGCTGCTTCTTGCAACTCCAGGGTGTGATTCATCCAATTTTTGGGCTCCTGCTGCCAACTCCAGTGTCTCTTTAAAGTAATGTTTGGGCTCCTGCTGCTGCTGCTGCCAACTCCAGGGTGTGTCAGTCAATTTTTGGGCTCCTGCTGCCAACTCCAGTGTCTCTTTAAAGTAATGTTTGGGCTCCTGCTGCTGCTGCTTGCAACTCCAGGGTGTGATTCATCCAATTTTTGGGCTCCTGCTGCCAACTCCAGTGTGTCTTTCAAGCTATGTTTGGGCTCCTGCTGCTGCTGCTTGCAACTCCAGGGTGTGATTCATCCAATTTTGGGCTCCTGCTGCCAACTCCAGTGTCTCTTTCAGCCAATGTTTGGGCTGCTGCTGCTTGCAACTCCAGGGTGTGATTCATCCAATCTTTGGGCTCCTGCAGCCAACTCCAGTGTCTCTTTCAAGCTATGTTTGGGCTCCTGCTGCTGCTGCTGCTTGCAACTCCAGGGTGTGATTCATCCAATTTTTGGGCTCCTGCTGCCAACTCCAGTATGTCTTTCAAGCTATGTTTGGGCTCCTGCTGCTGCTTGCAACTCCAGGGTGTCATTCAGCCAATTTTTGGGCTCCTGCTGCCAACTCCAATGTCTCTTTGAGCCAAATCCAATGTTTGGGCTCCTGCTGCTGCCAGCTCCAGGGTGTGTTTTTCAGGCAATATAGGGGCCCCTCATAGTGATGCCACCTCAACTCTCTGTAATTGTGCTGCTCTGCGATTCTAATAGCGATGCCTCTGATCTGCATGTCCTAATTATTTACAGTATGATTTCAGTAACCCAGCACGCATCCTATGCGTGTTACAGCAAGGCAGAATGGTTTACAACCCTATTGAGGCTCTAGGAGGCTCAGAAATAGCCATTTTTAATAGCGATTCGTCGCGAATAAATTCAGACCGAAACGATTTTTGTCGGAAAATTCGGCGAATCAGCCGAATCGAATTTTTCAAAAGTTCGCTCATCTCTACATATGATATATAGTGTAAGCTTATAAGCATACTAATGGGGTCTTCTTATGAAAAAGTCAATGTTTTTTACTGAAGAAGGCCATATGTTCTCAATCTAGCCTGGGTATGCCTAGTTCTTTTATTTCAGGGGAATTAGGGGCTCATTTATAGTGAGTTGATGTGCAGCAGTAAAGGTGAGCATTTCTTACATTGAATAAGTAGGAAAAATTCTGCCCACACCCATTGGTAACTCAAGACTCGTCATATATGAGTCTTGTTCCTTGCCTCTAAGAGAATTAAATCCTTTAATGCATCTGGAAAAAAAGATTAGTGAGAAATTTAATTAGCACACTACCCTAAAACAAAGGGAGCACCAATAATACAAAATCAGCTACATTTATTAGGCAAAAAAGTTAAAATCACAAAAATGCCACAAAGACAGATTGAGAAAAAGAACCACTGCTTCCACCCTCCTATGGGCAGGCTGATTCATTACTTGCGCCAGGTCCTGACAGATGAACGTCTGTAGCGAGGCATTGAGAGCGACCGCTAGTAGTCGCTGTGCTAAGCCA
Source organism: Gastrophryne carolinensis (assembly GCA_027917425.1). NCBI lineage: Eukaryota > Metazoa > Chordata > Amphibia > Anura > Microhylidae > Gastrophryne > Gastrophryne carolinensis. The sequence goes on along the minus strand of CM051238.1, from coordinate 203,360,870 downwards.
TGGTTCGCTGTTTCAGAGCGCCTCAGTCGCTGGCCGACATTGATGAATATATTGTGTGAGTCGCTCTAACACCAGTACAGTACTGTATGGGAGCGAACTGTAACGCCAGCTCAGTGTGACCGACTTACACCATATTCATAAAAAAAAGCCTCACACATTTCAAGTGCTTAAAATTGGGTCTTTGTAGACCGCAGCGCCAGAAGCTGTGTGATTAAAGTCTGTTTTTGAACATGTATCCACTAGTAACAAAGCAAAAACATATGAAATTAATGATTACATTGTAACATGAACACTTTAATACCAGACATGTAAGGACAATTCTGCATAAAAATATTATTAATCAAAAAAGTTTTCAAAAATTTAATTTTCTAGGCCAGTATACATGTCAGAAAGATTTGAGTAAATAAAAAAAAATGGGATCAGGAGAGGGTTTATAAGGAACGTCCATAGAAATGCATGGGAGAGCGGCAGGTAGCGACATTTAAGACATGGCGTTCTGCAAGGCTGAAAGCCAGCGCTGTACTCTGAGCCTGGGATAATGATGAATCGTACGCTACATGGCGTTGTTCCAGTCGCTCACCAGATTCTACTTCATAAATGTGGAATTGTGTGCCGCTACCTGACGCTTACAAGGCACTACCTATCCCTTCATGAATAAGGCCCTAAGTTCCCTCTAAGTTCCCTCTACTTCGAACCACTAATGAACAATAGTCACAATATGACAAATAAAATAAATTATTAGTCAAGGCCAATTAATATGATAGATATAATAGCTGCTAGTAGATTTTAACTTTTATGTCTAATAAATGTAGTTTATTTAAAGTGGTGCTCCCTTTGTTTTAGGGTAGTGTGCTAATTGCATTTTTCCCTAATTTTTTTTTTCTATTATTTGGTAGAGTGAGCACACAGCCAGAGTATTGAGTGTGGTGCATCATTAGTCAAAACTTTAATGTTTTTCTGTTGGGGGGGTGTATCAAAAGCATTTTACAGCCACTGTGAAGCATTTTTTATATATAAATGTCTGGGTTTTTTAAGTAATCTATGGGGAATCATAAACTTAGCATGAATGCCATTGTGATTCTAAATGCAGTGGCATTTTCACAAATATGCTTCATGCTAATTAGATCTGTACCGTTTGTATGTTTTGCATAATCTTCTATACATTACTACACATCATTGTACATATCAACCATAACCAGTGTGTAATAAAAGACACAAGCTAATGATACTACTGGCAACTTATTTGTTATTTGCTACCATTGACATCTGCAAGGCATTTGTTTCAAAGTATGCCAGTGCTATCACTTTGATTTGGGCTTTTTTTTGCCTTGCTACCTTCTGTTAGCCTTAGTCCTAAGGGGTCTAAACAACAGCGGCCATGATATAGCACACATATCAAGAGATCTCATTTAAATTTTAATGAGCACATGCTGCGTCAGGTTGTGTGCCCAATTAAGGTTCGTGCTATTGGGATAGCAGGATTTTTTTCTCCCGGAGATTACATTTCTTCACAGTGCTTTGCGCTTTACATTGTGCACTGCTACTCCTCCTGATCTTGTGAATGTTACCTACAAACCATCAGCCTGAAAAGACTCATTGAACATATTTTTAAGCTATTTTCCTGTTTACCACCATGCAATCTAATAAAATGTTTTTTTCCTTTCCAGTACAAAATATCCTATATTTTTTTTCTTGCTTGTCCAACTCTTTAATACCAAGTTTTACTGCTCTTTGCAATTCTAACTCGGTCTCGGCTACATTGTATGCCAAATTCATCTGCTTTTTTTCAAAATAAAATGGATATTTTGTTTGATTTTCTTGTGGATTCTCTGCAGACAATAGTGAAATAACAATCATAAGTTTATCCCAGTTGCCTTGTTACTGAACGGGTTAGACTAAAACTATGTTTGTAAGGAAATCTGAGCTGATGAATCTATAAATCACATTTATTTTTCCTTGAGTTGTAAAAAGTAGTTAATGAAATAATGCGTGGTCCATTGGGACATTTATTTTAGTTTCTATTATTTGCTTGCCTATCATTTATTTTAAAAAGTAAGTCCACAGGTCTGAATATTATACAGCTAGTTTCAAGCTGCGGGGCAAGCCAGAGGAGAGAACAGAGGTCAGTTCTTATGAATGAAAATCAGAGGGGAGCAGTAAGCTCCCACATTGTGAAAGAGTCAGTGGCTCATGGTCTAGGAAAGAATGCAATTGTTCAGATTTTTCAATTGGGCATCAGGGGAAAAAGTGCAGCACTGGTAATAAGGTATTAAGTATACTTAATTACCATTATTCTTTTTATCCAGCAGTATGCATGTCCTTCTGGATGACTAGTTTTAATGTAGCCATTTCAAAGAATCTCAAAATCTCCAATTATATGTAAAAGCCTTACATGGGTGCTTTTATTGCTTTAATTCCTGGGTCATGGCTGAGCTGGGATGGGCATGTCATGGTGCAGCTTTATGAGTCATGAGTATCCTCTGTTGTGGCCAGAGACAGCGGGACTACTGTGACTTGCTGTGCTTACTCTTGCTGAGAACACCAAGGGACAGAGTGGCTGTTGGACCACTTTTTATGTGGTCCTGGAGGTATAGAACAGAAAGAAGTGTCAAACTTTGGAACCCTGCTATGGCTTTACCCCGCACTGCAGGAGATAATGATGAGGTACATGGGACAGGCATCAGATAAGTTGCTTGCTGCCTTATTATTGCATAATGAAAGTGCCAATACAGTGCATATGAAATAAATATCACATAATAAACATCTTGTCTGCATCTTGTCTCCATTTAGATTGTAACATTGGAATGTACTCCTGCTTTATATTATATGCATTCACTGTTGCACTCTGCACACAACTCTGCTATATACAACTCATAATAACCTGTGTATTATAAGTTTGTGACTTGCCCAACCCTCCTGTAATTTCTACTTTTAACAGCACCATGGAATACAATGATTTTTATAAATAAACAAGAATGTTAAAGATAGTGCTAGTGCAAAAAGTAAGAAACCATTACGGCCCCTTTCACACCTGGCTGTTTGCATCACATACATAACATGTCATAAACTGCCAGAAAACGTAGCCCATTAAGATTACTGGGCCCCTTCATATCAGGCATTGCAGCTTCTTGGAGGCCTTCAGTCCTCTGCTCTAGAAAGGACTAGTGGAAGGCCCAAGAGGTGGCTGCAGCAATGCCTGACCCGAGGTGCAGGTCTCACCGCTGCAAGCTCCTGCCACTGGGAGACGAAGCTCCTGCCACCGCAGCTGCATCTAGGTGCAATCATGAGGCAGTGCATAAAGAGAGATGAAGGGACACTGGCGGACTCAAACAGTCAGCCAGCAGTAGATTGAGCTACTATTTGTTAGTTGATTTTGGATTTAAAGTGGACCAAAACCCCGGGGCACCCCGATCGCCCGAACAAACTCACTTCTTTCTGGTCCTGCGATGCATGCGCGCCCACTTGTCCAATCAGCGTGCTCAGATCAGCTCGTTTAATACGAGCGAATTCGAGTGGCGTGTATTCACAAATGCCTGGCGCGGGCACACGCCCTGCTAAAGGGATAGATAGTGGAGATGTGGCCGCAGCTCCTGCACACGCTGTTGGACCGGGTAAGAAGAAGAGTTTCTGGGTTTCATACAGCGGGGCATCACGATTCTGAGATGCCCTGGGGGGAGGAAATCAAGCGGCCCTGGAGTCTTATAGATTTCAGGGCCGATGGGGCATGGGTTTTGGTCCACTTTAAGAGTTTCACACGCATCCCTATTTGGATTGCTACTGTGAAGCAGACCAAAAACCAGGGGGAATAATCCTTGTTTTAGTCTACTTTAAGCAAGCAACCAGCATTATTTTATTGTAATATATAGCCAGTGGAAAGTCCTACTACTTCTTCTGTTGCCTTTACATTTGCAACATTTTCCCAAGTTGAAGTTGACCCACACCCTGCGTAACAAAGGGAAGGACTGTTTCTGCCAGACCCCTTTTTATACCGGGTCAACGTCCTTTTCTTATAGATTCCCGGGCCGATCCCCCCTGGGTGTTGGTCCACTTTAAGAACTGAAAACAGTTGGTCTTACAAGTGTCTTTGCCTTCGGTATCCCTTTAATTATTGTGATCAGGGTTAGCATGGGCAGAAATAAAGGATGTCTATCTTACAGTATAGGATAGGATAGCTTTAATAGTAATAAGCTTGACATGTACTGTAGAAAATATTTTATGAAGCCTCTGCTATGATCTGATTCTGTTTCGAAATCAGGTTTTAAGAGTTCACCTTTTTAAGAAAAAAATATATTAATACAAACTACTAAATATGCTACAACATTCATCCTAATAACTATATATTTTCTTTAATAACTTCATTAGCAACCTAAGCAAGTCTGTCTCTAATTGCCATTTACCATTCTAGTGTTAGGCCATTTTACCTATATTAGATTATGAATTCTTGAAATGAATGAAATTATAAATCTGCATACATTGTATTTCCTTTCAACAGAACATCTGGACACAAGACACGGTATGTAAAGATTCCCAGTGGACACATGTGGGTGGAAGGTGACCATTATGGACACAGTTTTGACAGTAATGCTTTTGGACCCGTAAGTGCTTATTTTTACATATATTTACATTTTCATAATTTCTATACAACCTTTACTTCATATTTGCTGTCTGTTGTTATTTAAATGCTCTTTTACATGTCCAGATTAATACTGTGTTTTGAGGAGATGAACCACTGCAAAGACCAATGGTAATATGGGTCATCCTCATCTATAAACAGTAATAGAAACAAGTAATTATCTAAAAGAAAGCTTTTTTTTATTTTTGTATCCTGAGAGGAAACTAATTATATATTTCTGTCATCTGCCATTTTAAAGTTATTATCACTGAACAACTACCAGCTGACAGGATTTAAAAGACAATTTGTTTACATCTTTCAGCTTTAGTGGTTGTGCTGCTATTGCGGCATGTCCAGAAGCAAATTTCCTATTCATGGCTTGGTTGATGCTTTATTTGGTGTTTCTTTCCCTGGAGGGTTCTATCTTCATAGCAGCTCATTTTAATTTCTTTCACATATCATAATGCTTTTTCCACGGCTTACTAGCAAGGCCTTGAGGTATGATGCTCAGTTTATTTTTATTTGGGACTGTTAAGGATGATTACTTAGACACATTGTAGATATGTACCCGCTCATCTGAAATAGAGAGCCATCAGACGGGATTTATTACTTCATATTGTCAGACTGCTGAATTTATGTACTTTTTTATGTTGGCTTAGGATTTATAGTGTTAGTCACTCTATGTTTATATCTGATATCTTACGCTTTGCGGTTTATCACTGTGTACTCCTGTGTTCAAGTATATTACTCTGTTGTGTATATGTCTTCATTGTTAATGTTAAAATGGTTACATTCCAGTGCGTCTTGCTACAAAACCTAGTTGTAGCTACTGGATTAATCATACTTTTTTAAGTAAGATCCAGTATCTGTTTGCAGCCATTTAAATTATGAATTTGACTTTTTAATTGAGGCTAAAACAGGGAAAGGTCGCGGCTTTTAAAACTTGAATTTTTATCAAAACTACTTACATTTTTAAAGCATTGAAACACTGATACAAGTGACACATTTCAGGTTTATCACACCAACTTTCACCTCACTTTTTGCCAGCAAAATCATCTGCCCCCTCCCCACCTACGCTGTGGGGATAATTACCCAGAAGAGTTAGAGAATAGGAAATATTCTCTCTCTGATGTAAGCATAGGGAGAGATAGTGAGCAAAGAGCTGCTAGGCAAAAACAATTGTAATGAATATACTGTGGCGGGCACCAAGTCTTGCATATGAGCATCTGAGGATGGGAGAAAATACCCACTCCCAAAGGTGGGACCTCTGCCAGTCGTGGTTCTAAGCAAGAAGAGTCAATCAACATATATGTGGGGGGGGGGGGGGTGGCTCAGGGCCAGGATGCTCCATCTAATTTGATCCACCCCCAGGCACATCAGTATTGAGAGGAACGGACGGCACAACTGGCAAGTCAGCTGTGGAGACTGATGTCATTCTGGCACAAAAAGGACACAGGAAAAGGGAGTACATTAAAAATAGAATGCTTACAGTAAAAACAACATTGATTACATGAAACCTTTTCTTATTCGATAGACTCATTAATTCTGCATATTACCATGAAAGGACTATAGGCTTTCTATTTCTACAGTATGTTCCATGTGTCTACCTACAGCAGAATGCACCTAGAATGCCACTCTACATACATAAAAGGGCTCGGTATAGACTTGCTAACTTACCTATACAACAATGAATATACAATATATCTATCCCTGATCCCTGGGCTGAAACACTGGGTAAGTGAGCCCTGTACACAACGAATGCTACTGCTGGGCATGTGTACATTTCAGTTATGTCAGTTGGGAGAGGAAGCTCCAAAATGGCCGCTACCTTTCTTTTCCAACTGTGCCAGGCTGTTTGTCGATTTTAAGTTTTATAGTCTGAGAAACCTTTTGCCTCCCCGCAGCAAATTGTTTAGGTGTTGTAAGTAAATAAGGAGCACTTCCAAGCATTTAAACACTGTAGTAATGTTCTCTTTTCTTCAAATCATGCCATATTCTTTCTCATGCCTTCTTTCTAAAATAAGGCATTCCATTATAGTTTTTTGAATATATTTTAAGGAAAGTGATGAATAAGGCCATGTCTCATGTTAAATACATTTGACACATAACTCAGGTTTCTGAAATGCTTATTAATCTCTTTATAACCCAACTAATTTTACTCCTAAAGTCCCTGCCAGTGTGCGCTCTAACTTTCTCCGACCTTATCCACCTTGGGAACAGTAAAAAATTATCAATTTCTCTGATTATAAGTAAATACTGTATGTGCTCTAGGTAAAGCTACTAGCTTTGCTTCCATTTATGGATGTGATTAAGTGCAGAAGTGCATGTCATTGGCACAGCTTTATCATAAGTGTACCCTGCTCTAGTCAGAGTGGGACCACTGTGGCCTGCCAGGCTTGCTGACACTGAGAGTACCAAGGGACAGAGTGGCTGTGTGATCACTTACATGGTTCTGGAGAAATGAAACTGAAAGTATAGCAAACATTGGAGCCCTGCTTCTACTTCTATCCTGCACTGCAGGAATTGGCGAAGAGACACATGGGTCAGGTGAGCTGCTTGCTGCCTAATTATTACCATTGAGTTTACAGAAGGTTCATTACCCTTTTCTCTTTCTGTTCCAGCAATCATATTTTTAATCTTTTTATTTGGTGTAGTAGGGTGAGGCCCTGTATTTTATCAGTGGAGTTGTAGCTTTTCTCTCAGCCATTTTCAGGTACGTACACAGCAGTATTTCATTTAAGTTGGTGTGGTTATTGTAATATTAATAGTATGGGTTATTATGTTGGTTGGGATACAAACTCCCTCACTTTCTACCTTGATACATAACACTGCACTCTAGATACTTAACACCAAACATGATCACTTTCTCCAAAAACTCTAATGGTCACCACACAGCCTCCATCTGACTAACAAATCAACAATCTACATTAAATAGCAACCGATACTACTAAGAAACAGACCAATTTATTTTATGTATCCATACCTTTGATCTATCCAAAGAAGTTGTAGTTCCACACAGCTCCGATATTTGACCAAATTCGGAGCAGGGTTTGGTTGGTATTATTGTGGTCTTCTCAAATCTGAAGGCAGACAGGTTGTCTTTTCTCCTGGCCGTCTTAAAGGAGCACTATCAAAAAATTGTGTATTATTAAAAACTCATATTAACACGTTGTCACTTATACACCCGACCTGACTAAAACTCCTGCCAAGCTTGTGGTTTTCTTCTCCTGGTAGGAATAAAATCCAGGGTGACAGGTTGTGTATCATGGGAGACAGAACCTGTCACCCCATTTTCCTCTTCCTCCCATTAATAAAAATGTATATTTATTGATGCATGGGTGTATAAGTGACCTCCCCTCCCACCATCCAGCATATTTATATGAATTTTTTATTATTGGCCCATTTTTTCCTGCTCCTTTAAGTATTTGCTCTATCTCTGATGCTTTTATACCTCAGACAGGTGGCTCTAGCAAAGAGAGTGTTTGCCAAGGCAAATGAATTTTTATTATTAGGTGATAATTAAATATTTCAAATTAACACGTTGGTTCTTCCGATACCTCTGTATTACAACATGAAAAAAATTCCAAGTATGTGTAAAATGCAGATAAAGTATGAATAGAATGAAAAATGAATTACTGGCACTACTGATATTGTAATGCGTCCATTCTTTTTACCCAATGAGTTAATCATAGAATGTGTATATTAATAATGTAAATGGAATTAAAGATATTGAAATATTAATTATAAAAAGCATTTCACTCCAAGCCTCTATATGTTACTGATAATACTCAGTGTTGTGCACGTAGAGGCAGACTCTAGAGGTTAGTAACAGAGCTGAAAATCAGCTCAGGACTTGATTTGCTTCAACTTAATGACAGATCAGTAATAATATTATCTAGTGCACAATACACCCTGTGATATTTTACAAGCAGCAACATATAGACAAAGTGTTGGTTGTATCAGAGCACACGTGTTAAATTCATGGCTCGGGGGCCGGATGTGGCACTTAAAGTGGACCAACACCCGATTATGATCGGCCCGGGAATCTTATAGATTGTGGATTGGACAAGAGAGAGGGGAAAGAAATGGGTGAAGGTGGAGTCCAGCTTTGTGGAGTCTCCGCTGAGAGATCTCCCATGGGCAGTCACGGACTCAGGAAAGAGAGTGACTACCCATCCTCTGATCAGGGAGACACTTCGTATATGGGATAAGCTCAGATTGGGATCAGACATCTCCCCCTGGCCCTCCCCCCTGATACCAGTGGTGAACAACCCTGATCTACCCTCTAGCAGGCAGTGGCGAGTGACAGGAAGTGGAGGGGCCCTGGAGACGATCAGAGGACGCGACTTGATTCAGGGAGGACAATGGTGCCCCATAGATGAGTTGCGGGCTCGACTGGAGAACCCACTTTTAAGCCCTTGGCCTCTTCTGTTGGCCCAACTCTACCTACAAAAAGCAGGTCCTAGGAGTGCCTTGGAAAGGAGTCTTACAAGTTTTGAAATGTTAGTCTTGGGAGAGAACATGCCAACGAGAGTAATCTCACAGATCTATCAACTCTTGAATTCGAGGGGAGGCGACTCCCCCCCTTTCTGTCAGGAGTGGGAGAAGGATCTGGGTAGGAGGTTCACTGAGGAGGAGTGGGAGAAGATCTTTATTATCACCCACAAGTCATCTATATTGGTGCAGCTGCAGGAAACAAACTATAAATATCTAGCAAGGTGGTATTACACCCCGAAACGCTTGCCGTCCTTTTTCCCAGGGACTTCCCCGACCTGTTGGAGATGCGGGGAGAAGGAGGGCTCGCTTTTCCACATACTTTGGACCTGTCCAAAAATAGTTAACTTCTGGTCCATGGTGGTCCAGATCATGAGTGAGGTGACAGGCTTGAAGGTTCCAAAGTGTCCAGCGCTTATGTTACTACATCACACAGGAAAGGGAATAAGTAAGTACAAAGGTTCATTGTTAATGCACCTTATAAACGCAGCTAAGTCTTTAATCCCCAGATTCTGGAAGTCGGACCATGTGCCTACGATAAGAGATTGGATCCGGGAAGTGGGTAGAGTGAAGGAGATGGAGGAATTGACAGCAGCCACACACGAGAAAGAGGAGCGGTCTCGGGAGGTGTGGACCCCCTGGTATCTATTTCAGGAGTCAGAAACCTTTAAACAGAGTTGTGTCCCCCCTCTCCCTCCTTGACCTCAATCTCTAGTCTATGTCTCAGCCTTAATCTCAATCCTGACCCCCTTGCCTTTGATCGTGAACCCTGATCCTATGGATGCTGAGCTGGGTCTTCAGCAGTCTCCAAAACTGGCCGACTCTTCCTGGCTGAGGACTGGTCTGCCTCCATACTTTGCTTTTCTACCTCGATAGGAGCCGTCTGGGATCAGGGTCCACTTAAGAGTTATCAGAGCCAAATACTCGCTAGGAGGATAAGAGCTCTCCGTTGTGGTCACCGGCAAGATGATTACAGTTATTGTAGTGAGAGATGGTGGAGGCCTGATAAATGGAAGCTGGTATTTGGTAGGATCGAGTATAGACAGACTTGGAGGGCCCCATCCTCCTGGTTTTCCAGGGCTTACGGTGGGGCAGTGGAAAAATAAAAGGACAACGAGATTGAGTCGACGCTGAGTATGTAAATCTGATGTATGCAGAAGTATATGTAATTGAAATGAATAGATGTATGCAGAAGTATATGTAATTGAATTCCCGGGCCGATCAGCATCGGGCCTGCGGGGGCACCCCCCAGAAAGCCCCGAAATCCCTACCTGCTCCTCGATCCAGCCGCTGCCGCCCCCGCTCGCGCATCCCTCTAGCAGGGCGCGCACCCGCGCCGGCCGTTCGTGAATGGCCGGCGTGGGCGCGCCCCCTGTAAGAGTGACGCGCGGGAGGCGGCGGGCGCGCTCGCTTTTCCGGCGACGGACCTCGCATGTCCAGTGGTGGGGATTGGCTGCAGCGGTCACGTGGGAGCAGGGACAGGTGAGTTTTTGGGGCTTTCTGGGGGGGTTTCACACAGCGGGGTGCCCCACCGAAGTGGACCAAAACCCAGGATAGTCAAAATCCTGGGTGTTGGTCCACTTTAATGCCTTTTTATGTGGTCCTTTGACAGATACCAGATAATGGTGGCTCTGTGTTGCCCCTTCTAACTGGTCCAGTAACTCCAAGGATTCTGACATCAGCAGGATGTCCCTGCACCTGTGTAAGGTGCTGCCAAATCATGCACTGAGATGCTGCAAAGTACTGCCTGTAATCCAAGGTGCAGTGCCTATAAAAGCAGCTGTGCATGCGATCACCCCCAAAGTTTCAGTCCCCACTGATTCCAATGTGGACTGGGTGCAGGTTCAAGTCAAGTTTGGGTACCTGAACTGAACTTTTGTTCAATGTTTGACTGAATGTGCCAAAACCAGACCTCTAAGGGTTTGCCCAACATTACCCATAACCATACATTTTGAATAGTCATGTTTGCATTTTGTTTTTTGTCTGTTAATAACTGGCCCTCTGAAGGCAACCAGAGTGCTGGTGTGCCCCCCACGGTGATAATGAGTCTGACCTGATCTAGCATGTCTAATCTTGAGCAGATTACGTACAATGTATTGTATAAAACACTGGTTTCTGTATTGAAGAAGACACTGTATGCACATTTCAAAACATTGTTACAATTGATTTATTGGGACCCGAAGAGTTCTGATAGTGTACCAGTGCATGCTGCCCTCTGATATTAGTACAATAAACTTTTATGGAGAAAACAAAATACCTATCTTATTGACCACCCTTTCTTAATGTCTGTATAGCAGTTTCAGTTGGGAAAAGACATGATTTATTTATCAAATAATTATTTTGTTAGATATTCAAGCAAATGTACATATATTCTGGACTCCTTTCTCATTCACACCTCACATTATTATTATTATTATTATTATTGTTTATTTATATAGGGCCATCAACTTCCCTATCGCTTTACATGGTATGATTACAGACAGGGTAAAACATATAGTACAGAGAACAATACAAAATACAAACATTCACTCCCTAACCACCTCCTGCCGCTTCCAACCTAAAAACTTCTCCCGCATCAGTCCCTTCCTCTCACCTGATAGCACTAAAATGTTAGTGCATGCCCTTGTTATATCCTGACTTGACTACTGCAGCACCTTACTTTGCAGTTTGCCAACAAACAGACTGGTACCCCTCCAATAATTTCCGAACACTGCTGCTTACCTCATCCAACTCCCATTACATTTTTGCAGCGCTTCTCCACTCTGTCAATCCCTCCACTGGTTACCTGTCTCTCAGAGAGTTGTTATTATTATAATTATTATTATTGTTTATTTATATAGCACCATCATCTTCCGTAGCACTTTACAAAGTAGTAGCTACAGACAGGGTAGAAACATACGGTACATATATAATATATCAAATGCAGTTTTACAGATTTGACAGTGGATATTCTGAGTACAAGACACAAAAGGAGAGAGAGCCCTGCCCTTGCGAGCTTACAGTCTAAAGTATGAGGGGTGAAGACGAGGGGAAAGGATCACAAACAGTTCACAAAGAGTTCAGTTCAAACTTCTAACACTAACCTACAAAGCATTTCATCTCTAATCCAGTGATACCAACCCATGCACAATCTCCGCTCTGCCTCTGACATCCTCTTGGTTACATCCTCACATTCCCACTTCCAAGATTTCTCCTATGCCTTTCCACTTCTCTGGAATGCATTCCCCTGCTCAATCCATTACTCTCCAACTCTTCAAGCCTTTTAAAGTGCCCTCAAAACACTCCATTTTCAGACAAGCATATGACCTGGCTTAAGTATAAATGCCGCCAAACCGAAGCTTTACCACTTTTGATCCTGCCCCTTTATAGTAAGATAAGACGCTAGCCGGTGGCCACATTGGAGTTAGCAGTTTTCAGTTGTAAAATCTGACACCGAGTGCCGCTGAGCACAAAAAAGTGGTGCTGGTGCTTTTTAAATAAGGCTCCCCATTTTATTTAGGAAGACTTAAAGAGCTTAATTTTTACAGCATGGGGAAATAAGGAAACAAATAAGAATGTGGTTCAGTATATATTGATTCCATACCAACTGTCTGTCATTCTGAGCCTTCTTGGTTCCCTTTAAGGTGTGCTGTCATCGAGAATAAAGAGTAGCCACAGCAATTGTATACAGCAAAATAGTTGGATGTAGAACACCACAGGGAAGGCATATTTGGGTCAATTAATAGCAGCACAGCAGAAAATATTGGACCAAGGTGACAGAGGAAGTTGAGGATCTAGAAAGCCTAACCTGGGAATAAAGTTGTGTCAATTTTTCTAAAGCTTTTCCAGGTCGCTTCATGTTTACTATAGGTTAACAGAAGGGCCTATGCAGCGATAACTACAATGCAAACTAGTGGCTGCCTATCAGGAATAACCTGAGAAAATACAAAACGCATTTCCTTAGCAAGTACTCAGTTTCCCATGCCACCCTACAGTCTCTCCCAACTCCTCCCCCCCACATGCCATGGGTAGCGCAATCTGTGGTTAAAAATTACATTTAGGCAAAATCTTTTAATTTTTAATTTGATATCTTTCACAATTAACAATCAAAGGTGGGATAACCAGTCCTAGAGCAAGGGCTAATGGCACGATTTCTACCTGACTAGTTTGCTGGGAAATATACATTTTTTTCAAACAGTAGTATTTATGTTGGTTTCTAGGTTTACCTTTGTTTATAAGGTTTTACTCAAAGTACTGGTTTAAAGTACAGTAAAGTATTATTATTCATCAATTCAGAATCTTACATTTTTCCAACCTGTCCGCTTTCATCATGTAAACTTTTGTTAATTTTCAGGATATTGTTTGCAACAGAATATGCAGGACACCAAGCCAAAGGAACAGCTGATGTTTGCTGTTTTTGGCAATGATGACACAAAACAGTTCTCTAGTAATTGACACCAGATGGTTGCTCTTCCTCTTTACCAAAACGGCCTGATTTCCTTGTTTCCAGAATTCCTAAAACTATATGAAGTCATGCACTTGCCATTGTGACTAGGCAGAGGAAACATACGTGCTTCTGTGTTACGAGATTGTGGTGGTTTCTTTAGGTAGCAAAATAAAGGGTTAGAACTTCTTTCATATATTTTGCTGATGCTAATGACAAGATTTTCCCTCACCTTCCCAAGATTTTAAAACTGGCAATGCACAGTTGGCAGTAGAGACAATGTTGTCACCAGATCCAAATATCTGGCAAAAAGGAAAGATGTCCTATGACTATTGTTGCTGGTCGCATACAATGTTTTTATTTTATGCTGGCATTCTCCAGAGAAAAATGATTGAACTTATTGGAGTTGATTTAGAGCCAGGTGAGAAAACTTCTTTTTTTAGGAGAAAAAAACTGCCTTTGAATTTCATTGTCCACCTTGGGGCTGATTCAACAACTAGGTGTACATTTTCACCTGGTGTTGAATCAGCTCCAAGGTAGACAATTGAAGTCAATGTCAGTTTTCTCTCCCAAAAAAAGAGTGAGATTTCTCACCTGGCTCTGAATCGACTGAATCGACAATTTGTCTGTGTGTGTTTGGGACTCGACACTGCAAGGTTAAAAACCTTAAAAAGACCCCTGAGTCCAGCCCAGTGCACCAGACATAAGGGACGGTAACCCAGGGCCTGGAAATCAAAAGGACAGCCTCTAGCCCTTATGACCTTTGGCATAGGTCTGGTGCGCTTCCAGCACACCAGGCCCAACGGACACTTCTGCATCCCTGTGCTTAGTGGAGTGTGCAGGTAATTGGGTGGGGTATCGGGAAGCCGCCACTATCATGCTGCTCCCTTCAATGGTGGGGGCCATAGTACCCCTTGTGGAATATCCTAATAATAATTCCCCTCCAATGCAATGTGCATCACTATGATACAGAGATTACTGACTGGGTACTTTTTGCTCTAAACTGAGCAATTATTATCAATTCTGCTTTTCTTTTTTATTAACCACTTTCTTACATATAACTATATTTATGTTCCTTCTACCAACATCCTGAGACTCATGTTAATGTTTACCTGAACAAGTTGCAAAACAAAAAAACTTTAGGGTACAATTGTAGGTTGTAAGCTTCATTTTGCTAGGGCTGTAAATCATCAGCTGCAATACAGACCACATGTCAGCTCCTGATTGGTCACCACAGTTAAGTGGGTGATGCTCCAGCAAGGAGAACCGTGACACCTCCTGAAAGGATACCTACAGCCACTGTAGAGCCTTAGCAGAAAGGATGAAGAGGTTGAAACAGTTTATATATAATTCCACCCACTGTAGCCCTTCACAGAACTAAAAAGGAAAACAAATACACCAGTCCTTCTCAGGCCAAAAATTGTTTCCTGGATTCAATCTGTAGTCGTACCTATCTAACTAGGAACTTTCCTGGGTACATCTATATGCAAAGGATCTTCTTGGTTACCACAGATCAGCTCTGCAGTCATGTTTTGCTAATTATTTTGTGGAGTTTAACCATGAGAATGTTTTCTATACTTAGACATTCAAAATAATTAATTTTGTTCATTGTTAGCTGAAATAAATTTTTTTTGTTGCAAGAATTAATACGAAACAAAACCCATGTGGCCAGGGCCTGAAATCTAAAATATTCCTGGACTGGCCACTAGCCTGCCCCCGGGCCTCCTATAGCAGGATGCCCTGCTGTGTGAAACCCCAGGGTCGCCAGAAAACTCACCTTTAACGAGTGACTCCTGCAACACTGCAATCACCTGGGCCACATCCTCGGCTTCCCTGTAGCTGTACACGCTCCCATGCCCAGGCTTTTTGAATGGCTGGGCACGGAGCATGCACGCAAGCAGAGTGCCAGGTATGGGGCCAGCCGGCTGCACCTCGTCACAATGACACCTTTGAGATCAGCCAATCGGCGACCTCAAAAGTGCAGCTGGGCGTGGCTTTGACAATGGAAAAGCCTGTTTTTTTTTAAACCCAGCTTCCACTGAGCCAACAGCAGCTTCAGAGGTACTAGGGTGGGGAGGAGCCAGTAGGTGGAAAAATTTAAGGCAAGAACTGCAGGTTGTATAGAAAAGTGTATAGAAGATAAATTTCATTAGGTTTAAAACGGGTTCCAGTGGTCAGTAGAATTAACATTAATATATATGGATACAGTCAAACATTGTATACTCTAACTCCCCGCATAGTTCTCCAAATCTGCATTTTCTAACATCCCTGCTCAGGTTCATGACTCACACGAGCTTGAAGAACCCAACTGGCCTGAGGTACTGTAGGTAAGTATAGTTTATTCCCCTGGGTTTACTAATATACTAAAAAAAAAAAAAAGTTGATGCTGGTGTTTAATGTGATTTTTTTTCCTACACAGAATAATGGTTAATATCCAAAGGCAACTGTTAGAATTGCAGTTTCTGGCGTATAGATTATCATAAATTAACAATGTTAAGAATAGTATATGCAAGGTGTGGATTTACATCATAAGTGTAAAAAGTTGGGATGTCGAATGTGACACATTTTGCAGAATAAAGTAAATCTTCATTTTTACATAATCTTTTATGTAAATACTAAGGCTCTGAAATGTAATATATTAAAGTGGACCAAAACTCATGTAAATGACAAAAGATGAATTTAGAGGTTTTTTTTAACCTTATTGCTGTCTGGTCAATTACTTTAAAAGATTTCTCTAGGGGCATCCAGATTTGGGATGCCTCACAGTTTGAAATCCTTGATTTCCCCATGCACTTCCCTCGATTCTCAATCCATGGTTGAGGCAAAGCTTCCTTGCACTCAGGAAACACCCTGTAGCATCCCTGCTCCCTCCTGCACATGCACTGTGGGATAAAATATCATTACAAGTATACACGAAAACCAGTATATTTCACACTATGTCAATCAGAATTTCCCATACGCAGGGAATCACTATGGGTGTCCACACAACTCACAGGCCGTGCCCACCCCCCACCATCCAGGCTTCTGATAGTGGAATTGTGAGAGAGTGCTTAATGGTGTGGGAGCAGGGGTAGGTAAGTGAGGAGTTTCTTGTCCTCAGACACTCCTTGATCTCCAGGTCTACAATTTTGAGCTTCAATTGTGCTACCTATGGCAGGTGGGGTAAAATGAGTGAATAAACGCTGTGCATGACCCTAGTAGTAAGACATGTTCATGTACACAAACTTTGGTGACTTAGACCCTCGCTTGCAACTCTGTGTCAGGAAGGGTCCTGGACTACAGGAATTTTAAGCTACCATACCCTACCCCTGCATTAGAAAGTTCCAGCTGAGCTCCATCTAACAGATACAGGAAACAGCAGGACATGTAGTGCTTAGATTCGCAGTTTACAGCTAGGGTCTTTGTCGACCTGGCAGAGACGTTCATGCATGCACTCCCAAAGAGCATGCACACATTCCCAAACAGGGTAGGTGGACAGGCTGGTGGGTGACCTGCAGGCAAACAGGAGGTTGGGAAGTGGTGGTTGTGGTGGCTCAGGGCGGACGGCGGCCTACCTGCAGGCAGCACTGGCCATCTCGGGCAGCGGGGCTTATCTGCACAGGCTCCGGTGCACTCCTCCAGAGCTGGGTGGCGCCATCGCAGATGGCAGCGACGGGCGCCAGAGGACAGCTCTTCTCGAGTGCCAGTGTCGGCTTATCTTACATGGCAACGGCAGCTCATCTTGGGTGGCTCATCTCAGGCAGCAGTGAACAGCTTATCTTGGATGGGAGCGACTTGTGGCTGCTCATCTCGGAGGGCAGTGGGCGGGTTTTTAGCTCTGGGGTTTAGGGATCTGCTGCCTACACCTCCCGCTCCCAGCAAGATTTGCCCTGCCGTTGTCAGCAATGAGAGCGAGAGAGTGTGGGGGTGGCTGGGGCCCTGAATGAGGAATAGGATTTCCTCATTCAGAGCACCGACCAGAGAGGAATGACAGCGCTGAAGGAATGTATGGCAAGGTAAGCTGCTTTTAATGAATTTTTTTTTTTTTTGCCTTTACAATCACTTTAAAGCAGACCTACGCGCTACCTCCCTTAGTAAGCCAGGTAATAGATATATTTCTTTTTTACTGTGTAGAACACTCCTAAACCCTTAGGATAACACTTCCACATCTACAGACCTCATATGAGGGAGCAGTGATTCAAGTCCAAGGAATCAAGAAAATACTTTTTTTTACAGAATTGTGTCACAGTTATACAATATAGTTCAATATCTTATTAGATTTTTACAACATGAGTAAAATGGTACAAAGAACAGAAGAAAGGAAGTAGAGAAGAGATATATTCATGATTAGGTCCCAATCCAAGAGCATACAAAAGTCAACAGCATGACTCGGGTAACGACCCTCCCCACCGGCCCCGCCCCACCTGTGAAGGACCTGATTATATCAATTATAGGAAGCTTGCCACTCCCATTAGCTGCAGCAGGCCCAGCATCAGGTCCAAAGCCGGGCCAGACCAACAGAATGGGACGTCAAGGACATGAATAAGAAGTAAAGAACCTGAAGGAAAGGGAGGGGCAGGGACAACAAAAGGAAAATGGGGGCAAGGGAAATCGGGAGGTGGTTAGGGAGAAGAGCAAGAGCAAAGGTGCGGAGGCTGCAGGAGCGGGGGCGCTCGAACCCACGACCCCCCAAGAGTCTACACCTGCAGGCGGTTATCTCTATAGTCCATCCAGCCCGCCCATGTCACATAGTGTCTCTCCCATGTGTCCTCTGATTCCGAGATCATTTCTTCCATACGGCGAATGGTCTCGACCTCTTGCACCCATTCAGCAAATGATGGTGGCACTGTAGAGTTCCATCGTCTAGGGATGACAGCTCTTAATGCCGTCAGGAAATGTCTCAGGGCCCCTTTCTTACCCTGTGAGAGAGAGCCTGGGAGAAGTGACAACAGAGCCAGTTGTGGAGAGTTCTGTACTGCCTCTCCTGTGATGTTTTCGTAGATTGACAGGACTTTTCCCCTCAGCGCCTTAATTGGCGGACAGCACCACCAAATGTGG
Source organism: Gastrophryne carolinensis (assembly GCA_027917425.1). NCBI lineage: Eukaryota > Metazoa > Chordata > Amphibia > Anura > Microhylidae > Gastrophryne > Gastrophryne carolinensis. Next base: position 203,342,304 of record CM051238.1, on the reverse strand, counting down.
GCCATATTCCCAGTTCCTCCAGGCACCTCCAACATTTAACTGAGCGGGAGGCATCAAACTTACTCAGGTCAGCTGGACATCTGTACCATCGTGATATGACCTTGAAATTCCTCTCCTGAGCTACGCACAGAACTGCTGATTTGTGAGTGTACAGATAAATCTTTGTAAGGTCTTCCCCAGATACAGTTATCCCCAGCTCCTCCTCCCACCTCCTGATGAATCCCGGTGGGGAGTCATGCGATGCCTCCAGTAGGGTCCTGTAAAGCAGTGGTCCCCAACCCTGTCCTCAAGGCCCACCAACATGTCATGTTTTTTGGATCTCCAAATTGCCAGCTCTATTGCTCTGCAGCTGCACTAATTACTCCACCTGTGCATCTTTGTGGAGATCTGCAAAACCTGGCCTGTTGGTGGGCCTTGAGGACAGGGTTGGGGACCACTACTGTAAAGGACAGAGACCGCGTGCGAGCTGGGGGGAGCCTGAGTAAGTATGCACTCCAGTTGTGTTAAGGGTAACCTACCCCGTTCCACCAGATCCTGATTCATTATAAATGCTTTCAATTGCCTTTAGTGGACCCACGAGATATGCTGTCCGGGGGCCCCTTCCCTTATTTTGTCTAAAGTTGGAAGCCCGCCTGTGCTCAAAATACTGCCTATTGGATTTTTTGGCCCGCACTCCTGGCTCAAAGGCATAATTATCGAAAAGAGGTGTTAAAGGGCCTGGCCTGTTGACCACGGCCTTCTACTTGGCTAACATGTCCCAAGCCATCAAAAACTGTCCCACTAGATAAGGGAGTGCTTCCCTCACTTGTCTGGGGAGTGCCCCCCCTCCATGGCAGAGACACAAGACTAATTGGAGTAATCGCCTTTTCCAATCTGACCCACTGCTTCCCTTCCTCCCTCTGAGTCCAGTGAAGTATACGGAGCGTGATAACCGCATTGGTAAGATTTCAGATCAGGAAGGCCGACCCCCCCACAGTTATACTATATATATATATATATATATATATATATATATATATTTCATGGTATAAGCTGTGTATGGACAAATTAAATATTTACCCTATAATTGTCATCCAGTCAAACTGATTGTATTCATTTTGTCTTGTTATAAACTGGGCTAGAGCTTTAATTGTGTTAGTGAAAATGACACTGCTCCTTCCTGCGGTGCTGACTGTCCAGTAATTGAGTAAACCAAGATTGTTAAATTATCTATAAAAATACTAAGTCCATCTAATTTACCCCCAACTGATGCAATGATTTAGCTCCAAATAGTCTTTGGTGCCCTGTCGTTACTGCATGTAAATACTATTTCTATGTCATTTCCAATTGACACATTTTGTACAAGTCAGTTTAACATTTTTTTGTGGAAGCTATAAAAAGGGCCAATATACTTTTTTGCTTTGAATGCATATGTACAACTCTAATGCACCAAAGCAGGGGTTCCCAGCCAGTGATACTCTGCAGACTAAACTGTACCCCAGCCCAACCCGCTTCCACCTATACTTTACCCAAACCGGATTTACTCCATAAAGACAAACCTGTTCCAACAGGTGATAAAACCATTTAAATGTATATTTATGTGGTGTTTTGTGGTTTTTATACAAGATTTTAGATGGCTGTACCACCCAGGTGATTCTTGAGAGAATTAGAAAACAGGAAAGTGATACTTGATAAAAAAAAGTTGTGAGCCCCTGCTCTAAAGATTACTTGCAACATTTTCAGCTGCCCAATTGTATCACATTTCTGCTAAAATATTTTTCATTCATGTGCCTCTGTATGGCCACAGATTCTTTTAGCACCCTTATTTAAAGATGGCATCCTCTGTAAGGACAAGGTAGATCAAGGGGGAGGGGGGGCAGTACTGTTACCCAGTGCTCCAAAAAGGCAGGGGGCATGAGTTGATCTGTCTTGCCTTCTGTCTCTGAGCATGTTACTCCTTGCATTGTACTGGAGGTCCCTCTGGGTACTTTAAATTCCCTCTGCCATGTCCCGGGAGTGTGTGTGTAGAGAAGGGAGGCACGGTGTGGGTGATAAGCATGCCATAAAACTCATCCCAGCCCCTGCATTATCCTTCCTACCCTGACCTGCATTCATGTGATGCATATGGCACCTGCCTGAGATGATAAGGTGTAGAATGCAGGAGCCAGGGTAAGTATAAAAGCATGCTTTCCATCCTGCACCTTGGACAAGTCAGTGCCACACCTCACAAGTACATTGATTTATGTTATGGAGAGATCTGTTTTCACACTGCTTATAAATTATTGGGTCTTTGGGGTCCACTGGCAAACTATTGTGTTTATGGTGTGGTGCTGCCCACTATGGTGGTGACTTCCCAGGGTAGAACCTCTTTGTGCACTACCTAAATGCTAGTAAAGGCAATAGTTCTGTACTGTACAAGATATCATTTAGCTTCAATCCACTTTTAGTTACATTTTGTTTTGAAAGCATGAAGATGAAAAAACTAGGTGTATGCATCGGATTGACATTACTCTAGGTACAGTATATATATATATGGTAGCCTGAATTCACATGGTTTAAGTTCCAGAACCAGTATATGTGGCACAGCATGGCTTTAACCTTCTGACCACAGTGTCCACCCCCTGACCACATGCCACGTGGAGCACTGATGGACTAGTGCAGCAGGGGAGCATGCCAGGGGCTAGGGTGCAGAGTTCTGCATGCAGATCATGCTTTTTTACTCATTTAGTCCCCATTTCTCCTGCACTATAGCTGGTCTTTGGTGAGTTGAAAAGACTGAGGGGCATGCCTCCCATTGGTTTCAGTACATTGGAGACAACGGGACTGCTGCAAAGGTTTTTATTTTTAGGGCTGGAGCACTTAAAATAATTTTCATGCCATGGGGAGGAGGGGACAGAGCTGCAGTTTGGAGTGTGAGCTACTTACCCAGACCCTGCCTCCAGCACTTTGACTTCCACATGGCTCAGAAGGAAAGTCACATAATCCAAATTGTCCCAGAAAATATTTTTATAGACACTCTGCGCTGTGACTTGTCTTCTTTAACTTCAGAAAAACTTTCCTATAGATATTGGATTTAGTTGCTTAGTTTAGACACTGCTATATGTCGGGCACCAATGCAAGCTCAGTATCCTTCACAAATGACAGCCCCCCCCCACATCAATCTGCTCTGTCGTTCCCAGGCATTATTTGCTTTAAACAGTTCACCTACCAGCAGTTCACCTCTAATAGTGCCCTACCACCAGTTATCCTCTGATAGCACCTTTACACACTCCTCAAAAATGTCCCTGGTCTGGACACCCCCAGCAGCTCTTACTTCTGGTTACCTTGTCCACTGCAACCAATCGAGAGGCCTGTTTCACAACAGGCACGGCCTATAAAGGACCACTATAATCAAGTCATCACTGCCTCATTCACATGTTTTTGGCAGCAAATGGTATTCAGTCATATAACCGACAGCAATCGTTCAGCTTTGATGTGCAAGCCCACTCTGCAAATTGGTTATCGGCAGTTATGTGACGGCCATACAATAATTGAGGCTGTTGGCTAACTTGACTATGGTGCTGCTTTATCCACAACCACAGGTTTAGTAGGAGGTCGGCGCAGGTCATCACAATGGTGATAAACTACCCCCTAGTTTAGCTTTGACTGTCATTTTTTAAACCATTTCCCAGGTTCATTTGAAAGACACCACTTGTATTCAGCTTTCCATTTTAGGATCATTTACAAAAGAAAAAAGAAACAGTCCTAAAATAAAAAGGACTTTGAAAGGATTTTTTCAAAGCTCATTATTTTTTACTGCAATTAGCATTGCCTTTGCATTCACTTCACTTGTATGGAGTTGTATTCTTTCTATTGTGCTAAATTAGGACATTCACAATTAAATTTGGCCCGCTGACAAAACATTTTTTTTATATTCTCTGAGCAAGCGAGTTTCATAAATGAAGCGGATGTTGTCATCCTAAGATTTTTGTGATAAAATGATTTTTGAGATTTCAGAACTGTAAAAAACAAAAAAGACTTGGAAAACATTTTTAGTGGAATATATTTGATACATTCCCAACTTCTCCTTTTAAATAAATGCAGTGCTGCCTCTTGCACTCCAGTACATAAACAATCAGAACTGATGTTTTGATTTGCTACAATCTGTTTACTCTAATTAACGCTGTTATGGTGTGTGTAAAATAATAATCATTACACAGTAGGTATTAAATTGTTTTTCATGCGTCCCTCCATGTGGTGTTTGTGTTGTTACCATATTGGGCTGTATGTTTTTGTTCTCCAGGGATGGATATCTTCTCTATGCTGTTAATAGTCACTATGGCGTCCCGTTTAGTATGAGAGAGATCATGTGGGAGAAAAGTGACGCTACCAAAACTTTTGTGTTGTGTTGATCATGTGCATGTACACATATTTTTGCAGTGGCTCAAGTGCAAGCGTACAAGTTTTATGCATTTTATACAAGTTTTATGCATTTTATGCAAGTTTTTAACTCCCTTCCATCCCTCGCACAGTACAATGAACCTAGCCTGTTGAATCTAGATTCTGCCTCTCTGTCTTGTAAAACAAATTAAGACAGAAAAGGTTCTCACCATTTTTGTAGTTTTAAACTGGCTTGGACAGATATTAAATGTGCAGATATTCTACTTTCGGTGGGACAGTCCCACTATTTTGCTACCTGATCGCATACCTGCACCGGCAATTCTGTGTCACACTTGCGCCCCTCTTCCCTCTACTAGGATTGTTGCAACACCCTCTCTTTTCACTGCAATGGAGGAAGTGTGCAGAGGCCGCGCCCTGACATGCCTGTTCCATTGTAGCCCTATGACTAATGGCGAAGGGGTGCAATCGTGATATGGAAGTGCCAGTGACTGGGGTTCCGGCCCTTCTGGCGTAAAATGGTATCCACTGATCACCTGCAGGGAACAAATGGTTTTTTTGCGGGTGGTAAATTCCTTTTAGCTAATGACAGGGTCATGTCTCTGAATGTTAGCATATAAGTTTGTGTTTTCTGTTTCCAAGGTTGGTGAGGTGGGTCTTTGAACTGCTGCTCTCTTGAAAACTGCCATATATTGATTTTTCAAAAATCCTTCTTTGTTTTTGCTTAAATGTGGTTTCTCCTTTTCACATTATTGATGGTTTGGTTTTGCCCAGAATATTATTAATAATAATATTAATAATATATATTTATCCACTGGTGATGAAAGCGTATTTGTGTAGGGAAAGTGATCCCACTCGTCGATAACAGCTCATTTCATGTGCATTTTTGAAAGTCTACCGGAAGACAATGCTGTGTTTTTCTGTAGTATCCCTCGAAAGTTGGGACCTACTTTGGGACATCAGAGCACTCACCATAACATTTTTCCTTTATATTCCTTTGGGGGCACCTACACTAATAGGTTAACTTTCATTGCCAGACGATGATGCTGAAAACAGAGCTGGTGAGCAACATTGGGTTATAATAAAATACATTTCCCAGTCAAGCTATCCATACAGGGACACAGCTTCATTACAATTGGGTATTATATCAAATAGACAATACAAGTATATAAAATTGCATGGAGCTAATTACTTAATCCGCTTCAGTTCCACATGAATCGAAGTATAGGTTAAGAAGCCATCATAGCAATGTTTCAAGTGCTTGAGAAGACCACCACCGACACCTCTAATATCATATGCACTCACCAGACTTAAGGATTATAATAGCATATAGAAACTTATATGGTCCTCCAAACCACACCTTACACCAAAAATACAGATTTCACACTTTGTTCCATAAACCCAGTGCAGCTGATTTTTGGCTTGGGTTATATCCTTTAGTTTTTTATAAATATCTCCAGAATAGAGATCAGGAATTAAATATGAAAAGAACCATAGTTTGAACAAGTAAAAACGTATTTAATAGAGATGAGCGAGTAGTATTCGACCGAGTCGGTATTCAATCGAATACTACGCTATTCGTCATACTCGATTTCGATCGAGTACAGCGGCGATGGCGCACTCACAATTCGTTTCCCCTCCCACCTTCCCTGGCGCGTTTTTTACACCAATCACCATGCAGGGGGGGTGGGACAGGTCCTGGGAGGACGCTGGCATCGCGAGAACGGCGTCTACACGCATTGGCTGGAAAAACCATGTGACCTCGAATCTACAAAACTCAGCACTTCCACTTCGTCAGCATTAGCAGCTTGAACTTAGTGAGGGATAGAGACGCTCACAGCAGGGAAAGACAGGCTGTAGCTGGCAGGGCCCCAGAAGCTTGGGATATCGCATTTACCACCATATATACCAGCTACCAGAAGACAAGAGAGTCATTAAGAGCCCTTATTAGGGCTACTATGCTGAACGGTATATAGCTCCTATGTAGGCAGGCAGGGCCCCAGAAGCTCAGAATATCGCTTTTACCACCATATATACCAGCTACCAGAAGACAAGAGAGTCATTGAGAGCCCTTATTAGGGCTACTATGTTGAACAGTATATAGCTCATATGTAGGCAGGCAGGGCCCCAGAAGCTCAGAATATCGCATTTACCACCATATATACCAGCTACCAGAAGACAAGAGAGTCATTAAGAGCCCTTATTAGGGCTACTATGCTGAACAGTATATATCCCATATGTAGGCAGGCAGGGCCCCAGAAGCTCAGAATATCGCATTTACCACCATATATACCAGCTACCAGAAGACAAGAGAGTCATTGAGAGCCCTTATTAGGGCTACTATGCTGAACAGTATATATCCCATATGTAGGCAGGCAGGGCCCCAGAAGCTCAGAATATCGCATTTACCACCATATATACCAGCTACCAGAAGACAAGAGAGTCATTGAGAGTCCTTATTATTAGGGCTACTATGCTGAACAGTATATAGCTCATATGTAGGCAGGCAGGGCCCCAGAAGCTCAGAATATCGCATTTACCACCATATATACCAGCTACCAGAAGACAAGAGAGTCATTGAGAGTCCTTATTATTAGGGCTACTATGCTGAACAGTATATAGCTCATATGTAGGCAGGCAGGGCCCCAGAAGCTCAGAATATCGCATTTACCACCATATATACCAGCTACCAGAAGACAAGAGAGTCATTGAGAGTCCTTATTATTAGGGCTACTATGCTGAACAGTATATAGCTCATATGTAGGCAGGCAGGGCCCCAGAAGCTCAGAATATCGCATTTACCACCATATATACCAGCTACCAGAAGACAAGAGAGTCATTGAGAGCCCTTATTAGGGCTACTATGCTGAACAGTATATATCCCATATGTAGGCAGGCAGGGCCCCAGAAGCTCAGAATATCGCATTTACCACCATATATACCAGCTACCAGAAGACAAGAGAGTCATTGAGAGTCCTTATTATTAGGGCTACTATGCTGAACAGTATATAGCTCATATGTAGGCAGGCAGGGCCCCAGAAGCTCAGAATATCGCATTTACCACCATATATACCAGCTACCAGAAGACAAGAGAGTCATTGAGAGCCCTTATTAGGGCTACTATGCTGAACAGTATATATCCCATATGTAGGCAGGCAGGGCCCCAGAAGCTCAGAATATCGCATTTACCACCATATATACCAGCTACCAGAAGACAAGAGAGTCATTGAGAGTCCTTATTATTAGGGCTACTATGCTGAACAGTATATAGCTCATATGTAGGCAGGCAGGGCCCCAGAAGCTCAGAATATCGCATTTACCACCATATATACCAGCTACCAGAAGACAAGAGAGTCATTGAGAGTCCTTATTATTAGGGCTACTATGCTGAACAGTATATAGCTCATATGTAGGCAGGCAGGGCCCCAGAAGCTCAGAATATCGCATTTACCACCATATATACCAGCTACCAGAAGACAAGAGAGTCATTGAGAGTCCTTATTATTAGGGCTACTATGCTGAACAGTATATAGCTCATATGTAGGCAGGCAGGGCCCCAGAAGCTCAGAATATCGCATTTACCACCATATATACCAGCTACCAGAAGACAAGAGAGTCATTGAGAGCCCTTATTAGGGCTACTATGCTGAACAGTATATATCCCATATGTAGGCAGGCAGGGCCCCAGAAGCTCAGAATATCGCTTTTACCACCATATATACCAGCTACCAGAAGACAAGAGAGTCATTGAGAGCCCTTATTAGGGCTACTATGCTGAACAGTATATAGCCCATATGTAGGCAGGCAGGGCCCCAGAAGCTCAGAATATCGCATTTACCACCATATATACCAGCTACCAGAAGACAAGAGAGTCATTGAGAGTCCTTATTATTAGGGCTACTATGCTGAACAGTATATAGCTCATATGTAGGCAGGCAGGGCCCCAGAAGCTCAGAATATCGCATTTACCACCATATATACCAGCTACCAGAAGACAAGAGAGTCATTGAGAGTCCTTATTATTAGGGCTACTATGCTGAACAGTACATAGCTCATATGTAGGCAGGCAGGGCCCCAGAAGCTCAGAATATCGCATTTACCACCATATATACCAGCTACCAGAAGACAAGAGAGTCATTGAGAGTCCTTATTATTAGGGCTACTATGCTGAACAGTATATAGCTCATATGTAGGCAGGCAGGGCCCCAGAAGCTCAGAATATCGCATTTACCACCATATATACCAGCTACCAGAAGACAAGAGAGTCATTGAGAGTCCTTATTATTAGGGCTACTATGCTGAACAGTATATAGCTCATATGTAGGCAGGCAGGGCCCCAGAAGCTCAGAATATCGCATTTACCACCATATATACCAGCTACCAGAAGACAAGAGAGTCATTGAGAGCCTTTATTAGGGCTACTATGTTGAACAGTATATAGCTCATATGTAGGCAGGCCGGGCCCCAGAAGCTCAGAATATCGCATTTACCACCATATATACCAGCTACCAGAAGACAAGAGAGTCATTGAGAGTCCTTATTATTAGGGCTACTATGCTGAACAGTATATAGCTCATATGTAGGCAGGCAGGGCCCCAGAAGCTCAGAATATCGCATTTACCACCATAAATACCAGCTACCAGAAGACAAGAGAGTCATTGAGAGCCCTTATTAGGGCTACTATGCTGAACAGTATATATCCCATATGTAGGCAGGCAGGGCCCCAGAAGCTCAGAATATCGCATTTACCACCATATATACCAGCTACCAGAAGACAAGAGAGTCATTGAGAGCCCTTATTAGGGCTACTATGCTGAACAGTATATAGCCCATATGTAGGCAGGCAGGGCCCCAGAAGCTCAGAATATCGCATTTACCACCATATATACCAGCTACCAGAAGACAAGAGAGTCATTGAGAGTCCTTATTATTAGGGCTACTATGCTGAACAGTATATAGCTCATATGTAGGCAGGCAGGGCCCCAGAAGCTCAGAATATCGCATTTACCACCATATATACCAGCTACCAGAAGACAAGAGAGTCATTGAGAGCCCTTATTAGGGCTACTATGTTGAACAGTATATAGCTCATATGTAGGCAGGCAGGGCCCCAGAAGCTCAGAATATCGCATTTACCACCATATATACCAGCTACCAGAAGACAAGAGAGTCATTGAGAGTCCTTATTAGGGCTACTATGCTGAACGGTATATAGCTCATTCTAGCTATATACACACTGCACACAACGGCTGCTTTAGTGAGGGGTAGCTGCTGCTGGAATAGGGACAGAAAGACTTCAGTGGTGTATTACCACCTATATACAAAACTATATACACTCTGCTCAAAACGGCTGCTTTAGTGGCTGGTAGCTGCTGCTGGAATAGGGACAGAAAGACTTCAGTGGTGTATTAGCACCTATATACAAAACTATATTTTGCACTACTGTTTTGTGTCCTCTGTGCCAACAAAACACTGTTTTATACCCGGTGCGTATAGGCACCATTTCACCTTCTGGCAGTATACGGCTGTATAGCCAGGTGTTCTCCTTAAAAATATATTTATATTTGGCTCTACTGTTTTGTGTCCTCTGTGCCAACAAAACACTGTTATATACCCAGTGCGTATTAGGCACCATTTCACCTTCTGGCAGTATACGGCTGTATAGCCAGGTGTTCTCCCAAACAATATATTTATATTTGGCTCTACTGTTTTGTGTCCTCTGTGCCAACAAAACACTGTTATATACCCAGTGCGTATTAGGCACCATTTCACCTTCTGGCAGTATACGGCTGTATAGCCAGGTGTTCTCCCAAACAATATATTTATATTTGGCTCTACTGTTTTGTGTCCTCTGTGCCAACAAAACACTGTTATATACCCAGTGCGTATTAGGCACCATTTCACCTTCTGGCAGTATACGGCTGTATAGCCAGGTGTTCTCCTAAACAATATATTTATATTTGGCTCTACTGTTTTGTGTCCTCTGTGCCAACAAAACACTGTTATATACCCAGTGCGTATTAGGCACCATTTCACCTTCTGGCAGTATACGGCTGTATAGCCAGGTGTTCTCCCAAACAATATATTTATATTTGGCTCTACTGTTTTGTGTCCTCTGTGCCAACAAAACACTGTTATATACCCAGTACGTATTAGGCACCATTTCACCTTCTGGCAGTATACGGCTGTATAGCCAGGTGTTCTCCTTAAAAATATATTTATATTTGGCTCTACTGTTTTGTGTCCTCTGTGCCAACAAAAGACTGTTATATACCCGGTGCGTATAGGCACCATTTCACCTTCTGGCAGTATACGGCTGTATAGCCAAGTGTTCTCCTAAAAAATATATTTATATTTGGCATAACGCGTGGCCAAAAAAGTAAAACGTCTGAAATGCGGAGGGCTAGCGCAAAGGGACGTGGACGAGGACGGGGGCGCGGAAATGCTGGTGGGGGCACAAACCGCGTTGAAGCCAGTGGGGATACAATGCGTGCTGGTGAGGGGCAGCCAGCATTACGCTCACCCATTTCCCTGCCTTTATGGGACAGTTATGCGGGGGGCGGGGTACACCTCTGTTGAGGCCTGAGCAGCGTGAACAGGTGGTGCAATGGATGGCCGATAACGCTTCCAGTCACTTGTCCACCACCCAGTCATCCACACAGTCTCACTCTGACCCTCCTTCCTCCCAACCTGGCCAACAGAGTCAGCCCACCCTTGACCCCTCCCAGGACCTCTTTTCGGGTCCTTTTCCAGATGTGCCGCAAGAATCCCAGGAGCTAGCAGAGGAATTTGTTTGTAGTGATGCCCAAACACTTGAGTATCCGCCATCTCCTAGTGATGTGGACCCGGAACCAGCATCTGCTATCATGAGCGATGATGATGAGACGCAGTTGCCATCAAGGGAGGCTGTTGGAATGTCCAGTGGGCAGGAGGAGGAGCAGAGAGAGGAAGTGGAAGAGGAGGTGGTGGACGACGAAATGACCGACCCCACTTGGACAGGGGTGATGTCCAGCGGGGAAAGCAGTGGAGATGCGGTCTGCACATCACCGAATAAGGCAGCAAGAGGCAGAGGACAGTCCAGAGGCAGAGGACAGTCCAGACAGAGAAGGCAGGCCACAGCCAGCAGGGCCGAAGCTCTTCCCGGCAGCAGGCAGTCGCGCGAAGCTCCCCCATCGAGGCCTCGTACTTCTGTGGTGTGGAGATTTTTTAATGTTTGCGCGGACGACAAACTGAGCGCGGTTTGCGCAATCTGCCACTCAAAACTGAGTAGGGGCTCTGAGAAGAGCAATCTGACCACCTCAGGCATGCGCCGTCACTTGGAAGTCAAGCACTGGGCTGAGTGGGAGAGAGCAAACGCAATACAACCTGCGCCCGGTCTTGCTGCCACTGCCTTCCAGCCACGTGTCCAACTTGGAGACCCAGTAAGTGTAGGGCGCCGAGGGATCGGGGAGGACAGGGGTGTGGTCTGCCAGGTAGTCCCGCAACATCCGCCGATACTTGTCCCTCCTGCTGATAGCGGGCCCCGCAGTGATGGAAGTTGCACGAGGGGGTGACATGAACGTGTCCCACACCTTGGAGAGTGTTCCCCTGGTGGCTGTGGGCCTGATCGATGTTGTCAGACTCTGGGAGACACTTTCCTCTCTGCCGCCAGCGATGCTGGGTGGGAAAATCTGCATCATGTTCTGCAAGAGTTCCCTCTGGTATTCCAGTAATCGATTCGTCCTCTCCTCTACCGGAATAAAAGAGGAGAAGTTATCTTTATACCGGGGGTCCAGGAGTGCGAACACCCAGTATAGTTTGTTCTCCAATATCTGGACAACACGTATGTCCCGGGAAAAGCAGCCCAGCATGAAGTCAGCCATGTGTGCCAGACTCTGAGTAGGCATGACGTCACTGCCCCCACCAGTAGGATCATTTTCCATTTCCTCCTCTTCCTCCTCCTCTCCGCCCCATCCACGCTGAACCAATGGGACGCACACAGCCTGACTGCTACCCTCGCCGCCAGCATCCTCTTCCACAGCCACCTCCACGTTGTCCTCCTCATCCTCCTCCTCCTGCAACTGCCACCGAGCAGCAGACAAAAGTGTGGTCTGACTGTCTACCTGCGTTGCGTCTCCTCCTACCCCCGTCTCCTCTGTGTGCAATGCGTTCTCCCTTATTGCGATGAGCGATTCTTTAAGGACGCATAGGAGCGGGATGGTTACGCTCACTATAGCGTCCTCGCTGCTGACCTTCTTAGTGGACTCCTCAAAGATACGCAATACATCGCATATGTCTGCCATCCATGGCCACTCGTGGTTGGCAAACTGAGGGAGCTGAGTTGGATGCACGCGTGGATGCATCATCTGGTACTCCATCAATGCTCTCTGCTGCTCACACACCCTGGCCAACATGCAATAGGTGGAATTCCAGCGAGTGGGCAGGTCGCACAACAGCCGATGTTGAGGCAAATGGAGGCGTTGCTGGATTTTTTTTAAGCTAGCAGCAGCTACAGTTGACTTCCGAAAGTGAGCGCACAAGCGCCGCACTTTGACCAGTAGCTCTGCCAGGTTGGGGTAAGTCTTTCGAAACTTTTGTACTACCAAATTAAAAACGTGGGCCAGGCATGGTACGTGATTGAGTTCTGCAAGCTCCAGAGCCGCCACCAGGTCCTAGCTGCAGCGGCGACAGCCACATCTCTGTCTGCTGCAATATGGCGTGCCTCACCTCTGCGGCGCTGTGCTTCCTGTCGCCCAAGCTGATGAGCTTAAGCACTGCCTGCTGACGTCTCCCCGCGCCAGTGCTGCAACGCTTCCAGCTAGGGGCTGAGGGCGATGTTAAGGCAGAGGAGGAGGAGGAGGAGGAAGAGGAGGGGGGTCTATCAGAACCCGTGCTGGCAATCTTGGGCGGGGGTGGTATGTAGGCCGTCCCTGTTTGCGACCCCGTCCCCGCTTCCACAACATTCACCCAGTGTGTCGTCAAAGAGATGTAGCGTCCTTGGCCGCAAGCGCTTGTCCACGAGTCGGTGGTCAAGTGGACCTTTGCGCTGACTGCGTACCTCAGGGCCCGCCTGATGTTACGCGACACGTGCTGGTGCAGGGCGGGGACGCCACACCGGGAAAAATAGTGGAGGCTAGGGACGGAATAGCGAGGTGCGGCAGCCGCCATCAGGTCGCGGAAGGCCTGCGTCTCCACAAGCCTAAACGGCAACATCTCCAGGGCCAGCAGTTTGGAGATGAGGCAGGTTAAGGCTTGGGCTTGGGGGTGACTGGAGGCGTACTTCCGCCTGCGGTTGAACGCCTGCGAGATGGACAGTTGATGGGACGAGGAGATGGAAGGTGCAGACGAAGATGCGGGGGAAGGGGGGGCTGAAGGAGAAGGCCCCAAAGTAGCCGAGGCAGAGGCAGATGTGGAGGTGTCCTGGCTGGAGGTCTGGACCGCAGTGGCAGCACACAACAAAGGGGAAGACTGTCCCTGTACGCCTTGGAGGTGCTTGCCTGCCCTGCCGCCAGCGTGCTATCAGAGAGGGTGTTCAGCGCAGCCGGGGGCATTATAACCGATAAGCGCAGCCGCCTGTCAACCGACAGTGCCGGCAGGCTGACGCTAATCAAAATGAACAGCAAGTGGATTGACCCGGACTTTGCTTGTACAACAGTGGAAAGCAGCCAAGAGTGAAGTGCCATCTGTATGAAGTGCCATTTCCTCCTCCTCCTCCTTAACCGCTGTAGAATTGCTGTATTAATAAAAAAAATTATGGCTCACCTCTTGGGCTTAATACAATCAATTTTTAAGAGGTCTCAGCTCTTGGGCCTCCACACAATTTTTAAGAGGTCTCAGCTCTTGGGACTCCACACAATGTTTGAGAGGTCTCAACTCTTGGGACTCCACACAATTTTTAAAAGGTCTCAGCTCTTGGGACTCCACACAATTTTTAAAAGGTCTCAGCTCTTGGGACTCCACACAATTTTTAAGAGGTCTCAGCTCTTGGGCCTCCACACAATTTTTAAGAGGTCTCAGCTCTTGGGCCTCCACACAATTTTTAAGAGGTCTCAGCTCTTGGGACTCCACACAATGTTTGAGAGGTCTCAGCTCTTGGGACTCCACACAATGTTTGAGAGGTCTCAGCTCTTGGGACTCCACACAATTTTTAAAAGGTCTCAGCTCTTGGGACTCCACACAATTTTTAAGAGGTCTCAGCTCTTGGGCCTCCACACAATTTCTAAGAGGTCTCAGCTCTTGGGCCTTAATACAATTTTCAAGAGGTCTCAGCTCTTGGGCCTCCACACAATTTTTAAGAGGTCTCAGATCTTGGGCCTCCACACAATTTTTAAGAGGTCTCAGCTCTTGGGACTCCACACAATTTTTAAGAGGTCTCAGCTCTAAGCTTCCCTTACTGCTGGGGTGACACACTGTAACAAACCTCCTCCTGTAAGCTTCCCTGACTGCTGTGGTGACACAATGTAACAAACCTCCTCCTTTAAGCTTCCCTTACTGCTGGGGTAACACACTGTAACAAACCTCCTCCTGTAAGCTTCCCTTACTGCTGGGGTGACACACTGTAACAAACCTCCTCCTGTAAGCTTCCCTGACTGCAGGGGTGACACAATGTAACAAACCTCCTCCTTTAAGCTTCCCTGACTGCTGGGGTAACACACTGTAACAAACCTCCTCCTGTAAGCTTCCCTTACTGCAGGGGTGACACAATGTAACAAACCTCCTCCTGTAAGCTTCCCTGACTGCTGGGGTGACACACTGTAACAAACCTCCTCCTGTAAGCTTCCCTTACTGCTGGGGTGACTCAATGTAACAAACCTCCTCCTGTAAGCTTCCCTTACTGCTGGGGTGACACACTGTAACAAACCTCCTCCTGTAAGCTTCCCTGACTGCTGGGGTGACACAATGTAACAAACCTCCTCCTTTAAGCTTCCCTTACTGCTGGGGTAACACACTGTAACAAACCTCCTCCTGTAAGCTTCCCTTACTGCTGGGGTGACACACTGTAACAAACCTCCTCCTGTAAGCTTCCCTTACTGCTGGGGTGACACACTGTAACAAACCTCCTCCTGTAAGCTTCCCTGACTGCTGGGGTGACACACTGTAACAAACCTCCTCCTGTAAGCTTCCCTTACTGCTGGGGTGACACACTGTAACAAACCTCCTCCTGTAAGCTTCCCTGACTGCTGGGGTGACACAATGTAACAAACCTCCTCCTGTAAGCTTCCCTGACTGCTGGGGTGACACACTGTAACAAACCTCCTCCTGTAAGCTTCCCTTACTGCTGGGGTGACACAGTGTAACAAACCTCCTCCTGTAAGCTTCCCTGACTGCTGGGGTGACACAATGTAACAAACCTCCTCCTTTAAGCTTCCCTTACTGCTGGGGTAACACACTGTAACAAACCTCCTCCTGTAAGCTTCCCTTACTGCTGGGGTGACACACTGTAACAAACCTCCTCCTGTAAGCTTCCCTGACTGCTGGGGTGACACACTGTAACAAACCTCCTCATGTAAGCTTCCCTTACTGCTGGGGTGACACACTGTAACAAACCTCCTCCTGTAAGCTTCCCTGACTGCTGGGGTGACACAATGTAACAAACCTCCTCCTGTAAGCTTCCCTGACTGCTGGGGTGACACAATGTAACAAACCTCCTCCTTTAAGCTTCCCTTACTGCTGGGGTAACACACTGTAACAAACCTCCTCCTGTAAGCTTCCCTTACTGCTGGGGTGACACACTGTAACAAACCTCCTCCTGTAAGCTTCCCTGACTGCTGGGGTGACACACTGTAACAAACCTCCTCCTGTAAGCTTCCCTGACTGCTGGGGTGACACACTGTAACAAACCTCCTCCTGTAAGCTTCCCTTACTGCTGGGGTGACACACTGTAACATACCTCCTCCTTTAAGCTTCCCTTACTGCTGGGGTGACACAATGACACAAGAGGACATGTCTGACCACATCTCACACACACACACACACACACACACAATGACAATTAGGGGTGGGGTCTATTTATTTTCCCCCTTGCCTATGCCATCTGTGGTTGTCATTAGGCAACGTGATTTTAAGGGGTGCAGAATTTTGTTCTTCTTTTTTGTACAGTTTGGCTTGGGGTCCATGGCAATTGTCTTGTCTCACTTTACGTAGAAGTTATATTGTGTTTGGAGTGTATTGTTGAGTGGCAGTGATAGTGGCGTAATAGTGCGACTTGGGCGCGTTATATGCACCCAGACATGCTTCCCCTGCTGTCCCAGTTGCATTCCAGCAGTG
The DNA here is from genome assembly GCA_027917425.1 of Gastrophryne carolinensis. NCBI lineage: Eukaryota > Metazoa > Chordata > Amphibia > Anura > Microhylidae > Gastrophryne > Gastrophryne carolinensis. Next base: position 203,325,702 of record CM051238.1, on the reverse strand, counting down.
TTGGCATCATTTTCTGATGTTTCAGGGTGGACTTGGTGACCTCCAAGTGGTCGAATTGAGATTTCCAAGTGGCGAGCATTTTTTTCCCATAGACTATAATGGGATTCGATAATCGGTCGAGTAGTCGAGTAACGCGGTCTATTCGAATCGAAATTCGAAATTTCGAATATTTCACTACTCGCTCATCTCTAGTATTTAACGATATATGCACTTTTACAAAGTATACACTTGTGTCAATGCATATTCATTAGTAAAAAATTCCAGGTCTCCAGCACCCTCTTCTGTGGCAGTCAGGCAGAGGCAAGAGACAACAATAAACTGAATCCAGATAGAGGAAAACAATGTCTCTTTGCAGTGTTGATGCGCTTTGCAATATAAAACTTTCTCCTGACTACAGGGTGCCACTAAATGAGATGTTTAAATTTAAAATATTTTTTTACATTTAAACATCTCATTTAGTGGTGCCCTTTAGTCTGGGCAACATTTTATTACGAAATGAGTCAACGCTGCAAAAGAACACCTTCGCCTTTATCTGGATTCAGTTTATTGTTGTCTCCCTCTGCCTGACAGCCGCAGGAGAGGGTGCTGGTGACTTGGAATTTTTTACTACACTATGATCCTTTTTTATTTCATTCCTTTTTCCATTTGGGAGATTTATATAAAAAGGTTAGAGAATATAACCCAATCCAATAATCAACTGAACTGGATTTATGCAACAAAGTGTGAAATCTGTATTTTTGGAATAAGGTGTGTTTTGGAGGACCATATACGTTTCTATACGCCAGAAATAGCCAGAAACATCCACCCTAGTGATGATGAGAACTAGGGATGAGCGAATCGATCCGGACGAACCCGGATTCGATCCGAATTTCAGGAAAAATTCGATTCGGATCGAATCCGAATTTCCCCGCGATTCGATCACTCGAAGTTTTCCTTTAACATCCATTCATTTACATTTACAGGCATTCTAAGATGGCGGACGGGACATGTCTGGACATGTATCCCGCGCCAGTGCAAGCTGGGGCAGTCACATGCAGCCTATCAGCAGCCAGCAAGCCCGGTGACGTCACACAGCGGTATTTAACGGCGGCCATCTTGCTTTTCCTCATTTCTCTATTGCATTCGTGACAGACAGAACGCTGTGTAGCTGAGGCAGTTAGACAGGCTGGAGACAGGGACAGACAGGGACAGGCTGGAGACAGGCTGGAGACAGGCAGGAGACAGGCAGGAGACAGACAGGAGACAGACAGAAAGCCAGGGAAAGGTAGGAAAAACGGAGCTGGCTGACAGGGAGATTTTTTTTTTTTCATCCAGCCTTTGTTAGCGTTTTCAGGCTGCTTATAGTAACTAACTGTGCATATATACTGAACTGATCTTAAGTCTGCTGTGAGGCATCCCATTCTGTGACTAAAGCAGCCTCTGTTTAAGACCATATAAGCATTTGCTCTTATCATATTTGAAATTAGCCTGATAAAGACACTTTTGCTGGGCAAAGCACTACTGGACCCTGCCAGGTGCACTCCTATTTGGGGCATCCCATTCTGTGACTAAAGCAGCCTCTGTTTAAGACCATATAAGCATTTGCTCTTATCATATTTGAAATTAGCCTGATAAAGACACTTTTGCTGGGCAAAGCACTACTGGACCCTGCCAGGTGCACTCCTATTTGGGGCATCCCATTCTGTGACTAAAGCAGCCTCTGTTTAAGACCATATAAGCATTTGCTCTTATCATATTTGAAATTAGCCTGATAAAGACACTTTTGCTGGGCAAAGCACTACTGTACCCTGCCAGGTCCATTCCTGCCCAGGGCATCCCATTCTGTGACTAAAGCAGCCTCTGTTTAAGACCATATAAGCATTTGCTCTTATCATATTTGAAATTAGCCTGATAAAGACACTTTTGCTGGGCAAAGCACTACTGTACCCTGCCAGGCCCATTCCTGCCCAGGGCATCCCATTCTGTGACTACAGCAGCCTCTGTTTAAGACCATATAAGCATTTGCTCTTATCATATTTGAAATTAGCCTGATAAAGACACTTTTGCTGGGCAAAGCACTACTGGACCCTGCCAGGTGCACTCCTATTTGGGGCATCCCATTCTGTGACTAAAGCAGCCTCTGTTTAAGACCATATAAGCATTTGCTCTTATCATATTTGAAATTAGCCTGATAAAGACACTTTTGCTGGGCAAAGCACTACTGTACCCTGCCAGGCCCATTCCTGCCCAGGGCATCCCATTCTGTGACTACAGCAGCCTCTGTTTAAGACCATATAAGCATTTGCTCTTATCATATTTGAAATTAGCCTGATAAAGACACTTTTGCTGGGCAAAGCACTACTGTACCCTGCCAGGTCCATTCCTGCCCAGGGCATCACATTCTGTGACTACAGCAGCCTCTGTTTAAGACCATATAAGCATTTGCTCTTATCATATTTGAAATTAGGCCTGATAAAGACACTTTTGCTGGGCAAAGCACTACTGGACCCTGCCAGGTGCACTCCTATTTGGGGCATCCCATTCTGTGACTAAAGCAGCCTCTGTTTAAGACCATATAAGCATTTGCTCTTATCATATTTGAAATTAGCCTGATAAAGACACTTTTGCTGGGCAAAGCACTACTGTACCCTGCCAGGTCCATTCCTGCCCAGGGCATCCCATTCTGTGACTAAAGCAGCCTCTGTTTAAGACCATATAAGCATTTGCTCTTATCATATTTGAAATTAGCCTGATAAAGACACTTTTGCTGGGCAAAGCACTACTGGACCCTGCCAGGTGCACTCCTATTTGGGGCATCCCATTCTGTGACTAAAGCAGCCTCTGTTTAAGACCATATAAGCATTTGCTCTTATCATATTTGAAATTAGCCTGATAAAGACACTTTTGCTGGGCAAAGCACTACTGTACCCTGCCAGGTCCATTCCTGCCCAGGGCATCCCATTCTGTGACTAAAGCAGCCTCTGTTTAAGACCATATAAGCATTTGCTCTTATCATATTTGAAATTAGGCCTGATAAAGACACTTTTGCTGGGCAAAGCACTACTGTACCCTGCCAGGTCCATTCCTGCCCAGGGCATCCCATTCTGTGACTAAAGCAGCCTCTGTTTAAGACCATATAAGCATTTGCTCTTATCATATTTGAAATTAGCCTGATAAAGACACTTTTGCTGGGCAAAGCACTACTGTACCCTGCCAGGTCCATTCCTGCCCAGGGCATCCCATTCTGTGACTAAAGCAGCCTCTGTTTAAGACCATATAAGCATTTGCTCTTATCATATTTGAAATTAGCCTGATAAAGACACTTTTGCTGGGCAAAGCACTACTGGACCCTGCCAGGTCCATTCCTGCCCAGGGCATCCCATTCTGTGACTAAAGCAGCCTCTGTTTAAGACCATATAAGCATTTGCTCTTATCATATTTGAAATTAGGCCTGATAAAGACACTTTTGCTGGGCAAAGCACTACTGTACCCTGCCAGGTCCATTCCTGCCCAGGGCATCCCATTCTGTGACTAAAGCAGCCTCTGTTTAAGACCATATAAGCATTTGCTCTTATCATATTTGAAATTAGCCTGATAAAGACACTTTTGCTGGGCAAAGCACTACTGTACCCTGCCAGGTCCATTCCTGCCCAGGGCATCCCATTCTGTGACTAAAGCAGCCTCTGTTTAAGACCATATAAGCATTTGCTCTTATCATATTTGAAATTAGCCTGATAAAGACACTTTTGCTGGGCAAAGCACTACTGGACCCTGCCAGGTGCACTCCTATTTGGGGCATCCCATTCTGTGACTAAAGCAGCCTCTGTTTAAGACCATATAAGCATTTGCTCTTATCATATTTGAAATTAGGCCTGATAAAGACACTTTTGCTGGGCAAAGCACTACTGTACCCTGCCAGGTCCATTCCTGCCCAGGGCATCCCATTCTGTGACTAAAGCAGCCTCTGTTTAAGACCATATAAGCATTTGCTCTTATCATATTTGAAATTAGGCCTGATAAAGACACTTTTGCTGGGCAAAGCACTACTGTACCCTGCCAGGTCCATTCCTGCCCAGGGCATCCCATTCTGTGACTAAAGCAGCCTCTGTTTAAGACCATATAAGCATTTGCTCTTATCATATTTGAAATTAGCCTGATAAAGACACTTTTGCTGGGCAAAGCACTACTGTACCCTGCCAGGTCCATTCCTGCCCAGGGCATCCCATTCTGTGACTAAAGCAGCCTCTGTTTAAGACCATATAAGCATTTGCTCTTATCATATTTGAAATTAGCCTGATAAAGACACTTTTGCTGGGCAAAGCACTACTGTACCCTGCCAGGCCCATTCCTGCCCAGGGCATCCCATTCTGTGACTACAGCAGCCTCTGTTTAAGACCATATAAGCATTTGCTCTTATCATATTTGAAATTAGCCTGATAAAGACACTTTTGCTGGGCAAAGCACTACTGTACCCTGCCAGGTCCATTCCTGCCCAGGGCATCCCATTCTGTGACTACAGCAGCCTCTGTTTAAGACCATATAAGCATTTGCTCTTATCATATTTGAAATTAGGCCTGATAAAGACACTTTTGCTGGGCAAAGCACTACTGTACCCTGCCAGGTCCATTCCTGCCCAGGGCATCCCATTCTGTGACTAAAGCAGCCTCTGTTTAAGACCATATAAGCATTTGCTCTTATCATATTTGAAATTAGCCTGATAAAGACACTTTTGCTGGGCAAAGCACTACTGTACCCTGCCAGGTCCATTCCTGCCCAGGGCATCCCATTCTGTGACTAAAGCAGCCTCTGTTTAAGACCATATAAGCATTTGCTCTTATCATATTTGAAATTAGCCTGATAAAGACACTTTTGCTGGGCAAAGCACTACTGTACCCTGCCAGGTCCATTCCTGCCCAGGGCATCCCATTCTGTGACTAAAGCAGCCTCTGTTTAAGACCATATAAGCATTTGCTCTTATCATATTTGAAATTAGGCCTGATAAAGACACTTTTGCTGGGCAAAGCACTACTGTACCCTGCCAGGTCCATTCCTGCCCAGGGCATCCCATTCTGTGACTAAAGCAGCCTCTGTTTAAGACCATATAAGCATTTGCTCTTATCATATTTGAAATTAGCCTGATAAAGACACTTTTGCTGGGCAAAGCACTACTGGACCCTGCCAGGTCCATTCCTGCCCAGGGCATCCCATTCTGTGACTACAGCAGCCTCTGTTTAAGACCATATAAGCATTTGCTCTTATCATATTTGAAATTAGCCTGATAAAGACACTTTTGCTGGGCAAAGCACTACTGGACCCTGCCAGGTGCACTCCTATTTGGGGCATCCCATTCTGTGATAAAGCAGCCTCTGTTTAAGACCATATAAGCATTTGCTCTTATCATATTTGAAATTAGGCCTGATAAAGACACTTTTGCTGGGCAAAGCACTACTGTACCCTGCCAGGTCCATTCCTGCCCAGGGCATCCCATTCTGTGACTAAAGCAGCCTCTGTTTAAGACCATATAAGCATTTGCTCTTATCATATTTGAAATTAGGCCTGATAAAGACACTTTTGCTGGGCAAAGCACTACTGGACCCTGCCAGGTCCATTCCTGCCCAGGGCATCCCATTCTGTGACTACAGCAGCCTCTGTTTAAGACCATATAAGCATTTGCTCTTATCATATTTGAAATTAGGCCTGATAAAGACACTTTTGCTGGGCAAAGCACTACTGTACCCTGCCAGGTCCATTCCTGCCCAGGGCATCCCATTCTGTGACTAAAGCAGCCTCTGTTTAAGACCATATAAGCATTTGCTCTTATCATATTTGAAATTAGGCCTGATAAAGACACTTTTGCTGGGCAAAGCACTACTGTACCCTGCCAGGTCCATTCCTGCCCAGGGCATCCCATTCTGTGACTACAGCAGCCTCTGTTTAAGACCATATAAGCATTTGCTCTTATCATATTTGAAATTAGCCTGATAAAGACACTTTTGCTGGGCAAAGCACTACTGGACCCTGCCAGGTGCACTCCTATTTGGGGCATCCCATTCTGTGACTAAAGCAGCCTCTGTTTAAGACCATATAAGCATTTGCTCTTATCATATTTGAAATTAGCCTGATAAAGACACTTTTGCTGGGCAAAGCACTACTGTACCCTGCCAGGTCCATTCCTGCCCAGGGCATCCCATTCTGTGACTAAAGCAGCCTCTGTTTAAGACCATATAAGCATTTGCTCTTATCATATTTGAAATTAGGCCTGATAAAGACACTTTTGCTGGGCAAAGCACTACTGTACCCTGCCAGGTCCATTCCTGCCCAGGGCATCCCATTCTGTGACTAAAGCAGCCTCTGTTTAAGACCATATAAGCATTTGCTCTTATCATATTTGAAATTAGCCTGATAAAGACACTTTTGCTGGGCAAAGCACTACTGTACCCTGCCAGGTCCATTCCTGCCCAGGGCATCCCATTCTGTGACTACAGCAGCCTCTGTTTAAGACCATATAAGCATTTGCTCTTATCATATTTGAAATTAGCCTGATAAAGACACTTTTGCTGGGCAAAGCACTACTGGACCCTGCCAGGTGCACTCCTATTTGGGGCATCCCATTCTGTGACTAAAGCAGCCTCTGTTTAAGACCATATAAGCATTTGCTCTTATCATATTTGAAATTAGCCTGATAAAGACACTTTTGCTGGGCAAAGCACTACTGGACCCTGCCAGGTCCATTCCTGCCCAGGGCATCCCATTCTGTGACTACAGCAGCCTCTGTTTAAGACCATATAAGCATTTGCTCTTATCATATTTGAAATTAGGCCTGATAAAGACACTTTTGCTGGGCAAAGCACTACTGTACCCTGCCAGGTCCATTCCTGCCCAGGGCATCCCATTCTGTGACTAAAGCAGCCTCTGTTTAAGACCATATAAGCATTTGCTCTTATCATATTTGAAATTAGCCTGATAAAGACACTTTTGCTGGGCAAAGCACTACTGTACCCTGCCAGGTCCATTCCTGCCCAGGGCATCCCATTCTGTGACTACAGCAGCCTCTGTTTAAGACCATATAAGCATTTCCTCTTATCATATTTGAAATTAGGCCTGATAAAGACACTTTTGCTGGGCAAAGCACTACTGTACCCTGCCAGGTCCATTCCTGCCCAGGGCATCCCATTCTGTGACTAAAGCAGCCTCTGTTTAAGACCATATAAGCATTTGCTCTTATCATATTTGAAATTAGCCTGATAAAGACACTTTTGCTGGGCAAAGCACTACTGGACCCTGCCAGGTCGATTCCTGTTGGGGCATCCCATTCTGTGACTACAGCAGCCTCTGTTTAAGACCATATAAGCATTTGCTCTTATTATATTTATATTATAAGACACTTTTGCTGGGCATAGGCTTACTGCTGCCTGCCAGGTGCACTTCTGTTGAGGCATCCCATTCTGTAACATAGCATACCCCTCTTTATTTACACTAAGCAGCTCTCTTATTTACACTAAGCAGGCCTGTTGGAGGCTGAGTGTTACTGCTCACTTTTGGTGTGCATTATATTCTGTTTCATATAGACCCACCGCTGCCCGGGGTTTTTTTTAAATATCACCTACTACCACGCCAGTTAGACTATGTCGGGCAGACAAGTGCCTGGAAGTGAAAAGAGGAGTGGCAGAGGCCAAGATTCCGCAGGCAGAGCTCGCATCAGACTGGGGGCCAGTAGCAGCAGGAGTCACGCTGAGAGACCTAATCTGCCAGTATCTGCTAGCGGTCGGGTCTCCACCAGTAACGCATCTGCCGTGGTAGATTGGCTGACGCGCTCATCAACAACATCATCACAACTTACATCTGAGACCCCCAGTCTAGGGTCGGTAGGTTCCTCTGACACAACCCTGAGTTGGCATGCCCCGAGAGCAGTCCCTGTCCTCCCATTGCCTCTGTCCTACGCCGTTCCCTCCCCCAGCGACGTATCCTATGCTTTGGGTTCAGCTCCACTCTTTAGTGAGGAGGACGATCAGATACAGGAGGACAGTCAGCAGCTACTGCCCAGCCAAGAAATGGAGGTGGCTTCTTTAGCTAGGCAGACAAATAGTGATGTGGACAGTGTCGTGGGTGCTGCGAGCGTTCCAGCTCCTGCGCCAGACACTGTTGACGAATCCACGAACATCAGTGACGTACAGCCACAACTCGGTGATGATGATGATGATGACGATGAAGCCGATCGCACTTGGGAGCCGGGTGATGAAGGGGCTTCATCGTCATCATCAGGAGAAGAGGGGCGCAGGTTGCCCCGGAGTCAGCAGCTGAGGCAGCAAGGTGGTAGCAGTCAGCATGGGGGCACAATTCCAAAGGCTGGAGCCGGCCGGGGCCGGGGCCGGGGTAGAGCACCTGCTGTGCGGCAGTCTACCTTATCGGGAGGTAGTGGAGCAGGGGTTCCTGGAGTTGGCAACAGCAGCAGTGAATCAGTGAGGCCAGGGGGTGGGAAAAGTAGCTACTCGGCAGTGTGGCAGTTTTTCCTGAGGCATCCACAGGAGGGTAACATGGCCACATGCAAGATATGTAGGCAAAAGGTGAAGCGTGGCCAGGGTCCAAATGTTGGCACCACGGCCCTGCGTCAACATATGATGCGTCACCATAAAACGACCTGGGAGAACCGAGGCTCCCAAGGGGTGGTCCAGTCTGCTTCCTCACCAAGTGAGCTCCCAATTTCTGCCAGCCAAGGCTCCAGCACCTCAGCCGAAGGCAGCTGTGCGTCATACCCATCCTCTGTCGCTCCTGCTCCTCCTCCTCCTCCTCCAAGTCATGCATCCCGCCAGCAATCCATCAGCGAAGCCATGTCCAAGAGACAGCAGTATGCGCCCACTCATCCTACGGCGCAGAAGCTGAATGTGCTCCTGTCCAAGTTGCTGGTGCTGCAGTCGCTCCCTTTTCAGGTGGTGGAATCTGCACCTTTCAGAGAACTGATGGCTTGTGCCGAGCCGAGGTGGAGAGTCCCAAGCCGTCATTTCTTTGCCAAGAAGGCAGTACCAGCGCTGCACACTTTTGTTGAACAGAAGGTGGGCCAGTCCTTGAGCCTGTCGGTGTGTAGCAAAATACATGGCAGCGCCGACATCTGGAGCTGTAACTACGGTCAGGGGCAGTACATGTCGTTTACGGCCCACTGGGTGAATGTGGTCCCTTTGCAGCAGCAACTTGGACAGGTCACGCCGCTTCGGCCTCCGCGCTCTCTGCCCATTGGGCCTGTGACACCGTGCGACTCGGCCTCCTCATCCTCCGCCATCTCCTCACCCTCCACTGTAGGCTCAAGTCTCAGTGCCCCTCCAGTCTACCATGTGTGCAGGGCACGGAGGTGTCACGCAGTGCTTCACATGGTTTGTCTTGGCGAACGGAGTCACACAGGGGAGGAACTGCTTAAATGTATTCATCAGGAAATCCAAACATGGCTTACTCCGAGAAAACTTAAAATGGGAATCATGGTTACCGACAATGGGAAGAACATTTTGTCTGCGCTGCGCCAAGGAAGCCTGACCCATGCCCCCTGCATGGCTCACGTCTTCAATCTGGTTGTCAAGCGGTTTCTGAAGTGTTCCCCCCATCTGCAAGACATCCTAACAACTTCAAGGAAACTTTGCATGCACTTCAGCCACTCCTACACCGCCAAACACACCCTTCTTGAGCTACAGCGTCAGAATGGTATCCCCCAACATAGTCTGATTTGCGATGTTTCCACCCGTTGGAATTCCACCCTTCACATGTTGGACCGATTATATGAACAGAGAAAAGCCATCACGGATTTCCTGATGATCCAAGCAGATAGGGGGACTCCCCTGTGTAACTTCAATGTCAACCAGTGGCAGCTCATACGTGACACCTGCCGTTTGCTCAGGCCCTTTGAGGATGCCACTTTATTTGTCAGTCGGCAGGATTACGGGATGAACGACGTGATTCCACTGCTTCATGTACTACAGCACATGTTGGAAACCATGGCTGGTCAGGGCACTGGAGACATGGCGTTTACATCTTACGGCCACATGAACCCCGCTGGAGCTGAACTGGAGGAGGAGGAAGAGGAGGAGGAGGAGTTGCCCAGCGAAACACAGTTTAGGCTTGGCGAAATGGCTGGTTTATCTAGTCAGCGGACAGGAGAGGAGGAGCAGGAGCAGCCAGAGGAGCTAGAGGTTTTTGAGGAAGGCGAGACAGAGGACCCGGGCACACCGTGGCAGTATGCAGTGGAGATGGAGACAGGTAGTCCATCCGAGTCACTTGCGCAAATGGCACGAAGCATGCTCACGTGCTTGCGTAGTGACCCCAGAATTGTTTCCATCTGTCGGCGGGATGACTTCTGGCTGTCCACCTTATTGGACCCTCGCTTCCGGCACAAAATGGGGGCATTTTTTAAACCCACCGAGAGGGAGGACAAACTCAACTACTACAAAGACATTCTACGTAGGCAGTTGGCCGATGCCTATCTGCGCCATGGTCCATACTCTCGCAGGTCTGACTCGAGGGGACCTCTGCGCTCACCTTCCACTGCCATGGCCGCTGGGGGGGTTGGCAGCAGCAGCAGCAGAAGCTCCATCAGCAGCAGCAGCCTCAGTCTTCAGTCGCTAATGAGTAGCTTTCTACACCCGCATAGTGAGGCTACTCATGAGCAGCAGGAAGACCTGGAGCAGGACCTGAACCAGCAGGTCATGTCATACTTTGACATGACCATGCCAACACACCTTGAGGATCCGCTGGACTTCTGGGCAGCCAAACTTGATTTGTGGCCGCAACTAGCAGAGTTTGCCCTGGAAAAGCTGTCCTGCCCGGCAAGTAGCGTGCCATCTGAGCGGGTGTTTAGTGCGGCGGGGGCCATAGTTACGGCGAGGAGAACTCGTCTGTCAACTAAAAATGTGGAGAGACTCACCTTTGTCAAAATGAATCAGGGATGGATCAGCCAGGATTTCCACCCACCAATGCCTGATGCATGCGACTAGATTCAGCATGGTGCCACGTTTTACACTTTCCAAATGGTGCAAAACATATTTATGTCTTTAGGCCATTTTTTGGGCTCCTGCTGCTGCTACTGTCAACTCCTGCCAACTCCAGGGTGTGATTCATCCAATTTTTGGGCTCCTGAAGCCAACTCCAGTGTATATTTGGGCTCCTGCTGCTGCTGCTGTCAACTCCTGCCAACTCCAGGGTGTGATTCATCCAATTTTTGGGCTCCTGAGACCAACTCCAGTGTATATTTGGGCTCCTGCTGCTGCTGCTGCCAACTTCTGCCAACTCCAGGGTGTGATTCATCCAATTTTTGGGCTCCTGAAGCCAACTCCAGTGTATATTTGGGCTCCTGCTGCTGCTGCTGCTGCCAACTTCTGCCAACTCCAGGGTGTGATTCATCCAATTTTTGGGCTCCTGAGGCCAACTCCAGTGTATATTTGGGCTCCTGCTGCTGCTGCTGCCAACTTCTGCCAACTCCAGGGTGTGATTCATCCAATTTTTGGGCTCCTGAGGCCAACTCCAGTGTATATTTGGGCTCCTGCTGCTGCTGCTGCCAACTTCTGCCAACTCCAGGGTGTGATTCATCCAATTTTTGGGCTCCTGAAGCCAACTCCAGTGTATATTTGGGCTCCTGCTGCTGCTGCTGTCAACTCCTGCCAACTCCAGGGTGTGATTCATCCAATTTTTGGGCTCCTGAGGCCAACTCCAGTGTATATTTGGGCTCCTGCTGCTGCTGCTGCCAACTTCTGCCAACTCCAGGGTGTGATTCATCCAATTTTTGGGCTACTGAAGCCAACTCCAGTGTATATTTGGGCTCCTGCTGCTGCTGCTGCTGCCAACTTCTGCCAACTCCAGGGTGTGATTCATCCAATTTTTGGGCTCCTGAGGCCAACTCCAGTGTATATTTGGGCTCCTGCTGCTGCTGCTGCCAACTTCTGCCAACTCCAGGGTGTGATTCATCCAATTTTTGGGCTCCTGAGGCCAACTCCAGTGTATATTTGGGCTCCTGCTGCTGCTGCTGCCAACTTCTGCCAACTCCAGGGTGTGATTCATCCAATTTTTGGGCTCCTGAAGCCAACTCCAGTGTATATTTGGGCTCCTGCTGCTGCTGCTGCTGCCAACTTCTGCCAACTCCAGGGTGTGATTCATCCAATTTTTGGGCTCCTGAAGCCAACTCCAGTGTATATTTGGGCTCCTGCTGCTGCTGCTGTCAACTCCTGCCAACTCCAGGGTGTGATTCATCCAATTTTTGGGCTCCTGAGGCCAACTCCAGTGTATATTTGGGCTCCTGCTGCTGCTGCTGCTGCCGCCAACTTCTGCCAACTCCAGGGTGTGATTCATCCAATTTTTGGGCTCCTGAAGCCAACTCCAGTGTATATTTGGGCTCCTGCTGCTGCTGCTGCCAACTTCTGCCAACTCCAGGGTGTGATTCATCCAATTTTTGGGCTCCTGAGGCCAACTCCAGTGTATATTTGGGCTCCTTCTGCCCCTCATAGTGATGCCACTTCAACTCTCTGCAATTGTGCCGCTCTGCGATTCTATTAGCGATGCCTCTGATCTGCATGTGATATTTCTTCAAAGTATTATTTAACTAACCCAGCACGCATCCTGTGCGTGTTACAGCAAGGCAGAATGGTTTACAACCCTATTGAGGCTCTAGGAGGCTCAGAAATAGCCGTTTTTAATAGCGATTCGTCGCGAATTTATTCGGGTCGAAACGATTTTTGTCGGAAAATTCGGCGAATCAGTCGAATCGAATTTTTCAAAAGTTCGCTCATCTCTAATGAGAACCTAAAGCTCGAAACACGTGTCCACTAGTTGGATGTGTATGGCTGTGTAAATTTAAAGCTAATCCTTGGCATTGCACCCTTAGCTTTTCTAAGGGTCTTGGATGGCACAGAGACATAAAGAGAGGATTTGCATAGCTCCGCCTGATGCAAGGATAGATGGGTAATGCTATCTGTCCTTGTATTGGGTACTGTGCAAATACTTTCCGTTCTAGAAAAGCTCCTCTATTCCTTTACCTAAGTAGACGTTTTTTTGGTCTCTTTAGCCCCCCTATATTAAGCCTGACATGGGTCTCTCCACATACTGGCTTGCATATTTATACACTATTAGCGTTTTTATACGCTATTATAATCCTTAAGTCTAGTGAGTGCTTATGATATTTGAGGTGTTGATGGCAGTACTTTCAAGCACTTGAAACATTGCTATGATGGCTTCTTATCAGTTACTTCAGTTCATGTGGAACTTACTAATTAGCTCCATGCAATTTTATTAACTACAACTGGGTATTGCTCGGAGCAAGAGGCAGAACTTGTGAGATCTGGGGTTCCTCCTTACCCTGAACCCTGCAGTTCCCCTGGTTCACCTGCTGGTTGCTCTCCCTGTATTCCTGTGTTACTCCTTGCCACCAGCAGGTGTCCCTGCTGGCCATTCCCCGGTCTGCCAGCAGGGTTATCCAGAGCCTGAGGTTGTTAGCCAGCACCTGGGCTTGAGGAGGCTGGGCCTTTATTATCTGGCCAGCCCTCAGCTCAGGTGCATGTGCATTAACAGTCATTTGGAGTTGCTGGCTAGAGGCTCTCCAAAGAACTTTTTCTGCCTTATGAACTTTCTCTTAGGAACTTTGATTATCTGCTTTATGAACTTTATCTGCTTTTGATGAACTTTAATCACCTGCTTGCTCCTAAATTCAACTCCTTGGAACCGTTGCCATTATCAACATTTTTGGACTTGTACCCCTGGTAACTTCTCTCACCCCATTCTGTTCTCCCATGTCTGTATGTTATTTTTTATGTCACCTATAATCATTAATTAAACAAGATTCCACCTTGTACATGTTTTTTTGGTAGCTCAGTCTCTATTTGTTTTCCTTCCTGGGAATCCCAATTTAGAAATTCCCTGACAGAACTAAAGCAGGATGAGAGTTTTTACACCTCCCTCGAGTGCAGGTAGAAGAGACGGATGGCTGGTAGGTTTCCCAGTTCTGCTCTAAGTTATGCCAGGACATAAAGCTTTATTACATAAAGCTGTACTGTGTTTCTACTGTTTTTTGTGAAGTGCACAGTTATGTCAGGGCAGTATCTGTGCCCAGTTCCTCACACTCGCCACCTTCAGGTTACACAAAACCAATGTCATGATCTGGGTCTAAAAACCCAAAGTCCCCTTAACTGCTAAGTGGAAGAGTTCTCACATGTTGGGGTTCTGCACTCATACAGTTGCATTGCCCAGGTGTCCTCCTCTCCATCAGCGTAGGTTTCCATAGGGCTCAGGTTTCTATGTATGTGTAACTGCTCACTGTGCTTAATTGGTGCCATCTTGTGGGCGGAACCTAACTAGAAGCTGTGCAGGAAGTTAGTAGTAGACTTCCTTCCGACCATTAGGTAGCAGAGCAAGCACCTGAGCTCTGACAATGGGGCTTCCCTGATCAGGGGCCAGCACCAGCGCATCATCCAGCCAGGTCACTGCCACCTTTAAGACGGTTTTCCTCTGTTCACTGCCCTGAGTTCAATGGTGTAGATATTGAATTCCAGGTTTTGAGTCATATTGGGCGCTCCACTTGGGTAATAGACACTTTCATTCGGGCTAGGAAGACTTCCTTATCCAAGATCTATTACCAAACTTGGTATATTTTTAGTTTTTATAAGGTTGATGTCCGAGCATCTGTTGACGCGGTGTTCAGAAGAAAGGTGCTTCAGGCAGCCATTCAGTCCTCCAAGAATTGAATTTTCTTTTGGCTCCTCGTATAGTCCTTTTGGCACCATTTGTGCATGTCAACTTTTTTTGCACTATATTTTGTGTTAATTCTCACTGGTGGGGTATCCTTCCCTGTTGGGCACTACTTTTGTACATGTCCTTGTATGGATTTTTGTACATACCTATTAAAATGAGTTCCCCTTAGTTGTCCATACAGGGACACCGAACCTGCCCAGGGTGTTGCTTCTGTGCCTTATTCCTTGCCAGTGAAACTATTGTCTTAGACCATGGTACATTTTTAGCATTGTTATTTTGATTCCTCCACAAGACCAGGTCTGGACTGGAAGCTTCCAGTGCTGTGCGTGTGACCACTCGCCTATTCAAGCAAATGGGCAGGTGGCCTTGCGCATAGCATGGCAAGCTTCCAGTCTGGCAGCACTGGGCTGTCCCGGGAAAGATGGCAGCGCATAATGCAGTCATCGAGCGGCGGTCACCATTGGAGTACTACCAAGGTAAGTGTCTCTGTTTTTCAGGACATTAGCGCTGCTGTAGTGCTTATTAGGAAGGCAGGATGTGGGGGTGCATTCAGATTCTGAATTCTGCACTTGCACTGTCATAGTGAAAAAAGTAGGGCAATGCCTACCATCTGGAATAATAACTATGAATTAGTCTAGTTATAAAGGTTCCTTTCTAGATTTCAGGAATCACATAATCACATATTTCTCTCCATTTAGGTGGTAATTGCAAAGTTTAATATTTAGTGCAAATTGCAATTATGCTGCACAGAGTTATAATTCAAGGGGGTTTCAATTGAGGCGCATAAATAGCTAAACACCATCTTATTTACCTATTTATTTTATTAACAAATCAAAACATTCCTAAAATCTTATCACGCCTTTTGTTTCTTTTATCTTCTTCAGTTATTTTTTTCTCTCTAACCCTTTTCGCTTTTGTGGTTTTGCCAATGCTTCTTGCTACAACATTGCTGCTGCAATTACAAGACTATATTAGATGTTACACCTAATATTGCATGTGACATCAGAAGGAAAGCCATGTGACATTTCTTATAATATCGCTTCTTGTTCTCAATAGTTTAAATATATTTAAAATGATGTCCTCAAGAAAATAAATTGTTGCACTTAGCAATCATAATTGTGGCTAGTTTTGCACTGAACCTTTTCTGATTATGATTAACATTTCTCTATGCATTGTTTCTCACTATATTAGTGTCCTAAGGGTGGTATATATTGTGACTTGTTTATACATTATTTTTGAGCCAGTATATGCCATTTAGTTCTGGTTGGGTGTGGGCTCCCTTCAGTTTTTATATTGTTTTGTTGGGCAAGACTCCCAAGCCGCTCTGATATCAGTTTGGTAAGAAAATCAGAATGGAGTGATCACTGCCGGCTGCATCCCTGCTCCCGCCTCTAGCTGTGAGCGTGCCCATGCTGGCCAGTCAGAAAGGTCTGGGCAGGTGTGTGCCCAGCTAGAAATATGCCGGGGAGTTGGCCGTAACACGATCTTATAGGAAAGGTGAGTGGATCGGGTAATTAGGGGGGTTTCACATAGCCGGGTATTCCAATTTGGGATACCTGCTAAAGAGGTAGACTAATCTCCCTGAGAGTCTTATTGACTTGGTGTTTTTGAAAGCTTAAAGTGTTCGTTTATTGGTACTTATTATTGTTCGGTTATTAGGTAGGTTAGCATGTTTTATACTGTCGTTATTTGTTTCTTTTTTTTGTATTTACACTTTGATCTGCACACAGTTTTATTTTGTGCTGACTGTGCAACACTTCTCTTTTTTAAATGCAATGTTAAAAGTGATTTGCAGTGTTATTATTAGGAAACACCTTTCCGAGTGTTTGAAGTGTGACGACTCTTTCAGTGGGAGTGATTTCTTTACTAAAAATCTTGTTAATCGACAATGAACTTAAAACATAGGGCCTGATTTATCAAGTACTACGAAGGGCTGCACCACATGAGCATACATGGGCGCACGCCAGCATAAGCAAAAAATATGTTTCTGTTTCAATATTTTATTAAAGAACAAAAGGAGAGCATGGCACCAAGAAAACAAAACATTTACACATTTACCATTACCAAATTGAAATGTAAATAATGAATAGAGGCATTATACATTAGTATTCCCATATTATACAAGTAACTCCAACCCAAACAAGCCGGTTGGCCTTTAAAGTGGACCAAAACCCACTCTGGAGCCTATGAGACTCCAGGGCAGGCACACTCGCTCCCCCCAGGGCATCCAGATGTGGGATGCCCCACTGTATAAAACCCCTGAGGTCACCCAAAAACTCACCTTCTCTCCCAGTCCAATGGAGCATGTGCAAACAGCAGACGCATTCCCGCTATCCTTTTAGCTTATTTGTGAATGGCTGGCACGGGCACGCTCCTTGTTAAAGGGTAGCGGGGGATGCGGCCGCCAGCGTGCTTGGATCCGCTCGTCTTAGATGAGCTCTTGGATGAAGGGGCGGGAATGGATTTGGCTGCGCATGCGCTGTAGAATCAGGGTAGGGTAAGTGAGAACGGGCAATCTGGGGGGTTTCACATAGTGGGGCATCCCCGATTGGGGTGCCCTGGTGGCAAGAACCAAAACAGAGTATAGACCCCCCCCCCGGTCTTCACCAGGTCAGAGAATGCACATTTTCTGCTCCACGCGCCAGCTTCTGGCATCTTGCTGGCTGTTGCAGGGACTCCCACTTGCCCTCCACTGACCACTACTGACTGCCAGTGACAGGACACAGAGCGGCACTGAACTGGAGGTAAGTAAAGAAAACTACTGTAACTGAAATCCCTGACAGGTTTACTTACATAGCTGGTAAAGTGCATCTATATTCAGAGGGAAATGAGGAAAAACATTCTCACGGTGCTGAATCAGCCCAAATGACAGGTTGGAGTTCTCCCCATTGCTGCACTCTCTGTACTGTGACTGAACGCATCATCACTAGGGGAGGGGCTGCTTGGACAGGAAGCAATATGGCCGACTCTATCCAGTTTGTGTTATAAATATTGGGCAAAGGCTTTAGTAAAAAAAAAGAAACACAGGCTGTTTTGGGGCACTGGGCTGGGGATAGAAGGTGACTACATATGCGTGAGTATGAGTATAGGTGCACATTAAGTAAGGACATATGTGTATGTTATGGAAAATATGTGCCAGGACCATGATAGTCCCATTTGGCTTGATTTTTGGTGTTAGTTGCAGACCTTTTGTCTGAATTCTCTTTCAATGGACAAAAGAATAAAAAAAGTTGTTTGACCTACTGGATATTTTTTTTCATTTATATAGGTAAGTATTAGATCTTTCCTTTAGAGCTTTTGTGGACTTTCTATAGATAGGGAATTTTTTGCAGTGGCAGTCTCTTCCAATAGTCCATGTTAGATCATTCTTTACCAATTTACCTTCAATTTAAAACTTAAAAGTAAATGCCATATATACAGATGTAGCAGTATTTAAAATGACGTTTATCGCAATGGTTTTGACTTATGAAGTCTCCTACCAAGAAGAAAGTACTCACCGCGTTTATTATTATTTCATTTATTTAATGCTATTTCCAGTACCAAAATATTCCACTTTTTGTTTAAATAAAAACATGTAATCAAAAAACCTTTTAAAGTGAATTGGAAATCTGTGTTGATGGCGACCTGCATGAGAGATCTCCTTTGCAATCCCCCCATGCAGGGCAGCATAAAAGATGGACAGATTGCAGGTTTGGAAGGAGATTAGTAGAGATGAGCGAACTTTTGAAAAATTCGATTCGACTGATTCGCCGAATTTTCCGACAAAAATCGTTTCGACCCGAATAAATTCGCGACGAATCGCTATTAAAAACGGCTATTTCTGAGCCTCCTAGAGCCTCAATAGGGTTGTAAACCATTCAGCCTTGCTGTAACACGCACAGGATGCGTGCTGGGTTAGTTAAATAATACTTTGAAGAAATATCACATGCAGATCAGAGGCATCGCTAATAGAATCGCAGAGCGGCACAATTGCAGAGAGTTGAAGTGGCATCACTATGAGGGGCAGAAGGAGCCCAAATATACACTGGAGTTGGCCTCAGGAGCCCAAAAATTGGATGAATCACACCCTGGAGTTGGCAGAAGTTGGCAGCAGCAGCAGCAGGAGCCCAAATATACACTGGAGTTGGCTTCAGGAGCCCAAAAATTGGATGAATCACACCCTGGAGTTGGCAGGAGTTGGCAGCAGCAGCAGCAGGAGCCCAAATATACACTGGAGTTGGCTTCAGGAGCCCAAAAATTGGATGAATCACACCCTGGAGTTGGCAGGAGTTGACAGCAGCAGCAGCAGGAGCCCAAATATACACTGGAGTTGGCTTCAGGAGCCCAAAAATTGGATGAATCACACCCTGGAGTTGGCAGGAGTTGACAGTAGCAGCAGCAGGAGCCCAAATATACACTGGAGTTGGCCTCAGGAGCCCAAAAATTGGATGAATCACACCCTGGAGTTGGCAGGAGTTGACAGCAGCAGCAGCAGGAGCCCAAATATACACTGGAGTTGGCCTCAGGAGCCCAAAAATTGGATGAATCACACCCTGGAGTTGGCAGGAGTTGACAGTAGCAGCAGCAGGAGCCCAAATATACACTGGAGTTGGCCTCAGGAGCCCAAAAATTGGATGAATCACACCCTGGAGTTGGCAGGAGTTGACAGTAGCAGCAGCAGGAGCCCAAATATACACTGGAGTTGGCCTCAGGAGCCCAAAAATTGGATGAATCACACCCTGGAGTTGGCAGGAGTTGACAGTAGCAGCAGCAGGAGCCCAAATATACACTGGAGTTGGCTTCAGGAGCCCAAAAATTGGATGAATCACACCCTGGAGTTGGCAGCAGCAGCAGCAGGAGCCCAAATATACACTGGAGTTGGCTTCAGGAGCCCAAAAATTGGATGAATCACACCCTGGAGTTGGCAGCAGCAGCAGCAGGAGCCCAAATATACACTGGAGTTGGCCTCAGGAGCCCAAAAATTGGATGAATCACACCCTGGAGTTGGCAGGAGTTGACAGTAGCAGCAGCAGGAGCCCAAATATACACTGGAGTTGGCCTCAGGAGCCCAAAAATTGGATGAATCACACCCTGGAGTTGGCAGGAGTTGACAGTAGCAGCAGCAGGAGCCCAAATATACACTGGAGTTGGCCTCAGGAGCCCAAAAATTGGATGAATCACACCCTGGAGTTGGCAGGAGTTGACAGTAGCAGCAGCAGGAGCCCAAATATACACTGGAGTTGGCTTCAGGAGCCCAAAAATTGGATGAATCACACCCTGGAGTTGGCAGCAGCAGCAGCAGGAGCCCAAATATACACTGGAGTTGGCTTCAGGAGCCCAAAAATTGGATGAATCACACCCTGGAGTTGGCAGCAGCAGCAGCAGGAGCCCAAATATACACTGGAGTTGGCCTCAGGAGCCCAAAAATTGGATGAATCACACCCTGGAGTTGGCAGGAGTTGACAGTAGCAGCAGCAGGAGCCCAAATATACACTGGAGTTGGCCTCAGGAGCCCAAAAATTGGATGAATCACACCCTGGAGTTGGCAGGAGTTGACAGTAGCAGCAGCAGGAGCCCAAATATACACTGGAGTTGGCCTCAGGAGCCCAAAAATTGGATGAATCACACCCTGGAGTTGGCAGGAGTTGACAGTAGCAGCAGCAGGAGCCCAAATATACACTGGAGTTGGCCTCAGGAGCCCAAAAATTGGATGAATCACACCCTGGAGTTGGCAGGAGTTGACAGTAGCAGCAGCAGGAGCCCAAATATACACTGGAGTTGGCCTCAGGAGCCCAAAAATTGGATGAATCACACCCTGGAGTTGGCAGGAGTTGACAGTAGCAGCAGCAGGAGCCCAAATATACACTGGAGTTGGCTTCAGGAGCCCAAAAATTGGATGAATCACACCCTGGAGTTGGCAGCAGCAGCAGCAGGAGCCCAAATATACACTGGAGTTGGCTTCAGGAGCCCAAAAATTGGATGAATCACACCCTGGAGTTGGCAGCAGCAGCAGCAGGAGCCCAAATATACACTGGAGTTGGCCTCAGGAGCCCAAAAATTGGATGAATCACACCCTGGAGTTGGCAGGAGTTGACAGTAGCAGCAGCAGGAGCCCAAATATACACTGGAGTTGGCCTCAGGAGCCCAAAAATTGGATGAATCACACCCTGGAGTTGGCAGGAGTTGACAGTAGCAGCAGCAGGAGCCCAAATATACACTGGAGTTGGCCTCAGGAGCCCAAAAATTGGATGAATCACACCCTGGAGTTGGCAGGAGTTGACAGTAGCAGCAGCAGGAGCCCAAATATACACTGGAGTTGGCTTCAGGAGCCCAAAAATTGGATGAATCACACCCTGGAGTTGGCAGCAGCAGCAGCAGGAGCCCAAATATACACTGGAGTTGGCTTCAGGAGCCCAAAAATTGGATGAATCACACCCTGGAGTTGGCAGCAGCAGCAGCAGGAGCCCAAATATACACTGGAGTTGGCCTCAGGAGCCCAAAAATTGGATGAATCACACCCTGGAGTTGGCAGGAGTTGACAGTAGCAGCAGCAGGAGCCCAAATATACACTGGAGTTGGCCTCAGGAGCCCAAAAATTGGATGAATCACACCCTGGAGTTGGCAGGAGTTGACAGTAGCAGCAGCAGGAGCCCAAATATACACTGGAGTTGGCCTCAGGAGCCCAAAAATTGGATGAATCACACCCTGGAGTTGGCAGGAGTTGACAGTAGCAGCAGCAGGAGCCCAAATATACACTGGAGTTGGCCTCAGGAGCCCAAAAATTGGATGAATCACACCCTGGAGTTGGCAGCAGCAGCAGCAGGAGCCCAAATATACACTGGAGTTGGCTTCAGGAGCCCAAAAATTGGATGAATCACACCCTGGAGTTGGCAGCAGCAGCAGCAGGAGCCCAAATATACACTGGAGTTGGCCTCAGGAGCCCAAAAATTGGATGAATCACACCCTGGAGTTGGCAGGAGTTGACAGTAGCAGCAGCAGGAGCCCAAATATACACTGGAGTTGGCTTCAGGAGCCCAAAAATTGGATGAATCACACCCTGGAGTTGGCAGAAGTTGGCAGCAGCAGCAGCAGGAGCCCAAACATTACTTTAAACAGACCCTGGGGTTGGCCTCAGGAGCCCAAAATTGGATGAATCACACCCTGTGGAGAGTCATGTGGAGAAAAAGTAGCTTAGTTAGTAATATCTACATAAAATTATGAATAAACAAATGCAAAAGTTTGCCAAAGTGAAGTTTTGTTTGAGGGTGTGTTTCCACCTTTTAATTAAATCAGAAACAAGAAGGTGTCATTGCCTCTGACTAATTAGCCCTCAAAAATTCTTGGAATTTTTAATCTGGAATCATGTCTGATCCGTCTTATCCGAAGAATATTAATAAAAAGTAAGAGTAACGTAAAGGATTTTTTATCAATACTTACTTGTGGTCCGATGCGGAGGAATGTCTGTAACTTGAGAGCAGCGCCTTAAATCTGTTTTGCACGATCCATCTTTCTTGGTCTGGCCCCGTCATCAATCTACTGGAATACATCAGGCATTGTTGGGAGGAAAGCTTGGCTGATCCATGCGCCATTCATTTCCACGCAGGGCAGTCTCTGGAAAAAAAAAGTCTGTATAAACCAGGGTCTTTTTCATATAAAAACAAATGGTTATTCTTGCTTTTCAACCATATGTTCCACAGCTTTACCAGTCATTGTGTCAGCCAATGAAGCAACTTTGTCTGGAAGTGCTGCAAAAGCAGTCCACTGCATCACAAGTGGCATCTGACACCCCCAGTCAACTGTCTGCCTGTTATGCTTTGGGTTCAGCTCCACTATCCATTGATCTGATATCCAAGATCTGATAATCATAAAATTCAGCAGCTACTGCCCAGCCAAGAAGTGGAGGAGACACTCGCCTCTTCTTCCACTATCCGGCAACTAGTGATGAGGAGAGTGTCGTGGGAGGAGGTGTTGCAAGCCGAGGTAGTGGAAGAGGGTCCCTGGAGTCTGCGGCGGTGGCGGCGGCAGCAGCAGCGAATTATTGCGGACTGTTGGTAGGAAAAATCAGCTACTCAGCGATGTGGCAGTGTTCCATGCAGCATCCTGTGGAGAAAAAGTAGGTTAGTTAGTGTATATACATAAAATTATGAATAGACAAATGCAATAGTATTGCGAAAGTGAAGTTTTGTTTGAGGGTGTGTTTCCACCTTGCAATTAAATCAGAAACAACTAGCTATCATTTGCCTCTGAATAATTAGCCCTCAAAAATTCTTGGAATTTTTAATCTTGATGTCTGAGGGATTTCTCCTCTCAGACAGCGTCACCATAAGTCCAGCCTGCTGCATTACCCAGTGGTGGACCTTTCAGAGAACTGATGGCTTGTGCCGAGCCGAGGTGGAGAGTCACATGGCATGGTTGTTGAACAGAAGGTGGGCCAGTCCTTTAGCCTGTCAGTGTGTACCAAAGTGCACAGTGTTGTCTACGCCTGGAGCTGTAACTATAGACTCATGGTGGACAATATATATCCTTTTAGGCCCCCTTGGTGATTGTGGTTTCACGCTGTTCTTCACATGGTTTTCCTTGACCATCAGAGTCACACATGGGAGGAACTACTAAAAATGAGAACTCAATCCATGAAAGCATTGCTTAATCCACGAAAACTGCAAATTTGGACCCATGGTGACTGACACTTGGAAGAACATCTTGTTTGCGCTGCGACAAGGAAGCCAGAGTCATGCGTCCTGACATGGCACACGTGTTCAGTCTAGTTTTGAAGTCTTGCCCCCATCTGAAAGACATCCGAACAACAGGAAAGAAAGTTAGCATGCACTTCTGGCACTCCTACACCACCAAGCACAACCTTATTGAGCCTCAGCGTCACAAAGGTGTACCCCACCATAGTCTGATTTGCGATGTTTCCACCCGTTGGAATTCCACCCTCCATATGCAGGATCCACTATAGCAGTGGTCCCCAACCCTGTCCTCAAGGCCCACCAACAGGCCAGGCTTTGCAGATCTCCACAAAGATGCTCAGGTGGAGTAATTAGTGCAGCTGCAGAGCAATAGAGCTGGCTATTTGGAGATCCAAAAAACATGACATGTTGGTGGGCCTTGAGGACAGGGTTGAGGACCACTGCACTATAGGAACAGAGAAAAGCCATCACGGATTTCTGGATGATCCAAACGGATAGGGGGACACCCCTGTGTAAATTCAATGTAAACCATTGGCAGCTCATACGTGACACCGACCGTTTGTTTAGGCCCTTTGAGGAAGCTACATTATTAGTCAGTTGCCAGGACTATGAGATGAACGATGAGATTCCACTGCTTCATGTACTACAACACATGTTGGAAAGCATGGCTGGTCAGGGCACTGGAGACATGGCACATACATTTCACAGCCACATGAAGCCTGTGGGGGCTGAAGTGGAGGAGGAGGAGGGGGTGGGGCACAGCAAACCACAGTTTAGGTTTCACAAAATGACCATTTTATCTAGTCATCTGACAGGAGAGGAGGTGCAGCCACAGGAGCTAGAGGGTTGTGAGTAAGGCGAGACAGAGGACCCAGACACACCATGGCAGTTTACAGTGGAGATGGAGACAGGTAGTCCCTCCGAGTCACTTGCACAAATGGCACGATGCATGCTCACATGCATGCGTACTAGTGAGCGCAGAATTGTCTCCATTTGTCAGCGGGAAGACTTCTGGCTCTCCAACTTATTGGACCCTCGCTTCCGGCACAAAATGGGGGCATTTTTTACGCCCACTGAGAGGGAGGAAAAACTGACCTACTACAGAGACATCCCACGTAGTCAGTTGGGCGATGTCTATTTGCGCCATGGCCCATACTCCCGCAGGTCTGACTCTAGGGGAACTTTGCGATCACCTTCCACTGCCATGGCTGCTGGGGGGGTGGAAGGAGCAGCAGCAGCTCCATCAGCAGCAACCTCAGTCTTCAGTCGCTAGTGAGTAGCTTTCTACACCCGCATAGTGAGTCTACTCATGAGAAGCAGGAAGACCTGGAGCTGGACCTCAAACAGCAGGTCATGTCATACCTTGACATGACCATGCCAACACACCTTCAAGATCCACTGGATTTGCTGGGAAGCCAAACTTGACTTGTGCCCGCAACTAGCAGAGTTTGCCCTGGAAAAGCTGTACTGGCCGGACAGTAGTTGATTTAGATGGCAACTGGGCTGCTCTATATAACGAAGCAAAATGGCAAATTTACCTCACTATATAAGCTATTGCCCCTCAGATTTACACAGGGGCTGCTCTATATTATGCTGCAAAATGGCAAATTAACCTCACAATATAAGCCATTGCAGCTCTATATAAATAAAAATAAATAAATAAAAAAAGGGCCTGTAGAAGCTTATTTAGTATAACAGATAGGGTGACATGTGCTGGTTTGGGATGCCCATATGGGCTAGTGTTTTGGCAGCAGTACAAAAACCAATGCAAAATGCAATAGCTTAATAAAGCTGATGCTGATCAACGCTTATTTAGTATAACAGATGGGGTGCAACATGCAGGTTTGGGATGCCCTGCGGCCTGGTGTATTTAAAGCAGACCAAAACCAATTCAAAATGCAATAACTTAATAAAGCTGAGGCTGTAGATGCTTATTTAGTATAAACAGGTAGGGTGCAAGGTGCAGCTTTGGGGTGCCCTGCGGCCTGGTTAAATGAAAGCAGTCAAAAAGGAAGTGCAAACTGAAGTAGCTTAATGAAGCTGATGCTGATCAACGCTTATGTTGTATACCAGATAGGGTGCAAGGTGCAGCTTTGGGGTGCCCTGCGGCCTGGTTTATTAAAATCAGTCAAAAACAAGTGCAAACTGAAGTAGCCTGATCAACGCTTATGTTGTATAACAGATAGGTTTAAAATAGCATGTGCCTTGGGATGCCCGTGTGGCCTGTTATATTTCAAGCTGAACAAAAAGTAACAATAATCCAAGTATGAGACATCATTTTGACCTTCTTCACAGCGCCATACTTTGAAAAAAAAAAATTAATTTCATGCCGATCAATCCAAAGGTCAATGCCCCTAACAAAAATAGTGTTCGGCATAAGTTTTCCTTCTGGAAGGACGTAACCTTTAGTTTACATGGTTGGGGTAGGTTATCTTACAAATTGGGATACCCCAGGCAGCAGTGTCATTGAAAGAGACAGATTGTAATGCAGGCCATACGCAAGCAGAGAAACTCAGGCTGCAACAGGCCTATTTAGTTTACATGGTTGGGGTAGGTTATCTTACAAATTGGGATACCCCACTGTATATGAAACCGAATATAAATGCACACCCAAAAGTGGACACTCAGCCTCCAAGAGGCCTGCTTAGTTTAAATAAGAGAGCTGCTTAGTATGGTAGGTAGGTTATGTTATGTTACAGAATGGGATGCCCCAAGCAGACTTGAGATCAGTATATATGCACA
The DNA here is from genome assembly GCA_027917425.1 of Gastrophryne carolinensis. Taxonomy (NCBI): domain Eukaryota; kingdom Metazoa; phylum Chordata; class Amphibia; order Anura; family Microhylidae; genus Gastrophryne; species Gastrophryne carolinensis. The sequence goes on along the minus strand of CM051238.1, from coordinate 203,299,600 downwards.
CAGCAGCAGTGTGTTAGCAGGCTCATACAGGCCAAATTTCTTTAAATAAATGTGCAGCTTACAGTAAATGCAGAGGCTAATGGTATGTTACAGAATGGGATGCCCCAAAGCTGACTTGAGATCAGTATATATGCACACAGCAGCAGTGTGTTAGCAGGCTCATACAGGCCAAATTTCTTTAAATAACTGTGCAGCTTACAGTTAATGCAGAGGCTAATGGTATGTTACAGAATGGGATGCCCCAAGCAGACTTGAGATCAGTATATATGCACACAGCAGCAGTGTGTTAGCAGGCTCATACAGGCCAAATTTCTTTAAATAAATGTGCAGCTTACAGTAAATGCAAAGGCTAATGGTATGTTACAGAATGGGATGCCCCAAAGCTGACTTGAGATCAGTATATATGCACACAGCAGCAGTGTGTTAGCAGGCTCATACAGGCCAAATTTCTTTAAATAAATGTGCAGCTTACAGTAAATGCAGAGGCTAATGGTATGTTACAGAATGGGATGCCCCAAAGCTGACTTGAGATCAGTATATATGCACACAGCAGCAGTGTGTTAGCAGGCTCATACAGGCCAAATTTCTTTAAATAAATGTGCAGCTTACAGTAAATGCAGAGGCTAATGGTATGTTACAGAATGGGATGCCCCAGAGCTGACTTGAGATCAGTATATGTGCACACAGCAGCAGTGTGTTAGCAGGCTCATACAGGCCAAATTTCTTTAAATAACTGTGCAGCTTACAGTTAATGCAGAGGCTAATGGTATGTTACAGAATGGGATGCCCCAAGCAGACTTGAGATCAGTATATATGCACACAGCAGCAGTGTGTTAGCAGGCTCATACAGGCCAAATTTCTTTAAATAAATGTGCAGCTTACAGTAAATGCAGAGGCTAATGGTATGTTACAGAATGGGATGCCCCAGAGCTGACTTGAGATCAGTATATATGCACACAGCAGCAGTGTGTTAGCAGGCTCATACAGGCCAAATTTCTTTAAATAACTGTGCAGCTTACAGTTAATGCAGAGGCTAATGGTATGTTACAGAATGGGATGCACCAAAGCTGACTTGAGATCAGTATATATGCACACAGCAGCAGTGTGTTAGCAGGCTCATACAGGCCAAATTTCTTTAAATAAATGTGCAGCTTACAGTAAATGCAGAGGCTAATGGTATGTTACAGAATGGGATGCCCCAGAGCTGACTTGAGATCAGTATATATGCACACAGCAGCAGTGTGTTAGCAGGCTCATACAGGCCAAATTTCTTTAAATAACTGTGCAGCTTACAGTTAATGCAGAGGCTAATGGTATGTTACAGAATGGGATGCCCCAAAGCTGACTTGAGATCAGTATATATGCACACAGCAGCAGTGTGTTAGCAGGCTCATACAGGCCAAATTTCTTTAAATAAATGTGCAGCTTACAGTAAATGCAGAGGCTAATGGTATGTTACAGAATGGGATGCCCCAAAGCTGACTTGAGATCAGTATATATGCACACAGCAGCAGTGTGTTAGCAGGCTCATACAGGCCAAATTTCTTTAAATAAATGTGCAGCTTACAGTAAATGCAGAGGCTAATGGTATGTTACAGAATGGGATGCCCCAGAGCTGACTTGAGATCAGTATATATGCACACAGCAGCAGTGTGTTAGCAGGCTCATACAGGCCAAATTTCTTTAAATAACTGTGCAGCTTACAGTTAATGCAGAGGCTAATGGTATGTTACAGAATGGGATGCCCCAAGCAGACTTGAGATCAGTATATATGCACACAGCAGCAGTGTGTTAGCAGGCTCATACAGGCCAAATTTCTTTAAATAACTGTGCAGCTTACAGTTAATGCAGAGGCTAATGGTATGTTACAGAATGGGATGCCCCAAGCAGACTTGAGATCAGTATATATGCACACAGCAGCAGTGTGTTAGCAGGCTCATACAGGCCAAATTTCTTTAAATAACTGTGCAGCTTACAGTTAATGCAGAGGCTAATGGTATGTTACAGAATGGGATGCCCCAAAGCTGACTTGAGATCAGTATATATGCACACAGCAGCAGTGTGTTAGCAGGCTCATACAGGCCAAATTTCTTTAAATAAATGTGCAGCTTACAGTAAATGCAGAGGCTAATGGTATGTTACAGAATGGGATGCCCCAGAGCTGACTTGAGATCAGTATATATGCACACAGCAGCAGTGTGTTAGCAGGCTCATACAGGCCAAATTTCTTTAAATAACTGTGCAGCTTACAGTTAATGCAGAGGCTAATGGTATGTTACAGAATGGGATGCCCCAAGCAGACTTGAGATCAGTATATATGCACACAGCAGCAGTGTGTTAGCAGGCTCATACAGGCCAAATTTCTTTAAATAACTGTGCAGCTTACAGTTAATGCAGAGGCTAATGGTATGTTACAGAATGGGATGCCCCAAGCAGACTTGAGATCAGTATATATGCACACAGCAGCAGTGTGTTAGCAGGCTCATACAGGCCAAATTTCTTTAAATAAATGTGCAGCTTACAGTAAATGCAAAGGCTAATGGTATGTTACAGAATGGGATGCCCCAAAGCTGACTTGAGATCAGTATATATGCACACAGCAGCAGTGTGTTAGCAGGCTCATACAGGCCAAATTTCTTTAAATAACTGTGCAGCTTACAGTAAATGCAGAGGCTAATGGTATGTTACAGAATGGGATGTCCCAAAAACCAGAGAGCACCTGGCAGGCAGCAGTAAGACTATGCACAGCAAAAGTGTCTTTATCATGCCTAATTTCAATTAGAATAGGTGCAAATGGTTAGGTTCTTAAATAGAGGCTGGTGTAGTCACAGAATGGGATGCCCTAAAAACCAGCAGTAAGTACACCTGGCAGGGACAAGTAGTGCTATGCCCAGCAAAAGTGTCTTTATCAGGCTAATTTCAAATATGATAAGAGCAAATGCTTATATGGTCTTAAACAGAGGCTGCTTTAGTCACAGAATGGGATGCCCCGGGCAGGAATCGAGCTGCCAGGGTACAGTAGTGCTTTGGCCAGCAAAAGTGTCTTTATCAGGCCTAATTTCAAATATGATTAGAGCAAATGCTTATATGGTCTTAAACAGAGGCTGCTTTAGTCACAGAATGGGATGCCCCGGGCAGGAATCGAGCTGCCAGGGTACAGTAGTGCTTTGGCCAGCAAAAGTGTCTTTATCAGGCCTAATTTCAAATATGATTAGAGCAAATGCTTATATGGTCTTAAACAGAGGCTGCTTTAGTCACAGAATGGGATGCCCCGGGCAGGAATCGAGCTGCCAGGGTACAGTAGTGCTTTGGCCAGCAAAAGTGTCTTTATCAGGCCTAATTTCAAATATGATTAGAGCAAATGCTTATATGGTCTTAAACAGAGGCTGCTTTAGTCACAGAATGGGATGCCCCGGGCAGGAATCGAGCTGCCAGGGTACAGTAGTGCTTTGGCCAGCAAAAGTGTCTTTATCAGGCCTAATTTCAAATATGATTAGAGCAAATGCTTATATGGTCTTAAACAGAGGCTGCTTTAGTCACAGAATGGGATGCCCCGGGCAGGAATCGAGCTGCCAGGGTACAGTAGTGCTTTGGCCAGCAAAAGTGTCTTTATCAGGCCTAATTTCAAATATGATTAGAGCAAATGCTTATATGGTCTTAAACAGAGGCTGCTTTAGTCACAGAATGGGATGCCCCGGGCAGGAATCGAGCTGCCAGGGTACAGTAGTGCTTTGGCCAGCAAAAGTGTCTTTATCAGGCCTAATTTCAAATATGATTAGAGCAAATGCTTATATGGTCTTAAACAGAGGCTGCTTTAGTCACAGAATGGGATGCCCCGGGCAGGAATCGAGCTGCCAGGGTACAGTAGTGCTTTGGCCAGCAAAAGTGTCTTTATCAGGCCTAATTTCAAATATGATTAGAGCAAATGCTTATATGGTCTTAAACAGAGGCTGCTTTAGTCACAGAATGGGATGCCCCGGGCAGGAATCGAGCTGCCAGGGTACAGTAGTGCTTTGGCCAGCAAAAGTGTCTTTATCAGGCCTAATTTCAAATATGATTAGAGCAAATGCTTATATGGTCTTAAACAGAGGCTGCTTTAGTCACAGAATGGGATGCCCCGGGCAGGAATCGAGCTGCCAGGGTACAGTAGTGCTTTGGCCAGCAAAAGTGTCTTTATCAGGCCTAATTTCAAATATGATTAGAGCAAATGCTTATATGGTCTTAAACAGAGGCTGCTTTAGTCACAGAATGGGATGCCCCGGGCAGGAATCGAGCTGCCAGGGTACAGTAGTGCTTTGGCCAGCAAAAGTGTCTTTATCAGGCCTAATTTCAAATATGATTAGAGCAAATGCTTATATGGTCTTAAACAGAGGCTGCTTTAGTCACAGAATGGGATGCCCCGGGCAGGAATCGAGCTGCCAGGGTACAGTAGTGCTTTGGCCAGCAAAAGTGTCTTTATCAGGCCTAATTTCAAATATGATTAGAGCAAATGCTTATATGGTCTTAAACAGAGGCTGCTTTAGTCACAGAATGGGATGCCCCGGGCAGGAATCGAGCTGCCAGGGTACAGTAGTGCTTTGGCCAGCAAAAGTGTCTTTATCAGGCCTAATTTCAAATATGATTAGAGCAAATGCTTATATGGTCTTAAACAGAGGCTGCTTTAGTCACAGAATGGGATGCCCCGGGCAGGAATCGAGCTGCCAGGGTACAGTAGTGCTTTGGCCAGCAAAAGTGTCTTTATCAGGCCTAATTTCAAATATGATTAGAGCAAATGCTTATATGGTCTTAAACAGAGGCTGCTTTAGTCACAGAATGGGATGCCCCGGGCAGGAATCGAGCTGCCAGGGTACAGTAGTGCTTTGGCCAGCAAAAGTGTCTTTATCAGGCCTAATTTCAAATATGATTAGAGCAAATGCTTATATGGTCTTAAACAGAGGCTGCTTTAGTCACAGAATGGGATGCCCCGGGCAGGAATCGAGCTGCCAGGGTACAGTAGTGCTTTGGCCAGCAAAAGTGTCTTTATCAGGCCTAATTTCAAATATGATTAGAGCAAATGCTTATATGGTCTTAAACAGAGGCTGCTTTAGTCACAGAATGGGATGCCCCGGGCAGGAATCGAGCTGCCAGGGTACAGTAGTGCTTTGGCCAGCAAAAGTGTCTTTATCAGGCCTAATTTCAAATATGATTAGAGCAAATGCTTATATGGTCTTAAACAGAGGCTGCTTTAGTCACAGAATGGGATGCCCCGGGCAGGAATCGAGCTGCCAGGGTACAGTAGTGCTTTGGCCAGCAAAAGTGTCTTTATCAGGCCTAATTTCAAATATGATTAGAGCAAATGCTTATATGGTCTTAAACAGAGGCTGCTTTAGTCACAGAATGGGATGCCTCACAGCAGACTTAAGATCAGTTCAGTATATATGCACAGTTAGTTACTATAAGCAGCCTGAAAACGCTAACAAAGGCTGGATGAAAAAAAAAAAATCTCCCTGTCAGCCAGCTCCGTTTTTCCTACCTTTCCCTGGCTTTCTGTCTGTCTCCTGTCTGTCTCCTGCCTGTCTCCTGCCTGTCTCCAGCCTGTCCCTGTCTGTCCCTGTCTCCAGCCTGTCTCCAGCCTGTCTAACTGCCTCAGCTACACAGCGTTCTGTCTGTCTGTCACGAATGCAATAGAGAAATGAGGAAAAGCAAGATGGCCGCCGTTAAATACCGCTGTGTGACGTCACCGGGCTTGCTGGCTGCTGATAGGCTGCATGTGACTGCCCCAGCTTGCACTGGCGCGGGATACATGTCCAGACATGTCCCGCCCGCCATCTTAGAATGCCTGTAATGTAAATGAATGGATGTTAAAGGAAAACTTCGAGTGATCGAATCGCGGGGAAATTCGGATTCGATCCGAATCGAATTTTTCCTGAAATTCGGATCGAATCCGGGTTCGTCCGGATCGATTCGCTCATCCCTAGAGATTAGTATTTGCAGACCCTCCTTTTTTCTTTTCCATCAGGCTTGTTTTTAAACACTGTTTTATTCTGTTAACAACAAAATATTTAACTTGTATACTGAAGAAAATCTTTAACACATTCTGTGATCTGTTTATTGAACAGCTGCATCTGTATTCTTTAAATAGTTCATTTATATTCCTTACTAAGTAACAGAACATATGTCTGGTATTTATTTGGCAGTTCTAGGAAATATTTTGCTCATTATTTTAGGTATGTTAATTTGTTTCTAAGCACATTGTTGCCAGGGGTTTATTTCCTGCATGCAATACCATTAATGCAGTATTTTATTAGATGGAGGCTTCTAATTCCTTAATATAACACATTTAAAAGTATGCATTTTTGCCCTGTTTTTATGACTGGATGTCTTCTTCTGAATTTGTGCACCATATGCTAATTTGTTAAAGACTATCATGTTTTCTGCGAGCAGTCATAAAATAGAGCTGTGAAAAGAATATGGGTGAGCAGGTGCTCCTGTTGGATGTGTATAGTTTCCATCCAGGAGGCAAATTACTACCACTGTTCTTTAAAATTAAAACCGCTTTTATAAGGCTCATTTTCATTTTAATATAACTCCTTTCTCATTGCGTTCAGCACTTCTTTGTCATAACTTACAAAGAAATTCTGCAAAATACTGTGAAGGTGTTGTTGAACCATTGTTGTAGAATGCCCCCCCCCCCCCCCCCCCTCGAGGTAATCTCTTGCCTTAGCTTCTCCCTGCTCATATCATTTTCCTGTTTAAAACAAGAAAAGGAAAAGAAAAACATAAGATATGTTTTGTTGAATAAATCATGATAAAATGTTTATTAGGGTGCGAGCAACCTAGCATTGCATACTTTACAGGGTTGTAATGTTTTCTTGTCCATCTTAACTAGGCTGAGGTCAAAACAACACAGGATCTTTTTTTTCATTTTGAAGTCTCCGCTTACTCAATTAGGATAGAAAAACATTAAACTTCACAAAGCAGTCTTTAATCTGGGCTTTGCACCACTAGAGCATACTAAATATATAAGAAGTATTCATCCAGTAACAACCCTGGCCAGGGAAACCCTGCTTTCATTCCTGATGATAGTCTCTGAGTTATTAAAATACTTGCTTTCTAGTAAACATTAAAGCAGCAGTATATGGACATACATGCATAGATCACATAGATGGAGGTCCTGATAAAGACCTGATAAGAGAATATGGAGTTTGGCATACAGATTTTGAAATTAAAAACAGAACTATAGAACACATGCTCTGTAAATTTGGTTCTTGCAAAAAATATAAAAATGACCAACACAACCAAAATGCAATTAAGTAATTGGTTAATTTGTTAACACAAGTCCAGGAGCATGTCTACACCTTCATATTTTAGACTAAGGTTGCTTTTAAGCTGTTTATCTAGGACATTTGTGCTCAACCTTTTGATGAGCAAGGGCCTCTTAAATGATTTGGAACCTTGTCGTGGGCCAAAAGGAAAAGATTCAGAATTGTTTTCATTTACACCCCTGATTGAACTTGATGGACATATGTCTTATTTCAACTGTATTGACTATGTAACTATAAATAGCATTAACAAGATGTATTTATAGCTCTCCCCCACCAGTCCCACATCTTAACCATGTCTCCTCTATTTGCCCATTCACACTTCCAATATCACTCTATCACTGTGCAATTGCCCATTCTTGCTGTACCCCTATTTAACTACCTTTACATGTCCCTTCTATTTACCCCTCCTACTTTTTCTATAGCAGGTCAGGGGCCACATCAGATGGCTCTGAGGGGCACAGATTGAACATGTATGTTCTAGGACCTGAACAACTCTGTGCTATTGTGATGTAATGTTGGATGAACACCAACTACAAAGTTCGGGTTCCCAAACATGGACTTCAGGCAGAAGTTTGTGTTCGGGTTCAGGGTGTGTTTTCCGAACAATTAAGCTGGTTGATGGTCTGCTATGTTCTATGCATGGTGCCTAAATGCACCATCAAAATGTTTGGCTGTCCAAGTTTGGTTGTGTTTCGTCGGTATGAGCATAAAAATACAAAATACAAGATTTTTACTTTTTGGGTTTGTAAAGATCTTTATCAGCCTAGTGAATATATTTTTCGTTGTCCTCAATATTCTCAGGGTTCTTCTCCTTTCCCCTAATAAAATGATGTACTGCAAATGTATTTACAATTGATAAAGATACACATATACACTTTAAATGTTACTATTTCTATTTCTATGGCTTTGGTATATAGAATGAAGACTGGGCAATAATAAAGATAGATGTAAGAGTCAGGATCAAATCTTATTAGGTGTGTTGCTACTGACAAATGATACATCTGACTTTATGATTCTTAAATAAAGTAACAGCGTCAGCAAAATTGCATTATGGAGTTATATTGTCTGATCAATAATCTGTTGACAGTTCATCAAGTCAGCAGTGCAGTAAGTCGCCACAACATTTATATATACTGACATATTCTGCTTGTTAAAGGAATGCACTTTGATAAATCAGTAACCAATGACTATAACTCGACAGCTTGGAAATTATGGTTATTGAGTGCTTGCTCATATGTGCTGCAAATTGGCATCGTTTGACAGGCAATACCTAACGTGCTCATTATGTCTGTTAGCCTGGGTGAAAAAGTAAACATATATATACTGTAGCTTTGCAATGCATTGGTTGTAAATATACAAAAAAGACCATGGACATCTGTTATTGTCTTTGTTACTTCTTGGGAGTCTAGAATGTTGGAAATGGTCTAGTCTAGTCTAATGGATTTGTATCCACTTGAGAACCATCACAGCTAAACGTCTAAAAGTGCTATACATCAGTCTTGAATGAAACAACTCTGTTAGAGACAAGCTGATCTTAACAACTTATTCACCCTCTACTTTACTAATATGTAGGTGGCAGTACATTTTTTCTTTATCCCAAAATTGAACTGCAGAATGGAAACACAACATCACTTTAGGTAAAACAATGCTATCACCCCCATCACACAGTCTGCTATCACCCCCATAGCAGACTGTGTGGCAGAACAACTCCATCATCCCCATAGCAGGCTGTGTGACAGAATCCCACCTATTATCCTCATAGCAGGCTGTATGGCAGAGCAACCCCAAGTATGGAAACACCTCCTATTCCCTACTCAGACATCCTGCTTGGCTGCCTCTCTCTGCAGCTATGAAACCCTGCCCTCCTCCCTCCTCTCTGGACATACTATGTGATGGCAGGCTGGAGACGTTCTTAGCCTGCAGCATCTCTGGCCCCCTTTTCTGATCATACTATGTGCTGGCAGTAATAACTAGAGGCACCACAATGCACTTATTTTCTTACTATGAAATAAGTAAAGCACCTCACTGAAGTCATGTTCCAAGGGGGTTGTATTGAAAAGTACTTTACATTTTCATCATTTTCAATATTTTTGTTTTCATAATCAAATGATAACTTATTGACAACAGTAAGATTCCTTTTTGTGTGAGATGTAAGATTTGTGAAGACATACCTGGACACACCTACAATTTTTTTTTTCTTTTTGTATAACCGATTTCAATTAAATATATTTTAATAACAGAACAGGGAGTAAAGTACAAACAATAAACTAAAAGTGTACAGAATGGGTCCAGCATACACAAAGAAATGACACATAAAATATATAGAGAAGCAAACAAGTCTTTCAAGTGTCCCTGCACCAGAACCATAGATCACTCTTTCTGAATATGTGGCACATGTACCCTAGGGAGTAAGCAGCAATTTTCAACAGGGGGGTTATTATGGATCTGGTATTTTTTTTTAACAGTAAAACCTTATTCTTTCTTGGTTTAAATATTGGTCAGTGACCTACTTATTTTGGAAATATGTAACTTCATATCTTATATAACTTAAATGGGTTTATACATCATATATTCAAATATATATATATATATATACAAGATGAGAAAAGCAAGTAAAACTATGTGAAACAGAAAAAAACTATAAACTAAAACATACAGATAATGCACAGCCTGGATGAACGTGTAATTGCTGGTGACAACTGAAGAATAAAATGCATAGAAGGGTGATGGCATAAGGAGACCATATGGTCCATCTAGTCTGCCCTTATGTGTATACTGTATGTACTATTTATCTTAGGATAGATGTGTGCTTATCCCAGGTATGTTTAAATTCACTTACTGTCGATTTTTCAACTACCTCTGCTGGAAGTTTGTTCTAAGCATCTACAGCTCTTTCTGTAAAATAATATTTTCTAACTTTAATCCTGATCTTTCCTACGACTAGGTTACATAGGAGAAGGCTTGGTAGTAAACATGACATAGGAGAATGCTTGGTAGGAAATGTGACATAGGAGAAGGCTTGGTAGGAAATGTGAGATAGGAGAAGGCTTGGTAGGAAATTTGACATAGGAGAAGGCTTGGTAGGAAATTTGACATAGGAGAAGGCTTGGTAGGAAATGTGACATAGGAGAAGGCTTGGTAGGAAATGTGACATAGGAGAAGGCTTGGTAGGAAAGGTGACATAGGAGACGGCTTGGTAGGAAACATGACATAGGAGAATGTTTGCTAGGAAATGTGACATAGGAAAAGGCTTGGTAGGAAATGTGACATAGGAAAAGGCTTGGTAGGATATGTGACATAGTAGAAGGCTCGGTAGGAAACATGGCATAGGAGATGGCTTGGTAGGAAACATGACATAGGAGAAGGCTTGGTAGGAAATGTGACATAGGAGAAGGCTTGGTAGGAAACTTGACAAAGGAGAAGGCTTGATAGGAAATGTGGCATAGGAGAAGGCTTGGTAGGAAACGTGACATAGGAGAAGGCTTGGTAGGAAATGTGACATAGGAGAAGGCTTGGTAGGAAATGTGACATAGGAGAAGGCTTGGTAGGAAATGTGACATAGGAGAAGGCTTGGTAGGAAATGTGACATAGGAGAAGGCTTGGTAGGAAATGTGACATAGGAGAAGGCTTGGTAAGAAACATGACATAGGAGAAGGCTTGGTAGGAAATGTGACATAGGAGAGGGCTTGGTAGGAAACTTGACATAGGACAAGGCTTGGTAGGAAACATGACATAGGAGAATGCTTGGTAGTAAATGTGACATAGGAGAAGGCTTGGTAGGAAACGTGACATAGGAGAAGGCTTGGTAGGAAACTTGACATAGGAGAAGGCTTGGTAAGAAACATGACATAGGAGAAGGCTTGGTAGGAAATGTGACATAGGAGAAGGCTTGGTAGGAAACTTGACATAGGAGAAGGCTTGGTAGGAAACATGACATAGGAGAATGCTTGGTAGTAAATGTGACATAGGAGAAGGCTTGGTAGGAAACTTGACATAGGAGAAGGCTTGGTAAGAAACATGACATGGGAGAAGGCTTGGTAGGAAATGTGACATAGGAGAAGGCTTGGTAGGAAACTTGACATAGGAGAATGTTTGCTAGGAAATGTGACATAGGAAAAGGCTTGGTAGGAAATGTGACATAGGAAAAGGCTTGGTAGGAAATGTGACATAGTAGAAGGCTTGGTAGGAAACATGGCATAGGAGAAGGCTTGGTAGGAAACATGACATAGGAGAAGGCTTGGTAGGAAATGTGACATAGGAGAAGGCTTGGTAGGAAACTTGACAAAGGAGAAGGCTTGATAGGAAATGTGGCATAGGAGAAGGCTTGGTAGGAAACGTGACATAGGAGAAGGCTTGGTAGGAAATGTGACATAGGAGAAGGCTTGGTAGGAAATGTGACATAGGAGAAGGCTTGGTAGGAAATGTGACATAGGAGAAGGCTTGGGAGGAAATGTGACATAGGAGAAGGCTTGGTAGGAAATGTGACATAGGAGAAGGCTTGGTAGGAAATGTGACATAGGAGAAGGCTTGGTAAGAAACATGACATAGGAGAATGTTTGCTAGGAAATGTGACATAGGAAAAGGCTTGGTAGGAAATGTGACATAGGAAAAGGCTTGGTAGGAAATGTGACATAGTAGAAGGCTTGGTAGGAAACATGGCATAGGAGAAGGCTTGGTAGGAAACATGACATAGGAGAAGGCTTGGTAGGAAATGTGACATAGGAGAAGGCTTGGTAGGAAACTTGACAAAGGAGAAGGCTTGATAAGAAATGTGGCATAGGAGAAGGCTTGGTAGGAAACGTGACATAGGAGAAGGCTTGGTAGGAAATGTGACATAGGAGAAGGCTTGGTAGGAAATGTGACATAGGAGAAGGCTTGGTAGGAAATGTGACATAGGAGAAGGCTTGGTAAGAAACATGACATAGGAGAAGGCTTGGTAGGAAATGTGACATAGGAGAAGGCTTGGTAGGAAACTTGACATAGGACAAGGCTTGGTAGGAAACATGACATAGGAGAATGCTTGGTAGTAAATGTGACATAGGAGAAGGCTTGGTAGGAAACATGACATAGGAGAATGCTTGGTAGTAAATGTGACATAGGAGAAGGCTTGGTAGGAAACATGACATAGGAGAATGCTTGGTAGTAAATGTGACATAGGAGAAGGCTTGGTAGGAAACATGACATAGGAGAAGGCTTGGTAGGAAATGTGACATAGGAGAAGGCTTGGTAGGAAACTTGACAAAGGAGAAGGCTTGATAAGAAATGTGGCATAGGAGAAGGCTTGGTAGGAAACGTGACATAGGAGAAGGCTTGGTAGGAAACGTGACATAGGAGAAGGCTTGGTAGGAAATGTGACATAGGAGAAGGCTTGGTAGGAAATGTGACATAGGAGAAGGCTTGGTAAGAAACGTGACATAGGAGAAGGCTTGGTAGGAAATGTGACATAGGAGAAGGCTTGGTAGGAAACTTGACATAGGACAAGGCTTGGTAGGAAACATGACATAGGAGAATGCTTGGTAGTAAATGTGACATAGGAGAAGGCTTGGTAGGAAACATGACATAGGAGAATGCTTGGTAGTAAATGTGACATAGGAGAAGGCTTGGTAGGAAACATGACATAGGAGAATGCTTGGTAGCAAATGTGACATAGGAGAAGGCTTGGTAGGAAACTTGACATAGGAGAAGGCTTGGTAAGAAACATGACATAGGAGAAGGCTTGGTAGGAAATGTGATATAGGAGAAGGCTTGGTAAGAAACTTGACATAGGAGAAGGCTTGGTAGGAAATGTGACATAGGAGAAGGCTTGGTAAGAAACTTGACATAGGAGAAGGCTTGGTAAGAAACATGACATAGGAGAAGGCTTGGTAGGAAATGTGACATAGGAGAAGGCTTGGTAGGAAATGTGACATAGGAGAAGGCTTGGTAGGAAACTTGACATAGGAGAAGGCTTGGTAGGAAACATGACATAGGAGAATGTTTGCTAGGAAATGTGACATAGGAAAAGGCTTGGTAGGAAATGTGACATAGGAAAAGGCTTGGTAGGAAATGTGACATAGTAGAAGGCTTGGTAGGAAACATGGCATAGGAGAAGGCTTGGTAGGAAACATGACATAGGAGAAGGCTTGGTAGGAAATGTGACATAGGAGAAGGCTTGGTAGGAAACTTGACAAAGGAGAAGGCTTGATAAGAAATGTGGCATAGGAGAAGGCTTGGTAGGAAACGTGACATAGGAGAAGGCTTGGTAGGAAATGTGACATAGGAGAAGGCTTGGTAGGAAATGTGACATAGGAGAAGGCTTGGTAGGAAATGTGACATAGGAGAAGGCTTGGTAAGAAACATGACATAGGAGAAGGCTTGGTAGGAAATGTGACATAGGAGAAGGCTTGGTAGGAAACTTGACATAGGACAAGGCTTGGTAGGAAACATGACATAGGAGAATGCTTGGTAGTAAATGTGACATAGGAGAAGGCTTGGTAGGAAACATGACATAGGAGAATGCTTGGTAGTAAATGTGACATAGGAGAAGGCTTGGTAGGAAACATGACATAGGAGAATGCTTGGTAGTAAATGTGACATAGGAGAAGGCTTGGTAGGAAACATGACATAGGAGAAGGCTTGGTAGGAAATGTGACATAGGAGAAGGCTTGGTAGGAAACTTGACAAAGGAGAAGGCTTGATAAGAAATGTGGCATAGGAGAAGGCTTGGTAGGAAACGTGACATAGGAGAAGGCTTGGTAGGAAATGTGACATAGGAGAAGGCTTGGTAGGAAATGTGACATAGGAGAAGGCTTGGTAGGAAATGTGACATAGGAGAAGGCTTGGTAAGAAACGTGACATAGGAGAAGGCTTGGTAGGAAATGTGACATAGGAGAAGGCTTGGTAGGAAACTTGACATAGGACAAGGCTTGGTAGGAAACATGACATAGGAGAATGCTTGGTAGTAAATGTGACATAGGAGAAGGCTTGGTAGGAAACATGACATAGGAGAATGCTTGGTAGTAAATGTGACATAGGAGAAGGCTTGGTAGGAAACATGACATAGGAGAATGCTTGGTAGTAAATGTGACATAGGAGAAGGCTTGGTAGGAAACATGACATAGGAGAATGCTTGGTAGCAAATGTGACATAGGAGAAGGCTTGGTAGGAAACTTGACATAGGAGAAGGCTTGGTAAGAAACATGACATAGGAGAAGGCTTGGTAGGAAATGTGATATAGGAGAAGGCTTGGTAAGAAACTTGACATAGGAGAAGGCTTGGTAGGAAATGTGACATAGGAGAAGGCTTGGTAAGAAACTTGACATAGGAGAAGGCTTGGTAAGAAACATGACATAGGAGAAGGCTTGGTAGGAAATGTGACATAGGAGAAGGCTTGGTAGGAAATGTGACATAGGAGAAGGCTTGGTAGGAAACTTGACATAGGAGAAGGCTTGGTAGGAAACATGACATAGGAGAATGCTTGGTAGTAAATGTGACATAGGAGAAGGCTTGGTAGGAAACTTGACATACGAGAAGGCTTGGGAGGAAATGTGACATAGGAGAAGGCTTGGTAGGAAACGTGGCATAGGAGAAGGCTTGGTAGGAAATGTGACATAGGAGAAAGCTTGGTAGGAAATGTGACATAGGAGAAGGCTTGGTAGGAAACATTTGCCTGTTTGCTGATGATACAAGCGTTAGTAATAGGGTGGACACTCCTGAAGGTGTCTTCAGCATGGAAAATTATTTAGCTTTACTGGATAAATGCAGGAAAAGAAATAAACCAAGCCTACAAAGCTGCAGAATCAAGTTTTCCCCACCAACTTTACAAAGGGATAACAAAACCAAGATGAGGACTCCTGCTTAGGCAATATTAAGGGCTTGCATTTCTGTAGTTTTTGGATTACCAACTGAACTTACTATTATAGCGACTGCATGTCCCATGATAAACAATGTACAGTATGCAGCCTTTTTTTCAAATCTTTAAGCTAGCAAATATTGGTTCCTTGACATAGGAGATTACTGTGGATAAATTACAGGGCCCCTTGCTTTTGCATCTACAATAGCTGCACTAAGCCTTTTTAAAACAATGAGCTTTATATGAAAGAGCTGTTTTTATTCCCCATCAAGCACTTAATACAAATTTACATGCCACCATCTGTGCACATGATACATCTCCTTTCTTCTTTGATTATCTCATTACTTTCCCAAAGTCTACAGAGAGTGTTATAAATACAGGGATCCCTTGTTCTTACATTTACCATGCCAAGAGATATGGGAATGCACAAAATGGGTAAATTAGATAGCAGATAGAGCCTCAATAAAATATAGATAAAGTAGACAATTCTTGTTCTAAAACTTCTTCCACATAGCAACCATATTCTTTGGAAATTTGTGTGTTCATAAGTCAGGATGATCTGCTTTTAAACTTTACTTGTCTACTGTGTGAAACCCCCCAGGATTGCCCACCCAAATCACCTTTCTGCCATTCCCATGGCGCGCACACGGGCTCTGGTTATGCCATGCATACGGGTGTGGGGCAGAGAATTGTGCCGCTTGCCTTATGCCCAGCTTTTGCCAATCACTCCAGGTTCTGACATCTCGCTGCCACTGCAGGGAGGGCCCTTTTATACCCTCAGAGTGAGCTGATGTCAGCTCACTAGCCGGTTTAAAAATCCCCTCCCTGTGGCAGGGAGCGAGATTCCGGGATGCCAGCGCACGGCTGTGGATGTCAGCGGAGAGCAGTGTAGGGCAGAATGGACAAAGAGAGAACAGGTGAGTTTTTACTGTTTCTATTTAAGGATTTCAGAGAAAAATGCAGTCACCACAAATCACAAGAAAAATCGATTCATGCCAGATCAATTTTCCCCTGAAATTCGGAGCAAATGGCAGCTCAGCTGAACCGGTTTGCTCATCTCTAGTATTTACATATAATATGAGATTTTGAGATGCTTTGAAATGGGTCACAATTCCCATGGGGGGGGCGGGGTGAGTTGGTAGAAAGTAAGCCTGTGCCTGGAAAGGTGCTTTTATAAAGACTTTAGTTTTTGGTTTTCTTCTATGTTTGGTTCTGGGAATTATACACACAGACTTTGTAAGAACAAGTTTATTTTAAAATATATTTTTACTTTTCATTTCATAAAATAAGTTTGAAATGTGTAGACATGACTGAGTGTACTGAAAGGTAACCTCAACACTGGTCCTATAGAACATATTTCCATAGACTGTGTGAAATCGGCAGTATATAACAATCTTAGAATTAGTGAAGGATACATAGTCTGTGACTGTGTGTGAGACGTTTTTACAGATTACTGAATCAACTGTTGAAAAAAAAAAAAAGCTAAAGAAAGTAACAACACATTTCACACAATTTATTGCTTTCCTTTGTTTACCTCTGTGCTTATGGGTACCATGAGGGCATAGCATTGTTTTACAAAATATATTTTACATGAGTAGCTTTTGGTATCTATATAGATATATAGAAACAGAAAAGATTGATTACATTTGTGTTCTTTTTATATACAGAAGATTATAGTTTAGTCATGTTTGTAAATCATTCTACAAACTAAATATTATTTTTTACTAAATACATGTGTTACCATGCATTTCTTGTCTGGGCCATGGCTAAAGGGCTCTTGAGCAAGGCATCTAACTCCTAACTGCTCCCTGGGTGCCATGGCTAGGATAGCCCACTGCTCTGGGCCCATGTTTGCATTTACTGCCCCTTAGTGTGTTCACTGGTGTGAAGCAGAGCACAAATTCCTTCATATGAACGCATTAATGATTAACATCTATGAGCCTAATTTTAGGAATCCATACTTTTTTGCATCTCAAATTCAGTTTTTAGCTAAAATGCAATACCACATTTATTAAAGATAAACATGGAACTGAAAATAAAAAGGGGTCGATTTCCCCCCTTCCCCCATTGGCCCCTACTTACCTTTTGGATGTCGCTGCGGCAACATCTGGCTGCTTCAGGGCCCGATTGCTGCCCCCGCACCGCCTGTTCGAACTTCGCCCAGAAACCAAGGGACCTAGAGGATGGATCCTTTGGCAAGGTGAGTAAGTACTTCCCAAAGGTAAAAACAGAGGGGCAGATTGGTGAGTTTTTAACTTCCCCCGAAGTTGTGTTGGTTTTTGGGGGATCTTTTTCTGCGGTACCATATTGGCAATAACCTATTTCTAATTCTGAATAAGCAAACCAGAAAAAAAAATTAAATTCAGTGTTGTGTGCTTATAAAGAGACCTTATCCCAAATCATGCAAGGCTCCCTCCACCCCACAACTTAGGCAAAGCACAATTAGGGCATTAAAAAAATCTCACTCTTACTGCCACAGCAGTGTCAACAGTCACAGACAGTCACAGCAGCAGCGACCACACTGTCACTCAAAATCTGTGTCAAGGCAGAAGACAAGAAGGGGAGAGGCTGTGACCAGGTAAGTGATTTTGTTTTGTCACTGATTATGGAGGGAGGCAGATTAATCATCTGACTTAATAGCTTGATATATATATATATATATATATATATATATATATATATAATATACTGTGCCTCCTCTGGTGTCAGAGCTCTCAAGGTTTCCCATTTCTAATGAGTATGATCGGTACCACACTCAATACTTTTTGGGAAGGATGCAAGTATTGTAATAGATTTTTAAAATTCTCCCTTTTTTATTTATTTGGGTGGCCAATCCTTTAAAATTAGATCATATATATCAGGGTTTTTTAATGGTGAAAATCCAAATTTAAGCATCCCAAATTTGTCCCTCTGGAAAAATGGTTAGCCTGAAAAAAGCACACCCAAAATCATACCTACTTTACCAACTAAAGAGCATTTTTCTGTTTCATGTTACAGGTGTGGGGTTGTTTTCAAGACTGTGACATAAGTTCGCTTGAATTATATTTAAATGTTTGAATATATTATGACTGAGAGTTACAAGTAAATAAAGAAGATTATGTTAAGATGTATAGATTAAAAGCAATATTTTTCTTAAATATATTTTTCACTTCAGAAGCTCTAATAAAGTAATCTGCACACTGTAAAACAATGTATTATCTAAAAATGAATTTGGGTTTTATGAAAGTGAGCCACCTTGTCCTAGTCTAGCATAGCTTTATTGACCCAGGCCTCTTATTTAATTTTTTTGCAAAAATAATAATTTTATAATGTTTTGTGGAAGAAGCACATTATATGCATGTTAGGGTGCAATAAAGTGTCTTCATGCTATGCATATTTTTGTCTGACCTCTTGCTCTTATTTTTAGACATGTGCAGATACTACAAGGATAATATTATACTTATGTCCTGAGGCCAACCAGCATGAGCTTCTAGCTTAGCCCTTTGCCCAGAGGCGCACAGCATGCTTTTTCATTTTTTTATAAGAGAACTGTGAAAATCTACATTAGGGGCTGTTAAAAACTGGAAGGATTAGAGACTGGACATGTAGGAGATCAAGCAGGATGAGGGATATTTAAGGGACAGGGGTTTAGCATGGGATAAAGGGGTGTGATTTTAAAGTACTAAAATCTGAAGTTCTTTTACTCTGCATCCATCATTAGTGTGTGTGTGTGTGTGTGTGTGTGTGTGTGTGTGTGTGATGTGTATATAATGTGTGTGTGAAAAAATATACAGTAGTCTAGGATAGCTTAGAAAGAAAATAGACCCTTTGTGAGTAGAGTGCCGTATGCAGTGATCCCCTATTGCTATTGAAGGTAAAACATGTGTTATTAGATATATGCTATAGTCACACTATAAGGTGTGAAAGAGGCAATTTATGTGAAAATATAAATTATATGAGAAGCCAAGCTGGTATAGAAATGCAGGCTGCAACACCTCACCTCCATACTGTATTGAATTGAATTGAGAAACCCAGACCAATGGCAGTTAAAATAGCAAGTCTAGTTTGCTTTGATTTATTCCTACTGATATGAACCTTTTGATACTTTGTGGATCTGCTATGACTCTGACCCTGTTCTGACCCTTTGGCATAGTTTGGGTAATGTACAGTAGATTACTGGCAGTACAATTTAAAACTATGTACCATTAATTGTAGCTATGGAACCATCAAACCTCAAAGGCTGAGATGTATTAGTGGCTGATGCCATGATGTTGCTGGTGGGTCTATCTTTAGGGGGAAGGATGGATGAAAGCACACCAACTACACTTTTATGCAACAAAGAGTGTATTTTCAAAAGACTGTGAACAACAATTGATTCATATAAATCCATATAATGGCAGGCACTATACATAGTAGTCACAATAAATGTCGGAACTACCAAAATACAAATGTCACAATTAGTAGTGGCTCACACCTTACTATCTAGAGGCGAGAAGCAGAATATTAAAGAGAAAGACCCGGGTGGTGTGCCATACAGAGACCATCATGCCATATCCTTTTTGTGGTTCCATTATACAACATAGAATATTCTATAGATTTTGTGGTTTTTAAGTTATTGAGATATGCTAGAACCAACATTCTTATATAACTGGTGGGTCTATCTTTAATGGACTAGACTTTTGAGTTGAATAGACTTTCCTTCGTGTAGCTATGAGGAACTGAACAGTTTTATTTTTCCCACAGTAACATTCCTACCTGCACTGCCCTGATCGTGTGTTAAGATTTTCCACTCTGGACATGTAAAAAGTAAAATTAATTAAATGTCATTCTCAGGACAGGTCAGGATATGCTAGCTCAAGCTTCAATGAGATTGTCAGAATGGTTGAGAATTAGAGATTAAGTAAATTGTTTAGAAAGAGGGAAGATGAATATAAAAAAGAAAGATACAATAAAAAAAGAGGGGTGTGATATAAAACTCCCAGTAACTGTATTTCAGAGTTATTGTTGTCTAGGTTTCAGTCAGTTTAATTTGGTATTTGTCACAACCTTTGCTAGGCTTTTGTTGATCTCCTATACTAATATAAATCAGTTGGTTGTCAAACCTTGTGCTTTAAACAATGTCTAAACAATCTAATTCAAAACCAATGCATTGATTAATGATCACCCAACTTAAAACGTGGCTTATTTCCTGGTTTACATTCAATTTAAACTTGTCACCAAGTCAGCCATATCAATCTGCTAACACACCGGTGGTTCTGGTTAATGTGCTTTATATATGCGCTCTGTACTTGGAGGTAAAGACCATTATTTCAATATGCAAATAGTGACTTTCTGAAAAAGTCACTATTTGCATACTGAAAGAAGGCACTGTAGCTTTGTGAATGCTACCTGTATCTTAAAATGGAATGTGAAGAGATTACATTTTATAGAGCAACATTTTCACCTAGTCTTTCCTTAGAGGGACTAGCCGCAGGGATTAACCTTTTTCGTGCCAGCTACTTGCATACCACTTAGCTGCCTTTTCAACCGTTAAGTGCCAGCTACTTAAGACTCACTTAGCTGACTTTCCCTGGCCATAAAATAAAAAGTTAAAACCCCACCTGACCCCTTGATCTATCCGGCTGTGTCTTCTCTTCATCCAGGGGCATCCGATCCCTCCCATGCTCGGAAGGGAGGGAATAGGCCCCTGCTTCTGATGCAGCTGGCAGTTGCTGAAAAAAAAATTGATGGCAACTCACCTATGGCAGCAATCCTTCCCGCTGGGTCTCCTCTTCACCCAAGGTGCCACCAGTCCCCTCCAGTTTCTTCCATCATGAGGAAAGGGCCCAAAACAGCCCCCCTCACCCTGATTCCACCTTCGCTGCCTCTAGCCCTACCTCTAGCCCTGCCTTTTTTGGGCAGGGCAGATGATGTCATCCTGTGACGTCAATCCGGACCTGGCACAGAGAGTCCACAGAGGCTGGTGATCGGTGAAGAGGGGCTAGAGGGGCCTCAACCTGAACAACACAACAAACAACAATTTAAAGTGCACAAATATGCACATGGATAGTTTTGCTTTGTACTTAAATCAGGCTTGGGTAAAGTTTACACAGTAACAGATTCAGTTGGCCTTGTAAAATGCTACCTGATAGGATCTTGCATAGCACTGGTTGGAAACCCCTGCTCTAGACTACTTTTATTTTATTAAATGTGATAAGATCACGTTGCAAAAGTTTGCTAATCCTTTGTTCTCTTTTTATGTTTTTCTACAAATAGTTAGCTGGCCTAGGGGGATGTCTTCTATTTCCTGAACTCATGATATCTTCTTTTTTTACTATAAGAGCCTGATTTATCAACTTCAGTGCCTGTTAATACCATTTAGTACCATTTTTTTTTGCCTTAGCGGCACTCCACAGTTTACGTGGGAGAATCTGTCTACAGGACAACTATTAGTCTTGAACTCCAGAATGCCACTGGAACTGTGGCATGGCTAGTACCCAAGGACTATGGCATGCATGTCCTTCTCACTTGCTTGCTGAAGACAAAAATAAATCCTTTCCTCACTGAAAGAATGCCCATAATAGGGGTAGATAATGTTTGAGAAAATATTGGAACAGACATTTTTTTTTGTGTGTTCAAGTAAAGACTTGGCTCACTCAAAAGAGAACTTCAGTTCACAGCTGAAAGTACAACTAAAGGTAAACTTGCTTCAACAGACCCAACTGTCACAGATCTTTCACATTCCTGCTGGCATCCGCCTTTAAGGATTGTAATTTTATTTGATGGCTTTTAGTTTCAAAGTAGACCAATATTAGTCATCTGGTGAGAAGCCTAGTCTCAGGCAGCCCAATACTTATTGCTTCTTAATGCATTTAAGCAATGGTGTTTACATGGAGCAGCAAGTCTCAGCAGACACCTTCTATAAGCTACTGTAGAAAGTAGCATCAGCAATTTGGATGCATCTCTGCACTGGACTAAAAGTATTTTTTCAGGAAATTAGTAATTGCACCCAACTTGTTTTGACAGGTTATGATCTGTCTTGAGATTAAATATTAAGTAAAAATAATTATGCCTGTGAATTAGTTATTAAAGAAGTGTAGAGACTATAGGAAGACAGGGGGCTGTAAGTTTTGTTTCATCAATGCAAGTAAAGACAGATAAATCAGCAAAAACCCCTTGCTGCCCCATCCAAGCTCTCCCATTACTGTGTGGCCACTGCACAGAAAGAAACAAAGCATCCTTCCCCGACACCTTGTGTGCATGCCTCTATTCACTTGACTCCTGTAATGTTCATTTTTCCCCCTTTTTTTAACACATTGGTTTGCCTCATGCCTGATTCTGAAAATAAAGGGTAAGTCTACTTTCGATTTCAAATTTTTGAAAGTGTATATTTTTTGTGGCAAAATGATGTTTTAAAGGTGTTGATCTGATATAGAATTTTTAATGTTAGCAAATAAGCCAATGGCTACATATTGCAGATAGTTGCAAAGAACACTGCTGCTGGGTAAGGTTCAGTGAGCTCCCTTACCTTAGCTGTGGCCATAGCAGAAGTGTTCTATATGTACACTCATTCTCTCATTTCTCTCATCTTGGTGTACAGAAACTTGGTGTACATTGCCAATAGCAACAGATTGCAGGTAGTGAAAACCAGTCCATAAAACACATATTTGCTGACATTGTAAAAAAAAAAAAAAAAAATCAGCTTAGAACCTTTAGAGTGTAAGCTCCCAAGGGCAGGGCCCTCTTTCCTATTGTATCTTGTATTCAGAATATCCATTGTAAACTCGGTAACACTGCATTTGTAATAGTCAATGTACTCTGTTTCTACCCTGTCTGTAATTACTACTTTTTACAGCGCTACGGAAGATGTTGGCGCTATATAAATAAACAATGATAATAATAATAATAACCTTAAGCACATCCTTTTGGCACAGATAAATATACACTTCCAAAAACTCATTTAAGAATGAAATGGCCCTTATTCACATGAGATATTTGAATGAAAATTGACTAAATCAAAACCCATGGCTCTTCCCAATGAGAAGCCTAGAAAAGCTTTGTGAGCAGGTGGCTACTGGTACAAGGAAATCCTTCCTGAATATCCTACCATGTATCCCAGAACTATGAAAGTCATATTTTTACTTCCAATTCTGATTCTATGCTATATATTGCTAAGAGAAGACCTGTTCCGAAAAAGCAGTTGCAGGGTGGCAGGAAACATTTTTCTTAAATGAGAGGCATGCTGATTTAAGATACTAACTGGCTGCAGACTAACTTATTCACTGAAATTGTCCACCAACAGATTACACAGTAAATTGACATGTGCCTTATTTGTGCAGCAGTTTCATGTGTCCCATATTGAGGTCCAGCTCATGTGGATCAGTAAGTTTCTTGACTCTGGGAGGTGGGTATTGGGACAACGACCATTCGAAATCAGAATGCACCTCAGGGGTGGGGGATGCAGAAGTCCTCTGTCTCTGCAAAGCTGAATGTCTACTTTAATTTAAAATGTAGAAGTGTTTTCTCTGTTAATTCCAAAAAATTCACATTATTTCAGCTTTTAATTATATTGTATTTTTAAATGTATTTTTATTTTTTTAATACAGAGTGGCAGCTTTGCATTCCAAAAGCAAACCAGTTAGAGGTTCAATCTGCACGAAACTGTTCTCATCAACAAACTAAGCAAAATGTTATTTTATTCTATTTCCCCCAACTGTAGATGCTGTAGCAGGCCTCTAAAGTTTGAACCTCCTTTCATTGATATTTTAAAATGCTTTCACATGGTAGATTTTTACACTGCTCCCACCGGTGGAAAGGAAGGAAGGACACCATGGACACCTGGACAGGCCTACTGCATTGTTCTTCAACCGTTTTGCCTAATGCTAGATACTACCAATACATGTCAATATGCATTGCTATAATTAAAGCTATGCTGCTACATTCTGTACTATCCTTTTAATACACTTGAAACAGCAATGTATTGAAAGGAAGCACTTTCCTAAAACAAAAAGTGTTTGCAAAGTGCATAACACAAAGGGTAATAGAATTCCTGGCAAGATCTTTTGCAGTAGGCATAGCTATGAGGTGAAAAATGTTCACCTCTTGGCCAAACACATAGCTCCTGAAAAGCCAACGCTTTGGTGTACCTAAATTTTACACAGCTATCTACTACACTTGTGTAAAGTGTTTCAGACTTGTGATCCTTGTCAGCACCTAGTGGCTTTCCATGAACTTTGGGCATAGCCCGAAGCTCAGCCTACTGAAAATAATGCTCTTATACTTTGTGGCATGCATTAGGCAAATCCTTTCTGGTTTAAGAAAATATCATTAAACCAGACCAGCAGCCTGGCACAGTTGGAAAAGGGAGGTAGCCGATATTTTGGAGCCTCTTCTACCAGCATCTCAGCCATGCTGCTGCCTGGGTTCAACTGACGTAACTGACACAGTAACAGGAAACCCAGCAGCACTTCCTGTTTGCAGGTGCCCAGCAAATCCATGAACTGCTATTTTGTTCTTCATAGCAGGAGTTAGAAAAAGGTAAATTAATTTTTATGTGCAGCAATCTAAATTGCCCTGAGGAGGGATGCATTGTGTTGGTCTGGTTTAAGTCATTTTTGACTGTTGGCCTGCTTTAAATGAAGGGCTTTTCAGTCTCTTCAATCCCTTTATACCACCGTAACATTGGTCTCTCCCAAACCCGGCTTATGAATATGTTTTGGCACTACCAAACCTCACACCACATATAGAAACATAGAAGGTTGATGGCAGAAGAGACCGCACGCTCCATCTAGTCTGCCCTTATGTGTATACTGTATGTACTCTTTATCTTAGGATAGATGTGTGCTTATCCCAGGCATGTTTAAATTCAGTGACTGTTGATTTTTCAACTACCTCTGCTGGAAGCATCTACTACTCTTTCTGTAAAATAATATTTTCTAACATTGCTCCTGATCTTCCCCCCGACTAGCTTCAGGTTGTGCCCCCTTGTTCTATCATTAAGTTTCTTCTTTAAAACACTTTCCTCCTGAACCTTATTGAATCCTTTCACATATTTAAAGGTCTCAATCATGCCCCCCCCTCTCCCTTCTTTCCTCCAGACTGTACAAATTAAGTTATTTAAGTCTCTAAGTTTAAGTCCTTCTACCATTTTTGTTGCCCACCTTTGGACCCGTTCTGTTTGAATATCTTTTTGCAGGTAAGGTCTCCAGAATTGCACACAGTATTCTAGCTGTGGCCTCACCAGGGCTCTACACAGCGGTATCACAGCCGCCCCCTTCCTACTGGTGATGCCTCAAGCTATGCAGCCGAGCAGAGCACCCTGCTTGCTTTTCCCACTGCCTGGCTACACTGTCCACTCAACTTGCAGGTTTCAGTAATTAGTATCCCTAAATCTCTCTCCTCCAAGGTCCTGGCTAACACAGTACTACCCATGAAGAACTCAGAGCAGGGATTCCTTCTACCCAAGTGCATGGTTTTACATTTAGAGACATTACACTCTAGTTTCCACAGTTTTGACCATCTATCCAGTAAAGCTAAATCATTTTCCATGTTGCAGACACCTCCAGGAATATTACCCTATTACTAACCTTTGTATCATCAGCAAACAGACAGACTTTTCCTACCAGGCCTTCTGCTATGTCACTTACAAATATATTAAAAAGAATGGGGCCCAGGACAGAGCCTTGTGACAGACCACTTGTAACTTGCCTTTGTTCATATTGCACACAATTAACAACAACACTCTGATATCGATCCTTCAGCCAGCTGGAAATCCACTGAACTATCCAGGGATTGAACCCTACCTTCAGTAACTTATTTATGAGAATAAAGAGCAAAAGGACGCACCAACAACAATTAATCAAAGAAGTGTGCAGGCTTGGGTACCTGAATCCCACATTTATACAACAAGGAGGCTTCCACACAGCCCCCAACCCCAAGACACAATCTGCACTACTCAGTTTAAATGATAACAATAATCACTTTTATTAATTAATCTAAACATTACACAGGTTAAAATACATTAAAAACTGATTGCGTGAACATTCCACTAGGGGACGCTGGTGGTAATGCACAATAAACTAGGTCAGATATCAAGCATATGTCCCAATGAAAACCGAATAGATCCTAGTTCTCCATATACAATTAATAAACAATAAATTAATAAAAAAAAAAAGATTCAGCTACATCCAGAGCTTTATCATGTGTCTGACCCCCATTTGTAATTATTTAGTAGCACTTGGAATGGGAGGTCATAGGAACAGCTACATTAAAAAAACTCTAAAGCAAGGCATATACTAGGAAAAGTGGACTAGAGAGAAGGACCAATGCTTTTCTATGTGTAACGGTTGCTACAAAAATGCACTTCTGATGCAAGATGATCAATATATGCCCTTTGCTAAATCCTCGCTGCCAATTGTAGAAAAAAACAAAGCCTAGAGCTCTTCTTTTAAAACGTAATAATGCTGTGAAATTGTATAGGTTGTAAAAACAAAGAATTAATGCTCTCTTAAAAGTATGGTATTGTGTTCTTTATTAGACTTTTCGCTTCCTTAAAATTGATTTTTGAAACAGCTGTCAATAAAAAACTTTATTTTACAACAGGGATTTCAATGTTAAACAGAAACCGAGCTGTGCACAAATCTCCCCACATGCATTAAAAAAAATACTGAATGAACAGTAAAAACAGTTTACTAAGAGGAGCAGCTATCTTCTTTAAAACATATCTTCCTGTAAGGGAATGTACACATGCATGGCTCACTACATTGTCTCTGTCAAAGCGCACCTGCAGGGACCAGCACGCTATGTTCCACTCCTTATCACCTCCCTCTATACTGTCACAAGGCTGACTATTTTTTACCTAATCAATGAAACAGCCCAGCTAAAGCAAAGTATAGGTTCTGTACATCCAGGAAATTATATTATTTATATTCCCCAGTATGTTTACATGTAAGGTGGTTTAAATGATGGTGGTTTGATGATGGTTAAACCATTCTGGCCAGGAAATTTTACATTACCTTCAAGCTCTCATGATAAATCTAGTACCAAATAGCGGACAGAACAGGATAATTCAGCTAAGAAACAAAAAATAATTTAGATGAGGCAAGATATATTTTTATCTGACCTTAATCCAAGGGATAAGCCCTGCTCCAGCCACTTGCTGCTCTAGAGGCAACGTTCAGAGTATAGCTCCACCCCTTCAATATTTTTATTTTAATAGAAAAACTAGAAAATTAGACTAAGGTTTGGGGAGTTCTTGTACAGTGATTGACAGATGCAGTAAGCAACAAGCTACAATAGTGGCAACCTACTATAGAACTGAGAACTCTTTCGTTTGCCATGGTAAACTTCTCTGGCATGCAACAGTACCTTATATTATCCTGGCTCCATTCCGGGATTCAAGCGGTCCACCAAATTTAGAATCATTTGAAAAGATCTGAAAAGCATACTGTGCAAATCTAGCATGATGCACATTTGAAGAGCCACAGATGTCAACCAAACAGATGCCTTAAAGCGGTCCCACACCGGTTTTCTAACGGGTGTGAGATGGCATCGTGACAGGCTTGAGGGGGCACCCAGATTGCTAAAGTCCCGCTAGGCAATGATCTATCCCACACCCGTTAGTTAGAAAATGGTTGTGGGACCGCTTTAAGGTATGTTTGGTTGACCTATTTTTACTAAAGCTTGGCTGAAGTCACGCATTATATTGTATGGTCAAGCATTTTGCCAAGACTCAGTAGGTATGTTGCCAATACATTAATGATTCTTCAGCTGCATTTCCCCAGTATGTCCCCTATTGTATGGGGCAACATGTACAAAAGGGTCCACAATATATACAGACTTGTGGCATGTCAAGTTTCCCACATGGAGCGATGGATATGATTTGGTCAGGATATTTATAGACCGGTGATAAATTCCCTACAAATATATACAAGGTCTGGGGGTTTGCCTTGGGCCAGCTATTAAATATACATGCTATACTTACCTACTGGAGCCTTCTTCTGTCCACTGTTTGATAGTCTCTGAATCTGCACCTTGCAGGCAGGGTAGTCTTGCAGTACCTACCACAAGCAAATCTGTGACAATCTTATCTCTTAAGAGAGGTGTCAGTTGACATCCAGCCATCACATTTGATAGCTGCATAATGCAGCTTAACCTCATACTACTGCTCTTTTTGATCATCTAAATTGATCGAGGACAATGTGGAGCATAAACATTTACCTTGTTTCTACCAGTGGCATGGAGAACACCATCCATGTGTGTGCCGGGTCCCTTCCCGCCCTTTATGGGATGCAGTACTATCTGGAATATGGGATTGAATATTTCCCGTTACTGGGGAGAGGCATATGACACCTCTCTCAGGGGCCAGCTGCACATCTAAGAACAATTTCATTACTCAGCCCTGATTGATGATATTTCCCTACATGCCACATGATTTTCTATCATAAACACAGCGACATGGTAGTGAGCTTGATACAGGGTGAATGCACCTGAAACGCATCACTGACAGGGGTACAATATGATGCCAGGAAACAGTGCAACTGATTGACCCTTAAACTGAGTAATCTGGTACTTTATCCAGCCTTATGGTACCAACCCTACAGTTATTACAATCATGAAGGTCTGTCTTTCCAATCCTTCTCGAACCTCTGAGGACAGAATACTACTCCTATTTTGATTTGGGTTTTGTGTGGGTCAAGTAAAATTATTTGGACTTTAGGTTAGGTAGGGGTTCTGATGAATAGAACTGTATGTTGTGGTTGGGTACAGTTCAGCTACTGGAAGGTTTGTGTTCAGTTTGTCACACAGCAGTAGTGTGCAGCTAAACAGCATTAAAAGTTCAGTCCAGGCAATGGCCATAATAAAGCAGCAAGGATTTCACCTTAAATGTGTCCTATATTTCCTGAAACACAGTGTAGTCACTGTAGCAGGTCTCCAAAGTTTACCCTTTGTAATTCCATTCCTCCATTAGTCACATTTTAAAGTCTACCTATTTTGTCGAAAATGTTTGTTTAGTCAAACAAATGTTTTTTTATATTGCAACCAATATTAAAATGTTCTCATATACCACTTTGACTACAGCTTTATCCATCACTCCAAATGCATATTCTGTCCTGGTTCTCTTCAATAGAAGCACATTTTCTCTTATTGGTGCATTTAGCTAGCAAAAAAAAGTAATATATACGAGGTATTGTTTGTTTGAAACGTATTTCAGACTCTTTCAAACATAATGTTTGTTCAGTCCATTCTCTAGGGCAGCAGCAAGCTACAAGCCGTATTATAATACATGTGCGCTTTGGATAGTGAGTTTAACAGCCCAATAACTGACGAATGTGACAGAAAAGGAAGATGAAGCCACATATATAAACCCAAATAATAGAATATGCTTTGCAGCCCTTACTATTTTGCCCACACAATTTTATCCAGTCTTAGGCAAAGAAATATAGCCCAACCATTACTGGTGAAACACAACTTTTGTTTGGTTGCATATTGTTTGATATCGTTAAAAAACGATAATCATAAAAAAAAAAAAAATTAAATCTGGTAAGTGCTTAGAAAGATGACTTGACAAAATTTAACTACCTTTTGCTATTTTTGCTCCAAGTAGAACATATAAATCTGTAGTGCTATTATTTCTTCTCGGATGGGGATTAATCACCACTCCTGTGACAGTATAGCCTCTGCAAAACTGCAGCACTAACTTAGCCTGATGATTTATTTGACTTCTATCTTACAAGGTATAAAAAATGTTTTCTTTTCAAAGTAATTTGCAAGGCGGGTATTACATACTTATGGAAGTATACACAAACTTTTAAGTTAATGGTCAGCTGCTTTTAAAATTGGGATTATTTATTGTTTTATTTATATAAATATTCCAAAAAATGAACTGTAATGGTAAAAGTATGGTATAATATTCCTACATAGTGAAGGCTGAGATTATTCTAATAAACAACAATCTTTCTTTACTGTCTGGATTTGTGTACACAACCAATGGGAGGGGAGGGTACGAGGCAATCACAGGGGTTACGCACAGTGGGGCATCCCAAATCAGGATGCCCATCGGGAGGGCTTTTATCCAGCCCTGAAGTCTTTTGGACCTTTGGACTAGTCAAAAATATATCTACAGTTAATAAATATAAGGAATTCCTTTGGTGAGGGTAAGTTGAACAGGAGGGAAGGATCCTGGCAGAATTCCTAACATGGAGTGGAAGATTCAGTTTATTTTGGATACACACAAGTGTTTGCAAACAGCGATTGTGAGTTTCCAATTCCAGGGACAGTTTGAACATGCCACTGTAGCGGGTCTTAGTTAAAGAAAGTAGAGGGAGAACATGTAGTCCAAGGGGGTGTGTGCTTACCCTATCTGGATCCATGTCGTGTGGGTGGGATGAAAAGATTACCATGTCTGGGAGAGAAGAGGTGGCCATGTTAGAGGAGGAAAGGTGAACATGTCAGAGGTAACTGTCTTCAGGTGACATGTTTAGGATAGGAAGAGAACTTGTCAGGGACGAGTATATCAGGACGGGTATACCAGATTTCCCCATGTGGGAGGGAGGGGTAGTGTAAACATTTTTGGGTTATGGGGGGTTGGAGTGATCCTCCACATATCCTAGTGATTGTCTCTAGGTTCCTTCCCCTCTTGCACATCTAAAGCTGCTGGAGAGTAGTCACCATGGAATTTTAAAAGTTCCTGGTAAATCTGTCAAAAAAAAAAAACAAAACCCAGGATGAGGAGCCAGTTTTGAAATCTACATGATGTCTTCTGCCTGCTGTGATGCTGTAAAATAAAATGTAGGGTATTGGATGCCTAATCCATATTGCACTTGTTTGCAGCCACCTTCTATGTTCAAAGATAACATTGGTCTAATGCCCTCAGTCAGATTTACAAGTTTAAAATGAAAAAAATCTACTTTTGGTCCACCCAGAGTGCAGCATCCCTCACAAGAAATGGTTACACATGTGTGGCAGCTCTGCCACCACCAATCAGAGGCATGCAGTGTGCAGTGGTTTTCTGTGCCCTCCTGGCTCATGATTGGCTCATCTGTAGTAGACAAGTTTTGCTGCTCTCCTTAAGTATTGGATTGGAAGTATTGGATCTTAGTTGAAGCACACAAAACAACTGGCACATGTGCATTGCAAACCCACTTTAGCAATTCTATGGTTCAATATTCTGCAGATTTTCCTTTTGTCAACCTAGTGTGTTCCAGACTTAAACATTTGTCTGGATAATGACATAAATAAACATATTTGTTCTCGACAAATAACTACAAGAAATGGGCATAGCTACTTCTAAAAAACACAAACTAAATTTTATTCTGTGATTTTTGTAAATGGTAACCATCACTAATCTTGCATCCATTTGTCTTTTTTAAAATGCCTGAATAAGGTTGCTAAGGCAATGCGCTTTCCTGGGCCAAAGCCAGTAAAAGCCAGTGCACTTTGTACGTCTCTCTATGTGAAATGTATGAATTTCAATTTGGTCTGAAGAAACAGCTAATGAACTCAACTGAAGTGAAGCTAATCTGTTGAAAGAACTGGAATGCTTACTTTGTATTTAGAATTTTTCTTTGCTGGTCCTATTCCAAGGATTTTCAGATAAAAGTCAAATCTACAGTAGCTTTGAATATATATTTAAAATGACGGAAGAGAATAAAGTGTTCTTTGAAGGTTTAGAAAAAATGCGTGTCTTGTATTCTTAACATTACACTTGAACAGAGCTTAAAAGAAGTGCTTGGCTTGGAAAACATGGACTGCAATGATTAATGTTAATGCCCCAAATCTGAATCTTAATTGAAATTGCTATTTTCTGACTGCTTAGAGATGGTGAGAGTTTTAATTGTTTGATTTGATGTGTTAATAAAAGTTATGGCATTCTTTGAGTTTACAGCAAACTTTTTGCTAGAATTAAAATGTATTCTTAACATCAAAAGAAGCAAAAGTATGTCTAACAATCCCCTATATAATGAATATCATGTTGCCCTATTACTATAAATTGTTTAGATAAAAAAAGGAGACTTGCATCCTGAAATGAAGCCGGCTACTCCAACACATGCCATTATACATACAAAGTTATCTACGCTACTTACAATCATTTATCTAGCACAGGCCTAATTCAGACTGTATTTTTTGGGGAGTTTGGTACAATTTTAGAGTGCAAAAAAGAAAAACGGAGGACACAAGGATATTGGTAAGCTCAGATAACTTTTGACCGAGATATATGACCTTAATTAGATTGTTAGAGTGAATGCTTGTCTTCAGAAAAGTGATGCAAATGTCAAAGTTTTATAAATACCTAGATTCCTCTAAAACCATCAATCGTTGCACTCCCGGGTTATGGTACTAGTTTGCATGCCCACACCTTTCACAGGCCTCCGGCCTGGTGCTGCCAATTTTTTTTTTAATTATTAAAAAAAATCTCATAATCTAGATTTAGGCGTAGTCCCTGAATGTTTAAAGAGGTCAGTTATTATTCCAGTACCGCAGACCTCATCTGCTTGTGTTTCGCTTACCTGTAATCTGTAACCCATTTATCAGACTGGTATTATCAATACCTGTGATAACTGCTCAGTGTGCTTACTACCTCTCTGAGCTTTGTAGTTTGCTGGGCTGGTGAAATGGCGGTGATTTAGAAAAGTATGCTGCATGATCAGAGGTGCTGGGCTGCTAGTGTAATCATGTGACACGCGTTTCCCTGACACCACCTTTAATGACTGACTGAATGACTCAGTCATATCTTCAGCTAGGATCACAAACATTGGTGCCCCCAGGGATGTGTACTGTCACCACTAACTTTTTCACTTTTCACTTTATACAAATGACTTTACCTCCTCTGATTCATCGGTTAAAATCATCAAGTTCACAGATGATACCACTGTAGTGGGCCTCATTAGCAACAACAATGAAGCTGTCTACTGGACTCAAGTGGAGACTCTTGGATCTTGGTTTAGAGCAAACAATCAATACCATTGAAATGATAATTGACTTCAGATGCTGCTAGAAAAAAACACTAAAATTAGAATCAATGACGTGGAACACTACATTTCTGGGAACCAAGATCTCTCAAGACTTGGAAGTGGTGCAAGCAAACTACTACTGTCTTAAAGAAAGCCAAGCAAAGGTTATATTTCTTGCAGCAATTAAAAAGTTATGGTATGTCTCAGGGCATCTTAAAAACCTTTTACAATGCCGCTATTGGTTCAATCTTGGCCACATCCTTCACAGTCTGGTATGGAGATGCTACCATCAAAGACAAGCAGAGGCTGTGAAGAATTACCAGAACTGCTGGATAACTGGTTCCCCCTCACCATCTTTGGAAGAGCAATTTTTTTATAGAATCTCAAGAGCAAGAAAAATTACTGTGGACCCATCACACCCAGGGCAAAAGGCAGTTTTCCCGTTGGCCATTAAGATTCTAAACAGGGACCTGAGATAGGGAAGTGCCAACCCCATTTTCATGCATGTAAACAACTTAAAGTGCTATTAGGCTGGTAAAACCTTTTTACTAGGAACGCTGTGTCTGGAATGTGTCATTACCTTATGTTTCCTCACTTGTATTTCAATCTTATGTAAATGATACCTAACTGTAACTTGTGAATTGTGTTGCTCTCTGTAACTTGTGAATTGTGTTGCTCTCTGAATGTGTATCTCCTTACCAAAAACATTCCTTTTATGTACTCTGTACTTACTTGGTGAAAATAAAGTATCTGTATTTGTCTAAAAGCTCCATTTGGCCTGTATGGAGCTTTTAGACAAATACAGATACTTTATTTTCAGGATGCCTCTGTTTCACAAACCTTAAAATGCAACCAGCTATTATGCAAGCATGATCAGCTGAAAATCACCTTAATGGTTGGCAGAAGCACCACAATTGTGCTGGTTTGGTTTAATGTTGACCCATGGTGGCATGTGTTTGCGCCCACGCATTTATATTACACAATGTTGTTTTATTTTTTTATTACTTTTTAGAAGGGTTATTTATTCAAGGCTTGATTGATGCTTTTCTTGTGTTGTGATCCATTGCTATAATTTATTAAAGGAGTAGACAATTGTCTTAACCACAGTAAAATGTTTGTTTGTACTTTTACTATATGCTATACGTGTTGATGGTTAGCCCTGTTGAATATAAGGCAGTGCTCACTCCATATTAGTTGAAGGGCTTCTCTTTTATTTCTTTTTCTGTTTTTTGAACTAGTAGTTTTGATGATCAAGCTGCTTTACACAGGTGTTCTCTTTTAAGTCTGCTTGAGGTGGTCCCTGGCTTCCACAATAACCAAGAAGCTTTGCCATTTTTCCTTCCTTTTAGTCTCATTCTCAGGGGTCTCGGAGGGGGCACCCATTCCCCTACAGCTCATGCGAGAAGAGGCTAACCCTGTAATGGGCCAGAGATCTGTCTTGGCACTTGCTATGTTTTAACACAGGTCTGAGCAGGATGGAATAACATTTTTGGTATGTGCCTGCACTGTCCCTTTAAGGCAGTGATTGTACAAAGCAACTGACTGGTGATAGGAAGATCACTAGTCAGTATTAAGTCAGGTCTTTAAATGTATGATTGAACACCTTGGAAAATATTCCACCCTGTTTGTTTGGACTGTTAAATCTTGCTTAATTAGATGAATTGCCTTAATTGGTGAAAAACTATGAAAAGCGTTCACCTTTAGAGTGACAGAATGTATATATCCACAGTAATAGTAAGAGTAGGAAAAGATGTATCTTTAAATGTTTGACAGAATGTTTTACTATCTAACTTTTTAGTTGCCCTCTTGTTGTGATTAAAAGTATGATTTTAGAATGACTTCTTTTTATAATACTATATAATTTATATGCTCATCTAACCAAACATGTTAAGTATGTTACAGTTAAAGTACATGCTGCGGACTTCCTTTTTAGACTGTCTATAACAGGGGTGGGCAATTATTTTTTCCATGGGGCCACATGAGAAACTAAAAATATTGTGGAGGGCCGCTGAGCTATGGGCGTCTAAGCGACGTCTAAGCTCAGCGGCTCTGAGTGCGCTGGCGGCTGCATCTCGAGCTTCCCTCTAACAGGGAGCGCGCCCGCACTGGCCATTCTCAAATGGCTGACACAGGCACGCGCCCTGCTAGAGGGATAGCGGGCATGCGCCCGCAGCTCGTGCATGCGCCGTTGAACTGGGAAAGAAGGTGAGTTTATGGGCGACCTGGGGGTTTCACACAGCGGGGCATCCCGATTTTGGATGCCCCGTGGGGAGGGGATCTATAAGATTCCCAGGCTGATAAAGCAGGGTTTTGGTCCACTTCAAACGTTCTGATGTGATAATTTCCCAGCCAATCAGAGAAGCCCTTGGCTTCTGGCAGTCTGGAAGGAGAGCTCATATCAGCTGGGGCAAAGTGTAAGAATGGTGGGCAGCAGGAAGGGGGCATGGTGAGAGCATGATGGACAGCAGGAAGGGGGCATGGTGAGAGCATGGTGGACAGCAGGAAGGGGGCATGATGAGAGCATGGTGGACAGCAGGAAGGGGGCATGGTGAGAGCATGGTGGACAGCAGGAAGGGGACATGGTGAGAGCATGGTGGACAGCAGGAAGGGGGCATGGTGAGAGCATGGTGGACAGCAGGAAGGGGGCATGGTGAGAGCATGGTGGGCAGCAGGAAGAGGGCATGGTGAGAGCATGGTGGACAGCAGGAAGGGGGCATGCTGAGAGCATGGTGGACAGCAGGAAGGGGACATGGTGAGAGCATGGTGGACAGCAGGAAGGGGGCATGGTGAGAGCATGGTGGACAGCAGGAAGGGGGCATGGTGAGAGCATGGTGGACAGCAGGAAGGGGGCATGGTGAGAGCATGGTGGACAGCAGGAAGGGGGCATGGTGAGAGCATGGTGGACAGCAGGAAGGGGACATGGTGAGAGCATGGAAGGGGGCATGGTGAGAGCATGTGGACAGCAGGAAGGGGGCATGGTGAGAGCATGTGGACAGCAGGAAGGGGGCATGGGGAGAGCATGTGGGCAGCAGGAAGGGGACATGGTGAGAGCATGTGGACAGCAGGAAGGGGGCATGGTGAGAGCATGTGGACAGCAGGAAGGGGACATGGTGAGAGCATGGTGGACAGCAGGAAGGGGGCATGGTGAGAGCATGGTGGACAGCAGGAAGGGGACATGGTGAGAGCATGGTGGACTTCAGGAAGGGGGCATGGTGAGAGCATGGTGGGCAGCAGGAAGGGGGCATGGTGAGAGCATGTGGACAGCAGGAAGGGGGCATGGTGAGAGCATGTGGACAGCAGGAAGGGGACATGGTGAGAGCATGGTGGACTTCAGGAAGGGGGCATGGTGAGAGCATGGTGGACAGCAGGAAGGGGGCATGGTGAGAGCATGTGGACAGCAGGAAGGGGGCATGGTGAGAGCATGTGGACAGCAGGAAGGGGACATGGTGAGAGTACGGTGGGCAGCAGGAAGGGGACATGGTGAGAGCACGGTGGGCAGCAGGAAGGGGACATGGTGAGAGCATGTGGACAGCAAGAAGGGGGCATGGTGAGAGCATGGTGGACAGCAGGAAGGGGACATGGTGAGAGCATGGTGGGCAGGTACATGGTGAAAAAGAGACAGCAGGCAGGAAGGGAAAACACAAGCAAACTACATAATCTTTCTGAGCAGACTTACTGATGCTCTGGAGCCCCTACTCTGTCCTTCCAAAGTCCCCAGGTCTCTATCACCTGCTCATCGGGTCTGGCTTCCTCAGAGGAAGGGAGAATGTGCCAGA
Organism: Gastrophryne carolinensis; assembly: GCA_027917425.1. Classification (NCBI taxonomy): domain Eukaryota; kingdom Metazoa; phylum Chordata; class Amphibia; order Anura; family Microhylidae; genus Gastrophryne; species Gastrophryne carolinensis. Next base: position 203,262,780 of record CM051238.1, on the reverse strand, counting down.
CCCGACGAGCCGAGCGGCCGATCAGCTGCTGCTTAACCTAACCCTCTCACACTGTACACAGGCGATCACCTAAGTTACGCAGCAGCCGATCGGCCACTCGGCTCGTCGCGTCTGGCACGTTTTCCCTTCCTCTGCGTCTCTTACTGGCCAGCTCAGCCCGGGCCGGTAAGAGCCTAGCAAAGGGCCGTATACGGCCCGCGGGCCGTACATTGCCCAGGTCTGGTCTATAACAACAACTCCTTTCTGAAATATATAGATGACACTGCTATTGTAACCTTAGACAGATAGAGTTCAAATGTATTTTAAATGTAGTAAATGAAAAAGCAGCAACTAAATAATGCATGTAATTATATTGCTACCCCAGCAATATTAAAAAAGAAATATCATTTTCAACATTGGTGCTGGGCTAGGTTAAAACATTCCTTTTATAATAAAGTATGTATTCAGTTCAATATCAGAATAGATGCTGAATCTATTTTGGTATAATGAAACAAGACATAAAATAAACAATGCAGAAGGGAATCTGTTCCCTAAAGGAATTTCAATCTTAGCAACATGGTGGGAGGTGGATAGTCACTGCTGACAGCTCCGAGTAGAGTGCTGAATTGAAGCTGATCCATCACTTGTATTATACAGAACAGTGACAGCAGTTTATTATAGTATGTGTGACTTTGTTGCTAACATTAACCTTCACCAACCTAGAACATTTTTAAATCATTTTTCTATAAACTTCCAAGAAGTTTCTATTTTTACTTTGTCAGATATAAGCCTTTTTCAGTAATTTACTACCTTCCATGAGGATTCTTGTTGGCCCTAAGTGTATTTAATGTACCCTGTGCTGCAACTGCCTTGTTTAATTACTAAGTAACTTGTAATGGAATGTAAAGGTGTGCATGATATGAATTACACAAAATGGCACAGGAAAACCTTAAATGCATTGTTAAGTGACACTGAAAAAATACTGATTTGTCTCCCAAAGGATTGTCTTCTGTTAACAGTGTATAAAAAGGAATTATGCTACTACTGCATTCCTTCTTAGAAATCAGATTTTAAAACCTTAATGAATAAAGGTTTCTAAATATGTATGTATTTTCCCCTTTGGTGTATGACAGAGCTTTCTAAGTACATACATAATGATAAGGCCAAAAGGCTCGTGTTCTACATTAACAATATTGTAATTATTGTAACTCTAATACAAAAACGGAGGCTCGAAATATTGACAATTATCAAATGAAACAAAATATGTTACTCAAGCAACTGCTCTCCTTGCTGTTTATTCATATTACATTTCTAAAAAGAAAGTCTACATTTGTGGAGTTTCCTTTTTAGATTCCCAGCTCATACTTGTCTCATGGAATAAGGATCCCTAGCTCACTTGCCACTGATCTAGTGGAATCGGTGCCACACATCTGGAAGTGTATGTTGGTGCACAAAACCAGCCTGAGGTGGCCATAGAGAGTAGCAGGCGCCTGGTTTTTCACTTGTACTCTGTATATACCCACCTACAGTCTGGGGGACAGAACTGCAGCAAGGTCACAGAGATGCCAGGCCTGAACATGGTGATAAGTGTTGCAGGAGCAGTGACAAGTGACCCAGGGAGCCCCGTGATGGGAGGCAAATTTGATCTGGGGTCTGATAACAAACTCCTCCAAAGGGGAGTTTCCCTTTTATGAATGAATCTCCTTTCCAAATGTTCACAATATTTTTTAAACTTTAAAACTGCAGTGTCCCAGTGCAAACATAAAACAAGAACAGAATTCAATGTAGTAAGGTAAAAAATGGTTGATAAGTGTACCTTTATTGAATTCTCTATGAAACTGGAAATCAATAGAGGGAATGACAGAGGGTATCAGCCCTGGAAAAGCAAGAGCAGAGGTGGATGAGACAAGCAGCAGAGTTCAGATAAATTGGAGCAGTGCCTCTATGTTTGTTGGCAAACCACAAGGAGGGTGTTGCAGTAGTCCAATCAGGATATGACCTGGCTATGCGTTAAGATTTTAGTGGAGTCAGATGACAAGAGGTTTTTAAGTTGCTGATGGTAGTAGGTTGCTATAAAGTAAATGTGAGGTTTGAATGAAAGGGCAGAGTCAAGTATGACATTGTCTAGGCATTGAGCTTGGGAAGTTGCCAGTAATGGAAATATTGTCATGTTAGACATGTATATTTGAGTGTTGTCTGCATAAAAGTGATATTCGAAGCCAAGTGCCGTTATATGTTGACCAAGACCATAAGTATAGACAGAATAAAGAAGAGGTCTTAGGAAAGACCATTGTGGTACACCAAAAGACAGAGGATGAGACAAGGGACAAGGAAACTGGTCAAAAAGATATGAGAGCCTAATGCTAGAGTGCATGTTTGTAGGAGAAAAGGGAGGTGTCAGTGGAGAAAGAAAGGTTGAGGAATTGAGGATTGGGTGAGGATCAACTGAGCTAGTCAGGTGGGCCTTGGAGATGAGGAAGTCTTTGTTTTTTTTTGTTAATAAAGGTGAAATAGTTAAGTGAAGTGGGGAGGGGTCTGGAAGGGTGAGGTATTTTGTGGGGCAAAGCTGATTTTGATTGTCAGTTTCATCTTTAAAAAATCTGGCAAATGACTCTGCTGTTTTGGGAGATGGGAGGATGTGGTGGTGGGTGGATTAGGTGTTGGTGTAGAGAAGATATTGAACAGATGATACCCAGCCTATGTCGATAGGCATGTTGAGAAATACTTGCACCTCCCAGGTTAGTTATAAAATAGTCTGAGCAGCTGCCATTCCCCCTTTGTTCATTTTGAATTTGTGCAAGCACATGGGGTGTGGGGTCTAGGCTGTATTGCAAGGTCTTTACCCTTCCACCCCATGGCTTGCACATGAGGTTTAGGGCAACCTCAGGTAAGCTGCTCCCTTTTTATCTCTTGCATTGTATGTCCCAAATGGGGCTCTCATAGATTAGAGTTAGAGGACTGCACCCATAGAGGCATCTTGGCGCAGTGGTGCAGCTTAGCAGACTTCTGCAGATGTGTGTGACCGAGCCTCTGTTTTTACCAGATTTGTCACATGCAAAACCATATACAATACAGAGACATTTTCGGTGTTGGTGCAGTGCTGTGTGTGCACCAGGGCCCACAGCCTCTATTGTCTGTGCCCCATTGCCTAAGACCCAGACCTTCCATTGTCTTCTCTGGGGCCCATGACTTCCATTTTGACTTTCCAGTATTGTTGTGTGTTTCTGCAATTTTCCCCTCCCCAAGTCTGTGCCTACAACAGGAACACTTGAGACCTGTGTACTCCATCTTTAAGTGAGTTGCTGAAGAACTGGGTTAGTTACGGTCTCTCCATTGGTGGCACAGCAGGTAGGTTGTTTGTTCTCTTTCACCCATGTTCTTAGTCTAATATATAATATGCAACGTTCAGAGAATAGTTTGACTAATAAGTTTTATTATGGCAAGAATTCAGATGTGTGGTATAGTGCAACTATCTAGTAAGTACTAGTATGTATTCCACGTGTTCTTAAATGCCTATGGAAAAAAAATCCTGATTATTCTTTCTGTATTTGCCTTAAACAATGGAAGCTCTTCCCAGATCTCAATAAGATTTTCTCTTTGTCCAGCACCACTGCCTTATCTGCATAATGTGTCTATCTCATTACTCTGCTGTGCTTTTCTGCACTGTTTGGTGATCTAACCAAACCAGGGTGAGATGATCTATTCAGGAAACACACAATGGTGCTGCTGTAAAAGTTCCTGAGTGCTGCAGAGGGCAGTTTAAAGTGGACCAACACCCAGGATTTTGACTATCCTGGGTATTGGTCCACTTCCCCGGGGCACCCCGATTTGGGGTGCCCCGCTGCCTGAAACCCCCCCAAACACCCCGAAAACTCACCTCTCCACGCTCCCACGTGAGTGCGCTGTCCAATGCCTTATAGATTCCCGGGCCGATCACCCCTGGGTGTTGGCCCACTTTAAAATCTGTTAATCATCTGTTATGATAGAGGCACTAGCAGGTCTTCATTAAAAGAGGGTAAATGTGACAGGACCAGTAAAGATCCTGCATTATATTGGTTCCAAGTTAGTTACACTAAAACACACTCTTCACTGCAGTATCGTTGTTTTTCAGAGGTTGGTACATTCTCTCATCCTACTTTTTGCTGAAATCCAGTATCACTATCTATCAATATCCACAAGGTAGGCCTTCTCATCATTATTTGTAATCAGGCCTTCCCGCATTTTGGCAATAGTGGTGGGTAGAGATGAGCGAAAAATTCGATTCGACTGATTCACTGAATTTTCCGTCAAAAATCGTTTCGACCCGAATTTATTCGCGACGAATCGCTATTAAAAATGGCTAGTTCTGAGCTTCCTAGAGCCTCAATAGGGTTGTAAACCATTCTGCCTTGCTGTAACACGCATAGGATGCGTGCTGGGTTACTGAAATAATACTGTAAATAATTAGGACATGCAGATCAGAGGCATCGCTATTAGAATCGCAGAGCGGCACAATTGCAGAGAGTTGAGGTGGCATCACTATGAGGGGCCCCTATATTGCCTGAAAAACACACCCTGGAGCTGGCAGCAGCAGGAGCCCAAATATTGGCTGAAACACATCCTGGAGTTGGCAGCAGGAGCCCAAAAATTGGCTGAATGACACCCTGGAGTTGCAAGCAGCAGCAGCAGGAACCCAAACATAGCTTGAAAGAGACACTGGAGTTGGCAGCAGGAGCCCAAAAATTGGATGAATCACACCCTGGAGTTGCAAGCAGCAGCAGGAGCCCAACATTGGCTGAAAGAGACACTGGAGTTGGCAGCAGGAGCACAAAAATTGGATGAATCACACCCTGGAGTTGCAAGCAGCAGCAGCAGCCCAAACATAGCTTGAAAGACACACTGGAGTTGGCGGCAGGAGCCCGAAAATTGGATGAATCACACCCTGGAGTTGCAAGCAGCAGCAGCCCAAACATTGCTTTAAAGAGACACTGGAGTTGGCAGCAGCAGGAGCCCAAAAATTGTCTGACACACCCTGGAGTTGGCAGCAGCAGCAGCAGGAACCTAGAAATTGGCTGGAAGGCACCCTGAAGTTGGCAGAAGCAGGAGCACATACATTAGCTGGAAGGCACACCCTGGAGTTGGCAGCAGCATAAGCAGGAGACCAAACATTGCTTGAAAGACACCCTGGAGTTGGCAGAAGCAGCAGGAGGCCAGAAATTGGCTGAGAGAGACACTGGAGTTGGCAGCAGGAGCCCAAAAATTGGATGAATCACACCCTGGAGTTGCAAGCAGCAGCAGGAGGCCAAACATTGGCTGAGAGAGACACTGGAGTTGGCAGCAGGAGCCCAAAAATTGGATGAATCACACCCCGGAGTTGCAAGCAGCAGCAGCCCAAACATAGCTTGACACACCCTGGAGTTGGCAGCAGCTGCAGCAGGAACCTAGAAATTGGCTGGAAGGCACCCTGAAGTTGGCAGCAGCAGGAGCACATACATTAGCTGGAAGGCACACCCTGGAGTTGGCAGCAGCATAAGCAGGAGCCCAAACATTGCTTGAAAGACACCCTGGAGTTGGCGGCAGCAGCAGCAGGAGGCCAAAAATTGGCTGAGAGAGACACTGGAGTTGGCAGCAGGAGCCCAAAAATTGGATGAATCACACCCTGGAGTTGCAAGCAGCAGCAGCAGCCCGAACATTACTTTAAAGAGACACTGGAGTTGGCTTCAGGAGCCCAAAAATTGGATGAATCACACCCTGGAGTTGCAAGCAGCAGCAGCAGGAGCCCAAACATTGGCTGAAAGGCACACCCTAAAGTTGGCATCAGCAGGAGGCCAAAAATTGGTTGGAAGGCACACCCTGAAGTTGGCATCAGCAGGAGCCCAAAAATTGGCCTAAAGACATAAATATGTTTTGCACCATTTGGAAAGTGTAAAACGTGGCACCATGCTAAATCTAGTCGCATGCATCAGGCATTGGTGGGTGGAAATCCTGGCTGATCCATCCCTGATTCATTTAGACAAAGGTGAGTCTCTCCACATTTTTAGTTGACAGACGAGTTCTCCTCGCCGTAACTATGGCCCCCGTCGCACTAAACACCCGCTCAGATGGCACGCTACTTGCCGGGCAGGACAGTTTTTCCAGGGCAAACTCTGCTAGTTGCGGCCACAAATCAAGTTTGGCTGCCCAGAAGTCCAGCGGATCCTCAAGGTGTGTTGGCATGGTCATGTCAAGGTATGACATGACCTGCTGGTTGAGGTCCTGCTCCAGGTTTTCCTGCTGCTCATGAGTAGCCTCACTATGCAGGTGTAGAAAGCTACTCCTTAGCGACTGAAGACTGAGGCTGCTGCTGATGGAGCTGCTGCTGCTGCTCCTGCCAACCCCCCCAGCAGCCATGGCAGTGGAAGGTGAGCGCAGAGGTCCCCTCGAGTCAGACCTGCGAGAGTATGGACCATGGCGCAGATAGGCATCGGCCAACTGCCTACGTAGAATGTCTTTGTAGTAGTTCAGTTTGTCCTCCCTCTCGGCGGGTTTAAAAAATGCCCCCATTTTGTGCCGGAAGCGAGGGTCCAATAAGGTGGACAGCCAGAAGTCATCCCGCCGACAAATGGAAACAATTCTGGGGTCACTACGCAAGCACGTGAGCATGCTTCCTGCCATTTGCGCAAGTGACTCGGATGGACTACCTGTCTCCATCTCCACTGCATACTGCCACGGTGTGTCTGGGTCCTCTGTCTCGCCTTCCTCAAAACCCTCTAGCTCCTCTGGCTGCTCCTGCTCCTCCTCTCCTGTCCGCTGACTAGATAAACCAGCCATTTTGCCAAGCCTAAACTGTGCTCCACTATGCCCCTCCTCCTCCTCTTCCTCCTCCTCCTCCAGTTCAGCTCCAATGGGGTTCATGTGGCCATAAGATGTAGACGCCATGTCTCCAGTGCCCTGACCAGCCATAGTTTCCAACATGTGCTGTAGTACATGAAGCAGTGGAATCACGTCGTTCATCCCGTAATCCTGCCGACTGACAAATAAAGTGGCTTCCTCAAAGGGCCTGAGCAAACGGCAGGTGTCACGTATGAGCTGCCACTGGTTGACATTGAAGTTACACAGGGGAGTCCCCCTATCCGCTTGGATCATCAGGAAATCCATGATGGCTTCTCTCTACTCGGTCCAACATGTGAAGGGTGGAATTCCAACGGGTGCATCGCAAATCAGACTATGTTGGGGGATACCGTTCTGACGCTGTAGCTCAAGAAGGGTGTGTTTGGCGGTGTATGAGTGGCTGAAGTGCATGCAAAGTTTCCTTGTTAGGATGTCTTGCATATGGGGGGAACACTTCAGAAACCGCTTGACAACCAGATTGAAGATGTGAGCCATGCAGGGGGCATGGGTCAGCCTTCCTTGGCGCAGCGCAGAGAAAATGTTCTTCCCATTGTCGGTAACCATGATTCCCATTTTAAGTTTTCTTGGAGTAAGCCATGTTTGGATTTCGTGATGAATAAATTTAAGCGGTTCCTCCCCTGTGTGACTCCGTTCGCCAAGACAAACCATGTGAAGCACTGTGTGACACCTCCGTGCCCTGCACACATGGTAGACTGGAGGGGCACTGAGACTTGAGCCTACAGTGGAGGGTGAGGGGATGGCGGAGGATGAGGAGGCCGAGTCGCACAGTGTCACAGGCCCAACGGGCAGGGAGCGCGGAGGCCGAAGCGGCGTGACCTGTCCAAGTTGCTGCTGCTGCTGCAAAGGGACCACATTCACCCAGTGGGCTGTAAACAACATGTACTGTCCCTGACCATAGTTACAGCTCCAGACGTCGGCGCTGCCATGCACTTTGCTACACACCGACAGGCTCAAGGACTGGCCCACCTTCTGTTCAACAAAAGTGTGCAGCGCTGGTACTGCCTTCTTGGCAAAGAAATGACGGCTTGGGACTCTCCACCTCGGCTCGGCACAAGCCATCAGTTCTCTGAAAGGTGCAGAGTCCACCACCTGAAAAGGGAGAGACTGCAGCACCAGCAACTTGGACAGGAGCACATTCAGCTTCTGCGCCGTAGGATGAGTGGGCGCATACTGCTGTCTCTTGGACATGGCTTCGCTGATGGATTGCTGGCGGGATGCATGACTTGGAGGAGGAGGAGGAGCAGGAGCGACAAAGGATGGGTATGACGCACAGCTGCCTTCGGCTGAGGTGCTGGAGCCTTGGCTGGCAGAAATTGGGAGCGGCGTGCCACTTGGTGAGGAAGCAGACTGGACCACCCCTTGGGAGCCTCGGTTCTCCCAGGTCGCTTTATGGTGATGCATCATATGTTGACGCAGGGCCGTGGTGCCAACATTTGGGCCCTGGCCACGCTTCACCTTCTGCCTACATATCTTGCATGTGGCCATGTTACCCTCCTGCGGATGCTTCAGGAAAAACTGCCACACTGCCGAGTAGCTACTTTTCCCACCAACAGGCCTCACTGATTCGCTGCTATTGTCGCCAACTCCAGGAACCACTGCTCCACTACCTCCCAATAAGGTAGCCTGCCATGCAGCAGGTGCTCTACCCTGGCCCCGGCCCCATTTGGCTCCAGGCATTTCAATTGTGCCCCCATGCTGACTGCCAACCATGCTGCTAACACCTTGCTGCCTGAGCTGCTGACTCCGGGGCAACCTGCCCCCCTCTTCTCCTGATGATGATGAAGCCCCTTCATCACCCGGCTCCCAAGTGCGATCGGCTTCATCATCATCATCACCGAGTTGTGGCTGTACGTCACTGATGTTCTCGGTTTCCTCAACAGTGTCTGGCGCAGAAGCTGGAAATCTCGCAACACCCACGACACTGTCCACATCACTATTTGTCTGCCGAGCTAAAGAAGCCACCTCCATTTCATGGCTGGGCAGTAGCTGCTGACTGTCCTCTATCTGATCGTCCTCCTCACTAAAGAGTGGAGCTGAACCCAAAGCATAGGATACGTCGCTGGGGGAGGGAACGGCATAGGACAGAGGCAATGGGAGGACAGGGACTGCTCTCGGGGCATGCCAACTAAGGGTTGTGTCAGAGGAACCTACCGACCCTAGACTGGGGGTCTCAGACGTAACTTGTGATGATGTTGATGAGCGCGTTAACCAATCTACCACAGCAGATGCGTTACTGGTGGAGACACGACCGCTAGCAGATACTGGCAGATCAGGTCTCTCACCGACTCCTGCTGCCACTTGCCCCTATTCTGCTGCGACCTCTGCCTGCTGAATCTTGGCCTCTGCCACTCCTCTTTGAACATCCTGGCACTTGTCTACCTGACATTTTTATGTATTTGCTTATTTAGTATAAACAGATAGGGTGCAAGGTGCAGCTTTGGGGTGCCCTGCGGCCTGGTTTATTGAAAACAGTCAAAAACAAGTGCAAACTGAAGTAGCTTAATAAAGCAGCTGATGCTGATCAACGCTTATGTTGTATAACAGATAGGGTGCAAGGTGCAGCTTTGGGGTGCCCTGCGGCCTGGTTTATTGAAAACAGTCAAAAACAAGTGCAAACTGAAATATTTTAATAAAGCAGCTGATGCTGATCAACGCTTATGTTGTATACCAGATAGGGTGCAAGGTGCAGCTTTGGGGTGCCCTGCGGCCTGGTTTATTGAAAAAACAGTCAAAAACAAGTGCAAACTGAAGTAGCTTAATGAAGCTGATGCTGATCAACGCTTATCTTGTATAACAGATAGGGTGCACGGTGCAGCTTTGAGGTGCCCTGCGGCCTGGTTTATTAAAAGCAGTCAAAAACAAGTGCAAACTGAAGTAGCTTAATGAAGCTGATGCTGATCAACGCTTATGTTGTATAACAGATAGGGTGCAAGGTGCAACTTTGGGGTGCCCTGCGGCCTGGTTTATTAAAAGCAGTCAAAAACAAGTGCAAACTGAAGTAGCTTAATGAAGCTGATGCTGATCAACGCTTATGTTGTATAACAGATAGGGTTAAAATAGCATGTGCCTTGGGATGCCAGTGTGGCCTAATGTATTTTAAGTTGAGCAAAAAGTATTAACAATAATCCAAGTATGAGAAATGCTTTTGTTTAACAGATAGGGTTAAATGGCATGTGCCTTGGGATGCCAGTGTGGCGTAATGTATTTTAAGCTAAACAAAAAGTAACAATAATCCAAGTATGAGAAATGCTTTTGTTTAACAGATAGGGTTAAAATAGCATGTGCCTTGGGATGCCAGTGTGGCCTAATGTATTTTAAGCTGAGCAAAAAGTATTAACTATAATCCAATTATGAGAAATGCTTTTGTTTAACAGATAGGGTTAAATAGCATGTGCCTTGGGATGCCAGTGTGGCGTAATGTATTTTAAGCTGAGCAGAAACTTTTGACACTAATCCAAGTATGAGAAATGCTTTTGTTTGATAGGGTTAAATAGCATGTGCCTTGGGATGCCAGTGTGGCCTAATGTATTTTAAGCTGAGCAAAAACTTTTGACACTAATCCAAGTATGAGAAATGCTTTTGTTTAACAGATAGGGTTAAATAGCATGTGCCTTGGGATACCAGTGTGGCGTAATGTATTTTAAGATGAACAAAAAGTAACAATAATCCAAGTATGAGAAATGCTTTTGTTTAACAGATAGGGTTAAATAGCATGTGCCTTGAGATGCCAGTGTGGCCTAATGTATTTTAAGCTGAGCAAAAAGTATTAACTATAATCCAAGTATGAGAAATGCTTTTGTTTAACAGATAGGGTTAAATAGCATGTGCCTTGGGATGCCAGTGTGGCGTAATGTATTTTAACCTGAGCAGAAACTTTTGACACTAATCCAAGTATGAGAAATGCTTTTGTTTAACAGATAGGGTTAAATAACATGTGCCTTGGGATGCCAGTGTGGCCTAATGTATTTTAAGCTGAGCAAAAAGTATTAACAATAATCCAAGTATGAGAAATGCTTTTGTTTAACAGATAGGGTTAAATAGCATGTGCCTTGGGATGCCAGTGTGGCGTAATGTATTTTAAGCTGAACAAAAAGTAACAATAATCCAAGTATGAGAAATGCTTTTGTTTAACAGATAGGGTTAAATAGCATGTGCCTTGGGATGCCAGTGTGGCCTAATGTATTTTAAGCTGAGCAAAAAGTATTAACTATAATCCAAGTATGAGAAATGCTTTTGTTTAACAGATAGGGTTAAATAGCATGTGCCTTGGGATACCAGTGTGGCATAATGTATTTTAAGCTGAGCAGAAACTTTTGACACTAATCCAAGTATGAGAAAAGCTTTTGTTTAACAGATAGGGTTAAATACCATGTGTCCTGGGATGCCAGTGTGGCGTAATGTATTTTAACCTGAGCAGAAACTTTTGACACTAATCCAAGTATGAGATATGCTTTTGTTTAACAGATAGGGTTAAATAGCATGTGCCTTGGGATGCCAGTGTGGCGTAATGTATTTTAAGCTGAACAAAAAGTAACAATAATCCAAGTATGAGAAATGCTTTTGTTTAACAGATAGGGTTAAAATAGCACGTGCCTTGGGATGCCAGTGTGGCCTAATGTATTTTAAGCTGAGAAAAAAGTATTAACTATAATCCAAGTATGAGAAATGCTTTTGTTTAACAGATAGGGTTAAATAGCATGTGCCTTGGGATGCCAGTGTGGCGTAATGTATTTTAAGCTGAACAAAAAGTAACAATAATCCAAGTATGAGAAATGCTTTTGTTTAACAGATAGGGTTAAATAGCATGTGCCTTGGGATGCCAGTGTGGCGTAATGTATTTTAAGCTGAACAAAAAGTAACAATAGTCCAAGTATGAGAAATGCTTTTGTTTAACAGATAGGGTTAAATAGCATGTGCCTTGGGATGCCAGTGTGGCGTAATGTATTTTAAGATGAACAAAAAGTAACAATAATCCAAGTATGAGAAATGCTTTTGTTTAACAGATAGGGTTAAAATAGCATGTGCCTTGAGATGCCAGTGTGGCCTAATGTATTTTAAGCTGAGCAAAAAGTATTAACTATAATCCAAGTATGAGAAATGCTTTTGTTTAACAGATAGGGTTAAATAGCATGTGCCTTGGGATGCCAGTGTGGCGTAATGTATTTTAACCTGAGCAGAAACTTTTGACACTAATCCAAGTATGAGAAATGCTTTTGTTTAACAGATAGGGTTAAATAACATGTGCCTTGGGATGCCAGTGTGGCCTAATGTATTTTAAGCTGAGCAAAAAGTATTAACAATAATCCAAGTATGAGAAATGCTTTTGTTTAACAGATAGGGTTAAATAGCATGTGCCTTGGGATGCCAGTGTGGCGTAATGTATTTTAAGCTGAACAAAAAGTAACAATAATCCAAGTATGAGAAATGCTTTTGTTTAACAGATAGGGTTAAATAGCATGTGCCTTGGGATGCCAGTGTGGCCTAATGTATTTTAAGCTGAGCAAAAAGTATTAACTATAATCCAAGTATGAGAAATGCTTTTGTTTAACAGATAGGGTTAAATAGCATGTGCCTTGGGATACCAGTGTGGCATAATGTATTTTAAGCTGAGCAGAAACTTTTGACACTAATCCAAGTATGAGAAATGCTTTTGTTTAACAGATAGGGTTAAATAGCATGTGTCCTGGGATGCCAGTGTGGCGTAATGTATTTTAACCTGAGCAGAAACTTTTGACACTAATCCAAGTATGAGATATGCTTTTGTTTAACAGATAGGGTTAAATAGCATGTGCCTTGGGATGCCAGTGTGGCGTAATGTATTTTAAGCTGAACAAAAAGTAACAATAATCCAAGTATGAGAAATGCTTTTGTTTAACAGATAGGGTTAAAATAGCACGTGCCTTGGGATGCCAGTGTGGCCTAATGTATTTTAAGCTGAGAAAAAAGTATTAACTATAATCCAAGTATGAGAAATGCTTTTGTTTAACAGATAGGGTTAAATAGCATGTGCCTTGGGATGCCAGTGTGGCGTAATGTATTTTAAGCTGAACAAAAAGTAACAATAATCCAAGTATGAGAAATGCTTTTGTTTAACAGATAGGGTTAAATAGCATGTGCCTTGGGATGCCAGTGTGGCGTAATGTATTTTAAGCTGAACAAAAAGTAACAATAATCCAAGTATGAGAAATGCTTTTGTTTAACAGATAGGGTTAAATAGCATGTGCCTTGGGATGCCAGTGTGGCGTAATGTATTTTAACCTGAACAAAAAGTAACAATAATCCAAGTATGAGAAATTCTTTTGTTTAACAGGTAGGGTTAAATAGCATGTGCCTTGGGATGCCAGTGTGGCGTAATGTATTTTAACCTGAACAAAAAGTAACAATAATCCAAGTATGAGAAATTCTTTTGTTTAACAGGTAGGGTTAAATAGCATGTGTCCTGGGATGCCAGTGTGGCGTAATGTATTTTAACCTGAGCAGAAACTTTTGACACTAATCCAAGTATGAGATATGCTTTTGTTTAACAGATAGGGTTAAATAGCATGTGCCTTGGGATGCCAGTGTGGCGTAATGTATTTTAAGCTGAACAAAAAGTAACAATAATCCAAGTATGAGAAATGCTTTTGTTTAACAGATAGGGTTAAAATAGCACGTGCCTTGGGATGCCAGTGTGGCCTAATGTATTTTAAGCTGAGAAAAAAGTATTAACTATAATCCAAGTATGAGAAATGCTTTTGTTTAACAGATAGGGTTAAATAGCATGTGCCTTGGGATGCCAGTGTGGCGTAATGTATTTTAAGCTGAACAAAAAGTAACAATAATCCAAGTATGAGAAATGCTTTTGTTTAACAGATAGGGTTAAATAGCATGTGCCTTGGGATGCCAGTGTGGCGTAATGTATTTTAAGCTGAACAAAAAGTAACAATAATCCAAGTATGAGAAATGCTTTTGTTTAACAGATAGGGTTAAATAGCATGTGCCTTGGGATGCCAGTGTGGCGTAATGTATTTTAACCTGAACAAAAAGTAACAATAATCCAAGTATGAGAAATTCTTTTGTTTAACAGGTAGGGTTAAATAGCATGTGCCTTGGGATGCCAGTGTGGCGTAATGTATTTTAACCTGAACAAAAAGTAACAATAATCCAAGTATGAGAAATGCTTTTGTTTAACAGATAGGGTTAAAATAGCATGTGCCTTGGGATGCCAGTGTGGCCTAATGTATTTTTAGCTGAGCAAAAAGTATTAACAATAATCCAAGTATGAGAAATGCTTTTGATTAACAGATAGGGTTAAATAGCATGTGCCTTGGGATGCCAGTATGGCCTAATGTATTTTAAGCTGAAAAAAAAGTAACAATAATACAAGTATGAGAAATGCTTTTGTTTAACAGATAGGGTTAAATAGCATGTGCCTTGGGATGCCAGTGTGGCGTAATGTATTTTAAGCTGAACAAAAAGTAACAATAATCCAAGTATGAGAAATGCTTTTGTTTAACAGATAGGGTTAAAATGGCGTTCAGGCCTAAATAGCAGAAAGGGTTAAATAGCATGTGCATTGCATGCACAGTGTGCAGCTGTATTTAACAGATAGGGTTAAAATAGCGTTCAGGCCTAAATAGCAGAAAGGGTTAAATAGCATGTGCATTGCATGCACAGTGTGCAGCTGTATTTAAACCAAACCAAATATATTAACAGTAACCCAGTAATTATGAAATATGAATCATAGCCAGCACTAGGCACCCTGTCAATGTGACTTGTATGCTGCTGGATTGTTCCGGTTTTAAACCTATCTTTCCCTAGCTCTGTCTACCACTCTAAATCTCCTTAACTATCTGTCTCTCTCTTTACCTATCTGTAAATCTCCCTACCTATCTGTAAATCTCCCTACCTATCGCTAACTGTCTGTCCCTGTCTGCAGCAAGCAACCACCGCTGTCTCACGAATGCAAGTCTGAAATGTGCACAAGCAAGATGGCCGCCGCTTTATATAGCGCTGTGACGTCACCGGGGCTCCTGGCTGCTGATAGGCTGCATGTGACCTTCCCATGATACCTTGCCCCAGGGGCTATGTCCGGACATGTGCTTCCACCATTTTAGAATGCCTGTAATTGAAATAAATGGAGTTTAAAGGAAAACTTCGATCGATCGAATTGCGGGGAAATTCGGATTCATTCAGAATCGAATTTTTCATGAAATTCGGAACGAATCCGGGTTCGTCCGGATCGATTCGCTCATCCCTAGTGGTGGGCTTTGAAGAGCCCGGGGGTGATATGTTTTCCCCACTTACTGTTTGCAATCTGTTCATCACATAGTCGATCCAATGGCATAGGGATGGGTTAAGGTCCCAGAATCTCTTGGTTAGTCTTGAGGGAATTAAAATCTTAAATGCAGAGCTGTAGTCCACATATAGCATTTAAACAAAATTACAGAACAAACCTAAGGTAGATTAGGTGTTGTACTCTTTGTATGACTATGAAAACTGAGCAACCCACACTCTAATTTTCCTTTCTCTACTCTTCCAGCTTGTGTTGTCAATATAATTGTCAAAGTGGGCATTATGTGTTACATGTGTAAATAAAAGTTACCATCCAGTAATACAAGGAAAACAATGGTTCCTATCTTCGTAATTTGTTACGTTTTTTTATGGTACACTGAGTATTTCGATTTGCTAGGGGCATTGGTATTCTCTTTTTGCATCAGTAGAGTAAATGTAAACCTTGTTTTACCTTGCTGTTTTTGCAATTAAAGTTGTCCCCTGAAGACCGGCTTTATTATGTCTCGAACAGATTGGTTGACTGTTGACTGAATAAATAATGTGGTTCAGTGTTTTTTTAATCTATTATCTTATTTAACTTTTTAGATATTTACCAAGTACCCTGCAGAGCATGGGTTGTAAAATATTATAATATTATACTATTATTGCTGAATGGAACTCCAGAAAAGTATTTTTGAACACTAAAAATAAAATGTTTTTTGCCATATAATTACATTAGAAGATAAGCCTCACAACAAATGTTCTGTTTTGATAATTCCCTTACTATGGCAAAATAGTTTTCAGGTGTGCATACAATAAAATCTCTCCATTCCTGCAACCATATTAACTAAATATATTACCATTCCTGTGGACCAATCACTGCAGAAATCTGAGTAACACTGATGTCACTGACATTCACTGATGTCACTGAAGGTTCCAATATAACAAAGTCATATTTGTAGTGATACAGTCTGTCAAGACAACTCAACTTGCTGTGTTTTTCTTAAAGATGGCTTAGTTCAATGCATTTAAATTGAATTGAGAAAGCCACTTGATTTATCACTGCTGTTAAAAATAACACATTTCAAAGGCATATTGCAGTTTTCCAGCTTGCATACTTTTAATTATTTAGTACCAAGTCCAATTGCATAGAAGTAATCTATACCTAGAAATAAGATTTATACTGTTCTAGGCATTTTAAGTTTCACCCCCTTTATAAAAAAAAACATTGAGAGCTGCAACATCCGGGTTACAACAATTTACAAAGTTTTTTTTCCACATTTGAGATTACCATATTTAAATTATTACTATTCTGTAGAATGCTTGCCACATTATTACCCAAAAAATAGATTTCACAGATTTTAAAACTGTCTTTTTCTTAGGAGTCAGCGAAGTCTTATGTCTTATTTTAAATCCAATTAGGACATTTCATGTTTCCAGATGGATGGTTTGCTTTGCCTATGATTTTCAGTTTTCAGGGCTAATCATTTTTTATTCTCTGGCAATTAAATCCGTCTTCCAATAAGACTCAATCATGGCCCTGCTCAATAACCAGAAGGTTTCAACGCGTGTTGGAATTATACAGCTCTCTATTTCTATATTTTAAAACTACATTGGTCAGTTTAAATTAGACTATTCTTGGTGTGCCACACACCCCGCTTCACTTCTTAAATATTCATTACTTCATGGGTTAATCACCTGCAGGTGACGTAGTGCAGAGAGGAAGACTTGTAACGAGCCCCACCTTCCGGCCTATATATACCTGGTACCTCCCTTCAATCACCAGTATTTTTCTCTCTGCGTGACAAGCAGAGGTTGGAAGTTTCCTGCTTACAGGTAGGTCGGGGCTTACCCCGCCACCCCCCTTTTGGTCTATTTCTGCCCGGTTTGAGTTGTATACCTCTATGGTGGATAGGAAGCCTCCCAGCCTAGGCTGCTCACCGGGTAATTGGTAGACGGCACTATGGGTGCCTAGGAGCTTATCTCCTCCGCTCGTCCCCCTCCTTTGGGGGCAATGCGGCAATCCGGCATGGTGATCCGGAAATGGGATGCCCCTGTCCCGAGGGTCCCCGTAGCCCTTACTCCCCCGTTCCGGTCCTTTCTCCCTTCACTTGGGGGGGGGGGGGGGGGGGGGGGGTATAGAGGGTTGTGTATCTTGTATGATGTTTTCACTGTATTGTTTTTTCTGTGTGTTCACTTTTACATAGTAACTGTTTTTTGACCGGGGCTCCGGGCAGATACTTTTGGCTTGGCCAGTGTATTTGGGCTGCTTTATGGGGGTGGGGCAGCGGACCGCGCTCAGCTGGCCTCATTTGGTCCCCTCCCGCCTCCCTTCCTTCCCCGCTGCTCCGTGCGGCAGCCTGTGTGGCTGCGCTTGTGTCTCCTTTCCCCCTCCTCCTCCTCCGCCGCCTGGCTTGGTCCAGCGCAGCTGGTGGCAATCCCCCGTTGTTTGAGCAGGGCGGCTCCCTGTGACGCGGGGGGGCGTGGCGCCGGCGGAAGCGGCGCCGGCGGAAGCGGCGCTCGGCGGCCTCAGCCTCACTTCCGTCATGTTGCGGTGAAAAGAGGTCACGTGGGGGGGGGGCGCGCGCTGCAGCAACACATGGGTTTGTGTGCTGCGGCTGCTACATGTCCCTCCGGTCTGGCTCCTGGCGTCGGTAGCAGGTAAGCGGCCCCGCTTTTGTGGGGCCAGAATGAGTTTTACTCATGGGGCTAACTTTTAAGGTGGCACTCTCTTTGTGTACTATTGTGAACATGCTGCTTTGTTACACTCTCAAGGGATCTGATGGTTTGTTTTTTTCTTCCCTTTCAGATCCTGGGATCCCTCTTTTACTGCGGCCTCCGGCTCTATATTGCCTGGCTAGTCATTCTTGATGAAATTGCACATTTTGGATATATATATACATATATATATATATTTATTTTGAGACTGTTAAGGGGGACCTTTTTCTCTTGAAAAAAAAAAAAAAAAAAAAAAATAATATATAAAGTGTATTTAAAAAAAAAAAAAAAAAAACCCTCCCTTCCGGGACATTCTTATAAAGGGGCATCCCGGGTTGGCTTATGCCTTAAAAGTCCCAGTATTTGCGATACCATAAATCACCAATATGGAGGCTTCTGTTACTACCGGAAACGACTCGTCAGAGCCGTCCAGGGGGTGTGTAAAATGTGGGGCTGCGCTCCCTGCTGATGATATCTTTATTTGCATTTCTTGTGCAAGGCAGATTGTTGCGCGTCAGTCTGTTGATCCGGCTGCTGACCCGTCGCAACCTCTATCATCTCCTGCCTCTCCCTCCCTGTTCCGGACCCCGCATGACACTGTCAAGGGTGGGGATTCGCAATCCGAGGTGGTGGTAAAATCAGCCAATCTTCGGGAAGTTTTGCCCGTTAAAGCGGGGCTAAAGGCCTCTGCAAAACGGAAGCGCCTGACTCCGGTATCTTCGGCTCCTCAGGACGAATTATGTGAGCCTGTGGAATGGTCCGATGGCTCCCCGGATGAGGGTGAATTCCTCTTGGGGTCAGATGAGCCGGCAGATCAGCTTAAGGCTGATGCGATTGGCGATTGGTCGGCGGGGGTTGCCCTTGACACCCCCTCCATTCTGGCACAAATGTTTGAAATTTTGAATTTAGATCCGCCTGAGGCTGTCACCCTGCCAAAGGGTCAGTTGTTTGAAGAGCCTCAGCCGCGTTTGGTTTTTCCCAGACAGCACCACTTTGAGAGGGTGGTCCTGAAAGAATGGGAACATCCCACACGGTTATCTGGAATCCCTTCCAGTTGGGAAAAGCGTTATCCTTTTCCGCCAGAATTGCTGAAGCTTTGGTCCGTCCCTCCTGAAGTCGATACCCCTGTGCTAGGGCTATCTAGCTCCGCTATGGTACAGTCTGCTGAGACCTCTGTCCCTAAAGATGGGGAGGATCGTAGGATTGACCAGTATGCTCGCTACGGCTTTGTTTATGCTGGGTCAACGATGCGCCCCTTGTGCGCTTCGGCCCTTCTTCTTTTAGCGGTAAGATCTGTTATCCAGGGGCTATGCGAGGATCTCAATCCCGCTTGTGATGAGTTCGCTGCGCTTAAGCAGTGCGATTCTTTTGTGTCTTACGTTCTGTCCGCTCAGGACGATGCGCTGGCTATGAGTAGCAAGACAGCGGCAATGCTGGTCGCTATTCGTCGGTCGGTATGGCTGCGACAGTGGTCGGCGGACTCAGCTTCTAAAAGGGTGCTCACAGCTCTCCCCTTTTTGGGGTTGCGGCTGTTCGGGGAGAAAATTGATTCAGTCGCAAAGGGTGGCAAGATGCCACAACGCAAGAGGCCTCGACGCCCCTTTAGAGGGGCTGTTTCTGTAAGGCCGTCCTTTCGAGGATACAGAGCGGGTAGGGGGACTTCCCCTCCCTCTACCAGTCGTACAGGTTGGACGCGGGGGAGGGGCCGTGGCCGTCCCGCCCAGTCCTGGGGCTCCAAGCCCAAACCTGCGGGTAAGCCCACTCAGCAATGAGGGGCCGCCCTCACCCGTGCGGGTGGGGGGACGATTGCGACACTTCTCCCAGGTTTGGAACCGGGAGGTTCCGGACAGGTGGATTCAGGAGATAGTGTCGTCCGGTTACAAGCTGGAGTTCGAGTCTCGCCCTCCTTCACGGTTCTTTCGGTCTCGGGTGCCCATCGATCCTTTGGCCGCACAGGGGCTCCTGGCGTCGGTAGAGAATCTGTTAGAGATGGCGGTCATCCGGCCGGTACCGCGCTTAGAGATGGGCCTCGGTTTCTACTCCAATCTGTTCGCAGTCCCCAAGAGGGATGGGTCGGTTCGTCCCGTCCTGGACCTGAAGTTGCTCAACAGGTTCATCCGTTTTCGGAAGTTTCACATGGAAACCTTGCGCACTGCCGTCGGCTCTCTTCGGCAAGGGGACTTCATGACGTCTATAGACATCAAGGATGCTTATCTGCATGTTCCCATCTGCCTCCCTCATCAACGCTTTCTTCGATTCATGATGAAGGATCGGCATTATCAGTTCGTGGCACTTCCGTTTGGCCTTACCTCAGCTCCAAGAGTGTTCACCAAGGTGCTGGCAGGGGTCATGGCCATTTTCAGAGCTCGGGGCATTCGTGTCGTACCTTATTTGGACGACCTTCTTATCATGGCTCCGTCGCCCGATCAATCGGAGAAAGACACCAGGGTGGTGCTCTCCACGCTGGAAAGTTTCGGTTGGGTGATCAACCTCTCCAAGTCCTCCCTCGCTCCGGCCAGGGTGGTGTCCTTTCTGGGGATGCAGTTAGACTCTCATCAACACAGAGTGTTTCTCCCTCAGTCCAAAATTCTTCTGATTCAGGAGTTGGCTCGGGTCCTACTCTCCAATCCTCGGCCGTCCATCCGTCTGGGGATGAGGCTGGTAGGGTTGATGGTTGCCTCCTTCGAGGCAGTTCCTTTTGCTCAATTCCACACGAGGACGCTTCAGCTTTATCTGTTGGCGTCTTGGGACCGGCAGCCTCGGTCGCTGGATCAGCCCTTCCAGTTGTCCTCCCGGGTCCGGCAGTCCCTCCAGTGGTGGTTGGTCTCGACCAATCTCGTGAAGGGCAGGTCTTTCCTGGCCCCCCTTTGGGAAATTGTCACCACGGATGCCAGTCTGTCGGGATGGGGCGGATTCTGGAAGGAGCTGCAGTTCCAGGGGCAGTGGGGACCTCGGGAGGCCCTCTTACCCATCAATATTCTGGAACTGAGAGCCATCCGTCGGGTGCTTACTCTCCTGACTCAGCACGTTCTGGGCCTTCCGGTCCAGGTGCGTTCAGACAATCGAACAGCGGTTGCTTACATCAATCATCAGGGAGGGACTCGCAGCCTGAGTGCTCTCAGAGAGGTGTCCCTGATCCTGACCTGGGCAGAAGCCCATGTTCCTCGTCTCTCGGCGGTATACATCCCGGGAGTGGAGAACCTGAAAGCGGACCGCTTGAGCAGGGGCTCTCCCCGTCGGGGAGAATGGGCCCTCCATCCTCGGGTATTTCGCTCACTGTGTCGCCAATGGGGGACTCCAGAGGTGGACCTGTTTGCCTCTCGTCACAATCACAGGCTCCCGAACTTCGTATCGCTCTCCCAGGATCCTCTGGCTCTGGCGGTGGACGCCATGTCCCTGAGCTGGGGGGATCTGGGGTTTCTGTACCTGTTTCCTCCGACACCCATGCTAGGCAGAGTGCTTCGGAAATTGGCTCTGGAAGGGGTGTCCGCCGTCCTCGTGGCCCCAAGGTGGCCGAGGCGAGTGTGGTTCGCAGACATCGTTCGGCTGGCAGTGGACCAGGTCGTTCTGCCCCTTCGGCCCGATTTGCTCACTCAGGGTCAATTGTGTTACCCCAATTTACCAGCGCTAGCTTTGACGGCCTGGCTGCTGAGACCTCCATCCTAAAGGAAGAGGGTCTTTCTGATTCTGTCGTTAAGACTTTGATCAGTGCCCGAAAGAGGTCTTCTTCTATCATCTACTATAGGACCTGGAAAGCCTATATCGCTTGGTGCGAGATGAGATCTTTTCCTTGTAGGGTATTTTCGGTCCCCAGGGTTCTGGAGTTTTTACAATCTGGGCTGGACTCTGGTCTTCAGCTAAGTACGTTGAAAGGGCAAGTTTCTGCCTTATCTATCTTTTTTCAGAAGCGTGTTGCGCTTAAGTCTTTAGTTAAAACCTTTTTCCAGGGGGTTACGCATGTGCGGCCTCCCAGGAAACCATTACTCCCGGTTTGGGATTTGAATTTGGTTCTTTCTGCTCTTCAGGCTCCTCCTTTTGAGCCTTTGCAAGGGATTGCTTTATCTACCCTGACTCAGAAGATTGTCTTCTTGGTAGCGATCACTTCGATCCGGCGTGTCTCGGAATTGGCGGCCTTGTCTATTCAGGCGCCCTACTTCGAGAAGCATCGGGATAAGGTGGTCTTTCGATTCAAGCCAGACTTTCTTCCTAAGGTTGTTTCTGCTTTTCATTTGAACCAAGATATTGTTCTTCCCTCCTTGTGTCCTAATCCTAAGAATGACAAAGAGAGGGTTTTGCATTGTTTGGATGTAGTACGCTGTGTTAAGTGCTACTTGGTTATCACGTCTCCTTTCCGTAGGACGGATTCCTTTTTTGTTGTGCCCCATGGGCCTAAGAAGGGTTTGGCACCAGCCAAATCTGCCATTAGCAAGTGGATACGTCAGGCCGTTACTGCGGCCTATTCTGCTAAGGGAAGAGTTCCCCCTTTTCGTATTACTGCTCATTCCACTCGCGCTGTTGGGGCGTCTTGGGCTTTTCAGCACCAAGCTTCTGTTGAACAGGTTTGTAAGGCTGCCACTTGGTCTTCTGTTCACACTTTTTCTAAATTTTACAAAGTTGATGTGCGGGCCTCAGCGGATGCTGTTTTCGGCCGCAAAGTTCTGCAGACTGCAGTCGTTTAAGTTATGCTTCACCTGGCCTTGAGTTGCCCAGCCCTTGTGGACACTGCTTTTGGATGTCCCATGAAGTAATGAATATTTAAGAAGTGAAGCGGGGTGTGTGGCACACCAAGAATAATACCATTTTGTGAGTACTCACCTGAAAAATGGATATTGTTGGTGTGCCACACACCCCGCTTCACACCCGCCCTTTTCGGTATTACCGAAGCCTTTATATGGTGAAGCCTTTTTTATATCAAATTTGATTTTGAGGTTACTGGTGAAATACTGGTACCTTGTATTACTGCTTTGTTGATTATACTGGTGATTGAAGGGAGGTACCAGGTATATATAGGCCGGAAGGTGGGGCTCGTTACAAGTCTTCCTCTCTGCACTACGTCACCTGCAGGTGATTAACCCATGAAGTAATGAATATTTAAGAAGTGAAGCGGGGTGTGTGGCACACCAACAATATCCATTTTTCAGGTGAGTACTCACAAAATGGTATTTTCTGGCGTTATTTATTATAAAACTGTTCTCTGCTTCACAAGTGACCCATTATCTATGGAGTAGATTCATTTACCCAATGTAAATTTAAAGGGAAATTCCACTTTCAATTGTATTTTTGAAATGTATATTTTGTTGTGTCAAAAAAGTCCTCAATGTTCTTCATGTTAGCAAATGTGCCTTTTATGGAAGCAGTTTTAATTACCTGCAGTTTGTTGCTATTGGCAAATTTACAAGAGCTACAAGAGAAGCGAATCCTGTACACACATAACACTGCTGCTATAGTTGCTGCTGAGGGGAGGGAGCTCACCTTAAACATGCCCAGCAGCAGTGTTCTGTGTGTACAGGTCTCACTTCTCTCTTCTTGGTGTAGAAATTGTTGTACAGCTGCTAAAATTTCTGGTGGGCTCAATAGGGGTGCCTTAAAGGCTAAGCCCCAGGGGGGAGGACAACATAGTGCCATATTAGATCTCAGGTCTCATTTGGATGCAGCAGGGCTGGGAGGTGTGAGTCTCGGTATACTATCCAGCCCGTCTGAGTTACTAAGAATTGCTTTGTGGCATCTCTATTCTTTGCGGTTAGGTCTTCCATACAACAAATCATTTCTAGCTTCTTTACCCATTCAATCAGTTTGGAGGGGTTTGTCTTTCAATTCCTCGGGATGATGGCTCTCACGGCCGATGTGAAGTGTCTTAAAACTCCTCTTTAAATCCCAGACAGTGGGCCAGGAATAAGTGATAGAAGAGCTACTTGAGGTGTATTATCCACCTTAACTCCAGCTACCTCCTCTGAGGTGAGTTATCCACCTTAACTCCAGCTACCTCTGAAGATTTGGTCCCACAGTGCCTTAATAGCCGGGCAACTCCACCAAATGTTGGTCATATTGCCCACTTCCCTCTGGCATCTCCAACATTTATCCGATTGTGCTGTTGCAAATTGATGTATGTCCCCCAGGCATCTGTACCACCTAGCAAGTACTTTTTAATTACTCTCCCGGGTGGTATTCTCCAGTGACATGCCATGGGTGCTCAGGTATATTTTGGTAAGGTCGCTATCTTCAATTTGTTAGGGACATCTTTTTGGCGCACAAAAATCACTTTGAAAAATGCCATCAAAAGCGGGCTTTCCCTTTAAATAAATAGTGAAGCTTGAGTGTGTCTAGTATGAAATTACATCTAATCATGTTAGTTTAACACTTCATAGTACAAAGTCCAAAATATGCTGATTATATATTCCTTGGGTGTGAACTGAAGCTTATATCTGAGTGCACTTTTTAACTAGAAAAAAAATTCTGTATAAACTTCTGTATTTTTCCCCCAAAAAATCACCTACCTGTGATTAATTACCTGTGATTAATTAAATCACCCCCATATTAAAAAATATATTAGTCCTCAGTAACCAAAAATGAATACTATAAGTAAAAAAAACTAAATAGACCAGCTCAATGAGGACCAGTACTATCTCAAAAAGTGTATCATATATGTTATTAGAAGAAAAACTATACAATAAATACTGCCTGACAGAAATAAATAAATTCAAGTGTATTCAATTAACAATTGTTGACTATACACACAGTATATGCAGTACGTATTAATAAATAACTATATAAAACCTGAAAAAGTGAATCGCTAAATGGGTAAATAAATATGTACTTACACATACCCAATATTTATGGTGGCAAAAAGCCACCCCGACCATTACATATAGAATGATAGCATACACCATCCTAGCGCCTCATGAATGCTGTGTCTACCTGTGATTGGGCATTATTACAAGGTACATCATTTTTCCAATGGCTGGTCATCAGTTTCTTCCAGAGAATTTAAAGAAATAATTTTGTCATGCATGTCCTTAAATCATATGGCTGTGATGTCAGCAATCATTTTGTCACCATCTCTGTTTATGTGCTTTACATTCTATGCTGGCAAGAGTGTTTTTCCTATATCATGTGCTGCATGTATGGGTGCTCCTTGTAATTGCCAAACTTAAATTCATAGAGATGTAACTAATATATTGTATCACGCATATCTTGTTTCAGTGTAAAGTAGCACTAAAACAAGCCAGTATAAAAGTATACCCACCTAAGCTTACTGTTCTAAATGCCTAAAATTGTCTCCTAAAATGAGGTACTACTTCTTTATATAGCAGATGGGGAAACATTTAAGGGAAGGATACAGCTAAACAGAACAGTTTGCAAATGGTATTTAACAATTAAAGTACTGTACACAGATTTTAGCAAAGAAGGTTGTACATCTGGCTGCTGCATCTCAGTCTATAGAAAGCAGCAATATTATAGCTATTTGTTTCTACAACTGCATGTAACCTAGCTATAAAGCTGACAAAATTACTTGGATGTGGAGATAATGTGACTAGGAAAGACATAATGAGTCAATCATGAAAGTTGTAAAAAGCCCGAAGGGTTATGTGAATTGTTGTTTTGTACCCTTTGGAAAAGCTCACAAAAGGTTGAGATTTGTTACTTAAGGATTCTCTCTGTGGAAGTAGTGCCACATTGCGTCGACATAACATAACTTCATATGAGCTCAAGTGACATATGTACATTTCCTTTTAAAGCGGAATTCCAGCCAGCCCATATCCCTTACCTGATCCTTGGACCAGCACCGCTCTGTGGTCATGAATGGCAGCCACTGATGATGACACAAAGCCGCATCCCCTTGGTATGCATGTGGAATGAGTGGGGGACGGGAGTGTACATGGGGGGATGCAGCTCTGTGCTTTCAGACAAGATGCTGGCACCCAGGATGCTGAGCATCAGGAGAGCGGCACTGGCCCAATTCTCATATACGTTTCTTTTCTTGGTAACCCACATCCTGCCTCAGTGCGCAGGTAGGGTGGGGGGAGTTATGGGCCGACTGGAATTCTGCTTTAAATCCTATTTAAATGTTCTGTATATCTGCAACAATGGAGAAAATGATAACTTACACTACATTCATTCATGCTAGTTTTTTAAGCATTCATATAATTTTGTTTTAGATTAAACTGCAACACTTTCTTAGCTGACTATATAGGCAAAGCATATATTTATGCTTAATTTATATTCTTACCCTGTCAGTACTTATGTATCAGAGAAGCTTGTCACACATTAACAAAAGAAGATATTGCCAATAACTTTTTATAGAAAAACCCTCAGTTCTCATTCAAATGCCAACATAGGGTATTATACAAGAAACTAAAGCACTGTGGGAGAAGCAGACAGAAGCTGGCCAGCCTCACCCTTCTTATCCTCCTACTTCTGGTAGAGCTGTACCTGCAGGGTGTGCAAAAGATCTTACCTTGCTGACACAATGAGTAGTGAAAAAAAAATCTGTCACACTAATTTGTGGAGTGTTTGAGATGTCCCATGTACATTGGTATGGATAGTCAAGGTTACCAGTTCCCAGCATCTAAAGGGTTAATGAAGATCCCATTTTCTGATGAAAGGCTATAAAGGTGATAGCCTGACATCACTATTTGTAATGGCTATGTTGCTGAGCTCAGCCTAAGCCAGCTGCTGACTGACATCAGCAATAACCAAGTGTTAGGCTCCCCTCTGTCACCTGCTGGTGCAGCAGAATCTCGGGTCTCACACGCGCAAGCGGTCCCACAAACACTGCGCATTTTGGAGTGCTACCTCCTTTGCCCAACTCCGTTTCTGGTTCTCGGCAATTAGCCATACTGGAAGCAATATGACTAGAGATGAGCGAACTTTTGAAAAATTCGATTCGACTGATTCGCCGAATTTTCCGACAAAAATCGGTTCGACCCGAATTTATTCGCGACGAATCGCTATTAAAAACGGCTATTTCTGAGCCTCCTAGAGCCTCAATAGGGTTGTAAACCATTTTGCCTTGCTGTAACACGCATAGGATGTGTGCTGGGTTAGTTAAATAATACTGTAAATAAATATCACATGCAGATCAGAGGCATCGCTAATAGAATCGCAGAGCGGCACAATTGCAGAGAATTGAAGTGGCATCACTATGAGGGGCAGGAGCCCAAACATTGCTTTAAAGAGACACTGGAGTTGGCAGCAGCAGGGGCCCAAAAATTGGATGAATCACACCCTGGAGTTGCAAGCAGCAGCAGGAGCCCAAACATTGGCTGAAAGAGACACTGGAGTTGGTAGCAGCAGGAGCCCAAAAATTGACTGACACACCCTGGAGTTTCAAGCAGCAGCAGCAGCAGGAGCCCAAGCATAGCTTGAAAGAGACACTGGAGTTGGCTGCAGGAGCCCAAAGATTGGATGAATCACACCCTGCAGTTGCAAGCAGCAGCACCAGGAGCCCAAATATTACTTTAAAGAGACACTGGATTTGGCAGCAGGAGCCCAAAGATTGGATGAATCACACCCTGGAGTTGGCAGCAGCAGCAGCAGCAGGAGCCCAAACATTACTTTAAAGAGACACTGGGGTTGGCTTCAGGAGCCCAAAAATTGGATGAATCACACCCTGGAGTTGGCAGCAGCAGGAGCCCAAACATTACTTTAAAGAGACACTGGAGTTGGCTTCAGGAGCCCAAAGATTGGATGAATCACACCCTCGAGTTGGCAGCAGCAGCAGCAGCAGCAGGAGCCCAAACATTACTTTAAAAAGACGCTGGGGTTGGCTTCAGGAGCCCAGAAATTGGATGAATCACACCCTGGAGTTGGCAGCAGCAGCAGGAGCCCAAACATTACTTTAAAGAGACACTGGAGTTGGCAGCAGGAGCCCAAAGATTGGATGAATCACACCCTGGAGTTGGCAGCAGCAGCAGCAGCAGGAGCCCAAACATTACTTTAAAGAGACACTGGGGTTGGCTTCAGGAGCCCAAAAATTGGATGAATCACACCCTGGAGTTGGCAGCAGCAGCAGCAGGAGCCCAAACATTACTTTAAAGAGACACTGGAGTTGGCTTCAGGAGCCCAAAAATTGGATGATTCACACCCTGGAGTTGGCAGCAGCAGCAGCAGCAGGAGCCCAAACATTACTTTAAAGAGACACTGGGGTTGGCTTCAGGAGCCCAAAAATTGGATGAATCACACCTTGGAGTTGGCAGCAGCAGCAGCAGGAGCCCAAACATTACTTTAAAGAGACACTGGAGTTTGCTTCAGGAGCCCAAAAATTGGATGATTCACACCCTGGAGTTGGCAGCAGCAGGAGCCCAAACATTACTTTAAAGAGACACTGGAGTTGGCTTCAGGAGCCCAAAGATTGGATGAATCACACCCTGGAGTTGGCAGCAGCAGCAGGAGCCCAAACATTACTTTAAAGAGACGCTGGGGTTGGCTTCAGGAGCCCAGAAATTGGATGAATCACACCCTGGAGTTGGCAGCAGCAGCAGGAGCCCAAACATTACTTTAAAGAGACACTGGAGTTGGCAGCAGGAGCCCAAAGATTGGATGAATCACACCCTGGAGTTGGCAGCAGCAGCAGCAGCAGGAGCCCAAACATTACTTTAAAGAGACACTGGGGTTGGCTTCAGGAGCCCAAAAATTGGATGAATCACACCCTGGAGTTGGCAGCAGCAGCAGCAGGAGCCCAAACATTACTTTAAAGAGACACTGGAGTTGGCTTCAGGAGCCCAAAAATTGGATGATTCACACCCTGGAGTTGGCAGCAGCAGCAGCAGCAGGAGCCCAAACATTACTTTAAAGAGACACTGGGGTTGGCTTCAGGAGCCCAAAAATTGGATGAATCACACCTTGGAGTTGGCAGCAGCAGCAGCAGGAGCCCAAACATTACTTTAAAGAGACACTGGAGTTTGCTTCAGGAGCCCAAAAATTGGATGATTCACACCCTGGAGTTGGCAGCAGCAGGAGCCCAAACATTACTTTAAAGAGACACTGGAGTTGGCTTCAGGAGCCCAAAGATTGGATGAATCACACCCTGGAGTTGGCAGCAGCAGCAGGAGCCCAAACATTACTTTAAAGAGACGCTGGGGTTGGCTTCAGGAGCCCAGAAATTGGATGAATCACACCCTGGAGTTGGCAGCAGCAGCAGCAGCAGCAGGAGCCCAAACATTACTTTAAAGAGACACTGGAGTTGGCAGCAGGAGCCCAAAGATTGGATGAATCACACCCTGGAGATGGCAGCAGCAGCAGCAGCAGGAGCCCAAACATTACTTTAAAGAGACACTGGGGTTGGCTTCAGGAGCCCAAAAATTGGATGAATCACACCCTGGAGTTGGCAGCAGCAGCAGCAGGAGCCCAAACATTACTTTAAAGAGACACTGGAGTTGGCTTCAGGAGCCCAAAAATTGGATGATTCACACCCTGGAGTTGGCAGCAGCAGCAGCAGGAGCCCAAACATTACTTTAAAGAGACACTGGGGTTGGCTTCAGGAGCCCAAAAATTGGATGAATCACACCTTGGAGTTGGCAGCAGCAGCAGCAGGAGCCCAAACATTACTTTAAAGAGACACTGGAGTTGGCTTCAGGAGCCCAAAAATTGGATGATTCACACCCTGGAGTTGGTAGCAGCAGCAGGAGCCCAAACATTACTTTAAAGAGACACTGGGGTTGGCAGCAGGAGCCCAAAAATTGGATGAATCACACCCTGGAGTTGGCAGCAGCAGCAGGAGCCCAAACATTACTTTAAAGAGACACTGGAGTTGGCTTCAGGAGCTCAAAAATTGGATGAATCACACCCTGGAGTTGGCAGCAGCAGGAGCCCAAACATTACTTTAAAAAGAACACTGGGGTTGGCAGCAGGAGCCCACAGATTGGATGAATCACACCCTGGAGTTGGCAGCAGCAGCAGGAGCCCAAACATTACTTTAAAGAGACACTGGGGTTGGCAGCAGGAGCCCAAAAATTGGATGAATCACACCCTGGAGCTGGCAGCAGCAGCAGCAGGAGCCCAAACATTACTTTAAAGAGACACTGGGGTTGGCTTCAGGAGCCCAAAAATTGGATGAATCACACCCTGGAGTTGGCAGCAGCAGGAGCCCAAATATTACTTTAAAGAGACACTGGAGTTGGCTTCAGGAGCCAAAAATTGGATGAATCACACCCTGGAGTTGGCAGCAGCAGCAGCAGGAGCCCAAACATTACTTTAAAGAGACACTGGGGTTGGCTTCAGGAGCCCAAAAATTGGATGAATCACACCCTGGAGTTGGCAGCAGCAGCAGCAGAAGCCCAAACATTACTTTAAAGAGACACTGGGGTTGGCTTCAGGAGCCCAAAAATTGGATGAATCACACCCTGGAGTTGGCAGCAGCAGCAGCAGAAGCCCAAACATTACTTTAAAGAGACACTGGGGTTGGCTTCAGGAGCCCAAAAATTGGATGAATCACACCCTGGAGTTGGCAGCAGCAGGAGTCCAAAAATTACTTTAAAGAGACACTGGGGTTGGCTTCAAGAGCCCAACAATTGGATGAATCACACCCTGGAGTTGGCAGCAGCAGCAGCAGGAGCCCAAACATTACTTTAAAGAGACACTGGGGTTGGCAGCAGGAGCCCAAAGATTGGATGAATCACACCCTGGAGTTGGCAGCAGCAGCAGCAGCAGCAGGAGCCCAAACATTACTTTAAAGAGACACTGGGGTTGGCTTCAGGAGCCCAAAAATTGGATGAATCACACCCTGGAGTTGGCAGCAGCAGCAGCAGCAGGAGCCCAAACATTACTTTAAAGAGACACTGGGGTTGGCAGCAGGAGCCCAAAGATTGGATGAATCACACCCTGGAGTTGGCAGCAGCAGCAGCAGCAGCAGGAGCCCAAACATTACTTTAAAGAGACACTGGGGTTGGCAGCAGGAGCCCAAAAATTGGATGAATCACACCCTGGAGTTGGCAGCAGCAGCAGCAGGAGCCCAAACATTACTTTAAAGAGACACTGGGGTTGGCTTCAGGAGCCCAAAAATTGGATGAATCACACCCTGGAGTTGGCAGCAGCAGCAGGAGCCCAAACATTACTTTAAAGAGACACTGGGGTTGGCTTCAGGAGCCCAAAAATTGGATGAATCACACCCTGGAGTTGGCATCAGCAGGAGCCCAAAAATTGGCCTAAAGACATAAATATGTTTTGCACCATTTGGAAAGTGTAAAACGTGGCACCATGCTGAATCTAGTCGCATGCATCAGGCATTGGTGGGTGGAAATCCTGGCTGATCCATCCCTGATTCATTTTGACAAAGGTGAGTCTCTCCACATTTTTAGTTGACAGACGAGTTCTCCTCGCCGTAACTATGGCCCCCGCCGCACTAAACACCCGCTCAGATGTCACACTACTTACCGGGCAGGACAGCTTTTCCAGGGCAAACTCTGCTAGTTGCGGCCACAAATCAAGTTTGGCTGCCCAGAAGTCCAGCGGATCCTCAAGGTGTGTTGGCATGGTCATGTCAAAGTATGACATGAACTGCTGGTTCAGGTCCTGCTCCAGGTCTTCCTGCTGCTCATGAGTAGCCTCACTATGCGGGTGTAGAAAGCTACTCATTAGCGACTGAAGACTGAGTCTGCTGCTGATGGAGCTGCTGCTGCTGCTCCTGCCAACCCCCCCAGCAGCCATGACAGTGGAAGGTGAGCGCAGAGGTCCCCTCGAGTCAGACCTGCGAGAGTATGGACCATGGCGCAGATAGGCATCGGCCAACTGCCTACGTAGAATGTCTTTGTAGTAGTTGAGTTTGTCCTCCCTCTCGGCGGGTTTAAAAAATGCCCCCATTTTGTGCCGGAAGCGAGGGTCCAATAAGGTGGACAGCCAGAAGTCATCCCGCCGACAGATGGAAACAATTCTGGGGTCACTACGCAAGCACGTGAGCATGCTTCCTGCCATTTGCGCAAGTGACTCGGATGGACTACCTGTCTCCATCTCCACTGCATACTGCCACGGTGTGCCCGGGTCCTCTGTCTCGCCTTCCTCAAAAACCTCTAGCTCCTCTGGCTGCTCCTGCTCCTCCTCTCCTGGCCGCTGACTAGATAAACCAGCCATTTCGCCAAGCCTAAACTGTGTTTCGCTGGGCAACTCCTCCTCCTCTTCCTCCTCCTCCTCCAGTTCAGCTCCAACGGGGTTCATGTGGCCGTAAGATGTAAACGCCATGTCTCCAGTGCCCTGACCAGCCATGGTTTCCAACATGTGCTGTAGTACATGAAGCAGTGGAATCACGTCGTTCATCCCGTAATCCTGCCGACTGACAAATAAAGTGGCTTCCTCAAAGGGCCTGAGCAAACGGCAGGTGTCACGTATGAGCTGCCACTGGTTGACATTGAAGTTACACAGGGGAGTCCCCCTATCTGCTTGGATCATCATGAAATCCGTGATGGCTTTTCTCTGTTCATATAATCGGTCCAACATGTGAAGGGTGGAATTCCAACGGGTGGAAACATCGCAAATCAGACTATGTTGGGGGATACCGTTCTGATGCTGTAGCTCAAGAAGGGTGTGTTTGGCGGTGTATGAGTGGCTGAAGTGCATGCAAAGTTTCCTTGAAGTTGTTAGGATGTCTTGCATATGGGGGGAACACTTCAGAAACCGCTTGACAACCAGATTGAAGACGTGAGCCATGCAGGGGGCATGGGTCAGGCGTCCTTGGCGCAGCGCAGACAAAATTTTCTTCCCATTGTCGGTAACCATGATTCCCATTTTAAGTTTTCTTGGAGTAAGCCATGTTTGGATTTCCTGATGAATAAATTTAAGCAGTTCCTCCCCTGTGTGACTCCGTTCGCCAAGACAAACCATGTGAAGCACTGCGTGACACCTCCGTGCCCTGCACACATGGTAGACTGGAGGGGCACTGAGACTTGAGCCTACAGTGGAGGGTGAGGAGATGGCGGAGGATGAGGAGGCCGAGTCGCACAGTGTCACAGGCCCAACGGGCAGGGAACGCGGAGGCCGAAGCGGCGTGACCTGTCCAAGTTGCTGCTGCAAAGGGACCACATTCACCCAGTGGGCCGTAAACGACATGTACTGTCCCTGACCGTAGTTACAGCTCCAGACGTCGGCGCTGCCATGCACTTTGCTACACACCGACAGGCTCAAGGACTGGCCCACCTTCTGTTCAACAAAAGTGTGCAGCGCTGGTACTGCCTTCTTGGCAAAGAAATGACGGCTTGGGACTCTCCACCTCGGCTCGGCACAAGCCATCAGTTCTCTGAAAGGTGCAGAGTCCACCACCTGAAAAGGGAGCGACTGCAGCACCAGCAACTTGGACAGGAGCACATTCAGCTTCTGCGCCGTAGGATGAGTGGGCGCATACTGCTGTCTCTTGGACATGGCTTCGCTGATGGATTGCTGGCGGGATGCATGACTTGGAGGAGGAGGAGGAGGAGCAGGAGCGACAGAGGATGGGTATGACGCACAGCTGCCTTCGGCTGCGGTGCTGGAGCCTTGGCTGGCAGAAATTCGGAGCGGCGTGCCACTCGGTGAGGAAGCAGTCTGGCCCACCTTTCCGGAGCCTAGGTTCTCCCAGGCCGCTTTATGGTGACGCTGCATATGTTGACGCAGGGCCGTAGTGCCAACATTTGGACCCTGGCCATGCTTCACCTTCTGCCTACATATCTTGCATGTGGCCATGTTACCCTCCTGCGGATGCTTCAGGAAAAACTGCCACACTGCCGAGTAGCTACTTTTCCCACCAACAGGCCTCACTGATTCGCTGCTATTGTCGCCAACTCCAGGAACCCCTGCCCCACTAGCTCCCGATATGGTAGCCTGCCGCGCAGCAGGTGCTCTACCCCGGCCCCGTTTGGCTCCAGGCTTTACAATTGTGCTCCCATGCTGCTTGCCAACCATGCTGCTAACACCTTGCTGCCTGAGCTGCTGACTCCGGGGCAACCTGCGCCCCTCTTCTCCTGATGATGACGATGAAGCCCCTTCATCACCCGGCTCCCAAGTGCGATCGGCTTCATCGTCATCATCATTATCACCGAGTTGTGGCTGTACGTCACTGATGTTCGTGGATTCGTCAACAGTGTCTGGCGCAGGAGCTGGAACGCTCGCAGCACCCACGACACTGTCCACATCACTATTTGTCTGCCTAGCTAAAGAAGCCACCTCCATTTCTTGGCTGGGCAGTAGCTGCTGACTGTCCTCTATCTGATCGTCCTCCTCACTAAAGAGTGGAGCTGAACCCAAAGCATAGGATACGTCGCTGGGGGAGGGAACGGCGTAGGACAGAGGCAATGGGAGGACAGGGACTGCTCTCGGGGCATGCCAACTCGGGGTTGTGTCAGAGGAACCTACCGACCCTAGACTGGGGGTCTCAGACGTAAGTTGTGATGATGTTGTTGATGAGCGCGTTAACCAATCTACCACAGCAGATGCGTTACTGGTGGAGACCCGACCGCTAGCAGATACTGGCAGATTAGGTCTCTCAGCGTGACTCCTGCTGCTACTGGCCCCCAGTCTGCTGCGACCTCTGCCTGCGGAATCTTGGCCTCTGCCTTTCCTCTTTTCACTTCCAGGCACTTGTCTGCCCAACATAGTCTAACTGGCGTGGTAGTAGGTGATATTTTAAGAACCCCCAGGCAGCGGTGGGTCTATATGAAACAGAATATAATGCACACCAAAAGTGAGCAGTAACACTCAGCCTCCAACAGGCCTGCTTAGTGTAAATAAGAGAGCTGCTTAGTGTAAATAAAGAGTGGTATGGTATGTTACAGAATGGGATGCCCCAACAGCAGAGCACCTGGGAGCAGTAGTACTATGCACAGCAAAAGTGTCTATATCAGGCCAAATTACTTTTAGAATAAGTGCAAAGGATTATAGTAAATAGAGGCTGGTGTAGTCACAGAATGGGATGCCACAACAGCAGTGCACCTGGGAGCAGTAGTACTATGCAAAGCAAAAGTGTCTTTATCAGGCCAAATTACTTTTAGAAAAAGTGCAAAGGGTTATAGTAAATAGAGGCTGGTGTAGTCACAGAATGGGATGCCACAACAGCAGTGCACCTGGGAGCAGTAGTACTATGCAAAGCAAAAGTGTCTTTATCAGGCCAAATTACTTTTAGAATAAGTGCAAAGGGTTATAGTAAATAGAGGCTGGTGTAGTCACAGAATGGGATGCCACAACAGCAGTGCACCTGGGAGCAGTAGTACTATGCAAAGCAAAAGTGTCTTTATCAGGCCAAATTACTTTTAGAATAAGTGCAAAGGGTTATAGTAAATAGAGGCTGGTGTAGTCACAGAATGGGATGCCCCAACCGCAGTGCACCTGGGAGCAGTAGTACTATGCAAAGCAAAAGTGTCTTTATCAGGCCAAATTACTTTTAGAATAAGTGCAAAGGGTTATAGTAAATAGAGGCTGGTGTAGTCACAGAATGGGATGCCACAACAGCAGTGCACCTGGGAGCAGTAGTACTATGCAAAGCAAAAGTGTCTTTATCAGGCCAAATTACTTTTAGAATAAGTGCAAAGGGTTATAGTAAATAGAGGCTGGTGTAGTCACAGAATGGGATGCCACAACATCAGTGCACCTGGGAGCAGTAGTACTATGCAAAGCAAAAGTGTCTTTATCAGGCCAAATTACTTTTAGAATAAGTGCAAAGGGTTATAGTAAATAGAGGCTGGTGTAGTCACAGAATGGGATGCCACAACAGCAGTGCACCTGGGAGCAGTAGTACTATGCAAAGCAAAAGTGTCTTTATCAGGCCAAATTACTTTTAGAATAAGTGCAAAGGGTTATAGTAAATAGAGGCTGGTGTAGTCACAGAATCGGATGCCACAACAGCAGTGCACCTGGGAGCAGTAGTACTATGCAAAGCAAAAGTGTCTTTATCAGGCCAAATTACTTTTAGAATAAGTGCAAAGGGTTATAGTAAATAGAGGCTGGTGTAGTCACAGAATGGGATGCCACAACAGCAGTGCACCTGGGAGCAGTAGTACTATGCAAAGCAAAAGTGTCTTTATCAGGCCAAATTACTTTTAGAATAAGTGCAAAGGGTTATAGTAAATAGAGGCTGGTGTAGTCACAGAATGGGATGCCACAACAGCAGTGCACCTGGGAGCAGTAGTACTATGCAAAGCAAAAGTGTCTTTATCAGGCCAAATTACTTTTAGAATAAGTGCAAAGGGTTCTAGTAAATAGAGGCTGGTGTAGTCACAGAATGGGATGCCACAACAGCAGAGCACCTGGGAGCAGTAGTACTATGCAAGGCAACAGTGGTTAACCAGGGTGAAACAGCTAACAAAGCCAGTGACCCAGGCAGTAACACTCAGGCTGCATGAAAACAAAAAAAAATCCCTGTCACCGCATCCGTTTTTTTCCTACCTTTCCCTGCTTCTCCCTGACTTCCTGCCTGTCTCCCGCCTGTCTACTGGCTGTCTACTGGCTGTCCCTAACTCTCTACCTATCTCTCCCTGAATACAGTCTGCAGTGTCCTCCTGAGTCCTGGCTCTCACGAATGCAATAGACAAATGCGCAAAAGCAAGATGGCCGCCGCCTTATATAGCGCTGTGACGTCACCGGGCTTGCTGGCTGCTGATAGGCTGCATGTGACTGTCCCAGCATACACTGCCCCAGCTTACATGTCTGGACATGTCACGTAGACCATCCTAGAATGCCTGTCATTGAAATGAATGGATTTTAGAAAAAAACTTTGCTCGATCGAATCGCGGGGAAATTCGGATTCGAATTTGTAATGAAATTCGGATCGAATCCGGGTTCGTCCGGATCGATTCGCTCATCCCTAAATATGACCCCCCCAGCCTGTGACCCTCCTCTGCTCAAATTGATAGCCCTATTTAAAGTGGACCAACACCCACCGGTGATCTATATCTATCTATCTATCTATCTATCTATAAGATTCCCGGGCCGATCACCTCCCTCCCCGCGGGACATCCGAGATCGGGATGTCCCGCGGGGTGAAACCCCCCCAAACACCCCAAACTCCCTACCTTATCCTCCCTCGCGCCCCTCTAGACGGGCACGCGCGCGTCAAGAGGGACGCGCGGGAGGCGGCGGCGGAGGAGCCGCTTGTCCGCGGCTTGTCCGACGGCGCGGGGAGAGGTGAGTTCGGGGGGGTTTCACACAGCGGGGCACCCCGATCGGGGGTGCCCCACCGAAGTGGACCAAGACCCAGGATAGTCAAAATCCTGGGTGTTGGTCCACTTTAAGGGGGTTGACTGCCTGCATACAGTGCAAGCCATTGGACCTTGTTGCCTGTTCCTGTGGATTTTTTCCCTTTTCTGGATTGTACCTTGGTTTGACCCTGCTTGAACTGCTTATTGGATTAACTCGAATTGTTTAACATACTTTGCCTCTTTGCCGCCAGCCTCTGACCTGGGTTGTTTAATGGACTTTGCCTCTTTACCGCCAGCCACTGACCCGAATTGTTTAACGGACTCTGCCTCTTTGTTGCCAGCCTCTGACCCGAATTGTTTAACGGACCCTTCTCTCTTAGGTTCATCTGGCAGGTCCCTGACACCAAGGAGGATCCAGACATGGGCTTGAATGGCATGTTCAATCTTTAAAGGGACTCTAAACCCAACAGAAATAATAATATATCCATAGCAAAATCATTTTGAGAGCTACTACAATAGGCACACTATATATATATATATATATATATATATATATATATATATATATTGTGGTAAGGTGCAAGGGGCCGTTATTGACGGCAGGTATGTAGCACCAATGTACCTGGCATTGGTGCAGTAAAGCCGTATAGCTTGTTTGTCCAGCATCAGCTGCTGGTGGCAGTTTGCTGCTGATGATTTAGAATAGCCGAAAGGCTAACCTGGGACGGCTTTACTGGGATGGAGTAGAGCAGGGTGGGACTCCATCCCACTACCCAGGTCCGGGTTTTGCGGGCTGTTTAAATAGCCTGGGGAATCAGCTGTGCTGGGTCCTTTGTCTAGAGCTCACATGGGAGTGAGACTCTGTGAGCCTGGCTGAAATCTCCTGTGGAGGCTGTTTCATGCGGACCTGAGGCCTAGTTGGACTGTAAACAGGACGTTTGCTCAAGGACTAAAAGCTGTTTGCCTGATTGAATCATTTATGCTGCTGTTTCCTGAAAAGGTGATGTAACCTGTTTGGACATATGCTTTTGTGGATTTATGTGTGAAATAAACACAGACTTTACTTTGAACTGCTTGCCTCTGCCTCTATACTGCTGACACCCGGTCGCCTACCAGAGCTAATCTCCACATTTGGTGTCGGATGCGGGCATAGCAGTGAGGCCGTTGCTAGGAGCAACCGACGAAAAAGTTTTTGTTGTGCATGTCCTATATTAAACCTGCCAGGCTGCTACCTGGGACTGCAGACAAAATGGAGGCGGTCGTGAAAGCGCTCGTGGAGGCCAACAGGCAGCAGCATGAGACCAACCAGCTGTTTTTGCAACATATGATGGTGCAGCAAGCTGCAGGTGCGCCCAAAAGTATTCCTGATGCCCGGAAAGCTGTCCGCTCGGCGCTCACAAAAATGACCCCTTCAGATGACGTGGAGACTTACCTGGCGGTGTTTGAAAAGGTGGCTGCAAGGGAGAAGTTGCCGCATGACCAGTGGGCTGATGTCGTCGCTCCATTTCTGGCGTCTGGACCCCAGCATGTGTTGTTTGATCTCCCAGAGGACCAAGCCGCTGACTACCCGACTCTGAAGGGTGAGATACTGGCGAGACTGGGGGTGAATGTGTGGGTTCGGGCTCAGCGGGTGCATCAGTGGAGCTACCAGTCGGCAGAGCCCGCCCGACCCCAGTATTATAAACTGCTGCAAAAATGGCTGCAGCCGGAGTTGTTAAGCCCCACTGCCATTTTGGACCGCTTGCTGGCGGACATGTTTTGGAGGGCTTTACCGCACCCTCTTCAGCACTGGGTTGGCCAGGTATCCCCTGACAACGCACTAGGGATGGTGGACCTAGTGGAGCGATATGAGGCCACCAGGAACTTGCAAAGCGGCTCCATGAGGAGGGATTCGGGGAAACCCCGGAGGTCCCCGCCCCAGCTCAGGCGAGTGGTGTCCCCTAAACCCTCTCAGGACCTACCCCCCAAAGTCCCTGCCCAAGTGTTGTGTTGGGGATGTAAGGAGCCGGGACATATCAGAGCCAATTGTCCCCACCAGGGGGAGCCCATGGATGTAAACTTTGGTTGCCGCCCTTCCATGTATGCCAGGAGGCTGTGTGCTGCCGGTATCTCTGAGCTTGTGGGGCAAAGTCACCTCTGTCAGGTGAAAGTGGGAGACACCCTGGCTGTGGCCCTTTTGGACTCGGGGAGTATGGTTACCCTGGCAAGACCCGCCTTAGTACTGCCCGATGAGTACACTGGGCGGAAAACCGGGGTTTTGTGCATTCATGGGGACTTGAGAGACTATGCCACAGCACAAGTGTCTCTCACCACCGTCTCCGGCAGCTGGAAACATGAAGTCGCTGTCGCCGCTAAACTCCCATATGAACTGATTATTGGGAGAGACTTTCCAGGGTTCAGGTCACTGTGGGCCAAGCTGGCAGTTCCGGAAACCCGCGAGGCGGGTGTGTCCCCAATAGACTGGCCCTACTCAGGGGAGACCCCGGTGCCCTGGGAACCGGAATCAGGAGGCACCGTGGAAGAGGTGCCCGTCCCTAAAATGGAAGAGGGGGAGTCAACCCCACTAAATGTTATGGTTGGAGATGTGGAAGAGTTGACAACAGGTCCAGAGTTGGCAGATCTCCATGTCTCCACAACTAACTTTGGTACCGCTCAACACCAGGACCCGACCCTGTCTCGGGCCTGGGAGAATGTTCTTGAGGTGGAAGGTGAACCACAACAGCCAGGGGCGGAGTTACAGTTTCCTCGCTTTGTGGTTCACCAGGAAATGTTGTACCGAGTAAACAAGGTACGTGAAGAGGTGGTGGAACAATTGGTGGTACCCAATTCATATCGCAAATTGGTGTTGGATTTGGCCCACCAACATGTTCTGGGTGGACACCTAGGCCAGCAGAAAACACTGGACCGCGTTTTACAACGATTCTACTGGCCCAGTGTGTACAAGGAGGTGGAGAGATATTGTGAGTCCTGTCCAACATGTCAGATGACCAGCCCTCAGCCTCATTACCGTGGTCCCTTAGTTCCTCTCCCAGTTATTGAGGTACCCTTTGAGCGGATTGCCATGGATCTAGTGGGTCCAGTGCCAAAATCCGCTAGAGGGCACCAACATATTCTGGTGATCTTGGACTATGCCACGCGGTACCCTGAGGCAGTGCCCCTGCGTCACACCTCTGCCAAGCTCATTGCTAAGGAGCTTATGGAAATGTTTTCCAGAGTAGGTCTGCCTAAAGAGGTCCTGACCGATCAAGGTACCCCGTTTATGTCGAAAGTAATGAAAGAGCTCTGTAAACTGCTGCAGGTGAAACAGTTGCGGACATCTGTTTACCACCCGCAAACAGACGGCCTAGTAGAACGGTTTAATCAAACTTTAAAGACCATGTTAAAAAGGGTGGTCGCCAAGGATGGGAAGAATTGGGACTTGCTGCTGCCCTATCTGATGTTCGCAGTGCGAGAGGTGCCCCAGGCCTCTACGGGGTTCTCGCCCTTCGAACTCTTATACGGTCGACATCCACGGGGCCTGTTGGATATAGCCAAGGAGGCCTGGGAACAGCAACCCACACCCCACAAAAGTGTGGTAGAGTACGTGACTCAGCTACAGGAACGGATAGCGACCGTCTTGCCGCTTGTCAGAGAACACATGGAGGCAGCGCAGCGGGCCCAAAGCAGGGTTTATAATCGGCAAGCCAGGGTACGGAACTTTAACCCCGGTGACAGAGTTGTGGTTCTGGTACCCACGGTGGACAGTAAATTTCTAGCTAGGTGGCAGGGTCCCTATGAGGTCATTGAAAAAGTTGGGGAAGTGACTTACAAGGTACATCAGCCTGGGCGGAGGAAGCCCGAGCAGGTGTACCATGTAAACCTGCTGAAACTATGGAAAGACAGGGAGACCCCTGGGGGTGACAGTCCCTGACCAGGTATGGTGGGGGTGGAGCTTCCCATTCCTCGGTCTGTTAGTAGAGAAGTAGTAGTCGAGGTGAAAACTGGCGACAACCTCTCCTCTAAACAGACTCAGGAAGCCAGGGAGTTTATTAGCAGAAACACGGACGTGTTTTCAGAACTCCCTGGGCGCACTTCGGTCATCCAACATGATGTTGTCACGGAACCTCAGGTCAAGGTCCGGTTGAGGCCTTACCGGGTACCCGAGTCCCGGCGACAAGCTATCGCGGAGGAAGTGCAGCAAATGCTCCGGTTAGACGTGATTGAAGAATCAAAGAGTGAGTGGGCCAGCCCCATAGTCTTGATTCCCAAGCCCGATGGTACGTTGCGGTTCTGTAACGATTTCCGCAAACTTAATGAAGTTTCCAAGTTTGATGCCTACCCTATGCCCCGGGTAGATGAACTCATTGAGAAGCTAGGCCAAGCCAGGCACTTTTCGGTCTTGGACCTCACAAAAGGGTACTGGCAGGTGCCCTTGACTGAGGCTGCCAAGGAGAAAACAGCCTTTATTACACCAGAGGGACTGTTCCAATACAAGGTGTTACCCTTTGGGTTACACGGCGCTCCCGCTACGTTCCAAAGGTTAATGGATATTGTCCTCAGGCCACACCGTCGGTATGCTTCGGCATATCTGGACGATATAATTATCCATAGCACGGATTGGGAAAGTCACCTACCCAAAGTCCAGGCCGTAGTGGATTCCCTCAGGAAGGCTGGGTTGACGGCAAACCCGAAAAAATGTGCTTTAGGCCTAGAAGAAACAAAATACCTGGGCTATGTGATTGGACGAGGAGTGGTCAAGCCCCAGGTGAACAAACTAGAAGCCATCCGTAACTGGCCCCGGCCTAACACCACCCGCCAGGTAAAGTCATTTCTGGGGTTGGTGGGATATTATATGCGGTTCATTCCCAATTTTGCCACCCTAGCGGCACAATTGACAGACCTGTTAAAGGGACGCAAGTCTGTCATGGTGAAGTGGAATGAACAGGCCGAAAAAGCGTTCTCCGCTTTGAAGTCTGCCCTGTGTGGGTCTCCGGTGTTGGTGACACACGACTTTAAGAGGGAGTTCATAGTGCAGACCGATGCCTCCGAGGTAGGTCTCGGTGCTGTACTGTCTCAGGAAGTCAACGGGGAGGAGCACCCCGTTGTCTACATGAGTCGCAAATTGACACCCGCGGAGACCCGGTATAGTATAGTGGAGAGGGAGTGTTTGGCCATTAAATGGGCCCTGGAGTCTCTTCGCTACTACTTGCTGGGGAGAAGGTTCCGTCTGATTACGGACCACTCTCCCCTCAAGTGGATGTGCCAGGCTAAGGACAGGAATGCCAGGGTCACCCGATGGTTCTTGTCATTACAAAACTTCAAGTTTACAGTAGAGCACAGAGCGGGACGATTGTTGGGTAACGCGGATGCCCTGTCCAGAACACATTGTTTGGCATGTGTCCACCCCCTCAGGGTTGAACAAAGGGGGGGGGTATGTGGTAAGGTGCAAGGGGCCGTTATTGACGGCAGGTATGTAGCACCAATGTACCTGGCATTGGTGCAGTAAAGCCGTATAGCTTGTTTGTCCAGCATCAGCTGCTGGTGGCAGTTTGCTGCTGATGATTTAGAATAGCCGAAAGGCTAACCTGGGACGGCTTTACTGGGATGGAGTAGAGCAGGGTGGGACTCCATCCCACTACCCAGGTCCGGGTTTTGTGGGCTGTTTAAATAGCCTGGGGAATCAGCTGTGCTGGGTCCTTTGTCTAGAGCTCACATGGGAGTGAGACTCTGTGAGCCTGGCTGAAATCTCCTGTGGAGGCTGTTTCATGCGGACCTGAGGCCTAGTTGGACTGTAAACAGGACGTTTGCTCAAGGACTAAAAGCTGTTTGCCTGATTGAATCATTTATGCTGCTGTTTCCTGAAAAGGTGATGTAACCTGTTTGGACATATGCTTTTGTGGATTTATGTGTGAAATAAACACAGACTTTACTTTGAACTGCTTGCCTCTGCCTCTATACTGCTGACACCCGGTCGCCTACCAGAGCTAATCTCCACAATATATATATATATATATATATATATATATATATATATATATATATATATATTATACCTGTGGTTGAAATGTAGCATTAAAACATATTTTTGAGGTTACAGAACTGTGGATACCTTTAGAGAATGTCAAAATTGCCCTGGTGCAACCTGTTAACTAGACCAAATGTCAGAACTTTTGTCCAATAGGTACCAAAGCAACCACAGTGAGCATGAAAATCTTGTGGGAGCGTGTGTTACATTACAACCGGTTCTATGGGATTTTTAGCCAGTTACACTTTTTCCTTTACTGTACTACTTACACTCAGAGCTCATGTATTTATGTTTAAAGAAGAGCAATCGCCAGCCCTAGAGTCTTATAGACTAAGTTCCTCTTTATGATGCAAACCGATTCGGATTCCCCGCAGTCCAAACAAGGCAATAATTAATCACAAAATATAATGGTGTAATCAGGACATCCCTGGCATTCTGTTTGGGCATGCATGCTCCTGCAACCAGCCATTCAGAAAGGCTGAGCGCAGGTGCACGCATGGCCGCAGAGATGCCAAGGATGCTGCACCGACGGAGATTGCATGGCAGGACCTACCCCAGGGGTAGGCTAGCAATCTTTTAGATTCCAGGGCCCGGCCTCGCGGGTTTCCATCTGCTTTAAGTTAGCTTCCGCTACAACAACAGCCTGGTACAGTTGTTGGAAAAGAAAGGTAACAGCCATTTTGGGGCTTCCTCTCCAGCATCTCAGCCATGCTGCTGCTCGAATTCTACTGACTTAACTGACAATGCACAGTAACAGGAAGCCCAGCAACAGCCTGCAAATGCATGAGCTGCCATCTTGTTTTTAAAATGTAAGAGTTAGAATTTTTATGTGCAGCAATCTGAATTGCCCTGGGGAGGGATGTAGATGAGCACTGTTTGTTGAACCGGTCTGGTTTAAGTCATTTTTGACTGTTGGTCCGCTTAAAGGATGTACTAGACTGTTCAATGATGACATACTCTTGTAGCTCCGTCTCTAAAACCTCTTTAGTTTTAAATTACCTATGGGAATAATTATA
Organism: Gastrophryne carolinensis; assembly: GCA_027917425.1. Classification (NCBI taxonomy): domain Eukaryota; kingdom Metazoa; phylum Chordata; class Amphibia; order Anura; family Microhylidae; genus Gastrophryne; species Gastrophryne carolinensis. The sequence goes on along the minus strand of CM051238.1, from coordinate 203,218,849 downwards.
ATCTTGAACTCACTAGGACAAGTGAAATGGATGAAGCCAGTGTCAATTAAAAACTATTATTAAGTCTAATAACCATACCATGTACAGTAAATATATTCCCTTAATTGACATAAATGCTAAATTGCTTTTGTAATACTAAGCCTTCCCATTGCTGATCCCCTTGAGAGCAGTAGCACAATGCTTTTTAATATCTATTTCCCATGCATGTTTGTTCCAGGGCACTATTTCTGTAAACACATCAGAGCACAATGGCTATGAATTTCTGCACCATGGTAGCACAAATTGATGACTTATGAGCAGATTAGTTCAGCATGGAAGACAGTCACATTTGTTTGGGAAAATTATTTGAGGCAAGGGTCTTACCAAACAATGAGAGGTTCAACAGCAATCTGTTTCATAACGGTGCTTTTGTCGTGCACTTCTTCCTAAGTAATACAATCTGCTTTTCTAAAGGTTGCAATGATAAATGTTTGTTTAACTCACTTGAATTGATGGCTTTCAAAAAGACAGAACACCAAGCGAGAGATACTAAAGGTGATATCGATAAATAGAGAAACAAGAACTGAAAAAATACTCTCTGGCATGCTTTATTTATATATCAGCTAGAGGGACTTTTGTTGGACTTGGTTCATAGATAACAACAGATTGCAGTCACTTTTTACTTGGACAGCACCTCTTTTTCTTTTAAGTGGCTTGTTAAATATAGGCTAATATAAGATAATTAAAGGTCATCTGCTACTCACCTTCGTACCCCCACAATATATGTGTCTTGTGGTAATATTTACCAGTTTAGGAGATTCCAGGTCCAAACTTCAATCTACCCTGCTGCCTTTTGTCATTGACTGGTAAGAGCAGACTCACCTTTTGTCCCCTGCAGTTGTTCCTTCCTACCTTGGTTGGATAAAATGTACTGGGTCCCGTGTACTGGTTTCCTGTGGCATGCAGGTCCATCCTTCATTCACAGGCAAAAGCCACCCGCTGCCACACCAGTCACAGTGACTCTAGCACACCTACTCCTTTCACTGCAAAGGAGGGGTCATGCTGAAGCCAAGATACTGTGAGAGATGCAGGGGCAACTATTTGTTCCCTCCATTGCCATTGACCAGGGGGCAGGCTTGCATTCTGTGGGACTCGGTTTCAGGACCAAGTTAGTTTTCTCCAACTAGAATAGGATGGAACAGCCGCAGGAGACAAAATATGAGTATAGCCTTTTTATTTTAAATACATTTTAATTTGAAGCCTAAAGTTCATTTTGTATGCACCTATCTGAACAATATTGTAACAATATCGTAGAACAATATCAAATGGCCTGTAAACAGACAAAGAACCTTTTCATTTGTTTTAGCTACACGTTTCACAGCTGTATTAAATTAAACTATTTGTTATTTTTTGCAGTTCACAGTGTCTTTTTCTGTAGGAAACCTTGATTGCAACTGTGCTGAACAATCATTGTCTCTTTTTCTCTATGTCTTATTTTGAACTACAAAGACCCGTGCATCAGCGGTTTTTGTGTCCCCCTGACCTCTGTCTTAATTGGTTTTCTTATAAGGACATAACAAGGCTAAACAAAACACCTCATCATTTAAGGGGCTTTGAGCCTATGTGTATATTTTCATGCAAATGAATGTTCATGTTACTAAGCATACGACAGATTGAACAGGTCTCACCACATTCACAAATGAAAACCTGTTACTTGTCTATGAAGGTTAAACATAACATAAGCTAGATTATTTTTCAGAATTACCAGATAAAAAAAAAATATATATACTTAGGCTTTGTCAAGGTAATCTAAATAATTTAATGACCTATCAATAAACATTCAAGGTCAACTACAGGCAATTATATTCTCAAAGACTTAAAGGAGCCGCAGCACTCAACCCTGTTAGCTTGCAGACCAACCTATAATCTGTCTCTAAATCTGGTAAAAACAGAGGTTCGGTCACACACATCTGCAGAAGCATGCAAAGCTGCACCACCGCGCCAAGGTGCCTCTATGGGTGCAGTCCTAACTCTAATCTATGAGAGCCCCATTTGGGACATACAATGCAAGAGATAAAAAGGGAGCAGCTTACCTGAGGTTGCCCTAAACCTCATGTGCAAGCCATGGGGTGGAAGGGTCAAGACCTTGCAATACAGCCTAGACCCCACACCCCATGTGCTTGCACAAATTCAAAAGAAACAAAGGGGGAGTGGCAGCTGCTCAGACCATTTTATAACTAACCTGGGAGGTGCAAGTCAGCAGGGCAATTAGGTTACTAAAGACTTAAAGGAGCCGCAGCACTCAACCCTGTCAGCTTGCAGACCAACCTATAATCTGTCTCTAAATCTGGTAAAAACAGAGGTTCGGTCACACACATCTGCAGAAGTATGCTAAGCTGCACCACCGCGCCAAGGTGCCTCTGTGGGTGCAGTCCTAACTCTAATCTATGAGAGCCCCATTTGGGACATACAATGCAAGAGATAAAAAGGGAGCAGCTTACCTGAGGTTGCCCTAAACCTCATGTGCAAGCCATGGGGTGGAAGGGTCAAGACCTTGCAATACAGCCTAGACCCCACACCCCATGTGCTTGCACAAATTCAAAATGAACAAAGGGGGAGTGGCAGCTGCTCAGACCATTTTATAACTAACCTGGGAGGTGCAAGTCAGCAGGGCAATTAGGTTACTAAAGACTTAAAGGAGACGCAGCACTCAACCCTGTTAGCTTGCAGACCAACCTATAATCTGTCTCTAAATCTGGTAAAAACAGAGGTTCGGTCACACACATCTGCAGAAGCATGCAAAGCTGCACCACCGCGCCAAGGTGCCTCTATGGGTGCAGTCCTAACTCTAATCTATGAGAGCCCCATTTGGGACATACAATGCAAGAGATAAAAAGGGAGCAGCTTACCTGAGGTTGCCCTAAACCTCATGTGCAAGCCATGGGGTGGAAGGGTCAAGACCTTGCAATACAGCCTAGACCCCACACCCCATGTGCTTGCACAAATTCAAAAGAAACAAAGGGGGAGTGGCAGCTGCTCAGACCATTTTATAACTAACCTGGGAGGTGCAAGTCAGCAGGGCAATTAGGTTACTAAAGACTTAAAGGAGCCGCAGCACTCAACCCTGTCAGCTTGCAGACCAACCTATAATCTGTCTCTAAATCTGGTAAAAACAGAGGTTCGGTCACACACATCTGCAGAAGTATGCTAAGCTGCACCACCGCGCCAAGGTGCCTCTGTGGGTGCAGTCCTAACTCTAATCTATGAGAGCCCCATTTGGGACATACAATGCAAGAGATAAAAAGGGAGCAGCTTACCTGAGGTTGCCCTAAACCTCATGTGCAAGCCATGGGGTGGAAGGGTCAAGACCTTGCAATACAGCCTAGACCCCACACCCCATGTGCTTGCACAAATTCAAAATGAACAAAGGGGGAGTGGCAGCTGCTCAGACCATTTTATAACTAACCTGGGAGGTGCAAGTCAGCAGGGCAATTAGGTTACTAAAGACTTAAAGGAGACGCAGCACTCAACCCTGTTAGCTTGCAGACCAACCTATAATCTGTCTCTAAATCTGGTAAAAACAGAGGTTCGGTCACACACATCTGCAGAAGCATGCAAAGCTGCGCCACCGCGCCAAGGTGCCTCTATGGGTGCAGTCCTAACTCTAATCTATGAGAGCCCCATTTGGGACATACAATGCAAGAGATAAAAAGGGAGCAGCTTACCTGAGGTTGCCCTAAACCTCATGTGCAAGCCATGGGGTGGAAGGGTCAAGACCTTGCAATACAGCCTAGACCCCACACCCCATGTGCTTGCACAAATTCAAAAGAAACAAAGGGGGAGTGGCAGCTGCTCAGACCATTTTATAACTAACCTGGGAGGTGCAAGTCAGCAGGGCAATTAGGTTACTAAAGACTTAAAGGAGCCGCAGGACTCAACCCTGTCAGCTTGCAGACCAACCTATAATCTGTCTCTAAATCTGGTAAAAACAGAGGTTCGGTCACACACATCTGCAGAAGTATGCTAAGCTGCACCACCGCGCCAAGGTGCCTCTGTGGGTGCAGTCCTAACTCTAATCTATGAGAGCCCCATTTGGGACATACAATGCAAGAGATAAAAAGGGAGCAGCTTACCTGAGGTTGCCCTAAACCTCATGTGCAAGCCATGGGGTGGAAGGGTCAAGACCTTGCAATACAGCCTAGACCCCACACCCCATGTGCTTGCACAAATTCAAAATGAACAAAGGGGGAGTGGCAGCTGCTCAGACCATTTTATAACTAACCTGGGAGGTGCAAGTCAGCAGGGCAATTAGGTTACTAAAGACTTAAAGGAGCCGCAGCACTCAACCCTGTTAGCTTGCAGACCAACCTATAATCTGTCTCTAAATCTGGTAGAAACAGAGGCTCGGTCACACACATCTGCAGAAGTGCAGCTTAGCATACTTCTGCAGATGTGTGTGACAGAGCCTCTGTTTCTACCAGATTTAGAGACAGATTTTAGGTTGGTCTGCAAGCTAACAGGGTTGAGTGCTGCGGCTCCTTTAAGTCTTTAGTAACCTAATTGCCCTGCTGACTTGCACCTCCCAGGTTAGTTAAAAAATGGTCTGAGCAGCTGCCACTCCCCCTTTGTTCAATTATATTCTCAGTTTGGTGGAAATTAATTGAAGACACTTCAGTGTTTTTTGTTTTACTATCTGTAATGCCTTTTCTTGTCACTCACTTAGAGTAGTAGAAATTTGGGCCAGTCCTAGTTATGGATTAAAGAGGAACATTACAGGTTATGAGAAGCTAGTAAAAACTGCCCAGACCTGGCTTGCCCAGCTTCCCCCCCGCCCCTCTTTTACAAAATGGTTAATGTAAACTTACCTCTCCGGTCGCTTCACGCTCAGCATACCTCAAATCATTGGGCAGCACCATTTTGGAATCCTGACATGCACTGTGCCGCCTCTCAGAGAGTGTAGCCCAGTGGACCCCATTTTTTACTTTACCAGCAAGATAAAATGTTTTTTGATTTGATTGTTTTTTTGTTTCAGCTATCTAAAAAATGTCTCCCCTTTACACACACCATTAAATACTAAAAAAAAATCCCAATCTATTGCATTTTTTGGCTAAAACATTTTCATTGTGAGCTACATTTCAGGTACTGTAATAACCCATTAGGCAGTATATTTACTAAACTGTTGATAAGTTCTCCACACCTTTGTCAATAGTCCCCTTATTCCTCCTTCAGCTTTTAAACAGCTCAGACCTTCTAATCAAGCATTTTTCCACTTTCAGTCATGGCCAAGATGTATTATATTTTTAAACAATGGGGCAAGGTTAGAGCCACATGTGTAGATTAGTATCACAACTGCTTATCAGGGGCATAAATACAGGGGTGCAGAGGTAGCGACTGCATTGGAGCCCATCATTGTTACTACTCCACCTGGTTTATCAGATTTCTTTTTACACTAAATCCTTATATTATATATAATATAGATATGTTTGTAAAATCCAGCATTGTTTACACATTATGTAAATCTCTCAGAATGCCCTCAAAACGTCTGTTATTCTTCCATTACCATTTTCTGCTGTAACCGCTCCCAGGCCATTATAGATGCCATTGGTAGGCTAGTCTGGCACATACATTGTGCTTGATCTGCTGCTGCCACTAGATGAAGTCTATATAACACATTTAAGAAAGGATAGTGCCAGGTAGTGCTTCGTAGCGGCAGGCAGCGCCGGGTGAACACTGGCTGCTGTACGGGAAACCACAGGCTCAGGCGGCTCAGCGTATAGTGCCATGCTCTAGGTTCAAGAGCGCCATGTATTACCTTTCGCTCAGTGTCGCTCTCCCATACATTTCAATGGGCTTTCATTTGTTTGTGTATAAATAGCGTGTTTGGCAATTTATTTCTTTTTTTGCTCAAATCATTGCGTGACCTCTCCTGGCTGCAAACAAACACTTTTATACATTTTGTGGACTTTTTATATTTTTATGCAGAATTGTATTTACAAGGTCTGGCACTAAAGTGTTATTGTCCCAGTGTTAAAACAATGTCATTCCATGTGTTTTCGCTTTGTTACTGGTGTATATGTGTTCAAAAACAGATTTTGATCATACAGCGTCTGGCACTCTGGCGCTCTAAAGCTGGGCGCTCTAGCATAATGTTGAGCGTGTAGGTTTTTGCTAAATATGGTGTGGACACACATATTCATCAATGCTGACCAAGTTACTACAGCGACTGCAGCACTAGGTTACAGCGGCCGATACCCACTTACAGCGTCTACTAGCGGCTGCTCTAAGCGCCACTATACAGACGCTCATCATTAATTTTTGACAGCGAGTCAGAAAAAAAAAATATGCCTTGATGGGCTATACTCTTATTATCCTTGCCTGGAAATTGCTATAGCACCTGTACCCAATAAAGACCCTTACTTTCAGTCTATCAGCATATGGGTAGAGAATATTTATGGTAGCTACCAACTATTGGTTTTGGACTATTTTAAATTCAGATCTATTTCCATTTTTACAAAAATGATAATAGGAACTAATTGTTCTATGTATTTTAGATTGCAGTTTCCCAAATTGGCTACTAGAGATGAGCGAACTTTTGAAAAATTCGATTCGACTGATTCGCCGAATTTTCCGACAAAAATCGTTTCGACCCGAATAAATTCGCGACGAATCGCTATTAAAAACGGCTATTTCTGAGCCTCCTACAGCCTCAATAGGGTTGTAAACCATTCAGCCTTGCTGTAACACGCACAGGATGCGTGCTGGGTTAGTTAAATAATACTTTTAAGAAATATCACATGCAGATCAGAGGCATCGCTAATAGAATCGCAGAGCGGCACAATTGCAGAGAGTTGAAGTGGCATCACTATGAGGGGCAGAAGGAGCCCAAATATACACTGGAGTTGGCCTCAGGAGCCCAAAAATTGGATGAATCACACCCTGGAGTTGGCAGCAGCAGCAGCAGGAGCCCAAATATACACTGGAGTTGGCTTCAGGAGCCCAAAAATTGGATGAATCACACCCTGGAGTTGGCAGGAGTTGACAGCAGCAGCAGCAGGAGCCCAAATATACACTGGAGTTGGCCTCAGGAGCCCAAAAATTGGATGAATCACACCCTGGAGTTGGCAGGAGTTGGCAGCAGCAGCAGCAGGAGCCCAAATATACACTGGAGTTGGCTTCAGGAGCCCAAAAATTGGATGAATCACACCCTGGAGTTGGCAGGAGTTGACAGCAGCAGCAGCAGGAGCCCAAATATACACTGGAGTTGGCTTCAGGAGCCCAAAAATTGGATGAATCACAGCCTGGAGTTGGCAGAAGTTGGCAGCAGCAGCAGCAGGAGCCCAAATATACACTGGAGTTGGCTTCAGGAGCCCAAAAATTGGATGAATCACACCCTGGAGTTGGCAGAAGTTGGCAGCAGCAGCAGCAGGAGCCCAAATATACACTGGAGTTGGCTTCAGGAGCCCAAAAATTGGATGAATCACACCCTGGAGTTGGCAGGAGTTGACAGTAGCAGCAGCAGGAGCCCAAATATACACTGGAGTTGGCTTCAGGAGCCCAAAAATTGGATGAATCACAGCCTGGAGTTGGCAGGAGTTGACAGTAGCAGCAGCAGGAGCCCAAATATACACTGGAGTTGGCCTCAGGAGCCCAAAAATTGGATGAATCACACCCTGGAGTTGGCAGGAGTTGGCAGCAGCAGCAGCAGGAGCCCAAATATACACTGGAGTTGGCTTCAGGAGCCCAAAAATTGGATGAATCACACCCTGGAGTTGGCAGAAGTTGGCAGCAGCAGCAGCAGGAGCCCAAATATACACTGGAGTTGGCTTCAGGAGCCCAAAAATTGGATGAATCACACCCTGGAGTTGGCAGGAGTTGACAGCAGCAGCAGCAGGAGCCCAAATATACACTGGAGTTGGCTTCAGGAGCCCAAAAATTGGATGAATCACACCCTGGAGTTGGCAGGAGTTGACAGCAGCAGCAGCAGGAGCCCAAATATACACTGGAGTTGGCTTCAGGAGCCCAAAAATTGGATGAATCACACCCTGGAGTTGGCAGAAGTTGGCAGCAGCAGCAGCAGGAGCCCAAATATACACTGGAGTTGGCTTCAGGAGCCCAAAAATTGGATGAATCACACCCTGGAGTTGGCAGAAGTTGGCAGCAGCAGCAGCAGGAGCCCAAATATACACTGGAGTTGGCTTCAGGAGCCCAAAAATTGGATGAATCACACCCTGGAGTTGGCAGAAGTTGGCAGCAGCAGCAGCAGGAGCCCAAATATACACTGGAGTTGGCTTCAGGAGCCCAAAAATTGGATGAATCACACCCTGGAGTTGGCAGGAGTTGACAGTAGCAGCAGCAGGAGCCCAAATATACACTCGAGTTGGCTTCAGGAGCCCAAAAATTGGATGAATCACAGCCTGGAGTTGGCAGGAGTTGACAGTAGCAGCAGCAGGAGCCCAAATATACACTGGAGTTGGCTTCAGGAGCCCAAAAATTGGATGAATCACACCCTGGAGTTGGCAGGAGTTGACAGTAGCAGCAGCAGGAGCCCAAATATACACTGGAGTTGGCTTCAGGAGCCCAAAAATTGGATGAATCACAGCCTGGAGTTGGCAGGAGTTGACAGTAGCAGCAGCAGGAGCCCAAATATACACTGGAGTTGGCTTCAGGAGCCCAAAAATTGGATGAATCACACCCTGGAGTTGGCAGGAGTTGACAGTAGCAGCAGCAGGAGCCCAAATATACACTGGAGTTGGCTTCAGGAGCCCAAAAATTGGATGAATCACACCCTGGAGTTGGCAGAAGTTGGCAGCAGCAGCAGCAGGAGCCCAAATATACACTGGAGTTGGCTTCAGGAGCCCAAAAATTGGATGAATCACACCCTGGAGTTGGCAGGAGTTGACAGCAGCAGCAGCAGGAGCCCAAATATACACTGGAGTTGGCTTCAGGAGCCCAAAAATTGGATGAATCACACCCTGGAGTTGGCAGAAGTTGGCAGCAGCAGCAGCAGGAGCCCAAATATACACTGGAGTTGGCTTCAGGAGCCCAAAAATTGGATGAATCACACCCTGGAGTTGGCAGAAGTTGGCAGCAGCAGCAGCAGGAGCCCAAATATACACTGGAGTTGGCTTCAGGAGCCCAAAAATTGGATGAATCACACCCTGGAGTTGGCAGAAGTTGGCAGCAGCAGCAGCAGGAGCCCAAATATACACTGGAGTTGGCTTCAGGAGCCCAAAAATTGGATGAATCACACCCTGGAGTTGGCAGGAGTTGACAGCAGCAGCAGCAGGAGCCCAAATATACACTGGAGTTGGCTTCAGGAGCCCAAAAATTGGATGAATCACACCCTGGAGTTGGCAGAAGTTGGCAGCAGCAGCAGCAGGAGCCCAAATATACACTGGAGTTGGCTTCAGGAGCCCAAAAATTGGATGAATCACACCCTGGAGTTGGCAGAAGTTGGCAGCAGCAGCAGCAGGAGCCCAAATATACACTGGAGTTGGCTTCAGGAGCCCAAAAATTGGATGAATCACACCCTGGAGTTGGCAGGAGTTGACAGCAGCAGCAGCAGGAGCCCAAATATACACTGGAGTTGGCTTCAGGAGCCCAAAAATTGGATGAATCACACCCTGGAGTTGGCAGAAGTTGGCAGCAGCAGCAGCAGGAGCCCAAATATACACTCGAGTTGGCTTCAGGAGCCCAAAAATTGGATGAATCACACCCTGGAGTTGGCAGGAGTTGACAGCAGCAGCAGCAGGAGCCCAAATATACACTGGAGTTGGCTTCAGGAGCCCAAAAATTGGATGAATCACACCCTGGAGTTGGCAGAAGTTGGCAGCAGCAGCAGCAGGAGCCCAAATATACACTGGAGTTGGCTTCAGGAGCCCAAAAATTGGATGAATCACACCCTGGAGTTGGCAGGAGTTGACAGTAGCAGCAGCAGGAGCCCAAATATACACTGGAGTTGGCTTCAGGAGCCCAAAAATTGGATGAATCACAGCCTGGAGTTGGCAGGAGTTGACAGTAGCAGCAGCAGGAGCCCAAATATACACTGGAGTTGGCTTCAGGAGCCCAAAAATTGGATGAATCACACCCTGGAGTTGGCAGGAGTTGACAGTAGCAGCAGCAGGAGCCCAAATATACACTGGAGTTGGCTTCAGGAGCCCAAAAATTGGATGAATCACAGCCTGGAGTTGGCAGGAGTTGACAGTAGCAGCAGCAGGAGCCCAAATATACACTGGAGTTGGCTTCAGGAGCCCAAAAATTGGATGAATCACACCCTGGAGTTGGCAGAAGTTGGCAGCAGCAGCAGCAGGAGCCCAAATATACACTGGAGTTGGCTTCAGGAGCCCAAAAATTGGATGAATCACACCCTGGAGTTGGCAGGAGTTGACAGTAGCAGCAGCAGGAGCCCAAAAAATGGCCTAAAGACATAAATATGTTTTGCACCATTTGGAAAGTGTAAAACGTGGCACCATGCTGAATCTAGTCGCATGCATCAGGCATTGGTGGGTGGAAATCCTGGCTGATCCATCCCTGATTCATTTTGACAAAGGTGAGTCTCTCCACATTTTTAGTTGACAGACGAGTTCTCCTCGCCGTAACTATGGCCCCCGCCGCACTAAACACCCGCTCAGATGGCACGCTACTTGCCGGGCAGGACAGCTTTTCCAGGGCAAACTCTGCTAGTTGCGGCCACAAATCAAGTTTGGCTGCCCAGAAGTCCAGCGGATCCTCAAGGTGTGTTGGCATGGTCATGTCAAAGTATGACATGACCTGCTGGTTCAGGTCCTGCTCCAGGTCTTCCTGCTGCTCATGAGTAGCCTCACTATGCGGGTGTAGAAAGCTACTCATTAGCGACTGAAGACTGAGGCTGCTGCTGCTGATGGAGCTTCTGCTGCTGCTGCTGCCAACCCCCCCAGCGGCCATGGCAGTGGAAGGTGAGCGCAGAGGTCCCCTCGAGTCAGACCTGCGAGAGTATGGACCATGGCGCAGATAGGCATCGGCCAACTGCCTACGTAGAATGTCTTTGTAGTAGTTGAGTTTGTCCTCCCTCTCGGTGGGTTTAAAAAATGCCCCCATTTTGTGCCGGAAGCGAGGGTCCAATAAGGTGGACAGCCAGAAGTCATCCCGCCGACAGATGGAAACAATTCTGGGGTCACTATGCAAGCACGTGAGCATGCTTCGTGCCATTTGCGCAAGTGACTCGGATGGACTACCTGTCTCCATCTCCACTGCATACTGCCACGGTGTGCCCGGGTCCTCTGTCTCTCCTTCCTCAAAAACCTCTAGCTCCTCTGGCTGCTCCTGCTCCTCCTCTCCTGTCCGCTGACTAGATAAACCAGCCATTTCGCCAAGCCTAAACTGTGTTTCGCTGGGCAACTCCTCCTCCTCCTCTTCCTCCTCCTCCAGTTCAGCTCCAAGGGGGTTCATGTGGCCGTAAGATGTATGACGCCATGTCTCCAGTGCCCTGACCAGCCATGGTTTCCAACATGTGCTGTAGTACATGAAGCAGTGGAATCACGTCGTTCATCCCGTAATCCTGCCGACTGACAAATAAAGTGGCTTCCTCAAAGGGCCTGAGCAAACGGCAGGTGTCACGTATGAGCTGCCACTGGTTGACATTGAAGTTACACAGGGGAGTCCCCCTATCTGCTTGGATCATCAGGAAATCCGTGATGGCTTTTCTCTGTTCATATAATCGGTCCAACATGTGAAGGGTGGAATTCCAACGGGTGGAAACATCGCAAATCAGACTATGTTGGGGGATACCATTCTGACGCTGTAGCTCAAGAAGGGTGTGTTTGGCAGTGTAGGAGTGGCTGAAGTGCATGCAAAGTTTCCGTGAAGTTGTTAGGATGTCCTGCAGATGGGGGGAACACTTCAGAAACCGCTTGACAACCAGATTGAAGACGTGAGCCATGCAGGGGGCATGGGTCAGGCTTCCTTGGCGCAGCGCAGACAAAATGTTCTTCCCATTGTCGGTAACCATGATTCCCATTTTAAGTTTTCTCGGAGTAAGCCATGTTTGGATTTCCTGATGAATACATTTAAGCAGTTCCTCCCCTGTGTGACTCCGTTCGCCAAGACAAACCATGTGAAGCACTGCGTGACACCTCCGTGCCCTGCACACATGGTAGACTGGAGGGGCACTGAGACTTGAGCCTACAGTGGAGGGTGAGGAGATGGCGGAGGATGAGGAGGCCGAGTCGCACGGTGTCACAGGCCCAATGGGCAGAGAGCGCGGAGGCCGAAGCGGCGTGACCTGTCCAAGTTGCTGCTGCAAAGGGACCACATTCACCCAGTGGGCCGTAAACGACATGTACTGCCCCTGACCGTAGTTACAGCTCCAGATGTCGGCGCTGCCATGTATTTTGCTACACACCGACAGGCTCAAGGACTGGCCCACCTTCTGTTCAACAAAAGTGTGCAGCGCTGGTACTGCCTTCTTGGCAAAGAAATGACGGCTTGGGACTCTCCACCTCGGCTCGGCACAAGCCATCAGTTCTCTGAAAGGTGCAGATTCCACCACCTGAAAAGGGAGCGACTGCAGCACCAGCAACTTGGACAGGAGCACATTCAGCTTCTGCGCCGTAGGATGAGTGGGCGCATACTGCTGTCTCTTGGACATGGCTTCGCTGATGGATTGCTGGCGGGATGCATGACTTGGAGGAGGAGGAGCAGGAGCGACAGAGGATGGGTATGACGCACAGCTGCCTTCGGCTGAGGTGCTGGAGCCTTGGCTGGCAGAAATTGGGAGCTCACTTGGTGAGGAAGCAGACTGGACCACCCCTTGGGAGCCTCGGTTCTCCCAGGTCGTTTTATGGTGACGCATCATATGTTGACGCAGGGCCGTGGTGCCAACATTTGGACCCTGGCCACGCTTCACCTTTTGCCTACATATCTTGCATGTGGCCATGTTACCCTCCTGCGGATGCCTCAGGAAAAACTGCCACACTGCCGAGTAGCTACTTTTCCCACCCCCTGGCCTCACTGATTCACTGCTGCTGTTGCCAACTCCAGGAACCCCTGCTCCACTACCTCCCGATAAGGTAGACTGCCGCACAGCAGGTGCTCTACCCCGGCCCCGGCCCCGGCCGGCTCCAGCCTTTGGAATTGTGCCCCCATGCTGACTGCTACCACCTTGCTGCCTCAGCTGCTGACTCCGGGGCAACCTGCACCCCTCTTCTCCTGATGATGACGATGAAGCCCCTTCATCACCCGGCTCCCAAGTGCGATCGGCTTCATCGTCATCATCATCATCATCACCGGGTTGTGGCTGTACGTCACTGATGTTCGTGGATTCGTCAACAGTGTCTGGCGCAGGAGCTGGAACGCTCGCAGCACCCACGACACTGTCCACATCACTATTTGTCTGCCTAGCTAAAGAAGCCACCTCCATTTCTTGGCTGGGCAGTAGCTGCTGACTGTCCTCTATCTGATGGTCCTCCTCACTAAAGAGTGGAGCTGAACCCAAAGCATAGGATACGTCGCTGGGGGAGGGAACGGCGTAGGCCAGAGGCAATGGGAGGACAGGGACTGCTCTCGGGGCATGCCAACTCAGGGTTGTGTCAGAGGAACCTACCGACCCTAGACTGGGGGTCTCAGACGTAAGTTGTGATGATGTTGTTGATGAGCGCGTCAACCAATCTACCACGGCAGATGCGTTACTGGTGGAGACCCGACCGCTAGCAGATACTGGCAGATTAGGTCTCTCAGCGTGACTCCTGCTGCTACTGGCCCCCAGTCTGATGCGAGCTCTGCCTGCGGAATCTTGGCCTCTGCCACTCCTCTTTTCACTTCCAGGCACTTGTCTGCCCGACATAGTCTAACTGGCGTGGTAGTAGGTGATATTTAAAAAAACCCCGGGCAGCGGTGGGTCTATATGAAACAGAATATAATGCACACCAAAAGTGAGCAGTAACACTCAGCCTCCAACAGGCCTGCTTAGTGTAAATAAGAGAGCTGCTTAGTGTAAATAAAGAGGGGTATGCTATGTTACAGAATGGGATGCCTCAACAGAAGTGCACCTGGCAGGCAGCAGTAAGCCTATGCCCAGCAAAAGTGTCTTATAATATAAATATAATAAGAGCAAATGCTTATATGGTCTTAAACAGAGGCTGCTTTAGTCACAGAATGGGATGCCCTGGGCAGGAATGGACCTGGCAGGGTCCAGTAGTGCTTTGGCCAGCAAAAGTGTCTTTATCAGGCCTAATTTCAAATATGATAAGAGCAAATGCTTATATGGTCTTAAACAGAGGCTGCTTTAGTCACAGAATGGGATGCCCCGGGCAGGAATCGAGCTGGCAGGGTACAGTAGTGCTTTGGCCAGCAAAAGTGTCTTTATCAGGCTAATTTCAAATATGATAAGAGCAAATGCTTATATGGTCTTAAACAGAGGCTGCTTTAGTCACAGAATGGGATGCCCCGGGCAGGAATCGAGCTGGCAGGGTACAGTAGTGCTTTGGCCAGCAAAAGTGTCTTTATCAGGCCTAATTTCAAATATGATAAGAGCAAATGCTTATATGGTCTTAAACAGAGGCTGCTTTAGTCACAGAATGGGATGCCCCGGGCAGGAATCGAGCTGGCAGGGTACAGTAGTGCTTTGGCCAGCAAAAGTGTCTTTATCAGGCTAATTTCAAATATGATAAGAGCAAATGCTTATATGGTCTTAAACAGAGGCTGCTGTAGTCACAGAATGGGATGCCCCGGGCAGGAATCGAGCTGGCAGGGTACAGTAGTGCTTTGGCCAGCAAAAGTGTCTTTATCAGGCCTAATTTCAAATATGATAAGAGCAAATGCTTATATGGTCTTAAACAGAGGCTGCTTTAGTCACAGAATGGGATGCCCCGGGCAGGAATCGAGCTGGCAGGGTACAGTAGTGCTTTGGCCAGCAAAAGTGTCTTTATCAGGCTAATTTCAAATATGATAAGAGCAAATGCTTATATGGTCTTAAACAGAGGCTGCTTTAGTCACAGAATGGGATGCCCCGGGCAGGAATCGAGCTGGCAGGGTACAGTAGTGCTTTGGCCAGCAAAAGTGTCTTTATCAGGCCTAATTTCAAATATGATAAGAGCAAATGCTTATATGGTCTTAAACAGAGGCTGCTTTAGTCACAGAATGGGATGCCCCGGGCAGGAATCGAGCTGGCAGGGTACAGTAGTGCTTTGGCCAGCAAAAGTGTCTTTATCAGGCTAATTTCAAATATGATAAGAGCAAATGCTTATATGGTCTTAAACAGAGGCTGCTTTAGTCACAGAATATGATTCCCCCGGGCAGGAATCGAGTTGGCAGGGTACAGTAGTGCTTTGGCCAGCAAAAGTGTCTTTATCAGGCTAATTTCAAATATGATAAGAGCAAATGCTTATATGGTCTTAAACAGAGGCTGCTTTAGTCACAGAATGGGATGCCCCGGGCAGGAATCGAGCTGGCAGGGTACAGTAGTGCTTTGGCCAGCAAAAGTGTCTTTATCAGGCCTAATTTCAAATATGATAAGAGCAAATGCTTATATGGTCTTAAACAGAGGCTGCTTTAGTCACAGAATGGGATGCCCCGGGCAGGAATCGAGCTGGCAGGGTACAGTAGTGCTTTGGCCAGCAAAAGTGTCTTTATCAGGCTAATTTCAAATATGATAAGAGCAAATGCTTATATGGTCTTAAACAGAGGCTGCTTTAGTCACAGAATGGGATGCCCCGGGCAGGAATCGAGCTGGCAGGGTACAGTAGTGCTTTGGCCAGCAAAAGTGTCTTTATCAGGCCTAATTTCAAATATGATAAGAGCAAATGCTTATATGGTCTTAAACAGAGGCTGCTTTAGTCACAGAATGGGATGCCCCGGGCAGGAATCGAGCTGGCAGGGTACAGTAGTGCTTTGGCCAGCAAAAGTGTCTTTATCAGGCTAATTTCAAATATGATAAGAGCAAATGCTTATATGGTCTTAAACAGAGGCTGCTTTAGTCACAGAATGGGATGCCCCGGGCAGGAATCGAGCTGGCAGGGTACAGTAGTGCTTTGGCCAGCAAAAGTGTCTTTATCAGGCCTAATTTCAAATATGATAAGAGCAAATGCTTATATGGTCTTAAACAGAGGCTGCTTTAGTCACAGAATGGGATGCCCCGGGCAGGAATCGAGCTGGCAGGGTACAGTAGTGCTTTGGCCAGCAAAAGTGTCTTTATCAGGCTAATTTCAAATATGATAAGAGCAAATGCTTATATGGTCTTAAACAGAGGCTGCTTTAGTCACAGAATGGGATGCCTCACAGCAGACTTAAGATCAGTTCAGTATATATGCACAGTTAGTTACTATAAGCAGCCTGAAAACGCTAACAAAGGCTGGATGAAAAAAAAAAAATCTCCCTGTCAGCCAGCTCCGTTTTTCCTACCTTTCCCTGGCTTTCTGTCTGTCTCCTGTCTGTCTCCTGCCTGTCTCCTGCCTGTCTCCAGCCTGTCCCTGTCTGTCCCTGTCTCCAGCCTGTCTAACTGCCTCAGCTACACAGCGTTCTGTCTGTCTGTCACGAATGCAATAGAGAAATGAGGAAAAGCAAGATGGCCGCCGTTAAATACCGCTGTGTGACGTCACCGGGCTTGCTGGCTGCTGATAGGCTGCATGTGACTGCCCCAGCTTGCACTGGCGCGGGATACATGTCCAGACATGTCCCGCCCGCCATCTTAGAATGCCTGTAATGTAAATGAATGGATGTTAAAGGAAAACTTCGAGTGATCGAATCGCGGGGAAATTCGGATTCGATCCGAATCGAATTTTTCCTGAAATTCGGATCGAATCCGGGTTCGTCCGGATCGATTCGCTCATCCCTATTGGCTACCATACTGTACCACATGGGCAACCAATTTGAAGCTATCATAGCATTTTTACCCTCAGCCATGCCTTTTAAGTTACATTCACGGAAACAGTATGCCGGCTGGCGCTTTATTTGAGGAGACCCTCCGGCATTATAGGACAGTAAGTGAGGACTTCACTCTAACTTAACTAAGATTATGGTGCCTAAAGAATCCCTATCCAAGGCACTTATATTAGAAGGCTGGATGATTCTTGCAATTTGTGGGTCTTGCAAGGGATGATACATTTCTATCCTGCTTATTTCAGTCTTAGACTAAAAGACGATTTCCTGCAATTCGGTTTTGGCTATCACTACAATTTACAACTTAATTGTTGGCTCCATGTCCCTAAAATCTAGTATTTCAGCATGACCTTCATTCATAACAATTAGGATAAATAGATTTTCCCACTGGCTGCTTGAAATACTACCATAATGTTATTAAATGCTACTGGGACCATACGAGTAAGCGAATAGAAGTAAATGGAGTGGAGTGATGCATTCAGTTGTTTTGTGGTAGAAATCAAAATTATTTCGAGATGTTCATTAATAACAGAATTTATTTCTTACCTACGGTGGAAAGTTGCACAACTGTAATGAAAATATAATTTCTACAGTGTAAAACATTGTTTTACGTGTTTAATGAGGCATCACTTCCTAACATTTAACCAGAATTCTCTATGGAAATAAATATTTATAAAATGCACAGGAAAGACTGTATTGTGTTTTACAATGATTCTTCTCTTGTATTTCTACTTGCATAGGAAGTACCTAAGTGCCATACATTGATTACAATTTTTTAAATTTGGTATTCAGTTTTTATTCTCATTTTTACCTTTTGGGGGAACTTTATGATTTAGGCAATGAGTAATTATTTATTACCTTTACCTTACCTTTAATTTTGGAGACTGAAAAACTCTGTCCAAATAGGGGCACCTGCAGAACACTGGCAGTGGGCCATGAGACCTCTACTAGTGATTTGTTGTAGTTGGTGATGTATGTGCCCACACACAAACACACACACAAACATATATATATATATATATATATATATATATATATATATATATATATATATATATATATATGTTGGCATAAAAATTTAGCACTACAGTATAGTCTAGCTCTGTCTCCTGCACATCATCAGCCTATTCAACATCAACAATATCTGTTTGAGGCCTATCACCCTTTTTTAAATGCATTTTGGCCTGGTTTAGAACTAGACTGGACAAGGCTTGGGGTCTTCGTCTACCACCTTACTGGCAGCTCCTTGTGTGGCCCAGTCTTTCCTTTGCAATACATAAATGCATGTTCTTGGCATGTTTATGCATTCTAACTGATCAGCCACCACAAAGAGAGCGAGAGCTAGCAAGAGAGTAACAGACAGATTTGGTGACAGGGGGAAAAACAACACCCAACTTTTTGAATGAAGGAACCTCTGGAACTGCATGTTGCGCCACCATTTCTCCTGAGAAATACAGTCAGGGGAACTGTATCTGAGCAGTTGGTATTTTCTGCCTCATAGAACCCCACACAAATGTGTCTATTTTAATTACTTCTAATGCAGAACGAATCACTGTCAATTTAGTGCACATCAAAATTATCTGTATTTAAGATGACACCACATTTTGCCAAATCTACATTTTCATCATCATAATTCAAATTAAGTTTTGTCTGCATTGTAACATCAATATTAGTGATGCAGTGTGCTTGTTAACACAGAAATCAAATGTGGTACAAACACGCAAAAAAATGTCTATGTACTTGGATCATAATCACTTTTCAGTAGCAATAGTAAGGATTTATTTTGTGATTACTTAGATAATTTTATTTGATTCTTAGGTGGCCATTATGCAACCTTTGTTGCATTCCTGGGATATTATGGTCTTAAAGTATGCTGCTAAAGGGCTGCCCTCAGTCCTTTTAATATGTTTTTTGTGTAACACATTTGTCCTTGTTGAGTGGATCACATCTGTCTCAAAGTTACTTCTTATGCACCCCTCCTCTCAAATAATAAAGATCTTGACACTTGGAGAGTTAAAAGTAAAATTATGCATGCCAGTCATGTATGTAGAACACTGACACTGTGCTGATAGATCTCTGCGTGCAGCAAGTTTTACATTTTTTTTTCTTTACCAGAGAGATAAAATGTATTTTGATTATTTCAGCCAGCTAAACAAAACATCCCCCTTTACACATACCGTTAAATGTCAAAAAATGAAAAGAAAAACTATTTTTTTTGGCTAAAACATTTTCATTGTGAACTACACTACACATGTACTGTAATAACCCATTAGGCAGCATATTTGCTAAATTGTGGATAAGTTCTACACACCTTAGTAAATAATCCTCTAAGTCCTCCTTCAGCTGTTAATCTACTCAAACATTTTTCCACTTGCAGTCATGGCCAAGATTTATTTTATATAAAGGGGCAAAGTTAGAGCCACGTGTGTAGATTACTATCACAACTTGTCATCAGGGGCATAAATACAGGGGTGCAGAGGTAGCAACTGCATTGGAGCCTATCACTGTTACAACCCCATCTTGTTTATCAGATTTCTTTTTACATGAAATCCTTTAGAGAAAGAGAGATTAAAAATAGATATGTTTGTAAAATCCAGCATTGTGTGCACTCTGAAAAGTATGTAAATCCCTGTCAAAACACTTATTCTTCCATTACAATTTGCTGCTGTAACTGCTCCCAGGCCATTATGGATTGTGCCATGGAGCCATTGGTAGGCTAGTTTGGCACATACATTGTGTTTGATCTGCAGCTGCCACTAGAGGAAGTCTATATAACACAGTGAAAACACTAATTGAAAGTTTTCAGCACCCCTATGGTTCAGTATTTAGAAGGAGTGGACCTTGAGGTAAGTATAAATGTAGCATTCTGAATCCCTTTGGGAGGTAAAGACATGCTGCACACTAGTATTTAAAATGCTGGCTTTACATTTACAGTAAATGTCAGCATAGCATTATTCTATTAGTCAATGAGTAGCGTAATTATTTAAAACGTGTCCTTGCAATGTACATATTTGAACTAACACTACATTTTAAATAAAAGGCCCACTGCAGGCAAAACATATATCATACTGTATATGTTCCAGTACATAAAGACATAATCCATTGGAGCCTTTTAACTATACATTCTATAGCTGTATCACAGGAGAAAGTTGCAAATGTACCTACTGTTGCAGTATGTGAGTGCTGGGTGCAGCTGAGTCAATTCCGGAGAGACATTTGTGGTGTAACAGGAACTGACTTTACTGGAACATAAGTAAAGTTTGAAAAGGTCACCTTACATGGTGGATGACATAGACAGGAAAAAGAAGTCATAGAGAGCAGCTCACTGTACAGGAAGTACAACACAGCAGAAACATACATAGATAGATTACTGTCATGAATGTAAACTACATTAACCCAGCAATATAGATGCAGATCACATACAGAGACAAGCTGTAAGATGTTGCACAGTATCTCCAACACCCCTTCTAGACAGCTGAGGCTTAGTCTGTTAAAACCATCTTTTTTGTAAATCTCATGCGCCTTTCAGTGGTCGGGCTTGGTAAGGATATATGCTATCCTCAGTGGGTCAATAAAGTAAATCAAGAAATCTCTGCTCTTGAAGATAATCGGTCTCAAAGTGCTTAGGGTTTGTAGTATTTCTGTATCACCCCCTTCTTTGTAGTATTTCTGTGTCATCACCTTCTTGCTCATAACAAACTAGGAGCTCATCCATATAAACAAACACATAGATCCATGTTTTCCAATTTCTTTGTTTAAAAGCAGGGGTCTGCTTTACTTCTCTGAACGTCCTCATGTGTAAGCATTTCATTTCTTTTCATACTTCATGTTTTGGCGGCTTGCTTTAGACCATATATATAGAAACACTGTTTTCACATCAAAGTGTATCACTTGCATTTTTCTTGTGAGTGCTACTGTCAGCAAAGTCCTTATTGTAGCATGTTTGACATCTGGAGGAAAAGTCTTATCATAATTCTCTCCCTATTTAATAGAATATCCCTTGGCTATAAGTCTTTCTTTGTATCACTCCACTGTGCCATCTGCATTGTACTTCACTTTTAAAGTCCATTTACAGCCTATTGCTTTCCTTCCAGGCAGTAGTTCTGTAAGTGGCCATGTTTTGCGTGTACCTTTGTTTTCTTTTGTTGAGTGTCTTAGTTCTGTGTCTGAGTTTGCTTGTGTCTGCTCTTTATTACTGGTAGGTTCTGCGCTCACTTCAACTGTTTGTTCAGAAGTTACAGAAATTATGCTGTTGCTAATGGTAACCTTGTCTGTTTTGGGATTTAGGATTCTGTAACCCTTAACATTGCCAGTCTATCCAACAACTGTACCTTCAAATGCTCTGTTTCAGTTTTGTGTATTTTTTCCCTCTGGAATGTAAATTAATTGCATTCAAAAACTCTTTTCTGTTTTACACTTAGCCTCTCATTGTACCACAGTCCATATGGAGCTTTCTCCACTGTCCTAGAACGAGTCTGTTCTGCAAATAAGTGGCTGTCATTGCTGCCAGCATACATCTCAACATTTCCGAGTTTGGCTCTTTCTTTCAGCTACACCATCTTGCTCTGGTGTGTATGTCACTGGGGTGCATGGTCTTTTGATGCTCTATTCCATTCTGCTTTAAATACTCTTGTACATTGTGTCCTGTGAATGTGCCTCTGATCACTCCTATATATAAAAAGGTTTCCTCTGAAACATGTTACATGTCTTTACTATATATTCCTTCTACAATTTTTTCAAGAACTTTGCTCTTGTGTTGCATTAGGTAAGTGAGTGTATCTTGAATAGTCATATATGAAAGTCACTAGGTACCTGTTACCTACAGGTGTGGGTGAGTTTAGGGGGCCACATACATCACTGTGAACTAGGTCAAGTGGTCTTGAAGCTCTATTATTGGTGCATGTATGGGACATACCAGAGTGGCCCTTCCATGTTCTTTTTAGTTTTTGAAGCTCTATTCTGACTGACTTTAGGAAGTGTTGCTCTTGTAGCTTTGGATTTGATGCAGCATTTACACTTAACAGTAACTGGATAAGGGTATACTGTTAGATCCTTTGTCAGATTCCTCTTTTGTAGTTCTTGTATGTATTCTGGGTGTCTGTGACCTAAACACCTGTGCCACATGTGTATACAGTCATTGTGTTTATGGGTGCATAGTCTCACCCTTTCCTTCACTGTGTTGAGGTGATATAGATGATCATCCAGCTTGGCACTTGCTATCATCGGCTTGCCATCCAGGATAGAACACTTGTCACCGAATTTTACAGTGAGTCCTTTGGCTGTCAGAAGCTTCACAGATAAGGTCCATCCTTTTAATTCAGGAACATAAAACACATCTTTTACTGGAAGGCCTAAACTGTGTTCTGCATCATTGAGGCAAACAGGGGTTCCATGCCCATGTGCATGCATTTTTCTTCCAACTGCAAAGTAAATAGTCTCTTTGTTATTCATATTAAGTTTTGTGAAAAAACTACTATCACTTGTCATGTGGTTGGTTGCTCCTCAGTCTTGAAATGTATGGTTGCCGTATTTAAACATATATATTGTATTATATTCAATGTGCCATTCCAGTTCCCTTCACATGGATCAGAAATTGTATCTTTGAATCTTCTGTTTAGTATAAGAGGGACTCTGTCTCATTTGCTGCTTTCCATATATATCCCAGGCAAAGGCCTCCCTGGCTTCCCACCTTGCCATACCACACCCAATATACCAATATTCCAGCAATTACTACCCTAACCAATCATGACGCAACTATCGTGTCTAGAATGGGATCAAATGTTCAAAGATTTATCCACGGGATCATCGACTATATCAAAAGAAGAAGAGAACAACAACAGGATCCGTGACCAATTCTCATTTCTCGAAAGAATCCTAAGAAAAAAAACTAAAATCTACTGGAGCGGTGGGCGTGGCTTGACATGGCGCCGTAGAGACGTGGGCGAGGGGAGCTCCGCACTATTACTGTGTAAAACGGCACTCAGGCGCTTCAGAGGAGCCCGAAAGCCAGATGCCCAAGAAGGGGAGAGGTAGGGGAGCGACCAGGAAGCCCCGGGACCATTCCATCCCCTCCTTTTTCCGCACCTGGGAAGTCGGTCCGCCTCGGGAGGCGGACAGCAAGATGGCGGCGGAGGGCGCGAAGGCGCAGGGAGATGCTGACAGCCGCACTTACCCTGCTATGACTGGTCCTAATGGTCTGCAGCGCTGTGAGGACCCGCAGCCCCATGGAGGAGGGGTCGACGCGCCACCGCCGGAGTCTCGCCCCGGTCTCGCCACTTCGGTCCGCGGGTCTGGCGCGTCTGCCCCCGTCATATGGGGATACATCCCGGTCCTCGCCGAGCTCATTAGCGTGACAGTCCACCTGCCCCGACGCCCCCGGGAAGCCCCGCTCCGTCCTGGCGGGTCCACCCTGGGACTGATTCACATACCGAGCCACGCGAGCAAGCTCTTTGGGGCAAGGATCAGCTGCCGCAGCTGGGATGGCCTGGGCAAGACCCCCTAGCCAGGGGGAGTCTGGATAATCCCCTCCAACCTGCGGTCCATCACGCAGAGCAAGACGGGCCTGCTGTTGAATTCCACTCTCATAGCGGAAGAGGAGCCCCGTGCAGCCCCACACTCTCGATACCTGGCCACAGCTCATGCCCATCAGTTCCACTCGACTTGTTATCGCATGTGGTTGCAGAGGCGGTTAGAGTCAACATCAACAAGGCCCTGAGAGGTCTTCCTACCAAAGGTGACTTCGATGGATACGTCTCCAAGATGGAGGGAGCTATCAAAAGGGAGCTGGCGACCCTCCAGGGGGCGGTGACAGACATCACGCTTAGAGTGGACAGGGTGGAGAGTTCGCATGGGTCACTGGAAACGCGTGTGGCGACTTTGGAACAACGGCAAACAGAGAGCAGACGACACATGTCCGATCTCCTCCTTGCACATGACGACATTGAGAACCGGAAGCGGAGGAACAACCTTCGCTTGAGGGGAGTGCCCGAATCGGTGGAGCCCCGAGACCTTGAAGCTACAGTAACGTCGATTTTCAATGAGCTCCTGGAGCTCCCCAACACCAACCGTATTGAGCTTGATCGAGTGCACCGCGCGCTGGGCCCCCGCCAGCGGGAGAGAGACAGACCCAGAGATATTATATGCAGGGTCCATTTCTTCAAAATTAAAGAAGAGATCACCCGCCGAGCTTGGGAGAAGGGTCCCATCGTGTTCCAGGGTGCCCAGGTGATTATTCTCCAAGACCTGTCGCGCAGGACTTTGCTAATGAGGAAGCTTCTAAAGCCGCTGCTGGAATCTATCCAGAATCAGAGAGCCACCTACCGCTGGGGGCATCCTTTTCAACTAATAGTCCGGAAAAATGGTGATCTCTTCGTGCTGAAATCCCCGAGTCAACTCCCGGACTTGTTCCACTTCTTGGAGACGGCCCCAGTGGAGGTCCCTGATTGGACTGCTCCAGATCTACCAGTCTATGGTGGACGACTGCCGGGGAGAGCAGTTGGGGTCCCCCGCGGAGCTGGGAGAAGAAACAGGCGAGGCCTCTGACCCTGAAGCGCTGGTGCCCGGTTCCTCCCTGCACCGGTAAGTCCCACCACCCTGTGACGAAAAGATGGGGAGTGGGAGACCGAGGTGGGCAAGGCGGGTGGTGCTTGGTAAGCGCTCCTAGATGTTTGATAGTCGTGTCCTGTTTAAAATGAATAAGATGTCTCTGATCGGGCGTCCCGGCTGGGGACCTGCCTTTTGCGGGTCGCCGCCGGCTTGCTCCCCTGCGCTGTTGTGCCTTATCTTGCCTAACCTCATGTGGTTGCTGTAAGCTTTATTGTACCTGGTGAGAGTGGCAGCGACAACGGTCGCATAAGGCATAAAGCCCTTGGCTCTCCTACTGACACAATGACATGTTGTTTAAACACATTTGCTTTGTTTAAATGTTTTGACGCGTGCACACGGATGGCTGGTTGACCTTGGCCCCGTTGGACCACTGGGATGGTCGCCGGGCGGGCCGCCTTCCCACTGACGGGGGACCCACTTGCGGTACTGGGCCCGCGGGCCCCGCTGCCATCCCTTTTAGGTGTCGGCCTCAGTCAATGGGGCATGACGGCTGTCTCTCTGGATCGCACTGCTGATCATATAGCCACACCCTGGTGGCCTTGCGGCGCCTTACTGGGGCACCCAGCCATCCATCCGTCTGAATTCCCCCCCATAACTTGCATGCCTTAGAGCGCATCATAATGAGAATACAAAATATAGTGCAGCTCACACCCCGCAGATCACGACCCCAGTCCTCTTCTCCCCCTATCCACCAGGTGCACCCCTCTAGTGACGACCTCGGTCCCCACAGAGGGGAAGTAAGAAGCGGACTGCCTGTCCACTCCATATTTGGGGGGATAGAGCGGAATTCCATCACCCTCCGCTAAAAAGCACCACTCCCGGAACACGTATATCGTGATCTACCGGTTGACTACTGGTTAGTCTAGTTCTTTGTTTCACGTTTGTTTCATTCTCCTCCCCCGTGCACACTCCTAGTTTCATCTGTTACCCCTTACCCCACCCCCTGACACCCCTCTCCCCCAGGGGTATTAGCAGCAACCTCATTTTAACGGATCTATCTGGACATCACCTTTGAGCATACGCACAATATGGGGTCGTTGAAGGTCCTATCCCTGAATGTGAAAGGCCTTAATACTCCAGAAAAAAGGTCGATACTGTGGCAGGAGCTGAGACGGTATAAAGCAAAGATAGTCTTTATCCAGGAGACGCACTTCAAAAAAGGAGCCTCGCCCAGGCTAAATAGTGGGTTGTTCCCGCACGCGTTCACCAGCTGTACTGCCGAGGGCAAAAAGAAAGGTCCGGCGATCTAAATAGCGAGGGACACCCCTTTCTCCTTGATAGATTCCTGGGCTGATTGTGCGGGGAGGGTTGTCATGGTTAAATGCCTTATTAATCAGAAACGCTACACCTTGATCTCGGTATATGCGCCCAACCAGGGTCAGGTTCAGTTCCTCAAGCAGACATTGGATAAGGTCAAAAGATTTGCTGAGAGCAAGTTGATCCTGGGTGGTGATTTTAACCTGCCAATTGACCCACTCATTGACACCTCAATGGGCAAATCAGTAATTACTCAGCCTGCCCTAAGATCCCTAAAGGTGAGATTGCAGAGTTTGCAGCTGGTGGACGCGTGGCGGATTAGAAACCCCACGGCTAGGGACTACTCATTTTATTCAAAGGTGCATGGGACGTACTCCCGGATTGATTACCTCTGGGTCTCGCATAGCTTACTGGAGCGGGTCTCGGATGACGGTATTTGTCCCACCTCATTCTCGGACCACGCTCCTGTTTACCTAGATCTAGAGCTGGTGAATAGACCTCTTTCCCCTTTTACATGGCGGTTGAATGAATCTCTGCTACATAATTTGGTGGTGTTACAGGCAGTCAGAGATGGTATCGTCTCATACTTTAACGAAAATGACAACGGGGAGGTCTCTCCCTTGACTCTATGGGAAGCCCACAAAAGCGTTATTCGGGGCATTCTGATTAGCCACGCCTCGAGGTTAAGGAAAGAGAATACAGCTATGCTGGCGAGACTGACAGAGAAGGTTAATGCTCTGGAGCTCTCCCACAAAAAATCAGAGGCAGCGAGTGTGCTCAGCGAGCTAACGCAAGCTAGGGCGGCTCTCAACGCCCTATTACGGCAAAAGGCCAAGCATATGATAAGAAAATGTAAGCAGAGGTATTACGAATTTGGTAACAAAAATAGCGCCCTCCTTGCAAGAGCCCTTAAGCAACAACAGGCCCAGACTTTCATACCCAAGATTCTTGATGACACCCAACGGAAACAGCATACTTCAGAGTCCATAGCAGGCACGTTCAGGAAATATTATTCAGGACTTTACGGCCTACCTTGCAACACGTCAGGTTCGACACATGTTGAGAGAATCAGGCAATACCTGGCGAGCTCTAATATGCCGAAGGTCTCGGAAGAGGCCGCAACCCTAGTTGAAGCCCCAATTACTACGGGTGAATTAGCGGAGGCTATTAAATTTTCACTGGTGGGTAAAGCGCCGGGACCTGACGGCTTCATGGCTAGGTACTATAAGACCCTTGGAGATCTGCTGGGGCCGCGGTTGGTGAGGGCCTGGAACACGTTATTAGACGAGGATAACCCGGGAGCATTCTCCAGTAGAGAATTAGAAGCCCATATCACTGTTATACACAAGCCGGGGAAAGATCCGTTATCCTGTAAAAGTTACAGACCCATCTCTCTGCTTAATGCGGATATGAAGCTGTACGCCAAGGTCCTGGCTAACAGGTTGTCGCCACTAGTCCCCCATCTAGTACACCTGGACCAGACTGGGTTTGTGCTGCATAGAGAGCCCAGGGACAACGTCATCCGGGCCATTAATGTCATTCACACGGCCAAGACATCTGGGACCCCTCTGATGCTTCTCTCCACCGATGCCGAAAAGGCCTTTGATAGGGTCAGTTGGCCATTTCTCAAGGAGTCTCTCCGGTACATCGGATTAGGTAATAACATGAGATTGCTTATTGAGGCGTTGGACACCACCCCCTCAGCGAGAGTGAGGATTAATGGCCACCTCTCGGACCCGGTGTGGATTGTAAATGGCACCCGCCAGGGTTGTCCCCTCTCGCCCCTCCTTTTTGCCCTATCGCTTGAGCCCTTCCTGTGTAGAATCAGGGACAATGTTGACATCCAGGGACTGGTTACCCGCGAAGGCACCCATTAGGTCGCTGCTTACTCGGATGACCTGCTTTTCTTTGTTACAAACCCCTCCATGACCATCCCAGTCCTGATGAAGGAATTTGAGGCATATGGGAGACTCTCATACTTAAAAATCAACTTTGATAAATCGGAAGCCTTGAATGTCTCACTCCAAGGGGACCTGGTCAGGACCCTACAGCAGTCATTCCCCTTTAAGTGGGCTAGGGCCTCTCTAAAGTACCTGGGAACCCAGCTGCCGTGCTCCCTGTGCAACATTGTGGCCCTGAACTTCCTCCCAATGGCTAGGAGAATTAGCTGTGATCTGGAGAGGTGGGACCTCCCCACCTTCTCTTGGATGGGGAGGGTAAATATAATAAAGATGACGATTCTGCCCAGATTGTTGTACCTGTTCCAGGCCTTGCCGGTTCGGATCCCTGTGAGTTTCTTCACTGACCTTAATGGGTCCCTTCTGAGGTTCGTCTGGAATAAGAAGCGGGCGAGGCTTGGGAGATGCACACTCTATAGACCCAAGAATGAGGGGGGTATGTATTTGCCTGACAGTAGGCTCTACTGGGCGGCCTCACATCTCCAGAGAACCTGCGAGTGGGCTACATGCCAGGTTACCAAAAGATGGGTACAGATGGAGCGCACTGTGGCCTCCACCCCACCGGATGTCTTGATGTGGGGCAGGGGGGACCTACCGCTAGACATGAAGAGGCACCCAACCATTGCGGCATCATTGAGGGTCTTCGGGATCTACAGATCCTACTCGGAGATCTCCCCATGGCCTTCCCCAATGGTCCCCATAATAACTAACCCATTGTTGGCCCCCGGGTCATCGAAAGCAGACCTTAGGGAATGGAGTAAGCTGTGTCAGCTGAGAGCTGGGGACTTATTGTCGGAAGGAGGGTGGGTAGCGCTGTCAGATTTGAGATCCAGATGGAAAAACGCAGGCCTCGACCCATGGACTTTAGTTCGCTTGCAGTCCTTTGTGTCTGGGCAGGGATTGAGGAGGGACAGCTGCAGGACTCATACGGAATTTGAGAAGATTTGCCTGGGGGTAGCACAAAACGACCACCTGACCTCCAGACTTTACTCACTATTGGTGGGAGAAGAAGACAGCCCCCAGACATTTTGGAGGGAATGGGAAGCAGACCTGGGGATGGAATTTGAGGAGGATCAGAGAGAGAAGATTGCATCACTTGCTCATAGATCCTCGATTGCTACCAGGGTGCAGGAAACTAATTATAAGATCCTGACCCGATGGTACTATACGCCCGACAGGCTCAATAGAATGTCTTCCTCGGTGGACCCATATTGCTGGAGGTGCGGGACCGAACGGGGTACCTTGCTTCACATCCTATGGTCCTGCTCCGGGATACGGGCATACTGGGGGGGAGTGCTGGCCATTGTCTCCCAGCTCACAGAGGGACCGACTCTCACGGATCCCGCTCAGATTTTGCTGCATTCGACCATTCGGCCCGTAAGCAAATATAAGAAATCATTGCAGGTTCATTTGTTGAATGCAGCTAAATTAGTGATTCCAAGGTTTTGGAAACAAAAGAGAGCCCCCACTGTGAAGGATTGGATCGGGGAGGTGCTGAATATCTCGGAGATGGAGGATCTCACACTTGCGATCCATGATAGAGATGAGCAGTATAGGAGCATGTGGATGCCTTGGTTAATATTTCAGGAGTCTGAAGAGTTTAAACAATTGTTTGCAGAACCAGCTGGTTGACGATTGCAACCTATACCACTGCACTATCAAGCTGCCGTGGGGGCTTGTCCCGGCCCCTCCCCCTCTTTCCTTCTTCCCTGGCCCCCCTGGCAGTGGATTTATCTTTAGCCCCGGAGGGCCCCCGAGGTGACTTGCAGAGAGAGGCAGCGACAAACCCTGGGTTGGACGGAGCTCTCCGTGACCTTGGTCGGGAGCCCTTCCCGTAGACCTAGTCGCATTGTCGTGTTGGTAGTGTGCAGGTCGGAGCGCCATTTAGATCATCAAGCCGCTCTTGCGCCCCTTCCCTATCCCCAGGCCCCACCCTTATCCCCTTGGTTCCTTTCCCCTATTGTGTAATGTACTGTTCTGTAATTTGTAACCTTTTTGTCTATGCTTATGTATGTTTATATGCAAAAACTTATAAATAAAGAATTATAAAAAAAAAAAAAATCTACTGGAACATCTTCTACTTAAGGAAATACCTGGAAGAACAAATCATACTATTGGGACTCAGAATACGGATTTTGCCCCAGGTGGGCGAACTCAATCATTTAAAGAGAAATGGGAACAAAATCTCCAAATATGCTCTCTGAATATGAACAAGATAAAATCTAGCAACAATCGAAGAACAATATAAAAAAACATGTGATGACCTTAATAGACATAGAGAATGGACCCACTTCGAAACCACTGCCAATCAGAAAAAAATAGAAACACTAATAAAAGAAGTATGGGAATTCAAAAATAGGAAAATCACCCGGAACCGCATGGCCTACCGAGAAAAAAGAGCATACAACTGGCACCGCAATTTGGGAGACATACCAGATACTTCAAACACTAAAATCACAGAGCATATAGATAGTAATCTTAATCAGAAAGCATTAAGACTCAACTGGAGGGTGCTGTTTAACAAGACAGGTGTCCCACTCAGTTAGCCAAGGAAACAAAATGATTGCGAGTCCACAAGGATCCTTGATTAATTGATGAATTTCTCAGTTAGTTCAAGGCTAGTTGGTAAATGTCCCTGGGATGTTTACATTCATTAAGTGCTCCACTTCAAAAAAGCTTCCACCTTGTGCCCATCACCTATGTTAAATACTCTTACCAGGTGGTATTATGATTAGAGCACCTCTGGGGAGACCTCCTTTCAGTCCCCTTGTTTCCTCTTAGATATGTGTAGAATATCCTTGCCGCTCAAATAGTTTCAAAATATTTGGTCTGGTAGTTTCTCAGAAGTTATTGCATCAAACAGAAACTAACAAGGATATCTAGCGTAATACTATTTTAATTCTAATTCCCTTAAAATAGGTTAAAATTACACTCACATTTGAGAACAATAAAAACAGCTTGTGTATATAGCAGGCAGGCAAGGCTCTCACCGCTCTTACATCGCACCCCGGCCGCTGGTGTCTATAGATGAAGGGGGAGAAGAGCTTGCTGCTTACTGCTGTAAAACTGGCTATTGTGCTGTGTTCACTCAGAGCGTCCTGCCGCCGTCCGTCAACGTGTTTCGCTGCGATCCCGCAACTTTCTCAAGACTGGCTGCGCGGCGGTCTACGCTGTCTTTAATATTTGTTGTGGGCGGGGCTACAGGGGTCGGTGAACTTGTTACTACGTCAGGAGTTTCCTGCCTATAGTAGGAAGGAGGCTATAGAGCATGTGTTTTTACCAGGATGACAACATCCTGTGAGGGGCGCTTTGCATAGTGGGAAGTGTAGTTTTTCAATCAGTACTATGTCCGCTTAATCGGCACAGAAGTGCTCTGCTCAGACTGACATAACTTATCCTCTGCTGATTAGTTTATCACGCTCACTCTGCGAGCTGAGGGCTCATTAACCCCTTATGTACTAGTCATAGCATTATTGAGCATATGTGACCAGAATGGCTGCTACGAGCTATAAACTCATTAACCCTTTAAACACTAATATATACATTATCGAACATAAGTGTGACCAGAACGGCTGTCTGGCTCATGTTGCAAGCTAAGGGTGATTGGCCCCTTACGTGCTATTGCTAGCAAGGGGCTCTAAGTGGGAAGATTTCTAGAATAGATGTTGATGCAATTGCAGAAGAGGGGAAATGGAAGATGGGAAAGCTTTCTCTGCTTTACATTTACTAAATATATATGTGTATACAATAGTTTCACAGGGGTAGGTTTTCAAACATTGATTATACAATCCAAACATGAACTGACACTGTAATTAAAGCAAGGCCTGGGATACATAGAAACAGTGATAACATTAAGTGTCTACCTACTTTTAAGTGAACTGCCACCTGAATTAATAGGATAAAAAGTGTGTGAGATGCATATATTACTGAGGTGCTGTATATCAGGAATTGGACAGTGATGAACAAATAATAAAGATGATAAAATTGATAAAATTACTGTGAATATACTACTAAGGTGAGTTACAAGGTACCCTCTACAAAACTCTGCAACAATGAAAGAGAATACAATACAATCATAAACACGGCATATGAACACAAGGTCATCACAAGAACGACTTGGCAATATCTCAAAGTTGACAAACCC
The DNA here is from genome assembly GCA_027917425.1 of Gastrophryne carolinensis. Lineage (NCBI taxonomy): Eukaryota > Metazoa > Chordata > Amphibia > Anura > Microhylidae > Gastrophryne > Gastrophryne carolinensis. The sequence continues at coordinate 203,187,055 of CM051238.1, read as the reverse complement.
ACCATACAAACGTTTTACGCCCTACCAAAGGTACATAATTTCAGGCTTGGGGTCCCTGACCAGCCGAACGAGTCAATATATTATTACATACTTACAACCATTCGTCCAGGCCTTAACATCATACGTTAAAGACACGCCTCACCTTCTACAGATACTCCAGGGAATCACAGTCCTGCAGGGGAGTCTCTTAGTAACTCTCGACGTTGAAGCACTATATCCCTGCATTCTTCATCAAAAAGGTCTGTTAGCAACCAAATATTTTCTTGATCAGTTGGACATAGACGAGCATGAACACAATTGTTTCATCCTGGAGCTTCTGAATTTCATATTGACACATAATTCCTTTCTATTTTGTGGGCAACTATTTCACCAAGTTCAAGGTACAGCAATGGGGATGACCTGCGCCCCCTCCTACGCCAACCTCTACCTGGGCCGTCGGGAAGAACAAACATGGAACGACGAAAACCTAATATCATACACACAGAATATATCAACTTGGTTACGATATATAGACGATATTTTCATCATTTGGGAAAACGACGAAAACACACTACGCACACTATCACCCTCTTAAATTCCAATTACCTCAATCTGAAATTCACCTTGAGTACTATACCCAAGAAGTCGTTTTCTGGACCTCAAAATACAATTACAGGAAGACGGATCAATCAGCACAAACTTTTAGAGGAAGCCCACTGCAGCAAACAATATTCAATATAAAAAATAAGAATATCTCTAGCCCAGTAGGGAGACATTTCACTGCTTACCATAAGGGCATCCCAAAGGGGGTTTCCTTCCAAGTATTGGAAAAATTCCACACTTTACCAAGAGGGGGTGACATCTCACGCAAGACCCTACAAGCTGAAACCAAATGGATCACTAAACTTAAAGCAACCTTACCACCTGGACTGAATGAGACTTGCAGCTTCGTCCCCTTCCTCAAAAATTAATTTACTCCCTAATTGTTACCCCGAGTACCCTCCAGTCTCAAACCCGATTGCCACATCCCACATTACATGCACTATTATAATAATTAAATTTACCCTATTTACATTTGTTACTTTAATGTAAAATGTTGGAGCACATAACAGTTTGTCCCATCACACTGATCTAACACTATTGTATTGCTGTATATAACCAATCCACCCACATTGATATTAATTATTTGTCTCATAACCTATTGAGTAAGTTTTCCAGCATTAATTTGCTACTTTAATTCATGCATATTTGTTAAACAATTAATGTAACACAGTTTAAATGTAATAACAACGTTCTTAACCAGTACAGGAAAAAAACTTGCTTGTAATTCCTGCCTTCCCCAACCAACAAAATGGCGCTGCCCTAACGTGGTGACAGGTTCCTAACCGTCAAAATGGCGACAGCAAGTTATCACTTATGATAACCAACAAAATGGCGCCTTACACATAGGGCGACAGGTTCCTAACCAACAAAATGGCGACCGTAGGTTATCACTGATGATAACCAATAAAATGGCGGCATACACACAGTAGGAAAGTTCATGCAGGAACTGAGTGGAGGACAAACAGGAGGAGAAATGACGTTATTTCCTCCTCCACACCTGCTCTCTTTTCTCTGACGGAGAGCAGATGACTGCGGGCTGTAACCAATCGTCTCTGGCCCCGGTGGCCAGGACCCAGTGACGTCACACCCCTCTCTGTCTTAAAAGCGCACCTGACAGCGCAGCACATATTTCCTAGTGAACTGACAAGTGTCTTAAGCTCCTGCTCTCAATTGTAAGTACTTTTTCTTTTACTTTCATCCTCAAAATGTTACATTGAACCTGGAAACCTGGGTCTGGGAACCTCAGCCACTAAAACTTGCATTTGCACTGTCTTTATTAGGACTTTACACTGATATACACTGGATGGGCAACAGCGCCCCCTATCAACCGTCTAAGGTACTTAAGCCCTTATACAATTATTCTTTTTTCTATGAATTACTAATACCTACCCCACATCCAATTCCCCACCAGGCTTAATCCCTTAGACTTATGAGGATAAAGGCACAAAAAGACACTGATTTCACAAATGAATCACGCAAGGTATTTATTTATGTACAATCTATTATATGACTAAACAGATCATGTATAACACTGAAAGTTACCAATAATCAATCTCTTTGTATTTGAACCACAGTAAGTTAACTAATGAGCTGTATGTGCACTGAAAAAGCGTCATTCACCGCGAAACACGTCTGCAGAAAGCCTAAAAAAATAAACCAATACTTGCTACAAACTTCTTGATACAGACTGTTTATGACTTGCTACAAACTGCAAACTCGCTATTGGTTTATCATTTGTACATGTTCCATTTATAGTGAACAGTTTCTGTTACTAGATTATTGTTTGTGTTTCCATGTTTTTCATGACATGTGCACACTATGCTAAAATTTGCATAATGCAGGGATATTCTTATAAGTTCTGAACAAAACTCTGAATGCTTAAGGGAGGGAACCAAGGAACCTCCCCCCCCCCCCCGCTGCTTTCCATATAGTACAGTCTCTCTTTATGTGTCCCTGTTTGTGGCATCTAAAGCACACTCTGGTTTCTTTCCTCTGTAACCTTGTGTGCACAATCTTCTTTCTTCCCTGATACTCATCTATGAGCCTGGTCTTTATAAATGCTAGTGTCAGATCTGTCTCAAGCCTTATCTCTAGCGCATTGATCAGTGCACTATATGTATCTTGTTAGCTGCACAACAACATAGCTGCAGCGTAACTGTCTGTTACAGTCTGACTAACTGATCTGAGGTGTGTGATCACTTACAGCATGGCATATATATGCTCCTACATCATACATATGTCCTGCACTCTGCTAATCCTCATTTTGTAAACATTTCCTCTGAAGAAACATCTGTTTAAACTAGATCTCTGATGCAGTCTTTTCAGTACATACCAAATGCCTTTAGCTATATTCTCACTGTGTATGTGAATAAGCTGATCATCTTCTACTAGTAAGCTTTTGGTGGGCTGTGCCTGTCTGTTTTCCTTTCCCAGTCCTGATTATTCTCCTTTGGCTTCTGTAGTAATAACCTCCCACAAGTCATCTCTGGACAATAGCATTTCCAATTTAAACTTCCATAGCTGATAATTGTCATTGTTCAGCTTGGCCACTGGGAGGTTAAAGCTCTGAGCTGATGGTAATTCTCACGCCTTTATATATGGACATTCTTACTTTTATATCGGACATGTCTCTGTGGAAGCTTCTTCCTCTTCTTTTATGTTGATCTCTTCGTCTGCACTGTCTCCCATTTGGGGTTTTGCTCTGCCTGGGCCGTGTCTGGTCACAGGTTTTTATCTGGTCTCTGGGGCTAAATTCGGTCACTGGGCCCATAACTTGTTGCAGAGTGTGAGTGCTGGGTGCAGAGGAGTCAAATCCAGTTAGACATTTGTAGTGTAAAAGGAACTGGCTTTACTGGAACATAAGTGAAGTAAGAGAAGGTCACCTTACATGGTGGATAACATAGACAGGAAAAGGAGTCATAGAGAGTAGCTCAATATACAGGAAATACAACATCGCAGAAAAATACATAGATATATGTAACAGCGATATCTACTGTCATAAATGTAAACTGCATTTATCCAACAATATAGATGCAGATCACATACAGAGACAAGTTGTAAGCTGTTGCACCTCCAACACCTACATATTAGTAGTGAGCATTGACCTATCCTGTTCGAGTCCAGGCACACCTGCTCACTCTTGGTGGTCCTTGGGTTTCAACCTTGCATCACTTCAACAGTCAGGCTTTTTATCCTCTTCCTGGCTCCCTCTTCGGCTTCCACAGCTGTGTCAACTTGAAGCATACCATCCCACGTACTAGGCTATACGCCTTCTTTTTATAAACTTGATTCCCTCCTACTTCGGTCACATTGTTTGTGTATTTGTGAATTGCCTATGCCTCACATGACTACTTCATGTGAGCATCTAGAGCATTTTCAAGCTCTTCCTTCTGCATAACTATTTACAAATCAGCCAAGTTTTTAAAACTCTGATCTGCCTGTAACTATCCACTCACCTTTAACCTCCATTCAGCTTGAATCACACCATCTCCTCTGAGAACCCACTCATTCTACTACTGACTAAGCTACACGCCTACCTTCTTGATTCTTAATGGGAAATTATTGATCTTTATTTTAGAGTACAGAAAACGCAAAATCTGAATAACAAGTCCTATTATATTTTACATGCATAGGGCACTTATAAATACACTTCACACAATGGAGAAATGCGTTGTGTGCTATATATGAGCTCTTCTAATTTAATGTATGTAAATTACACAGAAGTGGCAATTTTGTTCAGGTTATACTACAGACATGGTTGTAATTGAAAGCTATTCCTTGCTTCTTCTTGTTCTTGAAAAAGTGATGTTCCGTATAGCTAGCAGTGCGCAATTTGTCTTGCAATCTAAAATGTAGAATGAAAATTCTTCTCACCTAATAAAAATGCACATAACATTGACTTTAAAAGCCATACAGACAATGATTAATGACACAGCCTTCCTAGTGACCATGTTTACATTCAAACATATTGTCTGATTATAGCATATAGATAACATGTAAAATGTGTACAGTATATGCTGTTAAGTGTACATAAGATTTTACTATCATAACTACACTCTTTTGAACATCGATATTGCACAAACTTTTATTTTACTTCTCCTCTCCTCATCAAAGCTGTATTATTTGTGTTGCAAACTGCCAGATGATATGATATTGTCCACTTTAAAATTTACTTATTATTATTTACTTACATTATTCTATATTTCTACTGACTGTATTGCAAAATGTGGTTTTCAGTAACCAGGAGATTGTGTTAGTTGTAGTTGGCTAGAAACAGGGACACTGAAATATAATCTATAATTAACCATTCAGTGCCTATGCATTAACACAATACAATGTTGCACAAACCCAACTGTATAACATATTTTCATCATTCGTTTTCTTCCACCAAGGTTATATATGTGAATTTGCGGTAAACTGGGCTACCTGATTCTATATTGAGGGTTGTACATATGATTTGCATTTTTGTATCTTGTTGGAGGTTTTGAGCAAGCCTTATGTCTTTGCACCCCTGTTTCAATTGTTTGTATATACATTGTGATTAATGAGAAATGGCATTGTCCATAGATGCACTTGAGACAGCTCAATTGAATAAGAGCGCAGGTATTTTCTGGGGATTTGGGTATCAAGAATACGACATAGAGTGCCTCCCGTTATACCTTTTTGGTCTGTGGTTGTGGTGTATAATACAGATTGGGAGCAGCACACGGTTAGTTGAGGGTTGTGCATAAGATTTGCATTTTTGTATATTATTTTCAGATTCTGACAATATTAAAGTTAGACCTGAATTTTGCCTATTCAATTCAGCCAGACTCGAACATTGGCTAAATGTAGGTCAAAGTATTTTTATCATATCTTTTTTCTTAATAAAAAGTGATCACCCAGGGCCAATAAACTGGTGCCCCATGCATAGAGACCGATATGACCACAGTTCTGAAGCCATACAGGCACAAGTTCTCCCCCTGGAGAAATCCTGGGCCCATGCTTATGTGTATGAAGCTCTTCTAAGCTCCCATGCCTGGTTGGGTGGGGGAGCAGATAATTAGATGAAGGTATGCCAGGCAGTTAGGTTACCAACCTCAATGCCCTTTTATATGGTATAGGATATTTGAATTGTAAAAGCTTATCCTCTAAAAAGGAACTAAATTTAACTCCCTTACCACTGGTTTCTCTTTTCTTCTTGGGACCTCTGCCATGGACTTGCTAGCAGAACACTGATTTGTAATGTGGCCTGGTGGTAATAACACTAGGACAATCCCTAGAAAGCAAAGCCTCTGGGATACAAAAAATACATTTGATAGCATTGTTCATCTGATGGAATGTATGTTTTAGTGTCTCAGTCTCTTCAGAAGTGAAGGGAAATGAGCCAGCAGAAGGTAGAAAGTTGAATATGGTGTATTGATGAATGCTTAGTGCTGGTGAAAGAAAGATGCTGCCTCTAATAGCCACATGGAACATGAAGGCAGATGTAACCCCTTGCCTGCACTGCCCCTTTTAACAAAGACCCTTATACCAGTTCTTCCAGGGGCTCCATTTGTCCTTTTTTTTTGTTTTCCATCTTTTGGCATGTTTTCTTTCCCAAGATAAAACTATAGTAAAAACACATACATGTAGATAGTCATAAATATGTAATGGCTTCACTTTACTCCCAAAAAGACCACACTAGAATAAATATAAACAGATGATATTTACCTTATATGTCAAACCTATGTAATATATATATCCCGGTAGCTTCATTGAATAAATATATGGCAATTGCATTTATTCAGTTCATTTTTAAATGCTTTTAACATTACTGCTTGCGTATAAGCAGAGATGCTCAGCCGGAAAATGCAGCTGGAGCTGGAAGAAAATGTTCTCATTCCTTTTGTTATTGTCAAGGAGAAAACTGTTACTCAGAAAAGAGTGCTTCTTTAGCCAGATATTTACCTAATTAGGCAACGTCTGTGCAAGCCCAAGATAGCTTTCTTTTCTACCCTGGGCAAAGAGAACTAGGCATTCTCAAAATATTTTTTTTATCTTTTTCTGTTAACCTACAAATGGTATCACCGTTCTTCTAGTTGAAACAAAGGCAAATTGTGAGATGCGACAGAATACCTGATCTGGCTACATAGTATTGGAGAGGCAGAATTTGCAATCAGCCTACATACAGTACAGTTGTGTTTGAAGACTTCAATTTTGGTTTTCACAATGCTTTTATATTTGCAGTTTGCATTAACGCTAAATTTTTTTGATCAAATGAAAACGTATTCCTTGCCAAAAAAAGTTCAAGAGAAAGTGTATACTAGAACAAAGCAGCTGATATTATTCTGTCGTGCAGACTGAATTACAAGAGCAGACTGGTTGATTTAAAATGGTGCTTGAAATCATTGTTTTCATCCCCTAATCACGGTTTCCAACAAGGAAACACATGCAGTCATCGTTCTTTTACAGGCAAAGACATGTCTACTTGCCCATAAATCAACAATTTATCAGATCACCAAGAACTTTATGGAGAAAGTATCAGTTGGTGTGAAAAAGGTTTAAGGGCACACAGGAAAGTTCAGAAAATGCCAGGACCATATCCTAAAAAAGTTCAAACATTAAGGACAAATAGACATTCTGTAGGAAGTACAAGGATTGGACTGCAGAGGCCTGGGATAGTTATTTTCTCTGTTTAAGCCACCTTAAGACATTTGTTTGAGACATCTGGAAGAGTGACTGCATGGAAAGGAGGAATGGTGAGTGCTAGAGATGAGCGAACTGGTTTGTCAGAACCCAAGTTCATTCCGAATTTCAAGAAAAATTTGATTCGGCACTTGCAAGACAACTTATGCCCACAGCCAGCCGCTGGACCAGAACGACTGGGAAGCCGGCATGTAGGTAAGTGTAATAGACGTCTATGGCAATGCAAGCGCAACGCACGTATAATACAGTGTACCTGCTTTGCGCTGGAGTTGCCATAGACTTTACCATTAACTTATTATGCAAACAATGATTTTCTTTTTAAAAAAATGCAACGCAAACACAAATCAAATGCATTTCTACTGCATCAAAAGCACAGTGTTTTTGATACAATGCCCCACTGACATATTTACAAAACGTTTGCTCTCAACGCAACAGAGTGGTGTGAACAGAGCCTTAGTCTTGTTGACCTATCTAGCCAATATAGTCCGGCATAGCCATTTAGTTTTTTTGGCTTCACTTCATAACTACAATGCACACTTCATACTGTAAATCAAACCCCCTCAAACATTTGCCTAGAGATATGTGAGTTTCCAAATCCCACCATAGGTAACACAACTCCACCTGTATAAAAAAAGTGCACCGATATAACAAATTCTACAACATTTGAATGGCGTAGTTAATGCCACAGAAATATTCAGCCTGCCTTTTCACAGACTGGCAGGAGCTGACCTTTTAAAATGCAGAAACTATGACTATGTTATAAATCATTATTGTCTAACAAAAAATGTCACATCTTAAACCCTTATTTATAATGTTATAAGCATTATTAAAAAGCAATTGCTTACTTACAATGGAAGGTACAAAATTAATTGTAATAGGCTAATTAGGTGAATATTTTATGCTTTGACCTAATAAAGGATTATTAATAGCCAATTTCCTTTCCCTCAATAAAGCATTATTTGTAATATACAGCAAAAATGTATCAGTTCGTACATAATTTTCAGTTTCCCTTTACTTTGTTGAGAAATTGTACATAAATCATTGTTAATCCTTGCTGAAATACCGGCTCATAATATGTCAGAATACAAAATGTATACACAATAAAGTCAGGATTCTGCTTGAACATTCTAGAGAGTTACAGGGTCACTTTGATTTTCATGCAGACTTGTTAACAGTGTATTTTCTGTACTTAAGTTTGTAATTTCACTTTGTAGCCACAGTGCATTTTATTTAATCCATATACTTCATTGCAATGTTTTCTATGAGTAAACTAAGAGAAAAGAATTCTCAATACGAAACTTGGGTTTACTATAAAATATTGTAAGGTGTTCCACATAAGATGTAGAGCCTGTCTAATTCTAGTGTTAGAGTTCCTTAATACTCGAGGCATAGTTTTCCTAAATCGTTCTCCTTTAATGTGGATTGCCAGTCTTTATTTCATCTCCCGCTCCCCATCTTACATTGGCGCTTGGAGGTGTTAGCAAAATAAAACACCTTTACCTATTCTCCAGAATGCAGCCCTGTCCATCATCATTTCCAGCCTTGGGTTCACACAACTTGGCTAGATATTAATAAACTTACCCCATATAGTCTATCCTAATTAAGGAGATTAAGGACTCCCCTTTTTAAAGGCCTGTCAGGCTTTCTCTTGGATGAGTTCCAGCACTTAACAACAGCAAATGAATGTATAGATATGATATTTGGAAGGCAAAGCTCTCCCCTATTTAAGGTTCTCCAAAAGAAGGAAACTGATACAATTAAATCCGGTTTATTGCTATTAACCCTTTAACTGCCAGCCTATCTGGAGATTTTGTCACACTTTGTTGCCAGACTATTTAGCACTATTTTGAGCTCCACATGGTCAACTGTGATTTTTGAAGGGATTTTGGGCAGGGGGACCCCATTTTTTGGGAAATTCTATAGGGTTAAAAACCCTTAAAATCCCCTGAAAAATGGCATGAGGTCCCCCCTGCCATGCATAAGCAGCCCAGGACCAGCTATGCAGGGCTTGTAGAACAGGGCGCAGGGGCCAGCTTTGGTGGCCCCTGGCCCTGCAGGCTACAAGCCCACATAGCCTCTGTGGGCCGGGGCTCTTCTGCCCCCCCTGGCCTTTGGGGAGGCAGGTAATTTGGAGGTCGGTATTAATAGCAAGTCACCCACTAGCTGCAGGTGACTTGCCAGCCCCCAGCCTTGTGAACTGGTAAAGGGATCTCATGGACCCCTTACCAGTTCACAAAGGGTTAACAGTAAAAGAAAACACACAGTAAAAATTATTTTATTAAAAAAAATACATTTTTTTTCTTTAGTCACCTCCGATCATCAGCTCCTCTGTCTCTCGCTGATCTGATGACAGATGCCGGTGATCGGCAGCCAGAGGAGGGGGGAGGCAGGAGATCAGAGGATTTCCTGCCCCCTCCTTTTCTGGCCACCGATAACCGGCATCTGACAGCTGAGAGGCCTGGAGCTGGCATGATGCCTGCTGGGTGACATCATTAGCCCCACCACTTTGGGGGCAGGGCTTTGCGTCAAAATGGCGGGAGACTTGCAGGCTCTCTCCTGAAGATAGAAGACCCCGGGGGGAGGAGGAGGGCCGGCGAGAGCGAGTGCACACGGAGGTGAGTAAATGTCATTTTATTTTTATTTTATTTTTACAGAAAAAGCCAGCCGCGGCTAAAACGGAGGAGGGCACTCCCCTCTGGGCATTCTCCTGCAGCCGTAGGAGCCCCGACGGGGGATCGGAGCCCCCCAGGGTGAAGAGGAGACCTGGCCGGATCGAATGAGGGGTCAGGTAAGCAGGGGGCGGTAGCAGGGGGCTAAGGCACATAAAATTTACGAGGCTGGCATTTAACGGTTGGAAAGGCATCCACATTCTCCTGTAACAGCTTAACTATTCCTAGTATGTCACACACCCCGCTTCCAACATTCATGACACTTTGGATACCGGCCTGTAGAAGGCGATCTTGCAGAGATGACATGGAAAAAAGGAGCCCCTCCTGGTCCATAAGTACCCGGGACCTCCCACTATTCCCCAGTCTTTTCGTCTCTGCAGTCAGCGAAGTATTTAGAAGATGACTCTCCTTCCTACAGGTAGCCGGGTTACGCCCGGCCTTTTTCTATTTCTGCCTGAAGCCACATTTTTGTATTGTGATATGTATGTTATGCCTCCCAGCCTTCGCTGATGGGCTTGGGCAAAGGTAGATACACCCTTGGGTATATATGGGAGCTTGCTCCCTCCGTGAGACCTCAAATAAGGGGTAGGCAGAATCCGGGTTGGTGTCCCCCGGCGTGGGATGCCCCGTCCCTTTAAATCTCCTTGTGCCTATTGGGTGCTTATTGTTTTCCCCCCTTCTGCCCCTCCTGGACCCTGCTGGGGTGAAGGGGGGGGGATCTTTATTTAGGGAGTATCTTTTGGCCTATGCATTTGCAATGCATATATAGTTGCAATTGCATATGCAAAAAAAAAAAAGAAAAAGGAAAGGATAAGAAAGTGACATACCTGTTTTGGTTTTTTTAAATTTCCCTCTCTTTTTTTCGTTCGGCCCCGTTCTATGATGTCATGCTATTGCTGACCCGCCCTCTGCTCTCTGAGCAGTGCTAGGTGGTGGGCGGGGCTTCGAGTCGGCGTCGCATTTCTGCTTCCTCTTCCTGTTTGACATGTGGTTTGCTGGTTCCTGTTCTGGTCTCCTGCTGGCCTCCACTGGTCCTGGCTGCTGTGTTGGTACCGCTGCTGGGCTTTTCTTATATCGATTGGTCGCAGGGCTGTCGCTGGCCCGTTGTGGTCACTGTGAGTACCCTGTAGTTATACTAATTAATTTACTGTAATTTCTTTCTTGCATATGCATAAGGCTCATTGTGTTTTCTCTATCTTCCAGGGGGAAACTCTCTTAATAGGGGTTTCTCCTGGTCCTTGTTTAAAATCCTCCCACCTAGGGACTATTAAGGGGCATCCCGGGTAGCTTCGGCTGTAAAAATCCCATATACTTGGCGACTATAAAAAAATGGAGGCATCTCAGGATACTGGCTTTTCAGTACCTGCGGGACAGACTCTGCAGTGTTTGCGATGTGGGGCATCTCTTGTTGGGGATAACGCATTTTTTTGGTGTATCTTGTGTTCAATTGGTTATAATGCAGCAGTAAGGGGCCCAAGCCTCAGGGTAGGTGGCTCCTGCCTCTTCCCCCACACCGCCTTGTCTTGTTCATACCCCCAGTGATATTGTCATGGGTAGAGAGTCGCTTTCTGATGTATGTGCCTGATTGGCTTACATTGAAAAAATAAATGTCTAGCTCTGTGGCCAAGAGGGCCTCAGCTAAAAGAAAACATTTAGCTCTGGCCGTTGAGGCAAATGAGCTTGATTGTAGCGAGCATTTTTGATTGTTTTCCGTTTGAAGAAGGAGAATTCTTTGAAGAATCTGATGTTTCAGATGTTCAGCAATTGTGGGTATTGACGCTGAACAAGGTGAAGGGGAGAATTTTGACACCCCTAAAGCTCTTGCTCAGTTATATGAGGTCTTGGCTATCGATTTTCCAGAAGCAGTCCCTCCTCAGAAAGGGGAGTTCTTTGGAACCTCCAAGCCTCGTTTTGAATTTCCTAATCAGAAACATTTTGAAGATATCATTCTTAAGGAATGGGAAAAGCCTGCGCGGCTTCCTGGCATTCCTTTGGGCTGGGATATAAAAAAAAAAAAAAGAAAAAAAATATCCCTTTCCTGCAGACACTGTAAGCGTTGGTCATCCCCCCTGTGGTGGATTCACCTGTGTTCAGTTTGTCCAATTCCTCTGTTTTGCATTCTCCGGAGTCTACTTCCCTTAAAGGATGGGGAGGACAAACGTATTGAACAAATGCGTTTGCTAGCGTTGGCTCGGCCTATTGACCTATTGAATACCTCAGGGCTTGATCCAGCCTCTGATGAGTTTTCCGCTCTCAAGCGATGTGATTTATTTGTGTCTTTTGTACTTTCTGCTTTAGATGACTCCATGGTCTTGTGTAGCAGAACTTTTGCCTTGCTTGTTGCGATTCGGCGGTCTATTTGGCTACGCCAGTGGGCGGCTGACACGGTGGCAAAGAAGTCGCTTACAGCGCTTCCCTTTGGGGGATTTTGCCTCTTTGGTGAGAAGTTGGATTCTGTCATTAAAGGAGGCAAATTGCCTCAGCGTAAGAAGCAATGTCGTTCCTTGCCGGGAATCGGCTTCCTTTTAACCCTTCCTTTCGTGGTTCCAGAACAGGTAGAGGATCGGCCCTTTTCAGCCCCAAGGGGGACTGCATGGAACAGAGGAAGAGGACTTGGCGTCCAGGTCAGAGTTGGGGATCTAAGCCCAAGTCCACTTCCAAGCCTGCCCAGCAATGAGGAGGCGCCCTCACCCATATGGGTGGGGGGATGGCTGCGATTCTTTTTTCCAGGCTTGGGTCAAGAGGTATCAGACAGATGGATTCTAGAAGTTGTGTCCTCCGGTTACAAGCTGGAAATCGAGGTTCGGCCTCCTCCCAGATTTTTCAGGTCTCGGATGCCCGCAGATCCGGTGATTGCACAGGGGCTCCGGGCAGCTGTGGCGAACTTTTAAAACATGGATGTTATCCGCCAGGTTCCTCCAGCGGAAAGAGGTCTGGAGTTTTACTCCAACCTATTTACGGTTCCCAAAAAAGGATGGCTCTGTTCAGCCTATTCTAGATCTGAGACGACTCAATCAGTTTATACGTTTCCGAAGGTTCCACATGGAGTTGTTGCGTTCAGTGATCGACGCTCTCCGCCAGGGGGACTTTATGACGTCCATAGACATCAAGGATGCTTATCTGCACATTCCTATTTTTGACGCTCACCAAAGGTTTCTCAGATTCACAGTAGAAGACCACCATTTTCAGTTTGCGGCTCTTCCATTCGGTCTCACTCCATCCCCAAGAGTGTTTACCAGGGTCCTGGCAGGAGTAATGGCTATTCTCAGGGTCCAGGGCATTCGCATCGTGCCATTGCTGGACAACTTGCTCATCACAGCGTCATCTTTCAATCAGACGGAACTGGACACCAGAACAGTGGTGACTACACTAGAGAGGTTTGGTTGGGTGATAAACCATGCCAAATCCTCTCTTTGTCCCGTAAGGGAGATTCCCTTTCTGGGCTTGATTCTGGATACCCTTTAGGCCAGGGTATTTCTTCCTCAGTCCAAGATTGTTCTGATTCAGGATTGAATTCATCTGTTCCTGTCCAATCCTCATCAGCCTATCCGCTTGGGGATGAGATTAGTGGGGTTGATGGTGGCCACGCTCGAAGCGGTTCCTTTTGCTCAGTTTAACATGAGGACGCTTCAGCTCTTTCTCCTGGCGAAGTGGGACAAGCGCCCGTTGTCTTTGAATCGGACTTGTCTGTTGTCTCCCCTCGTCCTGCAGTCCCTCCAGTGGTGGCTGATTTCGAACAATCTCAGGGACGGCAAATCATTTCTGACCCCTTGTTGGGAGTTGGTCACCACAGATGCCAGCCTTACGGGCTGGAGGGGGCATCTGGAGGAGACACCGGTTTCAGGGGTTGTGGGGGCCTCTGGAGGCTCATTCCCCAATCAATTTATTGGAACTTCGGGCCATTCGTCTTGTGCTGCTCCGACTGACTCATCTCTTGCGGGGTTTGCCGGTTCAGATTCGGTCAGACAACCGAACAAGGTAATTTGCTCTTCACCCTTTGGTTAAGATTTTTTTCCAGGGGGTCACGCATGTGCGGCCTCCTAGAAAGCTCCTACTTCCAGTTTGGGATCTTAGTCTGGTGCTCTCTGCTATGCAGGCGGCTCCTTTTGAACCTTTACAGGAGGTTCCTCTTCATATTCTCACTCAGAAAGTTGCCTTTTTGGTTACTATTACCTCTGTCCGTCGGGTTTCTGAATTGGCGGCCCTGTCAATACAGGCTCCTTACTATGAGAGGCATCAGGATAAGGTGGTTTTCCGTTTTAAACCAGATTTAAAGTTTAAAGTGGTGTCTGCCTTCCACTTAACTCCATCCCCAAGAGTGTTTACCAGGGTCCTGGCAGGAGTAATGGCTATTCTCAGGGTCCAGGGCATTCGCATCGTGCCATTGCTGGACAACTTGCTCATCACAGCGTCATCTTTCAATCAGACGGAACTGGACACCAGAACAGTGGTGACTACACTAGAGAGGTTTGGTTGGGTGATAAACCATGCCAAATCCTCTCTTTGTCCCGTAAGGGAGATTCCCTTTCTGGGCTTGATTCTGGATACCCTTTAGGCCAGGGTATTTCTTCCTCAGTCCAAGATTGTTCTGATTCAGGATTGAATTCATCTGTTCCTGTCCAATCCTCATCAGCCTATCCGCTTGGGGATGAGATTAGTGGGGTTGATGGTGGCCACGCTCGAAGCGGTTCCTTTTGCTCAGTTTAACATGAGGACGCTTCAGCTCTTTCTCCTGGCGAAGTGGGACAAGCGCCCGTTGTCTTTGAATCGGACTTGTCTGTTGTCTCCCCTCGTCCTGCAGTCCCTCCAGTGGTGGCTGATTTCGAACAATCTCAGGGACGGCAAATCATTTCTGACCCCTTGTTGGGAGTTGGTCACCACAGATGCCAGCCTTACGGGCTGGAGGGGGCATCTGGAGGAGACACCGGTTTCAGGGGTTGTGGGGGCCTCTGGAGGCTCATTCCCCAATCAATTTATTGGAACTTCGGGCCATTCGTCTTGTGCTGCTCCGACTGACTCATCTCTTGCGGGGTTTGCCGGTTCAGATTCGGTCAGACAACCGAACAAGGTAATTTGCTCTTCACCCTTTGGTTAAGATTTTTTTCCAGGGGGTCACGCATGTGCGGCCTCCTAGAAAGCTCCTACTTCCAGTTTGGGATCTTAGTCTGGTGCTCTCTGCTATGCAGGCGGCTCCTTTTGAACCTTTACAGGAGGTTCCTCTTCATATTCTCACTCAGAAAGTTGCCTTTTTGGTTACTATTACCTCTGTCCGTCGGGTTTCTGAATTGGCGGCCCTGTCAATACAGGCTCCTTACTATGAGAGGCATCAGGATAAGGTGGTTTTCCGTTTTAAACCAGATTTAAAGTTTAAAGTGGTGTCTGCCTTCCACTTAAATCAGGATATAGTTCTTCCTTCATTGTGCCCTAATCCTAGTAATAACACGGAAAGGGTTTTACATTCTTTGGATGTTGTTCGTTGTGTTGTGCCTTCTGGGCCTAGAAAGGGTTTGGCACCCGCCAAATATTCCATTAGTAAATGGATTCATCAGGTCATTGTTGGGGCCTATTCTGCTAAGGGGAAGGTTCCCCCTTTTCGTGTTACTGCTCATTTTACTCGTGCTGTTGGTGTGTCCTCGGCTTTTCAGCACCAGGCTTCTGTTGAACAAGTTTGCAAGGCTGCTACTTGGTTTTCAGTTTTACAAGGTTGATGTGCGGGCCTCAGCGGATGCTGCTTTTGGTCGCAAAGTTCTGCAAGCTGCAGTTATTTAAGTTATGCATTTTTGCCTTGTGGGATCCCCGCCCATTTTGGACACTGCTATTGGATATCCCAAGTGTCATAAATGTTGGAAGCGGGGTGTGTGACATACTAGGAATAATACCATTTTGTGAGCTGTAAAATGGGTATTACGAGTATGTCACACACCCCGCTTCCCCCGCCCTTTTTTGTTCAGGGGTCCTTTATATGGTGTTTGTTATTATTTTCAATTCACTATATAATTTGCTCTTCCTGGTTTTCACACTGCTTTTTTAAAAGACTGGGGAATAGTGGGAGGTCCCGGGTACTTATGTACCAGGAGGAGCTCCTTTTTTCCATTTCATCTCTGCAAGATCGCCCTCTACAGGCTGGTATCCCAAGTGTCATGAATGTTGGAAGCGGGGTGTGTGACATACTCGTAATACCCATTTTACAGGTGAGTACTCACAAAATGGTATTTTCCCCGGTCCAACATAGACTCCCAGTAGCAGAAGGACAGAGCTATTTGCTGAATGACATAGGCATGACAAGTGGCTCTGATTGGACGAAAGCCCACACATGCACCACTGGATCAGGGAAATTTATGCTATTACAGGAGAACTGAGGGGCTTCACACCTCTAATTGAGCCACTCTTGCCTTTTCCTCCAGAAGCCTTTTACACATGGCCTGTATATTCTACATCTATGTTTACAAAGGCTTCACTGTTAAAGAGGTTTTAAAGACATCTACTTCTGTAATTACTTATTCAGAAACTTGATTAACTGTAAGAGCCATTGAAATTACCAGTGAGGTCTCAATCTCCTCCATTCCCGTTTTGCTGGGTGCACCTTTTCTGAGATATTCCTATAGCTTTTTTTCCACTATTACATATTTTGTACGATTTATTCTATTCTCCAACCGCATTGCTGAACAACTTATAGCAAATGAGAGCTTTTGCACTTAGTGATCTCTCATATAGGCAGTCATTCATGCGGAATTATGGGCTTTACTTGCAGATGTTCTTAAAAACAGTGAGGTCAAAATAATGTTGCTCCTTTTGGTATTATGCTATATTTGTATTTTATTGTATTTTGTTATGGGTATTTAGACTGATAATTTGTGGGTTAATGCTGTTGTAGACCCTTTTAACGTGCCTAGTGTCCAGGTCAAGCAGTGCAAATTTTTATTCTCTTTCTTCTTCTTTTCCCTTTCTTTCAAGGCCAGGAATCGCTCACTTTAAACTAGGATCCACATTCATTTTAGTTCTCAAGTAATTTACCACAATCCATCAACTTATCCAGTTCATAGTCTCTTGTGAGGTTATTCTGCTCAGCATGACCTACAGTATGCAAGATTTTACTACCGTGGATGACTATAAAAGGTAGAATAATTCTATTAATACTTGGCAGCTTCAGGGCACAAGTTAAGGGTTTTAACAGTGACAAGTTGTCTAAAACAGATTGTTATGAGCAAATACAGTACATGAATATAAAGTCCACTAACATTTAGTGACATTATATTTCAGATATGGACCTGTTCTGATGCAGTTAGGCAAAATTTCCAGAATTATTCTGTTTTGGTAGGCACCTAAATTTGAATATTATTCTAGCACAAATATTTGGTTTGTTGGTTGTGGTTCCTGAAAAGCACGCACAGATCTGAAGGGTGTATTGCTAGACGCAAGGGCAGAGAAAAACATTTAGTTCTTCAGGAATGATGAAAACCAAGACCTTTTGTTCTGGGACCAAAGGGCTGAAATTATTATTAGCGGTTGGTATTAGCTGTGTTTAGGGCCCCCATTGGAGGACAACTGAAACTCATCCAAAATGTACTTTACACAACTGCATTTTCTATAATTGATCAATTTTAGGATAACTGCTAACTAAAAACAGCCCCTACCATCACAGACTGCTTAAAGTAACCGCTACTTATATGTTGTTGTGTGCCTCACCTACTGAGCCTATGCATAAACACTGTCCAAGCTCTGTCATTAGCCTAGGTCTTCCCAATGTGGCCACTGCTTAGAGCCAACAGAATAGACAATCTGTCCTTGTTCTAGCTTTGCAGCCTTCCTCCGCTTGTCCTCTCCTAGAATACTGGAATATGTGGCTCTGCATGATGTTGCAGAATCCCTGACAATATATATTTGGGTCATTGTTACATGCTCCTAATGTTTGGATCTAAAAGGTGATCATGTTAAAATCACCCATGCCTGATATTGTACTGTCCTAAATGACTGTTTAGCATTGTCCAAGCAAAATGTAAAATTCAGCATCCTATCTCTTATCTGCTTTCTCCTTTTCTGTAATTTCGCAACAGCACCTAGAAGATTCTCCTAGCTGTAGACCACCAATCATAGGACTACAACTTGGCCAGCAGTGGCTGTCTTTGTATTGCAGATTTGTGATTAGGTTTAAGTATGCTGATATAAACACTCTGCCTGCTATTGTTCTGTAGAGCGGCCACGCCCATTGGATTGTAATTTAAAAAATGAATGAAAACTTTAAAATAGGTTTCCTCTGCTTTGCGTTTTGGAAAAAAAGAAACATGAAGCTTTAGGGCTATGCGATTATATGGTCCATGTAGTTGCCTGGACAATTCCCTTAAACCCAAAAATAGGACCAGACAGATTTATTTGGTTCCATGGAAATCTGGTTCTGCTGGCAAATTTAACACAAATAATCCTGTATCTGTAGAATCTTAAGAGTTAATGCTGTGGTACGTACTAAACAAATTAATCAAGTAATCTTTCAACTCCAAAGATCACTGAATTGTTATAGTCTATTCATTTATCACTGGAAGTCATTAAATTAAAGTATTTCTCAGCTGGTGTTTTTTAATAGCAATAAATGGCTCATTATCCTTCAGTGAACAAATTTATACTCTCAGTTATGTTGGCAAACAGACTAATGAGTACCATTGCTCTGAGTGGCATTTCATAATTGTAGCAATATTCTGACATAAGCCTCATTTTGCATAGATTTAAATAAAAGCTCTTGTCTAAAAATTTCCATAGACACAATATATGGGGCAACTAAAATGTTGTCATACACAACCTAATGATGTTATAATGACTATACATCTGTCATTTATTTGAGAAAAAAGACATGCAACAATACATTGCCAAAAGGCGGAAAGCATTTTCCAAACATGGGGCAGCAGGCCTACTAACTGACAGGAATGATAAATAGAGCAGCCTGTGTGGATTCTTCAATCAGCTCTGTGCTCCTATGTTTCTGCCTGGGCGGCTTCCTGCAACTGTCCTCTGTCTCTATGAATGGGAATGTGAGGTAATAGCGCAGCACCAGGAGATGTGAACAGTTATATTCAAATTTGCAGACCTTTTTGGCAACTATTAAGTGTGACCATCACCACTTGTTAGGGGGAACATTGCCAAAACTGTTTTAACCCTTTAAATGCCAAGCACATAGTTTCTACGTGGTTGCTTCTCCTACAGTTAAGTGCCAAGCACGTAGAAACTACATGCCTGGCATTTCCCCTTACTAGTTAAAAAATAGATAAAATAAAACACTTACCTCTGGTATAAATGTAAAGATGGGGCTCCCCTCTTCCTCCGGGGGGCATCCGATCCCTCCCCCGGCGTCTTCAGTCTTCAGGAGGCCCGAACCCCCCCCCCCCCGTTTCCAGCGCTGACAGTCATCTGTAAAAAAAAAAAAAAATGACAGTCCCCCACCTCCTCGCCCGATCCCTTTGCACCGTCTTCTCTTCACCAGGGGGGTCCAATCCCCCCCCCCCCTGGGCTCTGCAGGCTTCAGGTGAGGACCCTCTTCCGGGTCCTCACCGCTTCTAATGGCGGAGATGGCTGCCGCCTCTTGTGGGAGGCGGCGGCCCCGCCTTTTGTGGGAGGAGCGGGATGACGTCATCCCACTCCTCCTATACCCTCACCAAGCACCGGCATCTGTCAGATGCTGGTGGTGATCGGAGCAGGGCGGGTGTGAGGCGAGGAGGCTCCGATCAGAGTCTCCTCTCCTCTCATCCGCCCTGCGTCGATCACTATCGGCATCTGACAGATGCCGGAGCTGGGTGAGCGGCGCGGGACAGCGACGAGGGACCCAGGATCGGAGGTGAGTACAGTAAAAAAAAATAAATAAATGTCATTTTTTTTATATCAGTGTCTGTGTCTTTATTTTTCACTTTTAACCCCTTGTGAACTGGTAAGGAGTCCATGGGACCCCTATGCCAGTTCACAAGGCTGGGAGGGATGGCAAGTCACCTGCGACTAGTGGGTGACTTGACATTAACCCCCGGCACCCCCATTACCTGCCTCCCCAAAGCCCAGGGGGGGGCAGAAGAGCCCGTGGCCACGGGCTATGCAGACTTGTAGCCTGCAGGGCCAGTGGCCACAAAAGCTGGCCCCTGTGCCCTGTTTCTACAAGCCCTGCATAGCTGGTCCCGGGCTGGTTACTTCGGGTAAGGGGGACCCCATGTCATTTTTTGGGGGGATTTTTAAGGAATTTTAACCCTTAAAAATCCCCCCAAAAATGGGAAGGGGGGACCCTATGTCGATTTTTTTTTAATTAACCCCTTATGCTCTGTCACCCAACAGCTATAAAAGGCTTCCAGCAGGTGAGCAGAAGTCAGTGATTGCCGAGGGACACAGTGCTCTAGGATGGATGGGAGGTAAGTTTTAAAAAAAATATATAAAATATTTTTTCTCTGTGTGGTGTGTTTTTTGAGACCCCCCAAACTGAAACAAGTAATTTTTAACATTTACAAATAAAATACAACTACCATCCACACTACAAAGGGTTAAATCGAGAAAAAAAATGACATATGGTCCCCCCTCCCGGGGGAGGGGGGACCCCTATGCTATTTTGTTTATGGGGGATATTCCAAATGTAAAGGGTTGTTTTGGTTGAAAAATCGCAAGGTGCACAGTTTGTCTGCAGAGCTGAAATTTTCAAGTAAAATTACAGTTATGCACATGCTTTACTTTGGGGCGTTTGGCAACTTTTCCCTTGACAGTAGCTATGCATGTTGGGTATCGTTCTGTTCGGGGGATGTTGCTTTTTCAGATTAAAATTGTTTTTCTTGTTTGTATGTAGTTTTTTTTAGGAAAATGTGGCTTTGATTCTGCTTTTTTATCATTTTTTTAGGGAAACTCTTTGCAACCAAAGATTACATTGAGGGATTACTTCCAGAAAACTATGGCCACATCAAAAAGCCTGTTACGCCTAGAAAGCTTGAGGTGTGTACTTCTAGAGAATATATAGTTTGTGGGGGGGTATTTCAAATGTAAAGGGTTGTTTTTCTGGAAAAACTGCAAGGTGCGCATAGCGCATACCACAGTTGTATTTTTTCTGAAAATCCCCTAAAGCCCTGTTTCAGTTTGGGGGAGTGTCCTGGGCAGCAAATGGTGTCTACCTATACATTTGTGGTACCGCTATAACCGGGAGAAATTGGAATTTCACGTGCAATAAGATTTTATTGACAAACGTACATTTTTTATTACAAAAAAACACAACAAATTTTAAAAAATAGATTTTTTTTTGCACATATTTCTCCCAAAAATAATGAGAATACACCTAAAAAATGACAAACAAGACATTTCATGTTAAAGCTCAGACTATGCTGAAAAAAACAATATAGAATTTTCCTGGGAAATCCCTTCAAAAATCACATTTGAACATGGGGAGCGCAAAATAGTGCAAAATGGTCTGGTAACAAAGGGTGACAAAAACTCCAGGTAGGCTGGCACTTAAAGGGTTAAAACAGATCTAAACCTCTATGGCAAATCTGTGCCAGTGAGGATCCTGGTCTACAGGGACAGTACATAAACCTAACCTGTCCCTTCACGCCATTAGTGAGGCCTGCAATAGAGAATTAGTGACTCTTAGTGGAGTGCCATTTGACAGAGCTCTGTTTCTAATTTTGGCTTTAACTGAGGCAGCATTCCAAATTATGATGCCTCAGGACAACTGTTAAATAAGACCTAAAGTTATTTTGCAGTTATAAACCATTTCATCTGCACATCTACCGCTTTCAGACAACATCTTGGTTGCAGTGGCAGTGTACAGTAATCAGTTGAGAAGAACACCTTTAAAGGAAATACTTCCATCAGCTAATCTTACCCATTCTTATGTTGTCAGTTCTGTTACTGATTGGCTGAAGCCCACTTGTGATGTTGCAACAATATCATAAGCAGGAGACATTCAGCCTGCCAGACTCTAAGGGATTGATCCTACATACTTTTGTATGTATTGACCTTTTTTTATTTTTATATTCGGAGAAGAATGGGAGAGGATTTGCCGTCTGCTGGGAGGTGCGTATGTTTGTAAATATGTTATGGTAACTGATTTTGCCAAAAGATTTAACTGAGATTTGCCAGTTTTTGCCATATAAAATTAATGAGTATGGCGGCAATAAGAATTGAATCATTCATAGCTCAGGTCGACTTGAGCATAGAAGCAAAAGTATTACTAGTTACTAGTATTATCCCTGTGCAGTTTTTATTTCTATATTGGCCTTTTCTTTTTTGCCTACAATTGCCCACTCACCCATCCCTTTCCATGTGCTAAGCCTGATTTGGATTATAACATAAAAAACAACTCGCCTGATTCCACTGAGAAGGCTCTGAACAGAGGGTTGAGCTCAGACATTGAGTGACAGGTCACCAAATCTTTGGGCCATGCAGAGCATCTGACTCCCCCATCTGCGATGGGGCATTTTTCCATTCTATAAAAGAACATTCTGTAAAACATTTCTGTTCTAATATTTGCCAAAATGTACCTAACCTTGATGGGGCATTTATACAGGCGAGTGTCATCATTTTTCCAATGATTTCAGGATAATTTAGTGAACTTTTGGACCCTATGGGTTATGCAGAAAAACATGCAAATTCTTTAGCATACCCCATAGGGTAATTGCAAACTCACAAAACATTATTCTTAACTCACTGGAAAAATGATGTACCTCATCTGTAAAAATGGCCCATTAAGTAAAGGTTTTTAGATAAAGTAGAACAAATATTTTTTTATTGCACTTTTGTATGTTAAAGTTAAAAAGCTCACCAAGATGCAGGTTGCATTACACACCGATTGTGCATTTTCCAGTGCACTTTCTTTAGCATGTCCCCAGTTGAGTTTATCCCTTTCCTAAATATATATAAATAAAAAACACAAATTGGTTACAACAACATAAGGCAATTATATTCTTTAGGAGGAGGCAAAGTTCCCGTTGTTAGAGAAAGCAGTTTCTAAGCAGTTTTCATAAATCTGGACCACTGTAGGTTTCTAAAATTCTCACGCTGGGAACTTGTAGGAATAACACAGTACCAAACATATAAATATATATATATATATATATATATATATATATATATATAATGTTGAAAAGTGCATTTGTGACATATTTATTGTCATTTGCTGCACCCTAATGTTTCCATAGGATGCGTGTTGTTTGCCTTTATGATTTATCTTGTTTAATGACTACAGTTATGTGCCTCCGGTTAGTCATGTGAAATACTGTCTTCTAAATCAATGACTCGTTTAAGTGGAGGCAGTTTATAACCACATAATATTCCCTTTTTTATTTTGCTAACTGTTCCAGTCATCTTCTGCTGATGATAATTACAAGTTTACTCCACTGAGTTTTCAAAATTTGGCAATTATACATAAAATCAGAATGCTGTCTTAAGAAAAACACATTTAAAACAATCATGCAAATTAAATATTGCCATAACTGTAGAAGCAGTGGGCTTTTCATCTAGCGCAGCAGTTGAAACAACACCAGAAAGTAGAAATAAACATCCCTTGATGTGTGCTTAAGCAGATTCGTTTTGTTGGCAGGGTCGCTTTTACTATTGCTCAGTGGTTGAGCCAAGTTACATTTTTCAGATCAGTGTGTTAAATGATGATAATCGTTGCTTTAGTAATTCAAATGTAATATGTTTATCGGTGTTAACCGATTTTGAATACGTTTGTTTTCCTTCGTAACTTCAACTGTATGTAATACGCTGTAGTTTTTTTTTGGGGGGGGGGAATTAAAATATTGGCTTACAAAATGAACACGTAATACTTATGTACAGAAAGTTGTAACTGTCTATTATTGGACTGTATAGAAAAGAGAAAAGACTTTCTCCATAGTAAGTCCGCTGGCCTACACACTGGCAGTTTTACAGTGGCATATTTAGCCATATGGAACAGGTCTGGAAAATTGATCAAGACCATATGATAATGTACATTATATTGTTGCAGTACTATATTTATAATTTAGAGAATTTTTTGACCTACAAGAGTTTAAAAAGTACCTCTGTAAACAAAATATAATGAAATGTTTCCTGTAACTTAGGATCCTTTCAGACTACACATGCCAACCACGTTGCAGTGAAAACACCCTAGTGCAGAGCAGTACGGTACACTTATTTGTACTGCTGTGTCTATGTAAAAAGCTCAACTGAAAGAGCTGCAATCCAAACCACTAATTTAAAAAAATGCTATAAAATCAAGATAAACATCATAAACACAATAAGAGGATATGTTCACAGCTTGATGATAATATGCAGCATAATAATAATAGAGCCAAAGAAAAGAACTAAACAGATGGCCGAATGATATATACATACAGTACAGTGTATATATATACAGTTATGGTAAGAGCTTCATAACTACAAACTAGGCACAACACCACAGGGTTATGCATTAAATGTTTTTTTCTTCAGTTTCCAAGGTACGCAAGGTAAATGGCTTATTTAAAGTGGACCAACACCCAGGATTTTGACTATCCTGGGTCTTGGTCCACTTCGGTGGGGCACCCCCGATCGGGGTGCCCCGCTGTGTGAAACCCCCCAGAAAAACTCACCTCTCCCCGCTCCCAGCGCCGACGGACAAGCCGCGGACAAGCGGCTTCTCCGCCGCCGCCTCCCGCGCGTCCCTCTTGACGCGCCCGCGCCGGCCATTCGCAGACGGACGGCGCGGGCGCGTGCACGCCTAGAGGGGCGCGAGGGAGGCGGCGGCGGCCATTAAGGAGATAAGGTAAGGAGTTTGGGGTGTTTGGGGGGGTTTCACCCCGCGGGACATCCCGATGTCGGATGTCCCGCGGGGAGGGAGGTGATCGGCCCGGGAATCTTATAGATTCCCGGGCCGATCACCCGTGGGTGTTGGTCCACTTTAAGAAACTATAAAATGCATATCCCAGTACAGTATTGCCAATCCGAATCTGTGCTTGTGCACATAAAGAGGTGGTCTACCTGCCCAGCTCCACCGACAGGTACCTCCAGGGACAGAGCAAGCACAGAAAAGCAAATAAAAAAGAAAATGGGCAAATGGATAATAAATGAAAGTGATGTAAATGCAGTAAGACAATTGATAAAGATAAATTAGAAAAAACATTCAAATAGGTGAAAAATGTTAATTCTTATTGCCAAAAGGTGCATGGGTTTGCAATCTGCTCCCCTTTATGTCCCCAGCATGAATAACTATAATGACCGGAAGGTCATTCACTTGATGTGCTGGCCTTATATATTTTCCATTAATGCTATTGCATTCAGCCTATTTTATATTGGGAAGATTTTGCTGTATGTGCCTACAGGCCTGATTCTTTGTCTCATACACATAGTACTTGTTGCATGGCCAACATAAATCATCACTGAGAATAGATAATTATTGATGTCAGCCCCATAATCAAGTCTAGTACTTGTCAACTACCTATAGGAGCACACCAAATAGGTGTTTTAAGGGCAACTGCCTTGGATTAAGTCTCTCAAATCTAAAGCAATGGTGAGCCCTGGGCTTGTAACATGTCTCTTAAAAGTCTATGCCTTTTGTGCTGTGCGTGAAGACCAGTGCGTAATGAACTGCACAAGATAACTAATTGAAAAGTACAAATCATCCCATTTTCAATAAACTGGGCAATGAAAATTAGCACAGATTGAGCTGTGCCAATTTTTGGGACACACATAGCAATGTATAAACTGCATACTGAACTTACCGGAGGCTGTCTAGGGATCTAACCCTTTACCTTCAAATGCTGATTTATGTACATTTTTAGGCATTTCATGTACTTTAAATCGTTGTTTTCCTGTGAGGCTGTCCATACAGGGACACCAAGCCACTGCAATTGGGTAATTCTAGTAGTCCGAAATGCGGAACTAGGGCAGGAACTTCTCCTTTTTGTGTGTTCTAGAGCTGATGTGATGCTGTTACTGTTTTCCCAGTTTTTTTTTTAGAATCACAGTATTCACTTGCCCAGTTCTCCACTGCCCCTGGTGACCAAATCCAATGCCTTGACCTGGGTGACACCAGACATGGGAGTGGCCCTTGGGGCACATGCTAGTCCAGCTGCAAATCGACAGCTTGTAGTCCCTTTTATTGTTAAGGGTACTAGGCTTGAGGGGGCGTTTTATTTTTCCTACATGGATGGAGGGTTGCTGTGGACCCAGGGGTGCTTCACCCTCTTTCCTCTAACTGAGTCACTCATCCTGTACATTCACAAGGTGGTCCTGTGGATTATTTGATAAATAAAGCTAAAAATGCCAGTTGAAGCTTATTATTAAGATTGAGGGTCTTAAAATGCCAAAAGACATTCCCCCATTGTCCACAAGGGGCAGGGAGAGAACTGTTAATACTCATTCTATCCCCCTAATCACATTCAGTATTATTACAGCATCCACATTTACATCATCATTGCAAACAGATTTCTGCTGTAATCAACAAGCTTCCCATGTAATGAGCTTCTTCTCTAAATTAGACCTCATGCAGGCTTCAAATTCTTCAATAAAAACAATGTGATTCTTGCAATGCTCAGATAGCCCCACAACTGCTCACATTCTATTAAATTAGTGAACATGTATTGGGTGTTATTGTTGATCACCACTAGGTGGATCTACAATTACAATGTATGCATATTATCATGACTTAAAAGAGACATATGAATTTAGTCACATAATCCTAAAACCTTAAAAACTTAAAAAACTTAAAATCAATCCATATGAGACAGTGCTACATAATCTTAGCAATTTCCATTCACTTGCATTTGTTCTTAGTGTTGTCCTATTGCCATTTATATGGGTGAGTACTGACCAAATTTATGGCGCTGTACATGAATAAAGAATACAAATGTCATGCTAAGCCATGACTGGCATATTAATAATTGCTTAATTCAAAATAGCGGGTTTGTTACCAAAGGTTGTTTGGGCTTTTTATCTGAATAAGCCTGACTAATTGTGGTGTTTTTTACACAACTGTCTTTATGATTCATGATTTTCACTTGTGGGGTTGTCCCTCCCTTTTGGAGATGGTTTTCAACATCCTAATGATAATGGCTTGGTGTGTCTGTATGGACAACATGAAAGGGAAAATACAAGTAATTAGGGCAACTAAGGGTAAACCATTGGACAAGTTAAGTACAAAAATGTTATTTTTGTATGACTGACAAACCATCATATACCACCCAAGTGGTACTTTTAATTACATAATTGAAAATGAAAAGTGCTACTTGAAGAAAAAATGTTTGGGAACCCATGATCTATGCCAAATGTGATAGTCAGCAATCCAAGTCATATAGTTCCAAATGCAATGGGAAAAATACATCAGGCAGAGAAAAAAACGTAGGGCCTTATTTACCAAGCACTTTTGCCAGACTAAGCCAGAGTCATGCAAAATATCATGTATACTTTTCTCAGCATATTGCTACACCGCTAATGTTATAGCAAATGTGTTTCTAGGAGAGCAGCAACATGCACCAGTATAAAAAAAAAATCGAAATTTTATTTTGAACCACTCTGATTTGCACTGATGTGGCATAGTCTGGCAGAGGTGCTTGATAAATCAGGCCCTTAATCTCTTATATTGTAAAGGTACAGTATGGAGAACACCCGAGGTGGGCTCTACTGCATATCAGAGTGTGATAATCGCTGCTTCATTACAGAGAATTCTAAAGAGTTCTAAATACATTTTATGATTCGATAATTCTTTATGTTCTGCCGCCAATATGCTTCTTGAAATGCTAACATCGATGTTTAGAGGTTGGTAAGAAAAATACCATGGGAGTCACTGGCATAGGAAAGCCCTATTGACATTGTTTTTGGTACTCGACCCAGTCACACTTCCAAACTCAACAGAGTATATCCAAACCTCTCTTTACAAAGCAGGAAAATAAAATATTGCTGCAATTTCAGCATGAACCAGTCAATATTTTCAAGGCACTGTAGTTCCTGTGGTTTTTTTAAAATATAATATTGGTAAGGCTTATCATACAGTTAAATTGTTATTCTATCAATAACTTACTGATGTATGTATTTATTTTATTTTGGGGTACAATCTAATAATTATTGCAAATTATTTGTGATTTCTTTGTAAAGGGTAGACATTATACATGTAAATGACCATTGCTACTTATTTTGTGTAAAAGGAGGTTAAGCTGTTGTGCTTAATGTGTTTAGGATTTATGAAGACTATTAAAACTCGTGCTGTGCTTTTACACTTGGCTCATTTTTTCTTATGCAAATTTGCTGGCAACAATATTTATCAAAGAATTACAACTGTTCTAAAACAAGTAGCACTTTGTGCCACAAAAAGCTTAATCATTGCATACTTTATTTTGGCTTTCTGTAGGAAGCATTTGAAAACAAATCTGAATTCATGAATCAAGAATACTTGCAATAGCTATTTAGGAAATAGAGCATATTTAATTGTATTTCCACTCTTAAAGCAGACCAAAAACCACATTTTTAATTAGCAGCCTCTGAATAGTTTCCCCCCCATGAATAGTAACTTTTGCCTATTTTTACTGCTCCTGCTTTAATCTAATCCCACATAATGGCGCCTGTTTTAGCTGTAAAGCTCTGCCTCCTCCATTTATTGCTACTGCCGTATGTGGCGATGGTGCCATTGCCACACTTATTCAATGACTAATTACCTGCAATCCAACAGAGAGGGAGAGCAAAAAAGGTTCCAGGATGATTTGATAAGCGAATATATCCATTTCTAGTTCTGCACCAATATAGACTCTCTCTTTATGAGGCATCCCTGGGATCATCTACTACACTTCCCTTACCAGTAATCCCCCATCATACCCTACCATTTTCTTGGCCTAGGTTTGTGCTTGGCACGCACCACAGCTATAGGTTATGCATACTCTATTCAGCTTTTATTGTCGATCTGAGTTCTTGGGTGATACTGAGGGATACACATATCTTCAAGTTATATATTGACTAGTCCACTTTCAACAGAGCTACTGCATTATCTGTATAGCAACTATAGCAAATATTTAAGCTCACTTTCCCTGATCACAAACCTAAAATATTTATATAGACTGTAGAGATATTAGGTTGCCAGAAAAATGAATCCTAAAACTTACCAACACCTGTTTTCTTGCTATCGGGTACCGGTGTTGGTACCGCTGCACTAAGACAGTGAGGGGGGCATGCAGAATGCTGGCACCCCCTCACATCACCCCCCACAAACACCCGATATTCTTACCTTTAACATTGAGCCTTATCGAGAATGCAGCCGATTGGCCGCCCACATTTACGTGGGTAGTGGGCACATTCTCGGTTTTGGCTGCTGAAAAGACCCCCTCATGTGAGCGCGGGCGGCCAATCGCATGGCTGCATTTTTGGAGAGGCTTGAGTTAAAGGCGGGGGTGATGCAAGGGGGGTGCCATTATTCTGTACTCCCCCACGGTCTTATTGCAGCCTTGCCAACACCCATACCCGAAAGCAGGAAAACGGCTTTTGGTCTGCTGTAACTGATGTCCCATTTTAGGTGAGGCTAATATGCTGCATTATGTGTAAGCCATTTATCAATTTATAACAGTGATGTATTTTTAGGGTGATTCTCTATTAGACAAAAATCAAACTAATATGACATTTTACTCATTTAATAAACGATATAAAATGTATTAAAATGTAGTGTATAAAGCTAATATCAGCTCCCATTTGCCAATTAGGTACATACTGATTTATTTGATAAGCGCTGTAAAGAGGAGGCAAGAGGAAGTGACATGTACACTTGAAAGCACAGCTTAGAGGTGATTAGGAACATTTTTTTTTACACTTTATTGTGTTCTGAGTGAGGGGAAAATGTATTTTCTCAACTCTCATACAGGAAATCACTTAAATAATTCCCAAATCTACCTGAAACTCACAAATCTCTTTTGTCAGCAGTGGGTGCTTGAAAGGGGCCATCATTTGAACTACAGAGCTGTCTGTCGCTCTAATTTATTAAAGAGAAAGTACAAGCATTTTGCAGTACCCTTGCTTTCCTTTCCACCCCTCACCCTGTGCTAAGCCCAACTGGGGCAATAGCATAAAAGACAACTCACCGGGGGGGGGCAATCTGCAAGAAAGCTGAAGCAGTGACCTTGAATGACAGGTACTTAATCCCATGCAACAGTGTGTCACTCAAGTTCAACTGTCATTCAAGTCTACATCCCGCCCCCCACCAACATGGGGAAAGATTTGAGAATCAGGTGAGTTGTTTTATTATTTTAGTGCCTAAATTTAAGTTAGCCTTAGCAAAGTGAGAGGGAAGGTGGCTTGGAAAGCTTGGACTTTTTAGGCACAAAACTTGTTGTGACCTTCCCCTAGAGCTTAGACAGGACCGGGGGTTAAAGAAAATGTAACACTGTACCGGTATCTGTGCTTTCCTATATCACTTAGGGCAGTCGCTGTAGAGAGACCCCTCCTGCATTATGTGCACTAACCTGCAGCCATTCAATATATGAGGTTGGCAGGTGTGCTCACAGCAGGGGCTACTGATTTGTAAAGCTGCCATCAGGAGAGCTGGAGCAGCAGGGACCAGGTGAGTTTATTTTTCTTTAAACCCTTCCATCCAGTCCTGCCTTAGTGCTTGGGGGGCTTTATGTTACCAACTAATTATATAATATCCCATTTTATTTTCTGTAATGCAGCTGCTAATATAGGCCAAATGTTTTAAAAAGGAGAACAAAACATATCTGGAGCTTTCTGTTTCCAAATCCAGAGTTAGATGTATAATTATGCTGCATCAATTGCTTGGAACGGCATGAAATTTCCTTTTAGTCATGTTGCACAGCCATTACCTTTTTCGCACAATGCCACCATAAAGATGTAACATAGCACATTGTCTATTGCTATAAATCATTATATTGAGCTTTTATTTCTGGTTTAAAATATTACAGAATGCCTTTGTTACAGTATCATTGATATTTTACTGTCATCAATTAGAGGCATGCAGACAATTTTCATGTTCACAGATGCCTTTTCCAAAGAGGTCTATAATACTGAGCTGCATCTGAAAATTGCCCAAAATTCTATTTAGAAGTAAAAAGTCATGGTTAAAGAGGACCAAAACCCATGATTTTAACTATCCTGGGTTTTGGTCCTTGCCCCCGGGGCACCCCAATCGCTAAGGTGAGCAGATCCAAGCATGCTGGCGGCCGCATCCCCTGCTACCCTCTAACAGGAAGTGTGCCCAGGCCTGGTTTCTCATGCATGCGCCGTTGGACCGGGAAAAAAGGTGATTTCCCGGGTGATCTGGGGAGTTTCACACAGCGGGGCATCACAATTCTGGATGCCCTGGGGAAGGGAATCTAGCAGTGGTTAAAAGTTTGCAGACAATCTAGTCTTGGATGATTTTTTTCTACCATGATAGAGGTTTTCTATTTAACGTACACAAAAGCCTTTTAATTCAACTCTTGTAGCATGCTCAAGTATGTCTGCTTTTGGAAACAAACTCCCAGTCCTGCATTAGCACAATAGATCCACAAAGCAAACAACATGAAATGTATCGAATATCTGCCAACCTCAATTACCAGTTCAGTCTCTTCTTTTACCAAGACACTGTTTCACTGGCTGGAATTCCTTCTCTCCTCTGAGTATGTAGATTTCATTGAATATCATTAACAGAACTGCAAGACATTTCCCACCCATCCTCCGATCATGCTTATTTCTCCTATCCCTTGTTTGTTAATGTTTTTATTTTTTCTTCCAATCCATTCCAGGCCATCCTAATCATCACGATTGGGTAATTTCCTGCCCGAAGGGGCGTGACTGCAAGACAAAAGCGTGGCTCCGCCTCCCAGCCCATATCCTTCCGGCTGACTTGCTAGATTCCAGTTTCATTCTTGCAGTTGGGATGACTGCATGGCTCTCTAGACTCCTCTTCCATTTACTTTTTTTGTTTCTCAGATTATACCTTTGAAGTGGGGGCAAGGCCCTGTCTGTCTTCCTAGGTCCCTTCTGCTGCTCTGATCTGGATTGACCCATTATGCCTCCTCAGTTTTCGGCTTGGCGAAGTTACGTAAAACTTTATCCGGATCAGGATGTTAAGTGCTTTGGCACTCTGGCTGAAGGCTTTCATGGAAAAGTATAAGCAGCCACAGGTTTTTGTCTGGTGAGCCTGATTGGGGGGTGACCAAGGGAATGATTTTCCCTCTCTTATTGTTTTTTATTGCTCTTTCCCATGTGTTTCTTGTTCTCTGGTTGAAAAATTCCAAAATTGCGCCTTTTTTAGGAGGCAGAGCTAAAGTTACAACGAGGAAATAGTCCGTCGCCATGGAAAGATTTTCGGCTTGGCGAAGTACCGAGTATCGGGCGCAGAACACTTCCTCCGTCCGCCTCTGTGGAAAGATTTTCGGCTTGGCGAAGTACCGAGTACCGGGCGCAGAACGCTTCCTTCATCCGCCTCTGTGGAAAGATTTTCGGCTTGGCGAAGTTCCGAGTACCGGGCGCAGAGCACTTTCTCCGTCCGCCTCTGTGGAAAGATTTTTGGCTTAGCGTAGCAGCTAGCTCCACCAAGATTTCCGGTTCTTTTCAACTGTACTGCGCGTTTTCTGTAGCCGGGGACGCTGGAAGATTTTCGGCTTAGCGAAGTCACCAGCTCCGCTGAAGTGGCTGCCATAGTCTCCTTCTGAGTCTTTAACTCTGTCGGCAGCCCTCAAGTGGTCCTAAACCTATAGAGTCATCATGGAGTATTGGCTACTGAAAAGATTTTAAAAGAAAAGATTTTTTCCTCTGATTTGAAGAGGATATTGTGGCTGCCATAGTTTCTTTCTGAGTCTTTAATCTCTGTCGGCAGCCCTCAAGTGGTCCTAAACCTTTAGAGTGTCATAATGGAGTACTGGCTACTGAAAAAAAAAAAAAGAAATTTTAAAAGAAAAGATTTTTTTCCTCTGAGTGGAAGAGGATATTGTCATCCATAGTCTCCCAGGAAGTTATCTGTTGGAGAGTCCTCTACACATGGGGTGTCCAGTTAAGGAGAAGTTGGATGGATGGTTGATTTTCTCCATTTCTGGAGGATGTTGCGGAGCATTTGTGTTATAATCTGATCAATAGGGAATGGCAGAAGTCAGGTTGTCTTCTGCCCATTCTTAAAGTACTAGATACTATGTATCCTTTTCCTCCAGATCAGATTGAATTATGGTCTCACCCTCCTGTGGTGGACACTCTGGGGCCAGGTCTCTTTAAGATTTTGATTATGCCATCCTCTGATAGTGCTTTTCCAAAGGATCCAGCGGATAAGTGCGTGGATCAGGTGGCATGTCATATGGGGTCGACCTTACGGCCGGCCTGTGCTACATCCATAGCATTTTTTGTGAGCAGGAGGTTGTTAAAGCAACTGGACTCTAAGACTTGTATGGCTCGTTCACGGAAGCCATGCTCTCAGTTGATCAAAGCCAGTTGGCTCTAACAGGTATGTGATCCAGGCTATGGAGGTTTGACCTGGTTGTGGGCCAGAGGCCTAGCTCTGGTGGTCGCCTTAAGGAGTGCTTTATGGCTTAAGCAATGGCCAGCTGACATAGCCTCTAAAAAGGAATAGGACGGGACTCCCCTTTTAAGGTGGGATGTCTGTTTGGGGAGTGCTTGGTTGACTTGTAGTGGTAAGTCATTTAATCTGCCACAGAAGCCGAAGTCTAATACTGCTTCCGCAGGGCCTCTAATACTTCGGGGTTCCGGTTAGAGGTTCGGCCTCTTCGGGATACCGAAGAGATTTTTGGAATAAGACAAAGTTCCAAATTAAGGCAACAGGTGTCTGGCAGAATAAAGCCAGACCCCCTTCAAAGCCTGTTCAGGCATGAAGGGACGCCCCCGCACTTGCAGGTGTGGGGGGACTACTTCTGCATTTTGCTCATATTTGGAGGCTTCATTAACAGATATTTGGATACAGGA
Organism: Gastrophryne carolinensis; assembly: GCA_027917425.1. Classification (NCBI taxonomy): domain Eukaryota; kingdom Metazoa; phylum Chordata; class Amphibia; order Anura; family Microhylidae; genus Gastrophryne; species Gastrophryne carolinensis. Next base: position 203,153,294 of record CM051238.1, on the reverse strand, counting down.
AGTAATATCCTCAGGTTACAAGATCAAATTAGGAGCCAGACCCCCTTGGCGATTCTCTTGGTCAGGGGTATCCCGAATTCCGCAGTAAGCAGAAGCATTGAGATCTGCCGTATCTCGCCTTTTTAGAGATTGGAGTTGCTGATCCACAGTGAAGTTACTCCATCCGTGCAGTGTATATATAAGGATACATACCTACATTGCTGTAGGTGGCCTACATCTTCAGTTTGTGGCGTTACCCTTCGGTCTATCTTCAGCACCAAGGGCGTTTACCAAGGTGTTGGCAGGTCTCATGTTTCCTCTAAGAAGTCAGGGTATACATATACATATAATCCCTTACTTAGACTATCTGTTGATATGGACCCCATCATGTCGGGGCCCAGAAGAATACACAGACTGTCTGATCGACACTGGATAATTGACTAGCCAGTCGAATTCTTAAGTCAAATATAATATCATAGCTTGAAGTGTTATTCTTTTCTGGGACTGTCATTAGACACGTCTCAGGCAGAAGTGTTTTTCCAACACAGAAGTGACTCTTACTTCAGGCCAGGGTACTGGATCTCTTGTCTTGCCCTCACCCGACGATTCATCAAAAAATATGTCTGTGGGCCTGATGGTATCTTGCTTTGTGGCAGTATCTTTTGCACTGGTTCACACAAGACCCCTGCAGATGGAATTGCTTACAATCTGGGATCGGGACCCACACACTCTGGATCACTCTTTTTACATGACACAGTCAACAAGGCGGTCCCTAGCCTGGTCCTCAGCCTCTTCAGATTGGCAAATTCTTTCTTCCAGTACAGTGGAAGATCATCACCACGGATGCCAGTCTGTCTGGTTGGGGGGAGTGTCATGGAGTCACAAATGATTCAGTGACAATGGAGTCTGAAGTAGAGAAGACTCTTCATAAATATCCTGGAACTGAGAGTGATTCTATTGTATTTCAGACATTGGACTTACCATCTGAAGGGGCATCCCGTCCGGATTCAAACAGACAATCAGACGACGGTGGTATATATCAGCCTCCATAAGGGCACCAGAAGCAGTAAAGTCCTGAGTGAGCTGGGTTTTTACTTTGGGCCGAGAAACCAGTTCCATGTATCTTGGTGGTACACATACCAGGAGTGGACAACTTGCAGGCCGATCATCTCAGCAGAACGGTCCTGCATCAGAGGGAATGGTCTCTTAGCCAGAGGATTTTGTAATCCCTATGCATGTGCTGGGGGATCCCAGACGTAGATCTTGCATCAGGGCACAGTCGGAAGTTCCGAAGTTTGTCTGGGTCCAGGGATCCTCTAACAATAGCAACAGATGCCCTGACTCTTAGTGGTCAGCATTCAAGCTTCTTTATGCATTTCCCTCCGATTTCACTTCTGGGTCGTGTACTAATAAAGTTTACCTCACAAGGAAGTTCCAACCATTCTGGTGACTCCTCTGTGGCCAAGAAGAAGCTGGTTCTCAGACATAGTAAGGATATCAGAGGGCAACTTGTGGAGGTGTCTATCCAAAATCTTCTCACACAGGGGCCTTTAAGGCATCCCAATTCACAGTTCTGGCTTGGACTGTTATCCAGACTATGATTCGGGCCAGGAAGAAATCTTTATCAGATGATCTATTATTGAGTGGGGCAAGCAATTATTGGTAAATCCAGGGATTTGCTTGTAGTACAGTTCTGTTACAGAATATATTGATTTTTGCAGAAATCTTGATGAGGACCAATATCTGCCATTTATCCTCTGTTCAGAAACCCATAGCTGAGAATGAATTTATCAGAACTTGTTTTACAAGTTCATGTGCTCATGTGCGGACTCCTCTTAATCCACTTCTGCCGGCTTGGGACCTGAACTTGTTTTTCAGGGTCCCCCTTTTTTTGAACCATGGTAGATGCGTCATTAAGTCTAAGAGCGCTTATGGTTATCTCTTAGTGGCAATAACTTCAGCAGGCGGGTTTCTGAATTAGCAGCTTATCAGTAAGCCTCGTTATTTGAGTGTTTTAGGATTCTTCCTAAAGGTGTCTTTTTCATTTTGATGAAGAGATGGTTTCGCCTTCCTTATGTCCTGCTCCAGTGTCTGATAAGGAAGGGAGTTCTTCACTGTTTGGATGTAGTGACTTTAGTGAGAGCATTAAGGCATTATCTCACTACTACACAATCTTTCCATAAGTTGGACTTTTTATTGTCATATCTGAGGGTCCACAGAAAGGTCTTCCACCAGCTAAGCCTGCCATCAGCCAATGGATTAGACAGATAGTGGTAAGAGTCTATTCTGCCAAGGGGAAGGAGCCCCTTGTTGGGTCAAAGCTCTTTCCACTAGGGCCATTGGTGCTTCCTGGGCCGTTCAGCATCAGGCCTCGGTGGAACAGGTTTGTAAAGCTGCCACATGGGCTTCGATTCATACCTTTACCAAATTTACAAGGTAGGTGTTAGTGCTTCAGCTGACGCTGTATTGGTCGAAAAGTTCTTCAGGCGGTAGTGAAATAACTACCTGCCGTTCCGCATTGGGGATCCCGCCCATATATAGGCACTGCTTTTGGATGTCCCAATCATGATGATTAGGACGGCCTGGAATGGATTGGAAGAAAAAACACAATTCTGTGATACTCACCTGTAGAATTGTTTTTTCTGTTAATCCATTCCAGGCCGCCCGGCCCACCCCTTGTGGGGGAATATAGGAAGTTATGATCTATCCTTGATACCCTTTTTATGGTGTTCTTTGTTGATAACAATATTTCGCTTTAAAAAGCATGCTAGGTTGATATATCCATGTCTTGGATGCCTAGTCTTGTGGAGTGATAAAAAAGAAAAAAGAAAAAAAAAAGAAATAGTACTTATTTATAATCAGAGAGAGGAGTCTTCTTTGTTGTCTCCAGCCTATTTTGTCTCCAAGAGATATAGGTATGCCTCCCGGGTGGCTGGTTATACTGCTTTTTAATTAACTGGAATCTAGCAAGTCAGCCGGAAGGATATGGGCCGGGAGGCGGAGCCACGCTTTTGTCTTGCAGTCACGCCCCTTCGGGCAGGGAATTACCCAATCATGATGATTAGGATGGCCTGGAATGGATTAACAGAAAAAACAATTCTACAGGTGAGTATCACAGAATTGTGTTTTTGGCTCTTCACTTTAAAATACATTTTGACTTAAATATTCATATACTCATTGGAAGTGGATTCCCATACTTTGAAGAGTCAGATGCTCAGTTGTGCTGGGCCTTTAGTTAGATTTTGACGTTATACTTCCTTTAGACACTGTATGCACATTATAATATCAGAATTTTTTACAGCATTTGAAATGACTTATCTCTGATTTTGCATATTGATTTAATGATTTTATGTCATCACGGATTACGTCGAAAAAAAAACACAAATTAATTTCTTCCAGAGGATAGGTAAAACAGATTTTAGTTTAATTATGGGACTAATTTATGATGTGCGTCTGTCAGCAACTGTATCGTGGCTATAGCTTCGGAGTGCCGGCATTCCCGTCTAATCTGGTGCTGTGCTGGGTACTACATTGACGCTAGCAGGCATTGTGCCAAACACTAATTAGTTAGCTTTGATTGTTGTTGAAGTATTAGCAGGCCTATGTCAGCATCTCTTAGACTCACCGGCTGATCAGCCCAGTGGCAGTGAGCACTGCTTTGTACTGGCATATTTCCAGTGCTCCCCAGCATATTTATAATTTTTTCCTCTTTGAAATCTTTGGCGCTGGATTTTTCCTGAGCTGGTCAGCGTTTTATCATTATAGTTACAAGAAACCACTGCTGGGGACAAAGTGGGCAAACTTTACAGTGCGTTTAAGTTGCGTTTTATTTGTTGGTGTCCAAATGACACATTGTTAAGGAAAAGAAGCCATTTAAATCAATTTTAACAACACAAAAAAAACAATTCGGACCATCTAGGTCATGCGCGACATGTCCCAATGCAAATTCTGAAAAAATAAATGCGTTAAATATATCTAAAAGCATTAAACACTTCAATCCAGTTCTGCCCATTGTGCTCTATATATCTTAAGCTACAGCACCAGGTTTCATATGGTGCTGCATAATTTTCAGCTAGCTGTCGGCTGCATTGGTGTCAGTGTTTTTTTTACTGATGCTAAGTGCCACAAAAGCCAAAAAAGTGACACTGTGTGGCTCTGATGATTCTTAAATAAGGCTCTAAGTTTGATAATGCCAAACCTTTTACAGTCAGGCAATATAACGAAAATGTGTACTTGTAGGTGCAGTTATAACTGTAAACTATAGTATTTGTGAGTATTCATGTCCTTAAAATATATGTTAAATACATGGTTATCTAGTTAGCGAGTAAGCTAACCAAAAATATTAGCTAAGTTAGACTAGTGCCCACAAAAATGGTCACATAGTAAACAAACTCAATAAAATATCTGAAAGCTTTATTCATATACATTTCATAATACTCTACACAAACAATTACAATTGTTACAATTAACAACATATACAAAAAAGGAGAGGGCAACAAACCTGTGTGCTGCAGTGCATCTCAATATACCAGTTAATAGACCATTAACAATCAAATATATCCCAGATAATAAAGTTTAAAATCAAAACAAAAATCAAAATGATAGTCAAAATCCAGGGTTTTGTTGCAATTTAAATCTTGTATACTAGTTAAAGTGCACCTCTAATAACTTTGCCCCTCTAGCTAATGATCCATTGGAAGCTAAAATGAGGCTTTGTATCATGGGGGGGGGGGGGGGGCAGGAAATAGCTGCAAACTGCAAAGAAGCATATCGGGCTGACGCATGTTCATGTTGTCAATTTCTTTTCCCGTCACATTGAACTCTGATAGGAAAATGTGCGTGTATTTCTAATGTAGAAATCACTGAGTGTGAGGGAGTATGTTAAGTTAGTTTAGTGTCTTTGTGAACCAGAACCCTTCCCTGGCACAGAGCTGCTAGGGAGCATAGAGTACCACTTTAAATTACCATCTGTCATGGATTTCTCATCTGAGAAGTCGCAAAACATATGTGCTAGAAGTTCAAAGTCTAACAATGGCTATGACTGAGGCTAAGGCTAAGGCAGTAGTCCGGGATACAGAGTTCCAGGGTTCAGGTTCAAAAGACCGATTAATGCTGGCCAGCTTTTATAGGCCGGGAAGTCTACCAGGTGCTGGCTGATTAACACACACCAGCAGGACAGAGCCATCTGCCTGTGGAGCAGCATAATGCAGGGGACATCAGGCTGTGGAGGAACTCCAGACCTGACACCATCCATGATTACTCTGTATCCTGAATATGTGTACTGTAGATGTTTAACACATCTACTGCACATTCTACAGATCAGTATACACGTTGTATCTCTTTGGGTGATGCTTAAACTTCTGAGTGACCCAGTTATGCAATTTCAGTAGCTTGGAAAAAAAAAAGAGCATCCTCACTGATAAAAGAATAAAAGGTAATTATTAAATGCCCTGTGGCAAGGCAGATACTGTACTCAATTACACCTAACAAGCAAACCTTTATATTTGCAAAAGTATTAATCAATGAAAAGTTATTTTACTTTTTTGTGGCTATATTGATCGAAGTCACCACAATTTTCAATTTTCACAGTGGATGGCAGGTCTGGAAAAAAAGGGCACACTATTCGATAAAGTTCAGCATTTTATCTAGCATAGAATATATTGAACAATACATCAAAGCACTGAAGTCAGCATAGTAGATACTGACATTTACAGGGCGTGTATTTAAGTGCAGTGCTTGTGGTATAAGGACAATTTTGTTGCCAGTTAACTATTGTCATTTTTCTTGTAAATGCTGAACTATATCATGCAGTGTTTTGATCTGTATATTTAATTCCTTTTAAAAACAACACATTTTAATACAGGTTCATATAAGAGAAGCTTAGTAATGTTTTTCAGGGCTGTAATTTTATTAAGTATTTAAGTTTGCAACCACAATGTACTTATGTATTTGTCCATGAGCTTAGAATTACCGTAATGCCTACTTCAACAGCAATTAATATTGTGTATGGATATAAGCAACAAGGATCACTGTGTACTAGCCATTGGCCCTGAGCCCTGATTGGCCAGTGGCCACATAAAATCTACCTTCCCTCAGCATGCATTGCCCATAGTGTTCAGTTTGCTTTGGGCCTCATCCTGTGAATTTTAACCTCTGGTATTCTGCTGATGATGATAGCCAGCCTGACTTCACCTGAACTCTGAATTACATTCCTTTTAGATGGTTTTTAATAATGCCTGATTTGGTCCACCTGGCATGGCACACAGTGCCTCCTGAGACTGAGGGGGTTAGATTGGGAGATAACAGTCAAACAAATACTCTGACTGGACAGGTCCATATGCTGTAAATATCACAGTGTTCTGTCCAAAAAGTGCAATCACTGGACAGATAGCAGATCTTCTCTGTAATTCCCTAATAGTGGTGGCCGTTACTAACAGTTTTTTTTGTATATTTCTTGATAAAGGACCCATAACTGACCCTGAAAGGTTGGTCTGAATATAGAAATGATGCTGAAGACAGAAGAGTGTCCACATATTATGCTTCTTTAAAGTGAATTTCTAGTTAAAAAAAAATTAAATTGTCCCTCTGTAAGCCTCCCACCAGTGATCACCAGTGAGATGGGTAAAAAAAATACTTAGCAGTCCTCGGTCCCACCAGTGCTGGCTTATAACTCTCAAGCTAGCATGGCCTTACCTTGGTGGCCTTTGACTAAAATGTTATCTGTTTATATAGAGGCCAGCACTAGGAGGCATTAAACTTGGGTTGGGGGTTTTGAAACTTGCATTGATTCCTCTCTCCCTCAAGCTGTACAATGTAGTAAGAAGGATGGAGCCCCTGCTGTTACATTGTAAAAAAAAAGACAACTTCATTCTGTTATATTGGGGTGTACAATGCATCAAGAGCCCCACTTTGGTGTGTTTACATTGTATAGCAACCACAAACCTGCTGTTACAATGTGAATTGTTTACAACTGACTGTGATGTGTGAGTCATTTCAAGCTAGTGGAATTGAGGAATTCATCTGAGGATTGCTGTATCATCCTAAAAATTGGTTTTCTTCCCCAGACTTATCTATAGCATTTTATCTGGTAACCTCAGAGCCCTTTTAATCTAGAAATTATCGTAGCAAAACACAAAAGCCTAAAGTTTAACCCTTTAACTGCCAGCCTACCTAAAGTTTTTGCCACCCTCTTTTGCCAGACCATTTTTTACTAGTTTGCGCCACACATGTTCAACTGTGATTTTTGAAGGAATTTCCCAGTAAAATTATATATATGTTTTTTTTCAGCAGAGTCTGGGCTTTAATGTGAAATGTCTTGTTTGTCATTTTTAAGTGTATTCTCAATATTTTGGGGTAAAACAATAAAATAAAATAAAATTTTTACAATTTGTAGTGTTTTTTTGTAATAAAAAAATTTGTTATTCAATAAAATCCTATTGCATGTAAAAGCACCATTTCTCTCGGTTGCCACGGTACCACAAATGTATAGGTAGGCACCCTTTCCTGCCCAGAAGACTCCCTCAAACTAATAGTGCTTTAACCCTTTAAACGCCAGCCACGTAAATTTTACGTGGCTGCCTCTCCAACAGTTAAACGCCAGCCACGTAAAATTTACGTGCCTGACTTTCCCCAGTAAAAAAAAAAAAAGTAAAAATAAAAGACACTTACCTGACCCCTCGTTCGATCCGGTCGGGTCTCCTCTTCAGCCAGAGGGGCTCCGATCGCCCATCGGGGCTCCTCCGGCTGCAGGGGAGGGCCCGGAACAGGGTGCCCCCCCCCCGTTTCAGCAGCCGCCCGGTTTACTGTAAAAAAAAAAACAAAAAAAAAAAAAACAGTCACCTACCTTTGTCCCCGCCGGCTCCCGCAGGCTCTCCTCTTCACGGGGGGGGGGCTCCGATCCCCCCCCCCCGCTCTTCTGTCTTCTGGAGGGGGCATAACAGCCCTCCTCCCTTGCCTCTTCCGATGGCGGCCGCCATCTTGGTGACGTCACGGGGCGGGGCCACATGACGTCACCGCCGGGTGTCATCGGGGCACCCGGCAGTTCGTTTCTCAGATGCCGGTGACGGCTGGGCGGGGAAGGAGGGAGGTAGGCGATCCTCCGATCGCCTGCCTCCCCCCTTCTCTGCCCAGCCGTCACTGACAGCAGATCGCCGCGGGACACAGAAGATGAAGATCGGAGGTGAGTAAAGTAAAAGTTTTTTTTTTTTTTTTAATAAACTTTTTTAAAAAACGTGTCTTGTCTTTTTTTTTTTACCATTTAACCCTTTGTGAACTGGTAAGGGGTCCATGTGACCCCTTATACCAGTTCACAAGGCTGGGGAGATGGCAAGCCACCTGCGCTAGCGGGTGGCTTGCCATTAACCCCTGGCACCCCCATTACCTGCCTCCCCAAAGGCCAGGGGGGGGCAGAAGAGCCCGGGCCCACATGGGCTATGTGGGCTCGTAGGCTGCAGGGTGGGGGGGCCACATAAGCTGGCCCCCCCACTCTGTGCCTACAAGCCCCCATAGCTGGTCCCGGGCTGGTTACTGTGGGTAAGGGGGACCCCACGTCAATTTTTTTTTTGATTTTTAAGGGTTTTTAACCCTTAAAAATCAAAAAAAAAAATGGGATCCACCCCCCCTGGGAGGGGGGACCCTATGTCATTTTTTTTTTTGATTAACCCTTTGTGTTCTGTCATCCAGCAGCTATAAAAGGCTTCTAGCAAGTGAGCAGAAGCCAGTGATCGCCGAGGGACAGAGTGCTCCAGGATGGATGGGAGGTGAGTACAGTGTAAAAAAAAAAAAAAAAAAATTAATAAAATATTTTTTCTCTTTTGTGTGTCTGTGTCATTATTTACTTTTAACCCCTTGTGAACTGGTAAGGGGTCCATGACCCCTATACCAGTTCACAAGGCTGGGGGGATGGCAAGCCACCTGCGCTAGCGGGTGGCTTGCCATTAACCCCCGGCACCCCCATTACCTGCCTCCCCAAAGGCCAGGGGGGGGCAGAAGAGCCCGGGCCCACATGGGCTATGTGGGCTCGTAGGCTGCAGGGTGGGGGGGCCACAAAAGCTGGCCCCCCCACTCTGTGCCTACAAGCCCCCATAGCTGGTCCCGGGCTGGTTACTGTGGGTAAGGGGGACCCCACGTCATTTTTTTTTTTTGATTTTTAAGGGTTTTTAACCCTTAAAAATCAAAAAAAAAAATGGGGTCTCCCTCCCCTGGGAGGGGGGACCCTATGTCATTTTTTTTCTCGATTTAACCCTTTGTAGTGTGGATGGTTTTTGTGTTTTTTTTTGTGAATGTTATAAAATACTTGTTTCAGTTAGGGGGGGTCTCCTGGGCAGGAACGGGGGGCTACCGATAAATATGTGGTACCGTTCTAATCGGTAGAAATGGGGCTTTCACATGCAATATGATTTTCCTTAATAAAATACATTTTTTATTTAAAATAAAGGAGTCAATTTTCTAAAAAAAAATTTTATTTATTTATTTTTTTTTTCACTTAATAATATTGTAAAAAAAAAAAAAAAAATTACAAACAAGACATTTCATGTTAAAGTCTAAACTCTGCTGCAAAAAAAAATATATATAATTTTTCTGAAAGTTCCAGCAAAAATGGCGCAAAACATGTCGCAAAACATGACGCAAAATGGGGAAAAATGGCCTGTCAACAGAGGGTGACAAAATCTCAAGTAGGCTGGCAATTAAAAGGGTTAATAGTACCTATGCATGTTGGGTATTGTTCTGTTCGGGGGACCTTGCGCTTTCAGACTTAGCTTGTTTTTTCTGGTTTGCATATTTATATTTTAGGAAAAGGTGTTTTTTATTCAGCTTTTTTATAAATTTTTTAGGGAAACCCTGCGCAACCAAAGAATTCTTTGAGGAATTAATTCCAGAAAGATGAGCCCACTACAGCAAGCTGGGTACCCTTAGAAAGCTTAACGTGTGTACTTTCAGGGAATATATGGTTTATGGGGGATATTCCAAATGTAAAGGGTTGTTTTGGTTGAAAAATCGCAAGGTGCGCACTTTGTCTGCAGAGCTGAAATTTTCAAGTAAAATTACCGTTACGCACATGCTTTACTTTGGGGTGTTTGGCAACTCTTCCCTTGACAGAACCTATGCATGTTGGGTATCGTTCTGTTCGGGAGATGTTGCTTTTTCAGATTAAACTTGATTTTTCTTGTTTGTATATAGTTTTTTTAGGAAAATGTGGCTTTGATTCTGCTTTTTTATCCTTTTTTTAGGGAAACTCTTTGCAACCAAAGATTACGTTGAGGGATTACTTCCAGAAAACTATGGCCACATCCACAAGCCTGGTACGCCTAGAAAGCCTGAGGTGTGTACTTCCAGAGAATATATAGTTTGTTGGGGGTATTTTAAATGTAAAGGGTTGTTTTTCTGGAAAAACCGCAAGGTGCGCATATTGCATAGCATAGTTGTATTTTATCTGAAAATCTCCTAAAGCGCTGTTTCAGTTTGGGGGAGTCTCCTGGGCAGGAAAGGGTGTCTACCTATACATATGTGGTACCGCTGTAACCGGGAGAAATTGGGATTTCACACGCAATAAGATTTTATTGACAAACTTACATTTTTTATTCCAAAAAAAACTACAATATGTAAAAATTTTTTTTTTTTTTTTTTTTTTTTGCACATATTTCACCCAAAAATATTAAGAATACACCTAACAAATGACAAACAAGACATTTCATGTTAAAGCCCAGACTATGCTGAAAAAAACAATATATCATTTTCCTGGGAAATCCCTGGAAATCCCCTCAAAAATCACAGTTGAACAAGGGGAGCGCAAAATAGTGCAAAATGGTCTGGCAACAAAGGGTGACAAAATCTCAAGGTAGGCTGGCGGTTAAAGGGTTAAGAGATTTTCAGATAAAATACAACTGCCATGGGCACCTTGCAATTATTCAATAAAACAGACAACGCTTTACATGTTAAATACCCCCACAAACCATATATGCTCTGGAAGTACATACCTCACGCATTTTAGGCATACCAGGCTTGTTGATGTGAGCGCAGTTTTATGTAAGTAATCCTTCAATTAATTCTTTGGTTGCACAGGGTTTCCCTAAAAAAAGAAATAAAAAAGGAGAAACAAAGCCACATTTTCCTAAAAAAAAAATAGAAACGAAGAGAACAAGAGAAAAGACAAGTTAAATCTGAAAAAGCAAGATCCCCTGAACAGAAAAATACCCAACATGCATAAGTACTGTTTGGGGAAGAGTTGGCAATCACTCTAAAGTAAAGCATGCACATAATGGTAATTTTACTTGAAAATTTCCGCTCCGCTGGCACCTTGTGATTTTTCAACCAAAAACAACCCACAAACAATATATTTATTGAAAGTACACATGGTAAGCTTTCTAGGCATACCCAGCTTGTTGTAGTGGGCTCATCTTTCTGGATGAATATTTGGGTTGCACAGGGTTTTTCTAATAAAAAATGTATAAAAAAGCAGAATAAAAAATTTACCTAAAATATCAATATGCAAACAAGAAAAAACAAGTTAATTCAGAAAGCACAAGGTCCCCCGAACAGAATACCCAACATGCATAGGTACTTTTAGCCCTTTCAACTGCCAGTCTATTTGAGATTTTGTCACCTTCTATTGACAGATCATTTTTCACCATTTTCCAATGTTTACCTTGATTTTTGCTGGAATTTCCAAGAAAATTACATATTTTTTTGCAGCCAAGTTTAGGATTAAAGAAAACCATACTGCATGTGATAGCCCCATTTCTCACAGTACCACATATGTATAGGTAGCCCCCCGTTCCTGCCCAAAAGACCCCCCAAACTGAAAAGTGCACTTTATAACATTTACAAATAAAATACAACCACTATCCACACTATAAAGGGTTATATTTAAAAAAAATTTACCTGAGGGGGCCATTTTTCTGGAATTTTAAGGGTTAAATACCCCTAAAAATCCAAAAAAAAATGGCATGAGGTCCCTGCTACCCAGCATAACCAGCTTGGAGAAGAGCTATGGAGGCTTGTAGAACAGGGCTCAAGGGCCATTCCCTGCAGGGTGGCCCCCTACAAGCATGCACAGCCTAAATGCCCCTGGGCTCATCTGCCCACCTTGTGCTGGACGCAGGGGGACTTACCAGCCCCCTAAGCTATGTGAACTGGTATAGGGATCTCATAAGGGTTAAAAACTCTTAATAATCCCAGGAAATGGCATGAGGTCCCCCCTACACAGCATAACCAGCCTGGGGACCAGCTACGGGGGCTTTTAGAACAAGACACAGGTGCCAGCCTTGGTGTATTTTTTAATACTTTCCTCCCATCCATCCTGGAGCACTGTGTCCCATGCTGATTACTTTGGCTTCTGCTCTCCTGCTGCAGTTAGAAGCCTTTTATACCTGCTGGTTGACAGGTAGCAAAGGGTTCATTTAAAAAAATGACATAGGTTCCCCCTCCCAGACATAGGGTTCCCCCTCACAAACCCTTAACAATCCCCCCAAAAATGGTGTGAGTTTCCCCTTACCCAGCATATCCAGCTCGGGGACCAGCTATGGAGGCTTTTAGAACAGGGGGGGCAAGTCCCCCACTTGCCAGCCCCCTAAGCCTTGTGAACTGGTAGAGGGATCTCATGGATACCTTACCAGTTCACAAAGGGTTAAGTGTAAAAAGCACACAGAAAAAAATGACTTTTATTTATTTATCTTTTTCAATGCTCACCTCCGATCCTGTGTCCCCCTGCGATCCTATGACAGCTGCCAGGGGGTGATCTCTAGAGGGGGCCTGGGGAGGCAAGGGATCACAGCCCCCTAGCCCTCCAACCTCCCTCCAGTGATCTCCCTGAGCACCTGACAGCTCAGTGCCGGGAGCGGGATAACGTCACGGGGTGACGTCATCCACCCCCATTGCTATGAAAATCAGATATGTTAAAGTAAAACTTCTTTATGATGTATTGTGGTTGTGTTGTCTTAGCATTGGTTCTGTTTCAGCTCTTGGACATTAGATTAGATTTTTGTCAGTCCTTGGGGAAGGAAGTCTTAGTAAGCTTAGTTGAGGTGTTTTACCTTGGTCATGTCATATCACCCTTCATCTCCTCTGCTACTGGTTGTCCTCCAAGCCTCACAGCCTTCACCACTACAAGTTATTGCTCTCTAGTCCTTACCACCTTTTGCTTTTTTGCCAAACACATTTTTATTGAGTAATGGTAGTAATAAAGCAGCACAGACATTCAGCTTGCATCTCTTAACTCAATAGCATTGATGTTCATTGTTTACAGAGGGTCAAAACATATCGTTCTATAATCAGCCAGGGGATTAGGCCTGTATCGCTACCTTAATTGTGTAAGCGTGATCCAGCAAGAAGAGAGAAAACAAACTCTAGCATAGTCATTAAAGTTGAGGTTCCTCTGAGGTTCTGCAGCCTTGGGGCTGACTTTACGCCCGATAGACAATGAAAGTCATTGCCAGTTTTCTCTCCTAAAAAAAGAAGTGATTTTTTTCACCAGGCTCTGCATCGACCCCTTTGAGACCTCTCTTTATTCAAATGTGAGTTAATACCCACCATAATTCGGTCTGTACCATCAGAGCTATAGAAAAGTTGAACAGAGGGGAAGAAGAAAGGAGGGGCAGAAGGAAGGAGAACCAGATAGAGGGGTAGAAAGCCTAGAGTAGGAGGGTGAGTTATAAACTAAAAGAGAGGGTTGGAAAAAGGGTTTGGAGGGGAAGTTACTCTCCCCGTCTTCCAACAGAATCACTAGTTACATCTCCAGATAGTTCATCTAGTTTGTCTCCTCTACTAATTAACCTTAAGTCAGTAACTCATTCTTATATGGTTCAGTGCCCTTGAAAGTTGTGCAGGCCATCCACTTTTTACTGAATGCATGTATTCTGTCCTGTTTTAATATTCCTCTGTGATTTATTTGTGTAAACCATTCTTTAATTGATGGTGGGTTAGATGGTGAGTTAGGTGATCCCCAGGGACTGGGGATCAAAACTACCATAGTATTTACCAAGTGGATTTCTACAGAGCGTTCCTAACTTTCTCCACGTTTTTCCTAGGATTAAATAAATATGCAGTGGCATCCCAACTGAGGGAGAATCCCATAATTTTACCCAGGAAATCATACACCTGTCTCCAAAAAATCTGGTTTGCCACCTTTTCTGCTGCCTCTGATTGTCCTCTTTGAATTGTTATCTTCTCTACTTCTTCTTACCCCTTCAATCCTTTCTCTGCTGTTCATAAACCGTTCTATGGTCCCCACTCCCTTCTCTACTGCTGCTGGTGAAGGGTTCACCCTGTTGCATATTGTATTTGTCCCACATTTCAAGCTGTGGCCAATTTTGCTGGTCTTCCCCCTGGTCTTGAGGCCAGCCATGAGCAGGTCTACACATAAGGGCACCTGGCTCACAGGTGCAATGGGTGGGTCCAGCAGTCCTTTTATGACTCAGAACCCGGTTGTGGGCCACAATGAATAGGTTCAAAAGTTTTTCTCTTGGAATAGAAGAATGAAGATTATCTAGAACAATCAGGATACCCACTGCCTCTACACACGCCACTCATATGTCTTTCCACCACTCCACCACATTGTTATATAACAATCCCCATATGCTGGAAATACACATACCAATTGGCTTACCTCTGAATATATGGGCCCCTTATTTATGGCCACTCCCACTTCTCTATTATTATAGAAAATCTATTTTACCAAATTATTGTGGCAAAGATGTCACCCATGGGTGGTGTAGTACAATCACTGACACACCTATTTGCCAACATGCCCCCTCCTGTGTAATCTGTGCAATCGTCCATCCTTATCTGTGCTCCTATTTATCTACCTGTGGCCCCCATTTAGTTTAGTAAAATGTGTTTAGTAAACATATATGCAGCAGCATAAAATACAATTAAACGCACAGAAATGTGTCTAAATGCATACAAAAACATTGTAGCCTGTGACTATTTTATATCAGTTCAGTCTGTGTTTAATGCGCTTCCATTATGTGTGTTTTGTAACCTTTTCTAGGTTGCCATATCAACAAGCCTATCTCTGTTCCATCCAGTAGATCATTTAAGAAAACATTGAACATAATCAAGTAGAGTGTTGATTATTATTATGGTACGCCACTGCTTTACTCTGTAAATACATTAACACCTCTGCCTAGCAGGTTGTTTTTAATGAAGGATTTTTTGGCAGAATTCACATAATGTATCACATCATAGCATTGTCTGCTCAAAATGTATACCTACCTTCTCAGAATCATAATAAATGCATACATACATGAGTTTATAAATAATGGTACATATGTATTGACATCTAACTTGACATTTAACTTGACAACTGACATGTTAAATAAAAAAAAGGCAAATCATTTTATCTTGACATGTTCAACGATTTTAATGGCCTCTTTGCAACGATTTACAATATCTACATTAGGTAAAACATCATTACATCATTGATCATAAATCAGTGTTTTAGAATGATCTTGATAAAGGGAGGTCTACTAAAATAAGGTATAGCATACTCTTCACATAAGGATAGATGTAATTTATTTAGATTTTATACTATTAGAGGGCAATTTAATATTACAGATAGACAAATTTGTTTATGATTTGATCATTTGAATTGTCTTGTTCAATTTTCAGATTTAGTACACATTTTTTCCATGTGTTAGGTGCATGTAATAAGGTATTGTATTGTGTTAAGTAATGATCTTCTAATACAGATACTTGTCTGTCATGTACAAGATGATAGGAGTTATCCAAACCATTTTGAATGGAGAGGCTAAGTTTTCTCATTCAGCACACAACAGTGAAATTAAAAATATCTCGAACCCAAGGCGTTTTAACATTGTTTGACATACTTAAAGTGGACCAACACCCAGGGGTGATAGGCCCGTGAATCTATAAGATTCCCGGGCTGATCACCTCCCTCACCGCGGGACATCCGAGATCGGGATGTCCCGCGGGATGAAACCCCCCCAAAAAACCTTACCTTATCCCGCGCGCACGTCTAGAGGCACGTCTTCTTGTGAATGGCCGGCGGGGGCGCGCGCCCTGTAGGAGTGACGTGCGGAAGGTGGCGGTCTTGTGGGAGCGTGGTGAGGTGAGTTTTTGGGGGGTTTCACACAGCAGGGCACCCCCAATCGGGGTGCCCCCTGAAGTGGACCAAAACCCAGGATAGTCAAAATCCTGGGTGTTGGTCCACTTTAATCATTTTTGGGCATTATGATGTTCTGTTTCGAAAATATGATTAGGCACTAAGAATTGTTTAGAATCTGAATTGCATCCCAATATTAAGAGGGAGATTACAAAAGAGGACTTGTAAGCAAACATCCACTTTCTGTATCTAAAAAAAGCTGGTCTATGGTGGGTTCAAAACTCATATTTAGATTTGTTGTAAAAAGATGGGGGTGGGCTCCCCTTGAACCCATGAGCCCATTGACCTCACTATACAATATAACTACAAATGTTGTTTTAGATTTTGACAATGTTTAATATTTTTTTGCTGCTTGCTGTACAAAAAGTCATGTGTGATACATTAAAGCTACAGTGAATTTTACAGTATACAAAAAACACTTATCTATGTCACCAACCAGTAAAAATCAACCATAAAAACTAGATGTTGTACTGTGCTGCTTGTTTGGGGGATACCCAATTGCCCCTTGCTGTGGTAGACTCGTACAAGTTTCTAGTGGTCTTCCTCAGTACCAAAGCTTGGGAGCTAATCATAAAACACCTACATATTAGCATGCTGGTTGCATCATCTGTTTTCACATGACGACATAATTTTTATAACCATTCACCATAGGCAGAAATTATTTTTTTCAATGTGTTATCAATAATTCATTGTGGTTAGCCCTGTTAATAATGGGCCCATAGTATAAAATGAAACTAACAATATACTATAAACATATAATATTTCTCATATTGTACAAATAATTTTTTTAGCATAATTTATAGTCAGTACACACCTTAATATTCAGTAACAGATTTGATGCCGATGATTTCCATATAGGAGGTCTGGTTATTTTGGGTCCACATTAAGTTTGCGTGCTATGCTGCTGTGCTGTAAAATATAGCACTTTAAGTTACCTAGTAAGCCCAAGATGGAAGAAATTCATTTTGTTTAGATATAAGGCTAGATCCTTATGGCAGTAAGTAGAAAAACAGGATTACCTGGTCTCTGCTGTCTTTTGGAGGGGAAGGAGATCAGTGTGCGCAAATATGCGCATTGTCTGAGATGCCTGGTGTCTGCATCCACCTTAGGTGCAGTACCTTCCTGGGGTAGGCATGTTCCCCGCCTTTTATTGCTGCCCGGCCATCGCTTTCAGGTGTGGTGCTGGAGAGGCACCAATGTCCCTTCTGATTAGAGGGTTGGGCTTGGGCTACCTTTCCTCCTATTATCCCAATCTTTATGCCAATCAGCGGGCCATACTTAACAGGGGTAGCTCTGCACTTTACCCTTAAACTCCTCCACCATGGCAACCTGTCAGAAAGAGGATCTAAAGTTGGATGCATACAAATGAAAATAATCTTTTGCTTTCAGGCCTAATCCGGATCCAAAATCACCATTTACATGCTAGAATGGTATATATACATATATTCTTCAAAGAAAATGTGTTTTTAACAATGGGCACTAGTATCGGGGCTGCTCCCTCTGACTCACACAGGTGGCATTGCTTAGAGAGGACTCCCCATATTTCGGAAATTGATACGTTCACTGGTTTAGAAATGGGACAAAACTAATTGCATCGTTTAGACCAGGATATTTGGTTGCTTCCATTTTAAGTAATGTACATTCCAAGTTCCCCCCCCCCGATTTGTCAGATGCAGTTTATCCAAGCCCTGGGCTTTAAGTCCTCTTGGATCTTTGTCATGTTTCACTGAAAAATGACTGCCAATGGGGTTTTTTCATTGCCTGTTTTGATGGCATATTGGTGTTCATATATCTTTTGTTTGAGCTTGCGGTTTGTTTTGCCCACATAGAACCTCCCACATGGACATGTCAAAATATATATAACATGTAGGGTATTGCAATTCACATAATGTTTTGGGGTGATAACTTTTTGCCCTGGTGTTTTAATTGCTTTAATTCTATGTGGGCAAAACAAACCACAAGCTCAAACATAGGATATATGAACACCAATATGCCATTAAAACACGCAATGAAAAAAACCCATTGGCTGACATTTTTCACCATAGCCATAGTGCCCATTGTTAAAAACAAATTTTCTTTGAAGAATATATGTATATATACCATTCTAGCATGTAAATGGTGATTTTTGATCTGCATTAGGCCTGAAAGCAAAAGATTATTTTCATTGGTATGCATCCAAATTTAAATCCTCTTTCTGATAGATGGGGACAGGTTGCCATGGTGGAGGAGTTTAAGGGTTAAGTGCGGAGCTGCCCCTGTTAAGTATGGCCTGCTGATTGGCATAAAGATTGGGTTAATAGGAGGAAAGGTAGCCAAAGCCCCACCCTCTAATCAGAAGGGGCATTGGTGCCTCTCCAGCACCACACCTGAAAGCGATGGCCGGGCAGCAATAAAAGGCGGGGAACATGCCTACCCCAGGAAGGTACTGCATCTAAGGTGGATACAGACATCAGGCAGCTCAGTTACTGAATATTAAGGTGTGTACTGACTATAAATGATACTAAAAAATGTCTTTGTACAATATGAGAAATATGATATGTTTAGAGTATATTGTTAGTTTAATTTTATACTATGGGGCCCATTATTAACAGGGCTAACCACAATGAATTATTGATAACACATTGAAAAAAAATATTTCTGCCTATGGTGAATGGTTATAAAAATGTCATTATGTGACATGATGTAACAGATGATGCAACCAGCATGCTAATATGTAGGTCTTTTATGATTAGCTCCCAAGCTTTGGTACTAAGGAAGACCACTAGAAACTTATACGAGTCTACCACAGCAAGGGGCAATTGGGTATCCCCCAAACAAGCAGCACAGTACAACATCTAGTTTTTAATCAAATGGTTTTTATTGATTTGTGACATAGATGAGTGTTTTTTGTATACTGTAAAATTCACTTCACTTCATTAGCTTTAATGTATCACACATTACTTTTTTGTACAGCAAGCAGCAAAAAACTATTAAACATTGTCAAAATCTAAAATAACATTTGTAGTTATATTGTATAGCGAGGTCAATGGGTTCAAGGGGCGCCCCCCCCATCTTTTTACAACAGCACTAAGAATTGACCATTGAGCAACATTGTTTCATAATACATATTTGTACAGCAACAAAGAATTGCAACAAACATTTGATGGTGGGGGTTGGGGTTCTGCACCACTGCCTAAAATGGGTGAATTTGGGGACATTCTTCCACATTGTCTATATTGGGAGAATTTATTTGGGGGGGTGGGGGATTCTGCATACTGCCTGTTATGGGGTGATTGGGGAGATTCTGCACAATGCCTGTTAAGGGGTGGTTTGCAGGGGTTCTGCACACTGCCTATTATGAGGTGATTTGGGGTGGATTCCGCACACTGTTTATTATGGGGTGATTGGGGGATGGCTTCTGCATGCTGCCTGTTAGGAGCTGGGTCTGCACACTGCCTATTATGTGGTGATTGGGGGTGGATTCTGCACACTGTTTATTATGGGGTGATTGGGGATGGCTTCTGCACACTGCCTGTTATGGAGTGATTGAAGAGGATTCTGTACACTGCCTGTTATGGGGTGATTGAAGAGGATTCTGTACACTGCCTGTTTTTGGGGTTATTTATTGCAGGGGGGAGAAGTCCACACACTGCCTGCCATAGGAAAATTGGAGGCAGGATTCTGCACACTGCCTGTTATGGGATGCTTGTGGTTTAATTGCACACCCTTTGGTTCAGAATTTTTTGTTATTATTATCCACCTCTAAAAACCCTAGGTGCATCAGGCATGTTTTATAGTGCAAAACATATGGTACTGTATGTCTGCTTGTGTTCCCATGCAACATATTAGATATTCTACTAGAAGAGTGACTTTCATTTCTTAAAGTGGAACAAAAGCCACGCCAGAAGACCTTGGAGGCAAAAAGACTGCTGAGGTGGCCACTGGACTGTCTCTGGAGCCTCTGAAATTAAGATGCCCTGCTTTGTGAAACCCCAGGGTCATTGGTAAACTCACTTTTACCAGTGGCTCCCATGGTCTTCATGGGCGGAAGCATCCCCAACTTCACTGTAGCTGTGGTGTGCTCCTGCACCCAGCTATTCGGGTATCAGCTATCTCAAAAATGCCAGGTGGCCATTGCCATGATGGTGGAAACCCATTTAAGAAAAAAATGGGCCACAATTGGGCCACAGTCATCCGCCAAAGTACTCGCAAGGGGCCAAAATGTTTTTTATGTCGCTTAAAGCTATTCTGTATTTTTTCATTATGATGAAGGTAAGGGGCCATTTGCAAGTGGTACCATATGGAGACTTTTATGGTATTTGTATTCTTTAATCAATACAAATTATTGAGACCTAAAGGTAAATATAAAATTACACCCATCACCAGCTTGCAGGCTCAATGCCTCCTGCAGACTACAGCAGTGTCGTTTCAGAGCTATCTGTTCCAAAGCTGCCTGCGTGCTTCTGTCTGGTCCCTGGGGCACATATCAGTGGTGGATCCTCATGGGATGCACCCCTCTGTGGCCAACCACTTAGGAAGCCTGCTCCCTTGTGACTAGAAACTTGGACATACAAGGCCAGAAAAGGCAAGAAAGCAAGCTCAAGGGCTACCCTGGAGAAACATATTTAAAGTATAATGTGCATATGTGACCAATGTATGCTTGCTCACACAAAGGACCCTTCCGTGCAGTGAGACAACCACAAAACCGTGAACACACCCTTGAATCACACCAGTGAACACAGTAGATGGCTGCCCTAGCCACGGTACTCAGGAAGCAGTTAGAGGGGTTAGGTACCTTGTTTGAGAGCATTTCAGTCATGTTCAGAAATTGAACCTGCAACCCTACAGCTACAAGATAGAAACTCTAGGCTGCTCCTTTTTGACTAAATATTTTCCAAACACAAAGCTAAAGATAACTTTATTTTTACACATACTGAATTACTTTACTTTTATTTTACAGGTCTCACTTGGCCTCCTGCATGCACAAGCAACCCATATCCTGTGGCCACCCAATCGATGGCAAAAATTGAAGCCAGCAGTACCTGACGAACGAAATCCAATCCAAAGCGACAGTGAATGAGACAGTGAATCCTTCCATTATTCTCTAAGTTGTCTAAGTTGCATTTGACATTATCAGGCATTACCAATTGTGTATAGAGTGTAACATGTATTTGTCACTATAAAGGTTTAGGATGACAGCTGGAGTCTTCTGTACAAGTAAAAAAAAGGTTGCCCCAGTCGGTATCAATAGGCTGGTCTTTCAGAAGAATTTGTGATATTTGTGATATTTCTGATATCTTTGGGGGGGGGGGGAGGCTCATCTGGTATAAAAGCAGATTGATTAACTATGCATTAGGAGGATTATTTATGTACCATTTTGATTTACAGGTTTACATTTAGACCAGTGAAACACAGGTACTTTAAGAATATTGCCTGGTAGATTACTAAAACTGTTCATACCATTGCCTTTATCGTTTCAATTTAGTATGAATTAAATGCATAGAATTCAAACATAATTGTTGCTTTTTAGTAATGGAAATACCTATTTTTTCGACACAGCAAACATTACTAACTGTAATGTAATTTGTCCAGTTGGGCAATTTGGGCAATAACATAAAAAAAGCTCAATGGGGATGAGCAATCTGCATGGAAGCTGAAGCTTGGACCTTGAGTGACAGGTCAATCACCCAACCCCATACAGCAGTGTGACTGTACTGGTCTATTACTCAAGTTCTACTGTCACTCAAAAGTCCTTGGCTGCTATGCACAGTCCTGCCCTCCACCTCAGGGGTAGATTGTGGTGACCATGTGATCTGATTTAGGGCAGAGTTACAAAAAAGCTTGGACTTTAAACCTGCCATGATTATCGGTGGTCTTGTGGGGCAAAGTACTGGCAGCCACTAAACTGTTATTAGGAAATGTAAGTATGGGGGCCAGGCTTACAATGGTGCATATTAATTTATTTATTAATGGGACAGTCCAGGCAATACATTTTACAGACCTCTTCTAGCCCACAACTGATTTGGATCGGTCCAGTGGTATGATACACCACCAGTCCCACTAAGTGCACCTACTCAAACATCAAGTCTCCACAGTTTACAAGACAATTGGTGGATGCCCATCCTACCGTCATCACAGTGACAGAAACATTCTGTGCTTCATTCACTCTAAAGTATAGATGTTCTCTAGGCTCTCAAAAGTTTTTTGAATGGGGTCATTAGACATTGTCCAAAAATGTAGACATAGCTACCTGTTATAATAAGTGCTTAACATTAAATACTGTACAATGGTCTAGCGCTCAAAGGGTTTATACTTTTAACTCAGTGCCTATATGCAGCATACCAAGAAAGATGGGCCTCCCCCTAATTTAAATATCCGGTAAAACATAAAAAGTTGCACACACTATTATTCAATGCAAATATATATATATATATATATATATATATATATATATATCAATTTTGTTACCAGGGGTAGACGATAATGGATATTAAATTATTTTGAGGGCACACCAAAATTTCACGTGCTATACACTGACTGCTTTACATTGTATCACAAAAATGTTAGGGGTTACTCAGTTTTGTGAGATACTATGTGTGAATATTTATAATTACATATTTTATTTTTTGCTCCATAAGACACATGGGGGGAGGGTGTTGGAACATCTTATGTAGGGAATACTATTCATCTTACCAGTACTCCCAAACAGCTGATTGTCCCCTGGATTCTGATCATTCCCTCACAGCATGCTGGAGTGCTGGTAGAGTGAGTGGACAGGTCTGAGGGATTTACAATGTCTCAGTGCTGGTTGCAGCCATCTTGACTTTGGGTAGGCAGGCATGTGCACAGTATGGATGAAACCACCCATGCAGCAGCAGACTGAGCATAGAGTGGCTTCCCCGATTCAGTGAGCATTATATGATTGGGGGGATGCTGCTTGTTATAGGGGATTGGGGGTTTCTGCCACACTGCTTGTTATAGGGGATTCTGCTACACTGCCCATAATAGAATTGGGGGTATTCTGCCACTTCTTGTTATAGGATATTGGGGGGGCTGCCACACTGGCCATTATAGGAGTAGGAGGATTGTGCCACACTGCTTGTCATGGGGGGGGGGATTCTGCCACAATTCCCATTATAGGATTTTAATTTATATTCTGCCAAACTGCTTGTTATAGGGGGGTGGGGGGAATCTGACCCACTGCCCATTATACATGATTAGGGGATTCTGCCACACTGCCAGGTATAGGTGGACTGGGAGGTTGTGCTATATTGCACTGATTGTGCCACACTGCTTGTTATAAGGGATCGGCAGGGAGGATTCTGACACTGTCTGTTATTAGGTTCTTGGGGGGGGGGGGGGGTATTTTAGCACATCATTTGGTTCAGTATATTGTATTTTCTTATTTTACTCTTCTTAACCCTAGGTATGTCTTATGGTCAGGTACGTGACATGGAGCGACAAATACAGTAATATGTATATATATATATATATATATATATATATATATATATATATATATATATATATATATATATATATATATAATTAGTGTGTTCAACTCTTTATATTTTTACTGGGTATTTGTGAGCTTGCTAATGAATTTTGCCCCCCCCCCCCCAGTATCAGTATTAGTATCAATATTAATATCGATCCGGGAACTACTATTCTAATATGCTAGTCAGACTCCTTCAGTGACCAAGCCCAGGAGAATGCTTATTTACCGCAGTTGTTGTTGAAGTTATTGTTAAATAAAGTTTGGATATAACACTGTCCTAAACAGCTTTGGGCTGAAATGAAAAAAAAAACTTTTTTTTCTAAGGCAACATCCGTGCTGATTTTACAACTTTTATTCTGCTAGCTCATTGAAAATCTAGAAAAGCTATTATACTTGACCTCTGTCTGAGCTCTGCTTGACAGGTTATACATATCAAAAACTTTCCTAACCCATTTTCTGTTGCAGATGATCAATGAATTTTACAAACACAATAGGTGTAGAAAAATAAAAATAAAAGCCGTGTTGAAAAGAACAAAAATGCTAATTCCGCAAAAACTGCATTGCCATGCATACACTGTGAAAAATAAACTATTTCATACTTTTTTTCCCCAAAACTATCACTGTATGTTTTGTGGAATTTATGCATCTATTTTAATGTAATAAAAACAGTAATGTCAACAACTAGCAATTTTGCCACATTTGTATTACTTTATTGTTTACAATGAGGTTTTCTTGACCTATATACTGTATATTTGAAACTAATGGTGATGCATATATTCTCAGTGTGCCACACACCCCGCTTCCCCTTTAATTCTTAGGATCGGGTTACTCCACCAGCAGGTGGCGACGTTGCAGGGAGAAGTCTTGAAAACGAGCCCCTTCCGGCCTATATATACCTGGGACCTCCCACTTAATACCAGTTTTTTCTCTCTGCATGAAGCGACAAGACAGAAGAAAGAAGTCTCCTGCTTGCAGGTAGCCGGGGTAAAACCCGGCATCCCCTTTTAGTCTATTTCTGCCCAGTTCTATTGTGTTGTTTATGCCTAGTTAAACGGAAGCCTCCCAGCCTAGGCTGCTGGCTGGGCAAAGGTAGATGGCACTTTAGGTGCCTAGGAGCTTATCTCCTCCGCTCGACCCCACTTGGGGGGCAATGCGGCTATCCGGCATGGTGATCCGGATTTGGGATGCCCCTGTCCCGATGTTCCCTTTAGGTCACCTTCTTCCGCTCGGTCCCTTCTCCCTTTGCTAAATGGGGGGGGGGGGGTGCGTGTTGCATGAGGTGCTTTACTTAGTGTTATGTGTGGAAGTGCTTTGGCAGGGCAGCGCTGCGGTGGCGGCGCGTGGCTTGGGCTGCTGGGGCCTTTGTGTTGCACTTTCAAATTTCCCCCCTTTTTTGCTGTGTCCGGGCCCGCCCTTCACTTCCCCTGTCTCATTAAAGACAGGTGTGCTGAAGCCGGTGGGGGAAGAGGTCCAGTGCGGCTTGAGCTGTAGAGGTAAACGGTCCCCACCATCGCGCACGTGGGCCCGTCTTTGTACTTTGTTATTGCCTGCCATGTATAGCATTTTTTCCTGGGGCACTTCTGCTTATGTATGGGTCAAATGCCTGTATTTGGGTATGTGTGTGTGTATGTGTGGTTATATGTATAATATATATATATATTTATGTATATATATATATATATATATATATTTATGCAGGTATATACTCTTATTTTTTATTGATGCACTCTCTGGCTTTGCCTTGAAATAGCATGTGTCATGTATATTTTATTCATGATGTTTAAACTATTCATATATGTTTGCCTTGTTGGTTATGTATGAATGTGGTGCATACTGGTTGGGGGACTGACTGACTGTCTCTTTTCCCCCACAGATTCTGGGATCCCCTCACTGCAGTGGCTCTCCCGGTCTGTTATACCTGGCTAGTCTTACCCCTCGATTCAAAGAGCAAAAGTTAATTGATTTCGTATCGAGAATCGTAAGTTTGGGTGGGTGTTTGTCATTTTTTCTTGTTTTTTTGGCCATTTCGTATTCGCACGATCGTTCGCGCATAGACGTATATGAACATACGCATTTCGTACGAGAATCGTATATTTTGCGTTAGTTCGTGTGTTTTTCCCGTCCAAATCGTATTATTTGCGTCCGATCCTATTTTTTACGTCCTTCACATGGGCTTGCGACCAATTCAGAGAGGTGATTGCTAATTGTTTTGAAGCCCATTAAAGAGCTGCTTTACGAAATGTTTGCCGGCAGCTATTTGGCCTCGGGAGTAGGATGGAGAGGAGCGAGTTTGTGGCACATCAAGGGCTTATGCTTTTTGGCATTGAGTTGATCGAGATGTCTGAGAGCAGATTGCCCCTGCGTCGTCGCATGAACATCGATAGCATGAATGATGTTGAGCTGTTCGAGCTGACCAGGCTTAATCGCGCTTCCCTCCATAAATTATATAGTGAGCTGCGGCCATGGTTAGCCCGCACCACAAGGAAGGGGCATGCAATTTCAGGTATGACCAAGATGCTTGGCTGCCTGCAATTTTTGGCGAACGGCTCGTTCCAGAGGCTGGGTGCCCTCTCCGTGGGGATGTCACAGCCTACGCTGAGCCGCGCACTATCTAAATTTTTGGAAGGCATGGCTGACATAACTCCAAAATATATTTATTTTCCGGATGATATGGCAGCCAGAAACGCCATTAAGCTTGGGTTTTATAATGTGGCCGACATGCCCAACGTTATTGGTGCTATTGACTGCACACATGTGGCACTCGTACCTAGGGCTGCCGACGAGTATATATATAGGTATTGAGATTGGTTATTATGTTGGCCAACGTGTAATGTAACCTGTTTTCCTTTGCGGCAGCATATTTTTTTAGCCCTCATTTGTGTAGCTGCTTTATCTAGGCTTTTCATTAGTATTTCCCAATAGAGTGCAGACATGTTTTTTTTTTTTTTTCATTTTTACAAATATCAATTACCCTTTTTGTATGTTTTTGCCTTAAGGAATCGAAAAATGGGACACTCCCTTAATGTCCAGGCCGTGGTTGGTCCGGACATGCGTTTTATGAGTGTCCTTGCCGGCTACCCAGGATCGTCGCACGACTCGTATATCCTCAGGCGATCTGGGTTGTTTAGGAGATTTGAGGCAGGTGAATTTTCGGGTGCATGGCTGCTTGGTAAGTGTGTCCTATTTGTATGCTATTAAATGTGGGATTAATCTTGTATTTGTTGATATTTTTGTATTTGAATTCTTTACATAAGCCAGAAACTGCCTTTTTGTTGGGTCATATATTATGAACTCCCAACCAAAATGCTTGCCTCGCTTTGTCCTTCAGAATGTTTTCCCTTTAGTTAGGATGTCTGTAAGTTCCATGTCCCTAAATATATTGGTTGGGAGTTTATACCCAAGGATCTGTGAGCTTTTGCTCCTTTTGTAGTATTGGTCTTTAAATGTCAAAGTGGACTTAAACTGCATACATTGTAGTTTTCATATAAATGTTGATAGCCCCTCAGCAGCATCCTAATTGTAACATGTCAGAAAACTAAAAATATATTTAAATTCCAACTACCCTTGGCCGTGCAGATGTTTGTTAATTAATTGGTATATTGAAGTGCCATTTTTAATTATGTACTACATTAGTGGCAATAGTTATTTAGCTAATGTGCCCTGGGTGTTTTTTTTGGCCCTTTACCTTACATCATTATGATATATGTAAAATTCTTTGTGTTTGTTGTGTTGCCTTTTTAATTTGTATTACATTTAATTGTCTGTTTAAGGTGATTCCGGGTACCCACTTCTACCCTGGCTCATGACGCCTGTGCTGCGGCCCCAGGATGCCTCTCAGGAAGCGTACAACCGTGCGCACCGCAAGACCAGGGCTGTTGTGGAGAGGGCCTTTGGGCTGTTGAAGACCCGTTTTCGTTGCTTGGACCATACTGGGGGCGCCCTGCAATATGATCCAAAAAAAGTGATCGACATAATCATGGCATGTGCTGTTTTGCACAATTTTGCGATACTCGAACGTGTCCCACGTTATGTGGATAGCCTGCCCTCTACAGCCCTAGAGGATGATGGAGAGAATTTTGTTGGGCCACCCAGTGAGTCTGCCCAATCAGTTCGAGCAAACTTGATATTGCAGCATTTTAGTTAATTTTATTTCGTGTATCAACATTCTGTGTGTCTGTGTTAGCCTTTTTGTTAAATATGTTGTTTTGCCGTAATGTGGCATTACCTCAAAGTAAAACATTTTTACCTTAATTCTTGCCTAATGTATTTCATGTAGTTTCCTTAGCTTGATATTTGCATTGTTACACCTCTTAAAACCAAAATTATCTGGTTTAGCCCAAGCTGTTTAAAATGTGTTCCCACTAAAAACGCCACAAGTATTGTAAGTGATAATATTTTTTTACTTAGGAAAGTTAAAATTATTGTGCTTAACAGAAAACATTCCACATACATCTGTGGTTACAAATGGATGAGATAACAAAAAAAACATCGAGCACATCTACACCTGGAAGTGAGTGGCACAACCAAACAAGGACACCCAGTCCAAAGGCCAGCCTAGTCCAGTCATTAATATTGCCTGTGCCCAGGGATATTTGGGCATGGCCATAATGTCACACAAACATGTCTGCAAACAGGAGGAGCACCAACCAAATACATATTTAAAGCCATAAGTGGCCAGATACACTCCACATAGACCTATGGCATTGGCTAGTGGCCTTAATCATTACTCTAAGGAGCTATATGGGAGCAAATACAAAACACAACCTGCATGAGCAACACAAAATGGATTGTTTGAAACCTCAAAGGACAAGTAAATACAGTGGGGGTTAAGAGAAAAGATGTCCCACACAACCATGGCTTAATAGGGTGGCTGCCCATAATACCCAGGTGGAGGTCCAGGTGGAGGTCCATGTGAATGGGACCTAGCCTGGGCCATGGCAGCATTGTGAATTTGAAACTGCTCCACAATGTTTCTCTGCATATTGGTCATCTCAGCCATGGCTGACTGGATGCCATTACTTGCAGTTACCACGTTGCTGTTGAGGGTACGCAACTCCGCGAGGATGCCCTGTAAGCTGGTATTGATGTTCACCATGTCGGCATGCCTTTCCTCACGCTCTGTAGCGAGCTGTGCCTCATAAGAGTCCCTTTCCTGGGTCCATAATTGAAGCAGGGCACTCTGCCTCCCCTGGGAAATTGTGGGGCGGCGTAATGGAGTCCGCCGCACAATTACCCTGGCTCTTGGGCGTGCCCTGCCGCATGGTGTCGTCCCCTCAACAGCAACAGGCCTGCTTTGCAAATCCTCAGCAGCAGAGTGAACACTGGGGACTGTTGTGTCAGTCTCCCCATGTGCATGCACAATGGATGGAGATTCACTCTGCTGCTGAGGATTGGCCAGAGAAACATTATGGAGCAGTTCCAAATTGGGACCCAGGGGGAGGTCATCCGACGTGCCCTGCATGGAGACATCATCTTCCTCCATTTCCTGGATCTCTTCCATGAGTGTGCGGGTCTGTAGGGACATATAAAAAAAAAAGTGTAAGTTGGCGTCCAAATTTGGGATTCCCACAGTTTAACACATGCTTAAGCACTTGGTAGTATTTATGGTACTAAATTAACTTACCGGAAATCTCGGATCTGGGCTCCTATGCTGTACGGACCTGGTAGGCATCAGCAAACTGGGGGGTGAGTTTACCCTTGCAGAGGGATCATGCTGGGCTGAAGAAGAGAAAAACCAACAAGGTAAACACACACATAACCATTTTTTTATAGGTAATCAAATAAACCACTATTTGTAATATTAAGCAACTCTACAGCAATGGGGACATTTGTTAAAATACACGCAAGTTTAGATAGGTGCAATGCCTCGCGAAAACTGCTAACTGACCTCAGTTCTAAGTCAGGAAGTGTACCCAGTCAGCATACAACTTGCAACGCAAATTTTTGGATTAAGACTACCATTCGCTAGGTACGGGGTACTCAAACACTTCTTGTAAAGGTCCATTTAAAGGTATGTGGTGAGAGGTGAATGTCTGGCCATGGGGCTGACGCAGGGGGTGTCTAGTTAGAAATAAACACACTGGTGGAGGGGCTTGAGATTTCAAAGTGCAAACTAATAAAGGCTGCTTGCCCTTGCTGGGCTGGATGGGGCAGAGCTGAGGGGACAGGGATTGGATGGCTAAAGGGGGGAGTTCACGAATTGATGGTGATGGGATGGATGGAGCAAATCTGGTACAAATGTATGGGGCTTATGTGGGGGGGTGGACATGGGGGGACTGTGGCAGATGGGGCAGAGCTGGGGCAGCGGGACACGATTGTACCAAGAGAAAGATGTACCAAGTTACTGTGTACCTTGCAATGCCACTTCCTGTGCAGTACTTCATATTGCAATGCTAGGTTTCAGGGAGCCATGACATTGGGCAGGAGAACAACCACTACATCGCCGAGCAAGGGGGCAGCTCTGAGCACGTCAACACAGAAGTAACTGAGTGCAGGGCTGTCTGGCCAGGGGTCCTTGAATCTGGTGCCAAGGTCCGCATTGGGACCCAGGGCCGCCAGTTGAGTCTCGCTGTTCTAGGTCAGATATGTTTGGGGGTGGGTAATTAAATTGTTAACTCAAACACAACTCACACAACAAATAGCCAACCCATCCATAATGATGTGTGTTTTGTGATTGATTCCAAATATATCACTTTTCATGAGAAACTTCATTACTTGACCAATAAAATTGGAACTTGGATCTTTGCCATAATGGATGTGGTCCTAAATGTGTGATTCACAGGGACCAAAAGAGGACACAAACAGGCACAGTAGTGCTAGGCCAAGCAAGGCAAACCATAGGGCCATCCCGTCATCTTGTTACTAGTGAACTTTAGATTATTTAGTAAACAGGCAAACATGCAGATTTAAGAGTACTCACCGTGGGTACGGGTCGGTGAGTCTGTGTCCCTTAGACCAGCATGTCCACCGACCGCGACCGGATGGAGAAGTCCCAGCACAATCTCCTCAGCAGGGGTAAACTCCAATTTTGTAGGAAAGCCACCTCCAGTTTTCAGGCTGAAAAGAGAAAATCGTTTGGTACTCAGAAAAGGTGCTTACAGTACATCCTAAACCTTATATTTGGAGACATCATTTATTTACCTGTAATTATGCCTTTTAATTTCTTTTTGCCGTACAGCATATTTCAGATCCGAGATTTTCTTCTGAATTTGGGACACATCTTTCCTCTCTTCCCCCGCTGCATTTACTTGTCGTAGGATGGTTTCAAACAATTCCATCTTGCGCTGCTTTGTGGTGTGTTTGGATTTGCTCCCATAGAGCTCGTCATAGTATAATGTAAGGCCACTAGCCAATGCCATATTTTGGTCATGGGAGAATCTCCCACTCAACTGGCCGCGGCGCAATGTGCGGCCAGATGGTTGGCTTGGCTGCTCCTCCATGTGTGCAGACACATGTGGTGACATTATGGCCTGGGGCTGGGTAGGGGAATGGCCGGATTGTTGGCTTCCCAATGACTGGACTGGACTGGCCAAGGGACTGGGTGTTCTTGCGTGGCTGGCCACCGAACTTCCAGGTGTAGATGTGGTCATGGTGGACATTCTGGGCCCTCTTGGGGGGCTATGTTCCCGGCTGGTGCCAGGTCGGGGGCTCTGTTCCCGGCTGGTGGCAGGTCGTGGGCTTCTGGCCCTGCTGCGGGGCCTGTAAGGGCTTCTGGCCCTGCTGCGGGGCCTGTATGGGCTTCTGGCCCTGGATGGGGTTCGGGCCCTGGATGGTCTTCTGGCCCTGGCTGGGCTTCTGGCCCTGGATGGGGTTCGGGCCCTTGATGGTCTTCTGGCCCTGGATGGGGTTCGGGCCCTGGCTGGGCTTCTGGCCCTGGATGGGGTTCGGGCCCTTGATGGTCTTCTGGCCCTGGATGGGGTTCGGGCCCTGGCTGGGCTTCTGGCCCTGGATGGGGTTCGGGCCCTTGATGGTCTTCTGGCCCTGGATGGGGTTCGGGCCCTTGATGGTCTTCTGGCCCTGGATGGGGTTCGGGCCCTGGATGGTGTTCGGGCCCTGGATGGGCTTCTGGCCCTGGATGGGGTTCGGGCCCTGTATGGGCTTCTGGCCCTGGATGGGCTTCTGGCCCTGGATGGTGTTCGGGCCCTTGATGGTCTTCTGGCCCTGGATGGGGTTCGGGCCCTGTATGGGCTTCTGGCCCTGGATGGTGTTCGGGCCCTGGATGGGCTTCTGGCCCTGGATGGTGTTCGGGCCCTTGATGGTCTTCTGGCCCTGGATGGGGTTCGGGCCCTGTATGGGCTTCTGGCCCTGGATGGTGTTCGGGCCCTGGCTGGGCTTCTGGCCCTGGATGGGGTTCGGGCCCTGTATGGTCTTCTGGCCCTGGATGGTGTTCGGGCCCTGGATGGGCTTCTGGCCCTGGATGGGGTTCGGGCCCTGGATGGGGTTCGGGCCCTGGATGGGGTTCGGGCCCTGCTGCGGGGCCTGGGTTGCCGAACTGCCCTACTTGAACCCATGGGCGGTGTGGGCTCCCTTGGGCGGCCTCTTCTGGGGGCAGAGGTGGTGGGTGCTGCTGTTGCCTGCTTTTTGGCTGCAGGGGCACGTGGCTTGGGGCCCCTTTTTTGGCTTCCAGAGGGTCCAGTGTCCCTTGGTGGGGCAGAGGTAGTAGTCTGGGATCGCAGCTTTTTCCTACCTTGCTGGGACCTGGTGGTTGGGCCCTCCGACGTCTGGCTTTGCTGGGGTCGTTTGGAGCTTGCCTTTTTAGGTGCCATCTTCCACAAATGCTCAAAGAGAATGAGCTTTGGGTGCAGGGACCTTTAAATAATGAGCCCAGCGTGTGACGCCTATGCGCACGACTACGCGCTCGTACGGACGTACGTTCGAGCGGAACCAGGAAACCGCTGGGGTTTCACTTATCTGCTGCCTTGAAGAAGCATAAAGATGGCGCCCACTATCTTCACCCGTCAACAGGAAGAGATCCTCATGCTGGTAAGTGGCTGCCTCTGCATTTTAATGTAATAGTCAATGATGGCCTAAATGTAAATGATGCGTTTGGAACTAGTTTGGGGTCTCTTAATGTTTAATAACTGGCTCCTCACACTTCATCCTCAAGGGCCGAGCCTGGCCACGTTTTCACCTGTCTATGCTGATGTCCTAATTAGGGAAATTGCTCAGGCTTAGCAACAGTTAATTAACCTGTGGAGTAGCGGGGCTACCTGTCAAACCTGGCGTGTCTCGGACCTTGATGCGGATGTTTGAGGAACACTGTTTTCCTAAGCCATAAAAACACAATGGGAAGCCACACACGTGGTCCAAAAGCCTAAGCATAAGCCTACATCTTGGATGTTTAAACCATCCTAACATGCCATAGATGCAGGTGGCCTGATTCTTGATGTTGGCTATTATCTGTATGTACATGGTGTGTGATACATATAACATAAGACCAGACTCTCATTCACAGTCAACGTCCTCTTTAAGGCACTCCCCAAAAATGGCTGCCACTCTAAATGTGTGTGTTAATGACATGAAATTCTCAACTTGTGATGCAACACATATGGGTCTGTGTGTAAAAGTAAAAGCTCTGTGTCCATTATGTTTTTCAGATCATGCTTCAGCGCCGGTATGACTTCGCGCCCAATGTGTGCGAGAAAAGGGACATCGCCCGGGAGATCATCGCGGAGATACACCGTGTGACTAGCACCACCTTCACTCACACCCAGATAATGCAGCATTGGTCGGACCTGAAACGTCTGCACATGCCCCGGGTGCGGAGGTTTTTTGGAATCCATTTCCCAAGTAAGTACAAAGCAATTGCATGGTATATGTTCCAAATGTATAAGTTCTGCCTTTATTTATAATGACTTTTCTTTGGTAGTGTTGGAAATGGATTTCAGAATTCGCCGCACCCGGAGGCGTACAGGCCGACCAGTGCTGCATGAGTCTGCATCTGTGAGTGAAGGTGGTGGATCTCCCGGGCGACGGACCTACCCCTCCTCTGTGGCCTCCTCAGACCAGCCCCTGGACCTTACCACAGAGGAGGGGCCCAACCGCGTGGGCGTGGAGTCATACCTGGCCAGGCATGGGGAAGGCTCTGGTATGTCACTCTTCATGTATAGGCACAAAGATATACATGGCAGGCCAAAAACTAAGTTATCCTTTATTATGTATTTGTAGAAGCTTCTGGTGCGGGTGAGATAGTGGAGGAGGAGGCAGCAGAGATGCTGGAAGTTGATCCTGGCGAAGGTGAGTGATGTCAGCCAGACTGGGAGCCAGATATGTTGGGAATAGTGACTCTATACAAATACTAACCAAATGTCACATGTTTCTCCAGGGACTTCTTCACAGCATAGCCAGGACCAAGGGCAGCCTGTTGGCCCCAACCAGCCATCTGTCGGCCACCAACTCCGTAAGTCTCCATGCCATTATTCATATTAATGTTTTGTTAGCTAATAACACACACATAACTAAAGGCGTAGCCAATGTGTAGTTCACACTTTCATGTGGGCACTTCGTTAGCTTAAAGCGGACCCTAACTTGTATTAAGAACATAATAATTAGCCAACACACTGTACCTACAGATTTGAAACATGGAAAAACACCCTTCAGCCATCTAATGCATGTTATTAGACTGAACAAAACCAATATTGCGGAATATGGAATGCGCAATATTTACAGGCAGCATGGGATACAGATTGAAAAAAGTAAGGTGCTGCCATGCATTGTGGGACTGATGACCTTTCCCTCAACCCAGCTATGCTCTGGATTCCCAACGCACCACTGTAACCTACTCCCCTGTACTTTATCCAACTCTCCACTCCTCATTAAGTGTTATGCTTCAGAGTCCAGATGGCGGCGCTGTAATCAAAAAACCTCCCAAATGTACTTTGAGCTGGTGCAGAATCATTTGGGACTAGTTATTGGTTTTCATTAAATAATGTTGAAGGTCCGGTTTAAGGAGTTTAAAGACTTACCTGTGGGAAATGCATTAACTTTATCCCTTGGAAGAATGACATATGTCATGCATTTACATGTATTTGATTAACCCCAAATCTATTTCCAGCATACAAACCGGTCTGGGACTCCTATTTATGTTTATTTCTCTATTGGTTACAGGGATGATCCCAAAAACATTGGCTGGGAAAAAAAAAAGAATCAAGGAGTTGGTGGCCGTACAGGCGACGTTGGGGCCAACAGATGAAGAAGAGGAGGAGGATTAGTGCCCTTGGTCCTGGCTACTTTTGTTAAATGTTTTTAAAATTTTAGAATTGTTTCTAAATTTTTAGAGTTTTGGTTAAAAAAAAAAAAAAAAACTTTTATCTCTGTTTTTACTCTAAAAAAAAAAAAATTTTAATATGTTTTGAAAACCAACAAACAAAAATTTACAATCTGTTTGTAAAACCAAAAAAAAAAAGTTTTAATGTGTTTGTAAAAAAAAAAAAAACAAAAAAAGATGTTTTAAACAAAACACCACAAAAAAAAAAAAATATGTTTAAACGAAAAATATAAAAAAAAATCCAAATAATTTAAATAAATTATATTTTAAGACTTCATAAATGTGTCTTTTCTAATATGCGCCACAAAAAACAATTACACAAACAAGAAAAAACACGCTTAGAAACATATAGACATATGTACATTATGTGGTTTGTGTAAGTTTTAGGGTCGTCAACATGAAGTTTGATGCAGGCGCTAAGGGGTTTAGGTAAGTTTTAGGGACCGAGAAATGAAGTTGGATGCAAGCGCTAAGGGGTTTAGGTAAGTTTTAGGGACCGAGAAATGAAGTTGGATGCAAGCGCAAAGGGGTTTAGGTAAGTTTTAGGGACCGAGAAATGAAGTTGGATGCAGGCGCTAAGGGGTTTAGGTAAGTTTTAGGGACCGAGAAATGAAGTTGGATGCAAGCGCAAAGGGGTTTAGGTAAGTTTTAGGGACCGAGAAATGAAGTTGGATGCAGGCGCTAAGGGGTTTAGGTAAGTTTTAGGGACCGAGAAATGAAGTTGGATGCAAGCGCTAAGGGGTTTAGGTAAGTTTCTGGTTGAGGGTGCGCATGCGCAAGATCTTATAAACATACGAACGCACGAATCTAAGAGGCCAAAAACCAATGAAAACCAGAGGCAAACGCAAGTAATTGGAAGAGGTGGACGATGGAAGCAGCAGAAAAAACAGGCTGCCGCCGCAACAGGTGAGCACATGAACGTGATTTTTACGATTGACAACTGACTGAGGCAAGTTCGGGAGATATCATACGAACGGACGTATATTTTAGGATAGAAACGTATTTGCTTATAGAATCACTCGCAAGTTCATACGAACGCACGAGCGGACGTGAAAAATAGGATGATCGTGACCCAAATCCAAGCTGTTACATGTTTCTTTGAATCAACCCATTAGTCTCTAAATTGGGATTTTCCTAGGCTTAAAAAAAAAAAAAAAATCCTCCCACTTCCGGGACTTTAATTACAAAGGGGCATCCCGGGTTGCTTAATGCGTAAAACCCTGGGTTGTTGCGAATACCACAAATTCACCATATGGAGGCTTCCAACGTTACCGGAAATGGCTCTTCGGGGCTATCCAGGCTGTGTGGGGGTTGTGGGGCTCCGCTCCCAGGCGATGATGTCATATTATGCGTTCCATGTGCAAGGCAGAACATTGCGCTCCAGTCCATTGCTCTGGCTTCTGGCTCCTCGCAACTTCCGTCATCTCCTATCCCCCCCAACCTATTCCGGACCCCGTGTGACATTGTCAAAAATGGGGATTCGCATTCCGGGGTGCATGCGCGGTTAGCCAACCTCGAGAAAATAATTTCCGCTTCAGTGGCTCAGAAGGCTACGGCAAAGCGGAAGCACCTCTCTCCGGCAGTGCCTGCTTCGGAGGGTGAGGTACCTGAATTTTTGGATTGGTCCGATTGTCCCCCTGATGAGGAGGGGGAACTCCTTGAGGAGTCGGATGAGCCTGCAGACCAGCTATTGTTTGACACTGCTGGTGATCAGGCTGTGGGGGTGTCCATTGACACTCCTTCCATTTTGGCTCAAATGTTCTATCGCCTCCACCACCTCCAGGGCCAACGTCCGTTTGGCATAATCTGACGGCAGGAAGTCGTAGAGATTCCTCAGCATCATCTGTTATTAAAAAATACAAGGACCCACCATTAATCCCCAAAATACATTAATATGTTTCCTGCCCTAAATAAAGTCACTTTATTAACCTCTTGCTGACTCACATTGCCCTAGTTCTGCTATCTGCATCTAGCCTAGTTTGTAGCTGCGTACATGTATTAAACTAAGGTGGGCTTGTATTTAGCATGACAAACTAAGTTGTTCAAGACTATTCTTGCGCTTTGTTTTTTTTTAATTACAAGAAATGTGTGCGCGCACATAAACGCACGCTCGCCTACTCACATCCATGATGATTTTGTCCTGCTCCTGAGTGAAGATGGCGGGCGACATCTTGGTTTTCTTTTCAAGGTTTATCAGTGACGAGCCCCCGCGGTGATGTGCGTGCGCACACGCGCACGCAGGCACCAAGGACCACGCCCACACGGGCCACATATTTAAAGCGCAAGGCCCTCAGCTCAGTGTTGTATACCATATCAATC
The DNA here is from genome assembly GCA_027917425.1 of Gastrophryne carolinensis. Lineage (NCBI taxonomy): Eukaryota > Metazoa > Chordata > Amphibia > Anura > Microhylidae > Gastrophryne > Gastrophryne carolinensis. The sequence goes on along the minus strand of CM051238.1, from coordinate 203,116,133 downwards.
TGGCCAGACCTAAAGGGAGCCCAAAAAGCCACCAAAGCCCTGAGCCACATAGCAGGCGCACACATGGCTCATCAAAAAAAAGCCAAAAGAGCAGACACAAGACACATGCCCCAACTAAAACGGTGGGTACTCCACAGCCACAGGAACATTCTAAAAAACGCAGGAGCAAAGATACCACAACACATTCTCCACCACCTGACAAAAAAACCAGACCTCCAAAGGGTGCCAAATCAATTAAAACACTGCAGCATCCTCAACCGCAACACAGCAAGCATACACACAAAAGCAAACACATCAGCAAGGGTAAGCGTAGTGCCAAACCCTCCACCTCACCAAGGTCACCCACCCCTCCACCTCAACCCTCTGGTTCTCCCAATTCAAGTACCTCAGAAACATCATCCAGCTCAACAGGTGAGAGCTCAACAGGAACCCATACATTAACCCACAGCAGCACACACACAACACATCACCATGCCCCATAAGCCCAAGACACACACACGACTCCCCAGATAGTCAACCATCAATTTCCACAGATGCAGGGGACACAACACACCCATGTGGGCGACAACTACACCGTGGCTCACTAACTGCACAATTTTGCGATGCTCAAAGCATGGCTGGTGCAAATGCAGTTTGTGAGCATTATGATGCCCTATTTGGCCGGACCTCCAAATCAACCACTAAGCAGGCTAAGGTGGAGATCTTGACGAATATTTGGCGGCAAGTAAATAGTGTGGGATCTGTCCGGCGAGATATTCCACAAATCCAAAGGAAATTTGGGGACCTTAAATATTATAGCCAAAAAAAAAGGGACATGCGCCGGCAGCAGAGGTAAAGCCCATTTTAAATGCCTTTATAGTTGCATTGATAACAGGATGTAACACTTATTAGGTGTGATTAAATCTTCCCCTGCCAGCAGACAGGGGGTGCCTTACCCACAAAAATAGTCCTAACACCCGCCGAGGAACATGTCTATACATACATACACCCTGCCAGCGTCCAGGGGCCTGCAAGAGGCACACGACACAGACCGGAATGTAAGGTCCCAAGGTGAGTTTGAATTTTCCATGAGCTTTTAAAATGAGGGACAAAAGCCAGTGTTAGGCTAGACAACACACTCTACTTTGGGTTTAATATAATCTTACATTCTCAATTCCAAGGCCAAAGGCAACAGGACACACAAGGCCAAGCAACCCCTGCCTTATCCCCGAAGGCAAGGCCAAACCAGGATTCAACAGCACGAACCCAAAATGAGGATTTGGAGGAGGTAAGTCAATGGTCCTTTGTGTGTACTTTTAACTTTGAACTAGGAACGATTGGTGTGCCATCAAAAAAAGTAAAATGAAACTAGATTTATTTACAGCACAGAGTAAGCACACCCATAGTAGAAGATATCCGAGATTTGAAGGAGGACAACCCACATCTGTTACCAACCACTACTGAGCCAGTGGCCGCAACGCAGTCAACACAGCCACAACCACCACATCCACAACCTCATTCCTAACCCGAAACAACCACCCAGCCCACTGCTAGAACCCATACCAGGCGCCAGATTAGCCAAAGAGTGCAACTGCAAATTATGGAGGAAGCGTGGTGCCAGGAAAATATAGCTTTTGCAGCAAGCACACAGCAATTCAATGCCACTGTGTGCACACAATTAACCAACATAAGTACCCAATTACAGGTATTAAACCGAAATGTGTCTGCCCTTACCAGCCATATGGTTGACCTATTCCAACAGTGGCAGCAAATTAAGGAAAGCCTGGCACACATTGCTGCAAATATTGTTCCACACCGGCATTCATCTGCACCATGCTCCCACACATACCACTAAAGATTTTGGTTACAATATCTGGCCCCACGTGTTTTTTTTTTAAAAAAATGAAAACTAACAATTTGATTAAGCACAATAAAAGGTAAGCCGAAAAAACACTTGTGTTGTATGCAAATACATTCTCAACAAGTTGCGCTCGTATGGTTTGTGCGGTGCCACTTTGGCTGCCTAATAAAGGAGGGGTGTGCTCTTCAGCAAGAAAAATATGATCAGCAGGCAGGTCAGAATATCTGGTAACCCTGCTACGAATGGCCAGGTTGTGTAGGATCCCGCAAGCGAATACAATTTGTATGACCTTGGCCGGCTTATATTGGAATGCCCCCCCAGTCTGATCTAGACAGCGAAAACGCATCTTGAGCAAAACAAATGCTCGCTCAACCACCGAGCGAGTCCTCCTATGGGCAGTATTCTAGCGCTCCTCTGCCTGGGAAGATGGGTGCAGGATGGGGTTCAGCATCCAGGGGAGCAAAGGATAGCCAGAGTCACCTGCAAAAAAAAAAAAAAACATTTTATAACAACTCCCAAAGTTTAGGGGTGCATAGCAACATTATTAAAGAGGGACAAATAGGTGAGCGGGCTAGTGTTGTAGGAAAAGACATTTGGAATGAGGCTACCTGCACATCCAACCTGGACACTCCTTAAACATGTCTGTGGGATGGTACTTACATAAGAGGGCAAGAACAGGACGCAATAGGGTACAATAACTTAACCGATTTAATTTAAAGCTCAATAATTATGCTAAAAATATACTACGAAAATAGTTACAAAATAATGTGTTAAGGGAAAAAACACAGTCAGACAAGGTGGGCAACCAATACAAGTTTCATACACATACCCAGTAGCCAGCCACCAAAAAGTTCGCCCGATTTGAATCGCTCATCTAGGCAGGAATTCCTCAAGATGTGCGCATCATGCGTCGAGCAGGGAAAGCCAGCAAAACGACTCCCAAAAAACAATTCAGGGCCAGCCAGTGCCTGCACATTTATGCTATGTCCCATCTTCCAATTCCTGCACACAGGCAATAAAAAAAAAATTAGGGAGACCCTGTAAAAGGACCCCAAAAAACCCCCCTAAAATATATCAAATACTCATACCATCGATGTCCAAAGGCGTGCGGTGCAGCCTGGTTTCTGCCATATTCAGCAGGACAAGACCGCGGAGCTGGCGCCGCTGATGTGCTCCAACAGAGGACTGCATATTATTGCCCGAGTGCAAATACGGCTGCTCTGACTTGCCGTAAGTGAAGGCTCGGCAGCCCCGTTTTATTAGGGTGATTTCAATCGGAAATCAAGGCTCTGCATCACTGAAAAAAACGGACCAATGAACGAGGCGTCCGTTTTCCCGGGAAACAGCCTCGTGCGAGCCGACAATCGGAAAGGCGGCTGAGCGCATAAGCGCACACTAAAATCAACGTAGCACCTTTTCCTGACCCGATCAAAGCCCAAAACCAACGGGAAAACGCACGGGAGAACTGAACGGGGAGGCTCTGCATCAAGCCAGTTGTTCTTCCCTCCCTGTGTCCTAAGCCTAAGAATGACAAGGAGAGGGTTTGGCATTGTTTGGATGTAGTACGCTGTGTTAAGTACTATTTGATTATTACTTCTCCTTTTCGTAAGACTGATGCCTTTTTTGTTGTGCCCTGTGGGCCTAGGAAGGGTTTGGCGCCGGCCAAATCTTCCATTAGCAAAGGGATACGTCAGGCCATTATTGCGGCCTATTCTGCTAAGGGGAAAGTTCCCCCTTTTCGTATCACTGCTCATTCTACTCGCGCCGTTGGAGCGTCTTGGGCTTTTCAGCACCAAGCTTCTGTTGAACAAGTTTGTAAGGCCGCTACTTGGTCTTCTGTTCATACTTTTTCTAAGTTTTACAAGGTTGATGTGCGGGCCTCAGCGGAAGCTGTGTTTGGCCGCAAAGTTCTGCAGAATGCAGTCATTTAAGTTATGCTTCACTTTGCCTTCGGATACCCATCCCTTGTGGACACTGCTTTTGGATGTCCCGATCGTAAGAATTAAAGGGGAAGCGGGGTGTGTGGCACACTGAGAATAATACCATTTTGTGAGTACCTGAAAAATGGATATTGTCAGTGTGCCACACACCCCGCTTCACCCGCCCTTTTTGGTATCCTGGATCCTTTATATGGTGAAGCTTTTCTTTATTTTGAGGTTACCATTGGATTTCCTGGTACCTTGTCTTTCTGCTTTTTAAAGTGGACCAACACCCAGGATTTTGACTATCCTGGGTCTTGGTCCACTTCGGTGGGGCACCCCCGATCGGGGTGCCCCGCTGTGTGAAACCCCCCCCCGAACCCCTCGAACAACTCACCTCTCCCCGCTCCCAGCGCCGACGGACAAGCCACGGACAAGCGGCTCCTCCGCCGCCGCCTCCCGCGCGTCCCTCTTGACGCGCGCGTGCCCGCGCCGGCCATTCGCGCGGGCGCGCGCACGTCTAGAGGGGCGCGAGGGAGGCGGCGGCGGCCGGCCGCCGCCGAAACTAAGGTAAGGAGTTTGGGGAGTTTGGGGGGGTTTCACCCCCGAGATCGGGATGTCCCGCGGGGAGGGAGGTGATCGGCCCGGGAATCTTATAGATTCCCGGGCCGATCACCCTCTCCTGTCATTAAACGGCAGCTACGTAAATTTTACGTACCTGGCTTTCCCCCCTGCTAACTGGCAAAAAAAAAAAAAAAAGACACTCACCTGACCCCTCGTTTGATTCGGCCGGGTCTCCTCTTTAAGATGGCGTGCTCCGATCGTCCGTGGGACCTCCTCCAGCTGCAGGGGAGGGCCCGGAATAGGGTGCCCCCCCCCCCGTTTTAGCTGCCACTGGCTTTCCTGTAAAAAAAATAAAAAATAAAAATGACATTTACCTACCTGCATGTGCGCTGGCTCCCGTCGACCCTCCTCTTCACCTGGGGAGCCTCCAATCCCCCCGCAGGGCTTACTGATCTTCAGGAGAGAGCCCGGGAGGCTCTCTCCTCTCTCCTTCTCGATGGCGGCCGCCATCTTGCCGTTCCGTCTCCCGTCAAGCCCCGCCCCCTTTGGCCATGGCGTCATCCCGGTCCCGATCACCGGCTTCAGATGCCGGTGATCGGTGCCCTGGAAGGAGGTGGCAGGAGATCCCCTGATCTCCTGCCTCCCCCTTCTCTGGATGCCGATCACCGGCATCTGTCATCAGAGCGGCGAGGGACAAGAGCTTGCAATCGGAGGTAAGTACAGTAAAATTTTTTTTTTTTTTTTTAATAAAATCATTTTGTGTGTGCGTTTTTTTTTACAGTTAACCCTTTGTGAGCTGGTAAGGGGTCTATCAGACCCCTGTACCAGCTCACAAGGCTCTGGGTCTGGCAAGTCACCTGCAGGCTAGCGGGTGACTTGCCATTAACCCCCAGCCCCCCATTACCTGCCTCCCCAAAGGCCAGGGGGGGGCAGAAAGGCCCGGGCCACTATGGCTATGTGGGCCTGTTCTACAAGCCCCCATAGCTGGCCCGGGTCGGTAACGCTGGGTAGGGGGGACACTACGTCATTTTTTGGGGGGATTTTTAAGGGTTTTTAACCCTTAAAATTCCAAAAAAAAGGGGTCCCCCACCCTGGGAGGGGGGACCCTATGTAAATTTTTTTTTAATTAACCCCTTATGTCCTGTCACCCAGCTAGTAATAAATGCTTCCAGCATTTTGTGGTGTGGTGTGGTGTGTTTTTTTTTTTTTTACATTTAAAGTGGACCAACACCCAGGATTTTGACTTTCCTGGGTATTGATCCTTTCCCCTGGGGCATCCCGATTGGGGATGCCCCACTGTGTGAAACCCCCCGATCACCCACAATAACTCACCTTACCCGGGTCCTACGGCGCATGTGCGGCCGCTCGTCCAATCAGCGCGCTCAGAGCGGCTGAGTTATGGACGTCTAAGAGACATCTAAGCTCAGCCGCTCTGAGCGCGCTGGCGGCCGCATCCCCCACTTCCCTCTAACAGGGAGCGTGCCCGCGGTGGCCATTCATAAATAGCCGGCCTGGGCACGCGTCCTGCTAGAGGGATAGCGGGGATGCGGCCCGCGCATGCGCCGTAGGACCGGATTCAAGTAAGTGGTAGCAGGTGTTCCGGGGGGTTTCACACAGGGGGGCATCCCGATTTTGGATGCCCCAGGGGGAGGGAATAGAACGGTCTGGGAATCTTATAGATTTCGGGGCCGATCAGCCCTGGGTGTTGGTCCACTTTAACCCATTGTGAACTTGTAAGGAGTCCATGAGACCCCTGTACCAGTTCACAAGGCTCGAGGGCTGTCAAGTCACCTGCGGCTAGCGGGTGACTTGCCATTAACCCCGGCCCCCCTATTACCTGCCTCCCCGAAGCCCAGGGGGGCAGAAGGGCCCGGGCTGATTTAGGCGGTGCTGGCTTGTACTTGGCAGGGTGGGGGGCCACCAAAGCTGGCCCCTTCGCCCTGTTCTACAATCCCTGCATAGCTGATCCCTGGGCTACTTATGCTGGATAGGGGGGACCCCATGTCATTTTTATGGGAATTATTAAGGGTTTTTAACCCTTAAAATAAAAAAAATGGGGGTTACCTCCCCCCCAGGAAGGGGAACCCCACACCAATTTTTTTTCTTGATTTAACCCTTTATAGTGTGGATTGTAGTTGTATTTTATTTTTACATGTTATAAAATGTTTTTTCAGTTTGGGGGGTCTTCTGAACAGTAACAGGGGGCTACCGATACATATGTGGTACCGTTGTAATCGGAAGAAATGGGGCTTTCACATGCAATATGGTTTTCTTTAATAAAACAAATGTTTTATTTGAAATAAAGGAGACAATTTTCTTAAAAAAAAGTTTTATTTTGTTTTGTTTAATTTACTCAAAAATATTTAAAAAAAACAGTAAAAAAATTACAAACAAGACATTTCATGTTAAAGCCTAAACTCTGCCGCAAAAAAAAATATATATGATTTTCCTGGAAATTCCTGCAAAAATCACAGTTAAGCATAGCGCAAAATGGTGAAAAATGACCTGTCAAGAGAGGGTGACAAAGCCTAAAGTAGGCTGGCAGTTAAAAGGGTTAGTAGTACCTATGCATGTTGGGTATCGTTCTGCTCGGGGGATTTTGCGCTTTCAGATTTAGCTTGTTTTTTCTTGTTTGCATATTGATATTTTAGGAAAACTCATTTTTTATTCTGCTTTATTACACGTTTTTTAAGGAAACCCTGTGCGAACAACAAATTCTTTGAGGGATTACTTCCAGAAAGATGGGCCCACTACAACATGCTGGGTATGCTTAGAAAGCTTATCATGTGTACTTTCAGAAAATATATGGTTTGTGGTGGGTATTCCAAATGTAAAGGGTTGTTTTGGTAGAAAAAGCGCAAGGTGCCACTTTGTCTGCAGAGCTGAAATTTTCAAGCAAAATTACCGTTGTGCCCAAGCTTTACTTTGGGGTGTTTGGCAACTCTTCCCTTGACAGTAGCTATGCATGTTGGGTATCGTTCTGTTCGGGGGATGTTGCTTTTTTAGATTAACTTTTTTTTTCTTGTTTGCTTATAGTTTAGTCTTTAGAAAAATGTGGCTTTGATTCTGCTTTTTTATCCTTTTTTAGGGAAGTTCTGTGTAACCAAAGAATACATTGAGGGAGAACTTCCAGAAAACTGTGGCAACATCAACAAGCCTGGTATGCCTAAAAAGCTTGAGGTGTGTACTTCCAGAGAATATATAGTTTGTGGGGGTATTTCAAATGTAAAGGGTTGTTTTTATTGAAAATCTGCAAGGTGCACATAGTGCTTAGCATAGCTGTATTTGATCTGAAAATCTCTTAAAGCGCTGTTTCAGTTTGGGGGAGTCTCCTGGGCAGGAAAGGGCATCTACCAATACATATGTGGTGCCGTTGTAACCGGGAGAAATTGGGATTTCACACGCAATAAGATTTTATTGACAAACTTACATTTTTTATTACAAAAAACACTACAAATTGTAAAAAATAGATTTTTTTTATTTTTTTGCACATATCTCACCCCAAAATATTAAGAATACACTTAAAAATGACAAACAAGACATTTCATGTTAAAGCCCAGACTCTGCTGAAAAAAACAATATACAATTTTTCTGGGAAATCCCTGGAAATCCCTTCAAAAATCACAGTTGAACATGCATAGTGCAAAATAGTGAAAAATGGTCTGGCAACAAAGCGTAACAAAAACTCCAGGTAGGCTGGCACTTAAAGGGTTAAATCACTGGTATTAAGTGGGAGGTCCCAGGTATATATAGGCCGGAAGGGGCTCGTTTTCAAGACTTCTCCCTGCAACGTCGCCACCTGCTGGTGGAGTAACCCGATCGTAAGAATTAAAGGGGAAGTGGGGTGTGTGGCACACTGACAATATCCATTTTTCAGGTGAGTACTCACAAAATGGTATTTTTGGGATCAAATTTAAGATATCTGAGAAATGGTATTGTCATAGATTCTTCCGAACTTTTTGCTATTTGAGTAGTTTGAAATTTTTTGTGCTGTCAAATTGGCGCCAGTGGGAATGTTAGGCACTTACCTCGTCACCGTCCCGGGTCCCGCGACGCGCTGTCGGGCGGTCCCCGGCTGGTTGCTGCCCAGCGCTTCCCGGGCGTCTTCACTCCCCAGCGTGGTGGCGGCGGTCAGGGGTCGGCGGCGCGAGGTGGTGTCGGCAGCCGCGTCGCAGCCCGCTCTGCGCGGCTGCGCGGGCCCGGCGGGCTCCCTCACTGTCCGGCGCTTCCGCCTCCCGGCGGGGGCGCGCTCGATCATCTACGTGCTCGCGCGCGCGCGCGAGCACGTCACCTTTATGCCTCCCGGCGGCGCTTTCCCCAGCGCGCCCGCCGGGGGCGAGTTTGTTCCATCCAACCCTGGCCCTGCTCATAGTGGGAGCCCAGGGACTGGTCGGCCTGTCTGGCCTGGGCCGTCCAGTTCCTGGGACCACTCCCGTTTTTACTGTTGCACCAAGCACCTTCCTTCCCTCCTTTTTCCCTGTTTCCCATTGGCCAGACTTCCCTATATATTTGCACTGTTCCAGTTTCCCAGTGCCCGTTATAGCTTCTGGGTTCTGGATGTGTGTTGCTGTACCTTAGTGAAGAATTTGGATTTGGATTTGGATTTGGACCTCGACTATTCTTGCTAGCTGCCTGCCCTGACCTCCTGCTTTGCCTGACCACTCTCTTGCCTGACCCTCCTGTACCTCGCCTGTGACCTCCTGGACTTGACCTCGGCTACCCTCGACCATTCTTTGTCTTCTCCCTTGGATACCTCGCCTGTGACCTCCTGGTTTGACCTCGGCCTGATTTACGGACTTTCGCACCCGGCATCCTCATTCGGGATTCCCTGCCAAACACCAAGCTGCACCTTAAGCTATTATCCTTTGCGCCTGTTAAGTCCTGGGGGCAACCGACTGGGAGAGGCATTACCCGTGTCTCCCACAAGCGGGGGCTTGTCTATAGGCGGAAGTGGCGGTGGAGATTGGGGGATTCTGGCTTAAGACAGACGGGTGTTTGGTACAGTCCTGACATTATAACGGGCCAGAAAGAAGAATGGACCAAATTCTGGAGCAGGTGCAGGCCCTGACAGCGGCGGTGGAGCACCTGGCTCATCGAGTTGCGGCCCAGGAGAACCGTCCTACTCCCATTGTCCCCACTTCTCAGGGGACTCCGGCCGCAATGACTGTGGAACCCAAGATCCCGCTCCCTGAAAAGTTTTTTGGCGATAGGGCAAAATTTGCCAATTTCCGGGACTCTTGTAAACTATACTTCCAGCTTCGCCCGGTTTCCTCAGGCTCACAGGAACAAAAGGTGGGCTTGATTATTTCCCTGTTGCATGGAGACCCTCAGTCCTGGGCCTTTAGCTTATCAGCTCAGGACCCCATCCGCCAGTCGGTGGATAGTTTCTTCGCTGCAATGGAGGTCCTTTATGATGATCCTGACAAAGGGGCCTCAGCTGACGCTAAGTTACGTACCCTCCGCCAGGGACGCCGTCCAGCCGAAGACTACTGTTCCGAATTCCGGCGTTGGGCAGTTGACTCACGTTGGAACAATCCTGCCCTCTGCGGCCAATTCCGATTAGGTCTGGCTGACTCTATCAAGGACACCCTGGTGAACTACCCGGAACCCCAAACTCTGGATGAATTGATGCATTTGGCCATCCGCATTGATCGCCGACTCCGGGAAAGGCGCCTAGAGAAAGGATCACATCCTGAATCCACTGCAAAATCTGAGGCTCTAGTCGCTCAACCTTCAGAAGAGCCTATGCAGCTAGGTGCCACCAGGCTCACCGAAGGCGAGAGACGACGACGCCTATCCGAGGGGCTCTGTCTTTACTGTGGTGGGACCGGCCACATGGTTAGACTTTGCCCAAAGAAACCGTCGGGAAACTTCAGAGCCTAGGGGGTTTCGAGGGGGCCCTCCTAGGCTGTAAGGTATCTCCTCAAGTATCGTCTCCAGTTTTCGTCCCAGTTCAGTTTATGAATGGTGCTAAATATGTTAATCTAAAGGCTCTTCTAGATTCTGGAGCAGCTGGGAATTTTCTAGACTCTGATCTAGCTCAGACTCTAGGAATTATGGTACAGACCTTGCCAACTCCTATCCGGGTTTCAGCCATTGATGGCACTCCAGTGGCCGGGGGGTTAGTTCGGTTCCAATCACCTCCTATGCAAATCAAAGTAGGAGCCAGTCATTCTGAGGTTATCAGGTTCCTGATTTTGAGCATGCCTGGTACTCCTTTGATTTTGGGGTTGCCATGGCTGCAGGAGCATAATCCTCAAATTGATTGGGTTTCGGGGCAAATTACCAAGTGGGGACACCAGTGTTTCCGGAACTGCCTAGAATTTCCCCTCAGGGTCACGCGCCTACTCCCTAGTGGGATTCCAACTCCATATTTGGAGTTTGCTGATGTTTTTTCAGAAAAGGCAGCAGACAAACTTCCTCCCCATAGACCTTGGGACTGCCCAATAGAACTGCTCCCCGGTACGATGCCTCCCAGAGGGAGAATATTTAATTTGACCCGAGCGGAAACCCTTGCCATGCGGGAATATATCGCCGAGAACTTAGAAAAAGGGTTTATTCGGCCTTCATCTTCTCCAGCAGGGGCAGGGTTTTTTTTTGTGGAGAAAAAGGATGGGGGACTTCGCCCCTGTATCGATTACCGGGGCTTAAATAACATCACGGTAAAAAATAAGTATCCCCTACCGCTTATTGAGGGACTCTTTACGCAGGTGGTCGGGGCGCAGGTCTTCTCTAAACTGGATCTCCGAGGGGCCTATAACCTCATAAGAATTAGGCAGGGGGACGAGTGGAAAACGGCCTTTAATACCCTTGAAGGGCATTATGAATATTTGGTTATGCCTTTCGGCCTGTGTAATGCCCCTGCGGTCTTTCAAAGTTTTGTCAATGAAATTTTCAGGGATTATCTTGGCCGGTTTATGGTTGTCTACCTAGATGACATTTTAATTTTTTCTTCATCCCTTGACGAGCATCGTAAACATGTGTGCCTAGTTTTGCAGAAACTTAGGGAGAATTGTTTATATGCCAAGTTAAAGAAATGTCAATTTGAGGTATCTGAGGTTCCGTTCCTCGGTTACATTATCTCCAAATCTGGTCTGTCTATGGACCAATCTAAGGTGAGGGCTGTTTTAGAATGGGAGCAGCCCAGAGATCTGAAGGGCCTGCAGAGGTTTTTGGGTTTTGCCAATTTTTATAGAAGGTTCATTAAGAATTTCTCTGCCCTGGTTACACCACTAACTAACCTAACTAAGAAAAGCGGGTACCCCCCGGTTTGGCCGGCTCAAGCTGTCCAGGCCTTCGGGAATCTTAAGAGGGTATTTAGCGTTGCTCCCGTCCTAGTCCATCCCGATGAACAACGACCTTTCCTTGTGGAGGTGGATGCTTCAGAGATAGCGGTCGGGGCGGTCTTGTCTCAATACTACGGCTCACCTGCACGCCTCCATCCATGTGCCTTCTTTTCCAAGAAATTCTCAGCGGCCGAAAGGAATTATGATATCGGCAACAGAGAATTACTGGCCATCAAGCTTGCCTTCCAGGAATGGAGACACTGGCTGGAGGGGGCTCAGTATCCAGTTACGGTCTTTACGGACCATAAAAATCTAGAATACATCCAGTCCGCCAAGAGGTTAACTCCTAGACAGGCTCGTTGGTCCTTATTCTTTTCTCGGTTTAATTTTTCTATAACGTATAAGCCCGGGTCTAAGAATATAAAGGCGGACGCCCTGTCTCGGAGTTTCTCTCCCCCTGACTTACCGGAAAGGGTGGTTTCTCCCATCTTACCTCGCTCCCTAGTGGTGGCCGCCATCCAACCCCAACTTCCTGATCTTACTCAGTTCCAGGCCCAAGCTCCTCCTGGGAAACCCGCGTCAGCCCTGTTTGTGCCCTCTACTTACCGGTCTGAGTTCTTGTCCCATTTTCATGATACCAAAACAGCCGGTCATCCAGGGATTAAGAAAACCATAGCTTTATTGTTACGCCAAGTTTGGTGGCCTTCTCTTAGGAAGGACGTTCAAAGGTTTGTCTCCGCTTGCAAAGTCTGTGCCCAAAGTAAGTCCTTGAGGAGCTCACCGGAAGGCCCACTCCTTCCATTATCCATTCCTGCCTCCCCGTGGACACATCTGGCCATGGATTTTGTTACTGACCTTCCTCCGTCTCAGGGACATACGGTTATTTGGGTAATTGTGGACCGCTTTAGCAAGATGGCCCATTTCGTCCCTTTAAAGAAACTCCCCTCAGCTCAAACTCTTGCTCAACTTTTCATTACTCATGTCTTTAGGATTCATGGTATTCCCATGGATGTTGTTTCAGATAGGGGGGTCCAGTTTGTCTCCCGGTTCTGGAGGGCTTTCTGTGCCAAGTTGGGGTTCACCGTCTCCCTTTCCTCGGCCTTTCATCCGCAGTCGAATGGTCAAACCGAGAGAACGAACCAGTCCCTGGAACAATATTTGCGCTGTTTTACGGCGGGTTCTCAAACTGATTGGGCCTTCTTCTTACCTTTTGCGGAATTTGCTTTTAACAACGCCACGCATTCATCCACAGGGGTTTCTCCTTTCCACTGTGTTTATGGCAAGGATCTGAAGTTTTCTGCTCTTTCGGACCAACCCTCTAGAGTTCCCTCCGTGGGTGAATGGGTTTCCAAATGGCCAGGGGAGTGGAATAAAATCCAGCAACACCTAACTAGGGCCGCTTGTCAACAGAAAAAATTTTCTCATCGCAAGCGATCGTCTAATTCTAACTTTAAAGTGGGTGACTGGGTTTGGCTTTCAACCAAGAACTTGGCGCTACGCCAACCCTCCGCTAAGTTAGGACCTAAGTTTATTGGCCCATTCCCCATAACACACAAAGTTAATCAGGTTACATACCGGTTGGCCCTCCCTTCATCCATGAAAATCTGTAAATCCTTTCATGTTTCACTTCTTAAGTCCGCAAGAAACCATGAACCTAATAGTCCTCCTAGTCCTGTGGTAGTTGATGGGCATCAGGAGTTTGAGGTTGCCCGGGTCCTTGATTCTCGTTTCTTTCGGAACTCTCTTCAATATCTTATTGACTGGAAGGGGTACGGTCCGGAAGAAAGATCTTGGGTTCCTGCCAGAGAAGTTCATGCGCAGAATTTGGTAAAGAAGTTTCATAGGGAGAATCCTTTAAAACCTAGTTTGGAGGGTCCAGTGTCCCCTCCTCAGGGGGGGGGTAATGTTAGGCACTTACCTCGTCACCGTCCCGGGTCCCGCGACGCGCTGTCGGGCGGTCCCCGGCTGGTTGCTGCCCAGCGCTTCCCGGGCGTCTTCACTCCCCAGCGTGGTGGCGGCGGTCAGGGGTCGGCGGCGCGAGGTGGTGTCGGCAGCCGCGTCGCAGCCCGCTCTGCGCGGCTGCGCGGGCCCGGCGGGCTCCCTCACTGTCCGGCGCTTCCGCCTCCCGGCGGGGGCGCGCTCGATCATCTACGTGCTCGCGCGCGCGCGCGAGCACGTCACCTTTATGCCTCCCGGCGGCGCTTTCCCCAGCGCGCCCGCCGGGGGCGAGTTTGTTCCATCCAACCCTGGCCCTGCTCATAGAGGGAGCCCAGGGACTGGTCGGCCTGTCTGGCCTGGGCCGTCCAGTTCCTGGGACCACTCCCGTTTTTACTGTTGCACCAAGCACCTTCCTTCCCTCCTTTTTCCCTGTTTCCCATTGGCCAGACTTCCCTATATATTTGCACTGTTCCAGTTTCCCAGTGCCCGTTATAGCTTCTGGGTTCTGGATGTGTGTTGCTGTACCTTAGTGAAGAATTTGGATTTGGATTTGGATTTGGACCTCGACTATTCTTGCTAGCTGCCTGCCCTGACCTCCTGCTTTGCCTGACCACTCTCTTGCCTGACCCTCCTGTACCTCGCCTGTGACCTCCTGGACTTGACCTCGGCTACCCTCGACCATTCTTTGTCTTCTCCCTTGGATACCTCGCCTGTGACCTCCTGGTTTGACCTCGGCCTGATTTACGGACTTTCGCACCCGGCATCCTCATTCGGGATTCCCTGCCAAACACCAAGCTGCACCTTAAGCTATTATCCTTTGCGCCTGTTAAGTCCTGGGGGCAACCGACTGGGAGAGGCATTACCCGTGTCTCCCACAAGCGGGGGCTTGTCTATAGGCGGAAGTGGCGGTGGAGATTGGGGGATTCTGGCTTAAGACAGACGGGTGTTTGGTACAGTCCTGACAGGGAAATCCAAAAATGATTCCACAGAGCTAGAAAGCCAACTATTCTGTACTACTTTTGATGAATTCCAAATCTTCTAGAATTTCAGAATACACATCTCTGAAATCTATAGTAGTGTGGTAGCATACTCAAACACTGAAAGACCATGGGGGCTTTGTAGAACACTTGTGCTGCTGAAGAAGGCTATAGAAAGTCAAGTTTGACAAGTTTACCCTGGTCACATATCATAATCCCTGATATTATTATAACTTATATTAGTATTGTATATAGCTCTATCTTTATTTATAGCACTATAAAGAGAGGATGAAACATATAGTACACCATATTAAACAACATGCTACAATGTTCAAAGTGAATTTATTGAAAACAAGAAACACAGGAGAGAGCCCAGCTTACAGTCTAAAGCTTAAAGAAAAAGCCCATTTTCATGGACTTTTCCAAAAGACCCCAGGGCTTGCAATGGCAGAGGTAACTAGAAGATCCCTTTACCTGACTGCTGATCCCCCCCCCCCCCCCCAGCCCCAGTTTGCAAAGTTTCAGTTCCGTTGCGGGGGGGGGGGGGTGGTTGTCTCTGTATGGCCAGCTTCCATGGAAAACAATAGACACCTCCATGCACCAATAACTGCCGTGTAGAGGGGGTGGACATTTTCTTTAACGGGAGACAAAGGGGAAGGATAACAAGCGGTCTGAGTTACCTAAATCAGGTTTAAAGCAGGCAAAGCTTGGAGGGTTGGAGAGGGCTGCATTGAGCTGGGGGGGGCATTCCAGAGAAGGGGAGAGGCACGTGAGAATTCCTGGAGACAGAGTGAGTGAAAAGCTGGAGAAGGTCTGATATATATTACTGAATTGGAGATGAGAATTAAGCTGGAGGGAACTTTGTAAGTTAGTGTTAGAATTTTAAACAGAATACTCTGTGAACTGGCAAACAGTGGAGGGACTGACAGGGGCAGTCTGGAGAAGCGAGAAGAACGCTAGATGAGGAAAGCAGCAAAGACCAGAATAGATTGGTGAAGTGCTAGTCTGTATGTTGTGTGGTTAGGTGTATGGTAAAGTAATAAATGTAAGTAATGTCTATTTTTACCCTGCTATGCTCTATCAGGCACGATCCATGCCGGGTTTTCAGACCCAGTTCACATTCCCCAGTCCTCTACAGGTTTGCTCCCTGATCCCAGGCCTCGCACAGGTGATGAGGCTGATTGCAGGGGAAGCCTAAATTAAAGGAGCCGCTGGTCTGTTGACCAGCCTGGAGTAAGGAGCCCCAGACCGTACTGCTCAATGTGAATGAGAGAACTGGACTAAACCTGAAGGACTTTGCTTCTGTCACCCCAAACCTGGACTTGTGGGGACTAACAGCCTGGGCTCGTATGCCCTGGAAGTGGACCTTGTAGAATAAGGACTTTTTCAGCTTGCTGCATTTTTTCCTAACATGGACTTTGCCAAGAGCCGGTGAGGTAACCACTTATACTGTGTTTTGTGCTGCAACCATCTCTGATGTTAAGAGATGCTTTGGCTGTGGAATTCTTATTTTCAATAAACTAGATTTAATTTGAAGGAGAACGGTTGTCTGAGTCACTACCGTTCGCCCCAATCTCTTACAGTTGGTAAACTACAAAAGAAGGTGTTGCAGTAGTCCGGTTAAAGTGGACCAACACCCAGGATTTTGACTATCCTGGGTTTTGGTCCACTTCGGTGGGGCACCCTGATCGGGGGTGCCCCGCTGTGTGAAACCCCCCAGAAAGCCACGAAAACTCACCTCACCCCGCTCCCACGTGACCGCTGCAGCCAATCCCCGCCGACGGACTAGCAAGAGGCAGCGCCGGACAAGCAGAGCGCGTCCGCCGCCGCCTCCCACGCGTCCCTGTTACAGGCAGTGCACCCGCGCCGGCCACTTGTGAATGGCCGGCGCGGGTGCACTCCCTGCTAGAGGGATGCGCAGGAGGCGGCGGCGGATGCGCATGCGCCGCTGGAACGTGGAAAAGGTAGGATTGTGGGCTTCCTGGGGGGTTTCACCCCGCGGGGCATCCGAAATCGGGATGTCCCGCGGGGTGAAACCCCCCAGGAAGCCCACAGTCTTATAGATTATAGATTCCCGGGCCAATCCCCCCTGGGTGTTGGTCCGCTTTAAAGTCATCCAGTTGTGATATGACCACAGAGTATGCCCAACATTAATGGTGTCAGATGAAAGGAAGGGACAGATTCAGATGTTTTAGATTGAATATGGCAGGTGATGGCTTGGGAGTGGATGTGAGGTTTTAATCAAATTGCAAAAGAGTCAAGCATGACACCTAGGCAGCCAACCCTGGGAGGGGTCAATTATTGTAAAATTGTTGGGTTAGAAAAGGGAGGTAAAGTGTATGTTTTATCCATGTTTTGTTTTTTTGAGAGGGTCAGATGACATAAAGGAAGAGATGCCTTTTAAATAGGAAGGTGAGATAGGGGAGAAGAGATATTTGGACCAGAGGGATACAGTTGAGTGTCGTCTGCATAAAGGTGATACTGGTTTACTAAGACCATAAGTATAGTAGCTGCTTTGGAAGCACTCAAAGCTGTACATTTCTGAGCAAACATGCACATAGCAAAGAATTGCAGCCACAGTTTTCACACTAGAGTAACTCAATGCCAATATGATTTTATTGGCATAAATTAACTGCTTCAGAAAAACTTGGGCTACAGTGGGGCAGAGTCTACACATCTTTAGAAAGTAGCAATGCCAGCAGGAAAAGTTAAAACGTGTTGTTTATTAGATCCCAAATACAAAAACAATCCATGGTTTCCACAAAAACATGCCAGCCTTAATTACAAGTGCAGTGTTGTCATGTTTTGATCATGGATGGTTTTTAAATGAACTCTTATAGTCAAGGCATAACTTCCTCATGTTGGAGAACAGGAAGGGGGAGGGAAAGCAAAGTCATCATGCCCTACCAGGTGTTACCTTTGAACATGTTTCCCTTTATTTTCTGTACTACTTCATACATATTTTAAGTTATTAAACTTCTCTTGCTACTTTTACTACTTTTATACAATGTTTGACACGTGTAGCAGTAATACATCTGAGTTTGTTCCATTGCTCTGATTTATCAAGTGGCAATAAATCATTTTTATTACATTTATGTTGCCAGTTTTGTCCCATCAGTCTGAAAGTGGTGAGCTCAAAGCAGTTCAATGGAAACATGCTGCCTGTGCTCAATTATGTTTCTTGTCTTTTGAAAAATTCTTGCCACTTTTTGTTCCGCAATCTTTATCATGGTTTTTTTATAAATAGATGTTTAAAAATGCTGAATGCTAATTCTAAAAGGCGAGCAAAGTAGAGAGAAAACAACATACATCACTTATTTATAAATGCATTATGCCTTTTAAAATAATTGGTTAGATTATGCTGAAGAAAAATTGGTTAGAAATCAAAATGTGTTCAAACAAAGGTATCCTTTGGGGGAGCTTAATGAGACAAATATCACTATCATATCTGGATAGAAATTTGATAAGGAAATAAGCCAAGGGAGTGGAAAATGTGCATTATCTGCAGCAGGAGTCAACAACCTTTTTATGCCAAGCATCCCCTAGCAACAAATACTTACAATCAAGTGCCCCCAAGTAAACTTGTAGCACTTTCTAAAGAAAGAAAAAATAATGTTTTACTGTTAAAATAACATGCTAGACCTGTCAAACACCTCTTTTGTTGTACCCCTGAGCATTGCTGCATAGCCCCTGGGATACACATAACCCAGGTTGAGATCTCTACAGTATATAATCAACATGACTAGTAATTCCTCTTATTTCTCACAAGTGTGACAAGTAGATATATATATATATTCCACGATAGCAAATCACTTTCTGGTCTGTTTATTGCCCCATCTCTGGATCGATTGGTATCAGTTTTGACTCTTTAAAATAAAGGCTAAACTTAAATTAATTTAGTAGACCGCAGGGATAGAATTAGGTAGTCAAATACATAAAATTAAGAATAAATGGGGCAATGCACATATTCTGGCTCTTTATCTGGAGGTAAGCATGGATTGCTAAAGCAGTGTGTCTGTATGCCTGGTCTGTAACTGTATTGCTTAGCTCTACACAAGTTCTGTCAGATACCTTTTGCACACTGTAAGATCTGTTTGTTGCTTAGCTATGTAAAAGGTAAAACACAATCATTTGCCACTACCAGGGAGGAGGAGGGTGGATTGCAGGCTTACTACAGAAAACAGAGAGGGTCAAGCCATGAATCCATTCAATCCATACTGAAGAACATTATAACATTACTGAATAGCAGGCTAAATAAAAGGAAAACTGTAAATATGGGGCACTAGTCATGGGACTAGCCAGCACAACATATTAGAGTCCACTTCCTCACATATAGATTTATTTTACAAAGGTTTTATTAAGGTTTTCAAGTACAAAAGACAGCATATCAAAAATCACATGCTATGACATTGTCTAACAGATGTGTTATAAACTGTTGTCAACTGAAATAAAGCTTATAGTCTCTCTGCTGACGATCATGGATCTCGTTGTCTGATTTCGTGCGCTAGTGTCCTGGATTTGATGGATAAAAGAATATTTGACTGGGGACTAAGGATAACACAAACAAAGTCGGGTTGGGGGAAGGTAAGGGATAGTAGGGAAGAAATGGGTTTGGAGCGGGTGAGGGGGAGGGGGGAAGTGGCTTGAGTAAGAATACCAGGGATGGTGTATTGATGTTCTTCAGGATAGTCTAGAGGGGGGGATTTAATTACACTGGGAAGACCGGGTCAACCCGGGAGTTTTGCAGGCCTATATATTCCACCCATGGATCCCACACTTTCTTGAACTTATCATAGGAATCATTTACTATTGCCATTATTTTTTCATTGCAAAGGGTGTCAGATATTCTATTTTGTATCTCTGACCAAGGGATCATCTGGCTATCGTGGCTTTCACTGCTGCGAAAATATGGAGGGCTAAATGCCATCCTGCTTTGGTGAACGTGCCCGTTTTCAGGGACAAAATGGCTTCCCAGGGTTCTTTTTTCAATGGTGTATGGAGGACATCTGATATAACTTTGTAGGCCCTATACCATATGTCTCTAGTTACCGGGCAATCCCACCGGATATGCACCATGTCACCTCTGACGTTACAGCCTCTGAAGCAGCAAGGGGATTCCGAGGGGGAGAATTTATTGATCCGATCAGGGGTGTAGTACCATCTGAACATCACTTTGTATGCGTTTTCCAGCACTAGGGAATTACTGGATACTTTCTTAGTTTCGCCTCAAATGCTCTGCCAGGCTTCTGTGGGCCTTGTATCTCCCAATTCGGACTCCCATCTTGCCATATAGGTATGTCTGATCGGGTCTGGTGGGGTGGCCAGGACTGAGTATATACCAGAGATGAGCCCGCCACTGAAATGATCGCATATGCATCTAAGTTCAAAGTCTGTTCTCCTATAAGGAGGGGAGGATTGATTTAATAAGCATTTAATAAAGTGCTGTATTTGAAATAGTCTGAACATCTCATGCGGCGGGAATGGATCTCCGGGTGACAGCTCTTGCACTGATTTCATTCTCGTCGGTATACATAAATTGTCCACTATGATAAGATTTTTCTGTGCCCACCAGTTAAAGCTGGTTGGATGTGTAATTCCCAGAGGAAACATAGGGTTACCTAACAAAGGAGTGGCTGGTGTGTGGGGTGAAGTGATCTGGTGCTTAATTTTGTCCGATATTGATGAAGAGAATGAGAGTATGGAGGGGAGAAGTTTGGGTCTGTGTGCCTTGGGTGTCCATAATAGAGCAGCTGACAACATCGTACTGCATTGCATTCTGTCAATGGAGACCCAAGTGAGAACATAGTTAGGGGTGTGCAATAGAACTAGTGGAGCTATTTGGGCAGCAAGGAAATACTTATGCAGGGATGGGAAGGCAAGGCCGCCATGCTCCTTTTTGCAGGACAGTGTGGTTTTTTTAACTGTTTAGTTTTGTTCCAGGTGTATGCTAAAATTTTCCGTTGTGCTATATCTAGCACCTTTTTCGGGAGGAATACCATTTTCAATGCCGCTATTCGTCCTAGCCAGGATAGCCTCACCATTTGCCATGATGTTAATAATTCATCAAGAGTTTTGAAAAGTTCTGGGTAGTTTGCGTTGTAGAGCTTATTATAGCTGTTTGTAAGTTTGATTCCTAAATAGGGTAGTTTCTGGGTCCAGGACCAGGCAAAGATGTTAGTTAATATTTGTCTGGTATTGTTTGTTAGGGAGATATCTGAGGCTGTTGATTTTGAAGCATTTAGTTTTAGACCTGAGATATGCCCGAAGTCTGAGAGGAGTTTAATGGCATTGGGTTATGAGATGTGGGGGATGTCAACATGAGGAGCATGCCATCCGCAATAGAGATATCTTATGGTCTTGATTAGCTAGTGGGATTCCTTTGATGGAGGGGTTTTGCCTCATTTTCATTGCCAGGGGTTCCAAGGCTAAAATAAATAATATCGGAGACAGGGGGCAGCCCTGCCTGGTACCTCGCTTTATGGGAAAATTTGAGGAGTTAAAGCCAGCGTATTTAATGTGGGCAGGGGGCTGGGTGTAAATGGCTGAGATCCAGGAAAGGAAGCCGGGCCAAAACCCCATTTTTCCAGAATGAAGTGGAGGTATTGCCAGGAGAGGGAGTCGAAGGCTTTTTCTACGTCAAGAGAGAGTAGCATGGTTATGGCCCTTTACGCCTTCTATTAGTTGTAATATTCTTCTGACTCCGTCTCCGGCTTGTCTCCTGGGCACAAAGCCTACTTGGTCCCTGTGTATTATGTCCCCAAGAAACTCATTAATTCTGTTAGCTAATATTTTAGTTAGAATTTTTAAATCTATATTTAACAGGGATATTGGCCTAAAGTTTGTCCAATTTTGATGGTCCTTGCCCGGTTTGGGTATCATGACTATCGCTGCTCTCAGCATATCTGGGTCCATGTGATGGCCCTTTTTTATATAGTTGTACACTTTAGCTAAACGCGGGGCTATAATGGGGGCCAGTTTTTTATAGAAGAGAGCTGAGAATCCGTCAGGCCCAGGTCTTTTGTTGCTTTTTAATGTTTTAACTTTCAACTTTAATGTTATAATTTACCATTTCCTCTTGGGTTGTGGTGAGGGAGGGTACTTTAAGGTCTTCAAAAAGGCCTGAGCTTTAGGGATGTCCAGTTGAGAGGGGGCTTGTATAGTTCAGAGAGGCCCAAGGAGAATTCTTCTAGGACTTTCTCGGGGTTACTAGTGATTAGCCCCGAGAGAGTTTTGAGCTTTACGGGCTTTTTTACTTGGTCTTGGCATTTGAGCTGGTAAGCTAAAAGTGTCCCAGGTTTATTTGCGGAGATGTAGTACCTTTGTTTGGCCCTCCTGTATCTTCCCTCGGCTTCCTCTGTTTGTAGGAGGTTGAACTTGGTTCTAGAGCGCTCCATTTTATTCTGGTGCTCTGGGGAGGGGTTAGTTTTAAAGTGCTCTACATTTCCCAAATATTGGGCCTGTAATTTGTTTGCAAGGGCTATTCTTTCTTTCTTCTTCTTGGAAGCCAGGCCTATGAAGTACCCCCTATTAGGACTCCTTTTTTCTTCTTTTGGCTGTTAACCTGGAAGAATAAGGAGAACTTGTGGTTTAAGTGTTTTGGGGAGGAGTTAGATGAAAAGTGTGTTTCTTGGAGGCAGACTATGTCCGCATGGATTAAGTTGAGGTATTTAAAGGCTCTGGAGCATTTATTGGGCGAATTAAGGTCCTGAACATTTAGTGATACAATGTTAGTCACCATGGTATGTTTTGGGGGCATCTATGTACTGAAGATATACTATCCCTGGGGTTGGATATATATGAAGGGGGGAGGAGGAGAGGGGGATAGATAGATGGGGGGATGCAGAAAGAGAAACAAGACATATATATATGCAACAGAAAACATTATGAACAAGTGATCTTTGCACACCTTTGTGTGCACCAATTCCAGATGCTCGGAAAAAAAATAAAAAGGTATTTCCATGCACTGGAAAGTGGGGTGAGCCCCTTTAACCCTTAAAATGCCAGCCACGTTAAATTTACGTGGTTGCTTCTCCTCCACTTAAGTGCCAGCCACGTAAAATTCACGTGCCTGGCATTTACCCCTGCTAGCGGGCAAAAAAAAAAATAAAATACTCACCTGACCCCTCGTTGGATCCGGCCAGGTCTCATTTTTCATTTGGTGCCATCCGATCCCCCGTGGGGGCTCGGATGGCTCCAGGAGAGCCCCCGGAATAGGCTGCCCCCCCCGCTTCGGCAGCAGCAGCCCCCTTTGGGGGCGGGGCTAATGACATCATCCCGGCCCCTAACACCGGCTTCAGCTCTCTCAGCTGTCAGATGCCGGTGATTGGTGCCCGGGGAAGGAGGTGGCAGGAGATCCTCTGATCTCCTGCCTCCCCCTTCTCTGGATGCCAATCACCGGCATTTGTCAGCACAGCGGCGAGGGACAAGAGCTTACAATCAGAGGTAAGTACAGTAAAACATTTTTTTTTTTTTAATAAAATACTTTTGTGTGGTGTGTTTTTTTTTTTTGAACAGTTAACCCTTTGTGAACTGGTAAGGGGTCCATGAGACCCCTCATACCAGTTCACAAGGCTCTGGGTCTGGCAAGTCACCTGTGGCTAGTGGGTGACTTGCCATTAACCCCCAGCCCCCCATTACCTGCCTCCCCAACGGCCAGGGGGGGGCAGAAGGGCCCGGGCCACTTAGTGGCTATGTGGGCTAGTAGCCTGCAGGGCCAGGGGCCACCAACGCTGTCCCCTGCGCCCTGTTCTACAAGCCCCCATAGCTGGCCTGGGTCGGTAATGCTGGGTAGGGGGGACCCTACGTCATTTTTTGGGGGGATTTTTAAGGGTTTTTAACCCTTAAAATTCCCCCAAAAAATGGGAGGGGGGACCCTATGTCAATTTTTTTTTAAATTAACCGCTTATGTCCTGTTACACAGCAGGTATAAAATGCTTCCAGCATTTTGTGGTGTGGTGTGTTTGTGTTTTTTTTTTACATTTAAAGTGGACCAAAACCCAGGATTTTGACTATCCTGGGTATTGGTTCTTTCCTGCTCTGTGAAACCCACCGATCACCCACAGTAACTCATCTCACCCCGATCCTATGGTGCATGCGTGGCCGCTCGTCCAATCAGCGCGCTCAGAGCGGCTGAGTTATGGACGTCTAAGAGACGTCTAAGCTCAGCCACTCTGAGCGTGCTGGAGACCGTATCCCCCACTTCCCTCTAACAGGGAGCGTGCCCGCGCCGGCCATTCATGAATAGCCAGCGCAGGCACACGCCCTGCTAGAGGGATAGCGGGGATGCGGCTCGCGCATGCGCCGTAGGACCCGGATTCATGTAAGTGGTAGCGGGTGTTCCAGGGGTTTCACACAGAGGGGCATCCCGATTTTGGATGCCCCAGGGGGAGGGAATAGAATGGTCTGGGAATCTTATAGATTCCCGGGCCGATCAGCCCTGGGTGTTGGTCCACTTTAACCCATTGTGAACTTGTAAGGAGTCCATGAAACCCCTATACCAGTTCACAAGGCTGGGGGGCTGTCAAGTCACCTGCGGCTAGCGGGTGACTTGCCATTAACCCAGGCCCCCCTATTACCTGCCTCCCCGAAGCCCAGGGGGGCAGAAGGGCCCGAGCTGATTTAGGCGGTGCGGGCTTGTACTTGGCAGGGCGGGGGGCCACCAAAACTGGCCCCTGCGCCCTTTTCTACAAGCTCTGCATAGCTGATCCCCGGGCTGGTTATGCTGGGTAGGGGAGACCCCAAGTCAT
The DNA here is from genome assembly GCA_027917425.1 of Gastrophryne carolinensis. NCBI lineage: Eukaryota > Metazoa > Chordata > Amphibia > Anura > Microhylidae > Gastrophryne > Gastrophryne carolinensis. The sequence goes on along the minus strand of CM051238.1, from coordinate 203,091,863 downwards.
TTTTATGGGAATTTTTAAGGGTTTTTAAATGGGGATTACCCCCCCCCCCCCTTGGAAGGGGAACCCCATGCCAATTTTTTTCTTGATTTAACCCTTTATAGTGTGGATTGTAGTTGTATTTTATTTTTACATGTTATAAAGTGTTCTTTTCAGTTTGGGGGGGTCTTCTGAACAGTAACGGGGGGCTACCGATACATATGTGGTACATATGTCGTTGTAATCGGGAGAAATGGGGCTTTCACATGCAATATGGTTTTCTTTAAAAACAAATTGTTTAATTTACTCAAAAATATTTAAAAAAACAGTAAAAAAATTACAAACAAGACATTTCATGTTAAAGCCTAAACTCTGCCACAAAAATAAAATATATCATTTTCCTGGAAATACCTGCAAAAATCACAGTTAAGCATAGCGCAAAATGGTTTAAAATGACCTGTCAAGATAGGGTGACAAAATCTCAAGTAGGCTGGCAGTTAAAAGGGTTAAAAGTACCTATGCATGTTTGGTATCGTTCTGCTCGGGGGACCTTGCGCTTTTAGATTTAGCTTGTTTTTTCTTGTTTGCATATTGATATTTTAGGAAAACTCATTTTTTTATTCTGCTTTATTATACATTTTTTAAGGGAACCCTGTGCGACCGAAGAATTCTTTGAGGGATTACTTTCAGAAAGATGGGCCCACTACAACATGCTGGATACGCTTAGAAAGCTTATCGTGTACTTTCAAGGAATGTATGGTTTGTGGGGGGTATTCCAAATGTAAAGGGTTGTTTTGGTAGAAAAAGCGCAAGGTGCGCACTGAAATTTTCAAGCAAAATTACCATTGCGCACATGCTTTACTTTTTGGTGTTTGGCAACTCTTCTTTTGTCAGTAGCTATGCATGTTGGGTATCGTTCGGTTCGGGGGATGTTGCTTTTTCAGATTTACTTGTTTTTTCTTGTTTGCATATAGCTTTTTTTAGGAAAATGTGGCTTTGATCCTGCTTTTTTTATCCTTTTTTAGGGAAGCTCTGTGTAACCAAAGAATACATTGAGGGAGAACTTCCAGAAAACTGTGGCAACATCAACAAGCCTGGTACGCCTAGAAAGCTTGAAGTGTGTATTTCCAGAGAATATATAGTTTGTGGGGGGTATTTCAAATGTAAAGGGTTGTTTTTATTAAAAAACTGCAAGGTGCACATAGCGCTTAGCATAGCTGTATTTGATCTAAAAATCTCTTAAAGTGCTGTTTCAGTTTGGGGGAGTCTCCTGGGCAGGAAAGGGTGTCTACCAATACATATGTGGTACCGTTGTAACCGGGAGAAATTGGGATTTCACACGCAATAAGATTTTTTATTACAAAAAAACACTACAAATTGTAAAAAATAGATTTTTTTCATTTTTTTTCACATATTTCACCCCAAAATATTAAGAATACACTTGACAATTGACAAACAAGACATTTTATGTTAAAGCCCAGACTCTGCTGAAAAAAACAATATATAATTTTCCTGGGAAATCCCTGGAAATCCCTTCAAAAATCACATTTGAACATGGAGAGCGCAAAATAGTGCAAAATGGTCTGGCAACAAAGGCTGACAAAAACTCCAGGTAGGCTGGCACTTAAAGGGTTAAGATCGGGAGGCCATTCTGTAACATTACCTAAAAAATACAACTATAACAAAATGAGTATTTAAACAAATGAGTATTTAAACCTCTGAGCGGTCCTTCGCCGGGTCCAGCGCCGCCGCCAGCAGGTGAGGCCCACCAAGGCAGACACCAGGCCCTGCAGAGTCCCGGCCCGCGTTCACATTTTTTCCCGCCACTAGGCCGGCAACCTACACCTATGGGATGCCCTTCCAAGGTTCATTCCCACCAGTGAGCCGCGGCCCAGCGGCCGGAGCCGACCGGACTAACATTTTTCAGATATAGGAACAGTAGGAGATTACCAAAACTAATGATAAGCAACTGTTGGTTGAAATAGAAAAAAATATGTGGAACGCTGAAGGGGTAGCCCTTACGGACCCCGGAGGCCCGAGTCCTCAAGGGCAGCCCATGTGTCCCCAGAGGGGGGTCAGGGCGCCTGCCGCTTGCAAGGGTGGACAATGTCCGACGACAATAGCAGGACTGCCGGGGTTTTCCTGAGGACCCGGCCTTAAGCGGCTGACTACTTGGGACTTCTTAGGCTATTTTCCAGTAGTTGTGCGTAGCGCATATTTGAGTCTCAGTCCTACTAAGCAGGGTGAAACTTCTGGGAGAGTAATTTCTGTGGTTGGGCATACTGCTTGGGGGATGGGGTGATTTGGTTGTTGCAGCTATGAATGGGTCTTGGTGTTCTGGGCGTCGAGGGGAGAGACGGGGCTGCTCTGTCTGCCTCCGGCAGCCTGATATCCAGGCTTTTGAATTTTTCTATGATTTCTGGTATAGAGGAGGCTTGCACCTGTTTTCCCTGGAAGGAAAAGGAGAGCTTAAAGGGAAAGCCCCATCTGTAACGCACTCCTTGGGCTTGTAGTGCTTGGAGATAGGGTTTGAAGGACCGTCACTCTTCATGATGGTGGTTTGCGAGAGGTCGGTGTAAAGTTGGTAGTTATGGTTTTGGAACATTAGGGGTGCCTTTTCCCTAGATGCTTTTAGCACTGCTTCCTTGGTTTGATAGTAATGAAATGTAACTATAATGTCTCGTGGAGGGCCGTCTGCTGGTCTTTTGGTCAGGGCTCTGTGTGCTCTATCGAGCTCCATCCTGTCGACTGGTACTTCTGGGACCAGCTTTTGTAAGAGTGCAGTGACTGTGCCCACAGAGTCCTCCATTGTTTCTGGGAGCCCCCGGAATCTCAAATTGGACCTGCGGTTACGGTTTTCGAATTCTTCGTTCTGGCCCTTTTAGAGAGATATTTCATCCTGAAGCTGTTCCAGCATGGCTCCCTGGCTCTCTAGGACTATAGTAGTGTCATCCATACGGGATTCCAGGGCTTCTGTCCTCCCTCACAGGTCCCTGATTTCCTTCAACACTGTCTCAGTGTGTTTTACTGTTACAGCAGTGATCTCTTCTCTGACAATAGATCTGAGGTGTGACAGGATATCACTGTTGACATGAGGGATCTGAGGCTTAGGCTGGGAGGATGGGGATGAGGGTGGCCAGCTATCAGCAGAGTCTAGGGAAAGGTCCTCTGCACTCACCACTCCTTTGTCTTCTACCTCTTGGGCCAGCGACGCAGCCACCGGCTCTGGCAGTGTGTTGCCTGGGGGAGCCTCCTCGCACATCCTCCCCGCCGCCGCCATCTTTGATCCGGGGGCCGCCGATCTGCGAGTCTCCCTGGGAACCTTTTTCCTGCTGCTGGATGGAGGCATGGTCTGTGGGGGGTCCGTTCACCTCCTGGATGTCTGCTGAGGTTGGGGTGAGTTTGTGAAGCTGCAGCTGCGTTATTTATAGCTCAGGGCCTCCAAATCTGGCAGAGCTGTGTTAGCAAGCAGCCATTACTCTCGGCTGCCCACATATAGATTTCAAACGATCAAATGAGCATCCCAATGCAGATATCACTAACACATTGCAGTCAGCTGTGTTTATATTCCCAGTATGTCACACACCCTACTTCCAAATAGTCATTACACTTGGGATACCGACCTGTAGAGGGCGATCTTTGCAGAGATGACATGAAAAAAAGGAGCCCTTCCCTGTTCATAAATACCTGGGACCTCCCACTCATTCCCCAGTCTTTCGTCTCTGCAGTCGGCGAAGCAAGTCAGAAGATGACTCTCTCCTCCTTGCAGGTAGCCGGGGTAACTCCCGGCATTTTTTATGTCTATTTCTGCCTGGTCCTCTTTTTCTTTAAAAATTAAGCTATAACAATATGCCTCCCAGCTTAGGCTGCAGGCTCGGGCAATGGTAGCAGCACCTCTGGGTGCATAGGGGAGCTAGCTCCCCCCCGTGAGACCCCATACTAAGGGGTAGGCGGTGTCCGGGCTGGTGATCCCCGGTTTGGGATGCCCTGTCCCTCTTGCCCTTTCACCTATTGGTGTGGGTCCCCCCCCCCCTGCAGTGTCTCTCCGTGCCCCTTGGGGGGAGGAGGGGATGTGGCCTTTCTCCCATAATAAAGCTAAAAAAATCACATGGGAAAAGTGTGTGTGTGTTTGCCATTGTTGATTTTCAGCTGGTTTAGGCTGCTGCTCCTCAGCTGTGGTTAAGGAGAGGGCAGGGCCGGGAGCTCAGCAATATTGGCTTCACTGGTGTTTTTTTCTGACCGCCCTCTCCTTCCTGTCTCTCCCTCCTGTCTTTCCTCGCTTCTATGAAGGTTGTTGATCAGGACACGTGAGTTTTTGCCAACTGTGTTATATATTCTTATGTATATATTTACTCTGTGATTCACAAGATGGTATTTTTTTTCAATAGCTAGCTCCAGCTCTGTCTAAAGAGACAACACTTTGAGTAGCACAGGCTGGAGTTTCTTTGTAAACACTCCCCTGTGCTGAGCTGCCTCACCAACGCTTGTGTGCAAGCCTAACTGCTGCTAAGCCATTGTGGCTGGAGCAGCTGGCCTGTTGTCCAGCCTTCATTGGAGCCTTGACTCTGGATATGATGGGTTTTGTCTACTGAAGAAAATCTGTCTTATAGATACACAGATATATGTATTGTTTTGAGTGATGTGTATGTTTGGCTTATTTCCTCCTGCCCTTATGTCCAGGTTTTGTGTTCCACTTTAAGATGGACCTGGATTCATGTTACCTGGCTCTATGTGTTAAAGACCAACAACATAGAAACATAGAGGGTTGACGGCAGAAGGAGACCTTATGCTCCATCTAGTCTACCCTTAAAGTGGACCAACACCCACCGGTGATCGGCCCGGGAATCTATAAGATTCCCGGGCCGATCACCTCCCTCCCCGCGGGACATCCGAGATCGGGATGTCCCGCGGGGTGAAACCCCCCCAAGCACCCCAAACTCCTTACCTTAGTTTCGGCGGCTGCCGGCCGCCGCCGCCTCCCTTGCGCCCCTCTAGACGTGCGCGCGCCCACGCCGGCCGTCTGTGAATGGCCGGCGCGGGCACGCGCGTCAACAGGGATGCGCGGGAGGCGGCGGCGGAGGAGCCACTTGTCCGTGGCTTGTCCGTCGCCGCGGACAGAGGTGAGTTCGGGGGGTTCGGGGGGGTTTCACACAGCGGAGTGGACCAAGACCCAGGATAGTCAAAATCCTGGGTGTTGGTCCACTTTAAGTAGTCCTAAAGTATTTAAAAAAAAAAAATCCTCCCACTTGGGACTTGAAGGGGCATCCCGGGTAGCTTTAACAGCGTAATTCCCTCTGGTCATTGCGACTACCTTAAAGATCACCATATGGAGGCTTCCCAGGATACCGGGCTTGGGCTCCTGTGTGGATTGTGGGGTATCCCTTGTGGGGGATAATGTACTTGTTTGCATATCTTGTGCTCAGCAGGCCATAATGCAGCAGTTGGGGGCCCAGGCCTCTGGGTCTGTGGCCCTGGCCTTTTCTCCTACCCCACCCCGCCTTATCCGTACCCCAGATGATGTTGTCACAGGTGGGGAGTCGCAATCTGATATGTGTGCAGGATGGCTAATATTCAGAAAATTATTTCTAGCTCGGCCTCGGCTAAAGAAAAAAAAAAGAAAAAAAACTTTTTGTCTCCAGCCGCACCGGCTTTTGAGTTTTGATGTTTATGGTTTACTCAATTGGTCTGATTATTCCCCACCAGTAGAGGGGGAATTATTTGAGGAATCTGATGATTCCGATGATCAGCAATTATTGGTGCTGATATTGAGCAGGGGCAGGGAGATGCTGTGGACACCCCAAAGGTCCCGGCTCACCCTTTTGAAGTTCTAGCGATTTCTCCCCCAGAGGAGGCTCCTCCGCAGATGGGGAAGTTCTTTGGGACTCCTAAGCCGCGCTTGCAATTCCCACACACAATGATTTGTCCCAAAAATGTTTCAGTTTACTTTAGCATCACGCTATTTAAACACAACCAAATGAAACACAATTGAAATATATGGGAGAGCGCTACTGAGCGACACATGCTACATGAGGCTACTGAACCTAGTGTGCCAGCGCTATACACTGAGCCACCCGTGATACTACATGTGGCTCTACATGACACTATTAGAGGAGCTCACCAGCCTGACTTTCTTCCCCTTCCGGGGTTGATGCCCTGGTGCTTGCGTTATTTTATTCTTCCATTGCATTCTCCTGACTCTACCACTCTTATGGATGGTGAGGACAAACGCATTGATCAGATGGCTTGCCACGCCGCTTTTACTAGTGTCTTACAGCCTGTTTCTGCTTCGGAGCTTACAGCGGGGGCTACCAGGTCTGTTGTTAGAGACCTGTTGAGTACTTCTAGGCTTGACCCGACTAGTGATGAGTTCGCCGCTCTTTAGCGGTGTGAATTATTCATGTCTTTTGTGCTAGCCACCCTGGATGATGCCCTTATTCTCCGGGTCATGGGTTCAAGGCCCCTGTTGGTATGTGTCCTTGAAATAAAAACGCAATGGTTATGCGTAACCTCGGCCTTGCTTGTGGCTTTTCGGCTTTTTGTGGCTGATTTCGAGTCACGAAAGCAGGGAAGTTACTTTACCGTAACAAGCGATGTAGTTCCGCTCCAGATTCTTCAGGTCTCGGGTGCCTTCGGGTTCCTCTGGCCGAACAGGGGCTCCGGGCGGCAGTAAGAAATCTACTGGTCATGGCTGTCATTTGCCCAGTGCCCCCCGTGGAAAGAGGCCTGGGCTTCTATTCCAATCTATTTACGGTGCCCAAGAAAGATGGCTCAGTTCGGCCCATTTTGGATCTGAAGCCCCTCAGTCGGTTTATCCTTCAGGAGGTTTCGCATGGAATCCTTGCGTTCAGCCGTCGATTCACTTCGTCAGATGTCCATAGACATCAAGGGCGCTTATCTACATGTACCAGAGACCAGACACCAGAGATTTCTCAGTTTGTGGTCCGTCCATTCGGGCTTACCTCGGCTTCAGGAGTGTTCTCCAAGGTACTGGCGAGGGTGATGCTCTCCTCAGAGTCCAGGGCATTCACGTTGTTCTTTATCTGGACGACCTTCTCATTGCGGCTTCCTCTCTCTGCCAAGCAGAGCTAGACACCGGGGTTGTGGTATCCACGCTGCAGAGGTTCAGCTGGGTGACCAACCATCCAAAGTCCTCTCTCTTCCCCCCGGTTCAGTGAGGTTTTGTTTCTGGGCATGACTCTGGATACCCTTCAGGACAGGGTATTCCTTTCTCAGTCCAAAGTCTGATGCTGTGATTCAGACTCTTGTTAGGGCTAGGAAGAGGTCTTCCTCTAACATTTACTATAGGACTTGGTGGTCTTATATTGACTGGTCTGAGGCTAGGGCCTTGCCTTGTAGGGTGTTTTTCTATTCCTAAGATTTTGGAATTTCTGCAACATGGTCTGGACTTGGGGTTCCAGCTTAGCACTTTGAAAGGGCAGGCCTCTGCCCTGGCGATTTTCTTTCAAGGGTCCTTTGCCCTTCATCCTCTGGTTAAAAACTTTTTTTCCAGGGGGTTACGCATGTGCGGCCTCCTCTCTGAATTAGCGGCCTTGTCCATTCAGGCTCCTTACTTTGAGAAATACCAGGATAAGGTTGTTTTCCGCTTCAAGCCGGATTTCCTTCCTAAAGTGGTTTTCTGCTTTTATCTAAATCAGGATATTGTGCTCCCTTCCTTGTGTCCTAAGATGACAAGGAGAGGGTTTTGGATGTGGTTCGCTGTGTGAAGTATTACTTGGTGACTACTTCTTCTTTCCGTAAGACTGACGCTTTTTTCATTGTGCCCTCCGGGCTTAGGAAGGGTTTGGCGCCCGCCAAGTCTTCCATTAGTGAGTGGATATGCCAGGCCATAATTGGGCCTTTTCTGCCAAGGGGAGGGTTCCCCCTTTTTTCGCGTTACGACTCATTCTACTCGTGCTGTTGGGGCTTCTTGGGCTTTTCAGCACCAGGCTTCTGTTAAACAAGTTTGCAGGGCTGCTACTGGGTCTTCCGATCTTACTTTTTCTAAGTTTTACAAGGTTGAGGTGCGGGCCTCAGCGGACGCTGTTTTTGGCCGCGAAGTTCTGCAAGCTGCAGTCGCCTAAGTTGTGCATTATTTGTTTTGGATCGCCGCCCTTTGTGGACACTGCTATTGGATGTCCCAAGTGTAATGACTATTTGGAAGCGGGGTGTGGGACATATTGGGAATAATACCATTTTGTGAGTACTCACCTGTAAAATGGGTATTACAAGTATGTCACACACCCCGCTTCCCCCGCCCTTTTTTTGGGTTCTCGGATCCTTTTTATGGCGAACCTCTTTTGTTGTACTGTTGTAATTGGCTCTTCCTGGTCCCTTTACTGCTGTCTTATACTGGGGAATGAGTGGTAGGTTCCAGGTATTTATGGACAGGGAAGGGCTCCTTTTTTTCATGTCATCTCTGCAAAGATCGCCCTCTAAAGGTCGGTATCCCAAGTGTAATGACTATTTGGAAGCGGGGTGTGTGACATACTTGTAATACCCATTTTACAGGTGAGTACTCACAAAATGGTATTTTTGTAACACAACACACAGAAGGGAGCACTGTTATTAAATTGTAACAACGCCACACGCCTGGTTATTTGCATTGTAACATACTGTAGCAGAAAGCAGACTGGTATTTTAGAATGTAACAGCCGGACTCCTTGTCCAGTGTGTTCCAGTGCGTTACATTGTACAGCAAGGCAGCAGCATGAGTTTAAAAAACGTGCACGTTTTATTGCAGATAGTGTGGCTGCCTCTTTATGTAAATTATAAAAAAATCACTGGCAGGTGCTACCAGGCAATATACATTTCATAATTTCCAAAGTTTTGGTAACTAGTAGCATAAAATGGGCAAGATATTAGTATTCCTTAGCTTGCTACAATCATGTTTTAGCATACTTGGATACTACAGTACACTATAGGTGTTTTTTTTAGTATACAATAGTTTTAATTTTACAATTACAAAGATTTTCTGCACAAAATAAATGGCTACAAAATGGCCCATTCTTTATGAGTTCTCCAGTTGTAAGTGGTTGATTTTCAAACAATTAATGCTGAAGTTGTTCTGGCAAGCTGAAAATATGTACATGTTTATAATTGGTGTTATATTGCTAGTTTAATGACTTAGTGTTCTTTCTTTGTCTGAAATAATACTGAATATTGAAACACAACTCGCAAACAGCAGTGTGACATAAATGGTAATTTTCTTCTCATAGACTTGCAATCAATATTATAATTCCAAGTGAAATGTACTTTCTTAATGGAAATTTAATGAACTTTTCACTGGGAACAAGGTGAGTGAAAACAAATCTGAAATAATGTGTATTGTTATGCACTTGAAACTATCCTGACAACATAGGTCAAATACCATTCTTGCCGTACTTGTCAAATAAAGCACAAATGATTAACAAAACAAGCTGTAGGTGACCTGAGCTGGTAATTCTCCAAGGCACCAGGGACCTTGAAGGTAGATCAATTAACTTCATAGACTGTGTCTCTGCTATATAAGCTTCTTCACATCAAGCCATCACTTCAGTCTGTCTGAGAACACTGCTAAAGGTCATGTCTTTAAAAAACCATATACATAGCAAAGGAGAATAAAATAAGCAATGCAGTTGGAAAGTGTTCTGCAATGCATACAGCCATTTAGTAAAGATGTGCAAATTAAAACTTGACTCTAAACTAAAGCTCCATGTATTTGCATTATATTTTATGTGACGTGAGTGTTCACAGAAAGAAGGATTAGGTGAAGATAGATTCCATATGACTTTTGAGGAAAGCTTGACAAATGACCAGAGGTCTATATTTGAATGATCCTGTTAGATAAGGGAAAATGCAAGTTTAAAACTTGGGAAAATATCTTACCAGGTCCCCACTCCAGTGAGCAATATAGTGCACTGGATGGGCACACGCTGCCACATGCATAGTGTATGAATGCCTAATGAAAAATAAATAATTGCCAGTGAAGCGGGAAAGCAAAAACAGCATAGTGGTGAGTCTAGCCACTGCCAGAGCAGTTTAAGTATGTTGCCTGATTACTCTCTTGCTTTTTATTTGTATTGACAGGGCATCCCAATTTGGAATACCCCAAGAGTGAAGTGAGTGAGTGAACCTCCTTCAGTTATTTTTGACTGGATGGCTTCTTTAATGTGCACACAATGAGTAGATAATATATATACACACACACACACACACACACACACACACACACACACACACACACACACACTGTGTGTGTATATATCTTAAATGAAATTATTAATAAAATAAATGATTGCCACTGTGCCACTGCGGTAGACTGAGGACTAAACTTACATTAATTTAGTAGATCAGAAGTCAAGGATAACATTAGGTAATATGACTTCTGCTCTGGTGTGGTGGTGGTGGTTTGGTTATTTAAATATTTTAAATGTCCAGGTTTTAAAAATAAGTACTTCCCTGTACTTCCTTGAAGTTTTTTCCAAGTCTGACATGCTTCTGTCACTGTAACTGATGCAGGGGGCAGGGTCATATCTCCAATGTCACCTGTTAACACTGGATGGGAACACAAGGAATCCTGGGAGCACATGTGCTCTCTAGGACAAGTACATTTCTGCACACTAGACCTAAATGAAGCAGCTACAGGAGAGAAATGTAGAGTATTATCTTCTTTGAGACTGAACAATCCGTTTAATATTTTGGCCCTGGACCACCTGAATCCTAATATTATTCAAGGATATGGGATGGGAGAGCCATGATGAAAGTGAAGTTGTAATTTTAAAGCCTTCATTGATAAAATTTGCCCATGACCCAATAAATCACATGCCTTCTCTACCTTTTCAACAATTACAAATTTAATATTTAGAAATTTTACTTTTCACTAGAAATACAAACAAAAAATATATCCCAAGCCCCAGCTTTACTCAACTGTTTATTTCTCAAGACTCACATTATCGGAATAAGTAGTACAGTATATAATAATCATAGTATCAGCTACCGATTGTGGGGTGCCAATAGCATCTACTTGGCACACAACATTTACCATGTCCCTGTGGTTGTATTGGATTCTGACACCTCTGCAGACAGTACAACAGTGTAATAGAGGTGAGGTCAATACAGATTTTGTTTATTTTTCCTTTTTTCTGTAGTTTGATTAATGATTTCTAGTGAAGGGTAATGGTAATAATATCAGGGTAGAAGTATACGATGGATAGCCTAAGACAAATTACATATTAGGTATATAATGACCAGAGAGAAAATAGCTCACATCCTGATGCTCTATAAAGATTTTACACCATATGGGAGATGGTACAAAGATAATCATTTACTTCCATCTAAAACTTCAATCTAAAGAAAGAACTGTCATATCCTTCTGAAGCACCCATAATTTATTTTCTATTTCTTATGAGCTCCCAGGAATAGGATCTATTTATCTTCAAACGTACAAAGCCATTGTAAGAAATGCAGCATTGTTTATAAAGAATGATATTTGAAATGATATGTAAAGTGGTTACATTTCAAGAAATTTTAGTATTTCCTATTATTAGTTTATATTGTGCCATCACTTTCAATGGCACTTTACAAATTAGTAATTTCAGATATGTGTAGTACAGGAAGTGTAGAGACATGCAGCAGTTCAAATAGCAAATTACAGAATTATAAAGAAATTGTAAAAAATGATGCTCTAGTCTCATAGATCGTTGTCCTTGTGAGCTTACAATCTGTTGACAACATACAAACACTCTCTTTAAAGCCAAACTTCAGACATTTTTTTATTTTGATTATGCCTATGCTGCTTGGTCACTGAAAACTAGAAGTTCATCTAACAACAAGTGTCATTGTGACTGACAATGATAACAAGTCCTGAATATGCAATGTCTGCGCCAGTGAACTCCCTGTTGGGTTACTGCAGGCATTAAGTGAGGCAACATTTCCCAAGACAGCCAAAAGCACATTAAAGTGTCCCTACTCTCTAAACATTTCTTTACTCTATCCAGTGGGTCCTTTTTTCTTACTGTATTTGCCGGCGACTTTTTCCCCCTTTCCCCCTGTAAAACATGCCTCCAAGTGTGGGAGGTCGTCTTATACGCCGGGTGCACCTGGGTCACATACATACCCCCCAACTGTCCCGATTCTTCATCTGTGGTCCCGCGTCCGGTGGCGCATGCAGTTGTCCCGCGCTGTCATGTCCCACGCCGTCGCAGTAAATGTACTTTTACCTTCACCAAGCTGGGCAGCACAATCGTCCTCCTCCTCCTGCAGAGCGATGCTCTTGCTCAGGCAGCACTAGTTGATCAGAGCAGGGAGAGACTGAGCAGACCAGCAGGGTGAGCGCCGAGCAGATCAGCTTTCCTGCTCTCAGGCACTGTGTGGGCAGGCAGGGGGCTGGCTCCTGGCATGCACTCCTGACATCGCTCTCGCTGCTCTCCACTTTGAAGGGGACTCTTCAGCATCTGATCTGAGGTGTGATTTATTTAAGATTTATTTTTTTAAAAAAGTTCCTGTGGGGCATCCCACAGTGTAAAACCCCCAACTGGCCCCTTTCCCAGACCCCACACATTACACACTATGCCATTAGATGGGCCACATTCTAAACAACCCAGGCATGTCCCCAGCTATAGGCGAGCAGGGATGTGGCCGCAGTGTAATGTGGTGTGGACTCTGGGAAACGGGGTCATTGGGGAAGTTTACACAGGGGGCATCCCAACTTGGGGGAGTTTACACAGGGGGCATCCCAACTTGGGGGAGTTTACACAGGGGGCACCCCAACTTGGGATGCCCCACTGGGTTTTGTTCCCTGCATCAGGGGCAGCAAAATGGAATGCCCCCCTGTCTGAATCCCCCGTTTGGCCTTTTTCCCCAGACTCCACACCACATTACACTGCGGCGACATTCCTGCTCGCCTTTAGTTGGGGCCTGTGCTGGCTATTCAGAATGCGTCCAATCTAAAGGCATAGTAGGGATGTGGCTGCAGTGTAATGTGGTTTGGGCTCTGGGAAAAGGGCCAGTTGGGGGTTTCACACAGTAGAGGAAACCCAATTTGGCATGCCCCTGGAGTAGGGAACAAACCCACTGGGGCATTCCAATTCGGAATGCCCCACTGTAAAACCCTCCCTATTGGCCCTATTCCCAGAGCCAACACCACATTACCCTGCAGCTGCATCCCTACTATGCCTTTAGCTGGGACGCATTCTGAATAGCCAGCACAGGCACGTCCCCAACTAAAGGCGAGCAGGGATGCAGCTGCAGTGTAATCTGATGTGCGCTCTGGGAAAAAGGCCAGTCAGGGGTATTTCACACAGTGGGGCTTCCAAATTTGTGAGGCCTCACTGGGTTTTGTTCCCTACTCCAGGGATATCCCAAATTGTGATCCTCCACTGTGTGAAACCCCCATCTGGCCCTTTTCCCAGAGCCCAAACCACATTATACTGCAGCTGCATCCCTACTATGCCTTTAGCTGGGACGCATTCTGAATAGCCAGTGTGGGCACATTCCAAACTAAAGGCGAGCAGGGATGCGGCTGCAGTGTAATCTGATGTGCGCTCTGGGAAAAAAGCCAGTCGGGGGTATTTCACACAGTGGGGCTTCCAAATTTGGGAGGCCCCACTGGGTTTTGTTCCCTACTCCAGGGGCATGCCAAATTGGATTTCCTTTACTGTGTGAAACCCCCCATCTGGCCCTTTTCCCAGAGCCCAAACCACATTATACTGCAGCTGCATCCCTACTATGCCTTTAGCTGGGACGCATTCTGAATAGCCAGTGTGGGCACATCCCAAACTAAAGGCGAGCAGGGATGCGGCTGCAGTGTAATCTGATGTTCTTTTACATTTTATTTGGTGTGCGGAAGAGAGAGTAGTCTTATACGGCCAGTATATAACAAACTCTATATTTTGAGTGGAAATGTTGGGGGGTCGTCTTATACGCCGGCAAATGCGGTAGTTTGAATTATACATGTCTTTAAGTATAAAACTATGTTGCATCATAAAGCCAGGTCTAAATCTGTAATATTGTATGTTTTCTTTATTTACATGAAATTCCCTTTTTCCCTATTTAAAACTTCTGTCTTAAAATGTCATTGTACATTGTAAGTGCTGAAATGCCAAGGAAATATATTTTTATATCTATAGTGTCTCTCACATAGTATAGTGAGTAAGTATGAGTAAGAGATGCATAGTCATCAAATAAAGCCAAGTCGTTGAATCATGTGCTAGAATTGACATGTCTAAATGAATAGCTGTTGTGTGTGAGTAAATCCCAGAATCACATAGCATGTAAGACTCTTAGAAATGTATGCCTTGAGTGTCCACAGTGGAATTGAACATTCTGGAGGATTCATAGGTCAGAGTAAAGCTGACCAGAGCTCCTAAAGTAATAGTCTGTATACAACTTTTTTATGAAAGGGACTGACTAGGTTATAATTCAAGTCTTAGTAAATAGCTGATAGCATTTCTTCCCAAGATATAAATATCATACTAAATCCTGTTATGATTATTGCAGCACTACTGCTTACTAGATTACACAATATGAATATGACAACTTTCAAACAAATGTGTCCTGGAGGAGCAGAACAGGTACACTGCACATAGGATTGTGAGTTTGTAAAAAAGGCACTAAGGATACTTCGAGATAAAATTTTAGTTAACATTAACATGGGCCTCCTTAGGTTTGATTTTGATTTTAATTTTAGGTTTGATTATAGCAATGCATTCAAAAACCTTTTCAAATTTCACTACAACTATTAGAAAGTTTGGGGTAAAAGAAAAGTTCTCTTTAGGTGAAAAAAATAGAAGCTTTCTATTTACACCTGGGGCTGAATCCACACCCCCCCACGTATACAATGAAAGGGAATGGCAGTTTTCTCACCAAAACTTCTTTCACATGGTTCTATATATAAGAGGTGATTCCGCATCAGATGAAAAAAGTGCTACTGATGTGAACAATTCAGATGGAAACAGGACATTTCTCAACTGCTGACTTGACCCCCTTAGTTCTACAAAAGCCTATTCATGGATCTTAAGTCAATAATAGACATTTACTTGTTAATTGGTCGGAACCACTTTGATACAAACACATATGAAAACCTTTATTAACAATAAAGCTAGGCAAACAAAAGAAACACATCAAGATACAATGCAAATTGCAATGCAGACATCAGTGGCTTGGTGCATCAATGAAACTATCATGAGTTCTAATCTTTTTTCTAGATGACCTGCATAGATGTTAAATAGCTATCCACAAACTCTCACACTTTTAGTTGTGTTTGCAGGGGGATGAGGAATTTTGCAAATGGAGAAATGGGTTTTGTTGCACACTCCCCTTTGTATTGCTTATTTTAACTGTTTTTAAAATTGCAGCTTAAAATGATTCCATCACCAGAAATGCTCAATATGACAGTTGGAGGCTTTGGTGCATGCAGCAGTTAATCCTCTACTAGGACCATCAGGATGATCCCTTAATTTAAATAAATCTGTAGTGGTGGGTTAAATGGGCAATGCATTCAGAATTGTGAGGCTAAAATTCACAATAGGTACATTGGCCCAGTGATAGTGTAAACATTGAATGTTACGTATGTTGAAAAAATGTGATACTTAAGAAAAAGTAAAATCTTTACAGTAGCGTGGGTGTAACTGTGAGCAAGGTGTTATCACGGACACAGAAAAGCCGAAGCAGAAAAGTATAATTGGTACAGAAAAGCCATTGGTATTATTTGGGTGAAGATATGTCAGTTGGAAAGTAGACACAGCAGATAAATAGATCAGGATGTGTGTGTGCCAAAATGTCTCTCAACTGCAAAAAAGTATAAAGCTGCATAACACATAAGCGTAAGCAAAGTGTAGTATCATGACTACATATTGTATATTGAAGTATTAAAAAAAACAGGGAAACTCTTATTGACTATTACTATAGTAAATGATTATTATAATGCGCAAGCCAACTATTTATCTACAGAATATGTGCCTAACACCCCAATAAATATGATATATAACCTAACACGTTAATCTATGATCAGTATATAATATAAATGAACTCCGATTATTATGAACAGCAACAAAGGTGCAAGTGCCAAAAATAAAAACTATAGTGAAATTTATATGGTTTATTATAGTTTACAGGGTAGAAGCAGATGACATGGAAACCAAGGGACAAAGGTAAGTACATGGAAGGACATGCAGACTACATGGGATGCTCTTTATGCCACCAGGGGGGAGAAGGTAAGTATGTGGAAGGAAATGGAGACTACATGGGATGTCCTATATGCCACCAGGGGGAAGAGGGTAAGTATGTGGAAGGAAATGGAGACTACATGGGATGCCCTATATGCCACCAGGGGGGAGAAGGTACGTATTTGGAAGGACATGCATGGTACATGGACTCAACCACAACTTACGGCAGAAAACAGGTACAAACTCGGCATCTGAGAAAAGTTCACCAGCAAATACTGTAAATGCTCGGCTAAACCGCATGCACACGTAGAGCAAGTACAGCCACGTATGCA
This sequence comes from Gastrophryne carolinensis, assembly GCA_027917425.1. NCBI lineage: Eukaryota > Metazoa > Chordata > Amphibia > Anura > Microhylidae > Gastrophryne > Gastrophryne carolinensis. The sequence continues at coordinate 203,075,413 of CM051238.1, read as the reverse complement.
TGAATGAACTTTTCTCGGAGCGCGGCTCTGAATAATACATGCGTTCACAAATTCACTTTTTCCGAGTTCAGTTCCTGAAAAAAATGCCATCCATCAAATCCATCATTACAGCCTGGTGTACTCGAAATATTGCGGAATACAGAGAGATGGCATCTGCCCCATGGCCGCAAATTCCCCCATGCTGGGACAGGACAGGGTCAGGATCTCCAGGTAACAGATGGGAAGGGCGGAGACACACTGGCATTTCTTTTCTCCATAGCTTCAGTGCCCCAAATAGGTATGGCCACTTACAGAAGACAACCAAATAGAGCACCACAACACAGGGGGAAGAAAATATTATAACAAGTCTAAGTCTGAATCAACCAGCATAACCAGACATTGATATACTATGCAAGTATTAGTATTAATGATGCCCAAAAAGGTGAGACAGGACCATTATAAAAATATATGCTCTGATGTACACTGAACATTTAGCCCAGCATAAACTACACAGCCACAAACTATCATAACATAACGTCCAAAAGCATTCAGCACAGGTAAAGGTATGGTATTACACACATGTATTACAAAAGGTCCCAATAATATTAAAGGGTAATTGCTCTGAAGGGCTCTATGCTACCACAAAAAAGAAAAGAAATGCAAGCAGCACCTTAAATTTAAAGTCCCTGTCCAGGTACATACCAACTGTATGCCAAGCAGAAATAAGCCTTTTTAATGTATCTTAAGATCTTCAATATTGTGTAGATACTTTATATATTCTAATTGAAGCCACTTTTTTCCAATTTGATTTCTGGGTCATTCAAGCTTTATGAGTTATTTGTGCACTCTGCTGTGGTCAGGAACAGTTGTGGGGCCATTGTGGCTTGTAAGGCTCGCTAACTCTGAGAGAACCAATGGATAGAGTGGCCGTGTGACCACTCTTTTGTGTTTATCTGGAGGAATGAATTAGAAAAGGCGGCAAAGTTTCGAGCCCTGCTACGGCTTCTACCCAGTGCTGCAGGAAATGAGGGCCAGACACATTGCGACAGGCATCAGGTGACCTGCTTGCTGCCTAATTATTGTCATTGCCTGGACTTCCTTTTAAAGCTCAGTGGTGCACACTGTGCTGAGAATTAGTCACAGACAAAACAAAGGAACATCCCAGCACTCAAATCCCCACCAAATCCTACAATCTGCCTAAATCTGTTAAAAGACTAGAATATATTAAGGTGAGCCTAATTCTTCACTTTCTCAACTCAACTCAATAAGAGGAGGTGAGGAATTTAAGCCTGTGTTATACAAGTGCTGCCTAGAAACACTAGCAAAAGCAGGAGGTATATCTGTGACATACTTATGTTTGTTTAAACATTGTGGAAAATTACCATAAATTAGATCTTGGGAGAGATCTCATTGTAAATTCGACACAAGCGGACAGATGCATCTGCACTGCCTGTTTTTTTGTTTGTTAAATCGCACACCAGCAAAAAAAAATAGTGATGAGTGGTATTTAAAGGCACTTGATAATAATGAATGTAAAAATATTCACAACAGAATAAACATTAGTACATACACCGCGCTTAGTGAATAAAAATCCAAAAAAAGTCAACAAAATTAACTTAATCGTGCTCAAAGTGTCAACAAGTCCTTATTCCAAAAGGATAATGAAAAACATATATAAAAATAAAACACAGAGCATCAAAACTAGGTTGATGAGATGAAACGTCGTCCCAAAGTGCGTGCACTTCACACTAAAATGGGATCAAATTCAATCCACCACCAACAATATGGGCTCTTACCAACTGTAGAAAAGAAAAAGGCTTGGTAATATTCAGATAGGGCCAGAAGCAATTCAGGTAGGTCCCCTTTAAGGCATACACTCACCGATGTATTCAAATGTGGCCAAAAGTGATTCAGGTAGGTCCCAGGTTCATTAGAAAATAAATCCCCGCAACGCGCATCCTTAGTGCATCATTAAAAGGCAATTATGCTTCATAAATCAGGCTCCCTATTAGTAGGGCAGTTCATAGTGGCACAAACACTCTTGTGTTTGTCTACCATAGAGTAGGCAGTAACAAAAAAAAAATCACTCTCTGATTTTTCAAATTGTTCCCATGTATTGTTTGCCATCTTCCTATATGTACCTGCATTAAGCAAGAGTGAGCCTGTTTACTCAGTACATAGTTACATATATTGCTCCACTGAGGCGAAGCTTTTAAATTTATTGGATAACATCCCCTATATCTGTCATAACATGGTATATATTTTAAATCAACAACAGTGAAATGTCTGTTTTCTGTGCAGTTGGTCATCTGACACATTTATAATGCAAATATTGATTATATAATGTATGTTGTCAAATAAGTAATAGTATTTCTTAGCTAAAAACTATTTTTACTTGGATTAGCCGGAAAGCAGAAAATTTAAAGTTACCGAACCATTAAATACTAATTATAAAATGCATAACTGCATGAACATTTAATTAATGGAAACGGTGGAAGTGTACATATCTTTGAGGCTTTAAAACTGCTATATTGTTTTTTTTAAAGACATATTTTAATTTATTTTGTAGCAAATTATTATATATATATATATATATATATATTACATCACTGAATATCATCTTACAGTTTATACCAATAATGCTATTAGTGATACAATAGAATATCTTAGTAAAAGTGCCACATTTTATTCTTGTTAAAATTAGGCTATGATGGACCACAAAAGATGGACCACCGAGTCTGAAATTTCTCATCCTCGATCTACAGGCACACTGAGCCCCCCCCCCCTCCCAATGTCTGCTGTAGCTGAGTAACAGAGATGCTGAAGTTGCAGTGGTGCCAGAGGTGGGTGGCTTTCCTGGAAGCCATGCTTCCTGTGAGTGATGCTGCCTGATGATTCAACTCAGCCAAGAGACGGTGTGAGGTGGCCAGGTATGATTACTGCCAGTGTTAGGTGAACCCCCCCAAAGTTCAGGTTCGCCTGCCAAGGGACCCCCAAAGGCTAAATGACAAAATTTACTAATTACTGCTATTGAATAGATGGAACTTGATTTGAAGTGGTCTTACAATCATTTATTTTAAACCCCGTCCTCCTTTCCTCCTCTCCTAGGTAACCCTGACACAAATAAATGTAGAATATACTCACCTGGTCTACACCAGCTCTTCTTTTCTTGCCTGTATATTCAGCATTGGCTTTTTGTATATTCAGCAGCTGCTACTCTATTGGGACCTAAATCACAGTGGCTACTGATAGCATATAGACTGTATGGTGAATTTGGTGACCCATTACAATTGTGATGGAGGTGTTCCTTATCTCAGACATTTCTGAACATTCTTAGAAAATAAATGGCAGGTATTTATGTTGCTTTAAGTGATACAATATTGTATTGTGTCCTAAAATCTTTTTGCCAAATATCTAAAAGCATAATACATAAAAGAAGATGTCTCAGGGTATTGCTTGTTGAAATGGTAACCACTTTAAATTGTCTAAAAAAAAAGCACTATAAATCTCTGTTGTAAGTGCCTTTAAAAAAAATCTACTCCAAAATTGTATGAAACTTTTTTTTTACATATAGGAAATAGACTAAAATAAACTAAACTTTAATACTTTGTCCACTTTTCAGTTTAAACCTTTAACAAAAGCACTAATGAAACAATAAAATATTTTAAAGTTGTGATAAATTAATGGTTTTGAACATATTGAAGTGTTTTAAGGTTTGTTAATAATACATGGGGGACACATGAGTTGTCTCTGGGATAGCCAGATAAATCCTTTGACTTTGTAGGGTCTAAAAGGTTGTGTAGAGACAAGCCGTAGAAATGATCCCTTGGACTACAGGTCACAATGTGAGTTTATAGAGCTTTAGAAAGCCGATAGAAAGGTTTCATCTCAGAAACAAGGTGAAACTTATGGAAACAGGAAATGTCTGTAACAGCTGAAAAGTAAACGCTGATTTTAGTTGTTATTAATGGAGCTGAAGTCCTTTTGTAATTTATCAAGTAGAGGGGTGAAGTTACGTTTATATACCTCCCCAACATTTGAGGGGATCCTTGTACCCAGATAGGTTAGATTGTTGTTGCCTATTTAAATGCAAAGGATTTCTAAAGGTTGCTGATTAGCCTATTGGGAAAGAGAATGTTCAATGCCCCCAACTTGTTGTGTACCATTTATTAATCAGAAAGGCTTCTGATAGAGTCCCGATTACCTTAACCTTTTCTGATGCAGCAGAATACATAAAGAGCATAACCCCCCTTCCTCTAGGCCAATATGCTCTAACACCAGCTAACAGACCCTATTAAACACCTTTTCAGCATCTGTTGAGAGTAGAATGAGTGGCCTGTAATTTTCCTGGTGTGGTGTATAGCATTAAGGATTCTTGTCTCAAAAAGACCTAAAGAAATCTGTCTATCTGACGTTAGGTGTAGAGATGAGCGAGTAGTGAAGTATTCGAAATTTCGATTCGAATAGACCGCGTTACTCGACTACTCGACCGAATATCGAATCCCATTATAGTCTATGGGAAAAAAATGCTCGACACTTGGAAATCTCAATTCGACCACTTGGAGGTCACCAAGTCCACCCTGAAACATCAGAAAATGATGCCAACACTGCTGGAATGCAACTGGGACAGCAGGGGAAGCATGTCTGGGTGCATATAACGCGCCCAAGTCGCACTATTACGCCACTATCACAGCCACTCAACAATACACTCCAAACACAATATAACTTCTACGTAAAGTGAGACAAGACAAGGAAACCTTCTTTCCTCTACATTGCCATGGACCCCAAGCCAAACTGTACAAAAAAGAACAAAATTCTGCACCCCTTAAAATCACGTTGCCTATGACAACCACAGATGGCATAGGCAAGGGGGAAAATAAATAGACCCCACCCCTAATTGTCATTGTGTGTGTGTGTGTGTGTGTGTGTGTGTGAGATGTGGTCAGACATGTCCTCTTGTGTCATTGTGTCACCCCAGCAGTAAGGGAAGCTTAAAGGAGGAGGTTTGTTACAGTGTGTTACCCCAGCAGTAAGGGAAGCTTACAGGAGGAGGTTTGTTACAGTGTGTCACCCCAGCAGTCAGGGAAGCTTACAGGAGGAGGTTTGTTACAGTGTGTCACCCCAGCAGTCAGGGAAGCTTACAGGAGGAGGTTTGTTACAGTGTGTCACCCCAGCAGTAAGAGAAGCTTAGAGCTGAGACCTCTTAAAAATTGTGTGGAGGCCCAAGATCTGAGACCTCTTAAAAATTGTGTGGAGGCCCAAGAGCTGAGACCTCTTAAAAATTGTGTGGAGGCCCAAGAGCTGAGACCTTTTAAAAATTGTGTGGAGGCCCAAGAGCTGAGACCTCTCAAACATTGTGTGGAGTCCCACGAGCTGAGACCTCTTAAAAATTGTGTGGAGGCCCAAGAGCTGAGACCTTTTAAAAATTGTGTGGAGGCCCAAAAGCTGAGACCTTTTAAAAATTGTGTGGAGGCCCAAGAGCTGAGACCTTTTAAAAATTGTGTGGAGGCCCAAGAGCTGAGACCTCTCAAACATTGTGTGGAGTCCCACGAGCTGAGACCTCTTAAAAATTGTGTGGAGGCCCAAGAGCTGAGACCTCTCAAACATTGTGTGGAGTCCCAAGAGCTGAGACCTTTTAAAAATTGTGTGGAGGCCCAAGAGCTGAGACCTCTTAAAAATTGTGTGGAGGCCCAAGAGCTGAGACCTTTTAAAAATTGTGTGGAGGCCCAAGAGCTGAGACCTTTTAAAAATTGTGTGGAGGCCCAAGAGCTGAGACCTCTCAAACATTGTGTGGAGTCCCACGAGCTGAGACCTCTTAAAAATTGTGTGGAGGCCCAAGAGCTGAGACCTCTTAAAAATTGTGTGGAGGCCCAAGAGCTGAGACCTTTTAAAAATTGTGTGGAGGCCCAAGAGCTGAGCACTTATTAGTGCTGCAGCTACGGCTGCTTTAGTGAGGGGTAGCTGCTGCTGCTGGAATAGGGACAGAAAGACTTCAGTGGTGTATTACCACCTATATACAAAACTATATACACTCTGCTCAAAACGGCTGCTTTAGTGAGGGGTAGCTGCTGATGCTGGAATAGGGACAGAAAGACTTCAGTGGTGTATTAGCACCTATATACAAAACTATATTTTGCACTACTGTTTTGTGTCCTCTGTGCCAACAAAACACTGTTTTATACACGGTGCGTATAGGCACCATTTCACCTTCTGGCAGTATACGGCTGTATAGCCAGGTGTTTTTCTTAAAAATATTTTTATATTTGGCACTACTGTTTTGTGTCCTCTTTACCAACAAAACCTTGTTATATACCCGGTGCGTATAGGCACCATTTCACCTTCTGGCAGTATACGGCTGTATAGCCAGGTGTTCTTCTTAAAAATATTTTTATATTTGGCATAACGCGTGGCCAAAAAAGTAAAACGTCTGAAATGCGGAGGGCTAGCGCAAAGGGACGTGGACGAGGACGGGGGCGCGGAAATGCTGGTGGGGGCACAAACCGCGTTGAAGCCAGTGGGGATACAATGCGTGCTGATGAGGGGCAGCCAGCATTACGCTCATCCAGCTTCCCTGCCTTTATGGGACAGTTATGCGGGGGGCGGGGTACACCTCTGTTAAAGCCTGAGCAGCGTGAACAGGTGGTGCAATGGATGGCCGATAACGCTTCCAGTCACTTGTCCACCACCCAGTCATCCACACAGTCTCACTCTGACCCTCCTTCCTCCCAACCTGGCCAACAGAGTCAGCCCACCCTTGACCCCTCCCAGGACCTCTTTTCGGGTCCTTTTCCAGATGTGCTGCAAGAATCCCAGGAGCTAGCAGAGGAATTTGTTTGTAGTGATGCCCAAACACTTGAGTATCCGCCATCTGCTAGTGATGTGGACCCGGAACCAGCATCTGCTATCATGAGCGATGATGATGAGACGCAGTTGCCATCAAGGGAGGCTGTTGGAATGTCCAGTGGGCAGGAGGAGGAGCAGAGAGAGGAAGTGGAAGAGGAGGTGGTGGACGACGAAATGACCGACCCCACTTGGACAGGGGTGATGTCCAGCGGGGAAAGCAGTGGAGATGCGGTCTGCGCGCATCACCGAATAAGGCAGCAAGAGGCAGAGGACAGTCCAGAGGCAGAGGACAGTCCAGACAGAGAAGGCAGGCCACAGCCAGCAGGGCCGAAGCTCTTCCCGGCAGCAGGCAGTCGCGCGAAGCTCCCCCATCGAGGCCTCGTACTTCTGTGGTGTGGAGATTTTTTAATGTTTGCGCGGATGACAAACTGAGCGCGGTTTGCGCAATCTGCCACTCAAAACTGAGTAGGGGCTCTGAGAAGAGCAATCTGACCACCTCAGGCATGCGCCGTCACTTGGAATTCAAGCACTGGGCTGAGTGGGAGAGAGCAAACGCAATACAACCTGCGCCCCGTCTTGCTGCCACTGCCTCTTCCCCTTTGTTGTGTGCTGCCACTGCGGTCCAGACCTCCAGCCAGGACACCTCCACATCTGCCTCTGCCTCGGCTACTTTGGGGCCTTCTCCTTCAGCCCCCCCTTCCCCCGCATCTTCGTCTGCACCTTCCATCTCCTCGTCCCATCAACTGTCCATCTCGTAGGCGTTCAACCGCAGGCGGAAGTACGCCTCCAGTCACCCCCAAGCCCAAGCCTTAACCTGCCTCATCTCCAAACTGCTGGCCCTGGAGATGTTGCCGTTTAGGCTTGTGGAGACGCAGGCCTTCCGCGACCTGATGGTGGCTGCCGCACCTCGCTATTCCGTCCCTAGCCGCCACTATTTTTCCCGGTGTGGCGTCCCCGCCCTGCACCAGCACGTGTCGCGTAACATCAGGCGGACCCTGAGGTACGCAGTCAGCGCAAAGGTCCACTTGACCACCGACTCGTGGACAAGCGCTTGCGGCCAAGGACGCTACATCTCTTTGACGGCACACTGGGTGAATGTTGTGGAAGCGGGGACGGGGTCGCAAACAGGGACGGCCTACATACCACCCCCGCCCAAGATTGCCAGCACGGGTTCTGATAGACCCCCCTCCTCTTCCTCCTCCTCCTCCTCCTCCTCTGCCTTAACATCGCCCTCAGCCCCTAGCTGGAAGCGTTGCAGCACTGGCACGGGGAGACGTCAGCAGGCGGTGCTTAAGCTCATCAGCTTGGGCGACAGGAAGCACAGCGCCGCAGAGGTGAGGCACGCCATATTGCAGCAGACAGAGATGTGGCTGTCGCCGCTGCAGCTAGGACCAGGCATGGTCGTGTGCGATAACGGCCGTAACCTGGTGGCGGCTCTGGAGCTTGCAGAACTCAATCACGTACCATGCCTGGGCCACGTTTTTAATTTGGTAGTACAAAAGTTTCTAAAGACTTACCCCAACCTGGCAGAGCTACTGGTCAAAGTGCGGCGCTTGTGCGCTCACTTTCGGAAGTCAACTGTAGCTGCTGCTAGCTTAAAAAAAATCCAGCAACGCCTCCATTTGCCTCAACATCGGCTGTTGTGCGACCTGCCCACTCGCTGGAATTCCACCTATTGCATGTTGGCCAGGGTGTGTGAGCAGCAGAAAGCATTGATGGAGTACCAGATGATGCATCCACGCGTGCCTCCAACTCAGCTCCCTCAGTTTGCCAACCACGAGTGGCCATGGATGGCAGACATATGCGATGTATTGCGTATCTTTGAGGAGTCCACTAAGAAGGTCAGCAGCGAGGACGCTATAGTGAGCGTAACCATCCCGCTCCTAGGCGTCCTTAAAGAATCGCTCATCGCAATAAGGGAGAACGCATTGCACACAGAGGAGACGGGGGTAGGAGGAGACGCAACGCAGGTAGACAGTCAGACCACACTTTTGTCTGCTGCTCGGTGGCAGTTGCAGGAGGAGGAGGATGAGGAGGAGGAGGACAACGTGGAGGTGGCTGTGGAAGAGGATGCTGGCGGCGAGGGTAGCAGTCAGGCTGTGTGCGTCCCATTGGTTCAGCGCGGATGGGGCGGAGAGGAGGAGGAAGAGGAGGAAATGGAAAATGATCCTTCTGGTGGGGGCAGTGAGGTCATGCCTACTCAGAGTCTGGCACACATGGCTGACTTCATGCTGGGCTGCTTTTCCCGGGACATACGTGTTGTCCGGATATTGGAGAACAAACTATACTGGGTCTTCGCACTCCTGGACCCCCGGTATAAAGATAACTTCTCCTCTTTTATTCCGGTAGAGGAGAGGACGAATCGATTACTGGAATACCAGAGGGAACTCTTGCAGAACATGATGCAGATTTTCCCACCCAGCATCGCTGGCGGCAGAGAGGAGAGTGTCTCCCAGAGTCTGACAACATCGATCAGGCCCACAGCCACCAGGGGAACACTCTCCAAGGTGTGGGACACGTTCATGTCACCCCCTCGTGCAACTTCCATCACTGCGGGGCCCGCTATCAGCAGGAGGGACAAGTATCGGCGGATGTTGCGGGACTACCTGGCAGACCACACCCCTGTCCTCCCCGATCCCTCGGCGACCTACACTTACTGGGTCTCCAAGTTGGACACGTGGCTGGAACTGTCCCTGTACGCCTTGGAGGTGCTTGCCTGCCCTGCCGCCAGCGTGCTATCAGAAAGGGTGTTCAGCGCAGCCGGGGGCATTATAACCGATAAGCGCAGCCGCCTGTCAACCGACAGTGCCGACAGGCTGACGCTAATCAAAATGAACAGCAAGTGGATTGACCCGGACTTTGCTTGTACAACAGTGGAAAGCAGCCAAGAGTGAAGTGCCATCTGTATGAAGTGCCATTTCCTCCTCCTCCTCCTCCTCCTTAACCGCCGTAGAATTGCTGTATTAATGAAAAAAATTATGGCTCACCTCTTGGGCTTAATACAATCAATTTTTAAAGAGGTCTCAACTCTTGGGCCTCCACACAATTTTTAAGAGGTCTCAGCTCTTGGGACTCCACACAATTTTTAAAAGGTCTCAGCTCTTGGGCCTCCACACAATTTTTAAAAGGTCTCAGCTCTTGGGCCTCCACACAATTTTTAAAAGGTCTCAGCTCTTGGGCCTCCACACAATTTTTAAAACATAGCAGCCCTAATAAGGGCACTCAATGACTCTCTTGTCTTCTGGTAGCTGGTATATATGGTGGTAAAAGCGATATTCTGAGCTTCTGGGGCCCTGCCTGCCTACATAGGATATGAGCTATATACTGTTCAACATAGCAGCACTAATAAGGGATTAAGGACTCTCTTGTCTTCTGGTAGCTGGTATATATGGTGGTAAAAGCGATATTCTGAGCTTCTGGGGCCCTGCCTGCCTACATAGGATATGAGCTATATACTGTTCAGCGTAGTAGCCCTAATAAGGGCTCTTAATGACTCTCTTGTCTTCTGGTAGCTGGTATATATGGTGGTAAAAGCGATATTCTGAGCTTCTGGGGCCCTGCCTGCCTACATAGGATATGAGCTATATACTGTTCAGCGTAGTAGCCCTAATAAGGGCTCTTAATGACTCTCTTGTCTTCTGGTAGCTGGTATATATGGTGGTAAAAGCGATATTCTGAGCTTCTGGGGCCCTGCCTGACTACATAGGATATGAGCTATATACTGTTCAGCATAGCAGCACTAATAAGGGCTCTTAATGACTCTCTTGTCTTCTGGTAGCTGGTATATATGGTGGTAAAAGCGATATTCTGAGCTTCTGGGGCCCTGCCTGCCTACATAGGATATGAGCTATATACTGTTCAGCGTAGTAGCCCTAATAAGGGCTCTTAATGACTCTCTTGTCTTCTGGTAGCTGGTATATATGGTGGTAAAAGCGATATTCTGAGCTTCTGGGGCCCTGCCTGACTACATAGAATATGAGCTATATACTGTTCAGCGTAGTAGCCCTAATAAGGGCTCTTAATGACTCTCTTGTCTTCTGGTAGCTGGTATATATGGTGGTAAAAGCGATATTCTGAGCTTCTGGGGCCCTGCCTGCCTACATAGGATATGAGCTATATACTGTTCAGCGTAGTAGCCCTAATAAGGGCTCTTAATGACTCTCTTGTCTTCTGGTAGCTGGTATATATGGTGGTAAAAGCGATATTCTGAGCTTCTGGGGCCCTGCCTGACTACATAGAATATGAGCTATATACTGTTCAGCGTAGTAGCCCTAATAAGGGCTCTTAATGACTCTCTTGTCTTCTGGTAGCTGGTATATATGGTGGTAAAAGCGATATTCTGAGCTTCTGGGGCCCTGCCTGCCTACATAGGATATGAGCTATATACTGTTCAACATAGCAGCACTAATAAGGGATTAAGGACTCTCTTGTCTTCTGGTAGCTGGTATATATGGTGGTAAAAGCGATATTCTGAGCTTCTGGGGCCCTGCCTGACTACATAGAATATGAGCTATATACTGTTCAGCGTAGTAGCCCTAATAAGGGCTCTTAATGACTCTCTTGTCTTCTGGTAGCTGGTATATATGGTGGTAAAAGCGATATTCTGAGCTTCTGGGGCCCTGCCTGCCTACATAGGATATGAGCTATATACTGTTCAGCGTAGTAGCCCTAATAAGGGCTCTTAATGACTCTCTTGTCTTCTGGTAGCTGGTATATATGGTGGTAAAAGCGATATTCTGAGCTTCTGGGGCCCTGCCTGACTACATAGAATATGAGCTATATACTGTTCAGCGTAGTAGCCCTAATAAGGGCTCTTAATGACTCTCTTGTCTTCTGGTAGCTGGTATATATGGTGGTAAAAGCGATATTCTGAGCTTCTGGGGCCCTGCCTGCCTACATAGGATATGAGCTATATACTGTTCAACATAGCAGCACTAATAAGGGATTAAGGACTCTCTTGTCTTCTGGTAGCTGGTATATATGGTGGTAAAAGCGATATTCTGAGCTTCTGGGGCCCTGCCTGCCTACATAGGATATGAGCTATATACTGTTCAGCGTAGTAGCCCTAATAAGGGCTCTTAATGACTCTCTTGTCTTCTGGTAGCTGGTATATATGGTGGTAAAAGCGATATTCTGAGCTTCTGGGGCCCTGCCTGCCTACATAGGATATGAGCTATATACTGTTCAGCGTAGGAGCCCTAATAAGGGCTCTTAATGACTCTCTTGTCTTCTGGTAGCTGGTATATATGGTGGTAAAAGCGATATTCTGAGCTTCTGGGGCCCTGCCTGCCTACATAGGATATGAGCTATATACTGTTCAGCGTAGTAGCCCTAATAAGGGCTCTTAATGACTCTCTTGTCTTCTGGTAGCTGGTATATATGGTGGTAAAAGCGATATTCTGAGCTTCTGGGGCCCTGCCTGACTACATAGGATATGAGCTATATACTGTTCAGCATAGCAGCACTAATAAGGGCTCTTAATGACTCTCTTGTCTTCTGGTAGCTGGTATATATGGTGGTAAAAGCGATATTCTGAGCTTCTGGGGCCCTGCCTGCCTACATAGGATATGAGCTATATACTGTTCAGCGTAGTAGCCCTAATAAGGGCTCTTAATGACTCTCTTGTCTTCTGGTAGCTGGTATATATGGTGGTAAAAGCGATATTCTGAGCTTCTGGGGCCCTGCCTGCCTACATAGGATATGAGCTATATACTGTTCAGCGTAGTAGCCCTAATAAGGGCTCTTAATGACTCTCTTGTCTTCTGGTAGCTGGTATATATGGTGGTAAAAGCGATATTCTGAGCTTCTGGGGCCCTGCCTGACTACATAGAATATGAGCTATATACTGTTCAGCGTAGTAGCCCTAATAAGGGCTCTTAATGACTCTCTTGTCTTCTGGTAGCTGGTATATATGGTGGTAAAAGCGATATTCTGAGCTTCTGGGGCCCTGCCTGCCTACATAGGATATGAGCTATATACTGTTCAGCGTAGTAGCCCTAATAAGGGCTCTTAATGACTCTCTTGTCTTCTGGTAGCTGGTATATATGGTGGTAAAAGCGATATTCTGAGCTTCTGGGGCCCTGCCTGACTACATAGAATATGAGCTATATACTGTTCAGCGTAGTAGCCCTAATAAGGGCTCTTAATGACTCTCTTGTCTTCTGGTAGCTGGTATATATGGTGGTAAAAGCGATATTCTGAGCTTCTGGGGCCCTGCCTGACTACATAGAATATGAGCTATATACTGTTCAGCGTAGTAGCCCTAATAAGGGCTCTTAATGACTCTCTTGTCTTCTGGTAGCTGGTATATATGGTGGTAAAAGCGATATTCTGAGCTTCTGGGGCCCTGCCTGCCTACATAGGATATGAGCTATATACTGTTCAGCGTAGGAGCCCTAATAAGGGCTCTTAATGACTCTTTTGTCTTCTGGTAGCTTGTATATATGGTGGTAAAAGCGATATTCTGAGCTTCTGGGGCCCTGCCAGCTACAGCCTGTCTTTCCCTGCTGTGAGCGTCTGTCCCTCACTAAGTTCAAGCTGCTAATGCTGACGAAGAGGAAGTGCTGAGTTTTGTATATTCGAGGTCACATGGTTTTTCCAGCCAATGCGTGTAGACGCCGTTCTCGCGATGCCAGCGTCCTCCCAGGACCTGTCCCACCCCCCCTGCATGGTGATTGGTGTAAAAAACGCGCCAGGGAAGGTGGGAGGGGAAACGAATTGTGAGTGCGCCATCGCCGCTGTACTCGATCGAAATCGAGTATGACGAACAGCGTAGTATTCGATCGAATACCGGCTCGGTCGAATACTACTCGCTCATCTCTAGTTAGGTGCACAGACTGAAGCAAAAGCAAAAGTGTATTTTTTCATGGATATTCCCTTTGACGCAGATAAACCTACGCACATGAACTTGCATTATGTCAATTATTAAGAACAGCACTGATCTGAAGGACAGTATAGCCACACTTTTAGTTTTGGAGTTGAAAAAGAAGGTAGCGCCATCCCCTCACAGGTGATGGGAAAGGGATGAGACAAAAAGGCAAGTAGGGAGGGAAAGAGGATGAGAGGGCTAGGAGAGAGGAAAACTGTAAGAGAGAAAATAAGAGATATGGAGCAAAATGCAAAGAGTGAGTTGAAAGAAAGAAGCGGATAATGTTTTGGTACAGGCAAAAGCCCTAGCTGATTCAGCAATAGGAACCATGACCTATGCGGGGCAAGGTCTGGTTACCACGAGACCCTTACCTGCCCCTTAGAGGGAGCACTAGGCTAGGGAACCCTTAAGTAGAGGGAGTGGAAGACAATCATGAAGCCCAAAGCAGGGAGATGCACATGTGAAATTAGAGAGTTCTATTGATATCTAGGTATCTGTTAACTACTTCTCAATACCTACTGCTACTTAATGATTTGCTATTAGCAAAATGCATGAACAATAGGTTCTGTAACCTGAGACTATAAAATGTGCTATGTGTTCGTGCTGGCCCTGCTCTAATGTGTGAGCCATATAGTTGGGACATGCACTGAAGCTAGTAAAATACAGAGCTACTTATCACGAGCTACTGACTACCACTCGGTGCACAACACAGGAAAAGTGTCATAGCCTGCTAGTGTTGGGTTAGCCCCAGCCCACATGCATGCACCTAGCTTATACAAATGACATGTATGTCCTCATACTTGCTGGACAAGGGCAAATGAAATGGCACACTCTGCATGATTAAAAGGATTGTTGAGGCTAAGTGTACAAAATGCAAAATGCAGATTATTTGTCCTTCTGTGTCACTAAACAAGGCTGTTAAGAAAGATGTAGCCAAGCGCACCTATTTTATCCATTTAGGCTAAATGTGCACACACAGAGAGGGAGGGGAGGGAACTAAAGCCCTCTCCACTGCCTTCCCCAAGTAGGAGCACAAAAACACTTTTAGTACAATATCAAAAAATAGATTTTATTACAAATATATCCAAATGGATAGTAAAAACAACATATAAACACACGCAACACTAAAACCAACTGCATATGTCCTATCAATTTACTTCCTAATTTACATCATAGTACAAATTGTTAATTCCATAAGTTGCATAGGCAATTGTTAATTCCATAAGTTGGCTAACAAATATTATTAACCTCTATGAAGGCTGCAAATAATCTATTGATTAAATATTAATATAATCTATTGATATATTAAATTAATATAATTATTGAATGTATATTTTCTAAATAATGTATTGGTTATTATGGCATCTTGTTATTAGTAATTATTAATTAATAAATAACACTATATACATTATAAATTAATTTGTGCTGGCACAAACATTATTATTTTAATTCATAAACTTATTTAATTTTAATTATTAATAATTCATCAGATATACAATTTAATCCATATATAAATCGATAAATTGTGACCAAAAATAATCAAGTGAATAAATGAATTATAAGTGAATGAATTATGCCAATAAATACGAAATACCAAACATATTATTCAATCCTCATTATAAAAGCGCTACCCTATTAATCTCACCAAAAATAAACATTTCCTTAGTAAATGAAATAACTCTTCTTGCTGGTTAGAGAGTGAAAAAAGGCACATATACTTACAGATGCAGCATTTATTGGAGGGATAAAACACACGCTGCCTTGTGCCAGCATCCTGGCAGGCATCCCATTGTTACATGGTAACAAGCATCTGCCTCCCAGCGTAGCAGGATTCTCCTAACTTGCCAGTGCACTAGGTGAATACCCATAATAAATGTTGCATCTGTAGACATGCAGAAACATAGAGCACCCCCTGCTTTCACAGCGAGAATGGAACATTTTTGTTCTATTCAGTCAGATAAAGGAATCTGCAATTGTTAAAAAAAAAACAGGTTAGTAGAAATAATCCCAGCAATCCTCTTCTGAGAGATCATAAATCTGCTCCCTGGGAGGAAGGACCCTTACAGTAGGTTTTCTTCTAATACTGTGTCTTTAAGAATGGTGCCTCCCAACATAAAGCATAAGACTTACTGCCCATTTAAGCTTTGGCTAGTCATTGTCTTTTACTGTGAAAACAGAGAAAGACACTTCCAGGAGCACATTGCCCTCTTTCTCATATATAGTTGCAGCAGTAACTGGTTTGTTTCTATTTTTGTGAATGCTGGAGGATCACTCAGAAGCCTGCTTTATTATTAGAGAGTTATTCTTATTTTGGAAGGAATACCTGTCAATATTCATACTTTCATTATCAACATGCAAAATTAAATCAGAATAAGTATCCAATTTAGTCAGCATAAATACTAAGAATTTGTTGTGGCAGAGAGGCCAAGTACGATGGGCATGGGACTGAACAGTTAATGATAATCAGCAGAATAAAACGAGGACAAAAGTAACAAGGTTGATGATCAAAGTAAGGATTTTCCCAGTCCTAGGAGCCACTTAGGGCTGCCAGTTAGGGTGTACTGGTTCCAGGGAGGGAGGAAGAGGAAAGAAAGTACAGAACTAGAAAAAAGGCTAAGTGAAAAACAAAGATATCCCTGAACTAGAGGCCTAACCCAGGCAGCTGTTCTTTTTCAATGTGCCACATGGGACATAGTGGGGGTGCAGAGACAGATTTTTGATCTAGGAGAAGAGAAGGGAATTTTCCTGTTCTAAGATCCCCTTATGTAGACATCCATTTCATTCCAAAGGCTTCACATGGAGGAGGCCCCAAACTGAAGAAGTAAAAGGAATGAGTAGCTAGCGAGTGTGTAGAGACAGATGTTGGGTTTGAGAGAAGAGAAGAGATGGGATTACTCTGTACTATGAGCCTTGTACCAAGAAAGCCATTGCAAAGTGTCTCATGAGGGGTCCCAATCTGAGCAAATGATAGAAATGAATAGCTAGTGAGAGTGAAGAGACAGATAGTGGAGCTGAGAGAAGGGATTCCACTGTGTTAGAAGCATCCTACCCGAAAACAGCAAAAATGGCATGTCTCATTTTCGGGTGATATGATATCCCTTGTGATCACACTCCATTGAAAGTCAGTTGCAAGGGATATCGCTTACAAATTGTGATTTGTGCTTGAAATTTTAATAGGAAATTGTTGACACAAATGCATTGACATGGTGGGAAAGGATCCTTATGCTCCTCTTTCTATTGTAATGCTATTTTAGTGTTTAATGCAATACTTTCTTAAGCACAGCAGGATTTTGTAAATAATAAACATCAATGTGTACTTTACAGCTCTTTACATTGTATGTTTATTGATCAAGATATAACACTAATAGAGTTGTCACAAATATCTTCATTTAGAGCACGTCATACTACATTTTACAAGCAAATAAACCTTTTATTACTTTTCTGACCTACTCTTTCTGTGTACTGCCTTGATTTTTTTTTGTCCATTGGCATGCATTGAGTCAAGTTTTCTGTTATATCCCAAAACAAACATATAAAGTATTGGAAGTGTTTTTTTTTTACGTACACAGACTCCCTAGTAAGACAGGCAGTGAAATGCTGTTGTATAACTGTTCTAGAAATGATCAACCTTATGACACAGTAAAAGTATTAAAAAAGTATTAATTAAAAAAGGGAACGTGAGATCACAACATATAAACAAAATGAACTTCAAAAAATGAGGTTGCAGTTGTGCACAGATATGAGCAGGTAGAGACACCTTGATATTCACTTGCTTAAGATCACAGATGACCTGTAGAAAGACACTCCTTCTGTGTGCCTTAATAAAATCCACTTCATGCCAAAGGTTTTAGCACAATGACACTCTTTTGCTTCACTTAAGAAGCAAGTAACAGTTAGTGCCAATGGCAACAAATGTATCACTTGCACCTTTTTCACTGTGGTGATTGGTGTTCTTGTATAAGCCATTGCAGTTTATAGTGGTGCTATAGGATAGGATGCCATAGACCACAATAGGCAGAACTGTATTGAAGTCCACAAAGGTATCCAGCACCGCTTCAGGTGGATTCTCACAGTCTGGATTTAGAACTGTATTAAAGTGTTTTTTACTTAATAATGTTAAGCATTTCTTTTTTTTTTTTTTTTTTTTACAGACCTTGCTTTGGCGGCTTGTCACAAATGTAAACATATGACTTAGATGTAGGCAAATGAAATTTTAATAATCTATTTTCCACTTCTGTTAACCATTGATTTCTTTTGAGCACACCAACTAAAAAGGAGCCTATCTGTACTATAAAGTATGGTCCTTATGTTCACAGCAGTGATACCCTGTGATTGTAATGAAGAAACGCTGACCAGCGCCTGCTGAAGACACCATCAATCTTTTTTGCTTGTTGTTCTGAAAGTTGACATATATATAACATGCAGCATTCAGTACGTTGGCAGAACAGCTTAGCGCTTAATAGGGCTGTTAAGATCTGCATAAGGGTCCAACAGGCTGACACAGGCTGGCCAGTGCCTCCTCAAGGTGATTATTTAACAATAGATGTTTTGTCTTGTGGTGCCATTATATAAGTTTAATGGTGCCAAAATCTTAAAGGTTGTGGTCACGTCAAGGTGGACATGTATGCCATAAATATGACATAGCCAAAAGATTTTTACCACCATAAAGACATTACAAATAATGATAGGCAGGTATTTTATGTAATGCATATATACAATGTATTTCTTATTATTATTTATAATTCCAAGGTATTTTCAGATAGGATGTTGACTTTTAATTTCAGATGATTTAGAGCGGGTGTTAGGGAAAGGTGGTGATTAGGGATGAGCGAACCAGTTCGGACGAACCGGAATTCGCTCCGAATTTCAGGGAAAGTTCGATTCGGCATGAACCCGAATTTTTTTTGGTTCGTGCCGATCGAATTTTCCCTGAAATAAAAAAAAAAAATGCCGGCATGGTGGGAGCGGGCAGGCCGGCTACGCTGTCAGCAAACACTTACCTGCATGGTCAGAGCGTGGAGGCCGGCGCCGCTCTCAGGCGCCCTCTGATTATCAACATCTGCCTACAATCACCAGCGGGCCGGCGGCGGCCCGCTGACAGGCGTAGCCGGCCTGCCCGCTCCCACCATGCCGGCATTTTTTTTTTCAGATGAGCGATTCGTGAAAGTTCGATTCAGGCGAATGAACCTTGCAGACCCACACGTCTTATCAGTTTTCTCTAAAGATGCCAGGCACTACTGAAACCTCCACATAGTGGTGTAGATTGCAGGTGTAGATACACTTTAACTACAATCATTTGGTAAAATTGCCAATTATGTGATTAAAATCCATTTAAATGTTACTTTTTCCAGTGTGCATATACAGTGTATAATTTATGTATTGCACAATTTTGTGCCATTAAAGCTGACCTCCAGTCAAAAAAGGAAAGTTTATTGAATTGCTTCCCTTCTTATGATCAGTGGCATAAGCAGTTTGAGATGGCTTGCCACACACCTGATAGTCCTGCTTACACATGAGAATTTCTAGGATGCTCTGCCACACCAAACTGAGAGGGATATATGCTTCAGAGATAGGATATGCAAGCACTGAATAAACATCTAATGTAGCAAAAGACATCTATGTGAGGAAAGCTGTTACAATCTATCTTTATGGCAACGGCCACTGCAACAAAACCACTCAATCAGGGTATACAATGTATTTTATTTAATGATGAGTCATTACAGCTGAAGGCTTGCTACTTCTGGCTGTAAATAAGAGATGATTGCACAGAGCTATGAGGCAATTTTGACGGAGAGACTCATTTTTCAGAATCAGCTCCTTCTTATGTGTGTGTGGCAAGATAGCAGCTGCCATGCATGTTTCAGAACGCAGAATCTGCCTGCTATTGCAAACATCTGCATCGTGGTAATCCCTCTTAATAAGCTTATGTCACTGATTGCCACAGAGGGGTTTTAGTGGTGCAATTTACTAAGAGGCTGATTCATCATTAGCGGCAGGTAGCGACAGATGAGCGTCTGTAGCAGGCATTTTCAGAGCGCCTGCTAGTAGTCGCAGTGCTCGGCCGTGAGTCGCTAGTTTATAGCGACTCGGTCGCCGTTCAGTAATGTTGAATACATTGTGAGGAGTCGCTATTTGACCAGTACAGCGCTGTATGGGAGCGCATGGTAGCGACTGCTCATAGCGACCGAGTCCCACCATATTCAGGAAAAAAACAGCCTACCAAATTTCTGGCACTGAAAAATACTTGTTTGAAGCCCAGAGCGCAGGAGGCGGTGTGTTTATAGTCTGTTTTCATGCATCTATCAACTAGTAACAAAGCAAAAACATATGGAATTACATTGTAACAACATTGTAACATGAACACTTTAATGCCAGACCTGTAATGTCATTTCTGAAGAAATTTTTAAAAAATTTAAAAAATGTGAAAAAAACTGCCTTTTCAATGCCAGAAGAGGTCACAGAATTATTTGTGATTTTTTGGGGAAAAAAAAAAACCCTGTTAAAAGAGAAAAAAAGGTTCGTCCATTGAAATGTATGGGGGAGCGACAGGTAGAGGTCATACCTGGCGCTGTGCAAGGCTGAACGCCGGCGCTGTTCGCTGAGGCTTTGAAAATGATGAATCAGACGCTACATGCCGCTATCCCAGTTGCTAAACAGATTCTGCTTGATAAATGTGTAATTGCGTGCCGTGTCCGGCGTTGACCAGTCGCTATCTGTCGCTACCTCTCATTAACCAGGCGCTACCTGACGCTATCCTTTCTTAAATAACCCCCTAAGCTTTTTTTTTGACTAGAGGTCTGCTTTAAGCTCCAATGAACACTGCAGTTTTGAGCACTGCATCACTTTATGCCTCATTTAAGACACATGTGACAGTTAGCCCCAATGTGTACACCAGATGAATCTATGATTTGTACTTTCTTCACAGCACAGAGTGGTTGCCCCTGTTTTTAGTGGAGCTGTATCTTAAGTTGCCATAGTGCACAATGAGCAAATATGTATTGAAGTATTTTTAACTCAAGAAGAAGCAAAAAAAAGTATACTTACAGAATTTGCTTTCTTATAATTCAGTTGTTACTCTTGCTTTGTCTTACAAATGTGTTATTCTGTCCTCAGCAACTAAAAAAGAGCCTAAACACTACACAAAGTTTGCAACATTTTGATTACACCAGTGTTTTAAAATAACTTTAACCACAACCACGTTTTTAAATCAGCATTTTATACATGAGGTTTTTTAACAGTAATATATCTTACTTTAAGTTGAAATGGCACCTACCCCTATAGAATAGTCTCTACGGTACAATACAATTATATTTTGTTATCCTTAAACATTGAACAAAGCTGCAGATGTTCCCCCCTGCTGTTTAAAACATTAATGAGACCCATGTATGCAACTTGTTTTATTGTGGAATATCTTTCCTCTTCTTTCCTCTCCAGATGAACAGCTGTTAGGAAAACAGCTCTTTCATCTACAATATCTGATGCTTCATGCTTATTGAAACTAATGATTCTCTCTCCTGCTGGTGCAAAGTGAATTACATTACAGTCAGGAGTGTAGTAGGCTACACAGACTTATCACACTCACCCCATGTTTAGCCCTAATTGATATCAATTTTCCTTTTGTGCGCAGAAAGTGTGCAGCTATTTTAAAATGAGCATTTTTGTAATTTCCCTAATAATAATGCTTATTATTACTTTCCATGGTCGTAATTACTTTGGGTTGTTTTTATGAGAGGAAAAAAGACAAAAAAAATGAATGTATAGTATTAAGTCCCAGAGATTTTATTTTTTATATTATTTTCCTTACTTTGATTAAGGTTTATAGAGGTCTTAACAGGAACACTGAATGGTGCTTAATTTTTATCTATTTTAATATAAAGTGCAAGTGCACAAAGCCTTCAGTTAAATTCCACCTGCAATTCAAGCTTAACCAAATATTGACTGGCTTTGACTTAATATAATGAACAACTTCTCAGCAGACATATCAGGAAGCCTGTCATTCATCCTGGAGGTGACAGGTGTCAAAGCCTATGCTCATAGTGCAGTCATCTTTTAGCGAGACAGGGGGTGTCTGATTTGTAGTACAGTGGAATCTGATTTTATAAGAATCTCACAAACTGGTCTTTTTTGGGGGATTTAAAAACCTACACCTTTATTCCACTGCGTTCATGGTGCGGGGTGGGTTTGCACACTGCCAGCCCACATCCTGCCGGCAGTGCCAGTGGTCACTGTAGTAGCAGGTGAGATCATTAACAGCTTTGGCTAAATCAAGCAGCAGTAATGACCTCCCCAGATATTGCTGCCAGTAACCCCTTTGCTACTGAAACAAAAGATTGTAATCCCTCCAATCTGAAGAGGTTGAATTGATGCAGAAGGGGTTAAACATGTCATCTCTGCCTTAGCCAACCACCTTGGTTTACATGTCAAGCTTACTGGTGAAAACCATGGATAGAGCTAAGCGGAGCTCCAGGTGTGGGGCAAAGCGAAGTCCAAAAGAGCAAGTCAGTGCTGGTGGCAGACAGGCAAAGTCCAATGAATGAATCTAAGATTAGGGGCTGGTAGCAAACAGGCGAAGTCCAATGAGGAAATCCAAGTCAAAACCATGTAATCCGTCTGAGGGTTAATCTGGGAATCAATCGGGAAACTCAGGAATCAGAAAAACAGAATCCTGCAAGTCAGCTGTTAACACAGCAATAGATGCAGGCCAGCTGTCCTTTTAAATAGAGCTGTCAATTAGAGCGGGGAGGGACATGTCAGAGTCTGAGTGAGGTCACTTCCTTTCTATTCAGACCAAGGAAACCCGGCAAGCCCAAGAGCATATGCTCTAGGCTTCATGTACTTGCAGTGTTCTGAACAGTGCAACAGATGAAAAGCCAGATCTAGTACAAACACCCAAGCCTGCAGACAGTGAATTGAGCACGCCCATGTCTCATAAAAAAGGCAGGAGACCGACAGTACATTGGTAAGAAAAATAAATAGAAGAGAAAACAATTAACAGATAAGATCAGCATCCTGAGACACACAGTATGGAAACTTTCCAATCTGCCATCAAAAGTGGAATTACTGTTTATGAGCTGTTTTCATCTTTTTTCATCTTTTTTCTTGTGGGTTCACAGCAATGGCAATGTTAGGGCAGCATACTCACCCAGGTCCTCACATCCACTCCCTCCGGGGGACACAAAAACAATGTAATGATCCGGGTCACAAGATACATGGAGGCGGTGGAGGTTTCCAGGTGTGAAGGGCACCTGTTTCTTGAAAGACAGAAGTTGAAGTTCCCTTTACTGATAAGGGCACTCAGCTTGGAGCAGTTTTTCATTTTTAATAAACATGCAGGAGCTCTGTGGTTCGTATGCTGCATTGCACAATGTGGTGACAGACTGGGTGCATGGCTTAGATCACAGGTCATGTGACGAGTTCATGGCTCTCTTTTAGCAGATGCAGCCTGTCTGTCTCCTCTGACCTTGCTGCTACTCACGGCTGGGCTATTGCTGTGGCTACTTACTTACCATGGATACAGCAGCCATTTACCACTTGGCCTCTGCCTCCCCAGCCTATTTCTGCCACCTCCCCAATCTACCTGCAACCTACCATGGCTATGTACTGCTGGCTGGCCTACATCAGCAGCTACCTGCCTGCTAACTGGCTCATTATAATTGTTGCTCTGTATGCAACCACACCAACGCAGCCCAGCTGGGCCCAGCTGGAGTCTGGCAAATTGGACACTATAGAAACTTTTCCTGGGTGTCAAATTCAGCTAGAAGAGAGAAGAGGAATTTAGGGACTGACTTTCTGCTATGTCTCTCATTTCTTTGAACAAAACTGCTATGTCTTCACTGCATTCACAAGGGATCTTTACTGATGCCAAAGCATACCAATCAGATCATTAGGGTTGATTCAGAGACAGATACGTCTGGACTTTCGCATGTGTCTGTGTATGTTTTTGTGTCTGTTTGGCCTTTTTTTTGGTTTTTACGTTCCTTTTTCCATGCGTATGTTCGTTCCCGCTAATGCGTATATGCGCTTTCGATGGACGGATCTAAATCTGATCATTTGTGTTAGTTCGCATCATTTTCGCATCTAAATCTGATATTTTGCGTTCGTTCAGATAACTTACGTTATTGGGATGGGCTTGCGTCAGATTCAGAGAGCTGATTGCCGAGGGACCACCGCCCTATAAAACTGCTACATTTGCGATCCACTTATGGGACCATTTTGCACTCAGCTTGCTTGACCATGTTTTGCGGCTTTGTGGAGGAATATGAGCATCGCCCTTCAGCCTCCCTGAGGAAAGACCCAGCGGGGTCTGAAACGTTGGAGATTGTGCCTGCTCGCGCTGTAATGTATCTTTCTTTCCTTTCAAAATCACATTGACATTGGTTCTCTTGGCGGTTGCGATTGGGAGCCTGGTCTGAACTGTCATGCTTATTGGACTATGCACTGCTTACATTGGAACTATTACTGACTGAATACTAGGGCCACCTGGTGGCCATTTAATATACTGCAGCGTATCCTATTAGCAATATTGTACTTTATGCATGAATATTTCTGTTGTGCAAATTTCTGATTACCCTATATGTGCGGGTTGAATATGTATATTATATCTTGTATATAAAAAAACTTTTTTCACCTAAAATACACAAATCAAAGAAACCTTGGTATTAGGTGTGCTTTTCTTCAACATTTTTCATTTTTTTACTTTGTTGTGGATCTAATTGGGGAATAGATCCTGTTGAATAATTTGAAGCACCCAGATATGTATGCTTATGTCTAACATGGTGGTGTGCGGGATTGCGAAACTAATCTATTTCATGGAGGAATATGAGCGCCTTCAGCTCCAAGGCATTGGATGTGTCAGCATGGCCGAAGCCAGATTGCACCGGCGACGCATGCATATCAATGGCATGCATGAAGTTGAGCTGTTCGAGCTGACCAGACTTAATCGCGCTTCCCTCCATAAGTTGTATAGTGAGCTGCGGCCATGGTTAGCCTGCACCACAAGGATGACCAAGATGCTTGGCTGCCTGAAATTTTTGGCGAACGGCTCATTCCAGAGGCTGGGTGCCCTCTCCGTGGGGATGTCCCAGCCTACGCTGAGCCGCGTGCTATCCAAGTTTTTGTATGGCATGGCTACCATTAGTCCAAAATATATTTCCTTTCTGGACAACATGGTAGCCTGGAACGCGCTTAAGTTGGGTTTTTTTAATATTTAATATCGCCGATATGCCCAACGTCATGGGTGCGATCGATTGCACCCACGTTGCATTGGTCCAATATATATAGGTAAGTTCATTATGTCATTTTTTTATATAGTTTAGGCAAACTGTATTGTAACTATCTATTAATCACTCCTTGTAAAGTGTCCCTGTGAACCAGTTTACAATGTATACCTTAATCCCTCCTTGTAAAGTGTCCCTGTGAACCAGTTTACAATGTATACCTTAATCCCTCCTTGTAAAGTGTCCCTGTGAACCACTTTACAGTGTATACCTTCATCGATTTTTTTAATATAGGCCTTATCAAAACATTTTAATGCTGACCTTAATTAGTCATTAGAATGTTAATCTTTATTTTCTCCCACATACATATAATCTTAGTTATTAAAGCTACTTATGTACTTTGTTAATGTTTTTTGGATTGTACAACATGTTTTTTTGAGGGTGTTAGGAGTTAGTGTTTGAGTAGTTTACCTTGCCTTGCTGTAATATTTTTTTTTTTCAGGAACCGCAAGATGGGCCACTCACTGAATGTCCAAGCAGTGGTTTGCCCGGACATGCGATTCCTTAGTGTCCTCGCCGGGTATCCAGGCTCATCCCATGACGTGTATATCTTGTGGAGCTCCGGTTTATTCCGTCGGTTTGAGTCTGGAGAATTATCAGGTGGATGGCTCCTTGGTAAGTTCCCTCAAATTACGTCATTCCCTTTTCACTGTATGCCTATGAATATAGTTGATGACCCATGTCTTAACCTATGGCTGTTTTTTGCCCTTGATGACATGTTAAATCGGACCTTCACCATGATTTTTAGAAAAGCCCAAACCCTTAAAACCTGATTCCCCAGCATTTCAAGCTAATATATTTCAAGTTTTTAGTCACTTATTATTCTTTCCACCACTGGGCTGCAACTCTGTTCAAGACTTTAGGATACGGGCGCCACCATCTTTGCTCAGATGCGTCACACTTACCGAGGAGAGGAGAGAAGGATAAAGTGCAGGGGGCAGGTTACAGCTGTGCTTTGCTCAGACAGAGCAGAGCTGGGGTCAGGAAAAGGTCAGAAACCCCGTTATGCAGAGCAGCACAGTCAGAAGGCACTTCCTGTTTGCAGGATGCCTGATATTCCCTGAGCTGCCATCTTGGATGTTTAAAGGCTCATAACATGCAGTAGATGCAGGTAGGATGAATTTTAATGTGAGCAATCTGTATGTACAGGGTGTGGGAAACATATAAGATAGGCTCTCATTCAGAGTGAATGACCACTTTAAACAATAATGTTGGTTCGAATGTGTAATTTATGTAAGTATTTTGCTATTCTTTCATGGGATTCAGGCTATCCGCTTCTTCCCTGGCTCCTGACGCCCGTACTTTGGCCGCAGAATGAGGCACAGGAGCCATACAATCGTGCACATAGGAAGCCCCGAACCATAGTAGAGAGGGCCTTTGGACTCCTAAAAACACGATTTCGCTGTTTGGACCATACCAGGGGGGCACTGTAATATGACCCCAACAAGGTCATCAACATCATCCTTGCATGTTGCGTGCTGCATAATTTTGCCATCATGCAGTGTGTCCCCCGGTATGTGGATCTGCCCCCCTCTCCAACCAGCCAGGAGGCAGATGAGCATTACGCTGGCACACCTAGTGCCTCTGTCAAAGCAGTGCGGGAAAATTTGATTTCCGGCTATTTTTCCTAAAATGTGGTTTGTTTATGTTGTTTTGTGTTTTGATTATGATTTGCCTGTGTGAAGGCCTTTTTTTTTTCCCTAAAAAATAGTAATGATTTAATTACTAAAAATGTAACACCTGATTTGTGCCTCATGCATTTTTTTTGCTCATGTTTGTCCTTGCTTCATTAATATCGAAACAACCCAAACATTAATGCATCAACTTAGGCAAGAACAGCTCAAGTTACATTCAATATATTTTATTGAACTATGTCAATTTTTAGTTGAAGGGCACTCGCAGACTAAAAATGTACATACATTGTAAAACATAACTAGAAATTGGGGCAGACTCCTGGCCCCTAGCAATTGGCCACATCCAGAAGTTCTAAAGTAACTCCAGGCTGAAGTTTCACCGCCCACCAACGTCAAGATACATAGGGAGCAACCATTTACAGGTCACATTTGCCACTGGCACAGGTGGAAAGCAGCCATACCTATGCCACATCCACGCCTGTAAGTTCGGTGGCCACCCAGCCAATAACCCCCAGTCCTAATGCCAGTCCAGTCCAATCTTTGCCATGGGCAAATGTAGTTGTTTCACAGCCAAGAATGTCCCCAAATATTGCCAACAAACAGGATGAGCCAGCCACCATTTGATTAGGCCCAAGCCTGCAGCGTGGGAGCTTGAGTGACCGCTTCAGTGAGGCTTAAGCTCAGCCATTGGCTAGTGGGGTATGTCAGCACTCTAATGAGCTATATGGGTGAATTCAAAAACAAACCAGCAAAGCCATAAAAAAGGCATTCTTGGTAGGGCTCACCAGACAGGTAAATAGAGTGGGGATGTAGAGGAAAGATGTGGAGCAGATACAGGTCAAATAGGTCTTTATATGGATGTCGCCCATAATAAGCTTGTTGTGGGCCTTGGAGGTGTCCCAACAACTGGGCATGTGTGGCATTCAAAATCTGCCACTGCTCCAGCATCTGTCTATTGCTTGTTCTAAATTCCTCGAGCATGGCAGTGAAGTTAGTATTTAAGGTGGCTATTTGTCCTGCCATCTATGTGGTTAAGTTGGCCATTTGTTCAGACATCTGGCTGCTTAAGTTGGCCATTTGTTCAGACATCTGCCTGTTGCTCATCCTAAATTCAGTCAGCATGTTGGTGAATTTATTATTGAAATTCTCTAATTGTGCAGTAACCTGCTCTGTTGTTCGTTGAGTCACCTGCCGAAAGTAACGGCTGTCATGGCGTCATGCTGACTCCAGGATCGGCACGCGCCTCCCCTGGGAAACTGGTCGACGTTGTTGACTACGTCTTCCAATTCCCCGGGTTTGAGCGCCTGCAGATGCTGGACCTCTAGTGCGAGCAACAGTCCCAGATGTGCTCGGCAAAACCTCTGCAGCAGAGCTATCACTGGGGACTTTAGGCTCAGTCTCAGCCTGCTGGCCACGATGGGCTGGCAGCATGCGTCCAGCTTCACTCTGCTGCAGAGGATTTGGTGCAGTAGAATGCTGGGGCAGTGGCAGATTAGGTTCCAGGGGGGTAATTTCAGAAGGTCCCATCAGGCTGGCATCCTTCTCCTCCTCCATCTCCTGGATTGCATCCATCAGTGTGTGAGTCTGTTGGGACATGTGGCCCTAAATATCTTTTTTATACAAATTAGTCATGTGCATTCACATGCGTCAGCAGTTTCATCAAAGTCCACTTACCCTATATATCTGTTCCTGGGTCCTAGGCAGCAGGGAAGTAGACGGCATGCTCAAACTGGAGGAGGCTTCCACACTTCCAGAGGCTGGATGCTGGGCTGGGTTTAAAAGAAAAAGGCACGTAAACACACAAACATCCATTGATGAGCTGGATTAGAACATATGCTTTAAAAAACACGTGGCCAAGCAGGAATGGCAACTCCCCCAATGATCCAAGTTGACCTTCACAATAAATGTCAATATCTCTTATATGTATGCCTCAGCATGTACATACAGATTGTTCACCTTAAATACTACAAACATGCATGTACTGCATGTTAGGAGGCTTTACAGTTCCCAAATGGCACATTAGGGGCCCACAGTCAGCTGGCAAAGAGCATTTGGCTTCAGAGTATGCTGCTGTGCATTCTTACTATGTAGACTTTTCCCTGACCCCAGCTCAAGTTTGTCTGACCAAAGCACAGCTACAACCCAAGTGGTAGAAAGACAAAGAAGTAATTGTTGTCTATAATTGACTATATTCACATCACATGCAGTGCTTTGTAAGATAAAGAGTTTAATAGTGAGCAGAAATACTGTCAAAGGTCGTGTATGGCCTGCAAACCTTTTTAAGGACCATTAACTACTGCACCCTGGGAGAGTGCCCATCATGAAGGCCATTCCTCATACATTAAACACCCGGCTAAAACAGTAACCTCCCCTCAAAGCCACTCCCTAGGGGCATGTGTTCATATCTGCCTGTGAGCCTCATTTCACATATTTCCAACAGTTCACATTCAAACAAACATTACTAACCTGCAGAAATGTTATGGATGTCCGTGTCCTGTCTTCCAGAGAGGCCCTCTAATGCGACGGGGTGTATTAATGACAGGACCATCTCCTTAGCTCTGGTATATTGTCATTTGGTGGGGAAGCCTCCGCCAGTTTGTAAGCTGAAAAATAGAGGTTAACAAATTTTGGTCATTGTGGTCAATACAACAAGCAGCAAAATCCACAACTCAAATATGTACCTGTGATTGCGCCGTTTATTCTGTTTCTTCTGTGCTGCATACTTCAGGTCAGATATTTTTCTCTGTATCTGCTCCACATATTTCCTCTCATCCCCCGCTGCATTGGCCTGTCTGGCGAGCTCCTCCAAGATTTGGGTCTTTCTCATTTTGCTGGTTGATTTTGAATGTCGCCCATATACCTCATCATAATGAAGTGTGAGGCCCCTTGCCAATGCTAGGGTTTGTGCCTCCCCAAACCGGCCACTCAACTGGCCTCGCCGCAATGTTCGGCCTAATGCTTGGTCTTCTGGTTCATCTCTGTTTGGTGGCAATTCAGGGGACATTCTGGGCTGGCTCTGTGGTGATGAATTGGGCATCACATGGCTTGAAAAAGACTGGACTGGACTCACAATAGGACTGGGGGTCCTTGCCTGGGTGGCCACCGAACTTCCAGGCGTTGATGTTGCATATGTCTCGCTGGTTTCCACCTGTGCCAGTGCCAAATGTGGACGAGGAGGAGAGGGTGTGCTTGTGTGGGTAGCAGGAGAAGGTGTTCTTGTTGGGCTCAGGATTCTCACCCTCTGCTTCTTTGTGGGCTTGGAACTGGTGCTCCTTTTCTCATGGGATGTGCTTGCGCGGGGAGCAGGAGAGGGTGTTCTTGGTGGGCTCGGGCTTCTCACCCTCTGCTTCTTTGTGGCCTTGGACGTAGTCGTACCTGGCTGCTTGGATGTGGGTGCCTTCTTTTTTGAGCATCCTTCCTTGCTTTTGGTTGCTGTTTTAGATGTTCCGCCCTTTGTGGCCAATGTCGCCTTGTGGTGGCCACTTTGGCTCCGCGTTTCACGCACCTTGCTAGTCGCTTGCTGCGACCGAGTGGTCGGTCGGGAGGATGAAGTCTCCTCATGCCACTGTGGCCTTTTGGTTTTGGCTTCCTTTGCTGCTGGTTGCTTTGTGCTAGCTTTTTTTGGTGCCATGATGACAATCACAAAGTAAATGAGCTGTGTGTCCATTATCCTTTAAATCCTAATGACTGGGTATGACGCTTACGCGTGCGTACGGCCGTTCGTCCGGCCATGCGGAACCCGGAAACTGCTGGGGCATTACTTATCTGCTGCGGACAAGAAACAAGATGGCGCCCACGATCTTCACCCGCCAACAACAAGAGCTGATTATGCTCGTAAGTGTCTTGTAAGGACGTTGATTTGCCATCTAAATACATGCCTAGGCATTGTAGAAACATTTTGTTTAAAAACTGTTTAAAACTCAGTGGAAAACAGAAGTTAGTGCGCACATGTGCGAACCAACTCACTAGCATCTAGAAGGATAGTTTTAGCCTAGAAATGTGTTTGTGAATGTCATTTAGTCAACTGATCTAATTGTAACAGATATTTGTATGCAGTTGGATCTAACAACTATTATTTTGTTTTTGTTTTTTAGACGATGCTTCAGCGCAGGTATGAATACCTACCCAACGCATTCAAGAAAAGGAACATGGCCCTGGAGATCGTGGCCCAGATCCAACAGAAGACGGACACCACCTTCACCCATATGCAGATCATGCAGCACTGGTCGAACCTGAAACGACTAAACATGCCCCGGGTGCGGCGATTTTTTGGTCTCCATTTCCCAAGTAAGTACATAGCGATTGCATGCTAGATGTAACTAATGCAAAAGGTAGGCCTTTATTTATAAATGCTTATTTTTTCTAGTGTTGGAAATAAAGTATCGAATCAGACGCACCCGGAGGCGCACAGGCCAGCCAGTGCTGCATGAATCTGCAGCAGCAAGTGAAGGTGGTGGATCTCCAGGGCCAAGTTCCTACCCCTCCTCTGTAGCGGCGTCAGACCAGCCCCTGGACCTTTCTATGGAGGAGGGGCGTCACAGCGTGGGCAGGGAGTTGGCCCAAACGACAGAGCCATTAGCCTCTGGTATGTGACTCTTAATGTAACCCCACACACAAACATGCTATTAAAAGCAAAGCTGATTCCCTTAACCTCTTTTTCTAGATGAATATGTAGCGGGTGAAGTATCTGGTGAAGAGACTGCAGCAGATCATGCCCAGGAGGCACATGGAGAAGGTGTGTGATGTCACACACACATTCTAAGTGTCATTTCCTTACTGTTGAATCAGACATTAGAAGTGACCCTATTTTACATGTCTCTACAGTCTGAACTTCCCAGCAGTGGCAGGCCCCAGAGCGTAGGGTGGTCCCCGAAGCAGAGGTCGTCCACCAAGGAAGTAAGTTGTAATGGATGGTTGTCATGTAAATATTTGGAGTATGTGGAAAATGACATCATCACCAATCTACCTAAATCCATTGTCAATTCCATTAGCATAATGACATATGGCCTCTTCCTTTTATTAATTCCTTAGCATAATGACATATGGCCTCTTCCTTTTATTAATTCCTTAGCATAATGACATATGGCCTCTTCCTTTTATTAATTCCTTAGCATAATGACATATGGCCTCTTCATTTTATTAATTCCTTAGCATAATGACATATGGCCTCTTCCTTTTATTACTTCCTTAGCAAACTGACATATGGCCTCTTCCTTTTATAATTTCCTTGTCATAATGACATATGGCCTCTTCCTTTTATTAATTCCTTAGCATAATGACATATACGACCTCTTCCTTTTATTAATTCCTTAGCATAATGACATATGGCCTCATGAGTTAGCTTGCAACCTAATAAACATTCCATCCACAGCTGTTAAACATGTATTTGCTGAAAAATAACTGCCAGATTGGCACAACTCAGTGCCACAGTGTTTCAGTTAGTGGGCAAGATGCAGGAGCTGCGCGATTCATTGGGGACCACAGATGAAGAATAATTATCTGGGGCCTACCATTGTTTTGTATATAGTTTCTCAACTTTTAATGTTTTTAAATATTGACTTATATTTGTTACATTTTAACTTTAAAAAAAAAAAAAAAAAACCTAAAAAGTTTGTATTTGCTAAATTAAAAAAAAACCGTTAAAAAAAGGCAATACCAAAAATGCCATTTATTAGTAAAAATAAAAAACCAAAAAACTTGTTTCTGTGTCCTTTTATTTTCTACATACATTCATTAAGGGTTGGTAACCACAAAACGAAGGCAAAACCAAAAATTTTGATATGAAGAGTCGCAAGACCGCAAAGTGATTTAGGTAAGCATTAGGTGCGGGAAATGGAAGAATATACTGACCGAGAAGTGATTAAGGTAAGCATTAGGTGCGGGAAATGGAAGAATATACTGAATATACTGACCGAGAAGTGATTAAGGTAAGCTTTAGGTGCGGGAAATGGAAGAATATACTGACCACGAAGTGATTAAGGTAAGCTGTAGGTGCGGGAAATGGAAGAATATACTGACCGCAAAGTGATTAAGGTAAGCTTTAGGTGCGGGAAATGGAAGAATATACTGA
This sequence comes from Gastrophryne carolinensis, assembly GCA_027917425.1. Classification (NCBI taxonomy): domain Eukaryota; kingdom Metazoa; phylum Chordata; class Amphibia; order Anura; family Microhylidae; genus Gastrophryne; species Gastrophryne carolinensis. The sequence goes on along the minus strand of CM051238.1, from coordinate 203,042,743 downwards.
CCGCGAAGTGATTAAGGTAAGCATTAGGTGCGGGAAATGGAAGAATATACTGACCACGAAGTGATTAAGGTAAGCTTTAGGTGCGGGAAATGGAAGAATATACAGACTGCGATGTGATTTCGTTAAACATTGTAGCAGAAGTGAGTGTACAAAATATGTAGACGAGCACATTAATACGTTAAGTTTGTAGTGCACAGGCGTAAGTTCGTAACGATTTTCGTCTGGACATTTATTTATAGAAAAAGGAATTCAGAATCTAACGGGAAATGTAAATGATTCATCGAGGCGACGATGGAAAAAGTCCAAAAACAGAAGCCTACGTTGTTTCATGAGTAACCTAAACGGAAAACGAAAAGCTAAAAAATGAAATTCTCGTTGGCATACGAACGGATGAAGACTTTACTGAAGGCTTGTGATGCATGCTTAGAATCACTCGTACACTTATACGCAAGCAGGGAAATTAAAAAAAAAAACAGATCGACACAAAAACGAAAATCTTTTTATGTCTCTCTGAATCAAGTCTATTCTCATGCATCTAGGGGCATCAGAACCTCTTTTTCTAAGCCAGGTCCCTCCATGGTCCTTGGCCCTCCCTCCTACCCATCCACACCTTAAGCTACTATCCCACGATTATTATTGCCATTATTATTATATTATTATTATTTAGATTCCTCCCTAATAGTCGGTCTCAACTGCTTGTGTACTGGAAAATCTACCAGCTTGCTTCATCTAACTGCATGTGAGGCAGCTCTTTTATTGCTATAGTCCTGGCTCTGATCTATACTCATTATGAAGCAGTGTTTCAGTATGGACAACTTAGTGAAAACCATTTTACAATGTATGCACAAAATTTTTATTTTTGCAATGTTGGTACTCACAATTGATTTAAAGCATTCATATGTAACAGATGTATCCTTATACTATGTCCTAGAGTGCAGCCTTCAATCTGCAGCCTTCAATCTGGGGAAGTTGGCCTTCAGTCCCTACAAGTGCTATTACCATCCACAAACTGGTTGTTTAAGTTATCTTGCAGCTAGCAAAATAAAAAACCTGGGTGGGAAAATATTCCAAATATCACATCTTTCTCAACTTTTGCCGCCCAATTTGCTTATTCATGTGTATAAACTTATAAAACTGTGCCATGACGAAGATAATCAGAGATTTTGCATTCTGTGAAATGGCTCATTTTACATGGTTCCCATGGGGGATAAAGGCGGAGGAAGCTAGCACGTGTCTGGACAGAGACTTTGAAGCAAATGGAATATTTTTAAATTATCTTGGGATCACAAGTATCTGCAATTGTGTTTCCTCTGATGAATTTTACATGAAGTATTACAGTTTATGGCTTGTATAGCAACTTGTAGTTTTTTAATATTTGCATATTATATTGCAGGTTGCCTTTTTTTGCAAGCCCAGTAGTGCCTGCTTCTAAAGAAAAGTCTAATATAATCACGGTTCATGACACAAAAATGTCTGTCATGTGTCTTACATAATTAAGCTAAATAAACTGAAACAGAAGCTTTCAGAAATCAATACCCCTCTATAGCTATCTCGTCTTATGTCCTGCTCGTGCAACACTCAGGCAGGGGGTTATCCCCCCCCCCCCCCAACTGCATTATATTACATTTTAAATTATTTAATGTAAATCATTCTCTATGTTACAATAAATGATGGTGCACCACTAATAGCTTATGGTAGTGGCGTGCTCACTAACTCCCTTAGCTAAATAAATCAATTGAAGCCTGGGGTACTTGATTCTCCCAGGGTCCAACACAAGGAGCACAACCAATAAATGTATCAAAAGTTTATTAGATCCACATAAAAACACACATTAAAAAACAACAATCACAACACATTACAAACACATTAAAAAAACTAGTCAAAGCAATACATATATCAAATAAAAAAATATTAAATAATGAGTGTGAACCCCCCCCCATAAAAAAACAGAACATTTTTTCCCCTTTTAACCTTTTTGTGCCAGCACAAAAATCTACCCTCTATTACAAAATCCACATCACAATGTGCAAAAAAATGTGCAAATCAGTGCATGTAGTAACCCAATGTATATTATACAAGGTATTCATATAGAAAGACCACCATCAATAAATACAAAACAAAAACAATTCACCAAAAGTTCTTAAGATGCTATTAATAATCACACATCTACTAAATTATATTAAAGTGCAATGTGCCTCAAAATTATATGTACTGCACAGTACAATGGACAATAGAGAAACACAATACTCAAGTATAAATGCACATGGAGAGGATACTTAGCTACAATAGCATAGAAAGCACATCAGCCGGGGAGGAAGTCCAGGGCAGCGGGGGTCAAACCACCATTAGATCCACATAAAGACACACATTAAAAAACAACAATCACAACACATTACAAACACATTAAAAAAAACCCTCTTAACCCTGAAACAATTCCTCTATATAATTACCCATAAAGTATAAGGCTGTGGCCCAGAATACCTCCTCTCCTTGTTCCTTCAAATACATTAATAAACCAATATTTCACCACCTAGTCAAAGCAATACATATATCAAATAAAAAATTATTAAATAATGAGTGTGAACCCCCCCCCCAAAAAAAAAAAATAAAAAATAAAAAAAAAAAACCAGAACAATTTTTTAACCTTTTTGTGCCGGCACAAAAATCTACCCTCTATTACAAAATCCACATCACAATGTGCAAAAAATGTGCAAATCAGTGCATGTAGTAACCCAATGTATATTATACAGGGTATTCATATAGAAAGACCACCATCAATAAATACAAAACAAAAACAAAAGAGGAAAAAATTTTAGTTTTTTTATTTTTTGGGGGGGGGGGGTTCACACTTTATGTGGATCTAATGGTGGTTTGACCCCTGCTGCCCTGGACTTCCTCCCCGGCTGATGTGCTGTCTATGCTATTGTAGCTAAGTATCCTCTCCATGTGCATTTATACCTGAGTATTGTGTTTCTCTATTGTCCATTGTACTGTGCAGTACATATAATTTTGAGGCACATTGCACTTTAATATAATTTAGTAGATGTGTGATTATTAATAGCATCTTAAGAACTTTTGGTGAATTGTTTTTGTTTTGTATTTATTGATGGTGGTCTTTCTATATGAATACCCTGTATAATATACATTGGGTTACTACATGCACTGATTTGCACATTTTTTGCACATTGTGATGTGGATTTTGTAATAGAGGGTAGATTTTTGTGCCGGCACAAAAAGGTTAAAAGGGGAAAAAATTGTTCTGTTTTTTTTTTTTTTTTTGGGGGGGGGGGTTCACACTCATTATTTAATAATTTTTTTATTTGATATATGTATTGCTTTGACTAGGTGGTGAAATATTGGTTTGTTAATGTATTTGAAGGAACAAGGAGAGGAGGTATTCTGGGCCACAGCCTTATACTTTATGGGTAATTATATAGAGGAATTGTTTCAGGGTTAAGAGGGTTTTTGTTAATGTGTTTGTAATGTGTTGTGATTGTTGTTTTTTAATGTGTGTTTTTATGTGGATCTAATAAACTTTTGATAAATTTATTGGTTGTGCTCCTTGTGTTGGACCCTGGGAGAATCAAGTACCCCAAGCTTCAATTGATTTATAAATCATTCTCTATGTTACAGATGCCTCATTAATATCAATCCTACTAAACACATTTGTGTTATTAGCAAAAGGCTTCTTACAGATGTGCCTACCCTTATTTTTACCTCAAATCTGGTTAAGAACTCACATTTTGTGATCTGCATTAAATACTGATTCAAGATATGTAACTAATTATATGAAAGGTTTAACTGCATACAACCACCAGCTGGCCTTCCATTGACTTTATTGATTATCTTCTGACATGGTATCACTAAAGAAAAAGCTGGTTAACAGGCACCTCACAATATGACTTATCAAAAGAAAGGCAAGTACAGATACACTTATAGGTAACTTACAAATATGTATAAAATGCCGAGACATAAACTTGTGGTTACATTGTTGCTGTGGTTAATGGGGGCCTGCAGGGCCAAACAATGGCTCATATTTTTTGCCGCAATACACTAACTTGGGTTTTGTAGCTATGCTCACCCAAGTTTGAATGTGTACTTGGAAAAGAAGAAGAAAAATAAGTGTGTGCTGGGTACAGAAATAAGCGACTCTCTTGCAACTCTTGATGATACTGCAAAATAAGAAAGCCCCCCCCCCAATGGATTGGCTCTCATTCTCTAACAGATTCATCCTGTGTCCCATAAGGTAAACAAATTGCAACTGGCCGAACCTAAAATAGTCACAAACTGTATACCACTGCCACGTATAGCATTATGGTGCATTATGGTGCAACTGTGACTGTCAGTTAGGCAGACCCCCTGGTATTTAGCAAAATTCTCAAAGTTGCAAGGTACAACTATGTTCTCTCTTCCATATGGCCACTGTGCTATCCTGAACTTTTATAGTTTGGTAGTTTGGTTGATAAATTCCTATTCTCAGAAAGCTGTAGAATGGAAGTCTAACAGCTGAACATAGATCAAATTCAATATGGTGTTGGAACTAATACTGGAATAGCAGCTCCACTTCCACTTTCTGCTTATTGCTACTGAACTCTGTGCCTTAGCGATAATGGAGGTAAATGAAGGGAATGGAGAGGATTTCCTGGGAAATACGGGTGAAAAAAGACATATGTCCATAAAGTTCAACCAAGGGTGTTGGGGTAGGGGAAGTTATTTTTTTTTTTTATAGGTGGAAGTTATTTATTTTATTTTTTTTTTGTTTTTTTACTGATAACCGCTAATAGTAACTGTTTATGTTATTTTCTTCTAAAAAAGCATCTAATCCTTTTTTGAAGCTGTCAGCGGTTGATGCTGTAACAAGCTTCTGTGGGAGGCTATTCCATAGATTTATAGGTCTTATGGTAAAAAATTATTGTCGCCTCTGGAGACTAAATTTCTTTCTTTCCAGTGGAAGGGAGTGCCCCCTTGTCTTTAGAGGGGATTTTACCTGAAATAGTGTTCCTCCATATTTTTTGTATGGGCCATTCATATATTTATACAAGTTTATCATGTCCCCCCTCAGTCGTCTCCTCTCAAGACTAAACAGTATGGGGCATTGCATACTGTTATTTAGCCTGTGGTCTACCCAGATCCTTCTCAACGAGTGACTCTCCCAGTTTTACTCCCCCGAGGATATATGTGGCCTTCAGGTTGTAAGACCCCAAGTGCATGAATTTACATTTTTCCACATTGAACTTTATTTGCCAATTGGATGCCCAGACACTCAATGTGTTCAAGTCAGCCAAAAGCGTGTGAACATCTTCAATATACTGCACTGTGCTACATATCTTTGTGTCAGCTGCAAAACTAGAGACAGAGCTTTTAATTCCATCTTCTATGTCGTTTATAAACAAGTTGAATAATGGTGGGCCCAGCACTGAACCCTGGGGTACACCGCTTACAACCGGTAACCATTCGAGTAGGTATCGTTACACAATCCTTCAGCCAGTTTTCAATCCAGTTACAAGCTGTATTTTCTAATCCTAAAGATCTCAATTTCCCCAATAAGCGTCTATGGGGGACAGTGTCAAATGATTTAGCAAAATCTAGAAAAACTATATCCACAGCCTCCCCTCTGTCCAGGCTTCTACTCACCTCCTCATAGAAGCTAATTAGGTTAGTCAGGTTAGACTGGCAGCTTCTGCCCTTAGTAAAACCGTGCTGGTTGTCACTTATAATATTATGCATAGTTACATATTCATGTATGTAGTCCCTTAAAAGCCCCTCAGCAATTTCCCCACAATGGATGTTAAGCTTACAGGTCTGTTATTGCCCGGAGAAGACCTAGAGCCCTTTTTAAAAATGGGCACCACATTTGCCTTGCGCTAGTCCCTTGGCACTATACCAGTTGCTAGTGAGTCTTTAAAGATCAAGAACAGGGGTGCTGAGATAACGGAACCGAGTTCTTTGAGAACTCTTGGGTGAAGTCCATCTGGTCCTGCAGTCTTATTCACTGTAAGGCCTCATAAGACACCCGCCTTCATAGTAAGCTCACAACCCCCAATCTCCGCTGCTAGCTTCCCCTCTAGACAAGCCCCCGTTTGCCGGGACGCTTTATATGCCTCGCCGGACACGGTTGCCCCCAGGACTTGTTAGCACAAAGGATGTGAGCTTACGGGAGGGTGAAGGCAGATGAACTAAAGGCCCGACAGGGCAATGTAGACAGGCTGGGTCATACACGGGAAGGCAGTCCAATAATATCACAGCACCAAGGGAATAGGCAAAGAAGAGTCGAGGTCAGGCCAAAGGTCAATCCTGGAGGTCACGGGTTCGCAGTACAGAGGAAGAGACAGAGGCGTAGTTGGGGTTCAAGCAGGGTCGGTCCAGGCGGCAAGCAGGAATGGTCAAACGAAGCAAGGTCGGCAACAATATTAAACAGGCAAAACTCAATCCAAGGCACACTCTTAAAGCAGACCTTCACTCTGAATAAGAGTCTATCTTATATGTTTTCCACACCCTGTACATACAGATTGCCCACATTAAAAATCATCCTACCTGTATCTACTGCATGTTATGAGCCTTTAAACATCCAAGATGGCGGCTTATGGAAGCCGCCATCTTATCAGGCAGCCTGCAAACAGGAAGTGCCTCCTGACTGTGCTGCTCTGCATTCTGGGATTGCTGACCTTCACCTGACCCCAGCTCTGCTCTGTCTGAGCAAAGCACAGCTATAACCTGCTCCCCTGTACCTTATCCCACTCTCCTCTCCTCAGTAAGTGTGATGCTTCTGAGTCAAGATGGCGGCGCCCGTATCCTAAATTCCTGAACAGAGTTGCAGCCCAGTGGGGGAAAGAATAATAAGTTAGTGACTAAAAACGTAAAATATATTAATTTTAGATGCTGGGGAACCGTTTTTTAAGAGTTTGGGCTTTTCATTAAATTACGCTGAAGGTCCGGTTTAACGCTATCACGGGCACTGAATCACTGCAGGGGTACCGCCTAAATAGGAATCCAGACATGATTGGAGAGGGAGGGGGTGTGTGTGTGATTGGGCCAACTATGATCTCGGTCCAGATTGGACCAGTATAACCAGAGGGGCGTTTAGCCCACAGAACCACCTGGGCTCATTGGCCCTTTAATTAAAAAAAACCTGGGCTCATCGGGCCTTTAATTTTAACCTCCAGTGGGAGTGCTGTGTGCAGCGCCGTCGGAGGACATAAGGAGTATGTGCTCGCGCGCGCGCGCCTTGCGCTGCTCCAGCCAGAGCTGCCCGAGCAGCCGCTCGACGTGGACGCCGAACGGGAGGCACTCTGGCCGGCCGCCCAGAGACGGTGCGGAACCGAATGTGAGGTGAGTTAACCGTGACACTACCCCCCCTTCACGAGGGGCCTCAGGACCCTTATTAGGTTAATCAGGGTTCTCGCAATGAAATTTCTTGATCAGAGCATTAGCATGCACATCCTTGACTGACATCCAACATCTCTCCTCAGGACCGAATCCCTTCCAATCAATCAAGTACTGTAAAGAGTTATGTAATATTCGTGAATTAAGAATCTTGTTAACCTTGTATTCGGGTTTGTTTTCCACGATGACGGGTGGAGGTGACGAAAACAATACATTTCTGGCAGAATTTAATAAAGAAACATGAAACGCGTTAGGGATTCTTATAGAGGGTGGAAGATCAACCTTAAAGGTAACATCACTTAATTTTCTAATGATCGGAAAGTGTCCAATGAACTTCAGTTGACGAAGTGCAATATTCTGAGTAGAAACCCAAACCAAATCTCCTACCTGAAAAGGAGGTTCCTGGGACCTATTACGGTCAGCAAATACTATATGTCTCTCAGTAGCCCCCTTAAGGTTTTCTTGCACCTTAGACCAAATGGTCATTCTCTCCTAAAGCCATTCTTCCAACGCCGGCAAATTGGAAGAAGAGCCGGAGAGAGAAGATGCTTTGGGGTTCTTACCATAATTACAAAAGAACGGCGATATTTTCGTAGATTCACTGGGCGCATTATTGTAAGCAAATTCAGCAAATTCAAGAAACTCCGACCACTGTTCCTGACAATCAGAGATAAAGCACCGTAGATATTGTTCCAGAACCTGGTTAACCCTTTCCGTCTGACCATTAGACTGCGGGTGATATGCCGAAGACAATGAGATTTTAATTTCCCGATGCGTACAAAATTCCCTCCAGAATTGAAAGACAAATTGCACCCCCGGTCAGAGACAATATTCTGAGGCATACCGTGGATACAAAATATATGTTTTATAAACACCTTAGATAATTCAGGTGCCGACGGGAGTTTGGACAAAGGGACGAAGTGCGCCATCTTACTAAAACGAACGACGACGACCCAAATTACTCTGTTACCCTGGGACCGCGGTAAATCAACAATGAAATCCATCGAAATATGGGACCAAGGCTCCCCAGGAATTTCCAAGGACATTAATAACCCTGCTGGAGCCTTGTGACACCCCTTACTTCGGGCACAAACAGGACAGGCCTCAAGGAAGGCGATAACGTCACGCCTAATCGTGGGCCACCACACATGACGTTTGACCAAGGCTAATGTCTTGCGATACCCTAGGTGCCCTGAAGATTTGGCATCATGGAACTCCCGCAGTACAGAAAGGCGTAGTTGAGGTGGGACAAATCGGACCCCAGAGGGTTTACCCGGTGGTGCATCAGCCTGGAATGAATCTAACGATTGTGATAAATCTGGTAGCAGGATCCCAACAACACAACCCAAGGGCAAAATGAATTCTTTCTCATCAAATCTGTTTTTACATTCGCCAAAATTTCATGATAATGCATCCGCCTTGGTGTTTTTTACTCCTGGTTTGAAGGTAAAGTTCCTCGAAAAATAGGCACATGGGTGTAATCTCTCGGGGAGACCGGAATATTGAGAGAGGACACCCCCTACCCCGAGTTTAGAGGCATCCACTTCGACAAAGAACGGCCGACTGACATCAGGATGAATAAGAATAGGGGCTGAAGTGAAAGCCTCTTTTAAAGTCTGAAAGGCCTAAATTGCCGATGGGGCCCAATCTTCCACAAAGGCCCCTTTCCTGGTCAGATCAGTTAGAGGAGCCACAATGGATGAGAAACGCTTGATGAATCGCCTATAAAAATTGGCGAACCCAAGGAATCTCTGAAGAGCTTTCAGGGTTTTTGGTTGTTCCCACTCCACGACGGCCGAGACCTTGGAGGGATCCATAACCAACCCCTGATTAGAAACTAAGTTACCTAGGAAAGGGACCTTGGAGACACTTGGATAGTTTGGCATATAAATTATTCTCTCTCAACTTTTGCAATACCGCCTTCACATGTCGCCGGTGTTCCGACACAGATCGAGAGAAGATGAGAATATCATCTAAGTAAATGACCATGAACTGCCCCAGATATTCACGAAAAATGTCATTGACAAAATCCTGGAACACTGCTGGAGCATTACATAACTCGAATGGCATGACTAGGTACTCATAATGTCCGTCCTTAACATTGAAGGCGGTCTTCCATTCATCCCCTTGCCGAATACGGATTAAGTTGTAAGCTCCCCCTTAAATACAGTTTCGTGAATATCTGTGCCCCAATAACCTTATTGAACAAATCTTCAATGAGAGGAAGAGGATATCGGTTCTTCACCGTAATTTTGTTCAGACCCCTATAATCAATACAAGGGCATAATCCCCCATCTTTCTTTTCAACAAAGAAAAAACCCGCTCCGGCAGGAGAAGTGGAAGGCCGAATGAATCCCTTCTGTAAATTCTCAGAGATATAATCCTTCATCGCCTGTTCTTCGAGTCCGGTAAGATTATACATTTTCTCTCTAGGAGGCATAGTAACGGAAAAAGGTCAATAGGGCAATCGTAAGCTCTATGGGGGGAAGCGAATCGGCTGACCTTTCAGAAAAAACATCTGCCCAATCTAAATAAGGGTCAGGCAATCCTTCCAACGAGACCTGGGCTGTCCTAAGTGAGATGCTAAAACAATGATTCATACAATAAGTACTCCATTTAGTCAAATCTCCAGTTTCCCAATTGAAGGTAGGATTATGTACCTTTAACCAAGGGAACCCCAGGATTATAGGAGAATCAGGTCAATTCAAGACCAAAAATTCGATCTTTTCAGAATGAGAATAGCCCACCACCAAACTTAACAAAGGGGTTTTGAAGTTGACTGTTCCCCCTGTAATTCATTATTTATAGCTAGAATCTGAAGGGGATTCTCCAGGGGGATTAGTGGAATGCCTAGAGCAACGGATAAGGATCTATCCAGAAAGTTTCCAGCCACCCGCTATCCACGAAGGCAGTGGCAGGCTTTCTGGAAGATTCCAAAAACAAAATAGCTGGCAATAATAATTTATTAAGGTAAGGAAAAAATACCTGGTCGCCTAGACACCCACCCTCAGAGGTGTCTAGGTGCTGAAGTTTTCCGTCTGTGGTCATTTGTTAGGACATGATTTGACCAGATGACCCAGGTTACCGCAGTATAGACACAACCCCAAAGTACGACTTCTGGATTTCTTTGCCTGGGATAGGTGAGTAGCCCCAATCTACATGGGCTCTTCTGTAGAAGATGAAGGAGAGACCACCATGGAAGAGGACTCTCAGCGGGGAGGATTCCAGGAAGAAGTTTTACCCTTCTCCAATCGTCGTTCCCGCAATCGCCTATCGATGCGAATACCCATCTGCATGGATTCATCCAGATTCTTTGGCTGAGGGAAGTTGACTAGAACATCCTTAATGCTTTCAGAAAGACCAACTCTATATTGGCTGGTAAGAGCTGGGTCATTCCCCTGAGAGTCAATTGCCCAACGGCGAAATTCTGTGCTGTATTCCTGCTTCTGCTGTCTGAGATTACGTAGCTTAGTGTTGGCAGTCGAAGCCTTGTCAGGTTCAGCGTACAAGACTTCCATGGCCGAGAAGAAGGAAGTAACGGTTTGTAAGGCCTCATCGGTGGGTGCTAATCCAAAGACCCATGTCTGTGGATCCCCCTGTAACAGGGAAATGACCAGGCCTACTCTTTGGATTTCAGACCCAGAGGAGTTCGGGCGTAGCCGAAAGTATAGCTCACAGGAGTTTCTGAAATTGGAAACTTTTCGGAAAGAGGAACCTTCGGTTCGACAGAATGTGGGGAGGCTGGTGTTGCAGGCAGTTGACGGTTTTCTTGTACCGCCAAGCGTTGAGCCAGCTGGTTAATGGCAGTAGCCATAGCCTGCACTTGCTGCACAAGTTCTTCCATTTTAAATTGGGCCGTGATAATGTAAGGCCCCGTAGGACACCCGCCTTCGTAGTAAGCTCACAACCCCCAATCTCCGCTGCTAGCTTCACCTCTAGACAAGCCCCCGTTTGCCGGGATGCTTTATACGCCTCGCCGGACACTGTTGCCCCCAAGACTTGTTAGCACAAAGGATGTGAGCTTACGGGAGGGTGAAGGCAGATGAACCAAGGGCCCGACAGGGCAAAGTAGACAGGCTGGGTCATACACAGGAAGGCAGTCCAATAATATTGCAGCACCCAGGGAATAGGCAAAGAAGGGTCGAGGTCAGGCCAAAGGTCAATCCGGGAGGTCACGGGTTCGCAGTACAGAGGAAGATACAGAGACTTAGTTGGGGTTCAGGCAGGGTAGGTCCAGGTGGCAAGCAAGAATGGTCAAACGAAGCAAGGCCGGCAACAATATTAAACAGGCAAAACTCAATCCAAGTCACACTCAGCTTAACGCTATCACGGGCAATGAATCACTGCAGGGGTACCGCCTAAATTGGAATCCAGACAGGATTGGAGAGGGAGGGGGTGTGTGTGTGATTGGGCCAACTATGATCTCGGTCCAGATTGGACCATAATACCCAGAGGGACGTGTAGCCCACAGAACCTCCTGGGCTCATTGGCCCTTTAATTTAAAAAAACTTGGGCTCATCGGCCCTTTAATTTTAACCTAGGACATAAGGAGTACGTGCTCACGCGCGCACGCAAGCACGCTCTGCTGAGTCGGGGCCGCGTCCGAGAGCAGAGGCGGCGGCCGCGCCTGGCGCCGCTCCAGCCAGATCCGCCCGAGCAGCCGCTTGGCGCTGGCGCCGACTGGGAGGTGCTCTGGTGAGCCGCCCGGAGACGGCGCGGGACCGAATGTGAGGTGAGTTAACTGTGACATTCACATTTAAATTATTTAGTTTTTCTTGGATGGTATCCACGTTTAGCTTGTTAATTATTATATTTGGGCTATTGCTATCAGTGGCGTCTCCTGTGTTGGCTCCTTGCTCCTCTCTTGTGTACACAGAGCTAAAGAATCCATTTACAGCTCCGCCTTCTCTGCATCCCCAGTGACCATTTCCCAATTATCATTAATTAGGGCACCTACCTGTTCTGATTTAGTTTTCTTCGAATTAATATATTAAAAAAACCTTTTAGGGTTTGTTTTCCTTACTTTGGCCACATCTCTTTCATTTTGTGCTTTTGCCAACCATATTTCTTCCTTACATATTTTATTTACTAGTTTATACTTTCCAAGTGTTACAACTGAGAGTTCAGCCTTGCAATGTTTAAATTCCCTTTTTTGTTCTTTGTTGCCCTTTTAACCACAGGTGTCAGCCATGAGGGGTTTAATTTTAGCTGCTTATATTTGTTACCCGTAGGAATATATTTTGCAACCTTGGTACTCACAATTTATTTAAAGCACTCCCATTTGGCATCTGTAACCTTATCCCTAAACAGATGCTCCCAGGCCATGTCCTGGAGTGCAGCTCTGAACCTGGGGCAGTTGGCCTTCCTAAAATTCAATGTTTTTGCCCTCCACGACAGAAAATCTTTCTTTCAGTTTATGTTAAATACACCTATATTGTGGTCACTGTTACCAAGATTTTCATGGACTGTTACTGCCCCTATCAGGTCACCATTATTTGATATTACCAAATCTAAAAGAGCATCACCCCTAGTAGGTGCCTTCACGAACTGATTCATATAATTATCTTGTAGAAAGCTGAGGAATGCTCTCCCCCTTGTAGAAGAAGCCGAACCATGTCTGCAGTCGATTCCTGGATAGTTGAAGTCCCCATCAGCACCACTGTACCAGCCTGTGAAGCCCATTCTATCTGCTTGTGTGACCCTCTTTTTTCAGTTATATTTGGGGACCTATAGATTACACTAAACTGTATTTTAACATTGTTTACATCGCCCCCACTTATACCCACAAGGATTCTACATTCTACATCTTCTACAATCTTCTGCTAGTATCCCCACATAGGGGATAGGCTTTGAATTCTTGCTTTACAAGACACACTCCGCCCCCTTTGCTTTTTGCTCTGTTTTTCCTAAAGAGAGCAAAACCTTGTAGATTGACAGTCCAGTCATGTGTGGAATCCAGCCATGTCTCAGCCACACCAATAACATCAATGTTCTCTTCCAGCACCAGAGCCTCAAGCTCCCCCGCTTTACTTGCCAGACTTCTAGCATTTGTGAACATACACTTTAAAGTGGACCAACACCCACGGGTGATCGGCCCGGGAATCTATAAGATTCCCGGGCCGATCACTTCCCTCCCCGCGGGACATCCGAGATCGGGATGTCCCGCGGGGTGAAACCCCCCCAAACACCCCAAACTCCTTACCTTATCTTCGGCGGCGGCCGGCCGCCGCCGCCTCCCTCGCGCCCCTCTAGGCGTGCGCGCGCCCGCGCCGGCCGTCTGCGAATGGCCGGCGCGGGCGCGCGCGCGTCAAGAGGGACGCGCGGGAGGTGGCGGCGGAGGAGCCGCTTGTCCGCGGCTTGTCCGTCGGCGCGGGGAGAGGTGAGTTTTTCGGGGGGTTCGGGGGGGGTTTCACACAGCGGGGGTGCCCCACCGAAGTGGACCAAGACCCAGGATAGTCAAAATCCTGGGTGTTGGTCCACTTTAAGTTCCCATCTAGTTTGACACATTGAGCTATAGTATTATCTTCTGCAGTAAGTAGTATCCGCCTAAATTTTTCACAGCAGGTTTGCAACACATGGATCTCCTTATCCATCATAGCAGTCCTCCCCCTTCTAATTCTCCACCCCCATCATATGCTGTCCCCTTAGTAAACTGTCTTCACTTTTTTTTCACTTTTACCCCCCCATCTCTAGTTAACTAAATAACTCTCCACCCCATCTAGTATCCTCTTACCCAGCACAGCAGCCCCCTTCCATTCAGGTACAAATTATCTGTAGAATACAGTTTGTACCCCAATGAAAAGTCAGCCCTATGCTCTAGGAACCCAAACCCTACTGCCCTGCACCAGGACTTGAGCCATGCATTTAACTTTCTAAGCTCCCGCTGTCTTTCGTGTGTAGCGCATGGCACAGGCAGTATTCCAGAGAATACAACCTTGGAGGTCCTTCCCTTCAACTTGATGCCTAATTCCTTAAATATATTCTTAAGGATCCTCCATCTCCCATTAATTCTGTCATTGGTCCCCACGTGGACCACAACAGCTGGGTCATCCCAGCCCTTCCCAGTAATTTATCCACCCTTTCCCCCACATGCCGAACCCTGGCACCAGGGAGACAGCAAACCATTCGGTTGAGGCGGCCTTGTTGACAAATCAGTCTGTCTGATAATAGAATGCCCTATGACCACTAACTCTGTAGTCCTACCTGCAGTCCCAACCACCCGCTCACTAGCTGGGCTGTCCTCCTATTTCTGAGACTGACACTCTTGCATCATTACCCAACTTGGCAATTTTGCTAGGGTGCGCAGACACAGGTTTAGCCTTCCTTTTCCATGCACCCTTTCTACTCCCTCTATCTACATTTACCCAGCTGCTTATCTCGCTCTCCTCCAGTGAGGATTCCAAAGAGGCTCCACCTTTTTCCTCCCTGGGGCCTGCCATTACCCTTGGCTGGGTGCCAAGATTCTACCAGATATGGATGCCAAGGTAGATGGTCCCTCTTCACACCAGATGCTTGTGAAATGGCTGCAGTAGAAGCCACAGCTGCTGGCATCAGAGGGGACAGCTGTGGCAATAAGGAGTGGGTGGGTAAAGTGGGTGGATCAGGTTTAGTTTAGGAAATGTATTTGTAATGTGTTTTTTACATACACCTTGTTAAAAGCTAAGGGGTCCAAGGAAGCCCTATACCAGTTTGAAGGGCAAGAGGGCAGAAAGCCACCTGCCTGACATGACAAGGTTGCAGAAGAGCCTGGTGCCCCTTGGCAAGAGACCTGTGCCAAAGGCTACAGGGACGGGGCATCCTCCCCTCTTTTTTGAGTTGCCCCCTTCAAAACAAACAATCAAAATAGACCTTCCACTAAGGCTTACCAGCCTGATGCACCAAGCATAGGGACTAGTAAGCCAGGACCAAACTACGGGACCCTGATCCTAGCATTTACCAGCCACTTTGCCCTTCAGCAAGGGCCCACTGCTCTTACAGGTGTACCCCCTTGCCATTTTTTAAGCTTTTTATTTAAGGAATCAATGTACATACAGTCATATGAATATGCATATAACACTTTACAAGAAATCATGCACAATACAAAGACAAGGCTCAAGGGAGCCTCAATGCCAAGGCATAAGTGATATACTTGTTTAAATTTAAACATAGAAACATAGAAGGTTGACGGCAGAAGGAGAACATACGGTCCATCTAGTCTGCCCTTATGTGTATACTGTATGTACTCTTTATCTTAAGATAGATGTATGCTTTTCCCAGGCATGTTTAAATTTAGTGAGTGTTGATTTTTCTCTGCCTCTATCTCAACTACCTCAACTAACTCTGCTGGAAGTTTGTTCCAAGCATCTACTACTCTTTCTGTATTACTACTCTTTTACAAAACACTTGGAGCATTATGAAAACATACAGTGACAGGAAAACTTTATCATATTTTTTATGAAGTGGGAAACCTATACTAACTGGGATAATGAAGGCTTAGAAGGGAGGAATATGGAGAGTATTGGGGGAAAGTGAGGGAAGATATAAGAAGAGAAATAGGGATGGGTGAAGCAGAAGGGGGAATGGGGGGGAACTCTGACTGACTGGCAAGTAAGATACGCAGGGGTGCCTCAGGGGTGTCTCTGAACGCAATCCACTTATTAGAGATTACGATAGGGTTCATTGATTCTAGAGTTACCTAGGAGGATATTGCGGGTGATGTATTCTGTTTCCATAGGGTGAAGATGCATGCCTGAGTCACTACAAGCAAGCGGAATGTTAAAGAATTTTTGTACCTCTTTCTGGATATGAGAGTGATATATAGGAGGAAGACAGCAGAGTTTTCTGAGAGGTCGGTACCTGTATGGTTGCATTGAACCTAGACCAAAAGGTTTGTAAAAGGGGACAGTCCCAAAAGATATGCAGGAGCATCCTCTCCTCCACTCCACATTTCCAGCAAAGGGGGGCTTATTTTTGGGTATACTTACGTAAAGTGCTTGGAACGTGGTACCACCTAGTCATCAATTTATAACCCATTTTCTGGTAGCTACAGGTGAGAGGGGGCTTATGAGCAAAGAAGACAATTCTCGCTTGTTGATCTGGTGTGAAACAGACCCCCAGGTCAGACTCCCATTTGGAAAAGAAGGGTAGTTTGTAGTCTAGTGGAGATTGGAAAAGGAGGGAATTTGTGAGAGCCAGGACAAGTCGAGTTGGACCTTCTGTTAAGCAATATCTTTCAAATTGAGTCACATCTCTAAAAAAGGGGGTGGTGATTTTAATGGATGAAAATAAGTGTCCAATTTGTAGTGACCTCCAGAAAGGGAGGGGGTCCCCCACCATTGTTAATTTGCTAGATGCTTTTCCAGTCACCATCTATTTTAAAGTGGAGGGCCCTGAGTTGCCCCTGGGTCCCACATAAGGCCCAGAGTCTGATCCTCAAGGCCTGCCAGGAAGTTGGGGTTGTTTATATTAGGAGTTAGCGGCGCAGGGGATGAGGATATTGACGTGTAATTAGCACAGGTCTTTAAGCAGATATGTAATGTAGATCTTATTGTCCAGGTCCAACAAATCAGGTACACAAATTGGATCAACCTGTAGGAAAGAAAAAAGTCTACGGACTTCTGCATGTGTTCTTCCTAACTAGAGATGAGCGAACTTTTGAAAAATTCGATTCGACTGATTCGCCGAATTTTCCGACAAAAATCGTTTCGACCCGAATAAATTCGCGACGAATCGCTATTAAAAACGGCTATTTCTGAGCCTCCTACAGCCTCAATAGGGTTGTAAACCATTCAGCCTTGCTGTAACACGCACAGGATGCGTGCTGGGTTAGTTAAATAATACTTTTAAGAAATATCACATGCAGATCAGAGGCATCGCTAATAGAATCGCAGAGCGGCACAATTGCAGAGAGTTGAAGTGGCATCACTATGAGGGGCAGAAGGAGCCCAAATATACACTGGAGTTGGCTTCAGGAGCCCAAAAATTGGATGAATCACACCCTGGAGTTGGCAGAAGTTGGCAGCAGCAGCAGCAGGAGCCCAAATATACACTGGAGTTGGCTTCAGGAGCCCAAAAATTGGATGAATCACACCCTGGAGTTGGCAGGAGTTGACAGCAGCAGCAGCAGGAGCCCAAATATACACTGGAGTTGGCTTCAGGAGCCCAAAAATTGGATGAATCACACCCTGGAGTTGGCAGGAGTTGACAGCAGCAGCAGCAGGAGCCCAAATATACACTGGAGTTGGCTTCAGGAGCCCAAAAATTGGATGAATCACACCCTGGAGTTGGCAGGAGTTGACAGCAGCAGCAGCAGGAGCCCAAATATACACTGGAGTTGGCTTCAGGAGCCCAAAAATTGGATGAATCACACCCTGGAGTTGGCAGAAGTTGGCAGCAGCAGCAGCAGGAGCCCAAATATACACTGGAGTTGGCTTCAGGAGCCCAAAAATTGGATGAATCACACCCTGGAGTTGGCAGAAGTTGGCAGCAGCAGCAGCAGGAGCCCAAATATACACTGGAGTTGGCTTCAGGAGCCCAAAAATTGGATGAATCACACCCTGGAGTTGGCAGGAGTTGACAGCAGCAGCAGCAGGAGCCCAAATATACACTGGAGTTGGCTTCAGGAGCCCAAAAATTGGATGAATCACACCCTGGAGTTGGCAGAAGTTGGCAGCAGCAGCAGCAGGAGCCCAAATATACACTGGAGTTGGCTTCAGGAGCCCAAAAATTGGATGAATCACACCCTGGAGTTGGCAGGAGTTGACAGTAGCAGCAGCAGGAGCCCAAATATACACTGGAGTTGGCTTCAGGAGCCCAAAAATTGGATGAATCACACCCTGGAGTTGGCAGAAGTTGGCAGCAGCAGCAGCAGGAGCCCAAATATACACTGGAGTTGGCTTCAGGAGCCCAAAAATTGGATGAATCACACCCTGGAGTTGGCAGGAGTTGACAGCAGCAGCAGCAGGAGCCCAAATATACACTGGAGTTGGCTTCAGGAGCCCAAAAATTGGATGAATCACACCCTGGAGTTGGCAGGAGTTGACAGCAGCAGCAGCAGGAGCCCAAATATACACTGGAGTTGGCTTCAGGAGCCCAAAAATTGGATGAATCACACCCTGGAGTTGGCAGAAGTTGGCAGCAGCAGCAGCAGGAGCCCAAATATACACTGGAGTTGGCTTCAGGAGCCCAAAAATTGGATGAATCACACCCTGGAGTTGGCAGGAGTTGACAGCAGCAGCAGCAGGAGCCCAAATATACACTGGAGTTGGCTTCAGGAGCCCAAAAATTGGATGAATCACACCCTGGAGTTGGCAGAAGTTGGCAGCAGCAGCAGCAGGAGCCCAAATATACACTGGAGTTGGCTTCAGGAGCCCAAAAATTGGATGAATCACACCCTGGAGTTGGCAGGAGTTGACAGCAGCAGCAGCAGGAGCCCAAATATACACTGGAGTTGGCTTCAGGAGCCCAAAAATTGGATGAATCACACCCTGGAGTTGGCAGAAGTTGGCAGCAGCAGCAGCAGGAGCCCAAATATACACTGGAGTTGGCTTCAGGAGCCCAAAAATTGGATGAATCACACCCTGGAGTTGGCAGAAGTTGGCAGCAGCAGCAGCAGGAGCCCAAATATACACTGGAGTTGGCTTCAGGAGCCCAAAAATTGGATGAATCACACCCTGGAGTTGGCAGGAGTTGACAGCAGCAGCAGCAGGAGCCCAAATATACACTGGAGTTGGCTTCAGGAGCCCAAAAATTGGATGAATCACACCCTGGAGTTGGCAGGAGTTGACAGCAGCAGCAGCAGGAGCCCAAATATACACTGGAGTTGGCTTCAGGAGCCCAAAAATTGGATGAATCACACCCTGGAGTTGGCAGAAGTTGGCAGCAGCAGCAGCAGGAGCCCAAATATACACTGGAGTTGGCTTCAGGAGCCCAAAAATTGGATGAATCACACCCTGGAGTTGGCAGGAGTTGACAGCAGCAGCAGCAGGAGCCCAAATATACACTGGAGTTGGCTTCAGGAGCCCAAAAATTGGATGAATCACACCCTGGAGTTGGCAGAAGTTGGCAGCAGCAGCAGCAGGAGCCCAAATATACACTGGAGTTGGCTTCAGGAGCCCAAAAATTGGATGAATCACACCCTGGAGTTGGCAGGAGTTGACAGCAGCAGCAGCAGGAGCCCAAATATACACTGGAGTTGGCTTCAGGAGCCCAAAAATTGGATGAATCACACCCTGGAGTTGGCAGAAGTTGGCAGCAGCAGCAGCAGGAGCCCAAATATACACTGGAGTTGGCTTCAGGAGCCCAAAAATTGGATGAATCACACCCTGGAGTTGGCAGAAGTTGGCAGCAGCAGCAGCAGGAGCCCAAATATACACTGGAGTTGGCTTCAGGAGCCCAAAAATTGGATGAATCACACCCTGGAGTTGGCAGGAGTTGACAGCAGCAGCAGCAGGAGCCCAAATATACACTGGAGTTGGCTTCAGGAGCCCAAAAATTGGATGAATCACACCCTGGAGTTGGCAGGAGTTGACAGCAGCAGCAGCAGGAGCCCAAATATACACTGGAGTTGGCTTCAGGAGCCCAAAAATTGGATGAATCACACCCTGGAGTTGGCAGGAGTTGACAGCAGCAGCAGCAGGAGCCCAAATATACACTGGAGTTGGCTTCAGGAGCCCAAAAATTGGATGAATCACACCCTGGAGTTGGCAGAAGTTGGCAGCAGCAGCAGCAGGAGCCCAAATATACACTGGAGTTGGCTTCAGGAGCCCAAAAATTGGATGAATCACACCCTGGAGTTGGCAGAAGTTGGCAGCAGCAGCAGCAGGAGCCCAAATATACACTGGAGTTGGCTTCAGGAGCCCAAAAATTGGATGAATCACACCCTGGAGTTGGCAGGAGTTGACAGCAGCAGCAGCAGGAGCCCAAATATACACTGGAGTTGGCTTCAGGAGCCCAAAAATTGGATGAATCACACCCTGGAGTTGGCAGAAGTTGGCAGCAGCAGCAGCAGGAGCCCAAATATACACTGGAGTTGGCTTCAGGAGCCCAAAAATTGGATGAATCACACCCTGGAGTTGGCAGGAGTTGACAGTAGCAGCAGCAGGAGCCCAAATATACACTGGAGTTGGCTTCAGGAGCCCAAAAATTGGATGAATCACACCCTGGAGTTGGCAGAAGTTGGCAGCAGCAGCAGCAGGAGCCCAAATATACACTGGAGTTGGCTTCAGGAGCCCAAAAATTGGATGAATCACACCCTGGAGTTGGCAGGAGTTGACAGCAGCAGCAGCAGGAGCCCAAATATACACTGGAGTTGGCTTCAGGAGCCCAAAAATTGGATGAATCACACCCTGGAGTTGGCAGGAGTTGACAGCAGCAGCAGCAGGAGCCCAAATATACACTGGAGTTGGCTTCAGGAGCCCAAAAATTGGATGAATCACACCCTGGAGTTGGCAGAAGTTGGCAGCAGCAGCAGCAGGAGCCCAAATATACACTGGAGTTGGCTTCAGGAGCCCAAAAATTGGATGAATCACACCCTGGAGTTGGCAGGAGTTGACAGCAGCAGCAGCAGGAGCCCAAATATACACTGGAGTTGGCTTCAGGAGCCCAAAAATTGGATGAATCACACCCTGGAGTTGGCAGAAGTTGGCAGCAGCAGCAGCAGGAGCCCAAATATACACTGGAGTTGGCTTCAGGAGCCCAAAAATTGGATGAATCACACCCTGGAGTTGGCAGGAGTTGACAGCAGCAGCAGCAGGAGCCCAAATATACACTGGAGTTGGCTTCAGGAGCCCAAAAATTGGATGAATCACACCCTGGAGTTGGCAGGAGTTGACAGCAGCAGCAGCAGGAGCCCAAATATACACTGGAGTTGGCTTCAGGAGCCCAAAAATTGGATGAATCACACCCTGGAGTTGGCAGAAGTTGGCAGCAGCAGCAGCAGGAGCCCAAATATACACTGGAGTTGGCTTCAGGAGCCCAAAAATTGGATGAATCACACCCTGGAGTTGGCAGGAGTTGACAGCAGCAGCAGCAGGAGCCCAAATATACACTGGAGTTGGCTTCAGGAGCCCAAAAATTGGATGAATCACACCCTGGAGTTGGCAGGAGTTGACAGCAGCAGCAGCAGGAGCCCAAATATACACTGGAGTTGGCTTCAGGAGCCCAAAAATTGGATGAATCACACCCTGGAGTTGGCAGGAGTTGACAGCAGCAGCAGCAGGAGCCCAAATATACACTGGAGTTGGCTTCAGGAGCCCAAAAATTGGATGAATCACACCCTGGAGTTGGCAGAAGTTGGCAGCAGCAGCAGCAGGAGCCCAAATATACACTGGAGTTGGCTTCAGGAGCCCAAAAATTGGATGAATCACACCCTGGAGTTGGCAGAAGTTGGCAGCAGCAGCAGCAGGAGCCCAAATATACACTGGAGTTGGCTTCAGGAGCCCAAAAATTGGATGAATCACACCCTGGAGTTGGCAGGAGTTGACAGCAGCAGCAGCAGGAGCCCAAATATACACTGGAGTTGGCTTCAGGAGCCCAAAAATTGGATGAATCACACCCTGGAGTTGGCAGAAGTTGGCAGCAGCAGCAGCAGGAGCCCAAATATACACTGGAGTTGGCTTCAGGAGCCCAAAAATTGGATGAATCACACCCTGGAGTTGGCAGGAGTTGACAGCAGCAGCAGCAGGAGCCCAAATATACACTGGAGTTGGCTTCAGGAGCCCAAAAATTGGATGAATCACACCCTGGAGTTGGCAGAAGTTGGCAGCAGCAGCAGCAGGAGCCCAAATATACACTGGAGTTGGCTTCAGGAGCCCAAAAATTGGATGAATCACACCCTGGAGTTGGCAGGAGTTGACAGCAGCAGCAGCAGGAGCCCAAATATACACTGGAGTTGGCTTCAGGAGCCCAAAAATTGGATGAATCACACCCTGGAGTTGGCAGGAGTTGACAGCAGCAGCAGCAGGAGCCCAAATATACACTGGAGTTGGCTTCAGGAGCCCAAAAATTGGATGAATCACACCCTGGAGTTGGCAGAAGTTGGCAGCAGCAGCAGCAGGAGCCCAAATATACACTGGAGTTGGCTTCAGGAGCCCAAAAATTGGATGAATCACACCCTGGAGTTGGCAGGAGTTGACAGCAGCAGCAGCAGGAGCCCAAATATACACTGGAGTTGGCTTCAGGAGCCCAAAAATTGGATGAATCACACCCTGGAGTTGGCAGAAGTTGGCAGCAGCAGCAGCAGGAGCCCAAATATACACTGGAGTTGGCTTCAGGAGCCCAAAAATTGGATGAATCACACCCTGGAGTTGGCAGGAGTTGACAGCAGCAGCAGCAGGAGCCCAAATATACACTGGAGTTGGCTTCAGGAGCCCAAAAATTGGATGAATCACACCCTGGAGTTGGCAGAAGTTGGCAGCAGCAGCAGCAGGAGCCCAAATATACACTGGAGTTGGCTTCAGGAGCCCAAAAATTGGATGAATCACACCCTGGAGTTGGCAGAAGTTGGCAGCAGCAGCAGCAGGAGCCCAAATATACACTGGAGTTGGCTTCAGGAGCCCAAAAATTGGATGAATCACACCCTGGAGTTGGCAGGAGTTGACAGCAGCAGCAGCAGGAGCCCAAATATACACTGGAGTTGGCTTCAGGAGCCCAAAAATTGGATGAATCACACCCTGGAGTTGGCAGGAGTTGACAGCAGCAGCAGCAGGAGCCCAAATATACACTGGAGTTGGCTTCAGGAGCCCAAAAATTGGATGAATCACACCCTGGAGTTGGCAGAAGTTGGCAGCAGCAGCAGCAGGAGCCCAAATATACACTGGAGTTGGCTTCAGGAGCCCAAAAATTGGATGAATCACACCCTGGAGTTGGCAGGAGTTGACAGCAGCAGCAGCAGGAGCCCAAATATACACTGGAGTTGGCTTCAGGAGCCCAAAAATTGGATGAATCACACCCTGGAGTTGGCAGAAGTTGGCAGCAGCAGCAGCAGGAGCCCAAATATACACTGGAGTTGGCTTCAGGAGCCCAAAAATTGGATGAATCACACCCTGGAGTTGGCAGGAGTTGACAGCAGCAGCAGCAGGAGCCCAAATATACACTGGAGTTGGCTTCAGGAGCCCAAAAATTGGATGAATCACACCCTGGAGTTGGCAGAAGTTGGCAGCAGCAGCAGCAGGAGCCCAAATATACACTGGAGTTGGCTTCAGGAGCCCAAAATTGGATGAATCACACCCTGGAGTTGGCAGAAGTTGGCAGCAGCAGCAGCAGGAGCCCAAATATACACTGGAGTTGGCTTCAGGAGCCCAAAAATTGGATGAATCACACCCTGGAGTTGGCAGGAGTTGACAGCAGCAGCAGCAGGAGCCCAAATATACACTGGAGTTGGCTTCAGGAGCCCAAAAATTGGATGAATCACACCCTGGAGTTGGCAGGAGTTGACAGCAGCAGCAGCAGGAGCCCAAATATACACTGGAGTTGGCTTCAGGAGCCCAAAAATTGGATGAATCACACCCTGGAGTTGGCAGGAGTTGACAGCAGCAGCAGCAGGAGCCCAAATATACACTGGAGTTGGCTTCAGGAGCCCAAAAATTGGATGAATCACACCCTGGAGTTGGCAGAAGTTGGCAGCAGCAGCAGCAGGAGCCCAAATATACACTGGAGTTGGCTTCAGGAGCCCAAAAATTGGATGAATCACACCCTGGAGTTGGCAGAAGTTGGCAGCAGCAGCAGCAGGAGCCCAAATATACACTGGAGTTGGCTTCAGGAGCCCAAAAATTGGATGAATCACACCCTGGAGTTGGCAGGAGTTGACAGCAGCAGCAGCAGGAGCCCAAATATACACTGGAGTTGGCTTCAGGAGCCCAAAAATTGGATGAATCACACCCTGGAGTTGGCAGAAGTTGGCAGCAGCAGCAGCAGGAGCCCAAATATACACTGGAGTTGGCTTCAGGAGCCCAAAAATTGGATGAATCACACCCTGGAGTTGGCAGGAGTTGACAGTAGCAGCAGCAGGAGCCCAAATATACACTGGAGTTGGCTTCAGGAGCCCAAAAATTGGATGAATCACACCCTGGAGTTGGCAGAAGTTGGCAGCAGCAGCAGCAGGAGCCCAAATATACACTGGAGTTGGCTTCAGGAGCCCAAAAATTGGATGAATCACACCCTGGAGTTGGCAGGAGTTGACAGCAGCAGCAGCAGGAGCCCAAATATACACTGGAGTTGGCTTCAGGAGCCCAAAAATTGGATGAATCACACCCTGGAGTTGGCAGGAGTTGACAGCAGCAGCAGCAGGAGCCCAAATATACACTGGAGTTGGCTTCAGGAGCCCAAAAATTGGATGAATCACACCCTGGAGTTGGCAGAAGTTGGCAGCAGCAGCAGCAGGAGCCCAAATATACACTGGAGTTGGCTTCAGGAGCCCAAAAATTGGATGAATCACACCCTGGAGTTGGCAGGAGTTGACAGCAGCAGCAGCAGGAGCCCAAATATACACTGGAGTTGGCTTCAGGAGCCCAAAAATTGGATGAATCACACCCTGGAGTTGGCAGAAGTTGGCAGCAGCAGCAGCAGGAGCCCAAATATACACTGGAGTTGGCTTCAGGAGCCCAAAAATTGGATGAATCACACCCTGGAGTTGGCAGGAGTTGACAGCAGCAGCAGCAGGAGCCCAAATATACACTGGAGTTGGCTTCAGGAGCCCAAAAATTGGATGAATCACACCCTGGAGTTGGCAGGAGTTGACAGCAGCAGCAGCAGGAGCCCAAATATACACTGGAGTTGGCTTCAGGAGCCCAAAAATTGGATGAATCACACCCTGGAGTTGGCAGAAGTTGGCAGCAGCAGCAGCAGGAGCCCAAATATACACTGGAGTTGGCTTCAGGAGCCCAAAAATTGGATGAATCACACCCTGGAGTTGGCAGAAGTTGGCAGCAGCAGCAGCAGGAGCCCAAATATACACTGGAGTTGGCTTCAGGAGCCCAAAAATTGGATGAATCACACCCTGGAGTTGGCAGGAGTTGACAGCAGCAGCAGCAGGAGCCCAAATATACACTGGAGTTGGCTTCAGGAGCCCAAAAATTGGATGAATCACACCCTGGAGTTGGCAGGAGTTGACAGCAGCAGCAGCAGGAGCCCAAATATACACTGGAGTTGGCTTCAGGAGCCCAAAAATTGGATGAATCACACCCTGGAGTTGGCAGAAGTTGGCAGCAGCAGCAGCAGGAGCCCAAATATACACTGGAGTTGGCTTCAGGAGCCCAAAAATTGGATGAATCACACCCTGGAGTTGGCAGAAGTTGGCAGCAGCAGCAGCAGGAGCCCAAATATACACTGGAGTTGGCTTCAGGAGCCCAAAAATTGGATGAATCACACCCTGGAGTTGGCAGGAGTTGACAGCAGCAGCAGCAGGAGCCCAAATATACACTGGAGTTGGCTTCAGGAGCCCAAAAATTGGATGAATCACACCCTGGAGTTGGCAGGAGTTGGACAGCAGCAGCAGCAGGAGCCCAAATATACACTGGAGTTGGCTTCAGGAGCCCAAAAATTGGATGAATCACACCCTGGAGTTGGCAGAAGTTGGCAGCAGCAGCAGCAGGAGCCCAAATATACACTGGAGTTGGCTTCAGGAGCCCAAAAATTGGATGAATCACACCCTGGAGTTGGCAGAAGTTGGCAGCAGCAGCAGCAGGAGCCCAAATATACACTGGAGTTGGCTTCAGGAGCCCAAAAATTGGATGAATCACACCCTGGAGTTGGCAGGAGTTGACAGCAGCAGCAGCAGGAGCCCAAATATACACTGGAGTTGGCTTCAGGAGCCCAAAAATTGGATGAATCACACCCTGGAGTTGGCAGAAGTTGGCAGCAGCAGCAGCAGGAGCCCAAATATACACTGGAGTTGGCTTCAGGAGCCCAAAAATTGGATGAATCACACCCTGGAGTTGGCAGGAGTTGACAGTAGCAGCAGCAGGAGCCCAAATATACACTGGAGTTGGCTTCAGGAGCCCAAAAATTGGATGAATCACACCCTGGAGTTGGCAGAAGTTGGCAGCAGCAGCAGCAGGAGCCCAAATATACACTGGAGTTGGCTTCAGGAGCCCAAAAATTGGATGAATCACACCCTGGAGTTGGCAGGAGTTGACAGCAGCAGCAGCAGGAGCCCAAATATACACTGGAGTTGGCTTCAGGAGCCCAAAAATTGGATGAATCACACCCTGGAGTTGGCAGGAGTTGACAGCAGCAGCAGCAGGAGCCCAAATATACACTGGAGTTGGCTTCAGGAGCCCAAAAATTGGATGAATCACACCCTGGAGTTGGCAGAAGTTGGCAGCAGCAGCAGCAGGAGCCCAAATATACACTGGAGTTGGCTTCAGGAGCCCAAAAATTGGATGAATCACACCCTGGAGTTGGCAGGAGTTGACAGCAGCAGCAGCAGGAGCCCAAATATACACTGGAGTTGGCTTCAGGAGCCCAAAAATTGGATGAATCACACCCTGGAGTTGGCAGAAGTTGGCAGCAGCAGCAGCAGGAGCCCAAATATACACTGGAGTTGGCTTCAGGAGCCCAAAAATTGGATGAATCACACCCTGGAGTTGGCAGGAGTTGACAGCAGCAGCAGCAGGAGCCCAAATATACACTGGAGTTGGCTTCAGGAGCCCAAAAATTGGATGAATCACACCCTGGAGTTGGCAGGAGTTGACAGCAGCAGCAGCAGGAGCCCAAATATACACTGGAGTTGGCTTCAGGAGCCCAAAAATTGGATGAATCACACCCTGGAGTTGGCAGGAGTTGACAGCAGCAGCAGCAGGAGCCCAAATATACACTGGAGTTGGCTTCAGGAGCCCAAAAATTGGATGAATCACACCCTGGAGTTGGCAGAAGTTGGCAGCAGCAGCAGCAGGAGCCCAAATATACACTGGAGTTGGCTTCAGGAGCCCAAAAATTGGATGAATCACACCCTGGAGTTGGCAGGAGTTGACAGCAGCAGCAGCAGGAGCCCAAATATACACTGGAGTTGGCTTCAGGAGCCCAAAAATTGGATGAATCACACCCTGGAGTTGGCAGAAGTTGGCGGCAGCAGCAGCAGCAGGAGCCCAAATATACACTGGAGTTGGCTTCAGGAGCCCAAAAATTGGATGAATCACACCCTGGAGTTGGCAGAAGTTGGCAGCAGCAGCAGCAGGAGCCCAAATATACACTGGAGTTGGCTTCAGGAGCCCAAAAATTGGATGAATCACACCCTGGAGTTGGCAGGAGTTGACAGCAGCAGCAGCAGGAGCCCAAATATACACTGGAGTTGGCTTCAGGAGCCCAAAAATTGGATGAATCACACCCTGGAGTTGGCAGAAGTTGGCAGCAGCAGCAGCAGGAGCCCAAATATACACTGGAGTTGGCTTCAGGAGCCCAAAAATTGGATGAATCACACCCTGGAGTTGGCAGGAGTTGACAGTAGCAGCAGCAGGAGCCCAAAAAATGGCCTAAAGACATAAATATGTTTTGCACCATTTGGAAAGTGTAAAACGTGGCACCATGCTGAATCTAGTCGCATGCATCAGGCATTGGTGGGTGGAAATCCTGGCTGATCCATCCCTGATTCATTTTGACAAAGGTGAGTCTCTCCACATTTTTAGTTGACAGACGAGTTCTCCTCGCCGTAACTATGGCCCCCGCCGCACTAAACACCCGCTCAGATGGCACGCTACTTGCCGGGCAGGACAGCTTTTCCAGGGCAAACTCTGCTAGTTGCGGCCACAAATCAAGTTTGGCTGCCCAGAAGTCCAGCGGATCCTCAAGGTGTGTTGGCATGGTCATGTCAAAGTATGACATGACCTGCTGGTTCAGGTCCTGCTCCAGGTCTTCCTGCTGCTCATGAGTAGCCTCACTATGCGGGTGTAGAAAGCTACTCATTAGCGACTGAAGACTGAGGCTGCTGCTGCTGATGGAGCTTCTGCTGCTGCTGCTGCCAACCCCCCCAGCGGCCATGGCAGTGGAAGGTGAGCGCAGAGGTCCCCTCGAGTCAGACCTGCGAGAGTATGGACCATGGCGCAGATAGGCATCGGCCAACTGCCTACGTAGAATGTCTTTGTAGTAGTTGAGTTTGTCCTCCCTCTCGGTGGGTTTAAAAAATGCCCCCATTTTGTGCCGGAAGCGAGGGTCCAATAAGGTGGACAGCCAGAAGTCATCCCGCCGACAGATGGAAACAATTCTGGGGTCACTACGCAAGCACGTGAGCATGCTTCGTGCCATTTGCGCAAGTGACTCGGATGGACTACCTGTCTCCATCTCCACTGCATACTGCCACGGTGTGCCCGGGTCCTCTGTCTCTCCTTCCTCAAAAACCTCTAGCTCCTCTGGCTGCTCCTGCTCCTCCTCACCTGTCCGCTGACTAGATAAACCAGCCATTTCGCCAAGCCTAAACTGTGTTTCGCTGGGCAACTCCTCCTCCTCCTCTTCCTCCTCCTCCTCCTCCAGTTCAGCTCCAAGGGGGTTCATGTGGCCGTAAGATGTAAACGCCATGTCTCCAGTGCCCTGACCAGCCATGGTTTCCAACATGTGCTGCAGTACATGAAGCAGTGGAATCACGTCGTTCATCCCGTAATCCTGCCGACTGACAAATAAAGTGGCTTCCTCAAAGGGCCTGAGCAAACGGCAGGTGTCACGTATGAGCTGCCACTGGTTGACATTGAAGTTACACAGGGGAGTCCCCCTATCTGCTTGGATCATCAGGAAATCCGTGATGGCTTTTCTCTGTTCATATAATCGGTCCAACATGTGAAGGGTGGAATTCCAACGGGTGGAAACATCGCAAATCAGACTATGTTGGGGGATACCATTCTGACGCTGTAGCTCAAGAAGGGTGTGTTTGGCAGTGTAGGAGTGGCTGAAGTGCATGCAAAGTTTCCGTGAAGTTGTTAGGATGTCCTGCAGATGGGGGGAACACTTCAGAAACCGCTTGACAACCAGATTGAAGACGTGAGCCATGCAGGGGGCATGGGTCAGGCTTCCTTGGCGCAGCGCAGACAAAATGTTCTTCCCATTGTCGGTAACCATGATTCCCATTTTAAGTTTTCTCGGAGTAAGCCATGTTTGGATTTCCTGATGAATACATTTAAGCAGTTCCTCCCCTGTGTGACTCCGTTCGCCAAGACAAACCATGTGAAGCACTGCGTGACACCTCCGTGCCCTGCACACATGGTAGACTGGAGGGGCACTGAGACTTGAGCCTACAGTGGAGGGTGAGGAGATGGCGGAGGATGAGGAGGCCGAGTCGCACGGTGTCACAGGCCCAATGGGCAGAGAGCGCGGAGGCCGAAGCGGCGTGACCTGTCCAAGTTGCTGCTGCAAAGGGACCACATTCACCCAGTGGGCCGTAAACGACATGTACTGCCCCTGACCGTAGTTACAGCTCCAGATGTCGGCGCTGCCATGTATTTTGCTACACACCGACAGGCTCAAGGACTGGCCCACCTTCTGTTCAACAAAAGTGTGCAGCGCTGGTACTGCCTTCTTGGCAAAGAAATGACGGCTTGGGACTCTCCACCTCGGCTCGGCACAAGCCATCAGTTCTCTGAAAGGTGCAGATTCCACCACCTGAAAAGGGAGCGACTGCAGCACCAGCAACTTGGACAGGAGCACATTCAGCTTCTGCGCCGTAGGATGAGTGGGCGCATACTGCTGTCTCTTGGACATGGCTTCGCTGATGGATTGCTGGCGGGATGCATGACTTGGAGGAGGAGGAGGAGGAGCAGGAGCGACAGAGGATGGGTATGACGCACAGCTGCCTTCGGCTGAGGTGCTGGAGCCTTGGCTGGCAGAAATTGGGAGCTCACTTGGTGAGGAAGCAGACTGGACCACCCCTTGGGAGCCTCGGTTCTCCCAGGTCGTTTTATGGTGACGCATCATATGTTGACGCAGGGCCGTGGTGCCAACATTTGGACCCTGGCCACGCTTCACCTTTTGCCTACATATCTTGCATGTGGCCATGTTACCCTCCTGCGGATGCCTCAGGAAAAACTGCCACACTGCCGAGTAGCTACTTTTCCCACCCCCTGGCCTCACTGATTCACTGCTGCTGTTGCCAACTCCAGGAACCCCTGCTCCACTACCTCCCGATAAGGTAGACTGCCGCACAGCAGGTGCTCTACCCCGGCCCCGGCCCCGGCCGGCTCCAGCCTTTGGAATTGTGCCCCCATGCTGACTGCTACCACTTTGCTGCCTCAGCTGCTGACTCCGGGGCAACCTGCACCCCTCTTCTCCTGATGATGACGATGAAGCCCCTTCATCACCCGGCTCCCAAGTGCGATCGGCTTCATCGTCATCATCATCATCATCACCGGGTTGTGGCTGTACGTCACTGATGTTCGTGGATTCGTCAACAGTGTCTGGCGCAGGAGCTGGAACGCTCGCAGCACCCACGACACTGTCCACATCACTATTTGTCTGCCTAGCTAAAGAAGCCACCTCCATTTCTTGGCTGGGCAGTAGCTGCTGACTGTCCTCTATCTGATGGTCCTCCTCACTAAAGAGTGGAGCTGAACCCAAAGCATAGGATACGTCGCTGGGGGAGGGAACGGCGTAGGCCAGAGGCAATGGGAGGACAGGGACTGCTCTCGGGGCATGCCAACTCAGGGTTGTGTCAGAGGAACCTACCGACCCTAGACTGGGGGTCTCAGACGTAAGTTGTGATGATGTTGTTGATGAGCGCGTCAACCAATCTACCACGGCAGATGCGTTACTGGTGGAGACCCGACCGCTAGCAGATACTGGCAGATTAGGTCTCTCAGCGTGACTCCTGCTGCTACTGGCCCCCAGTCTGATGCGAGCTCTTCCTGCGGAATCTTGGCCTCTGCCACTCCTCTTTTCACTTCCAGGCACTTGTCTGCCCGACATAGTCTAACTGGCGTGGTAGTAGGTGATATTTAAAAAAACCCCGGGCAGCGGTGGGTCTATATGAAACAGAATATAATGCACACCAAAAGTGAGCAGTAACACTCAGCCTCCAACAGGCCTGCTTAGTGTAAATAAGAGAGCTGCTTAGTGTAAATAAAGAGGGGTATGCTATGTTACAGAATGGGATGCCTCAACAGAAGTGCACCTGGCAGGCAGCAGTAAGCCTATGCCCAGCAAAAGTGTCTTATAATATAAATATGATTAGAGCAAATGCTTATATGGTCTTAAACAGAGGCTGCTTTAGTCACAGAATGGGATGCCCCGGGCAGGAATCGAGCTGCCAGGGTACAGTAGTGCTTTGGCCAGCAAAAGTGTCTTTATCAGGCCTAATTTCAAATATGATTAGAGCAAATGCTTATATGGTCTTAAACAGAGGCTGCTTTAGTCACAGAATGGGATGCCCCGGGCAGGAATCGAGCTGCCAGGGTACAGTAGTGCTTTGGCCAGCAAAAGTGTCTTTATCAGGCCTAATTTCAAATATGATAAGAGCAAATGCTTATATGGTCTTAAACAGAGGCTGCTTTAGTCACAGAATGGGATGCCCCGGGCAGGAATCGAGCTGCCAGGGTACAGTAGTGCTTTGGCCAGCAAAAGTGTCTTTATCAGGCCTAATTTCAAATATGATTAGAGCAAATGCTTATATGGTCTTAAACAGAGGCTGCTTTAGTCACAGAATGGGATGCCCCGGGCAGGAATCGAGCTGCCAGGGTACAGTAGTGCTTTGGCCAGCAAAAGTGTCTTTATCAGGCCTAATTTCAAATATGATTAGAGCAAATGCTTATATGGTCTTAAACAGAGGCTGCTTTAGTCACAGAATGGGATGCCCCGGGCAGGAATCGAGCTGCCAGGGTACAGTAGTGCTTTGGCCAGCAAAAGTGTCTTTATCAGGCCTAATTTCAAATATGATTAGAGCAAATGCTTATATGGTCTTAAACAGAGGCTGCTTTAGTCACAGAATGGGATGCCCCGGGCAGGAATCGAGCTGCCAGGGTACAGTAGTGCTTTGGCCAGCAAAAGTGTCTTTATCAGGCCTAATTTCAAATATGATTAGAGCAAATGCTTATATGGTCTTAAACAGAGGCTGCTTTAGTCACAGAATGGGATGCCCCGGGCAGGAATCGAGCTGCCAGGGTACAGTAGTGCTTTGGCCAGCAAAAGTGTCTTTATCAGGCCTAATTTCAAATATGATTAGAGCAAATGCTTATATGGTCTTAAACAGAGGCTGCTTTAGTCACAGAATGGGATGCCCCGGGCAGGAATCGAGCTGCCAGGGTACAGTAGTGCTTTGGCCAGCAAAAGTGTCTTTATCAGGCCTAATTTCAAATATGATTAGAGCAAATGCTTATATGGTCTTAAACAGAGGCTGCTTTAGTCACAGAATGGGATGCCCCGGGCAGGAATCGAGCTGCCAGGGTACAGTAGTGCTTTGGCCAGCAAAAGTGTCTTTATCAGGCCTAATTTCAAATATGATTAGAGCAAATGCTTATATGGTCTTAAACAGAGGCTGCTTTAGTCACAGAATGGGATGCCCCGGGCAGGAATCGAGCTGCCAGGGTACAGTAGTGCTTTGGCCAGCAAAAGTGTCTTTATCAGGCCTAATTTCAAATATGATTAGAGCAAATGCTTATATGGTCTTAAACAGAGGCTGCTTTAGTCACAGAATGGGATGCCCCGGGCAGGAATCGAGCTGCCAGGGTACAGTAGTGCTTTGGCCAGCAAAAGTGTCTTTATCAGGCCTAATTTCAAATATGATTAGAGCAAATGCTTATATGGTCTTAAACAGAGGCTGCTTTAGTCACAGAATGGGATGCCCCGGGCAGGAATCGAGCTGCCAGGGTACAGTAGTGCTTTGGCCAGCAAAAGTGTCTTTATCAGGCCTAATTTCAAATATGATTAGAGCAAATGCTTATATGGTCTTAAACAGAGGCTGCTTTAGTCACAGAATGGGATGCCCCGGGCAGGAATCGAGCTGCCAGGGTACAGTAGTGCTTTGGCCAGCAAAAGTGTCTTTATCAGGCCTAATTTCAAATATGATTAGAGCAAATGCTTATATGGTCTTAAACAGAGGCTGCTTTAGTCACAGAATGGGATGCCCCGGGCAGGAATCGAGCTGCCAGGGTACAGTAGTGCTTTGGCCAGCAAAAGTGTCTTTATCAGGCCTAATTTCAAATATGATTAGAGCAAATGCTTATATGGTCTTAAACAGAGGCTGCTTTAGTCACAGAATGGGATGCCCCGGGCAGGAATCGAGCTGCCAGGGTACAGTAGTGCTTTGGCCAGCAAAAGTGTCTTTATCAGGCCTAATTTCAAATATGATTAGAGCAAATGCTTATATGGTCTTAAACAGAGGCTGCTTTAGTCACAGAATGGGATGCCCCGGGCAGGAATCGAGCTGCCAGGGTACAGTAGTGCTTTGGCCAGCAAAAGTGTCTTTATCAGGCCTAATTTCAAATATGATTAGAGCAAATGCTTATATGGTCTTAAACAGAGGCTGCTTTAGTCACAGAATGGGATGCCCCGGGCAGGAATCGAGCTGCCAGGGTACAGTAGTGCTTTGGCCAGCAAAAGTGTCTTTATCAGGCCTAATTTCAAATATGATTAGAGCAAATGCTTATATGGTCTTAAACAGAGGCTGCTTTAGTCACAGAATGGGATGCCCCGGGCAGGAATCGAGCTGCCAGGGTACAGTAGTGCTTTGGCCAGCAAAAGTGTCTTTATCAGGCCTAATTTCAAATATGATTAGAGCAAATGCTTATATGGTCTTAAACAGAGGCTGCTTTAGTCACAGAATGGGATGCCCCGGGCAGGAATCGAGCTGCCAGGGTACAGTAGTGCTTTGGCCAGCAAAAGTGTCTTTATCAGGCCTAATTTCAAATATGATTAGAGCAAATGCTTATATGGTCTTAAACAGAGGCTGCTTTAGTCACAGAATGGGATGCCCCGGGCAGGAATCGAGCTGCCAGGGTACAGTAGTGCTTTGGCCAGCAAAAGTGTCTTTATCAGGCCTAATTTCAAATATGATTAGAGCAAATGCTTATATGGTCTTAAACAGAGGCTGCTTTAGTCACAGAATGGGATGCCCCGGGCAGGAATCGAGCTGCCAGGGTACAGTAGTGCTTTGGCCAGCAAAAGTGTCTTTATCAGGCCTAATTTCAAATATGATTAGAGCAAATGCTTATATGGTCTTAAACAGAGGCTGCTTTAGTCACAGAATGGGATGCCCCGGGCAGGAATCGAGCTGCCAGGGTACAGTAGTGCTTTGGCCAGCAAAAGTGTCTTTATCAGGCCTAATTTCAAATATGATTAGAGCAAATGCTTATATGGTCTTAAACAGAGGCTGCTTTAGTCACAGAATGGGATGCCCCGGGCAGGAATCGAGCTGCCAGGGTACAGTAGTGCTTTGGCCAGCAAAAGTGTCTTTATCAGGCCTAATTTCAAATATGATAAGAGCAAATGCTTATATGGTCTTAAACAGAGGCTGCTTTAGTCACAGAATGGGATGCCCCGGGCAGGAATCGAGCTGCCAGGGTACAGTAGTGCTTTGGCCAGCAAAAGTGTCTTTATCAGGCCTAATTTCAAATATGATTAGAGCAAATGCTTATATGGTCTTAAACAGAGGCTGCTTTAGTCACAGAATGGGATGCCCCGGGCAGGAATCGAGCTGCCAGGGTACAGTAGTGCTTTGGCCAGCAAAAGTGTCTTTATCAGGCCTAATTTCAAATATGATTAGAGCAAATGCTTATATGGTCTTAAACAGAGGCTGCTTTAGTCACAGAATGGGATGCCCCGGGCAGGAATCGAGCTGCCAGGGTACAGTAGTGCTTTGGCCAGCAAAAGTGTCTTTATCAGGCCTAATTTCAAATATGATTAGAGCAAATGCTTATATGGTCTTAAACAGAGGCTGCTTTAGTCACAGAATGGGATGCCCCGGGCAGGAATCGAGCTGCCAGGGTACAGTAGTGCTTTGGCCAGCAAAAGTGTCTTTATCAGGCCTAATTTCAAATATGATTAGAGCAAATGCTTATATGGTCTTAAACAGAGGCTGCTTTAGTCACAGAATGGGATGCCCCGGGCAGGAATCGAGCTGCCAGGGTACAGTAGTGCTTTGGCCAGCAAAAGTGTCTTTATCAGGCCTAATTTCAAATATGATTAGAGCAAATGCTTATATGGTCTTAAACAGAGGCTGCTTTAGTCACAGAATGGGATGCCCCGGGCAGGAATCGAGCTGCCAGGGTACAGTAGTGCTTTGGCCAGCAAAAGTGTCTTTATCAGGCCTAATTTCAAATATGATTAGAGCAAATGCTTATATGGTCTTAAACAGAGGCTGCTTTAGTCACAGAATGGGATGCCCCGGGCAGGAATCGAGCTGCCAGGGTACAGTAGTGCTTTGGCCAGCAAAAGTGTCTTTATCAGGCCTAATTTCAAATATGATTAGAGCAAATGCTTATATGGTCTTAAACAGAGGCTGCTTTAGTCACAGAATGGGATGCCCCGGGCAGGAATCGAGCTGCCAGGGTACAGTAGTGCTTTGGCCAGCAAAAGTGTCTTTATCAGGCCTAATTTCAAATATGATTAGAGCAAATGCTTATATGGTCTTAAACAGAGGCTGCTTTAGTCACAGAATGGGATGCCCCGGGCAGGAATCGAGCTGCCAGGGTACAGTAGTGCTTTGGCCAGCAAAAGTGTCTTTATCAGGCCTAATTTCAAATATGATTAGAGCAAATGCTTATATGGTCTTAAACAGAGGCTGCTTTAGTCACAGAATGGGATGCCCCGGGCAGGAATCGAGCTGCCAGGGTACAGTAGTGCTTTGGCCAGCAAAAGTGTCTTTATCAGGCCTAATTTCAAATATGATTAGAGCAAATGCTTATATGGTCTTAAACAGAGGCTGCTTTAGTCACAGAATGGGATGCCCCGGGCAGGAATCGAGCTGCCAGGGTACAGTAGTGCTTTGGCCAGCAAAAGTGTCTTTATCAGGCCTAATTTCAAATATGATTAGAGCAAATGCTTATATGGTCTTAAACAGAGGCTGCTTTAGTCACAGAATGGGATGCCCCGGGCAGGAATCGAGCTGCCAGGGTACAGTAGTGCTTTGGCCAGCAAAAGTGTCTTTATCAGGCCTAATTTCAAATATGATTAGAGCAAATGCTTATATGGTCTTAAACAGAGGCTGCTTTAGTCACAGAATGGGATGCCCCGGGCAGGAATCGAGCTGCCAGGGTACAGTAGTGCTTTGGCCAGCAAAAGTGTCTTTATCAGGCCTAATTTCAAATATGATTAGAGCAAATGCTTATATGGTCTTAAACAGAGGCTGCTTTAGTCACAGAATGGGATGCCCCGGGCAGGAATCGAGCTGCCAGGGTACAGTAGTGCTTTGGCCAGCAAAAGTGTCTTTATCAGGCCTAATTTCAAATATGATTAGAGCAAATGCTTATATGGTCTTAAACAGAGGCTGCTTTAGTCACAGAATGGGATGCCCCGGGCAGGAATCGAGCTGCCAGGGTACAGTAGTGCTTTGGCCAGCAAAAGTGTCTTTATCAGGCCTAATTTCAAATATGATTAGAGCAAATGCTTATATGGTCTTAAACAGAGGCTGCTTTAGTCACAGAATGGGATGCCCCGGGCAGGAATCGAGCTGCCAGGGTACAGTAGTGCTTTGGCCAGCAAAAGTGTCTTTATCAGGCCTAATTTCAAATATGATTAGAGCAAATGCTTATATGGTCTTAAACAGAGGCTGCTTTAGTCACAGAATGGGATGCCTCACAGCAGACTTAAGATCAGTTCAGTATATATGCACAGTTAGTTACTATAAGCAGCCTGAAAACGCTAACAAAGGCTGGATGAAAAAAAAAAATCTCCCTGTCAGCCAGCTCCGTTTTTCCTACCTTTCCCTGGCTTTCTGTCTGTCTCCTGTCTGTCTCCTGCCTGTCTCCTGCCTGTCTCCAGCCTGTCCCTGTCTGTCCCTGTCTCCAGCCTGTCTCCAGCCTGTCTAACTGCCTCAGCTACACAGCGTTCTGTCTGTCTGTCACGAATGCAATAGAGAAATGAGGAAAAGCAAGATGGCCGCCGTTAAATACCGCTGTGTGACGTCACCGGGCTTGCTGGCTGCTGATAGGCTGCATGTGACTGCCCCAGCTTGCACTGGCGCGGGATACATGTCCAGACATGTCCCGCCCGCCATCTTAGAATGCCTGTAATGTAAATGAATGGATGTTAAAGGAAAACTTCGAGTGATCGAATCGCGGGGAAATTCGG
Organism: Gastrophryne carolinensis; assembly: GCA_027917425.1. Taxonomy (NCBI): domain Eukaryota; kingdom Metazoa; phylum Chordata; class Amphibia; order Anura; family Microhylidae; genus Gastrophryne; species Gastrophryne carolinensis. Next base: position 203,005,186 of record CM051238.1, on the reverse strand, counting down.
ATTCGATCCGAATCGAATTTTTCCTGAAATTCGGATCGAATCCGGGTTCGTCCGGATCGATTCGCTCATCCCTATTCCTAACTATCAGGTGAAATATAAAACCTCATCTGTAGGTACCTCTGACTGATCTGGCTAGGTCAAGAACCTACTTTAGCTGGTGAGGCATAAGGAGTGTTCTTCTAGACAGGTCTGGAAGAATCATCTGGATGCGTACACCGTCCCAGTCGAATTGACCCTTCAACCAGGCCTTCAGTGTTATCTCCTCTTTGATGGAGAAAAAGTGGCATATTATCTCTCTGGGTCTAGGTAGCCCCAGGACTCTATGAACTCTGTCCTATTCAATGCTAGTCATCATTTCGCTCTCCAGTATTAAGTTGAAGATTCCCTAGATGGTGCTCTTTAAATCTTGACCAGAATTTGTCTCCGGAACACCTCTAATCCTAAGGTTGTTATGTCGATTTTCGATGTCATCTATATGTAGTTGAAGGGAGTGATGAGGTTTAATTTGATTTTGGAGTTTAGTTTGAGACTGTGTGTGAACGCTTTCAAGGGCAGCCACCCTCTCACCCAGGGATGCATTTGCTGATTCTAGGATTGCAACTCTGCATACCACTAAAGATATTTGACTGTGGACTTCAGCTAGTTCCTCTTTGATAGAGGCTTCAAACCTTTGAAGTTAATTCTCAAAGACCGATTTAGTTGGAAGGAGTTTTAGCAGATCCCTGAGCCTGGCTCTGGCTCACCAGAGTTCAGTGGGTTAGGCTGGCAGTCCCGGGTTAGCCCTATCTCTGAAGGCTGGGGAGCTGTGATGCGGGAAAGTCCCAGACAGAGCTGGCTGAAGATAACCAATTGGGGGCATAGGTCCCCATCTCCATCATGGTGCACCCAGTCTTGTTTGATTAGTCTCCTACTTGGCGAGGCAGCAAGAGGGGAATCAGGTAAAACATTCCTTAGGTCAGATTTATTCTTTGGGGGACAAGGTATTCTGTTTGTAAAGATTGTGTCTCCCTCTGTTGCCACATCATTTTTTAGAACTTTGCAATAGATATGTTTAACTGTGATTTTTTTCAGGGATTTCCAGGAAAATTATTTGTTTGTTATCAGCAGAGTTTCAGGCTTTAACATGAAACTTGTTTATAATTTTTTCAGTGTTTTCTCAATATTTTTGGGAAAAATATGTGGATAAAAAATATCTTTTTTTTTAAATTGTGTTGCTGTTTTTAAATAAAATAAATGTCAAGAAAATCATATTGCTTGTAAAAGCCCCATTTATTCCTATTACAATGGTACCTCATCTGTATCGGTTCCTGCCCAGGAGACTAACCAAACTGAAAAGAGTGCTTTATGAGATTTTCAAATAGGGGTTCAGCAAAACCTGCCCAGGCACAAGCTATGGAGGCCTGTGGCCCTAAAGACATAGCCATATGGGCACTGGGCTTTTCTGCACCCCTCCTGGCCTTTGAGAATGCAGGCAATAGGGCGGGGGGGCTTATGGCAAGTTACCCACTTGCTGGCAGATGATTTGCCAGCCCCTCCTGCCCTTTGAACTGGTATAGGGATCTCGAGGACCCCTTACCAGTTCACAAAGGGTCAAGTGTAAAAAAAAAAACACACACACATTAAAAATCCTACTTACCTCCTTCCATCAATGGTGCTCCTGCCTCGTGCCGTCCAATCACTGCTCTGAAAGCCGAAAGTGAGCAGTAGAAGCCAGGAGCATGGCTGAGGAATCGGTGTCCTCTGCCCTGCAGCTGGCTTCCGTTGCTCACTCTGGGCTTTGCAGCTCACTCCCGCTACAATGAGGGGTCTTTTATACTGGCATAGTGCGCTGATGTCAGCACACTTTCCCCCATGATGTGGAGGAAGTTGTCAGAAGCCGGCTCATGGGGGAGAGACTCGATTTTTCTCCCTGCCGAAGACCCTGGAGCCAGGATCAGATGACCACCAGGGAATGGGAGGACACATGGCGCTGGATGGAGGTGAGCTTTTTTTTTGCTGCAAATGTGGGAAAATGCCAATTACTGGTTTTTTTCCGCCCTATAAGACGCACCTGCCCATAAGACGCACCTAGGATTTGGGGGAGAAAATACGAAAAAAAATATTTTAAACCAAAAACGCACCATTACAGACAGTGTGGCATTCCCCCAATTCCATTCCCATAGGCCGTGTGGTATGCCCCCATTCCATAGACAGTGTAGCATGCCCCCATCCCATTCCCCGCATACCCAGTGTGGCATCCCTCTCCCATTCCCAAATAGGCAGTGTACACCCCATTATCATAAGCAGTGTGGCATCCCCCCGCCTATTCTCCATATAGGCAGTGTGCCCCCCCATTCCCATTGGCTGTGTGGCATCCCCCTCCCCCCATTAGTATAGGCTGTGTGGCATCCCCCTCTCCCCCCATAGGCTGTGTGGCATCCCCCTCTCCCCCATAGGCTGTGTGGCATCCCCCTCTCCCCCCATAGGCTGTGTGGCATTCCCCCTCCCCTCCCATAGGCTGTGTGGCATCCCCCTCTCCCCCCATAGGCTGTGTGGCATCCCCCTCTCTCCCCATTTGTATAGGCTGCGTGGCATCCCCCTCTCCCCCCATAGGCTGTGTGGCATCCCCCTCCCCCCATTAGTATAGGCTGTGTGGCATCCCCCTCTCCCCCCATAGGCTGTGTGGCATCCCCCTCTCCCCCCATAGGCTGTGTGGCATCCCCCTCTCCCCCCATAGGCTGTGTGGCATCCCCCTCTCTCCCCATTTGTATAGGCTGTGTGATATCCCCCTCTCCCCCCATAGGCTGTGTAGCATCCGCTCTCCCCCCATTTGTATAGGCTGCATGGCATCCCCCTCTCCCCCCATAGGCTGTGTGGCATCCCCCTCCCCCCATTAGTATAGGCTGTGTGGCATCCCCCTCTCCCCCCATAGGCTGTGTGGCATCCCCCTCTCCCCCATAGGCTGTGTGGCATCCCCCTCTCCCCCCATAGGCTGTGTAGCATCCCCTCTCCCCCCATTTGTATAGGCTGCATGGCATCCACCTCTCCCCCCATAGGCTGTGTGGCATCCCCCCCTCTACCCCCATTTGTATAGGCTGTGTGGCATCCCCCCTCCCCCCAATTCCTATAGGCTGTGTGGCATCCCCTCTCCCCCCAATTCCCATAGGCTGTGTGGCATCCCCTTCTCCCCCCATAGGCTGTGTGGCATCCCCCCTCCCCCCAATTTCCATAGGCTGTGTGGCATCCCCTCTCCCCCCATTTCCCATAGGCTGTGTGGCATCCCCTCTCCCCCCAATTCCCATAGGCTGTGTGGCATCCCCTTCTCCCCCCACATTATGTGTGGCATCCCCCCCTCCCCCCAATTCCCATAGGCTGTGTGGCATCCCCTCTCCCCCCAATTCCCATAGGCTGTGTGGCATCCCCTTCTCCCCCCACATTCTGTGTGGCATCCCCCCCACCCCCCAATTCCCATAGGCTGTGTGGCATCCCCCTCTCCCCCATAGGCTGTGTGGCATCCCCTCTCCCCCCAATTCCCATAGGCTGTGTGGCATCCCCTTCTCCCCCCATAGGCTGTGTGGCATCCCCCCTCCCCCCAATTCCCATAGGCTGTGTGGCATCCCCTCTCCCCCCATTTCCCATAGGCTGTGTGGCATCCCCTCTCCCCCCATTTCCCATAGGTTGTGTGGCATCCCCTCTCCCCCCAATTCCCATAGGCTGTGTGGCATCCCCTTCTCCACCCACATTCTGTGTGGCATCCCCCCTCCCCCCAATTCCCATAGGCTGTGTGGCATCCCCTCTCCCCCCAATTCCCATAGGCTGTGTGGCATCCCCTTCTCCCCCCCTTATTCTGTGTGGCATCCCCCCTCCCCTTAATTCCCGTAGGCTGTGTGGCATCCCCCCCTCCCCCAATTCCCATAGGCTGTGTGGCATCCCCTTCTCCCCCATATTCTGTGTGGCATCCCCCCTCCCCCCAATTCCCGTAGGCTGTGTGGCATCCCCCCTCCCCCAATTCCCATAGGCTGTGTGGCACCCCCCCCCCCCCCGTGCGGCTTAAGTAAAAAAAAAAAAAGTTAAACTCACCTCTCCACTGACACCGCTCCGCTGAGCGGTCGGCTCCGTGAATGGGGTGGGCGTGGCCTGCGCCGCGTCAGCATCAGCACAGGCCACGCCCACCCCATTCACGGAGCTGGCCGTAAGAAGCAGCAGCGGGCTCTGTCCCGGCCCCGCCGCTGCGATCGCTGTCTTTTACAGGCAGCGATGACAGCGGCGGGGCCAGAGACATCGCTCCCGCCGCTCCTCCGCCTGCTGCTTCTTCCTGGGCACATGCGAGCACCCAGGTCAGGGCAGCAGGTGGGCGTGGCCTGCACCGACTTGGTGCAGGCCGCGCCCACTCGCTGCCCTGACCTGGATGCTCGCATGTTCCCCAGGCGGAAGAAGCAGCAGATGGAGGAGCGGCGGGAGCGCTGTCTCTGGCCCCGCCGCTGTCATCGCTGCCTGTAAAAGACAGTGATCGCAGCGGCGGGACCGGGACAGAGCCCCCACCGCTCCTCTGGGCTCCCGCAGTTAACAGGCAACGCGGGAGCGCCGGGAACAGGTGAGGTTTTTTTTTATTATTTTTTTTTTTTACATTCGCCCGATAAGGTGCACGGACATTTTTCCCCCACTTTTGGGGAAAAATAAGTGCGTCTTATAGGTTGAAAAATACGGTATGTAGAATCTACAGGCTTGGCCCTCAAAAGTAGGAGAGGCAGTCGCATAGATTCTATGAGCTTGACGCTTAAAAAAATTAAACTAAATTTGACTATACTTACCCCACCTGTTCTTTATTTCCCCCATTGTCCCTTCTGATGGTGGTGACAAATGTAGCCCCCTGACCATTAGTGGTCAATGCAATGATCAGGAGAGGTCCTCTGCAAGGGGTGGGCATTTTAGGCTGCAGAGCATTCCTCAGTGCTAGGTGACAGTAGAGCTGATATAACACTGGCAATCCTGGCTGCAATAGAGAAAGTTTAGCTGTGACAAATGGTAACAAACGTGTCCTGCTTTCATTATTTTTAAGCTGGCAAGTGCTTAACATGAATAAAAATACCATAGCCATTCAAATGTATTTTTCTGCAAACACACAATTTGTTAAATTGCTCGATCAGAGGACAGGTGTTCCTTATTACATAAGGGCACACTGGAGTATCCTAAACATATGCTCTGCTTTTAATATTGGAGAGTTTTCAGAACCTTTGGTATTGCAAACTATTTAGCGTCAATCATTTATGGCATTGTTATGTTTGCTCACTGTTTCTGACCTGCGTTTTATATAAGTAAATATCGCACAATCTGTTAGAAGGTTGATGTAGTTAATTCTCCTTACTGTCTTCAGCCTCTGCAGAAGCAAAAAGCACATATTTTTAACATTCACTCTATAAAAGATGTCATCAGAGCTTTTTGACATTTGAGTTCTGCATTTTTGCTACTATGGTAACAAGTTGAAGAGTAATATAATTCTTTTAAAGTTCCAGTGGAAAGGAGCCTCAATTGTGTGGTGTAAATTTAGCTGCCCTTTCTTCCTTTATTTGACATTTAAAATCTTCAGTAAATATATGGTTGAAATAAAAAAGCAATAATCTTTTTTTTACATCTTTATATTTTTTTAAAATCATGCATATAATTGAGTCTCCTGACATAAAGATACGCACATCTTGAGAAAATATGTATCATGAAAATCATGTATAACAATTTAGTGGTAAATAATTGATTTTAACGTGTATGATTATTATTGTAAACATTGTTATCCTGTTGTCTAAATGTTTTTAGAATAAAATATTAGTGGACTTCCACCCAACTTATAAAGGCTTTTTCGTCCAACACAACCGTTTAAAAACAGACAAATCAAAGATGACTAGAGGTCCACCCACATTTTCCCCAATGCTCCCCAAATTTTGGATGCCCTATCAGGTTAAATTTAATGTAGACCGGAATTACTATGACTGCCAGATAAAGGTGAAGATTTTGTCCAGTGGCGGACTTTCTTCTAAAGTTTAAATGGTAGGTCACCCCAAATCAGTATGCCTTTGTAGGGGAGGGCAGATTTAATACCTACTGTATAAACGCCTACTTCCTGCCTGAGAGCCCATGCATGCATGCATGTGTGGCGAGGTGAGTTTTTTATGACTTCTTGGAGTTTCACACAGTGGGGCATCCTGATTTGGAAGAAAAAATCCTGCAGGGCTACTGTATAAACGCCTCCTGCCTTTAACTAAGCATGGGTGTCAAATTACTTTTTTATAGTAATACATCAACGCAACTTAGTAATTTAACTGTGTTTTACGTAAAGATGTTTCGCTAGCTCCAAGTACCAATCTTCCTGGCCATCAGAGGTACCCAGGTTTTACAGGGAAATACCAACATTATCAGTTTGTAGTATGTTGTCCAACTGCCAGGAGTGTTTAATGAGATATTTTCAGTGGTAAGAGACGACATGGGCTCTGTATGATGCTCACCTAGGTGACCCTCTTTTTAATGCCTCATCAGGTAGAAGCCAAGCGGTGCCTAGACTATGCTGTTGGAGATATTGTAGAGGATTAGGTGGATTGAGAATCTTTCTATGTCCACCTTCATTCTCTTAACTATGGTGTCCTTTCTGGCCCCATTTATGGTGAGGTCTTACTGCACAGTTGGAAAACTACTTTAGGGAGAGACTCATTTTACTCTTAAAGGTACACACCAGGCAATGACATGGAGGTAGTGAGGTCACCTAAAAACCTATCCCATGTACCTCTGGTCTTATTTTTGCAGCTGTGGGTGCTGTTGCTATTCTCCAAAGTTTGACCCTCTTCTTCTTTCTATTTTTCCACAACAATGCTCTGCATGCAAAAGCTTATCTGCCCCATTCCTCATTGCTCTTAGGAAGATCTCCCAGTGGTTGCCCTGGCTTGGTTTGCCCACACTGGGAGTTCTGAAGAACAGGGGTAGCTGTGGGACCAAATTTGGAGTGTGGTATTGAAAATCTGGAAGGAAATGGAGACCTGCTATAGCATCCACAGCACACTGTAGGAAGTAAGGGCAAGGCACTTGGAAGAGATTTCAGGTTGCTGTCCCATTATCAATATTGACTGGTCTGTCCCTTTAATATAGTGGGATAAAAGCCCCCTTATTGAAAGCGGTCCTTCACCCTGAATAAGAGTCTATCTTATATGTTTCCCACACCCTGTACATACAGATTGATCACATTAAAAATCATCCTACCTGCATCTACTGTATGTTATGAGCTTTAAAACATCCAAGATGGCGGCTCATGGAACATCAGGCAGCCTGCAAACAGGAAGTGCCCTCTGACTGTGCTGCTCTGCATTCTGGGATTGCTGACCTTTTCCTGACCCCAGCTCTGACCTGCCTGAGCAAAGCACAGCTATGACCCCGCCCCCCCTGTACTTTATCCCACTCTCCTGTCCTCAGTAAGTGTGATGCTTCTAAGTCAAGATGGCGGCGCCCATATCCTTAAGTCCTGAACAGAGTTGCAGCCCAGTGGGGGAAAAAATAATTAGTAAGTGACTAAAAACTTAAAATATATTAATTTTAGATGCTGGAGAATAGTTTTTTAAGGGTTTGGCCTTTTCAATAAATCATGGTGAAGGTCCGGTTGAAGGGTACAATGTAAAGTATTTACATGGCGCGTAGAAACCAAGAACAACAGGCTAGACCCATTACTATTAGTGAGTAGACAAAGTATTTTATGTTTCTTCAAATGCTCAGAGAGAACCAGAGATGCAATGCTTGAGCTTTGTGCTGATGAGGAGCACAAGTTGGAAACATGTGTCCACAAATGGAAGATGGTGGCTGTGAAAATATTATGATTTATACTCATGTGTTGCATGCCCGGCAGGTTTTATTGAGTATTTATAATAACACGAGATGAAAAGAGAGGATTTATATTGTCCAGCTTACTTACTAAAAATAATGGGTTTAGCTGTTGTTCCTGGTCTGCATGCACTATGAAGTTTTGATAAAAAGCTCCATATTTTCAGAACAAAGTCAAGGATATGCTAACTTTTCTATTGCTGACATGCTGGCAGGCCACAGGGGTCTTGGGTCTCATTGTGATGGCCATAAATGCAGTTTCTTTCATCCACTACAATTCCAGCTTAACTTTTTTTTCAAGTGAATGTCAATGTCAATGTGAATATTTACAAAACTATTTTGACATTGTCATTGACATTGGTATAAAATTACAATGATGCTAATTTTAAAAATACTCTACATCACACCAAAAAGGAAACTAAATGATATTAGAAAGAATTTTTAGGAAAGATAAATGTAACACATATTAAAAAAAATGACCCCCCCCCCAAAAAAAAATAAAGTTATGCTAAAGTTATAATTTTTAGCTAAAAGCCAGTATATGCAATATATTCCTGGCTGATTGCTGGTAAATGTTTTGATTTATGGAGTACTATCCCTACATACTTTTCTGAATACCCATTTGGGTCTAATTATGGAAAATGTCTGGCTTTATACATATACAGATGCAGCTTTCTTTAACTGTCCAATTATTGAACTGGTGCATTGTGCTATCTTGAAAACTTAATTGCTTTTTAATGGCTTCTTCGTGACATATCACAATGGGATGAGCTGGGATGTGATGGTTACTGATTACTACATCTATATATGTATATATATTTGTACTTTAGGGAGTATTGAGATGGAGAGCATTATTTATGGTCAGATAAAGAAATCTTCCAAGATTAGTTTGTAGCCATTTGATTCAAACCTGACTGTGGAATTTACTTTGGGGCTGATTCAATTCAGATTACTTAGTTAGCGATTCAGCAACATTTGTATAAAGTACACTTTAGGTGAAAAATATTAAAGAAGTGCTCTTTTTACTACTGGTGTTGAATCAACACCAAGGTAGACAATGAATTTCCTCTTCAAAAGTAGTGCAGTTTTTGCACCTAAGCCTCGACTCAAAGACACATTCGTCCGGACTTCCATATCTGTCTGTGAAAGTTTGGGTGGGTGTTATTTCCTTTTTTTTACTTTTTTTTCGTTCATTTTTCATTCGTACGAACGTTCGGGAAAATGTGTATATGCGCTTTCGATGAACGGAAGAAAATCGGATCATTTTCCAAACAAAATCTGATATTTTTCGTTTCGTTCAGATCCCAACTTACATTGTTGGGATGGGCTTGATGGTCTGATTCAGAGAGCTGATTTCCGACAGACAACCACCCTATAAATCTGTTTCATTACCGATCCACTTACGGGACCTTTGAGGGCTTGGATTGCTATTGTTGAACATGTTTTGCGGCTATGTGGAGGAGTCTGCGAGCCTTTAGCACCAAGGCATTGCATGTATCAGCATGGCTGAGGCCATAAATTGTATAGCAATGCATACCTAAATCAATACATTTCATGTATGCCTTATAGAAGCATTTTAATGCTGACCTTAATTAGTCCTTAGCATGTAAACATTTATTTTCCCACACATCCATATAATTGCTATATTTTTTTAGACTTATGTCCTTTGTGAATTATATTTGGATTGTTGAATTTGAATCTTAATTTGTTGTAGGAGTTATTGTTTTAGTCGGTTACCTTTGCTTTGTGTAATTATTTTATATTTGGTTGCAGGAACCGCAAGATGTGCCACTCGCACAACATACAAGCAGTCTTTGGTCCAGCTATGCGATTCCTCAGTGTTCTTGCAGGGCATCCAGGGTCGTCCCATGATGTTTATATATTGCAGAGCTCCGGCTTATTTAGTCAGTTTGAGTCAGGAGAATTATCTGGTAGATGGCTCCAGGGTAAGTTTGCTCACATTCCATCAATCCATTTTCACTGTATGGCAATGAATATAGTTGATGACTCATGTCTTAACCTATGGCTGTTTTTAGCCCTTGATGACATGTTAAACAATATTGTAGCTTAGAATGTGTATTTTATGTTAGTATTTTTAATACTTTAAGGGGATTCAGGATATCCACTCCTGCCCTTGCTCCTGATGCCCGTTCTTTGCCTGCAGAATGCGGGCCAGGGGTTCTCTAATCGGGCACTATGCAAAACCCGGGCGTGGTGGCGAGGGCCCTCTGGCTTTTGAAGTCCAGATTTAGGATTTTGGACCATACAGGGGGGGGGACACTGCAGTATGACCCCAACAAGGTTATATCAATATTTTAATTTACGTTTTTTAACAGGGACCACACGTGCCAGAGTGGCACAACTGAGTGTCAGGGTCCTTCAGTTGGTGGGCGAGATGCAGGAGCTCGTTGGGGACCACAGGTGAAGTATAATGTTATGTGGCCTGCCATTGCTATGTATTTTGTTTTTTATAGTTGTAAAAATTTGAAATTTTCAAATTTTATATATTATGATGGAATAAAAAAAAAATGTTACAGTGTCATTTCATTTACAAAATACATTAACACAAAACTAATGGGCCCAGAAATATTTAAAGATGAATATTCACATGACCGAGAAGTGATTTGGGTAAGTTTTAGGGGGCTAAAATGGAAGAAGAACCTAACCACAAAGTGGTTTTGGTGAGCTTTAAGGGTCCAAAAGGGAAGATGGAGGATAGTGCTAAGTGGTTTGGGTGAGCTTTAAGGGTCCAAAAGGGAAGATGGAGGATAGTGCTAAGTGATTTAGCTAAACATTGTAGTAGAAGTGAGGGTGGCAAATGCAAATATGTAGGCGAGCACTTTATTGAGTTAAGTTTGTAGTGCTCAGGCGCAAGATCGTAAGGATTTCCGTCTGGACGAACATTTATTGAAAAAGGGAAACAGAATCTAACGGGAAACGTAAAGGATTCTTGGGAGGATACGATGGGAAAAGGGCAAAAATGAAAGCCTACGTTGTAACATGTGAAAATGAAATGGAAAAGTCTCGCTGGAAAATGACATGCTCGTATTCGTAATCTGCCGTACAAACGGATGGATTGCAATGCATGCATAGAATTGGTCATACACTCATACGAGAGCGAAAAAAAAACAGATCGGCACTAAAACGGAAGTTTTTTTTTGTCTCTCTGAATCGAGCCTCTAGTGCAAAATACATGGAGTGATTTAACGTCGGGGTAAAAAGAACTCCTCCGTTTTATTTATCACTTAAGCTGCGCTCACACCTATGTAAATGCAGTTGCCATTTCTGTTCCAGTATGACCTTCCCACCTGTCTAGATTCTGCACCTGAACTGCTACTGGGACAGAAACTGCAACTGCATCTGCATAGGTGTGATTGGGGGCTTCAATTGTTATCTTTTTACAAAATATGCAAAGTCAACCCACTGGTTTTAACGGATTAATCGAAAATGAATCCATGAAGTGATGTGTACATTTCAGGCTTTAATCTTCGGTATGCATTTGATTCTGTTGAATCGACTTGTCAATCTGATATGATAATGTATACTGTAGTGCTCCATGGCAACAGCACATATGGGTTGATTCAAAGAAACATGTAACAGCTTGGATTTGGCTCACGATCATCCTATTTTTCACGTCCGCTCGTGCGTTCGTATGAACTTGCGAGTGATTCAATAAGCAAATACGTTTCTATCCTAAAATATACGTCCGTTCGTATGGCAGTTCGGGAATCAGACCTATGTCAGTTTCCATCCTGAATTTTCCGTTTCATTTCTCAGGTTGCAACATTGGTTTTGCCCTTTTTCCTTTTTTGTCTGGACGTAAATCCTTCTGATCTTGCGGCTCCGCAATACAAACTTACCTCATTAAAGTGCATTCTAAATATTTGGTCTTTTAATTTTCGTTATTTCATTCATTTTGTAGTAACCAACCATTAATGAATGCATTTGCATAAGTAAATCTTACTTTGTTTAATTTTTAGTTAACTTGCATTTTTTACTTGTGGATTTAATTTTAATATTTTGGCTTCAAATGGTACAACTTTAACTTTTTTGTGTGGTTACCCACACCCTCTACATACAGATTGCTCACAAATATTAAAAAACACCCAGCAACTTCTGCATGTTATGAGCCTAGAAACAGCCAAGATGGCGGCTCAGGTATTATCGGGCAGCCTGCAAACAGAAAGGGCCTTGTGACTGTGTTGCTCTGGATTCTTTGATTTCTGACCTTTCCATGCCCCCAGCTCTGCTGTGTCTGTGCAAAATACAGCAGTAACCCACATCCAGCACTTTATCCCGCTCTCCTCTCCTCAGTAAGTGTGATGCATCTGACCAAAGATGTGCTTAAATAATTAAACAAAGCAAAGGTAAACAACTACACCAATAAATGCAATCTAAAAATATTATTCTAGTACCTCAATTTTAAAATAAATAACAAAGGACATAAGTTTCTTTAATTAACGCAAATATATTGCAAAATAAAGGTTTACATGCAAAGGACTAATTAAGGTCCACATTAAAATGCTTTTATAAGGCATACATGAATCAGGTATGCATTGCCATACAATTTATGGCCTCGGCCATGCTGATACATGCAGTTCATTGGAGCTCAAGACGCGCAGACTCCTCCACATAGCCAAAAAACCTGTTCACGAACAGCAATCCGGCTGCTAAAAGGTGTCGGCTGTGGCTTTCTTTTAAAACGCGTTTAGAGGTTTCTCTGAATCACACCTAAACACATCCAATTAACCTAAGTTTTACGTTTTGATCGTAAGTTTTAGGATTTGATCCTAAGTTTTACGTTTTGATCCTAAAATTTACGAACGAACTGCCGCTGATCGTAAGAGCATATACGCATACGTACGTAGGCTCGTGCGAGTCGGGAATGGCCAAAAAAACAGGAAAAAATGACTAACACCCACCCAAACTTACGATTCTCGATACGAAATCAATTAACTTTTGCTCTTTGAATCGAGGGGATAGTGTGTACTAACAGATCTCATACTCTAGAGGTAGGCCTAGGAATAGCCAAAACTGCTTCAGTGGGACCACTACTAGAAGCCATGTTTGAGCATTTTTAAGTGTAAAAACTTTTAGCAAGAAAAAGTTTCTTTTCTTTCCTATCCATTATAGGAACATAAGACTGGCTGCAAATTGAAAAAGAAAGTCAATTTTCATTAAAAAGTACAACATAGTGGAGGAAGCAGAATATTCTATTCTAGAAAGTATTTTTGGTAATGGCTAATAGGATGGTAAATTACGAAATCTCCGTTCTTACTGATTTTTCTGTGCAATTCCAGAAACAATGGGGACCCTGGATTAATAATGAGTTATTGGATAAGTTGATAACAAAGCATTAACACTTTGAGACTATCCCTGTAGTTTTCTCTACCTTAGGTTTGCTAGAACATTATTTTTTTAGTTTGTGTCTATTTGGTTCCTGTTACACATTTATTGGATTGTGTGGTATATTATTAGTTATCTTGACAGTTTACCTTTCTAACTTCTCTTTTGGGCTCCAAGAGCTAAGCATACTATAAATTGCATGTATCAAACCATTGATATTTAAAAAAGTTGTCCTGACTGAAAATTGAATTGCACTGGTATTTTATCTTTGAATCTATAATTTTACTAAATATCTATTGCAAATAAAAATGTACAGCATGGTATCACTTACCATAGGCAGTTATGTTTAAGCTATTTAGTTTAAACTAAAAGTGGACAAAAACTGAAATAAATGAGTTGGCCCTGAGGGCATCCTCATTTTGGATGTCCTTCAGTGTGAAACTCCCTGACCTTCCCATATATTCCCCTAGATCCCAGCAAAGCTTTGCAACACTACTGCACATTCAAGTTTGCCGAGCATGGCAAGTGGCTTGTGCATGTAATGTGACATTGAGGATCAAGAAACCAGGGTGTTTCACACTGTAGGGTATTCCAACCAGGATACTCCTAGAACAAGGAATCACCAGGACCTACCTCTTAAACTGACATTTTTTGGTCACCAAAGACAGAAGTTTCAAAGAGTTAAAGACGGGTGACCATAACTAAATATAAAGTTTCTGTGCCAGTGGTACTGCTGTAGTTTAATAGATGAGATGAGGTGTGATGATTCAAAACTTTGACTGTTTATGGCACACCCAGCCATGAGGTTCTTTTGACTCCTATACCAGTTCAAAGGGCAGAAGGGGCTGGCAAGTCACCTCCTGACAAGGTGAATTGCTGAACCCATCTCGCCCCAATTAGCTGCGACGCAAGGGGTACACAGAAGCGCTTGGCAGTCCTCCAAGCCTTGGGCTACAAGCCTACATACTGTTGCTTCTGCCCAGGCTGGTTTTGAGGGGGAACCCAACCCATTTTTTGTTAACGGTGTCACAGGGTAGGAGGAGGGAGGGTTTACCCCAAAAGCTCGCTCCTTGATGTACAAAGAGCCTATCCCTGTGTCTGGGAATGCTGGCAGTGCAGAGGACCTGTGTTCTTTTTCCAGTTGTAGAGCAGGGAGCAGCATGGGCCTCCCGTGCCAGAGGATAATCCTTTCTGCTTTGTTCCAAATCTATTTTTCTATGAAATTCTGAGCCAATTTCCAATGAATCCGAAATGGTTCTCTCATCTCCAGCTTTGTTCATGGAGGCCATTTTATCTATTAATGTGTGTTGATGGCTGCTTTGTTGTAGCAAAGCCTGACACATCTTTATTGTACTTCTAGTAAAGGTATAATTAACTATTTTAAGTGTATTTGGGTATTTCCTTGGAAAATGATGCTGTAAGAGCTTTATTTTGGTAAAATTACTGTGCTTAGGGGTTAGGGATAGAGCTGATATAATTGCACAAATAATTACTCTGATATTCCAATTCTTTCAAAGATAACGTTGTGCTGGAGTTGGACTTCAAAAATATTGTAGCATACCTGCAGATGAAGCAATGGGGGAGTGCAAATAAACACTGACACGATAATGTCCGTATGTAATAGTTTAGTATTTAAATATCAAAAGAATCCAAATCAGACCAGTAACTGGAAGTTCTGTCATTTAGGGCCCTTTTTATGATGTGCACCATTTAGCATCTTTTTGTGGATATAGTGGCAGTTCCAGAGTGCTGGCTTTTAGATCTATGTTAATTTTGTGACATCTCAGGTTCAATGCAAGATTTGTACAATGTGCAATATTAATTACATGCATTAAATACTTCTCTGCCCAATTTTGCCCATTGTGCTCTATGGGATCTTGACCTACAGTGCCAGGTTGACCTACAGCATTGTTTCAACCAGAGCGCCCGGCTCTGCAACCTTTTGGGCCCTAGTGTTAAATAAGATACTTGCTGGTGGTCGCATCGGCGCTGGCTTTTTTTTTCTTGATCCTTGCCTCTAGGAACCTGATCGGGAATACCCCGCTGTTTGAAACCCCCCAGGTTGCCAGATCTGACTCACCTTTCCCCAGTCCTATGGTGCATGCGCAGTCTCTCAGCCAATTCTTCATCTAAGAGCTCATCTAACAAATGCCTTGTAAAGGGATAGCGGGGCTGCGGCCCATGCATGTGCATGAGCCGTTGGACTGGGAAAGAAGATGAGTTTCCGGGCCACCTGGGGGTTTCACATAGCGGGGCATCCCAATTCTGAATACCTCGGGGGGAGGAAATCTAGCGGCCCTGGAATCTTATAAATTCCAGGGCCATTGGAGCATGGGTTTTGGGCCACTTTAAATTGGACACTGTGCTGCTGATGCCAAAAAAATTGGCCCTGATGCTTCTTAAATAAGGCTCTATATACGTCTGTAAATGGTGCCCCAAATATTAGACAGGCTAACTGAAAAGAAGCAGATATCAAATTTGCACTTATTTATAACTATTGCAAAGACCACACATAATTTGTGTTACAGGTCAACTGTTTAAAATATGAATATCCAGAAGGGATGCAGAGGATACCAATATGTTAAATGCATTGCACTGCGTGAGAGACATAAACACCCACAGCTAACCCCTGCTGCTGTATAATAAACTTATTATCCAGAAATAGAAGTTCAATTGGTGGGAGTATAGGCATGTATACAAGGAATAAAATGGCTGTAATAGGGAGCATTGGAGCTAACTGAATGTAAAATGATCCTACAAAGTGAAGATGAACATGAAAAATATAAATAAAGATGTTCTACATTGTGGGAAAAACTTCATGCATTTTACCAATCTATTAACTTCAGTTAGGCACAGTCTAGTTTAAAATAATAAACTATTTTGTTAAACATATCGTAGTGGTGATTTGCAGTATACATTCAATTTATGTGTTCCTTTTCATTATTCTTTTCTTAAAGCGCTACCTTTCGTCCTAAATGCTGGACCACATTGATATAAACCTCGGGAAACCCCAGTATTACTCACCTCCACCGCGATCCCACGGTGAAATCCAGCCCAGCAATTGGCCACTTATCTCCACTGCGATCCCATGATGAAATCCAGCTCTGCATTTAGCCACTCAGCCGGCAGCCAGAAAAGCGAAAAAGCAACTCCAGACCACATGACCCCTGGCAGCCGAATGCTGGGATAGATTTTACTGGGGGAGCGCGATAGAGATAAGTTAAAGTGTTTTTTTTGGGTGGGGGGTCTATTCACAGCCAGCTTTAGCAACCTGGATGCCCCCCAGAAACCACACAAAAGGGCCCAGCACCCATTTAGAATGTTGGATCACTACAAGTATATTCTTCACAATGATGAATGATTTTATTGCTGATGACTAAGAACAGAAAACATTAATAAAACAACAAGGCTTTACTTTGCTTTTTACCTTGCCGGAGTTTCCCATCATAAGTATAATTTAATGTCTATCAGCAAATTACACCTTCAACGTGACTTCCCAGTAGTAATGAAAAAGATTAAGTTGTGACATCAAATAGTTTACTGTTATTTGACATCTGTGCAGGAACCAATATACATGATTTCATTTTCAAGCCAATAAAACAAGTGCTCACGGTAAAATGGCAATTCAGTGGATGCATAAAAAGGTACATCAAATTGTATCATTAAAGTCAACATAAAATATTTATGACATTGCTAATAAATATTATTTACATAACCGACTTTGGTCAATAAAACATAAAACAGCTTAATTTTAGAACTTATGGCTTTCGTGAATGTGTGTGACAATCAAAATTTCAAGAATTCTACAAACCAGCTACAATAAAACTTTAGTAATGGAAGCCATTCCATTACAGACAATATTTTAAAATATGTTTATCAGTTTAAAAAGGAAGGATTTATTGCACTTATGTTTTATATTTAGTATTAAAAGCAGCCTTAACCACTTCACTGCAATACTGCCCAGAGTACTGTGGCAGTTCAATCACCTAGATTATGGCAACACAAGTGGCCTGATTCATAGCCTGCCCGTGAATGCTCGATTTTTTCGGGAACTGATTTCGGTAACTGGGAAATTGCGAATGATCGTACAATGTACACGTTCCGAGAAAAGTTTGTTCATGTGTAAATGGCATATTTGCTTTGTGTACTTATACAGTTTACCCGAGCATTTTTGGTGTTTGCGGTCACGGAAGCCAAGTTTTTTTACCTGCATTGTTCTCAGTGTAGCTTTCCGGCATACACCTTTTTTTTGAAGTAACCAGCTAGTTTAATGTGCTTCCTGCCGTCTCCTGCCAGTGTACCCATGGTAGGCTGCATCTAGGGTATCCCATGTAGTCTGCATGTCCTTGCACATACTTAACCCCCCGCTGGCATCTAGGGCATTCCATGTAGTCTGCATGTCCTTGCACATACTTAACCCCCCGCTGGCATCTAGGGCATCCCATGTAGTCTGCATGTCCTTGCACATACTTAACCCCCCGCTGGCATCTAGGGCATCCCATGTAGTCTGCATGTCCTTGCACATACTTAACCCCCCGCTGGCATCTAGGGCATCCCATGTAGTCTGCATGTCCTTACTTACCTTTGTACCTTGATTGCCATGTCATCTGCTTTTACCCACTGTTACTCACCTCATACTTTGGCCACCGCATACTTTTGGTGGTTTTACACTGCTGTTTGTTTGCTTTGCATCTGCTTTATGTAGTTAGAATACATAAAGAATACATGTAGCATAGAATTCATGAAAGTCTGCAAACAACAAACAGATGTGCACTGTGGACATACACAGCCTGAGATACAGGAAAGCTGTTTGGGAGGAGAGGAAGCTAGGCTATCCTCAAAAGAGGGGAGTGGGCTACAAGGTGGAGCTATGTGGATCTATACAGACTGAGACACAGCAAAGCTGATTGGGGGGAAGGTAGGTCAGCCTCAAGAGAGGAGAATGGGCTACAAGGAGGAGCAATGTGGACCTAAACATACCGAAACATATACTCCTGACCAGCTGGCGGGAACCAGGACCACATGCGTATAACCGATGGCACCCATGACACTTGGCATATTCACAATATTAAAAAAACCCAACCTCACCACATTCCAGGCTGCCATGCTATCAGGGAAAGAGATGTATTTCTCCTGCAGGGCAGCCATGTTATTGAGAAATTCACTCAGGACGTGGCTCAGCGAAGGTTGGGACATGCCAACTGACAGTCCTGCATTTAAGGAATTTGGTCATACCCTCAATTACATGCCCCTTTCTTGTGGTAGGGGTCAACCATGGCCACAACTCTGAGTAAAGCTTCTCAAGAGAAAGGAGGGTCAGGTCATTTTGAAAACCTGCTGATCAGTCATCTGATCAACATCCAGGTGACTGCGGGTATGCCTAAGCTTTGGAAGGTGCAGGGTTAACACCCCATGCTGATGCAGATACTCGTACTCTTCGCAGAACTCATCAAGGGGCTCCATCGTAGCTGCAAAGGAGGTAGACTGTATTTCTACTAGCAAAAAAAGACCACTTAAATTTTCCCACTGGCAAAAAGAGGATGTAAGTTCAAACCAGAAACCTATGGCTTTTATAGGTCCAAAAACCCACAAATCAGGCTCTGAATCCCGCACAAGCGCAGCCAAAACCCACAAAATTACAGACATACGGACGCCTTGACAGCGAACACTCGGTTTGGAGTACCGTAATCACCCAACACAGAAAATATACCAAATACGGTCCTTTGACATCATTCCCGCAGACGGGAATGCATGCAAGAGAGTCTCTGAATCAGGCCAAAGGTTACCCACATTTCAGATCAGGTAATGGTTCAGATAAACCAGACTAACAATCAAAAATGACTTAAACCAGACCAACACAACAAACAGTGCTCATTTGCATCCCTCCCCAAGGCAATTTAGATTGCTGCACATAAGAATTAATTTTCCATTTTCTAACTTACTGCTGTGGTAAATTTTAGAAACAAAATGGCGGCTCATGTATCTGCAGGCCACCTGCAAACAGAAAGTGCTGCTGGGTTTCCTGTTACTCTGCAGTATCAGTTATGTCAATTGATTCCAGGCAGCAGCATGGCTGAGATGCTGAGAAAGGAAACTCTAAAATGGCTGTTACCACTAGAAAATCGGTAAGGTGGTGTTTCAGCGTTGAGTGGATGCAGGAGTAAATATAAGTGCTGACAATGTTTTAGTATCATGTGTGCAGATGGGACAAGGGAATCTGGGGGATTTTTATTTTCAACTGTGTGCCTGACACAGTTGGAAAAAAACTCCCCCAAACTCCTTGTTGGTCCAGTTTAAGCTGTGTGGTAGGAACTAGGTAGGTAGTTAAAGTTGACTAGTTTGCAATATGAGTCAGGTACAGTGTGTTCAGGATCAGGGTTTAATCGCAACAGATTGTGCGATCACACAGGGCACCATTTCATTCCCTCCGTAAGGGGGTACCACAACACTCTGCAAGACTTTTCTTCACCTACAGTATCTACTGTAAAACCCCTCTCCCTTTTGCCACAGCCAGCCCTGGAGTTAGGTATACGTTTCCTATGTCTAGTGCAAGGCCAGGTCTGCGTGCAAGGTGGAAGCCACAGCACATACTAGGTTAATGGAACTTTTGTATTGAACGTATTGGCCGTCAATACTGCCATACTGCAAACTGCAAAAAAATTTTGTCATCAAACTTTTGCCTGCTATTTGTTTTATAATAGAATGGTTTATTTTCTATATTTTACTTGATCAAGAATGAACCCTTTGAACTTTTGGGCTCCAGGATAGTTGCTGCTTTAGCAGTTCACCCCTGTAGCTACACCTTTGGCCCCCATGGTCAAAGAACAGGGTTTGGGGGCCTATATACATCCCAAAATGTAGTAAGCCAGCAGCCATATGGCCACTCTGGCTGTACTGTGGAAAGGCAAGTAAATGCATAATAATAATGATAAAAAACAAAGTGGTAATTTAATTGTAAATATTTGTACAGAAAAGGTGTGTCATGTAAGATTAAAGTGGACCAAAAGACTTGACAGGTCTCTAGGGAACATATTGATTGAGATGGCCTGCAGTGAGATCATCTACAGAAGGCCCGAAATCAGGCTATGCACTCACCTACACACAGAGTGGTAGGGGAGCAGGATTTGCCATTGCTCTTTAGCACCCTATGCTGTTGCTGGATGTCATTGTTGTGGGAACCCAGAATAAGGTGAGTGCATAGCCTGATCCTGATCTTTCTAGATGGTCCTCGCTACAAAACGTAGGCAATGCACCAAAAGTCTGGTTAAATGCTTGAACATAATGTAGCTGTCTATTTAGCATTAAGATTGTAGTAACATACCTAGTTAATAAAAAAATCTATATTTTTTTTTATAAACTCACACAACAGCTCTAAAAATAAATCGGTATATTATCCTAGATAATGCATTAGCTTTTCTATAAGAAGAAAACAAACTAAGCCATTTTTTTGGCTTTTCATTTATATTATTAAACACTTTACTTTCCCAGCAAGTTTCAGTTCATTTCTATAGTTGAATTTTCACTCTGTACAGGTAAACTATTATTTTTAAAGAAAATGAACATTTTAGTCTGATTTTCCTATTATGTTCTTCTTTTGATCACCCTCTGCTGAAAAATCAGCATAGTTTATCATGAGTACTGTATGCTAAAGAGTTGGTTGCTAGGTGACTGGTAACCGTGAAGACAGAACATATAAATAAACCTTTTCCTCTATATACTGCTCAAGAAAAGCTCTGAGCTTGTTTTTTTAACTATCTAATGATATGCTAATTAACGTAGAACTGTGAATATATGGAATGCTGTTTCCATCTGATTAAATACTTTCTGTTCTAAATAGATCACCCAAACATTTAAAGGCACACTACATAGGACAATCGAGAGGAGGTGTAATTTTTTTCTAAAAAATAAGAGTTGTCTGACTTTATCAGAGTTGTCAGTGTATTGCAAATTAAAATGATAGCAGACCTCTGGTCAGAAAAGACTGCAGGTCCACTCCCTCCCCCACTGATGGGCATCAAAATTTGGGAATCCCATCATGGCAGCTTGCTCCCCCCATTCCCTTAGTCAATCCCTCTCGGCACTTGACCGTAACATTCATACTAAAGGCTCACATACAGTAAACACACTTTTGGTCTCAGAGAATAAAATTGCCCAAATTCTCAAAGGCCTTAACATAAGGAAGGGGCAGAGTATCCACAATCTGCCTCAAGTCATGTGCGGACCAGCTACAGTATCTCCAGTGTTTTCCAGAATCTTCAATGCCTCCCTGGAATTGGACGTAGTTCCACACTTAATAGGTCTTAATAGGTCCATCATTGTCCCAGTGCCAAAGAACCCATTGGCTACTGAGATGACTGACTTCAGACCAGTTGCACTTACATTCATGGTCATGAAGTCATTTGAAAGGATCGTGCTGGAATACCTGGGATCAACCACTGGCAACCTAATGGACCCCATGCAATTTGCTTACAAGGCAAACAGGTCATCTGATGATGCTGCTAATATGGCCCTCCACTATATGTATGAGCATTTGGATAATCCAGACACTTACGTCAGAGTTCTGCTGGTGGATTTTAGTTCGGCATTTAACACCATAAGTCCAAACCGGCTGGTGGAAAAGATGTCTAAGCTCAACATTCCTAAAAACATCTGTGCGTGGACAGGAAGCTTTCTAACAGATAGATCCCAAACAGCTAGACTTGGACCATTACGGTCCCGTGTCAGACACACTAACACCAGTGCTCCTCAAGGCTGCGTCCTGCCACCTCTCCTGTTCTCCATCTACACCAACGACTGCACCTCCTTCGCCAACTATTATAACAATTGTAACGTTTGCCGATGACACAAACGCCATAGGTCCGGTCAAGAACGGCAAAGAGGAAATCTACTGAGGAGCAGTGGAGGAGCTTGTCAGTTGGTGCACCACACACAATCTGGTTATAAACCCTTAAAAAACTCTAGAGATGGTAGTGGACTTCAGGAGGAATCCGGTACCCATGTCACCCCTGTTCATCAAGGGGGTGGAAATTAAAAGAGCGAGTGGGACTAAATTTCTTGGCGTGACCATCTCCGACAACCTCAGCTGTGAAAGGAACACCACGGCTCTACTGAGGAAAGCACAACTAAGACTGTTTTTCCTGGGGTAACTGAAGAAGACTGGTCTGTCAAAAAGGTTGTTAGTGCTCTTCTATAATGCAGTTATAGGTTCCGTACTATATTTTTCCTTTTCTGTCTGGTTCGAGGGATCAACTAAAAGAGACAAGTGTTGACTCCAAAGAACAATAAAGACAGCAGAAAGAAGAACTTGAGCACCCTTACCATCCCTGCAGGAATTGCACAAAAGCAGAACAAAAACATGGGCAGAAAAGATCCTTCTGGATTCCTCCCACCCTGGACACGCCCTACTTCAGTATTTACAATGGAAGAGCATCTGTTTATCTCTGTTTCCCTTTGCTATATAAACTGTAGCTAACTGTTAACTGTTGCACTGTGTATATGCCAAAAATAATTTTTTCATCTCACGATGTACTTGGCGAATAATAAATTGAATTGAATTGGAAGTGATCAGGGTATCACAGGTCACAGGATTACCTTGTATATACAGGTCCTTCTCAAAAAATTAGCATATAGTGCTAAAGTTCATTATTTTCCATAATGAAATGATAAAAATTAAACTTTCATATATTTGAGATTCATTGCACACCAACTGAAATTTTTCAGGTCTTTTTTTGTTTGAATACTGATGATTTTGCCATACAGCTCATGAAAACCCCAAAATCCTATCTCAAAAAATTAGCATATCATGAAAAGGTTCTCTAAACGAGCTATTAACCTAATCATCTGAATCAACTAATTAACTCTAAACACCTGCAAAAGATTCCTGAGGCTTTTAAAAAGCCCAGCCTGGTTCATTACTCCAAACCGCCATCATGGGTAAGACTGCCGACCTGACTGCTGTCCAGAAGGCCATCACCCTCAAGCAAGAGAATAAGACCCAGAAAGAAATTTCTGAGCAA
The DNA here is from genome assembly GCA_027917425.1 of Gastrophryne carolinensis. Lineage (NCBI taxonomy): Eukaryota > Metazoa > Chordata > Amphibia > Anura > Microhylidae > Gastrophryne > Gastrophryne carolinensis. The sequence goes on along the minus strand of CM051238.1, from coordinate 202,981,994 downwards.
ATAGGCTGTTCCCAGAGTGCTGTATCAAGGCACCTCAATGGGAAGTCTGTGGGAAGGAAAAAATTTGGCAGAAAACGCTGCACAACGAGAAGAGGTGACCGGACCCTGTGGAGAAGGACCGATTCCAGACCTTGGGGGGACTGCGGAAGCAGTGGACGGAGTCTGGAGTAGAAACATCCAGAGCCACCGTGCCGCATTCCACAGGTCAAGCCACTTTTGAACCAGAAACAGCGGCAGAAGCGCCTGACCTGGGCTACAGAGAAGCAGCACTGGACTGTTGCTCAGTGGTCCCAAGTACTTTTTTCTGATGAAAGCAAATTTTGCATGTCATTCGGAAATCAAGGTGCCAGAGTCTGGAGGAAGACTGGGGAGAAGGAAATGCCAAAATGCCTGAAGTCCAGTGTCAAGTACCCACAGTCAGTGATGGTCTGGGGTGCCATTTCAGCTGCTGGTGTTGGTCGACTGTGTTTTATAAAGGGCAGGGTCAATGCATCTGGCTATCAGGAGATTTTGAAGCACTTCATGCTTCCATCGGCTGAAAAGCTTTATGGAGATGAAGTTTGCATTTTTCAGCATGACCTGGCACCGGCTCACAGTGCCAAAACCACTGGTAAATGGTTTACTGACCATGGTATTACTGTGCTCAATTGGCCTGACAACTCTCCTGACCTGAACCCCATAGAGAATCTGTGGAATATTGTGAAGAGAAAGTTGAGAAACGCAAGACCCAACACTCTGGATGAGCTGAAGGCTGCTATCGAAGCATCATGGGCCTCCATAACACCTCAGCAGTGCCACAGGCTGATTGCCTCCATGCCATGCCGCATTGAAGCAGTCATTTCTGCAAAAGGATTCCTGACCAAGCATTGAGTGCATAACTGAACATAATTATTTGAAGGTTGACTTTTTTTTTATTAAAAATACTTTTCTTTTATTGGTCGGATGAAATATGCTAATTTTTTGAGATAGGATTTTGGGGTTTTCATGAGCTGTATGGCAAAATCATCAGTATTAAAACAAAAAAAGACCTGAAAAATTTCAGTTGGTGTGCAATGAATCTCAAATATATTAAAGTTTAATTTTTATCATTTCATTATGGAAAATAATGAACTTTAGCACTATATGCTAATTTTTTGAGAAGGACCTGTATACCATGTTGGTTTATGCTTCAGTTACCTTTGCTGATGTATTAATTTATAGATTTTGGCTGCATAACGGTGTTCGTTTTTTATTATTATGCATAGTTTGGCTATAGTTTGTGTTATTTAATACTGTTTATATTAATGCATTGATTTGTACTTTATTAGCTGAATATTTAAATAGACAATAGTTAAAAAATATTTTTCTGTAATACTGATATATTCTCATCACACAGTCACATAGGAAAGTCCTTACCATAAGCGTTATATACTCGTATTGTTAAGAAGGTCAGACTGGACATAAAGAAGGACCGTTTCAAAAATATCTCTTCCTTGGTGGCTCCGCTTGTATGAAGGTCCATCTGATATTCAGGTTTTTTTCTTCCAGTCAGGAGAGTGAGACATGTTTTTGGAAGCTCCTACTAGCTGCATCATTCTTTTAATTTATTCCTTTATGTTTCTTAAGGATTGAAGGGGAAGACAGAGATGATGTGCTCTGTAGTTCCCGACTCTCAGGACCCTCCTTCTTTGGCAAGAGAGGCAGGGAGGATATATGGAGAAGAAGGCCTGCTGTTTCTTTATTTTGCTACATCCAAATCCGAAATGGGTGCAAAAGGTAAGAAACCTAGCTAGTATATTTTACGTATACACATTCCACATGCCCAGAGGGTTATGTGCCATACAGAGGCACTGGGACTTGTAGTTCATTGGCAGTTATTATGTCCCTAACTACTATTTATTTGTGATGTTGTTGGGTGTTTACTGGAGGCCGCACACTAAAGCATTACCACATTAGGTGACGAGCACTGCAGCAACAGTGTGCTGGATCTAAACAAGACTACAATATGTCAAAGCAAGCCTTCACCTTAGGGGGGGGGGGGGGGGGGGCTGCTCTTTGACCCATATTTGTTAACAATGTGGTCTCTGCAGCAGGTCTATGGCTAGAGACCCTTTTCAGTGCTATCCGGAAGGTAACACAGAACAGGAAATCTATGCTGTGCTATGAAATTTCAAAAACAGGCCAGGACTGATGGCCCAAAGCTCAACATACATATACTATTGGTTCTTCTATCCCAGCGGTGTGATATCTGGCTAAAACAATGGGTGTAAAATGCAATTTCCAAGAAAAACCTAATCAATCTCCCCTTCATGGGAAAATTGCTCTAGTCACCCTAGTTAAAGAGGTAACTGGATGAAAATCTGCAATACTCCCACAAATATGGCAGGATAGGCTCTACTTTAAGAAGTCTGTTTCCTTTCATTCTTTTTGCAGATCGCTGTGAGACAACCCCCAAGACAAAGCACCAAGCTGACCTTTTTAAAGAAAGTCAGACACACTTTGGACTAACAAGCAAAAGGCCAATACCAAACCACCTACCCAGGTGTGGAGACATCTTCAATTCTGTGAAGAAATGTGGCTGGCCCATACCTCAGATGATTGGGTCAGAGAAGTGGTTAGTCAGGATGCAACATAGAGTTTCAAAAAATGCTGCCAAGCAGGTTTTGGCATCAATCTGCTCTAACGCACTTCTATAGGGGGCAGTAAAATGTCTCAAATTCATGGTCTGCCCAGTTCCTCCCTCAGAGAGGCTTTGATTTCAACTTAAATCTTTTTGTGGTCCCCAAGTAAAGGGTCAGTCCATCATGTCGTAGACCTAAAAAAACTCAACTCCTTCATTCGAACCAGAGAGTTTCAGATGGAGTCCATTTGGTCAGTGGTAATGTCCTTAGATCAAGGGGATTTTCTGGCCTCCATGGGCATTCAGGACCTGTACATTCATGTTTCAATTATGCAACAGTACCACAGTTGTAGCAGCACTATAAACAAAATCCAGACTAATCAATCAAATATCTTGAAATATTTACTTTTATTATATGTTATAATATGTTCCAATATCTGTTTTTGCACTAGTTTCTTCTAGCTTATTCTCAGAAACAGGGCGAGTGGTTATATAAGGTGAGATGAGATGAAGATTTTGCTTCCCAGCAGTACCTAGAGTGGGGAAAAAATGTCTCTAGAATATTAAGGGGATAGGAATTCCAAAAACAATTGTATTACATCCACAATGATGTTACACCACCCTCTGCCCAAAATGAAGTGATGAAGTGTCTCTTGGCTATAGCCAATTAATCACCATTTTGGTAGCATAATTGGATAAGAGTGACAAAATCAGAGTGGGAGGAAAAGGGGACAGTGATGCCCAGCAGAATCAGCATCAAAAGGAATCAATAGTGATCAAGGTAAAGAGCACATTACTAAATCAAAATACTTACATAGCGCATATGAACCAAAAAAAAAATAGGCTATACCTCAGTGCTTAAATTTAATTTCACATCCACCACTTTCTACTTGTGGACATGTGTTTCAAGCTTGTGCCCCTACCAGATGCAAGTGTGAAGGGAGGTGCTTTCAGACGGTCCCTATATCCCTTCAGGTCCTGTTAATGAATCTTCCTTTTAGTTCCCAGAAAATCAGCCTTGTCACCTGGAAAATGTGGTATCCCAATATGAAGACACAATGCGTATAGGACAAGATCTTTTGAACTAGTGAATTTGACAAATGTGTATGAAACTTTAGCTGTTTTCTTGTTTAGCTTCCAGTACCAAACAATAGCAGGCTCAAGAAAAATTGAAACTACTGGCATTTTTACAATGAATCAAAAACTGTTAAGATACATGTCACCAATGCCACAGATGCCTGAACATCTGGCAAACCTGATTAGTTTACCAGTGGTTACTTGCAGAGAGTAAATATGCATTCTTTGCTATTTTACAAGGGGTATGTGTTCCAGACCTTAAAGGAGCTTTATCACAAAAATATGGTCCAACAATATAAATCCACATAAGCACGCTAAACTTCTAGAGGAGGGGTCACTTATACTTTCTGTATCAAAACAAATCCAGCCAAGCTTAGTTTTTAAGGGGGCAAGAATCAGGGGTGACATATTTTGAATGCACCATTCTGCTTTTATGGGGTAGAAGTGACTTGTCCCCTTAACTAGGTATAATTGTTATTACAATCCCTCTGATGTGTTAGATGCTTTTACCCGTAATGCAATGCTTTGGGCAGATAATAAAGTGGCTTATGCTGCTGCACCGCAGAGGCTGGTTCAGGAGACAAGCATTGGAATGTAACAGATTACCCAAGTTAAAGTGGAATAGAACACTCAAAATCCTTTCACCCCTGAATTTTTTCGTTACCAGTAGAAAAAAAAAAGACACAAGCTTTGTGGAAGTTCTATCAGTTTGGTTGTATATGTAACCCCCCCACTACGTAACATGTTTTTTTAAATAGCAGACAATTTTGTGATAAAGCTGCCTAAAGTCTTTTTAGAGTTTATGTCTGGTTTAAATAAAAAAGTGAGGTCCAAGGTATCTGGTTGATTTTGGGGAACCTAAAATAAATGAATAAAAGATTAATTAGCCTTTACTTTCCTTTTCCCGCCCTCGGTCCATCGCTGCATCATTTGGGTGTCAAATAGACCCCCCCCCATTAGCAAATAAAGTGAGGTGGGACAAAGGTTTCACCTTCTCTTTCTGTGGCTTCCAGTCAAGGGTGGTGTCAGGCCAGGGAGAAGGCTTTTATAGTAGAGAGGTGAAGCCTCTCTGGAATCTCCCCCATGTGACCAACATGCCACTGGAGGGGAATGGCATGGAAGGGACTACTGGCAGGGAGCCCAGAAGAGCCCCAGAAGATGGCGGAACGACCCATGGCGGGACACTGAACATCCCACTGGACCAGAGGAAGACGATGTCTGGGGTTGACCACTGCTGAATTGACTCTAATGATATATTCTTTGTAAGCTTTCATAAATAGCCCAATTATTACCCAAAATAAAAATATTAAAATATACTCTTAACACAGAATGAGATCCCATTGATGAAATTAATGCTAAGTGTCAGTGCACAGAGTGCATCCAGAGTGTAAACCTAAGGGAGGGTCCCGTGGGCTGGACCCCACCCTACCTCCGCCAGAAGGAAGGAGAAGTGTTTGAACTTTTTATATAACAAACCTTTTTTTTCTCTTACAATTTTTTAAAATATAATTTGTGTCATACACTCTTCTGGTACAATAAACTTTCTGCATCCTAGAGTATATATATACACCATACACGTAATGTACATGCAAATAGGAACCATAAATATGAATTGTATTTAGGCTTTAAAGAAAGAAATAAACATTCAGATACATACTGTAATATATAGGTGATTACTATGACAGATTGTAACACCTTTCAAAGAAAAGTATCTCTGTCAGTGTCTGACATATGTAACAAATGTATGTATGTATGTAACAAAAATGAAGATATAACATTATATGTGTACACAATCTACTTGGAAAGCTGCCAGCATCTTAGTTTGATACAAGTGACACACATATTCATATCTAATACAATGTATAGCTCCACTTGGTTCACACTCTGGTTATTACAATCCACTGAAGAAAAAACACTTGCAAAAATAATACCAAAAAAGAAGAGTTTATGAACACTTATTTTCAACTGTACCATATGACCCCCACCAGGGTTAAAAAAAGGTTATGTACAGGAATACTATGACATCTCTATTGCAAGGATAGACTGCCTATCCACACATGTTATCACCATCACTTACTATGCCCGATTAGGGGATGATAATTAGATACAAGAGCTGAGATCTACTTTGTCATTTACGCCCCATGGGGACTAATACTCACCTAATTCCGTGATCCTGTGCTGTTAAAATGTTGCCACGAGTAGCTGCATCCCCATCCATCCACTATTCGTGCCCCCCTCGCGGACCAACAAAGAGCAGGGATTCCACTGGAGAGGAAAGCTCTCTGATGTTGTATTTCAACAGCGTAGGGTCCTTAAATTAAATGAGTATGTGATTCTGTTTGTGGAGGGGGGGGTAATCAAAATGCCTCCCAAGACGCATTCTAATGGGCCAAATACTGCAATTTTGACTATCCCTATCTGATTTAGGGTGCCCTGCTGCATGAAACTCCCTGCCACTGTCATCTACACCCTACTGTGTCCTTTACCCCCTGCCACTATCCTCTACCACGTATCTAATTCCTCCACCCCTTGCCACTGTCCTCTACCCCCTGCTGCTGTCCTCTAACCCCTGATGCTGTCCTCTACCACTCAACTAACCCTTCCATCCCCTGGCACTGTCATCTACCACTCACCTAACCCCTCTACCATAAAGCTAACACCCATCCCCCTACTGCTGTCCTCCACCCCTTCTTAACCCATCCACCCCTGCTGCTGTCCTACACCACTTACCTAAGCCCTCCACCCCCTGCTACTGTATTCCTGCAGTTACCTAACCCCTCAACCCTATGCCACTGCCCTCTACCCCCTGATGCTGTCCTCTATCACTCACCAAACCCCTTCACTTCCTGTTGCTGTGCTCCAATGCTCACCTAACCATTCCACCCCTGCGGCTGTCCTCCATCACTCACTTAACCCCTCCACCCGCTGCTGCTGTCCTCTACCATTTACCTAACCCTCCACCCCCTGCCACTGTCCTCTACTGCTAACACCTCCACCCCGTCAATGTCATTTGCTGCTTACCTAACACCTCCTGCTGCTGTCCTCCTTCACTTTCCTAACCCCTCAACCCTCTGCTGCTGCCCTCTATCCCCTTACCTACGTCCTCTACTACTCATCTAACCTCTCCACCCCCTGCTGCTGTCCTCTTCCATTCACCTAACCACTTTATCCCCTGCTGCTGTCCTCTACCACAAAACTAACCCATCCACCCCATCACTGTCCTCTACCACTCACCTAATCCTTTCACCCCCTGACAATGTCCTCTACTGTTCGCCTAACCCCACCCCCCCTTGTCACTGTCCTCTAGCACTTACCTAGCCAATTCACCCCCTGCCACTGTTCTCTAACACTCCCCTAACCCCCCAGCCACACCTCTGACCTAGCCTAGCAAAAGGCTCAGCAGCAGCAAGGGCCCAGCAGCAGGAATAGCATAGGGCAAAAACTGGAGGACCAGATTGGGGCAGCAAGTACCAGAGGGCAATTAGCAGCAGAGAAGGCTGGCAGACAAGCATCTGGAGCTGGTGGTGAGTGGTGAGGCTGACCTACAATGCAATGCAGTGCAGCGCAGGTAACTGTAACTACACTTTACCCAATATACAACTATTTCCAGGGCCCCCTTCAAATAAAGCACCTAAAAAAATAGGTAGGTATCTTTGCACTGCAGGGCTCACAGGTGGCAAAAGGGGGAGTTAAAATGGACCAATCACCAAGATTTTCACTATCCTTGTGATTTTGCCTCTCTCTTGCAGGTCATCCAAATTTAATAATTCTTACCTTGCTGGTGATCCCATGGCGCATGCACATGTTTTTTCAATGTTAATCAGTGCTCTATTCAGCTTAACTAAGCAATTCTGATGTCATTATGGGAACCTTTGTGAGGTGAGTAAACTAGGCAATCTGGAGCATTTCACACAGGGGGGCATCCTGTGGACCAGGACCCCTCCCCCACCCAGAGGTCTTGGCCTGTAGGAACCTAAAATGCCATTGTCTGATTTTAGGTAGATACTTACCTTTTCCTTTCATGATCTGTCTACAAGGGGACTATGGAGTTCCAGGTCCTTTTGGAGTTAGGAGTTAGGGGTGTGGCATGTGACCAGGGGACAGGGCTTAATTATATGTGCACTAATTTTCTCCCCCTCCTTTTCATCTTCAAAAGTTTAGATATATGCTTCACGAGGTGCCACACCTCTTCCAGACCACACCCCCTGCCCCAGGACAAAATCCTGGGTGTGCCGCTGCCTTCATCGAATGAAAAGTCCAGGTGGTGCATAATCATACTGTGCCTGGGATATTCTTATGTTCTAGTGGCACCCCCCTCAAACCCTGGCAAGCCAGGGGCTTTTATTATTGATACTGAAACACATATACAACTGCCTGCAGTTTTCTAAATGCTGTATTTCTTATTTTCTTCATCTCTTTAAGGGAAACGACTAAGAAAAAAACTGAAACGTGATTCCTAGAACCAGTTATTTACTTGTTTATTATTTGCAGGTTTAACATTATGGTTTCAGATAAACATTTTGTGCTGACCTTTTGCCATTTGAGAAAGAGAATTAAGGACTAATACTATTTTTCTAAGTAAAAATCTTTGATCTTCTTCCTGTCTCCATAAAAATGATATCAGCTATTATTATTGAATACCAAATGCTAACTTATTTTTCCTCCAGCTGAGAATCTACAAAAGGAGCAAAAGGGCAAAGGGTGATATCTGCTAGCAGAGCTTAGTCCTGGCATAATGCCTATCTGAAACCATAACAGTTAAATAAGGAGCAATATATAGAAAGATATATGTATAGAAAGGAGTACAATGAAGCGTTTTTCTAATCTTAAACTGTCACTAACTTGTCAAAATGTCTTTTTGTTGTATGTTGAATGGACTGTCACCTAGATGGGGAAATCATAAGAACAGTATTAATGCAGGCTTGCCAGAACTTGTATGATGTAACCTTTCTGCTTGGATGAGCGATATATAAACCATTCTCTTAATTCCCAAGCTGCACACAGTAAATACATTTTTTTACACGTTTAGATGCATAATGCCCAGTGCAACACTACAACTATGGTGAGGCATAATAAGACTACCTTGTAGAAATAGTATGAACACCTATTTATTAAACCATTCTGTATGAATCTCACTTGTTTAACCTGTTTAAAATAGGTTACATTTCCATCTTATCTGATGCCTTATGATACCTGTTGTCCAAGTTAGCCAACGTGTGTGATAGTGATGAGCCAAATAGACTATTAAGTCCAAGAGCCATCTGGCAGAAGGAGCATTCAGGAATTTATGGGGGGTCTGGTAGAGCAGCAGATAATGTGATTTGCTTTCTCCCAGCCCTTCATGTGACAGGTCAAACGAACTAACCAATCTTTCTGTCAAAAGTAAGGTGTAGGCACCTTTTATTGCCTGCCCTGAGGTCATGCTATGCCCCAGTTAAGCAATATCTGTGCCAATATAGTATTATTAAAGAAGAACAGGATACGATTTTTTGAGTGATAGTACCTTTAAAACCCAGGTAGGTAGACAGAAGTTTAGGGGTTACTACCTACTGTAATTACTGTGCTTATTTCCTTGAGCCTTATTGGCTCGCCAAGTCCAACTGTTGGCAATTGCTGGGCTAGTAATTTAAAACCCCCTCCAGGAACTAACATGCTGCTGATCATATTACAGCCTCAGTGAATCCTTGTCCTGTTGCTAAGGCCTGCTGCTGATCCTGACTTCTCTGACCATGTCTTCTGCCAAGCCCTGTTGCCAACCCTGCCATGATTTGCTGCCAAGCCCTGCTGATGACCCTGCCACGTCTGATCATGTCTTGCTGCTAAGCTCTGTTACCAACTCTACCTGTCTGACCATGTCTGCTACCAAGCCCTGTTCCCAACCCTCCAGAGGATGACCGTTGAGTGGCCCTACCTGATGCCTCTCTGTTGCCAGCTCCAGGCTCTGACTAGCACTGCTACATCTCTACAAGTGAAGCCTGTGGTATGTGACTTTGACTGTGTTACTGGTGGCCCTTTACAGTAGGAAGGTGGACATGGGAGAAGAAAAAATAACAAATTAAATGAACATTATAAAGCAATTAAAGTAAGGAGGCAAATAATTGAATGTTAGATCAACAGCAAGAAAGATGTATAGTTGAACAGATAGAAGGATGGGTGGGTGGAGATAAACATGGATCAATAGACAGACACAACCCTCCTTCCTCCAAGCTGCAGAAAAGCCCAAGTTCTTTTCAGTGAAATAGTGGGTGGTGCTTGGGTAGCTAGTGTTTACAGAGAGCATGCAGAGGAGGCTGGAGGTGTGTCCGAGAGGAGAATGCTGCCAAGTTGCTCCCATGTTAGAGGATCAACAGAGGGATCATTTTGGAAGGGCGCACTAGGACTAGGTCCATTCTACAAAACAATATACTTCCTTGCTGATTCCCAGATTGGATGGAACAAAACTCAGGATTTTGACTGTCGCAGATTTTGTTCCGTGCCCAGGGTATCTCAATTTGGGATGCCCCACTGTGCAAACCCCCCAACCAATTCACCTGTAACAGCTGTCATCCAAACTCTCTGTCATTCAGCAAATAGCGAGCGCAAGCGGACGCATATCCAGCAGCGCATACACTCCTGGAGCATGAGCAAAGTCCAAAGATGCTGGTATGCGTCTGTTTGCGCTTCCCACTGCAGAAGGGCAGATCCATTTTCTGAATGACATAGGCATGCAAAACAGCTCTGATTGGACTGGGGAAAGGAAAGCTGTTCCATAGCTCCATTCCATAGCTTGCCCCACTGGGTTTTGTTCCGCTTTAAAGCATACATTTTCTATTATACTAGCCAGAAAGATAGCTAATATTTGCATGGAGGTAAAACATCTTCATCTACATTTCACTTACAGTATGTTATTTAAATTGCTGTTGTCAGAGATAGGTCTATTCACTGATTACATTTCTACTGTTTTCTAGTATTTATTACATATCGAGATGTATGATATATTATTTTCTTTAAAATTCCAATAGTCTTTATCAGGAAACAATGATAATTTTATAATATAACACGATTATGCAAGTGTGTTGAAGAGATAGAGATTTTCTATTTTAAAGAAGCTGACTGTCTCCTCGGTCTCCGCAGATATTTGAATATGTTATTTGATTATACATTTTATTCAGCCATTCCTTATTAATTTTGACACTTGCTGCAAGCATCCCAGTGAGTAAGAATTAGGTCCTGTCGAGGTCAAGCAATTTCCAGAATAAACTGTATTCGAAATTATTTTATCAATTTAAAGTCACACTTCATGTAGTCAGAAAAGCAAGGCTAGGATTACTGAGAGAAGGTATAGCCTGGGTCAGTTCATCAATGTCCACAAAACTAATGAAGCAAATCTCAGTCCAGCATATTAACATGCCAGCTCTTGGCATTCCCCGGCCACAACTGGTGATTTAGTAATATAATTATTTTAAAAGTGAGATACTGATTTAGGAATACATTTGCCCGTGAATGCGATTAAAAAAAGTAAAATGATGTGTCACAATTGCATTTAAATTTGAAGTTAAGACAGAAAACAAATATATACACACACAATGACAAACTCAACAACTGGGACCCTCAGTTCATATGCATAGCAGTCTGGGTGACTGTCACATTGGAGCATATTCATCTGGATGTGCATTCATGTAGCCCTCTAATTTGTTCTGGCTCACAACTTCTTGCAAATGGAGCCAGGCAATGTGCTGACTGTTGCAGTGTGTCAATCTTGGAACCAAAACTTATGCAGGAGGAGCCGAATCCTACAAGGCCAGTACGTGAGACTCAAGACTCTAGTGGCACCATGAGGGTGGAGTTCCAGGTGTGGACTACTGTGAGCAGAAGCACATAGAATAGAAGCTTGTAGCCAAGGTGAGCTACCAATAAGGAGTAGGCAAGAGAGCATCCGCAAATATTAGTCACAGCTGGGGCAGATAACAATGATGCAAAGTCAAATTCAAGGCAGAGACCAAACCAAAGAATCAATTGAAAGAGTAGTCAAAAGGCAAGCCAAGGTCACAACAGAGAATCGAGGGAAAAGGTTGGTGCTGTCATGCCGTGGTCACAATGGCATAGCCAGAAGTAGTCACATGGTGCAAATCTAGGAACAGATGAGCTGATGAAACAGCATTGACTGAAACCTAGAAAGGAGAATTCATAGTAGAAAATGTTTCCTTAGCAATCCCAGGATGATTGATCATGCATGTGCATGCAGGAGTGAGTTTAGGCATTAGACACTCTACCACCTGTGTTATCGTGTTATCAGTTGCCAATTTCAAGGATTCCAAGAGACCTTATTCAACTTTTGTGTACACTTTTGTGGCTTGTGTGAACCACTAAAAATACTACCTCTGCCTGTCTGTGTGGCTATTAAACCATTGCTGTGTTGCCCCACACTTGATTGGCAAGTGGCTGCTTAAATCTGACCATGTCCCAGACCACCTCTGCTGTAAAACCATGCTGTTGCTGGGGTGAGCTGTTTTATTTATGCTTTCTGCACAATTTGCCTAACCATTGGCTGGACCAACCTTTGGCGGCCTGAACCTACTTGTGTTGTGATATTTGATAGCCTAACTTTTCATTTACAACTTTGGCTGTCCTTCGGGTCCCTGGAATAGCTCCTTGATAACTGCTATACATAAATAAATAAAATATATATTAAAATTATTTTGTTGAATACTCTTCATTGATATATAACTAAAGAAACAGTTTTGAACATTTTTGGAAACTATCAAAGCTCCTCAGACTGAAACTTCGGTTAATAAAGCCCCGTCCTTTTTTTTATGTATGGTTTCATTTTTTAAATAAACAGCATCATTTTCAAAACCAGTATTACGTATAAAGCTACACAAGTACAATTGTAATTAATGATCTTGGAAACAAAGACACATTTACTAAAACAACTGGAGTATCCACTTGACAACAATTTGTTTTTTACATACCAAGCACCACCACCACTGTTCCACCACCAAGCAGTTCCACCACTATTGTTTTTCTTTGTAAGGAAGAAGAATCTAGTGTTACGGGTTTTTGAACATACTTGTGCTTTTACAAAGGTGGACTGCTCAACTCTCACAGCCAGTGCTGTATGGATGGCTTCTGTCGTACCTGAATGTAGATTCTTTATCCATCGTGCAATACTTTTGGAAGATATTGGAGTGCCTATTGCTAAGGTTACCCACAAGTTGGCTGAGAGGACAGGCTGCGGTGAACAGTTCTCAGTCTTCGCTAAAGCCCACTGCAAGGGAGAAACAGCTGAGCTGGGGAAAAGGTCCACATAGTGAAGCCAGGGAATGGACTGTCAAAACACTGTGCTGAATAAGTACAGTAGCTAAGGAAGCCAAGATAGGTGAATATTGAGGTTTGTTAAACAAACCAAGGTCAGTGGGTCAAAAGCACAGGAGCAGTTCAGCAAATAGGCCAGGATCAATGCTGTCATAGTAGGTTCATAAATGATGTTCAAGCCTAGGTCAAGCCAGGTAATCAGTCCAAGAGAATATGTGGTCAAAAGAGCAGAGCTCACAGTAGATAAGTAATCCGTGAGTTTTCAAGGTCAAAGCCAGGTCACAATGAGAAGTCTGGAGATCACAAGTTCTGAAGCACATAGGAACCAGCATAGGCTGCTGATCAGAGGGCAGTGTGAAGACTGCTCTTTTTAAACATCAGCAGGCAGGTTAGACAATCTGGGAGCAGGCCTGCTGGGATGGGATCCAGGCCTCTGCACAGGTCCATTAGGGATTCTAACATACAAATCCTTAAGTGATTGATCAGTTACCAGGCTTGATGGTACACTGTTTAAACAGGCAACAATTCAAGGTCAATTATGCTGTTCAACAAGTGTCTTCAACCCTCTCTTTATTGAAGAGTAGCAATCCATGTTTTTGGATTTCACCTGTGCACCTGTGTGATGATTAAAAGCCTTGAGCACATTAGCCTCGATTCAAAGACACATTCGTCCGGACTTCCGTAGCTGTCTGTGAAAGTTTGGGTGGGTTTTTTTTTGCTTTTTTTCATTCATTTTTCATTCGTACGAACGTTCGGGAATGCGCTTTCGATGAACGGAAGCAGTTCGGATCATTTTCCAAACAAAATCTGATATTTTTCGTTTGTTTAGATAACTTATGTTGTTGGGATGGGCTTACGTCTGATTCAGAGAGCTGATTTCCGACGGATCACCACCCTATAAATCCGTTTCATTTCCGATCCACTTACGGGGCCTTTGAGGGCTCGGATTGCTATTGTTGAACATGTTTTGCGGCTATGTGGAGGAGTCTGCGCGCCTTTAGCACCAAGGCATTGCATGTATCAGCATGGCCGAGGCCATAAATTGTATAGCAATGCATACCTGAATCAATACATTTCATGTATGCCTTATAGAAGCATTTTAATGCAGACCTTAATTAGTCCTTAGCATGTAAACCATTATTTTCCCACACATCCATATAATTGCTATATTTTTTTAGACTTATGTCCTTTGTGAATTATATTTGGATTGTTGAACTTGAATCTTAATTTGTTGTAGGAGTTATTGTTTTAGTCGGTTACCTTTGCTTTGTGTAATTATTTTATATTTGGTTGCAGAAACCGCAAGATGTGCCACTCACGCAACATAAAAGCAGTGTTTGGTCCAGCTATGCGATTCTTTCTTGCAGGGCATCCAGGGTCGTCCCATGATGCTTATATATTGCAAAGCTCCGGCTTATTTCGTCAGTTTGAGTCAGGAGAATTATCTGGTGGATGGCTCTAGGGTAAGTTTGCTCACATTCCATCAATCCATTTTCACTGTATGGCAATGAATATAGTTGATGACTCATGTCTTAACCTATGGCTGTTTTTTGCCCTTGATGACATGTTAAGCAATATTGTAGCTTAGAATGTGTATTTTATGTTAGTATTTTTAAATTCTTTCAGGGGATTCTGGATATCCACTCCTGCCCTTGCTCCTGATGCCCGGGCACTATGCAAAACCCGGGTCATGGTGGCGAGGGGCCCTCTGGCTTTTTAAGTCCAGATTTAGGTGTTTGGACCATACAGGGGGGGGGCACTGCAGTATGACCCCAACAAGGTTATACCAATATTTTAATTTATGTTTTTAACAGGGACCACACGTGCCAGAGTGGCACAACTAAGTGTCAGGGTCCTTCAGTTGGTGGGCGAGATGCAGGAGCTGCGCAACTCGTTGGGGACCACAGATAAAGAATAATGTTCTGTGACCTGCCATTGCTATGTATTTTGCTTTTTATAGTTGTAAAAATGTGAATTTTTCAAAATTGTTATATTTTATGATGGAATAAAAAAAAAAATGTTACAGTGTCATTTCATTTACAAAATACATTAACACAAAAGTGGTTTGGGTGAGCTTTAAGGGTCCAAAAGGGAAGATGGAGGATAGTGCTAAGTGGTTTGGGTGAGCTTTAAGGGTCCAAAAGGGAAGATGGAGGATAGTACTAAGTGGTTTGGGTGAGCTTTAAGGGTCCAAAAGGGAAGATGGAGGATAGTGCTATGTGATTTAGATAAACATTGTAGTAGAAGTGAGGGTGGCAAATATGTAGGCGAACACTTTAATGAGTTAAGTTTGTAGTGCGCAGGCGCAAGGATTCGTGTGAGGATACGATGGGAAAAGGGCAAAAACGAAAGCCTAAGTTGTAACATGTGAAAATGAAACAGAAAAGTCACGCTGGAAAATTACATCCTCGTATTCGTAATCTGCCGTACGAACGGACGGAAACTTTACAATGCGTGCATAGAATCGCTCGCGCACTCATACAAGAGCGAAAACATTTCACACAAAAAACAGATTGGCACTAAAACTGAAGTTTTTTTTTTGTCTCTCTGAATCGAGCTTATTATGCTTTAATATGTCCATCACATTGGAGACAGTGCTGCAGTGCCCTCAGAAATGGGCTTTGGCCAGAGTGCCATCAGTGATCCAGTAACTAATGAAAATAATCTTCAAGAGAAAAAGGACATGTGGGTGCTTCATTTCCCTCATCATCAGGGATGTTTCAAGAGGAGGGCGAGCATGGCGATTGACCTGGGTACCAAGGCCAACAAGGGGTGCCTTTATCCTAGCTATTCTGTTTTCTGCAGATGTGTTAGAGCCACTGTTAGTGGTGCAGGCCATAAGACAAGTCCCTCCTCCACTCATATTGGACATATTGGGGGCACTTGCCTGCAGTTAAGGTAGAGGCACAGCCTGGCACGTACTGTACCTGTATGGGATAGAAAAGCAACATTAGGATAGGTGTGGTGGGGTTAGATGTTTTTAGGTGCTAAGTGCTATTTTGCCTAGACACTGCCCTGCTCTTAGTCATCACTGTCTAAAGCTGTAAGTGAACAACAAGAGCATTTTCAGATTGATGGGGCCACTAAAGACAAGATGTTAAAATGTACTTTACAGTGATAAATCTATGCATTAAGGTAACATGGTTACTAAAGTATATGTTTGGGAGTAAGAAGTGTGATTCCAAGAATGTTTAGCAGAATAGTCATAGTGGGAAAAGGAAGAGACTCTGAGTACAAATTATGTAGCCATGTAGTAGTTTTTGTGATAATTACTTTTATCTGACCAAAAGTGTAAAGTGTGGGAAGTGTGGGGTATCTGCAATCCCACCACTTACCATGAATCCCTATAGCTGTGTGGGTTCTATTACCATTTCTAAAATAAAAAATCTAAATTTGATGGGCAAAAAATTAGAGCTTGACACTTGCCTGTAAAGCATACCTAGGCCATTCTATAAGGCACAAAGCATGTATGTGGACATTTAGGGGAAAGCTGAAATGCACAATATGATTGCTTGTAAACATAATTTTAAAAAGGAAAGCAACATGACAATACAGAGTGAAATGGCTAAAGATGGTGAAGCTGAATTGAGCTGAGGTGCCCTTTAGGGTGGTTACTCTCTTATACAAAGAGGCTTGTGTTTATTGCATATTTGAACTTGGGATCTGTAAAGACATTAGTAGGTTTGCTTTTTTTCTTAAATAATAGAGTATTAGGGGTTAGTTAAAAAGAGCTTTATCATTTATTTTAAATCTAATTTTACGTACAGGGCATTCTACCAGTAGTTTTTAAATATCTGGTTCTTTAAACTGTATTTCCAAGAAAAGCTAGAGCAAAAAATTATTTTTTTACAGTTTTGCTTTGGACTTACATTACAAACTAGTGCAATGTTTATTCAGTGCATTAGGCACTTTTTACGATATCAAAAAGAAAGTGACATCCCCACAATAACCTTAGTGTACAAACGAGGGGGTAAAAAAAAATGCACTTGCTAGAGAACTACAATGGAATAGCCCACTAGAGCTCTTTTCAAAACACAAACAACAGATAAAAGCAGAAGGAACATCCTCAGAATAGTCAACTGATTTCAATACTAATGCATGTATTGAGAGAAAATAATATAGGAAAAATGTTACATATATGTTAAAAATATATATTATATACAAAGCAATCTGCCTATATGAACCAGTAAGTAGACAGTTAAAGTGTCCATCCAAAAACAAAAAACAAAAGGGATGCTCAAAGGGCATAGCTGTATGCACACGATTCCAGAGCTTTATCTCTTTACGTGCCAGCCTACCTAGAGATCACCCTCTGTTGCCAGGTCATTTTCTCTATTTTGCGCTATACGTGCTTAACTGTGATTTTTTAGGAAATGTCCAGGGATTTCCCAGGAAAATTATATATTGTTTTATTCTGCAGAGTTTGGCCTGTCTTTAAATGTCTTGTTTGTAATTTTTTCAGTGCTTTCCCAATATATTTAAGTGACATATGGGTAAATAATGCAATTTGTTGGATTTTGTAGATTTTTGTCAAATAAATGTATGTTTTTCAAGAAAATCATATTGTGTGTGAAAGCCCTATTCCTCCCGGTTACGTCGTACATATGTATCAGTAGACACCCTTTGCTGGCCAGGAGACCCCCCTCCAAACTAAAACAGTGCTTTAGGACACTTTCAAACAAAATAAAACTACTATGCACATCTTCCCCTTTACATTTGAACCCCCCACAAACTCACAAACTATATATTCTCTCAAAGTACACACCCAAAGCTTTGCAGGCTTGTTCCCTGGTTGCACAGCGTTTCCCTAAAAAAATTATAAAAAAGCAGAATTAAAGCCCTATTTTGCTAATCAATATGCAAACAAAAAAACAAGCTAATCTTAAGCCGGACCATGATTTATTGAAAAGCCCAAACCCTTAAAAAACTATTCCCCAGCATCTAAAGTTAATACATTTTAAGTTTTTAGTCACTTACTTATTATTCTTTCCCCCACTGGGCTGCAACTCTGTTCAGTACTTTAGGATACGGGCGTCGCCATCTTGACTCAGAAGCATCACACTTACTGAGGAGAGGAGAGTGGGATAAAGTACAGGGGGCAGGTTATAGCTGTGCTTTGCTCGGGCAGAGCAGAGCTGGGGTCAGGAAAAGGTCAGCAATCCCAAAATGCAGAGCAGCACAGTCAGAAGGAACTTCATGTTTGCAGGCTGCCTGATGTTCCATGAGCCGCCATCTTGGAGTTTAAAGGCTCATAACATGCAGTAGATGCAGGTAGGATGATTTTTAATGTGAGCAATCTGTATGTACAGGGTGTGGGAAGCATATAAGATAGAGTGAAGGACTGCTTTAAAGCACAAGGTCCCCCGAACAGAACAATACCCAACATGCATTTTGCACTATACATGTTTAACTTTGATTTTTGAAGGCATTTCCAAGGATTCCAAAAGTAACAAGTATTGGACCATTGCACACTCGATTAGCAGGAAAGATAAAAAGAAATCCCAGTTTTGCTCTTTAGACTCTTTGTATTGGTAAATATTGGTAAATCTACTCTAGCTTTTGAATGCATGATTAGCAAGGTGAGTTACAGATCAGTAATATAACAGCACATAATATGGTATTATAAACAGCATGGGACCACCAGCTATATCATCAATTTCATTTGCAAAGCATGTATAAATGTCATACACAATAATGGCCACTAGAGAGCAGCAATGGCCACTTATACGTCACAATGACGTCACAGGTGTTGGCGGGGGAGTCTTGACATGCCAGAATCAAGCAGGGTATCAAACAGACATCCTTTCTGAACTGCCCAGGTGCACGGGACTGCCTCGACAGCCCTAGGAGCATTATACAGAGGTCCATCCACAGGGTGGGGTCATGCAAAAAGCAGGCATTGACATCACATGTCAAACAGACAGTCTGTCTGAACTGCTCATGTGTGCTTGGTCTAATCGCATTTACTGCTAAACGTATACACACTGGACTGGCCAAACTGGAAACCACTTAACCAAAGTGAACTTAATCAAACTAGCCTTAATTGTAGCCAAGGATGACTTTCATGGAAAGTTGTAAGGCATTGGCAGATAAATATGAACAAGAAACTCTCCAATTTAAACCTAAAAAATATAGGAGAGGTGCAATAGATTACCAGGAGGATAGAGACTCCTGGTGAGATTTCTCACTATCAAGACCCAGGCCCGATCGCTCAAGAAACGCCAACAGTGACTTAGACTGCAGTTGTGACTCAAACTCCTCTACCCAGCCTTTTTTAGGCATATGATACCAGTCAAAGAGGAGGACAAGACAGGGGGACAGAAACTAACACAGAAGGAACATGAACCCAAACGCAGAGACTGTACAACACGAGGAGCATGGTGACACATCCACCTCACTAGTTGTCAACCTGTCCTCCAGGATTCTGACTCCCACAGAACTAAAGGTACTTGAGAAAGGTCTAAGTTTTGTACCAACTTTTAAGGGGGATATATTGGACCTGGATCTGAGTCTGCACTGTTTTTTAGAACCTTAAGACTCAGAGCATATTTCACCCTGAACCCCACTAGTGACAGCACGACTAATCACAAAATCCCTGGTATAGACCTTACTAAGTGCAGGAAGAAAAGTAGGTAGATGTCCCCAAACTGTATATGCCGAGCATAAAGCAGTCTTGGTACCCCTGCAGCCATGTGCCCAGTGTGATTTTATTAGTAAAACAACCTCCTTCACTCACCCACATGTCACACGTCAAATTAAAATGGCTGCCTCTCCTTATTAAACACCAGCCCCGTAAATTTTACTGTGTGTGGCTAAATCAAAACATACTCACCTGGGTCCACAATCCAGCAGCACAGGTCTCGTTTTCCCATGGGGGCCTCTTATCCCCCCCAGGGTCTTCTGCGGCTGCCAGAGTCCCTATTCCGGTGCAGACCAACCCCCCCCCCCGCCTCTGGCAGCCCGTCATCATGCTTCTTTTGCTTCCCAGTCTGGTGCGGGAAGCAGGGGACTCAGATCCCTTGCCTCTTGCACCCAGCTTCTGCTGGTCACTGGCTACCTATTGGTTATCAGCACGACGCAGCAGAATCGGAGGTGAGTAAATAAAAAAAAGGGCTTTTTTTTAGATTTTACTGTCATTTTGCCTCTCACTGTCTCAGTGTGTTTTTTTCACAGTTAACCATTTGACTAAATACATTTTATCATGTGACTTAAAGGGACATTCCAAGCAAAGGGATAAATTAACTGCTTTCTGCTTGCCCCATTCTGGCTGTCAAGGGTGGCATCTTTCATTCACCAGCACTTTGCAGGCCATGATAAACCCTGCTAAACTTGCCCCTTTCTGCTGACTCCTTTTTTTCAGTCCCCAGAATGAATTCATTTTGGATGGGACTGTCACACTAAAGAATGCATGGATTAGTCATACTCATAATATAAAATTTAAAATGAAATATAAAGCAGGCAAAATAGAAGATACAGCCTCTCACAGTCAATATGGAGAGAGCAGAACACAGGCTCATTTAGCACTTTGCCTGGAATGTTCCTTTAAAATTCCTGTCCAGGCAATAACATGAAAAAATCATGCCCTTTCCCCCACAGCTCCTCCATGCAGAGCATCTTCTTTAGTCATAAAACATCTTTATACTTACCAATGAGGCAGAACAAAATTCCATCCTCCATTGCCGGGCAGACATGGTGGCATCCATCAATATGGCTTTACGCCCCCTAACACTCCTACTTTTTTTGTGGGGCTTGTGGGGTGGCTTGTGGGGTCATAAACAAGGCTCCATGGACACCTTCATGAGAGTCAACTGGCACTGAAAGATGGAATCACTTGCTTCCCACCATTGATAATTATGAAGATGCCTGCACTGCATAGGGGAGCCGCGGGGGAACACCAGACCTGCATGGAGGAGCTGCAGATGAGTATAGACTTTTTTTGTTTCCATCTGGATCTTTATATTCCTGTAACCCCCTTGGGGGTTAGGATATCACCTAGGTATTTTGCCATGTCACAGAAATAATGCTGCAGAAAATGGAGTGGAGTCCATTACTTATTTATCTTAGGAAGTTCATATATACAAGGAGAGGCTTTACCAGGGTAAAGGCAATGATACATAGCCTATTCAATAGCTGTTTACGGTAGTTGTAGGCAGTCTATGAGATTTTTTTTTCTGTTTGTTGGTTATTGTAACTAAGTCATTGTAACTAAGGTCATTGGAGTAGTGGTGAACCCAGTCTCTCTGCTGCAAAGGCAAATTACAGGAAGGTACCCCCAGGATGTTTAGCTCCACTCCTCAATAGAGCAATCTGGGTAGTGTGGGGTTGGGCCAAGACAGCTGAGTCACCAATGATTGAATTAAAAACATGACAGCATACAGTGCGCACCTGATTTCCAATAAACCACAAATAAGAATAATAAGTAGAGAGAAGCATGAAGACAACAATTATAAGGGACAGGGGAGATTAGAGAACTCTTAATCTATCACCAGAAGAATTACCAGATGCTGCTTATCACTGATTGTTATAAGCAAGAGCCTTAGATTGAAAGAACCAAAAATATATTTATGATATATAATTATTATGTTTCTATGAAAGTTACATTCATTATACAATATTAGGAAGAGTTTTTTTTTTTTTTTTTTGCAGGAGTTGGAGGAAATTTTGACTCCGATTCTGATTCCACAGCCTTGGTTACAAGTATGCATAAGAACTGCATACTTGCAAACTTGAATGCAAACTAGGGAGGTATATTGACAAGAGGATGATTGGAGTGAAACTGTAGGTACTGGTGGTACTGTGAGTGAGTTTCCTGTAGACTTGTGTTTCCAGCCAACAGACTTATTGGTGGTTATCACACAGTTCATAACGACCAATGTGCTTCTTTGCCATGTAAACTTGATGTTGTGGTTACTGTGTTTATGTGTTCATTGAAAGCTTATACCTCTTGTACCAGTGACTGGGTGCAATTTTCTTGAAAATGGTTAAAGCCTCCCTTTCTGCTACAAGTTTGCCACAACAAGTTAAATCAGTGACCCCGTGGCACAGCCATGCTTTTGTCTGTAAAAAAGTATCCTTGTACTTGAATTACATGACATTTAGGGGCAGTTCTATAAAAGGCCCCCAGGGGATGCCATTGTGTGGAACCCCCCATTTCAACCCATAAACTCTTGTCCATTCAGCGCTTTATCAGTTGCAGACCCTTCTACGCTCCAAGAGAATTCTCCTCATTTATTATGATTGGTGTTTACATTCCTCCACATGCATCTGTTAAAACTGCTTTAGATGGCTTAGTTGAGTGTATCACTGAATGTGAAAGAAAACACCCTCAGGCCCTCGTTATCATAATGGGTGATTGCAATCAGGCTAAGCTTAACATTGAACTGCCGAAGTTCTTCCAGCATATAACCTGTCCCACTAAAGGAGGCAATTCCCTTGACCATTGCTACACATCGATAAAAGGAGCTTATAAACCGATAGCTAAAGCGGCCCTTGGTCATTCTGATCACTCCCTTATCCACCTGGGGCCATCATATAAGCAGCAATTGAAAAACAGCAGGCCTTCTTTTGTAACTACTAAGAAGTGGACGGAGGAAGCAAAATCCAACCTACAAGCATGCTTTGAATCCACTGATTGGGAAGTCTTCGAGGACTCAGTTAACATTAGTGCCTGGACCGACAAGGTAACGTCCTACATTAGGTTCTGTGAAGACATGTTGATACCCGCGAGAACCTACAAGAAACAGGTGAACATCAAACCTTGGTTCAAAAGGTCGATCAAGGTCCTCAGAGCTAAAAAGGAGGCAGCCCACAATAACGGCAAACTTCCTGAATACAGGAGGATCCGGAATAGGCTCTCAAAGGAGATTAAAGCTGCTAAAAGGTCTTACTCAGCCAGGATGGAGGAAAGGTTTTCTTCTACCAATCCCAAAGCTCTCTGGAATGGCTTAAAACAGATCACCAACTTAAAAGGCTCCTCTCCTTCTATTACACTAAGCAAAGAGCTTGCTGAGGAACTAAATAAGTTCTACAGCCGGTTTGACACAGAGAAGTCTGATGGTGGTACAAATCCTGCCAATCCTCTTCCATGTGGAGGTAGCACATCTCGTCCAGAGAGTCCGTACTGGTTGGATTTTGAAGCCTCAGATGTTAAGAAGCTTCTGCTGTCCCTTAACTCCAAGAAGGCATCTGGTCCTGATGGCATTTCCACAACATGCCTCAAGGTATGTGCAGAACAGATTGCTCCGGTCCTAACTAACATCTTCAAAAGTTCACTCGAGGCTGGAATAGTCCCTGACTGTCTGAAGAGCTCAATTATTATTCCAGTACCTAAATCGTCATCCGCTTCGGCCATGAATGACTTCAGACCCATTGCCTTAACACGTGGTCATGAAGGTCTTTGAACGCCTGGTCATGTTATTCCTCAAGGAGGCAACTTGTTCTCTATGGGATCCACTTCAGTTTGCATACAGAGCAAACAGATCAGCAGAGGATGCGGCCAATCTGGCGATCAAGTTCACATTAGATCACGTTGATCGACCAAAGTCATATGCCAGACTGTTATTTGTGGACTTCTCATCTGCATTCAACACTATTGATCCCCAAATACTCCATGGGAAACTGCTCTCTATGGGCATCTCATTAAGTTTATCTGGCTGGATTATTAGCTTTCTCACTGGTAGGTCCCAGAAAGTTAAATTGGGTCCCTTTGTTACCTCGACTAGGTTCACAAACATTGGTGCACCACAGGGATGTGTTCTGTCTCCCCTTCTCTTCTCACTTTACACCATCTCCTCAGATCCTTCGGTAAAGATCATCAAGTACGCAGATGATACCACCTTGGTAGGCCTCATCAACGACAACGATGAGTCTACCTACCGCACCCAAGTCAAGACCCTGGCGTCTTGGTGCAAAGTTAACAACCTTATCCTCAATATCAACAAAACTGTTAAACTAGTTATTGACTTCAGGCAATCCCACCAAAAGCACCATCCCATTCTGATTGATAAGGAGGAAGTCATAATCGTAGCCAGTGCAAAATTTCTTGGCACCCAAATCACGCAGGACTTGAAATGGAGCAAGCAAGCTAATGTTATCGTAAAGAAGGCCCAACAAAGACTATATTTCTTAAGACAACTGAAAATATATGGTATGTCTAAGAGGATCTTAAAAACCTTCTATAATGCTGCCATTGGATCGATCTTGACCTCCTCATTCACAGTCTGGTACGGTGGGGCTACAACCAAAGACAAGCTTAGGCTGAAGAGGATAACCAGGACGGCCGAGTGGATAATTGGATCTCCCCTACCTTCTCTGGATGATCAATTCATGAGCAGAATCAGTTCAAAGGCTAGGAAAATAACTGAGGACTCTACGCGCCCAGGGCATCCCTTTTTCAGACTCTTACGCTCTGGGTGCAGATTCATGGCTCACTCAACTAAAACCTCTAGGCACAAAAACAGCTTTTTCCCTTTGGCCATTATGGCTCTCAACAAGTCTGGTGTGAGAGGTTCTTGAACTCAACTATACCTTGCATCATGGCTAATTTATGACAGTTCTTGGGGATTGACCTGCACTGTGCCTAATATTGTTACTACTATTGTGTTATGGTGTGTTGTTGATTGCAGCTCTCTTGGTGTTATCTCCCGCCAAAAAGCATTCCTTGTTTGTACTTAACTGGTGGATTAAATAAAGTATTCTATTCTATTATACTAATCTATACTAGCCATTTATACTAATGTTTGGCATAAAGCACATCCATGTATGGCATCCCCCACCACTGCATAGACACAGAGTGTCGGTAAAAGGGAGCTGGAGCAGCCACATCCCTGCCTTCAATGTGGTGTGCGGTGCGCTCCTGCCCCCATCGATTCTGACTGGCTGGGCTTAGGAGTGCGCCTCAGCTACAGGGTGCTGGGGATGCAGTGTGGGGGCACTAGGAAAGGTGAGTAAATGTGGGCAATCTGGGGGCTCACAAAGCTGAGCATCCTGAATCGGGATAACACAAGGTGCTTGATCCAGCCGATCCTGGAGTCTTTTACACCTCAGGGCTGGACAATCAGGTGGTTGGTCCACTTTAAAGTGGACCAAAACACAGTGCAATCTGTAGATTCCTGGGCCGATCGATTCCCTCCCCCCAGGGCATCTAATATCGGGATGCCCCATTGTGTGAAACCCACCAAGTCTCCCCACACACTTTCCTTGTTACCTGGTCCAAGGGCACATGCGCGAGACGCGGCCGCATCCCCACTATCTTTTTAGCAGGGAGCCGTAGGACCGGGAAGAGGTGAGTTGCGCTTGGCGATCTGGGGGGTTTTACACAGCGGGGCACCCCCTTTAGCAGGGTTAACCTGGAGTCCCGATAGCTGCCCAGATTTACTCAAGAGAGGCATCAAGTTATGGAGGTAGATTGGTGGTCTGGTGATGACCATCAACAGATCATCAGCAAAAAGGTGTTTTTTTGTTCGTATATGGCTACTGTTACCTCTTTAGGGTTCATTTTTAGGTGTAAATGGAGAAGTGTAAAAGGAGGCAGAATACTTTCTGGTTCAGGCCAAAAATGCAAGTGAAGTAAAAAAAAAATAAGAACAAATGTGGTGAAAGGGGACAGAGGTAAGTCCCCCCTACGTTATAGCTGTTGGATGCAAGTTCAAAAGTTGTCATAGTAGCAGAAGTAGTTGAGCACATTAATACTTGTGCCACCTGGTGGGAGAAATAAGATATGACATGTTTTCAATACAAATGTATGCACCACATATTTTGCAGCACAGGTTATATGGTGTGCTAGCATGTTGGGGGAATTGGCTTAAAAACCCTCTTTAAAAGATTTTCATTGGGGCATCCAAATTAAGATGCCTCAAAGTGTGAAACCCCCTGGTTTGCCCATAAACTTCACTCGATCCTCAGTCACACGTCTGCAGATAAGTTTAGCACACTCTGCAGCATCCCACCCCTTTCCACCTGTAACATTCAGGTCTTCTGGGTAAGACAGTGGAGAGGCTGGCAGAGGCCCAGGGCCAGCTCCAGGTTTATGTGGGCCCTCGGGCAGCATGGTCTCAGTGGGCCCCTTTGCTGTGGAGAGTTGCGGTCAGGGGTCTGTAAATTCCATGGCATAGAACAGGGTACAAGGGCCAGCCTCTGTGGCGTAGGCCACAAACCTGCACTTGCCAGCACCTAAGCCTTATGAACTGGTATATGGGTCTCCTGGACCACTTACCAGTTCACAAAGGGTTGAATGTAAAAAAAAAAACACAGAAAAAAATATATATTTTTTTTAATACTTACCTCCCATCCATTTTTTGGGGAATTTTTAAAAATGACATGGGGTCCCCCCTACCCAGCATAACCAGCCTGGGACCAGCTATGGAGGCTTGTAGAACAGGGTGCAGGGGCAAGCTTTGTTGGCCCCCTGCCAGCTACAAACCCGCATAGCCTATGTGGGCCTGGGCTCTTCTGCCCCCCCCCCCCGGCCTTTGGGGAGTAAGGAATTTGGGGGGGGCGGTTAATGGCAAGACACCCGCTAGCCACGGGTGATTTGCCAGCCCCTAAGCCTTGTGAACTGGTATAGGGATCTAACTGATCCCTTACCAGTTCACAAAGGGTTAACAGTAAAAAAACACAGAGAAAAAATGACATTTATAAGTTTTTTTTTTCTTTACTCACCTCCGACCCTCTGCTGTCCCCCGGCGATCCGGTCCCACGATGCCCCGATGACAGCTGCCGGGTGATCAGTGGAGGGGGACGAGGGGCTGTGATCCCCCCCCTCCACCGATCACCCGGCTGCCATCACCGATCCTCTCACCTCTGCTCGCCCGATACTACTGTGCCTCTTGGGGTGCATGCGAGATGACATAGAATACGTCATCCTGGTCATACGTCATCTAGTGGCTGGGCGATTGCAGAAGCGCTGGAGAGGAGGAATTTCACCCTCTCCTCACCAGCGGGGCCTCAGATCGCCCCCCCCCCCAGGCTCCTCCGTAGTGAGAAGAGGGCGAAATTCGAGGCATCGCGGCTGCAGGTAAGTAAAAGTTTTTTTTTTCCTACAGATTTGTGCCAGCTGCCAGTGAGCCCCCCCCCCTGGGGGCAGGGTCCCTCGGCAGCTGATCGAGCTTGTCGGGTGCTAACGCTGGCCCTGCAGAGGCCCATGCATTCATGGTGGGAGGTAAGATTGAGGTTAGCATACTGGGAAACCACACTGCAGGCCATCCCTAATTAGAAAGCCACTAATGGAAAGATTTAACCTGGACCAGAATCTAGTTTGGGGTTTGGTTAACTTAACAAACTGCTGTCTCTGTATACTACACAAGCAAATAAACATTTTATGATTCCTAGCCTCTCAAAATAGTGTGGGCCCTATATTATTAAATGGACAGCAAAAATCTTCCAGGATCTTTACTGGATGCAAAATCATAATTTTGGTGAAAACCCCAAAATAAAAGAGCAAAATATCGCAATTGAATAATATATGTATCCCCTTTTAAGTACATAAACAACTTTAGGCCTTATGCTTAGTAATGGATGACAAGGTGAGCATGTCACATAGCTCCAAAGCAAGAATGGGTAGCCCGTAGGTGGTAAGATTAATTACCCAGCTCTAGGTTTGTTCTGTGAAATATGGTTCTGTTCTAGCTATGTGAAAATTGTGCTTGCGATCCTTGGCAAAACAAATCCATTTTAAATCCATATTTTTACATTATTGGGTTTGTTAGAATCTGAAATGGAGTACAAGAATGATGAACATCTCAGCCCAATCTAGATAAATTGTGTGTTGCTGAAGCTATCTACACTTTGTAATAAGTGTATTGTTCTTCTGAGTCAGATTAATTTGTTCTTTGACACTTCTGTCTTGATGAATTACCAAAAAAGCATTTTTTTTATGATTTTCCTAAGAAAATGTTCGACACGCAACTGTGATAGACAGCTTGTTGCATTTCCTTTCTTTTAAGGCGCAAAACTTTTTATTCTGTTGAGTTATGTTTAGCTTGCATGCATATATCATTAAAATCTTTGAGAGCATCTAGCAACAGGATGCAAAGAGAAGTCCCTGACTTTCTATACAAAAAAATATTTGCTTAGGGCTCATGTCTAGTATGTTATTGGTGTTACTGGTCAGACAGTAAGAAAGCAAAATAATCTTAGGAACTGAAACTTATTTGCATTTTTTGCATATGTTTTGTTTTCATCAGACTGTATATTATGTTTACCCAGGGCACTTATAGGTTAAAGTGGACAACCCCCGCATCCTTCTGTCCCTCTCAGTGCCCGTTTTCTTCAAAATCCGCCGCCGGAAGTCCCACCCTCCACCTCTTAGACGTTCGCTTTACTGGTGTCTCTTCACCTTAGACGTGCATTCCATTCTTCTTCTGTCCTCTGCGATCGCGGGATTTCACTTTCCTCTTTGTGACGTCATCTGGGTGGACGTACTGTGCTGGCGTCCCTCCCTGCTCCATTCAGCTCCTCCTTCCCTCGCTCCCTCCCTCCCTCCCTATCTCCCCTTGGGTTAGGAAGAGCTTGCGCACACTCCCAAAAAAAAATCCGCACTTCCTATACCTACTATGCATGCGCGAGATTTGTAAAAGAAAGAGGTCAAAGGATTACTTCCGAAGAGGAGAAAATCCAAGATGGCAGTTCAAGAAAGAAAAGGACACAACACCGCGCAGGATCCTCGGAGGCAAGTTTTTTTTCTTTACATTCATTAACAGGTCCTGGGGCTTGTTGCCCAGTAGTTTTTTTAGAAAAAAAATTTATAAAACGCAGTGTTTTGGTCCACTTTAAATAGCACTCAGGGGAGAACCCCCCTCTCAATTTAGCCAGTGCCACCCAGGGTCAGACTGGGTGGGAAATCTCTCTTGGGGCCCACCAGTGAAAATGATCCTTGGGCTCCACCATTTATCTAAAACACGATTAGATTGTAACAATATTTGATGTTTATTGACCAAATTATAAATGTAACTCCCTAAAAAAATAACACACTCAGAGAACACTCCAGGCAAGCCAAAAACATTTTGTTATTCATGGATCTTTTAGACTGGCCTTATTGTGACCTTGGGTCAGTGCTAGGGGCCCACTAGAGAGTCCTCTGGTGGGCTATTCCAACCCTGATATCCCCCCTCAGAACCAATACCCAAACTGGACAAAAAGTCATAATGGTCCAGATTAGATATTGGGTCTGAGGAGTGGTTCAGATTCCTATGGGGCGTCCGGATTTGGAATGCGTCAAAATTAGATTTGCAGTTTAACCCTCGACCTAGCCCCTGCACATACCAAGTTGTAATCTATTGCTGTATTCAAATGCACCACAGGCATCCCCTGCTTTCTTACTGTTCATGCTCCTGGCAGGCTATGGAGAGTGTGTACAGCAGGGGAGGAGGGTATGCTCCTGGCAGGCTATGGAGAGTGTGTACAGCAGTGGAGGAGGGTATTCTGCTGCATACACTTTATGTGTTGTATTGTAATGGTTCAGAATATTTTTTTTCCTATTCCCCCCCCCCCCAAATCCTGGTGTACAAGAAACTAAGCATCATTTGTTTCTGCTGTTTCAGTCTTTAGTTGTCTAGTTGTAGCCAATTTAGTTAAAATGACAGGAAAAAACTTTTACTGTATGAGCTATTTAATGGTCGCACCAGGGCCAAGTAAGTTACCAGGACTAGGCTTCTGCACCGTCTTAGTAATCTGGAGGGAGGGGCCCTCCAGATTACTAGATTTGTTTTATTGATTTGTTTTCATTTTTATTGAAACTGTGAATAAATAAATAAAAAATAACTCCCGGGAGCCTGTATGAATAAATCTACCCAATTGCAATATTTTTTTCTAACTTTAATATGTTTCATAAGTCAGTCAGCTGCCTTTCCCAATAGGCAATGTTACATTCACACATACATCCAGTGGGATAAATAACAAAACATGTGCAGCAAAAGAAAACAGCAGTCCAGTTGCCTTGATTTATTAATATATATATATATATATATCTTTATTAATGGATCTTATTTCTTTTTAATACAGTTTTAATAAAAAAATAAAGCCGACACCCCAGGATAAGCTTTGGCTAAAGGCATTGGGGGTAGTAAAGTTTATAAAGAGATACGAATCCTTGAAAAACTATCCTAAGGCAATTGCAAGAAAGAAAATCATATGGTCAGAAAGCCTAAGTGAACCCTTATTGGGACAGATCATCACTGTATCAGAGGGAATATCTTAAAGGTTTATCAGATATATCAATAGAGGGGATGAGATAAGGGGTTGGGAGACACAGATACACATCCCTATTCCTTAGATTACTCTCCCAATCTCCTCCTCTAATGACAAAAATAACTTTTTCAATCCCCATGCATTTCATAGAGCTAGAGGCCCCCTACTTGTAACACTAAAATGCTGTGCTGTTTAGTTGATCCCGCTTACATCTGCAGGGGGGCCGAGTGGGGAGCACAAGACAGATTCCATCTTGCAATGGCACAGCTGGATGGAAGAGGATCCCATAAGTATTTACTAAATGGGAAATGTTAAACTTGGTGTCATGTACACTTGAAATGCGTCAGTGCACTCTTACAAGCTTCTGTGATAGATGATGCTTTTTTATTATTATTTTTATTCTTTATTTATATGGCGCCATCAACTTCCGTAGCGCTTTACATGGTATGATTACAGACAGGGTAAGACATATAGTACAGAGAACAATACAAAATTAGATGCCACAGGTTAAAACCAAGTGTTGTGAGCACAGGAGACAATAGGGAGGAGTGCCCTGCCCTTGCGGGCTTACAGTCTAAAGGATGGGGGTGGAGACAAAGGGGCTGGGTCACAAGTGGTAGAGCTTGAGTATGGCTGCATGTGCCATTGAAGGTTATATGAGTTGCTTAAGCCAGGTCATATGCTTGTCTGAAGAAGTGAGTTTTGAGGGCACTTTTAAAGTCTTGGAGTGATGGAGAGGGGCGGATCGAGCGGGGAAGTGCATTCCAGAGAAGTGGAGAGGCACGGGAGAAGTCTTGAAGGCGGGAGTGCGAGGAGGTAACCAAGGAGGAGAACAGGAGAATGTCAGAGGCAGAACGGAGGTTGCGCTTGGGTTGGTAACGCTGGATCAGAGATGAAATGTAGGAAGGGGCCGGTTAGAGAGAGCTTTGTAGGTTAGCGTTTGAACTGAACTCTGTGGGAGACAGGTAACCAGTGGAGGGATTGACAGAGGGGGACAGCACTGGAGAAGCGAGAGGAGAGGTAGATGAGGCGAGCAGCAGAGTTTAGAATAGATTGGAGGGGAGCTAGTCTGTTTGTTGGCAAACCACAGAGGAGGGTGTTGCAGTAGTCCAATCGGGAAATGACCAGGGTGTGCACTAGGAGGTGGCTAGGGAGTGAATGTGAGGTGTGAACGAGAGAGAGGAGTCCAGAATGACGCCCAGGCATCGAGCTTGATGAGTTGCAGTTATTGTAAGATTATTTACAGAAATTGTGGTGTTAGAGAGGGGAGGGGAGTGAGGTGGTGGGAAAATGACCAGTTCTGCTTTGTCCATGTTTAGTTTAAGGGAGCAAGATGTCATGAAGGAAGAGATGGCTGTTAGACAGTCAGGAAGGCGAGAGAGGAGCGTAGAGAGGTTTCGGGCCAGAGAGGTAGATCTGAGTGTCGTCTGCATAAAAGTGATATTGAAAGCGTATATTGAAAAAAGTAGGGGTCCTAGGACTGAGCCTTGTGGTACCCCAACAGACAGAGGCCGGGGAGAGGAAATGATGTTTGAGTAAGATACACTAAATGTGTGGTGAGAGAGATAGGAGGAGAGCCAAGAGAGTGCGAGATCTTGGATTCCTAGAGAAGAAAGAATATTGAGAAGCAGAGCATGGTCGACAGTGTCAAAAGCAGATGATAAGTCGAGAAGAATGAGAGCAGAGTAGTGGCCTTTGGATTTGGCTGTCAGTAGATCATTGGTGACTTTGGTGAGTGCAGTTTCGGTAGAGTGACATGAGCGGAAACCAGATTGGAGGGGATCTAGGAGGGAGTTTGTAGACAGATAGTTGGTAAGTTCTGTATGGACATGCTGTTCAAGAAGCTTGGAAGAGAAAGGGAGAAGAGAGATTGGGCGGTAATTGGGGAGGGCAGAGGGGTCCAGAGAGGGTTTTTTGATGAGTGGAGTTATAACAGCATGCTTATAGGTGGAGGGTTGAATAAAAATATTAGGGCTGGAATGACAGATGGAGACAGTTGAGGGATAAGGTGGGATGGAATGGGATCAAGGGAGCAGGTGGTCAGCCTTTGAGACCAGAGAGGAGAGACCTTGAGCAGTTAACTGTGTGAAATGAGTTAATGAGTGGGGCAGGGGGATGTTGGTAGGAGAGAGGTGTTCTGAGGGGTGAAGCCACTTCGAATCATGTCGATTTTATCTTTGAAGTATGTGGCAAATTGCTCAGCTGTTAGCTGTGAGGATGGAGGAGGTGGCGGTGGGCGGAGAAGGGAGTTGAAAGTGTTAAATAGCTGCTTTGGATTCTGATATGAGTCATGGGAAATATTCCTGTTTAGCAGATGAAAGGGCAGTCCTGTGTTCCTGAAGGGCTTTCTTGTATAACAGGAAGTCCTCCTTGGTTTTGGATTTCATCCAATGCCGTTCAGCAACTCGAGAATGACGTTTCAATGTTGCAGTGTTAGTATTAAGCCAAGGTTGCTGTTATGCAATGGATTTATCTTATAAAGATATTTAATAAAAGCGAGTTTTATCAATTTTTTCCTGGCTGGCCATTGCCTGGATTTAAAGATTTAAAAGAAACAAAAATGGAACATCTACTTCAAAACTATACATAATGCGAGAGGATACATACATTCACTTTATGAGAAAAAATCATTAGAATTTCACTGTTGCTGAATCACCAGCTAGAAAGATAATAAAAGTCAGTAGTACTTTTTTTACTCCTAAGAAAAGTACTGAACTGTACTGTCAAATGCCATTGACTTTCATTTTCCTCCTAGCTCAGGCTTTTTTCACCCAAAGTGATTTTTTTTACTACCATGAGAACTGAATCTAGTCCAATATTAGAGTAATGCTATGTGAGGGTTATAGTTCTGTATGAAACACATGTATTATTAAAACATGTGTCAAGCACATAATTATTGTATTTGCCGGCATATAAGACGGCCCCCAACATCTCCACTCAAAATATAGAGTTTGTTATATACTCGCCGTATAAGACTACTCCCTCTTCCGCACACCAAATAAAACGTAAAAGAACATCAGATTTTGTTTCAACATGTTAATTTATATTCAAATGCTTATGACATGCAGGAAAACTGTCACAAGGCTATATGTTATCAAACTCTTGTGTACACCTGCCAGGGCTGGCTCCGGGTTTTGATGGGCCCTTGGGCAACGGTGTCACAGTGGGCCCCTTGCAGTGATCATGTCTGTGATTTTCTGCTGTTCTTTTCTAGTGCTCAGAAACCAAATGTTCTTTTCTGGATGTTTAATAGTGATGCAGCAGGACCAGCACCTAGGCAATAGTGGGTGTTGATAATGAGGCATCCCAATTTGGGATTAAACACTTTACCTGTCCTGGGAATCTAAAGCTGCCATGGGAGCTGTGGCCAGTGAATGTGCAGAGCAGGCAACAACACAATGGCTAAAGTTCAAATGAAGCCATCCCCGCTCGCGCATGCACCGTTGGATCACTGGATAGGTAAGTTTATGCATTGATCCAGGGAGGTTGACACAGTTGGGTATCCCAAATCAGGATTTGATCCACTTCAAAACACACCAAAACTCTGGTAAAACAGCTCTAAAGCACTCAAAGGCTGGGCTACAGCTTGTAAAAAAAAAGTTTTTTGATCAAAGGCACACCAAAACACAAAGGTTACTTTGCAAATAAAATATTGTATTAAGTATAAAGTTAACACATACATATATACAGATATCCAAAAAAGGAATGCAGGTATACAACATCAATAGCAGAAAAGAATACAATGGGTGGCTCTGTATAGGCGAAGGTCTACGAGCGCGCCTGGCAACGCCACACTGGCCGGGCCAGGGGGGACGGGATAAGAGGCACCTTACAGGTAACAGGGGTATCGCAAGCCTTGAGAAAGGGGCCGTTGGCTCCGGAACGTGGGCGTGTTATTTGCGATCAGATGCTATTGTATTGCCACTTGGTAATACCTTTTCTACATTTTGCTCAAATGATCTCATGTTGGCGTCATGATTTAACTCTTGTTTTGCATGATGTATTGTACTGTAGGTCTCATTCTGGTATGATGCAGGGCTATATGTAGTTTTACTGACCAGAAACTTTTACTCATGTAACATATATTGTTCCTATATACTGGCTATTTTTCTTGACACATCAGACAGCCTGCATCAAATACCTCTCATCAGATTCATGACAATATCACCTCATAGATATATGGTAATATGTGGTTACCTTTACATAGCAGCAATTGGTCTGGTTAAGGTACATGTTAGTGCTAATGCTATAATCTCTTTCTTGCTGAGGTGGTCAAACGTCCCTGATGACATCTTGACCTTCACCTATACAGAGCGACCCATTGTATCCTTTTTTGCTATTGATGTTGTATA
This sequence comes from Gastrophryne carolinensis, assembly GCA_027917425.1. Classification (NCBI taxonomy): domain Eukaryota; kingdom Metazoa; phylum Chordata; class Amphibia; order Anura; family Microhylidae; genus Gastrophryne; species Gastrophryne carolinensis. Next base: position 202,947,488 of record CM051238.1, on the reverse strand, counting down.
CCTGCATTCCTTTTTTGTATACCTGTATATATGTATGTGTTCACTTGATACTTAATACAATATTTTATTTGCAAAGTAACCTTTGTGTTTTGGTGTGCCTTTTTTTTTTACGAGTCTATATAGGGGTGGTAATGTGGTGGGACACCCTGGATCTTATGAGCACCCTCTCTGATTATTATTTTTTCTTTTTACTGTGTGGTGTGCCAATTACCAACTATTAATATTACTGGGTTACAGCTTGTTCCTAGGGCATCCCAATACGGGTTGCCTGGCTGTGTGAATCCCTGTTACTCCTGCAGCTCATGTGGCATCCACTGCCAGTATATTTGAATGGCAGGCAGTGGCTGTGCATAGCACCGAGGAGCAGTCAGCAGAGGTTGCTGCATTCAGAATAGATTGTGGTCAATAATATGCACCACAATCTTTTCTGATTAAAAGTTAGCCTGTGCATGTGCCGTGGGTGGGTGATTGGAGTTGAGTAAAAACCAATGTGGGTTTAACACACATGGTTATCTAAAATTCGGATGCCCCTGTAATGTAGACCAAAAACCAGGTGAGGGAAACTCATGGGATTGGGTCTGCTTTGAGGTACTGACAGTTTGCCTTCTGACCTGCTCTGATGCTTCATGTTTCTTCTGTAGCCATCTTCTTATCAGCTTCTTATCAGCAAGTCAGTCCCGGCAGCTCATCACTTCACACACGGCCCGGGAAGGGGAACACATACTGGCGCACGCTGACACAGAAAACAGGAGGGAGGAGGGGGAGAGGAGTAAGAGAGGGGGGAGAGGGGCAGCACGGGGGAGCTCCACAGAGAGGAGACCGTGGAGAGACGGCGCTGCACTATCATCACACACGGCCAGGGGAAGGGAAAGATATAATGGCGCGCTGACACAGAAAACCGGAGGGAGGAGGGGGAGAGGAGGAAGAGAGGGGGGAGAGGGGCAGCACGGGGGAGCTGCAGACACACACACTGACAGTTCTCGGCTACCTTCTGGAGCTTCGGACCAGGCTGCGGGGGGAGCGCCACTGCTTCCAGCCCAGCAGAACGGGCTGCTGATGCTCGCCGCTGTATGTGACCCAGGTAAGTGAACCAAAACCAAGGATTTTCACTATCCTGGGCTTTGATACTTACTTAGGAACAACCAGATTTGTGATGCCCCACTCTTTAAAATCCCCCAAATCTCCCCAAAGACTCACATTTCCCTCGTCCCACAGTGCATGCACAAGCCCTCGTTCAATGAGCACCATGCATTTAATGCACAGCATAAAGTGCCATTAGTACGTGAGCTGCGGCACAGGGTAAAAAGGAGCAGTTACATCCCTGGTCTCCCTCCTGTGTGAGGCCTGCTCCCACTCCCCTAACCCATGGCGGAAACCATGGTGTGTAACTACTGAAGTGACCTGGGGATCTTAGGGGGCTTACACAATGGGGCATCCTGGAAAGGGATGCCCCAAGGTCACTTGATCAGCCTGCCCCGGCGGATGGTCCACTCTACACCCCCCCCCCCCCCCCAATTTAACCCCCACAGCAAACACTGGCCTTCCCTGCACAATTCTTTATGTCTCCTTATCATCATACAACCTACTATCTTATTCTCATTTCCAGGGGCGGATTAAGAGTGGTGGAGGCCCCTGGGCACAAAATCTGGTGGAGGCCCCCTGTATAGTATTTTTTCCTTTAAATTATTTGTCCAGCAAAGTAACTTAATTGATGCTTACATTTTGTCCCACTGCAGCTGATCAGTGGTAGTCTGGAGCCTTTGTTATTAAGTAAAGTAGGTAGGTAAGTAGAAGGGCAGTCAGGTAGGTAAGCAGATAGATGGGTAGGTCTGGTAGTGGTAGGTGGGGTGTAGTCAGGTAGATGAGTATGTGGGCAGCTAGGTAGGTTAGGTAGGCACATGGGTGGGTAAACATGTAGATACATAGGTAGGTGGATAGGTGAGTGGGTAGGAAGAGTATATGGCTGAGTAAGTAGTTGAGTAGGTAGGAAAGTGGGTAGTTAGGTTGGCAGGTAGGTAGGTGAGTAGGTAGGTTTGTGGCTGAGTACGTAGATGAGTGAGTGGGCAGCCTGTACTTTAGGGTCCAGCTATTCCACATTTGTTTTAGGGCAGCTGGCTTTTGCTCCAGGGTCTGGGTAGGTAGGTGAGTGGGCATGTACATAGGTAGGATAGATGGGTGGCCAGGTAGGTAGGTGGGTGGGTTGGTAGGTAATTGCATAGGTAGGTAGCTGGGTGGGTATGCAGATAGCTAGGCAAGTAGGTGGGTAGATAGATAGTAGCAAGTAAGTCTCAGTCAAAGGGGGATGCAGGTAGATGAGTGGGTGACTGCCGCCTCCACTCCAGGGTCTGATGCTTCAAGTAGGCAGAAGCTAGGTGCCCAGATGTGGCATCCCCACATGCTACATCTGCACCCAGCAACCTAATGGTCTGCCTTGAGCAGTGCACTGGGAGGAAGCAGGGATGAAGCACCTGTGCAGACTTATTGGTGTGACTGGACCCAACATCACTGAAATGTCAGGTCTGGCCATATACAGCCCCCCTCACTATCCCAGGAATAAATAAATGGAATCTCCCGGCAATGAATAACACAAAATGCACATTTATATTTTGTCCCTTGTAGCCGATTGCTCCTATTCCGGATTGTGGCCCTGTCCAGGCCGGATCTCTAGTCATCAACCCTTCTATGCCAAATTGCTGCCATGCATGTTCATAAAGGGGGTGTGCCAAATTATTGTACCACATAGGAGGACCCCATCCCATACAGAAATATTAATATGCAGAGTGCAGACAACCCCATCCCAGACCGGTATTAAATTGGAACAAAACATTGCCCCTATATCCACATTGGGATGGGGATGCCTCCGAGTCAAGAAACAAAACCCTGAATAGTCAAAATCCTGAGAAACAATTAAAAGACACTAGGGAAGGCCAATCCCTTCTCTCAGAGGGATGCCCTGCTGTGTGAAACCTCTAGCTAGCGATCCAATGCTGCATGTGTGGGCCACATCCTGGCTATAACTATAGTGGGTGCACGTACCTGCTTCATCCAGCACGCTCTGACATCGGAGCAGCTAGCCGGAGCTTAATGGAGCACACGGATTGGCTGCCCACCGGCTTGTGTCTGTGCTGTGGATTGCTGGAACAGTGAGTTTTCTTGGTGATCCAGAGAGATATACACACAGTGAGGTATCCAAAACCAGGATGCCCTGCCAGAATCCCAAGTTTTCGTGTACTTTCAAGAGGAACAACACCAGTTGTTGTTCCTCTTGAAAGTGGACCAAAATTTGAGATTTAGCCGCCTATCCTGGGTTTTGGTTTGTGCCCCTGAGTAATACTGATTTGGGAAGCCTCATTGTATGAAATGCCATGGATCACCAGTGTCCTTCCCTTGCTGATGATCACACAGAGCATGTGCAGGCCCATCTCCAAACAGGTTTCCTGGCCGTGCATATGACTGAATGTCTGTCTAGATTTGAATAACAGGCTAGCTGCTCCCCTGGCACATAAGTGTTCTACACTTGTGGCACACACATGTGCTGTGTGATCTCTGATGAGGTAACGGAGCAAAGGGGCTTGAATTTTGTATGCATTAGGGCATCCCAAATCAGAATGCTCCATGGGTAGGAAATCTGGTGACCTCAGGGCTAGTTTGGGTCCACTTTATTGAACAGTTTTTGATTCTAACCTGCTTTAAAGGTCATCTGCAACTCATCGATGTCTTCTTATCAGCAGGCAGCTGATCCCCAGGTCACACAGGACGGAGGAGTAGCAGTGTGAAGTAAGAGGGACACAGGAGGTGAGGAGGAGCAGTGTGAAGTAAGAGGGACACCGGAGGGAGGAGGAGCAGTGTGAAGTAAGAGGGACACCGGAGGGAGGAGGAGCAGAGTGAAGTAAGAGGGACACAGGAGGGGAGGAGGAGCAGTATGAAGAGGGACACAGGAGGGAGGAGGAGTAGTGTGAAGTAAGAGGGACACAGGAGGTGAGGAGGAGCAGTGTGAAGTAAGAGGGACACAGGAGGGAGGAGGAGCAGTGTGAAGTAAGAGGGGCACAGGAGGGGAGGAGGAGCAGTGTGAAGTAAGAGGGACACAGGAGGGAGGAGGAGCAGAGTGAAGTAAGAGGGACACAGGAGGGGAGGAGGAGCAGTATGAAGAGGGACACAGGAGGGAGGAGGAGCAGTGTGAAGTAAGAGGGACACAGGAGGTGAGGAGGAGCAGTGTGAAGTAAGAGGGACACAGGAGGTGAGGAGGAGCAGTGTGAAGTAAGAGGGGCACAGGAGGGGAGGAGGAGCAGTGTGAAGTAAGAGGGACACAGGAGGGAGGAGGAGCAGTGTGAAGTAAGAGGGACACAGGAGGTGAGGAGGAGCAGTGTGAAGTAAGAAGGGCACAGGAGGGAGGAGGAGCAGTGTGAAGTAAGAGGGACACAGGAGGGAGGAGGAGCAGTGTGAAGTAAGAGGGACACAGGAGGTGAGGAGGAGCAGTGTGAAGTAAGAGGGACACCGGAGGGAGGAGGAGCAGAGTGAAGTAAGAGGGACACAGGAGGGGAGGAGGAGCAGTATGAAGAGGGACACAGGAGGGAGGAGGAGCAGTGTGAAGTAAGAGGGACACAGGAGGTGAGGAGGAGCAGTGTGAAGTAAGAGGGACACAGGAGGTGAGGAGGAGCAGTGTGAAGTAAGAGGGGCACAGGAGGGGAGGAGGAGCAGTGTGAAGTAAGAGGGACACAGGAGGGGAGGAGGAGCAGTGTGAAGTAAGAGGGACACAGGAGGGGAGGAGGAGCAGTGTGAAGTAAGAGGGACACAGGAGGGAGGAGGAGCAGTGTGAAGTAAGAGGGACACAGAAGGGAGGAGGAGCAGTGTGAAGTAAGAGGGACCCAGGAGGGAGGAGGAGCAGTGTGAAGTAAGAGGGACACAGGAGGTGAGGAGGAGCAGTGTGAAGTAAGAGGGACACCGGAGGGAGGAGGAGCAGTGTGAAGTAAGAGGGACACCGGAGGGAGGAGGAGCAGAGTGAAGTAAGAGGGACACAGGAGGGGAGGAGGAGCAGTATGAAGAGGGACACAGGAGGGAGGAGGAGTAGTGTGAAGTAAGAGGGACACAGGAGGTGAGGAGGAGCAGTGTGAAGTAAGAGGGACACAGGAGGGAGGAGGAGCAGTGTGAAGTAAGAGGGGCACAGGAGGGGAGGAGGAGCAGTGTGAAGTAAGAGGGACACAGGAGGGAGGAGGAGCAGAGTGAAGTAAGAGGGACACAGGAGGGGAGGAGGAGCAGTATGAAGAGGGACACAGGAGGGAGGAGGAGCAGTGTGAAGTAAGAGGGACACAGGAGGTGAGGAGGAGCAGTGTGAAGTAAGAGGGACACAGGAGGTGAGGAGGAGCAGTGTGAAGTAAGAGGGGCACAGGAGGGGAGGAGGAGCAGTGTGAAGTAAGAGGGACACAGGAGGGAGGAGGAGCAGTGTGAAGTAAGAGGGACACAGGAGGTGAGGAGGAGCAGTGTGAAGTAAGAAGGGCACAGGAGGGAGGAGGAGCAGTGTGAAGTAAGAGGGACACAGGAGGGAGGAGGAGCAGTGTGAAGTAAGAGGGACACAGGAGGTGAGGAGGAGCAGTGTGAAGTAAGAGGGACACCGGAGGGAGGAGGAGCAGAGTGAAGTAAGAGGGACACAGGAGGGGAGGAGGAGCAGTATGAAGAGGGACACAGGAGGGAGGAGGAGCAGTGTGAAGTAAGAGGGACACAGGAGGTGAGGAGGAGCAGTGTGAAGTAAGAGGGACACAGGAGGTGAGGAGGAGCAGTGTGAAGTAAGAGGGGCACAGGAGGGGAGGAGGAGCAGTGTGAAGTAAGAGGGACACAGGAGGGGAGGAGGAGCCGTGTGAAGTAAGAGGGACACAGGAGGGGAGGAGGAGCAGTGTGAAGTAAGAGGGACACAGGAGGGAGGAGGAGCAGTGTGAAGTAAGAGGGACACAGAAGGGAGGAGGAGCAGTGTGAAGTAAGAGGGACCCAGGAGGGAGGAGGAGCAGTGTGAAGTAAGAGGGACACAGGAGGTGAGGAGGAGCAGTGTGAAGTAAGAGGGACACCGGAGGGAGGAGGAGCAGTGTGAAGTAAGAGGGACACCGGAGGGAGGAGGAGCAGAGTGAAGTAAGAGGGACACAGGAGGGGAGGAGGAGCAGTATGAAGAGGGACACAGGAGGGAGGAGGAGTAGTGTGAAGTAAGAGGGACACAGGAGGTGAGGAGGAGCAGTGTGAAGTAAGAGGGACACAGGAGGGAGGAGGAGCAGAGTGAAGTAAGAGGGAAACAGGAGGGGAGGAGGAGCAGTATGAAGAGGGACACAGGAGGGAGGAGGAGCAGTGTGAAGTAAGAGGGACACAGGAGGGAGGAGGAGCAGAGTGAAGTAAGAGGGACACAGGAGGTGAGGAGGAGCAGTGTGAAGTAAGAGGGACACAGGAGGTGAGGAGGAGCAGTGTGAAGTAAGAGGGGCACAGGAGGGGAGGAGGAGCAGTGTGAAGAGGGACACAGGAGGGAGGAGGAGCAGTGTGAAGTAAGAGGGACACAGGAGGTGAGGAGGAGCAGTGTGAAGTAAGAGGGACACAGGAGGTGAGGAGGAGCAGTGTGAAGTAAGAGGGGCACAGGAGGGGAGGAGGAGCAGTGTGAAGTAAGAGGGACACCGGAGGGAGGAGGAGCAGAGTGAAGTAAGAGGGACACAGGAGGGGAGGAGGAGCAGTGTGAAGTAAGAGGGACACAGGAGGGAGGAGGAGCAGTGTGAAGTAAGAGGGACACAGGAGGTGAGGAGGAGCAGTGTGAAGTAAGAGGGACACCGGAGGGAGGAGGAGCAGAGTGAAGTAAGAGGGACACAGGAGGGGAGGAGGAGCAGTATGAAGAGGGACACAGGAGGGAGGAGGAGCAGTGTGAAGTAAGAGGGACACAGGAGGTGAGGAGGAGCAGTGTGAAGTAAGAGGCACACCGGAGGGAGGAGGAGCAGAGTGAAGTAAGAGGGAAACAGGAGGGGAGGAGGAGCAGTATGAAGAGGGACACAGGAGGGAGGAGGAGCAGTGTGAAGTAAGAGGGACACAGGAGGTGAGGAGGAGCAGTGTGAAGTAAGAGGGACACAGGAGGGAGGAGGGGCAGTGTGAAGTAAGAGGGACACAGGAGGGAGGAGGAGCAGTGTGAAGTAAGAGGGACACAGGAGGGAGGAGGAGAAGTGTGAAGTAAGAGGGACCCAGGAGGGAGGAGGAGCAGTGTGAAGTAAGAGGGACATAGGACGGAGGAGTAGCAGTGTGAAGTAAGAGGGACACAGAAGGGAGGAGGAGCAGTGTGAAGTAAGAGGGACACAGGAGGGAGGAGGAGCAGTGTGAAGTAAGAGGGACACAGGAGGTGAGGAGGAGCAGTGTGAAGTAAGAGGGACACCGGAGGGAGGAGGAGCAGAGTGAAGTAAGAGGGACACAGGAGGGGAGGAGGAGCAGTATGAAGAGGGACACAGGAGGGAGGAGGAGCAGTGTGAAGTAAGAGGGACACAGGAGGTGAGGAGGAGCAGTGTGAAGTAAGAGGGACACCGGAGGGAGGAGGAGCAGAGTGAAGTAAGAGGGAAACAGGAGGGGAGGAGGAGCAGTATGAAGAGGGACACAGGAGGGAGGAGGAGCAGTGTGAAGTAAGAGGGACACAGGAGGTGAGGAGGAGCAGTGTGAAGTAAGAGGGACACAGGAGGGAGGAGGGGCAGTGTGAAGTAAGAGGGACACAGGAGGGAGGAGGAGCAGTGTGAAGTAAGAGGGACACAGGAGGGAGGAGGAGAAGTGTGAAGTAAGAGGGACCCAGGAGGGAGGAGGAGCAGTGTGAAGTAAGAGGGACACAGGAGGGGAGGAGGAGCAGTGTGAAGTAAGAGGGACACAGGAGGGAGGAGGAGCAGTGTGAAGTAAGAGGGACACAGGAGGGAGGAGGAGCAGTGTGAAGTAAGAGGGACACAGGAGGGGAGGAGGAGCAGTGTGAAGTAAGAGGGACACAGGAGGGGAGGAGGAGCAGTGTGAAGTAAGAGGGACACAGGAGGGAGGAGGAGCAGTGTGAAGTAAGAGGGACACAGGAGGGAGGAGGAGAAGTGTGAAGTAAGAGGGACCCAGGAGGGAGGAGGAGCAGTGTGAAGTAAGAGGGACACAGGAGGGAGGAGGAGCAGTGTGAAGTAAGAGGGACACAGAAGGGAGGAGGAGCAGTGTGAAGTAAGAGGGACACAGGAGGGAGGAGGAGCAGTGTGAAGTAAGAGGGACACAGAAGGGAGGAGGAGCAGTGTGAAGTAAGAGGGACACAGGAGGGGAGGAGGAGCAGTGTGAAGTAAGAGGGACACAGGAGGGAGGAGGAGCAGTGTGAAGTAAGAGGGACACAGGAGGGAGGAGGAGCAGTGTGAAGTAAGAGGGACACAGGAGGGAGGAGGAGCAGTGTGAAGTAAGAGGGACACAGGAGGGAGGAGGAGCAGTGTGAAGTAAGAGGGACACAGGAGGGAGGAGGAGCAGTGTGAAGTAAGAGGGACACAGGAGGGAGGAGGAGCAGTGTGAAGTAAGAGGGACACAGGAGGGAGGAGGAGCAGTGTGAAGTAAGAGGGACACAGGAGGGAGGAGGAGCAGTGTGAAGTAAGAGGGCCACAGAAGGGAGGAGGAGCAGTGTGAAGTAAGAGGGACACAGGAGGGAGGAGGAGCAGTGTGAAGTAAGAGGGACACAGGAGGGAGGAGGAGCAGTGTGAAGTAAGAGCAGCCTTTAGTCCCAGCAGCCCAGGTCTTCACATGCCGACATCCTCAGCAGGAGAGGAGGAAAGGGGGAGAGCGTAAGGAGGGCAGGGGGCTGCTGTGAGGAAGAAGCAGTGTGCCGTCCATGCTGACAGCCCTGGCCTTCAGAACACAGGAGGGGGGGGAGAGGAGAGGGGGCAATACACACAGAGCACATTAAACCCCTCATGCTCTGCATAATTCTCCCACCCGACTTCAGCTCTGCGTCCTCTATGCGATGCACCTGTCTGGGATCATCACTGGGCCCCATAACACAGTTACCTGCCAGAGCCAAGCCAACCCCCCCCCCATAACGATGAAACATACAGTTAAAAAAATCCATATCTTACACTCCATGCTGCTCAGATGGTAGCAGGGAAGCTGAGTGTCATCTGTGAGGGAGTAGGCTGATACAGCCGCTGTATGCAGCATTGCATCGAGGGCGGCAGAGACAGGCTGTGCGGGCAGCGGATCCTGAACCATCCTGTCACTGCGCATGACGCATGTAGTAGGGGAAGAGGCGGAGTCTTCCTCCTGTCATCGGTGAGGGAGTGAAGGGGGCAGGCCAGTACACTGGCAGATGCGCAAAGTGCCGCCCCTCTTAAAGTGCCGCATGGGACCATGGACCCACCGGGACCCATGGTGAGGCCAGCCCTGCCCAGGTGCACCCGGCATATAAGACGAACCCCCCACTTGGAGGCATGTTTTACAGGGGGAAAAAGTCGTCTTATACGCCGGCAAATACGGTAAACATTGAATGAAAAAGCCTGTTTTTTTTTTTACTCCTTGTGTCGTACCCATATCAACGTATTTTCCTATAATGCAATGGGAGGAGGGGGTCTCCCCATTGTAACCCTATGCACCTAATGATTTTTACCATTTGTAGCCAAACTAAGGGTCAATGGCGGGAGATCAGAGAGTACATGGTACAGAGGGGAAGACAGGCTCACGGTCAGTTAGGCGTCGGTGATCAGAGGAATGGTCAGAGATGTATTTTAATCTTTGGATTTTGTACAAGCAAGTACAGAATTCCAGAATTTTAGCAGGTTTTATTTGTTCTTCAATATTATCACCACAATATAATTAAAACACATCTGCCAATCCCTAAATATACTGCTGAAACCTTTAACAATATGATGCAACCATGGTGCAAATACTCATCAAATTTCTATTAGTGTTGGATGAACTCGAACTGCAAAGTTCGAGTCTATGCAAGAGGTTTGTGTACGGGTTCAGCATTCAGTTTAACAGTAAAGCTAGTTGATGGTCTTCTGTTGGGTTATGGAGGTGTTCTGGAGTGATGGGGGGGATCTGTCACACAGTCTGCTATGGGGTGATGGGGGGGATCTGTCACACAGTCTGCTATGGGGTGATGGGGGGGGTTCTGCCACACAGTCTGCTATGGGGTGAGGGGGGATTCTGCCACACAGTCTGCTATGGGGTAAGGGGGGATTCTGCCACACAGTCTGCTATGGGGTGAGGGGGGATTCTGCCACACAGTCTGCTATGGGGTAAGGGGGGATTCTGCCACACAGTCTGCTATGGGGTGAGGGGGGATTCTGCCACACAGTCTGCTATGGGGTGAGGGGGGATTCTGCCACACAGCCTGCTATGGGGTGATGGGGGGATTCTGTCACACAGCCTGCTATGGGGTGAGAAGGGGGGGGATTCTGTCACACAGTCTGCTATGGGATGATGGGGGGATTCTGCCACACAGCCTGCTATGGGGTGATGGGGCGGATTCTACCACACAGCCTGCTATGGGGTGATGGGGGTGATTCTGTCACACAGTCTGCTATGGGGGTGATGGGGGGGATTCTGTCACACAGCCTGCTATGGGGTGATGGGGGGGATTCTGTCACACAGTCTGCTATGGTGTGATGGGGGGGATTCTGTCACACAGTCTGCTATGGTGTGATTGGGGGGATTCTGTCACACAGTCTGCTATGAGTGATGGAGGGGCTTCTGCCAAACAGTCTGCTATGGGGTGATGGATGTTTTTTTTCACACGGTCTGCTATGGGATGATGGGGGGAATCTGCCACACAGTCTGTTATAGGGTTATAGGGAGGTTCTTATTATTTTTTAATAAAGTATACATCATATTAGTACTGTCCCTATATCATTTTCTGCAGGGCAATTGCCCTGTTATTACCCCAATTTTGCAGCCCTCTACCCCTCACTACCCTCACTTTACAGCTATTTTTGTGTCCCTAAGTTTGGGCCTCTATTGAATTCAATGGGATTGGAATTTGGATCAAGTTCGGGTATCCAAACTGAACTTATATTCAAAGTTCAGCCAAATTAGATGAACCCGAACTTCTATGGGTCACTTGTCACTAATTTCTAATTTTCATATTTATTTATCTATTTGTTCCTGGTATTTGAGTTGCAGTGGCACTGGGCTATACATGGTCATCCTAACTTTTATAGACCTAAAATGACACATGAATATTGTGTTTTTATGACAACTATGGACGCTGCAGGACTAACAGAACAGGTACCACTGCCGACTGAGCAATATGTGACTATAGGTTTATTATTATATTCTTGTAAAATAAATGTTATCATCTCTGTAGTAGTATGTCAGGAACAACTGAATGTGCTTCTTGAGGATTTTGTTACCACTCATCTGAAATCAATACATGTACTGACATCTCTAAAAGTTCCAGTGAGAATAATATATTGCCAGCAAAACATATTAAATAAACAGCTCACATCTCTCATGTCTTCCTCACACTGAACAGCTGATTTACCAAAATGATCCAACACTAAGACACAAGCACATGCTTATATTTGCTGACGGACAGTGTGTCTATTTGAGAAGCAAAACCGTTACTCTGAAATTCAGCATATCACATACAGAGGCTAAATAGAATTAATCAAAAAGATTTGGTGAGGTGGGGAACATTGTGTGTGTGCCCACAAAGCTACACAGTGAGTTTGTAGTGAACGTTTTTACTCAACATTTTGTCAAGAATAGTGATGAGTAAACTCGTAGAAGTTTGGGTTCGTCAAATTCAGCTGAAGTTTAAACAAAGGTTCAATTCAGTTCAAGAAAAGCCTTCAACTTTTTTCTTGGGTATGGGTATTGCACAGGTCTTACTCACCTACCTACTTCTAATGCTTAGTCTTTGGGGAATCTAGGAACATGTCGCATACAAAAAAAACCTATGTTTTAAAAGCAAAATGCTCAACCTTATATTTAGGTCTAGACTTTGCACAGTTCAGTTCTAAACCAAAACCCAGGATAGTAAAAATCCTGAGTTTTGGTCCTTTCCCCCGAATGGGGTGCCCCCAATGTGTGAAACCCCCCAGATCGTCGATGCCAACTCATCTCTTCCCGATACTATGGTGCATGTGCACCCGCTCATCCAGTCAGCACGCTTGGAGCCACTGACGTCACATCGTCTAAGCGTTTGTCTAAGGCCAGCGGCTCCGAGCGGCCGCTTCCCACCCATTCCTCTAACAGGGAGCGTGCCGGAGCCGGCCATTCACAAATGCCTGGTGCGGGCATGTGCCCTGCTATAGGGATAGCAGGGATGTGGCTGAGCTTGCGCATACGCCGTTGGCCAGGGAAACAAGGTAAGTGTGTGTGGTAACCTTGGGGGTTTCACACAGCGGATCATCCTGATTTTGGATACCCAGGGGGGAGGGAATCGATTGGCCTGGGAATCTTATAGATTCCCGTGCCGATCGGTGTGGATTCCAAAGCTATTTGTAAAAATATTAGTGTATTGAAGATTCATATAAAAAATGAAGGGACACAGTGGGTGTGGCAATGTAAGCACACTGTGATGAGTGTGAAAGGAGAGAGAAAGGCGAGGTTTCAGAGCAGCAGAGAGAGACAGCCAATCAGGACACAGGGAGTGGGGTGGTTTTCATTCTTGGTGCGTTTAAGGTTGATTGATGGACCAGATCAGGAGGATGGGGACTGAAAGCTGAGGGGGGAGGTCATGTTAAATATTTGCTGAAGCCAGTGTGACTTGCAGTTTGCATTGCGGTGTGGATTCCAACCTGCTTGTCGGTGAGCTGTTTAGCGTTTAGACTCAAAAAAATGAAAAAATGTTTGTTCTATCTGTTTTCCTCAAAATGTACCTATTTTACAGGTGAGGTACATGCTTTTTCCTATAACGTAAGGATGCATTTTTAAAGTTTGGAAATGACAGCACCCTATGGGCTATGTAGAAAAAAATGGCAGACTCCTTAGCATATCCCATAGGGTGCTGTTGTTTCCAAACTTTCATAAAAATCTTCTTACCCCATTAGAAAAGTGATGTACCTCATCTGAAAAATGTCCCATCATATGTGCATGGGATTTTTTTTAGGAAAAATTAGAAAACATTTTTTTTGTGTTAACTTAGATGCAGGTTGCAATCCACACCACAATGCACACTGCAAGTCAAACTGGCTTCACCAGATAATTTGCCTTTTTTAAGGGGGTCAGTCACCTGTGCCTCACTCACTGTTCTTTGGGCTATAATAATAGAATTGTACTTATTTTAACACTTACATTTATAAAAAAAAAAGTGTCCCTGTTTCTAGCTTTGGGGTGTGTTCTGTCAACTGTGGAGTCTGAGGTCTTAGTTGTGTCAACCAGTCCAAGACTGCTGGCTGGTTGGTCAACAAATGTCCACTGGATGTTAAAGGGTGCACCTTCTGATGTCATCTTTGGGCTGGTAATTCTGCCATTGGCACTAGACATAGGTAATTCTGCTGCTGGCTCTAAACATCGATAGTGGTATCTCATCGAATAACATTGCCAACCTGCATTGTGTGAATACACATGATAGTTGTAAGAATACTAAATGAAGTCGGTGCATCCATTACAATGACAAGCAAAATATCAAAGTAAATAATTTGAGCACATCACTATCACTATCAGTTCTGAAGCAACAGTGGAGTTGGCTTGTAGGCCTTCTAATACTGAGATCGCAGGTAATACTGAGATCCTGCAAGCACCGTGCCACACATATTACACAAGTCTGTAATAGTGGCCCAAAAAAGACTCTAATATCATTATTAGAAGCTCGAGTTTGCAATAAAGTATGACATGTGGACAGTAGAAGATTGGAAAAGGAAGATATGGAAGTTAATAACTGCAGTCTGATGGGTGCAAATGGGTCTGGAGGAAACAAGGGAAAAGTTGGCAAAGCGATAAAGAAATTAAAGGTACTGTCAAGTTTGGTGAATGAAGCCTGATATGGGGTTGTTTCACCGCCACAGGCATTGGATACTTGGCCAAGATTAATGGTGGTCTAAATGCTGAGCTATACTGTATGTGAGTATCCTACAAAATAAGTTACTTAGTACACTCAAGTACTATGTGTGTGAAAATGATGACATAGTGTTCCAGCAGGACAGGAGATCAGGACCTAAAGCATACATTAAGATTGGTAAAGAAATGGTTAAATGACAATGAGATAGAGGTGCTGAATTGCCTCCACAGTCCACAGACCTCAACCTAATGGAACACAAATGGGTAAAGTTGAAGAAAAAGCTGTATTCATAATCAGGTCAGTCGACCTGTATGTACCAACATTCGACTGACCTGATTATGAATACAGCTTTTTCTTCAACTTTACCCATTTGTGTTCCATTAGGTTGAGGTCTTTGTACACTTTGTACACTCAAGTACATTGGGAATGTGTAGAAAAAGACCTGGGAATAGATGTCATTTAAAAAATGCTTGAATCTGGTTAAGAGCATACCTAGATGGATTCAGGAAGTGTCAAAATTTGATTTAAAGTAGATTTACAAAATAATAAAAATTAAAATGTATAATTTTAAAAGCAAAGCAGTAGCAATGCAGTTGTCTGCCTACCTTCATAATGCATACCTGCATAATGGATTGGGCTAAGGCATTGTCTGTCAACACACTTGCTTTTTCCAATGGTGGACAGCTGGTAGAATGGTGCAGGGGGGGATTGCCACATTGCAGGACCAAGTCTTCAGAATGGATGAATATATAATATTCGGACACTGAGTAACTACAAAATCTGCTGTGGGGGAGAAAAGTCAATGTGTTTATATATTTATATTTATCCTGGAGAGAACTTTTACAATGTAAATTGAATATAAACAAATATAGTGCTGAATTTATTTTTCAGTGAATTAAAAAAAGATTTTATTTATTGACTCTATATATAACCTTGCATTATTGCTTCATAGTCATAGAGTCAAGTGCATGACTCATGTGGATAATGTGGATAAGTATATTTAAAAATAATACTAAATACTAAAAAAAGTTCTTCTAGAAAGCCCAGACATATGCATCACAGCTTGCCTAATTCAGGAAAGCATCAAGAAGGAAACATTCAAGACTCCCAAAAACAAAGAGGTACAGATGTCCATGAAATAATCAGTTTATGTAAACAATAATGAACAGATGGCATGCATTCAAGGGTTTCAAAAACCTGTAATTCAGACTAGAAATTGGAACTAAAATGTCAAGTTTTAAATTTAGCTCAGCACCTTACAAATTAATTATATGAAAAAATGTTATTACAAAGCAATCCATATATGAGCTGTTTTACAGTGTTTTCCTAAGTAAGTCAATGAGGATCTGAACTATGGTTGTAAAATGGCTGTAAAATTGTAGTTTTGAGAGCTCAGGGACTTATTGGCGGCAAATCTCTAAGAAATGCCATCATTGTGTTATTGGTGCAAGTCCCACCTCTAGGGCATGCACCTATACTGTGAATAGAGCCCCTATAATAACCCCCCACCTCACAACCGCCTAAAGGGGCCCCTGCACACACCACTCCAAACAAAAAGTCAGACTAGGGGCAGCCATCACATTATAGGTTATGGAGGGCAGACACAATATAGCCTATATTGTGCCTGCCACCCACATAACCTATAATGTGATGGCTGGGGTCTTATCTAACTTATTATTCAGGCCATAAAGGAACAGAAAATCAGACTAGAGGCCCAGTCATCACATTATTGGATATTATTACGTCTGGGACCCCCATAACTTATAATGTGATGATGGGCCCCCAGTTTAAATGGGGCCAAGAGGCAAACCAGCCTGGGGGAAGAGGGCTGACCCCCTCATATTTATTATCGACGCCAGCAGCAATAATCTGGCAGCCAGCGGGTCTCAGGTCAGGGTGGCTATTAGGGACACCTGGTCGGGGGCTCCCTCTTACAGCTGGGTCCCTTGGGCCCATAATGGAGCCTTGGCTCTCCTGCCCCTACGACCACCCCCTTACCCTAAATTACCAGCAATTTTTAAGGGGGCGGGGAACCACCCTCGATTTAAAATTTCCTGGCAAACAGCCTGTTTAAAGAGGGCAAGTGTAGAGGGCCACCCATCAGTTTTCCCTGAAAGATACCACCATTACTAGAGTGAAGAAAAAAATCCCTTTATTAAAGGTAAATACTAAAGAAAGAGTAATGGGAGTGTGTGTGAAGGGGAGGTGGTTAGATTAGATTAGAGTAGGATTGTGGAGAGGAAAAAGGCATGGGGGCAGGTGGGGGCAGATGGCAGAGCAGAAGGTCTTCTTTAGGTGCACCTTTAGGGTAGATGTGGCGGGCATGTCGTCCTAGGCAGAAGGGAGAAGAGTTAGAAGAAGTACAAGAAACATAGGGAAAACAGCAGTAGTCCCTAGGCACTCAGACGGTGGCAGGATGTGCGCTCCTTGGGGTCCATGTCCTAAGGGTGGTTGCCTGGAAGGAAGGGGACACCATGCTGGGGAGGTGCTGCATATGGACAAATATAGGCAGGGGAGGGGAAGGACAACAACCTCGGTCCCTAGTAACCACCTTATGCTCTTCTGGGGCGATGGCCTGTCCATTGCTCGGGGGTAGGCCTCATTGTGGTAGGTCCTGAAATGCAAGTGCCCACCATCGGTTGGGCTCCAATGGTGACATAGGTCCAGGGTCCTACAACACTTAGCAGGACTCTGCTGTGAAGACATCCCTCCAGATAGATCTTTGCTCCACCCTTCCTGGAACACTCTCACCTCAGCTTACTCAGACTCCGGGACCCCCTCCCCACTGTCATTGGCCACATCTGCCACTGTGGTCCCGGAGACAGTAACACAGGTTATGGCCTGGATTAACAAAAACCTTAATGAACTCCAATCACCAATTAGATTATGCCACCACAGTCCTGGAGGACCATGAAGATGACATCAAAGCTCTGCATTCAGAGGCACTTAACCTTAGACATGCATCTGAGGACCAGAAGAAGGGCCCGTTGGTCCAACCTGCCTGTACCCAAAACTATAGTTGATCTAAACTCCACTGCCACTGCCCTGTACCCGGAGCTGCACCCCAAGAATTCTAATAAACATATTTGATTTTAATTGCCATATTTGAGCTTCATAATAATCAGACAAATATATGCTTTAGATGATTGTGGGCATTATTTTAGAAAGGCTAGCGTCAGGTAATGCTACCTAGCGGCACATAGCGCCGGGTGAATGCTGGGCGCTGTATGTGAAACCACATTTAAGAAAACGAATCTGGTGAGCGCCTCTAACAGCACCATGTAGCGTCACATGTATTACTAGAGGGGGCTCAGTGTATAGCGCTCTAGGTTCAGCAGTGCCACGTATTACCTTTCGCTCAGTAGCGCTCTCCCATACATTTCAATGGGGTTTCATTTGGTTGTGTATAAATAGCGTGTTGGGCAATTAAAATGTACATTTTTTGTGCTCAAATCATTGTGTGACCTCTCCTGGCTGCAAACAAACACTTTTATACATTTTTTTTTTTATATTTTAAGCAGAATTGTATGTGCAGGTCTGGCACTAAAGTGTCATTGTCACAGTGTTAAGACAATGTCATTCCATGTGTTTTCGCTTTGTTACTGGTGTATATGTGTTGAAAAACAGACTTTAATCACACTGCGCCTGGTGCTCTATGCTACAGTGCCTAGCTTTAGAGCGCCGACGTTGTGTGTGAGTAGTTTTTTCTTAAATATGGTGTGGAGCGCAGAGTGCCAGACACACTGAACTGGCATTACCTATCACTCGCTGCAGCGTTGTCCTCTTGTTAGATGTGGTGTATTTTTGGGCTCTTTGACCTTAGGACACCACCTAGCATTTTCCATTGGCTCTGCAGAGAATCAGGGAGAGCACTTCCACAGCGCCCACAAAACATCACATTCATCAATGCCAGCCAGGATACTACAGCGACCACTACGCTAGGTTACAGCACCTGACAACCACTTACAGCATCTACTAGCGATCACTCTAAGCGCCGCTATATAGACACATGGCGATACGTGCCGCTAGTAATGAATCAGCCTCCATAGCTCAGGCAAAAGGTACATAAGACAACTATTAGTCATGTACTTCACAAATCTGACCCTTATTGAGTGACAAAAACATTTTAACAAAAAGCTTTCCTCAAGCTAAGTAGGGGACTTGGCAAGCATGTGGAAAAAGGTGCTCTAGTCAGGTGATACCCAAGATCGTTTTTGCCTAAATGCCAAACCCTATATGTGGAGGAAAACTAAATTGTACATCACCTGGAACTCACCATCCCCATCATAAAACATGGAGGTGGCAGCAGCATCATGCTATGAGGATGCATTACTTCAGCAGTGACTGAGATTGGTCAGAGTTAATGGGGAGATGGATGGCACTACATTGAGGGGAATCCTGGAGGAAATCTGTTAGAGTTTAGAGACTAAGAGGCCGATTCATTAATAGCGCCAGGTAGCGACAGATGAGCGACAGTAGCGTTATTTTCACAGTGCCCGCTAGTATTCGCTCTGCTTGGCCGTTGTTCGGTTGTTGACAGCGACTCAGCCGGTGTGCGGTAATGTTGAATACGGGGTTAGGAGTCGCTGTTTGACAGGTTCTGCGCTGTATGGGAGCGCATGACAGCGAATGGCCATAGCGAACGGCTCCCAGTATATTCATTAACAAGTCACGCTCAAAAAATTCTCGCGCTGTGAAATGCTTGTTTAAACCCCAGAGCGCTGGCGGCGATGGGTTAAAAGTAGTTTTTTAACCCCCAACCATATTTTTGGAAAAAAAAAAAAAATTTCAAAACATTTTGTAATATGAATACATTAATATCAGACCTGTAATATCAATTCTGCACAAATTTATTTATTTATTTATTTTTTTACCTTAAAAAAAATATCTAACATTGCAGAAGTGGTCACAGAATTTTTGACATTTAAAAAAAAAAAAAAACATTAATAGCAATTAATTAAGAATATTTAAAGATTGCTCCATTGAAATGCATTGGAGAGCGCCAGGCAGCGAGAGGTCATACCTGTCGCTGTTCAAGGTCGCTCGCTGGCACTGTGGGGTGAGGCTGGAATATTGATGAATGATTCGCTATCTGGCGCTCTGTCAGTCGCTAAGCAGGATTGGCTTGATAAATGTGTGATTGCGGAGGGGAGCCGGCGTTCTCGTGGCGGTGAGCGTCATTACCGTTCGCTCACCATTCGCTACCTGGCGCTATCCCTTGTTAAATAAGGGCCTCGGGCATTGGTTCTCCTTCTAGCAGAATAATCCCCCTACACATACAGCCAGAGCTACAATGGAATGGTTCAAATCAAAGCATATTCATGTGTTGGACTGGTCCAGTCAAAATCCGGATCTAAATCTTATAACTCATGACTTACCTACTGCAGCTAACAAATGCAATCTGACTAAGCTAGAGCTACTTTGCAAAGAGAAATGGGCAAAATACTTGAACCTTTAATTGCTGCTAAAGGTGGTCCTACAAAGTTTTGACTCTTATTTAGAAAAGCAAACTATTGCTTTTTATATGGAAAAGCATGTATAATTCACTTTACACTTTGCAAATACTTGCTATCTTGTATTGCTCCATGACATACAATCTTGCTAAAATATATTTATGTTTGTAGCTGTAATGTTCAAAAATGTGGAAACATTCTGGGGAATTGGCTTAGATATTGGAGGCCCATGAAGAGTAGAGAGAGCGGTATGTTACAGCATTTATTTTAATAAGCCTACCTAGAGACCCACAATTGTTTTTTATTCGATTCACCCTTTCTTTTATTTTTTACTTTTTGCAAATAATGCCGACCTTTTACAATGGTTAACAGTTGAATGGTAGTATTAAACTTTAAATTCATTTTTGTTTTATTATCTTGGGGTTTATTCAGAAACAGGTAAAAAAATGCTCCCTTTTAGGAGAGAAAACTGCCATTCACCTTTATTGTCTTCCTTGGGGATAATCAATACCAGGTGTAAACAGAATGTTTTTTTTTCACCTGGTGCTAAAATAAACCCAAAGGTAGACAATGGGGGTCACACTAATTATTTTGTAAAACCAGTGTGGGTTCCAGTGAGCTTTGTGTGGATTGCAACCTGCATCCCAGTGAGCTTTTTAGTGTTACCACACAAAAAAGTGCAAACAAAATGTTTTTCCTACCTTTTCCCCAAAAAATCACTTGCATGAGCATGAACCATGGACTTTTTACAGGTGAGTTACACCATCTATCCAATAAGGTAAGGACATTTGTTTTAAAGTCCCACCATCCAGTTCCCATTATTCTGACCATTTAACCAGTATAGCTAAATTACATGCTGCAAATTCTTCCAGAAATATTCTCATTATTATATACCTCACATACCAAACCTTCTCCTATGTTTATTATCACCATTTTAAAAGGGATGGGGTCCAGGAAAGAGCCTTGTGGTACCCCACTTGTAACTTTGCTTTGTTTATAGCGTGCACAGCATTAGCAACAAAATGTGATATCTAACCTGCGGCCAACTATAAATCCACTAAAATATTCAGTGCTTAAATCTAATTTTCAATCTTGGAGCTCTTTATGTGGAAGAGTGTTAAAGGCTTTGCTAAAAAAAAAACACCACATTCATCAAACACTTTATTAACAAAGTCAAAGAAATCAATGAGTTCAGTCTGACATGATCCATCAGTAAAGCCATGTCGTTGATGCTTTAGTACTGGCATAAGGCCAACTCAACTAATGAAGGCTGGCCCGTGTTAAAGCGGAAGTTTAGTCAAAAGGTGACCCCCCCCCCCGTGTGCCACCCTACCCTGTTGCTGAGGCAGGCGGGGGTTATAAAGAAAAGACCCCTTATATTATGTGGACTCGGGATCCCAGCCGCTGCCATTTAGCTTCAGAGCCACATCCCCCGGGAGATTATAATTATCTTCTGTATTTCTTTGCAGCTTTGTGATCTCTCCGCTGCAGCCGCACAGTGACCGGGGGAGTGCCGATGGCTCGAGCAGAAGGTAAGGGTTCTTTTTCTTTCTAACCCCTCTGTCCTGCCTCAGCACCAGGGTAGGGTGGCAGGATGGGGGACACCTTTTTACTAAACTTCTGCTTTAACCCCAGGTTTTGACTAATAATCCAGTGCTCCCATACATCAGAAGGATATCTGAACAAAGGGTATAGCTGACACCCAAGTGTCATACATTTCTCTTAATACCTTTTATGCAAAACAATGATAACAATATAATTGTATCAAGCACATATAAAGGGAATCTGCAAATTATTCAATTAAGTGCAGATTTCGAAGGCATTTACACAAAAAAAAATATTTTGTAGTTTAGAGACTATTAGCCATATGTCGCTGATTGCTAGCTTGAATTAAATGTAGAAAAAAGAAAAGGTTGAAAACAAAGACTGTTGACATGCAGATTGTAATTATTGGAAACTGCTTGCTGGAGTGTTTTTATAGAACTATCTCACTATGTTCTACTTGTTATATAAAAAACAAGCAAAACTGTTCATATTATTTATTCTGTGTTCAAATGAAGACATCGTTAAGAAGCTTTGCAGGAGAAAATGTAGCTTTTTACTTTACTTGTCTGATTACTAGACTAAATGTGGTGGCTGTCGATGAAAAGTTAACTAGTGGAGTGAAGAAAATGAGTGAGTCCTTTCACCCATCCTGAACCCCGATGTTTTGGTAATTGGTTTAGGACATCACATGCAAAGGCTAATGCAGAATGGTCCCCCAAGATGTCTTGAAAAGGGCTGGGGCAGGGCAAAACACATTGACATACAGGGCCACGTCCACCAGCATCCACACCTGCACTAATTAATTTTTCCTTTCCCCATTTTGTCAATCCTCTGAGCTCTCCCTCTTTGCATGCAAAAGGAATGTCTCATGCTAATACAAGTGGTACTCCTGGGGAGAGTACAATGTTTGCAGTTTTCTCTGCATTGCAAACTTCATAAAAAAACAGGAGCATAAGGACATGTAGGATTGCTTGGTTCTTAGGTTGACATCAGTGGTTGACATCAGTGTCTGAACAATGGCTTTAAGTAAGGATGTACTCCCTTTAGTGTTATTTTTATTCTAATCTTTATTTCAGTTGTGTTATTCATTATTTGTGTGTTTTTATTGGATTTGCAACTTCAGTGAGAGTCTTCTGTCTAGTCCCATTTGGCAAACATGAAAGTTTAGAATTCATTTTACTGCATGATCTTTATTAAATATATCCTGTGTCCACATCTTTATGTACTGTGTATGTTTTTATTCTTTAAAGTGAAATTCCACTTTAGCGAGCATCAGAACCACAGTTATGGCACAAAGTGGCCTTGTTTGTAAGATCTAATTCATTTTAATATACCCCTTAATCTCATCCAAAATGTATTTTACACAGCCATTTACATCTGTTACTTCTCTTTCAATGGAGTGTATAATTCTCCTAAATCTTTCTAATTTTAAAACTGACTTAGCATAAAAACAGCAAACAAGTGCATTGTCAAGTTTGCTGAATTTTATATTGAGATAATGTAACATGACAGAAGGAACTGCTCTGATTTGTTTCCTGTTTGCATAAATATGAAACATTTTAAGTTGATAGCATTCATTTGAATTTAAATGCAGAAATCAGCCTGTGACTTCTGCCTTTAATCAAGCATAACAGCCATCTTCTAAAAATTAAAACAGTTGCACACGTACTTGTACTTAAAAAATAATTGCTATCCTAAGTTGCTTTTTCAAGAGAAATTTTATTGATTGTAGTTCAACCAGGTTTATGTGGAACAGTTTTTTTTTACTATAAAATGGCTTTAATATATCTTCCCCAACGTCCCTCTGGTGAATACGTGTACCCACACATGGCACCAGAGGAGCGTCGAGCAGTTAACACTCAGCTTTGCTATGCTGCTCTGATGTCATAAGGGCTTATTAAAGCTTAATTGAGCATGAGCCAGAATCAGATTTATTTAGCAATTTACGTACATTACATACATACTAGGAATTTTTTGTGGCAGGTAGGCTACAGGGATATAGCAGTGGGGGGGGAGGCAACACTTAACAACAGGATCCACCCTGCTGTTGTATTGTATTTTGCCATCGGATCGCCGGAAAGGTGCATTTTTACATTGTTCTTGGGGGGGGGGGGGTGTTTCATATTACTGCTATGCCAAATTGGAATTTCCCTAAGAAGAGAGTATGGTTAAAATCCTGGTGATTGTGCCTCTTTAAAGGGACTGTCCAGGAAAGTAAAAAAAACAACTATACTCGCCTACTGTTGATTGTTCCAACTCTGGATCCTGAGATCCAGTGCCAGAGTAGGAGTGATCATCTGCAATGGGCAAAAAAGGTGACAATTGTAAAAAAAAACAAGATTTGCTTTTTTACTTGCCTGACTAGTCCTTTAATTCATGCTGCTATTTCTTTTTAAAATAAAAAGAATCATTATAGTAATATGTACAGCTGTCTGCCTCTTTTTGAAACTGACATTTCTGAATTATTGTGCAATTGAGGGCATCCAATGTGGCTGCTTAGTCAGTCAGCAAAGGTCATTTCTGAAAGTAATGGGAAAATGTTTCAAAGCGCTGAAATACTAAATACCGGTATATACGTAATATGTAAGGGACAAGTGTTCTGATCTGTGGATATTTTGATGCTGCCATCTTTGTTCTTAGGATTATTGTATATTCCCCTTTTCTTAAAAGATTACTGTGATTTACAATAGCTTTACTTTCATTGCTATTGAGTTAGCGTATTGAAACTTCGGAAGTTTCATCTTCATTAAAGAGTATTCAAATCCCATTCGTGGCAACTTATGCAAGAATTTCTTACCCGTGCTTTACTCTCCAAACATCATAATTGTGTACTTACCAGACAATAAAGTATTCTGGGCATATAACATGTTACAGGGCCATCTTTATTCGAGTTCCCGGCATAATGCGAGAAAGCGTGAATTCTCACAGGCAAGGCCAACAGAAAAAAGCTTACAGAAAAAGAGCTTACTAGGCAGAGATATTGCAGGGTACAGGGGAGAAAACATTTTTTTCTCACTTGTTGCTGCTCTTTAAATGTTCCTAAGCTTTCCCTACCAATACAAAATGCCCCCTCTCCATTATCCCTAATAATGGAAACCTGCATTATTGGGGAAATAAGATACGGTTTAAACATTCTTCATTACATACATCTTGTAATCTCATTAATTCATTTCCTTGCCTTAGAACATCAGCATGCACCTCAGAACTCCAAATGTGAACTGAACACCTGGACATGCCTCCATTATCCTTGCACTCACAGCAAAGCCACACCGCACAGCACACACAACCTAATCCCTACCCATGAACTAGATCAAACCTCCCCCTTATATTGGAACTTGGTGCTGACAACCCTGGTCAGCTGACTAACATTATATAGACTGTTTAACATTACATTGATTATTTAGAGAAATGTTATGCTTGCAGATGTAACCTTTGCTATACTTTTGCTATCAATACATTTACCACAAATCTACTGACATCCACTGCATCTTCTTCCTATTACTAATACAGAAATATTACTAATGTAATCAAGCTTGTATACTTACCAGCCCTCTTGATACCAGAATTTATTTTGACAGAGTAAGAAACAGCCTCCACGTTACATGCAAATCATCCTGAAACTTATGTTGTGTTTTAGCTGAATTCTTTTTCAACAAATCATTAATTTGATTCCAATGTAAAGACACCGAGGTAATGGCTCACCTCCACAGAATAGACAATTATTCACACTGAAAAAAGTTATATTAATATTGTTTTACTACATATAAAAAATATTTGATATGAAATATGCTTTAACCCTTTAACTGCCAGCGTACCTGGAGATTTTGTCACCCTTTGTTGACAGACCATTTTGCACTATTTTGCCCTACACATGTTCAACTGGGATTTTTGAAGGGATTTCCTGGGAAAATTATATATTGCTTTTTTTCATCAGAGTCTGGCCTTTCACCTGAAATGTCTTGTTTGTCATTTGCTACGTGTATTCACAATATTATTGGGCAAAATATGTTATTTTACAATTTGTATTGCTTTTTTGTAATAATAAATGTAAGTTTTTAAATGAAATGTTATTGCATGTAAAAGCCCCATTTCACCCAGTTACAAAGGTACCACATATATATTAGTAGGCACCCTTTCCTGCCCAGGAGACTCCCCCAAACTGAATATATAAATATATATATTTTCCGGAAGTACACACCTTAAGCTTTCTAGGTGTACCAGGCTTGATGACATGGCTACAGTTTTCAGGAAGTAATCCCTCAATTAATTCTTTGTTGCACAGGGTTTCCCTAAAAAAAGAATAAAAAAGCTGAATCAAAGCCACATTTTCCTTAAAAAACAATATGTAAACAAGAAAAAACAAGTTAAATCTGAAAAAGCAACATCCCCGAACATGGCATGGCCTATGATCATGGGCTCTTCTGCCCCCCTGGACTTTGGTGAGGCAGTTAATGAGGGGGCTTGGGGTTAATGGTAAGTCACCCGCTAGCCACAGGTGACTTGCCAGACCCAGAGCCTTGTGAACTGGTATAGAGGTCTCATGGATCCCTTACCAGTTCACAAAGGCTTAACAGCAAAAAACACACACACACACACACACACACACACACACACACACACACACACACACACACAGTAAAAATGACTTTGTTAAAAACACATTTTTTTTTTTACTTTACTCACCTCCGATTGTCAGCTTCTGTGTCCCTCACCAATCTGATGACAGATGCGGGGATGTCGACCAGAGGAGGGAGGCAGGAGATCAGAGGATCAATCTGACAGCTGAACCGCCCGGATGACGTCCGCCGGGTGAGGTCATTCACCCTGCCCCAAAGGGGCGGTGCTCATCGGGAAGGCTCTCCTAAAGGCTTAAGAGTCCCGGGGGGAGGCCCTCCAGGTGAAGAGGAGACCCGGCGGGAGTGATCGTACACTCCTTACTTACTTTTAACAGGAGATGCTGACGGCCGCTGAAGAGGGGGGGCACCCTATTCCAGGCACCCTTCTGCAGCCAGAGGATCTAATCTTGGGAAGAGAACTTTGTGGAATGTAAATTGGGAGGGCCTGCAGGAGGTACAGTAAGTGAGTTAAGATTTTCATCTTAATGATGTTACGTCTCCAGAACTAAGAAAACACACCTCTTGACCAGTGCTTGACATCCTCTTGAAGTTTAGAACAATGGCAGCAAATTAAGAAGAACATTTATGAGATTTGGCTAGGTATTTTGATGATGGGGTACGAGATTGCTCCCGCATTTAAAGGAAAAAGTGGTGACTATCAAAGCAATTCTGCTGCTACTAAGCATCCATAGATGCACAATAGTTTGGCCTGCTGTTAAAGTATGTGCCCATGCACCAGCACATGCAGCGGCCCATCTAGCTGTGCGCATGCATGTGCGTGTACATTTGTCTCCTCTAGGCATTCGTGTGTGTGGGTACGTGCAAAATGGCAGCCACATGTGTGCGTATATGCAAGGCCTATAAAACCAGACCACTTCCGGTCACAGTACCAGATGGTCATTTCTCCTGTTGTTCCTGAGTTTCAGTGTTCCTGTCTTCTTGTTATGACCCGGCTTACCTATCAAACTCTGTTTCTGATCCGCCTGCCCACAAGCTCGGCCTGTCTATTAACCTTGAAGCAGATCCACCTGCCCACAACCTTGGCTTGTCTATTGACTTTGAAACAGATCCGCCTGCCCACAACCTCAGCTTATTCATCTATCTGGTGCCTGAACTACCATTCACCACTTGCAGATCCACTCTGTTAATCCTGCTCACCAGTTCTGGTCTGTCCTGGGCCTCAGTCCGGCAATATCCACTCCCTGGTTACCTGACCTAGGGCCTTTCTGCAGCCCAGTCTATTCCCCACCATCAGGGGCTCTAGTGAAAACAAGGTTGACTCAGATTCAAAATCTACTTGGATTCCATGCTTCAGGTTGAGAAGTGAGTCACTCTAAAGTCTCCCCATTCAGTCCGCCACCTAGATATTGCCATTTAGGGCTTCTGATTTATTACAATGCATTTTGTAATTGATTAATTGATGGAATGTGCCCAGCTCAGCAATTAAATTGATTACAATTCACCCTAACTACAGGTAAAAGGCGAGAATGAAGAAAGAGTATCCAATTAAGCAGTTCATCAGGCATGCCAATATATAAATCTCAGTTATAAGAATGCCAGTTAATATGAGGTTTCTATGGGGGTTATTTAAGAAACGATAAAGCCAGGTAGTGTCACGTAGCAGCACGTAGCGTTGGGTTAACACTGGCTGCTGTATGTGAAAACCTCATTTAAGAAAGTCAATCTGGTGAGCGCCTCTAACAGCTTCACTGTGCGTCACATGTATCACTAGTGGTGGCTCAGCGTATAGCGCCGGCGCTAGGTTCAGGAGTGCCATTTAGTACCTTTCACTCAGTAGTGCTCTTCCATACATTTCTATGATGTTTCATTTGGTTGTGTTTAAATAGCGTGTTGCAAAGGTAAACGTACATTTTTTTGTCTCAAATCATTGTGTGGCCTCTCCTGACCGGCAAACAAACACTTTTATTGTTTTTTTTTAATTTATTAATGCAGAATTGTATGTGCATGTCTGACATTGCAGTGTCATTGTCACAGTTTTAAAACAATGTCATTCCATGTGTTTTTTCTTGAATACGGGCTTCAGCGCCTAGTGCTGGATGCACTTAACTGGTGCTACCTATCGCTAGCTGCAGCTTTTTCCTGTTGTTATATGTAGCATAGGGTCTTGGGCGCTTTGACCTTGGGACACCACCTAGCATTCGGGATTGGCTCTGCAGTGAATCAGGGAAAGCGCTTCTACAGCGCCCTCCAGACATCACATTTATCAATACTGGACAGCCCGCTTGCAGCGTCTACTAGCGGACGCTCTAAGCGCTGCTACACAGATGCTCACATGGCACTACATGGCGCTATTCTTAAATCAGCCTCTGTATTCTATTGAAATGCCAAAGAGCTTTTAGAGTTCAGTTGGATCAGCTAGTTTTATATGATAAAATTGCCAGCTCACTGGACCCCTTTAAATCAGACCTGGCTGAAGAGGCTCAGATCCTCCACTCAGTCTGTGAGTAAGAATGAGCCAGTGGGAAAGTCCATAAAATCCAAATGATTAGCTATAATCCATAATGCAGCCATGTATGATGGCTAAACAGGCACCAGGCATAATTACATAGAAACATTGTTGCGGTTCTGGCCCCACTGGGCCCTTAATCATGACAATCTATATATATTTCTATGTAATATAAAATATCTGTATGTGTAAGTCATGCAGCCAATCAAAGATACCTACTCCACAAGCTCTCACCTGTGAGCAAAAGTGGGTGGGGGGAAGGAAAAAGTGGACAAGAATTGCCCCCCTCTGTCTGGGAAGATAGTAAGGATATCAGCCTCCCCAGGGGGCAAGATCCAGTGGCAAAAGGTGATGCCATAGGTGTGCTCACCTGACCCCCTGGAACTTACCAAGAGGCAAACCAGGCTTGACAAAATCCAGCATGGAAATGAATCCGTATGTTAAAAGTGAACCCACATCCTGGCATTGCCCCACCAGATTTCCCCACCCCAGAGTGGGGAAACCAAGGTAAACATTCAGATGTGACATGGCCATAAGTGAAAACATAGCACCTCGTGCAAAGCCCAGGTGCAACACAGGGAAAATGCTGGACAAAGCTGCTGGCAAAGGGACCCAAGGATATAATGTAGTATATCATATGTGTTACTGTTGAGTGCTGTAATATAAATGGAAATATATATTAGTACAGCCCTACACATATAACATAAAATGCCCAAAGATTGAGGCAGGTGCCACACTTGGCTAAACACCTCTAAATAAGGCAAACTTAATACTGTATGATTAACAACTGGTGCGCAGTAGACAGGGTAAACCCATAACCAGAGGGTTCAGTTCCCGGCCATGGGACATGACGGAAGTGCTCTTGAGCAAGGCATCTAACCCGCCGACGGGTACCGTAATGAGGTCCAGGCATGTGTACACTCACTACACGGATGGGTTAAATGTAGAGGAAGAGTTCCTATGTGAGTGCAAGCATACTATGGCTATCTATGCCCCCCATCTGGATATTATAATAGACCTAATGGCACAAAAGTCTAATAATCCCTATTGGTAACCAGCAGCTAGGCGGACAGCAGGAGTATAAAAGTAGGTTGCTGGTATTCCTAGTATGTCTAATATTAGAAATTCCCCTGGAGATTTGAAAGAGCAGCATTCCTATTTAGGATGCTGTTGGTTACATCAGTGATGGTGCCCATTACAGCCCTGACGCTCACAAAACATGAGGTTGTTTGCCAGATGGAGAGGAATTTATGACTTGCTCCTACTTCACATTGCAGACTGGCACTGTTGTATAAGCATTGCCAGTTTTTAGTGGTGCCGAAGCTAAAGAGGCCATAGAGCACAATAGGTAGACATGTAATGCAGTATTTTTTAACACAAAAATGAAAAAGAAATGCAAAAAAAAGAAATTGCTTTTGGAGCATGTCAAAAAAGCTAGCTCATGACTTAAATGTCACCAGCTGCTATTCATTTACAAGTTGTTAAAAATCACTTTTTCCTCCATATTTTCACACCAATGCTTTCATCGAATAAAAAAAATATTTAAATTATTTCCCCAATCAGGGTACCCCTCTGTGTGAACCCCCCCCCCCCCCAAATCGCAGCAGCCAACTCACCTTATCCATGTCACACGGCATGTCTAAGAGCAGCGGCTCTGACGGCCGCATCCTCCACTTCCCTCGAGCAGTGTGCGTGACCGCGCCAGGGATTTGTGAATGACCGGCGCGGACATGCTCCCTGTTAGAGGGAGGCTGCTTCTGGACGCGCTGTGGGACAGGGAAGAGGTGAGTTGCTGCGGCCATCTGCGGGGGGGGGGGGGTCACACAGCAGGCAAAGGAATAAAACCCAGGATAGTCAAAACTTTTGACTATCCTAGGTTTTGGTCCACTTTAATGTGCTTCACAGTTTTACAAAGGGGCAGCTGTGGGACTACATTTGAGCATGGTCATAGAATGAAAAGGAGAGGGTAATTTGTAGACCTGCTACAGCCTCTGCAACTTGCTGTGGTAAATAAATTAGATTCACATGGCACAGGCTCCATTGCCTTAATAAATTGTTGATATGTATTGCTAATTAAATTAACCCACACTTAGCTGTCTAAAGTAACATTTACCTCACACTGTAATAAGTATCAAATTTAATGAATAAATCTACCCCTACTACTATTACTTTATCATTAGTTATTGTATTCTATTTTCTTAATCTACTATTTACAGCCCATATATGCTAATTGCTTCTGAATCCCACCCAATATACAGTATATTACTATATAACATTTGCTAAGTTTGCTAACATTTGCTCCTACCCTCTGGACGGAGGTACCGAGCTATCTCGTCCAGGACCACCCGCTACAAAAACAGTTTCTACCCACTAGCTGTTAAAGCACTGAACAACCAACTTTAAGAATCCTGCAATAACTTCTGGTCCCCAGCGCATAACCAGTTGCAAACGTATTGTCGAATGTAAATAAGCCCCTTGTATAATATGTATATCTAGTTGCATAATGTGTGTTGTGTATATGTATATCTATATATATATATATATATATCTAGCAAATGTATGAACCCCTCGATGTATATAGTGTGTCCAGCAAATGCTCAACCTCTATGGAGATTCCCCCTTCCAGAAAATATTCCTTGTATGTATTCTGTACCTACTTAGTGAAACCAAGAAATTGGCAGGTGGCACACACTATAAAACTACATATATCTATCAGAACCAGGGTGCGCTGCCCAAACAGGGGTACCTATTGCATGTGCTTAATATATGTGTTCCTAATGGAATGTCCTCCCAATCATTCCTCCAGTGGCCCCCTGGGGCCTAACCCTCGCACTCCACAAAATATAGCTGGTACTCCAATATAATGTCATATAATATTTTTATTCCAAATCACAATTAAAAACAGTTTAAGAACAACAGCGAGTCCTGGTGCTATACCGTGAATAACCACATGGGGGAGCCCGTGGGCCAAGTAAAAGTAGTGCTGTGCTAAACATACATGGTGATAAGCTTATGTACTAAAATGGTATACTATACACAATTCTAATGACCTAATCTGGTAAAGTGCTAAGTGCATGTAAACTAAATCGCATCAACATAATCTAGTAGGACTCCAAACAAGGAAGGCCCAGCAAGGAACAAAGTGCAAAGTGAAAAAACATCAGACATTATACAAAAAATCCTCTATCATGCTTACTGTATGCTTGGCCAAACGGACCCCCCACGGCGTAGCCCACGCGTTTCGAGCCTAATAGGCTCTTTTTCAAGGCACCTTACATCCAATGAGAGCTGCCTACTGTGACTACTTCATTCGGCAGGTGGCTCTCAGTTTTTTGAATGGGAAGCGCACAGTTCCCTGCTTCATGTTCCAGCCACTGGAGTGGGATCCCTATTCAAGGCCATAAGAGCTGCCTGCCAAATGACAGTCACAACAGGTGGCTCTCACTGGATGAGAGCCTGTGCATGTGCTGTTGGAGCGTCAAAAGGTGAGGTTTTATGGGCGAATTGGGGGGACTGTATATGGCAGATAATCGCTTAAGCAACCTGAGAAGGAAAATGTATCTAGTGTACATATGTCCAGTCCCTTCCCACCCTCTTCCCCTAATGTCATTTATTGTGATCATTGTAGCCCTCCTGCCACTACAGAATTGTGTGTTAACTCGATATTCATCTCGGAATTGGCATGTACTGTAGCAGGCTTCCGTAATGAAGAACTATTTTAGTTAGAGCACTTGGTAGGACATGTTAGGGACCCCCATGACCCCTCTAACTTTGTTGTATTATATATATTTTTACTTCTCATGCATTAAAGTCGCAGCATAATTGCACTCACAGGCGCGAGCAAACCTTAGCCCCCGCACACAGTTTATTTTATTTTATTAATAATAATATTTAATAAATCCTTAAAAAAATGTATGTGCATGGGGGGGTTGTGTGAGGTTAATGGTACATATCAGTGGCAAATTGTGAATGCAATTGCCCTGTAGCGTAAATGCATGGGAAGCCCCAAAAAATATGTTGCACAAAGGTTAGAGGGGATATGGGGGGTCCTTAACAATGTTCCCCCAAGCGTGCTAACACCTGGCCTTGGCTCCTACCAATAATAAATGTTGTAGAGTGAGCTATAAGAACCTTCTGGATAATTTGTGCAATCTTACCCTTCCTAATAATTAATGTTGCAGAGTGTGCTATAGGACCCTTCCCAATAATTAAGTTTCAGAGTAAGCCATCAGACCCTTCCCAATAATTAATGTTGCAAAGTGAGCTATCTTCCCCTTCTTAATAATTAATTATGAGAAGGAAAGTGTCCAGTGTACACATGTCCAGTCCCTTGCCACCCCCACCCACCAATGCAATCCATTGTGAGTGCTGGGCTGCTGTAGCCCTCCTGCTGCTACAGCATTGTGAGTTAATAACTTTACAGTTTTCTGTCCTAGGTTGTGAATAGACAGCATTCAACCCACTTTTACATAAATGAGAACTGGAAATCAAGGATGCACTAGAACCTGCTAATAGTTTTAATTTACATTTTTAATTAGTCTGCTATACATACTACATACATACTATATATATATATAAAGAATACATGCCAGGTATTTCGGTATTTCCTAAATCAACCTGATAAGCATAGCTTAAAAGGAAATTAACGGGAAAAAACACCAAGGCTTTATGGAGAGCAAAATAATACCAATTATAATGTTCATTACTTTCGAAAATTTCATTTGTCCAGCCGTTTTTTTGAAAACCCCATAAGCCAACTAATATATTAGTAAGTGGAAGGAGAAAGACGAAAAGACCTTCTGAAATAATGTTAGAGGTTCCCTTCAGCAGAATTATGGATTTTAACATTGAAAAAATAATCCATCTTTAAATTCTTGAAAACATCTGTATGTATTGCTAGAGGTTCAACAGAATAATGTATTTTTACACTGAAATAATAATTCTCATTTAACCTCTTTAACATCTATATGCGATGTTTGATTTAACAGAATAATGTAATTTCAGAATGGAAACATTTCCCTTTGTATTATAGTATAACATCTGTGTAAAAGGTAACACAAAGATGTATCAGTCAGTGTTACATTTTATCATTAAGTGTTAGAATTGTGTCAAAGAAGCCTTTGATGGTTAAACTAAACTAAAAGTCACTGTTTTTACAGCTAAAACTAGTTTCTGGGGGATTGTCGCTTTTTATTTCTAATTGGTGAGCTTTAAGTTTTTAAAACAGACCATATATATCTGTGGTTATTCTATTATACTGTTATAATACTGTATAATAAAATGAAAATTGTTCCACTGCAAAATCAGTGTTCGGTTAAAATGAATCTATAGCTTTATCTACAGTAGTTTTAAAAGACTTACATTGAGTATTATTTTAATGCAATTATTATTATGTTAAAGGACATACAAGCGTTTTAAAAAGATTATAATTTCTCTTTACAAATAGTTTTTCTGTTAAAGGACGGGTGCAATTATGCAATTGTTTAAAAAAAAAATCATAAAGTTCATTGTGCACTGGTTGACTCGCTCTTGCTCATCTGAGGAGGAGGAAGACTCTGACGCAATGACTTTGAGCCTGGTTTCAATGGATTCTTTCTCCACTACAGCTACATGTCGCAGTAAAAGAAGCATTTCTCCGATTCCATTAGAGGGCCAGCTTTGGAGTGTGTAGCGGAGGTGGTGGAGGTGAAAATGGCAGCTATGAAGGTGGTTGTGTTGTGGGGGGGGGCAAGTAGACCATGATGAATCATCAGAACAGGGAAGTGGCAGGAATCAGGAGAAGTATGATGATGTTGTTTTGGACAGGACCTTGTAACAAGGCAACAAGGAAGGGACATCGTCAGAGCAGAAGGTACTTCTGGCACTGGAAGGGACAAAGAGCTGAGTCAAGGTAGGGCCTGATCATCAGCAAAATGGCACAGGGCTAGGTGTGCTGGTATTTTCTGCTCAGAAGCAGGTGATGGCAACACTGATGATGCTTTTTAGGCTCCAGTAAAAAAAATCCTGCCAGAGAAGGAGAAAATCAGGTGGAGGTGAACATTCTAGATCTTCTAATTTACGGTATGCTGTGACCTGCACCCTTGCTGCTGTCTACTAACACCAGTCTTACACCACCACCACAGGTCTCCTATCCCTCTGCCTAGTCTTTAAGTACTGCTAATAACACTACTACTACCATCAGCACTGCCTCTGCCACCCTCTGCTACTATTAGGCCTAAACAACTGCAGTCTAACTCTGTGATATCCAAGATGAGCACATTTTTAAGGCTTGTAAAAATCCATTGTTAAGTCTTCTTCAATTAAATTGTCAAGATGCCAATCCTGCTGCTTCTCCCTTTACAAATGGGATAATTTTTTGAGGGCTTGCCAGCTAATCACTGCCAGCCCTACACAACCACCACAGGTCTTCTGTCCCTCTGCCTAGTCTTTAAGTACTTATAATGCCACTACTACCACCATCAGCTCCTCTGCTGCTACCCTCTGCTACTACTAGGCCTACACACCCACAGCTCAATGCTGTGATGCCCAAGATAGGCACATTTCTCAAGGCTTGTAAAAAGTCATTTTTAAGTCTTCTTCAACTAAATTGTCAAGATGCCAATTCTGCTTCTACCCCCTTTACAAATGGGATAATTTTTTGAGGGATTGCCTGCTACTGCCAGCCTTACACAACCACCACTGGTCTTCTGTCCCTCTGCCTAATCTTTAAAGGCTGCTGACCCTCTGCTACTACTAGGCCTACACAACAGCAGTTTAACCCTGTGATGCCCAAGATGGGCAAATTTTTCAAGGCTTGTAAAAAGCCATTGTTTCGTCTTCTTCAACTAAATTGTCAAGATGCCAATCCTGCTGCTTCTCCCTTTACAAATTGGGGTCATTTTTTGAGGCTTGCCCGCTACTGCCAGGCCTACACAATCGCAGGTCTACCTCCTGTGATGCCCAAAATGGGTAAATCCTTCAGTGCTGGTTAAAAGCCATTGCTTCTTCTTCAGCTGAAATGTAAGGGTGCCATTTCCACTGTGACCCCCTGTTACAAATGAGATAATTTTTCGAGGGCTTGCTCACTACTGCCAGGCCGACACAACTGCAAATCTACCCCCTGTGATGCTCAAAATGGGTACATTTTTCAATCCTTGTAAAAAGCCATAACTTATTTTCACTTTCCAGGAACACCAACCCTGTTGCTTCCCATTTTTTATGTGCTTTAAACTATCAAAGAGAGTTGTGGGCCATTGCAATGCAAATTAGTTTGCAGGTAATTCAATTGTGAATTAGCTGCAGCCAAACATGTTTTTATACAACCATGGGTGTCACAGCTTCAGAGTGTTATATAGGACTTTTAGGGCCATCAGGCAATGTTTTCCATGCCTTTTAGTTTGTCTTTCGGAAACGTTAGTTGAACCGGTGAACTGAACTTTTGAAAAGTTCGCTCATCTCTAGTTGTAACCTTTTATCTATATTTCTAAGTATGCCAAGGCTATGCGAAATACATTTTACTAAGTATTTACCACAATGTTAATCTGGCAAGATGTAATTTACGTAATGATATTACAAGAAAATAAAAACTAGATTCATAGAATTGTAAATCTTTTTGACTTAAGTGAATCAGGAGAGAGATAAAGATAACATAGGCCATAACTAGAGATGAGCGAACTTCTTGAAAGTTCGATTCGGACGATTCGCCGAATTTCCCCAAGAAATTCGGGTTCACCCGAATCGAACTTTCACGAATCGCTCATCTGAAAAAAAAAATGGCGGCATGGTGGGAGCGGGCAGGCCGGCTACGCCTGTCAGCGGGCCGCCGCGGGCCAGCTGACAGCGTAGCCGGCTTGCCGGCATGGTTGCAGCGGGCAGGCTGGCTACGCTGTCAGTGGGCCACCGCCGGCCCGCTGACAGCGCAGCCGGCCTGCACGCTCCCACCATGCCGGCATTTTTTTTTAAGCAAAAATGCCAGCATGGTGGGAGCGGGCAGGCCGGCTACGCTGTCAGCAGGCGGCGGAAGCCGGCCCGCTGACAGCGCAGCCGGCCTGCCCGCTCCCACCATGCCGGCATTTTTTAAAAAAGCAAACACTTACCTGCATGGTCGGAGCGTGGAGGCCGGCGCCGCTCTCACCTGTCATCAGAGGACGCGTCATCAGAGGGCGCGTCATCAGAGGGCGCCTGAGAGCGGCACCGGCCTCCACGCTCCGACCATGCAGGTAAGTGTTTACTTTTTAAAAAAATGCCGGCATGGTGGGAGCAGGCAGGCCGGCTGCGCTGTCAGCGGGCCGGCTTCCGCCGCCCGCTGACAGCGTAGCCGGCCTGCCCGCTCCCACCATGCCGGCATTTTTTTTTTTTTATTTCAGGGAAAATTCGATCGGCACGAACCAAAATAAATTCGGGTTCGTGCCGAATAGAATTTTCCCTGAAATTCTGAGCGAATTCCGAAATGGGTAAATCCTTCAGTGCTGGTTAAAAGCCATTGCTTCTTCTTCAGCTGAAATGTAAGGGTGCCATTTCCACTGTGACCCCCTGTTACAAATGAGATAATTTTTCGAGGGCTTGCTCACTACTGCCAGGCCGACACAACTGCAAATCTACCCCCTGTGATGCTCAAAATGGGTACATTTTTCAATCCTTGTAAAAAGCCATAACTTATTTTCACTTTCCAGGAACACCAACCCTGTTGCTTCCCATTTTTTATGTGCTTTAAACTATCAAAGAGAGTTGTGGGCCATTGCAATGCAAATTAGTTTGCAGGTAATTCAATTGTGAATTAGCTGCAGCCAAACATGTTTTTATACAACCATGGGTGTCACAGCTTCAGAGTGTTATATAGGACTTTTAGGGCCATCAGGCAATGTTTTCCATGCCTTTTAGTTTGTCTTTCGGAAACGTTAGTTGAACCGGTGAACTGAACTTTTGAAAAGTTCGCTCATCTCTAGTTGTAACCTTTTATCTATATTTCTAAGTATGCCAAGGCTATGCGAAATACATTTTACTAAGTATTTACCACAATGTTAATCTGGCAAGATGTAATTTACGTAATGATATTACAAGAAAATAAAAACTAGATTCATAGAATTGTAAATCTTTTTGACTTAAGTGAATCAGGAGAGAGATAAAGATAACATAGGCCATAACTAGAGATGAGCGAACTTCTTGAAAGTTCGATTCGGACGATTCGCCGAATTTCCCCAAGAAATTCGGGTTCACCCGAATCGAACTTTCACGAATCGCTCATCTGAAAAAAAAAAATGGCGGCATGGTGGGAGCGGGCAGGCCGGCTACGCCTGTCAGCGGGCCGCCGCGGGCCAGCTGACAGCGTAGCCGGCTTGCCGGCATGGTTGCAGCGGGCAGGCTGGCTACGCTGTCAGTGGGCCACCGCCGGCCCGCTGACAGCGCAGCCGGCCTGCACGCTCCCACCATGCCGGCATTTTTTTTTAAGCAAAAATGCCAGCATGGTGGGAGCGGGCAGGCCGGCTACGCTGTCAGCAGGCGGCGGAAGCCGGCCCGCTGACAGCGCAGCCGGCCTGCCCGCTCCCACCATGCCGGCATTTTTTAAAAAAGCAAACACTTACCTGCATGGTCGGAGCGTGGAGGCCGGCGCCGCTCTCACCTGTCATCAGAGGACGCGTCATCAGAGGGCGCGTCATCAGAGGGCGCCTGAGAGCGGCACCGGCCTCCACGCTCCGACCATGCAGGTAAGTGTTTACTTTTTAAAAAAATGCCGGCATGGTGGGAGCAGGCAGGCCGGCTGCGCTGTCAGCGGGCCGGCTTCCGCCGCCCGCTGACAGCGTAGCCGGCCTGCCCGCTCCCACCATGCCGGCATTTTTTTTTTTTTATTTCAGGGAAAATTCGATCGGCACGAACCAAAATAAATTCGGGTTCGTGCCGAATAGAATTTTCCCTGAAATTCTGAGCGAATTCCGGTTCATTCGAACCGGTTCGCTCATCCCTAGCCATAACATAAATTTTTTGCCATGATTAAATTGTTGGCATAAATACCTGAATAATGTCAATGATGACATAAGTTTGGAGCTAATATAAAACTAGCCGCACTAGAAATAGTTCTTGAAGCTCTGGGTAACCATCCCACGTATTTCCAGCTTAAAGGAGAATGCAATTTGAATATTATTTGAAGAGCTGGAATTGTTAAACCATCTATTTTAGCATAAGAGTGAAGAAACTTCCATGTTTGAAGCTGTGTTGTACACTGTCAGCTGCAATTTAGTTTTCAAAATGATGTTTTTATCACCCTGCTATCTAAATTCACAAGATGAATATTTTTATTCTTTGATTATATGAGGTTGTCTCTCTAAAGAGTAATGTGATAATTTGCTTCTGTGAATAATCAATCATATAAAATTATTCAGCTCAGTTGGATTTTGTGACCTGGTTTGGCTGCTGTTTGACTGATAATGATTCTAAAATTGTAACACTTGATACATTATAAATGAGCCTGTGCATTTAAAGAGATAGCACTATAAAGATAATATGACTTAATTATGCATGAATAACATAGCCCTGTCTGAATGTATTTAATGTAATGTAAAAATGCATAATCCTGATATTGATAGAAAAATTAAATCTATTGAAAGAGTTCATTTTACTTGCAATGATTTAGGTTACTAAAATGTGTATCTGGAGGAAAAGAGGTGCTATGATCGTACAATCTCAAATATTATATGCAACACTGTTATTTGTAGGCGGGGCTTAGCTAACTTGCTGGTTTTCATTTTATTAACATACACAGTCCTATTCAGACTATAATACATAATACTGTAAACAGTACTATTTAGACAAGTAAAACAAGCTATGGAATAATATATGTGATTTGCATGGATTTCTTACATCAAAATGTGTTGTATATTACATTTTATTGCATTTAATTATGACACAACAATGTGGGACGTGCAAATTATTGGGCAAAGAAGAAAGTTTAAATTTGAGTGTGCTTTTGGGTATGTACTGTAACTTAATATCTAAATAAGCTTTTTCACTTTAGCACAACCAATAACTGCAATAAACAAATTAACAAAAAATCAACTTTACCTGAAATGTGGTGGTACATACATTTGCAAAAAGCACTCCACGTGTTCCGTGGATAGACCACTTTGTAGAATGAGAAGTTATTGCAGCATGCCTCATATTAAATTGGAAATGTTACCTTAATTGTTGTCAAGTTAGCCCAAAACCATCCATCCCTACCGGATCACAAGGGCGCAGTACTTCTGGTCCCATACATCTTCCTCTGAGAATCTGCTCTCCACTCAAACACATGACGCCACCAAAACTACTGGGGCGTCATGTAGTGTGAGTGTACACCAGACAAGATCACCAATTTGGTGCACCACACCTGCATCAGCATGTCACAGCACCATTCAGAGGAATGGAATTCAGCTCAGACACAGAGCTGGCTCTTGGAGCTCTCGGCATGAGCAAACACAGTAAACTGTGTTAACTGTCCCGCAGCTGTCTCTGACAACAGCAGAGCATGCTCAACACTCATAAATCTGCTCCAAAACATGCCAGCTCAGCCACCTTTAAGTAGTTTTTAAGTAGGCACCTAGATCTGATCAGCATTAAAATCAAATCCAGGTTGTGTTCCAGTCAGAAGAAAAAAATGAAATGCTTTAGGTCCTGATTTATCAAGCACTTTCTGCCAGACTAGGCCACATCAGTAAAATTAGAGTGGTGAAAAATATCATTTATAATGTTTGTTTAAACTGGCACACGTAGCTGCACTGCAAACAGATTTGCCTAAATATTAGCGTTGCAGGAACATGCTGAATAAGTTATAAATTATTTTTTGAAGCACTGGTGTGATATAGTGCTTGATAAATCAGACACTTTATGCACCTATTTGACCTCATAGGAAAAGAATCTGTTAATTCTGATTTAAAATATTAACCAAAATTAGAATTTACAATGCCTATAGAATATTGTTACATAGATCAAACGTTTTTTTAAATATTTTATTCTCTGTTAAATACAATATGCTGAATTGTCAATTGATGAGTTATAATTGATACTATTATTACAGGCTTAACAATTCTTCCTATTTTATTCAGTTAAAACTAGAGATGAGCGAATCGTTTCTGACGAACCCGAATTTGTTACGAATTTCAGGAAATATTCGATTTGTTACGATTCCAAATATCGCTGCAATACGATTGCTTGAATTGCTTCCTTAAAACTCCATTTACTGCTATACAGCCCATCTAAAATGGTGGATCCACATGTCAGGACATGTCCCATGAGGCAACAGGGACAGTTTAAAGTGTTTGTTTTAGCTTCCAAGCCTATTTAGTGTTATTAACACACCTGCCTATTTAGCTTTTCCTTTTCCTGGTGTCATTCTTTAAAAAGCGTGCTAGCATAAATATTTCAAGACTACCTGTCTATTAACTGGTTGCATTTTGTAATCATCGTAACTTTTCCACAATCAAAGGAGCCAACCTCTGTATGTGAGGAGGGGGCATCCCAAACACTAGCATAAATATTTCAAGACTACCTGTCTACTAACTGGTTGCATTTTGTAATCAACGTCACTTTTCCACAATCAAAGGAGCCAACCTCTGTATGTGAGGAGGGGGCATCCCAAACACTAGCATAAATATTTCAAGACTACCTGTCTATTAACTGGTTGCATTTTGTAATCAACGTCACTTTTCCACAATCAAAGGAGCCAACCTCTGTATGTGAGGAGGGGGCATCCCAAACACTAGCATAAATATTTCAAGACTACCTGTCTATTAACTGGTTGCATTTTGTAATCAACGTCACTGTTACACAGTCAAAGGAGCCAGCCTCTGTATGTGAGGAAGGGGCATCCCAAACACTAGCATAAATATTTCAAGACTACCTGTCTACTAACTTGTTGCATTTTGTAATCAACGTCACTTTACCACAATCAAAGCAGCCAACCTCTGTATGTGAGGAGGGGGCATCCCAAACACTAGCATAAATATTTCAAGACTACCTGTCTACTAACTGGTCGCATTTTGTAATTAACGTCACTTTTCCACAATCAAAGGAGCCAACCTCTGTATGTGAGGAGGGGGCATCCCAAACACTAGCATCAATATTTCAAGAGTACCTGTCTACTAACTGGTTGCATTTTGTAATCAACGTCACTTTACCACAATCAAAGTAGCCAACCTCTGTATGTGAGGAGGGGGCATCCCAAACACTAGCATAAATATTTCAAGACTACCTGTCTATTAACTGGTTGCATTTTGTAATCAACACTTTTCCACAATCAAAGGAGCCAACCTCTGTATGTGAGGAGGGGGCATCCCAAACACTAGCATAAATATTTCAAGACTACCTGTCTACTAACTGGTTGCATTTTGTAATCAACGTCACTTTTCCACTATCAAAGGAGCCAACCTCTGTATTTGAAAAGGGGACATCCCAAACACTAGCATAAATATTTCAAGAGTACCTGTCTACTAGCTGGTTGGATTTTGTAATCAAAGTCACTTTTTAAGCAAACTTTGCCTTTCGACGGGGGGCATCCCAAATACTAGCACGTGTCTTTTAAGAGCACCTGCCTACTAACCTTTTGCCTTTTGTATAAAAAAGTCTGGTTTACAAGTTTAAAGCACCCATTGCCTTTCACTGGGGGGCATTGTCAGTGCTAGCACTTATCTTTGAAGAGTACCTGCCTACTAACCTTTTGCCTTTTGTATAAAAAAGTCTGGTTTACAAGCTTAAAGAACCCATTGCCTTTCACCAGGGACCATTGTGAGTGCTACCACATATCTTTTAAGAGTACCTGCCTACTAACCTTTTGCCTTTTGTATAAAAATAGTCTGGTTTACAAGTTTAAAGAACCCATTGCCTTTCACTGGGGGCCATTGTCATTGCTAGCACTTATCTTTTAAGAGTACCTGCCTACTAACCTTTTGCCTTTTGTATAAAAAAGTCTGGTTTTAACGTTTAAAGCACCCATTGACTTTCACTGGGGGGGGGGGGCATTTTTTATACCCGCTGAGAGGGAGGACAAACTGACCTACTACAAAGACATTCTACATATTCAGTTGGCCGATGCCTATCTGCGCCATGGTCCATACTCTCGCAGGTCGGGGGGACCTCTGCGCACACCTTCCACTGCCATGGCTGCCGGGGGGTGGCAGGGGCAGGAGCAGCAGCTCCATCAGCAGAAGCCTCAGTCTTCAGTCGCTAATGAGTAGCTTTCTGCACCCGTATAGTGAGGCTACTCATGAGCAGCAGGAAGACCTGGAGCAGGGCCCGAACCAGCAGGTCGTGTCATACCTTGAAATGATCATGCCAACACACCGTGAGGATCCGCTGGACTTATGGGCAGCCAAACTTGACTTGTGGCCGCA
Organism: Gastrophryne carolinensis; assembly: GCA_027917425.1. Classification (NCBI taxonomy): domain Eukaryota; kingdom Metazoa; phylum Chordata; class Amphibia; order Anura; family Microhylidae; genus Gastrophryne; species Gastrophryne carolinensis. The sequence goes on along the minus strand of CM051238.1, from coordinate 202,905,129 downwards.
ACTGGCAGAGTTTGCCCTCGGAAAGCTGTCCTGCCCGGACAGTAGTGTGCCATCTGAGCGCGTCTTTAGTGCTGCGAGTGCTGCAGTAACGCCAAGGGGAACTCGTCTGTCCACGAAAAAATGTGGAGAGACTCAACTTTGTGAAGATGAATCAGGCATGGATCAGCCAGGATTTCCACCCACCAATAGCTGATGTAGCTGATGCATGGTAGCTCCTGCTTCTGCTACTGCCAACTCCTGGGTGTGTATTCAGGCAATATATGAGTGCCTTCTGCTGCTGCAAACTCCTGGGTGTGGCTTTCAGGCAATATATGGGCTCCTAATGCTGCTGCCAACTCCAATGTGTTTTTCAGGCAATATATGGGCTCCCTATGCTGCTGCCAACTCCTGGGTGTGCCTTTCAGGCAATATATGAGCTCCCTATGCTGCTGCCAACTCCAATGTGTTTTTCAAGCAATATATGGGCTCCCTATGCTGCTGCCAAGTCCAGAGTGTGTCTTTCAGGCAATATATGGGCTCCTAATGCTGCTGCTGCTGCCAACTCATAGGTGTGTCTTTCAGGCAATATATGAGCTCCCTATGCTGCTGCCAACTCCTGGGTGTGTCTTTCAGGCAAAATATGGGCTCCCTATGCTGCTGCCAACTCCTGGGTATGTTTTTCAGGCAATATATGGTCTCCTAATCCTGCTGCCAACTCCAGTGCCTCTTTCAGGCAATATATGGGCTCCCTATGCTGCTGCCAACTCCAATGTGTTTTTCACTCAATATATGGGCTCCCTATGCTGCTGCCAACTCATGGGTGTGTCTTTCAGGCAATATATGAGCTCCCTATGCTGCTGCCTAGTCCAGAGTGTGTCTTTCAGGCAATATATGGACTCATCATGCTGATGCCAACTCAAGGCTCTGCAATTGTGCCGCTCTGCGACAGCGAATCTAATAGCGACGCCTCTGATCTGCATGTCATACTTCTTTACAATATTATTTCACTAACCCAGTATGCATACTATGCATGTTACAGCCAAGCAAAACGTTCTGCAACCCTATGGAGGCTCCCGGACGCCCAGAAATAGCCATTTTAAATAGCGATTTGTCGCGAATAAGTTTGGACCAAAACAATTTTTCCAGGAAAATTCGGCGAATCGGCCGAATCGAATTTTTCAAAAGTTCGCTCATCTCTAGTTAAAACACATTATTTTCGAAACTGTGTATCAATGAAATATAGTCCATCACACATTTTTTAGTTGTAGGGCAATATATGGGCTCCCTATGCTGCTGCCAAGTCCAGAGTGTGTCTTTCAGGCAATATATGGGCTCCTAATGCTGCTGCTGCTGCCAACTCCTGTGTGTGTCTTTCAGGCAATATATGGGCTCCTAATGCTGCTGCTGCTGACAACAACTCCTGGGTGTGTCTTTCAGGCAATATATGAGCTCCCTATGCTGCTGCCAACTCCTGGGTGTGTCTTTCAGGCAATATATGAGCTCCCTATGCTGCTGCCAACTCCAATGTGTTTTTCAGCCAATATAGGGGCTCCCTATGCTGCTGCCAACTCCTGGGTGTGTCTTTCAGGCAATATATGAGCTCCCTATGTTGCTGTGGTTTTGATATTATTTTTTTTTTTTTATTCTTTTTTTAGGGAAACCCTGTGCAACCAAAGAATTTAATGAGGGATTGCTTCCAGAAATCTGCACCCCTATCAACAAGCCTGGTCCACCTAGAAAGCTAGAGGTGTTTACTTCCAGAGAATATATAATTTGCGGGGGGGGGGATTTCTAATGTTAAGGGTTGTTTTTCTTGAAAACTGGCACAGTTGTATTTTATCTGAAAATCTCCTAAAGTGCTGTTTCAGTTTGGGGGGGGTTCTCCCGGGCAGGAAAGGGTGTCTACCAATACATATGTGGTACCACTGTAACTGGTAGAAATGGGGATTTTACACACATTAAGATTTTATTGACAAACTTACATTTTTTATTACAAAAAAATACTACAAATTGTAAAGAATTTTTGTTTTAATTTTTTTTCACATATTTCACCCAAAAATATTTTTTACCTAAAAAATGACAAAAAAGACATTTCATGTTAAAGCCCAGACTAAATCCTGGGAAATCCCTTCAAAAATCACAGTTGAACATGTGGAGCGCAAATTAGTGCAAAATGGTCTGGCAATAAATGGTGACAAAATCTCCAGATAGGCTGGGAGCAAAAGGGTTAAACACAGGCTGCTAATCTCCAGATCTCCACAGGCTTCTAATCTCCAGATAGGTTGGGAGCAAAAGGGTTAAACACAGGCTGCTAATGTGATTTCAGTAGTGAATGTATTGCCATCAAGTGCCAAAGACCTCTTAGCATATTTGTCAGGCAGGAAATCATAGTGGTGTCATCATCATCTAAAATGTAGAACAAGTACATATGAATTAATAATACATAATACATCATATACACATTCTAAATAAGCCTAGCAGGTTATTAACATCCCCCCAACCACTTTAGGTCTGCATTCATGTATTTCTACATCCTTATTTTTGTGATCTTAGCAGCCATTGTTATTACCACTTGGGATACCCCCTGGAATCTTGATACCACACCCGGCTAGGCACCAATAGATCCACCTTACCAATGTCCCCTTTTCCACCAAGTACAAAGAGATGTTGTCCAATCCTATGTTGCCTGACACCTGCGGCGGGGCACCCTGAGTGGCAGGTTTAATGATACCCAATGTATGGCTTTGGCAAGTGGTGTTTCTGATCAGCTGTATGGTTGAAGTTCGAGAGCTAATTCAAAATCTGTCAAGTAACAGCTGTGGGAGGCCATCATCAGGCAGGTTAATAGTTAGGGACCAGAGCAAAAGGATGCGGATCAAGTGCAAATTAATTTTGCGGACCTAAAATATGCTGTAATCTTAAAAATTAGCAACCACAAACAACAAGGGTAACAATGTTTTGTGCTGTTGTGGATGTTGGTGTTGGACGTGACCTTTGCATGACAACATCCTTTGCTTAAGGTTGCAAACCGGAGGTGGAATACCACAAAAAAGTCAATTCAATGCAGCCATGCATTGGTGTATGGGCTCTTGAACCCAGCTACACTCCAGGACTTGCCAGGGACCATTGACTCAGACATTCATGCTGCTGCTGCTGTAGTAGGTAAGTAGTTCAATATTTTGGGTTGCGTAGTCTCAAAAGATGTATTACTCTTTTCAAGTGTCTAGTTCAGGATACCATCAGGGCCTAAGTGTTGGTGGACCATGAAAGGGAGGGGGAAATTGGAAGTTTCCTATTTGCTTGGTTGTAGGTGCCATGTGGCCGAGTGTGAGGTTGCTGATTGGGGTTGATGAGCCATGGAAGTAGGGGTAGCCAGAATCAACTACAAAAAATAATAAACAATTATGAGCCACATACATCATATAAACATTAACAACTGGAAAAGGAAAAAAAGGGGGGAGACGGGGGATACATCCATATATCCACTAGTTAGACATGAGGAAAAATACAAGAATAAAGGACTAATAATGTTAAGATTTACCAAGTAGCCACTCTCCAGACAACTCACCAGACTCAAAATAGCCATACAGACCGGAATTCCTCAGCACACCAGTCAAAAGCAAAGCTACAATTAAGCATACCTACACTGACAGAACAGATGTTAAGCAAGAAGGTACAACCCCTGGTAAGACTGCCTTCTTTGAGTATTAAAAAGACAGGTTTTTTAACGTGGGGGGACCTAACTTGTGTGATAAAAAGGAAAAGGAAGGGGACAAAAACATAATTGCCTTTGGACATATGATAACAACCAGCACAGAGCAATAGGAACAAGAATTTAAGTCCGCTTTAAAGTGACTCCAAAATAAGAATAAATATGTCCTCTTTACATAATATACACATCAATCTTTGACCAATGTTTCCAATTTAAGCAGTACTCCACTGGCGTGCAGAAGTTCAAATCCTCTTTAAAGTGATAAGGTGATCCACAAGAAATTCAGCCTTAATGTGATCCCACCACCACTAATATGCTCTTACCAGAAATATGGCTTTGATACGCATTGGATATAATGGGTGGCTCAGATGTCGCTCCCTCTCAAGGAATCACTGAAACAATACCCCCTTTAAGGGCAATGATTGTACTCCACATAGATTCCATGTAAAGAGAAAGGAAATAACATAGTGCAACCCGCTAAAAACAATGGAACTTTAATGAACGGCCAGGTGTACACTCACAATAAAAATATTTGAAAACAAGCGCTTAAAAAATCCAGTATGGCAAACTCACGCTGCTCGATCCCCGGTCCTTCAAAGGGGAGAGTATTCAATACCGCCGGCTCCACTAACGCGTTTCGTCGCCCGCTGCGGGAAAAAGTCGCAGCGGGCGACGAAACGCGTTAGTGGAGCCGGCTGTGCTGGTTGTTATCATATGTTCTTGGGCTTATTGGTGGGAAATAAGTTTTGCACGTTGAGCTGTTCAATTAATTTACTATTTAAGTATATATATGTTATGTCAAATTAGCGCGGTATTGCTTTTGCACTTTTTTCTATAATTGCCTTTGGGACTACTAGTTGAAAGGGAAGACTGAAGTCCACTTTAGAGGAGCAAATACATTACAAGTTGAAAATTAAATATGGTGAAGCTAGACTACAAATATCAATAATTATATTGTATGAAATTAAGAAGCCAAAGGGCAAACAAAGACATACCTGTAGATACCATATTTTGTGGCCTATAAGACACGTCTAAGTGTCGTCTTAGTGTGTCTTAGTGCGGTCAAAAAATAAAATAAAAAGTAAATAGTTAAATTACCTCTCCATCATCAGTCCCGCTCGCATAAACCATCCGTTTTGCTTTCCTATAAATATATAAATGTGTCGTTTTCTACAACTTGATACATTTTACACATTCTGCAGCAAATGGATTTAAACCTATAATTGAAATAAATAATTGTCTGTCTACCAATGAAATGTTTGACTCTTGGCAATCATTTTTTTATAAACCATTTTTAATGAACTGAATTAGACAGTTCACTATAAGAAGGTGTGGGTTATGCTGTAATGGTGCCATTTTGTTCTGAAATATTATATATGCCGATAAAATGTATTCTCTTTTAAAGGATTCCATTTGTTGATGTGACCTGTAAGATGCATTTTCTTGGTTATGTTACCTTTCAGGACATACAGAACAACAAGGACAAGTTACTTGTTCTTACATCAAGAAAAGTTGTACACAATATCTTTGTTCACATATCAAGAAACATGTTAGACAATTAATAATTGGCTGTACACATAAAATATAAATTTCCCTCTTACAATATAGATTAATATGCCTATACCTTGCAATACATTTATTCAAAACAAAGCTGTAGATGTCTTGGCCTTTCTTACTAGATATTCTGTCAAATGTCCTTGGTATGTATTTTCTTATATTAAAGCATAGACAGGCACATTTTCATTGCAACCTATTTTGTGATGTTGCACATTTAACTATACTAGCTTTTGTTAAAAATATATACAGTGGGTATCTGTATTTCCTGATGTTTTACTTAATGATACAGAGGAATAGAGACTTAGGTATGTAAGCTCTTCTATTTTCTAGATTCAAAGTAATCGAATCAAACTGGTGGTCCTAAAATTTTAATTTGTGTAATGATGTTGTGCAAGAGAAGCACAGCTGGTCATTAAAACAGAAGGCCCTCAGAGAAATCAGAATAAATTCACCTGTTAGCAAAAATGAAACCATGCATCTGGCTTCCATGTAATTTATTATGGCCCTTAACTAGAATAAGTTAATGCCACCTTGTCAATTTCAATGATCATAGATTGTACCTAGAATTAGAACTGAACACATTATTTTCTAGTAAAACAGTAGCTAAATTATATATATATATATATATATATATATATATATATATATATATATACAATATATTTAAATAATGCTTATATATTTGATAACAAGCCTATTGGGTGTATTGCAGCTCAGCCAGGTTTGATGCGCTGTTGTTGCAAACCTAGGGCAAGGGCAGACATCATGCTTTATCATGCATGTTATCATGACCAGCTTCCACCTAGCAGGGAAGCTACAGTATAAAAGCTTCGATCCTGCACAAGAGCCATACTAATGTATCGCATTAACTTTTTTCACATTCACAAATGCTGACATTATTCCTTGTTCGATTCTTATGTTATGCAGGTTTGAAGACAGCATGGTGGATTCTGCAACATATTTTAATGTAAAGGAGATCAGGGCAGTTATGAAATTCCTGTCTCTAATATCAGACAGGGATAGAAACCAAAGAAATTCATGGTGACATGGTGTAACCACTAGGTTAAAGGTGCCCTCATTCCCCACAGTGAATAACTGGGTTGCTGTATTTAAAACTGGTCACTTCTACATCCAACAAAGTAGGTAGCCATATGGATAGAGATGTCTCCAGAACAAACACTAAGGCTGCTTTCACTATGGGGCGGGTTTCCAAATCACTAGTGAAATGCTGCACATATTAGTCTAGGGGCCATTTCAAACTGCAGCACCATGATTGCGGGGCAATCTGAAAATGGTGAAATCTGAAAGTGACTACCCACTTGTTCCAGTCTGGTGTCTGGCTGCGGATGCAGTGCAAGCAGAAGCCTGCTTGCACAGCTGACAGTGCAGCGGGCTTCCACCGCTCCCCTCCTGCTATGTTATACAGCAGGGGGGGGGGGGGCGCGAAAGCCGGCTGCACTGTCAGTGCCAGCTGCCCACCACTCGACACTCAACAAGGCACAGGTAAGAGACTGTAAAATTTAGGGCAATTTTAGTAGGCACTAACCCCAGAAAATTCTGATTTATGCCAAATCAAATTTATCCTATAATTCGGAACAGACTCTGCTTCTAGCACGATGAGGTAGGCTTATCTTTAATAGTATTACTGGCAATTTCTTTTTACATTTTTTTAAAGAGCTAGGATAAAAATTTAACTCTGATATTGCCAACACAACCCAAATGTAAAATTCACAACACTGTTTACACCTTGGCCCATATTGTATTGCTGTGTAATAAACAAGATAAATAGCTAGCTGGAAATATATGATAAATTAGTTGACTGGTGCTGATGATACAGGGTCATACTGAGGAATACAGCTGGCATGTGGGATTTCATTACACAACTTACTATTAATGTAAATTTGGGTCCTCCCTTTTAGAATATTTCTCAGATAAATTATATTTACTGAGGCTAAGTGGGCAGACTGACTGTAAATAAGACTGAATGACTAAACATCAGAGGGAGCCAAATACCTTATCAGATGAATATAAATGAATATAAGAATTGATTTTTGCCTTTAAACACGATATTAGTTTAAACCAATAAACCAGTATATTGATTGATGTAACAAACATCTTTGTTACTCAGGAAGCTGTGTAAAATCACACACAGCTTCCCAATGAAGGCTGAAAATAAAGAGATGCTAAGTTTTGTTGTTTTATTCTGGTATGTTGGGTAATTATCTTGGCTTGCAAGATTTTAAGAATTAACTAATTCAAAACCAACTTATAAAATGCTCTGATTTACCACTGGGGGGCATCAAGTGAATACAATAGCAATTACGTCGATTTTATTACCATAAATATAGAGAATGCAGCATGATCTTTTAGATTGTAGGTCATGTGTAGGTCATGTGATCCAGCTCAATTTGTTGTTAAAGATTCAAATGCCATATAAGTGGGGTTCTAAGAGCCTATAGGCCAAAACAACCCAGTGTATTAGTTTGTGATGCTTAAAAAAAAGATGCTTTAACCCTTAAACTGCCAGGATACCTAGAGGTGTTGGTACCCTCTGTTGCCAGACTATTTATCACCATTTTGCGCTATCTATGTTTAACTGTAATTTTTGCAGGAATTTCTACGGCTTTCCAGAAAAACAATACAGTATACTGTTTTTTTAGCAGAGCTTAACATGAAATGTCTTGTTTGTAATATTTTCAGTGTTTTTTATCTTGTTAGATGAAATATGTAAAAAAAAGAAAAAAAAATGTTTCTTTAAAATGAAAAACTGTCCGTTCTATAAGGAAACCATATTGCATGTAAAAGCCCTATAATTTCTGATTACAACGATATCACATATGTATTAGTACACACCCGCTTCTGCCCAAGAGACACTCCAAGCTGAAATTAGCATTTCCTGGTATTTTCAAATGAAATACGACTACTATTCACAATATCAAGGGCTAAACCCTTAAAAGGTATTTTTTTTTAAATGGCATAGGACCCTCCCTAGACACCAGCAGTGGGGGCAGATGGACAAAGGCATGGAGACCGAGTGGCCATCCAGCCCTGAAAGCTACCAGTCCCCATAGCCCATATGTGCCTGTGCTTTGAGGATGCATGTAATAAAGTGGGAAGTTATGGCAAGCCACCCACTTGCCGACTGGTGACTTGCTCTTGGGCCCCTTACCAGTTCACAAGGGTATAAAACATGCAGACAAAGGAATACAAGTCTTTTCTTGTTTTTTTTTTACTTACCTCCAATCAATTGTGATCCCGTGCCATCTGCAGCAGATTCTGACAGCCAAAAGTGACTCCAATCCCTTGCCCCTGCACCCGGCTTCTGCCGATCACTCCAGCTTCTGCTCTGACTACCGCTTCTGGGAGCAGCCTTTTATACCAGCTGAGTAAGATGATGTCATCTCTTTCCCAGTAAAAAAGGCCACTTCCTGTGGTGGTCGTCAGGAAAACAAGAAACTGCCGCACGGGACATGGAATAGGAGTTCTCTGCCATGTCCAACATCACCCCACCCCGGGTGGAAGAGAGGGAGACCCCTGGCGCTGGATTGCAGACAGTGGTGAGCGTTTTTTTTTGCAACCTGTGGAAATGCCAAGCTAGAAGAATCTACGTACTTGACAGCTAACAGTAGGGGAGGCAACGCATTAGGTTCTATGTACTTGGCGTTTTAAGGGTTAAAATCCTAGGAAGCAGGAATGTGTGTGTGGCACTTTTTAGAAATCATAAAAACATGGAGCATTAAAAGTCCAAGACAAGGTAAGTCAGTCCCATCTAGCTGCTACAAAAAGTCCCAAGGAATCAATCCTCTTCTTCTGGACTCTATGCTTCAGGTGCAAATAAACACAAATACAGACTCTCCACCATTTGTATATTTAAGATTTAAGATTTATTATGCACCTATGAAACCAAAGTTAGTAACTGGCATTCAGATTTCATCCAATCATAGAGAGTTGCAACTCTTCTTAAATTGCAACTCTTCTTCGCTCTTCTTAAATTATCCATGCCAACCTGTTTGGATAATAAACTCACACTTTCCTCTAACAAAGGGAATCAAGAAGAGTAACACCACACACAGTCTAACTCTGCTATTAAATTGACTATTTTTAATTTCAATATTAAAATTGCACTTGCATAGCTATATAAAATCAGTGCACTTAACAGCAAGGGTTGTTACACAACTGAGACTAATCATATATACTATAAACTAGGCTTAGAAATTAAAGCGGACCTCCAATGAAAAAAATAATTTTCCCAAATGCCCTTCTGATTATGATAAGCAGCATATTGTTTAGAGGGCTTAACCTTATGCACATGTTGTGGCATATATTTGTAAGTTCTGTGCTTGTGGACTGTGTGGGAGCAGTTATCTTGCCATACACCTGAGAGCCCTACTTACATACTAGCATAAGTGGGAAGGATGGGGGGGTGTCTCTGCTAGCACACAGACACACTGCAGCTGAGCTACAGAGATTTCATCTGTTTCAACACAGAATGTTAAAAGGAGATCCAATTTTTCACTAGCTGGCTACATTGACAGTTCCCAGCTGGGTTGCAGTCGGCCTGTGTATTCTGTCTCTCCTCACAATGCAGGCTATCAGCAGCAAAGCTTGGAGTTTTGCTATAAGCAGTGCACACCACATTGAGAGAGATATATGTCTCAGAAAAATGGGGCAGCATCTCTGTCATGCTGCACACACACACACACACACACACACACACACACAGACACACAGACACACACACACACACACACACACACACACAATGAATCAACAGCTGATGGAGGAGAGGAATGCTTTTTAGTACCAGGTGAAAATGCAAAACTCAGTTTTCTTAGTTTTAGGTGAAAAAAAAAACAAATAGTTTTTGAAGCTCGCGCCCATCTCCTGTTTCAGAAAACACATTTTTTGGGGTGCTTCTTTAGAGATTTTTTTTTTCTCTCATGTGAGAATGTCTGGGGGTGTTTTAATTGGGGCTTTTGGCGGAGATCACATTTTTTGTTGTTGCTTTTTCTCACCTGCTCATAGCAGGCAAGAAGGCTGTTCAATAACAAGCATGCTTTTTTCATTAAATAAAAACATGCTGCAAATGAAAGCTTTTTTTACTATTATTATTTTAAAATTAAAAAAATATATTTAAAAAAGAATGCCCCTCAAAAGCCAGTGTTAGTATTTATTATATTTATATTTAGGGCATCTACTGGAATGTCTGACATGTAAAAATGTGAAATAATGGATTGAAATTAGATTTCTGTTGTATGTAGTAGTAGTATGTAGTATGTATGTAGTGGGCACAGCTGGTAAAACTATCTCAGAGGCATGCTACCCAACCCGTCAAGTTACTAGAAACACAGCCAAACCAAATTTAAATTGACAAAGGCCTGAAAATAGGACACAACTCCGAAAGTTACATAAAAGGCTCTAATTTTATTGATGTTGCACAAAAATCTAAAAACATATAACACAAGACACAAAAAATACAATAAAATCAATCCATCCACTGTTACTGAAATATTAAGGTTCTAAATAACCACAATGATTAATTGACCATAATTCTATAAGCCAGCTCCATTACTAATCCAAATATATATATACAAAAAAAAACAAAAAAACACACCACTTGCACTCAAATATGTTCTCCTAAAAACTCATCGTGTGGAAATCTAAATTGAAAATTGATACATTCTAAAAATATTCAGAAAAAAAGTAATATAACAGTGTAAATAGCAATCTTTAAAAGTGTAAGTGCTATACAATCAGAACGGGGGAAAACCCCCATCCAACCCCAATCAACAATAAAGATCAGTTTGCCATCCACTGCCTGAGGATCACATTCCATGACCACAAGGACAGTATCATTTCTTCCTTTTATTTTTAGTAATTGCTTATTGCTATAGCAGCAAACAAAGGGGTTTGCTATACCTAATGAACACCCAACTACAACATAATGCAAAAAAGGTGACAAGTTTTAATAAATGTGATAAATGTAATAAATACAAATTTACAATTTACAATGAGATACGTTTGCATGAAGAATACAGAAACATGAACGTAATGGGTATAGATTCTCCAGGGTTGTGTCACTGAAGGAGTAAGGGGGTAACCCAAATCAGTTATACACAGTGCATACAGGATAGCAGTGTGTTATGCAGAGATGGACACAATCCATGGTACAAAAACAAGCACTAATGCATACATGTAAATCAAATAACAGAAACAAGAGACATTAAGGTGAGGTTAGACAGCAGTATACCTCTGTTGGATGACAACCTAAACCCTCAACGTTTCGGTTGAGTAAACCTTCATCAGGAGGGAGAAGCGGTGAACATGTTCCCCAGAGGGGTCCCTTAAATGGTGCATCCTAGCTAGATGGCAGCAATCAGCAGTGCACATGTGGGTGCCTGATGATGACGTCATCAGCGGGTGAGCGACGGGTCCCAACCAGATCTGGACCAAGGGGCAGCTCTGCCCAACTTGGACCAGCTGGCGCACGGGGACCACAGCATCCTGCAATGTGCTTGCCTGAAAAATGAGAAGAGAAACAGATGTAGACTTATAGGAGCAAACCAATAAGATGGGCGTATACCCGGCAACAGGAAGTAATGGACAATCTGCGGGGCCGCTTTCTGATAGGTCAAGAGGTGTGGCTGAAGTGCTGGGCGTCATCCAAAGCTGTATAGAAAAGGTGACATCATCGTGCCTACCAGTGAGACACCAACAAAATGGCGTCCCCCACCTGCGGAGACAGAAGCCCAATCTGCGCTGCAGGCATAGACAGTCCTATTGTATTGCAGAGAGAGCCAGGGAAACACCAACAAAATGGCGGCCCACATGTGCGAGGACAGAAGCCCAATGTGGCTGCAATCAGTCCTATTATATTGCTGGAAAGTAGCCTAACGTGGTATAGGCAGCACAATTAGATAAGCTGGGGGTGCACCAATATAATGTAAATGCTGAAATGCAAAGAAAGAAATAAGTTAAAAACATGTGAGTGGAGTGCAGGGGGGAAATGGACATTAAAAGAGGGGGGTCTGCCTTGTGACAGGCTGACAGCCCAATTGATCAGTTGCACAATACTAGAGTTGAAAAAAACTATTAAAGGGATACTGACCTCCATGATGCCAGCATAGCTTGGATCACGCAGAGGAGCATAAGTAATGATGTGGAGCTCAAAACTGCAAAGAATAATAAAGGTCATGTTATAAAATTTAACAAGGAATTGAGTTCAGTAGAAAACCGAGTAATCGCTTTCTTCATTCAGACCTAGGGGACTTTTGGTTTGCAGTTGAAAAATCCAGAAAAGTTTACGTTGAAGTAGAACTCTGTTCACATCCCCTCCCCTTCTTGGTTGTTTCACAATTTCAATGACCGTAAACCTAAGTTGGCTGATATGGTGTCCGAATTCTACAAAATGCCTGGGGATTCTAAGCGTAAGTTCCTAATGTCTGAGCGATGCTCACTGATTCGAGCTCTTATTTCCCTTGTTGTTTTTCCAACATATCCCTTCCCACAAGGACATTTTAAAAGGTATATAGCATTTTTGGTGGAACAGTTGGCAAAGTGACGGAGGTGAAATATTTTTCCTGTCATTGGGTGTGTGAAGGTCTTGGTCCTATGAGTAAAGCCACACTGGGCACAGTGGCCACATGGGAACATGCATACTGGTCATTGTGATTCAGTGAGCCAATTGCTTGTGGGGGGGGGGATAGGAGTCTGGTAATCAGCTTTAACTAAAGCATCCCTTATATTTCTAGCTCATCTAAATGCAAAAACAGGGGGGTCCCTAAATTCAGGGGATAAACGTGAGTCACTGTTGAGTATAGACCAATGTCTTCAGACCAGTTTCTGAATCTGATGGGAAATGTTAGAATAAGTAAGTATCATGGGTATCCTTCTATTAGTATTTTTACCTTTGATTTGTAGAAGTGATCGTCTATCGATGGCACGGGCCTTGTCCCTCGCTGTTTCTAGATCTGACATCTTGTAACCCCGTGTAGTAAGATTCTTAATTAGTTCTGCAGATCTGTTGTCGTATTGCTCATCTGAGGAAGTAATCCTCCTTATACGTATGAACTGGCTGTATGGCAATGCCCTGATCAAAGAGGGAGGGTGACAACTGTTAGCATGGAGGAATGTGACTCTGTCATTTGTTTCTTTAAAGATGTCTGTGACAATGCGCCCTTCTTGTACTGAGACCTGTACATCGAGAAAGTGTATGGTACTTGTACTGTAGTCGATAGAAAACGTGATCGTAGGTAGACACTGGTTTAAGTATGTGTGAAAGGTAAGTAACAACTCCACAGGACCTCGCCAAATCATGAACACGTCATCTATATACCTGAGCCAGGTGATTATATGTTCGTTAAATGGTGATGTTGGATATACAAATTGTTGTTCAAAGTGTGCCATAAAGAGGTTTGCATAGCTAGGGGCCATATTAGACCCCATAGCTGTGCCCTGTAATTGAAAGTAGTATTGTTGGTCAAATACAAAGTAGTTTCGATGTAAAATTATATGAAGAAGTTGTAATAAAAAGTCTTGCATTGCTGCAGGTATGTCTGTGTGAGATAGATTCTGTTGTACTACTAAAATACCGTCACTGTGACGGATGGAGGTGTATAGACTCGAGACATCCATGGTGACTAGTATACAATCATCTGAAAGAGTGCCAAAAGAATTCAAATGGTTAAGAAAATCTGTCGTTTCCTGTAAGTAAGAGTGAGTTGAAATAACCAGGGGTTGTAATACTTCTTGTCAAGGAAGAGAATTGGGGCTTTCACGTGTAATATGGTTTTTATTAATAAAACAAATGTTTTATTTAAAATAAAGGAGACAATTGTCATTAAAAGGAGACAATTGTCTAAAAAATATTATTTTATTTATTTTTTTGTATTTTTACACAAAAATATTTAAAAAACAGTAGAAACATTACAAACAAGACATTTCATGTTAAAGCCTAAACTCTGCTGGAAATTCTGGCAAAAATCATGGTTAAACATGGCGCAAAATGGGGAAAAATGTCCTGGCAACAGAGGGTGACAAGACTTCAAGTAGGCTGGCAATTAAGGAAAAAGAGAAACTAGGTGCATCTCACTGTCTGTGGTGTACACCTAGTGTCCGCCTAACCCACCACTTAATACCAGAAATTAACTGTGCATATGTAATATAAATGATATCCACCCCTGTTGTTGTCAAGGGCAGACAGTGACTGGTAGATAAAATGGCCCCAATTGACGTTATTGCGACTTTATGTTGGGGTATAGCAGACCATCTCCCCAGCATGAGGAAAGATTATTGGGGCTCATTAAATATCACCTCGTCTAAACAAACCAATAGTTTCTCATCAATACAGTGCAATCATTTTTTTAATTAGAAATAGTGACATAAAAACATTATAACAATCCATACATGATAAGCATCACTTAAAATGATGTCCCTCATTTAAATGTAGAAAAAGCATTAATACAATCACAGATTCAATAATGTATACATTGATAAAACCTTGTCCGGTATGGCAAACTAGTTTCGCTATTTTTTAAGCTTCATCAGTGCCTTTCAGGGACTCAATTCATTTCAATGCTCCTACATCTGTAAAAATACATTATGACATAAAAAAACAATTCATATTGTGGATATTTACATTTTTGTACAAATATTGTTGAAAAACGCACATTTGCGTGAAGATAAAGGTAGTACCTGTGAGTGCTTGAGCAACCGCTAGGGCAGATTTGAAAGCCTCTTATGTAGGTCAGCTTTAGTAACCGAATCAAAAATTATTAGATTTCAGTCAGTCGAGATGTCAACTCTTTTAGAGCAAACTTTAAGAGCCCAAATGCTAGGGAGCAAAAGAGTTAGATACATTGTTAGAGCTGTATCGATTATTGTGAATGATAGCTTCCACCCAGGTCACCATGTGCTACCCAGAATAGGATTCCATTTCTTGGGCTAGGTGCAGTGAGAGCCCAGAGATCATTTTAATTGTAAGATATTACTTGATATTGCCCCAATAAGGGGAACTGTTTAAATACAGCATATTTTTTATGGGATATTATATCAGGAGGAAAGAGAGGGTAAGTTAGTGCCCCACTTCTACTATAGATAGTGCTATAAGTCAGTACCTGAAATTAGTTGATCAGAAGTATATGATCTGGTGCCTGCACCTCCGGGTGCCGATGGGTGCAGCCGCGTGTCTGCACTGCCTAGCAGGTAAGAGGCAGTGAGGGCTCCTACCGCCCGCTGGAAAAGACACCGCTGTTGCACCACGTTTGAGGCGTCCGCCGTTCCTCCCTTCGTCGCAATGATGCGGCAAAGGATAAATAGGAGAAACTTACGCTGGACGCCTATCAAGCTTCCGGCCGCTGGAACGCACGGCGCCGGAGATATTAAGCTAGTGCGCATGCGTTCCACCACACGGCGGAAGCTGCTCGGCACCCAGCCGCTTGTCAGTATCAGTTGCCCTGTATAGCGGAGGCCATTTTGTTGGAGACCGCTCGGCCCGCTACCTTAGATTATTATGGGCACATGATAGATTAATCAATAAAATTTTATGGGATTTAACATTAGATGATCTGTAAATCAGATAGAGGTACATATTGGGCCAGGTTTACCTTGAATTTAAAAGGTTGCTCGCACTTAGATTTAATGTCACCTATCAGTATGTAGCAAACCTTCCCAGGTAAATGTCACTCTTGATAATTGTAAACAAATACATGTTTAAATAAGATCCTATGGCCGGATGGCAATTGAACTTGGCAAAATGCGGTATAGCCCATTGGTATTCATTGTGGAATCTAACTGGGCCACAGGGGGACCCTGTAAGAATATATCAGTCCCAATATTATGAATTAGTTTTCATCCTAATTGTTTATTAAAATTAAATTACATTGAAGCATTTAATTGAACATCTCGACCCCTATTCGTATGTGAAGCGGTTGCTCTGCACCACCGGTAATAACAAAGCTAAACTGGACAGGGAACACATGGGAAAAAAAAAAAAAAAAAAAGAGAAGGAGATCCACATATTGATTAAACAGGACTCAGGGATGGTAAATGAGATCACTGCAAATGGGTCACTAACTGGTTTGATCAATTTCCTTTGAGAAGACATATATGAAGAAAAAGGGAGAGGAAAAGGGGAGGACCAGCAATAGGGCAAAGGGCATCTAATAGCAGCTACCCCAGACAATGTCTACAGAAAAGGTGCAAAGCTTATGGATTCATTCAGACCTGGGGGGCAATGGGCTTTAAAGTGATGGATCCACCTGGTTTCCCGCTGCAGGGTAATTTTCTCAATGTCCCCCCCTCTAATGTTTACATGGATACGATCCAGGCCCACTATTCTAAGTCCCTCTGGGTTTTTGTTATGGTGAGTCAAAAAATGTCTACCTATAGGTGTTTTGATGTTTCCTGTGCGAATGTCATAGGTATGTTCGTACACTCTTTTTCTTAATTCACGATTAGTTTTGCCTATATAAAAACCATTACAGGGACATATTAAGACATATATAATATGTTTAGATTTACAGTTAACATAATGTCTTAATGTAAGAGGTGCTTTGCCTTGTATCTTCAAGATTTTTATAGGAGATATGTATTTGCACATAGTGCAGCTTTGGCACTGATATGTGCCAGTCGTGGTACAGCATGATTTCTTTGTGGTATTTGTAAAATGGCTATGAACTAGCTGATCTTTCAAGTTTTTAGCTCTTCTATACGTGAATATCGGATATTTGGGAAGCAGGGGTGCAAGTGTTTGATCATTAGTGAGAATGTGCCAATACCGAGAAAAGATTGCTTTTATCTCGGTATGGTGTTCTGTAAAGGTACATATCATGGATAATGGAGTTTTACTGCTTGCAAGTTTTGGTTTATACAGTAAGTTCTGTCAAGGTCTAGCTGCGGCCTTTTTGTATGCTTTTCTCAAAGTACAGGATTTGTACCCTCTTTTTTTGAGGCGGGTCCTAATGGTCGCTGCTTCTCTCTCAAAATCCGCATCTAGGGTACAATTTCTCCGGGCACGTAGAAACTCCCCATATGGAA
The DNA here is from genome assembly GCA_027917425.1 of Gastrophryne carolinensis. NCBI lineage: Eukaryota > Metazoa > Chordata > Amphibia > Anura > Microhylidae > Gastrophryne > Gastrophryne carolinensis. The sequence goes on along the minus strand of CM051238.1, from coordinate 202,887,845 downwards.
TACTGGAGAGAAGGTGCTTAGGATGGGCACTGGTTGCCCGCAAGATATTGTTTGCCGCAGTTTTTTTCCGAAAAAAATCCGTAATAACCTGTCCTGAATCCTCAATGGTAATTGATCAGTGATGCGGTGGAGAGGGGAGTGATCGACAGGGCGACTGGCTCGTATCTGGAGGTCCCATGCCCGACCATACCAACTTTTTATGCCCTACCAAAGGTGCATAAATCTGCCACGGTGCCCCCGGGCAGACCGATTGTGTCGGGCATGGGATCTCTTACCAATGGGGCCAGTCGTTATGTCGATCACCATCTCCAGCCCCTTGTCCATCAACTTCCATCGTATCTCAAGGATACAGGACATCTCCTGCGCATCCTGGACGGGATGGTGTTGGCCCCGGGGTCTATTCTTGTAACCCTGGATGTGGAGGCCCTCTATTCAAGCATCCCCCATGATAAGGGACTTGAAACAATTCGAATGTTTCTAGATGAACTTTCAATTGAACAACACGACCACAATATCTTTCTGCTAAGGTTGTTACACTTCATCCTCACCCACAACCTCTTCCTCTTTGACAGCCACCTATACCACCAGATACAGGGAACTGCAATGGGGACCACATGTGCCCCCTCTTATGCAAACCTGTATCTGGGTGGCTGGGAGAGGGGGTTGTGGAGTGAGGATGAACTTTCGGTGTACCTGAGCCACGTGGCCACGTGGCATAGATACATCGATGATGTGTTTATGATATGGACAGGTTCTGAGAACGAATTGCGACAATTTGTCTCAAAATTAAATACGAACACCCTAAATCTGAAATTTACGTGTGATCACAGTGTCAAGACAGTAACCTTCCTGGATCTCTCAATTACCATTGAGGATTCAGGACAGGTTATTATGGATTTTTTTCGGAAAAAAACTGCGGCAAACAATATCTTGCGGGCAACCAGTGCCCATCCTAAGCACCTTCTCACCAGTATTCCATATGGGGAGTTTCTACGTGCCCGGAGAAATTGTACCCTAGATGCGGATTTTGAGAGAGAAGCAGCGACCATTAGGACCCACCTCAAAAAAAGAGGGTACAAATCCCGTACTTTGAGAAAAGCATACAAAAAGGCCGCAGCTAGACCTCGACAGGACTTACTGTATAAACCAAAACTTGCAAGCAGTAAAACTCCATTATCCATGATATGTACCTTTACAGAACACCATACCGAGATAAAAGCAATCTTTTCTCTGTATTGGCACATTCTCACTAATGATCAAACACTTGCACCCCTGCTTCCCAAATATCCGATATTCACGTATAGAAGAGCTAAAAACTTGAAAGATCAGCTAGTTCATAGCCATTTTACAAATACCACAAAGAAATCATGCTGTACCACGACTGGCACATATCAGTGCCAAAGCTGCACTATGTGCAAATACATATCTCCTATAAAAATCTTGAAGATACAAGGCAAAGCACCTCTTACATTAAGACATTATGTTAACTGTAAATCTAAACATATTATATATGTCTTAATATGTCCCTGTAATGGTTTTTATATAGGCAAAACTAATCGTGAATTAAGAAAAAGAGTGTACGAACATACCTATGACATTCGCACAGGAAACATCAAAACACCTATAGGTAGACATTTTTTGACTCACCATAACAAAAACCCAGAGGGACTTAGAATAGTGGGCCTGGATCGTATCCATGTAAACATTAGAGGGGGGGACATTGAGAAAATTACCCTGCAGCGGGAAACCAGGTGGATCCATCACTTTAAAGCCCATTGCCCCCCAGGTCTGAATGAATCCATAAGCTTTGCACCTTTTCTGTAGACATTGTCTGGGGTAGCTGCTATTAGATGCCCTTTGCCCTATTGCTGGTCCTCCCCTTTCCCTCTCCCTTTTTCTTCATATATGTCTTCTCAAAGGAAATTGATCAAACCAGTTAGTGACCCATTTGCAGTGATCTCATTTACCATCCCTGAGTCCTGTTTAATCAATATGTGGATCTCCTTCTCTTTTTTTTTTTCCCATGTGTTCCCTGTCCAGTTTAGCTTTGTTATTACCGGTGGTGCAGAGCAACCGCTTCACATACGAATAGGGGTCGAGATGTTCAATTAAATGCTTCAATGTAATTTAATTTTAATAAACAATTAGGATGAAAACTAATTCATAATATTGGGACTGATATATTCTTACAGGGTCCCCCTGTGGCCCAGTTAGATTCCACAATGAATACCAATGGGCTATACCGCATTTTGCCAAGTTCAATTGCCATCCGGCCATAGGATCTTATTTAAACATGTATTTGTTTACAATTATCAAGAGTGACATTTACCTGGGAAGGTTTGCTACATACTGATAAGTGACATTAAATCTAAGTGCGAGCAACCTTTTAAATTCAAGGTAAACCTGGCCCAATATGTACCTCTATCTGATTTACAGATCATCTAATGTTAAATCCCATAAAATTTTATTGATTAATCTATCATGTGCCCATAATAATCTAAGGTAGCGGGCCGAGCGGTCTCCAACAAAATGGCGTCCGCTATACAGGGCAACTGATACTGACAAGCGGCTGGGTGCCGAGCAGCTTCCGCCGTGTGGTGGAACGCATGCGCACTAGCTTAATATCTCCGGCGCCGTGCGTTCCAGCGGCCGGAAGCTTGATAGGCGTCCAGCGTAAGTTTCTCCTATGTATCCTTTGCCGCATCATTGCGACGAAGGGAGGAACGGCGGACGCCTCAAACGTGGTGCAACAGCGGTGTCTTTTCCAGCGGGCGGTAGGAGCCCTCACTGCCTCTTACCTGCTAGGCAGTGCAGACACGCGGCTGCACCCATCGGCACCCGGAGGTGCAGGCACCAGATCATATACTTCTGATCAACTAATTTCAGGTATTGACTTATAGCACTATCTATAGTAGGAGTGGGGCACTAACTTACCCTCTCTTTCCTCCTGATATAATATCCCATAAAAACTATTTAACCCTTTAAGTGCCAGCCTACCTTGAGATTTTGTCACCCTTTGTTGCCAGACCATTTTGCACTATTTTGCGCTCCCCATGTTCAACTGTGGTTTTTGAAGGGATTTCCAGGGATTTCCCAGGAAAGTGATATATTGTTTTTTTCCGCAGAGTCTGGGCTTTAACATGAAATGTCTTGTTTGTCATTTTTTAGGTGTATTCTCAATATTTTTGGATGAAATATGTGCAAAAAAAAAACCCCAAAAAACTATTTTTTACAATTTGTAGTGTTTTTTTTGTAATAAAAAATGTACGTTTCTCACTAAAATCTTATTGCGCGTGAAACACCAATTTATCCCGGTTACAGCGGTACCACATATGTATTGGTAGACACCCTTTCCTGCCCAGGCGACTCCCCCAAACTGAAACAACGCTTTAGGAGATTTTCAGATAAAATACAACTATGCTACGCGCTAAGCGCACCTTGCAGTTTTTCAAGAAAAACAACCCTTTACATTTGAAATACCCCCAACAAACTATATATTCTCTGGAAGTACACACCTCAAGCTTTCTAGACGTACCAGGTTTGTTGACATGGGTGCAGTTTTCTGGAGTTAACCCCTCAATATATTCCTTGGTTGCACAGGGTTTCCCTAAAAAAGAATAAAAATGCAGAATCAAAACCACATTTTCCTAAAAAAAACTATATGGAAACAAGAAAAAAACTGAAAATCTGAACAAGCAACATGCCCCGAACAGAACAATACCCAGCATGCATAGGTCCTGTCAAGGGAAGAGTTGCCAAACACACCAAAGTAAAGCATGTGCGTAACAGCAATTTTACTTCAAAATTTCAGCTCTGCAGACAATGTGCGCACCTTGTGCTTTTTCTACCAAAACAAGCCTTTACATTTGGAATATCCCCCATAAACCATATATTCCCAGAAAGTACACATTTTAAGCTTTCTAAGCGTACCCAGCTTGTTGTCGTGGGCTCATCTTTCTGGAAGTAATCCCTTGAAGAATTCTTAGGTTGCACAGGGTTTCACAAGAAAATGTATAAAAAAGCCGAATAAAAAACACCTTTTCCTAAAATATCAATATGCAAATAAGAAAAAACAAGCTAAATCTGAAAGCGCAAGGTCTCCCGAGCAGAACAATACCCAACATGCATAGGTACTATTAACCCTTTTAATTGCCAGCCTACTTGAACTTTTGTCACCCTCTGTTGGTCATTTTTCCCCATTTTGCGCCATGTTTAACCGTGATTTTTGCCGGAATTTCCTGGAAAATATATATATATATATTTTTTTTGCAGAGTTTAGGCTTTAACATTAAATGTCTTGTTTGTAATTTTTCTGCTGTTTTTTAAATATTTTTGCGTAAAAAAACAAAAAAATAAATAAAATAATATTTTTTAAACAATTGTCTCCTTTATTTTAAATAAAACATTTGTTTTAGTAATGAAAACCATATTGCATGTGATAGCCCCATTTCTCCCGATTACAACGGTACCACATATATATCGATAGCCCCCCATTCTTGCCCAGGAGACCCCCCCAAACTGAAAATAGCACTTTATAACATTTAAAACCAAAATACTACTATCCACACTATAAACGCAAGGGGTTAATTTAAAAAGAAAATGACATAGGGACCCCCCTCCCAGGGGGGGGGGACCCCGTTTTTTTTGGAATTTTAAGGGTTAGGGTTAGGCTAAGCCTAACCCTAACCCTTAAAATTAAAGAAAAAATGACATAGGATCCCCCCTCCCAGGGGACCCCATTTTTTGGGGGGAATTTTAAGGGTTAGCGTTAACCTAACCCTAACCCTTAAAGTGGACCAACACCCAGGATTTTCACTATCCTGGGTTTTGTTCCACTTCCACGGGGGTGCCCCGCTGCGTGAAACCCCCGAGAAAGGTATAAAAAAACTCACCTCACCCCGCTCCTACGGCGCATGCGCGAGCGCTCATCCAATCAGAGCGCTCAGAGCCGCTGTGGTATGCACGGACAAGGGACGGACAACCACAGCAGCTCCGAGCATGCTGGCAGCCGCATCTTGCGCTTCCCTCTAACAGGGAGCGTGCCCGCGCCGGCCATTCACAAACGGCGCCCTGCTAGACAGAAGCGTGAGAGGCGGCGGAGGCCTGCGCATGCATCGTTGGAACGGGGATAAGGTAAGGCGAATGGGGCGTCCTGGGGGGTTTCACACAGCGGGGCATCCCGATTTCGGATGCCCCGCGGTGAGGGATCTGATCGGCCCTGGAATCTTATAGATTCCCGTGCCGATCAGCCTGGGTGTTGGTCCACTTTAAAAAAAAAAAAAAAGAAAGACGTAGCATCCCCCCTCCCGGGAAGGGGGGGGGGGGGGGGAACCCATTTTTTGGCAGAATTTTAAGGGTTAGGCTAACCCTAACCCTTAAATTTTTTTTAAAAAATGAAGTAGGGTCCCCCCCCCCCCCCGGGAGGGGGGACCCTACGTCATTTAAAAAAAAAAATTAAGGGTTAGGGTTAGGGTTAGGCTAACCCTAACCCTTAAAATTAAAAAAAAAATGACGTAGGGTCCCCCCTCCCAGGGGGGGGGGGGGGACCTCATTTTTTTTTTGAATTTTAAGGGTTAGGGTTAACCCTAACCCTTAAAATTCAAAAAAAAAATGACGTCGGGTCCCCCCTACCCGTCATAACCAGCCCGGGACCAGCTATTGGGGCTTGTAGGCACAGAGTGGGGGGCCAGCTTTTGTGGCCCCCCCACCCTGCAGCCTACGAGCCCACATACCCTATGTGGGCCTGGGCTCTTCTGCCCCCCCCCTGGCCTTTGGGGAGGCAGGTAATAGGGGATGCCTCGTGAACTGGTATAAGGGGTCTCATGGACCCCTTACCAGTTCACAAGGGGTTAACAGTAAAAATAAACACACTGACACTTTAATAAAAAATTTTATTAAAAAATAAAAACTTTTTTTTTACTTTACTTACCTCCGATCGTCAGCTCCTTTGTCCCTCGATGTGTTGACAGATGTGATCATGCTGGCTGCAGTAGCAGAGGGGCAGGTGATGATCTGATCACCTGCCCCTCTGCTCCTGTGGCCAGCATGATCGCATCTGAATGAACAACAGCCGGGAGCCAGGACGACACCCGGTGAGTGATGGCTCAAAGGGGGCGGGGCTTCGAGCCAGGATCGCGATAAGCCCCGCCCCCAAAGGGGCAGAGCTTGAGCGAGGGATGCGATAAGCCCCGCCCCCAAAGGGGCGGGGCTTATCACAAGATAGCGGCGCCCGTCGGAGCAGGAGGGGGGAGAGCCCTTTCAGGCTCTCCCCTGAAGCTGAAGAGCCAGGGGGGGGGCGATCGGAGCCCCCCCCCAGTGAAGAAGAGACCTGTCGGGAGGCAGCGCGACCTAAGGTAAGTGAATGTCATTTTTTTTTTTTTCACAGATAGCAGCCGAAGCGGGGGGGGGGGGGGCTGCTGCCGAAGCGGGGGGGCACTATTCCGGGGGCTCTCCTGGAGCCATCCGAGACCCCACGGGGGATCGGATGGCACCAAATTAAAGAGGAGACCCGGCCGGATCTAACGAGGGGTCAGGTGAGTATTTTTATTTATTTTTTTGCCCACTAGCAGGGGTAGATGCCAGGCATGTGAATTTTACGTGGCTGGCACTTAAGTCCAGGAGAAGCAACCATGTAAAATTTACGTGGCTGGCATTTAAAGGGTTAAACAGTTCCCCTTATTGGGGCAATATCAAGTAATATCTTACAATTAAAATGATCTCTGGGCTCTCACTGCACCTAGCCCAAGAAATGGAATCCTATTCTGGGTAGCACATGGTGACCTGGGTGGAAGCTATCATTCACAATAATCGATACAGCTCTAACAATGTATCTAACTCTATTGCTCCCTAGCATTTGGGCTCTTAAAGTTTGCTCTAAAAGAGTTGACATCTCGACTGACTGAAATCTAATAATTTTTAATTCGGTTACTAAAGCTGACCTACATAAGAGGCTTTCAAATCTGCCCTAGCGGTTGCTCAAGCACTCACAGGTACTACCTTTATCTTCACGCAAATGTGCGTTTTTCAACAATATTTGTACAAAAATGTAAATATCCACAATATGAATTGTTTTTTATGTCATAATGTATTTTTACAGATGTAGGAGCATTGAAATTAATTGAGTCCCTGAAAGGCACTGATGAAGCTTAAAAAATAGCGAAACTAGTTTGCCATACCGGACAAGGTTTTATCAATGTATACATTATTGAATCTGTGATTGTATTAATGCTTTTTCTACATTTAAATGAGGGACATCATTTTAAGTGATGCTTATCATGTACGGATTGTTATAATGTTTTTATGTCACTATTTCTAATTAAAAAAATGATTGCACTGTATTGATGAGAAACTATTGGTTTGTTTAGACGAGGTGATATTTAATGAGCCCCAATAATCTTTCCTCATGCTGGGGAGATGGTCTGCTATACCCCAACATAAAGTCGCAATAACAGGCTGGCAATTAAAAGGGTTAATAGTACCTATGCATGTTGGGTTTTGTTCTGCTCCTCGCACCTTCAGATTTAGCTTGTTTTTTCTTGTTTGCATATTATGATATTTTAGGAAAACATGTTTTTTATTCTGCTTTTTTATAATTTTCTTAGGGAAACCCTGTGCAACCTAAGAATTCTTCAAAGGATTACTTCCAGAGCCCACTACAACAAGCTGGGTACACTTAGAAAGCTTAACATGTGTACTTTTAGGGAATATATGGTTTGTGGGGGATATTCCAAATGTAAAGGGTTGTTTTGGTTGTAAAATTGCAAGGTGCCCACTTTGTTTGCAGAGTTGAAATTTTCAAGTAAAATTACTGTTATGCGCACGCTTTACTTTGTGGTGTTTGCCGACTTCCCTTGACAGTAGCTATGCATGTTGGGCACCGTTCTGTTTTGAGGATGTTGCTTTTTCAGATTTTACTTGTCATTTCTTGTTTGCATATAGTTTTTTTTAGGAAAATGAGCCTTAGATTCTTCTTTTTTATTCTTTTTTAGGGAAACTCTGTGCAACCAAAGAATTGATTGAGGGATTACTTCCACAAAACTACACCCACATAAACAAGCCTGATATGTCTAGAGAGCTTGAGGCGTGTACTTCCAGAGAATATATAGTTTGTTGGGGGTATTTCAAAAGTAAAGGGTTGTTTTTCTGGAAAAACTGCAAGGTGCGCACAGCACATATCACAGTTGTATTTTCTCTGAAAATCTCCTAAAGCTCTGTTTCAGTTTGGGGAGTCTCCTGGGCAGGAAAGGGTGTCTACCAATCCATATGTGGTACCGCTGTGACCAGGAGAAATTGCGGTTTCACAAGCAATAAGATTTTATTGACAAGCTTACATTTTTTATTACAAAAAAACACTACAAATTGCAAAAAATAGGTTTTGTTTTTTTTTTTGCACATATTTTACCCAAAAGTATTGAGAATACACAAAAAAAAGTCCAAACAAGACATTGCATGTTGAAGCTCAGACTCTGCTGAAAAAAACAATATATAATTTTCCTGGAAAATCCCTGAAAATCCCTTAAAAAATCAAAGTTGAACATATGTAGCGCAAAATAGTGAAAAGTGGTCTGGCAACAAAGGATGACAAAAAATCTAGGAAGGCTGGCACTTAAACCGGACCTTCACCATGATTTAATGAAAAGCCCAAACTCTTAAAAAACAATTCCTCAGCATCTAAAATTAATATATTTTACATGTTTAGTCACTAATTTATTATACTTTCCCCCACTGGGCTGCAACTCTGTTCGGGAATTTAGGATACGGGCGCCGCCATCTTGACTCAGAAGCATCACACTTACTGAGGAGAGGAGAGTGGGATAAGGTACAGGGGGGCGGGTTATAGCTGTGCTTTGCTCAGACAGAGCAGAGCTGGGGTCAGGGAAAGGTCAGCAGTCCCAGAATGCAGAGCAGCACAGTCACTTCCTGTTTGCAGGCACTTCCTGTTTGCAGGCTGCCTGCAAAAATGGCAGCTTCCATAAGCCGCCATCTTGGATGTTTAAAGGCTTATAAAATGCAGTAGATGCAGGTAGGATGATTTTTAATGTGAGCAATCTGTATGTACAGGGTGTGGGAAACATATAAGATAGACTCTTATTTAGAGTGAAGGTCCGCTTTAAAGGGTTAAAGAGAAGTAAAAGAACGTCCATTGAAATGTATGGGAGAGCGCCAGGTAGCAAGAGGTAAGACATGGCGCTCTGAAAGTTTGAACACCGGCGCTGTACGCTGAGGCTGTCTCTCAACAGAATCGGCTTCATAAATGTGGAGTTGCGTGCTGTGGCCGGCGTTCTCATGCCAATACCTGCCACTACCTGTCACTTAACAGCCACTACCTGTCGCTATCCCTTCATGAATAAGGCCCTTGGTTTTTTCAGAATATCTTTTGAATGTATCAGTTTGCAATTTAGATTTCCACACTATGAGTTTTTAGGAGAACATATTTGAGTGCAAGTGGTGTTTTTTATATTTTGTAAATGGAGCTGGCTTATAGAATTGTGGTCAATTAATCATTGTGGTTATTTAGAACCCTAATATTTCAGTAACAGTGGATGGATTGATGTTATTGTATTTGTTGTGTCTTGTGTTATATGTTTTTATATTTTTGTGCAACATCAATAAAATTAGAGCATTTTTATGTAATTTTCAGAGCTGTGCCCTATTTTCAGACATTTGTCAATTTTAAATGTACATCTGTATTAAAACTAAAAACCTCAGAGAACGTAGACACATTTTGAAAGAAAGTGGTCGCCATTACTTAATAGGTAAAACAGTTACAGTTACTATTTCACAGCATCTCAACGTATATATTATAATCAGCTATGGAAAGTGTATGAACCTATTCGGTCTGTGCTGTCAGTTTCATTGTGGCTCTGCAGTCACTTGGCAGTTAACATCCAGCGATCTTGCCTGAAGGGCATACATTTAGCCCTTGCATTAGCTTTGTCACTTTTAGTCTGATTTCAGAGACAAGTGTTTGCCCTTTTCAGAGAAACTCAGCCAGAAATCTTTGCAAGCTATTCAGCAAGCAAAAACTGTTGATCAGCAACCATCCAAAAATAATATATTGTACTTTTCATTAGATGTAATGCTTTTATCAGATTACTCCTCACTTCTTTCACTCTGTCAAATATGCCTCAATCAATCTGGATACAGGATCTGTGCTTGCTGATTTGTGTAGAACAGGGGTTCCAACTCGTACAACTGGTGGCATTCCAGGTCCTATCAGGTAGTACTCGTACAAGGCTGCAGATGGACCTGTAGCTCAAGCTTATCTTCTGCCATCTACACTTCACCCAAGCATGATTTGCAACATTGGTGCCAAAAGGCGACGAAAGCAATTTATGTGCTTTTATTGATTCATTTTAAATGCCAGTTTTGTGTGTTGTGGTTTTAGGTGACTGATAGTGATGGACAAACCCGAACCACAAAGTTTGGGTTCGTACTGAACTTTGCGAGTTCGGGTTTCCAAACCCGAACATAGTCTTCAGCCAGAAGTCTGTGTTTGAGTTCAGTGTCCGGCCTGAACACAGAAAATCTGGTTGATGGGTTGCTGAGCAGACCATCAACCAGCTTCACATAAGGGTGCAGCACTGCTGTAACTTAAAATGCTGCTGTAACTTAGGTGGTCTAGTAATCCTCTTCCTGTTCAAACAACCCCCACCTGGGCTACAGAAAGATGGCTGCCAGGCCACTAGAAGTGTCCTTCTTTCTGTAGCCCCGACTGGGGCCGATATCAAATGCCGTCACTGACCAGGAAGAGGATCATGGGGACAGGTAAGTTACAGTAGCACTTCCTGCTGCACACTCTGCGCCCCCATCATGGCCACCACCAAAATTTGGTTCCCCATTGGGAACCAAAACACTTATTCAAAGTTCAGCTGGACTTGCTAGACCCAAACTTTGGGGGGTTACTCTCATCCATGGTGACCGAAAATCAACACGCACTACCCAGGTGGTACATTATATAATTAGAAAAAAGGTTGGGAACCCCTGGTGAAGAAGAATATTTGCTGGCACTAGGGTCATTTGACTATGTGAAGTATGTGTGGATTGTATGTTCTGGTCCATGGATAGCAAGTAAATCAGCCAAATGCCACAGAAAGACAGGGAAAATGAATTCTAGCATTTTATACAAACATTTAAAACTTTTTTAAATTTAACTGGGGCTTAAACCCTTTTTCACATCAAAGGGGGCATCTGACAAATTATTTATTTAGATACAAGGAGTCTTTTTAAATCAAATGTAAAGCTGGCCAAATTGCTCAAACCTCTGAAAATAATGGACTGAAAGAGTAAAATAGACTGGGCTAGATTTTAACGTCAACAGAATTCAGACAGTAACATTCTTTTGAAATGATGCCAAGGTCAGAAACACTATCTGTCTATGCTTCTCTTTGATGCTCTTCCCTCTTTACTTTCTTTTAGTAGGGACATTAGCATATATTGCTCATTGGTGCAAAATAACACAATGGTTCTGGTCACCAGCACATTTTTGAGGGCCCTACACAACCTATACAGGTCCACATAATGCCCATGCCCAAATTATATTATTATATTGCTATACATTTAAAACAGGAAATAATGTCTTTTTTCTGACCCTAGTCACTTTTCTCTGTACCCTAAATTCAAGCCTCTGGGTGATCCACATTTAGACTCCACTCAAACTGAATTAGACCAGCTTGCAGTTTACAACATCTGGGAGTGACCTTGAAAGCTTTTTTGTGTGGCCTCCCACAGTCTGTGTTGGCTTCATAGCATTTTTTATGTATTACATTTATGTAAAATGGGTGGCAACTGCATATTGAATGCATTAACCCAGATCCAAACTTGATGTTCCTCGGCTCATATCCCTCATTTAAAGAAGGCAAATGTGTAGGCTGGTGTGGGTTTCCATAAAACATGAAGCAATGTTGTAATAAACAGGTAGAAGCATGATAGAGAGATCACTCACACTTCACAGAAAGCTGTGAGTCAGTTATGAGCTAATAACATTGTAATAGCAGACATGTGGCTATTAGACGATATAACTTAGTAGAAAGCTGCCCTTGTTACATTGCAAACCAGAAGCAACCAGAAGCCAGCCTATTACAATGTAACTCGGCAGGAACCTGCTTTTAACAATGTAACAGGAGGCCTTCAGTTTGTTACAGACAGCAGCTTGAGTTTTAAAACTCCTAGCACCAGTATTATTACAGTGAGCACGGCTACTGCTGTATTTGCCATGACCAACATGGAAAATATTTATTTTATTAGAGATTATTAAGATAAATAATCTTATTTATTTATTTTGACCAGAATTAGTACTAAAATGAACATCATTTTAGACTGGTATTCTATCAGTATAAAGTGCAAAAAAATACTTTCTATATAGATCTATAGTGTATAGTGGATTATGGACTAGTGTATATTTCATTTTTTTCACTTCTGTGCATTTGCCGTAAGATGTGCTTTATTATAATCTCCAAGGTGACAATTCAAAGAATGGAACTGAAATGCCAAAACACATTTTCTGTACATGAAGAATATGAAAGCATAATGAAAGAATTCTGTCTGCTTTTTGTGTTTATGTATTACGCCTCAGCATATCATTTCACATTACATTGCTTGTATTATAGCAAAAACCTGAAAAATATGTCAACTGCTACTGTTCTGACGTCACCACTTGTCTTTGTATTATATCACTTACATGTCAAGTGTTTTCCTTTCTTATGTATTTGGTGCAGCAGAAATAAGCTAATCATAACTGTAATTTATATTGTAATACCATCACTGCTGATGCTGTAACCAACCGCACATCATGAAAATGATGCTTTCTAGAATGTGACAGGATGGATAAGATATTAAATTGGAGAAATCCAAGCATTTTGTAAACCCTCGCTAGGGTAAGAGCATAAAAAACAACTCTGGGGGCGGGCAATCTGCACGGAAGTTAAAGCTGAGACTGACAGGTCAGTCACCCAATCCTGTGCAGCAGTGTATCTTTACTGGCCTCAGTTCCACTGTTGCCATGCAAAACCCAGCCATCCAGTGGCATCAGCGTCAGATTGCGCAATCAGGTGTGTTGTTATTTTAACACCCAAATCAGGCTTAGCAGAGGGAGGGGAGGCTGGGGGTTACAATAAGAACCTGAGTCCTGCATACTATTTACTGTCAGCTTATGTCATTTTACTAACTGTTATCTTAACCTGCTAAGAGTTGTTTGCCTTTATAAAAAAACACATTTCCTTAGTTTAAAGTCCCTTTCTAGGCACACAATAGCTTCCTCCCACTTCATCCCCCTTGGAGATAGTGTCAAATGAGTCACTTCAAAGCATTTCAAAATCTCTAATTATATGTAAATAAATTATGTATTCTAAGTGAATACATAAGGTATTTTTTTGTTGTCATTTCTGGGAAGGGGTGTGTCATGGTGCAGCTCTGGCCAGAGGTAGGGCCTCTGTGGCATCCCTTCCATGTGACATATCACTAAAGGGGAGGGGCATGGAGTGGGATACCCCAGCAAATCCCCTCCGTGGACGTAGATAATCACATGGTGGGATACCATATCTCTGTGATAAACAAAACCTCCCTCCCCAGCAGCTGGCATTACCCCTGTCTCTATGAACAGAAGTTAATATCAGATTTTTATATTTTTTTTTTATTTTTCCTTGAAAAGAAAAAAAAAACAGCTTTTTACAGGAAAATGTATAGCACTATAAAGGAGTAGGTTCAGATTTTGCTTTTTTATATAATAAGAGTCATATTTTTTTCCTCAAGTAATATTCTATCAACTTTTGAAAGTTAATAGCGCAAGTGAATATTTTCCTGCAATATGTATGCTAATGCAGACATGGTACATTAGTGAAAAATAAGTTTCATGACCTAGAGAGTAAAACATTTCACTTATAATTTGTCCTAACAGCTTTAGTGTTTGAATGTGAATAACTTATTTTAGTAATGTGCCCATGCCAATGTCCCAAACTCAGTAATAAAACTGATGAGGTCAGAACAAATGGCTTTCAATGGCTTTTTGCTGTATTTGACAGCAACTTTCATTTTTGAAATTTAATAAAATTACATATTTACATTGCTAAAACCACTAACTAGTTTACTTTAAATTCTAGAATTTCACTTATACCATCCTTTTAATATTGCCATTATTCTGTAGTGGATTGCCCCTAGTCCAAATATTCTATAATCATTCATTTAGAGAATCCAGTGTCATTATCCAGACAAAGCCAAGACAATGATCAAGACAGGAAAGTCTATCTATCTATCTATCTATCTATCTATCTATCTATCTATCTATATGTCTGTCTGTCTGTCTGTCTATCTACCTACCCCCCCCCCCCCCCCATAATGTGTATAGGGCTCATAAACATTACACTAGGACTGAAGCACTAAGAGGCACCCTAACATAAACTGCTTCCACGTGCATTTGTAGACGTGTAAAACTGAGATCTTCGTTTTTACCTATTATCATTGTTACTTCTATATTACAATAAATGGTGGTTCCAGCATCCCTGTGACTGATGGTGGCAGTGGCCCATTGTGGTGAAGGCTTTTGTGACTGCCCATTGTGTCTGGGCAGCACGGGGCTCAATCTGACAATCAGAAACAAAACATAATACAAGACTATCTGCAAACATCGGCAGGGGACAAAAGTTGAGTATAGGTTTTTTTCAATCACTTTAATACTTGAACATGATGCATGGTTCAGTTATGTTCCACCCACACCAGCATCACATTTTCCAGAGCAACCTTGCATTTCTTTTGTTTCTTTCAGATGTGTTATTCTTGGATCCCCACTTCACCAGGGAATATAGCAAATAAGATAGAACAGGCAAGTGCCCCGCCGCTTAGACATATCTGCGGGGAGGCCGATTCATCAATAGCGCCAGGTAGCGACAGATGAGCGACTGTAGCGTGATTTTTTCAGCGCCAGACAGTATTCGCTGTGCTTGGCCGGCATTAGCTTGATGACAGCGACTCAGTCGGTGTGCGGTAATGTTGAATACGGGCTGGGGAGTCGCTGTTTCACAGGTCCAGCGTTGTATGTGAGCGCCTGACAACGAATGGCCAGAGCGAACGGCTAGCTTCATATTCATCAAAAAATCACGCTCCGAATGTGCTGTCGCTGTCCATTCCTTGTTTAAACCCCAGAGCGCTGGCGGCAATCTGTATTAACTAGTTTTTAACCCCTAAACAACCATATTTTTTGAATGTAACATTATACATGTTTTTAGAATCATCCCGTTATATGAATACATTAATCTCAGACCTGTTAGATCAATTCTGCACATATTTTTTTTTTTTTTTTTTTTGACTTAAAAATAAATCCTAACATTGCAGAAATGGTCTCCGAATTTTTGACATTAAAAAAATCAAAAAAAAAAATATTACCAATTAATCATGAATTATTATAGATTGCTCCATTGAAATGCATTGGACATCGCCAGGGAGCGACAGCTCATACCTGGCGCTGTGAGGGAATTTGCAGCGGCGCTGTTCGGTCCAGGCGGCTTCATGATGAATGCCGCGCTAGCCGTCGCTCTCGCCGGCGCTAGCCTCATTTTGCTTGATAAATGCGTCATTGTGACCGCCGCGGGCGTACTTGAGTCGGTAGTCGCCGTTAGCTGCCGCTACCTGGCGCTCGTCAGACACTACCTGGCGCTATCGCTTGATGAATAAGGGCACTAGTGTAGCACACACAACCTGGGGGGTTAGCTCCTCAGGCAGGAGTGGGTTCTTTGTTAAAGGGCTTGGGGGACCTGCCGATGTGGGCTTGCATCCATTAATTCCAAATGAGACCGACTTTATAAAAAGGGCACTTATTATTAGCAGGACTTCAGGTACACTTGATGGTTACATCAGTTCCATTAGCAGTTTCCATAGCACAGCATTACATCTAGGTGGACTTCAACAGGTGGTGGGCATTAATTCTGGTCCCATAGCAGAATACTGAGGTCTTAGCTTCCTGCATCAGCATCTCGGGAGGAATGGTTCACCTTTCCTGTGGTCACTTCTGCTCTCTCTTGCACCAGTGACCGCTGACTTCTACCAGTTGACTCTGCTGGTACCTTCCTCACTCCCTGTTACTACAATACTTCTATACTTCTGAGGTAACTTTCCTCATCACCTCCTTATGTAGATTCACTCTGGCTGGCTTCTAGAACCTTCTCTAGTCTAAGTCACCTCAGCCAATGGCAGCTCAGCTGTACCTCTATGTGGTTAGGTTATAGCCAATGGTTTGGTAGACCCACAGTGTTAGAATCTATTAGCCATCTCAACAGTGCCATCTTGTTGTGATGTAGCGCAACTACAAGACAGATGTGAACCATCACACTGAAGAACCACAAAGATATTGGCTGACCACCTTCTGCCGGCCACACTAGCTCTACCTTGCAGTCTCACAACTTCAAAATCCTAGTCAGGGACTCCGCACACTGTTCTTCTCCTTTAACATGTGACCCCCAAATACACTTCTTGGTCAGCTCCAATGCCTCCTTCTCTAAGGGGATCCTGGACTGGGTCCACCAAACATCTTCTATCACTTAACTTACAGGTCTTTTTTTAGTGCATTCTGTTACAAAGCCAGCAACCCAAGCTTTGTCTTTCTGCATCGGGGCGCTAAATTTGCCCCACCTGCACATTTTAAATTCTGTTAGAAGGATTTTGAGCCATTCTAGCACAGTTCTTAGACATTCTAGCAATTTTCTTGTAGAAATGCTCAGTGTTTTCTGTTTTATTTTCAAGATATACTGCTTTTAGTTATTCTAGTACGATTCTAGCAGTTTCCTTGTAGCAATGCTCACTTGCTTTCTGCTTAAAAACTTAAAAACTTTATTAAACATTTATTCGATACTTGAAACAATTCTGCTCCACAGAAAATCCTAAAATATGCAATGATGTCGAAATCCAAGCAATCCTGTGTTTGCTATTGTTTTCTCATAGCAATTACAATAGACAAGCAAATTTTTAAAATCTCTATAAAACAATTAATTTTCTATTATTAATTCAAGACATAACTCAGCTCAGGGATTTGAATCTTTATTTTCCTTATTTCCTGGATGAAATTAGAAGACCAATTTTAATTTTGGATTTAAAACTCATTAATGCAAAGTACATTTAACTACTCTGTTTGAAGATTAAACTGACATTAAAATTAGCTAAACGGCTCTTTTGAAGCAAAGGTAAACACTAATCAAAATGTTTTGAAATAATCTTAATAGTAATGGTGAATATTTATGAGAATAGTTAATTCAGATTTTACTTGGCAGAAGGAATATAAGAAATAGTTGGTCAGGAAAATAAAGCGTTCCTATAAAATTACAAATTGTACTTGGCAAACATTGTTTTAGCCAAACAGCTAATCAATAGAAAAAAGACCCCCTTGAAATATTAGTGATTTGCTTTGGATTCAGTCTTTGCCCCGTATCTTGCTGATTTGATCAGGTTTGTCTGGTAGGATCTGGGTCACATCACAACACCACCATAATGTGCGAACTTATATATGTTTTTCTTAATATTAGAAAAAATCACCCAAAAAAGAACTAACCTCTCAACATCTACCTTCCTCTGTCCTCCACTGGGCTGTGTCCCCTTTCCAGGTCAGCTGGATCGAGGTGCTCCCTTCTGGTCTGACGGCCACTGGTTTTGTCATGATAGGAAGCAGCTATTGAAAACATGTGCTCAGGCAGTACAAAAGGAACATAACAGAATGCAATGTCTTATCTTTATTGCTTTTTGAGTCTGCCCGACTGGAGGGCTAAGCCTCCAATTCTTATGACAATGTTCCCATAGTAGGGCCCATTCCTTCCATATGCTTAGACACCACTGCGACTAAGCTACTGTCACATACATCATGCCATCAGCCATGTCTACCATATTCAAACTGTTCAGTAGTGTCCTCCAAGTAGTGCCCAGGGCAGGTGCCAGGTCTGCTAAACTATAGATATGGCAAATAGTTTAGTCAAATATATTTTTTTCTTTTTTTTTTTTTTGGAGAGAGAGTAAAATTTTCTTTTGCCAGGTTTATTGCTACATGTGACCCTGTTTGGGAGATTTTACTTTACCTCCTATTATTTGAAGTATGCAGGTTACTAGTATCATAGGCAAAATGGCTGCAAACTTATTGAATTGCCAGGGAAAGACCTTATTTGAGCACAAACAAAAACAATGTATATTTGATACAGTAATATTGGATATCGATGGAGATGAAACAGGAAGAGTATCAGTACAAGTATACATATAACAGTATTGACTGTTGCTGTTGCTGATTGAGTCATATAACTGGGTTGATCTCCAGAAGCATGCCCAGGCAGTCTTCCCAAATACCAACTGTTTTCTGTGGGTGGGTATCGTGTGGATGTAGCTTTCCCAGGTAGCAAACATTCTTTTATTTTTTCCTTCTTTTGAAGTGCAGTCTCCAGGAATTCCATTCAGTAATGTATTAACAAACCTATAATTCTTCTGCATCTGGCAGACTCTACTGCACCTGGAAAGAATCCAAAATAAGAAAACCAACACAGACTATATTCTCGCAGGTAATACCCCAACCACCAAGGAGACCCAGATATTCTCTGCCTGTTTTTTATATTTCAATAATTTTATTGAATTTTCAATAAAAAAAAATCTGAATTCTGAATATAACATTAGAATATGCATTGTATGAATTGTAGAAAAGGTAACAGAAAGAAATGGAAAGCTTTTCTGACTAATAATCACCTAAATACAATATTAATAATATTTTTTTCAATATATTATTAATTGTATAGAGTATTAATCATAAGACAAAACTAAACAAATTATATCTAGATATCAACCATTTAAATCAAAATAGAGACCATAACTTCTAACTAAAAAAACAATAAATAACAAAAAATAAATAGTACTAAGAAAAATATGGGAAATTTAAGAACTCAGCGCCCAACCCCCTTCCCCCCAGGATTCAGACCAAGGACTCTAAATGTTCCTAAACTGCGACTCTTTGTTATGTTAACTACTACTCAGCTTCTCGTTGACCATTATCCAATTTAGTTTATCAATAAACATTTGAAGTTTCAAAGTATAAGATTGCCATGACTTAGCAATGGTCAATTTAGCTGCCAAACAAGCAAAGAAATTAATGTATCGGGAAATCTAGAAATCCCCACAACAGATTTATTTATTAAGGCAACCAATGGCGATTTTTTTCGATTGCGATTTTGCGATTTGCCCGTAACCTTGCTTATAATACCAAACACTTGTTTCCAGAACTTTACCAATTTAAGGCATTTCCACCATATATACATAAAGGTGATATATTAGGATATATATTTGCCAACCTACTTGGGACCATATATCAACAAGTAAAAACAAACCGCTCATTTAACCCAATCTTACATTTTTAAGGTTTGCTCTAAATCCGATTCCCATTATATCATATAGTTAAGTTTCCCTCTTCACCTGTAAAGGATTTATATAAGGTAGAAATACTGCCTTTGCCTCCAGGGTGAGTTAGGCATAATTAAAAAAAAATAGTAACTCTATTCTCTTCTTTAATTATCCTAGGATTTAAAAATTGCTCTATTTGTCTATATGTGTAAATTGCCATACTCTGTAATTCACTTGGAGTCATAAAGTCTGCATTCTATAGAGACCTTTCTGTGTCCACCATTTTAGAAATGCTCTTTTTTTCCAAGTCATGAGTTTCCCCTAGGGGGGCTACCAGTGTATGTTTGAAGACAAATCACATACTTTCTGCTCTATCATTACCCACTGTCTGGTAGGTAAATTAGTAAGGCATCTTACCAGTTAGCAATTCACTTACTTGTATAAGGCCACATACTCCTTGTAGGTACTGTTTTTACTGAATTCTACATTTAGACCTAGTTTTGATTATTTGGCCGATGAACTATATTTTAATAAATTATACCATGCTCACAAAATGTATATTGCACTCTTTTTTTAATCATGCTGTTGTTTTATTGTGATGTTACTTTGCTTGAACTGTGCCCCAGGAGACAAATTGCTTCATAACTTTTTAAGCTCTGTTCCCATTCAATTTCAAAGCCTAGTTTGTGAAATTCTCTTGAAGTGCTTGTTATTTCTCTCTAGGAAAGACATGACAAACTATAACATGCCTTGTATTTATTACCACAGTGCTGAGGATGTCATTGCCCTTAATTTATTTTATAGACAAATCATATTCATTGTCTTTTAGGGCAGTCTTAGTGCAAGTTGTGTAGGACAAGCCAGTCTCCTATCCAACTGGCTTGAGGTTGTTACCTGTATTTTTTGCTACATAGGTACACCTACCAATTCAGCAACCCCCATGTTTTTTGTTTTGAACTGTTTTGTCACTGCACACAAAAGCTATATACCCAGAGTGGATTCATGGAACACATCCAAGGAAACAAGCAATAAACTGAATGTAAATCAAAGAAATAAATAACACAAAGGCAAATAAAATATGTTTAATGTACAGAAAAGTTTAGATTAGAACCATCTATTTTTGTTTTGATTATCTAATGAGATTAAGAAGATTATGCTCTAAAATGTTCTTCACTTCATTGTCATTTATTAATTTGTTGAAAATACCTTTATCGCAGGGAAGCCTGTACTTGTCACCTATAAAACATTTTTACCTCAAAATGCAGTTGGTTGTTTTAGAAACATAGAAACATAGAAGGTTGATGGCAGAAGGAGACCATACGGTCCATCTAGTCTGCCCTTATGTGTATACTGTATGTACTCTTTATCTTAGGATAGATGTGTGCTTATCCCAGGCATGTTTAAATTCAGTGACTGTTGATTTTTCAACTACCCCTGCTGGAAGTTTGTTCCAAGCATCTACTACTCTTTCTGTAAAATAATATTTTCTAACATTGCTCCTGATCTTCCCCCCGACTAGCTTCAGGTTGTGCCCCCTTGTTCTATCATTAAGCTTCTTCTTAAAAACACTTCCCTCCTGAACCATGTCCCCCCTCTCCCTTCTTTCCTCCAGACTGTACAAATTAAGTTCTTTAAGTCTCTCCTGATAAGTTTTAAGTTTAAGCCCTTCCACCATTTTCGTTGCCCGCCTTTGGACACGTTCTATTTGAATAATGTATTTTTGCAGGTAAGGTCTCCAGAACTGCACACAGTATTCTAGATGTGGCCTTACCAGGGCTCTATACAGCAGCATCACAACCTCCCTCTTCTTACTGGTGATGCCTCGAGCTATGCAGCCGAGCATCCTGCTTGCTTTTCCCACTGCCTGGCTACACTGGCCACTCATCTTGCAGGTTTCAGTAATAAGTATCCCTAAATCTCTTTCCTCCGAGGTCCTGGCTAACACAGTACTGCCCATACGGTACTCAGAGCAGGGATTCCTTCTACCCAAGTGCAAGTGCATGATTTTACATTAGAGACATTAAACTCTAGTTTCCACAGTTTTGACCATCTATCCAGTAAAGCATGTTCCAGACACCTCCAGGAATATCCCCCCTATTACTAACCTTTGTATCATCAGCAAACAGACAAACTTTTCCTACCAAGCCTTCTCCTATGTCACTTACAGATATATTAAAAAAAAAAAAAAAAAATTAAAAAATGGGGCCCAGGACAAAGTCTTTTTCTAACTTACCTTAGAGTATAAAGATGGAGAGCTGACGCTAGGAGATCTTCTACATGAAAAGGAGAACCCTTTTGATGAATAGCCATCTTAACCCAAATCCTTGCCTCTAGTAACTTAATAGAAAGTTTATCAAGCAGAAAAGTCTGTGATGTTCCTGAAATATTTTGGTCTTCATGATATCCATTACCTATCTGATCTGTGTCTTTTTCACAAAACAAGTTGTGATTTTTAATGATGCTTATGTGCTTATTTTTTTATAATATGGATTTCAGTTTCCACATATGTATAAAAAGTGAGTCTGTAACATGTAAAGTGTTTCTAGTTTGATTGGAGTTTTGTCACTACATGTGATGTTATCAGGGACTGACAGCACTCAGTGGTTTCTGCTGGACACCAGTGAGTAAAGTTATACCTATTTAATGTTAAAGATCACAACATGTTATGTGAAGAAGGAAAACTATATTATAAATTCTGGACTTCAGACTTCAGACCCCTTTGGCTTGTTACTTTGTTGCCCTTGGAAGATTTGATTTGGAGAGTATAACAATATAATCCCCAAAAAGTGTGTGAATCCATTTGACTTGAGTATAATGTCATGTGGTTTTTATCGTTTCTTTAGCACGTGGGGTTAGACACTGTTATAACCATTCAAAATGATGAGTTACACCATAGTGCCATTTCCAGCCAATGCTATTTATATCTGATAAGTATTTACAAATTGCAAACTGTGGCAGGAATTCATTCATCCCTAGGGTCTTTTATAAAGTTTGCTGCAGTAGGACTTTTAATGGGAGGGTGTCAGCATCATAGCGGATTTATAAATGTATGTTTAAAGTACTGATGTAGTCAAGGGGATATACATTTATCAGTGGAAAGTGTGTCCCCTGTTTAAGTTTCCGTCCCCTCCTTTACATAGCTGAATCTAAGTTAATATCTAGATTTAAGTAAGGGATCTAGTTAGTCTTATAATCTATAGACTTTATTTATTGCTAAAGTGTCTTCAGTAAAGCAGTTGTACTATTTTATTTTGCCAACATTGTATCAAGGGTATATGTGGCAACCCACAGTGACTAGTGCTGAACAGTTTAGTGCTTGCTATTACAAAATAATATGTAATAAGTGATCTTTAGCTAATTAGAAGTTTCATTTGGATTTTAACAGCATGATTTGCATTAGGGATATTGGAAGCGCGTTCCCTCTACCATGTGGTAATAGACTAAAGATACCCTGTCACAATGGTGAGATATATTTGCAGTGCCACCACAAATTTAAGAGTGAGCCAGGTTCCCTATGGCATCACCAACATTTTCATTTTGCTATTTTAATATTGTGGACTGTTGTAGACTCTAAGCAGACTAAGAGTGAGAATGTCTGAGCCTGGGATAGTAGATATAGTCAGTGCATATGTATAGTCTTTTCCATTCTTCGGGTGTTATGACCCTGCCCATGTCTTTTTCCCATTTACCTTTATAAGATTAAATGGGAAAAATAGATCACAAACAATTTTGATAATTGTTTATGGTAAGGGTCAGAGCTTAGAAAAAATTGTTGCAGGTTAGTAATCGGCGGAAGGAGGTAGTTGTAATGAATGCACATAACTTTTGATTGCACTAATATATGGCATTTTCTCTCTCTATGTTAGCACCCTTAATTGTCTATGTGTATTGTGATCTTGCCAGATATTCATGTTTTTGTGCACCTGCTTGTGTGGTAACATTAAAAAGCTCTTTGAGATGCAGGTTACATTTAACACCCTGTGGCTCACTAAAAGTGTACCTTGCTTCTCCAAATATCAACAAAAAACAGGGGTGGTGCAGAACCGTATTCCAAAATGCTATTGTTTGTGTGCTCACTATAATAACCAATGCACTTAAACCCAGAGGGAGGGGCACGGCACCCCAAGAGGCCCCTGCCACAACTTCCTCCAAATTGGAGCACCAACAAGCAATTAATAATCAAAAATGTTGTATTATTTCCATATCAAAATTGGTAGATCATAAAAACAACATAGACACATGACAATACATACCACACTTATTAAAAACCTAACTGCATATTTGCCCATGTGTTATTATTACAATAATGAGTTCTATCAATATAGGACAAGCCTAAAATGTAATTGAAAAGTTATGGGGGACCTGGGAACCGCTGCACACTATGTGGAGTCTCCAATTTGTGTGGTGTAGCTATACAATTCCTAAAACTAAACTATCCATTTAAAACCCTCCCCAAAAAAATGCATGCAATGTGAACAAACTATCATACTCCAGTGCTGTACAACATCAAAACATATGCTGTAACAAATACAGATGTTTAAAAGCAGTGTTGAGTTGTGTGAGTCCGATCAGACCCAATCAATAAGATAGGATCTGGTCCAGACCCAGACAAACCACCCGGGTGAAAAGAAATACAATATACTGAAAAGCAAATAAATAATACTTCAATAATGATGTGAATCTGCAGACAACAATACTTCAATAATAATTCAAATGTGCAAATGACAATAACATCCCTAGTTCAAAGTTAATATAATATGCAGAGCCACCATCAAAGTCAGCCTGTAAGATGAAAGCCAGCAGTAATGATCTGAGATAGCAGTCTGTGAGGATGTAAGCAGAATGCAATGTCAGACCTGGCCTCAAGATGGCAGCAAGAACTCCATATATCATAACACTCAGAGGAGACTCGATGTTGAAACAAATCAGGCAGCTAATAAGCACCCAGGGAACCTAAAGCATAAGGCAAAACATGCAGAAAGACCAACTACCACCTACTTACGTGACCTCCCATGTCACTTCTGTTGGGTGAGGGGCCCCTGCTCTCTCGTTATTCCCTGGTAGCTATCAATTGACACTTTCTGTAGAATCCACTGCCCCTGTTTGGCTCCTGGCATCTTGCTTTCCAGCACAGGGAGGGGCTTGTAGACCACATAGTGAGCTGACATGAGCTATAAAGGCCTGACATGAGTTATAAAAGACCTCTCTCTGCAGTGGGGAGTAAGCGTTTATTTTATTTTTAAGGATTTAACACATAAAAACTAAAAAAGTTGTGGGGTTCCCCCTCCGAGTATAACCCTTGACAATTACTCAAAAAATGGCTTTGAGTCCCCCCTATCAAGTAAAACCAGGCAGGACGACCAGCTCAGGGGGATGGTTGACCAGGGTGCAGAGGCTGAGTGGCTGTCCTTCAGCCCTGAAGGCTGCCAGAAAGCTAGCAGCTCTTGTGCATCCCTCTGTGCTTTGGGGAGGCAGAAAATGGGGCAGAAGGTTATCACAAGTCACCCGCTAGCTGGCAGGTGACTTACCAGTCCCTCCTGCACTGTGAACTGGTTTAGGGGTCTCAAGGACTCCAAAAACTCTACAAAATAATAAATGTAAAATTTAAAACAGTTCAATAAATGTAAAAAAAATACAATAAAAAATATATTTTTTCCCCTCTACTTACCTCATCCACTGGTGTCCCACACCACTGCTTCTGACAGCCAGAGAGAATGGTGGAAGCCAGGCACGGGACAGGGCTGCTTTCGTGGATCCCTCTGGCTTCTGACTTCTCGCTCCCCCCTGCAAGGAGGGACCTTTTATACTGACAGAGTTAGCTGAGGTCAGCTCTCTCCGCTAAAAAGCCCCTCCCTGCAGCGTGGAGCGAGATACTAGGAGTCCAGCGTGGGGCAGAGGATGTGGGTCCTCTGTCCCGCTGAAGACACAGCAGCCGGCATAGGATAAGGACGTCACCCGATGCTGGGTCCCCCGAGGTAAGCCTATTTTTTCAATGTTTTATGAGCGAGTTTTTTAAAAATTAGATTTGGACAAACCCGAATTTCTTGGGGAAATTGAGTGAATCACCCAATACGAACTTTGAAAAAGTTTGTTCATCTCTATTCATACCCAAATGTGGAGAAATAACTTTTTCAGGAATCATGAAATACGAAGGCGCCAGAAGTGCACCTTTCTTCTCCAAATTACTAGTATGACCCACAATAACATAAGTCCAAAAGAACTGTTTGCTCCATATTCCCCAAATCACCTCTAGATGCAATGGGGAATTTTTACAGATGAGTTGCATCATTTCACTTCTATTCACTGCACCTTAGAGTACCACAGGAAGACTGAATGAAATCTACATACAACCATGAATATTCTTAAATGACCATTCAATAGTTAGTTTATAGCAATATGAAAATGTTATTTTAATACCCAACAGATTTTAAAATTTTAAATAAATATAGATAAACATTTTTATCTCTTTTCCTCTGTCTGGTATATGCCAGTTTGCAAGCTAGATGAAATTATATTCAGGTCTATGTTTTGCTCTTTGTAATTGAAAACTGCAGAATGATAAAATATAAAATAGGATAAATAATGTAATTTTGTTTTCTTGTTAGGAAATTCATCTCTAGCAGAGATGCCTGTCTGTGCTGTTCACACTCATTGTATTTGGCAAGACAAGTAGCTATAAATTTAAACAATATAAAATGAATAAAAACACAGTTTATGATAATGGATGCCTTTGCTAATTAACATTAGACTGATTTATGCATCACCGTCCATTGATATTTGACACAGATATTTTTCACTTTCTCTCGCTGGAATCAATTCAAAAAATATATTGGAGTAATAAAAGTTGTAAACATTGTTAGCAAATATATTTATACATGTCAACTTTTATTATTGAATCTTACAATTTTCTAAAACAAACCATCAAAGAATGACAAGCACTCTGTGTGAAAAAAGAGAACGGGACCATACATCTGGTGATTTATCAGCACATAAATTATATATATTTGAACTCATTTCCTTAGGGTACCACTCTAACAACTAAAGGCAATAGCTTTTACCTACAATGTAAAAAAACTATGGAAGGAAAACATAAAATTATACCAATGACTAAACAAGCCATGTATTTTAATGCTTAAGTTTAGCCACAGGTAACTTAAAGAAAAATTAAAATAAACAATGATAGAATAGTTCATAGTTGGTGGGGGTCATTTAAATGATTTTGAATATCTCTGGAGAGGTTGAGTATTGCAAGGCAGTCAGAGGTTTTCTCACTTAACATCTAGCACACTAGTGAAAAAATGACAGCAGCCAATGGGAAATCCACACATTTGGGGTTGCTCATACTAGTCAGGGTAATGCACTTTTTTGCTTGAACATACAAAAAAAAAACAATTCTATAAAACATTTCTGTTCTAATATTTTCCAAAAAATCACCTGAACCTGTGACAGGTATTTTAACAGGTGAGGTACATCATTTTTCCAATGAGGTAAGGATATTTTTTCAAAGTTTGGAAATAACAGGCTATTGGCAGTACAGAATAATTTGGCAAATTCTTTAGCATAGCCCATAGGGTGCTGTTTTTTTTCAAAAAAAGTTACTTATACCATTTGAAAAAGGATGTACCTCACCTGTAAATATGCTTGATCACACGTGTAGGTGATATTTTTTAGGAAACATTAGAACAATTTTTTAGTGTGTTCAAGTTAAAACATCAGTTCAGTCTTGAAAACACATCCAAAAGTAAAATTGCTTCACCAGATCTTTAGCATGACCCCTACTGTGTTTAGATTCTGCATAGGCTGCTGTTATTTTATAAATTTAAATAAAATATTTAACCCATTAAAAATTTAGAAAAACAGGGTTGCACCCAGAGCAGGGTACAATGGGACCAGACCCCCCCAAGATGCTTTATTCCCCATACTCCAGCCCCTCCCTGACCCCTACCGGGTAAAATTCCTGGGTGCTTTACTGTCCTTGAATGTCTAGAGGTGGCAACAGTTCAGTCTCTATGCATGATTCCAAACTGTCTCTGGAAGCAACATACAAAAACTTTTCATTGTAAGGGGTTTTATCACAACATTTGTAGCTTGCAATAGTGTAAAACCCACTGTCAATGGACCACAGTCACTGACCTGGTAATGAACAATGATGACAAAGAAGTTAATAGAGTGGACGTGGCCTAAACCACATCTTCCTTAAAATGAGGAGCACCAAAGTTTCAAATTTCACAAACTTTATTGGAAAAATAATACACTGACAAAAATGTTAAAGTACACAAAACATGAGACACAAAACACAATAAAAACAATAGCACTCTCCCTGAAATCTCCAATCGATCAAAAAATCTATAAATCGGTCTTACAAGACATAAAAAAATCAATGTATAGTCCAGACAGCCCCAATTTAGAACAACCACTATGTATTATTTTTGTGCCGACACAAAACTATTTTTACTATAATAATCAGAATTGCAAAAAATGCAAAAAATTACAAAAAAGTGCAAAATTTAGCAAATGTGCAAAATTGCAAACGTTAACAAATGTGCAAAAATTACAAAAATAAGGTGCTACAATAATAGAGAGCAGATGACAGAGATACATTGTTCTTACTGCTGAAGGCAGACAAAGGAGACTACTGGTGAGGTTCCAATCCTTGACTCTAAGACCCAGAATCTAAGAGTACCCCTGGACGTCCCTTGGTTGATAAAGGGGCAGACGAAAAAACAGAAGCCAAGGTCAGTATTGGATTAATAAACCATAGGTCATTCTCTCAAGGATAAAGCAACCATACAGTACAGAATTTATTCAGTACAAAAAATGGTCCCCCTAAATAATATAATATATAAAAAAATATTTTAACCACACTAAGTGCTTTACAATGTTTAAATGTTACTATTGTTTGCATTGTTATGCCATGTATATCTATTTTTTCACTAATCCAATAATATGTTTTATACTATCATTGCATTTACTGTTGCTTGGTGGCTTTAGGTTAGTTAAATTGTGCCAAAGCTATGTTGAATAGGTTGAGATCGACCTAAACATAATTAATAAATAATTATTCCAGTAATCTGGATAAACTCCACCAGTACAGGACAGGGACATATTTGGACCACCCTAATTGCAATTGCATTGGTCTGTTGTGATGAGTATGTAAATGTTTGTTAAGTAGGTTATGGGGAATTTACATACACATTTGTCTGGCCTCATACTCCAGCACCCCCCCCCCCCCCGAGCTGAGAAACCTCAGCTTCCCTGGAGTCTAAGAAACTCCATGGAGGGTGACTCCCTATCCCTGAGGATTCCCAATTTGGGATATCCCACTGTGTGAAATCCACCAGATAGCTGTGTAAAACCACCTTGCATGATCATGCTTGGGGCTTTCCATAGGCATTTTGAATGGCTGGCACGAAAGCCCAACTTAAGGGGACCTACATGTTTTCCTACATTTTAAATTCTGCTCTAAATTTATTTAACACAATTTGGTTTAGTAAAACTCTCACAGTGTCCCTTCAAATTGTAATGACTTCCGTCTTCAACCTTTGGCATACATTCTGGTAAGCCTTTATAGGCTTGAATTATATATTGTGAATTAGGAAATTGCCAGCCAATGACAATAGATAAATTATAAGGAAATGTAAGCAAAGCTTAGAAAAACATTTTCTACATTAATTTCTTCTATTAGGCAGTTCAGTTTATTAGTTTAAGGTATATGCATGCTGACTAATAATTGAGGTGTGACCATCAGTCCATTTTTGCAGAACTGCATTTATTTGAAAATCATCCTTGTCAAAGGCAACGAGGTAAATATTGATTTTTCTCAGGGGTCAGTCTCAGTACCAATATAATTTAAACGGTTACAGGAAGCCAATTTTTTTCATTGCAACGAAAGTAATGATGCACTCAACAATATTGATATGAGATAGCTAAATGCTGGTGTACATAGTAATTCACTCTGAAAAGCTGTATGTAAAAGTTCAGATGTAATGACTAATCCAATCTCTTATTTTACACAGAATGAGCATGAACGGTGAGATTTTCTTGAATTGATCTTTCATATTTTTAGTCAATACTGCTTTACAATCTAGAGCACGATTATTTCAAAGCATGTATACAAGATACAGTCTATAAAATTATGGGGAAGTATATGACAAAGAATTCTGATTTGAGTAAAAAATTAAGTCAATTCAAAGTCAAGTGTGCACTTTTTCATCAAAGAAAATATCTAGGTATTGTTCTTATGTTATAGTGAATTAACCATTCCATGGAAGGACCAACTCCTCTAGTTAACACTAATGTCATGTCTGGAGTTCCTCCTTAGCTTTCAGCTGCTCCTTTCTGGGGCTCTTCTCTGTTGTATGCAACTTTACCAGCATGGTGATGGTGCTGTTCTGTAGAGTTCCTGGAAATCAGCTTGCATCTGTGACATTGCCTGGCCTATATAAGCTGATCCACACATGGCCTCAGAGGATCAGCATTGAATCTGCCTTCTGAACCCAGATTCCGGAACTTTGAAACCTGAACTGTCTACCCGGACCCTGTATCTGAAACTGAATCTAAACCTGAACCTGAATCTTGTTTGTATGACTCCACACATATATATATATTGTGGTAAGGTGTATGGAAAAGTAAACTATTTTCCCCTGCTATGCTCTATCAGGCCGGGTTTTCAGGACCCAGTTCACATTCCCCAGTCCTCTACAGGTTTGTTCCCTGATTCCAGGCCTTGCACAGGTGATGAGGCTGATTGCAGGGGAAGCCTAAATAAAAGGAGCCGCTGAGCCTGTCAGTTGGCTGTTGACCAGCCTGGAGGAAGAAGCCCAGGCTGTACTGCTCAGATGTGAATGAGAGAACTGGATTAAGCCAAAGGACTTTGCTTCTGCCACCCCAAACTTGGACTTGTGGGGATTAACGGCGTGGGCCCGTGTGCCCTGAAAGTGGACTTTGTTCAGCAAGGACTTTTTTAGCTTGCTGTATTTGCTTACCCTGGACTTTGCTAAGAGCTGGTGAGGTAACTGCTTACACTGCATTTTGTGCTACAACCATCTCTGATGTTAAGAGACGCTTTGGCTGTGGAATTCTTAATTTTCAAAAAAAAACATTTGATTTGAAGGAGAACTGTCGTCTGAGTCACTACCGTTCACACCAATATCTTACAATATGTAAAGCAGCCTGTTTGATGTTTGTGTTGTTCGTTGGTTGTTACCATTAAACACGGGTTGCCGCAAATCCGTTTCTGTCTCACAGTCTCAATTTCTGGTCATTTACTACAACAGGGATTTCTCTGTTAAGCAATCCCTGACAATTAAGCAATTTGCCTACATTTAAAGTGCACATGTCACTTGTTTGATGAAAGCCGGTTTACATTTTGGACCCAGAGGATATGTAAGGGGAGGCAATTATGTTTAAATTGAAAAGCTAAGCTTGAAAAAAGATTGGGGTGCTACATTTATCATCTGCCAAATGCTATTTTAGCACCTCTCCTAAGGCAGCATAATAACACTTCATAACTCCGATCATATGAATGCAATAAACATCTTACCTACCTGAGGTCCTTGAGACTGAACGGTTTATAGTAAAAGATGATTATGACTGGAGCCACAGTCGGCAGTATTTGTGCTGGAGAATAATGTACAAAGCCAGTCATCGACAAAGCCAGTTGGATGGCTAGAAAAATTGAAAATACAGCAAGTCCACTTATCTTGTTAATACAGATAATCTATGGACTTCTACAGGCTGAATTAAAGACCATGGCGGACTGGATGGACACATGGTAAATAAGGTTCATTGTAATGTAGTTAAATGTAAATTAAGGCATCTGGAGGCTGAATCTTGCATTGAGCATTGACATTTAGTATTAGGGTAATCTCAAGGTCATGGTAATATTGGGAGACTTGTTGATAAAGAGAAATCTGAGGTCTTGTAGATTGCAGACTTAAAGAGGAACATCAGGGTAAAAACAAAAAGGGGCCGCTTTTCTCCCCCATCAGCCCCTACTTACCTTTTGTATGTGACATCCAGCTGCTTCAGGGCCCAGTTGCAACCCCCGTCGGGGGTTACAAGTCACGCGAGATTTCAGGCGGCTCAATTGCATCCCATTCATCGGCACTGCACAGGTGTGAGATCAAGGGCCATGTGCATTGCCTCATGGGAGGCAAGATGGCGCTGCCCGTTGGAAGATCAGTGGAATCCGAGGGACGCAGAAGATGGATCCCCCAGGGAGGTGAGTAAAAAATACCCAAAGATAAAACCGAAGTGGGGAGGAGCAGATTGGTGAGGCTTGGGAGAAGCTTTACTCTCCCCCGATGTTCCTCTTTAACAGTTGTGTCTATTTGCTGTGTTTAAAGCTTAAAACCCTTTTGAACACCAAAAAAAACACATTTCCCCCATTTTAAAATCATTAGAGAACCCCAACTGAGATAAGTCATTACCTTTAGGGGTCTGGATAAAATAGACCTCCTTAAACTAGAAAATGCAGAGAAGATGCACGTTAAAGTTCAGTAGGAATGATAGGAGGAAAAACTTAAAAACTGAACATATTAAGGTATAACTATTGTAATTAAAAGGGTGCATATTAATATACTGTATAATATACTGTACATATTAATATATATATATATATATATATATATATATATATATATATATATATACAATATGTGGTCCAAATTTGAATATATATGTGCCAAAGAGCCAAATAGGCTAATCACCTTGTTATATTCTTCACTAAATAACTTTCCAAGGCACCTAGATCATAGATATGTTAGGTATTGGGAAAAAGACCTGGGGGGAACCAAAGAGCAAGAAAAGAAAAAGGGCTTAGGGTATGGAAATCTACATCATGCTATTCAATCAATACCCTTACAGTGGAATCTGCCTATAAAGTACTTCTCTGCTGGTACCTACTGCCTGATAGGCATAATAAAATACACCCAATGTACCCCGGGCACTGTTTTAGAATGTACAGAGAGAGGGGAAGTCCTCCACATATGGTGGAAGTGCCCAATGGTTGCCCGGCTATAGTGGCAGGTCTTTAGAATGATAGGAGACAACATGGGAATTAAGCCTCGTAGAAATTCATGGGTGGCGTTGCTGAGGCACAAAGCACCAGCAAAAAAAAAATTGTTTACATTCATCATGTTGCCCACTAAGCAGACCATTGCAAAAGCCTGGAAACAGCAATCCATCTTTATTACCAAGGTAAAATCTAGGATCAACTGTTTTTTTTTTTTTTCTAATAAACGAGGAGCTCACTAGCATATTGAATGATAAACATGTTTTTGACAAATTGGGAACCCTGGAAAAATTATGCCACCCCAAATCTTTCATCATTGGCATTAAACTGGTACCTGATGTGTAATTGACAGGACAGGTAAGGGACCACCAGAACCCCCCTCCCCCAATCCTTCCCACACCCAATCCCCTCCAACTTTGCTAGCTTACCTTGGTAAGTTTCTATTTCGTACATATGTGCAGTATCAAAAGCTAGAGCTGTGCATAACATACTAAGAAAGTCAGCAACACTCCATATGTATGTAAAGCTTTATTTCCCTTTTCTCTGGAAAAAAGTGTTGTTGTAACATTGAAAATTTTATAAAAAGACTAAACAACTTATTTTGGAGGCCATGTAGTCTAACCAAATTGGGATGCCCCACTGTGTCAAACCCCTGGATCCCCTGTTCCATTTACCTTGTCCCAGAGCCTTCCCCACATCACTGCTAGCCTACAGCTTTATGCACACCCGTGCCAAGTCTTTCTGAATAGGTGTCGCGGGCGCACCACAGCTAGAAGCTGAGCCGGGGATGCAGTCGGTGGCACTCTCGGCTCCTCTCAGCTAATCAGCGAGCTTTTGGCTGAGCCTACACCATGGAAACAACAGAGAGGTGAGTGAATCAGGCAACCTGGAGGAATATACACAGCGGGATGTCCACCTTGAGAGGAACAACACATGGGAAAATGAAATTCCTGGGCATATAATATATAAATAAATAACAAATCTTGTGGAAAGACACTTATTCCATCTGTTTCAAAACAGCTTGATTCTCATATTTATGTCAAACGTAACGGGAGAGGGGGGGATTTAATATGTTTAATGAATTCAGTAATTCTACATGAGCAGGAAACTAGTGATACTAGACACTAATGATACTAGAAAGTGACTACATTATGGTACATATCTACATTAGCTAAAACAAAGATAAAAAATCCCTCTCCGTCAAAAATACCATATTGTTGCCAACAGATCTAATATGGCACATCTCTGGCTGCTTGCAAGGGGGACTGCAAATTCTCCCCATTAGCTTACCTCCAAAAAGAAGAATAGGGACTAGCACTTCTGCAGGAGCCATTGATAACATATGACAAAACTTTTACTGTGTCTGTACTGACTGTTTAAAAATATCATAGGTTAAAAAGATGGGGTAGTTCTCATCCTGCCTCCAGGCAACGGGATTCAAATAGGTGTTTCACTGTGTATCAAGCTACAGAGTGTAATACCTACTAGAAACATGTTACCTAGAGGCAGGATGGGAACTACCCCTTCTTCTAATCTTAACTCCTGATATGGATCCTGCAAAAACGCTGACCCCTTTCTTCTTTTTGGATTATTACAAAAATATTGTAACTATGATCATATGTTAAGCAGCCATTTTAGTAAATAATTGTGTGTTGTGTAGATGCATATGCATATAGTACCATAATGATGGTTACTAGAGGAATATAAGGGCGTCAGCAGCAGGTGGACAGAAATGCAGGCCTGAGAATAGCAACTGCTAAACAAGATAAAACATTGACGGATAATCTTGCATGTGTCAGACACTGCAAAGAAGAGCAACAGTTAGAGCCACCAGTATAAAGGTGCACTGCGAAGGCAGCAAGACTGATAAACACAGCCAGCCAGTTAAATGAATCCACTCTGTGAGTCCAATATGGACGGACGCAATGTAGTCTACATTTACATCTTCATGTGAAGGGCATGGCTGAATATTAAAATGTAAGCAACGGGATGAGCATGTGCGGGCTGAATAGTCATATAAGTACCTATGAGATCTGTGCCTAGCCGACCTAAATTGGATTTATACAGCATCCTAGAGACAGTTAATTGGGTCTTCTAGGCAAAGAAACTTCTCAAGAGCAAGTGAAGCTGATCTTAACATCTACTGTTAATAAATCTTTGTTTATACATTTTTATATGTTTGTACCTTCACTTGTGATGTGATGCTAGAACACCCTCTACTGGGTGACTAATTAAAGCACAAGAACACACACGGTCTGTGACAAGTGGTAGTTACTTACTCACTGTAGGAAGAAAGTTACCTGCAGGTAATATAACTCATGTAGCAGCTGCATATTGTGCATTTTTTGTGTTTTTATGTATTACATTTATGTATTTTATATGAGATATATGTTGGAGTTGTGCACTTCTTTCCTTTGGAGTAGTGGCATTTTGTTCTATAAACTGAAAGTCTACACATTATATTGAGGGTTATGCTAAATATTTAGTGAAGCCAATGTGACTTCTGGTGTGCAATTCTGTGGGGATTGCAAGCTGCATGCTGGTGAGCATTTTAGTGATGTTACACAAAAAAGTGCAAAAAAATTATTTGTCCTAAATTTCCCCCCCAAAAATCACCTACACATGTGATGCCACATTTTTACAGTTTAGGTACAATATTTTTCCAGTGATGTAAGAATATATATTTAAGGTTTGTAAATAACAGCACCCTATGGGCTATCCTAATGCTAATGCTAATTTCACTGCCCTATATGTCTCAAAGAACTAGAAAAATATGAATGCACACCTTCATACCAAGGTTTTGTTGCAAATAAAAAGATTGTATTTCAATAATAGGGTTTTACAGAAAATTAAAGTGGACCTTTAGTACAGAATAGATTCACTTTAAGAGGCACATCTGTGGGGTGACACAAGTTATATACCCATAAGTGAGAAAAATCAATACAAAATATTTGCAAAATATTTACAATTAGCCGCTATTTAATACTGTACATTAGTGAGAAAATGAACCATGTGCAGGGGGCCACAGTACTAAAGGCAAGCACAGTACAGCTCAGCACATAAGAAATAGATGAGTAAGTTAGTTATAGCTAGATACCATTGCAAAACAGAGTTTAGTGTGGCTATACCTTCAATGGGTTCAGGGTTGTGGGAACACGTTAACGTGATGGGTAGTTGCTTGTCAGCCAATGTCCAGGGATTCAACAAAGTCCAAATGTACAAGGTTGCTGATTCCAGTAAGTATGTTGTCTATTCGCTAACACATGTTTTGGGAGAAGCCTCTGCCTTTCTTAAAGCTTTGCCAGAGAGTAGGTTGTCTAAACACTAAAAAGCTAACCGAGATGCAGGTTGCAGTCCATACCGCAATGCTCACTGCAAGTCACATTGGCTTCACAAATATTTAGCATGACCCCCAATATGTCCAAGGTCTTAATGCCTCTACTAAAAAACATACAGCATTCAGACTATAGAGCCGATTCAGCAGTCATTTCCAGTACAACAACCAAACATTTGTGTGACACACGATTTAACAGGCATCTTTTTTAGTACAATTTTTAAAGTGTAAATTTGCACACAAACCCAGATGCAAGCGAATATTCTCCTTTTAAGTTTTCTTGCAGTCACGCTTCCATAATTCAGAGACCAAAATTAAACTTAGAGACAGGTGAGAAATTGATGTGAATTCCTGCCATATTCTTTCTGGCGAAAATGGTGCTTTTCTGTGTTTCTTTAACATTTTTAGTCAAATGGAGCCCTTTGGAGAACACTGTGCTGAGATCTTAATCTTTTTGATTCTAGTGGGTTTTTTTTGTTGTCATTTTCCTGTTTTTACTTTTAAATGTATGTAATTTTATTTATAGTAAAGGTGATGTATTTTAATTACCGTATATACTCGAGTATAGGCCGACCCGAATATAAGCCGAGGCACCTAATTTTACCCCAAAAACCTGGAAAAAGTTATTGACCCGAGTATAAGCCGAGGCACACAACACAGCACACAATACAGCACACATACACACACAAGGCACACACAGCACACAACACAGCACACAATACAGCACACAATACAGCACACAATACACACACAAGGCACACACAGCACACAACACAGCACACATACACACACAGCACACATACACACACAGCACACATACAATGCACACAACACACACACTCACCAGTTCAGCTCCTGCAGGATCTTCAGCGAGGCTCCTTCCAGCGACGGTGCGGGAGAGAGGACGGCGCGGGACGACGGCATGGGTCCGCAGGGCAGAAGAGCCGCCTCAGAGGCTTCAGAACTCGGCGGGGAGATCAGTACACCCAGCGCGAGGTGGGTGTACCAAGATGGCGGCCGGCGCGCTCCGCGCCGCCACGTCACGTCGCGTCACTGAGGCCCGGGCCGCCATCTTGGTACACCCACCTCGCGCTGGGTGTACTGATCTCCCCGCCGAGTTCTGAAGTCTCGGCGTCTCGTCTGCCGCCTCGGAGGCTCTTCTGCCCTCGCTCAGGTAAGTCTGACTCGAGTATAAGCCGAGGCTGCTTTTTTCAGCCCAAAAAGTGGGCTGAAAAACTCGGCTTATACTCGAGTATATACGGTATTTAAACAAAGGCAAATTGTAAAAATCAAAATTACTATAATCTACTAATTTAATAGTTTTATTAACAATTATGGTATTGTGTAGGCATAAATACTAAAATACATAAAACTATATTACAGTACATTTGATACTGGTAGACAGGAGAATGGAGAAACAGTCTGCTGAACATTTGGTACTGCAGAAGTCATGCGAGCATGCTTTGTAATGGGAAGGCTCATTTCTAGCTTAAATAGGGCACAGTGCGAAAAATCTCAAATAGCTTTCCCGACTGCTTTTGCATGTGCAAGAATCTCATCTGCCCGATCATGGGAGAATGCGAGTTTAATTTTGCTTGGAGCTGAGTTGTGTGAAATCAACATTTATTTGATTAAAAGAAGAATTTTATTTTGCTCAAAGAGTCGCATTTGACCAAAAAATCAGAATCACACTTTATGCTTAGCAGCTATTCCTCTTTTTTTTAACTAGTGCAAAAGAGAAGAGTAGCTATCTGCAGTACCAAATATGTTCCATTTACGGGGTAGTTAAACCAGGACTTAGTTAGGGATGCCCAAGGTCATTTTATCATGTTGAAAGGTGATACTGGAGAATCCAGGGTCTCCCTAATAATTTGCTACTCCCCCAATGTACACCAACTTTGATGTACAGTATGTACAGTATGCTAATGCATAAATTAGAAGGTACTATATTCTTAGTGGAGACTTCAATTTGGCCTTACATTCCATATTAAATAAATCAATTCCTGGTACTCTACACTGAGGTCACCCCCAACTCAAGCAGAATCCTAGCAAAACGTTTTGCATTACTAGATAAAATTGACATTTGGAGAGAGGGTAACTCATCAACTAGGGACTATACTTACTTCTCAGCTCATGCCACTTGAGAATCGACCCCATTTTCATACCTTACACTCTTATATCTAACATAACAAAACTGAAAAATTACAGAGGTTCCATTTGTAAACTGCTCATTGGTCAAACATATGAGATTTTTGGATTAAACCACACTCCAATAGATGGAAACTTAATGAGGTTTTACTGGGCTGTGGTGAAAAGTATAGAGAGAGAGAACTCCAGAGTTTTTTCACCAATAATAAGCAAGAAGATACATCTTTCCAATAACTGGCTTGCCAATAAGGCTTTTACAGTATAAGAGGCAAATTTATACAGCTGGCCAGCCATATTCAAAGGACTAATAATAAAGCACTGGATTAAAAAACAATCTGCTAACAAGGCTGGATGTCAATTTATTGCTCACAGAGCTGAAAGGGATTTAAGGTGGAGTAAATTCAGATTTTTTTAAAGGGTAATAAGTTAGGCATGCCCTTTCCTAAATTGCACAAGAATGCCAGGACTCTCTGTCAACACCCAGACTCAGATACAAACATTTAGATTTAAATTTAGCTGAGCAATTCAATTGAGAATGCTGACTAGAGACCAGACCAGCAATAACCAAAGATGAATTAATCAGATCACAAAAGCATTGACTTCCAATAAACCAGCAAAAGCCCCAGGCCCAGATGGACTATTGGGGGCCTCTTACAAAATGGTGCCTCAGATTCTAGATACACATATAGTGTCATGGTTCAATGCAATTAGGAAATGGGGAATTAATCCTGCCATTATAACGGTAATCTCAAAATCGAGAAAGGATCATATGGACTGCACCCAATATCCTCCAATTTCCCTCATAAATAATGATTTGAAAATCACCAAAATGTTGACCAATAGATTAAATTATTTTCTCCTGAATACTGTACAACCAGGGTACCAACCAGATTACCAGATTAGGAAAACACTTAATTTGATTAAGTAAAACACACATGGGATGGTGGGGGAAACAAGGAAAACATGCTTCTGGCAGTCTTCGACTCAAAATCCTGGAAATACATTTATTTTTATTTTCATTTTGTGGAGCTCATGGGGTTTGAAGAGCGATATATCATACAATCATTCTACTCCGTACTTACAGCTTCACTCTTAATTAGAGGTTTCCAGACATATAAACATACCATAAAAAGGGCACTAGACAAGGTTGCCCCTTATCACTGGGCTTATTTTTATTGGCCATTGAATCAATGGCAGAAATTATTAGAACAATATCAAGGCCATGAAGTGTGGCAAAGTGAAGCACAAATGTGCATTATTTGCAGATGATCTATTACTATGTATTTGTGATGGAATCTATCACATCTCTCCTCAACATTAATAGTGTTTTTTCCTTGCTTTCTGGCCTGAGGCAATGAACATAAATGTCCCTACTCGAAAGCCTGAGAAATTATTTTAAAATGGACCATATTACTTATCTAAGGGTTAAGATTGCACCCTCCTTCAAAGATATTTATAAGATCAATTACTCTCCACTAATCTGGAGCATAAGGGGGAATCCTACAATATTGGAAGTGATCCTCTTTTCTTGGTTGGCCGTATGGCAGCATTCAAAATGAATATCTTGCCCAAAATTATTCCAATTGTGTGGGGAGGCATCACTAGTGGAATGGCCCTGGGTGCTCAAGGGGGGTGTCTCACTGCCCAGCAGAACTGTAGAAAAGGGATTTGCTAGCAGGGCTGGCCTTTGGCATGTGGATTGTGCAGTCACACATGGTGTCTGTGCTAGGAGGTGCTGCTAGTTGAAAATTTTATTTTGTTTAGTCCCAGTCCCCTCCACCTCAGAGGTACACATGCTAACGGAGGTGCCATCACAGCACCAGGGGAGAGGGATAACCAGGACCTGGGGGGTGTTTACTGTGTAGGAGGCTTAGGGTGCTTAGCAGATGTGATGGTGATGGGGTAAGGTATATGCTGGGTTAACTGGGGGGGTTGTAGGATGTACTGTGTAACTGGGAGATTTAACAAGTGTGGGTGGGTGTAATGGGGTTGGTTGTGTATGTGAGGGTAACCCAAATATACAGTACCCCCCCAGTCAAGAGGTTTGTGGGAGTGTATATGTGGGGGAGTAACTGTGTTTTGGGGTTAATGTGGGTGTGATGGGGGGTGTGGGGTTAATGATGTGTATACCATGTGTGGGCAGGATTAAAGTGGAACACTAAGGCCTTGTTTACTCGCTTCACTGGCAACCCCACAGCACATGTGCGGGCTGCAACCCACCCAAGGATCAGCAAATCTGATCAATACCCATCATTTTTGCTCAAAAATGGGTGTTGAATTGGCTAACTGATGAATGTAAGGGGGTTAAAGCAATCACATACCCTGTACTGGCCTTATATATGCAACAGCATTGCTGCTCAAGCCTGTAGCAGCATCCTAATTCATAATGAACCTCTGTAAAAAAAAACACAAACCAGGACCCCAGAACTCACCTCTTCCTGGCACATCACCGATGAGGCTATAGCAATTGGCCGCCAGCACTCACATGAGAAACCAGATCCAGAAGAGGTACTCTTTTGCAGTCCTGGCTTTTGGGTTAAGGGGGTATTTTTTTTTTGTTCAGGATGCCCCCTATATACTAAAATGATGAGACTATGCAAACAAGACATACAGCCTGATCCCCCCTGGAATTCCCTAATTCAGATAAATGGAAACACATTCTTTAGGCTCTAAAAGCTTTCAACGTCCACATAATGAGATATTTACAGCTAATCAAGTTTTGCCCTTTCTAAAGTGTATGAATCACGCAAGAAATATTGCTTACAGCAAACAGGAGTACCAGGTGTTCTATCTATGCTTTACTTTTGTACTGTCTCTAATAAGTAACCATACATGTTACTTTGGGAGAGAGATTTGAATGGGAAGATGACATTTCAGCAATGGGGGCTCCCATGAGGCATACCACACATTTTTCAGCCAGCACCTCCCTGATTGAGCCATGGTGTAAAGCAGCAATGAGATGGTACTTTATATTAAACAGCTTGACTAAAGCATTTCCTGGCACCGATAACACCTGTTTCAGACAGTGTTCATTCCCTGGAGATATGCTCCATATTTTATGGCTATGCCCCATGACATGAAAATCTATATCACAAATCCCACTAGTAGCTAAAACATGGCATCCTTGGATTGTCTTCTATAAAAATAAATCTTCCATACATCTATACCTAAATGGCAATACAACAACTGGGAACTTCCCCATGCCCAGATAAGCAGGGTAGAGGGAAAGGTAAGTTTACCGGAGACCCCTGCTATAGGATGCTAGCGGTCTGTTGAGTTGAGAGGGTTTGTTCCGCTTTAACGCATAATTACTAAAACTAGCCACACAACAAACTACTACAATTATTAAGGAAGCATGTAAGGTGTTTGTCTAGAACTGCTGTAACATTCTTCCAAGTTTAGCCATCATTATAAAGGATTATAAGGAATTACTTTTCTAAACTTTAATATGGTAGAAGACAAAAGAAAGTAAAGTGTGTATATATCTATACAATAATTGCTTGACATTAGAAGTTATACAGTGTTGTAAAATAAACAAGTCATTACAAGAATGCAGCTGGAATAGCAGGCGCTAATAGAGGATTGGCCATTAGAATCAGTGTAACAAAGCTTAATATTATTCAAGTGAGACGAAAATGCTGTTTCATATAGCCAGAAAACAGTGGTACTAGGATTGTAGTGGTTATGAAATGTAACTTGTATTCTGGTCATTATTTTGGGAATTGAGTAGTTAAAATAAAGAAAAATGTAATTTGTGTTATCCAAATGTAATGTTCGTATTTCAGCCCCTTGGAGGTACCTGAAGCTAGTAAAATAGTTGTTTTTCATGCACTTTGCCATTTGTAAAATCAACACATATTACAAGTTAATCATTTCAAGCTATTTCTTCAGTTTGTGTCCAATTCAAAATTGCAAAGAATGGAAAACCATCTCAATTTAGCATATTATGGATACATGAGCACCTGCCAACCCTTAGAGTATTTTAACCAGAAAATGATTGAGTGCTATTGTAACACCAGTGATGAGAAACAAATATAGACAAACAGGCACCACCAATGAAGTAAAATATAGCTGTCAATATTCAATACTGTATGTTTGCACTATAAGATGCACCTGACCATAAAGCCAGGACCCGCCAAAGAGGCAGATTCAGACAAGAAACCCACAATAGACAGCATGCAGAATTCCACCAAAGTACCACAGAACAGAAGTGGGCAAAATCCCCTTCAAGAACCCTATACCTAACAGTGTACAGAACCCCCCCCCCCCCCGGTGAACCCCATAACAGGAAGCATGCAGAATCCACCCCAAGAACTCCATAACAGGCAGCATGCAGATTCTCCTTAAATAACTCCATGACAGGCAGTATGCACCCCCCCAGGAAACCCATAACAGGCAGTGTGCAGAATCTCCCATCAAGAACTCTTTAACAAGCAGATCCCCCCCCCAAAACCCCATAACAGGCAGTATGCACCCCCACAGAACCCAATAACGAGCAGTGTGTAGAATCTCCCCCCAAACAAGAACACCATAACAGGTAGTGTATAGAATCCCCCCTCAAGAACCCCATAATAGGCAGCTTGCAGAATCCCCCCAGAACCCCATAATAGGTAGTGTGCAGAATCCCCCCCAATCACGCCATACCGACAGTTTTCAGAGCCAATGAACTCATAAGGCAGTGTGCAGAATCCCGTAGTAGCAAAGCAAACCCCCTGATCCCGGGAAAGCCCTGTATCGTGCTTGTGT
The DNA here is from genome assembly GCA_027917425.1 of Gastrophryne carolinensis. NCBI lineage: Eukaryota > Metazoa > Chordata > Amphibia > Anura > Microhylidae > Gastrophryne > Gastrophryne carolinensis. The sequence continues at coordinate 202,845,255 of CM051238.1, read as the reverse complement.
GTATTGGGAGCATGACAGTGGAGGATTGACAGGTGGATGTCCAGCAAGCAGTTACTCTTACAAACAGGGTTCCAGTGACACTTGTTGCTCTCCAGCCGACATAGCTCACACAAGTTACATAAGCTGTCATGTGACAGATCCGTGTGGGACCGGGAGCAAACAGAAACCAGCATTGGGACCCTGTTTGTTAGTGCTGCTCTTTGCCCACCTGCTGCTCCTCCACCCTCCTCGATTTAAAACAAAAGTTCACTCATTTTTTGGGCACTTCCCACCTTGTTGATTGTCCTCCTTTAGCCTCTGGTTCCAGCTGGTGTGTGGAAAGTGGGCTCTAAAGATAGCCCACGAACCCCCCGCGAAGAGAGACAAAGTATGGCACACTCTTGTGTAATTAAAAATTATCTTCAATGTTTATTGTACAGATTTTAAAAATCACACTGAAGATCACAACTATACACTGACTAAACATATTAAAAAACACATAAGACAAGGGCAGTGGCGTGATGAGCACAAGGCTCTAAAAATGAATCAAAATTATATGTAGATAAATGAGGCTTTGAACAGCCTTAAATGACCGTCTCACAAGCTGCTATATATATAAAGTGATAAATATGTGCAATACAATTTTCTATGTTTACAGAAGTAAAGTGCAAGTGCTAATAAGAATTAATTAATTTAATGAATTAATTATTTACTCTTTGGCTGTGCGTCTCCAAATATATTCAGCTTATTGTGTGGAAGTGGCCTGTGTACAGCCAACATCAATTGTTTTTATGTGGGAGCCAGTTTTAAACTGGTCACACCCACTCACCAAAACCAGGACTTTAGGAATACAAGTACCTGTAAGTTCCCTAACCCTGTCCGCTTCTTGCCACATCACCTCTTTCTTGTCTCACTTCAGCCCCCTTTTCCATCTCCCATCTCCTCACCTCATCGCTACTCATCTTACCTCTTTCCATCTCACCTTTCCACCTTTCCCCTGCCCAATTTTTTGGAACTACCTATTCCTGCTTCACCTCAGCCAACCTCATCTCTGATCACCTCACCTCTACCCATCCTACCTCTGCCTTCCTCTACCCACATTTGCTCACTATTTTTCCACCTCATCTCTGCTCGCCTTACGTTTACCCATATCTCATCCCTACCCTTATTCCCGCATCACCTATCCTCAGATCTGCATCATAAAAGCTTATTTAATACTTTCAGTTTACATCTTTCCTACAGTTAGCAGTTTGCATTTTGCCTGACTGATGTTTTTGACATGACTTGTCAACCAAAAGCTTTCTGCCTTTCTACAATCCAACTGATGTGGTGATTCAGAATGAAGTGTGGTCAGCAGAGAGTAAACCTGCTGTATTTTATGGACATGTTATGTTTGCTGAGGAAAGCTACTTTTATTGGATACTTTAAGCTAAAGAAAGCCATTTTGTTTATTTCCTGCTTTTCTGGAATAAATAAAGACACTGTTCAGTTAAAGTTACTGGTTGGCAGAGGACTTCTTTTCCCACACTCTCTTACTGGTCATACTCAACCTTTATCTTCCATTTGTGCTGACAGAAGATGAGTTATAGTCCAGGTGCTAGTTTTAGGCAAAAGTGTGCTTATGTATGCAGTAGCATGCTAGTGGCATATACACCGTCCAATTACATTTTTTACACTTCTTCTAGTCAAAGGAGCTTTGCTGAGTAAATAAAATGTGGGATGGGATGTCTGCATACATATCCCTTATTGGGGTGGCAGCTACATTATTTGTAAAACTGCCCAATTTATGAACTGCTGCACCATCAGTAGACAAAGCGCACCATTGCAAAAAAGCAATATGGAAACTGCGGAGCACCACTTGCCATTTAAGGTGAACACTGGCTAGAAAGTGCCTGAGGGCAGGCTGACACCAAACAGTGGAACAGCGCATTAAGTGAACCCTACTGCATAAGGAACCGCATATGGTTGGTCTCTGCACTCTCTGTGAAAGACACTCACAACTGATTAGGGTATGAATTCATCCTTTTAGGTCACCTACATTCATACACACTGATTGTCTTCTCTGGAGTGGATGGGATCTTCCAGCATAGCATGTGCATATACATAGGTTAGAAGAGCATGACCTTGTACTACACTGGCCTCATATTGCCCCAGACTTGATCATTTTGTTGGATCCTTTCCCTGCACCATCTGGGGTAGAAAACACATCACAAGAATACACAAAACACTAATAGTTATATGTGGGACCGGCGCTAAGGACTCTCACTGACAACAATCTGCCATAGTGAGAGTCCTTAGCTCCGGTCCCACATATAACCATTAGTGTTTTGTGTATTCTTGGGATGTGTATTAGGTTAGTGGGAAGATGTGTGGGTTTACAGCAGTGCGCAGGCAGCTATAGATGAGCGTACTCTCTGCTTTTTATTCTTTTAGAAAACACATCAGTCTTCAGAAATTCTTCAGGAAATACAATGTTTATTCAATCGGGGGCTTAAATAAATTTGCAACCAGCGGCCACGAGCGTTCATGTACAACTTGTTTATATACAGGCCGTTTAAGACAAAAGACCTTAAAGTGGACCAACACCCACAAAAATAACATTGTTTTAAACGAACAAACATAAAAAAACACTTACGTTTTGATGATCCAGGCAGCCCTCTGTCCCTCGCAGAATCTGCTTTCTGGATTCACCTTCGCCGGAAGTCCCGCCCTCCAGCGCTTGTACGTGTCCTTTGACTGGCATCTGCACTGCTAAGACGTGCAAAACCAGTCTCCAGGCATCGCGTGAATTCAGTTTCTGTTTCTTCAGGAGTGATGTCATGGTGGTGGGTGTGGCCTCTGTCTTGCAGTTGTCTTCTCGGGAGCGTGCACGTCTCTCAGGTCTTGTTTCTTCATGATTGGCTGAAGCAGCATGAGTCTCCACCTCCCCTCCCTCCCCCAGGGCTGTAGTTTCATTTCCTTTTGCCTTCTCTCATATGCTGTCTCCGGTGGATGCATAGGACAGGCAAGTTATTTTATACTTATTTATCGTATCATGGTTTTGTTTCACATAAATAATTTTTTTTAAATGGGTAGGTAGGTGGGGCATGAGGCAGATAGGTAGGTGGGTCAGTAGGCATATAGGTGGGAGATAGGTGGGTGAGTGGCAGGTTGGTAGGTAGGTGGGAGGCCCAGCAGGTATGTAGGAAGATAGGTGGGTGAGTGAGTGGGCAGGTAGGTAGGTGGGAAGGTCAGTAGGCAGAAAAATGGGTAGGTAGGTGGGTCATGAGGCAGATAGGTAGGTGGGTCAGTAGGCAGATAGGTGGGTGAGTGGCAGGTAGGTGGGAGGCTCAGCAGGTGGGTAGAAAGATAGGTGGGTGAGTGAGTGGGCAGGTATATAATTTGCAGGTTCAGTAGGTAGATGGGTAGGTAGTTAGGTGGGTGGGTCAGTAGCCAGATAGGTAGGTGGGTGAGTGGGCAAGCAGGCCAAACAGCCGATCCACCCGCTCACACGCACACTGGGCCAAGGCTCCCTCCCGCATGCCAGCTGGTTGGCGGATCTTGCTGCCGATCCCTCTGCCCGCCTGCCTGCTACCCATCCAATCTGCCGCCCACCTGCTTGTTTGCCATAGTTGGTATATAAGCATAATAAAAATTTTATATATAAAAGAAAACATAATATTTTTATTAATAATTTATATTAAAAAATCAATAACTCACCTATCCTACGCGTCCAACGAAACCACATACAGCGAGGTAGGGCATAATATGGCAAACGAAGCGTAGGGGAGGAAGATAAGGCAGAAGGGAGGAGCTGCAAGGTGGAGGGAGTGAAAGGCGGGGATATGCCAATGAGGAGGCATATCCCCGCCTTTCACTCCCTCCGCCTTTCAGTCTTTCCTCTGCTATGCAGAGCACACTCGCGTGCTCATGTAGAGACAAGATAAAAGCGCGCATGCGCAATAGCGCCGCTACGTGAAGTGAAGCGCCGCTTGCTCCGGGAGCGAGCGGCGCTTCACTTTACCTACTGCGGTGCTACTGCGCATGCGCGAGGTTTAGAATAGGAAGAGGTCAAAGGATCTCTTCCTCTTAGATGTAAATCAAAGATGGTGGCGCGAAATATAAATTGATGCGACGCCGCACAGGATCATCTAAGGTACTTTTTTGGGGGATTATTAAGGATAATGGGTCCTGGGGAATGGTATGGGATATTAAATGAAGGGAAAAAAAATTAAACGTAAGGGTGTTGGTCCACTTGAAATGACCATCCTGATTGGATACTTGTCACTCTTATACAGCACATATAGAAAGTTTAGCTTACGTCTTAGGAACACCTATTAAGCAGACATAACATTGTTTAGTGACGGTCATTCCACGGGGAAAGGCATACAGGTGGCTGATTAATATATTTTTTAATAACATTTTCTATTTCAATATTTTTTATTGTGTAATTTAAACAATGCAAATATACATATCTCTTGGTCCATATAACCATCCCACGCAGGAGAGGTAGAAAAGCTGATGAACTTATTAAGCAAGATAGTAGCTCAGGTTAGTTTGCATGTGTATAGTAACATATCATGAAAGGATGAGTAATAAAATATAACAAGTACATCAAGTGCAATTGACATAGTTTCATTCATTGTTGTCTTTTTTATTAACATTTTATTGTGCAAAGACAATTGTTTGCATTGACAGATTACAGCAATAACATTTTATAATCACAGGTGAGTCCAGTAATAAGATTTAACTAGATGAAGCCCACCCCAAGAAACAAATAGTTTCCACAAAATCCAGAGAGCTGCGGCAGAGCTGCGGCAACCCAGCAAACTTAAAGTGCTACAGCAGGCAAAGGAGATTGTTACACTATTGCGCTGGGCTACATTTGGCACTAACCTAAACTTTTTTTTCAATTTTTTTAAGGAAATAGCAATGGCTGAGATATGGAGGGTTACAGTTTCACAATATGATTTCTCTTATGAAAAAGTAGGCGTCCTGTAATTCTGTCCTGCATCTGCTGAGCTGCTTGGAGGGACAGAATGTAAGGGGTATGACATCCGGTGAACCTGTAAACCCCCTTGGCCATTTGTTTAGGACAGTGCCAAATGTAGCCAGACACAATGGTGTAACAATTGTCTTTGCCTGAAGCATGTCTTTAAGTAGAAAGAGATATGGGGGCTTATATAAGCTTTGATGAATGTTTAATCTCAAATGTCAGACAGAGGGGTGTTCAGGATAGATCTAAGCTTGTAGGATCACCTTTCTGGCTACTACGGAAACAGTAGGAGTCTAATTGTCCCCTTTTCCATTCAGATCCATCTAATTGTACAATTACAAAAATAGCCCATTTGGTGAGTAATGGGATATAGTTTACGGGATTATTTACTACATATTTACAGACCAATATCCATAATGCTCTAATGTGGTTGCAAGCCCACAAACAATGTAGTACATCAGCTCCGGCTTGTCCAAATTTATACAAATTTTAATTTTCTCCAGCAGCTATGGGATGCATCACTGTCAGCATGGCTCTAGATACCCAGGAATGTTCTAGGACCATACTAAACTATTCTCAGCTTGTTAAGCTTTTGTCACTGCAACACATGGGGGTTACTATGGCTATTAACTGGTGGTGTGACTCGACTGTCTACAGCAGGTGGAACAAGTATTGATCATGTCACCTAAGTAAATATATTTCTATGCTATGACATAAAATGTTATGAATTAAAATTTTCCAGATGTCAGACAACTAGAAATGAGGGAAATGATTCTGATGAATCTGAATTTGCATAAATATCAAGGAAAAATCAATTCGGCACAGAGCCTAGCTTCTTATGATTCATGGCAATCAAATTTTTCCATGAAACTTACCTGCTGCCTCACTATCCAGCCCCTGGCAATATCCATGATCAGGAACTGGTGTCCCAAGCCTCTCCCTGCTCTGCAGCCGGATGGGGAACACCGTTTCCCTGCCTGGTCAGCCCAACTATCAATGTTCCCCCCCCAACAGAATCTTCATACCCTCATGAGCTGACTCTGGAAAACCTCATTGCCCCCATCACTCATTCCCCCAACCCGCAGAAGTTTATCCCCCCTTTCACCTCCGCCACATGCTTGCCATTATTTCAAATTTCTATATATAGGATTTTAGGTGGGTATCCACCATCATTATCAAGGATCAGTTTTTATTGGAAGATCCCGAGAGGCTACCCTGGTAAGGTAGCCCAATGTTTGTACAAAACAGGATGACAAATTAACCCAGAGATCCCATGGGAAAGTATCTATGAAGTTCTCCTCGGAGGCCAATATCTTTTCCGCCCTGGTCCTGTGCTATTTGAGCCTCAAACCCCTCCATTTGGAATACATTTTTAAGATTATTTAGGAAAAGGGATATAGATGTAGAGTCAGAGGGCATCCACTGGTGCATGTTTGCCCACTTCTGCTATAATTGCTGCTAATCTCTTGCTTCCCCTAGGTTCTCACCACAATTAAGCAAACTTTAAATAGGCTTCCACATGCTTTCTTTCTGTTTCTTTCAGCATTACAGTCTTCCAAGCTGATCATACGCACACAGGCCATGGAGGTTGATTACAATACATTTTTTCTTTGAAACAATTGTATCTACTTATTCCAGGTCTTTCTGCAGCTCTCCACAGCTTGTCACCAGCTCAATTTTCTGATAATTACTTTCACTTTTTTGTTTGAAATATTGTGGGACTACCTGGTCACAGCCAGTTTATAGTGAAATAATGTTCTTTCCACTTCCAGATTATGGCCCCAACAGTGCTCACTGAAACCATTGGTAGTTTAGAAATTCTTCTGTAACCAATGCTATCAGTATGTTTTGCAACAATAATGTTGCAAAGGTCTTGAGAGTGGTCATTGGTTTTACCTATCATGAGATGTTTCTAATGTGGCATTTGGTAATAAGACACCTTTTTATAGGCTATCCACTGAACCAGTTGATATTTATTTGCACTAATTGGCAGTATTGCTTTTTAAATGCTGATGTATTTCAGCTGGTCGTGTAAATAAAACAACAATGGGGACCCTAGACCCGCCCCCTAACTCCTACATTACTGCCGCACACTCAAATATAAATTCAAATGTAAGTAGAAAAATAAATATACAATTTTATTTGGTCAGGACTTTTAAAAGAATTTATATACAAACAAAACAACAAAGGACTCATTAAAAACACTTAGACAATACAAAAAGCTGGAGGGAAAGCCCTCAAAGTGGCTCTAGTTAGACCCAATACAGGTCAATGATCATATAAATTCCAATAACAATTAATTCATGAATGGTAGCTGGCAGAAAGAATCAGTATAATGACACAGAAAAGTGCAGTAGTGCTAAAATGCCCTAAATATACAAAAAAACAGTGCCCAATAATATATCTACACACCAAAGCTAATGAAATGGCCAAAATGCCATAATATTGATCAAAACTTATTAATAAACCATGAACCATAAATGACAAGGGGAGTAAGCCCGGGCGGCCGCGCGCCTGGGCGTGCACGCCTCGACGCACTTCCGGTTTCGGCGCACCGATGGGCGGATGTGATGCGTCCTCAGCGCGTTGCCCTTACGACGGAGTCTTCCGGTCGGACAGGGCGCATTGCTGGTGGGCGGCGGGGCGCCCGGGCATTGGCGCAGTCGTCTTTGTGGTGAGTTTAAAGGGATGTTGCAGCAGCAGCTCATTCACCCTGGCGAAGTGGCGTTTGGCCACGCAACGCGTCGGTGGTGGGCTGCTGTAAGGGACCCCGGAGGCTCATATTATTGGTGATGTAATTTTTTCCCACTATTTCTAATGTCTATGTTTTGAATGTATTTTTGGCAGCCATAATAGGATTTTCCAGGATTTCCTTTGCACTTTATTGAATTTCACGTTTATGTATGTTATGTTTGTCATTTATGGTTCAGGGTTTATTAATAAGTTTTGATCAATATTATGGCATTTTGGCCATTTCATTAGCTTTGGTGTGTAGATATATTAATGGGCACTTTAGCACTACTGCACTTTTCTGTGTCATTATACTGATTCTTTCTGCCAGCTACAATTCATTAATTAATTGTTATTGGAATTTATATGATCATTGACTTGTATTGGGTTTAACTAGAGCCACTTTGAGGGCTTTCCCTCCAGCTTTTTGTTTTGTCTAATTGTTTTTAATGAGTCCTTTGATGTTTTGTTTGTATATAAAGTCCTGACCAAATAAAATTGTATATATATTTTTCTACTTACATTTGAATTTATTTTTGAGTGTAAGGCAGTAATGCAGGGGTTAGGGGGCGGGTCTAGGGTCCCCATTCTTGTTTTATTTACATGAATAGCTCTTTCCCTATACACTACCAGCACCCATTTTTTGATAATACATACAATTGTGAATAGCTGTGCACACTCACATATTTTCCTTCCTTGGGCATTTCAGCTGGTGTCATGACTTACACCTCTCTTTCTTCGTGTGTTCAATACATTTTCCTTGTTTCATTTACCATTATTACACATACCTTTATTTATGGACATCTATGGGTTGGTTTCATGGCTACAGCACCTTTAGAAATATATTTGCTTAGAAAATTGGTGACATGTTCATTATATAGTTTATATATTTAACCCACTGTTATCACTTTTTACAGCCTGGGGACCTTTAAATTATTAGACATATTTATTCCCATACCTAATAAATATATAATTAAAACAGTGCAAAAAAAGAAAAAGGTCTGGAAAGTCAGCATAAGTAAAAATGTTGCTGGAAGATAACGGCTAAAACTGCTGCAGAGGAACAGAGCTTAAAAATTAATTCCGTAAACAGAAGACATATCTGGAGTATTGCATAATACAACAAAAAAATCATTTTTGTTTTTACTCCAGCATTGATACAGCCAAAGGATTGTGTGAAAGTTTGCTTGCTGTAAACAAATGACTGTAACTGAGGTAAGAATGAAAATAGAAATCAAAGTCTGTAGAAAATTAGATTTCTGTAAGCTTTGCCTCATAGTCATTGCGGAGAGATAAACTCACATCAAGTGTAGCATTCGTACTGCAACACATGAGAGTAAAAAAATGATGATTTTGAATTTAATAATGACCTTGCTTATGATAAAAAGAAGTTCTTCCTGATAAAGGTGTTTTCATTGCTATACACTTTATTATATGACAATTGCACATTAATGTATGTTTAGAAACAATTATAAGCAGTATTGTGTTGTACCATGTCAGCCATACCTTTTGTAGGCTGAGTATATTTTAAGGTGAGCTTTCAGGAATAACTTGTTCTCTTTATCAGACATGATGTTGTACAAGGGCATTTATATACACAAAACCAGCACACATAAAAAATTGTTAAAAAAAAAAATCAACCCCAAGGTTCCGCAAGGTCTGCCGAACATTGAATAAATGTCTCAGTCCCAATTGAAATCATGGGGACCCGAACTTTGGGCTCTGGGATCCTCTCCACCCCACTCTTCACCCACCTGGGAAGAGGGGAAGCCACCCGTCACTGTAAAAAAAATAATGGTGTATGGGGAGGGGGCAGAAAGAGGCTGTTACTTCCCTTAGCCCCACAAACCAGTCCCTGGTTGGTGGTGGGCATTCCAGCTGGCATATGGGCAATGGTCCCATGATGGAGGACACTCCTAGTCCCACCACTTCTAGTGCCAGCTGCCAGTGTCCTCAATCATGGGAGCAGGGCCATCTTTCTGTAGCCCCCTCCCCTGTAGTCTATTTGACAGCAAGAACGCAGACTGCTGACCAGGGAGCAGATTGCAGGGCTCAGATAAGTTAGAGTTGCTTCCTGCTGCACACCAGCCTGTCAACCAGCTTTCTGTCTGAAGTCCTTGTTCGGGGTTTGGGAACAAACTCAAACTTTGTGGTTTGGGTTCGCCAAACACTAATCAGCAGATTAGAGAGTCGCAAAGAAATCAGATAAGTAAGGCAAGAACAAGAGTCTTATCTATCTTGATGGATGCATTTTTTGTGTAAATTTTTGTGAGGAAAAAACAAAAATGGACAGTCTCCCATACTACCGTGTTCCCCCAAAGGCTCATTTTGTGGGGCGGGGGGTGTCTTTTTTCCATAAACAGATGGGCGCCACTGCACAGTGATTTGGATGTATACTTTCAAGTCTTGGCTCCTGTATGATGCTCCTGGCATCTGCGTGGCTCCATAATATGACACAGGCTGTCACATCATGCCTGTGACTTATTGAGGTGGCAGGTTTCTAGCACACAGGATATTTGCCGCCACAGGCAAGAAATGGTCCTGACCGTGGGATGGCCTTCCTGCCCCGGTGCTCCAGGCAATTGTCTTATTTGCCCCTGTAACAGTAACTAGGGCTTATTTTGAGAGGGAGGGCTTATATTTGAATCCCCCTCAAAAATCCTGAAAAATCATGCAAGGGTTTATTTCTGGGGTAGGTAATAGTTTTGGAAACAGGTCATGTTTAAGTGGGGCTGCCCATTCTTGTTTTTCCTCACAAAAAACAGGCATCAAGATTTAATGTCCAGGACATAATCTGATTTTATGTCCTGGCTAGTGGGAGACCAACGTTAGGCAGTATAGGGGGACAAAAGAGACCAAAAAGCCCTGTATTTCAAGGTGCAAGACAGAAAGTGCTTTCCTAAGATTGAAAGTATTTGTAATGGGCATACAAACCAATGATTGCAGAAATTCTCCCAGAATCCTTTGCAGAAGGTGGGTCTATACAAATGATCTCATTACACCTATTAAAGCTACTTTTAAAGCTCCTGGAACTGAAGTGTGTGCAGTGCTCTGGTGTAACATATAATAACTGTAAACAGCAAACTTTAAATGGCCCTCATATCTCCTGAAGTTTTTCTTTTTACATGTTTGATTTATGCTGGTTTTATGTTTGCTTTTGAATTTCCGGTTCCTTGTACAATATTATGTCTCATGAAGAGAACTAAGTATTCTCGAAAGCTCATACACTCAGCATGCAAAGGGTATCCCCTTATTTCTTCACTTTTCCATATTCTTTTTGGCAAATAATCAGCTCATTTGGACTCAAAACCCCTTTATGTTTAGGCCTCATCTCAAAGCTTCTTGTGTTTTGAGATTTATGATTGCATCATTATTTTCTATTTTATAAATTATATATTTTAGTTTTTTTTACCATTGCACGTATACAGGTTGATTCATGACCAAGAGTAATTTTTTAATATATATATATATTTGCGGCACAGAGCAATATGAAGTACAATTTTCAGCACATCCAAAGAAAGTTCCAAAGGTTATCCCACGGTGCATGCACATCTAAAGTTGGTTCAATTCACACACGTGCCCACCACCTTATGGGTATCCGCTTACCAGCTTTATGTTATATGTATGCCTTAAAAAGATTTCCACTGGATAGATCTAGCCGTCCGCTTGCCAAATCAATAATCACTTATAATAAGTTATTCCCATAGGAAGGCATATGGCTCCAGTGCATAAATCGAGAAAAGAGAGCACAAAAAAGACCTAGTGCAACTCTGTCATTTAATCAAATCAATTTAATAACTAAAATACACTTACAAATTCCAAAGGTATCAGAGCGTATCAACAATCAGATTCCAGCTAATCCCTCCTTTTCCACCTCCACTACAGCCGTGCGCAGAGATGACAAGATGGATGCTGCAAATTAAAGTGTGCACAAGGGGTCCTTCCTCGTGCTGAGCGCCGTCCTTCTACCTAATGCGTTTCGTTGCCAAACAGTGCAACTTTTTCAAAGGCCAACGGGGCGCAAAAATGGATCCTCTATATTAACAACAAGCAACTAATTAAAATAGTCAGCCAATAACAGCTAGCGAGAAGCCGGAAGCAAGGGGCGCGGCATGAGACAAGCCGCGTATTGCGTCTAAACTTTTTGCCAATGACAGCTCAAGAAAAGTGATAGACAGAAGAACAAAATGGTTGTCAGAGGGCGGGACAAAGTATAAGCAACATGATAGGCTGCAACGTCCCTCTGAGCACACGAAGGGCTAGTAACGTAGAGTCCAGCCTTTCGTGTGTCCTTGGCAGTTTCCATGTGATCAGCTGATACACGGAGACTGCAAGGCTCGACAAACTCCGTCAAATTTCGTCTGTCTTCGGGCAGAGCCTGCTCCTGTCATTCATATCAACACAGCCGCCAAAGATTATTTAAAGTGGACCAACACCCAGGGATCAGATCCCTCCCCGCGGGGCATCCGAAATCGGGATGTCCCGCGGGGTGAAACCCCCCAGGAAGCCCACAATCCTACCTTTTCCACGTTCCAGCGGTGCATGTGGGGATTGGCTGCAGCGGTCACGTGGGAGCGGGGAGAGGTGAGTTTTCGGGATTTCTGGGGGGTTTCACACAGCGGGGCACCCCCGATCGAGGTGCCCCACCGAAGTGGACCAAAACCCAGGATAGTCAAAATCCTGGGTGTTGGTCCACTTTAAAACCAGGCGTTTAAAAAGGATTGTGGCAATAAATAATTGTAGCCATCCTTATAAAACTTAAACAAAGGAAGTTTACTTATTTCTTCTATAAGATAAAAATTAATATGCTTTATAATTACTATCTATGATAATAATTTTTAGATATAAAAAGGAATACATTTAAAAGTAATACATAACTCTTCCATCCACTCTAAAGCATTATTCTTTGTTTTTAAAAACAATTTATAAATCTAAACACATGGTCATATTGGGATAGAAAAGGAGAGATTCCCCCATACACATACAATTTGTCTCAAAATTTTAAAAAACCTCGTAAAACACTTTTATTAATTCATAAGTTACAAAAATCCAACTGCAAAGATACTATGTATAATTTGTACAAACAAACATGTACAAACAAACATGAAAGATAAAAACTTGACTCTAAAGGCTGATAAGAATTAAGCATTATCGATAAAACAATTCAAATCAAACTCCACATTCAATCCAAATGGTGTGAGAGTATTGAGGGTAAAAATCCATTTGCTCTCACGTCTGGAGATCTCCCGGGTTAGGTTAGATCCCCGCCAATGTTTTTCCACATGGTCGATCCCTATGAAGGACATATACTTGGGATCACTGCCATGGGCGGATTTAAAATATGCGGACAAGCTATGGGTCTCAAGACCCCTTCTAATATTGTATGCATGCTCTCTTATCCGTACCCAGAGCTCTCGAGTAGTGCGTCCCACATAAAATAATTGACATGGACACCATATCAAATAGACTACATGTTGTGTATGCCATGTAATAAAGCTCTAAATTTTATAGATCTTACCCGTACTAGCCATGACAAACTCTTTTTTAAGTTTTTCCACTTGCAGGCAAGTTTTGCATCCCATACAGGATCCACACTTGTAAAATCCAAAAAGTGGGGTCTTAGTAATGGATACCTACTTGGGAGGGTCAACGTAACTGCAAGTAAGAAGATCTTTCAGGTTCGGGGCCTTACGGTAAATCACCCGTGGGTTGTCAGGTAAAATGGGTCCAAGTGTTATATCATCCTTTAATATGTGCCAATGTTTAAAAAGTAGTTTTTTTACTTCTTTATGTTGCATGCTAAAATCTGTGATAAAGGAAAGATCATGTGTAGAGTCCTGTTGTCTTGCTCCATTTTGTACTAATAAAGATGTTCTTTCTCTTTCTCTCACTAATCTTTGTGCTCTTGTGCTGACAGGAGAGGGCACGACATACATGTGGACATGCTGACTAGCGCAAAAGCCTCAGAAAGTTGATGAATCCCGGCAAATGTGAGGAGCTCATACAGCAGGGCATCCCATGTCAGGATGCACCAAGGTCACTTGATTGACAAGCTTGGAATCTAAGTAGGTTATTTAATAAGGGATAGCGCCAGGTAGTGCTTTGTAGCGAAAGGCAGCGTCTGGTGAATGCCGGGCACTGTACGCAAAACCACATTTATGAAAGCGAATCTGGTGAGCGACTCTAACAGCGCCATGTAGCGTCCAATGTATTATTACAGGCCGCTCAGTGTATAATGCCGGCACTCTAGCTTCCAGAGCTCCAGGTATTACCTTTCGCTCACTGTCGCTCTCCCATACATTTCAATGGCCGTTCATTTGCTTGTGTTTAAACAGCGTGTTTGACATTTTAATTTCTTGCTTTTTTTTTGCTCAAATCATTGTGTGACCTCTCCTGGCTGCAAACAAACATTTTTAGAAACTTTCATGACTTTTTATATTTTTATGCAGTATTGTCATTACAGGTCTGGCACTAAAGTGTTAATATCACAGTGTTAAAACAATGTCATTCCATGTGTTTTCGCCTTGTTACTGGTGTATATGTGTTCTAAAATAGACTTTAATCACACAGCATATGGCGCTCTATTCTACAACGCCCAGCTTTAGAGTGCCGACACTGTGTGTGTCCTTTTTTGATAAGTATGGTGTGGAGTTGGTCGCACTGAGCTGACGCTACCTCTCGCTCCCTGCAGAGCTGTACTGGTGTTAGAGCGCCCAACATACATCACTTTAATCAATGCGGGTCAGGTTACTACGGCGACTGAGGCGCTCTGTTACAGCGCCCGATACCCGCTTACAGCGTCTACTAGCGGTTGCTCTAAGCACCACTATACAGACGCTCATCTGCCGATACTTGCGCTAGTAGTGAATCATCTTCCACGTCTTTTAGGCTCCAGGGCCAGCAAAAACGGGGTTGGTCCACTTTAGGAAGAATGTATAAAGCATATCTGGTGATTCAATTTAACCAGCCTTCTAAAATTACTTTGAAAGTCTGGCTGAAATTAGCTAAATAAGTTAATTAAATTATCTATAACTCTTATTTTCTCTATTTTGTCTCATTTTACAATACATTTTTATGAGCTATACAGCGTGGTTTTGTAAATATATGGAAAATATCATTCCACTACATAGAATTGCTTTTCAGTTTGTTTTTCAGAGCTCTTGACCTAGACACATATTATATTGGAAGCTGAAAACCTAGCTAAAGTAAAAACAGCTTGATAACAGTAAATGGTAAGAGCTTTATTTGTGGTTTGAAACTTCAAGGGCTTACAATCAAATGCAGCATCCTCTTGATGATATTTTTCTGTGGCAATACTATACATTTGAAAAATATTTTCTTAGAGGATTCTATCAGCTGTATTAAAGGATCGGTCAGAAATAAACTTTATAGCTAAACTGACAGCCCACCTGCTAAGGGACTCTTTTCTTTATCGTGTTTGTACTTTGCACAACTTATATACATTACTTGTAACAAGAATTTTCCCATCTGTTTTGGCTCCAGCCGCCGCAGTCTCTTACCTAGTATATTGAACCACATTCTTAATATTTTACAGAGTACATTTTTAAATTCTAACCTAGGTCATTCAGTAGCTGAATGAAACATACCTGTGGTGGAACTTTTACTCTGATTATATTTTAAGTTTTGTTGAAACAAAATTATTTCAAGGAAGGAAAAAAAAGTCCAAAACCTCAATAAATGTACTAACCAATATGTCTATACAACTGAGTGCATGCTATCCACTGTGCAAATATGTGTAAACATAGAGGATATAAACAGTACAGTGCAGGACAGCACAGCGACCACAAAATATATCACAAATAATCTTTATTTGTAAATATATACACAGCCAAGGCAATTTAAAAGAACTACAATTACATAAATGTACAATACCAACACAAACTCCCACCACAGGGGGAGACCACTGGTGTCAAATAAGGTTACAACCATATCCAATGTACAATACAATACAATAAACCAATAATCTTTGTAACTCAGAGTCGTATTTAGGGTTTGTGATGCCCTAGGCACTTTCTTAAAAAGCACCTCCAGTCAAAACAGACTGGGGATCTGTTCTCCTTCTATGCACAGGGACCTAAAGATTTGGGAATCCAAATAAGCAAAGATTTACACTGCTTTCCTCACCTCAGCAATTCCTGAAAGCTCTCCCAGATGCTTCTGAGATGTCCTGCTGTGTGATTCCTCTGATCGCTTAGGGGCAGGCTGATTCATTACTAATGCCAGGTAGCGTCAGATGAGCGTCTGTAGAGCGGATTTCAGAGCGACTGCTAGTAGTCGCTGTGCTCGGCCATGGACCATTGTTTCAGAGCGCCTCAGTCGCTGGCCGGCATTGATGAATATGATATGTGAGTCGCTATACTACGCTGTATGTGAGTGAACTGTAACGACAGCTCACACCACATTCCTTAAAAAAACAGCCACAAACATTGTGTAATAATAGCCCATAGCAACAGAGGCTGTGTGATTAACTCTTCTAGTGCCAGCTACGTGAGTAGCCCCTCGTTGGATCCGGCCGGGTCCCTGTGGGGGGTCGGATGGCTCCAGGAGAGCCCCTGGAATAGCCCCCCCCCCCCCCGCTTCGGCAGCAGTAGCTGCTAACTGTAAAAAAATAAAAATGACATTCACTTACCTCCGTGTGCGCTGGCTCCCGCTGTCCCTCCTCTTCACCTTGACCCTTTGGCTACTCCTGACTACGCACCTGTCTCATCCCTGTACTCTGACGCACCCTCCGGATTGACTACCTGTGAACAAGCTCGTGTTCGGGATACCCTTGTGGTTCATCGGCCTTCACCGTAAGCAGCCATCCTTTGCGCCTATTAAGACCTGGGGGCAACCGTGTCCGGTGAGGCGTACCTAGCGTCCCGCCAAACGGGGGCTTGACTATAGGCAGAAGCGGCGGTGGGGATTGGGGGTTGCCTGCTTACAGAAGGCTGGTGTCCCGCTGGGCATCACAGTATGGACCATGGCGCAGATAGGCATCGCCCAACTGAATACGTAGGATGTCTCTGTAGTAGGTCAGTTTGTCCTCCCTCTCAGTGGGTGTTAAAAATGCCCCCATTTTGTGCCGGAAGCGAGGGTCCAATAAGGTGGAGAGCCAGAAGTCATCCCACTGACAAATCGTAATAAAGGTATATGCCAGCCTGAATTCAGTCCCACTCACCACGATAGGGCAGCACGGTAGAGAGAGCTCACCTCCAAAAGCAGCACACGTGTATACAAAGTCCAGCCAGCCTTCGTGGTTCGAATAAAATGTCCAGTTTTAATAGAGAATATTAAAATGCTTCCTTGGGCACATCATATACATGAAAGGCAACCAATCTTCCCTAGATGCGTCGACGCGTTTCGGGCTTTCTGCCCTTACTCATGACAAGGGCATGACCGGACACGGAAGCATTTTAATATTCTCTATTAAAACTGGACATTTTATTCGAACCACGAAGGCTGGCTGGACTTTGTATACACATCCCACTGACAAATGGAGACAATTCTGCGAGACAATTCAATCACTACGCAAGCACGTGAGCATGTATCGTGCCATTTGTGCAAGTGACTCGGAGGGACTACCTGTCTCCATCTCCACTGCAAACTGCCACGGTGTGTCTGGGTCCTCTGTCTCACCTTCCTCACAACCCTCTAGCTCCTGTGGCTGCTCCTGCTCCTCCTCTCCTGTCAGATGACTAGATAAAATGGTTTTGTCAAACCTAAACTGTGCTTTGCTGTGCCCCTCCTCCTTCTCCACTTCAGCCCTCACAGGCTTCATGTGGCTTTGAAATGTATACGCCATGTCTCCAGTGCCCTGACCAGCCATGGTTTCCAACATGTGTTGTAGTACATGAAGCAGTGGAATCACATTGTTCATCTCATAGTCCTGGCGACTGACTAATAAAGTAGCTTCCTCAAAGGGCCTGAGCAAACGGCAGTTGTCACGTATGAGCTGCCACTGGTTTACATTGAAGTTACACAGGGTCCCCCTATCCGTTTGGATCATCAAGAAATCCGTGATGGCTTTTCTCTGTTCCTATAGTCGATCCTGCATATGGAGGGTGGAATTCCAACGGGTGGAAACATCGCAAATCAGACTATGTTTGGGGATACCGTTCTGATGCTGAAGCTCAAGAAGTGTGGGCTTGGCGGTGTAGGAGTGGCTGAAGTGCATGCAAAGTTTCCTTCCCGTTCTTAGGATGTCTTGCAGATGGGGGGAAGACTTCAGAAAACGCTTGACAACTAGATTGAACACGTGTGCCATGGCAGGACGCATGGCTCAGACTTCCTTGTCGCTGCGCAGACAAGATGTTCTTCCCAGTGTCAGTCACCATGGGTCCCATTTGCAGTTTTCGTGGAGTAAGCCATGATTTAATTTATTGATTTCTCATTTTTAGCAGTTCCTCCCATGTGTGGCTCTGTGGCTCAAGGCAAACCATGTGAAGAACAGCGTGAAACCGCCGTGTCCTGCACACATGGTAGGCTGGAAGGGCACTGGGGAAAAAAAAAATAAAAAAAAAAATATTTAGAAAAAACAAAATACAAAAAAAAAATAAAAAATGAAAACAAAAAAAAAAGGGGGGAAAAATTCACAAAATATTAAAAAATGACAATGGAAAAAAAATATTTAAAAAAATTCAAAAAGATATATATATGTTTTTAAAAAATACAAAATATGAAAAAAAAAATTTAAAAAATCAAAAAAACTAAATTTTTGATAAATTTTATGTTACTGTTATTATGTTAGATGTTATTGTTGCTATGTTATATGTTATTATATGTTATTATTATAAATATGTTCAAATAAGATAAATGTTAACTATTAATATGTAATTGACAATTTTTTCTGTCACACCATTGCTAAGTGCAAGTGCACTGTCACAGGCACAAAGGCCTAGGAGCGTGGAGGCCACAGCAGAGGGACCTGTCCAAGTTGCTGTTGTGGTTGTGCAGGAACCACAATCACCCAGTGGGCCTTAAAGGATATGTATTGTCCCTGACCATAGTTACAGCTCCAGACGTAGGCACTGCAGTGCACTTTGGTACACACTGACAGGCTAAAGGACTGGCCCACCTTCTGTTCAACAAAATTGTACAGGGCTGTTACTGCCTTCTTCGCAAAGAAATGACAGCATGGAACTCTCCACCTCGGCTCGGCACAAGCCATCAGTTCTCTCAAAGGTCCACCAACTCAAAAGGGAGGGACTGCAGCACCTGCAACTTATCCCTTTCGCTGCCAGCCTACCTGGAGTTTTTGTCACACTCTGTTGCCAGACCATTTTGCACTATTTTGCACTCCCCATGTTCAAATGTGATTTTTTAAGGGATTTCCAGGGATTTCCCGGGAAAATGATATATTGTTTTTTTCAGCAGAGTCTGAGCTTTAACATGAAATGTCTTGTTTGTCATTTTTTAGGTGTATTCTCAATATTTTTTGGCGAAATATGTGCAAAAAAATTTAAAAAAATAAATTTTTTACAATTTGTAGTGTTTTTTTGTAATAAAAAATGTAAGTTTGTCAATAAAATCTTATTGCGTGTGAAACCCCAATTTCTCCCGGTTACAGCGGTACCACATATGTATAGGTAGACACCTTTTCCTGCCCAGGAGACTCCCCCAAACTGAAACAGAGCTTTAGGGGATTTTCTGAAAAAATACAACTGTGATATGCGCTATGCGCACCTTGCAGTTTTTCCAGAAAAACAACCCTTTACATTTGAAATACCCCCCACAAACTATATATTCTCTGGAAGTACACACCTCAGGCTTTCTAGGCGTACCAGGCTTGTTGATGTGGCCACAGTTTTCTAGAAGTAATCCCTCAATGTATTCTTTGGTTGCAAAGAGTTTCCCTAAAAAAAGGATTAAAAAGCAGAATCAAAGCCACATTTTCCTAAAAAAGCTATATACAAACAAGAAAAAACAAGTATGATCTGAAAAAGCAACATCCCCCGAACAGAACGATACCCAACATGCATGGGTTCTGTCAAGGAAAGAGTTGCCAAACACCCCAAAGTAAAGCATGCGCATAACGGTAATTTTTCTTGAAAATTTCAGCTCTGCAGACAAAGTGCGCACCTTGCGATTTTTCAACCAAAACAACCCTTTACATTTGGAATATCCCCCATAAACCATATATTCCCTGAAAGTACACATGTTAAGCTTTCTAAGCGTACCCAGCTTGTTGTAGTGGGCTCATCTTTCTGGAATTAATCCCTCAAAGAACTCTTTGGTTGCGCAGAGTTTCCCTAAAAAATGTATAAAAAAGCAGAATAAAAAACACCTTTTACTAAAATATAAATATGCAAACAAGAAAAAACAAGCTAAGTCTGAAAGCGCAAGGTCCCCCGAACAGAACAATACCCAACATGCAGAGGTACTATTAACCCTTTTAATTGCCAGCTTACTTGAGATTTTGTCACCCTCTGTTGACAGGTCATTTTTCCCCATTTTGCGCCATGTTTTGCGCCATGTTTTGTGTCATTTTTGCTGGAATTTTCAGGAAAATTATATATATATTTTTTGCAGCAGAGTTTAGGCTTTAACATGAAATGTCTTGTTTGTAAATTTTATTTATTATTAATTTTATTTATTATTAAGTAAAAAAAAAAATAAATAAAATTTTTTTTTAGAAAATTGACTCCTTTATTTTACATAAAAAATTTATTTTATTAAAGAAAACCATATTGCATGTGAAAGCCCCATTTCTACCGATTAGAACGGTACCACATATTTATCGGTAGCCCCCTGTTCCTGCCCAGGAGACCCCCCTAACTGAAACAAGTAATTTTTAACATTTACAAATAAAATACAACTACCATCCACACTACAAAGGGTTAAATCGAGAAAAAAAAATGACATAGGGTCCCCCCTCCCGGGAGGGGGGGCCCATTTTTTGGGGGGATTTTTAAGGGTTAAAAATCCTTAAAAATAAAAAAAAAATGACATGGGCCCCCCCTTACCCAAAGTAACCAGTCCGGGACCAGCTATGCAGGGCTTGGAGGAACGGGGCGCAGGGGCCAGCTTTTGTGGCCCCTGGCCCTGCAGGCTACAAGCCCGCATAGCCAGTGGGCCCGGGCTCTTCTGCCCCCCCCTGGGCTTTGGGGAGGCAGGTAATGGGGGTGCCGGGGGTTAATGGCAAGTCACCGGCTAGCGCAGGTGACTTGCCACCTCCCCCAGCCTTGTGAACTGGTATAGGGGTCATGGACCCCTTACCAGTTCACAAGGGGTTAAATGTAAAAATAAAACACAGACACACAAAGAGAAAAAATATTTTATTATTTTTTTTTTTTTTAATACTTACCTCCCATCCATAGTGGAGCACTCTTTCAGCCTTTTATAGCTGCTGGATGACAGAAAACAAAAGGGTTAATTAAAAAAAAAAATGACATAGGGTTCCCCCTCCTAGGGGGGGAGACCCCATTTTTTTTTGGAATTTTAAGGGTTAAAAACCCTTAAAAATCCCCCAAAAAAATGACGTAGGGTCCCCCCTACCCAGCATTACCGACCCGGGCCAGCTATGGGGGCTTGTAGAACAGGGCGCTGGGGCCAGCGTTGGTGGCCCCTGGCCCTGCAGGCTACTAGCCCACATAGCCACTAAGTGGCCCGGGCCCTTCTGCCCCCCCCTGGCCGTTGGGGAGGCAGGTAATGGGGGGCTGGGGGTTAATGGCAAGCCACCCACTAGCTGCAGGTGACTTGCCATACCCAGAGCCTTGTGAACTGGTATAAGGGGTCTCATGGACCCCTTACCAGTTCACAAAGGGTTAAATGAAAAAAAACGCCACACAAAAGTATTTTATTAAAAAAAAAAAAAAATTTTTTTTTACTGTACTTACCTCCGATTGTAAGCTCCTTTGTCCCGCGCCGCTCTGCTGACAGATGCCGGTGATCGGCATCAGAGAAGGGGGAGGCAGGAGATCAGAGGATCGCCTGCCACCTCCTTCCCCGTTGCCGATCACCGGCATCTGACAGCTGAGAACGCTGAAGCCGGTGATCGGGGCTGGGATGGACCGGGATGACCCAAGGGGGCGGGGCTTAGCGGCAAGATGGCGGCCGCCATCGAAGAGGAGAGAGGAGAGAGCCTTCCGGGCTCTCTCCTGAAGATCGGTAAGTCCTGGGGGGCGATCGGAGGCCCCCCAGGTGAAGAGGAGGGACAGCGGGAGCCAGCGCACACACAGGTAAGTGAATGTCATTTTTATTTTTTTTTTATTTTTTTACAGTTAGCAGCTGCTGCTGCCAAACGGGGGGGGGGGGCTATTCCGGGGGCTCTCCTGGAGCGGGGGATCGGATGGCACCAAATTAAAGAGGAGACCCGGCCGGATCCAACGAGGGGTCAGGTGAGTATTTTTGACTTTTATTTTTTTTACTAGCAGGGGGGAAAGTCAAGCCCGTAGATACTACGTGCTTGGCACTTAAGTGGAGTGGAAGCAAGCACGTAGTATCTACGTGCTTGGCACTGAAAGGGTTATACAGGAGCACATTTAGCTTCTGCATGTTGGATGAGTGGGCACATACTGTTGTCTTTTGGACATGGCTTGGCCAATGGATTGCTGGCGAAATAACTGACTCGGATTAAGAGGAGCATCTGGAGCGACAGAGGATGGGTATGACACACAGGAGGTGGTGGAGCCTTGGCTGGCTGGAACAGAGAGCGGCGTCCCACTGGGTAATGCAGCAGGCTGGACCACCACTTTGGAGCCAACTCTCCCAGACACTTCACCTTCTGCCTACATATCTTTCATATAGCCATGTTAACCTCCTGCGGATGCTTGATGAAAAACTGCCACATGGCCTTGCAGCTGATTTTTCCTACCAACCGTCCGCACTAATTCACTGCTGCAGCTGCCCCCGCCGCCAACTCCAGGGACCCTCTTCCACTACCTCCTGGGAAGATAGCCTGCTGCGCAAGTGGTCTACCCCGAGCACATTTGCCTCCATACTTTCCCCTTCTGCCACCATGCTGGCCGCTAAATCTGTCACTCTCCATCACTCCAAGCCTTTAAAAGTGCCCTCAAAACTCACTGATGTCTAGTGGAAGAAGCGGCGAGTGTCTCCTCCACTTCTTGGCTGGGCAGTAGCTGCTGATTTTTCTGATTATCAGATCGTCCTCACTGAATAGTGGAGCTGAACCCTAAGCATAAGACATAACCGACAGTTGACTGGGGGTGTCAGATGTCACTTGTGATACAGTGGATGATCGTGTTAACCAATGGATGATGGCAGATGGGTTGCTGGTCAAGACATGACCGCTAGCTGATCCCAGGAGATCAGTCCTCTCACTGAGACTCCTGCTGCCACTCACCCCTAGTCTGCTGCAACCTCTGCTTGATGAATTTAGGCCTCTGCAACTTCTCTGTGCCCATCCTGCCACTTCTCTGCCTGACATACTTAGTGCGTATATGAGGGGAGGACAAAACGTTACACTACACTTAAAACAGGACTTGTCGATAAGAGCAGCAGGTGTGTAACTATCTATGGTCTTTCACTAAGTAGTAACTAGGCCCTGAAGACTAACACGAACAAAGTAATGAATCTCTTAGATGTGCGTAAGTGATGCTCTGATGAGAGCAATTTAATGTGCTCCAGTATGCTTCAGAGACTGGCCTGCGTGGAAATGAATCGGGCATGGATCAGCCAAGATTTCGACCCACCAATGCCTGATGCATTAGAGTAGATTGGTCATGGGGCCAGACCAACACTAAAGAAATATGGATTGTGTAAAACAGATTTAAGGCGCTGCTCTCCAGTTACAGACATTCCTCCGCATCAGACCACAAGTAATTATTGAGAAAATGCTTTACGTTACTCTTACTTTTTATTAATATTCTTCGGATAAGATATCTGTGCCAAAAATCTGTATATGTTCTCTTAATGCTGCTGCCAACTCCAGGGTATGTCTTTCTGGCAATTTTGGGCTCCTGCTGCTGCTTGCTACTTCAGTGTGTCTTTAGGACAATTTGTGGGCTCCTGCTGCCAACTCCAGTGTGTCTTTCAAGCAATGTTTGGGCTCCTGCTGCTCCTGCTGCCAACTCCAGTGTGTCTTTCAAGCAATGTTTGGGCTCTTGCTGCTGCCAACTCCAGTCTGTCTTTCAAGCAATTTTGGGCTCCTGCTGCTGCTGCTTGCAACTCCAGGTTGTCATTCAGCCAATTTTTGGCCTCCTGCTGCTGCTGCCAACTCCAGTGTCTCTTTCAAGCAATGTTTGGGCTCCTGCTGCTCCTACTGCCAACTCCAGTGTGTCTTTCAAGCAATGTTTGGGCTCCTGCTGCTCCTGCTGCCAACTCCAGTGTGTCTTTCAAGCAATGTTTGGGCTCCTTCTGCTGCTGCTGCCAACTCCAGTGTGTCTTTCAAGCAATTTTGGGCTCCTGCTGCTTGCAACTCCAGGTTGTCATTCAGCCAATTTTTGGCCTCCTGCTGCTGCTGCCACCAACTCCAGTGTCTCTTTCAAGCAATGTTTGGGTTCCTGCTGCTCCTGCTGCCAACTCCAGTGTGTCTTTCAAGCTATTTTGGGATCCTGCTGCTGCAGCTTGCAACTCCAGGGTGCCATTCAGCCAATTTTTGGCCTCCTGCTGCTGCTGCTGCCAACTCCAGTGTCTCTTTCAAGCAATGTTTTGGCTCCTGCTGCTCCTGCTGCCAACTCCAGTGTCTCTTTCAAGCAATGTTTGGCCTCCTGCTGCTGCTGCCAACTCCAGTGTGTCTTTCAAGCAATGTTGGGGCTCCTGCTGCTCCTGCTGCCAACTCCAATGTCTCTTTCAAGCAATGTTTGGGCTCCTGCTGCTCCTGCTGTCAAATCCAGTGTCTTTTTCAAGCAATGTTTGGGCTCCTGCTGCTGCCAACTCCAGTGTGTATTTCAAACAATTTTGGCCTCCTGCTGCTCCTGCTGCCAACTCCAGTGTCTCATTCAAGCAATGTTTGGGCTCCTGATGCTCCTGCTGCCGACTCCAGTGTCTCTTTCAAGCAATGTTTGGGCTCCTGCTGCTGCTGCCAACCCCAGTGTGTCTTTCAAGCAATTTTGGCTTCCTGCTGCTCCTGCTGCCAACTCCAGTGTCTCTTTCAAGCAATGTTTAGGCTCCTGCTGCTCCAGGGTGTCATTCAGCCAACTTTTGGGCTCCTGCTGCCAACTCCAGTGTCTCTTTGAGCCAATGTTTGGGCTCCTGCTGCTGCTGCTGCCAACTCCAGTGTGTCTTTCAAGCAATGTTTGGGCTCCTGTTGCCCACCCCAGTGTGTCTTTCAAGCAATGTTTGGGCTCCTGCTGCTCCTACTGCCAACTCCAGTGTGTCTTTCAAGCAATGTTTGGGCTCCTGCTGCTCCTGCTGCCAACTCCAGTGTGTCTTTCAAGCAATGTTTGGGCTCCTTCTGCTGCTGCTGCCAACTCCAGTGTGTCTTTCAAGCAATTTTGGGCTCCTGCTGCTTGCAACTCCAGGTTGTCATTCAGCCAATTTTTGGCCTCCTGCTGCTGCTGCCACCAACTCCAGTGTCTCTTTCAAGCAATGTTTGGGTTCCTGCTGCTCCTGCTGCCAACTCCAGTGTGTCTTTCAAGCTATTTTGGGATCCTGCTGCTGCAGCTTGCAACTCCAGGGTGCCATTCAGCCAATTTTTGGCCTCCTGCTGCTGCTGCTGCCAACTCCAGTGTCTCTTTCAAGCAATGTTTTGGCTCCTGCTGCTCCTGCTGCCAACTCCAGTGTCTCTTTCAAGCAATGTTTGGCCTCCTGCTGCTGCTGCCAACTCCAGTGTGTCTTTCAAGCAATGTTGGGGCTCCTGCTGCTCCTGCTGCCAACTCCAATGTCTCTTTCAAGCAATGTTTGGGCTCCTGCTGCTCCTGCTGTCAAATCCAGTGTCTTTTTCAAGCAATGTTTGGGCTCCTGCTGCTGCCAACTCCAGTGTGTATTTCAAACAATTTTGGCCTCCTGCTGCTGCTGCTGCCAACCCCAGTGTGTCTTTCAAGCAATGTTTGGGCTCCTGCTGCTCCTGCTGCCAACTCCAGTGTCTCTTTCAAGCAATGTTTAGGCTCCTGCTGCTCCAGGGTGTCATTCAGCCAACTTTTGGGCTCCTGCTGCCAACTCCAGTGTCTCTTTGAGCCAATGTTTGGGCTCCTGCTGCTGCTGCTGCCAACTCCAGTGTGTCTTTCAAGCAATGTTTGGGCTCCTGTTGCCCACCCCAGTGTGTCTTTCAAGCAATGTTTGGGCTCCTGCTGCTCCTGCTGCCAACTCCAGTGTGTCTTTCAAGCAATGTTTGGGCTCCTGCTGCTCCTGCTGCCAACTCCAGTGTGTCTTTCAAGCAATGTTTGGGCTCCTGCTGCTCCTGCTGCCAACTCCAGTGTGTCTTTAAAGCAATGTTTGGGCTCCTGCTGCCAACTCCAGTGTGTCTTTCAAGCAATGTTTGGGCTTCTGCTGCTCTGCTGCCAACTCCAGTGTGTCTTTCAAGCAATGTTTGGGCTCCTGCTGCTCCTGCTGCCAACTCCAGTGTCTCTTTCAAGCAATGTTTGGACTCCTGCCCCTGCTGCTGCTTGCAACTCCAGGGTGTGTCTCTCATTTTTTGGGCTCCTGCTTCTGCTGCTGCCAACTCCAGTGTGTCTTTAGGCCAATGTATGGGCTCCTGCTGCCAACTCCAGTGTCTCTTTCAGCCAATGTTTGGGCTCCTGCTGCTGCTGGCAACTCCAGTGTCTCTTTCGGCCAATTTTTGGGCTCCTGCTGCCAACTCCAGTGTGTGTCTTCATGACAATTTTTGGGCTCATGCTGCCAACTCCAGGATGTCTTTCAGCCAAGATTTGGGCTCCTGCTGCTGCCAGCTTCAGGGTGTGTTTTTCAGGCAATATAGGGGCCCCTCATAGTGATGCCACCTCAACTCTCTGTAATTGTGCCACTCTGCAATTCGAATAGCGATGCCTCTGATCTGCATGTCATAATTATGTACAGGTTTATTTCACTAACCCAGCACGCATCCTATGCGTGTTACAGCAAGGCAGAATGGTTTACAACCCTATTGAGACTCTAGGAAGCTCAGAAATAGCCAATTTTAATAGTGATTCATCGCGAATAAATTCGGACCAAAACAAATTTTGACTGAAAATTTGGCGAATCAGCCGAATCGAATTTTTTAAAAGTTCGCTCATCTCTAATCATAACCAGCTCGGGACCAGCTATGGGGGCTTGTAGGAACAGGGCGAAGGGTCCAGTTTTGGTGGCCCCCGCCCTGCCGGCTACAAGCTCCGTGGGCCGGGCTCTTCTGCCCCTCCCCCTGGGCTTTGGGGAGGCAGGTAATTGGAGGTGCCGGGGGTTAATGTCAAGTCACCCACTAGCTGCAGGTGACTTGCCAGCCCCCAGCCTTGTAAACTGGTATAGGGGTCTCATGGATCCCTTACCAGTTCATAAGCGGTTAAGTGAAAAAAAAACACACAGACACATTTTTTTTATACTTACCTCCCATCCATCCCTGGGCACTGTGTCCCA
Source organism: Gastrophryne carolinensis (assembly GCA_027917425.1). Taxonomy (NCBI): domain Eukaryota; kingdom Metazoa; phylum Chordata; class Amphibia; order Anura; family Microhylidae; genus Gastrophryne; species Gastrophryne carolinensis. Next base: position 202,818,122 of record CM051238.1, on the reverse strand, counting down.
CGCTGATCAATCTGGCTTCTGCTCTCCTGCTGCTGCTGGAAGCCTTTTATAGCTGCTGGGCGACAGAGCATAAGGGGTTAATTAAAAAAAAATCTACATAGGGTCCTCCCTCCCGGGGGGGGGGACCCCATTTGTTTTTTGGAATTTTAAGGGTTAGGGTTAGGCTAACCCTAACCCTTACCGTTAAAAATCAAAAAATAAAAATGACGTAGGGTTCCCCTTTACCCGTCATAACCAGCCCGGGACCAGCTATGAGGGCTTGTAGGAACAGGGTGCAGTGGCCAGCTTTTGTGCCCCTCCAACCTGCCTTCACTAATCACCCCGGCATCTGACAACTCATACGCTTTGCCCACAAAAGGAGGGGCTAGTCCCTCAACACATGACGGGAGAGTCGGCGGATCAGAGCCACCCGGGTTTAGAGGAGACTCTGCGAGAGGGATCACGGTCACAGGTCAGTGCTGTAGTCTTTTCCCATAAGTGTGCATTGAATGGTGCTGCAAGCCATATTTACTCATTCTCGATTGCCAAAATATATTTTTGACAATTTGTAAAAGAGTAGCATTCATGCTTTTGCAATTTTGTTATTCCTGTTTTGCATTTCACATTTTTAATTAAAAAACACTTCAATACTTTTCCTGCAATTGTTCTATTTGGTAGCTCAGGCTTCAGCGACAGTTATGACTGGCCCGGCCTATACAACAGCTCTGTGCCGTTCCGCATAGAAGGCAAGCATCTTAAAATAATCTGTATAAGACATTCTACTTTGTGCTAACTGTTGCACACAGAGTTACATAGTTACATAATTACATAGATAATACGGTTGAAAAAAGACATATGTGCATCAAGTTCAACCAAGGGTGTTGGGGTAGGGGAAGTTATTTTTCTTTTTATTTTGTAGGGGAAGCTATTTATTTTATTTATTTATTTTTTTTTTTACTGATAACCGCTAATAGTAACTGTTAATGTTATGTTTTTCTAAATAAGCATCTAATCCTTTTTTTGAAGCTATCAGTGGTTGATGCTATAACAAGCTTCTGTGGGAGGCTATTCCATAGAATTTCAGTTCTTATGGTAAAAAAGAGACTAAATTTATTTTTTTCCAATCGAAGGCAGTGCCCCCTTGTCTTTAGAGAGAATTTTACCTGAAATAGTGTTCTCCCATATTTTTTTATGGGCCATTTATATATTTATACAAGTTAATCATGTCCCCCCCTCAATCGCCTACTCTCAAGACTAAACTTAACTAAAGATTTAATTCTCGCAATCTTTCCTCATAACTAAGATCTTTCATTCCCCTTAAGGTTTGGTGGCTTTCCTCTGCGTCCTTTCTACGAATGGGTGCCCAGAACTAAACGGCATATTTCAGGTGGGGGCGCACTAGTGCCTTGTAAAGAGGCAAAATTAAATATCTATCCCATGATTCCATGCCCCTTTTAATGCATGATATTATCTTGGTGGCCTTGGAAGCAGCTGCTTGGCATTGCATACTGTTATTTAGCCTGTGATCTACCAGTACCCCAGTAGAGCCTGTGACTCTCCCAGTTTTACTCCCCCGAGGATATATGTGGCCTTCAGGTTATTAGACCCCAAGTGCATGACTTTACATTTCTCCATATTAAACTTCATTTGCCAAGTGAATGCCCAGACACTTAAAGTGTCCAAGTCAGCCTGAAGCTTATGAACATCTTCAATAGACTGCACTGTGCTACATATCTTTGTGTCATCTGCAAAAATAGAGACAGTGCTTTTAATTCCATCTTCTAGGTTGTTTATAAACAAGTTAAATAATAGTGGGCCCAGCATTGAACCCTGGGGCATGCCACTTACAACCGGTAACCTTTCAGAGAAGGTATCATTAACCACAACTCTCTGCACATGACCCTTCAGCTAGTTTTCAATCCAGTTACAAACTGTGTTTCTCAATTTCCCCAATAAGCGTCTATGGGGTCAGTGACAGTGTCAAATGGTTTTGCAAAATCCAGAAAAACTATATCCACAGCTGCCCCTATGTCCAGGGTTCTACTCACCTCCTCATAGAATTCAGTCAGGTTAGTCTGGCAGCTTCTGTCCTTAGTAAAACCGTATTGGTTGTCACTTTTAATATTATCGATAGTTACATATTCATGTATGTAGTCCCTTAAAAGCCCCTCAAGCAATTTCCCCACAATGGATGTTATGCTAACAGGTCTGTAAATGCCCGGAGAAGACGTAGAGCCCTTTTTAAAAATGGACACCACATTTGCCTTGCGCCAGTCCCTTGGCACTATACCAGTTGCTAGTGAGTCTTTAAAGATCAACAGACAACAGTCCTCTGGTCCTGCAGTCTTATTCACATTTAAATTTAGTTTTTCTTGGATGATATCCACGTTTAGCTTGTTAACCCTTTTGTTGCCAAGCACGTAACACCTACGTGCTGGCTTGGCTGGGCCTTAAGTGCCAAGCCCGTAGGTGTTACGTGCTTGACTTTCCTCGCTTCTAGTTTAAAAAATAAAAATCAAAAATACTCACCTGACCCCTTGTTGGATCCGGCCGGGTCTCCTCTTTAATTTGGTGCCATCCGATCCCCCGTGGGGGGTCGGATGGCTCCAGGAGAGCCCCCGGAATAGGCCGCCCCCCCCCCCGCTTCTGCAGCAGCAGCTGCTAACTGTAAAAAAAAATAAAAAATAAAAATGACATTCACTTACCTGTGTGTGCGCTGGCTCCCGCTGTCCCTCCTCTTCACCTGGGGGGCCTCCGATCCCCCCCCAGGACTTACCGATCTTCAGGAGAGAGCCTGGGAGGCTCTCTCCTCTCTTCTTCACGATGGTGGCCGCCATCTTGCCTCTAAGCCCCGCCCCCTTGGGGGCGGGGCTTATGACGTCATCCCGGTCCCGATCACCGGCTTCAGCTTTCTCAGCTTCTCAGATGCCGGTGATCGGTGCCCTGGAAGGAGGTGACAGGAGATCCTCTGATCTCCTGCCTTCTCCTTCTCTGGATGCCGATCACAGGCATCTGTCAGCTGAGCGGCGAGGGACAAGAGCTTGCAATCGAAGGTAAGTACAGTTAAAAAAATTTTTTTTTTTTTGAATAAAATACTTTTTATTATTGTGTGGTGTTTTTTTTTCACATTAACTCTTTGTGAGCTGGTAAGGGGTCCATGAGACCCCTTATACCAGTTCACAAGGCTGGGGGGGTGGCAAGTCACCTGCCCTAGCGGGTGGCTTGCCATTGACCCCCGCACCCCCATTACCTGCCTCCCCAAAGGCCAGGGGGGGGCAGAAGAGCCCGGGCCCACATAGGCTATGTGGGCTCGTAGGCTGCAGGGTGGGGGGGCCACCAAAGCTGGCCCCCCCACTCTGTGCCTACAAGCCCCCATAGCTGGTCCCGGGCTGGTTACTTTGGGTAAGGGGGACCCCACGTCATTTTTTTTTTTGGATTTTGAAGGGTTTTTAACCCTTCAAAATCCAAAAAAAAATGGGGTCCCCCTCCCCGGGAAGGGGGACCCTATGTCATTTTTTTTTTTAATTAACCATTTGTCATCCAGCAGCTATAAAAGGCTTCTGGGCAGGAAAGGGTGTCTACCTATACATATGTGGTATCGCTGTAACCGGGAGAAATTGGGGTTTCTCACGCAATAAGATTTTATTGACAAACTTACATTTTTTATTACAAAAAAACTCTACAAATTGTAAAAAAATATTTTTTTTTTAATTTTTTTCACACATTTCACCCAAAAATGTTGAGAATACACCTAAAAAATACAAACAAGACATTTCATGTTAAAGCCCAGACTCTGTTGAAAAAAACAATATATAATTTTCCGGGGAAATCCCTGGAAATCCCTTCAAAAATGACAGTTGAACATGTGTAGCGCGAAACAGTGAAACTCAGTCTGGCAACAGGGAGTGGGAAATGCTGCAGGTAGGCTGGCAGCGAAAGGGTTAATTATTATACTTGGGCTATTGCTATCAGTGGCGTCTCCTGTGTTGGCTCCTTGCTCTTCTCTTGTGTACACAGAGCTAAAGAATCCATTTAATAGCTCCGCCTTATCTTCATCCCCAGTGACCATTTCCCCATTATCATTAATTAGGGCACCTACCTGTTCTGATTTAATTTTCTTCGAATTAATATATTTAAAAAAAGTTTAGGGTTTTTTTGCTTTCTTTGGCCACATCTCTTTCATTTTGTGCTTTTGCCAACCTTATTTCTTTCTTACACATTTTATTTACTAGTTTATACTTCTCAAGTGTTTCAGCTGAGAGCTCAGCCTTGTAATGCTTAAATGCCCTTTTTTTGTTCTTTATTGCTATTTTATCCGCCGGTGTCAGCCATGAGGGGTTTAATTTTAGCAGCTTATATATTTGTAACTCGTAGGAATACATTTTGCAATGAAACAATTGATTTAAAGCACTCCCATTTGGCATCTGTATCGTTATTCCTGAACAGATGCTCCCAGTCTATGGCCTGGAGTGCAACTCTGTGCCTGGGGAAGTTGGCCTTCCTAAAATTTAGTGTTTTTGCCCTCCCCGACAGAAAAACTTTCTTACAGTTTATGTTAAATACAACTATATTGTGGTCACTGTTACCAAGATTTTCACAGACTGTTACTGTCCCCATCAAGTCATCATTATTTGATATAACCAGATCTAAAAGAGCATCACCCCTAGTAGGTGCCTCCACGAACTGATTCCCCCTTGCTCTCCCCCACATCTTAAATTAGGCCTAGATTAACACAGTGGTCAAACCATCAGCACTAAATGGCACAGACACTTCTTAAACCAGGGCCTTCATCACGTGAATTAACTGTACATTGATAGCTTTGAACTATTTGATGAATAATAAATGTTTGTTTTCTATTGAAGTTGACTTCAAAACTAATATAGTTGAATAGTGATCTGCATTGTAAGATCCCCTTTGAGCATGTCTCTTCCTTTGGTCAGTGACTTGGCACAGTCCCAGGGATCCTACTAAGTAGAAATAAAGGATTTCCAAATCCAATACCAGGCTAACATATAATATGTTTTTTGCGTAAAGCAATTATTTGACATTTTAAGCCTATTTCCCTGGATGCCGTTTTAGTACCAGCCTACCTAAAATGTTGTCACCCTTTGTTTCCAGGCCATTTTTCAGTATTTTAGGCTATATAGTTTTAACTGTGATTTTTGCAGGAATATCCACAGAAAATTATATATTTTGGCAGAGTTTGGGCTTTAACATGAATTGTCTTGTTTGTAAATTTTTCAATACTTTTATAATTTTGACATTTTGCACTTTTTTTAAAATAAGAAAATGTTTCTCAAAAAAACATATTGGGCGTAAAAGCCCCATTCCTCCTGCTTACAATAGTCCACATGTGTATTGGTAGACACCGTTCCTGCCTAGGAGACTCCCCAAACTGTAAAGAGCACTTTATGACATTTTAAAATACAAATACTATGGACAGTATTAAGGGTTAAACTCCTAAAAAATATATTGCGAAACCAGGTGGGGCACCAGCTATCTGACCAGGAACCCCCCGTCATTTTTATTTATTACTAGTTACTTCTGTGTGATGTTCAGCATTGTCCGATCGTTCCCTGCCCCACTGAAGGCCCCGGACTGTGATTGGAGACCCACCAGGGAAAGAGTAGATCCCCGGCACTGGATACAGGACAGAGGTGAGCTTTTTTTTCTGTGCTGTTGGGAGAAAATGCCAAACACTTAGATTTGATGTGCTTGGCACTTAATGGTACACCCTCTAAAAACCTTTGTAAATTGTGTTCAATATATAGTTTTATTAGGGATAAAAGAAACAAAGCCTTTACATTAGGCAATCTAACTAGGGCTTATGCTATATAACTATTTGGAATAAAACCATTTAGCACTAAAAGCAATATTTTAAAAACAGCAATACATTTGCAAGTACAGCTAGTACAGCACAGTGTCATGTGATGTCAGTAGTGTACAAAGTAAAACAGCTCAATTCTTAAAAGTTAACAGCCATTTAAATTCACTGTGACTTTTCTAAGGATATTTAGCTCTACTCTTATTTTGGTCACTGTAAATCATCATTTAATAAAACATCCATTCATGTCACTGGGGAAAGCATGAAAAAGTAGGCTCCTCTGTCAGAAACACCCCTATAAAAGAAAAAAAAAATCACCAAAAAAGTGAGCCACCGTTGAGCTTCAGGTGACGTGTTGTAAGTTAGTTCAAATGTATTTATTTTTTAAACACCGAAGAGTCAGCATTGGACTTTAAGTAAAAAAGAATTTATGGGAGATATATTATGTTCATGCCATACATGACTATTAAAAGCTGTATAAATAGTGATGAACCAGAGCAGGAACTATCTGGTACTCCCAAATGCCGGATACAAGATACCACTACATGTAAACTGAAATAGGGGTGCCTTGAACATGGAGGGAATTTCCTGGGGAATCTCCCTCCATGTCCCTTCCCTACAGAGTCATTAGTCTAAGCTGATCATTCTGTTAGAGAGACAGATTTGGGCTGCTTACATTATGAATGCTTAACAAATCGTTAGGTTAGCTTTCGATGGTGACAACACCGTATGATGTGTGACCAGTGTTGTTGCTAAATTAACCTAGCAATTTGTTATGCTGTCACAATTGAACCCTGTGTCAGTGCCAGCCTACCTAGAGTTTTTGTCACCTTCTGTTGCCAGACCATTTTTCACCATTTTGCGCTACACGTGTTTAACCTTGATTTTTGAAAGGATTTCCAGGGATTTCCCAGGAAAATTATATATTGTTTTTTTCAGTCTGGGATTTAACATGAAATGTCTTGTTTGGCCTTTTTTTGTGTATTCTCAATACTTTTGGGTGAAATATGTGCAAAAAATGTTTAAAAATCTATTTTTCAAAATTTGTAGTTTTTTTTGTAATAAAAAATGTATGTTTGTCAATAAAATCTTATTTGCGTGTGAAATTCCCATTTCTCCCGGTTACAATGGTACTACATATGTATTGGTAGACACCCTTTCCTGCCCAGGAGACTCCTCCAAAGAAAACAGCGCTTTAGGAGATTTTCAGATAAAATACAACTATGCTATGCGCTATGCACACCTTGCAGATTTTCAAGAAAAACAACTCTTTACATTTAAAATACCCCCCACAAACTATATATTCTCTGGAACTACACACTCCATGCTTTCTAGGTGTACCCAGCTTGTTGATGTGGGCACAGGTTTCTGGAAGTAATCCCTCAATTAATTCTTTGGTTGCACAAAGTTTCCCTCAAAAAGAAAAAAAAGCAGAATCAAATTTACTAAAAAAAACTATATGCAACCAAGAAGAAACAGTTAAATCTGAAAAAGCAAGATTCCCCCAAACAAAACAATATGCTTTTATGCCTAACATGCATAGGTACTGTCAAGGAAGAGTTGACTTGCCAGCTCCTGAGCCTTCATGGATTTCTTACCAGTTCACAAAGGGTTAACAGTAAATAAATATACCACACAGAGTAAAAAAGGACATTTATTTAGTTTTTTTCTTAATTAACCTTTTGATCCTCCACTGTCCCCCGGCGATCCTGTCCCATGAAGCTCCGATGACAGCAGTTGGGTGATCAGTGGAGGGGGCTGGGGGGGGGGAGATCACAGCCCTCTTACTGATCTATAAGAAATGCTGTCAGGTGATATCATAGATGCAGTTCTTGACCTCTCCTCCCCACGGAAGAGCCTGAGGAGCCATCGGAGGCCCCTCGGTAAAGAGGAGACCCAGCGGGTGGGATCGCGGCCACAGGTGAGTAAATGTCTTTTTTTTTCTGTTTATACAGCGGCAGCGGCTGAAGTTGGGGGGCACTATTTTAGGTGCTTTCCTGAAGCCAAAATAGCCCTGGGGGGGATCAGATGCCCCCCAGGTGAAGAGAATACAGGGGTCAGGTGAGTTTTTAACTTTTATACTTTTTTGTGTGGGGGTTTAAAGTCAGCTATGTGAATCTCACATAACTGGTGCTTAACGGTAAGAAAGGCTGCTACTTGAGACTCGTAGCTGGCACCAGAAGGATTAAGCTTCCAAAATCTGTTTGTCAGGTCCCGTGGGACGCCTACCTTCCAATAAGTCAGCAACCCCCAATCTCCGCTGCTTTCTTCGCCTATAGCCAAGCCCCCGTTTGCCGGGACGCAGAATACGCCTCACCGGACACGGTTGCCCCCAGGACTTGTTAGCACAAAGGATGCTGACTTATGCAGGGGAAGGCAAACGAACCAGGAACAAGACTGGGTAGAGACAATCGGGCAGGGGTCATACACGGGAGATCAGTCCGAGGATGCACGGTACAGGAGGATTTAGATAGAGGAATAGTCAGGGCTAGCCAAAGGTCACACCAGGAGGTCAGAGATACGCGGTACAGAGGAGCAGGCAGGAATCGTGGTCAAAACAGGCAAGGTCGGTCCAGGCGGCAATCAGGAATGGTCATACACGGCAAGATTCGTAGGGAAAACAGATATCACAATCACACCCAGCAGCACGCTATCACGGGCAAGGAACAAGTGCAGAGTGAACAGCTTTATAGGAATGATGGAGCAGGAAGAGGGAAATGATTGGTGCAATTTAGGAACCCTGAGGCTGATTGCCCCATTCAAACTAACAACCTTGGGCTCATTGGCCCAGATCTAATTACCTCCGGCGGGCGCCCTGTGTGCAGCGCCGCCGGAGGGCATAAATAGAAACAGCTGTCGCGCGCGCGCGTGTAGGAACCTGCGCGCCGGGAGCGCACTGAGATGACAGTGGCGCGGCCGCTCCCGACGCCGCCGGAGAGGAAGCCGCCCGAGCAGCCGCTCACGACGGAAACAGCCGAGCGGCTGCTCGCGGCGGAAATAGCCGAGCGGCGGCCGGGGAGAGGAGACGCCGAGCCGCCGCCTGACAGAGACGCCGCCCAGCCCGCACGCTGGCCAAGCGGGAGCAGCCGACGTGGGACCGGAGGACAGGTGAGTGTAAGGGGGTCCCCGTGACACTACCCCCCCTTACCCGGTTTATCCGGATTCTCACGATGGAACCTATTAACTAAGGTTCTGGCATGGACATCCCTAGCTGGTACCCAACACCTCTCCTCAGGACCAATCCCCTTCCAATCAATTAAGTACTGTAATGAATTTTGAACTACCCGAGCATCGAGTATTCTATTAATTTCATATTCAGGCTCATCTCCCACTATGACCGGAGGAGGAGATGACACCTGAATATTTTTGGCAGATTTTAACAAAGAAACATGAAAGGTCGACGGAATTTTCATGGATAAAGGTAACTTGACTTTAAAGGTAACATTGCTCAGTTTGTTAGTAATGGGGAAAGGACCGATGTACTTAGGGCCTAACTTAGACGAAGGTTGTCTAAGGGCAATATTTTTTGTAGATACCCAAACCCAGTCACCCACCTGAAATGGTGGTTCTTGCGACCTATGTCGATCCGCAAAACCCTTATACCTTCTGGAGGCTTTCTTAAGGTTTGTCTGTATCTCAGACCACACCTTATTCCTTTCTCGTAGCCATTCCTCCAAGGCCGGCAAGTTGGAGGAAGGACCAGAGAAGGATGTCGCCTTAGGATTCTTACCATAATTACAGAAAAACGGCGAAAACTTAGTCGACTCGCTAGGCGCATTGTTAAAGGCGAATTCTGCAAAGTCGATAAATTCCGCCCACTGCTCTTGACGGTCGGACACAAAACAGCGTAAGTATTGTTCTAAGCTCTGATTCACCCGTTCGGTCTGTCCGTTAGACTGGGGGTGATAAGCTGTAGAAAGAGAAACTTTAATACCTAAGCGATTACAGAAGGCTTTCCAGAAACGAGATACAAACTGAACCCCCCGATCTGAAACAATATTTTGTGGTAAACCGTGGAGGCGAAAAACATGATTAATAAATAGTACTAAGTCTGGTGCCGACGGAAGTTTTATTAAAGGGATAAAGTGGGCCATTTTACTGAAGCGGTCCACCACTACCCAAATTACAGTATTCCCCTGCGACGGGGGTAGGTCAACAATAAAATCCATGGATATGTGTGACCATGGCTCCCTGGGAATTTCTAGAGGAACCAACAATCCTGCTGGAGAGCCATGGGTGGTTTTACTCCGGGCACATACAGGGCATGCTTCGACAAAGGCGGTGATATCGCGTCTGATGGTAGGCCACCAGACATGGCGTTTGGCGATAGCCAAGGTTTTCCGAATACCTAAGTGACCGGCGGACTTGGCATCATGTAATTCCTGTAAAACGGCAAGACGTAGATGAGGCGGAACAAATAAACACTCAGAGGGTTTACCAGGAGGAGAATCAACCTGGAATGGCGTCAACGAGTTAGACAAGTCAGGGAGAAGAGCACCTACTACACATCCTAAAGGCAAAATCGATTCCGCAGAACCCACCTGGTGCTTACAATCCCCAAAGTTCCGAGATAGGGCGTCTGCTTTGGCATTCTTCTTCCCAGGTTTATAGGTAATAATGAAATTGAAGCGAGAGAAGAAGAGTGCCCAGCGAGCCTGACGGGAGTTGAGCCTTTTGGCGGATTCTAAATATTCTAGATTCTTATGATCAGTATATACAGTAATGGGGTGTAAAGAGTCTTCTAGCCAGTGACGCCATTCTTCAAAAGCCAGTTTAATACCCAATAGTTCCCTATTCCCAACATCATAATTGCGTTCGGCTGGAGAAAATTTACGGGAAAAGAACGCACAAGGATGCAGTTTTTCTGGATTGCCCGAATATTGGGAGAGAACTGCCCCCACCCCTAGTTCAGAAGCATCAACTTCTAACAAAAAAGGGTGCTTAGTATTGGGATGTACCAAAACTGGAGCTGAAGTAAAAGTTTCCTTCAGTAATTGGAAGGCGTTTATTGCTGAGGGAGGCCACTCCTCAACAAAAGCGCCCTTCCGAGTAAGATCAGTTAAGGGACTCACAATAGCAGAGAATCCCCTTATAAATTGTCTGTAGAAATTCGCAAACCCTAAAAATCTCTGGAGCGCCTTAAGGGTTCTAGGTTGCTCCCACTCCATTATTGCGGAAACTTTGGAGGGATCCATAACCAACCCACGCTTGGAGATTATATATCCCAGGAACGGAATTTCAGATACTTCAAACACACATTCGGAGATTTTTGCATACAGATGATTCTCCCGTAACCTCTGTAACACCGCTTTGACATGCTGACGGTGTTCCGACAGGGAACGGGAAAAAATGAGTATGTCATCCAAATAAACCACCAGAAACCGACCCAGGAAATCACGGAATATGTCATTTACAAAATCTTGAAACACTGCAGGGGCATTACATAAGCCAAAAGGCATCACCAAGTATTCGTAGTGCCCGTCTTTTACATTGAAGGCAGTCTTCCATTCGTCCCCCTGGCGAATGCGAATTAGGTTATAAGCCCCTCTAAGGTCTAGTTTGGAGAAGATCTGAGCCCCCGAAACCTGATTGAATAGGTCATTGATCAAAGGTAGCAGATACCTATTCTTAACGGTAACCTTGTCTAACCCTCGAAAATCTATACAGGGGCGTAACCCGCCGTCCTTCTTCTCCACGAAAAAGAAACTTGCACCAGCAGGTGAGGTGGAAGGACGGATAAATCCCTTCTTGAGGTTCTCTGAAATATAATCCCTCATGGCCAGCTCTTCTGACCTTGTGAGATTATAAATTTTCCCTCTAGGGGGCATTGTCCCCGGAAGTAAATCGATAGGACAATCGTAGGTCCTATGTGGGGGGAGAATTTCAGCGGATTTTTCTGAGAACACATCTGCCCAATCGGCATAGGCTGGAGGTAACCCAACAAGGAGGACCGGTGAGGATCTAAGGGATATAGAGAAGCAGTGATCGTAACAGAAAGGGCTCCATTTAACAAGGTCCCCAGACTCCCAATCTATCACAGGATTATGGGTCTTTAACCAAGGAAACCCCAAAACAATAGGGGACACGGGACTCTCGATAATAAAAAATTCTATTTCTTCAGAATGAGCAGAGCCCACCATTAAATTTACCAAGGGAGTTTTAAAGGACACCAACCCTCCCTCAATAGGCTGGTTATTGACCGCCAGGACCCGAAGGGAATTCTCTAACGGAATTAACGGTATATCAAGGGTGGCGGCAAGTGACCTATCCAGAAAATTGCCAGCCGCTCCGCTGTCTATGAAAGCGGAGGCAATTGTCTTGGATGGCCCCCAAGAAATCATAACGGGCAGGAGTAACCGATTAACTAGAGGGAATGATACCTGACCGCCTAGATGAAGTCCCTCAGCAGGATCTAGGCGCTGTAGTTTTCCGCCACTGGAGCCTTGTTTGGGCAACTCTTGGCAAAGTGGCCCGGATTTCCGCAATAAAGACAGAGACCTTGAGTTCTACGCCGAACCTTCTCAGCCTGAGATAAACGGGTTACTCCCAGTTGCATAGGTTCTTCGGGTGCCGAAGAAGAAGAAGCGACTGCACCCCTAGAACTTAACTCTTGGAGTGAGGGTCCCCACGGTTGATCCTTGCTTTTCTCCTGACATCTCTCCCTGAGACGTCTATCCACTCTAATGGCCAGCTGCATGTAGTCATCCAGACTCTTGGGTTGTGGATAATTGACTAGAACATCTTTTATGTTCTCAGAAAGTCCAATTCTAAATTGGCTGCACAAAGCTGGGTCATTCCATTTGGAATCAATAGCCCATCGCCGGAATTCTGCGCTGTACTCCTCCGCAGAGCATTTTGCCTGTCTAAGGTTCCGTAACTTGGAATCAGCAGTTGAAGCCCGATCAGGATCAGCATATAAAAGCTCCATGGCGGAAAAAAAAGAGGAGACCGATTGTAGGGCCTCATCAGAGGGTGTTAATCCAAATGCCCAGGTCTGAGGGTCACCCTGAAGAAGCGAGATGACAAGGCCAACTCGTTGAGACTCTGATCCAGTTGAGTGGGGTCGTAGACGGAAGTAAAGCTCGCAAGAATTCTTAAAGTTAGAGAACTTCGTCCGATCCCCAAGGAACTTCTCTGGAAGAGGAATCTTTGGCTCGATTGAAGGCCCAGGATCCAATGGTGCAGGTATTAGGCGACTTTCTTGCGTAGCCACACGCTGGGCCAGCTGGTTGATGGCGGTGGCCATAGCTTGCACCTGCTGCATTAATTCTTCCATCTAGGATAATTATTGTGGCCCGTGATAATGTCAGGTCCCGTGGGACGCCTACCTTCCAATAAGTCAGCAACCCCCAATCTCCGCTGCTTTCTTCGCCTATAGCCAAGCCCCCGTTTGCCGGGATGCAGAATACGCCTCACCGGACACGGTTGCCCCCAGGACTTGTTAGCACAAAGGATGCTGACTTATGCAGGGGAAGGCAAACGAACCAGGAACAAGACTGGGTAGAGACAATCGGGCAGGGGTCATACACGGGAGATCAGTCCGAGGATGCACGGTACAGGAGGATTTAGATAGAGGAATAGTCAGGGCTAGCCAAAGGTCACACCAGGAGGTCAGAGATACGCGGTACAGAGGAGCAGGCAGGAATCGTGGTCAAAACAGGCAAGGTCGGTCCAGGCGGCAATCAGGAATGGTCATACACGGCAAGATTCGTAGGGAAAACAGATATCACAATCACACCCAGCAGCACGCTATCACGGGCAAGGAACAAGTGCAGAGTGAACAGCTTTATAAGAATGATGGAGCAGGAAGAGGGAAATGATTGGTGCAATTTAGGAACCCTGAGGCTGATTGCCCCATTCAAACTAACAACCTTGGGCTCATTGGCCCAGATCTAATTACCTCCGGCGGGCGCCCTGTGTGCAGCGCCGCCGGAGGGCATAAATAGAAACAGCTGTCGCGCACGCGTGTAGGAAGCTGCGCGCCGGGAGCGCGCCGAGATGACAGTGGCGCGGCCGCTCCCGACGCTGCCGGAGAGGAAGCCGCCCGAGCAGCCGCTCGCAACGGAAACAGCCAAGCGGCTGCTCGCGGCGGAAATAGCCGAGCGGCGGCCGGGGAGAGGAGACGCCGAGCCGCCGCCTGACAGAGACGCCGCCCAGCCCGCACGCTGGCCGAGCGGGAGCAGCCGACGTGGGACCGGAGGACAGGTGAGTGTAAGGGGGTCCCCGTGACACTGTTCCTCTGAAGAAATAATCAGCTTACATTAGTCAAATAAGGGGACTCCACAAAGGCTTCACCTCTGTGGTATAAAAGGTTTGTTCTGATACAGATGTAAGTAGAGTGGCTGCAACAGCTGCTCCCTGGAATGACAGCTGCCAAACCACGAGGAAGCCCCTGACCCAGTGGACCTGCAAATTGGACAGATGTAGAAAGACATGGCGAGGGTTCTTTTTTATCTAAAAACTACATTTTTTTAAAACTTTTGTGAACTGGCAAAGATTCCAACGGCCCCTACATACCAGTTCACATGTAGTGATGGATAGCATACCACCTGACTACATTGGTGGATGGCATGCTGGCTGATTTTACCCGGATCTTGCCAGTATTTGGGATCAAGTTTGAATCCAGCTTAGGACCAGATTCCAAAGCCCATCACTCGTTATAAATTGCTATACAGTGCAGCAATTTTACACTGTACAAAGTATATATACAAGAAACAAAACAAAACTCTCATCCTACAACTTTCATCTTAAAATGTTCTACTAGATTATGTGTGAACATGACAATACCCAAGCCTGTACTTTCTATATCAACATTTCAGCATTCAAACAATAGTGCTACTTTCTAAAGCAGCTTTCAATTTTTCCCAGTAACCTTTATCTAATAACAGAAATTAAGCAAAATATCGAGACGTGAAAAAGCATAGTGTCATTGTTAGAAAAAGTGCAATTATGCTAATATATTAAATCTGAACAATAATCATTTTATGTTCCTCCATTCTTTTTGCAGCATAATTGTTTTAGGCAAGAGGTTCTTGTTAGAACACCTTTTTATTTATTCTAAATTACTTATCTGACATTGAACTCAATTCTATGTAATCTAAAAAAAAAAACTAGAAAGATTAAACATTGAGGTTGCTTTAGTTCACCTAATTACATTGCAATCACAAAATTTCGGTGATGTGAAACTTGTTGAGATAACACAGAACAACATAAAACTGCTCAACAGTAAAATGAAAAATACCCATGGCCTAGAAAACTCCACCCTCAAAATATGCACATATTCATAGCTAGGTCACCTTTATCACAAGCATATTTTGGTCCCACTGTACCACCAACATGTACCACCATCATGGTGTTGCACTCCGTGAGCACTCAGCAGATACTAGAGATAATCTAAGTAGGCCCAAGTAACAGAGTCTGGAGATCATTTATAAATGATAAACTATTAAACTGTTTTGGCCCTGTCTGGGAAAAAAACAAAGCATTGCATTGTGTAGTTTATATTTTCAATTGAATAGCCTAATTTTAAACTCCCCCCCCCCCCACACAGTTTTTTTGTCTTGATGTTTTTTAACTTGTATTGTTGATTGTCTGTTAGGATCACGTCATTCTTAGTCCATGTACTTAATAAACTTTTATTAATTGTTAATTAGCTGGTTGGTGTGCGGCCATTTATATGGGGTGTTTGCTGGGGAATCTCTAGAGCCCCATTTCACGTATATTCTAATTGCTAAATGACTGACTAATAATCTATTTATTAAATGACTGTTGATTACATAAATTACAATAATTACTGACCACAATAAAGAACAATCATGAAGTGCTCAAATGAACAATTTTGGTGCCTTTCAGAGATTTTTTAACATTTAGCATACAGAATTTCAGTTATGTGAGTTTCTGTAGCCTACAGTTTGAGTGAAGCTCCTGTTTCATTGGCACAAGAGCACCATATGACAGCGGGATTGAGATTTTCAGTCCAACCCATCCTACTGCCCTAGAGAGTGTAGAACTGTATGCTTGATTTTAAATACCTGTTAGCCCAATAACCATAAGAGGGTTTTGACATTTTTTTACAAAGTGATATATGTTGAAAGATTTAGCACTTACAGTCATTCTGTTGCATCAATTATACTGACAGTTGCCAATAAACAAATTAGAACAATCAGATTTAGAAATGTATTGTGTGTGTATTGCAGCAATCAGGTAGTTAATTTTCATCTATATCCCCAGGGCTAATGGTAAGTATGGTTGCTGCAATGTGTCTCCAGCAGGTAAACATATGCTGGATGGCAGGCAGGCTGTTACACAAAGGTTGGAATGTACCACCTGGAGCATAAAGCTGTCACTATTTGTTCTTCAGGATCTCTGCTTCACTCATACTTCCCTCAATCACTGGCATAGTGTTCCTTGCTTCCTAACCATGCTTTTCATCACTATAAAAGCATTGCTGCAAGTCCAAAATAAAAAGCAATGTTGTAAGTTAACAGTTCTCTGGGGATTATTTATTCTCTCTCAGCTAGAGAATAAAAAGCACTGAGAGCTTCTCCAGCGCTGAGAATATGCTTTTATAGCTTATTGAATTGGGGCCAGATTGGGGACAGGACACATTTGCAACCCGCACTTCCTTTACAAAACTCCTGCTGCTATGAATAATTCAGAAAAAAAATACACACATACAATGCTGCAGAAATTACTTTTTGCAGCAGCAGCCGGTAACTTGAATGCAAAACATTTGCTACAAGTCAAGTTCCATCTTATTACATTTGTGTCTATCCTCTAGAAAGGCATAAGGGTGAGGGCACAAAACTGCGATTTTAACAACAGTTAAAAAGTAAAAAAGGTTGAGTTATACTCCAAATGCTACCCCTAAAAATTGGAGCACCACATGAATAATACATGTAATTATTTATTTTATTAGGCAAAAAATACAATATTTAAAACCCACATAGACAGACACAGAGACAATTAAAAACAGAGCACCCCCTACCCCCATATCATCTTATTGGCAACCTAGACTTCAGTCTATAGTAAAACAACAGAAAAGACACGGGTGTCAGTTGCTCGTATTGGAAGTACATATTTTATCCTTGTCAACAGTTTTATGTTTAAGTGACACCAAATATATGGCCTTTCTCTTTACATTAATCTTGTAAAATTAATTAAGGATATTTTACAATGCAATGAGAGGACATCAAATCATATATGTTTATTGCTACTTTAAAGTTAGCCATGGTATACTACTTCCTCACATTACATGATGATGATGATTACATTAGATGATTAATTCCACCTAATCGTTATTCATTTATGTTTTTAAAAACAAAAATGTTGTGTTTAAATGAAGCCTAACTCAGCCAAAATATTTTGTGAGGGGTAAGTAAGAGTTACTTCCAGTTTGCAGTGAGCAAACATGAAATTCATTCATAACTATAATTTGGGCTGCTCATCACCTCTTGGCCCTGCCGACACTTACTGTATGTTGCTTAAACGAATGTTTTTTCTTTAGTAACCAAGATGCCCCCCTGGAGTCAACAACAACAAAAAACAACCCTGTTCCACTCTCCTCTGAATGAGTGAATGGAATGAAGTGGCTGGGTGGGATTTAATGTACTATAAATGACAAATATACTCACGTTATCTACACCACAGTAGCTGATGTACCATCTAACCTAGTGTACCATCTCATACTGGGGTAATGTGCCAAGGCAGTGTCTACTCCAGTCTCAGT
Source organism: Gastrophryne carolinensis (assembly GCA_027917425.1). Taxonomy (NCBI): domain Eukaryota; kingdom Metazoa; phylum Chordata; class Amphibia; order Anura; family Microhylidae; genus Gastrophryne; species Gastrophryne carolinensis. Next base: position 202,800,591 of record CM051238.1, on the reverse strand, counting down.
GATAGCAGTAGAGGATTTGATTAGTGGCAGGATACATTTTAAGATCACTTAAAGGACATTAACCTAAATAACCAAACCAAAAATAGTATCTAGATTTTTAAGCAACTTTTATCTTAAACTTGGTTGACATTTGTGTGTTTTGTTTTATTACAAGGGAATTTGTGGGTCGCATTTACCAATTCACAAGCTTGTTTTAGTTAAATGCACACATAATAAAAAAAACTATGAAATAAATAGAATAAAACACTACTATAAGATAAGGAGAAAATGCAAGTGTAAACAGCTCACATTTTAGGGTTGCTGGGGCACGCACACAAAGGACCAGTGCCCTCATTATCCAATGTAGCTGACAAAAGGATCCAATGCTGTCCATATAAGGCATAATCTTCAACAAAGACCTTTATTAGCCAGTGAGAGTGAGGGCTCACATAGAAAAAACATTAATTTATGCCAGGTGATGCAAATGCCAAATCTTACCCAAATTCCTTTAGCATTGACCCATGATATACCAGCTATGAGTTCTATAAGCAGTGGCATAACACTGTCTAATTAAAATGGTTAAAGCACCCAAAGCAAGAGAAAGCTACAGTATAAGAAGGTAGTTGGAAATGTAATTAAGAAAAAGCTGTGAACAGGAACAGTGGTCAAGAAAAGGTCTGGAGGATCAAGAGACAGTAGTTTGTAGGGATTGCTAGAAAGGCAACGCAGAACCCCCACTTGATTGCAACAGACTTTCAAGCAGATTTAGAAGGAGTTGTGGTTGTTCAATGAGGCTTTCACGGAAGAGTAATCAGAAGAAAACCTCTTCTGCATCCTCAGCATGAATTTTCTCATGGACCCCTTACCAGTTCACAAGGGGTTAACAGTAAAAAAAAAACACACACAGAATAAAAAATGACTTTATTAAAAAATAAAAACTTTTTTTTTACTTTGCTCACATCCGATCGTCAGCTCCTGTGTCCCTCGCAGCTCTGATTACATGTGGTGTCATCGCTGGCCATTGGAGGGGGGAGGCAGGCGATCAGATCATCACCTGCCTTCCGCCTCCTGTGGCCAGCGATGACAATTGATAGAAATGACAGCTGGAGTCAGGACGACACCCGAAGGCGTGACATCATAAGCCCCGCCTCCAAAGGGATGGCTGCGCCCGTCAAGGAGGACAGGGAGAGCCAGGGGGGGCGATCGGAGGCCCCCCTGGTGAAGAGGAGACCCTGCGGGAGTGATCGAACATTGAGGTAAGTAAATGTCATTTTTATTATTATTTTTTTACATGTATTTCGGCGGCTGCTGAAGGGGGGTGGCTATCCCGGGCCCTCCCTTGCACCCGGGGGGGGCCTGGGTGGGGGATCGAAGCCCCCCCGGATGAAGAGAAGACCCTGCCGGATCGAACAAGGGGTCAGCTGAGTGTTTTTGATATTTTACTTTTACTGTAGCAGGGGGGAAATTCAAGCATGTAGATTCTACGTGCTTGGCACTTAAGTGGAGTGGAAGCGAGGACGTAGAATCTACGTGCTTGGCACCCAAAAGGGTTAAACCGTTTTTTTTGTTTTTATTTTTTTGTTTTTCTCACCTCTCCTGGCCTAGAAAGTCTTTTTTGATTTTATATATTTTTATGCAGAATTGTCATTACAGGTCTGGCATTAAAGTGTTAATGTCACAATACAACAATATAATACCATGTGTTTTCGCTGGTGGATATGTGTTCAAAAACAGACTTAAATCACACAGAGTCTGGCGCTCTATGCTATAGCGACCAGATCCAGAGCCCCGACGTGCTGTGCGTCTGTTTTTTGTTGAATATGGTGTGAGTTGCTGAGAGTCAGTCGCAATGAGCTGGCGCTACCTTTCACTCGCTGCAACACTGTACTGGTATTGGAGCGCCCAACATACATCTCATTCATCAATGCTGGCCAGGTTACTAGAGCTAATGAGATGTTCTGTTGCAGCGTCCGATAGGCAATCACAGTGTCTACTAGCGGTCGCTCTTAGCGCCTCTGTACAAATGCCTGGCACTAGTAATGAATCAGCCTGCCCCTTGCTAGTTTTCTTTTATATCATGGAGTTGCAAAAAAAACAGATAAGCTCAGCACCCTGAGCACATAATTTTGGCACATCATAACTGAAACTTTTAAAAATGCCATAGAAAATGGAATGATCCTTTAAGGCCTTATGAAATACAGTTAGCCAAATTAAACCTCCACTTGGCATCCTGGGCCAGCAGTCTCCTACATAAATCACCTCTGCTAGGGCACTGATTAACCCGTTCAAAGATGGAGACCTTCAATAACCTAGTAGACATGGGTTAGTGTTTTTCCTAACACTGTATAAGGTATAGTAAAGTGACATTAAATGTCACCCACTGCCCTGATGGAGGCCAACTGATTGAATCCATGGTTTTAAGAACCTCAGTGGTGTCCCTAGTGTACCCAGGAAGGTGTTTAATGAGCAGATGTAACTAGTAGTCATCCTACTGGCCCAGGCACTTATTCAAACCTCCTATTCTGGCAACATTTGAATTCTCCTGTACTCCACCCTGGTCACCTCCTCGCACTCTTGTCACTAGGACTTTTAACATGCAACTCTCTCGTTGGAATGCCCTTTCCTTTTCCATCCAACACTCCCCAACATTCAAAGCTATCAAACCTGCCCTCAAAAGCCATCTCTTCAGACAAGTATATTATCTGGATAAGGCAGTTCCACTGGGCACTTGCCAACAAACTCAATACCTGCTGACCCATCCTCTGCATCTCAACTCTTTCCTTTAGACTGTAAGCTTGAAAGGGCAGGACTTTCTCTCCTATTGTGTCCAACTCTCATAGCACCTGTTACATTTGGTCTGCAAGTGTCTATGTGCTATATGTTTTACCCTGTTTGTAATTACTACATTGTAAAGTGCTATTGAAGAAGATGGTTCTATATAAATAATACCAGGACTTGGATTATCTAGCTTCTGCACTTTTGGCAGATGGTGAAATGCAGGGATGGTAGACTGCGACACTTTCATCTGTTCGGCTGGGTGAGTATTGCTTATGATTAAGAGTAAGATATCACTAACTTGGGCTGAAGGGACCAAAGAAGTTTATTATGTGAGGATGACTAAATTTTAACTTGGACCAGTCTGCTGAAATAGGTAAGAACAAAAAAGGTGTTTTCCCCTTTTTATTATTGACAGTAAACAGGGGCGTAACTTGAGAGGGTGCAAGGGGTGAGGTCGCCCTAGGGCTAAGAAGGTCAGGCCTTACATACACTTTCCAAGTGCTACGTTTGCTTTGATAAAGGGATAACTATTTTTCTATTTTCCTTCTCCGTGTCCATTTATCTTACGTGACAGACTGCCAGGAAGTAAATTGGCCATGAGGCTACATTTCCCTCCTAAAATAAACCACAAAGATAAAAAGATTCTTGTGAAAACCTCAGTGGCATGACCTATATAGACCACAAAGGTGCGTCCCTGTAATGTAGTAAATAACAAAACTCTTTTACAATTCTTAGAATGATTAATTTTTCATGAAATGCCAGCCACATTGGAACAGAAGGTTTTATTCTACTGGGACATTTCATACAGAGAGCATTCCTGACATCTGTGCCAACCTGTAACAGTAGATAAAATATAGAAACACAGCCAGCAATCTTGCTTTTACATTGAATGATTAGTACAACAGAAAATAGTTCACTTCTGTGTTAAATTCCTCTGTAGATTTTACCAGTCCCTTTTCAAACTTGACAAAATATACAGGATTCAGTATGCCAACCCTACTAAAGTCTTTGGAAGGAAAATGTGAGATCTCCAAAGCTTTATTGTCACTCTTTTAATTTATAGCAATACAAAATGTGAAATGCCTTGATTCAAAGAAACTTGACCTGCCTACAAACAAATTAAAATTAAACTAAACAAGTCCTTTATGTGTTAAACAACACCGCAATCAAAAATTGTGCTCCAGCCTTTCTTTCATTATCTGTAGCTAATATTGGGATGTATGCTCCAACAGTTAATACAAGAAATGTGTATTACTCAACACCTTTGCATTCCTGGGCCATTTGAGTGGCCCACTTGACCACCAGTGGCCAATAGTGTCCAAGCACTCCCACATGGTGATGGATAGTAACATTAGTGTGTGTGTATATATATATATATATATATATATATATATATATATACATGTCATCATTTTTTCTAATGGTGCTATTGACATGAAATTCTCACCAGATATTGGTAACAACCCATTCAATCCACACATGCAAAGAAATTAAAATATAGACGTTCATTGTTCATCCTGGCACCTAGCACAAATATCAGCCAGTTCAAGACAGAGGAGTGAAAAGAATTGTTAAACATGTTAAAGTATATTTAAAGTTTGCTCAACAACACACACCAATATTGGAAGTATATAGTCTAGTCAGACGAGACCAAAATTGAACTCTTTGGATACCATAAAGAGTGGCCAATCGAGGGACTCCATTCTCGCCGCTGGCTCATTATGCAGGTGAGTAAAAAAAGCTATTTATGCGTTTTGCTGCTAGGGGGGCTCCAGCATTCTGGATGCAAAAATGGCTGTGTGGTCATTGTAAGAAGTGAGGGGCACTTCTTACAATAACCACACAGCCATTTTTGCCTACATTTTGGAGCCCTTATTCTGTACAATCAGGAAGAATGGAGATGTGGTGGGGATCAGTTTATAGGTGCCAAAATGGATAAGATGGCGGTCTATGCTGATGACCTCTGATTTTATATAAATAAACCGTTTTTTACCACACCAGTGTTGCTTAAGGAAATTAGGATATTTGGTTTATTATCTAATTAAAAACGGAATATGGATTAAGTCGGAGGCCATGGCTCTAATTCTAGATAAGGAAAATGTTAGATGGGTAAAATAATCATTTGAGTTTAAATGGCTTAGCCAGGCACCAATGCATTTTGGAATAGATACCCCCGGTAATATAAGATGCTTTCAGAATGAGCTATGAAAATCAAGTAAATAAAGTCAGTATTGAAGGGGTGGAACCAACCAATGTTTACATGGTTTGGGAGGTTGAATATAATAAAAATGATGATATTGCCTACATTTCTATTTTTATTTCAACCAATACCTTATAAGATCCCAGAGGCTTTCTTTCACAAATTGAATACAGTTTTGACGAAATTTTTCTGGATAAATAAAACACCACGTCTGAGATTAGCAAGATTCCAAAACGGAGGAGGGAGGATTGGCATTCCCAAATATGAAGGGCAGTTGGAAGAAATGGTCAATTGGGCTTTTGACAATAAAGAGGGAAAATGGATTGAGTTAGAAAGAAATAGGTGTAGCACCACTTTAAAAGAACTGGTAAGGTCAGAAGGACAACACATGGGATGTGTAGAAAAACCTTCAACTATTGAGGTTACCTTATTCATATTTCAAAAATAAAGAGAAATGCCAATATCTCCATGGATTCCCCCCCCCCTTTTTTTTCTATAGTGGTCAATAAGGAATTTAACAGGGCACTAAGAGATCGACTAATTCGACATTGGATAAAGATAGGGGCCGCTTAGGTCGGGAAATCTAATGATAGAATCGGACTAGATAAACATACATCATTAAAGCTAAGGGAAATCTGGCAGAATGATATTTTGGATCCTTGGAACCTGAGAATATTCCAAAACTTCCCGCAAAGGAGAGAGAGTAAAGAGGAATGGTCAAGACTAGAGGTTGCACCCCATATGCACAGCTTTTTATAAAAATGGATCCTCCATTAAATGTCCTATCAAGAATATATAGATAATTTTTATAAATATTCAAACAGAATAATACCTGCCTAGAGTCGGATAACCCATCAACCCATCACTTAGCCAGTGATAACCTCCTACTACCGCATATCTTAACAAAACAAGAAACTATAGGCTTCTTTGAAAATATAAATTAATAACAAACTCCTAGAAAAAACAATGTCCAACTGGCTCGGTAACTAAAGTTTCACTAAACTAAAGAGAAATAATACTGAGAACAATAGAAGCAAGTGAAAAAGGTTAAAGTTGACTCCAAAAGGCACAAGAATATACACTGTTTAAAAAGTATTTAGCTGGATTTAGTCGCCTTTGAGGAAGTGAACTTAAGCGAAGTGCGTTGGAGGCATCGGACAATTTGTTAACAGCCTGGTAAGGAACCAGCTATGTTTAGCCAGCTATGTGTACTGTAAAGACATATAGTCATGACATTTTTAAATACGTTTTCTATTTCCAAAAAATCCTTTTGTTCCTTGTTTTGTTAAGGTATGTGGTATAAGGGGGTTGGCACTGACTAAGTGAGGGGTTGGTGGATTATCCCACACTAGGTGGTTGAATTACTTTGTACTATACAGTCAAGATCAATTTCCTCCAACATTCAAATTAAGGATACCGAATATACTATCAAGGGCAATCTCAGCTAGGTGGGAGTAGTAATATAAGGATATTTTTTCCTTTTAATGAATAGAAACAAAAGAATATGACGTATATATAGATTTTTAACAGATAAAGAGAATATCAAATCACATTTCTGTAGGGAATAGAAGGGTGACCTTGGTAAGGAACTGTCATTGGGTCAATGACGCAGGATTTTCAGTTTAACAACAAAGGACGTAGTAGCGATGAGAATACAGGAAATGGGATATTGGTAAATGGCTCATTGGTCTTATACACCTAAAAGATTGAATAAGATGTACCCTAAGCTTTCCTCTAAATGCTGAAGATGTGAAATAATTGAAGGCGCTTTTTTGCAGATAATTTGCACTTATAAGAAAGAAAAGCACATTTTGCAAAGGATAGAGAACTTTCAAGAGCTAATAGGAGTACAAGTGGTCAAATACCCATCGCTATGCATGTTAAATTATAGGATACAATTTAGGTAAAGGATACAGGGAAAAATGAATAAAACATTAAGGTTACACCTAATTAATGTAACAAGGACAGTGATGCAGAGAATGTGGAAACAAGAAGAACCAACAATAGAGACATGAGAAAGCGAAATCCAAAATATATAAAGGAGGAGCTCAAGATGAGTTTAAGAGGGAGAAAGGAGCAGTATCTGAGGATATGGAGTAAACGGACGGCTTACAGAGAACAAAGAAGATAAGGCTTGGTTGTGGGGGAGGAGGGAGGGGGAGTTCTTTAATTATTTATTCCTCTTGTTTTCAGTCATCTCTCCCCCATGCCAATGGCAAGTTGCAGACTCCTCCTGCAAGTTTGGATGTTATGTGTAACATGTAAGTTTAAAGGTACAAGTGGTGGAAAGGACAGAATGATCTAGGACAAACAGTGAAACAATGATTTAGGAGTCAGTATTGAATAGGAGAGGAACTTTAGATGAACTGTTCGGCCCTTTGATCTATTGGTATGTATGTATGCAAAATATATGGAAAGTGATGTTGTTTGGAGAAAATATTTAAATAAAGTATTTCAAAAATAAAAATACAATTTTTGAAGTCTTTAATACTTTTTTTTCTTAACTGTTTAACTGCCAGCCTATCTAAAGATTTTGTCATCACTTGTTGTCAAGTTATTTTTAAGCATTTGGCACTATATATAGAAACATAAAAACATAGACATAGAAAGTTGACGGCATAAGGAGACCATACGGTCCATCTAGTCTGCCCTTATGTGTATACTGTATGTACTCTTTATCTTATGAACCAGAACAAAAACCAGGGACCGCACCCACCAATCAATGTAAAGAGTGTGCACAAACAAGGGGTGGAGGCACATATGTGCACTACTACATACCAAACAAAACCGAGAGTCCCACACTCCCTTAATCCACTCGTTATAGTGAATGGCACCACTCCAGATTAATTATCAAATCATGTTACTTTATTTGGATACATTTACTATGTATATACATTTAGTTTAAAAAACATTAGTTAAAATACATATATTTACATTTACAAACAATCCCCCCCACATGAGGGGGAAAGAAGACAAGGGAGGACCTGATTGTATGGAGGGGGGGGGCGGGCACTCTGACCAGAGTGTCCCAATGGAAACACCCCCTGTGGCTCAATGACTGATTAGTGCCTTTTAAACTGGTGCTACTCTGATCCAATCTACAGCTGCCTATCCATGAGTGTTCAGTGTATACCTTATTTAATTCATATATAAAGAATGTGCCAAAAAAAAAAAAAAAAAACAAATAAGAATAATGTATAAATCTCTATAAAGTGCTAAGTGCCATACGTCAAACCAAACTATTTATAACTAACCCAAGGACAGCCATAGGGAGGAATGAGCAAACATGCATATAACTTTACACAGTACCTTAGCTGTTCCAATGACCGGCCACATACACCCCTCCTCTCCCAGACCGACGCGTTGCGTGACTTCCCGCATCACTTCTCCAGGGCCTTAAATAAGGTATACACTGAACACTCATGGATAGGCAGCTGTAGATTGGATCAGAGTAGCACCAGTTTAAAAGGCACTAATCAGTCATTGAGCCACAGGGGGTGTTTCCATTGGGACACTCTGGTCAGAGTGCCCGCCCCCCCCCTCCATACAATCAGGTCCTCCCTTGTCTTCTTTCCCCCTCATGTGGGGGGGATTGTTTGTAAATGTAAATATATGTATTTAACTAATGTTTTTTAAACTAAATGTATATACATAGTAAATGTATCCAAATAAAGTAACATGATTTGATAATTAATCTGGAGTGGTGCCATTCACTATAACGAGTGGATAAAGGGAGTGTGGGACTCTCGGTTTTGTTTGGTACTCTTTATCTTAGGATAGATGTGTGCTTATCCCAGGCATGTTTAAATTCAGTGACTGTTGATTTTTCAACTACCTCTGCTGGAAGTTTGTTCCAAGCATCTACTACTCTTTCTGTAAAATAATATTTTCTAACATTGCTCCTGATCCTCCCCCCGACTAGCTTCAGGTTGTGCCCCCTTGTTCTATCATTAAGTTTCTTCTTAAAAACACTTCCCTCCTGAACCTTATTCAATCCTTTCACATATTTAAAGGTCTCAATCATGTCCCCCCTCTCCCTTCTTTCCTCCAGACTGTACAAATTAAGTTCTTTAAGCCTCTCCTGATAAGTTTTAAGTTTAAGTCCTTCCACCATTTTTGTTGCCCGCCTTTGGACACGTTCTATTTGAATAATGTCTTTTTGCAGGTAAGGTCTCCAGAACTGCACACAGTATTCTAGCTGTGGCCTTACCAGGGCTCTATACAGCAACATCACAACCTCCCTCTTCCTACTGGTGATGCCTCGAGCTATGCAGCCAAGCATCCTGCTTGCTTTTCCCACTGCCTGGCTACACTGTCCACTCATCTTGCAGCTATCAGTAATCAGTACCCCTAAATCTCTCTCCTCCGAGGTCCTGGCTAACACAGTGCTGCCCATACGGTACTCAGAGCAGGGATTCCTTCTACCCAAGTGCATGATTTTACATTTAGAGACATTAAACTCTAGTTTCCACAGTTTTGACCATCTATCCAGTAAAGCTAAATCATTTTCCATGTTGCAGACACCTCCAGGAATATCCACCCTTTTGTATCATCAGCAAACATGCAATCTTTTCCTACCAAGCCTTCTCCTATGTCACTTACAAATATATTAAAAAGAATGGGGCCCAGGACAGAGCCTTGCGGCACACCACTTGTAACTCGCCTTTGTTCAGATTGCACACCATTAAGTGAGTGTTTCCATTAATTTGACCACTATAGATGTTAAACTAACTGGCCTGTAATTACTGGCTTTTTCTCTACTCCCCTTTTTATGGATTGGTACGACATTCTCAAATCATCTGGAACCTCACCAGTTGAAAGGGAATGGTTAAGTAAATCAGTCAGAGGGGCTGCAATCACAAACCTAAGTTCCCTTAGAACTCCGGGGTGGCTTCCATCTGGACCCATCGCCTTACTTACCTTTAGATGTGCCAGCTCGGCTATGACATCAGCCTCCAGAAACTCCGGAGCTGTGCCCTCCCAGCTGGATGCTGTGCTATGGCCATGCCTGCTACTATCTGAAAATACAGAACAAAAGTAGCTATTCAGATGGTCAGCCACAGCCTTATCTCCGTCAATATATTTATTTTCCCTATTTCTAATTTTTGAGACTGCATTGTTTTTCTTCTTTCTGTCACCAATATATCGGAACCATATATATATATATATATATATGTTTAACTGTCGTTTTTGCAGGGATTTCCAGAAAAATTATATATTGTTTTTTACAGCAGAGTTTGGGATTTAACATGTAATGTTTTGTTGTCATTTTTCCAGTACTTTTTAATTTTTTTTTGGCAAAAATATGTGGAAAAAAAATTCTTCCCGATTTCAACAGCACAACATATGTATTGGTAGGCAACCCATTTCTGCCCAGGAGACACCCCAAAATGAAAATAGTACTTTGTGAGATTTTAAAATAAAAAACCTTTCAGATTCAGTTAACTTTCAATAACTAGCAAGTGTTAAACCCTTTAATATTAAAAAAAATGGGGTCCCCCCTCTCCAGCAAAATCAGCTCGGGCACCAGCTACATGAGCTTGTAGAACAGGGCGTGAAGGCTGAGCAAACAGCCCCTGCCCTAAAGGCTACTAGCCCACATAGCCCACATGGGCACCAGCACTTCTGCACCCCCCTTTGGGGATGCAAATGTGGGCAGGGGGTCTTGGCAAGTCACCCACTTACTGGCAGGTGACTTGTCAGCCCCTCTTGACTTTTGAACTGGCATAGGTGAAGTCACGAAGCCCTTACCAGTTCACAAAGTGTTAATTGCAAAAAATAACACACACTTAAAGGTCCTTTCATTTTTTTTTTTTTTTATTACTTACCTTCTTCCATCACAGGGTGCTGTCCCACACCATCAGATCTCTGCTTTCTTCAGCCGATAGTGATCGTTGGAAGCCTGGGAGCGGGGCTCATGATCAATGTCCTCTGGCCCGCTCTCGGCTTTCACCACTCACTCCCACTGCAGAGAGGGGTCTTTTATACAAGCTGACCTCGTCGGCATAAAAGGTCCCTCCTTGCTGTGGCGAGCGAACTGTCAGAAGCCAGGAACAGGGCAGAGAATCTTTGAAACTGTGAAGGCACTGACCCGATGATCAGAAGCCCCTCTGGTTTTTTGGGGGGCTTTAAATGGGGAAAAATGCCAGCCATTTAAAATTTACGTGCCGTCAGTTAACGGTCAGAGATGCTGCTTCATAAATGTTACGTGGCCAGGAGTTAAAGGGTTAATAGCGGCTCAACTCTGACATGGTCCAGTTTTCCACCTGTCTAAATGATCCCACTGGTGTTTTATGTTTAACCATATATAACCTTTGCCATTCAGCCAACTTGTGACTAGAGGTGGTGTTGCGGCCTACTACACTTGGAGAGCAGAGCGCTATCCTGCACCATCATCTTCCGCACCTAGCCTGGTAAAGAGGACAGAAAGCCCTCACAGCAGGCAGCACTAGAGAGGCAGCAAAGTTGAAGGAACCAAGGTTAGATGATGATTCCCAGCGATCTCATCTTTAGAAATTATAGACTAGCCATTTCAGAAATCTTTGATGCAGTAGTGCCATAAGTTGTATTCCCCAGTTATTAGCAGGCATGAATGAACTTGGGCTTTTTTAAGAGAGAAAACTGTCATTGACTTTCATTGTCTACTGGGTGTAAATTTTTCCCTGGCTCTGAATAAGCCCCAAGGTAGACAATGAAAGTGAAAAGGTTTTCTCTCCTAATAAAGAAGTGAGTTTTCTCACCAGGCTCTGAATCATGCCCATTGTGTGCTGAGCAACCTGTATGTAGAGTAGTATATATAGCTGTAACCTATGAAATCGGTCAATGGCCTCAAGCTACAGGCTGTAAGTTACATTAGGTTATGTTTTCAACTAGTTATGGTGTCTTTTCATTGGCAGTTTGTGCAGTATTGTGCATTTGCAATTTGCATGGCTAATGTAAAACGTAGCACACTCTGCCTTGGGATGTGCTACAGGCAAAACTATGTGCTAACACAAGAACTTACCCCATAGAAAGTTATTGTTTAAATTATGATTATGGCTTATTCTGTAACCCATTGTACCAAGTATGTTGTAAAAGTAGCCTTACATCAAGTAGAGGGAAAATTCCCACGGTGTGTTGTGGTCTCTGAAAATCACCTAAAGCAGCCAAATGCCCCTTTGATGTGGATGCCAATGACAGCAAGGAGCAATGTGACTAGCACAGAAAAGCCATGGGTGTCTCAAACAGTAGTATGGTGTCCATAAGGAGTTATTTATTTTTATTGTTTATATAGTTGTACTATTTATTAGTTATTTAGCCATAAATTTTCTTTTGTCCCAAAAACGCCCCTTATTCCAACACTGGCATAGTGTTGATATTTTTTTTCGTTTAAATTGTAAGGAGATTCTAAGCTAAAAGCAAAAACAAGATCCACATCTGTCTGTTCATGTCTGTTCATGTTCCTTAAATCAGGGCAATTAAGTTCTGTTAAACAAATTGTATATTGCTGTAAAAAGTGTAATTGCAGGTAAACAAATATGGACAACATGACATACTGGCTGGGTTGATGGGAAATTGGCTAAAATTAATTCATTAAAAAGTTTGTTTTGTCTTAAAGCGGAGCAACAGCCAAAAATTATTTAAACTAGACCAACGCAACAAACAGTGCTCATATGTACCATATTTTTCGCCCTATAGGACGCACCTGCCCATAAGACGCAGCTAGGATTTGGGAGAGGAAAATTAGAAATAAATATTTTAAACTAAAAACGCACAATTACAGACAGTGTGGCATTCCCCCAATTCCATTCCCATAGGCCGTGTGGGATGCCCCCATTCCATAGAAAGTGTAGCATGCCCCCATCCCATTCCCCGTATACCCAGTGTGGCATGCCCCGCCCATTCCCCATATAGGCAGTGTGGCATCCCCCTCCCATTCCCCATATAGGCAGTGTGGCATCCCCCTCCCCCCATTTCCACAGGCTGTGTGGCATCCATAGGCTGTGTGGCATCCCCCTCCCCCCATTTCCATAGGCAGTGTGGCATTCCCCCCAGTCGGCTTAAGTAAAAAATAAATAAATAAATAAAACTCTAAAACCTGTCCGCTGACACTTTCGCTGAGCGTTCGGCTCCATGAATCGGGTGGGCGTGGCCTGCGCCGCGTCAACGCCAGCGCAGGTCACGCCCACCCGATTCACGGAGCCGGCTGTAAGATGCAGCGGCAGGCTGTGTCCCGGCCCCGCCGTTGCGATCGCTGTGTTTTCTGACAGCAATAGCAGCGGCGGGGCCAGACACAGCTCCCGCCGCTCCACCATCTGCTGCCTTTTCCTGGGCACACGCTAGCACCCAGGTCAGGGCAGCAGGTGGGCATGGCCTGCACCGAGTCGGTGCAGGCCACGCCCACCTGCTGCCCTTACCTGGGTGCTCGCATGTGCCCCAGCCAGAAGAGGCAGCAGATGGCGGAGCGGCGGACGCTGTCTCTGGCCCCGCCGCTGCTATTGCTGTCGGAAAAGACAGCGATCGCAGTGGCGGGGCCGGGACACAGCCCGCCGCTCCTCTGTCTTTATCTGGCCTCTTGCAGAGTGACAGGCAACGCGGGAGCACCGGGAACGGGTGAGTTTTTTTTTTTACATTCGCCCGATAAGTTGCACGGACATTTTTCTCCCACTTTTGGGGAAAAATAAGTGCGCCTTATAGGGCGAAAAATATGGTATCTCTCCCCAAGGCATTTTATATTGTTGCACATAAAAATTCATTCTTTTTTAACTCCTGCCGTAGTGAATTTTAGAAACAAAATGGCAGCTCATGCATTTGAGGGCACCTGCAAACAGGAAGTGCTGCTGGGCTTCCTGTTACTGTGTATTGTCAGTGGAATCCTGGCAGCAGCATAGCTGAGATGCAGGGAGAGGAAGCTCCACAATGGCAACTACCATTCTTTTCCAACTGTGTCATGCTGTTGGTCTGGTTTATGTGCTTTGATAGTACACTTTATGTGAAAACCTTGCTGAGGAAACACCCATAGTCCTAGCAGCACAGCAGCTGCATGCCCTTTTACAATGGCAAAGAGCTTTGGCAGAAAAAAGTGCTCCTATTGAGTTGGTTATATTGGTAAATATATCATTGTCCTAATGGTCATCAGTGGGAGTGAGGAGGTTGGAGTTTCATGGTTAGGGTACATTACCATTTAATATTAGAGGCTTTAAACTTTAACATCATTTTTTTGGCAACATTTTAATGCTTCAATAGGGGGTGCTGCATTCTGAAACCAAATCCTCCCTGACAAGAAGTTCCAGTCAGAGAAACAAAAGCTTGAGGGCAAAATAATTTGCCTTCCTAAAGTCTCAGCTGACCAATTTTCCACATGGAGCTCTTTCTGGTGGGCTCTAATGTGACAGAGGCACTGAGATTCGATTTTGTCATACATATCCACAATAAAATGGTGGAACAGGTCCCTGTATGCCAACAAAGGTTATGCAATGTCAGCGTTGACTGCGAATCATGAGCATGGAAGCATGAAAGTCCACTGCTGAAAAGAGTTTGAGCCTGTGAGATTCCTAAGCTATATCCATCATGTCCATTCCAGAATATCAGTGGATACTGCTGGGCATCATATGACCTTTGAAATGCAGATAGCCTCAGAAGCTGAATATCATGTTTTTGTAAGATGATATCTCTCTTATCATAGTTGTCACCAACCATTACAATGGCAAATGTATTAAAGGTGGGATAATTGCATGGGTGTTGCCCTCAGGTGCTTTATCTAACTTGATAACTAACTTATGATTATCTGAAGGTATTTTTTTCAATGGCTGCCTTTAACAGACAGATATAGGGATTATACTGATGCAGCATGTCCAGTAATTTAAGTATTGTTTCCCGCTTGGTAGTTGGAAATTGACTGTGGTGGACGTTTGCCTCTACCTGATCATCACCCATGAAGTAGATCTGTAGGAATGCAGGTTCCTGATTCTGCACAGGCAAAAGAGAGCCAATAAGATCTGACTTTGTATTTTAAATGATCATGAAACCACTTTCTCTAATTTCAGTTGTACCAAGTAAAATCATGTGAAAGCAGTCATTAAAACTTCGTATTTTGCTATTTCCAGTAAGCAGTAACTTCAGTGGCTCTAGGGGACTTGGCAAATATGGTATATGTACCTTGCCTCCAGAGCAACACACACCTGGTGGATCCTTGGTAAACTTTAAGGCACCACAGGAAGCACATAAAACTTCCATTTTGCCAATCACAATCAATCTATGTTGGCCATAGGCTATGGTTGGATCATAAGCAAAGCGGCATCATGCATGGAAGCCCACTCATTAGCACACTGAGCAACATGATAAGCTCTATCAGTTTGTTTTCTGGCCTGAGTTTGCTGAGGAGATTCAGAAGCTTAACCAGCAGCATGCTGTATTTTATTTTTTTTCCAACAGGCCTGAGTGTCCTGGAGCATTTCAGCAGCTTGAGCAGTAGCATGCTGTATTTTATTGATTTACCAATGTGCCTGAGTTCGTTGGCGTTCAGCAACTCTAGAAGCAGCATGATGCATCTGATCAGCTTGCTGCCTGGTCTGAGTTTTCTGAGGCATTTCAGATGCTCAAGCAGCAGCATGATGCATCTGATCAGCTTTCTGCTTGGCCTGAGTTTCCTGAGGCATTTCAGAAGCTTCAGCAGCAGCATGATGCATCTGATCAGCTTTCTGTTTGGCCTGAGTTTCCTGAGGCATTTCAGAAGCTTCAGTAGCAGCATGATGCATCCGATCAGCTTTCTGCTTGGCCTGAGTTTCCTGAGGCATTTCAGAAGCTTCAGCAGCAGCATGATGCATCTGATCAGCTTTCTGTTTGGCCTGAGTTTCCTGAGGCATTTCAGAAGCTTCAGCAGCAGCATGATGCATCTGATCAGCTTTCTGCTTGGCCTGAGTTTCCTGAGGCATTTCAGAAGCTTCCGCAGTAGCATGATGCATCTGATCAGCTTTCTGTTTGGCCTGAGTTTCCTGAGGCATTTCAGAAGCTTCAGTAGCAGCATGATGCATCTGATCAGCTTTCTGCTTGGCCTGATTTCCTGAGGCATTTCAGAAGCTCAGGCAGCAGCATGGCACATTTGATCAGCTTGCAGTCATGCCTGAGTTTGCTGAGGAGTTCCTGCAGCTTGTGATGAAGTTCTCCTTATGTCCATGTGAGATTTTCTGGCAAATAAGCAAGTTTTTGTTTGGAGGCATTTTGCCAAGTTGAAGTTAACGTTAGACCCTGAAGATGTTGTGGTGTCTTAAAAGCCAAGTACAATGCACTTTTCAAGTGTGAAATCAAAAATCTCACAGAATGGCTCATGAGGTAACCTCATGAGATAAATAATCTCATGAGGTAAGAAATCTCAGCGCATGGGTAATCTCATGGGGTATGAGAGTGTGCGCGGAGGGAGGTGTGGTCAGACATTGACATCATTTTTGTGAGGTAAAATGTGATCTCCAGAACATTCTACCATTTATTTCTATGGGTCTGTTTTTCCCAACCCTCTTCTCATGAGCTACCAACAAGCCTGGCTGTCATATTTCATCTTGCTCTCTCACATCCATATGCTTGAATACTGCCAAAGCATTCCGTGTATGTATATAATGTATATAATAAACTGATTCGAATTCGGATTTTTTGGATCTGCACATTCGTGGCTCTAAAGCTCTGGCTGAGCCCTAATTACTTCACCAGTAGCTTATCTTTCATGGCTGGAGTAATGTGAATTCTCCTATGTCTGTCTCCTTAGTGAGGAAAATCACTTCCTCAAACAGGTTTCAGTCCACACCCGGTGACCTGGTTCATCAATCAACCTTCAGTGGATCATGAACGGAAACACTCCTACTTCCTGCCCAGATTTCCTGATTGGCTGCCTCTCTCTGCAGCTCTGAAACCCTGCCCCCCTGTCTCCTCTCACACTCATCACAGTGTGCTTACATCACATTGCTGTTGCCACACCCACTGTTTCTCTACATCTCCAATGCTCTAATACTCTTAAAGATAACTTAGGAAGTACAGAGTCAGTACAACCTGTCACCTGAGACAATGGAACAACAATTGGGCTTGCCTTTAGTATAACTTTAACACAGTGGAGTAAAAGTGATTGGAATGCCCCGTATTTTAGGGTGCAGGGTAAAGAGTGCATCGCTAAAACAGACAGTATTGGTATAGTACATGCATACCAAGAACAACAGGTTATGGAAAAACCATGCAAACCATCTATTTTAAACTCCCAATAGCCCAAGCTCTCAGAAATATACTGAGCAGACAATGCTTGGTTATCAATTTCTATATGTGTACACATGTGTAGGCATGTGACCCCGTCAGCACAAGACTGGAAGCAATCATTGTTAGACTTGAGACAATGAGAAAGAAGATTATCAAAAAAGGTGGAGAGGATAACATGAAGCATAACCCTGTCTTAAAGGAAGGGTCCTCTTCTCCTTATATTCCAGCGCTGGGCAGTCCAAGAAGTAACTACGAGATCCGCTTGCCTTATCGTCATTCCCGCACCACTGATCAGTATCATGAAGCCCAAGTTTGTAATGCCAAGAGCCGTGCTTCCAGGTTCCGGCTGGCAGGTGGGAATGACCTTTGTACGGTCAGCTCCCATTGAAAACAAAGGGTGACTCTGTACTCCAGAAACATCTGTGTATAGAAGTACCCATTGTTTTCAACCAGATGTACATAGGTCATGCCCACCCAGCAGCCAGAACAGGGAAGCCTAGCTGCTGGCTTCACACACCTTTATTGTTTCCCAATGTCTCAAGACACTTATACATGCAAGACAAGAATTCATGGCTAACTGCTAGTACTAAAATGGATAAAAAGACAATGACCCTCTATATGACCCTATATATATATATATATATATATATATATATATTTATATATATATATATATATATATATATATATATATATATATATATATATATATAAATCAGCTTAGTAGGTGGTAATAACAGCAGAGTTTTATAAGACCCACACTTTATAGACTCTTAAATCATGAGCAATACAACACTTAAATGATTAAAAACAAATTTGACCTTCTATTTATAATTACCACACAGTTATTATTTTTCCATTTTGACATCATACATCAGTTACAGATTACTTGAGATGATTATTTCAAATATTTGCACTGTTTTTTGTTTAAAATTCCTATATATTTCATATATTAGTTATACTTCATCAGGGGATCTGTAAAAATAACCTGGAAAAGTGTATATATATGAATTATCAATTGAGGTTACAAAACTGGCAAGAATCTGAAAAGTCAACAAATGTGTATATATTCACTCCATACTCCAGCTTAATACTCACAATTTCATCAAATTTTTGGACAAGATATGATGAACTGATGTTTTTGCACCCTAGTGAGTGATTTTCTTGGCACCTTGGTCTAAATATTAAATTGAATTGTAAAGCATATTAAATCATGTCGTATTTGGTCATACCAGATTGTCAACCATAATTCATTTAGTTTTTTTATTAATTATGAGGTATCTATAATTTTGAATATGTGGGTGATATCCACATCCACATAGTAATTGTTAATAAATATGTGTCTAATTAATTGTAATATATGTTAGCATATGATTTTATTTTGATAATAATTAAATGTATTGTATTTCATGTATATACCATTTACTGTTGAAATAAATTAATGATGTTTAAGTAATAAATATCCTTAAAAATGATAATGAAATAAAATAACATTTGTACTATTGATATTGTACATTGTGATTATTGATTGAATTAATAAAAAAAATCAATTCATTTTCTCCTTTTGCAGGAAACCAAATCTATAAGCAAAATGAATATTAAATAGCTTTCATTAGTGTTGTAAAAATAAATAAACAGTTTTGTTAATCAAAAAAAGAAACAGGTTGTAAATTCCCCTTTTAAGGCCTCCACACATCTGCAGCCGCGCTCGCTGTCTACATGTGTGCAGACTCTATTGTGCTTTGTATAGGGTAGGGGGTCGTCCCTTCCCCCTCCTCTTAGTTGACCGTATGAGCGCTGTGCTTCAGCATGGAGCACCGCAGCACTGGGAAGCCCCACAGCATCAGATGGTGCTGTCACAAGCCCCCAGCGAAGCGCTCCATGCCAGAGCGCCTCCCGTCTGTCAGCCGTGCAGAGTTAGTTCAAGCTGTAAGTTTGTCGGCTTTGACAGACGATGAACACTGTCAGCACTTTCAGATTGCTTCTCTGGGGTGCTATATTAACTTCTTAATTGAATATATATATTTTTTATATCTTATCAATTAATTATAATGATTATTATCATATTATGCTCCAGCATTCTGGATGCCCCCCCTGAGCTTGTTCTGATTGGCTGTCTGTGGGAACAATACCTGTGCAAGAAAACACAGGTGTTGGTCCGGTTTAGGATGAAAACTAGAGTCTCTCTTCACAGCAGCACAGAAGCTTTACCTCCCCAGCACAGGCAACTAGGATTTCATCCTGAAAAAGCCAGCTCAGTCCTACCACTCGAGGTCACTTTGCAGTGTCTTAGCAGCAATAGGTGATAAAATCCTATCCTTACCAGAACGCTTAACGCTTCTTTAATTCCAGTCGGTCCAGCACATAATCATAATATTGAACATATTTGCAGTCACTTCTCTTCAAAAAATACAACTATTTACATACATATGTATTATACATTATATATATATATATATATATATATATATATATATATATATATAGATATATAGATATATAGATATATATATAGATATATATATATATAGAGCAACTTTACCACCATCCTTGCATACACTAGGCTAACATGTAGTACATGTAGAGAAAAACTCAAAATTTAAAAGAACTCCAAAATAACATATAATAAAAATAATATGAAATTAAATTATGAGACTGGTTAAAATGTTTTTTAACTAACTATAGCATTTAAACTACAAAAAAGTGTTTGTGTCTTTGTAGGATTAGTGATTTATTTGATGTGTTTTGTAGTTTGATGTGGCAGATTCCCATTGCAGGGAAATGGCTTATGTGTGGTTTTCATGTCTTTATACATGTGTGTCAGGACATTTGGGAGCTCTTTGAATGCCGATTATTTTGTTATTCTTCTTTTCAAGTGCATTAAAATGACATCCACAACACAATCTCTAGTGCCTGAAATGTGTGTTATTTTTGATTGTCTTAATCTTTCAATTAATAGACTGTGTCCCAGAACGGCAGGTACTTATAGACCAAAAATAAAAATCAAATATATGCTAAATACACAAATGCCAGGAATATAGGTAGCTGAAATAAAAAGAATTCTAATTCACCGAATGAAAATCTGAAAATATTATCTTTTACTTTATAGGCATAATATGTTATGTTGCTGGAAATTAGTTACCCTTGCTGCTAGACTTTACTGCATGCTTCCAAATACTCATTACCTCGCAATGTCCAAAGAAACAACAGAGGTTTCAATCTGATGACCAGCACATGCATCTAGGTAAACATTTCCATGTATGGCGCACTGCCACCAAGGAATGTTTACAACCTGTGCCAGTTTCAGTGAATAATAACTGGTTTGACTCGGTTACTGTTTATGAAGTTGCTTCTTTTTGTATGACCTGGTTTGTTCACCTACATTCTCCATGGCTCATACCAACCTCGCTTGTTCACACATCTATGAACTAGCAGTGCCTATTCCTATCTTGATTTGACAATGAATTTATAAACCTACACTGCTCATCCTGAACTTGGAAAGTCTGTAGTCTAAGAATTTAAAATGTTCCATACCTTGGCATTTTTACCACCTAGACTACCAACCCCAAGTCCAGTGATTCAGAATTTTTATTGCAGCTCAGTCAATACTCATTATTGGGGGCCTACAGGATGAAGACAAAAAACTTTTCTAGATTTTGGGACCTGGGTTAATGATTGTACTGGCGTAATCTGCTTCTAGCAACTTCTTCCTGGGGTTCATCCCAAGGAATCACCAACATAAGAGCTCCACCAAAGTGCACTTTCTGACACAGTAATGCGAGTTTTAGTTATTGTATGAGTTACAAAGGTCCAATCTTAGTAAGGTTGAAAACAGACATTAGTATATCCATCAAGTTCAACCACAGGAAAAAGAATAACAGCTAAAGGTAGCTTATAATGTTATTATGTTCTATTCCTCCTTAAAAGCTGTGACCAAGTTCTGTGACAGCGTAGGTGTCTACTCTTTCTCCCCAGCATGCCATATCTGGACACGTTAGGCTCATTAAAGCAGACCAACAGTCAAAAATGAATTAAACCAGACCAACACAGCAAACAGTGCTCATATGCATCCCTCCCCAGGGCAAGTTAGATTGCTGCACATAAAAATGCATTTACTATTTGCTGTAGTAACTTTTAGTACTACCTGCTGCAGTAAATTTTAGAAGCAAAAGGGCAGCTCATGCATTTGCAGGAGGTGCTGCTGGGCTTCCTGTTACTGTGCATTGTCAGTAATGTCAGTTGAATCCAGGCAGCATGGCTGAGTTTCTGGGAGAGGAAGCTCCAAAATGGCCGGCCGGCAGCTTGGTCCAGTTTAAATCCCCCCAGTCTCTAACATACAGTGCATGGCAAGCAGCCCCACAGGCCCCCACACTGAAATGAAATATATAAGAACATACCTTCAGTCACTATATTTTATAGCCAGAGAGAGAAAATAGCTCCAGGCATGATTAAAGGGAAAGTTTTGTGAATTTTCCCCAAGGAAGTCAGGCCAAAATACTGGCTAGAGGCCACCCAATCCTGTGCCACATATTGGTCACCTGCAGTGTCAGTATGATAGACTGGCCTTGAGAGTGAGTGTGGTCTCAGTCCAGATTGCTCCCTTCAACTTCAACGGGAGACTCCATGTATATATGGAACTTCTGTGTATGGAGGTGGCAATTGACCTACTACAAAGTAGCCAAACCCCAATACAGACAGCATTGTTGCAACATTTGTTCTCATCTATTGACATGGTATCCAAAATGTAAATAAATATCTAACATATTTGTTGATTCTTAAAAAGGGCATAAATGGCTTTGATACTACTTTGACAGGTAGGCAGTCTTTATGAAACTGGCCCTTCTCATTATTCTGTATGTGCTTAAAATCCTGATTGGAATTGGTATGTAGATATGGCGATGGATGTATAGACAATACTACATACAGCTGTTGTGTGATGTCTAGTATGTCTGCCTTTAGAAGATACTCAGCAGTTTGGATTGCCTATGAATGACAGCAATGGGATGGATTTGCAGGCTATGAGAAATGATTTCTTCACCCTCCAAACGGCAGAGGACAACAGAAGGTGGGGGAGGTGGCACTTCTCCTCCCTTAATATTGCTTATTGCTATATTGAGGATGTTTTGGTATTTAATATATTGAGATATTGATTTGTACCAGTTGTATTACCGGTCCTTTAAGGGCTGCCTGTAATTTGAGCTAAATGGACATGAAATATAGCAAGCAACAGAAGCTGGGTGGCTCCTGTAGTTCAGTTCTAATCCAGGTCATATGGACTTGAAGGGTTGAGGTGTAGGCAGGTGTAGGCAGCGCCAAATGTCCCTTTGAAGAGAGGGGGTGTGGCGACTAGAGAACGTCAATGCCTGAATTACTGTCAGCCTGCAGATACACAGCTAGAGTAAGGAGCTCAAACAAAAGGACAAGCAGCCTATTATTTGAATTGTGGGTTAGCCTGAATGTCCAAGCCTATGCAATTGAGGGGGATTTTGCATGATACCACGTGCTGTAGAACAGTGGTCCCCAACCTTTTTTTCACCGTGGAACGGTTCAGGATTTGGTCATTTTACCGCGGCCCGGTGGGGCACTGGGGGGGGGGCGGACTGGGGGCGGGGCTGGGGGTGTGGCTGGGGGCGGTGCAGCGGCATTGATTGTTAATATTGTTTTGATTCAATCATTTTAACGTATTTAAACATGCCTTCGAAATAAAATACAGTTACAGAAAAAAATAAGTATGGGACAGAGTTGGAAAAAGAGAGATGGGATGGGATAGGACAGAGCTAGGAAAAGAGAGATGGGATGGCACAGAGCTGGGAAAAGAGAGATCGGATGTGATGGGACAGAGCTGGGAAAAGAAAGATCGGATGGGATGGGACAGAGCTTGGAAAAGAGAGATGGGATGGGACAGAGCTGGGAAAAGAGAGATGGGATGGGACGGAGCTGGGAAAAGAGACATGGGTTGGGACAGAGCTGGGAATAGAGAGATGGGTTGGGACAGATCTGGGAAAAGAGAGATGAGATGGGACAGAGCTTGGAATAGAGAGATGGGATGGGACAGAGCTGGAAATAGAGAGATGGGATGGGACAGAGCTTGGAATAGAGAGATGGGATGGGACAGAGCTGGAAATAGAGAGATGGGATGGGACAGAGCTTGGAAAAGAGAGATGGGATGGGACAGAGCTTGGAGAAGAGAGATGGGATGGGACAGAGCTGGGAGAAGAGAGATGGGATGGGACAGAGCTTGGAAAAGAGAGATGGGATGGGATAGAGCTGGGAAAAGAGAGATGGGATGGGACAGAGCTGGGAGAAGAGAGATAGGATGGGACAGAGCTGGGAAAAGGGAGATCGAATGGGACAGAGCTTGGAAAAAAGAGATGGGATGGGACAGAGCTGGGAAAAGAGAGATGGGATGGGATGGGACAGAGCTGGGAAAAGAGAGATGGGATGGGACAGAGCTGGGAAAAGAGAGATGGGATGGGACAGAGCTGGGAAAAGAGAGATGGGATGGGACAGAGCTTGGAAAAGAGAGATGGGATGGGACGGAGCTGGGAAAAGAGAGATGGGATGAGACAGAGCTGGGAAAAGAGAGATGGGATGGGATGGGACAGAGCTGGGAAAAGAGAGATGGAATGGGACAGAGCTGGGAAAAGAGAGATGGGATGGGACAGAGCTGGGAAAAGAGAGATGGGATGAGACAGAGCTGGGAAAAGAGAGATGGGATGGGGCAGAGCTGGGAAAAGAGAGATGGGATGGGACAGAGCTGGGAATAGAGAGATGGGATGGGACGGAGCTGGGAAAAGAGAGATGGGATGAGACTGAGCTGGGAAAAGAGAGATGGAATGGGACAGAGCTGGGAAAAGAGAGATGGGATGGGACAGAGCTGGGAAAAGAGAGATGGGATGAGACAGAGCTGGGAAAAGAGAGATGGGATGGGATGGGACAGAGCTGGGAAAAGAGAGATGGAATGGGATGGGACAGAGCTGGGAAAAGAAAGATCGGATGGGATGGGACAGAGCTTGGAAAAGAGAGATGGGATGGGACAGAGCTGGGAAAAGAGAGATGGGATGGGACGGAGCTGGGAAAAGAGACATGGGTTGGGACAGAGCTGGGAATAGAGAGATGGGTTTGGACAGAGCTGGGAAAAGAGAGATGAGATGGGACAGAGCTTGGAATAGAGAGATGGGATGGGACAGAGCTGGAAATAGAGAGATGGGATGGGACAGAGCTTGGAATAGAGAGATGGGATGGGACAGAGCTGGAAATAGAGAGATGGGATGGCACAGAGCTGGGAAAAGAGAGATGGGATGGGACAGAGCTTGGAAAAGAGAGATGGGATGGGACAGAGCTGGGAAAAGAGATATGGGATGGGACAGAGCTGGGAAAAGAGAGATGGGATGGGACAGAGCTGGGAGAAGAGAGATGGGATGGGACAGAGCTGGGAATAGAGAGATGGGATGGGACAGAGCTGGGAAAAGAGAGATGGGATGGGACAGAGCTGGGAAAAGAGAGATGGGATGGGACAGAGCTGGGAAAAGAGAGATGGGATGGGACAGAGCTGGGAGAAGAGAGATGGGATGGGACAGAGCTTGGAAAAGAGAGATGGGATGGGACAGAGCTGGGAAAAGAGAGATGGGATGGGACAGAGCAGGGAGAAGAGAGATGGGATGGGACAGAGCTGGGAAAAGAGAGATGGGATGGGACAGAGCTGGGAAAAGAGAGATGGGATGGGACAGAGCTGGGAAAAGAGAGATGGAATGGGACAGAGCTGGGAAAAGAGAGATGGAATGGGACAGAGCTGGGAAAAGAGAGATGGGATGGGACAGAGCTGGGAATAGAGAGATGGGATGGGACAGAGCTGGGAGAAGAGAGATGGGATGGGGCAGAGCTGGGAAAAAAGAGAGATGGGATGGGACAGAGCTGGGAATAGAGAGATGGGATGGGACAGAGCTGGGAGAAGAGAGATGGGATGGGACAGAGCTGGGAAAAGAGAGATTGGATGGGACAGAGCTGGGAAAAGAGAGATGGGATGGGACAGCGCTGGGAGAAGAGAGATGGGATGGGACAGAGCTGGGAAAAGAGAGATTGGATGGGACAGAGCTGGGAAAAGAGAGATTGGATGGGACAGAGCTGGGAAAAGAGAGATGGGATGGGACATAGCTGGGAAAAGAGAGATGGGATGGGACAGAGCTGGGAATAGAGAGATGGGATGGGACAGAGCTGGGAGAAGAGAGATGGGATGGGACAGAGCTGGGAATAGAGAGATGGGATGGTGCAGAGCTGGGAAAAGAGAGATGGGATGGGACGGAGCTGGGAAAAGAGAGATGGGATGGGACAGAGCTGGGAGAAGAGAGATGGGATGGGACAGAGCTGGGAATAGAGAGATGGGATGGGGCAGAGCTGGGAAAAGAGAGATGGGATGGAACGGAGCTGGGAAAAGAGAGATGGGATGGGACAGCGCTGGGAGAAGAGAGATGGGATGGGACAGAGCTGGGAATAGAGAGATGAGATGGGACAGAGCTGGGAATAGAGAGATGGGATGGGACAGAGCTGGGAATAGAGAGATGGGATGGGACAGAGCTGGGAATAGAGAGATGGGATGGGACAGAGCTAGGAAAAGAGAGATGGGATGGGACCGAGCTGGGAAAAGAGAGATGGGATGGGACAGCGCTGGGAGAAGAGAGATGGGATGGGACAGAGCTGAGAAAAGAGAGATGGGATGGGACAGAGCTGGGAAAAGAGAGATGGGATGGGACAGAGCTGGGAAAAGAGAGATGGGATGGGACAGAGCTGGGGAAAGAGAGATGGGATGGGACGGAGCTGGGAAAAGAGACATGGGTTGGGACAGAGCTGGGAAAAGAGAGGGACAGAGCTGGGAAAAGAGAGATGGGATGGGATGGGACAGAGCTGGGAATAGAGAGATGGGATGGGACAGAGCTTGGAAAAGAGAGATGGGATGGGACAGAGCTTGGAAAAGAGAGATGGGATGGGACAGAGCTGGGAAAAGAGAGATGGGATGGGACAGAGCTGGGAGAAGAGAGATGGGATGAGACAGAGCTGGGAAAAGAGAGATGGGATGGGATGGGACAGAGCTGGGAAAAGAGAGATGGGATGGGACAGAGCTGGGAAAAGAGAGATGGGATGGGACAGAGCTTGGAAAAGAGAGATGGGATGGGACAGAGCTGGGAATAGAGAGATGGGATGGGACAGAGATGGGAAAAGAGAGATGGGATGAGACAGAGCTGGGAAAAGAGAGATGGGATGGGATGGGATGGGACAGAGCTGGGAAAAGAGAGATGGGATGGGACAGAGCTGGGAAAAGAGAGATGGGATGGGACAGAGCTGGGAAAAGAGAGATGGGATGGGACAGAGCTTGGAAAAGAGAGATGGGATGGGACGGAGCTGGGAAAAGAGAGATGGGATGAGACAGAGCTGGGAAAAGAGAGATGGGATGGGATGGGACAGAGCTGGGAAAAGAGAGATGGAATGGGACAGAGCTGGGAAAAGAGAGATGGGATGGGACAGAGCTGGGAAAAGAGAGATGGGATGAGACAGAGCTGGGAAAAGAGAGATGGGATGGGGCAGAGCTGGGAAAAGAGAGATGGGATGGGACAGAGCTGGGAATAGAGAGATGGGATGGGACGGAGCTGGGAAAAGAGAGATGGGATGAGACAGAGCTGGGAAAAGAGAGATGGGATGGGACAGAGCTGGGAAAAGAGAGATGGAATGGAATGGGACAGAGCTGGGAAAAGAGAGATGGAATGGGACAGAGCTGGGAAAAGAGAGATGGGATGGGACAGAGCTGGGAAAAGAGAGATGGGATGGGATGGGACAGAGCTGGGAAAAGAGAGATGGGATGGGATGGGACAGAGCTAGGAAAAGAGAGATGGGATGGGAGGGAGCTGGGAAAAGAGAGATGGGATGGGACAGAGCAGGGAAAAGAGAGTTGAAGCAGGGAAAGGTGATTTTTTACAGGTGCCCTGGGGGGGGGGGGGATTCACACAGAGGGGGCATCCCGATTCAGGATGCCCCAGGGAAAAGCTGGATGGTGATAAAAGGCACGCTCAGCCATCTGCAACTATCCCAGGAGGCTGAGCGATGCACAATTATAAACGTCCTGCTTCATGCACTGTTTTATATCCGCTGGGCAGCTGCAAACAGAACTATGCAGGGCGAAACTAATGCATAGTCCTGCTTGTTGCAGCCCGGAGGATATTGGAAAGTGCACTGCAGAACTTCTTTTAACTGAGCGCCGCTCAGCCTCCTGCCATCGAAGCAGACAGCTGAGCCGGCCGCTCCTCCATAAATCACCCACCCGCTGCCTTCCCTCCCCGTCTCCGGCCCCGATATCCCCCGACACCCGTCTCTGCACCCACCCTCCTGGCCATGGGGTCCGGAATCCTAGCGGCCGCGGTCCGCAAACAGACTGCTGTAGAAAGCCTGGCCATGTTGGAGTAGTGAAGAAAATAAGCCATTTGAGTTTAATCCCTGTGTTAATCCTGTGCCGGGGATGTCCAAAATAAATATATGAAAATATATGTATACATAAGTGTCTGCTCATGGCACCATAGCAGACTATATTATATTTGTTTATTAACTATTTATAGTACGCTCTGAATCTATTTATCAACAATGTATGAATTTTTAAAATTATTAATGTGCATATGCTGATCTTTTGAATTATATGAATACACATTTTGATATATGTTCTCATGTACTTTTTTATAGTATTTTAATACTATAAATACTAATACTAATACTTTTTAGTTAGTTATACAAGGATAAACATATTTGTTGTTTTTTATTGATTCACGTCCTGTCACGTTACAGCTGTGGGGTTTTCTGCCCTACGTGCTCACATTTGTTGATTGGGGGATTAAGGGGGATGTTTCTTATGTTTTTATATACATTAAATATAGAAGTCTTGTCTGACCTTATGTGTGTAGGATATCTTTATCTTAGGATAGATGTGTGCTCATCCCAGGCATTGTTTTAATTCACTTACTGTTGATTTTCCAAACACCTCTACTGGAAGTTTGTTCCAAGAATACACTACTCTTTCTGTAAAAATATTTTCGGACATTGCTCTAGATTTTCCCTTCAACTAAGTTCAGGCTGTGCCCCCTTGTTCTATCATTAAGTTTTTTCATAAGAATCATCTGAAACTGTATTCAATCCTTTCAAATATTTACAATTTTCAGACACGTTGCCCCTTTCCCTTTTTTCAGGTTGAAAAATTAAGTTCTTTCCTGATAAGTCCTTCTACTTTGGACCCTGTTCCATTTTAATAATGTATTGTTGTATTGGGTGAGTCCCCAGAAAGTATACAGCAGCACCACAACTTCCGTCTTCTCACTGGTAATGCCTTGAGCTATGCAGCCAAGGATCCTGCATGCTTTTCACTCATCTGTCAGAAATCATTACCCCTTAAATCTCACTTCCAAAATCCTAGCTAACACACAACTGCCCATAACATAGTCAGAGGGGGGATTCATTTTAACCAACCAAGTGACATATTTGTTTCAGTAAGTATTTCCTTATTACAATTTGGCTGCTCAGCTTTATCTTATTTTATCTTAAACCTTATCTTAGAAGGCTTACAGTTAATATCACCTGTGAGAACAAAGTGACATAATAACTCACCTCTAGGAGGCGAGAACTAGGACTGGTTTTTCTTATGGAAGGGTAGCATGTTTGCCTAGAGTAAAGGGACATTCCATGCAATAGGCCCCATGTTGCCTGTCGTATTTCCTGATAAAACCCTATAAAATTGTACCCTTCTGCTGACTCATCATTCTCAGTCCTCACAGTGAATTTCGATTTTGAGGGACCTTGACTGAAACTGAAATGGAAAATTAGGCCATCCACCTTGGAGCTGATAGTACCTGGGTGTCAAGGAGCATATCGGGGCCTTGAAGTAGTAAGCGACACCACTGCTCTTGTTGCCATTTGGCAGTGTAGGTGGTAAAAAAAAAGTCCAGGTAAGGATCAACATTTGGGGCTTTAACATGCACAATGCGTTTTAGATATATATTTGAGAAAAAAAGACTAATATTTTTGGCATCCTCACATAAAAAATAAATGTTTAATCTGCAGGCGGGTAAAATAGAAGAAGCAAACCTGATATAATAAATATATTAATGTCTCAGATAAGTGTATCTTTTCTAGCACCTGTAACTTGAAGTACAAAGGTTGCATTAGTTTTATTCTATTAATTTTATCTGTGCAATTAAAACTTAAACTTGATCTTTTTGAATGCGTTGGGATGGCATGAAAGATATCGCCTGTGATCCTCACTGCCCTTTTTATAAACTGACAAAAGACAGAAAATATCTGCACTCTTCAAGATACAGATACTCCAGGGATCTAATTAGTGGAGCACCCATTTCCTGGTGTAGCAAAATGTGACATGTACGGTGTATGCGATAAAAAAAACTGATTTAAAAGAATCTCAGGGAGCTGGTGTAAATATATGTTAGATGAAGAGAAGAACTCAACTTTCACTTCACTGCCTGTCTTAAATTTAATTTCTCCTTTGGGTATACTGCTGCTGAGATGCGCGTGCTGACAGATACTGTGCCTTGCTTAATCAGACACACCATTGTAAAGTATATATGTTGCACATAATAATTACAGGACACTCATAACAGTTTATACTAAGGCCCTTATTTAACAAGGGATAGCGACAGGTAGCGACTGGTGAGCGGCCGGTAATGACGGGCCCCGCCACGAGAACGCCGGCTCCCCACCACAATCACACATTTATCAAGCCGATCCTGCTTAGCGACTGAGATAGCGCCAGATAGCCACTCATTCATCATTATTCCAGCTTCAGCCCATAGCGCCAGCGTCCGACCTTGAACAGCGACAGGTAGGACCTCTCGCTACCTGGCGCTCTCCAATGCATTTCAATGGAACAATCTTTAAATATTCATAATTAATTGTTATTAATGTTTTTTTTTTTTTTTTTTTTTAATGTGAAAAATTCTGTGACCACTTCTGCCATTTTAAATAATTTTTTTAAGGTAAAAAAAAAAAATGTACAGAATTGAAATTACAGGTCTGATATTAATGTATTCATATTACAAAATTATTTTAAAAACTTGTCTTTTTTTGGTTTCCAAAAATATGGTTGTTTGGGGGTTAAAAAACTCGCCACCAGCGCTCTGGGGTTTAAACATGCATTTTACAGCGCAAGAATTTTTGGAGCGTGATTTGTTAATGAATATGGTGGAAGCCGGTCGCTCTTCCCCCCTCACCCAATATTCAACATTACGGCAAACCGACTGAGTCGCTATCAACTACCGAACAACGGCCAAGCACAGCGACTACTAGCAGGCGCTCTGAAAATGCCGCTACAGTCGCTCAACTGTCGCTACCTGTCGCTGTTAATGAATCGGCCTCTATGTTTTTCCATAGGTGATTTGCTCTTGTATGGGTTCCTTTTCCTCCCCCACCCCATCATTTATTTCTAAGTGAATACCTGAAGAGTGAATACCTAGAAATACACTCTTATGGCTAAGAAGCTAAAATGAAAATACAGATCCAAAGTTTCAGACTAGAATATTTTCAGCTTTGTATTCATCCTCGTTGTCCACATTCTGTGAATCCAAAGAAGGTGTATTTTTAGAATCTTTTATTGCTAAAGATCTACATAGTGATGTACATGTACATAGTGTTGTAAACAAATCAGGAATTAAAGTATCCTGGAGGGTATCCCTCCTTGCAATGCCCCACAGAGGTAATTGTTGCCTAACTCCCACCCTGACCCAACTGCATTGCTTCCCTGGAAATGCCACTGTCTACACTTCTTGTGCCACATTTGAATACAGAGCTGAATTGATGCTTTGTAAGTTCTGGTGATCGGGAAGGAGATAGGCAGCAAATTATATTGTGCCACATTCCAAATCTGAGCCCTAGGAAACTTTATTAAGACTTTTGGTTTGGTGTATTGCGAAATTGTGTAATGTTATCCATATAAACATATTGGCTAATGAAAGTAGGAGTCACTTATGCACCTGAGCTAAATAAAACTCCAGCCAAGCTTGTAGTTTTGCTCTCCTGGTAGGAATAAGGTTCAGGGGTAACAAGTTTGAGTGTATCAGGGAGGACAGAAGCTGCACCCATGATATCCTCTTCCGTTCATTAAGAGAAAAAAAAAACTAGCATGCCTGGATATTTCCTGATGCCGGTATATAAGCCCCCCCTCTCGCCATACAGCATTTATGTTTTTTTTAACATTGGGACATTATTTGGTGAAAGTCCTCCTTTAAGTATTGAAGGTAATAGGTGCAAACTTTAAACAAGCTAACATTTTAGATACAAAATTCAGTAAATACAAGACTTGAGCTCAATAGCCAGTAAAAAGAATCATTTTTTAAGCGATCCCATGCATTGGGTGAAACAGTCGTTGCTCCTGTCTTGCAGGGCATCCTAGCAAAAAGGCTGAGGTCAGTCACTATGTACTACAAACTCAATAGACATAAATATAAAATGTAGTCTTGATTAAACCGGACCTTCACCATGATTTAATGAAAAGCCCAAACCCTTATAAAACGGTTCTCCAGCATCTAAAACTAATATATTTTACGTTTTTAGTCACTTACTTATTATTCTTTACCCCACCGGGCTGCAACTCTGTTCAGGACTTTAGGATACAGTTGCCGCCATCTTGACTCAGAAGCATCACACTTACTGAGGAGAGGAGAGCGGGGTAAAGTACAAGGGGATGGGTTATAGCTGTGCTTTGCTCAGACATAGCAGAGCTGGGGTCAGGAAAAGGTCAGCAATCCCAGAATGCAGAGTGACACATTCAGAAGGCACTTCCTGTTTGCAGGCTGCCTGACGCTCCATGAGCCACCATCTTGGACGTTTAAAGGCTCATAACTTGCAGTAGATGCAGGTAGGATGATTTTTAATGTGAGCAATCTGTATGTACAGGGTGTGGGAAACATATAAGATAATCTTTTGTTCAGGGTGAAGGTCCGCTTTAAGTAGGTATTGAGCACTCAATGCAAAAATGCAAAAGAAATATAAAGTCACTTAAAAAGGGTTGAGTGCAGCCCTAGGTGGCCACTACCCTCTGAAACAGGAGCTCTGTGATATGTGCCAGGAGTTCTTTAATGGCCCATTATATTGGAAATATGTTTTGCACATCTCCCACTGAAATTCTTTATAGATCAGCATTTTGACT
Source organism: Gastrophryne carolinensis (assembly GCA_027917425.1). Classification (NCBI taxonomy): domain Eukaryota; kingdom Metazoa; phylum Chordata; class Amphibia; order Anura; family Microhylidae; genus Gastrophryne; species Gastrophryne carolinensis. The sequence goes on along the minus strand of CM051238.1, from coordinate 202,768,231 downwards.
GCAATGGAGGCTGTTTAATCTGTGCACACACAGGGCTCCATGTTGTTAGATTCATGCATTTTGGGGTTGTAGATATTTGATACATTATGGCTTTCCCCTGCTTTTGTGCTACCTAAATCCTGGTTTATGCCTATTTTTTGTCATCAACGGGCCACCTAGGTAATATAGAACCACTTATTAAGTGGCTTAATATTTCGTGTTTATTTTTGTATTGCTTGCTCTATATCAATTTTATAAAGACTACATTTTATATTTGTGTTTAATGTGTTTATAGTACACAGTGGTTTACTTCAGCCCTGTGTTTTGTTGTAATGCATTTAAGTACTACTTTTTGGTGTATAATTTACTTGACTTGACTGTTATTTGATATTTGGGGGGGCATCCTATCCAAACATGACAATCATTTTTGCACGTGGCATTGGTTGTCTTTTCCAACAACATATAGAAGGTAAAAAAAGCATAGTACCAGTGTAGAACTAGAGAAGTAGACCCAATGGTTTTATGTTGTGAAAAAAACTATTTACGCTTTGCAATTTCACACCATGCAAATAGGGTGGCACACACTTTTTTGTAATCAGAAAATCCAGTGCATTTTTAGCTTAGTATCTTACAATTACCACCATGAAAATCATTTACATTATATTGGCAGTGGTGGAATAAGGGTTTTTGGAATGAACAAAAGTGCATGGTGAACACATCTACCCATCAGACATTCCCATTGTATTTCCTCTCCAGTGAAACCTTTCTGCCACCTTAGGACTAGAAGTCACATTTCCTTTAAGTGTTTTGTTATAGAGGACATATATTTATTTAAATCAAATAGTGACCCTGGTACATTGGAAACCATGTCATTCAGATACATTTTACAAATGTTGAATAAATAAAAAATGTATTACATTCTAACAGTAATCCTTCATCAAGTTACTGTGTCAGAATGTTAGTCCCTTGGAAGCAGTCATGTAGATATTTTACAAATCAGCAAAATCCTTAATTGCATAATTAGATTGTGAAATGTAACTCAATGGCTAATGTCCAACATAGATTTTATACTGCCAACGGTATAAATGTAGAACAGTAAATAATGTAAGTCCATTACTGAAACCATACAGTAAAATATTATTTTAAATAAAATGTACAAAATGTTATTTTAGTTAAATTTATGTTATATGTGTAAATATGACATACGTAAAACTGACATCAGTATTGTCATTATCTAAATCTAATAACAACTATGTTTCCACTAAGCATACCGTTTTACAGTGTATATAAAGTCTACACACTCCTGTTAAAATGTCATTTTTTGTCATGTAAAAAATAAAGATGAATCATTCCAGATTTTTCCCACCTACAATGTGACCCATAATAACTACAAAATGAGTGGCTTTCTGTACTGTATCTGATGATCCCTAATGTTGGCTCAGGGTACAATTCTGTGTCTCCCTTGTAGGAACCACTTTGAGGTTCATGCCTGAGGTTGCCCCAGTAAATCCCCTGCATCTGAGACATATTTTAGTGTCCTTGGTACATCATCACACTCCCTGTGATAGCCATTGCTGTGGGTGTTATAGTATTGTATTCTCAGCCCGATCGTGTATCACCCGGATTAACCTTTAACTCTGCGTAGTCTGAACCTACGTTGTTACCATGAACATCTGACCTCGGATTCCCTGACGTCGACCCTGCCTGATTTTTCTGTACTTCAACCCTTGCATCCGACCTGCCCTCTGCCTGATTTGAGTAATCTCCTGCGTATGACCTCGACATCGTCTGACTTCCTGTGTCACCCGTAAGTGCTCACCCACCTGAAGGTCAGTGGATAACATTTGTGCTGTTAAGTCCTGAGGGCTACCATGTATGATGTGGCCAGCTTGCATCCTGGCAAACAAACTTGTCTAAAGGTGAAGCCAGAGGCGTAAATTGGGTTTTATCGACTGACCTGGGCCTGCTGACCTGTGAGCCTGACAGTGAAGCTTAGATGAATCACGTATTCTGAGAAAACTGGCATATTTATTTAAAACTATGTTTTGTGATGTGTTCAGACCATCAGATTAGGACAAATTGGCAAAAAACTAATCTTAAAAAGCTTATCTGTAGTAATCACATATAGAAGCCATGATGATGTGACCCTTAGTGTAGCAACAGAATTGATGCAGTCAAAGTACACTATTGAAAGGATATGAGCTGCACATCCTTTAGTGGAAGCACTGTTTTATATATATATATATATATATATATATATATATATATATATATTTGGGTATTTAAAAAAAGTGTGTTGTAAATAGAGACAATTACCAATGACAATATCTTCTGTGCATTTTAAGGGACTTATACAGTATTCTACAATATTTAGGTTTTTTTGTCTAATAAAATCATGAATAATACTAATAATGTTTGTAAAGATTCTAATTCATACAGGTCATGGTATATGTACCATCTTTAGTAATAAGTCTAACAACAGCACTTAATGTGTTTGACTTGAAGATGTTTAACCAGACAATTTGTGTATAAATGCTTTGAATTTGATTCATTGGTCATTGGTATCCGGTATGGTCAATGGCAAAGGCAAATAGATAGCAGAATATGCACTGCAATAGAAAACACCAGTTGCCTATTATTCCCCCCCCCCCCCCCCCCCAACAGTTCAAGCTCCTCTCAGGAAATTAGAAATGGAGATCATATTGTAGTTTTATCTGAGCAGACAGCTGAATTACTGCCCTCAACGTTTAAGTTGTGTTCCAGGACCCCAGACTCCAGGGACATCAAGTACCTCTGTGTCTGGAGCTGTCCTTGCTAATGGAGGTGACAAGTGTCCTTTTCAGGAGATTTTATAATAGTGACAACAGACACAATTTACAGCAGGGTCAGAACACTGCGTTGCACAAACATTTGCATGACAACATATATTTCCATGCAGATTTAAAACATTTAAAATACTTCTCTGCAATTTCAAAAATTGCTATTTTTTTTTCATTTGTCTAACTGAATAAAAATGTGTATATTGTGACGAGAAAAATCCTTACTGAGGTTGTATTGACTTAGTTGTACCTTTGACAAAAAAAAAATAAATTCAATCTTAAGTTATTTTGGATTAAAAAGTCCAATCTCCTGGGTATAGGCAAACTCAGATTTTTAGGAACTCAGGGTGTGACCACGCCATACAAAATTTCAAGGATCATACCATAATTGAAAAAGTCATTGTTTACTTTATTATGTCATAGGTAATAAAAAAATACATATAAAGAGGGAGTACCCATTGGTCTCAGTACCCTCTTATTATATAGACTTTAAAAGCAATTATTGTACAAAATTTCGTGAAGTGTAGGAAAAAGAAAAAAAAATTAATAATTTTTCATCAGCATTTCAGTAATCCATTTTCTATAGCATATATACAATATACTAAGTATTAAGTAATACAATGTATTAAGGTATTTTGGACAAAGTTTCATAATGTTTAAAAAGATAAGAAAAAGATTAGAACTTGAAATAGAAAATCCAGTGAATTTCAGCAGATAAATTGCTTTATTTGACCTCATTATCTGCTTTTTGTTATTTTAGAGAAACAATGAGTTCAATGAAGTCTCTTGCAGGACATCTTGCAATGCAATTCTATTCATGATAAATTTCAGCAATTTTTAACCTCATTTTTCCTCTGGGAGCAATATCAACCATATTGATAAGATTTCATAGTTCTCTTTCAGGCTTTCAACAAGGTTAAGATGAGTGCTGCCTCGGCAAGATGCTGAGCACTTGATTCATTATTGTATAATACCTTAGTTGTATTACTGTAATTTGATTTTGGCATGATTCCCGGTCCATTCAGTGGGCACATTTCACTTTGCCCTGATTCAGAAGCTGTGATGGGAGCATTAAAGGAATGTGCCCAAGCAAATGAAATCATAATGCAAAATAACGTAATAAAGCTGAAGTTAAAAGAAAAAAAATGCCCAAATAATCACCGTGTTTAATGGGACTGTTTTTTACAACGAACTTTGTTACAGGAAACTGTAACATAACCTGCTGTGATCTATTAAATATGTAATAAATGCTTTCATTCAGCGATGCCAGTTTCATTTCTAGCAAAACTAAATTGTCTAAAATTAAATATCTATATAAATATAATAGATAACAAGGGGCTTACTTTCACTGTTGTCCTTGTTCACTGGAGGAAAAAATACTAGAGTGACCGGTTACTGAAATAAAGTCCCTGTCCAGACACACACTTAATTTCCTCCCAACGTATTCCCCTTGGGAACAGTTTAAAATTAGCCATTTCAAAGCATTTCAGAATATCGGATTATATGTAAATACATTATGCATTCCAAGCAAAACCGTCTTCTTCACTGTAATTTGTGTGATGTAGCTGAGCTGGGAAGGGAATGCTGTGGTGCAGCTTTATGAGTCTTGGGCATGCACTGCTATGGTCAGAGACAGCTGTGGAACCTCTGTGGCTTGCCATGCTCAATCATGCAGAGCACCAAGGTACAGAGCGGCTGTTCGGTAACTTTTTTGCAGGACTGGACTTGAAAAGTGGGGGCATACTTTAGAGACCTGCGACAGCTTCTACCCGGCACTGCAGGAAATGGAGGAGAGGAACATGGGCATCAGGTGAGCTGCTTGCGGTCTTATTTTTACTGTTGAGTTTACATTCTTTAACATTCTGCTTTACAGGGGAGACTGCTCAGTTCTAACAGCATGTACCCTAAGCAAGCCATTTAAATTGGTTGCACTGTACTTGGGTATGGAATTATAGAACATGTTTGGGTGGGTTAAACCCAACCACCACCTTCACAATATTGCCAGTGGGGTGCAGATGGATATATATTTTTTATATTATTTTGGAAACTGTATATGTTTATATAATGATATTCCTATACATGTTATTGGAGCTTGTGTATTTTAAAGCGAAGTCATGCACAATGGCCATTTTATCACTTACCCAGTTCATTTACTGGACATTTATGCATGGTTTTACTGTAGTGTCATGGCCCCTCTTTGCTGCTGAACACTTTGCCTGTACTTTGTTGGATCTGGGACTCCTCTTGCCCTTTGCCTATTATTTTGGAGTTTGGGGCACAGGTTACTGGAGACACAAATTGCAGGGAAAGGCCAGTGATTATTTCAAGAGGTTTTTTATTGGTCAGAGGAAGCAGTGAGTATATGAGGAAGCAGTGAGTATATTTTTTCATGATAGGAACAGAAATACTGGGTGTTACTGTTTTACAGCAGGGGATGATGGCTGATCCACTCATGGTGGGAACTGGAGAGCTGGCAGTTATTGTGTTAGTGGGGGGGGGGGATTGTGTACAATTGATATGTCACTGGTACATTTTATAACGTTTATAAAGCAGCCCTGCACCATGTATAGCTTATTTATGGCATCCCAAGTACAAACCTGCTTGCCTTAGACCAACTATAGGAAGGTGCCTCCATTTTCCTAATTAAATAATAAACTACTTGTATAAATAATATTTTTGGTGGCTCAGTTGCTCAGCACTTCGCCACACAGGGAGTTGGCATCGCTGCCAAAATAGGAACAAACCAGGTCCTATCAGCTCTCTGGGTGGTTAGAAAGGGAACCACCAATGATTAAATATATTAAGAAAATACACAGAATAGCATGCAGTAGTGCTCCAATCCATGCTGAAGCGCCAATAAATTATTACGAAAAATGGGTTCAACAGTTGCTGCCTCTGGCTTTTCCCTAGATGGCTACCTCCCCTGGCCACACACACACACACACACACACACACACACACACACACACGGGGCATAAAGGGCTTTCCCAGTCTGATTTCTCCTTACATATATATATATATAGCCCCTGCCTGAGGCTGGGAGTGAACTGCGGGAGCCCAATGTATATAATGGTTATTTATACACAACTAATGAAACCCCACTGAAATGTATAGGAGAGCCATGTAGTACCTGTCGCACTGGAACCTAGAGCAAGGCGCTATACGCTGAGCCGCCTGTAGTAATACATGTGACGCTACATGGCGCTGTTAGAGGCGCTCACCAGCTTCGTTTTCTTAAATGTGGTTTTGCGTACAGTGCCCGGCGTTCTACAGACGCTGCCTGCCGCTACGAAGCACTACCTGGCGCTATCCCTTCTTAAATAACCTCCTAAATGCAATAGATTCCTATCCTTTTTTAAATATACTGAAAAGAAAACAGCTACATGTGTTTTACACTGATTTTTTTTATATTTGCTTCCTATTGTTAAAATACACCAATGGGTACATGTAAAACTAAATAAAAAGTGTAAATAAACTCATTTTTAAAGTGCAACAGTGGCAATGGGTCCTTACTGAGCAAACCACAAAGTGTGCCCAGAGCGCAGAGAGAGGTTATTAATATAATATTTTTTTTGATAGTTTTTATAGTCACTATTCATGCAGGCATCATTTCAGGAAAGTCATTTAAACATTTAAGTATTCAAATGTCACAAGAGGGCTGAGTCTTGCAGACATCTTTTAAGATACATTGTTTCCAATTTTAAATGAAAATGAATATGCCTTAATTGTGTGAGTAGGTTCGGGTGAGTGATACAAAGAAAGGTTAAGGCTGGGTTGAATTCTCTAGGTGTTTCTTTCTCAGCATTTATTATTAACAAGGCTACATGTAACACCTATTTAATGCTTATGCTGTTCTTTACCAAACTATTCATTTTCATCTTTCTTTTTGGCACCTCTACCACATATGGGTAGAATTCCTAGTTTTAGCTGGTGGAAGGCAATTTAATAAAAGCTAAAATGTTCAACCATAAAATGAGACACAATTTACCTGCAACTTGATTAATAAAACATAACTGTAATGGTATGCTGTGATGCCTAGGGAAGGGTGCAGGCCTAATCAAAGTATATTTAGAGGTAGTAACTACTTACTCAGGGTAAGATTTCTTAACCCCTTTCACTTTCCTCCTTCTGACTATCCAACCACATGGTCATGGATCTAAACTAGAGAAGTAATAACATTTACATGAAATGTAACATCGACAAATAACAGTTTACTTTTTAAAAGTGTGTATTAACTATTTTAAAAAAAACCTTAGGAGATGGCTGAGCCCTGCATTCCTTTAAATAACATTTTAAATATTTTTAAGGGTTTCTTCATACAACCTGTGAATAAAAGGGAAAATTGTAAATAAACCAACAAGCTGATTCATTACTAGTGCCAGGTACCGACAGATGAGCGTTTGTAGCGAGGCATTGAGAGCGACCGCTAGTAGTCACTGTGCTAAGCCATGGTTCGCTGTTTCAGAGCATCTCAGTCACTGGCCGGCATTGATGAATATATTGTGTGAGTCGCTCTTAACCCTTTCGCTGCCAGCCCACCTGGAGATTGTGTCACGCTCTGTTGCCAGAGCATTTTTTACAATTTTGAGCTACACATGTTTAACTGTAATTTTTGAAGGGATTTTCTGGGACTTCCCATAAAAATTACATATTGTTTTTTTCAGCACAATCTGGGCTTTAACATCATATCTCTTGTTTATCAATTTTGTAGTTTTATCCTAATTATTTTGGGCAAAATATGTGACAGAAAATAAAATATACACACGTTTTTACATTTTGCAGTGTTTTTTTTTAATCGAAAATAAAGGTTTTTCAATAAAAACATATTGAGGGTAAAAGCCCCATTTCTCCCGGTTACAACGGTACCACACATGTATTAGTAGACACCCTTTCCTGCCCAGGAGACCCCAGAAACTGCAAAGAGCGCTAGAGGAGATTTTCAGATAAAAAACAAATACTTTGCGCTCCTCGCAGTTTTTCAAAAAATACAACCCTTTACATTTGAAATACCCCCCACAAACTATATATTTTTGGAAAGTGCACAATTCAAGGTTTCTAAAAATACTAGGCTTGTTGACGTGGGTGTATGCGATCGGACTCTATTGATTGGCAGAATCTCTGCTTCCAAAGGATTTCCCTAAAAAAATAAGCAAAAAGCAGATTGTAAAACATTTTTTCCTATAAAAACAATAAGCAAGCAAGAACTAACGCAGTAAATCTGAAAGCACATCGTCTGCTGAAAAAAACAATACCCCACATGCATAGGTACTTTGAAGGGTAGAGTTGCCAAACACCCCAAAGTCAAGCATGCGTTTGAGGGTAATTTTACTTGCAAAAATCAGCAGCGCACACAAAGTGCGCACCTTGCAGTTTCTCCAAATTTACAACCCTTTACATTTGAAATACCCCCCACAAACTATATATTTTTGGAAAGTACATACCTCAAGCTTTCTAAGCCTACTGGGCTTGTTGGCGTCGGTTCATTTCTTCGGACTATATTGATTGGCAGAACGTCTGGTTTCAAAGGTTTACCCTAAAAAAATAAGCAAAAAGCAGATTGTAAAACATTTTTTCCTATAAAAACAATAAGCAAGCAAGAACTAACGCAGTAAATCTGAAAGCACAAGGTCTGCTGAAAAAAACAATACCCCACATGCATAGGTACTTTGAAGGGTAGAGTTGCCAAACACCCCAAAGTCAAGCATGCGTTTGAGGGTAATTTTACTTGCAAAAATCAGCAGCGCACACAAAGTGCGCACCTTGCAGTTTCTCCAAATTTACAACCCTTTACATTTGAAATACCCCCCACAAACTATATATTTTTGGAAAGTACATACCTCAAGCTTTCTAAGCCTACTGGGCTTGTTGGCGTCGGTTCATTTCTTCGGACTATATTGATTGGCAGAACGTCTGGTTTCAAAGGTTTACCCTAAAAAAATAAGCAAAAAGCAGATTGTAAAACATTTTTTCCTATAAAAACAATAAGCAAGCAAGAACTAACGCAGTAAATCTGAAAGCACAAGGTCTGCTGAAAAAAACAATACCCCACATGCATAGGTACTTTGAAGGGTAGAGTTGCCAAACACCCCAAAGTCAAGCATGCGTTTGAGGGTAATTTTACTTGCAAAAATCAGCAGCGCACACAAAGTGCGCACCTTGCAGTTTCTCCAAATTTACAACCCTTTACATTTGAAATACCCCCCACAAACTATATATTTTTGGAAAGTACATACCTCAAGCTTTCTAAGCCTACTGGGCTTGTTGGCGTCGGTTCATTTCTTCGGACTATATTGATTGGCAGAACGTCTGGTTTCAAAGGTTTACCCTAAAAAAATAAGCAAAAAGCAGATTGTAAAACATTTTTTCCTATAAAAACAATAAGCAAGCAAGAACTAACGCAGTAAATCTGAAAGCACAAGGTCTGCTGAAAAAAACAATACCCCACATGCATAGGTACTTTGAAGGGTAGAGTTGCCAAACACCCCAAAGTCAAGCATGCGTTTGAGGGTAATTTTACTTGCAAAAATCAGCAGCGCACACAAAGTGCGCACCTTGCAGTTTCTCCAAATTTACAACCCTTTACATTTGAAATACCCCCCACAAACTATATATTTTTGGAAAGTACATACCTCAAGCTTTCTAAGCCTACTGGGCTTGTTGGCGTCGGTTCATTTCTTCGGACTATATTGATTGGCAGAACGTCTGGTTTCAAAGGTTTACCCTAAAAAAATAAGCAAAAAGCAGATTGTAAAACATTTTTTCCTATAAAAACAATAAGCAAGCAAGAACTAACGCAGTAAATCTGAAAGCACAAGGTCTGCTGAAAAAAACAATACCCCACATGCATAGGTACTTTGAAGGGTAGAGTTGCCAAACACCCCAAAGTCAAGCATGCGTTTGAGGGTAATTTTACTTGCAAAAATCAGCAGCGCACACAAAGTGCGCACCTTGCAGTTTCTCCAAATTTACAACCCTTTACATTTGAAATACCCCCCACAAACTATATATTTTTGGAAAGTACATACCTCAAGCTTTCTAAGCCTACTGGGCTTGTTGGCGTCGGTTCATTTCTTCGGACTATATTGATTGGCAGAACGTCTGGTTTCAAAGGTTTACCCTAAAAAAATAAGCAAAAAGCAGATTGTAAAACATTTTTTACTATAAAAACAATAAGCAAGCACGAACTAACGCAGTAAATCTGAAAGCACAAGGTCTGCTGAAAAAAACAATACCCCACATGCATAGGTACTTTGAAGGGTAGAGTTGCCAAACACCCCAAAGTCAAGCATGCGTTTGAGGGTAATTTTACTTGAAAAAATCAGCAGCGCACACAAAGTGCGCACCTTGCAGTTTCTCCAAATTTACAACCCTTTACATTTGAAATACCCCCCACAAACTATATATTTTTGGAAAGTACATACCTCAAGCTTTCTAAGCCTACTGGGCTTGTTGGCGTCGGTTCATTTCTTCGGACTATATTGATTGGCAGAACGTCTGGTTTCAAAGGTTTACCCTAAAAAAATAAGCAAAAAGCAGATTGTAAAACATTTTTTACTATAAAAACAATAAGCAAGCACGAACTAACGCAGTAAATCTGAAAGCACAAGGTCTGCTGAAAAAAACAATACCCCACATGCATAGGTACTTTGAAGGGTAGAGTTGCCAAACACCCCAAAGTCAAGCATGCGTTTGAGGGTAATTTTACTTGCAAAAATCAGCAGCGCACACAAAGTGCGCACCTTGCAGTTTCTCCAAATTTACAACCCTTTACATTTGAAATACCCCCCACAAACTATATATTTTTGGAAAGTACATACCTCAAGCTTTCTAAGCCTACTGGGCTTGTTGGCGTCGGTTCATTTCTTCGGACTATATTGATTGTATACTCTTTACTGCAGCCGTGACATCAGATTATAGGATATAGCTGAGGAATCCCATTATAAGATCAGTGCAGTGATCAATGACCAATATCAGGAATCAAGAACCTGAAATTGGTCACATTTTATCATCACATGCCATAAGTAACCAGCTGCTCCTGCTCCACCATTTCCCATCGGAACAGCAAAAACAAACAAAAAGAAAATAATATAATGGGAACACAAGATACCTAAATCCTAAAAGGGGCCTACCTACCAAAAAAAAAAATGCATTGCTCAATAATTTAGTTGAGTATGGTATACCTCAAAACAATCTTCGAGGCATAACCCGGGTTGGCTGGGACAGGTCGGGCAATAATATCGCACATCTCTTCTAATGCCACGCTTCCTACAAACCCTACAAGCTCTCTGGGGATACCGCTTTTTACCAACTTCGGGAAGCAACTTTATAAAGTGCTTCCCTACTAATCTGGCCTGGTTGTCATTGGTAGCCAGATCTGGTGCTTCCGCAGTATCCCCAAACAACAAAGCAGGGAGTAACTGCTGCTGGTATTTTATGTACGATAAATTGGAGCCTGGCACTGCTGCCTTGAAGGCAACAAAGCTGTTGTAAGTTGCCATTTGGACCAAATGGATGGCAACTTTAGTGTACCAGGCTCGAGTTTTTCGGGTGGCGTTGTAATAAGTTAATATTTGGTCCGTTTTATCAACGCCACCCATGAATTTATTATAATCGGTTATGCAACGTGGCTTTTGGGAAGGGGCTCGGGGACCACGTTGCCTTACATTCACAACTGACTCATCGTGGAGTGTTGTCAGAAGGAATACATGTTTTTTGCCCATGTATTTCATGGCCAGGACCTCATCGCTTCTTAGAGCATAAGACTCCCCCCTTTTTAATTTTTTTTCAAGTAGTGGCCTGGGCAACCCTTTGCGTTTACGGTTGATGGTGCCGCAGGCCGGGGTATCCAACCAATAAAGGGCGCGAAATAAGGGGATGCTGGTATAGAAGTTGTCCACATATAAGTGGTAACCTTTACCCAACAATGGAGTCATGAGGTCCCAAACGATCTTTCCACTTATTGACAAATCAGGGGGACAACCAGGGGGGTCCAGATAGGTGTCCTTTCCCTCATAGATTCGAAAATATTTGATGTAGCCGGTCACACTATCGCATAATTGGTAAAATTTAATCCCGTAGCGGGCACGCTTGCTAGGGATATATTGCCGAAAAACAATGCGCCCTTTGAAAAGCAGTAGTGACTCGTCAATTGATAATTTTTGGCCGGGGGTGTACACTACTGCGAAGCGATCTGACAGGCTGTTGAGCAGGGGCCGTAATTTATGCAGCCTGTCGTGACCGGGCTCACCACGGGGAATAGCAGTGGAATTGTCGTTAAAATGCAGAAACCGCAGTAAAATTTGGTAGCGGTTTCTGGACATTACGGCCGGAAATAATGGAGTTGCCAATATGGTTTGGGTATCCCAGTAGGACGAAATACTAAATTTTTTTAGGATACCCATTGCTAGAGTGAGCCCCCAAAATTTCTTTATCTCACTCAAATTTGTGGGATGCCATGCCTGAGCTCGGGCGTGCCTCTGCAGGGGGTTTTGCGCTAAGACCTGCTCGGCATAGAGATTGGTATAGAAGACCATATCCAGTAGGATGGCTTCTGTGAGGAACAATTTGAAAAAGTCAATGACACCAAAATTTGTGGTGTCTACATTGACCCCGGGGACCGAATCAAAAGGGGGAATTTCGGGGGAAAAATTATTAGGAGGCCTCCACGCAGACGCTCCTTCACCAGCTGCAGCACTCGATGCCTCACCCTGCACTACACTCGCCTGAAGCGTGGCCTCACTTTGTGCGGTACTATCCCTTCTAAGGTGGCTACTACTGGTAGCACTGCGCGGCTGTGTGTCCTCAGTAGAGTATACACTGTCTGACTCGCTATCTGATGGGAAGAACTCGGACCCTGACTCACTAAAATCTTCCGAGTCAGACGCCATCAGGTAAGCCGCAGCTTCCTGTGCAGTGTACCGCTTACCAGCCATACCCCAATGCAAACAAAAATCTAAAAAAAAAATTAAACTAAAGGCTAAAACTAAAGGCTAAAACTAAGCTAAAACTAAAGGCTAAAACTAAAGGCTAAAACTAAAGGCTAAAACTAAAGGCTAAAACTAAAGACAAATTACAAAAAAATACAATACAATAAAACAAAGCAAAAAAACAGACAAAAATTTAACAAAAAAATACAATACAATAAAACAAAGCAAAAAAATGACAAAAATAGAAATAAAAGAGTATAGTTACAACCCGATGAGAAGTGGTGGAGTCAGGAGCAGCAGGTCACGGGATCCCAGCTAGGCTCCCAAAAGGAGGGGCGGGGGCTAGGCTCCCAAAAGGAGTGGCGGGGGATAGGCTCCCAAAAGGAGGGGCGGGGGATAGGCTCCCAAAAGGAGGGGCGGGGGATAGGCTCCCAAAAGGAGGGGCGGGGGATAGGCTCCCAAAAGGAGGGGCGGGGGATAGGCTCCCAAAAGGAGGGGCGGGGGATAGGCTCCCAAAAGGAGGGGCGGGGGATAGGCTCCCAAAAGGAGGGGCGGGGGCTAGGCTCCCAAAAGGAGGGGCGGAGGCTACGGTCCTAAATGAGCAAACGAATGGTCCAAATAACGAAACCAAGGCAGTAGCTCAGCGAACAACCTAAGAGAAAAAGTTAAGATTAGGACGCATGCATGGACAACAGCCGCACTATGCTATACCTAGAGCGGTGGTAAGGTAAGTTTTACTGGCAATCGAGGGGATTCACTCTGACCACCGGCACACGCACGCACCCACCCACCCACCGGCAGATCTCTGACCGCCGGCACCCACGCACGCACGCTCGCAGATCTGACCGCCGGCACGCGCGCGCGACCCCAGATCTGACCGCCGGCACGCGCGCGCGACCCCAGATCTGACCGCCGGCACGCGCGCGCACACACACGCGCGACCCCAGATCTGACCGCCGGCACGCGCGCGCACACACACGCGCGACCCCAGATCTGACCGCCGACACGCGCGACCCCAGATCTGACCGCCGGCACGCGCGACCCCAGATCTGACCGCCGGCACGCGCGACCCCAGATCTGACCGCCGGCACGCGCGACCCCAGATCTGACCGCCGGCACGCGCGACCCCAGATCTGACCGCCGGCACGCGCGACCCCAGATCTGACCGCCGGCACGCACAGATCTGACCCCAGATCTGACCGCCGGCACGCACAGATCTGACCCCAGATCTGACCGCCGGCACGCACAGATCTGACCCCAGACCTGACCGCCGGCACGCACAGATCTGACCCCAGACCTGACCGCCGGCACGCACAGATCTGACCCCAGACCTGACCGCCGGCACGCACAGATCTGACCCCAGACCTGACCGCCGGCACGCACAGATCTGACCCCAGACCTGACCGCCGGCACGCACAGATCTGACCCCAGACCTGACCGCCGGCACGCACAGATCTGACCCCAGACCTGACCGCCGGCACGCACAGATCTGACCCCAGACCTGACCGCCGGCACGCACAGATCTGACCCCAGACCTGACCGCCGGCACGCACAGATCTGACCCCAGACCTGACCGCCGGCACGCACAGATCTGACCCCAGACCTGACCGCCGGCACGCACAGATCTGACCCCAGACCTGACCGCCGGCACGCACAGATCTGACCCCAGACCTGACCGCCGGCACGCACAGATCTGACCCCAGATCTGACCGCCGGCACGCACAGATCTGACCCCAGATCTGACCGCCGGCACGCACAGATCTGACCCCAGATCTGACCGCCGGCACGCACAGATCTGACCCCAGATCTGACCGCCGGCACGCACAGATCTGACCCCAGATCTGACCGCCGGCACGCACAGATCTGACCCCAGATCTGACCGCCGGCACGCACAGATCTGACCCCAGATCTGACCGCCGGCACGCACAGATCTGACCCCAGATCTGACCGCCGGCACGCACAGATCTGACCCCAGATCTGACCGCCGGCACGCACAGATCTGACCCCAGATCTGACCGCCGGCACGCACAGATCTGACCCCAGATCTGACCGCCGGCACGCACAGATCTGACCCCAGATCTGACCGCCGGCACGCACAGATCTGACCCCAGATCTGACCGCCGGCACGCACAGATCTGACCCCAGATCTGACCGCCGGCACGCACAGATCTGACCCCAGATCTGACCGCCGGCACGCACAGATCTGACCCCAGATCTGACCGCCGGCACGCACAGATCTGACCCCAGATCTGACCGCCGGCACGCACAGATCTGACCCCAGATCTGACCGCCGGCACGCACAGATCTGACCCCAGATCTGACCGCCGGCACGCACAGATCTGACCCCAGATCTGACCGCCGGCACGCACAGATCTGACCCCAGATCTGACCGCCGGCACGCACAGATCTGACCCCAGATCTGACCGCCGGCACGCACAGATCTGACCCCAGATCTGACCGCCGGCACGCACAGATCTGACCCCAGATCTGACCGCCGGCACGCACAGATCTGACCCCAGATCTGACCGCCGGCACGCACAGATCTGACCCCAGATCTGACCGCCGGCACGCACAGATCTGACCCCAGATCTGACCGCCGGCACGCACAGATCTGACCCCAGATCTGACCGCCGGCACGCACAGATCTGACCCCAGATCTGACCGCCGGCACGCACAGATCTGACCCCAGATCTGACCGCCGGCACGCACAGATCTGACCCCAGATCTGACCGCCGGCACGCACAGATCTGACCCCAGATCTGACCGCCGGCACGCACAGATCTGACCCCAGATCTGACCGCCGGCACGCACAGATCTGACCCCAGATCTGACCGCCGGCACGCACAGATCTGACCCCAGATCTGACCGCCGGCACGCACAGATCTGACCCCAGATCTGACCGCCGGCACGCACAGATCTGACCCCAGATCTGACCGCCGGCACGCACAGATCTGACCCCAGATCTGACCGCCGGCACGCACAGATCTGACCCCAGATCTGACCGCCGGCACGGACAGATCTGACCCCAGATCTGACCGCCGGCACACACACAGATAACAACCCCCCCCCCCCCCCACACAGATCACAAACCCCCCCCCCACACACAGATCAGAACCCCCCCCACACACAGATCAGAACCCCCCCCCACACACAGATCACAACCCCCCCCCCCCACACAGATCACAACCCCCCCCACACAGATCACAACCCCCCCCCACACAGATCACAACCCCCCACACACAGATCACAACCCCCCACACACAGATCACAACCCCCCACACACAGATCACAACCCCCCACACACACAGATCACCCCCCCCCACAGATCACACCCCCCCCCCACAGATCACAACCCCCCCCACAGATCACAACCCCCCCCACAGATCACAACCCCCCCCACAGATCACAACCCCCCCACAGATCACAACCCCCCCACAGATCACAACCCCCCCACAGATCACAACACCCTCCACCCCCCCCCCCCACAGATCGCAACCCCCCCCCCCCCCGGATGGCGGCGGCGCACTACAAGTGACAGCGGACACCCACCACAACGTCCCCCCCCCCCCGGATGGCGGCGGCGCACTACAAGTGACAGCGGACACCCACCACAACGTCCCCCCCCCCCCCCCGGATGGCGGCGATGGCGGCGATGGCAACAGAATGGAAGATCATCGATACCTACGGCCACCCACCCACTCGCCAGCCCCCCCCACACACCCCACTTACCTCAGAATCACCGATGGAAGACAACAGCATTAGACCGAATGCTGTTATATAGGGGAGGCGCCGGCTGATGACAGCAGCCATGCGCCTCCCTTCCTATTGGTCCAGCGCCGATCTGCTGACTGGGGTGAGGTAAGGGTCACCTCCACATGAACTCGGATGTCTTCTCTTCAATCCAGCGCTGGAACGGATGTCTTCTGCAGCTCCAGATCGCCACAAGGTAAGTAAGTGTCAAGCACGTAACACCTACGTGCTTGGCACTTAACGCCCAGCCAAGCCAGCACGTAGGTGTTACGGGCTTGGCAACTAAAGGGTTAAACCAGTACAGCGCTGTATGGGAGCGAACGGTAGCGTCAGCTCAGTACGACCGACTCACACCATATTCATAATAAAAAAAAGCCTCACACAGCGCCGGCGCTCAAAATCGAGTCGCTGTAGCCCAGAGTGCCAGAAGCTGTGTGATTAAAGTCTGTTTTTGAACATGTATCCACTAGTAACAAAGCGAAAACATATGGAATTACATTGTTATTACATTGTAACATGAACACTTTTATACCAGACATGTAAGGACAATTCTGCATAAAAATATTATAAATCAAAAACGTTTTCAAAAATGACTTTCTCTAGGCCAGGAGAGGTCACACAATTATTTGATAATTAAAACAAAAAATAAATAAATAAAACCCTGTTTAAACAGAAGAAAAGGATCGTCCATTGAAATGTATGGGAGAGCATCATGTAGGGACAGGTAATACCAGACGCTGTGGAAGCCAGAGTGCCGGCGGTATACGGTGAGCCGCCTGTGATGATGAATCGGACGCTACGTGTCGCTGTTAGAGTCGCTCACCGGAATCGCTTTGATAAATGTGGTATTGCGTACAGCGCCCGGCGGTCACCGTTCGCTACCTGTCGTTACCTGTCGCAGCCAGTCGTTACCTGGCGCTATGGCATGATGAATAAACCCCCAAGACAACTCCCAGGCTAGGGCTACCAATCATTCACTTAAAGTGATAAAGCTCTTCACTGCTGAATCAACCTGTAGACAAAAAAAAGTTAACGCAGTTTAAAGTGGACCAAAACCCAGGATTTTGACATTTGTGAATGGGCGTCATGGGCATGCTCCCTTAGAGGGAGGCGGAGGATGTAGCCATCAGAGCCGCTGCTCTTAGATGCGCCGTGGGGCCAGAAAGAGGTGAGCGGCCTGCGGCGATCTGGGGGATTTCACACAGCAGGGTGCCCCCGGTGAAAGGACCAAAACCCAGGATAGTCAAAAATATTGACTATCCTGGATTTTGGTCCACTTTAAGAAATGTTTGATTGTTTGATATAATAGTTCTGTTCTATCTCTTTCCTTTGCTTTGTTGTAAGCTTTCTTTAGAACCTTCTTACTGTACCTGCGTATAAGGAGTCTCTCTTTTATGCCAACTGCTACTGTTTGAAAATCATACAGGGTTGAGCAATGATATACGGAGGATCACACTTGCCTGTGAGTGAAGACGCTTCCTTCTTACAGGAGCAGCTGTACCATCTTGCCCCATATACCATCCTGCAGTCATCTATGCAACAAGTAGGTGTGGTATGGGGAAAGGGGGGAGGGGGGCACTGTAATAGTTAACATGCAATGGGTAGCCTTAAAGTGGATTTAAACTTAAATTGCTCATATGTTGTAGGAAAGCATGTTTAATATAGAGGAAGATGACAAGTCACAAGGACTTTTAGGACCCCCATCATCATCCATTGCACTATGTAAAAATGAAATAATATTTATATGTAGTACATGTTTTAGACTTTTGTGGATAATATAATTCATAGTATGTTGTATGTCCAGGGGTATTAAGAAAGCTGAAAGAGAAACACGTTTAACCATCGGGCGAGGCATTTTCTTGAATATAATCAATGGAATTTTATACAACTACAGTGAAACCTTACTAGAACAAAGGAGCCGTTTTTAAGAAATGAACATATGATGTTTAAAGACATTTTCTATTGTTTTATGCAATCAATGGTGCATGGGGATAGAGGGAGCTTTTGTTCAATGAACAATCAAACATTTCTTGATGTATAGTATCCCAACCCCCAACACATATGAACAAACAACAGCACTCAAAGGGTATAAAGTATAGACTGCATATATGTTAACTCAGCTTAGCCCCTCCTACTGGGCTACAACCAGTTTTTAAAAGCGCAGTACTTAGAAGAAACTTTGTACTTTTATGGTAAGCAAATCAGAGTGGTTTTCGATTTTAAAAGTCACACCTTCTATTTATGATCATCTGCATTTTTTACCAAGGTGACATTGGACTGGGAGAGCTTTATAAAGCCTGCATGTCAATCATGGTTTAGCAGAGCCATGCCAATACAGAAGCCATAGTGCCTCGATGGGTGCAAACTAACCTCCTACAGAAGGCTGTGCTGACAGTGGGTATGAACATTTTAAGCTGTTGTGCATTTTCCTAAATGAATACTTCTGCTTGAGAACACCACACACAACAGAGGCTAGAGAAAGTGACACTGCTTTGTAGCTAGGAGCAGGCATTGCTAGTAGCAACAGAGGTTGTGCAGGTGGTAGAGTAGAGTTTGCGGACACAAGTGAGTATGTTTTCCTAACATTCCAATTTATAAATGCACATACAATATGCACAGATAGTTTGTCATGTTTTTTTATAATGGTCATATTTGTTCACTTTAATAAGGTTTGCTTTCAAGTTTATTTAGTTTGGAAAAGAGACCCCTGAGGGTGATATAATAACTATGTATTAATATATCAGGGTCAATACAAATATCTGTCCCATGATCTATTTATACCCTGTCCTTTAACTATAAGACCAAGAGGCCGATTCCTTAATAGCGACAGTAGCGTTATTTTCACAGCGCACGCTAGTATTCGCTGTGCTTGGCCGTTGTTCGGCTGTTGACAGCGACTCAGTCGGTGTGCGGTAATGTTGAATACAGGGTTAGGAGTCGCTGTTTGACAGGTTCCGCGCTGTATGGGAGCGCATGACAGCGAATGGACATAGCGAACGGCTCCCAGCATATTCATTAACAAATCACGCTCCAAAAATTCTCGCGCTGTGAAATGCTTGTTTAAACCCCAGAGCGCTGGTGGCGATGGGTTAAAAGTAGTTTTTTAACCCCCAAACAACCATATTTTTGGATAAAAAAAAAACATGTTTTTCAAAACATTTTGTAATATGAATATATTAATATCAGACATGTAATATCAATTCTGCACAAATTTTCTTTTTTTTTTTTTTTTACCATTAAAAAATATCTAACATTGCAGAAGTGGTCACAGAATTTTTGACATTTAAAAAAAAAAAAAAAAAATTAATAGCAATTAATTCTGAATATTTAAAGATTGCTCCATTGAAATGCATTGGAGAGCGCCAGGTAGCGAGAGGTCATACCTGTCGCTGTTCAAGGTCGCTCGCTGGCGCTGTGGGGTGAGGCTGGATAAATGTGTGATTGCGGAGGGGAGCCGGCGTTCTCGTGGCGGTGAGCGTCATTACCGTTCGCTCACCATTCGCTACCTGGCGCTATCCCTTGTTAAATAAGGGCCTTAGCATCTTTTAAATGAAAGCTTCTTGCTAAGACATAGATGGGAATTCTTTACTGTAAGAGCAGTGAGGCTATGAAACTGTCTGCCAAAGGAGGTAGCTATAAAGAATACACTTAAAGCATTCACAAGCTGTTTTGATTGATTCTATGCATATAATAACATTATAATAACATTACCAGCTGTGACTACTAGACCAGTGGTTCTCATCCTTTTTAAGCCAAGTACCCCCTAGTGACAAGCACTTCCAACAAGTACCCCAAAGAAGGTGATTAATTATAAATAGTACCAAAATAAGTAGTCCATATGCCTTGTGGCACTTTTAAAGCGAGAAGGGATTAGGTTTCATTTGTAAAATAATATAACAGACCAGTCAGACACGCCCATGAACACTGCTGTGTACCCCCGGGGGTATGTGCACCGCAGGTTGAGAAACAGTGTACTGGACCACTAGAAGAAGATTTTCTCTTATACACAGGATGAACTGGAAGGACTAAAGTCTTTTTGGACCATCTAGGTCCTGCATATCAATAATTGACACGTCACAAGTTCTGTACAAAAAAATGTTTTAAATATTAATTTCGAACATTAAACGCTTCAATCCAGTTCTGCGCATTGTGCTCTATGGGATCTTGACCTACAGTGCCAGGTTTCATCTGGCGCTGCTTCAATCAGAGCACTCGGTGCTGCATCCTTTTGTTACTGCTAAATATGACACTACCCAGCGGCCGCATCAGCGCTAGCGTTTTTGTTAAATCAGATGCTGAGTGCCGCTTAGGCAAAAAAGTGGCTCTGTGTGGTGCTGACGCTTTGTAAATAAGGCTCCCAGTTTGTATGTTACTATGGATTTATTATTTTAAAAAACAAAACACAATTGAGATTTACATTTTCTGTTGATTTTCCAATTGGTTACTACTTTTATGTTTACATTACAATACAACGCTCAATAATAAAAAAAAAGCATGTACAAACATGGTGCATGTTTGGTGAACAACTAAATCAACTCATGTGGCACTGATGGCAGTGGGGTGGTGTAAATAAATTCACCTCACCATACTTACTTCAGTTTAACTGAAGCAAACTACTGTTACTCTGGAACTAGCTGGTAGAAATAACACCTTTAGCAGATTAAGCAAAGATGCAGTACAAAAGCATCAAGACAGGCAACTAGCAGACCTCAAATGACAGGCATACGACAGGTTCCAAATAAAGTGGACATTTGCCTTTTGAAATGGGGAAGGCCAATAACCTACCATAATCCCTTAAGCGCTGCTTATCTTCTCTCTTACGTCTTTATTTATTTAAAGCGGACCAAGACCCCAATTTTTACCTAGCATCCCCTGAATTGCTCCCCCTATGAAAAGCACTTTTTGCCAATTTTCACTGCTCCTGCTTCATTCTAACCCCAGATAATGCCGCCTGTTTTAGCTGTAGAGCTCTGTCTCCTCCATTCATTGCCACACCTATGCAATGACTGATAGCCTGCCATCTCACCCTGAGTGACAGCAAAAATGAGCATTCTAGGACATTTTGAAAAGCGAAAATATCTATTTCTTGTTCTACACCCTAAGAAGGAAGTATCGTCAGGGGCTTTGGCCAAATGTATTTCACAAGTTCGCTTTAAGAAAGGTGAAAATGTCTATGGCAATGTGTGATAAATATATTGAAGCAGCAGGTTATATTATTTCTGATACTTCATAAATATGTTGTACTATTAAAAAACATTTCTGCCATTCTAAATTATTTAAGCTTACAACAAGCCATTTTTTCCAGTTTTACATTTTCTATTTTGATGGGCCATTGTACTTTAACAAGAAAGGTTATATTCCCCGGTAAGGTATGGATGACCTGATTAACTTTCTGTCAAATGCAATATAATAGCAGCGTAACAGGACTCCTTGCCTTATAACTGAAATTCTGAGAGCAATTTATTGATAGCAGCACTAAGGAAAGGCGCTGACAGCATCCAAGCCGGAACACTGTAGAAAGGCCAATGGCTCTATCGCCAATTAGCAGTTTTGGCTAGGTGGCGCTGCGTTTCTCTGTCCGGCTTTCAGAAATGTAATGTAGACTGGGCGCTAATGAAGCACTGTGACTCCCTGTGTTAAATAGTGCCTCTGCATTTCAATGCTGCTGGTTGTTTATGGGCATTCCACAGCATTGCTCTCTACTACAAACACACAATACAGCTCAGACCCATTTTTAGGGGTTTTTCATTTCATTTTCGAGTTTTTGAACATAAATATTTTTACATTTAACCAGCTAAATACATTTGGAAGTAAAATAAGGAATTCCATCCACTTTATGGTGCTTAGAAGTGAAAAAAAAAACATGTCAGTTATTCAATTAATTTCCCATTTTGCTTCTTTTCCCTGTATAGGGCTTGCTTAACTCTATTGGGGTTATTTAGCAATTGTGGTTGGCCACCTATTGATTGGGTCTAGTAGGTTTTCAACAAATGTTTACAGGCATCTCTTTGCTGTTCCTACTGCAGCAATCCTTGGCCACTTTGTGTCACCTGAAAAAAGGAATTAATCTTTTGTGTGTGCTGGGCAAGGTCAGTCTGGGTGTCTTCAGCACTGTCTGACGACAGTGCATTTGTTGGACCTACTCATTGAGCATGGAGAACAGGAATGCCCCATGAAGAGCTACCTTGAATATGAGGTCATGTTGAAGCACAAAGTACCTTTATGTCGCCTGCAGGGTGTGGATGTGCGGAATGACACAATAGCCTTGATCGAAGGTGAGTGTAATTTTTTTCCACAAGTTTATCATTCCTTGTTTAATGTTCCTGCTCAAACAGTTTCTTTGTTGTCCAGCCTAGCTGCAGATGCAGGATCGGATTTGGAGAGGCAAGAAGATCCAGAATCACAACCTGGCAACAGCCAACATCTGGAAGTCAGTGTTGTAGCCAGCACTAGTCACCAAGTTAACACATCCACAGCCAGCCAACCGAAGCCTGTCTGTAAGTGGCATATTAAAGCCTTGTGGTTCTTTTTCCCTGTGAAAATTGGCTTGTTCTCTGTTTTCATTGGTTTCCTTGCAAAACATTTGAATATGTTTATGGCCAATGGAAATTTGAATGTTGTGTTAGTTTATTTAAAAACTTACACTATTACATTAAGCAAAGTCAAAGAAGACAACAGAATGTCAAACTTTTGCAAAAGTAGTAACATTTTAATACACTTTTTACCAAATAGGCCAACATGGACAAAAACCAAAAGCACAGCAGCTACCCTATTTCTTGCCTCTACCAAGCATCTTCTCACACATGTGCAGTAGCATAGCTCTGGACTCCAGCACATATTGCCAGAGTCTGTGATGCTCCCATATGCAAGCTGTTGGGAAGAGAAGAGAAGAAATCAAAAATTAGTAAACACTGAAAAAAATCACAAAGATCACAATTGACCAAATCTACATTTTTAAACATTTAGCGTCAACCTGTCCAAACCAGCAGGTATTGAGATAGCACAAGGTAAGCACGGGCAAGGGGAGATAAACAACTTGAAAGATAACCCTAAACCCAAACATTTCTCCAAGGTCCAAAGACATGTGTCAGTGGTTACAACTCCCACCAAGCGTGTGTTATTAAAAGGGTCAGCACACCATGGGGGTTAGGCCAAATATGAGGTCAAGCCAGTGTGACTTTAGTTGTACATTTTTGTGTGGAGTTCAACATGCATCCTGGTTTACCAACAACATCTGACAACCCAACAATCTTAGACATACTTTTAGCTACTAATAGAACAACCTGTACATGTGATGTTCATAAGTTTTACCTTTATTTAGCATTCATCTAAGGAGATACCTGTACATTTTTGCAAAAAAACACACAATGGGATATTTCAAATCTGACCAAAATGTTTGATGCATACGGAAGAACGAAACAGAACAACAAAACATAATGTTCCAATCACCCAAAAAACCACTGATACCCCCTGGGCTCTTCCACCTTCCAGAAAGGGTCTGGGAATAGGCCCCCTCACTTTAGCCACCACCGGCATTTACTGTAAAAAAAAATTACAAATTTAATTTGCTAACCTCCATGCGCGATCCCTTCCATGGGTCCCCTTTTCCCTGGGGGTGCCTGCGATCCCCCCAAGCTCATCTGCGGTGAGGAGAAGGCCCAAAATAGGCCCCTGCCTCTGCCGCCATTGCTGCTAGTCCTGTTTCTTGTGGGTGGGGTGGATGATGTCACCATGTGAAGTCATCCTGCTTCTGGTGCTGAGCTGTCAGATGCCGAGGGTGATCACTGGAGGGAGGTTGGAGGGGTAGGGGGCTGTGATACCCTGCCTCCCCAGACCCCCTCCAGTGATCACTCCCAGCAGCTGTCATCGGATCGCCATGGGACAGAATCACCGGGGGACACAGGATTAGAGGTGAGTGTTAAAAAAATAGTAAATAAGGGTCATTTCTTTTTCTGTGTGTGTTTTTTTTACACT
Source organism: Gastrophryne carolinensis (assembly GCA_027917425.1). Lineage (NCBI taxonomy): Eukaryota > Metazoa > Chordata > Amphibia > Anura > Microhylidae > Gastrophryne > Gastrophryne carolinensis. Next base: position 202,743,783 of record CM051238.1, on the reverse strand, counting down.
TACTATACCAGTTCACTAATCTTAGGGGCTGACAAGTCACCTGCAGCTAGCGGGTGAATTGCCATTAACACCCAGGACCCCTATTACCTGCGTCCCCCAGAGCTCAGGGCCATTTATGCTGTGTGGGCTTGTAGCCTGCATGGTGGGAGTCACCAAGGCTGACCTCTGAGCCCTTTTCTACAACCCCCCATAGCTGGTCCCCAGGCTGGTTATGCTAGGTAGGGGGACCTCATGCCAAGTTTGGGAGATTTTTATTGGTTTCTAACCCTTAAAATTCCCCCCAAAAAAACCTCCAGGGATTGGGTCCTTATGTTATTTTTTTAAAATTAACCCCTTGTTACCTGTCACCCAGCAGCCCCCATAAAGGCTTCCAGCAGCAGCAAGGGAGCAAAAGCCAAAGTGATCAGCATGGGACACTTTGCTTGGGGAGGGATGGGAGGCAAGTATTAAAAAAAATAAAAAAATAAAATATTTTTTTCTCTTTGTGTGATTTTTACATTTAACCCTTTGTGAACTGGTAAGGGATCTATGAGACCCCTATACCAGTTCACAATGTTTAGGGGGGCTGGAAAGTCACCTGCAGCTAGCAGGTGACTTACCATTGACCCCTTGCCCCCCCCCCATTACCTGCCTTCTCATAGCCCATGTGTCTGGAGCTCTACTAAAACCAGGCGCTATTAATGGATGGAGCGCTATGGCTTTCTGGAGGAGCGCCAGAAAAAAACTGCCGCTACGCGTAACAATGTGGCGCCAGCATTTCTTAATTAAACCCCTCTATATCGTTCTGCTCAGTAAAACTAATGAGGCCAATGTCTGCCTTTACTTTGATAATTCACTTCTGTATGCTGATATCAAACCCCCAAATTAAGCGTAAGAAATACAATTGCTGGCTTAGAATTAGCAACATGTTTTTTACCTGATTAGCGACAGACAGTCCAACCATGAATAAACTGTGTTTTCAGGAATACATATTTCTAAATGTTTCTCTAAGGTCTTTGTAAAGCAGCCCAAAACATACATCCATGACATTAATGCAAATATTTATTGAACATTTATCTACTTACTTACTATCAAATAGTAAGTATACTAGTGTAATAATACCACTGACCACTGACAAGTACAATTCCATCAAGCTTAATTCTTTAGTTTACCCGAATAAAGAAAAATGGATGACAGGTTTACTACTTACTTCTAGCTACCTTTCCTTTGAGCCAGCATGTACAAACAGTAACATTCATGATATGTCTCCAAAACATTATCTATAGCTGCTATTCTAGGGTTAAGCAGTTCATCCCAATCAACGCAAAATGGCACATTCACAAATCTGTTAACCCTTGATTCTCTGGCTGGGATGTGTTTGGATACAGGATGAGAGGTAACTCCTTACTCAGTTGATACAAATTTGGGTCACCTGGGCTCTTACTCATACTACAGAGCTCCTTTGAGAAATATAGCCTTTCCAATTCACAGTATATTGAAAGATAGGATACTTGCTTTCAGCGTATTCATTATTCTTAGATGTCTCTGCTTATTATGTGGGTGTTTTCACATGCTTCCTATGAAGGAAATTGAATAATAATCTGTTTTGATATTTATATCCATAACCCCCAGTGAATTGCCTTAAAAGTGAAACTTACACTGGTCTTATTTATTAGTTTTAATGCATAAGCAGGAGGTTTTCAGATACAAATAAACACAGGAAAAGAACATAACTTCACTATTCTCTACAAACTCTGCCAGATACACCAACCACTAAGGCCAACAACTGAATTTGCAATAGAGATATACATTTTAAAGCTCCATAAAACAACATGCCTGTCCTATTTAAGTTGATATCATTAACTGAATATAACTAGATTCAAATTCTAGTTGAAATGAAGGTTCTAGTCACTTGAATTTCTGAAAAATTCTTGGATTGTCCTATGTTGGCATACAGAAGAGCTGTGGAACCTATGCATACTTTTATTTCACCAACACATTAAAGGTATACTGTAGAAATGTACAGTCTCCTGCAAATCCCAATATAATAAAGTATACCTGATTATCGATCAGACGGGGAAGGCACTACAAAAAAGACTACATCTGTACAGGTATACAATTAAAAACAAGGAAAAATGGTGTTCCACCCACTGCTGGTAGTCAGGCCATGGCCAAGGTACCTCAAAGTCAAGGAGTTAAAAGGGGATATCTGGTTGAGGTTGAGGTGGGAATGTACTGAAGGTTTTTTTTTATCAAAATCAATGGAATGTGAGCTAAACAGGGACAATGTGTCATTATTACCTGAACTAAAAGAGAGCCATGAACATTCCACATCAGCAATTTTCATAATCCCCCGACCATTTTTCCATAGTTCACACATTCTAAGTGGTTTATCATTATCTATGTGTGTCAGTAAAAAAAAGTGTGCTTCTTTAGTACTTTTTTTGTACAAATGTGTGTCTGGCAGATTTATATTAAGCCAGAAGCCTGAGGTAATTTTAAACCTCACCTTTTCAATTTATTGAGTGAGCCAATAAATGGTATTACTTAGCTTTGGATTTCCTGCCTACATTGAAACCTAACACAGTACAACACCTTACTAACACTAGTCATTTGAATTCAAATTTTAATTAAAAATGTCTTTACTTTCCGAAAAATATATAATCTAAATAACTATATAATTTAATTACATAGCCAAGATACCTAGATACAGTTCTGAAAATGCTTGCTGATCCAAACTACGAACTCCAAACACTCCAAACTGCCGATCCAGACTCCAAACAAAATCCATGACACCAAGTACAGGTTGGCATATAATGGAGCACAGATTGTCCACCCAACAGTCCCTTGTTCCCATGAGTGCCCATCCTGTAGAAAAATGTATATGGATTGAAATAATTCTAATAAAAATTGTGTTATATCGATTTACACTAAGTTGGTCCAAAGAAGATCAACATGTCCATAATGTTTGTGTGGTACACCAGAACACAAGCCTTCCACATCAAGGGAATTAAGAAGTTAAATATTTTCTGAATCATATTGAGCAAAGGCATACAATCATGAATATATGATGGAGGAATTGAATATAACCCTGTAGGGGAAAAAATCAATTTACTGACTGACTGATGTTTTCAGCTAATTAGACTTTTCCAAAAGCAACTGGTCTTCTTGGTCGATCTGATTTGCTTTTTTTTTAGAATTAGCATTTTCCCAGGGCAACTGGTCTTGGTCGATTGAGTACTGATTTATATAACTTTGAGAGTCATGTTCATATGCTGAATTAGTAATAAACTAATATTATATTTTATATGAAATGGAGCACAGAGCTATAAAACGAAAACGTCCTTAATAAAAAGATCAGACCTCAGGTGTAAAAATTCGGCACACTGTGTGATCCACCACCAGATGAATGGGGCTCTTACCAGAAAGCCAGTATGTATGCGCCAAACATATAAGTTATAGTATCTTCCAATTGCTCCACCCCTCCTCTTTTATACAGTTTTGTGTGGCTGTGGGGAGTGACGGGTTAATGACATGCAAACTTCTTCCTTTTATTATGGGGATTGGCTGTGTTCGTTCGTGTAATTACAGAGGCGGACCTCTGTGACGTCTATTGCACACCACAATACCACGCCTTATTTTCATCTTTACATTGGCTGTATCTGTCTGCGCAATTGGAGAGGCGGACCCTTGTGACGTCGGGAGGCTCTCTGTATTGCGAATCATGACACCAAGCCTTGTCTTCACCACCGTGCTGGCCGGAAATGGCTGCGCGTCTATCTCAGGTGATAGCTACGTTTACGTAGCTATGGAAATGTTTTCCTTTATTTTAAAAATCATACTTACCCACAGCTGCTTATCCTGGCGAAAGTCCCAACAGGGGACGAAACGCGTTGGGGGCCCATTGTATACTTTGGAGTCCTTCCACTTAGTGAATGAATTTGGAGTCTGCCTTGTGGACCTTGTGATTCTGCAATTGGAAGATACTATAACTTATATGTTTGGCGCATACATACTGGCTTTCTGGTAAGAGCCCCATTCATCTGGTGGTGGATCACACAGTGTGCCGAATTTTTATACCTGAGGACTGATCTTTTTGTTAAGGACGTTTTCTTTTTATAGCTTTGTGCTCCATTTCATATATTGTATCAGTCTTATTGGGGAGAAGGACCCCTTTTTTGTTGAGGTATTGTCCTTTCCATTTGATTTAAGCAGCGCGGTATTATTTGCAAACGTAATATTATACTTTGACAGTGGTTACCCTTATTGTGGAGACTCCATACCAGTTAACATCTAGAATATCTAACAGCCATCAACTGCCCCCATCTGTCTTTAATGGTTAATAAATAAACATTTGAAACATATTATTTGCACATGTAGCTATTTGGATGAACATCCACAAAATAATTTTGTAAACACAAATAATGCAATACATTAATAAAAAGATAAATATTACCATTATATGAAACCCTTGTCCAGTTTTTATAACAAAGTGAAATACATACCAAAGAAAAAATGTGAACAGTTTGATGTCAATAGAAACAATAATTATATTAACTGGTGTGCATTGCAGTGTATTCAATATCTTGTAAAAGAATTTTAAATACTATTAATATTTTGGGCCTGATTTATCAAGCACTTCGGCCAGACTACACCACATTGGTGCAAATTAGAATGGTGCAAAAGATAATTTTCTTTTTTTTTACACTGATGTTGCAGCACTGCAAAAATCATGTTTTCTAAAACATTAGCAGTGTAGCAACTTGCTGAGAATTATAAATGATATTTTGCACTACACATGTGTACAAATGTGGTGTAGTCTGGTAGAAGCGCTTGATACATCAGACCCTAGTTTGCCAAAATGTTTGGCTAGTTCTAAATCAAAATTTTAACAGTTGTGCCCATAGTCCAGAAAGTCTCCTCTTGTGGTGGGGGCTTCGATGTCCTCCTCTTTACTCAGCAAAATGGCTTCTCTGCTTTCTTGACCCAGCATGGTCAGGCCTCCGGTGACCAGCACCATCCTTGATCATCTTTGGCTGGACGCAAGCAGCTGAAAGAGAATGTCCATCTCATTGCACAATAATGGCGGAGCTGCACTTAGGTATAGTTTTACACCTGAAAGGTGTGGCAATTCATTAAATGTGATTGACTTCAGAAGATCACCATCAAAGATCGAGTCGAAGCTGAGAGTCAAGAGCACAACATTAATGAAAACTCTCATTACCGATATAAAGCATGCACATAGACATGGTGGAGAAAGAGGCGCAAGCACTTCTTGAGGCACCTCAAGAAATATAGGCTACGGGGGAAACTCCATATTTTAAACTATAAAATCACTCTTGTGCTTGTAATTTCTTCACCTGAGGAGAATAATCAGGACACCAGGGTGTTCATTGGTTCACCATTACCAACACCAAATCAACTTCAACTTGCTCAGAGATTGAAATCAAAATTGCATAATTTCATTAAGGACCCATTCCATTTTGGCCAATGCTTTTTTGATATATTATAAATTAGATAGCTGGTTTCAAGTCCCTTCTGTAAAAACTGCAGCATTTTTCACCCACTGGCCTCAGGACATGAACAGTAAAAGCAGAGGTGTAGCATGGCTTTCTGGCCCCCAGGGCAAAGATTCAAAATGGCGCCCCTCCTCATGTCTTATGTGGCATGAGGAGGTGTGTAAGGTTTACATGGGATCCCTGTGGGTCAGGACCCTTCAGGAGGTTAACTTCAATGCAGACCCTTACCCTTAGTCTTGTGCTCCCACCCACCTGTTATGACTACAGTTATACGTATGTATGATCATAACTGTCATATATCCCTGCTAAAATCAATCTGCTGATTTCCCTGGGGCATCCTGATTTGGGACGCCCTGCTGTGTGAAATCCCCAAGATAACCCACACAACTCACCTTTCTGCCATTCCCACTGCATATGGTGCAACATGTGCCCGCCCTACCTATGCCCTTGGTAAAAGGTTCATCAGCGCTTGATAAGTTGGATCGCCTGGTGGCCTAGCTAGAACTTTATTATTTTATTTATTATATTCTTATGTATATATCCTAATTTAATCGTACCTAGGTAAATAAATATATATATATATATATATATATATATATATATATATATTATGATTAACCCTTCAACTGTAAGCCTACTTGAAGATTTTGTCACCCTCTGTTGCCAGACCATTTTTTTGCCATTTTTGCCATTAAGAGAAAATGATATATTGTTTTATTTCAGTACCGTCTGGGCTTTAACATGCAATGTCTTGTTATTGAGTTTGTCATTGTATTTAAATATTTTTATGAAAAAATGTTAAAAAAAAGAAAAAAATACTTTTTTCAATTTTGTAGTGTTTTTTCTTAATAACACATGCAAGTTTTTCAAGAAAATCATATTATGTGAAAAGGCCTAATTCCTTCCAATTATAACGGTACCACATATGTATTACTAGACACCCTTTCCTGCCCAGGAGACATCCCAAACTGAAAAGAGTGCTTGAGGAGATTTTCAAAGAAAATACAACTATTTTGTGCTCCTTGCAGTTTTTCAACAAAAACACTGCTTTACATTACATTTATAGCTCACACAAATAAAGACATCTGGTTATACGCTGGGCTGGCCAATGAATACACCGCCATAGTTAGCAGAAAATAATGAACTTACTTTAATAATGTTGAAAAAGGACTCACAACACATATGACAAGACTTGTGGACACACACAAATTAAAAACGCAATGCGTAAATACATGTACAGTTAAATGGAATGGTATTTTCAAGTTAAAGGGGTCCAATAGGGGGGGCTCCTGGGACACACGTCTTCTGCAGCAGGAGTCGCGGCTCATCTATGAACTAGGTACTATGTTCCCTTTGGGCCTGAATACGGATATGGGTTTAAAAGCTTTCTTATAGGCTATTTTGTAGTTAAAGGTGATGCTTGAGTTTGTTGATCCCTATAGGTAATGAATAGGTTTGCCGTGCAAAATTCTGCTTAGATACTGGCAGGGTATTTTGATGTACCCTTTCCCCCTTTCTTTCTTCCTCCTCCCTTTGTTTGCCTTTCCCCCTCTCTTCTGTTTCCTTAAGTTGTCTGGATTAAGCAAAGTCTATGCACCTATCACCTATGTATGTATAGCACCTATAATAGAAGCACATGGATATTTAGGAGATTGATATTTCGCTTTAATGCATTTCTTGGATATCTGGGCTAAGATGTGTATGTTGTCTGCTCGATACCTGATGACTAGATCAGTCCCAATACCAAGAACCAAACAAACCCATGTATGGATTTGATAGATTGGGTAGACTATTAAGCTGGCGTATGAGTCATCAATGGTAACATAACGTGGATATTATGGACTAAGCCTGTGGCTATATTCATTGTTTTTTGGTCGCTGGCTAGGACTGAAAGAGTTAATTTGCAATATGGGAGCTGTGGCGATGAGGTGGAACATATCACGCATGCGCGCGCTGCGCTGATGTTTACAGGCTGACTGCGCAGGCGTGAAGCTAAGCATGACAAGCTGAATCCTGGAGCCATGAGAGGCGAGCGCTTCCTCCTGGATACTGCGCAACTGCGTGAGCAAGAAAGTGAGTGGTTCCCCCTCCACTGTGAGCTACCTATAAAAATGACGCAATAGCGCCAGCCCCGCCCACCCTGACGAAGCTCCCGAGCAGGAGCGAAACAGCTGTCGGTCGGGGCCCCTGACCACACCTACCACGTGCGTTCGCTCACACCATGGCCGCACTTACAAGGAGTTCATAGCCTGGACTTATCATTTGTGGAACCAGGCATAACGAGAGTGGCGAGATGGCAGATGACAATATTGCATAGCACACTTGGAGTATTTGATGAACGCCCTATGGTGCCCTCACGGAAATGATTTCTGCATGCCTGCACTGGTCCCCACAGGAAACGCAAGTATATTGATGTGAGAGTGCCTTGGTATAAGCACTCAGCAGCCCTGTGCAACTGACTGCATCTTAGCCCCCTGAGGGGGTATGGACCTCTAGGTGGAAGGGGTTTGGCGTTCTCAGTTGTATGCTAAACATGAATTCATGTATGAAGGATTGCCTTTATAGTGCTTGATGCATTGAGCCTTGACAACAATCAATGTACCTCTCCATTACAGACCGAAGTTATCTAAACATGTTGGACAGTACGCCAAACTAGAAGCCATGTGCTCTCATTTTTGAGCCTTTATGCAATTAGCCTTATATTTTTTTACCATCAATATTCATTGTCTTGGAGTTGGAGGACAGTACTATATGCCTGACGCTTCTTGCCATGACGCTAAATGATCTATGCCATAGGCTTTGCTCCCAGTGAGGATAGTGTTCTGTCCCTTTAGTACATGCTGGCCAGCATTGTTTTGTGTGAGTGGAGTATTTGTGGGTGTGTGTGTGGAGTCCAGGATCTCCTGGCAGGGGCCTCCATTTAACTGTACATGTATTTACGCATTGCGTTTTTAATTTGTGTGTGTCCACAAGTCTTGTCATATGTGTTGTGAGTCCTTTTTCAACATTATTAAAGTAAGTTCATTATTTTCTGCTAACTATGGCGGTGTATTCATTGGCCAGCCCAGCGTATAACCAGATGTCTTTATTTGTGTGAGCTATTTAGTGTATTTCAAGGTTAGCTGGGCGCCCCTACTACATACGGGTTGATGGGGCAGAGCCTATACACCAATACTTATTCTTTAGAGGAGTTTCCCACTGCCCTTTTTTCTTTTTTTCTTTTTTACTTTTATACTTCACTAGTCAAGGAGATGTTGTTGCCTCTACTCTAGTGGTTGAGACCCTTTAATGGTTTGAACTCCGGTATACTTATAAGGCCTCATGCATGGCGTTAGACTTGAGTACATCTTTTTTGACACATCATGGGTTGTTGGTATTTCTATGTGATGTTCACGAGTGGGCCTGGTCTTCCTTAGCCAGGAAATTAAGGTGTATATAGCTATCCCTAGGTGCAAGGGGGAATCTGGGAAATCTCGGGCTCCAAATTTAATGTTCATTGTATGATATACTCTAGAACTGATCAGGAGTTAACAATGGCGTTTACGCTGGATAAAGCTTGCTTGCAGAATATGCAGTCTGCATTCACCTCTCAAGGGACTGGGTCAAACACTGAGCAAGACAGTGAGATGAGACCACTGTTTAAAAAACATAAATCTCTAATAATTAAACAGCTTAAACGCCATTGGGATGTCTGTACGATTGAGAATTACATCTCACAAAAAATTATACCTAGAGGCCTAAGGGAGCGGATTGTCCCAGCAGAACATCTGCGATCAGATAGATTCCTTCTAAAATGGCAAAAGGAATGTATAGAGCATGGGGTACGATTGATGGAGCTTATTATAGATGAAGAACGTATCCAACTTGAACAATTAGAAGGAGAGATTAAGGAGACCAGTGGTAAATTAGATTTATTTTGTAATGATCCGGACTTTACTAAATTTAATGAAATGATAAAAATTGAGGTTGATCGTGTCCAAAAAGCCATCAAAGAGACAAAACAGCGTAAGTTTAGACGTGATTTATCAGAATTTGAGGGTGGAAGGATCTTTTTGGATTTTAAACCTAGGAATAGGCCCTTCCCACGCCTACGACAGTGGCGTGATGTCTCTAGTGATTTATTAGGGGCAGAGACGGAGGTCTCCGATGAGAGTCCCCCGAGGCATTCACGCAAACCACGTAGAACTGTGTCTTTTTTGGAACCACACCAAAAAAGAGAAGACGCCGAAAGCGTAGCTACCAGAGTCAAGTCCCTAAGAGGGATTCGCAAGAAGAAGATGGGGGGCCCTCCCCCGTAGAAAGTAACGGGGATATGAATGGGACAGCAAGCGGCTTGAATATCATCAATTTATCTCACTTTGATCTAAGTATTCACCACAAAGCGGTATTGGCGAAGGGGCTCTCCTTCTCACCTTCGGCTGAAGGTGATGAGTTTGAACTTTATAAGGATACTGCCCTTTACCTGCGTAAGGTTTTGTTTAAGTCTTTGTATAGTAATAAGACAAATGAACAGGGTAATTTAGCCGACCCACTGAGTGGTGAATCACAAGCAACTGAATATTCAGTTGATCATATCTATGATGAGCTTACCGATGAAATTCCGGTCTTACTTCCTGATTTAAGCCGCTTGAGGTGTCCATCTAAAAGTTTTCCCCCCCTTAGCCAAAATAGGTATTTAGCATTATTTTTGCAGCTGGTGGAACGGGACCTTGGCTTGGTACAGTGGGACTCCCTAGGAGGACATGACAACCTCACGAGAGCTGAGAGATTGGCCCTTGAGGACCTTAAACGGGCAAAAAATGTGATTATAAGGCCTAGTGACAAGGGAGGGAATGTAGTTCTCCTTGATGAACAATATTACGTAAAAGAAGTGGAGGGCCAATTATTAAATAGTGATACCTATTGTGTAGTTCAGGGTAATCCCTTCCCAGGGGTCGTACACAGGCTAAATGAAAAATTATATTGGGCACGGGAAGAAAACCTAGTAACACACAAGGTATTTGAGTATTTGAAGGTGGATGAGTACAGTATCCCGGTACTCTATACTATCCCAAAAATACATAAAAACCCGGTGGCTCCGCCGGGTAGGCCCATTGTATCAGGGAATGGGGGCCCATTGGAAGGGGTGGCCAGGTTTATTGATGAGAATCTCAAGCCTCTAGTACGGCTACTCCCTTCATTTGTACTTGATAGTAGTGACCTGCTCCGCAAACTTCAAGATATTCGAGTTGACGCTGACTGTTTGTTGGTGAGCGTTGATGTCGAAAGCTTATATACTTCCATTCCCCACTCAGTTGGCGTGCAGGCTGTGGAGGACATGCTACAGGAATTGGGCCCCGGTGAGGCAGCATACAATGAATTCCTTGTTGAAATGCTGGAATTTGTGCTATCAAATAATTTTTTTCGTTTTAATGGAGTGTTCTACCATCAGATTCGTGGGACTGCCATGGGCGCGGCGTGTGCTCCATCCTATGCCTGCCTACACCTCGGGCGGTGGGAGAGCGCCGAGGTGTTTGGGCGGGCGGAGTTTCGAGCACACGCCGCCCTGTGGCTAAGGTATATCGATGATGTCCTTCTGTTGTGGAAGGGCACCAGGGTCCAACTAGATGAGTTTATTGATTCTCTCAATCATAATGACCGTAACATTAAACTTACCTATAAAGTGAGTCCCGATAAGATCGAGTTTCTGGATCTAAATATCTCTAAGAAGGGGGACACTCTCATTGCGTCTACATATCGTAAGCCTACTGCAGGTAACACTCTCCTTCACTTTTCCAGCCATCACCCGGGCCCCCTGCGTAGGGGCATCCCTCTGGGACAGTTCCTTCGTATCAGGCGGAATTGTAGCACGGTGGAGGCTTACGTTAGGGAAGCCCGGGGGCTGACTGCAAGATTTAGGGAGAGGGGTTACCCTCACCGTCTGCTGAGAACGTGTTTTCACAAGGCCCTTGAGATTCCCAGAGGTGATTTGTTGAAAGGTGGGAAGAGAAGGCACATGGAGGGGGATCCACCGGTGCGCCTTATTACCAAATATAGCACACTCTGGGATAGATTTCGTGGGATACTACAATCCCATTGGCATGTGTTGCTTTTGGACCCAAAGATAGCTAAAGTCGTGGGGGCTGGTCCTCTCTTGACGGCTAAGCGAGCAAGTAATATAAAAGACTTACTGGTCCGAAGTGAATATAAGACCCACCAAGCAACTAGAAGCATCACAAATATAGTGGGCTCGTTTAGCTGTGGCCACTGCAAGATATGTCCATTTATACTCAAAACAACTAGCTTCAGTGGACCAAAATGCAGGCACCCCCGCTCTATTGGCGCCTTTATAAACTGTGCCTCCCGGTATGTTGTTTATCTTATTACATGCCCCTGTGGCCTTAAATATGTAGGAAAAACAAAGAGAGAATTACGCATCCGGATTGGGGAACATGTTGGCGACATTAAGCGCAACAGTGAAAGGAGCCCATTAGCTGCACATTTCCACCAATATCATAATGGGAATCCTGCGGGTTTGACAGCCTGTGGTATTTTCAAGTTAAAGGGGTCCAATAGGGGGGGCTCCTGGGACACACGTCTTCTGCAGCAGGAGTCGCGGTTCATCTATGAACTAGGTACTATGTTCCCTTTGGGCCTGAATACGGATATGGGTTTAAAAGCTTTCTTATAGGCTATTTTGTAGTTAAAGGTGATGCTTGAGTTTGTTGATCCCTATAGGTAATGAATAGGTTTGCCGTGCAAAATTCTGCTTAGATACTGGCAGGGTATTTTGATGTACCCTTTCCCCCTTTCTTTCTTCCTCCTCCCTTTGTTTGCCTTTCCCCCTCTCTTCTGTTTCCTTAAGTTGTCTGGATTAAGCAAAGTCTATGCACCTATCACCTATGTATGTATAGCACCTATAATAGAAGCACATGGATATTTAGGAGATTGATATTTCGCTTTAATGCATTTCTTGGATATCTGGGCTAAGATGTGTATGTTGTCTGCTCGATACCTGATGACTAGATCAGTCCCAATACCAAGAACCAAACAAACCCGTGTATGGATTTGATAGATTGGGTAGAATATTAAGCTGGCGTATGAGTCATCAATGGTAACATAACGTGGATATTATGGACTAAGCCTGTGGCTATATTCATTGTTTTTTGGTCGCTGGCTAGGACTGAAAGAGTTAATTTGCAATATGGGAGCTGTGGCGATGAGGTGGAACATATCACGCATGCGCGCGCTGCGCTGATGTTTACAGGCTGACTGCGCAGGCGTGAAGCTAAGCATGACAAGCTGAATCCTGGAGCCATGAGAGGCGAGCGCTTCCGCCTGGATACTGCGCAACTGCGTGAGCAAGAAAGTGAGTGGTTCCCCCTCCACTGTGAGCTACCTATAAAAATGACACAATAGCGCCAGCCCCGCCCACCCTGACGAAGCTCCCGAGCAGGAGCGAAACAGCTGTCGGTCGGGGCCCCTGACCACACCTACCACGTGCGTTCGCTCACACCATGGCCGCACTTACAAGGAGTTCATAGCCTGGACTTATCATTTGTGGAACCAGGCATAACGAGAGTGGCGAGATGGCAGATGGCAATATTGCATAGCACACTTGGAGTATTTGATGAACGCCCTATGGTGCCCTCACGGAAATGATTTCTGCATGCCTGCACTGGTCCCCACAGGAAACGCAAGTATATTGATGTGAGAGTGCCTTGGTATAAGCACTCAGCAGCCCTGTGCAACTGACTGCATCTTAGCCCCCTGAGGGGGTATGGACCTCTAGGTGGAAGGGGTTTGGCGTTCTCAGTTGTATGCTAAACATGAATTCATGTATGAAGGATTGCCTTTATAGTGCTTGATGCATTGAGCCTTGACAACAATCAATGTACCTCTCCATTACAGACCGAAGTTATCTAAACATGTTGGACAGTACGCCAAACTAGAAGCCATGTGCTCTCATTTTTGAGCCTTTATGCAATTAGCCTTATATTTTTTTACCATCAATATTCATTGTCTTGGAGTTGGAGGACAGTACTATATGCCTGACGCTTCTTGCCATGACGCTAAATGATCTATGCCATAGGCTTTGCTCCCAGTGAGGATAGTGTTCTGTCCCTTTAGTACATGCTGGCCAGCATTGTTTTGTGTGAGTGGAGTATTTGTGGGTGTGTGTGTGGAGTCCAGGATCTCCTGGCAGGGGCCTCCATTTAACTGTACATGTATTTACGCATTGCGTTTTTAATTTGTGTGTGTCCACAAGTCTTGTCATATGTGTTGTGAGTCCTTTTTCAACATTATTAAAGTAAGTTCATTATTTTCTGCTAACTATGGCGGTGTATTCATTGGCCAGCCCAGCGTATAACCAGATGTCTTTATTTGTGTGAGCTATTTAGTGTATTTCAAGGTTAGCTGGGCGCCCCTACTACATACGGGTTGATGGGGCAGAGCCTATACACCAATACTTATTCTTTAGAGGAGTTTCCCACTGCCCTTTTTTCTTTTTTACTTTTATACTTTACATTACATGTCCCTACAAACCATATATTGAATGAAAGTACACACTTAAAGCTTTCTAGGTGTCCCAGGCTTAGTGTTGTGGCCACAGATGTCCAGGTGGAATCCATTGAATCCATGGACTGCGCTCCTTGCAGTTTTTCAGCAAAAACAACCCTTTATATTTGAAATACCCCCCACAAACTATGTATTCACTGAAAGTGCAAACATCAAGCTTTCGAGGTATCTTAGGCTTGGTGCTGTGGCCACAGATGTCCAGATGGAATCCATCGAAAAATTCACCCGTTTCACAAGGTTCCTTGAAAAAAGATATTAAAAACAGAATTAAAACCCCATTTTCCTGAAAAAAAAAAAACAATACACTAGCAAGAAATAAATATGCTAAATCTGAAATGGCAAGGTCCCCTGAAAAGAACAATACCCAACATGCATAACTAATCACACACACAAAAAATAAGGATCTGCACCACCAATCAATAGATTGAAAAATGTAATAAATCAAGGTGGTGTGCCCAGCACTTGAATTGCTACACTATTGGGTTGATTCAAAGAAACATGTAACAGCTTGGATTTGGGTCACGATCATCCTATTTTTCACGTCCGCTCGTGCGTTCGTATGAACTTGCGAGTGATTCAATAAGCAAATACGTTTCTATCCTAAAATATACGTCCGTTCGTATGGCAGTTCGGGAATCAGACCTATGTCAGTTTCCATCCTGATTTTTCCGTTTCATTTCTCAGGTTGCAACATTGGTTTTGCCCTTTTTCCTTTTTTGTCTGGACGTAAATCCTTCTGATCTTGCGGCTCCGCACTACAAACTTACCTCATTAAAGTGCATTCTAAATATTTGGTCTTATTTTTCTTTATTTCATTCATTTTGTAGAAACCAACCATTAATGAATGCATTTGCATACTAAAATCTTACTTTGTTTAATTTTTAGTTAACTTGCATTTTTTACTTGTTGATTTAATTTTAATATTTTGGCTTCAAATGGTACAACTTAAATTTTTTGTGTGTGGTTACCCACACCCTCTACATACAGATTGCTCTCAAATATTAAAAAACACCCAGCAACTTCTGCATGTTATGAGTCTAGAAACAGCCAAGATGGCGACTCAGGTATTCTCGGGCAGCCTGCAAACAGAAAGGGCCTTGTGACTGTCCGTGCCCCCAGCTCTGGGGGCAAAATACAGCAGTAACCCACATCCTGCACTTTATCCCGCTCTCCTCTCCTCAATAAGTGTGATGCATCTGACCAAAGATGTGCTTAAATAATTAAACAAAGCAAAGGTAAACAACTACACCAATAAATGCAATCTAAAAATATTATTCTAGTACATCAATTTTAAAATAAATAACAAAGGACATAAGTTTCTTTAATTAACGCAAATATATTGCAAAATAAAGGTTTACATGCAAAGGACTAATTAAGGTCCACATTAAAATGCTTTTATAAGGCATACATGAAATGTATTAAATCAGGCATGCATTGCCATACAATTAATGGCCTCGGCCATGCTGATACATGCAGTTCATTGGAGCACAAGACGCGCAGACTCCTCCACATAGCCAAAAAACCTGTTCACGAACAGCAATCCGGCTGCTAAAAGGTGTCGGCTGTGGCTTTCTTTTAAAACGCGTTTAGAGGTTTCTCTGAATCACACCTAAACACATCCAATTATCCTAAGTTTTATGTTTTGATCGTAAGTTTTAGGATTTGATCCTAAGTTTTACGTTTTGATCCTAAAATTTAGGAACGAACTTCCGCTGATCGTAAGAGCATATACGCATTCGTACGTAGGCTCGTGCGAGTCGGAAATGGCCAAAAAAACAGGAAAAAATGACTAACACCCACCCAAACTTACGATTTTCGATACGAAATCAATTAACTTTTCCTCTTTGAATCGAGGGGTATGTTTCTGTTTTTGTGTGGCTCCAGCAACCATAAAGTGACATTCTATGTCAGCACCTACCCACCTGATTAATCAAATAATTCTGTAATCTTAAGAATTCATATTTATTTTGTTAAAAAAACATACATTTAAATACATGCATACAGCAGAGGCATCCTGCCTGAACATGAAATCCAGATAAATCCCAATTAATCTCACAATGAAAAATCAATAGTGTACTCTGGTAAACCTCCTAAAATGCGCAAATAATGTCATTGTGCTAAACTGTGCAAAAAGTTCTGCAAAGTGCAACTAATAGTGCTGAATAACAGTTATTGAAATAGAAGGAGGAAACCAGGCAGTGAAAAATACATACAACATGAAAAAATATCACCTAGATATGGTGTACCCACTGCTATGTCCAAGCGGGTTGTTCCCCCATATGCTCCATGGCCCCCCTACGACAGACCATTTCTCAAGGTGTCAACAGGCATAGCTACCTCCAAGGGTAGGGTTGTCAAACACCCCAAAGTAAACCATAAGCATAGGGATCATTTTACTTGAAAATTCCTGCTCTGCAGACAAAGTGCGCACGTCACACTTTTTCAACCAAAACTACACTTTACATTTGAAATACCCCCCACAAACCATATATTCTCTGAACGCATTCTAAGCATACTGGGCTTGTTGGGGTGGGCACATTTGTTTGTTCCTTGAAAGAGATTTTGTTTGCACTGGGTTAAAAAATAAGAAAAAGCATGATCAAAATCATGTTTTCCTAAAAAAAAAAAAAAAATATGGAAGCAAGAAAAATCACATAAAACAGCAAGGTCTCCTGAACTGAACAATACCCACTATGCATTGCTACTTCAAAGGGTAGGGTTGCTAAACACACCAAACAACTAAAGCATACGCTATAAAACCACAAAACAACCCTTTACATTTCTTAAAGGTACTAAGAGGTTCAATTAGGATTAGAATGGTGAGGTGTGACGGTGTCATAGCTGTGGCATCAAGACATAAGATCAGTGATCAATATCAGGTATCAGGAAACTGAAAAGGGGCCCATGTTTTACTTATCATGTGCCACAGTACTCATGAGTGTCCAGATACTCCTGCTCCAGCACTTCCCATCGCATTAGCATCATACAAAAAGAAACTAAAGGAAAATAATACAATGACCCAGCAAAACCGAAAACACATAAATTAAAATGGAGGTCCAGTCTCTGGCTAACACCAATGCCCTCCCACCCTCCCCGTGGCTGTAGCAGAGGGGAGTAAACAAAAACCCTTACCTTGTACAGAGTGCAGTGCCACTCTTGGGAGCTTGTGCGGCGGCCGCCCAGAAAGACACAGAGGAACATCTGTACATTGAAGTTAATAGGTGGGGAAGTCACTATGTGCTTTCTCCGCCAGGTGGTGGGACCACCCCATGGGCAAGATAACTTTTAGTCTTTCCTTTGTAACCCCTCTGACCTGATTCAGTGTCAGGGGAAATATGCAGTTACCCCGACTCTGGACATCCACTTCAACTAAAGGGGGCCCATTTACAGTCTAAAACAAAAAGCAAAATAATGTATAACTCAAAAATCTAATTGGGTGTGGTATACCTCAAAGCAACCTTCAAAGCACAAATCAGGTTGGCTGGGACCTTTTAGGCAATAGTACCTTACATCATTCTGGATGCCATGCTTCCTGCATACCCTGCAAGCCCTCTGGGGATACCTGTTACCACCAACAGGCACACTTTATGAAGTGCTTCCCAACTAACCTAGCCTCGTTGTCATTACCAGCCATCTCTGGTCCCTCCTCAGTATCCCCAAACAACAAAGCAGGTAGTAACTGGTGCTGGTACTTTATAAAAGATAAACTGGAGCTGGGTACTGCTGTTGTAATTTGGCAGTTAAACCAATGGATAGCAACTTTTGTGTAACAGGTTCTGGATTTTCGGGTGGCATTGTAATGTTAGTATTTGGTCCGTTTTATCAATGTTACAATCTGATAATCAGACTAAGAACTAGAACTAAAAGCAAAATCCAAAAAGTAAAATGACACAGTAAACAGTTAAACTAAATAAACATCCAATATCAAAAGAATAAAAGTTTATAGTTAGGACCCAATGGGAATTAGTGAAGTTATGAACAACAGGTCACAGAATCCCATCAGACTCAGTCAATCCCTGCAGAAAATTCAGCGGATGAAAAAGATTTCCAGGGGGCAGCAGGAGTAGGGTTCCTGGGAGCAAGGGTCCTGAGAGCTGGGGTTTGTCCTAAAAGAGGGGGGTGCTATGGTCCCAAGAAGGGGGAGAGGGGGCAATACGGTCCTTAGAAGAGAGGGGTGCTAGGGACGCAAGAAGAGGGGTGGAATGCTACGGTCCCAAGAGAATGGGAAGGGGTGCTATGATCCCAAGAGGATGGGAAGGGCTCTACAGTCCCAAGAGGAGGGTGAGGGGTTCTACTATCCCAAGAGGAGGGGGAGGGGAACTGCGTTCCCAAGAGAAGGGGGACGGGTGCTACGATCCCAAGAGAAGGGGGAGGGGTGTTATGGTCCCAAGTGGGGGGAAGCGTTCTATGGGGCCAAAAGGAGGCGAAGGGGGCTCTATGGTTCTAAGAGGAGGGGTGCTATGGTCCCAAGAGGAAGGGTAGAGGTGCTATGGTCCAAAGAGGAGGGGGAGGAGCACTACTGTCCCAACTGGGCACTGAGGTAGGAACATTTTACAAGATTTTACAAGGCTGGCGATTAACAGTCACAGAGGTAACCACATGAAATTCATGTGCTTGGCATTTAAAGTGGACCAAAACTCCTCCAACCTGTTAAGTTCACTCTTGTCAGAAAAAGTCCCTTGTATGCATGCATGTAAGTACTTGGCAAAAAAACTGAATTGAAGTGAAAAAATGTAGTACACTAATTGACTGTGTCCCAAATATTAGTAACCAATGGGAATTTTTGGAGCAATGCTATAGCAGGTTTTGTACAGTATTCAAACATTCAAGTGTTATTTGTTTATTAAAGCGGACCTAATGCCAAAAATAGACATAAGCTCTGATCATAGTTCTGTTACTCTCTAACAAACTTTGTTTGATATTTATGATATGTGAGTTAGGTGTAGAGCCAGTGTTATTACTGCATCTAATATCATTCATTCAGCCAGGCCTCTCAAAGTGTTTCTAAAGCCCTTTTCTCCCTGTGTATCTAGAAGTAGATCCCTGGGTGTTCCATCATGGCGCTACCTATGGGAGGGTAGATGCAGTACCATAAGTATTTTTACTCATGTTTTTTGAGAGAAATGCTTTTTCTTATGTCTTTTCCCTCAGTGCAATTCATCACCAAGTAACAACCAAAAGAGCTTGGGGATAGGGAGACCTTTAAAAACAGGGCAATATCAAACTGTGTTATAAACTGATAAATTAATATCACTTGTCAGGGCAAATCTACAATAGTCACAATATAATGCAGCAATGAGTAAAAAAGTTCCATGTGAATAAAATAACGTTCTTGCAAGCTGTGTTTCCATGGTGAAATTCATATTTTGTGCTTAATCTAATCACCTGCACATCTGCTTACTGGAAAGTTGTATTTTCCTATTAAAATAGCCAAAAGACGTTTATAGGTTTCCAACTTCCACAACCTTCAGCAAATCCAAAGACCAATATCAATAATCTCATGTATTGATCCCCTTGATATTATAACGTAGTTCGAATTACTGTGTATGACCAACAGCTCTGCTCTAATTATATGGTCGGCCCTGTTATTTACACATTTGTTTGAAACATCCCATTGGATACATTTGCTACATCAACTGTCCCATTGCAGGTGTAGGAAATTCTGTAGAAGAAAACATATATTCCGCATTATTGCGTGTTGTGTTACAAAGCCTTCCAGTCTCTCAAGGAATGCAGATACTTTCAAAATCATTTGGATAACCCTCCATATATTTTTTTATTACTATTTTACTTTTTTAGATTAGTAAATGGTTTTGGTTCAATCGGAAAATATATGACTGAGGTATGTTCTAGCTACCGTAGTGTGTCTAAGTTCAACCAAGTGGTGGGGGGGGGGGGGACAGTCCACTCTAACAAACTAACTGCAGAAGTAACCCTTAAATAACAAAAATGTATGTACTATAAACAAAGCAACCCACGCTACAAAAGCAGCACGGCAACGGGCCCCTCCCATATAAAAGGCTAAAGCCAAATCCTATCATGAAGTGCTCAAATTGCCTATACATAAATATAAATAATACCTAAATTAATACAGTCCAAATCACCCAGTATATCCATACATTATATCTAACACGGTGATCCCATTATCTAAATGGTAAAGCATTAATGAATGACCAAAGAGGAATATGGTAAAATTACAAAGCAAATAAAGAAATATATATAAGAAATAATGTGAAGAGTGTTAAGGAGGCAGCCCGTCTGTGCCATTGATGCATTCTGTAGTTTGCTACACACCTTCTGGAGGGTGACGTGACTTATTTTGATTTTCAATTCTGTAAATAGACCTTCTAAATTCTTGCTTGGTATTACTGCAGTTACTAGAATGGTTGTAAAAGCAGAGTCTCATACCAGCAGGAGCATAACATGAACACACTATTATGACTATCATTTCTATTTAGTGACTAATAACTAAACTATGCATCGCTTTGTACTATACTCAGGAGAATAGCAGCTTTATCAGGAACAAAACCATCCTATTAATTCTCAATTTCGTGTGATATGACATCATTTTCTCACCCTGATTCTTGTTTTGACACCTCTTTTCTGAATGTGAAAATAACATTAAAGAATTAAAATGTTAAATTATAATATTGTAAATTAGGGAATACAGCAGCAATTTTCAGCTAAATAATTGTGTGTGACAAACATGAAAATTTTAAAATGTGTTTGCCCTTTCGTTCAGTTGAAAAAAAGATTTACAGACTTACAGATGGAAATAAAAGTTTCTAACACGTAATTTACAATAGTATGACAGCTGGAACTTCTCTGTAGAGAGATAAGAAGCACTTTAATTTGGAAAAAATAATGGCTGGAGTGTTTTTTTATTTCTTTTTTTGTTTCTATTGCAAAGCAATATCATTTATAGTTTCAGTCTGACTGCTGGATCTGGTGACAAGTACGGTAATAGGAGATTTCCGTTACAAAACTTGGCCAATCCAGTACAAATATATGGCAAATAAGAATTCCAATACAAATTCATATTTAATGGTTAGCCATTCCTTTCTATAACATCAGAAACTAACATACATTTCAGCAAATATTTTTTCAGAAATGCCAAGATCTGGATCTGGTGACAAGTACGGTAATAGGAGATTTCCGTTACAAAACTTGGCCAATCCAGTACAAATATATGGCAATTAAGAATTCCAATACAAATTCATACTTAATGGTTAGCCATTCCTTTCTATAACATCAGAAACTAACATACATTTCAGCAAATATTTTTTCAGAAATGCCAAGATAAGTATAGCATGTATGCTAAATATATCATTATACTTGCAAATACTGTGCCATTTACAATAATATGAGGAATATAAAATGCATGTGAGCTTCAAAGAGATTCGTTCACACTGTCACTTAAAAACATTAGCTGAAAAAAGGAAAATGAAATAATTCTGTAAAATATTGTTCAAGGTCAGTAAGTTGTAGTTAACAATAGCACAACTGCAAGAATGACATACTTAAAGCTTTTATAAACAGGATCATTTTCTATCATGTTTAGACTTTCTGTAAATATAATATGAGCATATAAATACATTTCCTAATGCATAGACTTTTCTTCAGCTTTTATTCTTTTAAAATCAATGTAAAATCCATATACAGGATACCAACAACACAGTAGTAGAGTTTTAGTGTTAAAACAAATGTAACCTGCCAGGGTATCGATTCATTTAAAACTATATTATTAGATATTCGCATTTCAAAATAGTCACATTATTGTGATAATGTCACTCTATAAGGATGTTTTGCCGCTCTTACACCTGCTTTTATCTATAAGAGCGGCTACTTCTGCTATTATGTGATCAGTTGTTAGGCTACATAATGAACAAGGAAAGTCTCTAAGAACATTTTAAAGCAGCAGAACAGGAAACTATCAATTGATTTGAATTACTGAAACCACTTTTAATAGTGCAAATGAAAGAATATTACATTCTCCTTGTCAGAAAAGCAAACATTATTTTTTTTCTGCAGCAGTGAAGAATTACAGGTGTAGAAGTTTCTGCTTTAGAGAAAATATATTATATTTATGCTTGTCCTTTAGCTGTGCCTTACTCATATTACAAGACCAAAATAACACTTCGGGATGGGGATTTTGCAAGCAAACATAACTTTTTTATAAAAATTGTATTTAAATCAACATTATAATAATAATGCAAATGGTCTTTTGGTCCAGTATTTATGATTCCTGGGGGTGGAACCCCCGATTTGGGATGTTCCACAGTCAGAATCACTAGCCAACCTCCACCAAAGCATCAGTTTCACCTAGCCCCAGATTCCTATGCAGTCCTGCTACCCTGCTGTACTTAGGCCTGGCCGACATGTCACTGGATGCACTTCCTATACCGCAGCAGTGAAGTTTGCAGCTATTTTGGTTACACCACACCTGCTTAACCTTTCTCCTCAAGGGCCACTAACAGGCCATGTTTTGCAGATCTCCCCACTGATGCACAGGTGAGGTTATCAGAGCTCAGACTGAGCTGTAGGCTGAACACTAATTAGTATGGAGATTGGCAAAACATGACCCTTGAGGACTAGGGTTGAGTACCAATGAGTTAGACTTTGAGCACCTTTACAATTTTTAATAGTTTAGTAGAAAAACATATTTTAGGCTCTGCTTAGTTTTTTCCAAATTTGAAAAATAAATACCACATTAGAAAAAAAACTACACCATCCCAAAACCCAATTAAATGCAGTTATCTATTTTTAATTACTTGAAAGATGTTCTTATTGTTAAATAAGATATGAAGTGTCAATTTATTTAATCAATAATGGTTTAAAGGCCTAGCTAGATTCTAAGCACATATTTCCTGTAAACCATAGGTCTAAACAAACTATCTTGGAGGTGGAATCTGTGCATTATTAAGTTGTTGTCTCTTCTGAGGACCGTAGTGTGGTAATTGTTCAGTAGTGATTAAAAATGTCACTACTGTGATGGTATGCGCAGTCTTCACGGTCATGTGCAGAGCAGTTCCTGAACCAGACTGTGATGCTAGTAGTGAGAATGCTCTTAATGGTGCAACTGTAAAAGTTGCTGATGGTTTTAGTTGGCATCCCAAACATCTCAACCTTTTCAAAAAGTACAAACATTGCTGTGCTTTCATTACCAAATGAGATGTGTCATATGACCAGCTGAGATCTTCACTTATATGGATGCCAAGGAATTTAAACGTGTTCACACTCTCCACCTCCTCTGCACCGATGTGAAGTTGTGAATGCGGTCTGTCCTCTTTTTTAGATCAATAATCATTTCTGTGGTACAAATAAAGTTTGTTCACTTGGCACCACATCACCTGATGGTCACCTACCCTCTAGTTGTAATCAAAGAACAGCATTCTCCCATATCCCATATTAGTTTCCAAGTATGAGATGGTTGTGTGGATGGCAGCATTCAAGGCAGCATTCAAAGCAACCTCTGTGGACCTATTCTGCCGATAAGCAAACTACAGAGGGTCTAATGTGTCTAGTATATACTTTCAAATGTAAGTCAGGACTCACTTCTCAAAGTACTTCATCACAATTTGAGTGAAATTTGCCAATAATCATAGGGACAGGTCTCTGGGTTTTTCTCAGGGGATGATATAAGTTGCCTGTTCCACTGAGCAAGTCATGCATGCCTGTCCGGGGATGTTGTCTGGGCCAGCTGCTTTGTATGGATTTGACCTGCTCGGGGGTCTGCAGCAATAAAGTATTTAGTAATTCCTATTTTCCTCTTTTACACAGGGAGCCTTATTTACGAAGTGTCAGCACCACACAGAGCCACTTTTTTGGCCTCAGAGGCGCTCAGCTTGCGATTTAAGATACGGAAAAGAAGGGCAGTGCCGATATGGCCTCCACCTTTTCTCAAGGTCCCATAGAGCACAATGGGCAGAACTGGAATGAAGTGTTTTATGCTTCTAATTAATATTACACACATTTATTTGTACCAAACATGCATTGTGACTTGTCAATCATAAAAACGCAGGACCTAGATTTTGCCAAATAACACATTTTTTTATAGTAAAATCTTTTTTCATGGCTTCTTTTGCTTCCCAATATGCGATTTGGACCACAACAACCAAAATCGCAGCCTAAATGCACTGTAAAGTTTGCCCCCTTTGTCCCCAGCAGTGATTTCTTGTAAGTGTAATATAAAAAAATACACCCCGGAACAATACAGCGCCAATCTTTGCAAGGAGGAAAAATGTCATAAATATGCTGTGCATTGCCAAAAAGATGGTAGTACAATGTGGCTCTCACTGGCGCTATGATAATCGTCAATCGAGTCCAACAGGCACTGACACAGGCCGTCCAATACTTAAAGCAACAATCAAAGCAAATTAGTTAGCATTTGTTGCTGTGACTTATAGTGCCATTTGTAGTCCACAGCGCAGTACTAGAAAAGATAAAAATGCCAGTGCTCCAAAACTGGTGCTATAGCCACCAGAAAGATGAAAGAAAGAATGGCACACATCATAAGTAAGGGGGTTATTTAAGAAGGGATAGCACCAGCTAGTGCTTCATAGCGGCAGGCTGCATCTGGTGAACACCGGGCGCTGTACACAAAACTACATTTAAGAAATCAAATCTGGTGAGCGACTATAACAGCGCCATGTAGCGCCCAATGTATTATTACAGCGTATAGTGCCGGCACTCTAGGTTCCAGAGCGCCATGTAGTACATATCGCTCTGTGTCGCTCTCCCATACATTTCAATGGGCTTTCATTAGTTGTGTATAAATAGGGTGTTTGGCAATTTAATTTTTTTTTTTTTGCTCAAGTCATTGTGTGACCTCTCCTGGCTGCAAACAAACACTTTTAGGCACTTTTTTGACTTTTAATATTTTTATGCAGAATTGCATTTACAGGTCTGGCACTAAAGTGTTATTGTCACAGTGTTAATACAATGTCTTTCCATGTGTTTTCACTTTGTTACTGGTGCATAAGTGTTCAAAAACAGACTTTAATCGCATAGCATCTAGCTCTCTATGCTACATTGGCCAGCTTTAGAGTGTCAACGCTGTGTGTGTCTCGTGTTTTGTTAAAAATGGTGTGGAATTCCGCGTTCCGGATGCACTGAGCTGGCGCTACCTGTCGCTGGCTTCAGAGCTATACTGTTGTTACAGCGCCCAACACACATCACATTCATCAATGCCGGCCAGGTTACTAGAGCGACCAAGATGCTCCATTACCCGATACCCGCTTACAGCGTCTACTACAGACGCTCATCTAGCAATATCTGGTGTTAGTAGTGAATCAGCCTCTAAGTCCATTAGTGAGTTGAGTTGGAAGGTCTGTGCAAATGCAGGCAAAACCTGCAGTGGCTCTAAAATCTGATTGTGTGATAATTAATAATAAGCATAAAATCAGGGTCACCAAGCAAGTTGCCACCTCACTCTTTGTAGTGCTGTTCATTTTGAACTTTGTTTTGTGTGTTTTTGACCAGAACGGTGGAAGCCTTGTATGTTTGACCTATATTTTCGAGAAGTACATGCTGCAAGTCAGAAATACCTTTTTCAGTTACACTATTGAACAAACACATTTGCTGTGTTTATACAATGTTTCCATGATGCTCTAACAATGTGGTAGTAGCAAAATACTAGCTAAATGAGCGCTTCTTAGTGCCTAGAAGAACTCACCTGACCACCTTATTGGTGCCTGGGTGAAGAATACAATGCTTTTATGGTAATGTCTCCAGCTGTTCTATTATCTCATTTTTGATATATATATATATATATATATATATATATATATATATATATATATCTCAAAGATCAAAGCAAAAAATAATTAACACATTCAAAGCTCAATGGGGGACCAGAATGTACTTCAATTCTATTAAATTCCACATGCCCATAATAATTCCTTTATGAGCGGCATGTGACAGATTCACTACCACAAATGGTTGCTTCCTTGGGGAGACATGTTAACCTAGGCCTACTATGAAATATTATTGTCTTGTAATGCAAAGAGAATAAGGAAAAAACACTGATTTCTCTGCAGTTGGGCTTAATATTTAGAAAAAATTATATTTCACTAAAACAGGGACTGGCTTAAAGCTTGTTTCATTTCACTTTAATAAATAAAATTTAGAAAGAAAAAGACATTTAAATTGTGTACTGCCTGTCATCAAGCTCATCTACTTTTTTTTAGTTTCTTTTAAATTATAAGAAAAAAACACTTTCAATAATTGAAGCAAAGCAGTTGTACCTTTTGTATTTAGAATGAATCACTCATCTGATTCTTACTTCAAACACAGCAAAATAGATGTCAACCTAAATCTGATCAGTGTAAAAAATAATTCTCCCAGATCATAGTAGCCATGAGCATTTTACTCCTAATTACCTAATGTTCACATTAAAAAATTACTAATAGATATGTGATGATGCTAATTGAGATGGAAAGAAATTTACCTTAAAGGTTTATGAAAATGTTTTCTGAAATCATTAGAACATATTAATGTGCAATAACCCTTGACAAGCTGTTAAAAATATTATTGAACTTTGCCTCGGGAGGAAGGTACAGGTATTCTTGATTACAGACCCTACAAACAGCCAAAGCAAATTAAAAAAAATGAGCTTGAGGTTGCCACCTGTGGAGCTGCAAACTTAGCTGATGCTGCCATTCTGGGGCAAACTGGGAGAAAATTGATCTGTTTGTCAGACAAAAATAACATTGTTGAAACAACTACTATGGTTCTTGCCTAATAACAAGATCGGAATCTCTTCACCAACGCATCAGTAGAAGCTGGATCTAATCATTTAGGGATCAAACAATCAGATGCCAAATGAATGGCCAATTCAACACTCTAAGCCAACCCTGAAATTTAAAACCCAACCCCAAAAATATGTTTTATTTATTTTTGAGTGAGTAAGGGATAAAATAGTACTCATTTTACGTTTGCCCACTGTCTGACTATTGTAGGATTTTAATTTAGATCAAGATGTTATTTCAACAGGTACACATATTACATAAGTGAGGATCAAGGAAAGGACCTCATAGGTCCCTCTGTTATCTGCATGACATGGAGCAGGTCTGGTCTGAGGGAGAGCAGAGAAACAGAAGAAAAAGTAAGGAAACTGAAAGTAAAGGTAAACGAGGGGATATGCACAGCCACTGCCCAGAAGGCCATTTTATTCCAAAACTCCACATAGAGGGGGGCAGGAGTAATTAAAGACAAATGTAGGACTCTCAGTGTGAATCCAGTGGGGCACTGGGGGTGGAGAGGGGCTGCAGAGAGCGGAAGCAAAAGCATATATTCCAGAAAGAGAGCATGAGGAGGGAGAGAAGGGAAGACATGAAATGGGAGGCAAGGGGATGTCTTAGGTTGTTGCATGCTGTGGGTCCTCCGTCACCTTGGGCATTTTGATCTAGGCTTTAGATGCCACCTACCTGCTAACCTACTGGTCCTCAAGGATCTGTAATTTTACGAACAGGCCTCAGGGCAACTTTTTAACTGCACAAGGCACCACAGTTCAAAATGTTCAAAATACTTGTTTATGTATGTTTATGTAATACATACTTTGCCAAGGAAAACATTTTTGTAGCAACTGAGTATTGTAGCTGATTGTCTTAGATAATCACTCGTGCTCTTCTGACAGCTGGACAGAAGTTCATTGTATTTGAAATAATAATAAAATAATGACTCAAATCTCAGTTACATATTGTTTAATATATATGTTAAAATATACAGGTTTTTAGTCATATTAACTGTTGCTAACCACAAACAATATATATATATATATATATATATTTCTGGATGTAAAAGGTACATTTTTTGGACCAAGTTCATAAATATGAAGTAATTTTCCTGCAGTTACTATCTAGGCCAATAAATGCTTATGGTTCAAATGTTCTACAGAAAAAAACTTTAAACATAAAGTTCATAGATCCCAATTTATGGAGTGCGACTTTCTGTGCTATTTTGCATCATTTTTCTGCCACTCACTTCTGCTTTGGTGCATCTGCTTCTTTTTTATTTTTTCCAATGTTCTAAATGGTGTTGCAAGCCAAAATATCTGTTTTCAAGTCAGCTTGAATTAGTGCAATCGGTTTTTCCCTATAGGTCAATCTGTTTCAATGAAACAATTTGTGAACCTATGGGCTATTATGCTGATTTTAACAGTGCCAATATGCACTATTCTGTTCTGTTAACTTCTGGACCCTGCAAGCCATATTAGCATATCCTGAACACATAGCGGAAGTTGGCAGTAGATCTTATATGCGCTGGTTACCATAATATATTTAAAGTTAAATCTTAAACACCGGTGTAATCAAAATGTTGCAAACTTTGTAGTGTGTTTAGGACCGTTTAAGGTTCAGATTAGATGAATGCACTGGTTTGAAGATCAGGATGGAAAGTGATTTTTATCAATGTACTAAAAAGATGCATTTGGCTACATCTAAGTCATGCATTTCTATTCTTGACATTTTACAATTTGTTCATACATTTTCTCACATCAAAAACACTTTAAGGTGTTTCCTGCCTGCTGGTGCTCTATGGTAGTATTGGCTTCAGCGACACTTAGGACATGCTTATACAAAAACACCACACTCCGCTGCAAGGAAGGCGAAAGTCAGGGGGGTAATTTAGTTCTAGCGTCACTGAGCGCCACTTGTGCTTCTATGGAGAGGTGCTGACAGTGACAGATGGAATGCTGTAGAAAGGCCAATGGTGCTGTTGCTGGTTAGCGTTTCTGGCTAAGTGGTGCTGCGTTTCTCTGTCCGACTTTGATAAAAGTCATGTACCGGATGCTTCTGAGATGGAATCCCAGTTTCTGCCTTTAAATGCTGCTTTTTGCTTATAGGCATTCCAAAGCAGCGTTCTCCACTACAACCACACATATTTTTAGTGGTTTATCATCATGTTTTTGAACATAAATATTTTAACATTACATCAGCAAATTAAGAAATTAAAAAGAAAATGAGCAAATCTACCCAAAAGTATAAGAAAAAAACATGTCAGTTTTTCAAATCATTTTTGCTTTTGCTCCTTTTCACTTGGGCTTGACTAACTCTGCACACCTAGAATAAACCAGCATACACACACACACACACACACACACACACACACACACACACACACACGTACAAATCACATGCAGCTCACCACTGAACCAGATGCATGGTTGAAACAACCAACAGCCTGAAGAAAGCACATTTCTTAGGTTATGCCTGGCCAACAGGAGATGCTACACAACCCAGATAATGTGTCCAATACAATTCAATACAATACATGGGTGGTTGGGACTGCAGGTAGGACTAGACAGTTAGTGGTAATAGGGGATTTTATTATCAGGCGGACTGATAGAATAATTTGTCACCAAGACCACCTCAACTGAATGGTTTGCTGTCTCCCTGGTGCCAGGGTTCAGCATGTGGTTGAACGGGGGGATAAATTACTGGGAGGGGCTGGGGATGACCCAGCCGTTGTGGTCCACATAGGGACCAATGACACAATTAATGGGAGGATCCTTAATAATACATTTAAGGAATTTGGTGCCAAGTTGAAGAGAAGGACCTCCAAGGTTGTGTTCTCTGGAAAACTGCCTATGCCATGTGCTACAAATGATCGACAGCGGGAGCTAAATGAATAGCTCAAGTCCTGGTGCAGGGCAGAAGGATTTGACGGCGGGTGGAGAGTTAGAAGTGGGGAGGACTGCTATGATGGATAAGGAGATCCATGTGTTGCAAACCAGCAGTAAAAAAATAGGCGCATGCATTACTGAAGAAGCTAATACTAAAGCTCAGCATAACAAAATAGATAGGAACTTAAAGTGTATGTTCACAAATGCCAGAAGTCTGGCAAGTAAAGTGGGGGAGCTTGAGGCTCTGGTACTGGAAGAAAATATTGATTTTATTTGTGTGGCTGAGACATGGCTGGATTTCACAAATGACTGGACTGTCGATCTTCAAGGTTTTGCTCTTTTTCAGAAAGATAGAGCAAATATGAAAGGGGGGGGGGGTGTGCCTCTATGTAAACCAATAATTCAAAGCATATATTAAAATATACTAGCAGAAGATTGTGAGGATGTAGAATCCTTGTTGGGTAGAAGTGTGGGGCAATGTAAATATTGTTAAAATACAATTTGGTGTAATATATAGACCCCAAACATAACTGAGGAAATAGAGGGTCAGCTGCATGAACAGATAGAGCGGGCATCACAGGCTGGTACAGTGGTGGTGATGGGGGACTTCAACTACCCAGGTATCAACTGGAGACACGATTCTGCTTCTACTACAAGGGGAGAGCATTCCTCATCTACAAGATAACTATATGAATCAGTTCATGGAGGCACCTATTAGGAGTGATGCTCTTTTGGATCTGGTAATATCAAATGATGATGACCTGATAGGGATGGTAACAGTCCGTGAAAATCTTGGTAGCAGAGACCACAATATAGCTGTATTCAACATAAACTGTAAGAAAGATTTTCTGTCGGGGAGGACAAGAACACTGAAAATTAGGAAGGCCAACTTCCCCAAGCTCAGAGCTGCACTACAGGACATAGACTGGGAGCATCTATTGAGGAATAAGGATGCAGATGCTAAATGGAAGTGCTTAAATCAACTGTGAGTACCAACATTGTACAATTTATTTCTATGGGTAACAAATATAAGTGGCTAAAATAAAGCCCATCATGGCTGACACATGTGGTTAAAAGGGCAATAAAAAACAAGACAATGGCATTTAATTACAAGACTGAGCTCTCAGCTGTATCCCTTAAAAAGTATAAATTAGTACACACCTCAAGCTTTCTAGGCGTACCAGGCTTGTTGATGTGGGCACAGTATTCTGGAAGTAATCTCTCAATGAATTCCTTGGTTGCACAAGGTTTCCCTACAAAAAAAATAAAAAAAAATAAAAAAGCAGAAACAAAGCCCCATTTTCCTTAACAAACAATATGCAAACAGAAAAAAACAAGTTAACTCTGGAAGGCAAGGTCACCCGAACAGAGCAATGCACAACATGCATGAGTACAAGTATAAAAGGGAAGCATTTTAATTGAAAATTTTAGCTCTGCAGACAAAGTGTGCACCTGTAAACAACCTTTGGAATACCCCCCCAAACCATATATTCCTTGTTAAGCTTCCCCTGTGCAACCAAAGAATTCACTTGAAAAATTCTTTGGTTGCACAGGGTTTCACCAAAATGTATCAAAAAGCAGAATTAAAAACAAATTTTCTTAAAATATCAAAAATCAAACAAGATAAAACAAGCTAAAGCTGAAAGCACAAGATGCCCCTGAGCATAAAAATACCCAACATACATAGGTACTTTTAACCCT
Organism: Gastrophryne carolinensis; assembly: GCA_027917425.1. Lineage (NCBI taxonomy): Eukaryota > Metazoa > Chordata > Amphibia > Anura > Microhylidae > Gastrophryne > Gastrophryne carolinensis. Next base: position 202,712,403 of record CM051238.1, on the reverse strand, counting down.
TTTAGCTACCAGCCTACATGAGATTTTGTCACTCCCTGTTGACAGGTCATTTTTCACCAATTTGTGCTATGTTGTGAGTGATTTTTGCAGGAATTTCTAGTAAAATGACTGCCTTGTGAACTGGTGTCTCATAGATCTCATACCAGTTCAAGGGTTAAATGTAAAAAAACACACAGACACATAGAAAAAACAAAGGTTTCATTAAAAAAAATGACATAGGCTCCCCCCTACAAACCCTTAAAATCTCCCCACAAATGGTGCGTGGTCCCCCCTACCCTGCATAACTAGCCCGAGGACCAGCTATGGGGGCTTGTAGAACAGGGCGCAGAGGCCAGCCTTGGTGCTCCCCTGCCTTGCAAGCTACAAGCCTGCACATCCTAAATGTCCCCAGGTTTATCTACCCCCCCAGAGGGGGAATGGAGACCCCCCTGGGTGAAGAGAAGACCTGGCTGGATTGATCGAGGGGTCAGGTTAGTGTCTTTTTTTGCCCGCTATCAGGGGGAAGCAAGTACGTAAAATTTAAGTAGCTGGCAGTAGAGTAGGAGAGGCAGCTGTAAATTTTACGTAGCTGGTGTCAGAAGGATTAATAATCTGGCCATTGGCCCCAGGGTCGACATGCTGTCAGGTGCACCTGGGGGAGGGGTGAGCCAGCCTCAGACCTGCTGGAAGAGCTGCTGTGGCTGAGGGTTTGCCTGCGTCTGGGGGGCATCTTGTCACTGCAGAGACAAATTGGAAGAACACAAAGCAAAACCAAAAGCAGAACAGTCATAGCGAAGAAAAAATGACAGTGCCGCAATTTGGCGGAATTTACCAGAACGCTAGGTTGCGCTAGGTGTGAACTCTAGAATGCATTTAAACAGAAAGAACGCTGCAGAGGACAAGAGGTAGGCACAACAATGCTAGTTTATAAAAAAAAAATGAGGGTAAAATACATCCCGAGCAGGCCAGGGATCCCGTCAGTTGGCTAAAATAATGAAAAATGCTAAGCGGAAGTTTTACAGATAGCATCACTAGAGGACTCAGTGGAAGTCTATGGGATAACACCACTGAGCATCTGATATTATTTGGCACTGCAGGACAGACAGCGCTGGAGTTTTTATTACACTGGACGCTATTAGTATATGGAATGCTACCTGCCGCTATGATAGACATTTTGACTGTCCTACTTATGGCTTTCTGCAGCAGTGCCGAAAAAAACACCTACCGCTATGTGGAACTACGTGGTACTATTGTTTTTTTAAATAAACCCCATAAATTCATTAGGATACAGTGTACAGATTAGCGCTAACTGTCACACATGTCTTAACTAAAGAGTATAGAGTGTTGTATTGGTCAAACCTTTGGCACTAAATGGTGCAGGGGCTTTATAAATCAGATCCATAATCCCAGAGAAACAGAAACAGGGAACCCTAATTATTTTGTTTTCTGGCGGGCGCAATTTGAGCGTCTCTTGTGATACAGGCAGCGTTCTGTATTCACTCCCTCCCAGCTGGCCAATGGGCGCTAGTGCAGGGCTGTTAAAAACCGATGCACTAGTGACCCCTAGTGCCGGCTGGGAGTGCAAGAAAACTTTCAAATACATCCATAAAAAACACAGCACCCATACAGGCACTGTCAGAAGGGGATTCCAGCCATACAGCGCCTGTTGCAATCCCCGTTCTTTATTTGTATGGGTGATGGTAGCAAAATAACGTTTAAAAAAATGGGAATTGCATTACGGACACTTGAAAGACATGCCACAGGTTTTGCATGGCCCAAATCACAAGTTTGCAACGCAACACAAAAGTGCAAAAAATGCATACAAAAACAATTCCACTTTCATAAATAATCTATACTGAGCAGGACCACTTGGCTACCTGCAACAGTCTAGCATTTTCTACAATCCATTTACTTTCATGTGTATTGATGGCTTAAGCTCTAAAATATTTGTAAGCTATGGATTGGCAGGGGTGTAAAATATTCAACATGGATGCCTCATTATTATTTCTCTTTTTTAATGTTCAGCCGTGGTACTTACAGTTGCTAATACAGATGAGGTATTGGAAATTCGTGCAGCAGACAAAGATTTACAAGTTAGGGACATGAATCATACATTGGTTATTAGTGTGTCAGATTGCAGTTTCTCAGCTGACAGATGGAAGTAGGCTTTGATGTTCCTGAATCCGATTTAAATGCCTTTTTTTCTAGTTGATCTGACTGAACAAACTGATTTTTAATGAAAAAGAGAGAAACCACTGAAGGTTTCAACTTCAAGTCAGAATCATTAGGCGCTATTTTACATTCTTACTATCTTGTTGGGATGACAGTACATTATCTAGTTGAAAACTGATGACCAAAACCTTGTCAAATGAAATACGGTGGGAGCGATTTATTCTTACACTCTCTCTTTGTAAGCATAAGTTCACTCTGTAAACTTGATGAGATGTGACATTTCATTTGGTCTATGTGTGCTGAAGGAACCAGGAAAATAACAGTGTCCCAAGAGCGGCAGCAATCCAAGTCTTTAAGATAATATGTCAGGCTCAATGGAATATTTCACTGCTTCCTGATATGTCGCCATGGTTTAGACGTTTTTGAAAGCAAATGAAGGCCTGCTGTTCTATTTTTCATTAGTCTGCATTTAACCGGTAATATTAAAGAGTAATTAAACATCAGCAACATAATTACACTTTCTATTCGGTGACTGCGGATACATCTAGATTTGACATTTACAAAACCTTTCTGTGAAATGTTAGGTACACTTTACTTTATAGGAGCCTGCTGATCTCTTTTGTTATTGAATATTAATTAAGATGCATACATATTAAAGAGTAGGGCACTAGTATAGACTCAAAAATAACTGACAGGCCGGAGTATGCAGTTCCATGCCTTGTGAACTCATCTCACTTTAGTAAGTGAGTGGGATTTATGCTGACTTACAGTATTACAGTCTTCTGTTTCCCTTTTGGTATTATAATGAACCTAATGTAAGAGCAATGTTTGTGGTTTTACCAGGAGTTACAAGAGATTTACCTTATATATTTTCTATACACAACCTTTTTCTCCTATACTTCTGCCTCTATTTCCTTGTTATTCACTTTTTCTAGGGACACCCCACTACTATTCTGACTGATCATAAAGTGGTGCCATGTGCTGAAGCTTTTATGTCTAGGCAAACATGGCCATACAGATCAAGGCTTTACAGACATCTCACATCTTTTGTGTGACCACTGGGTCATTGTCAGTGGCTGGGGAAAAGGAGGACAACAGAGGACACTTGCAGGGGCGTAGCTAGGGGGAAGTAGGGGGGGCTGAGAACAGGTCAGGAGCGCCATTTTGAATCTTTGCCCTGGGTGCCAAAAAGCCTAGCTACTCTGTCCTCTGGGCACTTGTTTAGCTTGGGCCAATGAAGTGTGCAGCCAATTGCACATATATATTTATGTGGCTAGATTTTTTGTGAGTGTTTGGGATTACTGATTGCCTTGTAAATTGACTTGCCAGATGGGGATACAAAGGGGGTCATCCTAAATTGGGATGCCCCATACTGTGGGGTACAGGGAACCAACAGTATGTTTTACTCCCTAAATACCATATAGCAGTGGTTCTCAACCTTTCTAATGCTGTGACCCCGCAATAGAGTTCCTCATGTTGCGGTGACCCCAAACCAAAAAATTATTTTGGTTGCTACTTCAAAACTGTAATTTTTCTACAGTTATGATTCGGAATGTAAATACCTCATATGCATTATGTATTCTCATTGCTACAAATCAAACATAATTTAAACATAGTGATTAATCACAAAAACAATATTTAATTATATGTTGAGAAATATTTATTACTAATTCCAATAAATAACATTACACCATGGCATAGCATGTGTCAGAAACTGTCATTTCTCCGCCTCTTATTGAAATTAATAGGAGGCTGCGTCGGATTGTGTGATAACTGGAGATTCTCGGGAGCTCTCTTCCACAAAATCAGCCGCACTCACAATGAAATCAATAGGAGGCAGATTTAATGCTGGAAACCGCTGATTTCAGCAGTTTCCTCATTCAGAATATGGAAAAATAGTGGGAGATATGGGAGATAATTATACATTGGGGAACAGTGTAAACTACATCTTATAGTGGTCTCTTCAGAATATGGGAAAATAGTGGGAGATATGGGAGATAATTATACATTGGGGAACAGTGTGAACTAGATCTTATAGTGGTCTCTTATAGTATAGAGACCGATGTAGTTCACACTGTGTAAATGTATGGTGCTTTGTGTAAGTGTAAGCTGCTTTGTGTACTGTATAATGATTACACACAAAGCACCTTACACTTACACAGTATTGTGTGTATGGTGTGTGTACTGTTTTTACATTATTAACCTTTTTTATACCAGCAGGCTGTCTCGCAGGCTCTCTTGCCTCTTCAGTTTGGAACACGCATCCACAACGGCGTGCGTTCCAGCTGAATAGCGCTGCTGCAGACGGTAGCGCAACTTCTCAGCAGCTAAAGCCATCGGAAATATGTATTTTCCGATGGCTTTAGGCGACCCCTGTGTTTTGGTCGTTTGACCCCCGCCGGGGTCCCGACCCACCGGTTGAGAACTGACGCCATATAGGTTGCTGTTATTTACATTGTCTTTGTTGAGTTGAAAAATCTCTCCGCGCTCATCATGTTCATATTCAATTGGTTCCCAAGGCTCCTAAAATCTAATTTGATTAACCATTTGCAGCGATTTCATTAGTTTGCCGCATTTACTATTATAAAAGTGGCCTATTCGCCAGACAATGGACGTGTTTACATCCCTTTGTTTTCCCCGAGGGCAAATGCTGGGGAATTGCTTTTAACAGCGAACCCCATATGAATCAACGTTATTTTTGGCGAGAATGGCTTGTTTTTGCATGTTTCACTAATACATTGAGCGTGAAGATTAGATAGCTAAACTAGTACTGCAGAAACAACTAATCATTTTTTTGAGGCTTTCCAAACAACACAGACACTCTAGGGACACCAGACATACATTCCTAGATAAATTCCATGCTATCATAAGGTGTAAAGTGGGTTTTCAGCACATTGCTAGTTTTGTCAAAGTAAAATCCGCCGCTAGTAAATACCACACATTTTGACTGGTGAACTGCAGTGATAACAAAAAAAGTCCTCAGGGAGGCACCAGTACAACGTAATAATAAGTTACATCTTTATTGTGAACAATTAATCAACCAATTAATGACAAAATAACACCTGAAATACATCTAAAATACATAAATCACACAAGACAACCAAACACAAATATGAGGCATAGGAGGAGGGGAGAGTCACTCAAATAAATAAATATACATAAATAGATATAAATAGATAAATATACGTAGAAATAAATATCTCTAAAGCAAGGTATTCTCTGGGCACTTGTTACATTATCAAGATCTCAATATAATAAACCAATTTAATAATGAATGATACATCCCTACCTATGATCCAGATCCTTGCTATATAGTAAAAGGTGCAAAAAAGTAACCAATCTACAGCTAATAACCAATGCAGTCATTTTTATGTTTTACAGGTGGCGATGCACAGCGGGGCAGCCCAGGTAGCACTGCCCCACTGCTGTATAGTAAAGAGGGACTATGGTCATTTTTGACCAGAGTTCCTCTTAAAGCTTACTATGGAATTGTAAATCACACTTTATTACCAATAGAATAATGTTTACCTGAAGCACAAGATATGTTGCTGGGAAATGTATTCACTATCAATTCAACCGATATTTAGTATCGTCCTCATTTAATCATATATCCTGCAAATAATGATGAGATGAACTTTGGCATAGACATGCTTTTTGGTTTTTTTTTTCAACTAAATTATGTAAGCACAGAAGATATCCTTATTCACTAGGGCCACACAGGAGGTTGAAACTGGAAAAGAATACATTCTGGCATATAACTAAAACAACACTTACACTATTTATAGATTTATTTCTATGAATACCGATATAACATGAAAGGGTAACTTTTCAAGTCTCTAAGGACATTAACAGCTATTCAATGTTGGCACCCTTTGTCACATGGCAGACATCTTTATGATACCCTAGTTCTTCACTCAAGTCAGCGGGCAAGCTGATTCATCATTAGCGGCAGGTAGCGACAGATGAGCGTCTGTATAGCGGCGCTATGAACGACCGCTAGTGGCCGCCACGATCAGCCGTCAGTCGCTATTACAGGGCTCCTCAGTCGCTACCTGCCGTTATTGGTAATCACGCTGCCAATGTTAAATGTGATGTTTCAGATGTGCTTTAGAGGCGCTGTTGAGTTGTTACACCTTATTTAATGCAGCGCCTGAGCGTTTCGATGCTGTTGTATAGAAATCAATCTGTAAAAGTTAAAAATCTGCTATAACATTAGCCAAATAACACATGTAACCAGATGTTTTGATGACAATTTTTATTCTTTTAATGGAGCATATGTAGTAATGGTTTTGTTTTTGGTTTTGAAAAGCAGATGTTCCAATCTTTATGGTGCCTGTAATGGAGACAAAAGTGTAGTTAGCTTGTGTTGTTGTTTACAAATAATAATAATAATAATGTTTTTTGTTTCAATATTTTAGATACAAACCACCTTTTTCGTTTATAGATTTTAAGCAAACCACTTTTCAATTTTATTTTTCAATCTAAATACCAACCACATATTTTTTAATATTAATTTAAGCTACCCATTTTTTTGGTTCGCAATTTTAGACCACCCACATATTTGTGTTTTAATGTTTAGAATGGCCCTGTAGTACTATAGTTGTTGTATAGTTAAGGTGAGCTAGCATACCGAAAAAAAAGAGGTGATCATGCTTTGCCGTCGCTCAAACCTAGTCTGGGTGTCCTCATTACTGTCTGCGACCATGTTGGGGACTTCTGGCACCAGTGCTGTTTCCTTGGGGGGTTTGATTCGGTGGCATATGCAAATGTTGTGTAGGACACAGCAGGCGAGGATGATTTTGGAGACCTTTTATGGACTGTACAACATCTCTCCTCCTGGGCGTGCTTTCAGCAGGCCGATGGTTCTTTCCACAATGCATCTGGTTTTGCGATGTGCTGCATTGTAGCGTACTTGGGCAGTGGTCTGTGGGTTTCTGACAGGAGTCATTAGTCACTTTTTCTGCCCATATCCCTTGTCCGCTGTAGAATAAACAAATTGAGAGAGAGCAATTAGTAAAGTACCATTAACATAATGTCTAAATTAAAGCTTGTGTTATCTAGCTGTGCAATTTAGGAGTCCACATATTTAACTTGTTATTATGTCAAGGATTATTAATTACCCAGTAGCCATCCAGGTGGCATTTCATTGTTCTCAAACTTCCGGCCAAGGACTGATTGCTGGAGCACATATGAATCATGGCATGAGCCTGGGAAGCCAGATCTCACGGCCCTCAGCTTCATGTCATGGTCACATACCACCATGACATTCATGGAATGGAATTGTTTTTGATTCCTATAATGCAGCTCCTGTGCACGTGGAGGGCGGAAAGGGATATGTGTACCATCCACGCCCCCTAGCACATTAGGTATCCCTCCCATGCGGTAGAATGCACGTTTAATATTGGCAACCTCCTCCTCATCCTCAGGAAATGTAATATAAACGGGGATAAGGTTGCAAATAGCCAGGACTTGTAAAATTTGTGGCTCATTGTAGCCTGGCTGATCCCGCTGAGGAGGGAAGAGGTTGCCTGGAAATTGCCCCATGCAACTATATTTAGCATGGCACATAGGCGAACAATGCCAGGGATGGATTGAGTGCGTCTGGTGGATGGATTGATTTTGATCCTAATCTGATCATATAGGGACTGTAGTGCTGCACGATTCAGACGAAATCTGCTTCTGATCTGCTCGTCACTTAAATCCCATACAGCGAGGCGGATGCCAAAGGATCGGGTGCCCTAAGCCTCACAGCACCCTCTTCCCTTGACTCCTGAACTTCCTCTGCGCTGCCACAACAATACATCCATAACCCAAACATCACCCCCACATCCATCTCACACTCACTAGCCATAGCTCATGCACTCCAAACATCAAAAATCAACAATCTCACCACACACCCAACCAGTCCACATACACAATCACAATCCTCACACAATCACACAAATGCAGCTCACCACAAAACCAGATGTATAGTGGTTAGAACCATCAGCCTGCTGAAAATATGCTTTCAAAGTTTGGCACAACCAAGAGGGGAGTTGCTGCACAACCCACAAAAGGTCCCCAAAACAATACACACTTGCTGTATCCTACACAATATTTGCAGATGCCACCAAAACAAATCTCCCAAAGAAACAGCACTGATGTCAGAAAAGCTCAGCAAAGCCACAGACAGTAATAAAGAAACCCAGCAAGCCAGTTCCTGCCAGCTATGTCAAAGTTACAAGCAACAAACACCACAGCCTTTGCCACAGTGTATAAAGATAAGAATGAATAAAGTAATTCGAATTTATACTTAACTTATACAAAGGTGTGGTCCGCTTAGCCGCCTCTTGCATTTGTTAGCTGTTTCCGGTCTATAATTAGCTTAACACAGGTGTGGCGGAAACGCCTAGCGCATCCATAGTAGCATAGTTGTGCGGATCTGGTTGCACAGACATCTATTGTCCAATCCAAGGTAAACTTTTTAAATTTCAAATAGCCGTTTTTTAAACACCATTTCCAATGTTGCTCAGAGACATGGGTACTAGTAATTACTAATGTCTAGCTGGCTTTGTAAGTAGCTTCTTAATTACTTTATTGACTTCAACACATGTTTGCCCGATACCTCATTCATTGGAGTCGAGATGTAGCTACACACACCTGTACAGTATGTGTCAATCAATTAACTGGCCCTGTTTGTGATTGGGTAATAAAGCACATGAAAACTGGCAGACACATTCAGCAATTGTTGCCATTCTGTAGTTTGCATGCGTCCTTGTGTGTTTGTTGTTTGGTGGTGTGAGCAGCTACAGGATGGAGCCAAATTCTGGGAATCTGCCGGCCACTGCTGTGTCTCCTGGGGCTCCCAGCACCAGTTGTGTGCGTCGTGGCTGCAGACCTTCCTCAAGGAAAAGGACCCAGGCTGAAGGTAAAGCCCCACCCAAGCCCAAGCGTGCCTATGCCAAGAGGGAGCCAGAATTTAATTTGGCGGATAATAATACTCTTGTGCGTCTGACACTGGCTAAATGGGAGTTATTATTTGGCTCCCAAAGTCAGTGTTTAGGCAAACAAGAAAGGAGCAAATTGTGGGATGCCATTGGTGAGCAGCTGACTAGCACTGCTCAATATCCACGTAGTGGCACAGCCTGCAAGAAACGCTTCTACACTTTGCAAAGGGCCCTTATGCTAAAGATGAAGTCTGATCTTCTTGTTGACAGTGGGACGAAGCAGGCTCCAGTAAATACAGGCCATATGAGAAGATGCTGAAGTGCAAGATTCCACTTTGTCGGCTGCAGGGTGTGGATGCTGGGGATGACACCACAGGTTGGGATGAAGGTACATTGTGATTACCTTGTAAATGATTGTTGCTAGTCATGTAGAACCATTTTTGTAACTAACCTCTTGATCATCCTCAAAGTAGGTCATGGTAAGTATCATCATGATGAGGGCTCCCAGATTCCTGCCCTTCCCCTAGCCTCAACATTAACCCAGTCTGCGGTTGAAGGTAAAGAGTCTTGATAATTTGATTCCATAGATGCCCTCAGAATTGCACCAGCATCTCAGCATACTTTTTGGATGCCAGTTAGTGTATGTGTCAATGTGGCTTCTCCTAAAGTAATTTAAAGGTCTGGATGTAGCTGAATCATGCTTTTCATTTGTAGGCCAAGTCCCAGCTTCATCTTTGGACCCCACTTCCCGTGTTGCAGGCCTACAGGACCCTGTTGGTGTGTAGTGCAAAGCATACTGTATCCTTTGTGTATTTTGTTTATTAATGTGTATCTCTTAAAATTTCTAAATGGCAAACCATGAGACCTCACATTGAAAGCTGCATAGTTGTTTATGTTTTGTCAAAAAACGGTTACTATTTCAGAGTGATCAAACAAGGAAACTGTTAAATACATGTTTTTTTTTTTATTTTAGGTGAGATTACAAAACATTTACATTAACAATACTATGGCATCTTAAAGTAATAACAATTATGCTTTCTGTCGTTAGGCCCGAATACAGGAAGTGCTGGTCCTGAAAGGGCCCTTCAAAGCGCGGCTGCTAGGGATGTGTTTTTTTTAATGTAAGGATGTTGTATCTCGTTAAATTATGTGGGTCTATTGACATTTGGTATGATCCATGTATTTTTAGGGTAAAGCTCTAGTGATGGGCTAAGTCTGGACATCTCTGATGTGGCGGGTATGTGTGCTTATAAATGTGATTATGATCTGTGGCCACACAATGAGTTGACCTTTATTGTTTAACAATGAGCTTTCTTCCCTAAATATCATACATGTAAAGGGTGTGTGTATTGACCAATTGGTCAAATTTTACAGGTATTCAATCTATACAGGTTAGACAAAGTAGACACACAATACAAACAATACAAAAATTAAAACTGTTTTTCAATTTAGCATATGTGATGTTGGCGCCACTATCCGATGATGATTTGCCCCTTTCTGGCAGCCAGACACCTGTACTATTTGAGGAGGACCACACTCAGGTACCATTGATTAGTTGGTTATGGTTGTGAAAAGCTTAAATTTATTTTGCACACTCATGTAAAACCATGTAATATACAACATACTTTGATCTTAGGAGGAATCCTTGACGGCAACCCAGGATGTGGCCTCCTCACAAGTCCCATGTGGTCAGGCTTCAGAGGCAGCACCAACGGTACATGTTAATCTAACCATAGATGTGGTTGTCATAGTTTTATATGCTAAATACAATCAGTAATATAATAGCTTGCTTTTTATTTTAGCCTACTACACAACCAACTGCAAGAGCTGCCCCCACCAGTGCTGAGCTCTATGAGTTAGGGAGCCGGATGCTGGAGGCCTACAGCCGCGTGATAGACTCCAGGAGCGTATTGTGGCATTGGAAACACAATCGCTGGGGGACCAACAACAAATACAAGGCAAGAAGTACGGGACCTTCGCAACCAACCCCAGCCAGAATTGTTGCATGCGATACACCAGTCCATTGAGCGGCAGGACGAAACCTTGTTGTTGTTACATCAGCTAATACAGCAGCAGTCTATTGTTTTTTTACTGCACTGTTGGCCCCCAACACCACCCTTACAAATGACTCAGCACCAACAAGGCCACCCACGGACTAAAATGTATTGACTTTTTTTTTAAGAAAACCAAATTATTTATTTTAATAAATTTGTGTTGATCTTTACAATTTTGTGTTTGGTACTTATTTACATAGATAGTAAACCATACATTAAGACATGTCTATATCTATATATGTGAATGTGTTTTATAATTATCAACAGTAATAGGTTTGAACACATTAGAATGCTTCTAGAATGTTAGGGGTAACAATGTGTTTCACATTCTAATAACTAATGGGTTAATGTTAACTTGAATAAGGTTTTCAAGGTCATGCTAGTGCACTCAGAAGCGCACAACTATTTGATGCTTATTTAACAACAGCGACTCTAGGCGTTACAGGGAATAATAGGAAAAAAAACCACACATGTATCAAAAGTACAGTGCCACAGCCAGCGACAGAAAGCGACTGGTCATAGCGTCTGACCCTCGGCGCTCTAACCCAGATTTAACAAGATATTTCTATTAAACAGCGTGGGCGCTGTTTTTTTTGCTGACTGTGGGATAAAGCACCAGACACGGTTAGAGTAAAGTGAATTTTTGTTGTGGAAAAAAACCTTAAAGTTGTAAAAATAATAGGAATGACATTGGGGTAGGGGTGTGACTTTAAGATTTAAATGGCACACTATAAATTAACTTTTCAGAAAAAAATAAAAAAATTAAAAGAAATGCATACAGTTCAGGAATAATGTCTACCACATTTGTAGTTTAAAAAAAAGGGCATGAGAAATGGGATTTGAGGCTCTTCCATAGAAATGTATGGGAGAGCGGCAGGTAGCGAGAGGTAATACCTGGCGCTGTGCAAGGCTGAACAGAGGCGCTGTTCGCTGAGGCTGGGATAATGATGAATCTAACGCTACATGGCGTTCTCCCAGTCGCTAAACAGGATCGGCTTCATAAATGTGTAATTGCATGCTGGAGCCGGCGTTCGATTGCCGATAGCTCTCACTACCTGCCGCTAAAGAGTCACTACCTGACGCTATACCTTCTTAAATAAGGTCCTTAGTCTCATCTATTGATTCAACCGTTGATTAAATGCCTGTGGAAATGGAGGAAGACCACCTTCCTAAATTGTTTCACCCTCTTTGTGATATGATGGTGAGGTGCTTCTTTAGAAACTTTGGTCTGAAAAACATCTCTGAACCATGGTTATCTATCATGCAAATGCATGATCTAATGCACCTTCTTTTTTTCCAATAACCTCCAAATTCAGTTAGTGAATTCACACACAGTAAATTTAGCCATCAATTGAAGCTCAGTGGACCTTTCATTCAATATGAAGCTAACAACTCTCCTTTTTATGTATCACAAAGACATAACTACATACAACATGAGAGCACTTATTAAGACGTATTACTAGGATTGTCATAAAGTGTTGCCTGCAGACACAGATTTTATTGTTCATTGGTGTTTCAGGACAGATAAAGCTCCATCGATCTGCAACAATCACATAGCAACACGGATTTTAGGGGTAAAAGTGATCTACAGATACTAACATTGAGAAAAGAGTAGTACAGTGTGTACTTATTTGCTTGCTTGTTTCCCTCAGATATATGAAATATTAGATTTTTTCATTTGTACAAATAACTTTCAAGGCAAATTCCCTGCAAATATAGATTTATCTACATTTTAGGATGTGAAGCTTTTATTTGGATGTACATGTTTGTGAGTAAATAGAAGGTTGTTCAGAAGATGAATGTGGTGGGATTGTGGTTTTGATTGCGGTCAGCCATCAAAAGGGACATGCATACATCTTCTGGATTATCCATTTTGTATCCCTTTTTATAGTGTTGTATATTTTCCAGATAAAGCCAGGCCCAATTGTTCATGGCCAATATTACCAAATACAGCATTTGAAAGGTTGGTTAGGAAAGCAACTGTATGTCAGTTTTGACCAGCTGTCCAATCTAAATATATAGAAAGTAAGTAGGCTTAATTATGCTTTGTGTTATTGGTACATGCCATGAAATGTGAAAAAAAAAATTTGATTTGCATGGTGGGGCTGCCAAATGAAGCTGCTCTGCTGTTGCAGATTCATCACCTCTTGAAATTTGTTGTGTCAGGTGCCATAAAAAAACATTAACTTATCCTAGTTATGGACAGTGTTTCCCCTTGCAAAGCAGTGGCTGCTAGGAATTATTTAACGCGAATTGTTGTATATATAGTTACGAAATGCATTACAATCCACAATTCTGGCAAAAAACTGAACATCTAACAGCTTAAGTTTACTACACAAATAGGTTAAAGTAAAAGTTTGCTTTCTTTTCAGCATTTCCCTTATTTGATTTGATTATTGACATGTTCTGGAGGAAGCAGGTAAGCTACGGGAAACAAAGGTGAGTGAGGACTGAAGATAAGTAGGGCTTCCCACTCTTCTCATTTTACATTTGTCAGTGAAGCAATGCTACCAGCAGCAGGAGTCCTATGGGGAAGGGAAATATTTCAAGTGTTTACCCAGAGGAATCCTAACAGTATGCTTCCTTCACATCATTTCTTATCTAATTTGTTATTGCAGCGCTGTGCTGCTTTGACTTGCTCAGTCCCACTTACACTAAACAATCCAGTCCACATCCATATTCTATCAGAGAAAGATCACTGTCACAGAGAAAGGGAGAGTAATTTATGAATGGTGCAGGCGGCAGTTGAAAGCCTTGCCCGAGACGCTTGGCAGTGCCTGCACCGCAACACCGGCTTCAGCCTGCCTGCGCTATCAGCTGTAATGTTCGTGGCCAGGCAGTGTTCGCAGTGCATGGCTTGTATATGCTAGCGACACCTAGCGCCAGCCGTGAGCGCCACAAGTTGACCAAATTTATGAATGAAATACATGGGGCGCTCAAGAAACAGGATTTCAGGCACACAGCTCCAATTGTCATCCCCGTTTTATATTTTTTTGGGTCAGGGCATTTTTTTAAATACAAAAAATAGGAATTGCATTGAGATCACTTGAGAGACATGACACAGCTTTTTCACGGCCAAATCACAAGTTTTCAGCAGAACACAAAAGTGCCTAACATGCATACAAAAATAGTCCCAAACAGCCCAGAGATCCCATAGCTCCTGCGCCAGCCCCCAAAAATGCCAAAATAATTACAACTATTCCAGCGCATTGAAATGCATGGGATAAGGCCACACAGTGCAGGGTGAGCACCTAGTCTTATATAGCACTGCAGAGAACTCAGTGCCAGCACTCATCCCATTTCTAGCTGGCACAATCACCAGCTCTCTGGATTTTTGACTTGATAAATACACCTTTTGCACTGGGACCCAACATTCACCTGATGTACATCAGGCACTATGTTGCGTTATCTTTTCTTACAAGAGTGAGAAATTGAATTTCTCACTCTTGTAAGAATAGCTAACGTCACATAGTCCCAGATGTATGTCAGGTGAATGTCGGGTCCCCAGGACCAGGACCAGGAAGGTTTATTGCATTATTGATGGATTAAAAGTTGGATAATAGAAAGAACATTCAGGGTAGTGCTTGAAATGTTGGCTTCCAGTGAAATTATCACCTACCACACCAGCACATCATTGTACAATTTTACCTGCTTGGTTAGGATTTTGTAAAATCTACAGGGCATTGTGTCTGTTAGCTGCCAGCGTCATGGTAGCAAACAGGCATTTCTGACTTTCACAGATACAGACCTTCAATCTCTTTAGAGGGGTGATATATTTAAAGTTTAAAAATACTTTTTGCCCAGCATGCAAGGTCTCTATAAGGGCATTCTGATTTGAAATAGCTGCACTAAGTGAAAGAACATATACTTCAATAGTACATAGATATATATTAGCATACATGGTATAGACACCTACAAAACATATGTGTATGAGTGATAGGGGGATGGTAAATAACCATGGGAATTTATACAGACACACTCTGTCAGGCTTAACGCAGCCAGATGGGCACAAACACTCACACGCACAAGTAGTGCCCACGCAAGTATTGATTCAGGGACCAGAATTAATCTTTGAGGCTATTAAGCCGAGAAATTGGTGTGAAAATTCCATTCATACTTTTGCTGGAGACATTGCCCATCTCTATCTCTCCAAATTGTCCATTTCTCATTTAAAGCAAAACAAAACCCATGATTTTCATTTGGGATGCCCCATTGTGTTAACCCCCCCGAATCCCCCATAAAAACATACCTTTCTCCCGCCACATGCCTGGGCTCTTGTACAATTTGCTCACATATTAATGATTGTTTAAACACAGAGCTCAGCAATTAGAAGAGACAGCAAGTGCATCCTCAGTTCCCCTTAGACTGAGGAGTGCTCCCATCTCCAGCCTATCCCAATTCAGGATGCCCCTGGGGAACGGAACAAACCCCAGGAAAGTCAAATTCCCAGGATTTGTTCTGCTTTAATAAAAATTAATGAAATTTAAAATCTGGCTTACTTATGCCCCTAAGGTGTAACCATAGCCGGTTTCTTCCACCACAAAACAGTTCTCTGGTCTCAGAAAACTTTTTAAATGAAGGTCATTTCAGTTTAAATAGTTGAATAAATGCCTTAATTCTGTTTAGGTGTTAAAGAGCAATTCAGATTATAGTTAACATAAATTGTCATATTTTTTTGCTATAAAACCTGAATAAAGTGTCTCTTTTTTAAGTTCCAGAGAGAAAGGTGTCTCATATTCTGACTTTTTTCTCTCCCTGGTGCCAAAGAGGCATCAGTAATGCTCTGCAATAACATAAATAATCTGCTCGATATGAACAGTTAATTAGGTCAATCAAACTCTGACAATGTCACAAAATGATATACTTCAAAACTTGCAAATACATGATGACACTCTGAATAGATCAATCAAACACCAGCAGTGTCATAAAATGATGTATTGCAACACAAAAAGAACCAATACATTTCCTAGATTCATTCAAACAATTGCTGCCATGCCTAGCTGCAAATCTAATATGACATGCACAGGTGGAGATCATCTCACCAAACATTCAGAGAAGTTTTTTGTTGGCCGTAGGAATAAAAGTAGTTGGGAGAATAAATATATGGCTTTCATGGGGAGCAGCCCTACAAACAGGTCAGATCGGATATTGACACAGTCACTGTGCTGTACACCTGGGTTAGCTTGACAATATTTATTGAAGCAATGCAAAACATAAGCAGAAACCCTAACTTCAGGCACAGGGAAACACACATGCAAAGCCCTTAAAAGGCTACAGAAAGCAAATGCACCATTGTGTCTGGCTATGCTTGGCACCATCCTAAACTGTTTTCCATTCTTAAAAGGAAGAAGAAATGGTTGAGATATCAAGGTTTACAGTTTCACCTTATGTTGTTGATGTTGATTTGTCTTTTGAAATATTTGGGCGTGGCCCTTGGCTCTGCGATGCCATATAATAATCAGCATAATGGGCTGTGTCTGTAAGACAGGTATTCTCATCACCCTGCTGTTGCAGAGTGTGAGTGCTGGGTGTAGAGGAGTCATAATCCAGACAGACATTAGTGTATTTACTGAAACATGAATGAAGTATTAGAATGTCACCTTACATGGTGGCTGGAACAAAGACAGGAAAAGAACTCTGCAGTGATAGATATTACAGCTCGATATACAGGAAATAACAGGAAATAACAACACAGCAGTAAATTACAAGAGGCTGATTCACAACTAACAACAGGTACTGCCAGATGAGTGTCTGTATAGCGGGACTTAGAGCGACTGCTAGTAGACTCTGTAAGCAGGTATCGTGCCCTGTTACATAGCATCTCGGTTGCTCGAGTAACCTGGCTGGCATTGATTAATGTGATGTGTGTTGGGCGCTGTAACAACACTATAGAGCTGCAGCGAGCGACAGGTAGCGCCAGCTCAGTGCGTCCGGCACTCGGCGCTCCACACCATATTAACAAAACAATAGACACACACAGCATTGGTGCTCCTGAGCCTAGAGCGCTGGCACTATACGCTGAGCCACCTGTAATAATACATGTGGCGCTACATGGTGCTGTTAGAGGCTCTCATCAGATTTTCTTTCTTAAATGTGGTTTTGCGTACAGTGAGGCATTCACCAGATGCTGCCTGCCCCTACGAGGCACTACCTCGCGCTACCCGTTCTTAAATAATCCCTATAGGCGCTCTACAGGTGCGCATTGGTCACAGCGCCATCTAGTGTCATAACCTGCAATAGCTGCAAACTGCAATAAATCTAGCATAAGTCAATAATCATGTTTAAAGACAAAGCTGTAAGCTGTTGCAAACGTATCATATCTCCAACACCTGCCTGTTCTCCCTCTCTCCCAGTGTCCACAGTCTGATGATGATGAGCTTTAGACCACCAGCTTAGCCCTATTATTGGTGGTCTATGGAAAAGGAATTCAGTGGGTGTGCCACTACTGTTTGCCATGTTTCTACTTTCAGAAACAGCTGCATTCTGACAGGAAGGGAGAGGGCAGCCATGATGAGGTGAGCTGCTGAATGACAGTTTATGCACTTTCCCTACAGAGTCCCATTAACTGCAGGTAAATATAAAAATATAAGAGATAGCTCTGACTCCAACTCATAAATGGCCAATAATTAGTAATACATTTCCTGTAGTAAAATCGTAACGGCTGGCTTGTTCTCACCATTATATAAGCAATAGGGCAACTTGAATAGAACATAAAGCAAATTTATTGGACTACAAATTCTGGACAAATAAGTTAAAGCGGGGTGCTCAACTATTTAAAGAGCGTGGGCTATATAAGCAGTTTGAAAACTGGTCATGGGCCACAGTGAATAGGTTCAGAATGTCACATTTTTCATTTTAAATAGTATCAGTATACCCACTATCTCCACAAATGTCATAGACTTTTTTTACTTGTAGGTCCTTCCACCACACCGCTCCATTACCACATTCATATCTAACAATCCTCGCATGCCACCAACACACATGCTGATTGGCTTACCTCTCCAAATATATGGATCCTATATTTATAACCCATCAATTCTAAATCATAACTGCATTCCCAATTCTCAGCCCATCTAAACACCTACCAATGCTAAACATACAATTAAATTTAGAAACAAAATGTTATCTTGTTATGGTGCCAGAGATTTCACTCAGAGGTGGTGTTGCACTATAAATGTCTCCATGTGTCTCCGAGCCACCGCTGCCACCTCTCTTTGGCAATGGGCCCTTCCTACATGACTCTCATTGCAACCTCTCATACTTACTGGGCCTCTTTTTATCTTCACACACCAGCTCTGTTTAACCCTCCTACTTTCCCCACAGCAGGTCAGGGGCCACATCAGATGGCTCTGACAGCCACATGGGGCTACAGGTTGAGCATTAGTGACTTTAAGGGACATTCCAAGCAAAGGGTTACATTAGCATGGATGAGTCACTGCTGATGAGGCCCAGCAAAAAGGAGAGAGTTTGTTAGGTCTTCTAAAGAAATAGAAAGCAGGTTGAATAAAAGATGCAGACCATCACATTCATTTCCACCTACATTTGCTGGGCAGCCATGGTGGTGTCCTTCAATATGGTTTTAAGGCCCCTAGCGCTCCTATTCTATTTATTGTCATAGAGGTGTACTGAACCTGCTTTGGGATGACCCCTGCATTGCAATGCATAGAGTAGACTTGTGGGGTCATAAACAAGGTTATATGGAGGCCTTCATGAGGGTCTGCCTGTGCTGAAAGATGAAAACACTTGCTCCGCACCATTGGTAGGTATGAAGATGCTGCAATTGGAGCAGCTGCAGGTGGTTGCAGAGTCTCGAGTGCTGGGTGAAGCAGAGTCAAATCAAGATAGACATTAGTGATGTAACAGGAACTGGCTTTTCTGGAACACGCGTGAGAATATGAGAATGTCACCTTAACATGTTGGCTAACACAGGAAAGGGAAGTCATAGAGCAGAGCTGAATATACAGGAAACACAATGCAGCAGAAAAATACATAGAGAGACTACAGTTAAACATTGGTAACAGCGCAATCTACTGTCATAACTTGTCCTAACTGTAAACTGCAGTCAAAAGTCCCAAAATCACATTCAGAGACAAGAAGAAACTGTTGCAAAGTATTGTATCTCCAGCACCCCTTCATAGCAGCTGAGGCTTAGTCTTTTAAACCCATCTTCTTTGTAAGCCTTGAGTGTCTCTCAGCAGCCAAGGGCTTAGTAAGGAAATCGGAATCTGACTCCAGCCTAAACAAGCTCTGACTGCACGACTCCGACTCCACAGCCCTGCCTACAAGACACTGGTAGTGGTGATTGAAATAGCAACTGTGTTAAAGCAGAACAAAAGTCAGGATTTTGACTTTTACCGGTATTGTTTCGTTCCCAATGGGCATCCCGATTGGGGATGCCCTGCTGTGTGAGCCCCCCAGTGTGCCCAGTTAAATTCACTGACAATAATGGGGAGCGCGTGCTTCCGCATTCCCTGCATCCCCAGCCGTGCACATGCTTGCATTCCAGCCTATGTGAATGGCTGGGACGGGAGCATGCACACAACACCAGGGAAGCAGGGTATGCGGCAGCACACGCTCCCCATTGACAACAATGTGAGCTGCCTAATGAATTACATCAGTTTAGCTGGTGGCTCTCATTGGACGAGAGCTCACATAGTCGCAGTTGGCCTGGGGAAAGGTAAGTATGTATGGGCACTTGGGGGGGTTCACGCAGCAAGGCATACCAAATTTGGATCCCTCGGGGGGAAAGCCAGCAGATCTTTTAGTTTCCAGGCCGGCCACTGGTGGATTCTGTTCCTTTTTAAATAACAGTACGGAGCCACCAACCAGATATTTGCAGTGCTACCAGACTGAGAGTAGGGCAGGGATAATGTTTTTACTCAACAGTAAATATACATAATGCACATAAATGTACTGTATATTCAAGACAATACAAATATTAATCCATCTTAGACAGCAGCATATGTTTAATAAAGTACTGAGAAAGGATCTTTATCAAAAGGTCATCACGCCCATATACAATTGCTGAGCAATTTTAAAATCATAAGTAGGACATTTGGAACATGGTTGTTGGGGTTCTCACTCATGTGATAGTGTAATAGCATCTAGTTGTAATTAATATCTGTTCCTAATGATTGATTTTGTTCATATCACACTCAATAAACTAGTTTCTTTGCTTTGTGCATATGAGAAATGTCATGTTTGTACTCAGTTGCTCAGCCTTAGTAACCCAGTTCCATTAGGACATAGGAGGCCCGTGACAGAAGCAGGTGTAGAAGGGCAGAAATGTATTAATCTGATTCAATGAAAAGCAAGAATCTTGGGGCTTATTTACTAAAGCTGTGATGAGTAGCGACAAGTACGCTAGACAAGCTAAGACACTAAACACATTCCATATTTGTGACTTAAGCCAGTTGAGTTCTAGGCATACGTTGGTTAGCTAGTCTCTAGCTGATTGAGAGCTGATATGGAGCACCAGATCTGCAGTTTGCTGGAATTTCCTTTAATAATAAAAATCTACACTTAAAAAAGGGTATGAACTGAAGCTTAAATCTGAGTGAGCTTTTTAACTTGAACACACTAAAATTTCTGTAAAAAAAAACCTTTTGTTCACATTGGTCCCTAAAAAATAACCTACCCCTGTGGTTGGGCACTTTTACAGGTGAGGCACATACTTTTTTCAATGGTGTAAGGAAATTGGGCTCATAGGGTGCTGATGTTTCTAAACTCTGAAAAATATCTTTACCTCATTGGAAAAATGATATTACATCACCTGTGCCCTATCACAGGGGTAATTGTTTTTTTGGGAAAATATTAGAACAGAAATATTTTATCAAATATTTTTTAACTAAAAAACTAAAAAAAAAGCTTACTCAGATGTAAGCTTCAGTTCACTTGAATGTCCACCCAAAGGTAAACTTGCTTCACCAGATCTTTAGTATGAACCCAGTTGCCAATCTGCCAGAAAAATGGCTAACTGCTCCCAAAAGGTTATTGGCATAACAAGACTAACTAGATCATGCAAAAACATATACAGGAGATACTGAAATACTCTTGGATGGCATTTGTAACAAACTCAATCGATGGTAACGCTACTGGGCAGAGAAGAAAGATCAGGATTAAGCCATTAAATGAAGTAAAGATTCTAATTATTTGATGCTAACAAAAGCTCCACTTCAATCTTCAATCATGTGCCCCTGCAAGGCTAAACCAATATTATTATTATTCTTAGACAATATTAGTTTAAAAAGACTAATACAGCTTTCAGCACATGGCAATCGCTTTGAGGGGTATATTCCTGATGCTCAGCTAAACTGAGTGACACATACTTGTGAAAAAAAAGAGTCATTTAAATAATACCTTTCCTACATTTAAAGCTTGTAATTATAAAATGTTCCTTTTTTGCATTTATAATCAGATGCAGGAACAGATGGGATCTGCTCATTTTAATGTGATGTGTCAATTATACTGATTGTTCACTGTAACTAAAACTTTTCAGCTTAATTATTACTAAGAAACTGTGCTGATTCCATGTTCTGTTTTCCCAAAAGGAGCATCACGAAACCTGTATTCAGTGTGAGGAATATCAAGGAATGGAAAGTGACAGGCTGCACACTCTGGTAGAGGCCTGGTAACAGGAAAAGTGTATAGATAGCAGATCATGAGGACAGCTATATTAATTACATTCCCACTGGTACTACAGTTTTAAATAATGACTTGCAAAAAACTAAGCTCATTATGCAACAGTTGAATTAAAATGATACAGGGGACTCATTATACACTTTGGTGGTGAGGAAAGTCTCCCCTCCTGGATGAGCTTCTAGAATGCTGAGTAAATCATGTTGAGTCCTAGGATGGCTTAGGTTAGCTAAAGAGTAAATATTTCTGTATTTTACAGAAAAACTAACTAAAAACAATGGTCGCTGTGAGATTTCACAAAAATTGAAAAAATTTCACAAAAATTGAAGACTGTAAGTTTTAACAAAGCCTTGATTGCTTTAAAACAAAAAAAACATAAAGGGGTTATTGATTAAAATGTGAAGCTCTCCCCACATACAGTAGTAACGCTCCCATGCTTATTTGGATGGTAACAAAATAAAGTTAAAGAAATGTTTTACTTTAATCCTACTCACTTGATTGGGTGAGGTGAATATGTGTTCTAAAAGAGAAGAGACATTTTCCTCAAATTGGCAAAGGACAACCCCCCCCCCCCCCCCCCGGCCATGTTTGGTTTTCAAGCCCAACACTAAAGTTGGTTGATCGGCTTCTGAGCAGCCTTTCAACCAGCCTCTAGCCGTCCCCTCAGGCAATCAGGTCGGCCAGGGGAGTAGGCTTGGCATAGGTAGGGCCTTCCATGATGGGGGATGGCCACAAGCTGGCGCAGACTACAGCAGGGTGTTCTGCCACACAGTCTGCTATGGGGGCAAAGGGGGTATTCTGTCACATAGTCTGTTATGGGGGTGATGGGGGATATTTTGTCACACAGGCTGCTATGGGGGGAGATTCTGTCACACAGTCTGCTATGGGGGTGATGGGGGGAGATTCTGTCACACAGTCTGCTATGGGGGTGATGGGGGGAGATTCTGTCTCACAGTCTGCTATGGGGAGATAGGGGGATTCTGCCACACAGTCTGATATGGGGTGATGGGGGCTCTGTCACACAGTCTGCTATAGGGTTATGGGGGGAGATTCTGTCACACAGTCTGCTATGGGGGTGACTGGGGCTCTGTCACAATGTCTGCTATGGGGGGATGGGGGGATTCTGTCACACAGTCTGGTGTGGGGTCATAGGGGGATTCTGTCAGACAGTCTGATATGGGGTGATGGGGGCTCTGTCACACAGTCTGCTATGGGGTGATAGGGGGATTCTGTCACACAGTCTGATATGGGGGGATTCTGTCACACAGTCTGGTATGGGGTCATAGGGGGATTCTTTCAGACAGTCTGATATGGGGTGATGGGGGCTCTGTCACACAGTCTGCTATAGGGTGATGGGGGGAGATTCTGTCACACAGTCTGCTATGGGGATGACTGGGGCTCTGTCACAATGTCTGCTATGGGGGGATGGGGGGATTCTGTCACACAGTCTGGTGTGGGGTCATAGGGGGATTCTGTCAGGCAGTCTGATATGGGGTGATGGGGGCTCTGTCACACAGTCTGCTATGGGGTGATGGGGGGATTCTGTCACACAGGTATTCTGCTCCTCCACTGAACCATATTCTCTGTCCTGTCTACACTGCACCCCCCCCTCTGCCCTGCACCCCATCTTATCTGTCCTGTACCCACTTCAACCCCCTCTCTGCCCTGCTCGACATCTTCTGTCACCTCACTCATTAGCAACATATACTGAGGAGCGTAGAGCAATGTCACACACAGGGTGTGTGACTTCACAGCCCGCCAGCAGGGACCGAAGTAGCTTGCCTGCGAATTGAAAAAAGCTGAGCCATTGAGCATGGCTGAGCCCTTCACCGAAGTTTACCCCCCCGATAGCGACACTGGCATGGGGGGCGGGGTGGTCATGGATGCACTGTGTGGGGCAGGCAGCGTATGCTTACTTCTTGATATGAAAGGACAGGTATGTGTCACTGGCTGTGTAGTGAATCTGCCTAAGGTTGAAGCTGGCGCACAAACTTGACTTCAATATTAACTTCCTGACCTGAGGTCAGATGTCACACTGGGGAGGGGAAATTAGCAAGGACTGCTTCCTATAGTGGCACCGGCTTTGCTTTAGACAGATGCAGTCCAAAGCACCTGACACCTGCCTGTCACACTGCGACCCAGCGTTGCTTTGCAGTACACTGCCTGCCCCACATCCCAAGGCAAGCCCTGCCATCACTGTAGCCGCATTTTTTGCTATCAGCCCATCTGGACTTCTGCAGGGTCCCAGAGAGGGATGCTGCCACTGCCTCCCCCTGCTTCTCCTTTGAAATGCAGCTCTATAGGAGGCCACGTCAACCCCGCCTCTTTAAACGTGCACCCCTAACCGTCCCTAGTCCATGTTGTGCAGGGTTATTGCTCTGGTGTTATCCCCAATTTGCAGCCCTCTACTCATTACTTCCCCCATTTTACAGCCCAGCCCTTTTACCAAAATTCTAAAAATTCTACGGGTTCGCCCAACACTACTCAGGAGACAGGTTCTAATTATTAATTAATAAATTAATTAATTATTAAGACCTTGTGTTGCTAGGTCTGAAAATCAATCAAATTTGCCCAGAATAATCTCCTATATTACATTTCTCATAATTCGAATGACTTCAGCTAGCCAACTTACTTATCTTTAGAGCAACCCTTCAGCACTATGCTTTCTGTTTTCCACTGACTTTTATCTGTGTTTATGGTCTTTCCTGTCACCTTTCACGCACAGACATATAGGGTTACTGTGTGCTTGGACTGCATATAGTGCCAGCTAAGGCTGGCAAGCGTCTCAGCTATAGGACAATTCTCATGATCTCATCAATGATAATCTGGTACATGGGGGGTGAGGGGGTAAGTAGAATTGGATGCTGTTACCAAGCTAATAACCTTATTCTTAACTCCAGAAAATGCATGCATGTGCTTTGGGAGTGTGCACATGTGCTTTGGGAGTGCTCACATGTACATATGGGGATGCATGCATGTGCTTCCATGTTTCCATGTTCCATGTTTCAGTTGGGTAAACTTCCAAAGGGTGAGAAGTACTTAATTTATAGACAGAAACATATCCTATACAAAATTTTAGAACTGGGATTCTAGATATATCCCATAGAAAAACCCCTTGAAACAGCCACACTCAAATATAAAATCAAATTATTTATTAAAGAAGTATAAACAACTACAGCTTACAACATAAAAGGACACTATTAAAAAATATATACACAAACAAGAATGACTGGAGGAGAGACCCAAACAATTGACTCTATTATACAAAAAGATAAAAATTAATTACATATTATTAATTAATAGATACCCGGGGAGTGCGGGCGGTACCAATGTGCTTATGCCATTTCAGGTCATAGGATATGTTTCTGGAAAGAAACTTTGTGGATACGCACAGCCCAATGTATACACCAAAGGTGCTGGCTCGTGGGGTGAACAACCTGAACAAAATTATAGAACTGGGATTCTAGATATATCCCAGAGTAAAACCCCTTCAAAGTGCCTCAATCAAATATAAAATCAAATTATTTATTATAGAAACACTTGAATTGTGGTCATTGCATTTTTGCATTTTTTGCACATATCTTTGCACAGAGGCACTTTTTTTCACGGAAATTAATATTAATAATCAAGAGTAGCAATAATAATAAAAATTAACAATAAATATCTGAAAAAAAAAAATTTCTTTCCCGAATTTGCAGCATATATGGATGGTATATAATATCTATTAAATAACAATATGTAATTTATTTTTATCTTTTTGTTAATTGTTTGGGTCTCTCCTCCGGTCATTCTTGTTTGTGTATATGTTTTTTAATAGTGTCCTTTTATGTTGTATGCTGTAGTTGTTTATATTTCTATAATAAATAATTTGATTTTATATTTGAGTGCGGCTCTTTCAAGGGTTTTTTTCTCTGTGATATATCTAGAATCCCAGTTCTATAATTTTGTTCAGGTTGTTCACCCCCCGAGCCAGCACCTTTGGTGTATACAATTCCAGAAACATATCCTATGACCTGAAATGGCATAAGCACATTGGTACTGCTGTGGACTAACAGGTCATTTTAATGGGGAAAAATCAACTGCTGGATGCCCCAATCCCCCAACAGCAGAGGAAGCCCGAAGCCCTGATACGTACCAACTACCAAATGCTCATTGCAGCTGCCTGATGACGACAAATTATTGACAGCTAACCAGCAGGGTTTTTCATGTGGGCGAAAACACAGCACTCAGGGGCATACATAGGGTTCACAGGGCCCCATAGCAAAACTCATAGTGTGCCCCCTCTGTTATGCTGTTACTAGGTAGGTAGTCACACATGGGGTCTCTCAAGCATAAACAGCAAGGTCTCCTCACTCTTCATGAACTACTTCTCTCTTTCTTCCTCTCCCCTTTGGCTTTCTGTCCTGCCCTCAATTGCCACCACACTTCTCGCTATCTACAACTCTGAGCTTGGAACTTCTGCCTGAGAGTAGCTCCAGAAGCCTTAAAGTAGACCAAAACCCATGAATGCCCTGGAATCTATGTTTCTGGGACGTCTGATTCCCAACCCCGGAGCATCCAGATTTGGGATGCCTTGCTGTGTCACATTCCCCAGGTCACTCAGTAAACTCACCTTTTCTCCCGATCCAACAGCGCATGCACAAGCAGCGTCAGCAGCCTGCTATCCCTTTAGCAGAGTGAACGCCCACACCAGGCATTTGCAGATGGCCATCGCAGGCATGCTCCATGTTACAGCGTTTTACAATATTTTGCAACATAAGGCAATACAAACACAATCTTTTCTCCTTGATACAGGAGACTTTCTGAACAAACTTAACCATATCAATATTCTTCCCTCTGACACTTTTCTCTGTAGCATGGATGTCACATCATTGTACACCTCCATTCCACACTCAGCTGGCATTAGGGTCATATGCGACACCTTGGCCTCAATGGACGGTTCACCTGAATTTAACATTTTTTGTTTACATCTCTTAGAGGTGGTACTCATGAGAAATTATTTCAGATATCAGGATGATTTCTTTTTACAGATACAGGGACAGCTATGGGGTCCAACGTGGTCCCAGCCTACGCCAACTTATACATGGCAGATTTGGAAGATAAGCATGTCTATACAGATCCCATTTTTTTGAACCATGTACTAACTTGGTTCCGTTATATTGATGACATATTTTTCGTTTGGCAGGGTACGGAGCCAGAGCTTCTTTGTTTTAAAGACTAGACTAGACTAGATCACAAGACACATACGATCTCCTTTACCCTGGAATACAGACAGATTTAGGTATACTTCCTAGATGTCTTAGTCATCAATTCTAATTCCCGGCTGGTTACAGATTTATATCAAAAGGCCACAGATCGCAATACATATCTTCGAGCGGACAGCTTCCACCCGAAGAAACTTAAAGTGAGGTTGCCATTTAGCCAGTTCATCCGAATCCACCGTATAGCTCATGATGTTGATACCTTCTTGAAACATGCAGATGAGATGATTCAGGACTTTCTATCAAGGGGGTATGACCCACAAATGAACATGCTGTCAAAGGTCAAAGCATTTGCAAGAACTAGGGAAACCCTGCTCAGGCATACGCCAAAAGCAGCTCAGTCACGATTTCCCATACCTCTGGTGTATTCGGCCAAATCCCCATAGATAGAACACATCATCAAAAGACACTGACATATCCTGAGTGCTGACTCCAAGCTGTCTGATATGTTTTCACAACCCCCCCTAATAGTCAGAAAGAGACCCCCTAACCTACGTTCTCACTTAAGACTGATCCCGTACCACCGGATTCAGTATCAGTGCTGCAAACAGGCTTTCAGTGGCTAACTGCATGACAGAAGCCTCTGGGGATGTATAGCTGCAGACACTGCAGCCAGTGCAGTCATGTTATCAAAGGTGATTCCCTCCTTCCTTCCTGCCAAGCTTGATGTTTTGGTTTACTGAAAGGAAGAACCGAACAAAAGAACAGCAATGCTCAAAGCATTAGATGATGGGTTACAACATCTACACACATCAGTAGAGTTGCAATTGTATGAAACATGAGCAACACAAAATGAGTGTTGCTCTTAGTGCAGGGGGTCATCCCGTTAGCCCTGTTAAACCACACCCTACCAATCTTACCTTTCTCCCGGCAAAAATGAACACTGCAGTGGGCCACCACAGTCACGTGGTCTGCAAGCTAGCCTGTGGGAGCTGAGATCCTGCCGGATGCTGTGAAGTACAGCTAAGCTTAGCTGCAGCAGTGGGATTGAGGATCGAGGTGAGTATTTGGGGAAACCTGAGGTGCACCCACCAATCATGTTACCTATTTGATCTAACGTCAGGTCAGGAAGGAATTAATAGAGAATGAGTGCTGACTGGCTAGCGACCCACACATGGGATCGCCAAAGGAACATTTCTATGGGCAAATGTAGATGAAATATATTTTTACCTTTTTTATCTGGGTTTTTGCTGCATTTCACCTGGCTGGAAGCCTGGAAATGTGCTGTCAAATGGTGGCAAACTGCTGTGGGCGATATGCAGTGGCGGACTGGGGCAAAAAGCCGCCTGGGATATTACCAGCACCTGGCCCGCTGCTGATCCGCCAGTGGCATCTCTGCTGCTTCCTGGCCAGTCATTCAGTGTGCTTCAGGACTGAGGGTATATCATTAGGGTGAGGATATGGGGGGTTGCTTGGGTGAAGTGCTAAAGTGGTGAAGGGGATGGGGGTCTGGGATTGTATGGGAGTGTTAGTAAAGTTTGCAGACCAGACTGCCTCAAAGCAGTGCAGACCACCAGGCATTTGCCAGGGTCTCCATATGACATCCCGCCCCTGGCGATTTGATTATCAAAATAAAAGAATTATTGCTAAAAGTAAACTTTAAAAGCTTCAACGTGGTATGGGCTTAAAATGTACTGTATGTATGGTGTCTCGGGAGTGTCCTGATTGTTTGCAGCACTTTATTATATTTGACTGAACTTTTTAAAAGTTTGGTTCGGCCAGTTTGTAGAATTTCCTCAGGAAATCCAGGTTGGTAGTCCAAGGCACAAATGAAGAAATTAGTGGCAAACTGCTGTCACATTAACTTTCTATGTTTATGCGTACAACTTTTTCTGCTTCTAGCAATATCTAACAAAAATGGTTTTGCACATTGAGTTTTAAAAACACATTAAAATAATATGGAATTTTCCCTCCCTCTAAATAAGTATTGCTCTAAATAAGTATTTAAATATAAGTATTTAAATATGTTTTTGGGGGGAGAGAGGGGGCCATTATGTGGGTGACCCCTTCTATTGAAGGGCTTTATAGGGGGAATGAGAGTATATCTCCTAAGGTTAGCAATATGTAAACATCATGAAAGCAATCAAAAAGTCAAACATTTATTCTTGTTAATACATAAATACCTTCACAGTGTCAATCATTGTTGATGACGTACAAATACATACATTCGTTTTTACTTTACTAAGCATCACTGCCAATTGCTATTATAAATGATTAACCAGCCCAATTGATTTACAGTAATACCAGACCAAAAAACAAGGACGGCTGGAAGCAAGCGCCCCCTATTGTCTTTTACACAAAATGACTGAAGGTATGTAATGATGTATGGATTTATGTAAAACTTCAAGTCCCATTATGCAAAGTTTTTGACTATATGACTCATTATATGTAACTAGATCACTTAAAGTGCACTGAGGAAGCTCGCAAAGAGTGAAACGTCTGCACGCAAAAATCACTTGCTACAACTGAGAGTACATTAACCTTGAGCTTGCTACAAACTGTATCTAAAGGGACTGAGCCCCCCCCCCCCCGAGTAGGGGCAGCTCCCAGAGGAGCAGAGACTTTTATTCTACAGTCAGTACCTCTGCGAATAATCAATAACAGTGTAAAATATGTTGAAAAAACGAATGTATGTATTTGTACGTCATCAACAATGATTGACACTGTGAAGGTATTTATGTATTAACAAGAATAAATGTTTGACTTTTTGATTGCTTTCATGATGTTTACATATTGCTAACCTTAGGAGATATACTCTCATTCCCCCTATAAAGCCCTTCAATAGAAGGGGTCACCCACATAAGGGCCCCCTCTCTCCCCCCAAAAATATTCACTTAGATAGAAGGGTGGGGGCTAATTTTATCCTTTCTTAGACAAGGCCAACTTAAGGGTGAGCTCACTCTGACCTCACTCCTTACCCCCGCTCTATATTTAAATATGTATACGTTTTGCCAAACCGAACCTTTTAACGAACTTGCTCAAAAACATTAAGAAAATAAGCTAAAAATAGACTTACCTCTTTCCTGTTCCAGTGCTGGGCGATGTCCTCATCCCCCGGCAATGTCCAACACCAGTTTCCACCAGTTTCCACAAAAGTCCATGCGGCCGGTTGGGCTCCTGCTATCTTGCTACCCACCGCAGGGAGGGGCATTTATTTTAGGAGTGACATTTGATGACACAGGTCATGGCCAGTACAAATAGCCGCTTCCTGCCTCCCTTAAAAATGAGAAAAACCGCCTGGGGCACCAGCTATGCAGGAGTAGTAGCCCAAGACACAAATTAAGAAATTAGTGGCAAACTGCTGTCACAAATAAAAAAAAATGTGTATTATTATTATTTCCCCCCCCCCCCCCATACTTACCTTTATCTCCCTCTGGTCTCTGCAGAAATCCAAAGGCTGGTCCCGCCTGTTGGAACAAGGAAGTAGGTGAATACCAGGCCTGGAAATTAGACTTTCCCTGCCGTTATGCAGAGTGTGGCATCCAGTATCGTGCCGTGCCACTGCTATAGAGTCCCCTAGAAAACAGCTTCAAAACAGCAACATAGCCACTTGAATAAAGTAAATAGGTAACTGTACATATACATATTAGAACAAGCAAAAAGAGGCTTGTACACAGTAAAAAAAACCACTGGGGGTCTTGATTTTTTTGACTGTTGAATTAATGTACTTAATGTACCCATATCTCTTGTATCTCTACCTCCTGCATGCAATTTCTTGTATTTATGATTATATGTATATAACAGTTGCATATACAATTGAACAACAAGAAGCAACTTCTTTTGCACAGCATCCTGTGGTCTGTTAGATCCCTGTGGTCTTTTCCTGCAATTAACTTTCTATGTTTATGCATACAACTTTTTCTGTTTCTAGCAATATCTAACAACATTGGTTTTGCACACAGAGTTTTAAAAACACATTAAAATAATATGGAATTTTTTCTCCCTCTAAATAAGTATTTCTTCCAATCTTTATACTTATGTAACGGTATGAGTCAGTGATTCTCAACTGCTATTAGTCACAGAGAATAAAGAAAATGGCATAATTGTATACCGAGAACACAGCTGGTACCTCTGTCTTCAGTACATTGACATGTCAGTAATAAAATGTGTGGGTTAAATAGCTGGACAATGGGAAAAAAGTCGTATTTTAATGTTATTGTAATAGTACATGGGCCAGCCTTCACAAATGAATCATGACCTGTTCCTTGTTTTATTCTCTACAGGTTATTATTCATTAGCATATTATTAAGTTAGTGGCAATGCAAGAAGCCTCTGATAATATGTTGCAATAGTTACTGCTGCTAAATTCTGGGTGTCCTTCTAACAAGGCATCTTTTGATTCTTCTTCTTAGGCCAATCAATAAATATATGTTTTCTTTCAGTTTTATTATGTAACATTAGTGGAAAGTTGGATGCTTAAATGGGGTGCACTCTATTGTCTATAGACTGTGTTCCATAGGGTTAAATCAAGCCTACACCCTGGTTTGAAACCCATTTCTCTTCATGCCTCAAATCCAGCACTATTAAAGAGATCTTTAATCCTCAAACCAGACCAACATGCCCCTAAAGAGAAACTCCCCCCACAATATATTCCCCCTTTGGCATAAAACATAATAAACACGAATATCTACCTATTTATTTTTGCCTTGCCCTTCCATACTGAAATGCTACTTTCTCTTCTAATTGCCATTGTTGAAGCATGGTGGCACCTGGCATCAGCGCTGCTCAGCTGGATAACTGTGCAATAACTAAGCAATAGGCGGGTTATGGATAGACAGCCGGCCAATAGCAGGTAGGTGGGGGCGGAGCCAGAACAGGGAGAAGGCAGTGTGAGCTGAGTAACTAAGCAATAGAAAGGTTATGGAAAGACAGCTGGCCAATAGCAGGCATGTGGGGGTGGAGACAGAGCAGGGAGAAGGCAGAGTGAGTTGTGCAGTAACAAATCAATAGGGGGGGTTATGGAAAGACAGATGGCCAATAGTAGGCAGGCGGATGCAGTGCAAGAGCAGAGAGAAGGCAGAGCGAGCTGTGTAGTAACTAAGCTGGCCAATAGCAGGCAGGTGGGGCGGAGACAGAGCAGGGAGACGGCAGAGTGAGTTGTGCAGTAACAAATCAATAGGGGGGGTTATGGAAAGACAGATGGCCAATAGTAGGCAGGCAGATGCAGGGCATCTCGCGCTTCCCTCTAAAAGGCACTCTAACAGTGGGCACGAGATGCGCCGTTGGACCGCCAATCAGGTAAGTGCAGCGGGCATCCTGGGGGGTTTCACACAGCGTGGCATCCTGATTTTGGATGCCCCGCGGGGAGGGATTGGATCGGCCCGGGAATCTATAATCACACTGGATGTTGGTCCACTTTAAAGGAGCAGTATCGCAAATTTTTCTTGGTGACATATTTAAATGGTGCTTTGAATGTAGGTAAGTGTTGGAGTAAGAAATACAAATTTAGAAAAAAATTGTGTCTGTGTTGAGCAGCTGGAGACTAATAGCTCATGTTTATGTCTTCTGAGTGTCGGAGCCCGACACTCTGGCCTGTTCCATGCTGAGGAGAGGGGTGAAACAATGTATCAGTTCCATGCTGAGGAGAGGGGGGGAACAATGTATCAAAGTATCAGCTGTCCAGTGCTGGCAGCCGTCCAGCATAAGATAACAACATTGCAACATTGCCTGGCCAGAACTTATATATCTAAAACAAAGAGAAAAAAGTTCTAGAAGTCATTTAGCTGGTTTTGACAGTTTTCCCTTCATGTTGGCTCTGCTGCAGAATCTTTCAGTTTACCATTTTCTCTCTCTTTTCTCAACACATTTTCCATATGATCTTTCTTTCAGCTTTGTGTGTTTTGAGCAAAGCCCAACCCAGGATTTTAACTATCTGGAGTTTTGTTTTGTGCCCCTGGGGGCATCCCGACTTGGGATCCCCTGATATGTGAAATCCCCAAGTTCGCCTGTGAAAACGTACCTTTCCCTGTCCCACAGCGCATGCGCGGGCTCTCATCCAATCAGCTCTGTTTGCACGCAGATGGGGAGCCTGAGCAGTAACCTTCCTGGCCGCCCGGCCTGTTTAAATGACTATCTGCGTGAAAAATGGGGGGATCTGTGGTTATCCAGGGGTTGTTTCACACAGTGAGCATCCTGATTTAGAATGCCCAAGGGGGAAGGTCAATGGCCGGGTCTTATAGACTTCAGTGTCGGCCACTCAGGGTTTTGTTCCACTTTAATACCTTTAGATTTTCCTGCACAGTTATTCAAAGAAGAATTTCAGTCGTTTTCAGTCAGTTTAGTTTATTTTGTATAGATTTTACACATTTGAGTCACCTGGTCTCATAACAAAAGCAGCACCTCACACACACACAGCCGTTACCACTAATTACAGTGTCAGCCTCTGAGATAAAGGCCCTTATTCATCAAGCGATAGCGCCAGGTAGTGTCTGACGAGCGCCAGGTAGCGGCAGCTAACGGCGACTACCGACTCAAGTACGCCCGGCGGCGGTCACAATGACGCATTTATCAAGCTAAATGAGGCTAGCGCCGGCGAGAGCGACGGCTAGCGCGGCATTCATCATGAAGCCGGCTGGCCCGAACAGCGCCGCTGCAAATTCCTTCACAGCGACACGTATTACCTGGCGCTACCTGCCGCTCTCCCATACATTTCAATGGCAGACGCTGCAATGATTGTTTTTAGTGGTGTTGGGGTTTTTTTCTTTGGTACAAAATTCAACACATGTTTATATTGATATGTTTTATGAATCTGGCTGGTTATTTTTCTGTATTAGAATTTTTTTTTATTTTTCACAATGTAATGTGGTGAGTGACATGGGAATTGCATCTCCTCCACCCAAACTCATTGGCATCAAAATCGCTGGTTTTCCACACAAACGGGGCTTGTAAAGCTATTTTGTAGCCTGTCAGGTTGGGCGGTCACGTTCGCTCTTAGAAATTGTCAGCGCCCAAGCTATTCGGCAGCCCTGTCCTTGATGAATCTGTGTTGGTCAGTGTTTGTGCAGTCGCTGTTTGAATTCGCTATGTGGCGGCGCGAGCGTCGCTGTGCCTCGCTGCGCTGCGTTGTGCGGCGCTGTGCTGTTCATACATGTGCCCTTCTGCCATTTGCAAGGAATTCACTTCCCGCGACCCCAGTCGTTGTTAATGAATACACTGTAGTTGTGAGCGTGCCTGGCCACATATTGCAGG
This sequence comes from Gastrophryne carolinensis, assembly GCA_027917425.1. Taxonomy (NCBI): domain Eukaryota; kingdom Metazoa; phylum Chordata; class Amphibia; order Anura; family Microhylidae; genus Gastrophryne; species Gastrophryne carolinensis. The sequence goes on along the minus strand of CM051238.1, from coordinate 202,678,185 downwards.
ATTAACATTCAGTCGTACCAGCTCATAACAACCCGTTATGCATTCTCATGTGTGCCACATTTTCAGGTAGTTGTCTACTTTGATTGTGTGATGACTTTGTGAAGGAATAAGATCTGTATATTTAAGCACAACGGTGTATGCTTTAGAAGGACCTATGCATTACAGTATGTAGAATGCCCTGCTAAATCAAGCTAATAATTCGTGGCGCCTTTGGCCCTAGCTTGTTTTGCAGCGTCCTTTTAATGTTTTTCCGCCACTTAGCGTGCACATAGCTGATATTAGCTTGTCCCTGTTGCGCGCATGTTTGTTTTTGAATTTTGAAGCACAGTTGCTTGCGTCATATCCGGTTCCGGGATCCTCCTTTGCGTTTCAACGCCACCTTAAGGTAAAAATGTCTAGCGCTTATGCCAATAGCTTGTTTTGCAGCGTCATTTTAATGTTTTTCCGCCACTTAGCTTGCACATAGCTGATATTAGCTTGTCCCTGCTGCGCGCATGTTTGTGTTAGAATTTTGAAGCACAGTTGCTAGCGTCATATCCGGTTCCGGGATCCTCCTTTGCGTTTCAACGCCACCTTAAGGTAAAACTGTCTTGCGCTTATGCCACTAGCTTGTTTTCAAGCGTCATTTTAGTTTTTCCGCCACTTAGCTTGCACATAGCTGAGAATAGCTTGTTGCTGGGGCGCGGAGCGTATTTTTGTTAGGGTTTTTTTTTTTTTTGGTCTAATGTCGCTAGCGTCATTTCCGGTTCCTGTTTCCTCCTTAGCGTTTCCAATATGGCTCCAAAACGCCGAGTAATGCGCCTCCCCAGCTCCTCCTCAGATTCCGGACCCACCACCCCTCCCCCACCTCCCCCACCTACCTCACCTTCCCCAAATACCACCCCTCCCACCCATTCCCCTCCTGGGCCAAGGAAACAAAGGCGCACCCGGGTGGATAGCCGTGTAAATGGCCAGGTGGTGAAAGTGAGTATTTTATTTATGTATTTTTAGCTTAAAAATTGATAAACACACAGGGGGGATAGGGGCAGAATTTGTATTGTTTTTAGGCCAAAATTTAACACTCCACATGGGGCATCCCCATTGTGGATGTCCTGCTGGGATGGCCCCCCCCCCCTGGAGGGCCCTAAAAATTACCTCTGCCCCGTCCCATCTGTGCATGCGTGAGTTGCGGATGCCTATTGCGCTTACCTCTAGCAGGGTGTACCCCTGCGCCATACATATTTTCATTTTGTGTGCAGGCGCACTCCCTGTTAGAGTCAAACGCCACATGCGTACTTTGCCGTGCAGACACAGCTGAGCTGGTATGCACCTCCCAACGGCCTTGGATGCGCATACCACACCGGCGTGGAGCGCTGTGTTTGGCTTGCGGAGTGACGTGGGAGTGTCCTCAGCGGTGTATTTGTGGCCTTCCAAGGGGGTTGCAGACAGTGGGCCACCCACAATAGTTGTGGCCCACAAAAGTGCACCCAAACCCAGAATAATGTAAATCCTGGGTGTGGGTCCACTTTGATCTTGTCTCTGTATAACTGTTTATGACATTGTTCTGAGGTCATGTATTTATTTTTTATTTATTTTTTTTTTTTTTTCATAGGACTTCTGCCTGGCCGAATACGACTATGCCCGAGGAGCGAAAAAACGCCTTGCCATGGAGGTGAAGGCCACTGTGTCCCGGCGCTTCCAGACCGACCTGACCATCCGGGCCATCCAACAAAAATGGTCTGATTTCAAGCGCCGGGACCCAGAAGGCGTGTACCGCCTATATGATGCCTACGCATCAGGTAAGTTAAAGCTTATGTTCTTTTTTGCCTTTGTGCAGAATCATCTGCTAAGCTGTGTCCTTTTTTGCTCTTTATATTAATTATTTGCTTTCACCCCCTCCACACAGATAAGCGTCCTCCCCTGGGGAAACGTGGGAAGGGATTCCTCCCCCGAACCAGGCAGGCGGACTCGGGGGAGTCATCGGGGGAGGGTCCCTCCCGCGGGTCCTATTTAGAGGACCCAGGGGAGGAAGGGGATGACGCCCCAGAGGAGTGTGCTGCTGGGGGGCAGGCTGGATCAAGCCTCAGCTCCTCACACTCTGAGTCTGAGGACTCTCACCAGGCAAGGGGCCACTCTCAAGCAGGGAGTGAGAGGGAGGAGGGTGGCCCTTTGCCTGGTGGATCTTCTGAGCAGAGTGTGAGGAGCCGAGGCTCCCCGCCTCCTCCTCAGAGCCCTCCCTGGGCTTCAAGTGGCGCTTCATCCCCTGGTGAGTTTACATGTTTTAATTGTTAGTCTGTGACAGGTTTCATCTGACCATTTGTGCTTAGCCCTTGCCATTCCTCTGTAATTTGCAGGGCATCATATAGGCGGCACCTCCATGGAATTTTGGCGTCAAATCCTCCTCGGGCATAGTCGTGGTAAGTGTATGTTGTTAGCCATCTCATTTTGGAATTTATGTCATTCCTTAAAGTGGACCCACAAACATTGATGATATTGCTTGGATTCTCGCGCCTTCCCTGCCCAATCACATCCCTCACCCAGGGCCACCCCCCAACAAAACACCACAAACTACTTCCCTCTTTGGGGGTGGCAGAAGCCATTGTCCCCGCCTCCTGTGTGGCACTCGAGATGTGTGTGCGCCTGCGCTCTGTTTCATACTGGCATGCGCGTGCGCACACACTGGAGGAGTGATGTGCGGAAGGCAGGGGCGGTGGCGGACTACAATTGTGTTGCTCTGCCAAAGTAGACTAAAACACTGAATATTAACAATCCTGGGTCTTGGACCACTTTTAACAGACACGTTTCCTGGTCCATTGTCTCAGCTGGTTTGCTAATGTACATTAACATCACAAACCACACTACAGTGCTAACCAACTGGCAACCACCCCTATGTTTCTGGCCACACCATGATGTGTGCTAGCAATAGTTAATTTACGTGAAGTAGTTAGGCCAAACACATGTTGCACACTGGTAACATTAGCCATTAAATTGGTAAAGAGTCATTTACATTGCAATGTAAAGGTTAGTGCCAGATTTTCATAACGGATACATGTGGCAACCATAAACACTTCACATTAACTAATGGACCAGGAATATAGCAAATATCGTTTAACATGTATGTAAACAAGTTTTTTTTTTTTGAGGTAAGACTCAATAACCAGATTGATGTCAAATCTTCGGGTGTCATAGCTCCACTAAATGTTGTTTTGTATTTTGTTTTTTTATGGACAGATGTTGCTACGCAGACGGAGGCAGAATTCCTCCTCCCCACACCAGCTCCAGGGACGGCCAGCAGCATGGGCCACCGCCACAGCTGCGATGGTGAGTACATCCAAATTCATATGGGTAAATACTTGTGAAACCTTTCTCTTCTAGTTACATCTGTAGACATTTTTAATTTACCAATGTGTGAATTTCACACACATCTAGGTTAAATGTGTTTGTACAATAATCCAACATGCCAGTCACCATCCTTGATAGTTGCCTCACATTCTTGTTACGGACACATACGGACTATTTGTGGCGTATAGACAACCAAATGGGGCTGATTAGGTGTTTACCCATAACATTATAGGGCAAACTTCGATCATCCTTAGGCCCTGATGTTTGGCTGGGACTAAAGACATAAATGTCCTTACTTGGCCATAAACATTATTACATTTGCAAGAGTTAACCTGGCCCAACACCAAGGGTGTTTAATGTGCATTAAACATTTAATTTGCCAACAACTAACAACTAACACCCCGCGGAACATACGATAAGTGCATGTACCGCGGGTCAAACCCACCAAGCAAACCCCTAATTATCGGAACTTATCTTCCGCTGGCTCCCGCGCACCACTCCAGACGTGCATTTTTCCGCCCTGGGCCTCTGTGAATGGCCGCCGGGTCCCCATGAGCAGCCAGAGAGTGACATGCGTGAAGAGGCGGCGGAAGAGGATTGTACATTCCTGTTCCCTGCATAGACGTTAGCGTGTGTTTTTTGGGCCAATCACGTTGGAGCATGGAGAGGTGAGTGGCTATGGATTACTGTGTGTATACACACATCAGGGAAAAAACAGATCTGTGAGCAACAACAAAGTGGCCCAAAACCCATGATAAACTATATTGTGGGTGTTGGTCCACTTTAAGAGTAAAGGTATGTTGTCCTAACATGTTTTCAAGCCAATATTAAACCTTTAATTTAAAATGTTAAGGGCACATTGTTCACCAATGTTAATGTGAGTGTTAGCAAGTTAGAAACACTGACATTACATTGCTACATCTGTGTATGTTGAGTTCCCAATCAAATTCTAACATATTATTTTTAATCACATCTCTACAGCTTGTATACGCCAGCATCGCAGACTGTGGCGGGCCTTCCGACAGATGAAAGGGATGCTGCTGGCCATGAAGAGGCGTCGGAGACGTTAGGGTGGGGGGGATGGCTGCCATTTGACTTGTTTGTGGCTTTGTTGGCCTATGTTGGCCGTGTTGGGCAAATTTTTTTAAATACAATTTTTTGTACTAATAACTGTGTTGTTCCTTGACCAGCATAGGTTTAGATTCCAAAAAACCATTATGTCTAAAATTAGGCAGCCATTTTGAGCCAGTACATGTTTACACCATAGTAAGCAATGTTAACTAATGTGGCACATAAATGGTGGCATAATATTAGAGATGATGGAGCAAATCATCCATGACTGTGTATTTCGCTTTCACATGTATGGATAAACACAATTTAGAGGTGGTTTTCAAAAATATATTTACATAAATCATAAAAAAAGGTTTACAAATTAATATTCTTGGCTGGGTGGCCGGGGAGGTTGGGAGTCATTGCTAGGGGCGGTGTTGGGGGACAACAGTGCAGTAAAAAATATAGACTGCTGTTGTATGAGCTGTTGTAGCAACAACAAAGTTTGGTCCTGCCGCTGTATTGCTTCTGCCTGGCGCTGTATTGCTTCTTCCTGGCGCTGTACAGATTGCTCGATTACATTTGCCAGGCGACCAAGGTCCTGGTTCTGTAGTTGGTTTTGCCGTAACTGGTCCACCTGGCGCTGCAGGGCCTCATTTTGTTGCTGACACATCAGCACCTGATTTTCCAACGCCGCAATGCGCTCATTAGTTCCATCACGCGGCTGTTGGCGACTGTAGTCCTCCAGCATCCGGACCCCTAGCTCGTAGAAATCGGCACTGGTTGGTGCCACACCTCCTCTTGCTGTGGTTTGAGGCTAAACAAATAGTAAACCACATTTTAGTCAAACAGAACCAATGCAGTTATGCCCCTCCAAAAAATTACCATAAACACTCACTATACAACTTACCCTTGTCTGAGCCTCTGAAGCTTGGCCACATGGGACTTGGGAAGAGGTCCCAGCTTGGGGTTCTGGTTCCGCCTCCTGCCAAAACAACAATGAAAGGAAATGTGACATGTTGCTTCTTCCACTACCCACGAATATGCCAATGTGTTTCGAGGCCGTCTACATCAGCCATGTTACCTGCGTGTCCTCCGGCACAGGTAGGCTCGAGGTATCGCTGCCAGAGAGTCGCAATTCAACATCCGAGATGTCGGGCAAGTTGGCATATGCTAAACAGGAAAATCAGGTTAGTAGGTCTGTGGGCCAAACTCTAATGTAACCTGGTTAGGCTATCGAGGCCATACCTATAAAAAGTTCCCAAATACACACTAGACCAAAGGTCTCTGTTAAACTCAGATTGTTAACATGTATGTTACAGGACTAAGACGCACTAATTTCTGCAAATCTCATCATAAACATTGCTTAAATTAAACATACCCCCAATATCCCAGATGTCTGGAGTGGGGTCCTCACTCGAGCTTGGACCTTGAAAATACATGTGGACACACAAGTTGCCAGAAGCAAGTGGCACAAAAGTAGAGCCAAAATACAGACTAGAGCAAGGCCAAACCACTTACCCTCATCTCTGGCAGCTGGAACTTGAGGGGCCCTTTCTGGACAGCCACTTCCGATATTCGGGTCAACTAAAAAAAAAAAAGAATGTCTCTAAATAATCAGCAAACTACTACAGGGAATGTTTGGCTAAAAATATGTCCGCAAAAATACATTGCTATCACTCAAATAACTAATAGACTGACCCTGGGGAGGCAACCAGCACTCCCAAGAGGCATCTTCAAGTTTACCAAGCAAACATGTAGCTTAGTAGACTAACCAAATTGAACCAGTGTAACATAAACAGCATAAAGGATACATTATGTATTGCTCTACACACCAACAGGGTCCTGTTGACCGGCAACATCGGAAGTGGGGTCCAAAGATGAACCAGTCACTTGGCCTACCAAGAAAAAAGAGGAATGAGACACATGCACACGAGTAAAAGTGGATCAAGCAAGGTGAACACATGCACTTACCGACATCCAAAGAGTAGGTGGGATCCGGAGGAGATGCTGGGGCCAAGGGCATGGGAGCTAGGCCAAAATAAAACCAACATTGAGCCATAGCTAATGTGCGTTGCAAAATACAACATGCATTAAGGTGTGTGAGCAGCTCTTTCACTAATATTCACTAATCAAGCCAAGTGTGGCTCCCACATTGATATGCCGATATATGGCTACACATCTCTGGCGTCCTACATATCTACACATGTTAGGGCCTTGTTAGTTACTTGCTGTGAGTGTTACAGTGGGCGTGCAATTAGGGCGCAGGCACATATTATTAATACTCAACAGGGCAAACCTTGATTGTTTGAGCTGCTCCCACACCCATTTGTTAAAAACCAGCAACCAAATTATGGTTAACTACCTTCAATGGCAGACTGGGGTAGCCTTGAGGTTGCTGGAAGGGCAGGAGCTTGGGTGTCCTGAGGCACATCCCGGACAGCAGCATGTGCACCTATGCATAAAGCAACAGACAGAAAAGTTACAAATGTTTGAGCTGTAATGTAATACTTCACAGGTCCTACTGTTAGTTGGTCAGAATGTAAAAATGCAAATCACATACATTAACATTAGGTTATTGTAAAAGCCAGAAAATATGTACCTTCAGCCCAACCGGTGGTGTCATCCCCAGGATCCACACCCTGCAGCCGAGCCAGTGGGATTTTGGCCTTCAGCATCTCCTCATACGGCCTGTAGGTACTCTTTGGAGCCTGGATGAACCCACTGTCCACATCAAGATCGTGATTCATCTTTTTCATAAGGGCCCCTCGCAAAGTGTAGAAGCGTTTCCTGCAGGATGGGCCACTACGTGGGTGTTGAGCTGTGCTACTAAGCTCCACACCAATGGCATCCCACAGTTTGCTTCTTTCTTGTTTGCCTATGGACTTGCTTTGGGAGCCAAATATCAGCTCCCATTTAGCAAGTGTAAGGCGCACAAGATGATTATTCTCAGCCAAATTAAATTCAGGCTCCCTCTTGGCACCTGGGCGCTTAGCCTGGGGTGCTGCCCCACCTTCAGGCTGTGCCCTTTTCCGTAAGGGAGGTCTGCGCACAGCACCCACCAAACTCCTACTCGGGCCTGCTGTGGCCGGCAGATGTCCTGAATTTGGCTCCATCCTGTAGCTGCACACACACACAAATCCACACCCAACAAGCACGCATGCACACTACAGAATGGCATCGCAATCTCTTAGGCTTGGGCAGGTTTTATGTGCTCTAACAGCCAATCCAAAAGCAGCCCACGTAATTGATTCACACATACAGCCCAGTTCCTTCTAGGCACACCTCCACTGCACTGACAGAAGCATGTGTGTTAGCCAATTAACTCATTACAGACCTCATTAAACAAACAACACACACCCAAATCCAACAATGGACTGATGTATCTCAAACCCTTGTGACATGTGCTTAGCCTAACGGCTATTTAAAAAAACATCAGCTTCCCTTTCATTGGTCCACCCCTGATTTTTGGGCCATGTCCGTTAATGCACGCAAGTTACGGCTCAAGTACGCTAGTAGCGCTACTAGCGTGCGCGTGCGCACTCTGTTTTACGCACACCTGGGTCGGCTAATTGGCGCCCGGAAATAGCAGAGCGACGCAAAAGGCGGCAAAGCGGACCTGTCACTTTAGAAAATGAAGTATAAAAGGAAGGAATGTTCTAGCTTCTGCTATTCTTACACTGTGGCAAAGGCTGTGGTGTGGTGCTGTGCTCGCTTCCCTTAGCTCATTTGAGCCTCTGTCTGGTTTCTGTCCTCACTCTCTGTGGCTTGTTGGGTGATTTCTGACATCAGTGCTGTTTCTTTAGGAGCTTGGTTTGGGTGGCATCTGCAAATATTGTGTAGCATACAGCAAGTGAGGCTTGATTTTGGGGCCTTTTGTGGGCTGTGCAGCAACTCCCCTCTTGGTTGTGCTTAACTTAGAAAGCTGGTTTTCAGCAGGCTGGTGGTTTGGACCACTATAGTTCTGGTTTTGTGGTGAGCTGCATTGTAGCGGGTGTGTGTGGAGTGTGATTGTTTGTGTGTGTGTTGTGTGTTAGTGGTTTTTTTTGTTTATTTTTGTTTTTGTATATATCTTTAGTGTGTGTGATGGATAAGAGGGTGATGTATGGTGTCTGGGTGGATGGATGTATGTGTATGCTGAAAGAGCAGGAGGAAAGGGAGCGGGGTGTTGTGAGGCTTAGGGCACCCCGCTCCTTTGCAATCCGCCTTTCAGTATGGGACTTAAGTGACGAGCAGATCAGGAGCCGCTTCCGTCTGAATCGTGCTGCACTACAGTCCCTATATGATCAGATTAAGACCAAAATCGAGCCATCCACCAAACGCACTCATTCCATTCCAGGCATAGTACGCCTGTGTGCCACTCTTAATATTTTTGCACGACGGACCTTCCAGGCAACCTCAGCCCTCCTCAGCGGGATAAGCCAGGCTACTATGAGCCGCATACTAATCCAGGTAGTTCTGGCAATTTGTGATTTAATCCCAATTTACATCAAGTTTCCTGAGGATGAGGAAGAGGTTGCCAAAATAAAACATGCTTTCTATCTGATGGGAGGGATCCCGAATGTGCTAGGGTGCGTTGATGGTACACATATCCCTTTCCGCCCTCCCCGTGCACAGGAGCTGTCCTACAGAAACCGGAAGCAGTTCCATTCGCTTAATATCATGGTGGTCTGTGACCCAGACATGAGGCTGCGGGCGGTGAGATCGGGGTTCCCCGGCTCATGCCACGATTCTTACGTCTTGCAGCGGACAGTCCTGTGCCGGAAGTTTGATAACAACAAAATGCCAGCTGGCTGGCTACTGGGTAATAAATTAACCATGTCAATGTATTTTGCTAATATGTGGCCTAGTAAGCCAATTTTAACCAAACTACCACCAAAAAACATGTACTAGTACTAATTGCTGTCTCTCTCCTTGTGTTTTTTCTACAGCGGACAGGGGATATGGGCAGAGAACGTGGGTCATGACTCCGGTCAGGAACCCACGGACCTCTGCCCATGAACGCTACAATGCAGCGCATCGCAAGACCAGAAGCATTGTGGAAAGAACCATCGGCCTGCTGAAAGCACGCTTTCTCTGTTTGGCACGGCCAGGAGGAGAGATGCTCTACAGCCCACAGAAGGTTTCCAAGATCATCCTTGCCTGCTGTGTGCTACACAACATTTGCATTTGTCACCGAATCCAAGCCCCCGAGGAGACAGCACTGGTGCCAGAAATCCCCAACCTGCCCGCAGATAGAAGTGAGGACACCCAGACTGGCGATGAGCTAAGGGAAAGGCTGATCACTTCTTTTTTTGCGGTAAGCTAACTACCCTTCACTCTAATGCAAGTACTGCACTACTGGTTAAATGTATTTGAACTCCCATCAAAAAGAGCAAAAAAACACACTAAGGGGGGTGTAAGATGACCCAAACCACTCTAAGGGGGGTGTAAGATGACCCAAACCACTCTAAGGGGGGTGTAAGATGACCCAAACCACTCTAAGGGGGGGTGTAAGATGACCCAAACCACTCTAAGGGGGGTGTAAGATGACCCAAACCACTCTAAGGGGGGGTGTAAGATGACCAAAACCACTCTAAGGGGGGTGTAAGATGACCAAAACCACTCTAAGGGGGGTGTAAGATGACCAAAACCACTCTAAGGGGGGTGTAAGATGACCAAAACCACTCTAAGGGGGGTGTAAGATGACCCAAACCACTCTAAGGGGGGTGTAAGATGACCAAAACCACTCTAAGGGGGGTGTAAGATGACCCAAACCACTCTAAGGGGGGTGTAAGATGACCCAAACCACTCTAAGGGGGGTGTAAGATGACCCAAACCACTCTAAGGGGGGTGTAAGATGACCCAAACCACTCTAAGGGGGGGTGTAAGATGACCAAAACCACTCTAAGGGGGGTGTAAGATGAGCCAAACCACTCTAAGGGGGTGTAAGATGACCCAAACCACTCTAAGGGGGGTGTAAGACGCCAATGTTGGTTATCAAGTTATGCATTTTTTTTTTGGCAACGACAAAACAACTTTAAAGATATATACTAACTGCACTTTTCTTATTTTTTCAGGCACCAAGAGATGCACCCTGATCCCTAATTTCCATTTCAAAAACTTTCCTGCACTTTACTTTGCTTTAGAATTTCTGTTGGACTTTTCATTTTCAATTTCATTTCTGTTTTATTATAATTTTTTTTTTAGTGTAAAAATAAAAAAAAATATATATATATACATGTGGCTATGTGTTTAATTCTGTTGTAAGTTTCCTTTTCATTCTAATTCCTATTTTAATTTTCCTTTTCTTTCTCTGTTCTGTTTTTATTTTCCTTTTCTATTTTCCTTTTCTTTCTCAGTTCTGTTTTTATTTTCCTTTTCTTTCTCAGTTCTGTTTTTATTTTCCTTTTCTATTTTCCTTTTCTTTCTCATTTCTGTTTTTATTTTCCTTTTCTTTCTCAGTTCTGTTTTTATTTTCCTTTTCTATTTTCCTTTTCATTCTAATTCCTATTTTAATATTCCTTTTCTTTCTCAGTTCTGTTTTTATTTTCCTTTTCTATTTTCCTTTTCTTTCTCATTTCTGATTTTATTTTCCTTTTCTTTCTCAGTTCTGTTTTTATTTTCCTTTTCTATTTTCCTTTTCTTTCTCATTTCTGTTTTTATTTTCCTTTTCTTTCTCAGTTCTGTTTTTATTTTCCTTTTCTATTTTCCTTTTCTTTCTCATTTCTGTTTTTATTTTCCTTTTCTTTCTCAGTTCTGTTTTTATTTTCCTTTTCTATTTTCCTTTTCTTTCTCATTTCTGTTTTTATTTTCCTTTTCTTTCTCAGTTCTGTTTTTATTTTCCTTTTCTATTTTCCTTTTCTTTCTCATTTCTGTTTTTATTTTCTTTTTCTATTTGCCTTTCTCATTTCTGTTTTTCTTTTTTCTATTTGCCTTTCTCATTTCTGTTTTTCTTTTTTCTATTTTCCTTTCTCATTTCTGTTTTTATTTACTTTTTCTATTTTCCTTTCTCATTTCTGTTTTTCTTTTCTTTTTCTATTTTCCATTTTTCTCTGTTCTGTTTTTCTTTTCATTTTCTTTCTCATTGGTGGTTTAATTGTATTTCCTTTTTATTTAACAAATAAAAAAAAAAAAAAATTGTGGCTATGTGTTTAATTATGTTTTATTTTGCATTTATATTAGAATATCTGGTTGAATTTAATTTCATTTTCAACACAAAATAAAAACTCTTTAAATTTTTAACAAATGTGGCAATGTGTTTTATTCAGAAGGTACTGGATGGCCAGGACACAGCAAAGCTAACAGGCGCTGTGTAGAATAGCGTGGTCACACTGACTGACAGCGCCTACAAAGCTGAGGGCCAACATCATATTCAGCAATGTAGGCGTTGTTCGCAACAACGCCAGGTAGCGACTGAGGAGGCCTGCTATAGCGAATCGCTACCGCCCGCGGCTGACGCTAGCGGCGCTCTTAGCGCCATACTTCAGTCGCTCATCTGTCGCTACCTGGCGCTATTGATGAATCGGCCTCAAAGTGTTGCTAGGAGACCAGTGGGCTAAATGAAGCAGCTCACTAAATACAACTCAGCAGATCCCCCTATTCAGCAAATGGACTGAGCCATTGTAATTATACAATTTAAAAGAAAGGCAGATATTTTTTTCCTTTTTCTATTGCCAGATTATTTATACATATGTTAGAAGCTATTGTGTGGCTATTTAATTATCTTTTTTAAAGCAAATTTCGCGATACTGCTCCTTTAATAGGCAACCCATGTGATAGTGGTTATTATGTTTGTGTTAAATTGACCTCTGGAGTTTAGTGTTATATTTGGCTTAATAATTCATGTAAGCACAGAGCAGTCTTATGTGGGCCAACAGTCAAAAATGACTTAAACCAGACTAACACAACAAACAGTGCTCATATGCATCCCTTCTCAGGGCAACTTAGATTGCTGCACCTAAAAATGAATGTACCTTTTTCTAACTATCTAAATTTTAAAAACAAAATGGCAGCTTGTGCATTTGCAGGCCACCTGCAAACAGGAAGTGCTGCTGGGTTTCCTGTGCATTGTGAGTTATGTCAGTTGAATGCAGGCAGCAGCATGGCTGAGATGCTGGGGGAGTAAGCTCCAAAATGGATGCTTCACCTGTGCTAGGGTTTTGGTCCAGTTTAGTAGGTGCCGACAAGTGAAATTATATTTAAAAGCATCAATTCACCCATGCAACTGAGGAGTTTCACCTTTAAAGTGGACCAAAACCCACATTTTTAACTTGCATCCCTTGAATTCCTCCCCCAATGAGGAGCACATTTTGCCAATTTTTAGTGCTCCTGCTTCACTCTAATCCTAGATAATAGCCCTTGTTTTAGCTGTAAAGCTCCCCCTCCTCCATTCAATGCCATTGTTGGAGGTGGCGATGATGTCAATGCCACACCAATGAAATGACCGATATCTTGCCATCTTACAGCGAGGGACAGCAAAAAAAAAGTGTTCCAGGACGATTCAAAAAAACAAAATATTAATTTCTAGTTCTACACCTTAAGAAGGCAATATTGGCAGGGGCTTTCGCCAAATGTATTTCGCAAGTTCAGTGGGTTTTGGTCCTCTTTAAGTGCCCACCAATGACTTATGCAGTCTCTGTCCACCAGGCAGTGGCGAACTGGACGGTGACTGTATGCTTGAGAGGTGCAAGCAAGGAGGAAGGATGCAGGCATTGAGACTTAGGCCCTTATTTATGAAGGAATAGCGACAGGTAGCGACTGGTGAGCGGCCGGTAATGACGGGCCCCGCCACGAGAACGCCGGCTCCCCACCACAATCACACATTTATCAAGCCAATCCTGCTTAGCGACTGAGATAGAGCCATATAGCCACTCATTCATCATTATTCCAGCCTCAGCCCACAACGCCAGCATCCGACCTTGAACAGCGACAGGTATGACCTCTCGCTACCTGGCGCGCTCCAATGCATTTCAATGGAACAATCTTTAAATTTTAATAATTAATTGTTATTATTATTATTTTTTTTTTTAAATGTGAAAAATTCTGTAACCACTTCTGCCATTTTAGATCATTTTTAAGGGAAAAAAAAAATTGTACAGAATTGATATTACAGGTCTGATATTAATGTATTCATATTACTAAATTATTTAAAAAACTTGTTTTTTTTGGTTTCCAAAAATATGGTGGTTTGGGGGTTAAAAAACTACTTTTAACCCATCGCCTCCAGCGCTCTGGGGTTTAAACATGCATTTTACAGCGTGATTTTTTAATGAATATGGTGGGAGCCTGTCGCTAGGGCCAGTCGCTATCATGCGCTCCCATACAGCGCGGAACCTGTTAAATAGCGACTCCTCACCCAATATTCAACATTACGGCAAACCGACTGAGTCGCTATCAACTACCGAACAACGGCCAAGCACAGCGACTACTAGCGGGCGCTCTGAAAATGCCGCTACAGTCGCTCAACTGTCGCTACCTGCCGCTATTAATGAATCGACCTCCCCATCTTTCCCTCTCCCTATTGCCCATTTTCGGACTGGGTCATGATAGATACACAATGTGCAATTTATTTGTTTTATTTAGTAAAGATCTTTTATTCTTATTGCTTTTGGGATATTTTTTAAATATCTTTATTACTGGTAGCAGTCTGGAAGGAACTTATCTATTCAGGGGTCCTGTGCCATAATCGGGGGTTGTGGCCGCATCCCTGCACCATTCAGATATGCTGTGCGCGGGAGTGTGCCACACACTGCAGGGAAACCAGGGACGCGGCCACTCCCTATGACTGTTTGAAACAGATGGCACACCGTAAGGCACTGACTGGGCAAGAGCCTGGGCATGCACCATGGGAAGCGCAGAAAGGTTAGTTGTGTGGGTGGTCTGGGGGGTCTCCCACGGGATACTGCTGAGAGGTCCACTTTAAACACTGACTTTTTTAACATCAAAGCATATGTAAATTCACTCAATTATAAATCAAAGGGGCAATTATTGGCTGGCCTGACTTTAGTTTAGTATAGTATAATTTGTTACAATTTCATGCAAGAAAAAAAAAAAAAAAAATATATATATATATATATATATATATATATATATATATATATATATATATATTGACCTATAATAAAGCAGACCTGTCTCTACCAACTGGAGCTGAGGACGTCTGTAACACAATATAAACATGAGACATGGACATGAAACAGCTGTACATTGTGGCCTATTGCAGAAGTTGTAACAGTTGCATATGTATGCAGCTGTTTCCTTTTCCCCATTGGATTCAGCTGTGCTAGAAAGTTTGATGACTATGTTTTGGCCCTTGTCATTGGGGCATCCCAATTTGGTTTGACCTACTGCATACCACCCAAGCGTCCCTGATTTGGAGGTACTGTCCCCCTCTTGAGTCCATGTCCCCCTGTCCCTTATTGTTCTCCTCTGTCTCTCTTTGAGGTTTAACATATAGATCTGCAGCAGTAAATGATTATGTTGCCCATTCAAAGTGTTTATATGGTTGTAACTGTTACAACCTATCCATCCCTCAATGAGGGGGTGTGGCTTAATTTAATTTTCCCACCATGAAAAGTTGTAAGGTGTGCCACTGTGCTAACCCCCCCCCCTCCACCACCCAAATCCTCTGTTAAACTTCTCTGATCCCTGATCCAATGGAGGGAAACATTTGGGATTCTCTATAAAGAGCTAGTCCAACACCCCCAGCAGCATGGAAACGATGAAAAGGTGACTTTACATTTTTCCCTTTTCTTCCCACATTTGCCTGATAAGACACACTTTTGGGGAAAAACCCTTTGGCCTATAAAAGGGGCGGTGACCCTTTTCTGGTCCCTGTCCATTTCAACATAGACAGTTACCGACCAACATGCCCGATTAAAGGCAATCCCACTCTGAGGGACCAGCTAGCTAAAGAGCAAGTGTGAGAGTCAAAGGGTGGATAATACCCAGCGCACACTCAACTGTAGCACCACCCAGGTACTCTTTGAGGAGGACCCAAACCTCACAAAGAAGCCAGGCCAGGCACAAGCAGTGAATGCACACATCCCTGGAAGGGATGCCCTAGAAATGTTGCACGGGGAGCAGTTGGGTGATTAGCTGCCTGCTGAAGAGCACTTCAGCTATGTTGTGGCTGGGAATGCCCCTAATTTATTCTGCATTAGACTTTTACAGGGGGAACCTAGCCTCTCTGCTGCCTGAGGTGAACTATGAAAAGGCGCCCTTCCCCAGGACGTGCTGTTCCACTCCTCAATAGAGAAGTATGCCACTCTGCCTGGCTCCTTCCAACTTGATTCTGGAGCAAGGGGGGAGGGGGATCAATGGTAGAGGAGTGAGTCATTGAGCTTCCAATGACCCTTGATATTGGCTGATCCACTATTGAGGCCTCACATGACCTCATTACAGGTGCACTCCTGAACGTTTGCTCCACAACAGCAGATGGTAAGTATATTAGGCATTGTCAATAGGACTGGGGACTCAATGTGGGATTTTATTTGTAGCAACTGCTTGGCCTATTATGAAGAATTTTTTGAAAACATTTGAAAATTTAAAGATTATTCCACATTTAAAGAAAACAAAAACACACACACACAGATTATATTTTATGATGTAAATCGCATATATATGTACTGTCACGTACATTTGTAAGTAATATACTGGAAGTCAAGTATACATTTGTAATAGTTTTATGATAAGGTTATGTAGAAGGGAAGGGAGAGAACAGTGATATGACATTTTTCTTTCTCCATAACAGCAAATCATCAACATGTATTGTAAGTTCTAAAACTAAAATCTTACGAAAGCACCAGTGAGGTTTTACAACAGTTGTGACTATGGCTCTCTATAACTCTAAAATATACAGGCTGTAGGTATTTCATTATTTCATGGACTAACCACTTTACTAATTATTATGTTTCACTAGACTTGAAGGAGCTTTAATGTGGACTATGGTGATAAAGTTATCATTTACTGAACGCTCTTGAGAGCGCGTGTGCTCGGCTCTTCTCCAACGTGTGATCTTTCATTTCTGTTTAAATTAGCCTGATTTGTGCATTGTCATGAAGTGACATAAGGGGTCAGTAATGTACATTTAAGTCTAATAAAAAGATCAGATGCTGGATCGCATTAGGACAGTTACTTATTTACTAGTCAGAATTAAATTCCTTAACAGATCAGTTTAAATTAAAATATGAGGTTACGTCACACCCACATGTGCTTAATTTGGGTGCTAGATTATAAGGGGACTGTCCTTCAAGCTAGTCCCTATATAGTTATAAACCAACCAAGAAATTTAAAGATGCACACCATCACTTTGCCATGATTACTTAAAAGCATTCTGTATAATGTTTCTGAAAATACATACATTGTTTCCAAAGTATTTGAGGATTTTCGAGGATTCATTTTATTATTGAACACCTACAGTGCTAACGGCCAATCCAAAGTATTATTAAACCTCAAACCTGAATATTTAGAAAAGTAAATGTGTGGTTTGCCCATTTTTATTGGAATATCTATGAGCCTTATGCCTCAGCGGCATGTGGAGGCTGATTTAAGACTAGCCCCATGTATTGCCATTTGAGTGTCTATGTACCACATTTTTCGCCCTATAAGACGCACTTATTTTTCTCCAAAAGTGGGGGAAAATGTACGTGTGCCTTATTAGGCAAATGTAAAAAAAAAAGTTAACTCACCCATTACCAGCGCTCCCGCGTTGCATGCCCCACTGCGGGAGGCCAGAAGAAGACAGGCTCTGTTCCCGCCGCTGCTATCGCTGTCTTTTCCGGCAGCGACAGCAGCGGCAGAGTCGGTGCCCTGACCCGGGTGCTCTCGTGTGCCCCAGCCAGAAGAGACAGCAGATGGAGGAGCGGCGACAGCGATAGCAGCGGTGGGGGCGGGGACAGGGCCCGCCGCTGCTTCTTACTGGCTGGCCCATAGAGCGGGTGGGCGTGACCGGCGCCGACACGTGCAGGCTACGCCCACCCGATTCACGGAGCCGGACGCTTGTCAGCGGAGAGGTGAGTTTTCCCTTTTTGCTTCTGGGGGATGCCACACTGCCTATGATAATGGGGGGAAGGGGAATGCCACACTGCCTATGGGAATGGGGGGGCACACTGCCTATATGGGGAATGGGAGGGGGGAATGCCACACTGCTCATATGGGGAATGGGAGGGGGGGGGAATGCCACACTGTTCATATGGGGAATGGGAGGGGGGATGCCACACTGCTTATATGGGGAATGGGAGGGGGGATGCCACACTGTCTATATGGGGAATGGGATGGGGGGATGCCACACTGCCTATATGGGGTATGGGAGGGGGGATGCCACACTGCCTATATGGGGAATGGGATGGGGGGATGCCACACTGCCTATATGGGGAATGGGGTGGGGGGGATGCCACACTACCTATATGGGAATAGGAGGGGGAATGCCCCACTGCATATATGGGGAATGGGATGGGGGCATGCCACACTGCCTATGGAATGGGGTCATCCCACATGGCCTATGGGAATGGGATGGGGGCATCCCACAATACCTATGGGAATGGGAGGGGGGCAAGCCACACTGCCCATGAGGAATGGAATAGGGGGAATGTCACACTGTCTGTAATGGTGTTATTTTGGTTTAAATTTCTTTTTCTTATTTTCCTTCTCCAAATCCTAGGTGCGTCTTATGGGCAGGCGCGTCTTATTGGGACGAACAATACGGTATGTGCATGTACGTGGCTATGTGCAAGTGGGTGTCTGGCGCTATAACCTAGCATAGCGGGTGGACAAGTGATGATGTAGTATCCTGTTTTGCATTGATAAATGTGATGTCTGAAGGGAGCTGTAGAAGTGCTCTCCCTGAATCAATGCATATGTAGCGCCCTAAGGAAAAGCCGCCCAGAGCAACGGCACATATAACACCAGGACAATGCTACAGAGAACGATAGGTAGCGCCACTTAAGTGTGTCTGGCACTCGACGCTAGAGCCCATATTTAAGAAAATCAAACACAAAACCAGCGTCTGTGCTCTAAAACTGGGCGTTCTAGCATCGACGCCAGACGCTATATGACAAAAGTCTGTTTTTCAGCACATATCCACCAGCACCAGAGCGAAAACACATGGAATGACATTGTTTTAACACTGTAACAATGACACTGCAATGGCAGAGCTGCACATACAATTCTGCATAGAAAAAATCAAAATAAGAACACAAGAACTTGCTTCAGACACTCCCAAAAGCACGTGTCGCCCTCCCAAACTGCATGCAAACACTCCCAAAATGAATGTGCACACTCTCAAAGAGCATGCATGCACTCCCAAAGCGCATGTATGCATTCCCAAACGTACATGCGCACACTCCAAATGCACATGTGCACACTTCCAAAACGCATACAAGTATTTTGAAGGGAGAAGGAGGACATATAAAACACATTATGCATGCCTAGGGGGAGGATACACATCCTGAAAAGAAGAATCTTGATTGTTCGGTGAGCATGTGAGAGGAGGGCAGGGGGCTGGGGTTTAGCTTATCAGAATCACTTTAGTGCTGAATGCATGGAACTGCAAGATGATCAAAAGACTGTAGCATAAGGTAAGGCAACTGTATCTTTACATTCTGGCCACCGGCGCCACTGGAGCGCCAACCCGTTGTGATTTCTGCACAATTTTTGGGCTTGTTAAAATGCTGTCAGCAGATGGACATCCAAAAATGGGATGTCCAGGTGGTTGGGGAATACAGCAGCCCCACAGGGCCACTGCAGGAAGATTAGACTGAAGGTCCACTTCAATATTTAAACTGCCTACAAATTTTACATTTAGAGGAGTTTTCATATTGAACAAATGTGGTACAGCTAAATTTCTCTATGAATATTTAATAACACAATTTACCAGTATTTTCCTAAACAATAAGCTAAAAATGGTTTCATCTTAATTGTATATACTTTAACAACAAATGGAAAACAGCATTAATTATTCTGGTGCTTTTTAAAAGCCCTGGGGAATTAATTGGGAGATTTTTTTTTCTTTGCACGTTACAATAGCCAAGTGAGTGGGAGAAGAGTTGGTATGTACAGGAAGTACTCTGCAGTTTCAGAGAGAATAGATGTTTGGTAAATCAGCTAGCACACATCATTAATTTACCGTTTATTCTCGCAAATATGTCACCAATGTGCTATTAAAGAGATGACTAATCTTTATAATCCACCACATTTATGCTGCATGTAATTATAGGATTGCTCAGGTTCCTAAAATGATGAAAGGAATCATACCTTGTTAAAATTCATCCTGTATGCTCCGGCACAACACTAAAAATCTATATTACTTTCTCTCCGCATTGTGTGCTGTGAATGGTAGGATCTATAATTCTCTTCACATATGCCGATCCTACACATTTATCACATCAATAAGAAAAAAATATTAGGTCATCTTTGCAAAGCTGCTTAGCTCTTCATTCCTGCCAGAATCATTTCATTTTAGAACTGGATAGAAAAAGCACAAGACGATGTCCAGACACCGGAGCATAACCAAACTGTCAACTCTTTTTATTACAAAAAATACATTATTTCTATATTATTCCCATTCCTCGCTGATCAAGTTAGAAAATGCAGATTGCATTATGCTATTATGTATTGACAATGTAATAAAAGCAGCAAAATGATCCTTTGTGTTGGACAACAATGTTTATGTTGTTACAGCACTAGGGTTATAGGTTTAAAGCCTAGAGGCCGATTCATTAATAGCGGCAGGTAGCGACAGTTGAGCGACTGTAGCAGTATTTTCAGAGCGCCCGCTAGTAGTCGCTGTGCTTGGCCGTTGTTCGGTTGTTGATAGCGACTGAGTCGGTGTGCAGTAATGTTGAATACGGGGTGACGAGTCGCTATTTGACAGGTTCCGCGATGTATGGGCGCGCATGATAGCGACTGGTCAGAGCTACCGGCTCCCACCATATTCATCAAAAAATCACACTCAAAAAATTGTCGCGCTGTGAAATGCATGTTTAAACCCCAGAGCGCTGGCGGCGATGTGTTAAAAGTAGTTTTTTAACCCCCAAACCACCATATTTTTGGAAACCAAAAAAAAAAAAAATGTTAAAGAATTTAGTAATATTAATACAATAATATCAGACCTGTAATATCAATAATGCACAATTTTTTTTTTTTTTTTTTACCTTAATAAAATTATCTAACATGGCAGAAGTGGTCACAGAATTTTTCACATAAAAAAAAAAAAACATTAATAACAATGAATTATGAATATTTAAAGATTGTTCCATTGAAATGCATTGGAGAGCGCCAGGTAGCAAGAGGTCCTACCTGTCGCTGTTCAAGGTCGGACACTGGCGCTGTGGGGTGAGGCTGGAATAATGATGAATGAGTGGCTATATGGCGCTATCTCAGTCGCTAAGCAGGATCGGCTTGATAAATGTGTGATTGTGGTGGGGAGCCGGCGTTCTCGTGGCGGGGCCCGTCATTACCGGCTGCTCACCAGTCGCTATCTCACGCTTTTCCTTCATAAATAAGGGCCCTAGTTTTGGGTGACTTGCAAGGGAGTATTAGCAATCTGGATGATTTTCCCCCGCAATGAGCTGTGTTCAACACTCCTTTTTTAGCTTAAAAAATGGAGTATAAAATTACAGTTATAGCCCCAGTGCTGCAAACACCTCTGTTATCCAAATAGTGGCCAGGCAAGGGCAACAGAAGTATCACTTACTGTCAAAGTTTGAGAGAGGAAGTGTGGATCTTAGCAGAATATGGGGTTTATTCCTCAAGGGATAGCGCCAGGTAGTGCTTTGTAGTAGCAGGCAGCGTCTGGTGAACGATGGGCGCTGTACGCAAAACCACATTTATGAAGACGATTCTGGTGAGCAACACTAACAGCGCCATGTAGCGTATGATTCATCCTTACAGGTGGCTCAGCGTATAGCGCCGGCACTCTAGCTTCCAGAGTGCCAGGTATTACCTGTCGCTACCTGTCGCTCTCCCATACATTCAATGGACGTTCCTTTTCTTCTGTTTATACTGGGTTTTTTTTTGGTTTTTTATTCTCTCAAATAACCTCTCCTGGCCTAGAAAAAGTCATTTTAGAAAACTTTTTAGATTTTTTATATTTTTATGCAGAATTGTCATTACAGGTCTGGCATTAAAGTGTTAATGTCACAATGTTACAACAATGTAATTCCATGTGTTTTCCCTTTGTTACTGGTGTATATGTGTTCAAAAACAGACTTTAATCACACAGCGCCTGCCGCTCTATGCTATAGCGACCAGATCCAGAGCGCCAACGCTGTGTGTGTCTGTTTTTTTGGTGTGGTGTGAGTCTCTGAGTGTCGGTCGCACTAAGCTGGCACTACCTTCCGATCGCTGCAACGCTGTACTGGTGTTAGAGCGCCCAACATACATCTCATTCATCAATGCCGGCCAGGTTATGTTACAGCACCCAATAGCCAATCACAGCATATACTAGTGGTCGCTCTAAGCGCTGCTATACAGACGCTCATCTGCCGATACCTGGTGCTAGTAATGAATCAGCCACCCCAGGATACATTTCATTTATACTATAGAGTGCAATTAGGGACCAATGAAGGCCCGCTAATAGGCCACTATAGACATCGGCCATGTTGCTATTTGCACACATTTCTCCAATATTGGAGAACCAAGCTTTAAACATCCAGTGCTTTAAAACAAGACCAGCTTCGAGAATGTGTCAAGTGGATTTTGTATAAATGCTCCATTCACTGCAACAAGAAACCAGGCACTGTCTGGGCATGCTCCCCCTGTACAAGGCGGCAGGGGCATGCAAATGCATTGTGGGAACTGTTCTCATACAACTGTAATTTCCTTTAGTACTGGATCCTGTGAAAACTGCTGCAGGGGAAGGGGGGTAAGAAAATATTTTTTTTCTTTGCCATACTTTAAAGATCTCTACAGAGTATGAAAAAAGGCCTCTTGAGACTGCTGATAAATTCATTTCAAAATCACTTTAGGTAAAGCAGTGGAAAGTTTAAAGGCACTTTCCAGCACAACAAAAAAAAAGTTTATAATCACTTTTATACTCCCTTTTCTCCCCTGCAGCTGCTTGGTCTGACTACAGTGGTCAGGAATAAGTCCCGATATGCTCCCTTCATTGCCATGAATGTAATGTGCTTGCCAGCATCACTGTGACTGATGGTGGGGGTGACCATTCATCCTGTAAGCACCAATGAATGGAGTTTTGACTTAGGCCCTTATTCATCAAGCGATAGCGCCAGGTAGTGTCTGACGAGCGCTAGGTAGCGGCAGCTAACGGCGACTACCGACTCAAGTACGCCCGGCGGCGGTCACAATGACGCATTTATCAAGCAAAATGAGGCTAGCGCCGGTGAGAGCGACGGCTAGCGCGGCATTCATCATAAAGCCGCCTGGACCGAACAGCGCCGCTGCAAATTCCCTCACAGCGCCAGGTATGAGCTGTCGCTCCCTGGCGATGTCCAATGCTTTTCAATGGAGCAATCTATAATTATTCATAATTAATTGGTATTATTATTTTTTTTTTTTTTTAATGTCAAAAAATCGGAGACCACTTCTGCAATGTTAGGATTTATTTTTAAGTAAAAAAAAAAATTAAAAAAAATATGTGCAGAATTGATCTAACAGGTCTGAGATTAATGTATTCATATTACAAAATGATTCTAAAAACATGTATAATGTTACATTCAAAAAATATGGTTGTTTAGGGGTTAAAAACTAGTTAATACACATCGCCGCAAGCGCTCTGGGGTTTAAACAAGGAATGGACAGCGACAGCACATTCGGAGCGTGATTTGTTGATGAATATGAAGCTAGCCGTTCGCTCTGGCCATTCGTTGTCAGGCGCTCACATACAACGCTGAACCTGTGAAACAGCGACCCCCCAGCCCATATTCAACATTACCGCACACCGACTGAGTCGCTGTCATCAAGCAAACGCCGGCCAAGCACAGCGAATACTGGCTGGCGCTGAAAAAATCACGCTACAGTCGCTCATCTGTCGCTACCTGGCGCTATTAATGAATCGGCCTCTTAGGCAGAGTACGATCTCAAAGATGCAGAGTTTCTGGCTGATGAAGTCAGACCAATCAGCTGCGGGGGAGAAAAGATGATTATAAATGTTGTTTTTTTTGTTAGTCTGGACAGACTCTTTAATATAATGGTCCGAGATCAGAGACCAAAATGCTTTTATAAAACACATACAGACCAAGAACAAAAGGACATATCAATTATATTTAGTGAATTGCCAGGACCATGAAAATCACCTCTTCATCTTTGTGATAAGACAAAGAGAATAAAGAAAGAGCCATCTGGATATGCAGTGTTTGAATATATCTTCTAATATTTACCCAGCTATAAATAAAGGAAGTGCTGCCTTCACTCTATGGTCTCAGCCAACTTCCCCATCCATTGTATGGCTACCAACCACCTGACGCTGGTGACTAACTGGGATCGCCCAGTGGGCTTGCACATCAAACCTGGATGGTTGCTGGCAGTCACATGACTGGCTGTTATTTGCTGCCAAACATGTGAAATAGGAAGTGATGACTTGATTATAGTGTCTTTTCAAAGAAGAACCACCACAACTATTAATACATATGATGGAATTTTGTGTATAGTTTTTGGGCAAAAAGGATGTGCCCGAGGTGCTGAGCTGATCTAGCATTTTTTTTCCAATGTTAGCTATTGGCCACTATGCTGCTATGGCCACTGCACTTGGTGTACATTGCCAGTAGCAACAGACTGCAGAATTACTAACATTAGGAAAAAATAAAAAAATGCTAGATGAGCTCAGAACTTTTAAGACCTCATTTTGTCACACAAAAACATACATTTTCAAAAATTCAATCGAATGTGGACTCTCTAAAATGGACGAAGATTCAAAAATGACTGTAGGTCAGCTAATGCCCTAAGCGGAGGGGATTTGGGATATTTTGCTGTACAAACCCCCAATACAAGCCCTATACTTAACAGCGGCACTGACCTACTTTCAGGTTCCATCAGTGCCAGCCACTAGAACATTGCACCACATGACTACCAAGCAATGACCTGGGTCCGGTGGCCAGGCAGACGCAAGGCAGCCCCACAGAAATGACTGGCCACTGACCATCATGTGGGATAGCAAAGCACCATCACCAAGGGGAATGTATAGTAAGCTAAGTGACTTTTATTAGGCTAGGAATTGCATCTCAAATGAAACAATACCTCCTCCTTTGCAGAGCTCATAGAGCCAACCATCATTTTTGACTGCTGGTCCTCTTTGAAAGCAAAAATTGTTGCCATATTACAAAGTGGGCACTGTTGCCACTGTTACCTTCAACATCCACAAGAATGATCCCCACCAAATCCACCTGATGAAAGTGATAATACTGCTGCCTTAACCCTTTCCAGGCAAATAGAAAAGAACATAACTTGTTTTCTCTGGCTCCACCGCAGCCTCCTCATGGTCCCTTGCTGCATAACTTGTCAGTCTTACCCCCAGTAACTATGTAATGTATCTCGGTGTCCTTTGACTGAACATGTACTGTTCACTATTATGTAGTACAATAGGAGAACACAAAAAAAGTACAGAGAGTGCAGTGTGTTTGTATGTCCCACTGCCTTGTAAGTATGCCCAGTCAGTAACTGGCATGCCCGCTCTGTTACAGAGTCTCCCAAAGAATCAACATGATGGTGAATTAAATCCTTGGACAATGATAAAGATGCTGCAGGGGAGACAAGATAAACATAGGCTTTTATTTCATTTGCAAAGAGAATCCCTTAGTGATTATGGTGATAAACATTTAGATACAATACAACCATAAACTAAACAGC
Source organism: Gastrophryne carolinensis (assembly GCA_027917425.1). Taxonomy (NCBI): domain Eukaryota; kingdom Metazoa; phylum Chordata; class Amphibia; order Anura; family Microhylidae; genus Gastrophryne; species Gastrophryne carolinensis. Next base: position 202,653,030 of record CM051238.1, on the reverse strand, counting down.
AACTCTAAAGTATATGCAAGCAAATGTAATGCCTCTTTTTTGTGTCTCATTCCTTTGAAAATGAGGTGAATCTATAAAAGCACCTGGCAATCCAAGACTCCAGCATTGCCACCAGTTTTCTCTTAATTCATTTATCCTGTCTTAGAGAGAAGTGTCAGATGGCGCAATGCAGCTGCCATCCTTTTGCTGCAGGGGAGCTGCCAATATCAATGAGTCAGATTTGTGATTAAAGTGAGATATCTGGTGTATTCAGAATAGCAGTACTGTGTCTCCGCTAATGAAAGAGATGGGATCCCATGGATTTGGCATCCATGCATGTTCTTGAGTCTTACAAATATTTTACTTAAACAAACAAAGTGTAATTAAACATTATTGGTTGATACCCTTGATAAGTTAGTTATTTCATTTATTATTGATTGTAATGGTACGTTAAAGGAACATGTACATCATGCAATAGTACATGATGTATTTTTCCATTTATAGTAAATATAATAAAATGGTGTTCACACTACTGGTTACAGTAGTCATCTGTTTTCGCTTGGCAGAGCCCTCTTTACCATGGAATGAGGAGACAGAAGGGGGAATCCAACTGGTATATTGACTCTTGAAGGAAAAAGCCTATGAAAATAGGTATGTGCGCTCTACTATTGGTGGCAAACACCTGCACAGTGTGGTTGATCTATGCACATCTATGCACCATTAACGCAAACCAACCCCCCCCAAATCTGTGAAATATATTTGGCCAAAGAATCTGCCAATACTCCCTATTTCGGGTGTAGAAATAGAAATATAGATATAGAAATATAGATAGATAGATAGATATTTTCCCTTTTCAAATTGTCCTGGAACACTGTTGTTTTGCTGTCCCTTGGAGTAAGATGGCAGGTGATCAGTCATTGCATAGGTGTGGCAATCATCGCCACACACAACTTCTGGAGCTTCTCAGCTGAAACAAGGACAATTATCTGGGAGTGAAGCAGGAGCAGTGACAATTGACATAAGCTGCTCTCCATGGGGGGAGCAATTCAGAGGATGCTGGTTAAAAATGTGGGTTTTGGCCCGCTTTAAGTAAGAAAGAGGAATCCCTATACTACCTGTTACTAAGGCTATCTAAGGATATCATTATAAAAGAAGTGGACAAGGAGGGGATATTGTAATTTTTTATTTGGATGATTAAAGTACAGAAGTATTGAGGCAATGGTGACAGTTATCAAACACTGACGACTCATGGCGGAGGGTATAAGCCTGAAACGGAGGTGCTTGTGACTGGAGTTTAGGCCTGGCCAGTTCAGGATTCAATCGACTGCAGGGGACAAATGGTTTTATTTAGGTGATCAATCACTTACAACTTAGTTTTAAAAATATGTAAAATAACATGTAGTATAATATGTTTATTGTGTCCTAAGTATTAGTGACACCAGCTAAAACAGCTTTAAAATAGTATGGTAAATTATGCACAACTGGGTAGCAGTTAGCTCCAGTCTACACTGACACTGGTGTGGCAAAAGCAGGCATAACCTGGCACAGTGATTGCAACTTAGCCCTAAATTGTTTTGCCTTCAGTTATTATACTGTATGTTATGGGTTAGTTTAAGATGTTAGAGCTAATTCTTAGGATTTCAAAGGGGTTCCATTAAGGGGTTCAATTAAGATTTTCGGTCATATTTGGATAAGGCAAAGATCTTACCTTTAAGGGCTAGTTTAGGTGAAACTTTATTGACACAGTCATGCTGGTGAGTACTATGGACAGGAGGACCCAGCTTCCACTGCTGAGGTTGAACAACAGAGACGACTGCCCAGGAGCCAGTTCTGGACCCAAAGGACCGGATTTTTGGTTCCATACAGCCCATCGCAAGGGAGGATAGATTTTCTGTGTGGGTGGCCCCTAGGTAGTTCCCTGGAAAGTAAAGGGCCTGGACAGACAGCAGTAGTCTCCAGATAGGTGGTAATGAAGGCAGACGAGAAGACAGAGGCCGGGGTTGGAGGTCACAGGCACTAGAGCAAGTAAGGAAGCAGTTGAAGGTGATGATGATGCACAGATAATCAGTCCTGAAGCATAATCTACAAGCAGGGGTCCAAATGGGTAGCCAATGGTCATGCACAGATAGTCAGTCCTGAAGGATAACCCAAAAGCAGAGTTCCAAAGGGGTAGCCAAGGGTCACAATTGGGAGGTCCAAGGCATAGCCCTTTAATTTATGTTTGTGCAATATCTGTATCCGCACATGGGCAATGGCCACCACCGCCCGTGCCTGCAAAATGCTATGGTCACTGCACAAGCCGCTCATACACAGAGCCTGCACAGGAGAACGCTGACTGTAATGGTGCTGCCGCCACCTCAGATGCCCGAACCAACCTAGGAGGTGCCCGCCATGACGCTGGGCTGGTATGTGCCATTTATTCACTTCTTTCATTGTTTTTTTTCTGGTGAAAAACGCTTGCTATAACGTCTAACAAAATGCACAACACACAAAACAGATACACCTTTATTTCAAATAAAAAGCTGCTGTTTTTTCATTCTTTATATTTAGAGAAGAATTCCCTCCCCTAACAGGTAATTACAATACATTATTTTCCCCTTGTAATAAAAACTGATTATGCATATGCCTTCATGAGCAACAAACACAAAATGACAAGCCCTGGTTCGTCAAAACAAACATGGAAATGGACATGTACAGTATAGTCCAATTATTCTAGACTCATTATGGTATGATAAATCTACTGAACTGTGGACCTTCATCTATTTTCCCAGAAAGGTATGAAACATTTCAACATCTGTAAATTGAATTGGACAGTAAGAGGAACTGTTTTCTGCTTCAGTGTAATTAAAAAATTATACAAGCTCATCATCAGTAAACAAAGCACAGAAAAAATAGTGCCAAAGGTGAAGCTGTGATTAAACCCCTGATTGGGTATTAACTGCATGTATACCGACATATCTACTGCATATCAGATGCATATTAAAAATTCATTGCATAACACGTATTTGGTTATTTTAAGTTTAAGCCTGCAAAATGTGTATTTATGCACCCAGTGTTGCGATAAATATGGCTGTAGTACATTATAAAATGTATTGCCTGGCAGGTAAACACGTTCTAGGTAAACAAGGGGTCCCCATTAGTGGTATATGTACCACTGGAGGTATGCAAGGGGTAAAACACCAGGCTGCAGACTAACCTGTATCCCAAACTAGTATACTGCCATATATACTTAAAAGACCAAAAAAAAAAAAGCTATACACATCTTGCGTCCCACGCAGGCTATTGTTGCTAGTCCGGGGCTGCAGCTGTTACCTAATTGCTGGATCCATGTCCCGTGCTGCCTGCTCGATCGCTCGTTCCTCCGATGGGGGAGATGCCCCCCGCCATGAGTCACTGTGAGCTGGCATGCCTCCTCCTTTCACTGCAATGTAAAGGGGCATGTTAGGTCTTATGGCGGGGGACGTCTCCCCATTGGAGGACAGAGAAAGAGACGAGTGATCAGGAAGGCAGCGTGGGACATGGATCCAGCGATCAGGTAAGTGCTGCAGCCCTTGACCAGCAGCGAAGGCCTACATGGGACACAAGGTGAGTATAGCATTTTTTTTTTATTTTTCCCTGAAAAACGTATTTAAGCAACTGCTACATTATTCCATCACTTTACATGTCCGCCAAGTCAGCAGGGCACAAGACCATATTCACTTTAGCATAAGTTACTTCCAACCAAACCCAGTATCAAAGCTTTACTTACCAACTGTAGCTGTTGGGCAGGTCACCTCTGGTCTTAATCCCAACTTCCATATACAAAGGATCAGAGCTGCCACAGATCTTCCTCTCTATTCTACACTAAGCTGTTTTTTTCATCCTGCTGTTTTTCGTATCACTCCTCTGCTTACAGTAATCACAATCACCTCCTTGGATAATAACTTAGAATTCAGAAGAGTAGTAGACTTTCCAGCTCCTATCTTCATCCAACCAATGGCAGAATAGCAGATGCTGCAAATATCAACTTTCTCTTGTTTGTTTTAACTTTGATATCTTTAAGTTGAACTTTAACTATAATTCTTACACCAGCTAGCAAGTGGTTTGATGGATCAATGGCAACCAAATAACTCCTAGTGTTACATCTTATAGCGAAATTACTGCCTAAACCAGCTCAATTCGCTCTCATGGGTTCTAACCTTTCCTGTTTGTAGATACTCACCTTTACCACCCAGCTACACAAATACACTGAAAACAGGAATCTTTCTAATGATCTATCAAGATGAAACTGAGGTCACCAGAGGTAACAAGTGGCCACAAGAAATACCGTTTTAAAAATATTTATTTATGAAAGCAAATGCATTTTTCTAATACCTGTTGACATTTAAACATTATAATTTTACATGTCAGATTTTAAAATTAAATGTTGCCATATTTCTGAGTGCTTTATAGTCCCCTACAACTGTATTTATCATCTTCAGGTTTTGGGGGAAATGTAAAAAAACAAACAAAAAAAAAAAAAAAACAATAATGCCGCCACATTTTGAATCATAAAACTTGCTAAGTAACAATAATCAATACCTTGGAACACTTAAATAAAGCCCTTTTAGCAGTACAGTATGTATAAGTATGTATATGTATGTTTAAGGGGAATTTAAATGTAGTCAAGCACAAGTTAATTATGTGTGGCAAATCATCCCAAGCTAATGGCAAGGATATTATTGTTTGCTATGGGAGTTATTTAAGAAAAGCTAGTAGTAGCGCCACGTAGCGTCAGGTGAACACTGGACGCAGTATGTGAAAACCATATATATAAAAGTCAATCTGGTGAGCGCCTAATAGCATCATGTAGCGTCACACGTATTACTACATGTATTACTAGCGGTGGCTCAGTGTAAAGCTCTGGCGCTGTATGTTCAGCAGCGCTATGTAGCACCTGTCACTTAGGCCCTTATTTATGAAGGAATAGCGAAAGGTAGCGACTGGTGAGCGACCGGTAATGACGGGCCCCGCCACGAGAACGCCGGCTCCCCACCACAATCACACATTTAGCAAGCCGATCCTGCTTAGCGACTGAGATAGCGCCATATAGCCACTCATTCATCATTATTCCAGCCTCAACCCACAGCGCCAGCGTCCGACCTTGAACAGCGACAGGTATGACCTCTCGCTACCTGGCGCTCTCCAATGCATTTCAATGGAACAATCTTTAAATATTCATAAATAATTGTTAAAAAATGTTTTTTTTTTTTTTTTTTTTTAAATGTGAAAAATTCTGTGACCACTTCTGCCATTGTGCAGAATTGATATTACAGGTCTGATATTATTGTATTCATATTACTAAATTCTTTAAAATTTTTTTTTTTTTTGGTTTCCAAAAATATGGTGGCTTGGGGGTTAAAAAACTACTTTTAACACATCGCCGCCAGCGCTCTGGGGTTTAAACATGCATTTCACAGCGCTTGAATTTTTTGAGCGTGATTTTTTGATGAATATGGTGGGAGCCTGTCGCTCTGACCAGTCGCTATCATGCGCACCCATACATCGCGGAACCTGTCAAATAGCGACTCGTCACCCCGTATTCAACATTACTGCACACCGACTCAGTCGCTATCAACTACCGAACAACGGCCAAGCACAGCGACTACTAGCGGGCGCTGTGAAAATACTGCTACAGTCGCTCAACTGTCACTACCTGCCGCTATTAATGAATCGGCTTCCCCGTAGCGCTCTCCCATACGTTTCAATGGTGTTTTATTTGCTTGTGTATTAATAGCGTTTTCCTAAAGTAATGTTCTAAATTTTTGGTTCAAATGATTATGTCACCTCTCCTGCCCAGCAAACACTTTTATTGTTTTTTTCTTATGCAGAATTGTATGTGCAGGTCTGCCATTGCAGTGTCATTGTCACAGTGATAAAACCCCGTCATTCCATATGTTTTCTCTCTGGTGCTGGTGTATATGTGTTAAGAAACAGACTTTTTGCACATAGAGTCTGGCGCTCAACGCTAGAGCTCCCAGTTTTAGGACGCTGGTTGTGTGTAGTTTTTTCTTAAATATGGGCTTCAGCACCGAGTGCCGGACACTCTTAAGAGGCACTACCTATCGTTCACTTGAGCTTTGTCCTATTATTAGACGTAGCGTCATCTTGGGTGCTTTGACCTCATGACACCACCTAGCGTTCTCGATTGGCTCTGCAGTGAATCAGGGAGAGCACTTCTACAGAGCTCTTCATACATCAAATTTATCACAGCTGGACAGGATACTACAGCGTCACTTGTCCCCCCGCTACACTAGGTTATAGTGCCAGACACCCACTTGCAGCGGACGCTCTTATCTCCCCTACATAGACACTCAAATAGCAATAAGTGGCCCTAGTCCTAAATTAGCCTCCCCATGCTTTTATAGTGAACTGACATATTTTAAATTCCCCCTCATTCCCCTTGGGAACAGTGTAAAATGAGCCACTTTAAAATCTCCAATTACATGTAAATAACCTATGTATGCAACAGCCCCCTATGGGATATGCAGAAACATTTAGCAGATTCTTTAGCATAGCCCATATGGTGCTTTTGTTCCCAAACTTTAAAAATATTATCCTTAATTATTGAAAAAACGATATAGCTCACCTGTTACAATACACCATCGCAGTACAAGTGATTTTTTTCAGAAAAATAAGAACAAACACGTGTTTTTGCACTTTTTTTTGTTTAGTAACTGGGATAGTGCCATGTAGCGTCTGATTCATCATTTTCACAGCCTCAGGGAACAGCGCCGGCGTTCAGCCTTGCACAGCGCCAGGTATACATAGTAACATAGTAACATAGTAACATAGTATGTAAGGCTGAATAAAGACTTTAGTCCATCCAGTTCAGCCTGTTTAACTCCTTCCAGTGGTCTAGTAGCCATAGCCGGAAATGTTATTACATGCCAGGAAGGCATCAAGGCCACTTTTGAACATTTTTAATGTATCCCTCATTACCACCTCCTCTGGCAGCGAGTTCCATAGTCTCACTGCTCTTACAGAGAAGAATCCCCTCCTATGTCGGTGGAGAAAGCACCTTTCCTCTAACCTTAGTGGATGCCCCCGGGTTATGGTTACACTCCGGGGTATAAATAGATTGTGGGACAGATCCTTGTATTGACCCCGAATATATATATACATAGTTATTAGATCACCCCTCAATCGTCTTTTTTCTAGACTAAATAAGCCTAACTTGGACAATCTTTCCGGGTACTCCAGCCCCCGCACTCCTTTTATTAACTTTGTTGCCCTTCTTTGAACGTGCTCCAGTTCTGATATGTCCTTCTTAAGCACAGGTGCCCAGAACTGTACACAGTATTCCATATGGGGTCTGACCAGTGACTTGTACAGGGGTAAAATGATGCTCTGTTCATGAGCACCCATGCCCCTCCTGATGCACCCCATGATCCTGTTTGCCTTGGCAGCAGCTGCCTGGCATTGATTACTACAGTTGAGCTTATTGTCAACTAAAACCCCTAGATCCTTTTCCATTGTTGTTTTACCAAGTGTTTCTTTATTTAGTGTGTAATCATGACACAGATTTCTCCTTCCCATGTGCATAACCTTACATTTATCTGTGTTAAACTTCATTTGCCATTTAACTGCCCATGCTTCCAATTTATCTAAATCTGTTTGTAGTTGCCCGTTGTCCTCCTTTGTTTTAATTACTTTACTCAGCTTAGTATCATCTGCAAAGATTGAGACTTTACTGTTTAATCCATACCCAATGTCATTTATATATATATTGAAGAGAATTGGTCCCAGAACTGACCCTTGTGGTACTCCACTGGTAACAGTGACCCAATCTGAGTGTGTACCATTGATAACCACCCTCTGCTTCCGATCATTAAGCCAATTTCCCACCCATCTGCACATGTTTTCCCCCAGTCCAAGCATTCTCATCTTTTGTACCAGCCTTTTATGTGGCACAGTATCAAATGCTTTAGAAAAGTCAAGATATATGATATCCAATGACTCCCCCTGATCCAATCTTGAACTTACCTCCTCATAAAAGCCGATCAGGTTTGTCTGGCAGGAGCGATTCCTCATAAATCCATGCTGATATGGAGTAATAAGGTCATTTTCCCCAAGGTGCTCCAGGATAGTATCCCTTAAGAAACCTTCAAACAGCTTGCCCACCACAGATGTTAAGCTTACCGGTCTGTAGTTCCCAGGTTCCCCCCTAGATCCCTTTTTGAATATTGGCACCACATTTGCCAAGCGCCAATCCATCGGAACAGACCCTGTAGTTATGGAATCCACAAATATTAGAAATAACGGCTTGTCTATTACTGTACATAACTCCCTTAAAACACGAGGATGTATGTCATCTGGTCCCGGTGATTTATCGATTTTCATCTGCTTGAGACGGTGCCGGACTTCTTCCTTGGTTAGACCAGTGACATTTAATGGAGGGTTTCGGTTATACCCCTGCATTTCACTGGGCATGTCAAATTCTTTTGTGAATATAGAAGCAAAGAAGTTGTTAAGCAAATTAGCTTTCTCCTCATTTCCCTCTATAGGGGTCCCATCCTTGCTTTTCAGGGGGCCCACACCCTCAGGTTTGTACCTTTTACGGTTTATGTAGCTAAAGAATAATTTGGGGTTAGTTTTACTCTCTTTCGCGACCAGTCTTTCTGTCTCCAGCTTAGCTGCCCTTATCTGTTGTTTACATTGTTTATTTTCTTCTTTATAGTTTTTTAACGCTTCCGCTGTCCCTTCCTGCTTTAAACGTTTAAATGCCTTTTTTTTGTTGTTTATTGCCCCCTTAACCTTTTTATTTAGCCACATCGGTTTACATGTGTGTCTAATAGTTTTATTCCTGTAAGGTATATATCTGTCACACTGAAAATTAAGTATTCCTTTGAAAGTATCCCATTTAGCGTCCATGCTTTTGTTCTTAAGGACATTTTCCCAGTCAATGCAGTGTAGGGCATCTCTAAGTTGGTCAAACTTTGCCTTTTTGAAGTCCCGCGTTTTTGTGACTCCTTGATAAGGCACCCTAGTGACTGCTAATTGGAAATTAATGATATTATGATCACTGCTTCCAAGGTGTCCCCCAACCTGTACCTTTATTACTTTGTCTGGTACATTGGTTAGTATTAGGTCCAATATGGCTTTCCCCCTTGTTGGAGCTTGTACTTGTTGGGAAAGGTAGCCATCTTTTGTTTTAGATAAAAAACTATTACTTTTCTGCGAAACACATGTTTCAGCATCCCAGTCTATATCTGGGTAGTTAAAGTCCCCCATAATCACTACCTCATTTATTTTAGCGGCTATATCTATTTGCCTTAGCATTATATTTTCTATGGATTCGGATATATCTGGAGGTTTATAGCAAACCCCCATCAGTATTTTATTTTTGTTTCTCCCTCCATGTATTTCTACCCATACCGACTCCACATGGTCATTCCCCTCACATATATCCTCCCGCAGAGCAGGCTGTAGAGAGGATTTTACAATTAAGCAGACTCCACCCCCTTTGCGTTTGTTACGGTCCCTCCTAAACACACAGTATCCCTGTAAATTTACTGCCCAGTCATAGCTTTCATCCAGCCAGGTCTCTGTTACCCCCACTATATCATATTGTTCTTCTGTTATTATCAGTTCTAGTTCATCCATTTTATTAGTCAAGCTTCTAGCATTTGTAAGCATGCATTTCAAATGCTTATGACAATTTTGATAATTCTGTATATTGCCCTTATTCCTGCTAGATGTGCTAACCCCTCCCCCCTCTCCACCCCCAGTTTCATGTCTACACCCACTGTCACTTTCTTTCCTAACTTCCCCTTTGTAATAGCTTTTACCCTCCCCCGCAGTGCTCAGTTTAAACACTCCTCTAACCTTTTAGCCATCCTCTCCCCCAGAACAGATGCACCCTCCCCATTGAGGTGCAACCCATCCCTGCCAAAGAACCTGTAGCCCACTGTGAAGTCGGCCCAGTTCTCTAAGAACCCAAACCCCTCCTTTTTACTCCAATTTTTGAGCCACCTGTTTACATCTCTAATCTCCCGCTGCCTCTCTGGTGTGGCTCTTGGTACTGGTAGTATTTCTGAGAATACTACAGTTGAGGTCCTTGCCTTAAGCTTACGGCCTAAGTCCCTGAAATCATTTTTTAGGACCTTCCACCTACTTCTTCCTATGTCATTAGTGCCAATATGCACCATGACCGCTGGGTTCACGCCAGCCCCTCCCAACAATCTGTCAGCCCACTCCGCTACATGCCGTACTCTTGCCCCAGGAAGGCAACACACTGTTCGGCAATCCCGGTCTTTGTGACAGATTGCCCTGTCTGTTCCCCTAATAATAGAGTCACCCACTACCAGCACCTGTCTTGCCTGCCCTGTTCTCCCATTTCCCCTCCCTTCCTTACTGGAGCCGACAGATGTGTCTTGCTGCAGCTCTGCCATTCCTGAGCTAACATCCTCCTCATCTGCCAACCGGGCAAACTTGTTTGGAGGTGCCTGTTCAGGGCTAGCCTCCCTGTAACTTTTACCCCTACCCCGCCTTCTAACTGTTATCCAGCTAGCTGCCTCATTTTCCTGCTTTTCCTCTCCCCCCATACTACAACTACCACATACTATGACCTCTCGCTACCTGTCACTCCCCCATACATTTCAATGAACGAACCTTTTCTTCTCTTTAAATGGGGTATTTGTGATTTTTTGAAAAAAAAAAAAAAATCAAAATTCTGTGACCTCTTCTGGCATTGAAAAAGCAGTTTTTCACAATTTTTTCATTTTTTATATATTTCTTCAGAAATGACATTACAGGTCTGGCATTAAAGTGTTCATGTTACAATGTTGCTACAATGTAATTCCATATGTTTTCGCTTTGTTACTAGTGGATAGATGCTGAAAAACAGACTTTAAACACACCACCTCCTGTGCTCTGGGCTTCAGATAAGCATTTTTCTGCGCCAGAGTTGTGTGAGGCTTTTTTTTTCTTGAATATGTTGTGAGTCGGTCGCTATGAGCAGTCGCTACCATGCGCTCCCATACAGCGCTGTACTGGTCAAATAGCGACTCGTCACAATGTATTCAACATTACTGCACAGCGACTGAGTCGCTATAAACTAGCGACTCACGGCCGAGCACTGCGACTACTACTGGGCGCTCTGAAAATGCCTGCTACAGACGCTCTTCTGTCGCTACCTGGCGTTAGTGATGAATCAGCCTGCCCATTCACTAAATAATTAGCATGAGACCCACAGTTTACCTAGGGGTCGATTCAGCACCAGGTGTAAAAAGAGTGTATCTATTTCAGTTTTTCAACGTAAGTGCTAAATCAATTCCAAACTGTTTTTTAGCCTCTCTTTGAAAAATGAAACACAATCAACCTTAATAGTTTTAGAAACTGGCCAGGGAAATGGCATTTTCAAAGCATTTCCCTAATAACTCTTCCTGATTGGTTTAGTATATGCTTAAATACATAATTAACTATTTCAAAATAAGCAGTGAAATTGCATGCAGACTTAATCATTTCTAGGGCAACCTGTATTCATCACAAGTATAGCTGTTCATCATTTTAATTATTTGGACTATAGAGGAATTTTTCATACTGTATTAATTGCAGACAGGTGCACCTACTTCATTAGACAGTGTCAATCAGTGCAGAACTAGCAAACAATAGCCCAATTTCTTCTAAATATAATTGATGTCTCCCATATAAGTATTTTAAAGAGCAAAAACAATTATGCCAATCTGTCATTATTTTATATTATTTTTAATTGTGTAAAATTTCAAAGAATATTAAATTGAGGCACCTGCAGATACTTTTAAACCTATGAACACACTATAAAATAGCTAAGGCCTATTGGCCCAAATTAGAAAAACTGGCCATTAGCGGAAGGTCCATTTAGTCTACATGTGAACTTAAACCATGGGCACCCTTATGATTATTTGTATTTTACAACATTTATTAACATTTTACAACATTTTACAACATTTATTACCATTTTACAACATTTTATAACATTTATTAAAAACAAACTTTTAGTCATCTTTAACCCATTTCCCTTGTACTTACTTGCAGAAAAGGTGCGTGCCATAACTATCTTACCAGCCAAGTCACTAGCCAGTTAGGGAGAATCAGATTTCTCAGAAGCTGTTCCTATCCCCACTCCTCTTTCCTTGGCATCCCACAAAGCTGAGGTCAGGATGCCGGGCAGGCTTTTATTTGACACAGGAGTAGCCTTTGTGGAATCCTGCATGTGACAAAAGACATTACGGGAGGGGACAGACCTGGATGGGGATTTACCAGATTCTGTGACTCAGCGATCCTATATAGTGTATGACACCCATGCGGAGGCAAATGAAGGAAGATATGGCGACTTTTTAATTATTTTAAAACTGTATTTTTTTTTCCTTTTTTAAATGTTTGTGAACTGGTAACCGATCCAAGGGACCCCTATACCGAATCGCAGGGTAGTGATGGCATGCCAGATAATTTGACCCAGATCTCACCAGGCCAAATCAGCAAAATCTGGGTCAAATCTAGCCCATCACTAGTTATGTGTTGAACAAATAATCTTTCAATTGTCTGGGAAGTAGGGCCAAGTGTTTTAGGGTTGCAGAAAAATCAAGTAACAGAATGGATGGTTTAGATGTGCAGACAAAGAGCACCAGGGAAGGTGGATTTAATGTGACAATAAACCAGACAACAAGATATTTTTGATATATATTTGATTTGGTTGGGGGTGCAGGCATTACAAGCAGCTGAGTTGGCATGCTTCCACTAAAGCCAGATCAAAGGCAAGGGTGAGTAATGCTAGGCGTAGTCAGCAGCAGGTTAGACACAGGCGTGCAAGATATGAACAACCCATTAGATAAGATCCTTATGCAGGTGGGCAGGATAGTTCTACTCTGAATTAAAGTATGTTTAATTGATGCATGATTCAGAACCAGGCACTGGGGCAGCATTGTTACAGCATGGAAAACAATGTACAGGAGAACCAGAAGAGGGGTTGGATTACAAAAATGAATTGAATGCAAGTCTATTCAAGAAAGAAATAAGTATTAACAAAAGTAATAGTTATTATTATAAAAATAATATTAGCAGCCTGACCTACTATACCCTTCCTTACAGATCAATAAAGTATACATTGAAGGTCTAGTTTTATCCTTGCATGTAGAGATGAGCGAACTTTTGAAATATTCGATTCGACTGATTCGCCGAATTTTCCGACAAAAAACGGTTCGACCCGAATTTATTCGCGACGAATCGCTATTAAAAAAGGCTATTTCTGAGCCTCCTAGAGCCTCAATAGGGTTGTAAACCGTTCTGCCTTGCTGTAACACGCATAGGACGCGTGCTGTGTAAGTGAAATAATACTGTAAATAATTATCACATGCAGATCGGAGGCATCGCTAATAGAATCGCAAAGCGGCACAATTGCAGAGAGTTGAGGTGGCATCACTATGAGGGGCCCCTATAGTGCCTGAAAAACACACCCTGGAGCTGGCAGCAGCAGGAGCCCAAAAATTGGCTGAATCACACCCTGGAGTTGCAAGCAGCAGCAGCAGCAGCAGTAGCAGCCCAAACATAGCTTGAAAGAGACACTGGAGTTGGCAGCAGGAGCCCAAAAATTGGATGAATCACACCCTGGAGTCGCAAACAGCAGCAGGAGCCCAAACATAGCTTGAAAGAGACACTGGAGTTGGCAGCAGGAGCCCAAAAATTGGCTGAATGACACCCTGGAGTTGCAAGCAGCAGCAGGAGCCCAAACATTACTTTAAAGAGACACTGGAGATGGTAACAGGAGCCCAAAAATTAGCTGAATTACACCCTGGAGTTGCAAGCAGCAGCAGCAACATTGCTTTAAAGAGACACTGGAGTTGGCAGCAGCCGCAGCAAGAGCCCAAAAATTGACCGACACACCCTGGAGTTGGCATCAGCAGCAGCAGGAACCCAGAAATTGGCTGGAAGGCACCCTGAAGTTGGCAGCAGCAGGAGCACAAACATTAGCTGGAAGGCACACCCTGGAAATGGCAGCAGCATAAGCAGGAGCCCAAACATTGCTTGACAGACACCCTGGAGTTGGCAGCAGCAGCAGCAGGAGGCCAAAAATTGGCTGAAAGGTACACCCTGAAGTTGGCATCAGCAGGAACCCAAAAATTGGCTGGAAGGCACACCCTGAAGTTGGCAGCAGCAGGAGCCCAACAATTGGCCTAAAGACATAAATATGTTTTGCACCATTTGGAAAGTGTAAAACGTGGCACCATGCTGAATCTAGTCGCATGCATCAGCTATTGGTGGGTGGAAATCCTGGCTGATCCATCCCTGATTCATTTTGACAAAGGTGAGTCTCTCCACATTTTTAGTTGACAGACGAGTTCTCCTCGCCGTAACTATGGCCCCCGCCGCACTAAACACCCCACAGATGGCACGCTACTGGCCGGGCAGGACAGCTTTTCCAGGGCAAACTCTGCTAGTTGCGGCCACAAGCCAAGTTTGGCTGCCCAGAAGTCCAGCGGATCCTCAAAGTGTGTTGGCATGGTCATGTCAAGGTATGACATGACCTGCTGGTTGAGGTCCTGCTCCAGGTCTTCCTGCTGCTCATGAGTAGCCTCACTATGCGGGTGTAGAAAGCTACTCATTAGCGACTGAAGACTGAGGCTGCTGCTGATGGAGCTGCTGCTGCTGCTCCTGCCAACCCCCCCAGCAGCCATGACAGTGGAAGGTGAGCACAGAGCAACCCCCGAGTCAGACCTGCGAGAGTATGGACCATGTCGCAGATAGGCATCGGCCAACTGACTACGCAGAATGTCTTTGTAGTAGTTCAGTTTGTCCTCCCTCTCGGCGGGTTTAAAAAATGCCCCCATTTTGTGCCGGAAGCGAGGGTCCAGTAAGGTGGAGAGCCAGAAGTCATCCCGCCGACACATGGAAACAATTTTGGGGTAACTACGCAAGCACGTGAGCATGCTTCCTGCCATTTGCGCAAGTGACTCGGAGGGACTACCTGCCTCCATCTCCACTGCATACTGCCACGGTGTGTCCGGGTCCTCTGTCTCGCCTCCCTCAAAACCCTCTAGCTCCTCTGGCTGCTCCTGCTCCTCCTCTCCTCTCCAGCCATTTCGCCAAGCCTAAACTGTGTTTCACTGGGCAACTCCTCCTCATCTTCCTCCTCTTCCCCCTCCAGTTCAGCTGCAATGGGTTTCATGTGGCCGTAAGATGTAGACGCCATGTCTCCAGTGCCCTGACCAGCCATGGTTTCCAACATGTGCTGTAGTACATGAAGCAGTGGAATCACGTCGTTCTCAAAGGGCCTGAGCAAACGGCAGGTGTCACGTATGAGCTGCCACTGGTTGACATTGAAGTTACACAGGGGAGTCCCCCTATCCGCTTGGATCATCAGGAAATCCGTGATGGCTTTTCTCTGTTCATATAATCGGTCCAACATGTGAAGGGTGGAATTCCAGTGGGTGGAAACATCGCAAATCATACTATGTTGGGGGCTACCGTTCTGACGCTGTAGCCCAAGAAGGGTGTGTTTGGCGGTGTATGAGTGGCTGAAGTGCATGCAAAGTTTCCTTGAAGTTGTTAGGATGTCTTGCAGATGGGGGAAGACTTCAGAAACCACTTGACAACCAGATTGAAGACGTGAGCCATGCAGGGGGCATGGGTCAGGCTTCCTTGGCGCAGCGCAGACAAAATGTTTTTCCCATTGTCGGTAACCATGATTCCCATTTTAAGTTTTCTTGGATTAAGCCATGTTTGGATTTCCTGATGAATAAATTTAAGCAGTTCCTCCCCTGTGTGACTCCGTTCGCCAAGACAAACCATGTGAAGCACTGCGTGACACCTCCGTGCCCTGCACACATGGTAGACTGGAGGGGCACTGAGACTTGAGCCTACAGTGGAGGGTGAGGAGATGGCGGAGGATGAGGAGGCCGAGTCACACGGTGTCACCGGCCCAACGGGCAGGGAGCGCGGAGGCCGAAGCGGCGTGACATGTCCAAGTTGCTGCTGCTGCTGCAAAGGGACCACATTCACCCAGTGGTCCGTAAACAACATGTACTGTCCCTGACCGTAGTTACAGCTCCAGACGTCGGCGCTGCCATGCACTTTGCCACACACCGACAGGCTCAAGGACTGGCCCACCTTCTGTTCAACAAAAGTGTGCAGCACTGGTACTGCCTTCTTGGCAAAGAAATGATGGCTTGGGACTCTCCACCTCAGCTCGGCACAAGCCATCAGTTCTCTGAAAGGTGGAGAGTCCACCACCTGAAAAGGGAGCGACTGCAGCACCAGCAACTTGGACAGGAGCTCATTCAGCTTCTGCGCCGTAGGATGAGTGGGCGCATACTGCTGTCTCTTGGACATGGCTTCGCTGATGGATTGCTGGCAGGATGCATGACTTGGAGGAGGAGGAGCAGGAGCGACAGAGGATGGGTATGACGCACAGCTGCCTTCGGCTGAGGTGCTGGAGCCTTGGCTGGCAGAAATTGGGAGCGGCGTGCCACTTGGTGAGGAAGCAGGCTGGACCACCTCTTCGGAGCCTCGGTTCTCCCAGGCCGATTTATGGTGACGCATCATATGTTGACGCAGGGCCGTGGTGCCAACATTTGGGCCCTGGCCACGCTTCACCTTCTGCCTACATATCTTGCATGTGGCCATGTTACCCTCCTGCGGATGCTTCAGGAAAAACTGCCGAGTAGCTACTTTTCCCACCAACAGGCCTCACTGATTCACTGCTACTGTTGCCAACTCCAGGAACCCCTGCTCCACTACCTCCCGATAAGGTAGGCTGCTGCGCAGCAGGTGCTCTACCCCGGCCCCGGCCCCGTTTGGCTCCAGGCTTTACAATTGTGCCCCCATGCTGACTGCCAACCATGCTGCTAACACCTTGCTGCCTGAGCTGCTGACTCCGGGGCAACCTGCGCCCCTCTTCTCCTGATGATGACAATGAAGCCCCTTCATCACCCGGCTCCCAAGTGCGATCGGCTTCATCATCATCATCACCGAGTTGTGGCTGCACGTCACTGATGTTCTCGGTTTCCTCAACAGTGTCTGGCGCAGGAGCTGGAACGCTCGCAACACCCACGACACTGTCCACATCACTATTTGTCTGCCTAGCTAAAGAAGCCACCTCCATTTCTTGGCTGGGCAGTAGCTGCTTACTGTCCTCTATCTGATCGTCCTCCTCACTAAAGAGTGGAGCTGAACCCAAAGCATAGGATACGTCGCTGGGGGAGGGAACGGCATAGGACAGAGGCAATGGGAGGACAGGGACTGCTCTCGGGGCATGCCAACTCAGGGTTGTGTCAGAGGAACCTACCGACCCTAGACTGGGGGTCTTAGATGTAACTTGTGATGATGTTGATGAGCGCGTTAACCAATCTACCATTGCAGATGCGTTACTGGTGGAGACACAACCGCTAGCAGATACTGGCAGATCAGGTCTCTCACCGTGACTCCTGCTGCCACTCGCTCCTAGTCTGCTGCGACCTCTGCCTGCTGAATCTTGGCCTCTGCCACTCCTCTTTGAACATCTTTGGACTTGTCTGCCTGACATTTTTATGTATTTGAAATGCGCAATAGGTACGATAAAAAATGTGTTTACTTTAAAAAGAAGAAGCTAAATAAAGTGAGGAACTGCTTCTCTGCACCAGATACTATGAAAATTGGCAATATGAGATACCCTGTGGCCTAGTGTTTTGGCAGCAGACCAAAAACCAATTCAAAATGCAATACTAAGATTCAGCTGAGGAACGATTAACAAGCGTATTTAGTACAACAGATAGGCTGCCTAATGCAGGTTTGGGATGCCCTGCGGCCTGGTGTTTTTTTTGTTAAAGGCAGACCAAAAACCAATTCAAAATGCAATACTTTGATTCAGCTGAGGAAGGATCAACAAGCGTATTTAGTATAACAGATAGGCTGCCTAGTGCAGGTTTGGGATGCCCTGTGGCCTGGTGTTTTTTTTGTTAAAGGCAGACCAAAAACCAATTCAAAATGCAATACTTTGATTCAGCTGAGGAAGGATCAACAAGCATATTTAGTATAACAGATAGGCTGCCTAGTGCAGGTTTGGGATGCCCTGCGGCCTGGTGTTTTTTTGTTAAAGTCAGACCAAAAACCAATTCAAAATGCAAAACTTTGATTCAGCTGAGGAAGGATCAACAAGCGTATTTAGTATAACAGATAGGCTGCCTAATGCAGGTTTGGGGTGCCCTGCGGCCTGGTGTTTTTTATTGTTAAAGTCAGACCAAAAACCAATTCAAAATGCAATACTTTGATTCAGCTGAGGAAGGATCAACAAGCGTATTTAGTATAACAGATAGGCTGCCTAATGCAGGTTTGGGATACCCAGGTGGGCTGGTGTTTTTTTGGTTAAAGGCAGACCAAAAAATATTTAAACTAATCTAGTTATATATTATGATAAATGCTTGTGTGTAACAGATAGGGTAAAATAAGCCACTGCATAGATGGCATGCACAGTGGCAAGGCAGATTTACAGCACAAAGAACTGAAATTGAATTGAAAACTGATCAGGCTAATGAAAAAAAAAAAAAATTTCACTGTCACTTCTAAGCTGTCCCTGGCTGGATGGTTCCGGTTTTTCCCTATCTTTCCCTATCTTTCCCTGGCTCTGTCTACCTCTCTGTCTGCCTCTCTGACTCTCCCTACCTATCTCTAACTCTCTGTCCCTGTCTCTAACTAGCTGTGCTCTGGCCGCAATGCAAGGCTGAAATGCGCACAAGCAAGATGGCCGCCGCTTTATATAGCACGGTGACGTCACCGGGCTTCTTGGCTGCTGATAGGCTGCATGTGACTTACCCATGATACCTTGTCCCAGGGGGTATGTCTGGACCTGTTCATCCACCATTTTAGAATGCCTGTAATTGAAATAAATGGAGTTTAAAGCAAAATTTTGATCGATCGAATCGCGGGGAAATTCGGATTCGTTCAGAATCGAATTTTCCATGAAATTCGGAACGAATCCGGGTTCGTCCGGATCAATTCGCTCATCCCTACTTGCATGCACAGCCACCTATTAGTGATTTTCTAGGAACATGTCACTAACATTGCTCATAGCATTTTATGGTAACTTTCAAAACCAGTATTTGGTGTGCATGTCCATGATAGCAAGAAGAGTGTGCACAAATAACTGAATAAATGTGGCTGAGTTCTGCAGAACCGTTTGAAATTCAAGAAAATATATTGTCTGATAAAGGGCTGACATAGCTGACCTATAAATATGCTCTAGGACTGGAAGAATAGCTGTTCTATCTGCATTAATACTAAAAGGGACATTCTAGGTAAAGGGTTAAATGAGCCTGCTTGGCCCATGCTAGCTGCTTTGCGTTATCATTCCCTGATAAACCCAATAGAACTTGCTCCTTTCTGCTTACTCAATTTTCAGGGTGCCTTGTTTGAATTCACAGTTCCCCATAAAGATACATGCAGAGCTGATGACTGATCCTAGCATGAGAGGCCCAGCAGAAGGAAGATAGCCCCCTTGGCATTGTTAGAAAATATAAAGTAGGATGAATGAAAGATGCAGCTTCTCACAGCCAGCATGGGGAGAGCAGAAAACAAGCTAAATAAACCCTTTGCCTGGAATGTCCCT
The DNA here is from genome assembly GCA_027917425.1 of Gastrophryne carolinensis. NCBI lineage: Eukaryota > Metazoa > Chordata > Amphibia > Anura > Microhylidae > Gastrophryne > Gastrophryne carolinensis. Next base: position 202,633,475 of record CM051238.1, on the reverse strand, counting down.
TTAAGGGGCCATTGCTCAATATGTGGAGATCGTGCTGCCTCGTGTAGCTGGCTCTTCACATTCTATAGTGTACCCAATAGCAGTGTGGTACATGGGATGCCCTCTGGTGGTCTCCACATCTGCCAGTGGGTGAGGGAAGGGAGTCTTTTTATTTGATCAAAGCGATGACTGCACCTTAGAAATGGCTGTTCTTCCTATTGTTGATACTTATATAACAGAACAAATCAGCTCTCATCTCCCCCTTCTTGAGGCTTTCCCTCGATTGAGGGAAATGATAAGTGAAATATAGGGAGAGTGAAGCAACATCTTTAAACCCACTGGTCCTAATTTACCTGCCATTGCTCTACCCTGTTGGTTTGCTGCATTGACTTTAGTGGGTGAACACCACTTTCACCTCTCTTTGATTGGCAGACCTTATGTGCCTTCCTATGACCTGCTTATTTTTTTTTCTCTCTTTGATCCGCAGTCCTTCTGTGCCTCCCTCGAAAGCCAGTGCCCAATTTAGGGGTAGGGGCAGCAACTCTCTGGGTGAAAACTCAACTTCTTCAACTAGTTGGGGTACAACTAGGTGAACTCTCAAACTAGTTTGCCTTTTCCACAGAAATATTAAAGCCTCGACTACCTTTTTTCCATGGTGTCTTATTCAACCAACAGCCGTTCTGTGCCTGCCTTTGGCCCACAACAACCATTCTGTGACTTACTCTAGCATGCAAGCACTTTGTGCCAACCTTTCACTTGCAGCCATGCTTATACTCTCTCTGATACATCTTTTGGGCTTCTGTCTAATCCACGTCTGGGCCACTCACTGAACCACAGCTCTTCTGTGCCTCTCTAGGAAGCACAGCCCATCTGGGCTCATTCTGATTTGAAGCCCTCTTCTGTGATTTGCCCAGACCCACATTCCTTCTGTGACTTCTATGGCCCATAGCCCTTGTGTTTGTTCTCCTTTTTGTGTGTACCAAACCCCTCTATGGCTCCCTCTTGCCAGCAGCCCTTTTTGGATTCTCTGACCTTTCTGTGCCTCACTCTAAGCCACAGTCATTCTGTATCTGCATTTGGCCTGCAGCCCTTCTGTGCCTCTCTCTGATCCATATCTCTCTGACTTACATTCCTTTCTGGGCACCCAGACCCACATTCCTTCTGTGTTTTTCATGGTCCCTGACTCTCCTGTGCTCCAATCTGACCTGCAGCCTTTCTGTCTCTACGTCTGACCTTCAGCCCTTCCGTGTATTCCTCTGACCAGTAGCCCTTCTGTGTCTCTTTAGGCTTTATGCCTAAAGAATGCATACCTTAACTGTTCATTTTGAAAGCTGACCTGGCTTTTTGAGATATTTAGAAAATGTGAGGTGACACTTCATGATAAAGGGATGGGAAGTAGGCTACTTGTGGCGCTGTGTCTTGTTTGTTTGTTTTTTCCAATGAGGATAGCGACAGGTAGTGCCTGTGGAGAGGGCCAGAAATCATTTGTATTTAACATGCAGACGAACAGCACCAATGCGTGCACTCTGAAACCACGATACTCAGGCATACAGCGCCATGTGCAATACAAAAAAAAAGGCTTTAACTGTGGATGGCAGCACAGTGACCAAACAAAAACACATGGAATGACATTGGGAACATAAAAATGACATGACACATGATTGGCAGGCATTAAACCCAAGTTAACCGCAAGTACGATAATAAAAAAAAACATTTTGAACTGGTCAGGGATACCGTATCACTTGACTGAGCACAAAAAAATGTAAAAACACTAACCAAAAGTCACGAAAAAACACTGCTTGCCTGATGTGATGTGGCTCTATAGGGAACACAGTGCAGCCGCTAACAAAGCAAGGAGAGGCACTAACATTTTCTTCCGTCATAAATATGACTTGCTGGTGGTGTTTACGAATAAACCTATATCCTATACCCATTCCCCTATACTGGGAACCATACCTTCCACCAATGAGCCTTTAACCAGTGAGTCTTTAATAATAATAATCACAGCTATTATGGATAGGCATTTAATCCAAAAACAAAGCCAGCTGAAGATTACTATATATGTCCCACAGTAAACCGCAGATACCTCAGGAAATATCTACCTCTCGCAGCATGCACTTTTTCTACTGGGGGCCATGAGGAAATACTGCTAATCATGTTACTATATTTAAATGTATTTATATTTAAGGATTCTTTATCTTCATGACAAAATTATCAAATTGCTCTATACAGCATAAATTGATTTCCCTTTTTATTTATTGTCTTGGATATAGATTTATGAAATTACATACGATCACAGATGAATGGCGCTGAAGAAGCCATATAGGCGAAACTAGTCAAGCACTCATCATGTTTACACGCAGAAGACATTGTTCAGATTATTTTATGTGTATAACATTTATGAAAAATGGTCTGATCTTTAAAGTGTATAAGATACACGACTGTTTAAAAAAATTAGGGGTCAAAAGACCCTCCCCTTTTTTTTTAATAATATCGCTAATAAATGTATGACATTTTAATGAAATAGAATGTTGAATCTGTAATCAATAGAGATGGGGTTGATCCCAAGGGCAATTGTAATTCAGTTGGGGTCTGCCTATGGCCAACGAATTTGTATGATGCTTTGAGTTTGTACTGGCCGTCACCCCAATAGAGGTAGGGTCAATGGAAAGTGTTGCCCATCAGGGTTCAGCACAACTAGTATAGTGTTTTCTTAAATGAAGCCCTTAAATGAAATGGTAGGTTTATATTGAAAGCACCAATTAACACATAACATGTAAGAATCCACAAGTCATTTAAAAACAATACTGGATTCACCTTATTGCAATCTATACATATAAATACAGTTCTTCCCCCTTATTTAAATAATGCATATACTATTAATATTTGTTAAAGTTCCTGAGGAACTGACCGAGCTGTCATACAACGCATGGTTGCAGCGTTATGCTCCAACATGATCGGGTGATCTGTCTACTTTTTTTCTCCATAAGCATTACCTATTATTTATAGCATGCTTGGCACTTAATTAGCAGCAGCCTTTATATACCCTCCCTTTAGGACACATATGGTTTAGCACTACATGTCATTACAAATTTAAACTTTAACACTCTATTATTAAATTAATAAATAATAATATTAATTAATAGTACATTCTTTTATCTGCATACCCTTTCCATGTTCCAGCTCTGTTCAGCACTTCATCCCTTCATCCCACTCTTTTCACATTACCGCTTGAGATTACAAGCAGAGAGAGGGAAGGGGAGACCAATCAAGGTGCCCCTAAAGGGGTTGCTAGGCGACTTTAATGACTTTTTAGACTTTAGATCAACTTTAAGTGTGAGTAGTGATTCTAAACTGGATTCTATGTGAAACTAGAGCAAGTGAAGATATGTAAGGAACAAAGTGTTTATTCCTAGCAAAGTGAGAAGGTTCCAGTTTGTTCATTGGTAGGCTGTTGGGATCCTGAAGACTACAGACTGGATAGTGTATATAACTGGAGAATGAGTTATGACTTCCCTAGAGCACCTATATCAGTATTAAAGAAAAACTAAAAATGTGTCTTTTGACATGTCAGAATCCTTAGATACATCTTATGACAGGGACAGATCTGAAAGAGACTATAGAGTTCCAAACAGGACAGATACAAAAAATGATCAGAGCACAGTCACAAGAAAACGCAAGAAAAATGAACATGCAGGAGAAGCAGAAGAAGAAGCAGATTTAAAAAACCATGTACACCAAAGACAAATAAACAATATTCTATATGAAACATATGTCACTTTATTAAAGAATTTAGAAAAAATTGATAAATCACATACAATGCAATGCTAAAACCACCTAAATATACACAAATAAATGGCACTCATCAGCCACAATGGTCCAGGGTGAAAGCCATTTAAAAGCTGAGACAAGCTGACTGGAGCTGACCTGTGAAGCAGAAAACTCTCCTAGTGTTACATAAGTACCTCGGGTGTGTGAAAGACAGACCAGGAAGAAGAACCAATAAGAAGAAAGAAGGTGCGGGGATATGTACTGAATGTGACAACCCACAAAAAATTACACTAACCAATATCCATAAATATACAAAAATACAAAAAAAATATATTTTAAGCGTTAAGATAAATATGATGGCAATATAATATATCAGTCTAATTATAGAAAAGTATGTTCACATATAAATAAATCCTTAGAGCATCTTAGTAGGCTCGAACAGTGGCAGGGTAGCCATTAGAGCAGGGGTGGGCAATTATTTTTTCCATGGGGCCACATGAGAAACTAAAAATATTGTGGAGGGCCGGGCCAAAAGGCTGAACTCAATTCTGCAGAATATTAATTGTATTTCCTTATAAAAAGCAGTAAATAACATTGTGGTGAAAAGCTGCTACGAGTATATGTTATAGTTAAACAATGAAAAAGTGAGGTTGCCTTACAAAAAATGTAATGTATTAAATAAACCACATTTTGTGTGTCCAGTGAGGTCTCACACAGCAGATTGGGATGCCCCAGAGACATGATGCCTGTAACCCAGCCCTGGATTCCCTCACACTCCAAAGGACTGGGTTACATGGGTTTTGGTCTGCTTTAATACATCATGACCAAATCAGATTAGGATGGAATATAACCCCCCTCCTTTACATTATTATTAAAGTAACACAGCGCTGCTCACACTTTTTACTCAGTAACAATGTGAAAAATTGCAGATTCCCTCACATAAAGCAGAACAAAACCCAGAGCGGCCACTGGTCTTCCCCCTGGAAATCCCAGATCGGGATGCCCCACTGTGTGAAACCCTTTTTACTCAGTAGCAACATGAATAATGGCAGACTCCCTCCCTTAAAGCTGAACAAAGCCCCGATCTGGGATGCCCAGGTGGAAGACCAGTGGCCGCTCTGGGTTCATTTCCACTTTAAGGGGGAGTCCACCATTAGTCAAGTTGCTACTAAGGGCCTTATTCATGAAGGGATAGCGCCAGGTAGTGCCTGTACAGCGGCAGGTTGCACCAGGTAGCGGCAGGTGAACGCCGGACACGGCACGCAATTACACATTTATGAAGCCGAATCTGGAGAGCGACTGGAACAACACCATGTAGCGTACGATTCATCATTATCCCAGGTTCAGCGTACAGCGCCGGTGTTCGGTGTTCAGCCTTGCAGAGCGCCACGTCTTACCCCTCGCTAGCTGGCGCTCTCCCATACATTTCAATGGATGATCCTTAAATCCCTTTCCTGATCCCAATTTTTTTTTTCTCCGTTAAAATAAAAAAAAAACACAAACCTTCTGACATGTATTCTGGGCAAGAAAATGACATTTCTGAAAACTTTTTGGATTAATAATATTTTTATGCAAAATTGTCCTTACATGTCTGGTATTAAAGTGTTCATGTTACAATGTAATAACATTGCAATTCCATATGTTTTCGCTTTACTAGTGGATACATGTTCAAAAACAGCCTTTAATCACACAGCCTCTGGCGCTATGGGCTACAATTACATGATTTTGAGCACTTGTGATGTTTGTGGCTGTTTTTTTGATGAATGTGGCATGTCAGTTGCACTGAGCTGGCGTTACGGTTAGCTCCCATACAGAGTAGTACTGCGACTCACATATCATATTCATCAATGCTGGACAGCGACTGAGGCGCGCTGAAACAATGATCCACGGCCGAGCACAATGACTACTAGCGGGCGCTCTGAAATCTGCTCTACAGACGCTCATCTGTCACTACCTGGCGTTAGTAATGAATCAGGCTGCCCGTAACAAGGGTTTCACACAGTGAGGCATCCTGATCTGGGATACCCAGGGGGAAGACCAGTGGCCGCTCTGGGTTTTGTTCTGCTTTCAAAGAAGGAGTCCGGCTTTTTTCACGTTGCTAAAAAAGGGTTTAAAAAAGTGGAGCATCCCGATTTGGGATGCCCGGGGGGAAGACCAGTGGCTGGCCTTGGATAAAAGGCTGTGTAAAACCCTTCCCACCTTGCAGCATGGGCCCCCCGCCCTCCCAAAGCCATTGGTCTGGCCAGAAATGGACTATGAGAGCAAGTGCACCATCAGGCGCTGTGTACAGCATGTAACACATTTGGTGTGGACTACAAGTGCCAGCAGCCTGCCACGTGAGGCACAGACAAGTGACTGGAGAACCTCCATCTCCGGCGTTAGCTCTGCAGCGACTGACACATGCCACACAGTACAGGGAAACTCCGCCCACAGCCAAACCTGCAGGAAGGAGCTGACCAATAGGAGAGCAGGCTCTAATCCACACACGCCTCCGCTACATTACACTCACTACAGAGGGGCAAAAGTGCTGTTCAAACCCGGCACTATCTTTACTGGCAAGACTGTGCGGACAGTGGGTGGGACTGAGCGACTGGGGCCGCACACCTTACAGGGAACGCTGGTCGCGGGCCGGTCAGAGCCAATCAAAGGGCCGTATGTGGCCCTGGGGCCTTACAATGCCCAGGTCTGCATTAGAGCAATAGATATAGCAAAAAGCTACATCCATACAATTGAGGGGTCCCACACATCTATTGTTTCCTAACCATGTGCCTCATGACCAACAGACATATAACAAAAAATATCACGAGTAAAGCAAAACACAGTGCTCCATTTATGAAAGAATGTGGCCAACATGTTATAGCCCGACATGCAACAATGTTCTCCAACATTTATTATGAGCTGTTCCTCAACATGGATTTCAAGCCATAATGATGGGCTTTAAGAGTTGTCATCCAGTTTTTAAATAATTATATGTACCACCGAAGAGAAAAAGCCCCGTAGTTTGTAGTAATATTCCATGAATAGATGGTATAGTATACCTATAGTACAGATACCAGTGCCGGGCAGAGAATTTACAGACCTATTAAAAGAATAGTCCCGGTGATAAAGACTGTGGGCCACAGCCAAAAGAGAGTACTCCACTGTACGTATAATCATAAAGACATGCAGCTATCTTAATGGTTTCTTACGCTAGACTCAGTGAAGGTACAAATGGAAACTCCACCATACTCACAAGATTGGTATTAATTGGTATTAAACCAATACCCAGAATAGATGACAATGGAGTCCAAAGAGAACAGACCTCCTTGTGTCCCTCAGACCATTCACTTGAAACAACATATCCAAGTATATTCTCATTCAAGGTAAGCTCCTGCGGTTCTCACACCACGGCTGTTAGTAGCCAAGTCCTCACAGGTGTAAATATTCCCAAATCAAGGATAGAAGACAATAGGTCCCAAAAAGAGGCCCTCCATATATCCTGCCGGTTCAAACGACACACATGGGATAGCACGCCCTGCCCAGATATCTAAGAGTGAAAAAGAAAAACAAGTGAGAGTACAACCATGCCAAAACAACAATATATATATATATATATATATATATATATATATATATATATATGTATATATTACACAAACATACAAACATATAATATGTGCATACATATGTGACAATAGAAGTCAATTAAGGCTATTAAACCTGTGCTACACTAACCAATACGTGATAAACAATGGTGCAAAGTGCCGGTTCCCAAACCCGAACGTTGACTTCCACCCAGTCTGTGTTCGGGTTCGCTATTCATCCTGAACCCGAAAAAGTTGGAGGACAATCCTTTCAAGTGACACTCTGTTCTCATGGTTTAATTCCACCTTGTTTGCGGAAATAAGAGAGAGGCAGGGCATGAAGGGAGACCGGAGTGGAAGACAATGATCAGGTAAATATTTACATAGCTTTGGCTTTTATATTAATTAACATCATGATTAAGGGCACGCCAGCTCTAAATACATTGATGGTGTTATGACTGAAGTAGCCATGCTGTTATAAAGTACGGATTTCTATGGGTGTTTGATGTTTTTTAACTTGAAAAATAAAAGTCAAGTTTTATGAATTTTTGACTGCTGACTATAATTGATGCTATCACCAAAAATCTCCCCTTACTGGTGGTCCCACGGCACATGTGCAGGCTCTCTTCCAATCAGGGCTGTATACTGTGCATATTAATGCATGGCATACAGCTCTGTCCTCGAGACCCCTATACAAGCTCACAGGTCAGGGGGACTGGCAAGTCACCTGCCAGCAAACGGGTGACTTGCCATTACCCTTTGGCCCATTATCTCAGGCACTCAATTATTGAGAACATCTTGCACCCAGGAAATGCTGTGCTCCATCTTCTTCCTTCAGGATGCCAGATTAGGGTACCATCGTGCAAGAGGACCAAGTTCCAGAAAAGTTTTTTCCTCCCACAGCAATAAGTTCATAAAGAGTTTTGTTTCGTAAATAGTTAACTGCATCCAGTAAGCTAGCTTTCCCTTTTCATAAGACCCCCTTCCCCATTTGCTACTTACTTATTATTACTTATCATTATCCTATTACAGGCCTGTAGTCTCCATCCAAACTATATTCCAGGAGTATTGTAATAATGTAATAAAACTATATCAATGCATTTATCATCTATAAATTATTCTAATTCCTCAGTTTTGCAATGTGTAAGAATATATAAAGTGAAGACACATTGAATGTAATTAAAGTAATTGATTTTTTTATTAATTATAGCAACTTGTATTGGCAGTATTTCTATCTATTAATATATATTTTATTAGTAGTGGGTTTCAAATATTGGTAACTGGAAAATAAGTGTGAAGTATTTCTCCTTTGCAAATCAGTTACAACACCCTGATCCGCTGCCTGGATGCAAGTCTCCCATAATAGGATGCACCCCCCTATTTCAATCTTTGGTCCTCTAGAACACACTCTACTTTACCCTACTAAGATGCTAAGATGCTCTGGATGAGAAGTGTGTTATGGATAAACAGTGGTATGATGTTATGCTTTAGACCCAATGCAATGGCACCATGCAGCATTGTGGGATGCGTGAAAAATGTGGTAGTGAGATAGCCGGGCTCAAGGTACTCGAAGTGTGGTAGCAGAAGACCTGAGACCCGAGGCAGCAGCATGCTGGAGATCTGAGTTGGTGGCGATAGTTTGGTTTGCCACATATGTAATGTGGCAGACCAGAGTCCAGATGTGGCGCAAATTTTTTTTGTACTCTGAGCAACATGCCTGGAACCCAAGCCAGTGGTTGTGATGTCCACTGCTGGCAGGGATGGGGCTGAAGCCTGCCTCCATATATACCCACTATATGTTTCCTGCGGCACACCCTCAAAAGTTCCCAGGTCCCACTGCCCCCCTTTTCTCTACTGTTTGCTACTAACCTCCTACTACACTTTCAACGCCACCTCTATTTCCCCCCATCTGCTACCATCAACAGAGTGCTCCCTGTAGCTTTATACATGGCTTTGTCTTAATGTCCCCAGCCTCCTTTGACCTCAACTGCTGGTGCTCTCTGTATCCCCCTCTTTTCTCAAAATGTCAATACCCTCCATTCCCCTCAAAGTCACAGTCCCCTTCTACCCACACCTGCTGGTACTCTCAGTTGAGCTTCCCTCCTGTACACTCTTCCATGAATGTCTCTGCCCCTTCCTCCCAGTCCAGTTTCTTGTTATCCCCTTTCTGTCACTTTATCTACATTCGTGGGTGCTCCTCTTACCCCACCTCTCCTAGCTAGTGACTTTAACATCTACCTTATATTTGGGAGTCCCTTCAAACCTTGATAGTGCTTCCTAAATCTAAGCCCACAGTATGGTCTACTTTCTATACTTTGCATTTGATCATCCATGACTGGTACTAGGATCCCTACCAAGTGCCACCTTGAATTGAATAGCTGCCTGGGCTGGAGACTTCCTGTTCAGGGAGACCCCCTCCCTCTTCTCCTAATCTCTGCCTCTGTCCATGTACCATGAAGGATGGAGAAACTCTTTATTGCTTAGTCAAAGTGAAAAGACTTAACCTGGCAATAAAGCAAGAAATAAAGTGAAACTATAAGAGGGTAATTAATAGTGTCAAATCCAGACAAAAGATCAAGGATTAATTACTTTATTTTCATTTAACAGATCATTAGTGATTTTTTACATACCTGATTAACCTCTCCAATACATCAGGCCAGGAAACATATTAGCCAACAAGCCTTTTCATTTCTGATTAGCAATGGCAGCACAATATTTTTTCTTAAACCAATGTCTCTTTAAACAAACCTACAGCATTTGAATTTCCTAAATAGTCCTTTGCATGCATTTGGTTATATGACTGTTGGTTGCTTAATGTCACACATTTATTATATTTTGTTTAATTAACTCCATTAGTAGAATAAGTTTAAACATGCCAGGAATATTTTACTTAAAAAGGAACAATATTCTCAAACAGATTTTCCTAGCACAAATGAACTGAAAATCAGTGTTGGGTCTATTGTGTTGCTCTATTAAAAGTCTAATCATTTGCCTAAAGGAACACATAGAAAAGCTTAATGGTACCTGCAAGACAAAAGTGTGCATGGCGATAGAATGGAGGAAGTGATCATGGTGAAAGCTTTATGATCAGTGCGTTTTTTTAATCATCTTCTGCCTTTTTGATGCAACTGCTCCATCTAGTGGCAACACCCTTGCATTCCTACAATAATTCCTGCTTAGAATTCTGTAGAGCTATATTGTTCCTTAAAGGTGGTCATACGCGTTTCCTGCCATTCACTGAAACTAATGTCAGCAATCCATTCATAATACTGCAGAAAAAGATAGCATCATTCAATAATCTCCCTGTGGAGGGAACAGTAGTGTTTGTATTATTGCAAGGAAGGAGACGGGCTTTCAACCAGAGATCAAATGGGTTAGTAACTGGTGGCTTTCAGACATATCTTCACTGATAAGAGGGGATCATATAGATAATCTGTAACTTCAGTCGTTAAAGTGAGATCCCCTGACATGCTCTGAATGGTTCTTGAAGAAAAAAGCCATAAGCTAACACTGAATTAGGATAAAAACTGTGCATTATATAGACACCCATTCTCATCATCATGTGAGTTAGGCTGGCTGTTGACAGTAGGATTATCTGTCAGATTTCTCTAATTAAGGTCTAAAAGGACTGCCATTGCCTAACATTATACCCTGTTAAATGAGTATGTGACAGACCCTTCTAATTAAAGACAATATAAACTTAAGACAATTGCTAAAATCTAGGTCAACAAAATGGTTAATGATGGCTACTATTCACTGAAAGCCATTTTTTAAGGGACAAAAGGGACAGTGTCTGGTTGCTTTTTTACCAACAGATTGAAGTATTAGCACCGGTGACGTGGGTAGTGGGCGCATTCTCAGTTCTGGCCACCGGAAAGTATCACGTACCTCCTGCAGGGAAAGGCGCAGCATCATCAGCTCGTCCCAGACCAGCACAAGCTGGGACGGTACGTTGCTGGCGTCTTTGACTCGGGTAGCAGGTTCCCCTGCACAGACATAGGCAGGGAATGCGTCTGTTCACATGCGGCCAGCCAGTGCTAGCGCTCATGCACTGAAAGGGAGTGTGTGCGCACACCTTGAGGCGCGCGTTTTTTCATTGAGGGCCAGCGAGCCCTGCAAATTAAAGAAACGGCGCTTGCGCAAACGATCAGACAGCAGTGCAGGCCCCTATTGGAACACCTAACACCAATCCCTGCCCCCCCAAACACACCTGAACATCCTTGGCTGGCTAATTTAGGGCAATTCAGGGGAATCCTGGCCCTATATAGGGGAATCCTGGCCAGCAGTTCAGTGCCAGAAGGTTCTTTACTGTGCCTCCACTGCTCCTGTTTTCTCGGATTAACCCCTTGTCTACCTGCTTTCCACGAGTACGAGCCAGCTCTACTTTGGACTTCTCAGATTAACCCTGCCTCGTGTATGACCTCGGCCTTCTTCCTCGTCTGCCTCTTTCCCTGGTCCTGCAACCACTGCTCTCTGCACAGACCCTTGTCTCCTCGGGGAGTAACCTGGGACCACCCAAGCAGCAAACCTATCTTTCCTTTCAGGGTGGACCTTAGATTCCGTTCCTGCAGGGTCGAGCTCGGGTGCTGTGCAGGAGTCTCCATGTGCCAACTTCAACAGTGGAAATTAGGACTCCCTGCCATCAGTGCCCTTCTGGAGACAGAAAACATGTGAATTGTGTGGCTGCATTCTCTGTGAGGTTTGAGGATAAGGTAAGAAAATGGGGCATTCTGGGGGTGATATAGAAGGGGGGCATCAGCATTCTAGATGCCCTCCCCAGACTGTCTTAATGCAGCAGAACCAACACCAGATCCCTGTCCTTGCCAGCTTACAGTCTGAAAATACCATTAATCCTCAACAATACAGCCTAAAATGTAAGCACACAGTGTATATATGAATTACCTGTATCATACAAGGTAGTATACACTAGTAGATAATTCGTTTAAAATCTAGGTCGGCATAAGGGCTAAGGTATTCCCTGAAAGTTATCTTATGAACTTGCAGACATAAGAACAGGAATACAAGCTACCTTTTCAACCCTCTCTTATAGCTCAGTAATAAAATGTATTTTTGGTTTCTTACTTATTTTACATATTTACATAGTTTGTAAGGCTCAAAAAAGATTTCCAGTTTAGTCTGTTAGAACTAAAAAAAATATGATGGTTCAGTCCACTACTGCCTGTGGTCTATTAGCCATAGCTGAAAAAGTTATCAAAGGGAAAGTCCACTTTCAATGGTATATTATTGTGTGCCAAAGGGTTATCCTCAAGGTGCTGAGCTTATTTGGCATTTTTGTGTTTTCACTAGCTGCAATTTGTTGCTATTTGCAGCTGTGCACTGGGTCTGTACACCAAGATCTACAAGAAGAGAAGTAAGCCCTGTACACACAGAACACACAGGACACTGCTGCTGGGCACATGTAAGCATGAGTTTGCTCACCTCAGCAGAGGCATTAGCAGCAATGTTCTGTGTGTACAGGACTTACATCTCTCTTCTTGTAGATCTTAGTCTACAGACTTGGTGTACAGTTGCTGCAACATATTGCAGACAACATAAAACACACATTTGCTATCAAATAGAAAATGTTAGATAAGCTCAGCATCTTGAGGACATCTTTTTGGCACACAATAATGTACACTTTCAAAAATGCCATTGAAAGTGCACTTTTAAGGTGCACTAATGGAAAAAAAATGTCCAATAAAATAACCACTCACCCTGCATCAAACAAAAACAACACCAAACATGTTTCTCCTTTACTGAAGGAGAGAAAAATCAGAGGTGACCGGTTTTGAATGTACCCTTCTGCTTTTACAGGGAAGAACTTTTCAAATCTAACAGTCATTCCCTTGAGCAATCCTGTGCTGGAGTGGCATCCTATTGCTACTGTAATTGACACACTGATGTGTGTAAATTATTTTACCCACATGTAATGTTTTGGGCTCCATAGTCTCACTGTCTTCAAAGTAATGAATCCTATGTGAGTGTAAGAAGTATCCTTCTACCATCTGTTCTGATATTTTTTTTTCTAAGTGGCCACTTGTACATACAGTCCTGTGCTAGCTCTTGTAGGTTACCCTAATGTCTACTACTAGATTGCCCACACATACTCAAAAGTATTCTCATTGCGTACGGATACACATGGCATGTTCTACTTTTTTTCCTTTTAAAAAATGAAGCTATATTTCCAATGAATTTCTTTATAATGTGCAACCCTATTCCGACTGAAGTATTGGGGGGGGCAAATCCTAACCGCACTGCAGTACTCAGCTGAGCTGCAATAAAAACTCACTGTCAGTCTTGCAGCAGCTGCAAGGCATTCTTTCTATCCATATTTTTTTCAGATGGGAAATACTTAGAATAGAATCATATGGCACTTTAGATACATTGCTTGTGTATACCTGGTATATCAGATAGCGTCTGCGAAGCCCATGAAATATGTCTGACATAGAGCTCATTTTTTATATTTATATCTGGAGGTGTCAGAATAAAAAAGAAAACTCACGCAGACCCACTAATGAATGGGTAATATTACACTTTGTTTTAAAGAAACATAATATACATGTTTTAACGTTTTCTAAAAGAAGTGAGAGCAATCCATTGTGGTTCTACATGCAGAGAAGTTTGTAACTGTCACCCTGAACCTCCCTGTACTTTAAATAATCTTAGCAATTAAGGAGTGAAGGGAACAGAGACACGACGTGACAATTTTCAAATGTTCATAGCAAATCACTTTCATGCACTGGAAACAAGTTATAGTGGTAGATGAAACATTAACACAAGATAAAGCGCTTCCCCGCTGGTTTATATTCAGCACACTGTTGGCAGATAAAAAAAAAAAAAAAAAGCAAAAAGCATGTTCACAATTGTTTTCATCTTGACAGAAAAATATTTGTATTTTTAACCAATCTTTGTGGTGGAATTAAAACAGTTACAATTTAAATTAATATAAAATTAAAATAATGAAAATTATTTTAAAGATGTAACATACTTATACAGAGAGTATATGTCTTCTTTCGTAACATTATTACAGTGCTTAACATTTTTATGCAAATTGCATTTCAAGTGTCATATACAGTAGATGTAACTTTTGGTTTTCCAATGAAACTCACGGATGGTATTGTGTCAAAGGCCTTATTGGATCACTGAGATCAATCCCAAACAAATATGATAATTAGTTTGCTAGGTGAGCCTGATTAAAGGAATGCTACTTCACATTATTATGCAGGTCACACGTTTCAAGCAATATGGGAACAAAAACGGATTGCATTGGACAAGGTTTGTGGTATGGTATTTGTGGCTGATTCAGAGCTTATAAGGGGTTGTGCAGATAAAGGCATACTGAGGAATGTTTCTGCAAGACAAAGGGGTATATGAAGCTGCTGTTGCCTTTAGAGCAGTGGTTCTCTAACTTTTTACGTCTTTTTACATTTTTAAATGCCCGCTAGTGACAAGCAGTTACCACCAAGTACCCCCAAGGAGGAGATCAATTTAATGTTACCAAAATAAGTAGGTCACAGGCCTTGTAGCACTTTGACACAAGAAAGAATAACATTTTATGAGGCCTATTAGACCACACTTGTAGGTGCACCCTTAAACGTTGCCAAGTACCCCCTCAGGGCCACCATTACTGGATCCACCCCTTTTACCCACCCATAGACTCAAGGTGGATGCGGGGCTTGATGGGACAGACATATTCCAATGCATAGTATCAGTATGAGGTAGGATCTTCTCCCTTATTGAGGCACAAATTCATAGGGTGGTGTCTGATTGTATTACAGCCTAAATTACTATTTGTATTAAAATTAAGAAATCCCATAAAAAAAATGCCCTACCGGCTCTTTCAGAGCAATGACCTGTCTTATTTTCAGGGAAACAGGATATGTATGTAACCATGCGCTACCACATGCTCACAAATAAAAGACATGTTTACTTGTGGAAGGCTTGCCCCTGTTGTATATACAATATGTCAATGTTTATTTGTGTCACAGTTTAGCTTTTCTAACAGCAGGTTGATGCTATGTATTGTTTTGCTCCTTATGTTCTGCTGGATGTTCTTGTTTTCTTTCTAAAATGTGTATAATAAACCATCTTGCTTCTATTTATACATGTGCATATTCCAAGGAATTCTCTGTGAATTTCTTTCCTCATTAAAATAAAAAAAGAGACAGAAAGACTTGGCAATAGTTTCCAGTCTCCAGATTTCCTGCCAATAAAAGCAAAACAACATGATCCTTCTCATCCGGTCTTCTAAGTTGTCCCATAGGCCAAGATCTAATTTTTCAGTGGTAATGACCAAAGTTCTTCTGGACCCTTATCCAGCTTTTCATATAAAAGCAACAGTTCTGCTTAAAATTAAATAAAGCCTAAAAAGGACGTGCAGCTTTATTATCCTGCCCAATTTGCATTGTTATAATAGAGGATACGTTCTCTGTATAATATTTGTTATCAGGAAACAATTCACTACTCTCTCAGGGTTACCATCAGGAGAATATTTATGACGTGTTACCTGCCTTTTTTCAAATAAATCTCAACGAGTGTCTACAAGACCAAGATAAAGAAATGTTGCTGTAGTAAAATATATGGTCCAGACTGCGAATTCCAGTCCTAAAATATATTACCTTGACATTCATCAACCAAATATTCCTATAAAAGGTACAAATCTTTTATATGAAGATGTTTCAATGGTTTCTTGGAGCCTTAATTCTTTATTAAGCACAATCAGATTGGCTCATGTGTTATTTCTAAAGACATGTATAATTTAGGCATTCTTCAACCGATCAAGCTTGAAATCATTAATGTGGATAATTAGCAATCACTTTCTATAGTATGGATGTGGTAAACACTCAAGTATACAACACAATTCTGTATGAAAAATATATTACATGTGACAGTGTTGGGAGGACAACTCACAAGCGTGGATATATTTTATTTATAATTACATTCCCCAATTCCAAAAAGTAGCGATGCTGTTGAAAAACTCATATAAACATGTTATTCACAAGTAGAATACATATTAGAAGTTGAGAGTTAGAAAAACTGTTAGGTGTCACTTGCATCTTGGTGAGCTTCTTAACTTTAACTAAAAAAAAAGTGTGAAAAAATATATTTGTCCTATTTTTTTCCCCAAAAATCACTTGTCCATGCAATGGGGCATTTTTACAGGTGGGGTACATATTTTTTCTAATGGGTTAAGGATCATTTTTTGATAGGTTGGAAACAGCAGCCCCCTATGGGTTATGCTAAATAATTTGTAGCTTGTTCTGCATATCATGTATATTCACGTGCTTATGTTGGGATTATGAAATGGTGATTATTGGTCTGATCTTTTCTTGGATACTTACCTGTATATGTATCAGCAATCAAGTTTCCTATTTTCCTTTAAATAATTGTACACCCAATAAAAAAACAAAAGGGTATGGGGTACTTTGTCCACCGCAGCTGATCGGTCTAGGTCCAGCTATCATCAACTCACCCGATCACTGCTTCTGAGTCTGCATCGCAGCCTACACTTCCCACGCTGCCCCAGGCCGAACTTCTTTAACTGGTTCTTCCGTGCCCAGCTGTGGCCCCACCTATCCATTCATTATAATAGAGGGGGTGACAGGCCTTGGCACGCCTCCTATTTACATTGAATGGAGAGGGTGTGGTAGTGCTGCTAGTGCTCCTATGACTGATGGTGAGTTGCAAGTCTGACACGCCATCAATCCCTACCCAATGTTCGGCCAGGGGCGGCACAGGCTGCAGCACCAGCTATCAGGGTGAGTTACCTTTTTCTATTGGAAGTTCCCTTAGGGGTTCCTTTCCTTGGTTTAAACGCTCACCATCCTTGCATCTGAGAGACTCTGCCTCTCTAACATGCTTTTTTTATACAGAGTCATGTGACTTAGTTGAATTTTGCTACTACACTATCACATTTTTTTCCCAACCTTTTAGTTAACCCTATCCCAACTTTTTACACTTATGATATGTGTTGTTTGCTCTATTGTCATGGTTATATGAGTTTTTTCTATATTCTTGTTTTATTTTACACTTTTTTTTGGGGGGGGGGGTGCACATTATATTTGCATATATATATGCATATTATTGTTAAGCCATACAGTAAATTACATTATAAAATAGAAGTAAAAAATAAAAATAAAAGAGGATCTATCGCATCTTTTTTGCAACTTTGCATTGTGAAGTGCACCAAAGACCACGGAGATCATTTTATTACCAACACTAACGATTATCTAAACATTATTATTGTTTATTTATTACAATGTGGTATGACCCTTATGTTACACTGGCAACACCAGCACCTGCAGCCTGCATAAGAAATGTAAAATAGCAGTCAGCATTCTCCTTACAAATGTAGCGCTCACTGCTCACAACAATCACAGCAGCAGAGCTACCCTTACAATCCTTATGTCTTAAATGGCATATAACTGCCAAAAACCTGGGGGAGATCTCTATTATAAAAGTCCTGTTTCTACTTGGAGATACTCCTATAAATCTAGTAGAGTCTTCATTAAAGAATAGCATTGGGGGGGGTATGGCTAAGCAACGCATGCTGTGGAGCTCCAGCTGGGAAACCAGAATATTGACCCTTGGGCTGTGCCCATCTTACTGTCCTGGTACCCAAAACTGATGACAAAGAGGAGAAGAAATTAACCTACTGCCGCCAAAGTGGCACAATTGTGGAGTATTTTGCTGCGGGAGTCCAACGAGCCATTGAGGACGTGGGCTGCAATATGGCGGGAAGGGACCCTACTGAGCCATAGCAGGAGTTGAAGGCGCAGAGACAGCTGCATGCTGGCCAGGGGTTGGAGGAGAGAGCTGCATCAGATACCCACGGCTGCCACTTACCGAAGCCCTCATTGCCTGGGCCCGAGAGGAGTGAGGTAGAGGGGGAGGCTGAGCTGCTGCCGTTTCCACACCACCAGCATCCAGAAGTGTGGATAATGGTGATAGGGCAGCAGACTCTCAGCCTAGTAGTGAGGGAGAGTGGCTGATTCACTCACCGCTCGCCGTCTTGACCCCCCGACCAGCAGGAGAGATGTTCAAGCCTAGGACACGCTATGCCAGGCGGGGAGAAGACGAGACCCACCAGGGGATCAGGCTGCTGCCAGTGCAGGGAGACAGACTGCATGTTTGGAAGACATTATCCCCCACATAGATCTCCCGATCAAACAAATGGGATCAGCTCTGCCTCCATAATCCAAAATCCACGGTTGCCAGGAATCACAGACACAGCGCGGCCATGAGTGCTCATCTCATATCCAGCAATAAGAAGTAATGAAAAGCCAGCCAATGTCCGTCTTAAAAGGATTCTTTATCAATGTTTATTGCAGAAAATTCTTAAAAGTTCCATCCATATTACAAAAGGCAGCATAAAAAGCATAAGAGAGCAGGTCTAATGCCTACGCGTTTCGGGCATTCAGCCCTTACTCATGACATGATAGAGATCTCCCGAGTAGCAGACCAGGCTCTCCTATAGAATTACCCACTTCACCCGCATGACTTACAGATTCCTCCCCACATCCCAGGGTGCCACATGTCTAGAGAACCATGATGGAATGGACTAAACCTAGCATAATATCAAAGCACTCCTTTCCTCTCTTCCTACTAGAAAGGGCTTTGAGAATTTGCCCTTCGGAGGGAAGTCAATGAAGTATCCAAAACTGTGACCGGGATTGGGAACAGGGTGGCGGCTATAGAGCAGGTCCAGGACTCGGTTCACCAGCGTCTCTCAGTTCTAGAACCCAGAGTGCCCTAGAAAGGGCCCAATCTGATTTCTCTCAACATACTACTACATGAGGATGATATGAAAAATAGGGAGAGGAGAAACAATATTCCTAACCAGGGGCTCTCGGAATCCCCTGGAAACTCCAACCTGACCGAAGTTGTGACTAAAATTTTCAACCAGGTGTTGGATCGCCCACTGGCAAACCATATTGAGCCCATATTGAGCCCCTGGCCCAAAGAACCCTGCGTACACCACGCAACATCATTTGCCGTGTCCATTTTTATAGGGTCAATGAAGATAAATGGGACTTATCTTACTAAGGCGCCTCCATCACCATAGTACCTGATCTGGCAAGTCACACTCTACAGATGAGGAAGATTCTGAAACCACTTCTAGAGGCTGCAAAACAAACTGAAGTTACATATAAAGGGGGTCATCTTTTCCACTTGATATTGCAACTACAGGGCTGCAGTTTCACTCTCTGCTCGCATACCCAGCTCACAAATGCGTTTGAACTTCTGGGGGCCCCATCAGTTGATCTACATCTGTGGCAAGCACCCCCGGCCCATGTCCCGCAGGGAGATCCCCTCCCTGACAGAAAAGGGGAGGGCTACGAGCTCCTAACAACAACCGTGATGATTAGCAATAATGATAATCACTCTTCAGATCAGGACCATTCCACCCTCCCTATACAGTAGGAGGCATTGAAGTGTGTGATACAAGGCCCCCTAATCCAACAGGGCACCAGACTTAAAAAAGAAAGAACCTCCCTTATCAAGAAAATGCTTCAGCGAATCCAGTCTCTGGAATGCTCACACAAACACAACCTGGTTGGAACTGGAAACACCCAGAACTAAGCTGAAAGTCAGTTCAGACAGACTTATTTACGATACAGAGATCAACAGAAAACTAGATTCTATGAATATGCCAACAAACCGGGTCGGCTTCTTGTCAGGAGTTTACACCCTAGACGTGCCACTACATATATACCCAGCATTAGAACAAGAGATAATGTTGAAATGTACAATCTGGGAGAGGTAGCAGACAACTTTAGGACCTATTATGACACTTTAAATATGTGAAAGGATTGAATAAGGTTCAGGAGAGAAGTGTTTTTAAGAAGAAACTTAATGATAGAACAAGGGGGCACAACATAAAGATAGTCGGAGGGAAGATCAGGAGCAATGTTAGAAAATATTATTTTACAGAAAGAGTAGTAAATGCTTGGAACAGAGGTTGTGGTGGTGAAGGTTAACTTCCAGCAGAGGTAGTTGAAAAATCAACAGTCACTGAATTTAAACATGCCTATGATAAGGACACATGTAGTATACACATAAGGGCAGACTAGATGGACCGTATGGTCTCCTTCTGCCATCAACCTTCTATGTTTCTTTATATAACCTAGACAGGTTATATAAACTACCCACTACCCAATCCAAACCAGGCTTCTCATGACGAGATACAAGACCCCTGGAATCTCCAGAGAAGGGACAGAAGCCCTTTTGATGCCCAGGAAGTGTTTAAATCCATAAAAAACTCCCCCACTGGCAAAAGCCCAGGCCCTGACATTTACAAGACATTTACAAGACATTTAGCATATTGTTAGCCACTTTTTTAACTAAATGGGTTGATTCAAAGAAACATGTAACAGCTTGGATTTGGGTCACGATCATCCTATTTTTCACGTCCGCTCGTGCGTTCGTATGAACTTGCGAGTGATTCAATAAGCAAATACGTTTCTATCCTAAAATATACGTCCGTTCGTATGGCAGTTCGGGAATCAGACCTATGTCAGTTTCCATCCTGAATTTTCCGTTTCATTTCTCAGGTTGCAACATTGGTTTTGCCCTTTTTCCTTTTTTGTCTGGACGTAAATCCTTCTGATCTTGCGGCTCCGCACTACAAACTTACCTCATTAAAGTGCATTCTAAATATTTGGTCTTTTATTTTTCTTTATTTCATTCATTTTGTAGTAACCAACCATTAATGAATGCATTTGCATAAGTAAATCTTACTTTGTTTAATTTTTAGTTAACTTGCATTTTTTACTTGTGGATTTAATTTTAATATTTATGCTTCAAATGGTACAACTTTAAATTTTTAGTGTGGTTACCCACACCCTCTACATACAGATTGCTCACAAATATTAAAAAACACCCAGCAACTTCTGCATGTTATGAGCCTAGAAACAGCCAAGATGGTGGCTCAGGTATTATCGGGCAGCCTGCAAACAGAAAGGGCCTTGTGACTGTGTTGCTCTGGATTCTTTGATTTCTGACCTTTCCATGCCCCCAGCTCTGCTGTGTCTGTGCAAAATACAGCAGTAACCCACATCCTGCACTTTATCCCGCTCTCCTCTCCTCAGTAAGTGTGATGCATCTGACCAAAGATGTGCTTAAATAATTAAACAAAGCAAAGGTAAACAACTACACCAATAAATGCAATCTCAAAATATTTTTCTAGTACCTCAATTTTAAAATAAATAACAAAGGACATAAGTTTCTTTAATTAACGCAAATATATTGCAAAATAAAGGTTTACATGCCAAGGACTAATTCAGGTCCACATTAAAATGCTTTTATAAGGCATACATGAATCAGGTATGCATTGCCATACAATTTATGGCCTCGGCCATGCTGATACATGCAGTTCATTGGAGCACAAGACGCGCAGACTCCTCCACATAGCCAAAAAAACTGTTCACGAACAGCAATCCGGCTGCTAAAAGGTGTCGGCTGTGGCTTTCTTTTAAAACGCGTTTTAGGATTTGATCCTAAGTTTTACGTTTTGATCCTAAAATTTAGGAACGAACTTCCGCTGATCGTAAGAGCATATACGCATTCGTACGTACGCTCGTGCGAGGCGGAAATGGCCAAAAAAACAGGAAAAAATGACTAACACCCACCCAAACTTACGATTCTCGATACGAAATCAATTAACTTTTGCTCTTTGAATCGAGGGGAAAGTCTTCAATACAATTGGAACTGATTGCCATTTCCTCAAACAAACACTGATGGCTACAGTTATTCCAAAACCAGGGAATGATCCTCTCACATGCACTAGCAATCGGCCAATATTGACCTGAAACTTTTTGCAAAATTATTGCTACATGCCTTGAGCCACTTGTCCTCAACATAAACTCTTACATACAAATAAACTCTTCACACTTCACACTGATCTCATATGTCCAGTCTAGAAAGGTCCCTGCCTGCCTCCTTGCATGTGATGCTGAGAAGGCATTTGATAAGGTGAAGTGAGATTTTTTACAAGTTTCTTTGCAGCAAATAGGCATTAGCCAACCTCTCCTTGGTAAAATCATTTCGCCATTTAGAGATCCGACCGCCTCAGTAAGGGACCAATGGGGTGGTGGCCGCTCCATTTTCAACAATGGTACCCGCCAGGGATGCCCCCTTTCACCATTACTATATATATGGAGCACCTGGCAGTGGCTATTTGACAAAATTTAAATATCAAGAATATAGAAATCAGGGTCAAACAACATAAATGGTCCCTTTATGTTGATTATCTATTGTTACATTTGACCTTCCCAACCACATCTTTCCCACTTGTACTAAAAGAATTCCGAAACTTTGGAAAGGTTAGTAACTTTAAAATTGATTATACAAAATAGGAGGCCTTGAACCTTACACTGCCATCAGTAGAAGTAAACCGATTCCGCAATAATTTTGCTTTTAAATGGCAGTCTGGCTCCATAAAATACCTAGGAGTCCAGATCCCCAGTGATCTATCAAAAATCTATGACTTGTAGCACTGATGAATAATTAATGACCTAAAGAACTATGATAAGAGATTCCACTCTTGGTTCAGAGCTGGCCATGCCCCCCCCCTTCCCATATTATTTGCTAAACGTTTAGAATGTTACAAACGCCAGCATTAGTGATGACATTGCAGCTCAAGCCTTTGTTCTATATATTACTATATATTGCTTTAGATTTTGCCAAATAAACTCTCAAAACCGCTCAGCAAGTTTCATACCTTTTATTCTTGTTTTTCTGTACTCCAACCCCAGGTTGTTGTATCAAATGTGGTTCTTTCTGGTGTGTCCATACTTCCCCTCACTGCCAGCAGCTGCATGGGATACACTAAAGGGACTGTAGGACCTCTATTAGGGATTTTCACTATCAACACATTGGGTTCACAGATATGCAGCTCTGGTCACCAGGGAATGATTATATTTAGAAAATCTAGGCACTATGTATAGTATGCCAGCAGGTGAAATTCTTCAATATTACACATGTAAATACTATAAGATAGATACACAAATGGGGGGCCTGCGGTATTTCATAGTGGTGGTGAAGGTTAAGATCCCATAGACCACAATGGGCAGATCTGTGTTGAAGTGTTTTATGCTTATAAATAATATTAAACACATATATTGGTACAGAACTTGCATTGGGACTTATATAATGTAAACACAGAACCTAGATGTTGTCAAATTTAATATTATTTTTTTCTTTTTCATGTCTTACCAATGTGTATGTTGGAGTACAGAAACTAAAACACAGCCTAAAGGCACTGTAAACTTTGTCCCCTTTAGCAGTGATATCCTGTAAGTATAAGGATTTAACGCCAACCAGGGTGCCCAAAATACAGCGTGCAGCACCTAAAAGATGGTGGTACAAAGTGGTGCTCACTGGCGGCGTTATTTTCGCCTTAAGGGTCCAACAGGTGCTGACACAGGTTGGCCAAAACCTAGTGTGCCAATCCAATCCAATTATTTAATATTAGGCATTGTGGGGGCATTGAAACTTGCAGCACCATTCTTGCAGCACTAGAATAGAAGGTCCATTGACCCATTGTTGATTATTATTTTGTGAAGCAAATTTGTAGATTATACAGCGAACTTCAACCACCATTACTGCATTATGTGTTAACCATTTTTGTTCTAATCAGTTTGTATGTCTAATGATTATTAAGTGAGTCATTTTATTTGTCTTCCACTTTATTTACTGTGAACATATAAATAGCTAAATAAATATTAGTATATCTATCTATATATATATCTATCTAGAGAGAGAGAGACAGAGAGAGTTCACTAAATATAATAAATATAATATGTAACATCAGCTTATGAACCTCAAAGAATCATTTGAACAAAAACAATTATGCTTAATCTTTCTCTTCTAAGCCCTAATACTGAGCTAGTGTATCCTCTACAGACTGGTTCTGACAGTCCTCAATTAGATTTCTTTAGCTTTTTAAAATTACAAAGTCCCCTTTTATACTTTTATGTTTTTTACATGAAAGAAAAATAGCGTACTTACTCTACAAGGATCTCATTTTAAAGATACCTGTTTCTTTCATTTATACAAATCAAAGCAAATATCAGCAATATTCTAGCGCTTCTGCAGGATTTTCTTTTTCTAATATTGTTAGTGATACCCATACTTTAGAAGCATTTGAAAATAAACCTTACAGTATGTGTGGAAGAGGAAAGCTCACATCTTAAGTTCTTGGCTTTACTCCCAGACTCAGCATAATATTAGTTCTTCAGTGCATAACTGGTTTATAGTGAATGCACATCTTTCTGCTGTTTCATGAAATGTCCTTGTTGATGGTGACATTGTTCTAACCTTTCTTCAGCTATGTGCAAATTTCATTCCCCGTGGGTAAGACCTTGAAAAATAGGTACTGTTTTAGCTTATCTGCCATCAATGGCTTTCTGCCAGTGTATTTTAATATAGATAATGACTCTCAAAAGCATTTGATGACATGAGATGTATAAGTTAAGTATGTTTTTTAACAATTCCTACTTAACACTGATGTTTGATTATAATATCTTATCTTATATAGTATATATACATTAATAATAGTAATATGATATAATATAATATATTTGTAATAATTAGAAGTATGGGAATTCTTAAGACTGATACTGTGTATGACCTATCTTGAACTGAAAATGTGGACTAGCAGTCAAGTATACAGGTATTTAAAAAAAATATAGCAAACCCTTTTATTGCAGCACAATACCCTTTCAATAATTAGGTAGGGGATTTAAAGAGGAGCAACCACCTCCTTAGGGTCTTTCACCCTTTCAATTCCAGTTACATGAGTCTCATGTAGCTGCCTCTCCAACACTTAAGTGCCAGGTACATGAGATTCACTTAGGTCGTCTACTAAAAAAAGACATACAGACGTAACTTCGCCCGCGATCAATCCTGACAGGCCTTCTCTTCACCCAGGGGACCATTGGCCATCATGAGAGAGTCTGGAATAGGATCCCCCTCTTTTGACGGCACTACTGCTACCGATCTCAGATGCCGGTTGTGATTGCTGGAGAGCCGGTGGAGAGTCCTGCCCCTGCCCCCTTACCCGCTCTTCAGTGATCTCTGCCAGCTGTAATCGGATCAGCACAGGACAAAGGATCGAGGTGAGTAAAAAAAATAAAAACATTTAATAAATTTCATTTCCTCTCTATATGCTGTGTATATTTTTACATTTATATTGTATTTATTAAATTGTTATTATTTATTTATTATTTACATTGTTAATGACTCTAAATAATAGTTTATACTAATTCAGTGCACAATTTGATCCAAAACGGAGCCTGAATTCACTATGGCTAACTGTGAAATCTTTGCAGTTCAGGCCCTCAGAAGCCCTCAGTCTCAGTACTTTATCCTTTAAAGATTTACAACATCCCCCTTATATTATATGTATACTTTTCTGACTCCTTATCATGCTGATTTCCGCTTCTCTTTTATGCTTGAGGTGAAAAAACAGACTAACAGGCCAACCATTCCTCACTCTTCACCTCACAGAACACTCCTCACACAATTTCCACCTCTTTTTTCCTCTGCTGGACAAAGACGGCGCCAAAATGGCGGCCGCTGTCCTATTATGGACATGTTTATAGCTGCTTCTACATCAGTTGGCATGTCTGAAAAGGCCAACCAGACCACACAAAGATGGCAAAGCATGAAATTAATATTTTCTAAGTTAGAAATAAAGGTGAGGAGCATTAGAGCTAACAAAACAATTCAACATATATACAGCGGCATCCAGCTAAACTAAACTACAGAGAACATCAGAATTGCATTTAAACAGGGGTTCCCAACCTTTTTTAATCAAGTACCACTTTTCATTTTCCAGTTATATTAAGTACCACCTGGGTGGTACCAGCATTGTCTGTTACCTAAAACCATAGTGAAAACTAACAGCACTATCACTTTTGGAGTAGTTATGTACTTGGATAGAGCAGATCAGGTTCGGGAAAAATACAGGTGGCAGCAGATTGGGTTGGAGGACAGGACAGCAGACTTGTTGAGAGCCATTTTTTGGTCAAATTATGTGTCAAAACATCTCAGCAGCTGAAGGTATTTATTAGACTACTGTATTGAAATAGCAGCACCCTGTGGGCTATGCAGAAATACTCACTGGGAAAATGATGTACATTCCCTGTAGAAATGCTCTATGACACATGCTCAGTTTGTGTTGCCTAATAAGCAGGCTTTAAATCACAGCCAAAAGAACACCCAAAGTAAACCGTATGTCACCAAAAATGTTAACAAAATAGATTGACTACCTTAACTGAATAATGAGCATGGTCCCACCTTTTGAAGTGAGTAAAAACTATTCCTTGCGAAAACTATGCAGGGATGGCATTGGCCCTTATTGTAGTCTACCTTGTTGAGTAGATTCTCTTTTTCAGGGCCCAAAGCAAAATCTCATAGTGGGGCCCAATCTCGCCACCCCTGTGTTGTGTCCAACAGCCACCAACAATATAACCTTGGGACGATGCCAATGGTCACCAGTTGCAGCAGAGATAAGTGGCATTGAATGCAAATCTCATTTAATTTAGCCAGCAGTGGCAGTGTGCGAAATGGACCCACCCCATCCCTCCTCTGTGTATGGACAGCCAAAGCAGTGGGAGGGATGAGATCATTGCTGCTATTTATCCCCACTGCTTTTCTTTTCTTTTCATGGCGCCAGCACCAGTCTGTCACACATTGGGCTGCAAGGCAGGGGATGGAAGGTTGCACCAGGTCCCCTTTACCAGGGTCCTGGTAGCAGCTGTCTCACCTGCCTTTACAATATGTATGCCTCTGTTCTCTTCCTTTCTCCTCTCCCTCCCTATCTCTCACCTTCTTGACTGAAATCTAGCAAGCATAAGGGGAATGCTTGCTTTACAAGGCAATTCAGTAAAGAAAATATGATTCTTGGTGTCAGGGAACGGCGGGTCGCGTGATCTAACTATCTAACGATAAGGGACCTCCGAACACACAGCCTGCTTTTCCAAAACCCTGTCCATCGCCTGCCTACCGAGACTACCAGGCCCAAAGCCTACGGACACACAGATTTTTGGCTAAGGCAAAAAGACTGTTCAAGTTAAATAAAGGTTTTAATGCAATAAGCACACTAGGCAATGATAAGAAACATTTGACTATGATAGAATTTGAATGAATACAAAATGCTGTTCTGAGAAGTGGGTTACATGTTACAGTGAGTTACACACAGAGATACAACAGTCAGAGTTACCTTAAATTTCAGATGTAGAATAGTGATGATGAGCTCCCACATGGAGGTGAGTGGCAAGCTTATTGATGGGCACCTCCAGCACGCATGCACCGTGACCTCCCCCAGAAGTGACAACCACTGGCTCAGGGTCATCCCCCTTTATGCCTTGGGACCCCTTCACTCCCTACCTTCTGTGGGGCGAACTGTTCCCTCCCCCCATTGTGGAACCTGCTTTAGAACCTAAACCCTTTAGGGGTTATAACTTTGGGCAGGGGGGGCATGTGGCTCTGGATACGGCACAAAAAGATTGGGCTGGATGTCGGGCATCTGATGAGCCCAAAGATGGAATCTCTAAATGGGTAAGAACCTGAGATCTCCATTTCTTTTGGTTCCCTTGGTCACATTGCCCTGAGAATTGTACCTCTACATGCGGTTTTGTGGGCCCGTTCTGGTTCTGTATCTGGCTTGGAGTTGGGACACACAGTGGTCCAGCTACGGTCTGATTTGTGTTGATCCGATTTGTGTTCAGTCTCAGCGGGGCCTTCCCAGCTCAGAGGTGTGAGATAATCAGCAGGGAGTCTGTGATTTGCGCTTGGCTCAACTCACAGATGCTAATTATCTTCCTGGAGAGATTAGGTCCTGTGCATGTTTAACCCTTCTAGTGCCAGCTACGTGAGTGTCACGTAGCAGCCTCTACTCCCCCTCCTCTCACGACGAGCACTGCCATCTTGCCTTTGGCGGTGGGGCTTATGATGTCACTCAACGGGTGTCATCCTGGCTCCTGGCTGTTGTTCATTCAGATGTGATCATGCTAGCCACAGGAGCAGAGGGGCAGGTGATCAGATCACCGCCTGCCCCTCTGCTACTGTAGCCAGCATGATCGCATCTGTCATCACATCGAGGGACAAAGGAACTGACAATCGGAGGTAAGTAAAGTATAAAAAAAGTTTTTATTTTTAAATAAAAGTCATTTTTTCTTATGTGTCAGTGTTTTTTTTTTACTGTTAACCCTTTGTGAACTGGTAAGGGATTCATGAGACCCCTATACCAGTTCACAAGACTGGGGGCTGGCAAGTCACCTGCGGCTAGCGGTTGACTTGCCATTAACCCCCACACCCCCAATTACCTGCCTCCCCAAAGCCAAGGGGGGAGCAGAAGAGCCTGGGCCCACACAGGGTATGTGGGCTTGTAGGCTGCAGGGTGGGGGGGCCACCAGAGCTGGCCCCTGCACCCTGTTCTACAAGCCCCCATAGCTGGTCCCAGGCTGGTTATGATGGGTAGGGGGGACCCCGTGTCATTTTCTTTTTAAATTAACCCCTTATGTTTATAGTGTGGATAGTAGTTGTATTTTATTTGTAAATGTTATAAAGTGCTCTTGAAAGTACCTATGCATTTTGGGTACCGTTCTGTTCGGGGGATGTTGCTTTTTCAGATTTTCTTGTTTGCATATAGTTTTTTTTAGGAAAATGTGGCTTTGATTCTTCTTTTTTATTATTTTTTAGGGAAACTCTGTGCAACCAAAGAATTGATTGAGGGATTACTTCCACAAAACTACACTCACATAAACAAGCCTGGTACGCCTAGAAAGCTTGAGGCGTGTACTTCCAGAGAATATATCGTATTTCAAATTTAAAGGGTTGTTTTTCTGGAAAAACTGCAAGGTGCGCTTAGCGCGTAGCATAGTTGTATTTTATCTTAAAATCTCCTAAAGCGCTGTTTCAGTTTGGTGGAGTACTGTTTGTAGGGGTTCATAAGACCCCTATACCAGTTCACAAGGCTGGGGGCTGGCAAGTCACCTGCGGCTAGCGGGTGACTTGCCATTAACCCCCGCACCCCCAATTACCTGCCACCAGAGCTGGCCCCTGCACCCTGTTCTACAAGCCCCCATAGCTGGTCCCGGGCTGGTTATGATGGGTAGGGGGGACCCCATGTCATTTTTTGGGGATTTTTAAGGGTTTTTAACCCTTAAAATTCCCCCAAAAAATGCCCCCCCCCCCCCCCCCGGAGGGGGGACCCTATGTCATTTTTTTTAATTAACCCCTTATGTTTATAGTGTGGATAGTAGTTGTATTTTATTTGTAAATGTTATAAAGTGCTCTTTTCAGTTTGGGGGGTCTCCTGGGCAAGAATGGGGGGGCTACCAACACATATGTGGTACCGTTGTAATCGGGAGAAATGAATCACATGCAATATGGTTTTCATTAATAAAACAAATGTTTTATTTAAAATAAAGGAGACAATTGTCTAAAAAATATTATTTTATTTATTGTTTTGTTTTTTTACGCAAAAATATTTAAAAAACAGTAGAAAAATTACAAACAAGACATTTCATGTTAAAGCCTAAACTGCTGAAAAAAATTTGTATATAATTTTTCTGGAAATTCCAGCAAAAGTCACGGTTAAAAAAGGGGCAAAATGGGGAAAATGACCTGTCAACAGAGGGTGACAAAACTTCAAGTAGGCTGGCAATTAAAAGGGTTAATAGTACCTATGCATGTTGGGTATTGTTCTGCTCGGGGGACCTTGCTCTTTCAGATTTAGCTTGTTTTTTCTTATTTGCTTGATGTTTTAGGAAAACATGTTTTTTATTCTTTTTTATAATTTTTTTTAGGGAAACCCTGTGCAACCTAAGAATTCTTCAAGGGATTACTTCCAAAAGGATGAGCCCACTACAACAAGCTCAGTACGCTTAGAAAGCTTAACATGTGTACTTTAAGGGAATATATGGTTTATGGGGGTTATTCCAAATGTAAAGGGTTGTTTTGGTTGAAAAACTGCAAGGCGCGCACTTTGTCAGCAGAGCTGAAAATTTCAAGTAAAATTTCAAAAGTAAAAAACGTTATGCGCATGCTTTACTTTGGGGTGTTTGGCAACTCTTCCCTTGAAAGTACATATGTATGTTGGGTATCGTTCTGTTCGGGGGATGTTGCTTTTTCAGATTTTACTTGTTTTGTCTTGTTTGCATATAGTTTTTTTTTAGGAAAATGTGGCTTTGATTCTTCTTTTTTATTCTTTTTTAGGGAAACTCTGTGCAACCAAAGAATTGATTGAGGGATTACTTCCACAAAGCTACACCCACATAAACAAGCCTGGTACGCCTAGAAAGCTTGAGGCATGTACTTCCAGAGAATATATTGTATTTCAAATGTAATGGGTTATTTTTCTGGAAAAATTGCAAGGTGCGCTTAGCGCGTAGCATAGTTGTATTTTATCTGAAAATCTCCTAAAACGCTGTTTCAGTTTGGGGGAGTCTCCTGGGCATGAAAGGGTGTCTACCAATTCATATGTGGTACCGCTGTGACCGGGAAAAATTGGGGTTTCACACGCAATAAGATTTTATTGACAAACTTACATTTTTTATTACAAAAAACACTACAAATTGCAAAAAAAGTTTTTTTTTTATTTTATGGCACATATTTCACCCAAAAGTATTGAGAATACACTAACAAAAGTCCAAACAAGACATTGCATGTTGAAGCTCATACTCTGTTGAAAAAAATCAATATATAATTTTCCTGGAAAATCCCTGGAAATCCCTTTAAAAATCAAGGTCGAACATATGTAGCGCCAAATAGTGAAACGTGGTCTGGCAACAAAGGGTGACAAAAATTCTAGGAAGGGTGGCACTTAAAGGATTAAGGCTAGAAAGCCTTAATGCCTCAGGGAGAAATAAAGGGTGAACTCCGGACTTGTATCGGTGGGTTTTTACACCTTTAAACTGGATTTTTTCCTTCACACTTGGCATCATGGGCCCTCTTAGCTTTATTTAATATATTTTCTCTGATGCTCCTTTTTCTGATATTGTAATATGCTAATACTGTGTGTGAAGTGTCTTTATTACCATTAAGTATTCTTTTTTGCAAGAACTACCTGTATTCTTTCTTTATTTTGATACTAAAAAATGATTAAAACTAACATATGCAGGGAAACTTGGAAAATAGCTGATCATTTTTCAGATAGCTACAATATATTATACTGTAAAGCTTAAATTATGTTTTGTATATCTTCTAATTATAACAGTTTCTTTTAATATGCCATAAACATCTCAGGAATAACGTAGAACGTGACATACTAGATCAGGTAGCTACAGATAAAAATCAGTTGATTCGTTCCTAGGAGCTCCCTCCTGACTCAAAACTGACCCATGCAAAATATTATATATTGAGTTGGGAGTCAGCAGATGAGCAAAGATAAATGAAGCCGCACCTCAACAGAGCCAATGTCACTGCTGGTGTTTGAATACAGATGAGTTTTGTGTGCAAACGCATAGCCCCCAGATGGTCAGTCTATTCAGATTTTTTTGTATGAGATGGCTTAGTGGCCTTAAAGTGGACCAAAACTCACTGAACTTGCAAAATAATATAGGCCAAAACCCCTGCCAATATTTCCTTCTTAGGGTGTAGAACTAGAAATTGATATTTTCACTTTTTGAATTTCCCTGAAACACTTATGTTTTTGCTGTCCCTCTCTGTAAGCTGGCAGGAGATCAGTCATTACATGTTGTGTGCCACGGTGTGGCAATGACATAATTGCCACACACAATCGTGGCAATGAGTGGAGTAGGCGGAGCTTTACAGCTAATTGGAAAAAGGTCCGCTTCATAGGGGAAGCAATACAGGGGATGCTAGTTAAAAATGTGGATTTTGGTCTCCTTTAAGGACTGTCGGTGGTATGCATATCTAGAAAACACTTTTAAACCAGGCTCTAAATTTTTCCATTTCTTTGACAATTTTTTAACAAAAACGGACCCTTCCCCTAAGCTTCTCTAATATGTATCCAGCACACACAGCTCAGGAGTATTCAGTGGTGATAGATGGTGCAAGACCTCTGGATTTTTTTAACACAGGTATCCCTGTTAGAGGGTCAAGGTCTGCATTAAAGGATAATTATCATTAAATATCTATCAAAATTAAATAATATTATATGATAGGCTATAGAAAAAGAAATGTTTGACTAATAACCTTAATTAAAAAAAAACTCTGTACTTTTTTTTACTTGAACCGGACCAACAGCCTGCCACAGTTGGAAAAGAAAGGGTGCAGCCATTTTGGAGCTTCCTCTCCCAGCATCTCAGCCATGCTGCTGCCTGGATTCAACTGACATAACTGACACTGCACAGTAACAGGAAGCACAGCAGCACTTCCTGTTTGTAGGTGGCCTGCAAATGCATGGGCCGTCATTTTGTTTCTAAAATGTACTACAGCAGGTGGTGAATTAATTTTTATGTGCAGCAATCTAAACTGGGGGAAGGGTACATATGAGCACTGTTTGTTGTGTTGGTCATTTTTGACTGTTGGTCCACTTTAAAGAGATTGTAAAGCCAATGGCAATAAGGCAGCTCATCTAATACCCTTCCCACATGCCTCCCCAGCATTTCCATTGTCCTCCTTTTAATGTTATTCCTCCAAGACTACACAAAACATAATTGAAATGGCACTGTTTATAAGGGGTATAAGGTGGGAGGAAGTTAAAGCGGACCAACAAAAAATGACTCAAAAATGATTTAAACTGGACCAACACAACAAACAGTGCTCATGCATCCCTCCCCAAGGTTATTTAGATTGCTGCATAAAAAAGTAATTTACCCTTTTCTAACTAGAAAATCGGTGAGGTGGCGTTTCAGCTTTGAGTTGATGAAGTACTAAAATGCTTTGGTATCATGCATGAAGATGGGGCAAGTGAATTTGGTGGAGGCTTTTGGTCCAGTTTAATGTGTGCCTGGGCAGGGACTTTAAAGTTTTAGAAGAGCAGTGAGTCAGTAGTAAGTGATGGATTGCTGGATGTCAGCCAGTGACGGAGGCTGAAAATCTGCCCCGGATTTTACCATTCCCTGGCCAGCCTGAGACATCCCTGCTGAGCCCCCCCTAAAATATTGGGGGCTGGGGATTCTTGGTTTATGAGTACAATGGGGCTGGGTACAGGAGGCTGAGAGGGAGACTAAGGGGGCAGGGAGTAAATGTGGGTGTTAAAAACAGAAGCCCAACTGGCCTCAAATTAGTGCGGCCCACTGGGCATTGTCCCGGGTCTCGCTATGGCCCCTGATGTCAGCAGTGACAAAGCTGAGCAACCTGACATGAAAGTGCAGAGTCTTCAGACACACAAATCGCAATCCCTGACGCATTGTACATTTACATTTGGTGCCTGTAATTTCCTAAACACTCACAGCTATGTTTGTGTATCAGTAAATGTCAGGCACACAACTAAAATTGGTACAGTGCTTGTGACTTGTGTGTCTTAAAGCAGAACAAAAGCCCAAATTTTCACTTTCCTGGGTTTTGTTCTGCACCCCTGGGGCATCCTGATGCAGCTTTGATTAGTGTGAATGGGGAATGAGAGTGTCCGCATCCCCTGCTGCCCTGCGCTCATGCCCTAGCTTATCTGAATGGCTGAGGAGGGAGTGTGCACACAGCCCAAGGATGCAGTGATGTGGCCGCTCTCACTCCTTATTCACAACAATCAGAGCCACCTTGCCAAATTACGTGAGTTCAGTGGGCGGCTCGAATTAGACGAGATACAGCACAGGCGCTGATGGACCAGGGAAAGATGAGTGATTATCGGCGACCTGGTGGGTTTCACACAGGGGTATCCCAATTTGGGATGCTCCAAGGGACGGCCAGCAGCCAGCACTGGAATAAATTTTTTTATTGTATATTAAATACAATTTCTTACTCATCCTGGGTGGTTTAGAAACTGAACTGACTAAGGCCCTTATTTAACAAGGGATAGCGCCAAGTAGCGAATGGTGAGCGAACGGTAATGACGGTCACCGCCACAAGAACGCCGGCTCCCCTCCGCAATCACACATTTATCAAGCCGATCCTGCTTAGCGACTGACAGAGCGCCAGATAGCGAATCATTCATCATTATACCAGCCTCAGCCCACAGCGCCAGCGAGCGACCTTGAACAGCGACAGGTATGACCTCTCGCTACCTGGCGCTCTCCAATGCATTTCAATGGAGCAATCTTTAAATATTCTTAATTAATTGCTATTATTTTTTTATTTTTTATTTTTTTTAAATGTCAAAAATTCTGTGACCACTTCTGCAATGTTAGATATTTTTTTAAGGTAAAAAAAAAAAAAAAAAATTGTGCAGAATTGATATTACAGGTCTGATATTAATGTATTCATATTACAAAATGTTTTGAAAAACTTGTTTTTTTTTTCCAAAAATATGTTTGGGGGTTAAAAAACTACTTTTAACCCATCGCCGCCAGCGCTCTGGGGTTTAAACAAGCATTTCAATTTTTTGAGCGTGATTTGTTAATGAATATGCTGGGAGCCGTTCACTATGGCCATTCGCTGTCATGCGCTCCCATACAGCGCGGAACCTGTCAAACAGCGACTCCTAACCCCGTATTCAACATTACCGCACACCGACTGAGTCGCTGTCAACAACCGAACAACGGCCAAGCACAGCGAATACTAGCGTGCGCTGTGAAAATACCGCTACTGTTGCTCATCTGTCGCTGCCTGGCGCTATTAATGAATCGGCCTCTATGATTCTCAGGCACTTTCCAATAACCAAAATGAATGTACCATAATCAACATTATGTTAAGTACCTGTGAGAAGTAGGCATTAAATTAACCGGAATAATGCTCCCGGGCCCTATGGTTTAAGTAGCCAACCATTATGAGCATGTGTGCACTCGCTATTTGTGTTTCTTTCACTGCACAGGCAGATTAAATGCAGAGGAAAAATTACTATATGTGCGCAAGTTTCCAATGGCCAATGAAAATCAGAATGATCGTTATAACATCATACCAATGTTTCGAGGCCTCAGGCCTCTTTATTGATGTAGGTTATGTTTGTTTTTACTATGCATCATCATCTTTTAGATTCCAGGCCAGGTGTGTTTTGTTCCACTTTGAAGAGGAGCAACCACCTACCTAAAATTTATAAGGTAAACAAAGGGATCTGCACAATACCCTATAATCACTAAAGGTGCCACTCCCAAAGCTTTTCCAAGCTCACCTTAAGACCACAAAATTGTATAGGGAGGCACTCACAAAAACATATTTGTCAAAGAAGATTTTATTCCATTTAATCAGACCAAGGTATAAGTAAAATATCCCAAACATGCCAGTAATGAGTCTCCCCACCACCTACTGCACCAGGAGCAACGCGTTCCGTGGGCACATCCCCCACTTCATCAGGCTGCCTTATACCTTGGTCTGATTTTTTGTGGCATATTTGGTATTTATTGGCATCTATTGGTCTGATTGATTAGAATATCTATATGGGTGAAGCATTGTGTTGTTATTTATTATGTTATTTATTAGATGTTTTATGGGATATTTATTCACTTGGTAATCATGTAGGTTTTGTTTTTTGATCACATATTGTATATATATTTACTGATTGGTTGCACTTTGCACTTACTTAGTTACTTAGAGTTACTTAGGATCCGGATCTAGGTAGGATTTGCACACTGTTATTTTTTTGATTTTTATTTTATCTTTATATGCTGATTGTTATTTATATGTGCCAGCACTCTCCCCATCACCTACGCACGTTTATGCTGGTTTGTCCTATATGTATTATCTTATTATGTGTTTTTTAAAGGTTTTTAATCATGGAAATTATGTGTAGTGATTAAATGGAATAAAATCTTCTTTCACAAATATGTTTTTTGTGAGTGTCTCCCTATACATTTTTGTGGTCTAAAATTTATAAGGCTCTAGGGCTAGTGGAGATCCCACAATGTATGTGTGGGCTGCAGCAGTATTCCTATGGGATCCCTCTGGTTGCTGCTGTAAACTCCCGTTCCAGGCCTTTTTGAAAGGCTGATGTGGTACAATCAGAGTCCTATACCGCTCATTAATATGCACAGCATAGAATGTTGATTGAAGAGATGCACAATGCAATGCGTGCTGTGCAAGATGGCATAGGCCAGTACCCAGAGCTCCAGGAGAACGGTGCTAGACCATGGGCAAGGTAAGGGCTTTTTTTTAATTTGTAACCCCCCCTACCACCACAGTGCCAGAGAAAGGTGGCAGGGCAGGAGGAACTGAACTTCTGCTTTAATACATTTACCTTGCAATAAGCTGATAATCTCCTCATGTATAGTCTGTCTTAAATCGTATTTTGTAGTGACATAGTCTGTTTACCTCAATAATTAATATTTTTTATGCTAGTTGGAGTGAAATTCAGTCCTCTGGATGTGTCGTGAAATTAGAAAATATATGCAGTTAGCAGCTCTTACTCTAAGATCTCAAGCTGTGGAAAAAAATATATTTATGAGATCTGCCATCTGGGCATGTGGCTAGATGATCCCTGCCTGCTAGCTTCCTGAATAATAACTATGGATAAAACCACACGCTAGATCATTGTGATAGATAGGCACAGTTTTAGTCTGCTATATGATTTGTGAATGTTGGAGAACTCGACTAAAACCTGGTGGAAGAGTCTAGCCTAGCTGGGACTCTTATAAATGTAAAATACAAAACATGCAGGATAGTTAGGTTTCTATGTATTACTTATATACAGTGATAGGATTAAAATATTCACTTACTTTTTTATTGTATATTAAATACAATTTCTTACTCATCCTGGATGGTTTAGAAACTGAACTGACTATGATTCTCATGCATTTTACAATAAGCAAAATGAATGTACTACAATCAACATTATGTTAAGCACCTGTGAGAAGTAGGCAATAAATTAACCGAAATAATGCTCCCGGGCCCTATGGTTTAAGCAGCCAACCATTATGAGCATGTGTGTCATCGCTGCTTGTGTTTCTCTCACTGGACAGACAGATTAAATGCAGAGGAAAAATTACTATATGTGCTCAAGTTTCCAATGGCCATTTATGCACAATAATACACATAATCCACCAATCAAATCAGGGTGACTGTAATAATACAATACCATCGTTTCCAGGCCTCTTTATTGATGTGGGTTATGTGTGTTTTTAATATGCATCATTACAATCGTGCATGATATACTGACTGCTTGCCTGTACAATTGGCTCACAGAGCACTATACCCATGATGTGCAGCGTTTATGGCAGACTATACTATGATGCATGTGCAGATGATAACATTCTATCTGAGCATTTGTCTTACTGTTTCTGTATATACTAAGGGCCTGCTTTATCAAGCACTTCTGCCAGACTATCCCAGATCTGTGGAAATTAAAGTGGTGCCAAAAATTTTTATTTTTCTTTTACACTGGCGCGTGTTGCAGCACTGCAATAAACACATTTGATAAAACATTAGCAGTGCAGCAACATTTTGAGAAAAATAAAAAACAAATTAATGTGACGTAGAAGTGCTTGATAAATCAGGCCCTAAGTGATTTGGATAAAGTGTCTTTCTTTAATTGCTGTTATAGCAGATTCTATATGTTCTAAGTCCATCTGAGTAAGGACTATTGTACATCTTTGTGCTAAGCTCAACATTAGGTAACATTTTTTACCTTGGACTATAGACTGAGTACTTGTACATGAGGTTACTGGTAATCCTTATCCTTTCTTCAGATGGTACAACTCCTCTGGGGTTACCAATATGATGCTAGCACTTGGTTTAATGTATGCTTTTTCTTGCATAATATACACTAGACACTTCACCTTTTTGTTATTTAATACACCTTAAAACATCAATGAAAAAAACAGCTGGGTGTGCGTTTCATTATATTATCCAGAATATTTATGGTTCTTGAGTAAAGGAAGGGTCCTTTTGAAGCAGCACCCTATTTATTGTGTTCTGATTTAATTCTGATTGGTGTGCTCACCCTAAGAATTGCTATTCATATATGCACCAAAAGAAACATTGGGCTTCTCGGATTTTATATTGGTTAATTTGGGTAAACCAGTTGCTATGGAAGCTACATTCATGATGGCTATGTTCTTTGCCACTTCACAGTTCAGTCTTTATGTGTTAAGACAGGACGGGAGTTTTACAAAGAATACATACCTTACCTCTCCCAGGACCCTGCACCGTTGCCCCAGCATCTCAGGTCCTAGGCATGACCATCTTGAAGGAAATGCTGCAGTGTGACTGTACTGGTCATTTACTCAAGTCCAACTGTCACACAGCTCTATGGCTGCCATTCAAAGTCTCGACCCCCACCAAAATCAGGGAATGACTGCAAAGATCAGGTAAGTTTGTAAATATACAGTGATATATGGGTCATATACCATATAGGTTTATGTTATATTTGATTTATACAAAAAATATATAAACAGCATGCATGACATAAGGAGCAAGCTAATTAG
Organism: Gastrophryne carolinensis; assembly: GCA_027917425.1. NCBI lineage: Eukaryota > Metazoa > Chordata > Amphibia > Anura > Microhylidae > Gastrophryne > Gastrophryne carolinensis. Next base: position 202,594,735 of record CM051238.1, on the reverse strand, counting down.
AACAGCAGGTACGAAAGGGCAGCTAGATAATATCTGCATTCCGAAACCAGACAATAGTAACAAAGATCTGAGAGGGCACTAGATAATATCAACATTCTGTGACCATACCATAAATATGTTGTAAATAGACATATAGACCTGAAATAGCAGTTGCACCCTCCTAGCAAAACGACTGGACATCAAAAGGTAGACCGGCAATGACTAGACATCAAAGGGTTAGACAGAGAATAGACTCTGGCACCATAAAATATACAAACGGCTTCTGGGAATTTCCGGGATGAACTCTCTTTTGCATAACCGGGGGGTCAGGCCCAAGGGGGGGGAGGACAGCAGGACTGGAGATCAAAGGGCAGGGAAGTATAATTGAGGGGAGGGCAGACAGGAGAGGGGAGGCAGAAGGAAGGGGCAGAAGGAAGGAGACGGCTTGGACCTGAGACTGCTTGCACATGAGATGGGCCAGGCGAGAGGCAGGAGGGCAAGACAGGAGAAAGAGGGAATGAAGGCTACCAGCTGAAAAGGTCTGCGGCTTGTGAGTGCCTGTTTCAGGAGGGTAATGTGTCTTTCCCTGTATATATGTATGCCAGTCTCATAACTGGATTGTATTGTGTTTGATTTGAGATTTGATTGCATTATTGTGTTATTTTGTCAACAATATATATCTTTATTTGCTACTGGTCCCAGTGTCTCTTGCATTTACCAGAAGTCAAAAGAACCTACAGTCTTACAGTCTTATGCGTGTATCCATTGTGTGATCATTGGCCAGATATTGAAAATATTTGTATATTATTATGCCTATTTGAGTCGAGCCGGGCAGGATATAAATATATACACAATATTATTAATATCTAGTTATTAAATTGTTTATGCTAGTGAGATTGTTTACATAATTGGCTTGCGCCAGCCAGGAGAGATTATTAATATTAGTTATTAATATTGATATTGTTTACAAAGTGGCGACCCAGGCAGGAGATTTATAGTTATAAATTAATATCTAGATATTGATATAATATTTTAATTATTTATATTGTTTACAAGTTGTTTTATTATGTTAAAACGCAAACTGGGTTTAACACATGGGGGCTTCAGGGTTACAAAAGGCTGGGAGTTACTCTAGTTGAGATGGCAACATTGCTTTGCTTTAACCGCCAAGAAGTCTGTCAGATGTTACCACTCATCTTGTGGGTCACAACCTTTCCTCAGGATTCTCCCTCTAATAACTGCCATTGCCAGGAAGTGCAGAGGATGGAATTTCTCTGGCATAGCCCCTCCTCTCTCTTCGGCTGGACAAATCCTCCTCACCTTCTCCTCCTCTTCCTTCTGTCTGAGGAATAGAGACTGACAGAGAGGAATCTGTTTCTTTTTGCCAAAGCCCGATCCCACATGGTGTTGGTATTGTCTTGGGAGAATGTCACCCCTGTCCCTGATCCCCAAGAGCACAACAACTGTTATGACACAACAATATTTGTTTATTTTTCAGAAGGTGCTAAAAAGTACACACATGCTAGACACTCTATAGGGGTAAAGCACCATAAAGCATCTGCAATTCGCATATAAGATCTGGTACTCACATATAGCTCTCTACTTTCTGGTAAAACCTCTGCAGCATATATAAAGTTAACTAATAACATGTTGGGAGGGTACAAGTGTCCTATGTGAAGCAAAGGGCTGTCCTTAGGCTGGGCATGTCATCACACCTGACCTTTCTTGGCTGGTGCTTGTGTGAGGTCAGTTTACATGTACATGTTGTCTTGGGCCTGATGAACCCATCTAATCCTTTGCCTGTGTGACTACAAGACGTCCTACACTTTCAGTTTAAATTGACTCATTTAGCCAGTATAAGCTGTCACATTTTTCTACTTCCAGGTGTTCCAGGTTTCCAGACTGGGTCATGCCAGGAGTAATGCACTGAACTGACTACTGGCTAAGGCATAGATTGTGCACCGAGAAAAGTTAGAGATGGGGAATACACTTACCTGTAGGATATGTACAATATAAAAAATTAAATGTTTGATGTTTCATTTATTAGCACTAAACATTATGTGATAGTTCTACTCCAGGGGCTTCTACTCTATCCAGTGTGACGCAAAGGATTCTAAACAAATAACACATCCACTTCTGTACTGAAAACAAACAGATTTTTCATTCACAGCAAATTGCACCCAAAGAAGTATTTTAATGATGCTATTTGAGATGATATCTCAAACTTAGAATTCCTAGAGATTGCTAACGTACAATTGGTTCAAACATAGTTTGTGGGGTTTTTTACATCTTTAGAAAACTAAGGATGAAGGAAAAAGGCAATAGAATAGCCATAGTAGGCAATACTAGAATAGTCATATAGAGAGCATGATGATGGGTAGTAGAAGTAAGTGGTGGGGGAGGATTAGAATAATAATAATAATAATAATAATAATAGCAGCAAGCTCTCTCCAGCCAGGCCCCTTCCCACATTTAATCAATTATCCAGTGATATCAACCAAGGCATGGCCTTCATCTTACCTTCATCTTACCTGTCCTGTATCCTGGTCCCTTCCTCTCACTTCATCCTTCAGGATTTCTCACATGTGTCTCTTCTTTCTCACCTCTCTAGAAAACCCTCCCTCACTTCATATGACACTTTAACCTATCAAGCTTTCAAAAGTGCTTTCACAATCATAACATAGAGCCACTTCCACCTTTTGTGCCAGCCTCCCCCTAGAGACATGCCGCCAAACTCAATATGAATTGCTAGTGATCCTTCCTCTTTGTCTCCACCCCTTAAAGGGAAAGTCTACTTTTGTGGACTTTCCATTGTCACAGCCAACTTGCCTTCTCTCCCGTCCCTCGGTGTCTGCAGGCAGCGCAGGCCTCGGCGGCTGGCGGGCTCTTCGCCTGGCAGCCACATTCCTGGCGAGCACCATCTCGAGCAGCGTCGGCTCAAGCGGCGCTGAGTGTGCCCGTCCCCTCCTCTCATCACGCTTCCTCAGTTCGGCTGACGAGCGCACAGCTTTCTTATGCCCTCCGGCAGCGTTGCAGGCAGATTAGTTTAAAGGGCCAATGAGCCCTAAGAATTCAGTCAGTTATTGGGCAATCTGCCCACAGTTGCAGATTAGACAATCAGACCGAGTGCTCCCCTGACCAACCCCCTTCACCTTATCCTACATAAGCACTCCCATGTCACTTGTTCACTGCCCGTGATAGTGTTTTGCTGGGTGTGATATTGTCTGAGATCCTCATTCCTGTTGCCGACCTTGTCTTGCTCGACCACCCCGTGATTGCCGCCTGGACCTACCCCTGCTTGTGTATCCTGACCAAGAATCCGTCTCATCCTTTGTGCTGCGTACGCGTGACCTCCCGGCTTGACTCCTGGCTCAAACTCAACTCTTCTCTTGTCTTTCCCCTTGGTGCTGCGCTAGTAAGGACTGACTACCCGTGTATGACCCCGGATTACACGACATCACCCAGTCTTGCCTCGAGTTCATCCGTCTTCACCCCTGTAAGTCCACATCCTTTGTGCTACGAAGTCCTGGGGACAACCGTGTCTCTGGTAAGGTGTGTAAAGCGTCCCGGCAAACGGGGGCTTGGCTATAGGTGAAGCTAGCAGCAGAGATTGGAAGTTGTGGACTTACCTAGAAGGCGGGCTAAGGCATAGATTGTGCACCGAGAAAAGTTAGAGATGGGGAATACACTTACCTGTAGGATATGTACAATATAAAAAATTAAATGTTTGATGTTTCATTTATTAGCACTAAACATTATGTGATAGTTCTACTCCAGGGGCTTCTACTCTATCCAGTGTGACGCAAAGGATTCTAAACAAATAACACATCCACTTCTGTACTGAAAACAAACAGATTTTTCATTCACAGCAAATTGCACCCAAAGAAGTATTTTAATGATGCTATTTGAGATGATATCTCAAACTTAGAATTCCTAGAGATTGCTAACGTACAATTGGTTCAAACATAGTTTGTGGGGTTTTTTACATCTTTAGAAAACTAAGGATGAAGGAAAAAGGCAATAGAATAGCCATAGTAGGCAATACTAGAATAGTCATATAGAGAGCATGATGATGGGTAGTAGAAGTAAGTGGTGGGGGAGGATTAGAATAATAATAATAATAATAATAATAGCAGCAAGCTCTCTCCAGCCAGGCCCCTTCCCACATTTAATCAATTATCCAGTGATATCAACCAAGGCATGGCCTTCATCTTACCTTCATCTTACCTGTCCTGTATCCTGGTCCCTTCCTCTCACTTCATCCTTCAGGATTTCTCACATGTGTCTCTTCTTTCTCACCTCTCTAGAAAACCCTCCCTCACTTCATATGACACTTTAACCTATCAAGCTTTCAAAAGTGCTTTCACAATCATAACATAGAGCCACTTCCACCTTTTGTGCCAGCCTCCCCCTAGAGACATGCCGCCAAACTCAATATGAATTGCTAGTGATCCTTCCTCTTTGTCGCCACCCCTTAAAGGGAAAGTCTACTTTTGTGGACTTTCCATTGTCACAGCCAACTTGCCTTCTCTCCCGTCCCTCGGTGTCTGCAGGCAGCGCAGGCCTCGGCGGCTGGCGGGCTCTTCGCCTGGCAGCCACATTCCTGGCGAGCACCATCTCGAGCAGCGTCGGCTCAAGCGGCGCTGAGTGTGCCCGTCCCCTCCTCTCATCACGCTTCCTCAGTTCGGCTGACGAGCGCACAGCTTTCTTATGCCCTCCGGCAGCGTTGCAGGCAGATTAGTTTAAAGGGCCAATGAGCCCTAAGAATTCAGTCAGTTATTGGGCAATCTGCCCACAGTTGCAGATTAGACAATCAGACCGAGTGCTCCCCTGACCAAGCCCCTTCACCTTATCCTACATAAGCACTCCCATGTCACTTGTTCACTGCCCGTGATAGTGTTTTGCTGGGTGTGATATTGTCTGAGATCCTCATTCCTGTTGCCGACCTTGTCTTGCTCGACCACCCCGTGATTGCCGCCTGGACCTACCCCTGCTTGTGTATCCTGACCAAGAATCCGTCTCATCCTATGTGCTGCGTACGCGTGACCTCCCAGCTTGACTCCTGGCTCGAACTCAACTCTTCTCTTGTCTTTCCCCTTGGTGCTGCGCTAGTAAGGACTGACTACCCGTGTATGACCCCGGATTACACGACATCACCCAGTCTTGCCTCGAGTTCATCCGTCTTCACCCCTGTAAGTCCACATCCTTTGTGCTACGAAGTCCTGGGGGCAACCGTGTCTCTGGTAAGGTGTGTAAAGCGTCCCGGCAAACGGGGGCTTGGCTATAGGTGAAGCTAGCAGCAGAGATTGGAAGTTGTGGACTTACCTAGAAGGCGGGTGTCCCACGGGGCTTGACATCCATCAGATCTCAAGATCAGGGCATGCCAGTGGCCATGAGACTCCCCAATTACACATGAAAAAATTCTGTATACTAAGGTTTCTATTGAAGTCAGTGGGAGTGCTCCAGACTGAGGCAACGCTCCCCCACCATGCCAGCTTCTCATACCAACCATGGGGGTGGGCAAGCAATAGTGTTGGAGTGGGTGGCAGGTAAGTGGTGAGTGTCATAGCCACTGGCACATCCTGATTTTGAAATCTGAGGGAAAGCCGTGAAAGTAGACATTTCCTTTAACACTTATACAGTACACTCATTAGAATTAGGGCTCTCTATCTCTCTCTAATCTTTCTTTTATTCAATGCATTCACTTTGAACCCTATAGCATCCCCTCTATAACAGTTTCTTTGCTGTATGTTTTACCCTTTAACCAGTAGCTTACCTGTAATTCTGTAACTCTGTAACTACCTTGTACAGCACTAAGGAAGTAGATAGAACTATATAAAAAAAACTAATAATAACAGGCTCTTTTAGTTTGGCTATTCTAAACAACTGCTTGTTTGGTAACCTGAAATTTTAAATCGATAAAATAATTTATATTCTAGCAGGTAAAGATAAATCATCCTCTGTTTGGCAGATGTTATTTCATAATAGTTTACAACTAGATACTGGCAGTCAGCCATCCACAACAATAAACAATTTTGGGCATAAATAAGGAGACATAAATAATTCCACCTGCAGCACTGCTAGCACAAACTGGCTATAATAAAATACAGAAATTACTATGAATTAACGGTGTTATCCAGATGCTTAGCTAGTTTACTTTATACGCATAAATTACGTTCACAGTATTTTAGGACAATTTACTGATTATTCAGCAGTACAACACAACATAAACTCTGCATTACCTTATAGGTAAAACTGCTCTGCTAGCATTCGTTCATATGCACTAAATTATCATTATCCAGTAGGTATCTATCATTAATTACAAAACATTGCTAGTCATATTGAGTGTTATGAAAAAAACAAAGTTGCCTATTAAAGAGGAACATCGGAGGCCCTGGAGTCCTGGCTTACGTCTAGCCGTTCCGGCACCAGCTCCCAACCTTTCTGAATGGGCGACACAGGCCGGTGTTGGCTAGGAGGTCAGCGAGGGATGCGGCCGGTGGTGCACTCAGCGGCTTAGCCGTCAGGGAAAGTGAGCATGCTGATTGGTTGAAAGGGCTGCCAGCCAATTGTCCTGGGAGTGACAAGAAGTTGAGTGAATGGGGGGACCTGGGGGGGGGGGGATACACAAAGTGGGGCATCGCAATTTAAAAAGTGAAAATCGGGTGTGTTGTTCCTCTTTAAATGCTATAGTGAAATTATGATGATCAGTCACTGGTGCATATGATTTTTTTATTGTGAGTTTACGGTGGAAACATTGGTCTTCACTTTTGTAGGTGTGGTTTTATATTTTTAGTTTCATGCACATATGGCAGCGTGCGTGCATCAGCTGGAGGGGCTGGACCACCAGAATGCAGAATAAGCTGCAATGCAGAGGTGATGCAGCAGAAGACAGCCTAACAACTTACCAGGACAAGCATCACCACAGGTGTCTTGGCAACCCAGAACCCACCTCAGCACAGGAGACATCATGGGGCAGTGATCAAGCAAGTGAGCTCTGGTGACCAAGTGGAGTGAAAATTGGCTAAAGGATAAACTGACACTGAATCCAGAATTTACAACTTGGGCCCGCTAAGGTTCCTTGGCTATATATGGCTTGGCTGAGCGTTAGGTCAATCACCAACAACCTTTATGAACCATAGATTTCCAGGTTATTAGTTAAGCATATGTTCAGGGGCAGGGCTTACACACAGAGAAGTAGCATAGAATGCAGTGGATATTTATTCCTCAACACCCCATGGATAAGCCACACTGCAAACCACGCATTAAAGTGATCAGTTTAAGTAAGTGTCCCACTTTGAGTCCCCCCAAAAATGGTCAGTTTACTAAAGGCACATGTACAGAGAGTTATAGTTAAAGTTTCACACTCTGAATAGTCCCCAGTTGCAAGTAGAATTCCCATTTTATATTTTTTTGTATACTGTACCGCACTAGCCATGGCCACAGAGGCTGCACACCAGCAACCTAATGACTTTGCTCCCCTGGCACGATAGGCAAAGCACGATGAGGCTTTTAAAAGAGATTCTCCTCCCCCAGCCCCTATGCAAGGGGTGATCTGATGCCTCCGACCCAAAAAATATACAGTGGGCAAGTACATTGCCACCTTCCCATACACAAGAATTGAATGCACAGAGGGTGAGATGTGACAGTACAAAATGTACTGTAAGTGGCATACACAACGGTGCAACCAATTTTTTCCCACTCCTATCCTGAATGCCCCTCCTTTAGATTACTTGTCCTCCCACTGCGAAACAGCCCAGACCTCCCGCATAGTCAAAGCAAAGGGGCTATTAAAGAATGGGGAACCTTAGGGAAGGCGATTAGAATCTTTAAGAGAAAAATGGAGCAACAGTGGGTTTGATGGGTGGAACCTATTATTGTTCAAGCATTATCTACAATCACTTGGCAGTAGGAGAGACCTGGCCAGAGAGCTGGTGCAATTTGAAGCTATGATAACATACAACAAAGCCTCATCTAGGACTATTTCCCACATATACTACATGTTGGTCACAGGGGAAGAGGGCAGACCAGGTTTCTGCAAAGACTAGGAATCCGACATGGGGAGAGAGCTCTGTGACAAAGAGATGTAGTGAGGAATGGTCCTTCTTGAATATTTTCTGGAACTGCCCCAAAAGATTTCTGGAATGTGGTCATCCGTGTGATCAACAAGGCAGCGGGAAACATGAACTTAAAGGGCCCAGCAGCCTTTGCTGCATCATAATAAAATTAAATTATCTAAATATAAACTTTCTGATTAACGCAGCCAGATCGACCATTCCTAGATTATGGAAGCAAGGGCATCCTCTAACAATCAGTGATTGGTTGAGAGAGGTAAAATATGTAAAGGATAGGGAGCATAGGGAGAATTCCTGGTGGTCTGCACTGTTTTGGGGCCAGCTGGGCTAGCACTTCAATCAGACTCGTTAGGTGATTTTACACAGTCCTTTTATACTCCCTCTACGACCCTGCCTTCCAAGTCCCCCAACTCAATCTGGCCCCATTGTACCCTCAAGCCCATGTTCTGCCGTTGCAAGCCTTATAGCTCATGGGTGTGGGCCATACCCACTCCTGACATGGCATCTGCCCCTTCAATACTAAAGGTTCATTATCATGTCTGTAAGTGCGGCCTTTTCCACCCCTGTCCATGATCTGCCCCTGCAAAACTGTCATCTCTGAAGCACCCGGGGGGTGTGGCTAAACAGCTCACAGGCTGGTCATGGGCAGGTGGCAGCCAGTAAATTTCTAGGCTGTTTTTTGCCTTCAGTCCACCCCTGGTTGCAGCTATTTAGTCAGTTATTTAGGCCACATGATAGGCTTGTCTGAATACGTGAGTTTTGAGGGCTCTGTTAAAAGTGTGAAGGCTTGGGTAGTGGCAAAAAGTACAGGGTAGGGCATACTTATCCAGGGTAAGGGGGGCGCACATGTGAAGTTCTGAACATGGGAGAGGGAGGATTAGGGTTGAGAACAGAAGGAGGTCCTGGACAGACAGTACAGGGATTGCGCCTGGGTTGATATTTGTTGATAAGCGAAGAAATGTAGGCAGAATCCTGATTGCAGTGCTTTGTAAGGCTTTGTAGGTTTGTAGTTTAAATTGGATTCTCTCAGAAATTGGAAGCCAGTGGAGCAACTGACAGAGGAGCAGCACAGTTTAGAGTAGGTTGGAGGGATGCCAGTCTGTTGGTAGACCAAAAAGGTATATGATCAGGGTATGCACTAGGATTTTGGTGATATCAGGTGACAGGAAGGGGTGGATGAGGGAGATATTTTTGAGTTGGTTGGATTATAAGACGTGGCTAGTGACTGAATATGAGGTGTGAATGAAAGGGGATTTGAGTATAACACCACAACATCATATATCTATATTGGTAGTGTAATAAAACGCAGGGCTCATTAACTCACTTATGGTGGAGTTGTGAAGAATCTTTGGGGACTCACAGATAAGAGTAGGGACCACACTAAGCACAGAGTGCCTTGTCGGGGCAGTGTGGCTTCCACATGTATCTGCAGATATATGCAACCAAATCTCTGTCTTTCCACATAGTTAGATATGTTTGGTGCTGAATAATAATAATTATTATTGTTTATTTATATAGCGCCATCGACTTCCGTAGCGCTTTACAAGTTAAGAATACAGACAAGGTAAAACATATAGCACAGAGAACAATACAAAATTAGATGCCACAGGTTAAAACCAAGTGTTGTTAGCACAGGAGACAATAGGGAGGAGTGCCCTGCCCTTGCGGGCTTACAGTCTAAAGGATGGGGGTGGAGACAAAGGGGGCGGGGTCACAAGTGGTAGAGCTTGAGTATGACTGCATGTGCCATTGAAGGTTATAGGAGTTGCTTACACCAGGTCATATGCTTGTCTGAAGAAGTGAGTTTTGAGGGCGCTTTTAAAGGCTTGGAGTGATGGAGAGTGGCAGATTGAGCAGGGAAATGCATTCCAGAGAAGTGAGAAGGCACGGGAGAAGTCTTGAAGGCGGGAGTGCGAGGAAGTAACCAAGGAAGAGGACAGGAGAATGTCAGAGGCAGAGCGGAGGTTGCGCTTTGGTTGGTAATGCTGGATCAGAGATGAAATGTAGGAAGGGGCCTGGTTAGAGAGAGCTTTGTAGGTTAGCACTAGAAGTTTGAACTGAACTCTATGGGACACAGGTAACCAGTGGAGGGATTGACAGAGGGGGGAGGAAGGGATGGATGCGAGAGATATTTTTGAGTTGGAGGCGACAGGGGGTGGCTAGGGAGTGAATGTGAGGTCGGAACGAGAGAGAGGAGTCCAGAATGACACCCAGGCATCGAGCTTGATGAGTTGCAGTTATTGTAAGATTACAATCAGATAAGATTGATGATGAGTGGGTTAAACTGGGTGGCAAATTAGTTCCCAGGCCCTGAATTATAATGGTAATAATTTTGTATAAGAGGATATATAATAATAATTTTGTATGATGAGATAATAATTTTGTATGATGAGGGTCAAATAATAACAATCTTGTATGAAGTAACAATCTCATATAAATAAGAGGGATGGAGCTGTCCCCACCCACTTTGCTCGAGTTGTGAAGCAACCAAGAATCTATAAAGATAGAAACGCTCCTAAAAATCTCTCTAAAACTGGAGAGTAAGATCACAATTGATAGGGCAATGCTACAGACTGGTCCAGCTTTAAATCCCCCTCCCTTCAGTAGATAGATTGGTTAAAGTAATGCGTAATGCTAGTTGCAACCAAGAAGATTATAGTGGGCCAGTGGGGGAAACAAGCCCCTGTAACATTTAAAGCATGGGTAAATAATATCATACAAATATTAGAATTGGAGGTTGACTTCATCAACTTACTTGAAATTGAATATAATTAAGAGTGAGGATAGGTGGTGGATTAACCCTTTAAGTGCCAGCCTACCTGGAGTTTTTGTCACACTCTGTTGCGAGACCATTTTGCACTATTTTGCGCTCCCCATGTTCAAATGTGATTTTTGAAGGGATTTCCAGGGATTTCCCAGGAAAATGATATATTGTTTTTTTCAGCAGAGTCTGGGCTTTAACATAAAATGTCTTGTTTGTCATTTGTTAGGTGTATTCTTAATATTTTTGGGTGAAATATGTGCAAAAAAAAATAATTTTTACATATTGTAGTTTTTTTTTTGTAATAAAAAATGTAAGTTTGTCAATGAAATCTTATTGCGTGTGAAATCCCAATTTCTCCCGGTTACAGCGGTACCACATATGTATAGGTAGACACCCTTTCCTGGCCCAGGAGACTCCCCCAAACTGAAACAGCGCTTTAGGGGATTTTCAGATAAAATACAACTATGCTACGCAATATGCGCACCTTGCAGTTTTTCCAGAAAAACAACCCTTTACATTTGAAATACCCCCAACAAACTATATATTCTCTGGAAGTACACACCTCAGGCTTTCTAGGTGTACCAGGCTTGTTGATGTGGCCATAGTTTTCTGGAAGTAATCCCTCAATGGATTCTTTGGTTGCAAAGAGTTTCACTAAAAAAAGGATAAAAAAGCAGAATCAAAGCCACATTTTCCTAAAAAAACTATATACAAACAAGAAAAAACAAGTTTAATCTGAAAACGCAACATCCCCCGAACAGAACAATACCCAACATGCATAGCTACTGTCAAGGGAAGAGTAGCCAAACACCCCAAAGTAAAGCATGTGCGTAACGGTAATTTTACTTGAAAATGTCAGCTCTGCAGACAAAGTGCGCACCTTGCGATTTTTCAACCAAAACAACCCTTGACATTTGGAATATCCCCCATAAACCATATATTCCCTGAAAGTACACACGTTAAGCTTTCTAAGGGTACCCAGCTTGTTCTAGTGGGCTCATCTTTCTGGAATTATTACCTCAAAGAATTCTTTGGTTGCGCAGGGTTTCCCTAAAAAATTTATAAAAAAGCTGAATAAAAAACACCTTTTCCTAAAATATAAATATGCAAACCAGAAAAAACAAGCTAAGTCTGAAAGCGCAAGGTCCCCCGAACAGAACAATACCCAACATGCAGACGTACTATTAACCCTTTTAATTGCCAGCCTACTTGAGATTTTGTCACCCTCTGTTGACAGGCCATTTTTCCCCATTTTGCGTCATGTTTTGCGCCATTTTTGCTGGAACTTTCAGGAAAATTATATATATATTTTTTTGCAGCAGAGTTTAGGCTTTAACATGAAATGTCTTGTTTGTAAATCTATTTTTTTTTTATAATATTATTAAGTAAAAAAAATAAATAAATGAATAAAATTTTTTTTTAGAAAATTGACTCCTTTATTTTAAATAAAAAATGTATTTTATTAAGGAAAATCATATTGCATGTGAAAGCCCCATTTCTACCGATTAGAACGGTACCACATATTTATCGGTAGCCCCCTGTTCCTGCCCAGGAGACCCCTCTAACTGAAACAAGTACTTATATAACATTCACAAATAAAATACAAATACCATCCACACTACAAAGGGTTAAATCGAGAAAAAAAATTACATAGGGTCCCCCCTCCCAGGGGAGGGAGACCCCATTTTTTTTTTTATTTTTAAGGGTTAAAAACCCTTAAAAATCAAAAAAAATTGACGTAGGGTCCCCCTTACCCAAAGTAACCAGCCCGGGACCAGCTATGGGGGCTTGTAGGCACAGAGTGGGGGGGCCAGCTTTTGTGGCCCCCCCCCACCCTGCACCCTACGAGCCCACATAGCCTATGTGGGCCCGGGCTCTTCTGCCCCCCCCCTGGCCTTTGGGGAGGCAGGTAATGGGGGTGCCAGGGGTTAATGGCAAGCCACCCGCTAGCGCAGGTGGCTTGCCATCCCCCCAGCCTTGTGAACTGGTATAGGGGTCATGGACCCCTTACCAGTTCACAAGGGGTTAAAAGTAAATAATCACACAGACACAAGCAGAGAAAAAAATATTTTATTAATTTTTATTTTTTTTTTTACACTGTACTCACCTCCCATCCATCCTGGAGCACTCTGTCCCTCGGCGATCACTGGCTTCTGCTCACTTGCTAGAAGCCTTTTATAGCTGCTGGATGACAGAACACAAAGGGTTAATCAAAAAAAAATGACATAGGGTCCCCCCTCCCAGGGGGGGCGGACCCCTTTTTTTTTTTAAGGGTTAAAAACCCTTAAAAAAAATCAAAAAAAAAATTGACGTGGGGTCCCCCTTACCCACAGTAACCAGCCCGGGACCAGCTATGGGGGCTTGTAGGCACAGAGTGGGGGGGCCAGCTTTTGTGGCCCCCCCCCACCCTGCAGCCTACGAGCCCACATAGCCTATGTGGGCCCGGGCTCTTCTGCCCCCCCCCGGCCTTTGGGGAGGCAGGTAATGGGGGTGCCAGGGGTTAATGGCAAGCCACCCGCTTGCGCAGGTGACTTGCCAGACCCCCGAGCCCTGTGAACTGGTATAAGGGGTCACATGGACCCCTTACCAGTTCACAAAGGGTTAACAGTATACAAAATAAACACAGACACAGGTTTTTTTAATAGTTTATTAGAAAAAAAAAAAAATTTAACTTTACTCACCTCCGATGTTCAGATGCAGTGTCCCGCGGCGATCTGATGCAGGTGACAGCTGGGCAGAGAAGGGGGGAGGCAGGCGATCGGATGATCGCCTACCTCCCTCCTTCTCTGCCCAGCCGTCACCGGCATCTGACAGTAGAACTGCCGGGTGCCCCGATGACACCCGGCGGTGACGTCATTAGCCGAAGGGGCGGGGCTAAAATCAAGATGGCGGCCGCCATCGGAAGATGCGACGGAGGGAGGGCTGTTATGCCCCCCTCCAGAAGACCCGGGGGGGGGGGGTAATCGGAGCCCCCCCCCCCCCCCATGAAGAGGAGAGGCGGCGGGAGCGGAGGTAACTAATTTTTTTTTTTTGTTTTAACAGGCAATCCCGGCGGCTGCTGAAACGGGGGGGGGGGGCACCCTATTCCGGGCCCTCCCCTGCAGCCGGAGAAGCCCTGATCGGCGCCCCGCTGGCTGAAGAGGAGACCCGGCCGGACCAAACAAGGGGTCAGGTAAGTGACTTTTTTTAAAACTTTTTTTTGTGTGATTGGGGAATGCCAGGCACGTAAAATTTACGTGGCTGGCACTTAAAGGGTTAAGGAACTAGGGTTAGGGGGAGGGATGCATATCCACAGTCATATAGATTGAAGAAGCTGAATATATTAAAGGAAATAGTGCTTTGGCCCTTCCCACAATCACATCACTTCCAGTGCCATTCTTCCTAGCACTTATAGGGAATCTAAACCTAACGGTCATATTATAGCAGCATGCAGCTCCATGATACCTGCCCCATATTCCTCTTCTGCCACGCAGGGTGGAAACTATAACAGGGCTCCAAAGTTTTTTTCAATATCGCTTCTCCGGGATGACACAAAAAAGTGGACTTACGGCTACTCTGTCCCTTAGAGCTCTCAGCATGAGAAAATACGGCAAGTCACAGTGGTCTCGCAGCTGTCTGTGACCACAGCAGAGCATGCGGAACACTGATAAATTTACTCCATGACACGCCCCTCTCAGCTCAGCCACCACCCAGAAAAAAAAAAAAAAAAGTTTCACCATGAATACATAAGGCATTCCCATATAAGCAGAGGTTTTCCCAGATTTTTTGCTTAAAAATCTGGACAGTGTGAATACTGATATACTATTTTGGCACTCTGTAACGTCTTTTAGGTAAAAGCCTAAAAAGATAAGCATGCCCAGATGAATCCTATTGGGCACTAAGCCTAATAAACAGTGTGCATGTAGCTGTAGCAGCAATTAAGACAAAACCAAAGAAAACCAGGACAATACAGTCTGGGGAGGCTGCTACAAAACAAGACTGCATCACTTAAGCAGCATTTACACCTTTCCAGTCATGTTTGCAGCCTGCATTTGGCAGAAGGAATTCCATTTTGCATTCGCGTTTGCATCCGAGTGTAATAATATCCCTGTTTCAGGGGTTGCATTTTACGGCCAGGAAGCAGGAGACAGGACTTTTTGCAGCCGAGTTTTTTTTCTGCCGCATCGGATGGGTGTAAAAGTGGCCATAGAGGTGCCATTGATGGATATCATTTGTGAAGAAGAGCCCCAGGGAGGGATCGGATGCCCCCGGGTGAAGAGAAGACTCGTCTGGAACAAGGGGTCAGGTAAGTTCTTACCTTTTATAGCTTTTTCTGTGGGGGTGGCGAGTCTCACGTAGCTGGCTCTTAAGTAGGAGAGGCAGCTGCGTGATACAGTTTAACACTGCCCACCATCCAATCCGTCTGTACAGTGTAGCACAGCCCATCTAAAATACAATCTGGCTACACATCCACCATGCAATCTGTCAGTACAATCTAGCACTGCCCTCACATCATGCAATCTGTTTTACATCTAGTGCTACCCACCAACCATACAGTTGGTCTATATCATCTAGTGCTGCCTACCCGCCATGCAATCTGGTTGTAGAAACTAGTCCTGCATTATTAAATGCTACAGGAAGGTTTCCATGCGTCAGTTTTTAAAGCAGACCAAAATACAGGATTTTCACTTTTGGTCTTTGGCCCACCTAACCAGGACATCCTGATTTTCTGCAGATATAAGCTGTTGACAGCCAAAATTTACCACTGCCTATACCTCTATATTGTTTTGTTTAATTCCTGCAAATTGCATACTCCATGACTGAAAACACTCCATGATGTTTGGAGGGCTAGCTCTACATTTTGTGAAAAAGTCTAGCGCAACCTCTGCTGGTAAGAAATCCAAGTACTGAGGAAGAGTCATCAAGTGTTTACGGTCCTGTAGGGTGGGAGGACCAGTCTCCACATTTGCATGCAATCCGGATGCCCCAGTTGCAAAGCGTTTTCACCCACTTTAGGCCATTAGGGTACACAAGAGCAGAAAAAGATTAAAAAAAAAAACCATCTTCCTGTTACTTTTGAGTAGAAGGCATTCTCTAAGTATTTGCAGTGGAAGGGAGGAGCAGAAAAGAAAACATACAATTTTACTAGGATTTATTATTTCACTCATGTTACATGAGTCAGGACAAGGGCATAACCATATGATTGACATATGAAATATGCCATGAAAGTGCCATAACAAAAAAACAAAACATTTGATCAGTTTGCACTTAACAAATAAAACACAAAAACACATCAGGTACTCTATATTGCACATTTCAAAGAATTCAACAGTTGCCTTGGACAAAAATGTATTGCTTGAATTACCATGGAAGCACATTGTATCCCCATAGAATATTTAGGAACTCGAGTACTTCCTAGCAAGGCATATTAAAAAGTTTAGACGAAACGATAAAGCACTAGGGAGGAGTTTTACTGAAAAGATTACTTGCTTTTTATTTTACAGGATATCAGCTTTTAAAAAATTGCCATCTGTCACATTGCCAAATCTTTTGGAAGGGATGTCAAACTGACCTAAAGAACGGTGTTGCCCTCAGTCACTAGCCATATTTACCCACTCCAAGTACTATATATAAATACTCAAATTTCAGACTACTTCACAATGGCCAAGTCTCAGGCTGGGGTAACAGGAATGCACATTCCCTACTGAAGGTAAACCAGCAGTTGCCACCATGAGAATAGCCAAGTGACACTTAGGCAAGTAATTTAACTAGGGTTTGTTTTTTTACAATGTAACCCATCCTAAAAACTGAACACCCATTGATGGTTATTAGGAAGTAGTCTTACTTCCTTGGCAATTTCAGGACTGATTAAAATCGCTGATGGCATTGCTATTTAAATATTCTATTGGCGTATTTTGCATACAGGGAGATCTTTTAAACTTGGTAATGGACATAATCTGTACTCCATACGGAAAATGTGAAGAACAGGTTATGAAGCAGTAGGAACACAATTTCCTGGGTAGGGTCAGTAAACCTATCTAGCTGGAGTTCTACACCGTGCAAATCTCTCTAGAATACTGTCAATATGCTTCTGGTAAACCCATAAATGTAAATATAATTTTAGAATTAGTACATGGCTAATGTACATTGAACTCCTCAATATAGATTGTCATCACTAGATTACTTTGTTTTATCAGGCAGGACGACTCCTAGCTGGAAAAAAATTCAGCTTAAAAGAAGGACTGCAAAGGGAAAAAGTGCAAAAAAAAAAAAAAAAAAAAAATAAAAAAAGATAAAAAGGACAAAGCAGGAACTTTTTTTAAACCAAGAAAGAAGTAGCATACAAAAGCCAAATTCTGGTAAATCAATATTGAAATGTTTTAACTTCCTTCTAAAATGACTTGCATGGCAACTATGAAGCACCTTTATAAACATTAACTTCCGCAGGTTCCTGTGCATGCTATCTGCTATAGTCCTGTTGAGTTGAACATTGACGTAGTTACAAATTCTAAAAGGATAAAGTTGTCAGTGTATAGTTTCTAGGCTCTCAGGATTGCAGAAAACTTATTGAACAAAAGCCGTTCACTGCCCTGAACAATCTGTGTAAGTTGTGACCATGTTTCCTCTTCGCTGCGTGACAGTTCTACATTGCTTGCTGGACCCATGAAATCTTTGCTCAGTTCTAATATTGTGCCTTGGGGCATCTGCAAAGCCCCCAAATGTAAACATTTTTTCCATATCCTCAAACATGTCATTAAATAATCCACCACCAAATGAAAAGCTATCAAAGTGGCGTCTGTGTCTATTGGAGGCATCTGGATTACTTCTAAAATGCTGGTTTTCAAAGTGTCTTTTTGATCTAGAGTGCTGACTCTCTCCGAAAAAGTCAAAGTCTTTGAAAATATCTTCAAAATTAAAATGCTGGTGGAAAGATTTACTGTTTCCTCCTCCGCCTGGTCTTCCACCATTAATAAAAGCATCATGCCCAAATTGGTCATACTCCTTTCGTTTACTTTCATCTGAAAGGGTTTCATAAGCTAAACAAAAAAAAAAAAAAAAAAAGTGTTAAAATGATTTTAAAATAATAGACACTACAAATTAAAGAAAATTAGCTCGCATCAAGATTCATGCTGGGAAAAATTCAAAGCACACATGGCCCACCCATGAAAGGTTTAAGTCCACATTAAACATAATTGCCCCTCCCCCAGCTCTCCATATACTCTACTTATCCAGGCCAGATATCCAACACAGCGCACACACACTGTAGGGGCCCATACCCCCCATTTCCATAGTAGACCGAGCCTAGACAAGGTTAGTATAGCTTGACTGGACTGGACTACAATCAGCAAGGATGCCATCAGGGAAGTACAGGCAGGACCAAGGCGGTATTTCTGTGACTTCTCACCTAGTCACTCCAGCAGGCCGGTCCATACTTTATAGCCTCTATGTTTAAGGAAAATACGTTTCCACCCTGTTTTAAACATTACCCCCCCCCCCCTCCAAAAAACCACACGACATCTGTCAAAATGGTTTTAAACCGAGCACCACAAAATGGGCGTTGTACCAGGCACAGGGAGGCAAAATGGGAGAAATCTTACCTTTCTCCTCGATCCCCCAGGGAAATCCAGTACTGAATTTAGCCAGCCACGTGGTTTGCCAAACCCAACTGCTTTAAGCCAACTGTTTCATAAATGTTCCATTTGTGTTCAATGTGTTTTCAGACTATAGCTGTTAGTCTATAGTGTTTCCCAACCACCACCTCAAGAGCCACAAACCAGTCATGTTTTGTGGATTGCCACATTGCTGTCTCTGTAGCTCTGTCTGCACACCAATCACTTCACCTGCGTGTGGAGAGCTGCAAAACTTGACTTGTTGGTGGCTCTCAACAGGGTTGGGGAATACTGCTCTATAGCATAACTCTCACATGGGCCAAAATAGGAAGTCCAAAATGTACCCCTCACTCTCAATATGGAGACCTATAAACATAAGCAAAACAGTAGTGAAACCCTTTCAATGCTTAGGGCTACAAAAAGACACCTGGGAGCCAAACTGGGAAAGTCTGGGAAAACTTCAGAAAAGAATTGTGTTGTAACCTACCTTCAGCTATTTCTCGAAATTTAGCCTCCGCATCAGGGCTTTTATTTTTATCAGGATGATATTTCATTGCAAGCTTGTGGAAAGCCTTTTTGATCTGTCGCTCTGATGCATTTTTCGGAACCCCCAAAATGTCATAGTAGGTCGTCTTTGCCAATATAACTTCAGATATTAATAAAATACAAACTGCAAATGTGAGCACAGACTGGGCTGAAGCCATTATGAGGTCTCTGTAGGGGGAAGAGGAAAAAAGGGCAATTAGTAAATACACACGCTAGTATATTTTTTATCATTCCGTTGTTTGCCTAAACAGGAACATATCACTCATTGAAACCTGTCCTGTATACTTTTTCTTACAAGGAACATAAGCTTACAGTAATGTATTTAAGTAAGAGCGCACCCAGTGACAAAATAAACTGATTAAACTAAACGTTGGCAGAGTAGGCCTTACAAGTACTTTGTTACTAAAGTTGACAGCTGCACACACGTTGCCAATCTTCTCTAGCAACTAGCTTGCAGCATACGCATGTCATATGGGACAAGCTGGTAGGCCTGTATCTGAATCTTACATTGTAACATTAGAAGAGAATTTGCCAATTATAAAGAAGCAACAAAGAGGCCAATCTAGCCAGCACACCTATAGCCTTAGAGGTGTGCATCATTCAGACGCTGAACTAATGACAGGTGGCATAAGCTGACAGGCTAAAACAGTTTCAGCAACTGTTAATGTGTGACTAGTCACAGCCAGTGAAGAAAGCAAACATTCCTTGAAGGCCACACATACCTACTCAGTGGTTTGTGTGCTTAGGTCCTAGCAAGAGAGGAAACATGAAATTTCCCTTAGCTTTCCCAATGGAAACGATCTGTAAAGGCTATTTTTTAATTATTCAGAAATAAAATAAATAGCGTTCCATCTAGACGCTGATCATGTGGATTTGGGATGACCGATATGTGAAGCCTGCAGTTTTCTTAGAAACATGTACAACATACTGGCAATGATGCAGTCAAATGCAGCTTAATAGAAGGTGAACCTATCTCTTATGGAAAAGGTACTAGCAGTTGACCTACAGCAGCAAGAACTACTTCTCAACCATTTCAGAAGCTTGCCCTGCACAGAATCTATAAGGCAACCGCTTTCCTAATGTCTCCAACAGGACTAATGCAGTCATACAACAGCTGTCTTTTATACTCCGTGTTTTCAACAATCACGGCGTAAAGGGGTATTCAAGGCGAAGGGATAAATTTGGCTTCTTTCCCCATACTGTCAGGGGCTGCATCTATCACCAAGACATTGCATGTCCCAACCATATTGTACTTGCCCCCCTTTACAGATTTGTCACGGTTCAGTGAAATCACTCAAAGTTTAAGCTACAATGTAATGTTAAAACTGTACAATTAAGGTGTCTGTTCAGCTTTTGACTGGCCTGTTTTTACAAAGTACGCGAGGGGAGGGGCAGGTCTGCTGGGCTTCAGGATAGAGGTGTGACCTACATTTGGGTGAACTGGCGGTACATATTAATTGCCAGGCCATCTCTAGGGACAAAATGAAATGTAACTTCGAACAGCTCCTGAGGTAGTCTAGGATAGCCATGAAAACAAGTTTTTCTAGACATCTGAAAGGGCAGCATACCACTGAGCTATACCTACACAAAAGCATTAGCTCCTGAACAACAAGACAGACAAAGCACCAACTTTGTTTAGAAAAGGTTACCAGGTAACTAAAGTTTTCTCAAAACATCTTTAGGGCAGCACACCACTGCGAGGATAAGCGAGATACTACCTCTACTGGGTGGGAAAGCCTACCTGCAACACACAAAGGATTGATTTTGCAAGGTCAGCAGATCCAGGCAGTGATTAATAAAACATCTCAGCTGAAGACCAGGTTGCTGTTCTACAGATCTGTTCAATAGAAGCACCAGCTTGCTCCACCCAAAATTTAGAAATAATTGAATGAGCTGTAATCTCCCTGGAGAAGGAGAGCAGTTGTAAGCAAAATACTTTTCTGTCAGTGGACCTAACACCTTCACTATTTCTGGGGCAAAGAGGGCATGGCACAGGCGCAACTTTGAACCTCTATCCCCTGACCAAGTACATAGCCACAAAATCCTACGCACCAAATCTCAGATTCCACCATGGCATGAGACAGAAAAGAGGCCGCTAAGAAGAGAATCGGTAAAGCCTTCATAATCTCATTAATATCCATTGCTTCAAGAGACATGATTTAAGCTGCTGAAGCTATTAAGATTCCTGGCAAATGCAATTATAGACTAAAATTGGTTTGAGAGTACAAGATTCAGCCTGCCAGGCTTATTTCCAAGAGAGAATCCATCTTCTTGTCTAAAGGATCTTTGAGGAGACCAAAGTCCTCAAAAGGCTAAATACACCCCCTTTGAAAAGGGGGCATCCAGTTTGGGGCATTTATACCAAATAAGCGAGTTTTCCCCAGTGAATGGATAACGCCTCTTAAGAGACCCTGGTCTAAAAACTTTCTAAACTGGATCATTTCACTCATTAAGGATAGCCTCCTTAACGGAGTTATGAAAGGGGGAGGTCATGGGGGAATCAGAACAAAATCAGGACAACCACCCATTATGTTTAGACTTAGAGGGGCAAATCCGAACCCTCAATGGCCATAGAAAGATGAACCATATGCAGGAGATATGATAAATCCTCTGGAGGAAAAATTTCACTGGTGAAACTATTTATTGGCTAACTCATTTAGATTGAAAATGCAAGCTTTCGAAGCTGTTCAAGCTTCTTCTTCAGGCATAAGATATGCCTGAAGAAGAAGCTTGAACAGCTTCGAAAGCTTGAATTTTTAATCTAAATGAGTTAGCCAATAAATGTTATTACCTTAACCTTGGATTTTCTGCTTACATCGATGGCTAACACGGTACAACAACTTACTACTACTACTGGTGAAACTGAATCTAACAAGGGCCCTCCTAGGAGGAGGAAGGGCTCTCATCCCCTCAGAAAGAGGGGAAGAGACCTCCCACTCCTGCCCTAAAGGAAAAAAGTGGTACAAGGCTTGCAAAGAGGCTTCCTACAGGAATCTAGTAGCTTGATTTCACATATCAGACATCTGCTACTTTTATCCTTAGACTTGGGAGACAGTTTTAGTCTTGGACACTTCCTTAGTAATAATTCCAAGTAGCCCTTAAAACTGCTAGGGCGTGCCCATAAATAAAAAAGGGACTTACCAGAGTAGAGCTGGACCCCGCCTTCCCAGACTGAGCGGCAGATTGATCCAATTTTATCGGAAACTATTGGGTTGGAAGGCTGTAAATCCGCAGCAAAGTCTCCTATAGTAGATGGTAGAGGAGCAGGAACATGCAAGGATTTCCATGCCTGATCCGTTATTTGAAGTCTGAAGTGGGGTAGAGGTGCTCCTTCCCAAACTCAATAAATAAGCAAGCAGAGAGGTCTCTAATTGCGGAGCCTGGTTGTCTGGCTCCTGCCCCAGACAGGAACACAAAGTAATGGTGTCTAGAGGAGGAGCTAAAGGCTTTATGTATTCCGGTGGTCATGTGTTCCTTGAGGCAGAGCCTTAATATCTCAGTGGTATGCTGCCCTAACTGACTATGCCAACAGATTTGTTGTGTAACGTCATCGAGCAGAGCATAAACATCTTCCAATAGGACATGCCAGGCTGGCTGCTCCTGATCAGGCTTCAGTTTAGGGAGCAGATAGTTTTCAAAGCAGACCAAAACCTAAACTAAAGTCTAAGATATCCTACCTGGATGGAATCCTGTATCAATACTACAAAGAAAGCCTTCTCTGTCACAACTACTCACCCCCTTCCACACTCCGGAGGTGGCAGTGAAAAGCAGAAGTCAGTCAGCAGCAGAGAAGTGGCCTCCACTAGCCACACCACAGTGATGGGAGAGGATGGAGGCCACTTCTCTGCTGCATTTAAATGTTTAAAGTGCAGCAAACAAAATGTAGACAAAGACACCGAACATTAAAAATTGTAAAAAAAAAAAAAAAAAAAATCAATGTGACAGTAAAGTCACATTGCATAAGGTGGAAATATCAAAAACACCTTCCAATCTTTTATTACTGTCCTGGGGCAATCAGATGACACTCCTACAAAAAGGGACGCTATTTTAGTTAGAAATACCATACCATGGGATCGTATTTACCTGCTTTTCGGATGGGTTTTGACCTTTTGATATTAGGAGCTTTCATGTTTGGTCAAGCAGGTTGCTGACCCTTACTGTCCCCCTCACCCTGTGACAGGACCCTACACTGTGCCCTATGGAAAGCTGCCCCATGCTAATGGACATTTCTGAGGTTTCTTTTCAATGTCACAGGAACAGCTAGGGGGTTAAAGAACCACAGCTAGCATTGATGAGGCATCATAAACAGGGCAACCCAACTGATGATACCACACCCAATCCAATTGCACACTTTCCAGGGCCATAGACCCACATAAGTTAGCACCAATGGAGCCTGCCCTAGAAAAGGGCCAGAGTTAACAGATAGGGGGCATCACCAATCAGGTCTTACCATACTTTAAAAGAGCATTAGGAAGCAAGCACAGAATGGAATTCAATTAAGCATGCAGCAGTTTTCTGATGTTTTCTGATCAAAAACGTGTGCAGCAGTTTTCTGATCACCATCTGATGGCATTCGGCTATAAAAAGGACCTCTCTAGCAGCCATGACCTACCCACAAAGTTTCTCATTCACAGTCACCTGGTCTAGCTGTATAGCACAGTCGCACATGCAATATGCGCTCTCTCACCCGCACACACAGCGCCACACATCCTTACCCGCTCCCCGTTAGACAGCGGCAGCACTTGCCAGCTCCAGACTTATCTGCCCTTATACTCAGTCCACGCCCCTTCTCTTCCAGCAGCGCACATCCACGACACGCTCTGTGATTGGCTGACACTATACCAGGTGATCTTAGGCGCACGTGGAAGTCTGTTGTTACTTGAAACGTACGGGGCGGGACTTCCGCTGGCAGTTCTCTGCTGCTTTAGAGCGCCAGTAACGTCACTGTCGCGGGAAAACAAGCTGGGCGGGGACGCTGAGGAAACGTGCGCCATTTTTCAGTAGCTAGGGAAGGGTTGACTCAGCGTCCAACGTGTGCTCGCGTTTTCTAGAAATAGGGCGTGGCGCAAGGCAGTATGGGCAGCGGCGTGTAGGGAAGATAGCGCGCTGCCACAAATAGCATTTGCCCACATGAAAGATGGCGGTGGGCGGCAGGTGAATTGTATGTGGCTGTACATAACACGTCAGGTGCCCGGATGCGGAAAAGCCAGCTCGGGCCCTTCGTGTACTTTGTTCTGGCCCCAGTGACCGGCCCGTGACCTCGCTCTGCTGTGTATGTATCGCCCCTGCCCGGGCTCTCCGCTCTGCTGGCTGATCGGCTCACTCTATTTAGGAGCTTACAGGGCTGAGCAATGTATTGTCATAGCGGGGACTCAAACAAGAATGTTATTGGCTTAAAGTGGACCAACATCTGAACTAGGGTTTAAAATATTCTCCTTAGGAGTATCTGGGTTTGGGATGCCCTGAAGTGTGAAAATCCCTTGGTTTACTTGTATACTCCCCTCTATCCCACTGTGTAAGGGAGCACCTTGGGTGGTGTCCTGATTCTGCAGCTGTAGGATAAAGGTATGTTAATGAGAGAAGCTGGAGGGCCATCCCAAATTAGAATGTCCCTAAGGAAATCAATGGATGTCCAGTCTTAAAGCAGCCCTTCACCCATTTGCTAAGAAAGGCTGGGAGGGGGCATCCAGAATGTTGGAGCCACCCTGCACATTGCCCCCCAGAACACCTGCTATTTACCTGATCCTCGGCTGGCGACAGTCATGTGGGTGGGACCTTTTGGCGGTCAGAAGCGAGTATGCGACACTGACCCATGTGACCTCCAGCAGCCAGTCACAGGGCTGCATTACCTGAGGATTGAGGGACAGGTAAGAATTGTGGTTGACCTGCCCCCCCCCCCAGCCTGTCATATTGCATTCAGATGATACCCACACCTGTGGGTAAGTAGTGGAGCTTGGTTTCGGGCATCCTGTTGGCATCAGCGCAATGGGGCATCTGAAATTCCATCCATGGGGCTTATCAGTCAAGTTAGACTGGAGGTCCAGTTGGACCTTCTGGTTCTGCATTCATCAAAACTTGGGGCTGACGCTTGGTGGCAGGTTCTCCATGAAACTGTAAAGAGAGAGGTTATCCTTGTTGCTCAGAAAGGGAGAGGAAAGACTGGATCATTATAGCAAATATGCTAATGGAGGTCTTGGAGCAGTCAAAAAATCCTGCAGCAGCTTTCCGGCTGGTTTCTCAGCAGTGCAGGGGGCTTATGCTTTCAGGCAAGCGACTCGCAACCACTAGTGTCAGCATATGCAGGGTTTTAGCATTTGTGGTCTCCACTCACATGGTGTGGAATCTCAAGTGCTAATGGCAAAGATTTTGTGAAAGTGTCCATAGATTACTATGGGAAGCTTTTCACGGGTGACTGCCAGGCACTCACCCAAAAGCAGCCGCGCTGGTGTGAAAGCGGCCTCAGGGCTGCCCACCGCTGAAAAGTAGAAAACTACATTGCTGCCGCTTGAGTGTCCTATATGACTTCCATCAGCCAATGGAGTTCACCATGTGGGCTTGCACAGCACATCTGTGTCTGTAGAGACTCGAAAAAGCCAATCATAATAGTGGGGATTCGAAAATAGAAGGTTTATGCATGTGCCACCGTTTCAGAGGACCCAGAAAATAAAGCACACATCATTGAATTCCAGCAGAGCAATCCCAGGGTATTATCTCAGGATTAACAGTGTGGACTAAAATGCTATTTTAACCACCGGAATAAACTAAATCTATGGAGTTATTTGTACACACAATGTCTGCATTCTATCAATCTCATTTGATCTCGTTGGAATAAGAAAATGGCTAAAACAACCAATCAATTGTTTTTTCAATGTGCAATTCATGTGTTTTACTAGGACAGGATGGCTGTAACTGGTTGATGCTCCCCATGGTGCTTAAAGTGGTCCAATCACCAGGATTTTCATTTTCCTGGTGATTGGTCCTTGCCCCTGGGTCATTACGATTTGGCATGCTCCGCTATGTGAATCCTGATCTGGGTCACCCACTAAACCACCCTTTCCGCTGCCCCCCCATGGCGCATGTGCAGGCTCTTGTCCAATCAGCGCTTAATGCTGTGCATACTAATGAATGACACAAAGCCATTGGGACAGCTGCATCCCTGGTGTCCCTGTGAACTGCGTGCTTCCCCGGATCCAGCCTATCAGCAAGGCCATTCCTCCCAACTGTCCCTCATTTGAGTCCATGTCCCCCTGTCCCTCTTTGTTCTCATATGTCCCTCTTTGAGGTGCAACATGCAGATCTGCATCAATAAATGATTCAATGTTAATTTTGTCAAAATGTTCATTCATTCCCCAATTCGGGGGTGTGGTTTAATTTAACAATTGTCCCTTTTTCCCACCCTGAAAAGTTGGAAGGTATGAGCAAGGCTGGTAGCAGAGATGTGGCCCTTGATCACGGCGAGGAACCAGGGGAAAGGTAAGAGGTTTGTGAGTGATCTGGGGGAGCTTGCACATTGCAGGATCCCGCACCTATCTGGCTGGCCCTAGAGTCTAGTCTTGACTGCAGGGCCAGCTGTATTTCTGATTGGTCCACTTTAAACAGCCTGTGTGGGGTGCTTAACCAGCAAAAATATAACCTTGTCAACTGTCCTTTCCCACACAAAATGGGTGTAGTTGTGTTTTTAAAGTGCCGGTGGTTAGGGCATCGATCTTGTGAATAGAGGGTTGCAGGGTTGATTCCAATCTGGGAGCATGTTTAAAGTGGACCAACACCCACGGGTGATCGGCCCGGGAATCTATAAGATTCCCGGGCCGATCACCCCCCACCCCGCGGGACATCCGAGATCGGGATGTCCCGCGGGGTGTAACCCCCCCAAAACCCCCGAAAAACCCTACCTGATCTTCGGCGGCGGCCGGCCGCCGCCGCCTCCCTCGCGCCCCTGCAGGCGTGCGCGCCCCCGCGCCGGCCGTCTGCGAATGGCCGGCGCGGGCGCGCGCGCGTCAAAAGGGACGCGCGGGAGGCGGCGGCGGCGGCAGCCGCTTAGACGTCCTTGTACGTTGGCGCTGGGAGCGCGGAGAGGTGAGTTTTTCGGGGGGTTGGGGGGGGTTTCACACAGCGGGGCACCCCGATCGGGGGTGCCCCATCGAAGTGGACCAAGACCCAGGATAGTCAAAATCCTGGGTGTTGGTCCACTTTAAAGTGCTCTTCAGCAAGGCACTTAACCTCCCTTCTCTAGATGCCATGGCTTCGGCAGCCCACTGCGCTGGGCACTCACCGGGGTGGTTCACTTGTGTGTGTTTTCACCGCACAAATGAAATAAATGCGGAACACACATTTCTATGTATCCGCAAGCACACAATGGTGATGTAAACTTATTTATTAAAAGCTTAAAAAACTAACCATGACTTTTTGTTCCTGCAGCAGCGCAGTTTCTGTCTCTCTGAAACATACTGTGAGGGAGCACAAGGGAAAAAAGTGAGTATTGGCTTTAGTGTTCCTTTAAGCAGACCTACACTCTGAAAGACCTTTTGCTGTCCCACCTCATGGACATTTTGAATTAGGGATGCCCATCCTCCTAGAACTGTATGAAATATAAGTGACGGCAGCGATTGATGGGGATTGCCAGCGATACAGTACATGTGCAGCCAAAGGTTGAACCTTTTTTTTTGCTGAACAAACCCTTTAATGTCCCTGTCCAGGCTAGTAAAAAGTATAAATTACATTTTCCTCCCTGTCCACAGGTTCAGTCACATGGTTTCATGTAGGCTGCTGCCCCCCAGTTCCAGCAGTGTTGGCTCTGGTGCCAACAGGTTGCTTAGCTCTTGGCCTTGCTAGGATCCCTGGTAGCAGGGGAAATGTCATGTGACCACTCACGCATGTCCCGTGCTGATTTAAATTAACACACAGGAGCTGACTATGGTGATACCATAGTACTTCAGGCTGGGAGGTACGTGTTGTTTATTTTTTTGATGGGCCTGGACTGTCTGATGTACAACTTCCTGTTAGTTGTACTGTGCCACATACATTTATGTTCCTCTTCTCTTTAGTGATGTAGTGGGTGCTCTGTGGCACTAGAAAATGTCTCCTGGCTGTCCCTTGCCCTGGCTAAATACCTTTTTTAAGACTGGTGCCCTTTCTTGTAGAAGGTGAAAAGAGGGGGCATAAGGGGAAGTGCGTCATGTGGTGTGAAGCTTCATTAAGGATGGAGGCTAGCTGACTCACAACTGATAAATACTTCCCAAGTAATTCCCCAAATTGGCCATCGTTATTTATACACACTCCCATGTCCCACATGAACGTTGGTGGCACTTGGAGTTCAGCAGGCATGTAGTGCAACAAAATGCAATGAACTATATTTGCCAGCGGTGATGTAGGCCGCAAGCCCTAGGAAAGTAGAAGGGTGAATGTAATTCGGATTTTCCTACATCTGTAGGGACTTGAAAATTAGGCAGATGTATAGTAAGCCATGGGAGCTTTTCTTGAGTTAGAGATGATCTGTTCTATAATTCTGTATGTTGATATCAAGATGATGAGTGCCAGGAGAAAGAGTCAGGAATAGGCATCTCTGTATTATTAATGAGATTTAGACAGAATTAACTATAAGATAAGCATCCTTTCTTTTATTGCTACCAATTTGACTAAAATCTATGATAAGAAACTTTAGATACTCCAAAAAGTAAATTGCTTAACCAACACCGCCCCCAACCCCCCCCCCCCCCTCCGATAATTGGCATAAGCTGTTTGAGAGGGCTTAAGAACCCTATGCAGATATTGTGGAATAGCATGCCATCTCTCTACACATCTGCCAGCACTGCTTACAAATGATCATGGGGGGCAAGTGAACTGCCCACACCAAACTGAGAGAGAGATATAGACCAAATTCCCAAGGAAGGGAAAGGAAAGAAAGAAAGAAACTGTTCCTACAAGCTGATTTATGGAAAATGTGCAAAACAAAAGTGTAAATACACAAAAATACATAAAATCGCCCAAAGAATTGCGATCCTAAAAACTCATCCACAAAGCCAGCTAAAATCAACAACATTGTTGAACCACAAGACAACACTTGTCACACCTGCAGCGCGCACACCACCCTGACTATCAAAAATGCAAAAATAGTTTTTGGCGGCACAAAGGAGGAGGGGAAAGATCCCAAAAAGAATAAAGGGATGGAACGTAGGACAGAGTATAATAAGCCTTCAGCAGCTTTAAAGGATAAAGCATGGCTTGTCGGCTCCAAATGGAGCAATGTAGGCTGCAGTTTAGGTCTACGTGCTGTTAGACAGCCTCTATTTTCCTATAGTTAAAATGCAATAACTTGAATCATCTAACTTTTCCTGACAGTGGAAAACGACTGGCAGCATCATCTGGGCAGGGAGGGAGATAGAGAAGCATTTACTTTGTTTGCAGTCTGCTGTAATGTAAAGCAGGGACCGCTGCTCCATATGTGTGACCAGGACCATCCTGCCCGGATGATGCCACCAGTCGAGACACATGAGATGATTCATAAAAGAGAAATAAAGAACGCAAGAATAGAAGGAATGACAGAAAAAAGAAATCAGGAAAGTGAAAAAGGAATTGCAAAAAAAATACAAGATGGAAAAAAATAAAGGAAGAACAAAAACATAGAATGAATGACAGAAAAGCAGGAAAGAGATAGAAAGAATGAGAGAAAAAAAGAGAGAGAAAGAATAGAGGGACTGGCAGAAAAAAAGAAGAATTTACATAAAAATAATAGAAGGAAAGAAGAACGAAAAGGTATGGCAGAACAAACAGATGAAAGCAAAAAACAAAGAATACATGGAAAGAAAGAAAGACTAGAAGGATAGAAAAAGAATAGAAGGAAATAATAGACTGTCCGACGGAAAGAAGAGAAAGAAAAGGAGCGCAAAGAACAGATAAGAGAAAGAAACAAAGTATAAATATAGATAGATGGAAAGAGGGAAAAAAAAGAAAGGAATAGAAGGACTGATAGGCAATGGCCAATATGCCCCTGGCTGACAGTACTTAGTTGTGGTTACTGCACAGCCCTTCGTCCTGCAAAGGTGCTGCGCAGGGTAGAGGGAATGACTTGGACCCTCCCAAGGTGCACAACATTTGCATGGGGGTAAGAACTCTTACATCTTATGTCACTGATTGTCAGAGGGAGCTTTATGAAAGCAATTTATTAAGCTTTGTTTTTTTGACTAGAGGTCCACTTTAACTTAAACCCACACTCCAAGTGATGCAAGGAATGGGGGGGGGGTGCAGTCTTACCTCATCTTTCCTCTTCCCTAGTGAAACTGAAGCTGCTCCTTGGAGAGAGCAAAAGGGGAAAGACAGTAAAGGGGGGGCACTTTGATTCCGAGGTGTAGGTTTGTTTTAGGCTTGATGAAATATTAAAGTGTTACACAGAAGAGATCATTTGCTTATTCTTAATATACAGGGCTATTAGTCTGCGGCCCTGTAGGACTATTCCCACCCGTTCCATTAATAATGTGCTGCGCTTGTCGGGTTACGGTAGGCAGCACCGCTGTCAGGTGCTTAGGAGCGCTGCTCCACCGCGATCCCCCACCAAAGGGTAGGCGGTATAGGCATATGGTGAGCCTCTATGGGATGCCCCTCCCGCCCTATTGCCCCTTGCCCCTGTCTATCGGTGGGCCCTTTGTTAAATGGCCGCTGTCCTCCCTCGCTCTCCCTTGTAGCTCTCGGGGGGGGGGGTTGTATGTGACTTTGCCTTGGTGCTTCACTGTATATTCTTCGTATACAGTACGTCCTGCTCCAGATAGATTACTTACACTTGGGTTATCCTCCGCCAGATGGCACTGCAGAGACATGTAAAACAGGCTCCTCCCGGCCCCTCAAATACCCGGGGACCTCCCACAAATCCCCAGATTTCTCTGCAGTGCTGACTGCGAAGACATGAAATTATCACTCTGTCGCAGGTGAGCGGGGCTATTAAAGCCTGCGGCCCTGTTGGACTATTCCCACCAGTCCTTGATGTGATGTGTCTCCCAGCCTGGGCTGCGCTGGTCGGGTGAAGGTAGGCAGCACCATGTGTGCTTAAGGAGCGTTGCTCCACCGCAGTCCCCCACCAAAGGGTAGGCTGTATAGGCTGATGGTGAGCCTTATGGGATGCCCCTCGCATTATTGTCCCATGCCTTGGTAGCGGTGGGCCCTGTGCAAAGGGCCGCCATCCTCCCTCCTTCTCCCAGTAGCCCTCGGGAGGAAGAGAAGGGGGGGTGTTCGCGTGTGGATGTCCGTGTACGGTGATTACACGCTTATGGTCCTCTTTGTAATGTCTGCTTGGGCTGGCGTATGTGGTGTCAACCGCCGCGCTGACTTGTCTTTTTACACTGTTAAGGCCGCCGCCGCGCGTGCCTTTTCCTTCATTTGGATGTTCCGCGGCGGTGTCACCTCAGACGCTTCTGCGTCCTCATTGGCTGCTTGTCTGTGGACTTCGGGGAGGCGGGGACTGGCATGGCGCGCCTCGTGTCACGGCTCGCGCTGGCCCGCCCTTCGAGGTTCTCGGCGCCATATTGTCTGGTCGCGCGTGTGTGGGTGTGACGTTCTTACTTACCGTGGTCCGTAAGTGCCCTCGCGGGCGGCTTTATAATTCACTGTAGTGTGTTTCGGTGCTGACACCCTTCTTCTCATTGTGCCTTTCAGAGGGTGAATCCATTGGCTTCTCCCGGCCCGGTGTGATTGAGTAGCGGGCCTTGTAAATTTACTCCCACTCCCTAGCGGGTCATTGGGGCATCCAGGGTTGCTTTATAGCGTCAATCCCTACTGGCATATTGTGCCTAATAATCACCATATGGAGGCATCTAAGGATAATGTGACCGGGGTCCTGGGACATGACCGGCGGTGTATGGCGTGTGGACAACCCCATGCTGATGCTGACAAGACGCGGGTCTGCATACCTTGTGTGTAGCAAGCGCTGGCTTTGCAATCTGGCCTGCCAGTGGCTGTACCTCGCCTCGCTTCACCTAATCCCCCTGGCTTAAATCTCACTCCTGCTGAGTCGCACACAAGTGGGGATTCTCAGCCTGAATTGGCGTCTAGACTGCCTACGGCTGAACAGATTTTTGCGAGGTCTTTAGCGCGTAAGGGCACGGGTAAGAAGCGTCTCTTGACACCTAATGTTACTGTTTTCCCTAGGGGAACTGAGGAGTTTGACTCTGTGGGGCTATACCCCTTCTGATGAAGGAGGGGCTCATCTGATGAGAGACCTGAGGCTCATGAAGACTCTGACCCTGACCCCTGGATTCAGGATGACACTGACAGATTATTGATCAAGATCTTTGAGGTTCTGTCTATCTCTCCCCCTGGTGAGGCTCCCGGACAAAGAGGGGGGCGTTTCCATACAGCATCACCAAACTGGGAATTTCTAAAGCAGGCACATTTCCATACCCTTGTGCTCAAGGAATTGGAGTGCCCCAGTAAACTTCCAGGGATTCCAGGAGATTGGGATAGTAAGTACCCTTTTCCCCCTGACGTGGTTAAATGTTGGTCGTCCCCCCCCCCCCCCCCTGAGGTGGATGTCCCGATCATAGGGCCATCTAACACCCCTTTCTTGCATCCCCCCGACTATACTACCGTTCGGGATGCTGAGGGCCGGCGCATTGACCTGCTGGCCTCCCACGCCTTTGCATGCGCGGGGACGGCGCTACGCCCGGTCTGTGCCTCTGCCATTACTGCTGTGGCCACTAGAACCCTCATCAGGAAGATGCTCGATCGTGCCCCTGATGATCTCCCTTGGGATGTGTTTAATGCACTCTCCAATTGTGATGTGTTTGTAAAATTTATCCTGTTAGCATTGGATGACACCATTAGAATGTGTGCAAGAACTTCTGCCCTTGTGGTGGCTATACGTCGCTTACTCTGGCTGCGACAGTGGGGTGCTGACAATGCTGCGAAGAAGACCCTTACCGGGCTCCCCTTTAAAGGGCTGCGTCTGTTCGGGGCCCGCCTAGACCTGTTTGGCAGGAGACGTAAGTTACCCCAGCGTAGACGGCTGTCTCGGGCCCTACGGGGCCCGGACCCCTTTTCCACCCCCCACTATGGTGTTAAACAGGAACCAGGGGCATCCTTCGTGGGAGCTTCCACAACTCCCTGTCCCAGGAGCAGAAGACAACACCCCTGCTCCTCTGGGGGGGCTATGCCCAAATCCTCTCCCGAGTCCCCTCAAGCATGATGGGGCGCCCTCACCCGCCTGGGTGAGGGGACGGCTGCGGCTCCTTGCTTAAGTCTGGAGGCACCACGCCTCAGATCGGTTGATTTAGGAGGTAGTGTCCTCCGGCTACAAGAAGGTGTTTGCTGTGCGCCCCCCCCCCCCTATGATTACCGGGTCCCGGGTACTCCTGGTCCCTGCTTCTGCTCAGATGCTGGTGCAGGCCGTGTAAGGTCTGCTGGGTATGGGGGTGATTGGCAGATTTCCCTTACCAGACAGACTGTTCCCCAAAGAGATTGGTCAGTCTGGCCCATTCTGGATGCACAGATCCTCAGCAATTTGTCAAGTACAGGCGCCTTCCTCATGGAAACTCTGCGCTCGGCCATTTGCTCCTTGCGTACCGTGGGCTTTGTGCCGTTTTTGTGGATATCATTTTTCACATGTTTTCAGGACATCAAGATTCCTTAGATCCGCGTTGGAGGATCAACGCCAATTGTAGCCTTGCCATCTGGCCTCTCTTCAGCTCCCAGAGTGCTCACCAAGGTGCTGGCGGGGGTGATGTCTCTGATGAGGCCAAGGAGCGTCCGCGTGCTGCGCTACCTGGACGTCCTCATCACTTCCCAGCCTCTACATCGGGCTTGGTTGGATACTCAGCTGGGGGTGTCCATCCTGGGGTCACCTGGATGGGCGATCAGCCACCACCAGGTTCTAGCTGTCCCCTTCTTTGGTAATTCATTCCTGGGAATGAATCTGGACACTGTTCAGGCAAGGATACTTCCTTCATCAGCAGAGGGTGGACATCTGCTTGCACAAGTTCAGCTTCTCCTAGCTGTCCCTGTTCCTTTACCAAGGCAGGGGATGCAGCTGATGGTGGCGTGCTTTGCAGCGACCCTTTGTGCTCAGTCCCTCTTGAGGCTTCGCCAACTTGCCCTATTGTCTGTATGGGACAAGGACCCAGCGTCCCTGGACAGGGTCTGGGTGTCTTCCCCTCCCCCCCTGGTGAGGAGGTCCCTCTTGTAGTGGATGGATTCATGGAACCTGTTGGGGGGCGGAACCTTCTTGCTCCTTCCACGGATGCCAGTCTATCAGGTTGGGGGGGGGGGTGTTCTTCTGGAGGTCCCTGCGGTTCCAGGGGAGGTGGGGCCCTTAGGAGGCCCATTCACCTATCAATGTCTTGAAGCTGTGAGCGATCAGGTTAGTTCTGGTTCGCATATTCGCGGCCTGCCTGTTCAGGGGCTCATAGTCACTCTGATGGCAGTTGCCTACATCAATCATCAGGGAGGGACCCGGCCCAAGTGGGTCCTCCAGGAAGTGTCTCTGATTATGATCTGGTGGAGGCCAATGTTCCTTGCTTTTCACGGTATACATTCCGGCGGGGGGGTCCCTCTGCAACAGGGTGTTCCAATCTTTGTATCACCGTTGAGACCAACCTGATGTGTATCTGTTTGCGTTCCATCACAATCACAAGCTCCCGGCCTTTGTCTCCCTGTCCCAGGATCCTCTGGCCGTGCCCATGGAGGCCTTAGTAATGTCATGGCAGGACATACAGTTTCTGTATGCCTTTCTACATTCCCCCTGCTAGGCAGGGTTCTGCGCAAGATTGCTGGAAGGGGTGCCAGTGGTTCTGGTGGCCCAGAAGAGTGTGGTTCGCTGACGTGGTGCAGATGGCAGTAGGTCAGTGCCTTTTGCCTGGAGTGCCAGTTCTGCTCCCTTAGGACCACTTACGCCATCCCAATTACATACTCGGGCCTTGACGGCCCGACTGCTGAAACCTCCATCTTGATGGAGAAAGGTTTGTACCTCGTTGGTTGAGTCCATGGTGAAGGCTATTGTTATATCAGTGGTCCTCAACCCTGTCCTCAAGGCCCACCAACATGTCATGTTTTTTGGATCTCCAAATAGCCAGCTCTATTGCTCTGCAGCTGCTCTAATTGCTCCACCTGTGCATCTTTGTGGAGATCTGCAAAACCTGGCCTGTTGGTGGGCCTTGAGGACAGGGTTGGGGACCACTGTGTTATATGGTATGGCGTACCTACATTGACTGGTTGAGTCTTGGTCTCTTCCCTGTTGGGTGTTCTCAGTTCCCAGGGATCTGGAGTTTTACTGCATGGGTTGGAGTCGGTCTCTAACTCAGTACTTTGAAGGGTCAGGTTTTTACCCTGTCTGTCTTCTTTCAGAAGTTTTTTGTTCAGCATTCCTAGATTAAGACTGCTTTTAGGGGGTTGCTCATGTGCATTCCCCACGACAACCTATGGTTGTTGGGATTTGGAATTGGTTTTGCCTACTTTGCAGGGTGCTCCCTTTGAACCTGTGCAGGTTGCTGCCTTGGCTATTCTTACACTCCAGGTCTTGTTTCTGGTAGCTATCACTTCTGTCAGGCGTGTGTCTGAGTTGGCGGTGCTGTCCATTCAGCCCCCCTACTTTGAGAGGCACCAGGACAAGGTGTTGTTTCATTCAATCTGCCTAAAGGTAGTGTCTGCCTTTCATTTGAATCAGGATATTGTTCTTCCTTCTTTGTGCCCTAACCCTAGCAATGTTAAGGAGAGAGTTTTGCACTCTTTGAATGTGGTTAGGTCTCTGAAGTACTATCTGGTGGCTTCTGCACCTTTCAAGTACACTGATGCTCTTCTTGTGGTCCCTTCTGGTCCTAGGAAGGGTTTTTGGCTTCTGCCAAGTCTACTATCAGCATGTGGACTCGTCAGGCTGTGATTCAGGCCTGCGCTGCTAAGGGGAAGAATCCTCCCTTCGCTTTATTGCTCTTGCTTCTCGTGCTATTGGTGCCCCCTTGGGCCTTGCAGCACCAGGCTTCTATTGCACCAGTGTGCAGGGCCGCTACTTGGTCTTTAGTTCTTTTGCTCATACCTTTTCAAGTTTTACAAAGTTGATGTTAAGGCCTCAGCTGTTGCTGTTTTTTGGCCACAAGGTTTTGCAGGCGGCAGTGGTTTAAACTGTCTGCTGTTTTCTTATTTAATTGGGGATCCTACCCTACCTTACGGACACTGCTATTGGATGTCCCAAGTGTAAGTAATCTATCTGGAGCAGGACGTACTGTATACCAAGAATAATACAATTCTGTGAAATACTCACCTGTAGAATTGGTATTATACAGTACGTCCTGCTCCACCCCACCCTGTTGTTGCATTATTCTGGATCCCCTGTATGGTGATTATCTTCATTGTTATAGTTACCAGTTTTTGGTTGTTAAATTCTCCCGGCTTCTTTTTCACTGCTTTTCAATGCTGGGGATTTGTGGGAGGTCCCCGGGTATTTGAGGGGCTGGGAGGAGCCTATTTTACATGTCTCTGCAGTGCAGCGCTATCTGGCGGAGGATAACCCAAGTGTAAGTAATCTATCTGGAGCAGGACTTACTGTATACTTATAATACCAATCCTACAGGTGAGTATTTCACAGAATTGTATTTTTGTTTTTTCTGGTTGGTGTCAGTCGCCGCGCTGACTTGGTTGCACTGGTTGCTTTTTTAAATTTGCTGCCGCCGCGCGGGTTTTCACTGTGCTCCGCGCTTGGTGCCGGCGTTACCTCACGCGTGCGGCTTCGCGCTCTTCGGGGAGGGCCCTCGAGGTATACCCGGCACCATTTTCTCTGGTTCCGGCTGCTGCGCGACTGGCATCTACTTACCGCGGTCCGTGAGTGCCCTCGGGAGGGGCTTTATTTACCCTATGTCATTTTACATGTCGCTTACGGGGTTCCCTTTGCTTATGTCTTTCAGACGGGCCGACCTCTATTGGTTTCTCTCGGCCCTACTCCATCTATTTAGTTATTTAGCTTGTGAGGCTTAGTGTGTAAATTACTCCCACTTCCCTAGCGGGCTATTGGGGCATCCCGGGTTGCTTTTATAGCGTGGATCCCTATCGGCCTATTGTGCCACTATAATCACCATATGGAGGCGTCTCAGGATAATGTGCTTGGGGTTCCTTCAGGACAAGCCCGGCTGTGTGTAGCTTGTGGGGTGTCCGCTACTAGTGCTGACAATGTGCGGGTCTGTGTACCTTGTGCCCAGCAGGTGCTCGCGCTGCAGCCTGGTTTACCAGTAGCTGGGCCTGCGCCTCGTGTGGCTTCACCTACTCCCCCAAGCTTAAATTTGACTCCCATTGAGTTGCATACAAGTGGGGATTCTCAGCCTGATGTGTCTTCTAGACTGGCTAGTGTTGAGAAGTTGCTTGCTAATACCTTGGCGCGTGAGGCCTCTGCTAAAAAGCGGCACTTAACGCCTGATGTCACTCTTTTCCCTATGGAAGCTGATGAGTTTTTGGAACTGTGTGACTATACCCCTTTGGAAGAAGGGGAGTTATTCTCTGACTCGGAGTCATCTGATGAGAGGCCCAGGGGTCATGATGATTCTGGCTCTGACCCCTGGGCCCCAGATGATACTGATAGGCTGTTGACTCAGATTTTTGAGGTACTGTCTATCTCTCCCCCGGTTGCGGCCCCCAGGCAACAGGGGGAATTGTTTCTTACTGCTAAGCCACGTCTAGAATTTCCTGAGCAAGCCCATTTTAATAATCTTGTGCTCAGGGAATGGGAGCGTCCCAGCAGGCTCCCCGGAGTCCCTAAGAGTTGGGATATGAGGTATCCCTTTCCTGCTGATGTGGTGAAGCATTGGTCATCCCCTCCTGAAGTGGATGCCTCGGTCCTAGGGTTATCTAACACCTCTGTCATGCATTCCCCTGGCTCTACTACGCTGCGGGATAGTGAGGGCCAGCGCAGTGATCAGCTGGCGTCCCATGCCTTTGCATGTGTGGGGACGGCGCTGCGCCCAGTCTGTGCCTCTGCCATTACGGCTGTGGCTATTAGGACCCTGCTTAGAAGCATCCTTGATGGTGCCCCTGATGATGTGTCTAGTGAGGAGTTTAATGCACTCTCTCGCTGTGAGATTTTTGTGACTTATCCTCTCTGCCTTGGATGATACCTTTTTAGAATGTGTGGCAGAACCTCTGCCCTTGTGGTGGCTATACGGCGCTCGGTTTGGCTGCGCCAGTGGGCTGCTGACAACGCTGCCAAGAAAGCTCTCACTGGTTTTCCCTTCAAAGGACTACGCCTGTTTGGGGACCACCTGGACCTGTTTGCTAAGGGAGGCAGGTTACCCCAGCGCAGGCGGCAGTCTCGCCCCTTTCGGGGTCAGGGCTCCTTTTCTTCCCCCTACCGTTGTGCCAGACAGGGGAGGGGGGTCTCCCTTACCGGGGCCCGAGGAGATTTCTGGGGTAGGGGCAGAGGATGTGGTCGCCCTGGCTCCTCCTGGGGCTCCAAGCCTAAGTCTTCTCCCAAGCCCCCTCAGGCATGAAGGGGCGCCCTCACCCATCTGGGTGGGGGGACGGCTTCAGCACTTTGCTCACGTCTGGAGGCTTCATGTCTCAGACCCGTGGATTCAGGAAGTAGTGTCCTCCGGTTACAAGATAGTTTGCTGCCTGGCCGCCCCCAAGATTCCTCAGATCCCGGATTTCTCAGGACCCAGTGTCGGCTCAGGCTCTAGTTCTGGCGATGCAAAGCCTTCTGGAGCTGGGGGTCATCTGTCAGGTCCCCTTACGAGAAAGGGGCAGGGGCTTCTATTCCAACCTTTTCACCGTGCCCAAAAGAGATGGGTCAGTCAGGCCCCAATTTGTCAGGTGCAGGCACGATCGCAAGGAAACTCTGCGCTCTGCCATCAGTTCCCTGCGTCCAGGGGACTTCATGACTTCTGTGGACATTAAAGATGCTTACCTTCATATCCCTGTGTTTCCAGGTTCCTCAGGTTCGCTGTGGAGGATCAGCACTACCAATTTGTGGCATTGCCCTTCGGTCTCACTTCAGCTCCCAGAGTGTTCACCAAGGTGCTGGCAGGAGTGATGTCTCTGCTCAGGTCTCAGGGCATCCGCGTGCTGCCCTACCTGGACGACATTCTCATCACTTCCCAGTCCCTACATCAGGCAGAGTTGGATACTTAGCTGGTAGTGTCCACTCTGAAGTCATTTGGCTGGGTGATCAACCATCCCAAGTCTTCCCTGTCTCCCTCCTTGGTGACTCCCTTCCTGGGATTGAATCTGGATACAGTTCAGGCAAGGATTTTTCTTCCTCAGCAGAAGGTGGACAGTCTGCTTGTGCAGGTTCAGTTCCTGCTATCTTGCCCTCATCCCTCCATCAGGCAGGGAATGCAGCTGGTGGGCCTGATGGTGGCGTGCTTCGAGGCGGTCCCTTATGCCCAGTTCCACATGAGGCCTCTGCAACTCCACCTCTTGTCAGTATGGGACAAGGATCCTGCGTCCCTGGACCAGGTACTTGTGCTTTCCCCCCTAGTAAGGCGGTCCCTCTCGTGGTGGCTGGGCTCCAGGAACCTGTTGGTGGGCAGATCCTTTCTGGCCCCCTGCTGGGAGACGGTCACCACGGATGCCAGTCTGACGGGTTGGGGGGGTTCTGGAAATCCCTGCAGTTCCAAGGGCAGTGGGGCCCTCAGGAGGTCCACACACCTATCAACATTTTGGAACTGCGGGCGATCAGGTTGGTTCTGACTCATTTGACTCATCACCTTCGGGGCCTGCCTGTTCAGGTAAGCTTGGACAACCAGACGGTGGTTGCCTACATCAATCATCAGGGAGGGACCGGAGCAAGAGGGCCCTCTAGGAAGTGTCTCTGATCCTGGCCTGGGCGGAGGACAATGTTCCCTGCATATCGGCTGTGTACATTCCCGGGGGTGGAGAATCTGCAGGCAGACTCCCTGAGCAGGGGGACCTCCCGCCTGGGAGAATGGTCCCTCTGAAACAGGGTGTTTCAATCTCTGTGTCACCGTTGGGGCCAACCAGATGTGGATCTGTTTGCGTCCCGTCACAGTCACAAGCTCTTGGCCTTTGTCTCCCTGTCCCAGGATCCTCTGGCCTTGGCCCCGGATGCTCTAGCAATGTCATGGCAGGACTTCCGGCTCCTGTATGTCTTTCCTCCATTCCCCCTGTTGGGCAGGGTTCTGCGCAAGATAGCTCAGGAGGGGGTGCCAGCAATACTGGTGGCCCCCAGGTGGCCAAGAAGAGTGTGGTTCGCAGATGTAGTGCAGCTGGCAGTGGATCAGTACGCTCTGCCCAGGGTGCCAGACCTGCTCACTCAAGGTCACTTACACCATCCCAATTTACAAACTCTGGCTTTGACGGCTTGGCTGCTGAAACCTCCATCCTGATCGAGAAGGGGCTGTCTGCCTCTGTTGTTGATACCATGATAAAGGCTAGGAAGAAGTCTTCTTCCATTTACTATAGGGTTTGGTGTGCCTACATTGACTGTGTGAGTCTAAGTCTCTTCCCTGTCGTGTGTTTTCTATTTCCAGGATCCTTGAGTTCCTGCAGCATGGGTTAGAGCTGGGGCTCCAACTCAGTACTCTGAAGGGTCATGTCTCTGCCCTGGCTGTTTTCTTCCAGAGGTCCTTTGCCCAGCATTCTCTGATCAGGACTTTTTTCCTCATGGGGTTACTCATGTGCGTCCCCCACGTAAGCCTATGTTGCCTGTTTGGGATTTGAATTTGGTCTTGTCTGCCTTGCAGGGTGCTCCCTTTGAACCTGTGCAGGATGCTGCCCTGGCCATTCTTACTCTCAAGGTTGTCTTTTTGGTGGATATCGCATCTGTTAGGCGTGTGTCTGAGTTGGCGGCGCTTTCCATCCAGCCCCCCTACTTTGAGAGACACCAGGACAAGGTGGTGTTTCGCTTCAAGCCAGATTTTCTGCCTAAGGTTGTGTCTGCCTTTCATTTGAATCAGGACATTGTTCTTCCTTCCTTATGCCCTAATCCTAGTAATGCTAAGGAGAGGGTCTTGCATTCTTTGGATGTGGTTAGGTGTCTGAAGTACTATCTGG
Source organism: Gastrophryne carolinensis (assembly GCA_027917425.1). Lineage (NCBI taxonomy): Eukaryota > Metazoa > Chordata > Amphibia > Anura > Microhylidae > Gastrophryne > Gastrophryne carolinensis. The sequence goes on along the minus strand of CM051238.1, from coordinate 202,553,813 downwards.
TGGCTACTGCACCTTTCAGAAAAACTGATACTCTTTTTCTGGTCCTAGGGTTTGGCAAATCTACTATCGGCAAATGGATCCGTCAGGCTGTGATTCAGGCCTATTCTGCTAAGGGGAAGAATCCTCCCTTCCGCCTTACTGCTCATTCCACTCATGCTATTGGTGACTCTTGGGCTTTTCAGCACCAGGCTTCTGTTGAACAAGTTTGCAAGGCCGCTACTTGGTCTTCTGTTTTTTTCAAAGTTCTACAAGGTTGATGTTAGGGCCTCAGCTGATGCTGCTTTTGGCCGCAAGGTTCTGCAGGCGGCAGTGGTCTGACCTGTCTGTTGTTAACTTTGGGGATCCCACCCTACTTTATGGACACTGCTATTGGATGTCCCAAGTGTATGTCCCAAGTGTAAGTATTATATCTGGAGCAGGACGTACTGTATACTAAAAATAATACAATTCTGTGATTACTCACCTGTAGAATTGATATTATAAGTATACAGTACATCCTGCTCCACCCCACCCTTGGCTTTGCATTATTCTGGATCCCCTGTATGGTGATTGTTATCATTGTTATAGTTACTAGTTGGTTCTGTTTTAATTCTCCCGGCTTCTCATTAACTGCTTTTCACTCCTGGGGATTTGTGGGAGGTCCCGGGTATTTGAGGGGCCGGGAGGAGCCAATTTTGCTTTCTCTGCAGTTCAGCGCCATCTGGCGGAGTAATACCCAAGTGTTATGAATCTTATCTGGAGCAGGACGTACTGTATACTCATAATATCAATTCTACAGGTGAGTAATCACAGAATTGTATTTTTCTTTTCCAGGCTTGTGCAGCACTGCAATGTAACAAGTAATGCTTTAATTCATAAGTGAACTTCTCTGAATCAGGTGGTTGTGTGGTTCCGAAACAAACTCTGTATCATTTAATCTTGACAATGGATGGCATTACTATTTCAGACTGCAAAGAGTTTTCCTGTGGACCAGCGGTTGACTATGACATGTCAGCCTGTCAGATAGTGACTCTCGAGCTAGATCCTGCCTCTCTGGAAAATCTACTTACTAACACGATATCAGACTCCAAGATGTGTTTTGAAATTCCATTAGCAGAGCAGGCTGACACTGTGACAGAGAATGTGAATGCATTTCATGTGAATAATTTCAGCAACAAGCTTCTAGCTGCTGACAAGCCACTCATGTCTGCAGCAATTAGGCAAACAATAGAACAACTGGATGCAGCTGGAGAATCTGTTATTACCATTATTGTGCCCAATGGGATTTCGCAGAGACAGCCTGTTTTGACAAGCGAGGTCATCTTGGATGATCGACGGTCTACTGATGAAGAAAATTTGTATGTTGAAAATACATTTTCCAATAAATCACCCAGCGCTGATGAGCATCCAGAAGCTGAACATTCCTACTGCAAACTTGATATCGACCGAAACCAACTCTGGCAAACCATTGCCAACCTGCAGTCCCAAATATCCCTGCTTGAAGTTCAGGAAAACGTAACGCTCTCCCGCCTGAGATCACTAGAAGCTGTTGTGGCACAGTTGAGGCAGGATAACTTGCTGTCTGATGAAAAGTTAAAAATCATTTATAGTTGTTTGAGCAGCGTTGATGTTGCTGTGGTTCAATAATTGCAGAATGTAAATGTTTGGATGAAATGTTGACTACTGTTCTCTCTAAAACCTGTGCTGGTCTTTTAGACTCCAGGGCTGATCTCAAATGTGGCAGCTGATGGGCACAAGCCTACTGGCCACATCCCCGGATTTCCTCTAATTTCAGGCTGGGGGCAGGAGCTCCCCTATCTGAATGGCTGGATGCTGGAGCACTCCTCTGCTAAAGGGAATCCCGGGATGCCTTGCTGTGTGAAACCCTGCTGCTCGCCAGCAAATGTTACCTTTGCCAGGGTATCTGTGTCCGCTTCCCTGGCTGTCTTTTAGCTGATTGGCTGGGGACGGCAGCTCTCCACAGACTAGAGGAAAGTCGGGGCTTGTTTCACAAACACATGAGGGTCGATTCAGAGCCAGGTAAGAATGCTCACTCCTTTTTTTAGGAGAGAAAATTGCCATTCACTTTCAGTGTCTACGGGCTCTGAATCAGCCCCAGGGTAGACAGTGGCATTTTTTTCTCTTACGTGAGTTTTCTAACCAGGCTTTGAATCAATCCCATGACGTAGATCTGCTCTATCGCCTGGCCCTTTTCATTTGACCTATTGACATTTGTTACTACAGACACATTAAATGTTTGTTTGTTTTTTTCTCTTGGGAATATGGAGACAGGTTGTGCAATTTTATCTACAGCCTCTCTGGAAGAATTACTGTGCTGCCATATTGAATTGGACAGGTCACTGTCCCATGTCCAGGCCTGTATTTCCTGAAGGATCCAGTTGATCCTGTAGCAGGTCTCCAAATTTTGATCCTCCTTTCCATTCATTTTTCCACAACCATACTCCAAATGTGGCTGCTTGGCCGCCCCATCTCTCAGCGCTCCCATCATGCGTCAGCAATTGCATTTGCCCACACTGGGAACGCTACGCGATCGGGTAAGCCCTGTGACTACATTTGGAGGGGTTTCTGGTGGAATAGAAAACAGCCCTGCTACAGCATCTACAGTGCACTGCAGGAAATAGATGAGAGGCAAATGAGAGCTCCTAGCTGCCTTTTTCTTGCCATTGACTGAACTGTCCCTTATGAAGAAAACATCCAGTCAAAATAGACTAACCAAGACAGCACAGGTGCATCCCTGCTCCTCACCACACCTTGGGAAGCTTGAGACTGGTAACTAGTAAGCACTGCTTTGCTCGGCACATAGCTATGTACATGGCAATTAGGAGTTAGAGCACGTGTGCTCCTGCCCTGATCCTGTCTGACTGGAAGCAGGATAGTTTGCAGTGATGTGGGGGAGGGGCACACAGCAGGTCATCCCAAGTTGGGATGCCCCAGGGGAAGAACAGAGGCTTGGCCACGTTGGGTTTTGTTCTGCTGTTAACACAGCTCAAGCACATGATTTAGGTTATGTTAAACAAGACTGCTTAAAGCAGACCTAAACCTTCCCTTGCAACTATGTGCAGGGTGGGTTCTGGTTCACAGAGATACTAAACTGCTCCCTCACACCAGTAAGCTCTTCATTAGAGAGATTCTTGCTTTGTCCTAGCAGAGCTGCATCCATTGGAGGACAGGTAATAGCTACACACATGTGCAGAACCCGCAGCTTCTCCAATATTAGACATGCTACTATTTTCTGTGCACCAATAGAAAGGGCTTTAATGGTCATCTTTAATTGTAGAGGTAACAAAAACTGGGAACATTAAAGTCAATTCTGGCTTTTGGTCTGCTTTATAATACATGTAAATGTAGGCCTAGTTGTGAATGATATGGCAAATGGCATGACGTGAAATCTGCAGAGCCTCCTCTTCCTTAGCAAAGTAGAAACCATTCTTGCATCAGAAGAATTTTCACATCAAACAGTATCAGCTTTGTATTTTTTCAGACCAGGTATATGCAATTGTTGCCTCAGCTTCCAGCAGCCATTATTGCCTCTGGGGAACCACATGCAAAACAAAATGTCTTGTCTGGTAAACACTTGCTCACCTAAGTGTTAAACTAATTGTTAACTGTCACTGATGACGTGTTTTCAGTTTTTTCCTACTTTATAAACAATAAACTGTCTACCAAATAAAAAATACAGATCGTTGCATAGTGTGGCCTCATTAGCACTTGCCTAGTAACTGCAGTTCAGGGATCACAGAAAATACCCCCCCCCCCCCCCCCCCATTGCTTAGTGCATTTAGCTGTGCTATCTAGACTAGAGATTTAAAGTCGACCTCATCTCCAAACTGAATACTTTGTCACTTAAAGTGGACCAAATCTTGAGATTTTGGCTATCCCAGGCTTTGCTTCCTGTCTCTGCGGCATTCTGATTTGGGATGGCCCAATATGTGAAACATACATTTTACAGCGTGGGTCCCTGGATTCAGACAGTGTATTGACCCAGTTTAAAACAGACCTCCAGTCAAAAATTGGAAAAAAAAACATAATGGGGGGTCAAATACCCCCAAGTGGACTAGAAGCAGCCATGGAGTCTATGACTCCAGAGTCACCTGATTCCCTCTCCAAAATCAGGATGCCCCACTTTGTGAAACCCCCCTCAGTCCTGCGATATTCTTACCTCGCCTATGCATGCCCCCCGTAACTGGATGGTGGCCACGCACAGCCGAAAGATGCAAGTGATGTCAGGCACCGCTCACTTGTGCGTCTGGAATTCTTTCAGCTTTTCCAGTCGCACATTTAATATGCATGGCTGGAGAAGCTGATTGTAGGAGAGCCGTACCCGCACAATGGGCTTGTGGAAAGATAAAAAAAAACGGGTGATTGTTTCACACAGTGGGGCACCCCAAATCAGAATGCCCCAGGGAACAGACTAAAACCTGGGTTAGTGAAAATCCTGGGTTTTGGTACACTTTAAAAACCCACAGGAGGCCAAAATCAGGCATGGAATGCTGGATGATGGAGGACTGTAAATAGCTGCACACTGCAATAAAACATATCTGCTATTGTGGGAACTGTGACTGCGTGGTTGGGCAGTTGCTCCCTGTCCCCTAGCAGAAGGTGCTATGTGGTGATGTGTTACATGTATCTAATGCAGTGCTCACCGATGGCATGATGGTTTGTATCATGTGCCTCTGTGCCAGGACACTCCTTGGAGCACAGAGGGAGTGTAGGGCCACCCTAAAAAAATGATATACTGCCATGCTGTGGGACCAACTGGAATTTTTGAATGTTGGTCTGGTTTAAATCAAAACCAGACTACTAGCCGTGCCTTCCATAGGAAATCACTACCAGATTGAAAGGTCCTTGGTGTAAAAGGGACCATATAACGGTACTGGAAATAGGCAGAATGCTTGAGTACTCACAGTACTGGTATTGTGCAGTATATATGAAGGAAAAGGGACTGGTGTTGGAATGGTTAGCAATAGAAATACACCAGCACTATATAAATATCCTAAACCAATTAATATTTTATTTACAAAACAGGAGGAATCTTAGCAAAAGTGCATTTAGTAACCAGCGAGAACATACAACCCATACTATCCCTCTTCCAACTGAGAGATGCCTACGAGGTGTTTGTGTTCAGTAAGTGAATAATATTGCTGTGACCAAGGCTCAAAGTGGACTAACAGTTAAACATTCATCGCCCCTTGGTATTTCTTTAGGTCACCATTAGTGGTTGGAATGCACTGATGTAGATAATGACCAGCCAGAAAACCAGGGGAGTCATACAGCCAGTTATTTCGGATTGAGATTGCATTACAGAAATTGTGCGGAATCCCCCCCATCACCCTATTATAGACAGTGTGCAGAGTCCCCACCAATCACCCCATTACAGACAGTGTGCAGAGTCTCCACCAATCACCCCATTACAGACAGTGTGCAGAGTCTCCACCAATCACCCCATTACAGACAGTGTGCAGAGTCTCCACCAATCACCCCATTACATACAGTGTGCAGAGTCCCCACCAATCACCCCATTAAAGACAGTGTGCAGAATCCCCACCAATCACCCCATTACAGTGTGCAGAGTCTCCACCAATCACCCCATTACAGACAGTGTGCAGAGTCTCCACCAATCACCCCATTACAGACAGTGTGCAGAATCTCCACCAATCACCCCATTAGACAGTGTGCAGAGTCCCCACCAATCATCCCATTACATACAGTGTGCAGAGTCCCCACCAATCACCCCATTAAAGACAGTGTGCAGAATCTCCACCAATCACCCCATTACAGACAGTGTGCAGAGTCTCCACCAATCACCTCATTACAGACTGTGTGCAGAGTCTCCACCAATCACCCCATTACATACAGTGTGCAGAGTCCCCACCAATCACCCCATTAAAGACAGTGTGCAGTATCCCCACCAATCACCCCATTACAGACAGTGTGCAGTATCCCCACCAATCACCCCATTACAGACAGTGTGCAGAGTCTCCACCAATCACCCCATTACAGACAGTGTGCAGAGTCTCCACCAATCACCCCATTAAAGACAGTGTGCAGAATCTCCACCAATCACCCCATTACAGACAGTGTGCAGAGTCCCCACCAATCATCCCATTACATACAGTGTGCAGAGTCCCCACTAATCACCCCATTAAAGACAGTGTGCAGAATCCCCACCAATCACCCCATTACAGACAGTGTGCAGAGTCTCCACCAATCACCCCATTACAGACAGTGTGCAGAGTCTCCACCAATCACCCCATTACAGACAGTGTGCAGAGTCCCCACCAATCATCCCATTACATACAGTGTGCAGAGTCCCCACTAATCACCCCATTAAAGACAGTGTGCAGAATCCCCACCAATCACCCCATTACAGACAGTGTGCAGAGTCTCCACCAATCACCCCATTACAGACAGTGTGCAGAGTCTCCACCAATCACCCCATTACAGACAGTGTGCAGAGTCTCCACCAATCACCCCATTACAGACAGTGTGCAGAATCCCCACCAATCACCCCATTACAGACAGTGTGCAGAGTCTCCACCAATCACCCCATTACAGACAGTGTGCAGAGTCTCCACCAATCACCCCATTACAGACAGTGTGCAGAGTCTCCACCAATCACCCCATTACAGACAGTGTGCAGAGTCTCCACCAATCACCCCATTACAGACAGTGTGTAGAGTCTCCACCAATCACCTCATTACAGACTGTGTGCAGAGTCTCCACCAATCACCCCATTACAGACAGTGTGCAGAGTCTCCACCAATCACCTCATTACAGACTGTGTGCAGAGTCTCCAACAATCACCCCATTACAGACTGTGTGCAGAGTCTCCACCAATCACCCCATTACAGACAGTGTGCAGAGTCTCCACCAATCACCCCATTACAGACAGTGTGCAGAGTCTCCACCAATCACCATCACCTCATTACAGACTGTGTGCAGAATCCCCACCAATCACCCCATTACAGTGTGCAGAGTCTCCACCAATCACCCCATTACAGACAGTGTGCAGAGTCTCCACCAATCACCCCATTACAGACTGTGTGCAGAGTCTCCACCAATCATCCCATTACAGACAGTGTGCAGAGTCTCCACCAATCACCCCATTACAGACTGTGTGCAGAGTCTCCACCAATCATCCCATTACAGACAGTGTGCAGAGTCTCCACCAATCACCTCATTACAGACTGTGTGCAGAGTCTCCACCAATCACCCCATTACAGACTGTGTGCAGAGTCTCCACCAATCACCCCATTACATACAGTGTGCAGAGTCCCCACCAATCACCCCATTACATACAGTGTGCAGAGTCCCCACCAATCACCCCATTACAGACAGTGTGCAGAGTCTCCACCAATCATCCCATTACAGACAGTGTGCAGAGTCTCCACCAATCACCTCATTACAGACTGTGTGCAGAGTCTCCACCAATCACCCCATTACAGACAGTGTGCAGAGTCTCCACTAATCAACCCATTACAGACAGTGTGCAGAATCCCCACCAATCACCTCATTACAGACAGTGTGCAGAGTCTCCACCAATCACCCCATTACAGACAGTGTGCAGAGTCTCCACCAATCACCCCATTACAGACAGTGTGCAGAGTCTCCACCAATCACCTCATTACAGACTGTGTGCAGAGTCTCCACCAATCACCCCATTACAGACAGTGTGCAGAGTCTCCACCAATCACCTCATTACAGACTGTGTGCAGAGTCTCCACCAATCACCCCATTACAGACAGTGTGCAGAGTCCCCACCAATCACCCCATTACAGACAGTGTGCAGAATCCCCACCAATCACCCCATTACACACAGTGTGCAGAATCCCCACCAATCACCCCATTACACACAGTGTGCAGAGTCCCCACCAATCACCCTATTACACACAGTGTGCAGAATCCCCACCAATCACCCCATTACACACAGTGTGCAGAATCCCCACCAATCACCCCATTACACACAGTGTGCAGAGTCCCCACCAATCACCCCATTACACACAGTGTGCAGAATCCCCACCAATCACCCCATTACACACAGTGTGCAGAATCCCCACCAATCACCCCATTACACACAGTGTGCAGAGTCTCCACCAATCACCCCATTACAGACAATGTGCAGAATCCCCACCAATCACCCCATTACACACAGTGTGCAGAATCCCCACCAATCACCCCATTGCACACAGTGTGCAGAGTCTCCACCAATCACCCCATTACAGACAGTGTGCAGAATCCCCACCAATCACCCCATTACACACAGTGTGCAGAATCCCCACCGATCACCCCATTACACACAGTGTGCAGAATCCCCACCAATCACCCCATTACACACAGTGTGCAGAGTCTCCACCAATCACCTCATTACAGACAGTGTGCAGAATCCCTCCCAATCACCCCATTACATAGAGTGTGCAGAGTCCCCACCAATCACCCCATTAAAGACAGTGTGCAGAATCCCCAGCAATCACCCCATTACACACAGTGTGCAGAATCCCCACCAATCACCCCATTACACACAGTGTGCAGAATCCCCACCAATCACCCCATTACACACAGTGTGCAGAATCCCCACCAATCACCCCATTACACACAGTGTGCAGAGTCTCCACCAATCACCTCATTACAGACAGTGTGCAGAATCCCTCCCAATCACCCCATTACACACAGTGTGCAGAATCCCCACCAATCACCCCATTACACACAGTGTGCAGAATCCCCACCAATCACCCCATTACACACAGTGTGCAGAATCTCCACCAATCACCCCATTACAGACAGTGTGCAGAATCCCCACCAATCACCCCATTACACACAGTGTGCAGAATCCCCACCAATCACCCCATTACACACAGTGTGCAGAGTCCCCACCAATCACCCCATTACACACAGTGTGCAGAATCCCCACCAATCACCCCATTACACACAGTGTGCAGAATCCCCACCAATCACCCCATTACACACAGTGTGCAGAGTCTCCACCAATCACCCCATTACAGACAGTGTGCAGAATCCCCACCAATCACCCCATTACACACAGTGTGCAGAATCCCCACCAATCACCCCATTGCACACAGTGTGCAGAGTCTCCACCAATCACCCCATTACAGACAGTGTGCAGAATCCCCACCAATCACCCCATTACACACAGTGTGCAGAATCCCCACCAATCACCCCATTACACACAGTGTGCAGAATCCCCACCAATCACCCCATTACACACAGTGTGCAGAGTCTCCACCAATCACCTCATTACAGACAGTGTGCAGAATCCCTCCCAATCACCCCATTACATACAGTGTGCAGAGTCCCCACCAATCACCCCATTAAAGACAGTGTGCAGAATCCACACCAATCACCCCATTACACACAGTGTGCAGAATCCCCACCAATCACCCCATTACACACAGTGTGCAGAATCCCCACCAATCACCCCATTACACACAGTGTGCAGAGTCTCCACCAATCACCTCATTACAGACAGTGTGCAGAATCCCTCCCAATCACCCCATTACACACAGTGTGCAGAGTCTCCACCAATCACCTCATTACAGACTGTGCAGAGTCTCCACCAATCACCTCATTACAGACAGTGTGCAGAGTCTCCACCAATCACCCCATTACAGACAGTGTGCAGAGTCTCCACCAATCACCTCATTACAGACTGTGTGCAGAGTCTCCACCAATCACCCCATTACACACAGTGTGCAGAATCCCCACCAATCACCCCATTACACACAGTGTGCAGAGTCTGCACCAATCACCTCATTACAGACAGTGTGCAGAGTCTCCACCAATCACCCCATTACACACAGTGTGCAGAGTCTCCACCAATCACCTCATTACAGACTGTGTGCAGAGTCTCCACCAATCACCTCATTACAGACTGTGTGGAGGGAAGCATCTTCTAAGTTTTTTCATTTGTCCATTCAAGCTTCATAATAGGAAAATAATTAAGTGGGCATATACTCCCTCTAAGTACTGTCAGAAATAATAATACATGGAGAGCAATAACCCACCGGGACTAGCTCTACCTAATAGATGAGCAGCGCAACTTTTGGGAAACCACTAACATGTTTTCCATTAATGATAATACATAGTATGCTTTAGCCTAACAACTAGATATCAGAAATTACAGACACCTCAGTTATGGACACATACTATTACTGGGGCATTAAAAACCAGCCAGCATGAGGTGCTCCACCTAACACTACCACTTTTTAACAGGCCAAACAACATTGTTACTCAACTCATTTACTCTGTCTTTTCTGACACCTAATCTGAAGGCAAATTTTCAACCATCCCCACACAATTGCTGGGAGGAGCCGCTGCAGCCAAATCCCGAACGCTGATGGAACCACTGACGTAGGCATGCTAATGTAAGTAAAAAAAATGTTGTCTGCATCAATAATGTTTAGTATATATACTTACTGTATTCACCATTATCTGTGAAGATCCACCACTTTTCTCACCCTCAAACAATGTGTTACCACCAGATTGTATGGACCCACACACTGAGGAAGCTAAGGCGAAACGCGTCTGTGTAGGAGTACCAACTTAATATAAACCAGCCACAACTTGCTACAAACTGTGGGCAGTATAAGACCCACTTTGCTACAAACAAGAGGGTCCTATGACCAGTGGATCTACCAAATAAGTACCTGTATAAAAAAAGACTTTCTAACCGTAGAGATCGGTCATGAAATGAGTTCTTACCAGATATGTATGATTGTAAATACGTTTTGTATAGTAGAATAAACAAAGATTGATTGATTGCATAGAATAACATACGGTTTTTCTTTTGAACTGCAATGAATATTAACAACATCACAAGGACTAATCCCAGTGAGTGACTTAGAGGACCTCCCCTCCTTATCCTCGACAAGGGGCCCCCTTGACCCACATTTTTGGCGGCCAGAACTCGTCGTCAAGTGGTGTGAAACAAGGGAGACCCCCCCGAGAAAGAAGGGCCCCCCCCTCGAATTCTAATGTTAGTGCCCTTGAGGCCATACCTCTACACCACTGGGATCACTGTAATACAAACTCCCCCCCCCCTTATGAACCAACAGGTGGCATTTTACCAAAGCTTACCCCTGTATTAGCTCCCCTTTAGCCTTCAGGTTTGCTTATAAATGATAGATTCGTTTTTTGTCTTTGTCTTCCCAGTTACGGGTCAGGAAGAGTAATAGATGTGCGAACTCTCTGTATATGATCTTTTCTACACAATACTCAGCTAGGATAAGTAAAGACAAGCTTGTAGTCTAGAAATAGTTTGTGATTAAGGCCAAGTTAAAGTGATGTCAGGTGTAGGCCTGATGTATTTTATAAATAATCAATATACAACACTCAACTACTATTCAGATTAAACGCTCAGTTTATTTCAGAGTAGTGCACCTATAAAAGCTTTAAAGTGATCCTATACTAGAAAGGATGTTTATGTCATCACCTTCTTTCCCCAGCCCAGTGCTGCAAAACAGCCTGTGTTTCATTTTTTTTAAACTAAAGCCTTAGCCCAATATTCATAAAAACACTACCTGGCTGTGTGTCAGCACCCACTGGTTCACTTCAGTGATGATTCATTCAGTTGCAAGCTTACACCCCATGTGGCAGTTATGTGACAGGTTAGCTTGTAGTGCTTTTAGATTTATTGTAATTATTAAAACTGATAAGGCTGACCTGTGTGTAACCACTGGAGCACTGTGTATATCACTGGAGAGCACCAGGGGGCACTGCTGTACAGCCAGGGAGCCATATAGCCACCATTTCAACATCAGACTGCAACCGATTAGTTTATTTTTAATAAATATTGTGCAATAGCTTTAGTAAAAAGAAGAGACACAGGCTGCTTTGGGGCACTGGGCTGGGGATAAAAGGTGACAACATAACTTAACCCCCAAAGCATATTATATAAATGTATTTTCTAAATATTTGAATGCAACTCTTATGTTTGTATTACATGTACATTACAGGATCTAGCCAAATGCCAAGGAATGCACCACCTTAAATAACTAAACGTGTGCTCAATCCAATACAAACTACATACAATAAAGGGGTAGTGTGAGGATTCCTCTTCACCTACCCCTAAAGTAGGAGCACCACAACAGTATTAAAGTAGACAAATACAGATGCACCTTTAAAAACAACACATAACACAAAGCACACATTAAAAGCCAAGCTGTACCTTCCCCTCTATTTTACATACATTTTGAAATAATCAGTAAATAAATATATAAATACAACAATATGAAGAAGTACAATTAAACCACTGGGCCCTATTTTGTGCTGGTACAAGGAAAAATATTTTAAATATCACATTAAGTCCCAAAGGGACTAGTGCATAACTAAATCTGTAAATATATGACTCTAACAGTCTGTCCTGAATAAAACCAGTGAAAAAAAATTGTGTGTATATCACAAAAAGCAAGTGCGATGAACAAATAATTCCTAATGTTGCCACACTTGATAATTCAGAAGATTGTAATCCTTGTTAAATAAATAGTAGATCCCTTCACGTATTCATGGATACAAAGTGCAAAGTGCAAAAAACTGAATAAAGCACAAAGAAGTTATCACAGATCTTTGCAGATACAATGTTACCAGTAAGGAGCGAATGCCAGCACTGCCGTCCGGAGGGGAGAGAGAAGGAGCAGCTCAGTCACACCTACGCATGTGGCAGCCATGCTAAAATATTTTTCCTTGAGGGTTGAGTTTTTTGTGCGTATGTGGGATGCAGGGGATGTGACTTAACCAGGGCCCCGGAGGTCAGGGGGTCTCCTCCACTTTATTCATATTTGTGCTCACTTCGATAAAGGAAGCTCCATTTATCTCTGCTCTTTCAGTCTTTAGCTGTCTAGCTGCATTGAATAAAGTTAAAATACAGAAAAAAGCTTACTGTCTGAGCCTTAAAAGGGCCCCATTTAATGTTCGCACTAGGGCCATGTGACATATAGTTACACCACTGGTTAGGACATCTTTTCCGCACTCTGCTTTCTTTTCTCACATGCAATTCATTTTCTCCTCTTGATCTTTTGTTGAAGAGAGACAAATCCTGTTATGCTGGCCTGAGAAAAAAAAACTCTAAGGCCAATTGAAAGCATATTGTAGGGGCATGCAGATTTGGGAGCATATTGTAGGGGCGTACAGATTTGGGATCCCACGAATGTATGACCCCCCAGCAGGCATCCCTGGTCAGTGTGCTGTAACTGTATTCCTGACAGGCTTCAATGCTGGCGGGTATGCAGCAGGGTGTTTTGGCTAAGCAGAGCACATGCTGTGACTAATCTGCTTAGCCGCAGCACCCCGCGCTTACCCTGCTTCTGTCGCCAGAGTGGGGATCCTAGGGGTGCTATCCCAAATTGGATTGAGCTAAGATAAGCTAGGTGGGATATACTGATTGCTATATCTTCATGCTGTTTTGCAATGATAGCTTTGAACAGTAAAGAAATGACTTTGTGAAACAATGAATCCCAGCTGGAGAGGCCAAATAAAACTGAATATAATATAAGTATTGTATTCTGTCTACAACTACTGCGGTTTTCTTGCATTTTTTCTATAGGCAACTGACTCTTTGATTTATTCAAGAAGAACAACTCAAACAAAAAAAAATAGCTTTATTTAAAGATCATCTGTAGGCTAAAATAAAATATATAATCACCTCAGATTCTCAGCAGAAGTTTTGTCCAGATCTGGTGCTGTACAATATACCAGTTTTGAAGATTCAACCCCGGTCTTCCTGCCCTCCTATTGGCTTCTCAAGCCCATCATGGTGTATTGTGACCAAAGCCATAGCTGGAACACTGTGCTCTGCTGTCATCTTAGTGAATTAAGTGTTTTTCGCTATGTCAGGGGGCATATTAGGCACAGCATACTCCACCTGCTGTGACACCAGAGGACAATTGTAGAAAGACAGATCCTCTGCAGGTCAGTCGTGGCCTAGTGATGAATCCATCTTGTGACCGGAGGGGTACAGGATCGATTCGTGGCCAGGACATGACTGAAGTGCTCTTCAGAAGGGTACCTAACCTTTTAACTGCTCCCCGGGCACCACTGCTAGAGCAGCCTACTGCTCCGGGGATGTGTGCACTCACTGCTTGTGTTATACTTGTGCTGTATTTTTTGTTTTGTTGTGACAGCTGTGATAGAGTTCCAGTCACCAGTTAGTTTTTGAAAGGGGTAGAAATCCACCAGAAGACTGCTGGGATATGATGCTCAGAATTAAGAAATAAAACCCTGCAGCAGAGATGATCTCTGGTCATGGCAAGCCAACCCTAGATTGTGTGTGCATGGTAAGCCAAGGGAATGCCTTCACACATAACTGCATTAACTGTTACTATTATCTGAATACTAACACCAAACTCATAAATAGTTTAAACATAGCTTGCAGTTAACTTAATTTATCACTAGATGGCGCCCTTCTACTACTGTAATATAAACGGTTCTTCATGTGCATACATGTGTTTATATGTGTAAAAAGAACTGAGGGGTTTATTTAAGAAACACTAGGTAGCAACACATAGCGGCAGAGTTTTTACGGTGCTCATGCAGAAAGCCATATGTATGACAAAATATATATAGTATCTCTAATGGCATCAGGTAGCATTCCATGTATTATTAGCACCTGGTGTCAACACACCGAGGGCACTGTATGTCCATCAGCGCCACATCCTATCAGACGCTCAGTGGCGCTCTCCCATACACTTCTATTGCTTTTAATGTGATGTTGTATGTACAACTTCTGCATAGCGTTTTCAAATAATCAACTGACAGGGAATCTATGGCCTGTTTAGTATGTATATTACACACATTAATCTATTTTATTCTAGTAAACTTGCGTATTTGGGCCTGCCCTTCAAGTGACAGTGGCTTTGCATGTCCCCAAAGTTATCCCATGTTTTTTCGCTGTGTCCCAGTTTCCTCTGGCTTTTTTATGGTGTTTTTAAAGTGGACCAACACCCTGGGGTGATCGGCCCGGGAATCTATAAGATTCCCGGGCCGATCACCCCCCACCCCGCGGGACATCCGAGATCGGGATGTCCCGCGGGGTGAAACCCCCCCAAACACCCCAACTCACCTACCTTATCTTCGGCGGCGGCCGGCCACCGCCGCCTCCCTCGCGCCCCTGTAGGCGTGCGCGCCTCCGCGCCGGCCGTCTGCGAATGGCCGGCGCGGGCGCGTGCGCGTCAAAAGCAACGCGAGGGAGGCGGCGGCGGCCGCCGCTTAGACGTTCCAGTTCTCCCCTTGTACGTCGGCGCTGGGAGCGGGGAGAGGTGAGTTTTTCGGGGGGTTAGGGGGGGTTTCACACAGCGGGGCACCCCGATCGGGGGTGCCCCACCGAAGTGGACCAAGACCCAGGATAGTCAAAATCCTGGGTGTTGGTCCACTTTAAATCATGCATCAGGCGCTGTACACCTTTGCACCCAGGTCTACAGCACCCATCCTAGCGCTGTGTTTTTTGCTCATAAATAAAGGCTCGAGCGCCAGGTTTCTGGCATTCAGCAATGCTGTGTTAAATGTGGTGGCCGCTTTCTAGTGTTCATACATAGCACAACATAGCGTTCTCCTAAATAGAGCCAAATAGCAGTCTGCCCCCCCGACACAGGCAAACCCGCAGCCCCAGCAGCACTTCCAGCGGTTCCAAGGCTGATTTGCCCCCCACCAAGAAGTTCTGCAAGCATGGACCCTTGGTCAACGCCCAGATTATTAAGGTAAATGTATTTTGTGTGTTTGCTGCACCTGTTATTTTAATGTGGGTGTATCTTTAATTCTGTTTCCTTATGTTACCCCATTATGCCATTTTGTCATAGTTTTTTCCACATTGTAATCTTGCTCTGTGCAATTTTGGCCGTATTGTCCTTGCAACTCAGGCCTCTTGTGGTGACGTTAGCGTTTTTTTATAAATAGCGTGTTTGTTAAATTCAGAGCTCTTAGCATTGCGCTTAGCATTTAAACATGTATTCTTTATATTTTGATATACGTCATTTACCATTCTCATAGCTTAGCATGCAGAAATGCATTGTTATTTAAATATTAACATATTTGTGGTTAAAGAGGAGCATCGGACCTAAAATAAAAAGGGGCCGATCCCCCCGCTGCAGCGACATCCGGCTGCTTCAGGGGCCGATCCTCACCCTGCCCTCCTCTTAGCCACCCTTAACTGACATCTCAAAGCTCAGCGAAGTCTCACGGGATTTCAGGCAGCTCCATTGCATCCCACTGTTCATGTGTGAGATCCGGGGGCCGCATCCAGTGCCTGATGGGATGCAAGATGGTGCTGCCCTTCGGAAGGTTGCATGGAAACCGAGGAACCCAGAAGATGGATGCTCTGGCGAGGTGAGTAAATAGGTAAAACCAAAGGTAAAACCAGTGGGTAGCAGATCAGTGAGGTTTGGGGGAGGTTTAATCCCAATGTTCCTCTTTAATGTTATTGCCACGAACAACTCACCTTCACGCCAGTCCCCCGGCGTCTGTAGGCGGCGCGGGCTCCGGCGCCTACCTGCCTCCGCATCTTCGGCAGGCGACGTCGGAGTGAGCAGGGACGAGCAGACATGCCCCCGCTCCTCCCTGTCTCTCTGTGACAGCTCGTGCTCGTGTGCACCCTTGCATTTAAGGTGGACCAATGAGTCCAGCCTTCTCCGGGCAAATACGCCCTTTTAAGTTCAAATTGGGCAATCAGCCCAAAGATGGTAATAGCACCAATCATGCACATTCCCTTGTCCAATCCTGTTTAGTTCAGCCCACTCCTTCCCATCCAATCCCATCAGCTCCATCCCAATAAAGTTTGTCTCCCTGCAGTTGTTCCTTGCCCGTGATAGCGTGCTGGTGGGTGTGATTATCTGAGTCTGAACTTCCCGTCTGATCTTGCTGTGTATGACCATCCCGTGCTTGCTGCCTGGACCGACCATTGCCTGTTTTCCGACTACGATTTGCCTGCTCCCTTGTACTGCGTACCCGTGACCTCCTGGCTTGACCCTTGGCTCGACTTTGACTACTCTTCCGTCTCATCCTTTGGTGCCGCGATTGTCTGGACTGATCTCCCGTGTATGACCCCTACTTGCCCGACCTCGCCCAGCCTCGTTCCTGGTTTATCCGCCTTCCTCCCTGTAAATCCGCATCCTTTGTGCTACCAAGTCCTGGGAGCAACCGTGCCCGGTGAGGCGTATAAGGCGTCTCGGCAGACGGGGGCTTGACTATAGGTGAAGCTAGCAGCGGAGATTGGGGGTTGCAGACTTACTCAGAAGGCGGGTGTCCCACAGGACGTGACAGTTATGTTGTTTAATAAATTTGTTAAACTTTTTTTTTGTCTTTGTATTTTTTCATGCAGGACATGTGCAAGTGGGAATATGATTATGCCCAACTCTCGGCCTGGAAGGGGATCATTGTGTGGAAGAGATTCGGGCCACCGCGTCCTGGCACTTTAACGTAAAGCCCCAGCCCAAGTCTGGCCGGGACCTGGCATCGGTCTACAGGCTCTATGATGCCTATGCCTCCAGTAAGTGAAGAATGTCGGACAGCTTTGGTTGGTGTAGGAGCTCAATGAAAATCTTGTCCATAATGCCTCTTCTTGTTTTTTGTCTTCAAAGATAAGCAGCCTTCCCTCCACAAGCATGGCAAGGAGGTTCTCCTCCACCCCCCTAACCATGATGCCAACAGATCTGCGGGGGAGGGTACTTGACACCATGGCGAGGTGGAGGACCCAGAGGAGGAAGGGGACAAGGATGCCCTAGAGGAGTCGACCGGTGAAGTGGGGAATGTGTGGGTCATCAGCTCATCTTATGAGGATATACTGGAGTCTGTCTACCATTTGGGGAAGTCTCAGGTAGGGAGTGGAGGAGGTGGTGGACTCCCTACCACTCCATGAAGGTGTAGTAGGTGAAAACACACACTAGTTCAGAGCAGCATGTAACAGTATTTCACAAGGAAATGCTAAACAATGTGGAGCTAGAGACGCTGGCCTCTTCCAACACACCTACATAGCGTTTTTGCTAGTTGAGTTAGCATGGAGGAGGAAGATGGTGAACATGGGGCATTGCTATTATCCAAGCATATTACCAGCTAAGTGTAAAAGAAATGCGCTGGAATGTTCAAACTAGCTTATTTTGCTATTGTGTTTGCAGTGGAAGAGTGTGTGTCTATGTTTGTGGTTAGTGCCCACTACTCTTGTACCCTAGGCAGAGCCAGTCTGTGTTTGAGGTGCATTGTCTGGGGACAAGTCTGTGCTTTGTGCCATTAGTAGCATTTCCTTGTGCTTTTCCATCTGCTGTGCTCTTCCACTGCAAGACAGGATTGTCTTGGACACATTGTCTGGGCTGTGCAGCATCTCCCCTATTGGTCTGGTTTCTAAGCATGCTAACTAAAAGAACAGACCCAAAAATGTGTTTGAGCTGTATTAGTTGCTGTAGTAGAGAATGCTGCTGTGAAATGGCTATAAGCAACCAGCAGCATTGAGTGGCAGCGACAGGATTCAACACAGGGAGTCCACTTCATGAGCACCCAGAGCACTTGATTTTCGATAAAAAAAAGCAGCAGTAGAGAATGCTGCTGTGAAATGGCTATAAGCAACCAGCAGCATTGAGTGGCAGCGACAGGATTCAACACAGGGAGTCCACTTCATGAGCGCCCAAAGCAGCTGCCCAAAAAGAAGAAACTTCAAAGGGGTTAAGCAAATAGCCGAAATGGGTAATGGAAAGCTGGAAACAAAGCCAACAAAGTGACATAGTAATGTCTATAAGGTATATAGTTTGTGCAAACCAAAAATGCAATTCTGTGAGTACTCACCTGTAGAATTGATTTTGGCGGTGTCCTGTTCAGGTCGCTCCATTCTTGACAAGTGGGGTTATCCGCCACAAGGTGGCGCAGTGACTGCAAGATGAAAATCGTGGCTCCTTCCGGCCCATATAAAGGCATCTGTCTCCCTAAGAATTCCCAGTGGTTGAAAAGCAGTAAAAACAGAGACATGCCGGGAGGCCAGAGACCATGTTACTTCACACAGCCTCAACATGAACTCCCTCAAGGAAAAAGCAATACAACAGTAATCACCATAACGGGCAAAAGAGGATAACAGAACAAGGGTGGGATGGAGCGACCTGAACAGGACACCACCAAAATCAATTCTACATGTGAGTACTCACAGAATTGCATTTTTCCTGGTGTCCTGTCCGGGTCGCTTCATTCTTGACAAGTGGGACATCCAAAAGCAGTGTCCAAAAGAAGGGTGGGATCCCCAGTGAGCAACAGCACGTAGTCCATGACACTACTGCCTGAAGCACCTTACGGCCCAAAACAGCATCAGCTGAGGCCCTAACATCAACCTTGTAAAACTTTGTAAAAGTATGAACTGAAGACCAAGTAGCGGCCTTACAAACCTGTTCAACCGATGCCTGGTGCTGAAAACCCCAAGAGGCGCCAATAGCTCTGGTAGAATGAGCTGTGATCCGAAAAGGGGGTTCCTTCTCCTTGGCAGAGTACGCTTGCACCACCACCTGTCTGGTCCACCTGCTGATAGTGGATTTGGCTGGAGGCAAGCCCTTCCTAGGTCTGTCAGGAAAGACAAAAAGAGAATCCGATTTCCTGAAAGATTCCGTAGCAATCAGGTAGTACTTAAGGGCTCTGACCACATCCAGGGCATGAAGAGTCCTCTCCTTAGAATTAGAAGGTGCGGGACACAAGGAAGGCAAGACAATGTCCTAATTGAGATGAAAGGCAAAAACAACCTAGGTAGAAAGTCCAGTTTAAGTAAAAAAACCACCTTATCCTGATGCCGTTCAAAGTAAGGAGGCTTCACACAAAGCGCCAGCTCTGAAACGCGATGCACTGAAGTGATAGCTACCAAAAGACCACCTTCATAGTCAGAATGGATAAGGCAGCATCGCACAAAGGCTCAAAAGGAGGACCCTGGAGAGCAGAAAGCACCAAATTCAAATCCCACACCGATAACATAGGTTTACACGGTGGACGTACATGAGTAACTCCTTGGAAAAAGGTCTTGATAAGTCTATGATTGGCGAAAGATCTTTGGAAGAAAATAGCCAAGGCCGAAACCTGACCCTTGAGGGTACTCAACTGGAGACCCGCATCCAAACCGTGTTGTAGGAACTCCAAAATCCTAGAGAAGGAGCAAGTGTGACAGAGAAGACCCCTAGACTCACACCAGGCAATGTAAGCGTGCCAGACTCTGTAATAAATCATGGAGGAGGATTTCTTCCGAGACTGAATCATGGTACGCACGACCGGAGCAGACAGCCCTTTCTCCGACAAGTTGGAGATTTCAGTAGCCAAGCCGTCAAAGCCAGCGTTCATAAATTGGGGTGGCGCAACAGCCCCTGAGTGAGAAGCCCTGGATCATTGTATGACGTATCGATCCACTGACATCTGAACAATGTCCACAAACCAACACCGCCGTGGCCAACGAGGAGCCAACAGAATGGTTGGCACCCCCTCCTGTGCTATCTTGCGCAGCACTCGACCCAGGACTGGAAATGGAGGAAAGGCATAAAGGAGTCGAAACTCCATCCAAGGAATTGCCAGAGCGTCTGTGGCGAAGGCCAGATGATCACTTGACAGAGAGACGAACCTTGGAAGCTTGCGATTGTGTCGGGACGCAAACAGGTCCACGTCCGGCAGACCCCAACGGTGACACAGAGCGTGAAATATCTTGTTGCTGAGACACCATTCCCCCAGATGGGAGACCCCCCTGCTCAGGGAGTCTGCCTCCTGGTTCTCCACCCCGGAAATGTAAACCGCTGAGATGCAGGGAACAATCTCCTCCGCCCAAGACAGAATCTGGGTCACCTCCTTGAGTGCTCGCTTGCTCCGAGTCCCACCCTGGTGATTGATGTAGGCGACAGCCGTCTGATTGTCCGAGCGGACCTGGACCGCGCGACCCCGAAGGTGGGGAGTCAAATGAAACAGGACCCACTGGATCGCTCTCAGCTCCAGGAGATTGATAGGCAAGTGAGCCTCCTGCGGGCCCCACTGGTCCTGGAACTTAAGCAATTGCCAGAAACCTCCACAGCCGGTGAGAATGGCGTCCGTGGTGACAATCTCCCAATGATGAGTCAGAAAGGACCTGCCCACTAAAAGATTTCTGGAGTCCAACCACCACGAGAGGGACTGCCTGGCCAGAGGAGACAGCGAAAATTCCTGCTCCAGGGACTCCTGTGTCCGGTCCCAAACGGTCAAGAGATCCAATTGAAGCGGCCTCATGTGGAACTGGGCGAAGGGCACAGCCTCGAAGCATGACACCATGAGACCCACCAGCTTCATCCCCAGATGGATGGATGGTCGTTGGCACGCCAGCAAGGCCCGTGCCTGCGTCTGAAGGCTCTCACCTTCTGCTGGGGGAGGAACACCTTGACCTGAGAGGTGTCCAACGTCATGCCCAGGAAGGACCTCACCAATGACGGAGTGATCGAAGACTTAATTGATCACCCAGCCAAAATCCTCAAGAGTAGACAACACTGTCTGGGTGTTGCTCTCGGCCTGCTGAAGAGATTGAGCAGCAATCAGCAAGTCGTCCACATAGGGAAGAATACGAATGCCCTGACTCCTCAGTAGGGCCATGACACCCGCCAGCACCTTGGTGAACACCCGGGGGGCTGAGGAAATCCCATACGGTGGCGCCACAAACTGGTAGTGCTGATCCTCCAGTGCGAACCTCAGGAACTTCTGATGTCCCTGGAAGATAGGAATGTGCAGGTAAGCATCCCTGATATCCACCGTGGTCATAAAATCGCCCGGCCGAAGGGAACTCACCACAGACCGTAAGGTCTCCATGCGAAAGCGTCTGAACCTGACAAACTTGTTGAGACCCTTCAGGTCCAAGATAGGCCTCAAAGTACCGTTCTTCTTAGGTACCGTGAACAGATTGGAAGAGAACCCTCGACCCCGTTCCTGGTGAGGCACAGGACAAATCACCCCGGACAACAGAAGGCGTCGGACAGCCATTCTTAGTCCCTGCGCCGTCAACGGGTTCTGGGAGATCCGCGACTGAAGAAATCTTGGGGGCGGCCATGCTGCCAGCTCTATTTTGTAGCCGGAGGACACCACCTGACTCACCGATCCGAGACGTGTTGTCTCCAGACGTGAGCAAATAGCAGAAGCCCCCCCCCCACCTGGGATGGGTGAGGGCGCCTCCTCATGCCTGAGGGGCCTTGGCAGGGGGCTTGGACTTGGACCCCCAGGAGGGATTGGGATGACCGCAGGATCTACCGCGTCCCCAGGAGACTCTGCGGCCACCTGAAAAGGAAGAGCCTCTTCCCCCTCGAAAGGCCAGTGAGAGACTTCTTAGCGGCGGAATCAGCTGGTCACTGCCGCAACCAGATAGAACGACGAAGAGGAACCAGCAGGGCCGAAGCCCTGCCGCCAAGCCGGACAGGCCAGCTGATCCATGCGCCTGTCAGCAGGATCACGTAAGGAGGTAGTATCGGGAGACGCCATAACCAAAACGGGAGCATCCACCTCCGGGGACGGGACCAAAGGCGAATCAACTCCTCAGAGAATGGATACCGTCTGTCCAGACCCTTAGGCACCAACGGCAATTTATTAGGCCTCTCCCATTCCTTCAAAACCATCTTGAAGAAGTGGCCTTGCTCAGGAAAAACAAGACGCTGTCTCTCGGGCCGAAATAAGTCCCCCTTCTTCTTTTTGGCCGCCTTCGGGGGTACAATGTTCAAGGTTTCAAATACCGCAGACAACAACTTTTCTGTGACATCGGGGAGCCACCTGTCCTCGTCCGAGGAAGACTCAGGGTCACTGTCAAAGCCACCTGGTCGGTCCCCTGAGGAGTCGGAGTCATGAAACAACTCACCCTCCTCCATGGAGTCTCGGCCACCAAAAGCCACGTAATCATAATCATCATCATCAAAAAGTGAATAGCACGGCTCAAGATGCCGCTTCTTACACGCGGCCTTGCCGGCGGCCAAGCGCGACAATTGTGGTGGGTGAGGCCACAACAATGATAAAAGTATAGGACCTGTCTGGAAAACATAAAGGGGACAAAATAATAAGCATCCCACAGCGCATGCACAGAAGACAAGAAAAAGTATAATAATAGCTGGACTCACGGACCACCAATGACAGCGGAGGAGAGCGCAGTACAGACTGCAGGCAGGGCAGCGCAGCGCCGTAACCCAGAAGACGCTCAGGACCGCAGCAGGAGCAGCGTCCAACCATGCGCCGGCAGACCGCAGTTAAATGGCTAAGCTGGCCCGAGCAAGCACCTCGAGGGGCGGGCTGCGCAGCGATGACGCGGAACGAGTCATTGCGCGGCCCCGCCCCCCCCCCCCCAGGCGCGCAAACTCCGGGCACCAAAAGGCAGCAAGAAATGGCGCCCGGAGGAGAAGGAGACCTACGAAGAGGGCCCCTCCCCGCCGCGGAGCGCACCCTCGCCCGCACGAAACGGCCGGGCCGAGCGCCTGTAAGGCCGACGGAACCCGCAGGGCAGGCGGCCCCCCTCACAGCCAACAGGAGGAGAGGCGAAGAGGAGCAGGAGCGAGGGAGGTGAGTAAAAACATGTCAGGTGATTGTTAGTAGGTCACCTGTATAGTGAGGGTGACCTGTTGTTTAGTTCAGCCATGCAGGGTTTATTTGTGTATTATGCCTGAGTGCAAAGGCATTACTTTTATTTTATGCTACAAAATAAAAATCCTGCAAGTCCATTTTTAAACTGCGCTCCTGGGTCCCCGACTCTGACTGCTGAAAGCCTCTCACTGATTACCACTACAGAGCAATACCTCCACACCCCCTACACTGGTTTAACATTGTGGGTTGGAGACTTGCATGTTGGCTTTAGTGTTTTTTTAAGTGACACCGAGCTACAGTTCCTAATTAGGGTAAAATTTGCCAGGGAACAAACTGACTGTCCCAAATACAAGTGGATCAATATTATGTAGACTAACTGAAAACAGTTAAGCATGGTGTTGCTAAAGTGATGATATGGGTGTCAGGTCCCGGAGACACCCACCTTCCAATAAATCAGCAACCCCCAATCTCCGCTGCTTTCTTCACCTATAGTAAGCCCCCGTTTGCCGGGACGCTAGACACGCCTCACCGGACACGGTTGCCCCCAGGTCTTGTTAGCACAACGGATGCTGACTTATGCAGGGGAAGACAGATGAATCCAGGGACGAGACTGAGTAATGATAAACGGACAGGGGTCATACACGGGTGGTCAATCCGAGGAGGCACGGTACAGAAGGGTTAGACGGAAGAGTAGTCAGGGCAAGCCAAAGGTCACAACGGGAGATCAGAAGTTCGCGGTACAGAGGGTCAGGCGGAATCGAGGTCGAAGAGCAAGCAAGGGTCGGTCCAGGCGGCAAACAGGGAAGGTCAAAATCACGGCAGAAATCACAACGAGATAAGCTATCCAAATCGCACCCAGTAGCACGCTATAACGGGCAACGACTAACTGCAGGGTGAGTACCTATATAGGACGGGGAGTGACTGGATTGGCTGAGGGGAGGAGAGCAGTGATTGAAGCAACTGGGATCTCTGAGCTGATTGCCCAGTTTGAATAGGGAGGCGGACTGTTTATTAGGGCACATGTCCTTTGATAACTAGGGCTCATTGGCCCAATTCACTGTGGGAGGTGAATAGTTTTCTTTTGGGCACCTGCCCTTTAATAATTAGGGCTCATTGGCCCAACAATAACCTCCGGCGGGCGCGCTGTGCGCAGCGCCGCCGGAGAGCATAAGGAACTGTGAGACGCGCACGCGCGCGCGTCCGCGGACACGCGCCGGGAGCGCGCCGCACGGAGAGCGGCGCGACCGCTCCCGACGCCGCCGAGCCAGAAGCCGCCTGAGCGGCTGCCCGTGACAGCCGAGCGGCGGGCGGGCAGGAGCGACGCCGACCCGCCGCCGGCTGCAACAGACATGCAGCCCGCCGAGAGGAGTCGGCGGGGGAGCGACGGCCAGGTAAGGAAGCGGAGGTGGCCGTGACACTACCCCCCCCTTCACGAGGGGCCTCTGGACCCTTACCAGGCTTATTTGGATTCTCCCGGTGAAACCTATTAATAAGGGTTTTGGCATGGACATCTTTGGCCGGTACCCAACACCTTTCCTCAGGACCAAAACCCTTCCAATCTATTAAATACTGTAAGGAGTTATGAAGCACCCGAGCGTCGAGTATTCTATTAATTTCATATTCAGGCTCATCTTCCACTATGATCGGGGGAGGAGACGACACCTGAATATTCTTGGCAGATTTTAACAAAGAAACATGAAAGGACGACGGAATTTTCATGGATGACGGTAACTGAACCTTGAAGGTAACGTCGCTTAGTTTATCAGTGATAGGAAACGGGCCAATAAATTTAGGCCCTAGCTTAGGCGAGGGTTGTCGAAGGGCAATATTTTTAGTAGAGACCCAGACCCAATCACCCACCTGAAATGGTGGTTCACGAGACCTATGACGGTCCGCAAAGATTTTGTAAGTTCCAGAGGCTTTCTTTAAGTTCGTCTGTATTTCAGACCATACTTTAGTCCTTTCTCGTAGCCATTCCTCCAAGGCCGGCAAGTTGGAGGAAGGACCAGAAAAAGATGATGCCTTAGGATTTCTACCGTAATTACAAAAAAAAGGCGAAAACCTAGTGGATTCACTCGGCGCATTGTTAAAGGCGAATTCTGCAAATTCGATGAATTCTGCCCATTGTTCTTGGCGATCGGAGACGAAACAGCGTAGATATTGTTCTAAACATTGATTTACCCGTTCAGTCTGTCCGTTAGACTGAGGGTGATAAGCGGTAGAGAGCGACACTTTAATACCTAAACGATTGCAGAAAGCTTTCCAAAAACGAGATACAAACTGAACTCCTCGATCTGAAACAATATTCTGTGGTAAACCATGGAGACGAAAAACATGCTTAATGAATAGCTGTACTAAATCTGGTGCCGATGGAAGTTTTATCAATGGAATAAAGTGTGCCATTTTACTGAAGCGATCCACCACCACCCAGATTACAGAATTCCCCTGTGATGGAGGAAGATCAACAATAAAATCCATGGATATGTGCGACCATGGTTCAACGGGGATTTCTAAGGGAACCAATAGTCCCGCAGGGGACCCATGAGTGGTCTTACTTCGAGCACATACCGGACATGCTTCGACAAAGGCGGAAATATCGCGCCGGATGGTGGGCCACCAGACATGACGTTTGGCGATAGCTAAGGTCTTCCGAACCCCTAAGTGACCAGCCGACTTGGCATCATGTAGTTCCTGTAAGACGGCCAGACGCAAATGAGGCGGAACAAATAAACAATCAGAGGGTTTTCCCGGAGGAGGATCAACCTGAAATGGCACTAACGAGCTAGCCAGGTCAGGGAGAAGAGCAGCCACAACACAACCTAAAGGTAAAATCGGTTCTGGAGGACCACTCTGGTCCTTACACTCCCCGAAATTACGGGATAGGGCATCTGCTTTGGCATTCTTCTTCCCCGGCTTATAGGTGATAATAAAATTAAATCGAGAAAAGAAGAGTGCCCATCGCGCCTGACGGGAGTTGAGTCTCTTGGCAGACTCTAAATACTCCAGATTCTTGTGATCAGTATACACAGTGATGGGGTGTAGGGAACCTTCTAGCCAGTGGCGCCATTCTTCAAAGGCCAGTTTAATACCCAATAGTTCCCTATTCCCAACATCGTAATTGCGTTCAGCAGGTAAAAATTTCCGAGAGAAAAATGCACAAGGATGTAGTTTCTCAGGATTGCCCGCATACTGAGAAAGAACAGCTCCTACTCCCAGTTCCGAGGCGTCAACCTCTAATAGAAATGGAAGCCGGGTGTCGGGATGTATCAAAATGGGAGCGGAGGTGAAAGTCTCCTTTAACACTTGAAAGGCGTCTTTAGCTGAGGGAGGCCACTCCTCAACGAAAGCGCCCTTACGAGTGAGATCTGTTAAAGGACTCACTATGGACGAGAAACCCTTTATAAACTGCCTGTAAAAATTTGCAAATCCTAAAAATCTCTGAAGCGCCTTTAGGGTTCTAGGTTGTTCCCACTCCAAAATAGCAGAAACCTTAGAAGGATCCATCACCAATCCCCGTTTGGAGATTATAAATCCTAGGAACGGAATTTCAGACATTTCAAAAACACATTTGGAGATTTTAGCATACAGACGATTTTCCCGCAATCTCTGTAATACCGCTTTGACATGTTGACGGTGCTCCACCAGAGAGCGGGAAAAAATCAGTATGTCGTCCAAATAGACCACTAGAAACTGACCCAAAAAATCACGGAATATGTCATTGACAAAATCTTGAAACACTGCCGGAGCATTGCATAACCCGAATGGCATCACTAAGTATTCATAATGCCCATCCTTTACATTGAAGGCCGTTTTCCATTCATCCCCCTGCCGAATGCGAATAAGGTTATATGCTCCTCGAAGGTCTAACTTAGTGAAGACCTGGGCCCCAGAGACCTGATTAAAAAGGTCATTGATTAAGGGTAGGGGATATCTATTTTTTACAGTAATCCTATTTAACCCTCGATAATCTATACAGGGGCGTAAGCCGCCGTCCTTCTTCTCGACGAAGAAGAACCCAGCACCGGCAGGGGAGGTGGAAGGACGGATAAAACCTTTCTGGAGATTTTCGGTGATATAATCTTTCATGGCCTGCTCTTCAGATCTAGTGAGATTATATAGTTTCCCCCTAGGGGGCATAGTACCCGGGAGTAAGTCAATAGGACAGTCGTAGGCCCTATGGGGTGGAAGAATATCGGCGGATTTCTCCGAAAACACGTCTGCCCAATCTGCATAGACTGGAGGTAAACCATCAAGGGCAATCGGTGTGGTCCTAAGGGATATAGAGAAACAACGACCTTGACATGTAGGACTCCACTTCACCAGATCCCCAGATCTCCAATCAATCACGGGGTTATGGACCTTTAACCAGGGAAATCCCAAAACAATAGGGGAGACGGGACTTTCAATAATTAAAAATTCAATTTCTTCCGAATGGGCAGATCCTACGACCAAATTTACCCAAGGGGTCTTGTGGGAGACCAACCCCCCCTCAATGGGTTTATTGTTGACCGCCAGGACCCGAAGGGAATTTTCTAATGGGATTAACGGGATCCCTAGAGTGATAGCTAAGGACCTATCCAGGAAATTGCCAGCCGCTCCACTATCGATGAAGGCGGAGGCAATAGTCCGGGAAGGACCCCAAGAGAGTGTAACGGGTAAGAGTACACGATTGTCTGGAGGGAACGATACCTGATCGCCTAGAAGAGGTCCCTCTGCAAGATCTAGGCGTTGAAGTTTCCCGCTACCGGAGCCTTGTTTGGGCAGGTCTTGGCAAAGTGACCCGGATTACCACAATAGAGGCAGAGGCCTTGGGATCTGCGCCGAACCTTCTCCGCCTGAGAGAGGTGGGTAACGCCAAGCTGCATCGGTTCCTCATGCGACAAGGAAGAAGAGGGAACGGCTGCCCCCTTAAAGCTTGACTCTTGACGTGAGGACCCCCAAGGTTGGTCCTTGCCTCTTTCCTGACGCCTTTCTCGAAGACGTCGATCCACCCTGATGGCCAGCTGCATATATTCATCTAGGTTTTTAGGCAAGGGATAGTTCACCAGGATGTCCTTGATGTTATCGGAGAGCCCAATTCTAAATTGGCTACATAAAGCCGGATCGTTCCACTGGGAATCTATAGCCCATCGCCGAAATTCTGCGCTATATTCTTCAGCAGAACGTTTGGCCTGTCTCAGGTTCCGCAGTTTAGAATCCGCCGTCGCGGCCCGATCTGGGTCAGCATACAATAGTTCCATGGCCGAAAAAAAAGAGGAGACCGACTGCAAGGCTTCATCAGACGGAGCTAAACCAAACGCCCAGGTCTGTGGGTCGCCCTGGAGGAGAGAAATGACTAGCCCAACGCGTTGCGCTTCGGATCCAGATGCGTGGGGTCGAAGGCGGAAGTACAGTTCGCAAGAATTTTTAAAGTTAGAAAACTTCGCCCGATCTCCCAAAAATTTTTCCGGGAGAGGGATCTTGGGCTCGACGGCCGGAGAAGGATCCGCTGGCGCAGGCACCTGACGATTTTCTTGCGCGGCCACTCGTTGAGCCAGCTGATTAATGGCGGTGGCCA
This sequence comes from Gastrophryne carolinensis, assembly GCA_027917425.1. Classification (NCBI taxonomy): domain Eukaryota; kingdom Metazoa; phylum Chordata; class Amphibia; order Anura; family Microhylidae; genus Gastrophryne; species Gastrophryne carolinensis. Next base: position 202,524,739 of record CM051238.1, on the reverse strand, counting down.
TAGCTTGAACCTGTTGGATCAATTCTTCCATCTAGAAGGTATTCTTTCTTCTTTTTTGGCCCGTTATAATGTCAGGTCCCGGAGACACCCACCTTCCAATAAATCAGCAACCCCCAATCTCCGCTGCTTTCTTCACCTATAGTAAGCCCCCGTTTGCCGGGACGCTAGACACGCCTCACCGGACACGGTTGCCCCCAGGTCTTGTTAGCACAAAGGATGCTGACTTATGCAGGGGAAGACAGATGAATCCAGGGACGAGACTGAGTAATGATAAACGGACAGGGGTCATACACGGGTGGTCAATCCGAGGAGGCACGGTACAGAAGGGTTAGACGGAAGAGTAGTCAGGGCAAGCCAAAGGTCACAACGGGAGATCAGAAGTTCGCGGTACAGAGGGTCAGGCGGAATCGAGGTCGAAGAGCAAGCAAGGGTCGGTCCAGGCGGCAAACAGGGAAGGTCAAAATCACGGCAGAAATCACAACGAGATAAGCTATCCAAATCGCACCCAGTAGCACGCTATAACGGGCAACGACTAACTGCAGGGTGAGTACCTATATAGGACGGGGAGTGACTGGATTGGCTGAGGGGAGGAGAGCAGTGATTGAAGCAACTGGGATCTCTGAGCTGATTGCCCAGTTTGAATAGGGAGGCGGACTGTTTATTAGGGCACATGTCCTTTGATAACTAGGGCTCATTGGCCCAATTCACTGTGGGAGGTGAATAGTTTTCTTTTGGGCACCTGCCCTTTAATAATTAGGGCTCATTGGCCCAACAATAACCTCCGGCGGGCGCGCTGTGCGCAGCGCCGCCGGAGAGCATAAGGAACTGTGAGACGCGCACGCGCGCGCGTCCGCGGACACGCGCCGGGAGCGCGCCGCACGGAGAGCGGCGCGACCGCTCCCGACGCCGCCGAGCCAGAAGCCGCCTGAGCGGCTGCCCGTGACAGCCGAGCGGCGGGCGGGCAGGAGCGACGCCGACCCGCCGCCGGCTGCAACAGACATGCAGCCCGCCGAGAGGAGTCGGCGGGGGAGCGACGGCCAGGTAAGGAAGCGGAGGTGGCCGTGACAATGGGGTTGTTTCTCTCACTGTGGGGTTGGGCTTTTTCAACACATAAGAGGGATCATGAATCATTTTGAATATATCAAAATACTTGAGGATATTATGTTGCCATGTATGCAAAAGAAGCGCCCCTGAAATGGGTTTTTTAACACAATGACACAAGACAAACAGGATTGAATCAGTAGAGTGGTCAGCCCAATTCCCTGACCTCAATCCCATAGAGAAATTGTATGCTCATATCAAAACCCTAAAAAATTCAGAAAATGCAGTGGAATGTATTTCAATTGTCCTGGACTGGAATACCTGTTCAGAGGTGTCAGAAGTTGGTCACTAAGGGTTGTATATAAGAAGCCACTCTATTTACTCAGGATGTTCAGATTGGAATATGCCAACATTAACGATATTCTGTTTGTAAGCCACCAAAGCTCCAAAATGTTTTGGACACCCATAGCCTCTTTTGGATTTTCTGTTGTCCTATGCACAATGGGGGATGTGGTTTGGATGTACAAATGTAAACTTGCATGAAAAGATGTCTGTGTGTCACTGCTTAGTCACATTGAAAGCCAAAGTGCGCCCATCTGCGCAACATAAACTCCCACCAACATCAGTGCCGACAAGTAAATTGTTGAATGTGGTTGTTGTTTCCAGTGCTTTATATTGCAAGATTTAACGATTACATGCGGAAAAAGCCACTGATAACATCCATTTATCATGCAGTGCCCACAAGGTAAAGAGCCAATGTCAGTGTGATTTCATACTTGCAGGCATGATGGGTTAGCACTCTTGCCTCCATTCGAAAGGAGGTGAAATGGCACTGACTGGCATTCTTCATGAATCAGTCTCTATACAGTATATCTGTTCAGTAAATTAAATTCAAGTGAATTCCCACATATTGTCAGTTTTTACATATCCATATATTCATATCCCCGTTCCAAGTACCTTGGGTGATGCTGCTGGCTAAGTGATGGCTTTGTTTCAAAAGAAAACTTATCTTTTGCTGCTGTAGCCAAGCCCACCCAGCGGATTTGAGATTGCTGATGTATACTGTATAATACCCTTACTACAAAAAAGTAGCCTGTTCTGCTTCAACATCTCTATCCTTCACAATAAAATTGCCAGTAACTGTATATTCTCCAGAGGATGGGATATATTTTGTGACATACATTTTAAGTTCTTTGTTGCAGTGTGCAAATTGTCCAGAAAAATACATGTGTATCCATGGATTGACACAACTGTTTAGGTTTCCCAGCAGCATTATAACTGTGAATAAGGCATCTGCAAAATAAATACAGAAATCAGTGAAAAAGTGAAAATGATACTAAGCTACCTTCACCCACCCTATACTTCTAATACTATATATTAATTCTCCATGTTCTGCATCAGCAATTGACATGTCCAAAATAGGTAATATTGGGTATTGTTCTTATGCAGTAGTTTTATAAGCCTAAATCCTGATTGAGACTGAAACTGATGTGGTTTGTCTTTATTCAGAAAAGAAATAATAGGGTTTTGAGGTTAGATTTAGGATACTTTATCTTTAACCATTAGCACCGGAAAATACATTTAAAAGGCTTAACTTTGTTAAACCAGACCAACACCCTTAGAAGAAACAATGAGTGGATGATTCCCCCCCCCCTTAATGGTGTCCTAGGGACCTACCAGTGTCCTGCAAATAGGAAGTGCTGCTTAAATCCAGGCAGCAGTGCAGCTGGGGTGCTGGGAAAGGAATCCTTCCAAAACTTGCAAAATGGATGCTACCAGGAGAAAATCTGTAAAGCGGCATTTCAGCTTTGAGTGGATGCAGGAGAAATGTAAGTGCTGACAATAATTCAGTATAATGCATGCATGCAGATAGGGCAAGTGGGTTTGGGGTGTTCTTTCCCAAATGTGTAAGGCTATTGGACCTGTTTAAAAATATATATATGGCTAACTGCCCTCCAGCAGGCTCACTCCCACCAAGACATAATCACCACTTTTTTTTGTGGTCAGCCCCGGGGCCAATACTGTAATACAGTTCTGCCCATTGTGCTCTATGGGATCTTAAACTACAGCACAAATAAAAATGGTGCAGCATAAACAAGAGTTCTGATTACCACAAACTAGCTCTAGTGATAAATTAGACGCAGATTGCCAGAATCATTTTTTGGGGGCTTGATTCTAATAGCTGCTTTATTAGAAGGGATCAGATGACCAGGAACAGTCAAGGAGAGCCAACAAAGCTTTTAAACTAAGAGCTTTATCTAACAAAAGTTGTAAGCTTCTGGCAATATATTGATTGCAGAAGGGGCACAAGTAACAAAACATACCTTTATAAAGAAACACAATCAGTATTTTGGCTTCTGCTATATCAGCTCTATGCGGACATTGCACACCATTGCCCCTAGTCCGAGGAAACCCTGGCTCTGCAAATTATCATTTGCTAAGATTTTCCCTAGGTGATTTTAATCCAGTACTGCCCATACTATTTCGAAATGGATAGCAAAACGCCCCTTATCACTCACCCCTGACTGGGATCCAGTTTTAGCAAAATCTCTATCGTATGGGACATTAATCAACCATTTTTGCTGTTTTACTAGTATAACTGTGCAACATCTTTCTTTTTTTACAGTTCTCCTTTAAACAAGTGTGGCTGCACCTATTCTTTTCCAGATAAAAGGACGTAAAGATCCTACAAAATGGGTGGCTGTCATCTCTAATTTAAATATTAATGAGGGGGTCTTTTTAACAGATTTTTCCAATGGGCATCTGGATTTACTGAGTCCCACAGTGTGAAATCCCCTGGTTTCTTAATAAACACATCTCATTCTAATCCCGCAGCACCCCACAACATCCTCATTTCCTCCAGGCAGTCTGGACTCAAATGCCTGCCTGGGGGGGCAAGCCTGCAGAGCACATATGCTCCCAGCGCCCCACTTATGGGCTGTGGCTTGAGGTGAGTATACACAGGATTAAGGTGAGTATACACGGAATCCAGGAGGTTCCACACTATGGGGCACCCAAATTTGAGATGCCGCTATGTTGGAAGGATTGCCACTCCATGGCAAATTACTGGCAACATATTTCCAGCTACAACATCTGGAATTTAAATAGCTGCACTGCTTCTCCTTTTGTAGAGTACTTTATTGAATAACTCACATTCAATATTTATATCATGCTTTGTTACTGAATAATATAGTACTATCCTGTTCCGTGCCTATATATAAACTCGCGTAGTGCTAATATGCCAGAACACACAATTAAAGCACATTCAGCATTTACATGAGCAATGCCGGAAAGTTTAGCTTTCCTTTTTATAAGCAGGGGAGTCATTTCTGACAAAATAAAACAAGAACTGCATAAGAATAACCAATTACTTACCTCCTGGAATATCTTTACACCATGCAGCCAACATCTGGACAATGAAGAAGAAAGGAGTCCAGCAGAGGATATAAGAAGCAACAGTGACTACACTCATTTTCACTGTCTTGATCATTGCTTTTGATATACTGCCAATACTACACTGCTGCATTCAGCGGATTCGAAACTACAACTCCTATGTGCTGCTTCGTTGTTTTTTATTGTTCTGCAGATCTGAATCTGGCATGAACTAAGTATAGTAACCGGAATAATAAAAATGGCTATAGAAATCCAGGTCGCGTATGCTTTTACTCCCCATGGTTCAGTGAATTGAGCCCAGCATTCAGCAATGCCTGGAGCGATCTCTGTTTTGGAGAAAATAAATGCCTGGGGAATACTGAAAATAAAAGCAATTGTCCAGCTAGTGCAGACCGCAGTGTTCCATAGAGATCTTTTCTTTTGATACATGACTATAGGGTAGCATATGGCTTGAAACCTATCCACAGTCATTGCCACAATCATGTACGTGGATGCAAACATTCCAACTAGTTGCAAATGATACGACACAATGCATCTGGTCCAATAAAGACATCTGTAATATCCCAAATCAGTTGTGGGAGAACTTGAAAAAATGCCACTGCTAGGTCAGCCAAGCTTAAGTGAAGCATAAACACATGAAGCCGAGAAAACTTTTTCCTCTTGATCCATAAAACCATAATCAGCAATATATTTCCAACGATGGCTGCCATGAGGATAATCCCCAAAACTGCAATTTCAACATAAGCCAAATGTGTGTTTCTCTCTGACCAGATGATGGCTTCTGGTCCCTTGCTAATGCTGGCTTCAATGTTTTGAAAAACACTTTCTGCAGGATGGATATTGTCTTTCAAATCAAATGACAGGTTCTTCATTACTGCAAAATCTGCCCCAACTGATGTACTAGACTAGATGTAATTTTACTTGCCAGGCTTCAGCTTTGCTTGATCACTCACATTGTTGCTTGTTCACCTCCTCTTGGCCATTTCCAGGAACTGCTGTCACGTTGCTCTCTTTCTATATCCAGATGACAGAAAACAAGGAGTAGTGAAATATATTTTTGTCCTTAGTTAGAAATATATGCATTGTAGATATGGCTTTTATAAAATTAGTTTCATCATTAAACACAACTAGCATTGAAATGAACCAGCATGAACATGGTAGGTGGCCACCAGTTTAATCCCTCATAGCTTGTTTTTTTTTCTTGTACTGGAAGGAAACAATATGAGAGGACTGCCTATCCTCTGAGCCAGCATGTAGGAAACAGTAAGATAAAAGTCTCTAACTTCTGTACAAACTATTGTATGCTATCCAAAGTATCTACAAACATCAGTACATCTGCAATAGCAATAACTGTTATTCCTACTGTTTCCTTACAAGTTTAGCAGGATGCTAAAGCAAAGACCCTATAACCCTTTACCATTCCTTTTTCTTAAAAAAAAGTTTAAAGCTTTAAACTAATAAATACGATATATGTAATGCAATGCAGTTACTAAGCAAGGGCATTTACAAGAGATCAGGGTTTAGCTGGTACTTCCTGGATTCAGTAGTGCGGCTGGGAATTATGGTGGTGGTACCTTAAATCAGACCAACAGGCAGCAAAGTTTAAAAGCAGCCACTTCACTGATTTTCTCCTGCTTGCAACCATCTTGGAGCACCCAGGAGGCGTTTTCCTATTCCAGCAGTGCTGCAAAGCATCAGGAAACCCAGCAGCACTTCCTATTTGCAGGCCACTGGCAGATCTATAAGACGCCGTTGAGGGAGGGAAATTGAGCAGGAGTCGAGGAGTTGGTAAATTCATTTTTATGTGCAGCAATCTAAAATTCCCTGGGGCTGGAAGCATATGAGCACTGTTTCTTGTGAGAGTGTTGGTTCATATAAGGTGGCAGCCAGGAGGCAGACTGGCTAGGTAAAAGCCCTCTCAAGGGGCATACAGTGTTGTGATGCACCTGTGTGTGAAACTCTCCAGTTGGAGGTTTTTGGACCTTGTTCTTGGCACTGTTTCTAGCATATTTCCAGTGTGACCTCTCCCCAAAAAACAGCTTTGCAGACCTTTGTCCACAGGTCGACACTACCCCATCTCCTCTGGGATAAGCCCTTGTTCTCCTCCTCTAGGAGTTGCAGCTACAAACTCCTAAAAACTAATATGTGGCACCTTTGTGGGGTCTTAGAGATCTGATCCTGGTGCCAACAAACCCAGTTGCACACTAAAGCATGCTATGAGACCAGACACAGCTGTTAGATATGACTCTGGAACTCGATCCCTGAACATCCTGGAATTATATATGTGGGCGCTATGATTTGCAGATTTCAAAGCTATGATCAAATTATGATTAATGTGCATGGTACTGTGCTGGAACCAGAATGGCAAATGGATTTCTTTGAAGGTTGGATTCTGGCCATGCTCATGGGGCTCCCTGCTGGCCAGCCTTTCCCAGCCATAGATCTGATCCGAATCAGTATGTAGTCTTACATCAGCTGAGGTCTTTCCTAACTTGAGGCATTTTTAAATGAGGCCTTTGTTTACTGACTGGACATATGTTCGCCATTTCTGAAATTATTAGCTGGTCCTGACAATTAGCTGGCATTCCTGTGAAGTATTTTTCCTCACAGGGTGGCTAAAGTGAAGACCAGGGTTGCCCTCAGATTCTGGGCTGCCGCTGGAACCTTGGTTCCTGGCATACGGTGCTCCACCATTAGCTGTGGAACATACACATAGAGAAAGACATATATATTTGTAAGAAATGAGATAAGAGTCAGTGGGTCATGGGCTACAGTATGGGTTACACTATAACTATATTGAAAACCACACAGAGAGCCTCATATCCACGGTCCTACTCAAGCCTACCTTACTCCATACACATTTTTACCAACATAATTGTTAAATGTGGGTCCAAATTTTACTATATACATAACTGATTTTTCAGCATTAAACTGGACCAACACCTGTTATTACTTTAACGCGTGTTGGTCCCACTCTCTGCAGATAGCAAGAAGCTTGGGGGGGGGGCATCCAGAACACTGGAGCCCCCTCGCACCTAACTGCACAGATCACGCAGAATACTCACCTTAATTACGAGCCAGCGCAATGAAAGGAGTCCCGCGATTGGCCACGTGGGCAGGTCCTGCCGGCAGCCGGCACAGAGAACGTGACAACGGCCCAAGTGACCGCCTGGCGGTCAATCACGGGATGTCCCCCCAAGGTTCTTCCTATCAGCAGAAAGCGGGACCAACACCAGTTAAAGTAATAATGTGTGTTGGTCCTGTTTTAAGTTTTAGCATCATCCTATATTATGTTTCATAATATGTTGTACATGGTCCCAAATATATGCTAAACGTATTTTATTTGCTGGCTTCACAGTATGAGCCAAACGAAAAAATCTAGCTAATGTATGCGTAAATATCAATCATGCCTCTGGGAGTAGCCATTCCAAATGATAACACTGCCAACCAATTTGATTTGCAAATATAAGATGTTTATGGTAACTCATATAGGCCAGCAGGAAATAGCTTTTAGCATATTTCTGGGACCCTGTACAAAATATTATGCTATATGATGTCTTTTGGATAATCTTGATGTAGAATGGACAGCAGGGTGCATTATCTTGGAAATCAGTGTTCATGTTTTAAAACTCTAGGGCCGGATGGAAGAGCTAAGGGGGCATTATTAATTTGTTTATGCCTGGACAGACCCTTTAGGTTATAGCTATAACATAAATGTATTTCTACTTTACTAAGAAAAAGTTGTTTTCTGAGATATAATTTCCTGCAGTAACATTAAGAAAAACAATCCACTCTCCAGTAAATTATAGTATGTAGTGATGTAGTTTGTATTCAGGGGATGTTTCTTCACTTACCATCCATTTGCTAGAAAATAAAATACTTCAGCACCTGGAGACACTGCATCGTCTGAGTACACGTTGTGCAAACATCATCTTTGTGATTAAAGCTGTAACCAACACTAGAACTGCACTCACCACGGCAACAACCATAGGGAGGAGGAAAATAGCTGTTTAAATAGCTGTTTAAATTTCTAACAGACTTAGTGACAAATGACAGTAGAGGGCTCTTTACACAAAACCATAAAAACCATCAGTGGCACTCAAGATTTGGATGGGAATGGATGGCAATACTCTCATTAAACGGAATGCCTTTATAAAGACCCTCGGTAGGTCTGAATGTTGCCCAGGGTTGTTTTGTGAAATAAAATATTCACACATAATATAACAATTATTGTACATAGAAACAAAAAAATACAATTCTGTGAGTACTCACCTGTAGAATTGGTATTATAAGTATACAGCACATCCTGTTCCAGAATAATCCTTACAAATGGGTTATACATCCACAAGATGGCGCTGGACTGCAGAAAAAGACTTGTGGCCACTCCCTGCCCCTTAAATAGCCAGGAACCTCCCACTAATTCCCAGTATTGACAAGCAGTTAACAAGAAGCCGGGAGAATCAAAATTAATAAAAATCCAAATGAACAATCACCATACAGAGGTACCAAGAACAATGATAATAAGGGGCGGGGTGGAACAGGACGTGCTGTAAACTTATAATACCAATTCTACAGGTGAGTACTCACAGAATTGTATTATTCCAAGTATACAGCACGTCTTGTTCAAGAATAATCCTTACACATGGGACATCCAATAGTAGTGTCCGTAAGCTAGGGTGGGATCCCCAAAAGTAACAGCGGCAGTTTAAACCACTGCCGCCTGCAGAACTTTGCGGCCAAAAGCAGCATCCGCTGAGGCCCTAACATCAACCTTGTAAAAAAAGTATGAACAGAAGACCAAGTAGCGGCCTTGCAAACTTGTTTAACAGAAGCTTGGTGCTTAAAAGCCCAAGAGGCACCAATAGCACGAGTAGAATGAGCAGTAAGGCGGAAGGGAGGCTCCTTCCCCTTAGCAGAATAGGCTTGTATCACCGCCTGACGAATCCACTTACTGATGGTGGATTTAGCCGGAGGCAAACCCTTCCTAGGTCCAGAAGAAATAACAAAAAGAGCATCAGTCTACCTGAAGGATTCAGTAGCTACCAGATAAAATTTTAAAGTCCTAACCACGTCCAGAGAATGTAATACCCTTTCCTTAGGGTTATTAGGATTAGGACACAAGGAAGGCAAGACAATCCCCTCGATTCAAAGAGCAAAAGTTAAGTGATTTCGTATCGAGAATCGTAAGTTTGGGTGGGTGTTTGTCATTTTTTCTGTTTTTTTTGGCCATTTCGTATTCGCACGATCGTTCGCGCATAGACGTATATGAACATACGCATTTCGTACGAGAATCGTATAATTTGCGTTAGTTCGTGTGTTTTTCCCGTCCAAATCGTATTATTTGCGTCCGATCCTATTTTTTACGTCCTTCACATGGGCTTGCGCCCAATTCAGAGAGGTGATTGCTAATTGTTTTGAAGCCCATTAAAGAGCTGCTTTACGAAATGTTTGCCGGCAGCTATTTGGCCTCGGGAGTAGGATGGAGCGGAGCGAGTTTGTGGCACATCAAGGGCTTATGCTTTTTGGCATTGAGTTGATCGAGATGTCTGAGAGCAGATTGCCCCTGCGTCGTCGCATGAACATCGATAGCATGAATGATGTTGAGCTGTTCGAGCTGACCAGGCTTAATCGCGCTTCCCTCCATAAATTATATAGTGAGCTGCGGCCATGGTTAGCCCGCACCACAAGGAAGGGGCATGCAATTTCAGGTATGACCAAGATGCTTGGCTGCCTGCAATTTTTGGCGAACGGCTCGTTCCAGAGGCTGGGTGCCCTCTCTGTGGGGATGTCACAGCCTACGCTGAGCCGCGCACTGTCTAAATTTTTGGAAGGCATGGCTGCCATAACTCAAAAATATATTTATTTTCCTGATGATATGGCAGCCAGAAACGCCATTAAGCTTGGGTTTTATAATGTGGCCGACATGCCCAACGTTATTGGTGCAATTGACTGCACACATGTGGCACTCGTACCTAGGGCAGCCGACGAGTATATATATAGGTATTGAGATTGGTTATTATGTTGCCCAACGTGTCATGTAACCTGTTTTCCTTTGCGCCAGCATATTTGTTTATCCCTCATTTGTGTAGCTGCTTTATCTCGGCTTTTCATTAGTCTTTCCCAATAGAGTGCAGACATGTTTTGAGGTTAATTTATTAGTTTGGGTCAAATATCAATTACCCTTTTTGTATGTTTTTTCCTTAAGGAATCGTAAAATGGGACACTCACTTAATGTCCAGGCCGTGGTTGGTCCGGATATGCGGTTTATGAGTGTCCTTGCCGGCTACCCCGGATCGTCCCACGACTCCTATATCCTCCGGCGATCTGGGTTGTTTCGGAGATTTGAGGCAGGTGAATTTTCGGGGGCATGGCTGCTTGGTAAGTGTGTCCTATTTGTGTGTTATTAAATGTGGCATTAATCTTGTATTTGTTGATATGTTTTTTAAGGATAAATTTACAGAAGCGTACAACTGCCTTTTTCTTGGCTCATATATTAGGAACTTACCCTAAAAATCCTTGTCTCGCTGTGGCCTTCAGAATGTTTTCCCTTTAGTTAGGATGTCTGTAAGTTCCTTGTGCCTAAATATATTGGTTTGGAGTTTATACCCAAGGATCTTTGACCTTTGGCTCCTTTGGGACTATTGGTCTTTAAATGTCAAAGTGGACTTAAACTGCATACATTGTAGTTTCCAGTGAAATGTGGATAGGGATCTTTGACCTTTGGCTCCTTTGGGACTATTGGTCTTTAAATGTCAAAGTGGACTTAAACTGCATACATTGTAGTTTCCAGTGAAATGTGGATAGGGATCTTTGACCTTTGGCTCCTTTGGGACTATTGGTCTTTAAATGTCAAAGTGGACTTAAACTGCATACATTGTAGTTTCCAGTGAAATGTGGATAGGGATCTTTGACCTTTGGCTCCTTTGGGACTATTGGTCGTTAAATGTCAAAGTGGACTTAAACTGCATACATTGTAGTTTCCAGAGAAATGTGGATAGGCCCTCCGCAGCATCCTAATTGTAACATGTCTGAAAACTACAAATATATGTAAAATACAAATACCCTTGGCCGTGCAGATGTTTGTTAATTAATTGGTATATAGAAGTGCCATTTTTATTTAGGTGATACCTTAGTGCAATTTTTGTGGGCCCTAATGTGCCCTGTATTTTTTTGGGAACACTTTACCTTACATCATTATGATATCTGTGAAATTTTGGGTGTTGGTTGTGTTGCCTTTTTAATTTTGATTACATTTAATTCTCTGTTTAAGGTGATTCCGGGTACCCACTTCTACCCTGGCTCATGACGCCTGTGCTGCGGCCCCAGGATGCCTCTCAGGAAGCGTATAACCGTGCGCATCGCAAGACCCGGGCTGTTGTGGAGAGGGCCTTTGGTCTGCTGAAGACACGTTTTCGTTGCCTTGACCATACTGGGGGGGCCCTGCAATATGATCCCAAGAAAGTGATCGACATTATAATGGCATGTGCTGTTTTGCACAATTTTGCCATCATGGAACGTGTCCCACGTTATGTGGACAGCCTGCCCTCTTCAGCCGTCGAGGATGAAGCCGAGAATTTTGAGGGGCCCCCCAGTGAGTCTGGCCAATCTGTTCGAGCCAACCTGATCAGCCAGCATTTTAGTTAACTTTTTTCCCTGTCTCACCATTCTGTATGTCTGTGTTATCCTTTTTGAAACATATGTTGTTTTGCCCTAATGTGGCATTACCTCTAAGTAAAACATTTCGACCTTAATTGTTGCCTAATGTATTTCATGTAGTTTCCTTAGCTTTCGCTTTGCATTGTTACACCTCTTCAAACCAAAATTATCTGGTTTAGCCCAAGCTGTTAAAAATGTCTTCCCACTAAAAACGCCACAAGTATTGGAAGTGAAATTTTTGTTTTACTTAGCAAATGAAAAATTATAGTGGTTAACAGAAATCAGTCCACATACATCTGTGGTAACAAATGGATAACATTAAAAAAAACATCGAGCACATCTACACCTGGAAGTGAGTGGCACAACCAAACAAGGACACCCAGTCCAAAGGCCAGCCTAGTCCAGTCATTAATATTGCCTGTGCCCAGGGATATTTGGGCATGGCCATAATGTCACACAAACATGTCTGCAAACAGGAGGAGCACCAACCAAATACATAGGTAAAGCCATAAGTGGCCAGATAAACTCCACATAGACCTATGGCATTGGCTAGTGGCCTTAAGCATTACTCTAAGGAGCTATATGGGAGCAAATACAAAACACAACCTGCCAGAGCAACACAAAATGGATTGTTTGAAACCTCAAAGGACAAGTAAATACAGTGGGGGTTAAGAGAAAAGATGTCCCACACACCCATGGCTTAATAGGGTGGCTGCCCATAATACCCAGGTGGAGGTCCAGGTGGAGGTCCATGGGAATGGGACCTAGCCTGGGCCATGGCAGCATTGTGAATTTGAAACTGCTCCACAATGTTTCTCTGCATATTGGTCATCTCAGCCATGGCTGACTGGATGCCATTACTTGCATTGGCCACGTTGCTGTTGAGGGTACGCAACTCCGCGAGGATGCCCTGTAGACTGGTATGGATGTTCACCATGTCGGCATGCCTTTCCTCACGCTCTGTAACGAGCTGTGCCTGATAAGACTCCCTTTCTTGGGTCCATAATTGAAGCAGGGCACTCTGCCTCCCCTGGGAAATTGTGGGGCGGCGTAATGGCGTCCGCCGCACAATTACCCTGGCTCTTGGGCGTGCCCTGCCGCGTGGTGTCGTACCCTCAACAGCAACCGGCCTGCTTTGCAAATCCTCAGCAGCAGAGTGAACACTGGGGACTGTAGTGTCAGTCTCCCCATGTGCAAGCACAATGGATGGAGATTCACTCTGCTGCTGAGGATTGGCCAGAGAAACATTATGGAGCAGTTCCAAATTGGGACCCAGGGGGAGTTCATCCGACGTGCCCTGTACGGAGACATCATCATCTTCCTCCATGTCCTGGATCTCTTCCATGAGTGTGCGGGTCTGTAGGGACATATAAAAAAAAAAAGGCTAAGTTTGCGTCCCAATTTTGGATTTCAACAGTTTAACACATTCTTAAGCACTTGTTAGTATTTATGCTACTAAATTAACTTACCGAAAATCTCTGATCTGGGCTCCGATGCTGTACGGACCTGGTAGGCATAACCAAACTGGGGGGTGAGTTTACCCTTGCTGAGGGATCATGCTGGGCTGAAGAAGAGAAAAAAAAACCACGTAAACACACACACATAACCTTTTTTTGGATATGTAATCAAATATAGCTCTATTTGTAATATTATTCAACTCTAGAGCAATGGTGACCTTTGTTCAAACCCACGCAAGTTTACATAGGTGCAATGGCTCGGACAAACTGCTAAGTGACCTCAGTTCTAAGTCATGAAGTGTACCCAGTCAGCATCCAACTTTCAGGGCACATTTTTGGATTTAGCCTACCATTCGCTAGGTCCGGCCTACTCAAACAATTGTTTGAAACGCCCATTTAAAGGTATGTGGTGAGAGGTGAATGTCTGGCCATGGTGCTGACGCAGGGGGTGTCTAGTTAAAAATAAAGACACTGGTGGAGGGGCTGGAGATTTCTAAGTGCCAACTAATAAAGGCTGCTTGCCCTTGCTGGGCTGGATGGGCCAGAGCTGAGGGGACAGGGATTGGATGGCTAAAGGGGGGAGTTAACGTATTGATGGTGATGGGATGGATGGAGCCAATCTGTTACAAATGTATGGGCCTTATGTGGGGGGGGGCATGGGGGGACTGTGGCACATGGGCCAGAGCAGGGGCAGCGGGACACGATTGTGGCCAGTGAAAATTTAAATAAGTTACTGTGTACCTTGCAATGCCACTTCCTGGGCAGTACTTCATATTGCAATGCTATGTTTCACGGAGCCATGACATTGGGCAGGAGACCAACCACTACATGGCCGATCAAGGGGGCAGCTCTGAGCACGTCAACACAGAAGTAACTGAGTGCAGGGCTGTCTGGGCAGGGGTCCTTGAATGTGGTGGCAAGGTCCGCATTGGGACCCCGGGCCGCCAGTTGAGTCTCGCTGCTCTTGGTCACATATGTTTGTGGGTGGCTAATTAAATTGTTAACTCAAACACAACTCACACAAGCAAAAGGCAACCCATACATAATGATGTGTGTTTTGTGATTGATTCCAAATATCTCAGTTATCTTGCGAAACTTCATGACTTTAACAATACAATTGGACATTTGAACTTTGCCATAATGGCTGTGGGCCTAAATGTGTGATTCCCAGGGCCAAAAAGAGGACACAAACAGCCACAGTAGTGCGAGGCCAAGCAAGGCAAACCATAGGGGCATCCCGTTAGCTTGTTACTAGTGAACTGTCGATTATTTAGCAAACAGGCAAACATGCAGATTTAAGAGTACTCACCGTGGGTACGGGTCGGTGAGTCTGTGTCCCTTAGACCAGCATGTCCACCGACCGCGACCGGATGGAGAAGTCCAAGCACAATCTCCTCAGCAGGGGTAAACTCCAATTTAGATGGAAAGCCACCGCCAGTTTTCAGGCTGAAAAGAGAAAATTGTTTGGTACTCAGAAAAGGTGCATACAGTACATCCAAAACATTAGATTTAGCGTAAACATTTAGTTACCTGTAATTATGCCTTTTAATTTCTTTTTGCCGTACAGCATACTTCAGATCAGAGATTTTCTTCTGAATTTGGGACACATCTTTCCTCTCTTCCCCCGCTGCATTTACTTGTCGGAGGATGGTTTCAAACAATTCCATCTTGCGCTGCTTGGTGGTGTGTTTTGATTTGCTCCCATATAGCTCGTCATAGTATAATGTAAGGCCACTAGCCAATGCCATATTTTGGTCATGGGAGAATCTCCCACTCAACTGGCCGCGGCGCAATGTGCGGCCAGATGGTTGGCTTGGCTGCTCCTCCATGTGTGCAGACACATGTGGTGACATTATGGCCTGGGGCTGGGTAGGGGAATGGCCGGATTGGTGGCTTCCCAATGACTGGACTGGACTGGCCAAGGGACTGGGTGTTCTTGCGTGGCTGGCCACCGAACTTCCAGGTGTAGATGTGGTCATGGGGGCAATTCGGGGCCCTCTTGGGGGGCTAGGTTCCCGGCTGGTGCCAGGTCGTGGGCTCTGTTCCCGGCTGGTGCCAGGTCGGGGGCTTCTGGCCCTGGATTGGGTTCGTCGGGCCCTGTAGGGGCTTCTGGCCCTGGATTGGGTTCGTCGGGCCCTGTAGGGGCTTCTGGCCCTGGATTCTGTTCTTCTGGGCCTGTCGGGGCTTCTGGCCCTGGATTGGGATCTGCGGGCCATGTAGGGGCTTCTGGCCCTGGTTTGGGATCTGCGGGCCCTGTCAGGGCTTCTGGCCCTGGTTTTGGATCTGCGGGCCCTGTCGGGGCTTCTGGCCCTGGATTCGGTTCTTCTGGGCCTGTCGGGGCTTCTGGCCCTGGATTGGGATCTGCGGGCCATGTAGGGGCTTCTGGCCCTGGTTTGGGATCTGCGGGCCCTGTCGGGGCTTCTGGCCCTGGTTTTGGATCTGCGGGCCCTGTCGGGGCTTCTGGCCCTGGATTCTGTTCTTCTGGGCCTGTCGGGGCTTCTGGCCCTGGATTGGGATCTGCGGGCCATGTAGGGGCTTCTGGCCCTGGTTTGGGATCTGCGGGCCCTGTCGGGGCTTCTGGCCCTGGTTTTGGATCTGCGGGCCCTGTCGGGGCTTCTGGCCCTGGATTCTGTTCTTCTGGGCCTGTCGGGGCTTCTGGCCCTGGATTGGGATCTGCGGGCCATGTAGGGGCTTCTGGCCCTGGATTGGGATCTGCGGGCCCTGTAGGGGCTTCTGGCCCTGGTTTTGGATCTGCGGCCTCTGGATGGGCTTCGGGGCCTGGATGGGGTTCGGGCCCTGGATGGGGTTCGGGCCCTGCTGCGGGGCATGGGTTTCCGAACTGCCCTACTTGAAGGCATGGCCGGTGTGGGCTCACTGGTGCTGCCTGTTCTGGGGGCAGAGGTGGTGGGTGCTGCAGTTGCCAGCTTTTTGGCTGCAGGAGGGGCACGAGGCTTGGGGCCCCTTTTTTGGGTACCTGAGGGTCCAGGGTCCCTTGGTGGGGCCGAGGTGGGAGTCTTGGATCTCAGTTTTCGGCCAGCTTGCTGGGACCTTGTGGTGGGGCCCTCCGCGGTCTTGCTTGCCTGGGGTCGCTTGCTCATCGCCTTTTTTGGTGCCATCGTACAGAAATGCTCAAAGAGAATGAGCTTGGGGGGAAAGGACCTTTAAATAATGAGCCCAGCGTGTGACGCCTATGCGCACGACTACGCGCTCGTACGAACGTACGTTCGAGCGGAACCAGGAAACCGCTGGGGTTTCACTTATCTGCTGCCTGGAAGAAGACTAAAGATGGCGCCCACTATCTTCACCCGTCAACAGGAAGAGATCCTCATGCTGGTAAGTGGCTGCCTGTGCATTTTAATAGAATAGTCAATGATGGCCTAAATGTAAATGATGCGTTGGGAACTAGTTTGGGGTCTCTTAATGTTTAATCACTGGCTCCTCACACTTCATCCTCAAGGGCCGAGCCTGGCCACGTTTTCACCTGTCTATGCTGATGTCCTAATTCGGCCAATTGCTCCGGCTTAGCAACAGTTAATTAACCTGTGGAGTAGCGGGGCGAGCTGTCAAACCTGGCCTGTCTCGGACATTGATGCGGATGTTTGCGGAACACTGTTTTCCTAAGCCATAAAAACACAACGGGAAGCCACACACGTGGTCCAAAAGCCTAAGCATTAGGCTACATCTTGGATGTTTAAACCATCCTAACATGCCATAGATGCAGGTGGCCTGATTCTTGATGTTGGCTATTATCTGTATGTACATGGTGTGTGATACATATAACATAAGACCAGACTGTCAATCACAGTCAACGTCCTCTTTAAGGCACTCCCCAAAAATGGCGGCCATTCGAAATGTGTGTGTTAATGACATTAAATACTCAACTTGTGATGCAACACATATGGGTCTGTGTGTAAAAGTAAAAGCTCTGTGTCCATTATGTTTTTCAGATCATGCTTCAGCGCCGGTATGACTTCGCGCCCAATGTGTGCGAGAAAAGGGACATCGCCCGGGAGATCATCGCCGAGATCCACCGTGTGACCAGCACCACCTTCACTCACACCCAGATAATGCAGCATTGGTCGGACCTGAAGCGTCTGCACATGCCCCGGGTGCGGAGGTTTTTTGGGATCCATTTCCCAAGTAAGTACAAAGCAATTGCATGGTATATGTTCCAAATGTCTAAGTTATGCCTTTATTTATAATGACTTTTCTTTGGTAGTGTTGGAAATGGATTTCAGAATTCGCCGCACCCGGAGACGTACAGGCCGACCAGTGCTGCATGACTCTGCATCTGTGAGTGAAGGTGGTGGATCTCCCGGGCGACGGACCTACCCCTCCTCTGTGGCCTCCTCAGACCAGCCCCTGGACCTTACCACAGAGGAGGGGCCAAGGCGCGTGGGCGTGGAGTCATACCTGGCCACGCATGGGGAAGGCTCTGGTATGTCACTCTTCATGTATAGGCACAAAGATATACATGGCAGGCCAAAAACTAAGTTATCCTTTATTATGTATTTGTAGAAGCTTCAGGAGCGGGTGAGATAGTGGAGGAGGAGGCAGCAGAGATGCTTGAAGTCGATCCTGGCGAAGGTGAGTGATGTCAGCCAGACTGGGAGCCAGATATGTTGGGGATAGTGACTCTCTACAAATACTAACCAAATGTCACATGTTTCTCCAGGGACTTCTTCACAGCAGAGCCAGGACCAAGGGCAGCCTGTTGGCCCCAACCAGCCATCTGTCGGCCACCAACTCCGTAAGTCTCCATGCCATTATTCATCTTAATGTTTGGTTAGCTAATAACACACACATAACTAAAGGCGTAGCCAATGTGTAGTTCACACTTTCATGTGGGCACTTCGTTAGCGTAAAGAGGACCCAAACTAGTATTAAGAACCAAAGACTTAGCCATCACACTGTACCTACAGATTAGAAACATGGAAAAACACCCTTCACCCATCTAATGCATGTTATTAGACAGACCAAAACCAATATTGGGGAAGATGGAATGCACAATATTTACAGGCAGCATGGGATACAGATTGAAATAAGGAAGGTGCTGCCATGCATTGTGGGAGTGATGACCTTTCCCTCCACCCAGCTATGCTCTGGATTCCCAACGCACCACTGTAACCTACTCCCCTGTACTTTATCCAACTCTCCACTCCTCATTAAGTGTTATGCTTCAGAGTCCAGATGGCGGCGCTGTAATCCCAAAAAAGCCCTAAATAACTTTGAGGTGGTGCAGAATCATTTGTGAATATTTTTTGGTTTTCATTAAATAATGTGGAAGGTCCGGGTTAAGGAGTTTAAACACTTACCTGTGGGAAATGCATTAACTGTATCCCTTTGAAGAAGGACATATGTCATGCATTTACATGTATTTGATTAACCCTAAATCTATTTCCAGCATACAAACCGGTCTGGGAGTCCTATTTATGTTTCTTTCTCTATTGGTTACAGGGATGATCCCCCAAACCTTGGCCGGAAAAAAAAAAAGAATTAAGGAGTTGGTGGCCGAGCTGCTGGCCATACAGGCGACGTTGGGGCCAACAGATGATGAAGACGAGGAGGATTAGTGCCCTTGGTCCTGGCTCCTTTCTTCAAGTTGTTTGTAAATTTTACCACATTTTAAAACTTGGTTTATTGTTTTGGGTAAAAACCAAAAAAGTTGTTTTTAAAAAAAAAAAAAAAAACAAAAAAAAAAACAAAGGTGTTTTCCTGTAAAAAAAATACAAAATTTTTTATAAGTGTTTTTACTTGGCCAAAAAAAAAAAAAGTTTTTACAATTATTGCAAAAAAAACTAAGCAAATATTTTAAATAAATTATATTTTAAGCCTTCCGAAATGTGTCTTTTCTAATATGCACACACCCAAAAAATTACACAAACCAGAAACAACACACTTAGAAACATATAGACATATGTAAATTATGTGATATTCTTACGTTTTAGGGACCGATAAATGAAGTGGGATGCAAGCGCTAAGGGGTTTAGGTAAGTTTGAGGGACCGAGACATGAAGTTGGATGCAAGCGCTAAGGGGTTTAGGTAAGTTTGAGGGACCGAGAAATGAAGTTGGATGCAAGCGCTAAGGGGTTTAGGTAAGTTTGAGGGACCGAGACATGAAGTTGGATGCAAGCGCTAAGGGGTTTAGGTAAGTTTGAGGGACCGAGAAATGAAGTTGGATGCAAGCGCTAAGGGGTTTAGGTAAGTTTGAGGGACCGAGAAATGAAGTTGGATGCAAGCGCTAAGGGGTTTAGGTAAGTTTGAGGGACCGAGACATGAAGTTGGATGCAAGCGCTAAGGGGTTTAGGTAAGTTTGAGGGACCGAGAAATGAAGTTGGATGCAAGCGCTAAGGGGTTTAGGTAAGTTTGAGGGACCGAGACATGAAGTTGGATGCAAGCGCTAAGGGGTTTAGGTAAGTTTGAGGGACCGAGAAATGAAGTTGGATGCAAGCGCTAAGGGGTTTAGGTAAGTTTGAGGGACCGAGACATGAAGTTGGATGCAAGCGCTAAGGGGTTTAGGTAAGTTTGAGGGACCGAGAAATGAAGTTGGATGCAAGCGCTAAGGGGTTTAGGTAAGTTTGAGGGACCGAGACATGAAGTTGGATGCAAGCGCTAAGGGGTTTAGGTAAGTTTGAGGGACCGAGAAATGAAGTTGGATGCAAGCGCTAAGGGGTTTAGGTAAGTTTGAGGGACCAAGAAATAAAGTTGGATGCAAGCGCTAAGGGGTTTAGGTAAGTTTGAGGGACCGAGAAATAAAGTTGGATGCAAGCGCTAAGGGGTTTAGGTAAGTTTGAGGGACCGAGAAATAAAGTTGGATGCAAGCGCTAAGGGGTTTAGGTAAGTTTGAGGGACCGAGAAATAAAGTTGGATGCAAGCGCTAAGGGGTTTAGGTAAGTTTGAGGGACCGAGAAATAAAGTTGGATGCAAGCGCTAAGGGGTTTAGGTAAGTTTGAGGGACCGAGAAATGAAGTTGGATGCAAGCGCTAAGGGGTTTAGGTAAGTTTGAGGGACCGAGAAATAAAGTTGGATGCAAGCGCTAAGGGGTTTAGGTAAGTTTGAGGGACCGAGAAATAAAGTTGGATGCAAGCGCTAAGGGGTTTAGGTAAGTTTGAGGGACCGAGAAATAAAGTTGGATGCAAGCGCTAAGGGGTTTAGGTAAGTTTGAGGGACCGAGAAATAAAGTTGGATGCAAGCGCTAAGGGGTTTAGGTAAGTTTCTGGTTGAGGGTGCGCATGCGCAAGATCTTATAAACATACGAACGCACGAATCTAAGAGGCCAAAAACCAATGAAAACCAGAGGCAAACGCAAGTAATTGGAAGAGGTTGACGATGGAAGCAGCCGAAAAAACAGGCTGCCGCCGCAACAGGTGAGCACATGAACGTGATTTTTACGATTGGCAACTGACTGAGGCAAGTTCGGGAGATATCATACGAACGGACGTATCTTTTAGGATAGAAACGTATTTGCTTATTGAATCACTCGCAAGTTCATACGAACGCACGAGCGGACGTAAAAAATAGGATGATCGTGAGCCAAATCCAAGCTGTTACATGTTTCTTTGAATCAACCCAATTGTCCTGATTGAGATGGAATGCAGACACAACCTTAGGCAAGAAATCTGGCTTGAACCGAAACACCACCTTGTCCTGGTGTCTCTCAAAGTAAGGAGGTTTAACCCTTTAAGTGCCAAGCGCGTAACACCTACGGGCTGGCTTGTCCGGTCCTTAAGTGCCAAGCCCGTAGGTGTTACGTACTTGACTTTCCCCGCTGTTATTTAAAAAAAAATGTAAAAAAATACTCACCCAACCCCCTCTATTTGGTGCCATCCGATCCCCCGTGGGGGCTCGAATGGCTCCAGGAGAGCCCCCGGAATAGCCCCCCCCGCCTCGGGCGCCGCTGCCACTGACAGTAAAAAAAAATAAAATGACATTTACTTACATGCAGTCGCGTTGCCTCTCGCCGGGTCTCCTCTTCACTGGGGGGGGCCTCCGATCGCCCCCCCCCAGGCTCTTCCGAAGTGAGGATAAATCGCCCTCCCCTTCACTTCCTGGATCGGGTCTGCTAGCCCCGCCCCCAGTTGCAGATTGCCGGGGGACAGAGGAGGATCGGAGGTGAGTAAAGTAAAAAAAAAAAAAAACATTTTTTTCTTATGTCTCTGTGTTTTTATTTTTACTGTTAACCCTTTGTGAACTGGTAAGGGGTCCATGCGACCCCTTATACCAGTTCACAAGGCTGGGGGCTGGCAAGTCACCTGCAACTAGCGGGTGACTTGCCATTAACCCCCGGCACCCCAATTACCTGCCTCCTCAAAGCCCAGGGGGGGGCAGAAGAGCCCGGGCCTCACAGAGGCTGTGTGCTTGTAGGCTTCAGGGTGGGGGGGGCCACAAAAGCTGGCCCCTCCACTCTGTTCCTACAAGCCCCCATAGCTGGTCCCGGGCTGGTAATGCTGGGTAAGGGGGACCCCATTTCATTTTTTGGGGGGGATTTTTAAGGGTTTTTAACCCTTAAAATTCCCCAAAAAATGGGGTTCCCCCCTGGGAGGGGGGACCCTATGTCATTTTTTTAAATTAACTCCTTATGTTTATAGTGTGGATAGTAGTTGTATTTTATTTGTAAATGTTATAAAGCGCTCTTTTCAGTTTGGGGAGTCTCCTAGGCAAAAATGGCGGACTACCAATACATATGTGGTACCGTTGTAATCGGAAGAAATGGGGCTTTCACTAATAAAGTAAATGCTTTATTTAAAATAAAGGAAACACTTTTCTAACAAATAATTTTTATTTATTTTTGTTCTTTTTACGCAAAAATATTTAAAAAAACAGTAGAAAAATTACAAACAAGACATTTCATGTTAAAGCCTAAACTCTGCTGCAAAAATATATCTATAATTTTCCTGGAAATTCCTCCAAAAATCATGGTTAAACATGGTGCAAAATGGTGAAAAATTACCTGTCAACAGAGGGTGAAAAAAATTCAAGTAGACGGGCAATTAAAAGGGTTAATAGTACCTATGCATGTGGGGTATTGTTCTGCTCAGGGGATCTTGCACTTTCAGATTTAGCTTGTTTGCATATAGATTTTTTAAGAAAATGTGTTTTTGATTCTGTTTTTTTATAATTTTTTTGAGGGAAACCTCTTGCAACCTAAGAATTCTTCAAGGGATTACTTCTAAATTGATGAGCCCACTACAAGAAGCTGGGTATGCTTAGAAAGCTTAACATATGTTCTTTCAGGAAATATATCATTTCTGGGGGGTATTCCGAATGTAAAGGGTTGTTTTGGTAGAAAAAGTACAAGGTGCGCACTTTGTCTGCAGAGCTGAAATTTTCAAGTAAAATTACCCTTACGCACATGCTTTACTTTGGGGTGTTTGACAACTCTTTCCTTGACAGTAGCTATGCATGTTGAGTATTGTTCTGTTCGGGGGATGTTGCTTTTTTAGATTGGGCTTGTTCTTTCTTGTTTGCATATTTTTTTTTTAGGAGAATATGAGTTTGATTCTGCTTTTTTATTCTGTTTTAGTGAAACTCTGTGCTACCAAAGAATTCATTGAAGAATTACTTCCAGAAAACTGCACCCATGTAAACAAGCCTGGTACACCTAGAAAGCCTGATGTGTATACTTCCAGGGAATATATAGTTTGTGGGGGGTTTTTCAAATGTAAAGGTATTTCAACTGCAAGGTGCGCCTAGCGCTTAGCATATATGTATTTTATCTGAAAATCTCCTAAAGCGCTGTTTCAGTTTGGGGGAGTCTCATGGGCAGGAAAGGGTGTCCACCAATACATATGTGGTACCGTTGTAACCGAGAGAAATTAGGATTTCACACGCAATAAGATTTTATTGACAAAATTACTTTTTTTATTACAAAAAACACTACAAATTGTTATTTATTTTTTTTTATTTTACAAACCATGCTGCAAGAATTTCAGAATCCTGGGAATAGAAAACATCCGATAGGGAAAAGACTTAGCCTCACAC
Source organism: Gastrophryne carolinensis (assembly GCA_027917425.1). NCBI lineage: Eukaryota > Metazoa > Chordata > Amphibia > Anura > Microhylidae > Gastrophryne > Gastrophryne carolinensis. The sequence goes on along the minus strand of CM051238.1, from coordinate 202,501,210 downwards.
CAGGCAATGTAAGCATGCCAGACCCTGTAATAGATAAAGGATGAGGACTTCTTCCTAGCCCTAATCATGGTGTCAACCACAGAGGCAGGCAACCCCTTTTCCATCAAGATGGGAGGTTTCAGCAGCCAAGCCGTCAAAGCCAGCGTTTGTAAACTGGGATGGCACAGCTGCCCCTGAGTGAGCAGATCTGGGTCCTTGGGCAGGACGTACTGATCTACTGTCAACTGCACAATGTCTGCGAACCACACCCTTCTTGGCCAACAGGGGGCCACCAGGATTGTTGGCACCCCTTCCTGGGCTATCTTGCGCAGCACCCTGCCCAGCAGAGGAAACGGAGGGAACACATAGAGGAGCTGAAAGCTCTTCCAACACAATGCTAGTGCATCCATGGCCAAGGCCAGAGGATCCTGGGACAGAGAGACAAAGACTGTAAGTTTGTGATTGTGACGGGACGCAAACAGATCCACATCCAGCTGACCCCAGCGGTGACACAGAGAGCGAAACACCCTGCTGCTGAGGGACCATTCTCCCAGATGAGAAGTCCCCCTGCTCAGGGAATCCGCCTCCAGATTTTCCACCCCCGGGATATACACTGCTGAGATGCAGGGAACATTCCCCTCCGCCCATGACAGAATAAGAGACACTTCCTTGAGGGCCCTCTTGCCCTGTGTCCCTCCCGAGCGGATCTGAACAGCCAAGGGGTCAAATGGGCGAGAACCAACCTTACCGCCCTCAGTTCCAGAATGTTGATAGGAGTATGGGCCTCCTGGGGGCCCCACTGACCCTGGAAATTTCAAGGACCTCCAGAAACCCCCCCAACCTGTCAGACTGCCATCTGTGGTTACAGTCTCCCAGCAACGGGACAGAAAGGTTCTGCCCACCAAGAGGTCCCTTGAGTCCATCCACCACGAGAGGGACTATCTGGTCAGGGGGGACAGAGCGAACACCTGATCCAGGGACACAGGGTCCCGATCCCACACTGATAAGAGGTGCAGCTGCAGAGGTCTCATGTGAAACTGAGCATAGGGCACCGCCTCAAAGCAAGACACCATCAGGCCCACCAGTTGCATCCCCTGCCGGATGGAGGGATGAGGACAAGAAAGAAGAAACTGGGCCTGAGCTTGAAGACTCTCCACCTTCTGTTGGGGGAGAAAAACCTTGACCTGAGAAGTATCCAGAGTCATGCCCAGAAAGGACCTCACCAGAGACGGTAACAGAGAAGACTTGAGATGGTTGATCACCCAGCCGAATGACTCTAGTGTGGTCACCACCACCTGGGTATCCAGCCCTGCCTGATGGAAGGACTGGGACAAGATCAGAATGTCGTCCAAATAAGGGAGATTGCGAATGCCTGAGTTCTCAGCAGAGCCATCATGCCCGTCAGCACCTTGGTGAATACCCTGGGGGCCGAGGTGATACCGAAAGGCAGTGCCACAAATTGATAATGCTAATCTCCCAGAGCAAACCTGAGGAATTTCTGATGACCTGGAAATATTGGTACATGAAGGTAAGTGTCCTTGATGTCTACTGAGGTCATGAAGACGCCTGGGCGCAGTGAATTGACAGCTGAGCACAGGGTCTCCATGCGAAAATGCTTGAATCTGACAAACTTGTTGAGACACTTTAAATCCAAGAAAGGCCTGAGGGACCTATCCTTTTTGGGGACCATGAAGAGATTGGAATAGAAGCCTCTGCCCCTTTCCCTGAAAGGCACAGGGCAGATGACCCCCAACTCCAGAAGGTTTTGGACCGCAAGGCGCAGGCCCTGATCTGACCGGGGGTTTTGAGCCAACCGGGATCTGAGGAATCTTGGGGGCGGCCAGGCTGCAAACTATCTTGTAACCAGAGGAAACCACCTCCTGAATCCATCTGTCTGCTACACGTCGCCTCCAGACGTGAGCAAAGAGCCGAAGCCGTCCCCCCACCCGGATGGGTGAGGGTGCCTTCTCATGCCTGAGGGGGCTTAGGGGAGGATTTGGGCTTGGGACCCCAGGAGAGGCCGGGGTGGCCACGTCCTCTGCCCCTGCCCCAATAATCTCCATGTGCTCCAGCAAAGGAAGCTCCTCAGCCAGTCCTGGAAGCACGGAAGGAGGGGAGAGGAGGGGAGGCACCAGTCCCCCGAAAAGACCGAGAAGGCCTCCTACGTTGGGGTGACCTACCACCCCTGGCAAACAAGTCCAAGCATTCACCAAAGAGGCGCAGCACCTTAAAGGGAAAACCAGTGAGAGCCTTCTTAGCAGCGTTATGAGCTACCCACTGACGCAGCCAGACAGAGCGACGTATAGCCACTAACAGAGCAGACATCCGTCCACACATTCTAATGGCATCATGACTCTTAAGCAGCCCTTTAATAGCAATAGCTCTAATGGCAGAGGCACAAACCGGGCACAGCGCAGTCCCCACACAGACAAAGGCATGACAAGCCAGCTGGTCCATGCGCCGGTCCTCACCATCCCGCAGGGTAGTAGTGTCAGGAGAATGCATGACAGATGTATTTGACAACCCCAAAATGGGCGCGTCCACCTCGGGAGGACATGACCAACGCTTAAACACATCAGCAGGTAAGGGATACCTCTTATCCCAACTCTTGGGCACCCCAGGTAGCTTGCTAGGCCGTTCCCATTCCTTGAGCACCAGATTATTAAAGTGAGTCTGCTCAGGGAACTCCAAGCGTGGCTTCACTGTATGAAAAAGCTCACCCTGCTGCTGCGGAGCCACGGCAGGAGGGGAAATACAAAGCACCTCAAAAATGTGAGACAGCAACCTATTAGTGTCACCTGAGGACCATTGGTCTTCTCCAAAAGGAGACCCGGTATCACCAGTTTGTTCCTCAGATGATTCTGAATCAGAGAATAGTTCCCCCTCCTCAAGGGGACCATAACCCGAGATGTCAAAAAACTCCTCAGCCTCAACAGGGAAGAGGGAAACAGCTGGGGATAGATGCCGCTTCTTGGCAGAAGCCTTACGTGGGCCCGACCCAGCAATATGGTTTTCAATGCTGGCCACCCATGCAGCCAAATCCGATTGAGATTCACCGCTAGTATGTCCCTCGCTGGGGGTCAAATGCAAGCGTGGGGGGGTAGGTGAAGCCAGAGGGGGTGCCGCACCAGGGCCCGTAGCAGGCGACCCACACTGCAGCGCAAGATCCTGCTGGGCGCAGATTACACATACCCTGACATCTTCACTTATAGGGGAAACCCCACACGCAACACACAGCCGGGCTTGTCCCGAAAGAACCCCAAGCACATTATCTCCAGAAGCCTCCATATGGTGATTTTTTTTACAAAAGTATGCACAATAATCAGAACAGGGACACAGCTAACCAGCCACCCTATTTGGGATGCCCCCCGAGACCTGCTAGGGGAAGTGGGAGATTGGCAATAGGCAGGGCCGAGAGAGCCACAGTCAAGGGACCCGCCTGCAAGACACAATAATAATAAGCATCCCTAGCCTTACAATATTATACCAAAGATAAAAACCCCCGTAAGGGACTCATGGACCAATCCGGCAAGCGCACAGATAAGCCGATCACCAACCGCGTCGCAGCACCGCAATGGAAGGACCACAGCAGTACCTAGAGGGACGGGCGCAAAAACAAGACCACGTGACATGCCGGCGCCATGACAGTTAAACAAAAAACACAGTAAAAGCGCCGACCACCGTGGAGCGCTGTAAAACGGCCTCCACACACACCAAACACAAGTGACAAAAAACCACAGTAGTAAAACACCAGAGTGTACTCCCCGGGCATCCCCTGCCGATCACGCGGAATGCAATGAGGGGGTCCTGCACAACCAATAGCGTGAAAAGGAGGGAGGGGGGGAAGGATAAATATCCCTAGAAAAGGGGCTGGGGGCATCCCAATGAGGCTCACCATAAAAAGCCTGTCGTCGACTACCCTTTGGTACAGGGTCTTGCGGCCCGGAGCAACGCTCCTTCAGCACCTGACCCTAGTGCTGTCCTACCTTGTGGGTCCAGAACGGGTGGAAATAACCCTGCAGGGCCCGAGGCAAAGCCCACTCCCTGCGCAGAAGAGAGCCATCTTCATCTTCGCAGTCCAGACTGCAGAAAGAGACTGGGAATTAGTGGGAGGTTCCTGGCTATTTAAGGGGCCGGGAGTGGGCACAAGTCTTTTTCTGCAGTCCAGCGCCATCTTGTGGATGTATAACCCATGTGTAAGGATTATTCTGGAACAGGACGTGCTGTATACTTGGAATATATATGTCCCTCTGGGTCCAGATAATCAATAATTACTGGCTGTAAAGTTTGGGCCCAAGATTCACCTGAATGTCATGCTGGCTGCTGAAGTCTGGTCAGAGTCGGCCAAAAATCAGCCTAAGCATTCACAGGCCCTCACTATCCTACAGACCAGTCGGCCTCTGGTGGTGGCTGGAACTCATCCCAAGTTTAGTTCTCACCAATCTGAGAAAGAAAAAGGGACAGTTTAATCTTTGACTCAGTCTTTTGTATTGTGATTTGAAGACACTTTCAAGGGCAGGACTGGATTACGTACGGTGGATGCCCTTGGGAGTAAAGCCTACTAGAGGCCCCTGTATGTAACTGTAGATTAAACACTAATTTTTTTTTAAAGAAGTCAAAGCTTTTTGGAACCCCTCCTGCCACTCCCCCCTCCACGTGCTATGCCTGATTCAGGCATTAATTAAATAATAAAAATAAAACTTACCTGATCACTGCAATCTTACACTGATGTCACTAGGGACAGGGCTCTGCACGACAGCTATGGACTTTGGTTGACAGGCCATTCACCAGATCCCGGGAGCAGTGTGGACACACTCCTCCATGGATTGAGAGGCTGAACTGTCACCCTATCTAGCACAGGTCTGTTTTATCTAGTCCTAAATAAGGGCCACCATCTCTCCTGAAAAAAAAAATGTTCTGTCACATTACCTGATTCTTTTGGATTTGTGATGAACTGACCCTGGTATTAGCCTTTTTTTTTGGGGGGGGGGGCAATGTAAGAAGTGGATTGGGGGCAGTGGATGTACCTGCTAATTGGCTAAGGTGGCTGCACAACTAGTATTTTGTTCCCTTTTTTTATCTAGAAAGACTGCCAGATAACTTAGAGTCAAACTGAGAACAATTTAGAAGTATACCAAATCTGTACTTATAGCTCAGAACATCCGGGCAGGCTGGCAGCAATAAAGATGCTGTGGCTACCAAAATTTCTATATTTATTAAGGGTGCTTTTGGTCCCATGGACAGACCCTGCACCTTAGGGTCAATACATTTATTCAGGGTTCTTTGCGCCCGAGAGTCTCTAGAAGGAAAACCCAGTGAACATATAACATCTTTTCCAAGTTGTCTATCGCTGATAGAAGCATTTGGTCAACAGCCTAACTTCAAGCTTAAAGCAACCCACATTTTTAACTAGCATTACTAACATTCTCTCTATGACTACCTTTTGCTGATTTTCACTAATCCTGCTTCACTCTAATGCCAGATAATGGAACCTGTCTAAGCTGTAAAGCTCCACCTTTTCTATTCACCCACTGTTGTGTGTGGCAATTATGTAATTGCCACATCTATGCAATGACTGATCACCTGCCATCTCATGAGGGGTGGGGAGCAACAAAAAGCAGTGTTCCGGGACAAATTGAAAAGCGAAAATATCAATTTCTAGATCTGCACCCCAAGAAGGGAGAATCAGCAGGGACTTTGGCCAAATGTATTTCGCAAGTTCAGTGGTCCGCTTTAACTACAATAAACAATAAATGTGAAATAATGCCAATAAATCTAACCGAATCAGAGCTTAACATGCTACAAACTAATAAGTACTATCTTTTGGTAAACAACTATATATCATACTTTGGCGTAAACATTTCAAACAGATTTAAACAAGCTCTATTTTCTGAATATCAAGCCACTAAGGGGGTCATTTACAAATGTTCCTCGGCCATTCACCATGCATTCACTAGTTTGCCACATTTACTAAGCTAAAATGGCCTATTCACTAGGCTAAGGCTGTGTTTGCCATATTTAACCCTTCGTCAGCTAAAAGCCAGCGTCCGGCTATACAGTGTGCCAGCTTTTAGTGGCGAACCACATAGGAATAAATGTTACTTTTGGCGAGAATGGCTTTTATATGATTTTTACATCTGTCACTAATACATCGAGCATAAAGGTCAGATAGATAACTAGTATTGGAGAAACAACTAATAAATTCTTCTTCTTTGATTCGTTTTTCGTCTTTTTTTTTTATTTATTTTTTGGGGAGGCTTCCAAAACACCCCAGACTTTCTAGAGACACAGTACATACATTCTGAGACGAATTCCATGCTGCCTTAAGCTTTTAAGTGGGTTTGCAGCACAATTTCTGGTTCTGGAACAGCAAATTGCGCCTCCGCAGTTCACCCGCTGTGAAGAGCACCCTGTTCGCTAGTAAATACCACATTTTGACCAGCAAACTGCGGAGAAGACACAGCAAAATGCCACCAGAAAGTTAGTTGTTCCCTGCATTTGCTGGCAACCCAAATCCTCCAGTTGTGACATTATGGCTCACGAATGCTCTGGACATACTAGAAACAGAGGCAACGTTAACTTCATATAAACCATTTGCAAACTTCTTTCTAGAAACGACCAATAAAATAAAACTGAATCAATTTTTTAGGTCCAGTTTATCTACAAGGGCATAGTAAAAACTAAAGAATGTCTAACAGGGAGGTGAGAAATGAGATGGAGGGGAGGGGGGAAAGGAAGGGGGAAAAAAGCCCTGCATCGCTTTATCACCCCGAATGCGACACCAAATAAGTCTGACTTATTCACCCCAAGTGAATTGCAGAAATATGTGTTAAATTCAGGGAGGGGAGGGGAGAAAAAAAAGGATTAAATAAAATTAAAATGAGTCTGAAAACCAGATCCTTGCACACTCAAGGCATTTCTGGGAAAAGGCCAATAGGGATTGCCCGTTTGTCCATGCCATAAACCCCTCATGTCATTTATGGCAAATTCTCTTTTCCAGGCATGCTTTGAGTCTCTGCAAAGTTTCTCCTTGTGAGGATTTGTAATCCTAACCAGGATTATGGATCTTCTGGATAGAGAAGAACCCAGATCATTTGACTAACTGAAGGTTAGTGATGATGCGCCCGTTGATGCGCCCATTTTTTCCCAATTTGCCTATTTGCCGCCTTTTACGATTTGAAAAAGCATGCAATGATTTGTAGCACTGTATGTTCGCTGTTAATGTTTATACTTCCTTGTATTTTATATCTGCAGTTTACCTGCACCAGCTATTATGTCATGTACATGCATATTTCTGTATTTCACTTTTACTCAATAAAAATCTATTGAAAATAAAACAGAACATCCCCACATCCTACTGCAAAACAAGACTTGCAGCACCATTCGCACTAGAGACAGTGTACCAATACGACAAAGCAGATACACGAATTGTCACACAAAATGGCTCAACATTCTTTGCAATAGAGGAGCAGGGCAGTTTCTTGGTGAAATATCACTGGGAAAGAAATTCTGCCACTCATCATCAACTGCTGTACCATACTGGTATGTGTCATGCTTTGCCATTTCCTTAGCAGCAAGCAGTGCCCCCTACCCATGACTTATGACCCATGATTTCCTGATTCCCCATGGAAGCGGAGTAGGGGCCTGGCCCCCCATGGGGGAGGTGAAGCGGCCTGGCGGTATATGGCCAGTACTACTAATAGTGGTTCTGACCCATCTACATTAAACAGAATGACTGGAATTACACAATAGGCTTGGTACCCACCCCTAGAAAAGGCACTGTAGAGGGGGCATGTCCAGGCAGTGTCTAGCACATCCCTTCTACTATGGCAAATGTAAGGAGCAATGTGATTGACATGGGGAGCGCAGGAGCACATCAGAATGCTGAAGGCCCTGTTCTGACAAACCAGTATGTTTCAGGCAGTCAATACTTTTAGGGCCTGAAGGGCACAGAATACCTAAATGGCAGCACAGGTGGGGCTGGGGCATATACTGACTGACCTGGATGTATGAGCCACATAATAACCAAGGGGCAGATGGAGGCCAGATTGAGCAGGGAACAGGCGGATGGAGGCACAGCCAACCAAGACAAGGTATTTACAGATTGATCCGGTGTACTGTGTGGTGGTAATGAATTTGGTGACTGGAGTGGCAATTGGGTGATACTGGATGGTACAGGAATACATGACATATATATTTACTGTAGGATACAGATTGTGTTCTTCTATTTAAACACTTTTTTAATAGTACATTTATCTACCAGTCCTGCTCTATGTATATTTTACATTAGAAATGTTTCCATATCTGGAGATAAAAAAGCCACACTACTAATGAAATGACAAGTTCTTCTACACTCACAGTTTCACAGTCTAAAATAAATACTGCACATCAGAGGTTAGATGGAGCTGTATACTACCAGAGTCTCAGCCCTCCAGATGGCTTCTCCAAGAGGATTCAACTTTTTATTACAAACTCCAGAGAACTCTTAAGTTGTGGCCAGGGCAATCGCTGGGCTAAATAGCACTCGGGGTAGGGGAAACAATCTCCCCACCATAGTAGCCAGCAGCAACATCACAAACACAATAATAATTATGTTTAATCTTATTTTATTGAGTTTTAGGCATATTACAATGTTACAAATATAAATTACATGAAACAAAGTACAATACACATATCAATAAAATACAACATTCCGTATCTCCGCAAGTCTCACTTCACCGCTGTCCCAGCCTCGTCCACTCTACTACCAGTTTCCCACCTCCCCCGGGGCATGAGGCGCCGACCTATATCAAGTGATGGGAGCCCCACAAAGGAGGAGCATCTCAGAGTGATCCCCCCGGGCCACCTGGCTAGGACCTGCAATCGTCCGGGGCCCGCTGCCCTTCAGCCCTTATTCAATTTTAAGCCGGGAGTAAGACAAGGACCACACATAAAAGGGAACACACACAAATACACCAACACAGACATTGAGACACTAAGGTTTTTCCCCTGAGAAGAGGGGGAAGGGGGGAGCAGGGGGTCCCCGACCCCTCCTACACTATCTCTGTATACCCCCCTACCACCCTCTCCTCTTCCCCTTGCCACCCTACTGTAGTTCTAATATCCTCTTTAATCCAATGTCCGAGCCCTTGAACATTATTCAGGCTACCCATGTCTGCATGTACGGCTCCCCCTTCCCCCTGAGATCTGCCATAAGCTCCTCCATCCTCATAATATTATTGAGTTCTTCATACCACTCCAGTAAAGGGGGAGCCATCGTATTCTTCCAGCTCCCTCTACCAGGGAGCATAGACAGCAACGTAATTCCCATACGCTTCCTTGTACAAAAGCAGGACCTTGGCCCACAGGCTATGTATACTTGGGCATTCCCACCAAACATGTAGCAGTGTACCCCGGGCTGCATTACATCTCCAACACGTGTCGGGCACCATGGGGAAAATCTGGTGAACCCTGACCGGGCTTCTGTACCACCTGGAGATCAGCTTAAGGTTTTTTTCTTGAGCTTTACAGGGTTTCACCATTTTATGGGTGAGGAAGAAAGCCTTTTCCCAGTCCTCTTCCTCAAAAGTCATCCCGATCTCCCTCTCCCACTCAGCTACGAAGGCTAAATTCCCTGATTCCTCCTCCCCCAGAATACTGTACTGGGTCGAGATTAATCTCCTGGGTCATTCTGTAGCCTCCAACACGTCCACAAATTGGGTTCTATCTCTTGTTATTTCGCCTAGGTCCCCTAAAGAGCCCAAGTAGTTACGCAGTTGGCTCACTGCCAACCATGACACCCCTACCCTCCCCTTCCCTCAGCTCCCCCTCCGTAGGCGGTCTGCCTTCCACTAGCATGTGCCTCAGCTTTGTTTGTGAGGACGCTTCCCATCTCAGGAACCTTGGAACCCCCAAAGAACTCCGGGTTGCCGAACAGCGGGCCTGGTCTCGTTGCAATTTTCAGGTTCCTGAGACAATCCTCCCACGTCAGGAGGAGCTGGGCCGTCAGGAATGGGAGTTTCCCTCTTTGTAAAGCTTTCGGGTCCACCCGGGGAAGAGACGTCATATCCCAGACCAGCGAGTCCTGCTCTACCATAACCCATTGTTTAGACCCCTCTCCATGGTACCAGTCTACCATCCTGGTCAACACAGCAGCTCTATGATAATTCTCTATGTCCGGTAACCCGCCCCCCCCCCTTTCCCCTTGGGTCTGGCCAACTTACGGAGACTCAGTCTTGGCTGCCCTCCTCCCCACACAAACCTCACGATTAATGACCTCAGCTGTCTGAAAAAACGTTTGCAACCATACATGGGTACCGCCTGAAAAACATATAACAGTTTAGGCAACACGTCCATCTTCAGCAAGTTTATCCCCCCCATCCACGAGATGCTCTTTCTCCCATATTCCTCTAGGTCCACCCTTGTCTTTACAAGTAAAGGGACATAGTTCAGAAAAACCAGGGCTGGGTCAGCTGGTATAAGGACCCCCAAGTAGCTTATGGCCTCCTCGCACCACTTAAAAGGAAAGTTCCCCTTTAGCCTCTGAACCAGGCACCGGTCCACCAGACTAATGTTCAGCATCTCCGATTTGGACATATTAACTTTGAAATTACTGACTCTTACTAATTGACGGCAAAGAAATGTGGGGAGATGTAATGTACAGAAGTAAGCCGTCCGCATACAGAGCTAATTGATGCGTCTTATCTCCTACCTCTATCCCCTTAACGTCAGGGTTCCTTCTCAGAGTGACCGCCAGATGCTCCATCACCAGCACAAACAACAAGGGCGACAGAGGGCAACCTTGTCTCATCCCATTCCCCACTGGAAAAGCCGATGACAAAAGCCCATTTGTTCTTACCCTCGCTGTGGGACCCCTATAGAGCGCTTGTATCTTACCTCTCAGAACCAGACCCAATCCTGTCTGCGTAAGGGTATGTTCCAGAAAGCTCCAACTGACCCTATCAAACGCCTTCTCGGCGTCCACTGACAAGAGGCACATAGGAATTTTGTTGGCTCTGAAACACAATAATAATTAAGAAGAGATCTGGTTCCCCCCCCCCCCCCCAGACCCAATAAATAATTTGCATATAGATCCTTTTGTAACACAAATCAAAGAACTTTGAAACAGGCACAGGGCTGATCTGTGCAGAGTTCTGGTTGGGAAGCCCGCTGCTATACTTAACCTGGCTCACCCTGGATTCTGCTTCCCATCATCAGGTGACATTGACTTCTCATGACAGATTATGTCACCAGTCTAGACCGTGGAGGACAGGAGCCAGGGTATAACACCATGCTTCCCAGTTACACTCTCATGCTCCAAGGGGCAGGGCTGGCTACAGGTTTATGTGGGCCCTTGGGTGATAAGCGTCTCAAAGGCCCCTTGTGGTGTGGTATGATACTCCATACATGGTGATTATATTGCATGAATGGTGAATACTGCCAAAAAATAGAAAATAGAAAAATGACGAAAGAAATGACAGAAATAAGGTGGAGTAAAGAACAAAAGGTTAGAAGGAATGATAGAAAAAATTAAAGAGACAAAAGGGAATGACAAAAATTTAAAAAATAAATGGAAAGAAACAATGAAAGAACAAAAGAATAGAATGAATGACAAAACAAAGAGTGAATACAAAGAATGACAAAAAGCAGGACAAAGAGAGAGAAGAAATAGGAGAAAAAAAAGATGGAAGAAAAGAAAGAATAGAAGGATTGAAAGAGGAGAAGAAAGAGTAGACAGGAATGGCAAAAATAATAAAAGCAAAGAGGAAAGAGTGGAAAGAGAGAAAGGAATGGCAGGATGAACAGATGAAGGAAACAAAAAATAGAATAGAAAGAAACAAAGAATAGAAGGACTGACAAAAAGGAAAGTATCTCCCAATGGCCAATCTGCTCCTAGCTGACAGACCTTAGTCCTGGTTTCGGCACAGCCCTGTGTCCTGTATAGGGGCTGCCCAGGGTAGAAGGAATGAGGTGGGCCCTCCCAAGGTGCAGGGGCCCTGACACCTGCCCAGTGTTTACGCCTGCCCTGACCCAGGGAGAACTCCAGTACAATGCAAGGTGTGCCACATTCAGAGCCAGAAGCTAACCCAAACACCCAATATCCCAAACACTTACATTAGAGTTCTCTTTGTGGATTTTAGTTCGGCATTTAACACCATAAGTCCGAAGCTGCTGGTAGAAAAAATGTCTAGGCTCAACATTCCCCAAAATATCTGTGCATGGACAGAAAGCTTTCTTACAGATAGATCTCAAACAGTTAGACTTGGACCATTGTGATCCAGTGTCAGGCACACTGACACAGGTGCCCCTCAAGGCTGCGTTCTCCTGTTCTCCATCTACACCAACGACTGCATCTCCTTGGCCAAGAATTGTAAAATTTACCGATGACACAACCGTCATAGGTCTGGTCAAGAACGGCAAAGAGGAAATCTACTGAGGAGCAGTGGAGGAGCTTGTCAGTTGGTGCACCTCACACAATCTGGTTATATACCCTTCTCTAGAGATGATAGTGGACCTGTTCATCAAGGGGGTGAAAATTAAAACAGCGAGTGAGACTAAATTTCTTGGTGTGACCATCTCCAACAACCTCAGCTGGGAAAGGAACACCACGGCTCTACTGAGGAAAGCACAACAGAGACTGTTTTTCCTGAGGCAACTGAAGAAGACTGGTCTGTCAAAAAGGTTGTTAGTGCTCTTCTTTAATGCAGTTATAGGTTCCGTACTATGTTTTTCGTTTCTGTCTGGTTTGAGGGATCTACTAAAAGAGACAAGTGTAGACTCCAAAGAACAATAAAGACAGCAGAAAGAATAATTGGAGCCCCCTTACCATCCCTTCAGGAACTGCACAAATACAGAACAAAAACACGAGCAGAAAAGATCTTTTGGGATCCCTCCCACCCTGAACACGGCCTATTGTAGTATTTAAGTATTTACCATCTGGACGGCGTCTTGCAGTACCAGCTTGCAAGACTTCTAGGTCTAGGAGTGGTTTCTTTCCTTTGGCTGTCCGCATCCTGAACAATAACCAAGCGTCATAGGCCCAGGCTCAAAGCCGGTATCAATTGCACTATGGAAGAGCATCTGTATCTCTATTTCTATGTTCCCTTTTCTATGTAAACTGTTGTTAACTGTTAACTGTTGCACTGTGTGTATGCCAAAAAGAATTCCTTGTTCATCTCACAATGTACTTGCCGAACAATAAATTGAATTGAATAACACTGGCTCCTCCTACCTTTCTGGCGGCCTAGAAATGTTCCTGAGGACAGTATGTGAAGTGCTAAGGAGGACCCCACAATTTTTTGTAAAAACCATCCGGTGTTGATGGTCCATACTTTGGAAAAAGATATTCCTATTTTTGCTCACCCTGACATTAATATAAACTGGACCTTCAGCATGATTTAATGAAAAGCCCAAACCCTTAATAAACTATTCACCAGCATCTAAAATGTATATATTTTAAGTCACTTACTTATTATTCTTTTTCCCACTGGGCTGCAACTCTGTTCAGGACTCTAGGATACGGGTACCACTACCTTAGAAGCATCACATACTGAGGAGAGGAGAGGAGGCAAAAGCACGGGGGCGGGGGGTTATAACTGTGCACTGGCAGAGCAGAGCTAGGTTAAGAAAAGGACAGCAATCCCAAAATGCAAAGCGGCATAGTCAGAAGACACTTCCTGTCTGCAGGCAGCCTGAGACTCTTTTGGCTGTCATTGTGGATGTTTAAAGGCTCAGAAAATGCACTAGGTGCAGGTAGGATGATTTTTATTGTGGCCAATCTGTATGTACAGGGTGGGGAAACATATAAGATAAGCTCTTATTCAGGGTGAAGGTCCGGTTTAAACAGCGTATTTTGCATTCTATTCCCGGTCTACGTCATCAGTTTGCGAGGCAGGAATGTCACATATACTGTAATGAAGGAGGATCTAGCAAGATTTAAAAGGTGGCATGTTCAACACTGCGTTTGTAATAGTCTATGTACTATATGTCTCTACCCTGTCTGTAATTGCTACTTTATACAGAGCTACAGAAGATAATGGCGCCATATAAATAAACAGTAATAATAAAAATGTTCAAATCCTGGGATCTGGGTAATAATACAATTTGGCAATTGCTGGTCCTGCCACTCAAACCCTGACAATGTGTTGGGCGGGTAGGCGGGACTATGAGGAAATTGCTGGGAAAAGAAAGAAGACAGGATGGTGAAACCATCATAATGGTACTGCCTGTTGGATGAGGGATATATGTGGGAGGGGTCCACTTTAAATATCAAAATATCACAAGTTAATTTGATTTCTCAAGTAAATCAAAAATTCTAAGCAGGTGAATAAACCTAGTGTCTTTTCCTTATTAAAGTGGTCCAAAACCCCGGATTTTCACTACCCCAGATTTTGGTCCTTGCCTCTTCCGGCATCCTGATTTGGGATGCCCTACTGTGTGAAACCCGTCATGTGCTTTCTTACCTTTCCACAAGCCCACGGTGTAGGCACGGCTTTCCTCCAATCAGCTTCTGCTGCCACGCATATTAATATGCAGCTGGAGAAGCGCAATGGAATCTCAGCCACACCCACGATCGGCATCACTCTCTTCCTTCAGATGTGCCTGGGCACGCCAGCCATTCAGTCATGAACATATCCATCAACAGGGGGATCTCACATAGCAGGGCATCCCAATTTGGGATACTCCCAGAGAGAGGGAATTATGGAGTCTCAGTAGAGAATTTTTGTATTACTTTTTTCCGAGAAAAAAGGGATATTGATTCTGGATATTAAAGTGGACCAAAACCCAGGATTTTCACTATCCTGGGTTTTGGTCCTTGCCCCCTGTGTGAAACCCCCTAGGTCACCGAAACAAACTCACCTCTTCCCGGTCCTACGGCGCATGTGTGCCCGCTCGTCCAATCAGCCAACTTGGATCCGCTGATGTAACGACGTCTAAGGCGAGCAGGCTGACGGCAGGGAGCATGCCCGCACCAGCCATTCACAAATGCCTGGCGCGGACAAGCGCCTTGCTAGAGGTATAGCAGGGATGCAGCCGCAGCTCGTATACGCGCCGCTGAACCAGAAAAGGTAAGTGTATGGGTGCCCCAGGGGGTTTCACACAGCGGAGCATCCCGATTTTGCTCCAGGGGGAAGGGAATTGATCAGCCCGAGAATCGCTATGGGTTTTGGTCCACTTTAATTCCCCACCATTTTTAGCTGTGCAAGTTTTTCAATAATTCCCATAGCTTAAAATGCTGCTGAATCACACTAAGGAAGAAAATCATTTTTAAAAATGTAAAAAATCATTATAAAATGTAAATGTAAAATGAAGCCAAGCCAGGTAAGAATTCTCACTCCTCTTTTTAGGAGAGAAAACTGTCATTGACTTCCATAGTCTACCTTGGGGTTAATTCAAAGCCAGGTGAAAATGTACACCAGGTAGACAACGAATAGCAGTTTTCTCTCCTAAAAAAGGAGTGAGAATTCTCAGCTGGCTCTGAATCGACCCCATAGATCGCTTTTGGTCCACTTTAAAACGAAAGGAAAAAGGTTATTGAATGAACCATAGCGGACCCCGTCCAATGTTCGCACCAGGGTAACAACTGCACGAGCCCCGCCTCGGTAATGCCCATTACATTCCACAGCAGCTCGTAAGTACCGTGCAGCTATGTGTCCTCGGCGGCCACCGTAGCCTGCTAGCGAGTCACCTGAGGGGAGGAGGAGGGCGCCCATTGGTCGGGCCGTACAGCTGATGTTGGTGGCGGAGTGACAAACACGGCTCCCTCCTCCCTGCTGGGTGCTCCGGGGAGAGACAGAGGTCTGGCGTAGGAGCGGGCTCCGGTGAGTGGTACTGTGTGTGTATTAGGCTGTGCACACTATGGTGGAGCGGTGCTGTCATGCTGTGTCACACTGTGTCACACTGTTATGTGCCCTATCGCTCGCCATAGACGTCATATTAGTATGAGGGGGAATAGGCATGTCAGGGGAATAGCCCGTCCCCCCCCCCCCCGCAGACCACTAAGATGGGGCGTACTAGCCCAGATACTAGGACACATTCAGCTTTCCTCACACTATCATTAGGGTTCTCATCTGTGTTAGATGAGACAGATATTAGGTGGCCACGATTGTGTCAACAACCAGTTGCTTTTAAAGAGGACCAAAACCCACGACCCAATAGATTCGAGGGTAGCGGGGATGTGGCCACCAGCGTGCTCAGATCCGCTCGCTTTAGATGAAGGGAATGGGGGCGGATCCGAGCGCGCAGATTGCTCCATAAGACCAGGGAAGGGTGTCAGATTGGGCAACCCTGATTGGGGTGCTCCGGGGCAAGAACCAAAATCCAGGACAGTAAAAATCCTGGGTTTTGGTCCACTTTAATCAGTTTCCTATCCTTATAATCTGCAGAGATCTTACACCTACCTTGTAGCATAAACGTCTTAGTTAAACTTTAGTTGGAATTAATATAGGGATTGTACAGAGGACTGGGGCCAAAAATCAGCCTGAGATTTTACCAGCACCTGGCTTGCCCATGACCAGCCAGTGGCATCTCTGCTGCTTCCTGGCCTGTCAAACAGTGTGATCCAAGGCTTTATCATTAGGGCGAGGACATGGGCTGGGGTTGCTTGGGTGAGGGGATAGAGTGGGGAAGGGGATGGGGGGCTGGGATTGGATGGGAGTGTTAGTAAAGGTAGCAACCCAAACTGCCCAAAAGCAGTGCAGCCCACCAGGCATTTGCCCAGGTCTTCCTGTGGCCAGTCCGCCCCTGGTAAGATATGAGGACAGCACAGGCTGCCTTGAAAGAGAACCAAGAGGAGAGCTTGCACTTCCATTCCGGTGTGTAAAAACTCTTGGTTTGCTGTAAAAATATATATTTTGGTGATGTACAGGTAGCAGGCCTATTAGAATGGTTCCCCACAGAGATAGGGTTAGCAGGGATTCCTGGACACGCTCAGTGCTGCATGCCAAGCCCTGCTTATAAATAGCGTTCCATACCGCTCATTCCTATGCATAGCATAAAGCGCTGTTTGGAGGAAAGAGTGAGTAAACAAATCAAGCCAGGGGTTTTGAAAAAGTAAGGGCATCCTAAATTGGGATGCCACGAGGACACACATTAAAACTGCAATAGTTAAAAATCCCAGGTTTTGTACCCATCAGTGGCTGGTCTGGAATCTAAAAGATTTTTTAGATTAATTGCAGCATGCCACTCTCCATGAGAGTATGGGAAGAGATGGGGTCTTCTGCCTTCCTCTACCTCAAGCAGTCACTTTTCACAGTCGCTCGCTGGCTGAGCTGACTTGGCGTCATCCTGTGTAGAGGGAGACAGCAGCCAGCTCAGCCTGTTTGGATCTTTAATACAATTCTTTGACATTGATCACGTCTGGAGTGCTGGTTCTTCAACAGAAATTGGATTGTGCGGCGTCTCCGCGAACCAGGCACCCACCACTGGAGGAATGGTAAGAGTGCGGCAGTCTCCCCCCAAAAAATTTTAGCTCAGCCTGTTTGGTAGTTGCATTTGCTGGCCACTGGGGTAAGTACTTTCCTACTACATCATCGTAGTGGTGGAATTTAACATCAAAGCCCCGGCCAACAATCTGGCCGTTGGGCAGGCCTGTTAACCAGTCTCTTGGAGACTAAGCATCTCTGGGCAGCGTGTGGCTCTGCATCTGGTTTAAAGGTAACACCCGTGACCCCCCCCCCCCCAGCCCTGTCACTCATAGATAACAGCATGGGAATGGGGGGACACAACAGGCTTTTGCTTGTGGGCCAAAGTTTAACACGTGTGCTGTATTAGTTGGTACCTGAGATAAATTGAAAACCGGAGGTAATACTCCATAAAAGAAGTTAGAGAAAGCCCTGCGCTAGAGCAAACTGCACCAATAACAACCACCTAAATTGAACATGGACTATTTTTTCAGAGTGCATTTGAATGTGGACCCCCCCCCCCCACCATGTGTGGTTCTGAGGGGGCGCCTGTCTCTGTGGGATCTTAGCATTTCATTGCTGGATGCTTGCAATTAGGATTTGTTATTTACTGAAGGTTTGAGTGGCAGAAAATCTGCCCTAGTATTAGCACAAGCAACACGATATTATGCCTATTTTATTGCTGGTGCAATAATGATTGGCCCAGAAAAGTCCACCTTTTTTACCCTTGTAATTTCCTGGGAGCGTCCGTGGTGAAAGGTTATGTGTCAGTTGTTTACATGGAAATACAATCTTTCACAATGAAATCATCATCTGCAGCGTGCTTAGCTGAAAACAAGTTGTGTGCTCCTGCACTTGCTGCCAGGCAGAGCACAGGTCATTCTCTTCTGCCGTCTTCCATGGCGCCTCTTCTTTAGAATAGTGACGGAATGCTCTCACTGAGGAGGCCAACACAGTAGAATAAGAAGCAGAATGTCCCGGAACGCTTTGCTTCATTCTAGAAAGCTGCTAGCAGTGTGGAATGAAGGTATGGCGCTTTCTCGGAAACTGAGAGGTGTAGCTGAACCTTGGGTTGTGGTTGGTGCAATATTTAAGGAGTGTCCTTCAACAGATGGGACAGCAGAAGCAAAACAAACACTCTATATGCATGTGTCAGCATAGTGTGCTGTCCATGAAAAGGGATATCCCTGCTGGCTCGAATCCACCTGCCTCTAATCCTAGAATATGGTTTCATTCATTCAAGCACTTTTTCTGCAGAATCGTTTCCCTGTCTACTGGAGCTATGTCTGCCGCTTTATTTTGAAATGCATGTTTAGGTTTAAAAGAGATTCTCATTTCCCTAACTGCACTAGACCTGGCACAGGTTTGAGAATAAAAACTCACCCAGTCCTGGCAGTGAGTTTAATCACCACAGCAGGAGCCAGGTTACCATTTGTGTCTGCCGCTGTTACAGAGTGTGTGTGTGATGGTCTCCTTACCTACTGATGTGAATAAAATGTCACTCGCAGTCTGCAGTCCCCAGCAGACTAAAAAAACAGAGCCTTGTTAGGAAAAGGTGAGCATCCTATAAAATCATGGTTCACAGCAGGAGTGGGTGGGTTGGGGTACTTGTGGACCAGAAAGATGTAGGTCTGCTTGATCATCATCATTCAGGAGTCCTCCGCAGCAGCAACCACAGCTCTCTCCTCTGACAAGCATTCTGGTTTGCAAGGCAGATGAGCAAACGTGCGTCATATGTGGTTTTAAACCACTGGTCCAATCTGTAACTCGGAAGCCTGCCTTGGCTCCAATGAGTTGGGCAGGCAGAGAAGTGTGTCGGCTTAACTGTCTTTGCAGCTGGAGATGAGGCAAAGGGTAAGCTGACACGCTTCTCTCTCTGCCACTGCCATTTCAACGTTTTTAGAGATAAAGGATCTACTTCTGAAGGGGCAAGTTTTTTTGGGGTGGGGGGGTCGCACAGTCTGCAATATCTTTACATCGAATGTGGCTCAAGAACGTCTATCCATGATGAATGTGGCTCTCAAAGTAAGAAAGGTTGGGGACCCCTTTCTTAAACAATCTCCATTATTGGGGCACCCCGCGACACTGCTCCCTCCCCTGGTGCTGAGGCAAGAGGGTGGGGTTACAAAGAAAGAAACCCTTTACTCGCCCAGCGGTCCAGCCCTGTTCTGGTGCTCCAGGATTTTCACCATACTGTCCCAGCATATGGACATATAAACATTTTTAGCAGGAACATTCTCCGGGGAAAAACCACAGTTTCAGAGCCTGAGACCTCAGAAACCTAAAATAAAAGTCAACTGACTGAGTTATAAAGCAGAAAAGGTTAAATGCAGATCACTGTTTAAAATGTCCATCAAGCGTTAATTACCGTATTCTTATGATTAAAGTCATGTCTGTGACATTTTAATGCAATATGTCATTGGAATTTATTAGGCTTTTTTTGAGGGGGTGCTGTTGGCACTAATTATGTGGAAAAATATCACAGTGGTGACTGTGAGTAACGTGGCAATAATGGGATGGATTTAGTAAGAAAACACACTCCTTTTTAGGAGAGAAAACTGCCATTCACTTTCCTTGTCTACCTTGGGGCTGATTTAACACCAGGTGAAAATTTACACCCGGTTTTTGAATCAGTCACAAGGTAGACAATGAAGGTGAATGGCTGTTTTCTCTCCTAAAAAGGGAATGAATTTTCTCATGTGGCTCTGAATCGACCCCAATGATTGGGAGAGGTACCCCAAGAAACCCAGATAGCAATAAAGAGGGAAATCTCTTGTATACCCCTATTAAAGTTCCTGGATGAAATATCTGATACAAAAACAAAAGTATGGTAATTGTTGATGATTGGTGATATGGTTAGGATATAGGACTGATGAGGCTATATGAAGGGCTATAACTATAGGACCCATATAATCAAATGACTAAGGCAATCAGCATGTGTATTGCTAGCATGTTACATATGAATGTGGAAATAAGGTTGTGTAGGACAAGGGTGGAAGGACATAAGAGTGTAAAGAATCTCTTTAACCCCCCTTACAGTTTTGCCAGAACAGTGAGAAAAGGAGCTCCCAGTTTTGTGTTTGCAGGGAATTTTGCTAGATTTTATAGGGATGTGTGATTAGAATGTGTTGAGATTGGTGTGTTGAGGGCTTTAGTTTTGTAATTTAGGTATCTAGAGTTATTTAAATGTTTCAGAATTCTGAACCATTTCATTTCCTTGTGGCCCGCGACCAGTTACCCAATCATGGAAGTGGCCCGCACTCTTCAAACGGTTGAACACCCCCCGCACTATACAGTTGCTGTGAGTTGAAGCACTTGGTAGCCATGCAAGTAACTATAGCAGTGGTTGTATTATTCCCAGTAAAGGGAGCATTTTATGCAAGGCTGCTAAAAAGATGACACACTTTTTAAAAATGGGTTGATTGCATTGCGCCATGGTTTTTTCTTACCTGCGTCTTACTCCCGCAGCAAATCTGGACCTCTGTGAGCAGGGGGTCCAGAGTTCTTTTGGTCAGTTGAGGGACCTGGTTTCGCTGAGGAAATGAAGAGCAGGCAGGGATACAAGGGCATATGTGTGGAGGGCACTGGCGGTGCCCCCTGCGCTGGGCTGTGTTGTGATCAACACCAATGTGTAAAACAGAAAGGTAAAGAGAGCTGAATTTGGTAATATTAGCCTAAAAGTCCATCCAGGGGCAGTGCGCAAGGAACTTGAGCAATGTATTTACTGCTGTTTAGAAATGCAGGGTCAACAGAATGAATGTGGATATCTCTTTTCTCTCCTCGTCCTTCTGGATGACCCGTAGAGAGGTGGCCACTCCCCCTAGGAGGAAACACAATCTGAACAGAGGTTAGAAGCCCCACCCCTTTCCCTCCAATTCAGTATTTTGTGTTTCCTCCGAGGAAGCCGCTGGACAGCTAGGCTATGTCCCGTTTTTTGTATTTTTTGTTTTCAGTTCCCGGAGTTCTGGAGAAGCCTGCTGAGCCCTGGACCCTAGTTCACCAGGTGGAGTTTACCCAAGGTTCAATGTGGGCCAGGGTTACCCCACAAAGTCTTATGTGCACTCATTGTGCACACCTGATTTACACCTCTCCATGGGTCATCCTGAGGGACTCGTAGAAATACTGTTCTGGTAAGACTAAAAGGGGGATTCAGATTCCGGATGCCCCACTCTGTGAAACCCCCCGGGTTTCTTTGTTAAACTCACCTTCTCCGCTATTCTGACGGCACAAGCGCAAGCAGCGGCCGCCTGCTATACCTTTTGTAGGGCAAGGGCCCACAGCAGATGAGCCTAGACGAGTTGCGTGAGCGATCTGAGCATGCTGATTGGACGAGATGCCACAGGACTGGGGAAATGTGAGTTAGACTGGGCGACGGGGGTTTCACACAGTGGGGCATCCCAGATCGGAGTGCCGCGGGGCAAGGACTAAAACCCGGAATAGTCAAAATACTGGGTTTTGGTCCACTTTAAAGTGGACCTCCAGTCAAAAAAATGTTTTAAGCGGACCTTCACCCCCGAATAAGAGCCTATCTTGTATGTTTCCCCCGTCCTGTACATACAGATTGCCCACATTAAAAATCATCCTACCTGCACCTAGTGTGTTTTTTTTAACCTTTTAACATCCAAGATGGGGGCCCATGGAGCATCAGGCTGCCCTTGAGACAGGAAGTGTCTTCTGACTGTGCTGCTCTGCTTTCTGGGATTGCTGTCCTTTCCCTGACCCCAGCTCTGCTCTGTCTGCCCCCCCCCCCCCCCCCCATCTCCTCAGTATGTGATGCTTCTGAGGCAAGATGGCGACGCCCGTATCCTAGAGTCCTGCACAGAGTAGAAGCCCAGCGGAGGAAAGAATAAGTAAGCGATTAAAAACTTAAAATATATTTTAGATGCTGGGGAATAGTTTATTAAGGCTTCGGGCTTTTCATTAAATGACGGTGAAGGTCCAGTTTAAGGTATTAGTTATAGAGAACAGTTGAGTGTTCCTGGTTTATTTTTCTTTGGGGAAAAGGTAGGTGACACAGGTCTTCCTAATCTGCTTTTTTTTTTTTTTTTTTCATTCCAGATTACTGCCTCTAAGGGATGTCCATACTATTATGTTTGGATACTTATATTTATTTGCTGACATACAGGAAGAGCATCTGGAGGAAAACCAATTTCAGTCTTATACCCTTCTGTCCCGGTAGCTGCTATAGTAGTAAGGCAGAGCAGCGCAAGCCGCTGTACAGGAAAACTGTACAAAGGAGATCGGCTCATACAAATAACCAAGAAGGGGCTTACCCGAAAAGCTCTTTCTTCGGCACCGCTTCTTCAAAGGCTTTAACGATTGCAGAGAAGTCTATGTCACGAATCAAGAATACTTTTGATTCGGTCTCCAAAGCTGTCTCAAGCACCCACAGTGAAATAATTTCACGCATTGTACGCTCAAAGCCAAATGCTGCCAGTGTTGGTAAGGAGGAAAACGGACAGGCTGGCGAGGCTAGCTCCACACAGGAGGACTCTCCAGAAGCTAAATGTGAGGGAAGCCATAAGGAATCCTTGACAGATTCTAAAGAGGTAGCCTCCCCTGTGGAGTCTTGTGAAGGCTCTGACTCAAAGGTCAGCCTGTTCCATACAAGCTATCTCGCCACAAACTTTGGGGAAACCTACAATTTCTTAGCCAATCATATAAACGCATACTTTGCTAATGATACAGGTATGGGGAAAAGTATAACGCCAGCGGATGCCAAGAGCCAAACAACTGCTACAAATGGTGATAAAGAAAAGGATGCCTCCGCCACAGTGGAGGATGGCGCAGTTTCTACCAAAAAGAGTATTTCAAACTTCCTGTCCAGTCAGTCCAATAATGTTCATGCTTTTGTTGGAAGCTATTTTGGAAGCCTCGTTCCCAAACTGAAAGCTGAACAGAAAAACATGATCGAGGAGAACGGGAAAGACCCAGAGGCGGAGGAGTCACCAAGCAAAAGTGACCAAGAAATAAGCAAAGAGAAGGTTGTAGATGATAAAGCCAAGAGACTCTCCCTGCAGAGGGAAAAGGTCAGTTTGTCAGTTGCTATTTCACTCTGTGTTTTTGTTTTTTTTTTAAGCATGGCTATCATTCTGCTTTTCTGATTGCAATGCCTGGTAAGTCGCCCACCAAAAGCTTCCACATTTTTATATTCACTGTATGTAGAGCTGATTTCATGTTGTATAAAACCATTTGCATTGGCTCTGAAAGCCTCTTGCCACCTTATGGTGAGATAATAATAAACCTGTTAGTGGGGTTGTAGGAAGAACAAAAAAAACACAACCCAGAACCTGGTTGCTGCTGTCTATTAAATGATGATTCTGCTTGTCTTGTTTTAGCGACTGAAAAAAAAATGCATAACAGCCTAGCTGTGATAGCAATCCCAGGCCCATATTTCAATATGGGATCTGATTTTACCCGTTTATATTGTGGTATTGTTCTGCAGCGGAAAGTAAGGGTTTTTCACTTTCATGGTGAATGGGGATCTCAAAGTAAGAAAGGTTGGGGACCCCTTTCTTAAACAAAGTCTATTATTGGGGCACCCCGCGACCCTGCTCCCTCCCCTGGTGCTGAGGAGGGTGGGGTTACAAAGAAAGAAACCCTTTACTCGCCCAGCGGTCCAGCCCTGTTCTCCAGGATTTTCACCATACTGTCCCAGCATATGGACATATAAACATTTTTAGCAGGAACATTCTCCGGGGAAAAACCACAGTTTCAGAGCCTGAGACCTCAGAAACCTAAAATAAAAGTCAACTGACTGAGTTATAAAGCAGAAAAGGTTAAATGCAGATCACTGTTTAAAATGTCCATCAAGCATTAATTATTCTTATGACTAAAGTCATGTCTGTGACATTTTAATGCAATATGTCATTGGAATTTATTAGGCTTTTTTTGAGGGGGTGCTGTTGGCACTAATTATGTGGAAAAATATCACAGTGGTGACTGTGAGTAACGTGGCAATAATGGGATGGATTTAGTAAGAAAACGCACTCCTTTTTTAGGAGAGAAAACTGCCATTCACTTTCCTTGTCTACCTTGGGGCTGATTTAACACCAGGTGACATTTTTTTGAATCAGCCACAAGGTAGACAATGAAGGTGAATGGCTGTTTTCTCTCCTAAAAACGGAATGAATTTTCTCATGCGGCTCTGAATCGACCCCAATGATTGGGAGAGGTACCCCAAGAAACCCAGATAGCAATAAAGAGGGAAATCTCTTGTATACCCCCATTAAAGTTCCTGGATGAAATATCTGATACAAAACACAAAAGTATGGTAATTGTTGATGATTGGTGATATGGTTAGGATATAGGACTGATGAGGCTATATGAAGGGCTATAACTATAGGACCCATATAATCAAATGACTAAGGCAATCAGCATGTGTATTGCTAGCATGTTACATATGAATGTGGAAATAAGGTTGTGTAGGACAAGGGTGGAAGGACATAAGAGTGTAAAGAATCTCTTTAATAACCCCCCTTACAGTTTTGCCAGAACAGTGAGAAAAAGAGCTCCCAGTTTTGTGTTTGCAGGGAATTTTGCTAGATTTTATAGGGATGTGTGATTGGAATGTGTTGAGATTGGTGTGTTGAGGGCTATAGTTTTGTAATTTAGGTATCTAGAGTTATTTAAATGTTTCAGAATTCTGAACCATTTCATTTCCTTGTGGCCCGCGACCAGTTACCCAATCATGGAAGTGGCCCGCACTCTTCAAACGGTTGAACACCCCCGCACTATACAGTTGCTGTGAGTTGAAGCACTTGGTAGCCATGCAAGTAACTATAGCAGTGGTTGTATTATTCCCAGTAAAGGGAGCATTTTATGCAAGGCTGCTAAAAAGATGACACACTTTTTAAAAATGGGTTGATTGCATTGCGCCATGGTTTTTTCTTACCTGCGTCTTATTCCCGCAGCAAATCTGGACCTCTGTGAGCAGGGGGTCCAGAGTTCTTTTGGTCAGTTGAGGGACCTGGTTTCGCTGAGGAAATGAAGAGCAGGCAGGGATACAAGGGCATATGTGTGGAGGGCACTGGCTGTGCCCCCTGCGCTGGGCTGTGTTGTGATCAACACCAATGTGTAAAACAGAAAGGTAAAGAAAGCTGAATTTGGTAATATTAGCCTAAAAGTCCATCCAGGGGCAGTGCGCAAGGAACTTGACCAATGTATTTACTGCTGTTTAGAAATGCAGGGTCAACAGAATGAATGTGGATATCTCTTTTCTCTCCTCGTCCTTCTGGATGACCTGTAGAGAGGTGGCCACTCCCCCTAGGAGGAAACACAATCTGAACAGAGGTTAGAAGCCCCACCCCTTTCCCTCCAATTCAGTATTTTGTGTTTCCTCCCAGGAAGCCGCTGGACAGCTAGGCTATGTCCCGTTTTTGTATTTTTTGTTTTCAGTTCCCGGAGTTCTGGAGAAGCCTGCTGAGCCCTGGACCCTAGTTCACCAGGTGGAGTTTACCCAAGGTTCAATGTGGGCCAGGGTTACCCCACAAAGTCTTACGTGCACTCATCGTGCACACCTGATTTACACCTCTCCATGGGTCATCCTGAGGGACTCGTAGAAATACCGTTACTGGTAAGACTAAAAGGGGATTCAGATTCCGGATGCCCCACTCTGTGAAACCCCCCTGGGTTTCCTTGTTAAACTCACCTTCTCCGCCATTCTGACGGCACAAGCGCAAGCAGCTGCGCCCTGGGGGGTTTCACACAGTGGGGCATCCCAATTCCCCGAAATGTTTAAATCCAGGCCAGCCACTGGTGGGTTTTGTGCAGTTTTTAAATGTACTGACCAAAAAAGATTACTCTTCTTTGGTCCCTCCCCCCCCCCCAAGCTAATCCTGGATGTGCTGAGGACTCATGTGCCCACTCTATTACAGTGAATGGAGAGCTTGTGACAGAACCCCTGTGACTGCTGACAGAGGGGCAGGTGTCCAAGCGAAAAGCGCTGTTTACTTGAGTTTGGGGGCCCGGGCAGAAGGGGACGCGATCCAGCAATCTGGTGAGTTGCCAATCCTCTGCAGGAGACAAAAGGTGAGTACCCTCCTTCCTTCCCTCCCCTTTTTTTTAATTTTGGTGGTCAATCCGTTTAAGAATTCACCAGTCTTTCAGAGCAGCAAATCTTTTGCTTGAGATGGCGGTTAGATGCTTGTTTGTGTTGTAGCAGGTAGGCCTCTATTGGAATCTATATGTTGGTTTGACATTTTCAAGAAAAAGTCAGCTAGCAGTAATGTGTTGCACCGTGTTCGTCATAGTGCACAGTAGAAAGTTGCATTTTGTAGGCTAACTTATTTACCGGAGGCTTTCGAGAATACTTGTGAGGTCTTGATTCAGTAAAATGTCTTGAAGAGGAACTTTGGAGGCACTGGAATCTAAAAGACAACAGGGCCGTCCTAGTTCCACTCCTTGGGGAATCCTGAATTGGGGTGATAGGTAAAGGAGCTGTATTTCAAAATTGTCTAAAATTAAAAATCCATATTAACCTGCCAGATAGTGATTTTGAGGGAGAAAAACATTCCCGCTAAGGTTGTGCTATTCTTCTGCTGGTAGGAATACAATCCAGGGGAGGCAGGGTTTTCAGTGCTTCATTTCATTTTCTAACAAAGACATCTGGCCTATTCCAATACCTGTCTCCAGAGCCAGCCGTGGGGAGCAGCAGCATTATCCACTCTATATCTGTCCAGAGCATTGCTTGATGGGCTCTTGTCCTGTCAGGACTCCCCGCTCTTCATATTCATGTCTGGCAATGAGTTCAGAATGGAACTGACAAAACTGAACTTGGTTTGTGAATGAGGGAGGGCTGCAGAATGTGTTTGAATGGGTTCAGGCAAAAGCAATTGTTACACCATTGTGTTGGGCTACATTTGACACTGCCCTAAACTGTTTTCCTTTTTTAAATTAAAGAAGAAATGGCTGAGATATCACTATATACTCTCTCCTGAAGCAAGTGGGCCTGGCCCTTGGTCATGTAATGCTACATAATAATCAGCATAATGGGCGGCCGTGTTTCTCCCCTTTTTCCCTGTTGCTAGGTGACATTGGAGCCTAGACCAGCACTCCCAGGCAGACAAGGCCGCAATCCAAATCGCACATCCGCTCACTCCCAAACATGCATGTGCACACTCCCAAATGCACACATGCCTGAACGCACTCCCACATGTACTCTTTGTACTTGCACACACTCCCACATGAACTCCCACACGCATTCCCATAGACATACTCCCAAACTGCGCAGCGGGGCTATGCTTGCCGGGGGAAGGGGGCAGCAAAAGTGGGCTGTATTTGCTGGGGGGATGAAGAAATGGCAGGGTCTTACTCGCTGGGGGAAGGGGGGGAAGAGGTGGAGGGGCCGTACTTGCCGAGGGAGGGGGGCAGAAGTTGTGTGACTGGGGAAAGTGGGGAACCATCAGGTGTGTGCAGGGATGTGTAAATGGAACAGCGCAGCTGTCAGTGCTGTGATGCTGGAGGAGGAGGGGGAGCAGGAGGAGAGGGAGAAAATAAATATACCAACAATTCTGCCCCTGTGCTGCCCTGATTGGGGGACAGGATGTGAGGGGAGGTGCCAGCTTTTAGGATCTCGGTGACCATATTTTCTCTCCTGCAACAATTACGGTAAGAAAATCAGGGCTGTTGCACAGTGCTAAAGGTAAGCGCTGAGGCAGAGAAAGTGTGAGACTGCAGAAACACTTTAAAGTCCTTTTTTGAAGTGGGCAGGGAGAGGGAGTATATACCATAGAGGAGGTGGAGGAAGCTTGCGCCGGGCCCCCTTGTTCCACGGGCCTGGGAGCAGGTGCCTGCACTGCCTCTATGATATGTACGCCCCTGATACCAACTATAAATAGTTTTTTCAAAATGTAATAAATCTACTTTGGATATTGGGCAATATATTGAATTCTGTATTTGAACTTACACATTCTTCTATTTCTTTTTCTTGGGCTTCATGACAAATGTGTTTTTTGTGTCTTACTGTGTTGTGGCAATAATGCATTTTCTGTTCTACAAACTCAGATTATTGCTCGGGTGAGTGTGGATAATCGAACCAGGTCAATGGTTCAGGCACTTCAAAGAGCCACAGATCGGAGATTGTGCATTAATCGTGTCGAAGAGCTGAGCTGTCACCTTCTGGAGTTTCCTGAAACAAGAGGTGTTGCAGTCAAGGTAAGCCCAAAAGTTTCAGTTATGCCAAGCATGACATATTTACTAAGTATTTCATCATTACAAATAAGATGGTTGGCTATTTTTCTACATGTAACTCTTAAAAATTCTGAAGATTTGGTGGTGAGCCCCATGTTCCTGGAAAGAATGAGGATTTCAGTGTAATCATAAATTTATTTTCTTTGTGTTCGATGGGAGACCTCACTCCTGCCCTGTTTTTGGCAGCACTTGCCAAATCTATTTTCTGAAGTTTCTTCAAGATACAAAGTGTCCAATAATCCAGGTAGACCCAACCCATGTGTCTGACTGCCGTCTCATATGACATAGATTTTCAAGTGAGTACTCTAAAATCTTTTTTTTTAATGTGCACATGTAGTTGGAAATTAAAAATAATTTCAGCCCTGATCTCTGTAAAAGGAGCACTATCACAAAATTGTATAATATTAAAAACCCATAAGAACACAATGGCTAATAAGAGGAGGGGTCACTTATACACCAAACTGAATAAAACGCCTGCCAAGCTTGTGGTTTTCTTCTCCTGATAGGAATAAAATCCAGTTGTGACAGAACCTGTCACCCGATTCCTCTTCCTTCCATTAATAAAAATAAAAAACAATCCTGGCTGGATATTTCTTGATTCCGGGTGTATAAGTGACCTCTCCTCCCGCAATCCAGCATATTTATATGGATTTTTATTATTGGCCCATTTTTTCGCAATAGTGCTCCTTTTAAGAGTCTATCTGGTTACTCATGCCATTGTAATCATGGGCTTTAGTGCATGCCAGGGACACATATTGCTTATAAGTGAGATGGCTGTGCATGATAAACTAATGTGACCCATATATAATTCAGGCTGGTGTGCATTAAATCTTGTGACATGAAAGTCAATTATTTTGGCACTGCTCTGATGATCAGCTGCAGCATTATACTAGAAGAGTATGTAGTAGGAGTCATTGACTTTTATTCTGGGGTGACTCATTCAATAAATTGTGCTGGCTAAACACGTTTGACTGATATTTCAGTTACTGGCAGGGGAAGATATTTTTCCACTTTTTTTTTTTTTATTATTACTAAAGAGCACTGCCCTAGTTTCTGTGTTTTTTACTTCATTCAGAATTTGGTAAAATATTAAAGCTTGAGGATGCACTATTGACTCTTTGGTGCACCTTGAAGACTTAAAGACTCCTGGGCCAGTCTGTTCCATACTCCTGGAGCTTGCCTATGTGGGATACCCCACTGTGTGAAATCCCCTGGTTGCCTCGTAGACTCTCCTTGCTAGAAACCCCATGGTGCATGTGCAGGCCATGGCAGGCAAAGGGGAGGGGCTAGCGCTCCATTCAGCTATTCTAAGTATACAGCACGTCCTGTTCCAGTAGATATTCCTTACTTTTTGGTTATACATCCAGTAGATGGTGCTGGACTGCAGAGACAGAAAAGTGTCTCCTCCCGGCCCCATATAGAGTTCTTCTTTGCGGCCTGGGCTGCGATGACTAGAAGATGGCTCTTTCTACTCGCAGGTGAGCGGGGCTTATTAGCCTGCGGCCCTGTAGGACTATTTGCACCTGTTCCTTTTCTCTGCCTCCCAGCTTAGGCTGCGCTGGTCGGGTGATGGTAGGCAGCACCGCTGCCATGTGCTAAGGAGCGCTGCTCCTACCGCAGTCACCCACCAAAGGGTAAGAGGTATAGGCCCGTGGTGATGTCCCTCCCGCGGCCGTGTGCCCTTCGCCCCCTGTCCTCTCAGTTGGGCTCCGCTGCTTCCCATTCGCTCCCCCGGGTAGATCTCGGAGGGAGGGGGGGGCTGTATGTATATTCTCCGCGGACGGCGGTGCCTCAGGCGCTGCTGCGCCGTCATTGGCTGGCCTTATCACGGGGGCGCGTTTTCGCGCTCTTCGGGGGGGCGGGCCTTGTGGATGACGTTTTCCACATCACTTCTCCGCGGCCCGCCCCTCGAGGTATATGTGGGCGCCATTTTGGAGCTCCTGGGCTGCGTGTCTGGCGTCTCCCTATCGCGGTCCGTAAGTGCCCCTGCAGGCTGGCTTTTACTTGTACTTTCATTGTATTATGCTTACGGGATCTTTGCTTTATGTCTTACAGGCGGGTCAAACTTTTAGTGGTTTCTCCCGGTCCTATCCCCTTTTAGCGTTAACCCCTTATTGGCGGGCTCTTGTATTGTATATCTCCCACTTCCCTTGCGGGCTATTGGGGCATCCCGGGTAGCCTTATTGGCGTCCATCCCGACTTGGCCTATTGTGCCACAATAATCACTATATGGAGGCTTCTCGGGATGATGTGCTTGGGGTTCCTTCGGGACAAGCCCGGCTGTGTGTGGCGTGTGGGGTATCCCCTATAAGTGATGATGCCAGGGTGTGTGTACACTGCGCCCAGCAGACGCTTGTGCTGCAGTCTGGGTTACTGGTGGCTGGGCCTGCGCCCCCTCCCCCTCGGGCTTCGCCTACCCCCCCCCCCCCCGCTTACATCTGACTCCTAGCGAGGTGCATACTAGTGGGGAGTCTCAACCTGATTTGGCTGCACGGGTGGCCAGCATTGAGAGACATATTGCTGGCTCTGGCCCGCGTAAGGCTTCTGCTAAGAAGCGGCATTTATTACCTGGTGTTTCCCTCTTTCCTATGGAGGCTGAGGAATTTTTTGACGTTACCGGTTATACCCCCCTGGAAGAGGGGGAATTATTTTCTGATTCAGAATCATCTGAGGATCAGCCTAAGGTTTATGGTGCCGATTCTGGGTCTGACCCCTGGGCTTCAGATGATACTGACAGGCTTTTAGCTCACATTTTTGAATTACTCTGTATCTCTCCTCCTGCCACGGCTTCCCGCGGTGCCAAAGAGTTGGGATAAGAGGTATCCCTTTCCCACTGAGATGGTTAAACGATGGTCATGTCCTTCCGAGGTGGATGCACCAGTTCTGGGGTTGTCCAACACATTCGTCATACATTCCCCTGACTCTACTACATTGAGGGATGGGAAGGACAGGCGCATAGATCAGCTGGCTTGCCATGCCTTTGCCTGTGTGGGGACTGCACTGCATCCGATCTGTGCCTCTGCCATTACGGCTGTTGCTATTATAAGCCTGCTCAGGGGTCTCTTAGATGGGGCCCCTGATGATGCAGGTAGTGAAGAGTATAGAGCTCTTCTGCGTTGTGAGGAATTTGTTGCATATGTTCTCTCTGCCCTGGATGATACCATCAGAATGTGTGGCAGGGCTTCTGCCTTGTTGGTGGCGATATGCCGCTTGGTCTGGCTGCGCCAGTGGGCAGCTGACAACGCTGCTAAGAAGGCTCTCACTGGTTTTCCCTTCAAGGGGCTGCGCCTCTTTGGTGAACGTCTGGACTTGTTTGCTAAGGGAGGTAAGTTACCTCAGCGTAGAAGGCAGCCCCGGTCCTTTTGGGGTTCAGGGGCCTTTCTCCTTTCCTTCCGTGGCTCCAGAATTGGACGGGGGAGCTTCCTTTGCTGGAGCCCGTGGAGATTTCAGGGGCAGAGAACGTGGCCGCCCTGGCCCCTCCTGGGCCCCAAGCCTAAGTCCTCCCCAAGCCCCCTCAGGCATGAAGGGGCGCCCTCACCCATCCAGGTGGGGGGACGGCTTCGGCTCTTGGCTCATGTCTGGAGGCGTCGTGTCTCAGACCGGTGGATTCAGGAGGTAGTGTCCTCTGGTTACAAGATAGGAGTTTGCAGCCTGGCCGCCCCCAAGATTCATCAAATCCCGGTTAGCTCAAAACCCCCTGTCAGCTCAGGGTCTGTCCCTTGCTGTCCAAGGCCTTCTGGAATTGGGAGTCAGACGCCGGGTGCCCTTGAGGGAAAGGGACAGAGGCTATTATTCCAATCTTTTCATTGTTCCCAAAAAAGATGGGTCCATCAGACCCATCCTGGATTTGAAGCACCTCAACAAATTTGTCAGATTCAGACATTTTCGCATGGGGACTCTGTGCTCAGCTGTGACTTTCCTACGCCCGGGGGACTTCATGACCTCTGTAGACATCAAGGATGCTTGCCTTCATGTTCCCATCTTTCCAGGTCATCGGAGATTCCTCAGGTTCGCTCTGGAGGATCAGCACTACCAATTTGTGGCCTTGCCTTTCGGTCTCACCTCGGCTCCCAGGGTATTCACCAAGGTGCTGGCAGGAGTGATGGCTCTGCTGAGATCTCAGGGCATTCGCATTCTTCCCTACTTGGAGGACATGCTTATTGCTTCTCAGTCCTTCTATCAGGCAGAGCTGGATACTCAGCGGGTGGTGTCCACACTGGAGTCATTCGGCTGGGTGACCAACCAAATCTTCCCTGTCTCCTTCCATGGTGAAGTCCTTTCTGGTATGATTCTGTATTCATCTCAGGTCAAGATCTTTCTTCCTCAGCAGAAGGTGAAGAGTCTTCAAGAGCAAGCACAGACCCTTCTGTCTTGTCCTCATCCGTCCATCAGGCAGGGAATGCAGCTGGTGGGCCTGATGGTGTCCTGCTTCGAGGCGGTTCTATATGCCCAGTTTCACATGAGGCCTCTTCAGCTTCACCTCTTGTCAGTATGGGATCGGGACCCTGTGTCCTTGGATCAGGTGTTTGTCCTGTCCCCTCTGGTCAGGCGGTCTCTGTCGTGGTGGCTGGACTCAAGGAACCTGCTGGGGAGCAGATCCTTTCTGGCCCCTTGCTGGGAGACTGTCACCACGGATGCCAGTCTGACAGGTTGGGGGGGCTTTTGGAAGTCCCTGAAATTCCAGGGTCAGTGGAGCCCTCAGGAGGCCCATACCCCTATCAACATTCTGGAATTGAGGGCGATCAGGTTGGTTCTCGCCCACTTAACCCCACACCTGCAGGGTCGGGCTGTTCAGGGACGCTCAGACAACCAGACAGCGGTTGCCTACATCAATCATCAGGGAGGGACCCGGAGCAAGAGGACCCTCAAGGAAGTGTCCCTGATACTGTCCTGGGCGGAGGAGAATGTTCCCTGCATCTCAGCTGTTTACATCCCGGGGGTGGAGAATCTGGAGGCAGACTCTCTGAGCAGGGGGACCTCTCGTCTGGGAGAATGGTCCCTCAGCAGCAGGGTATCTCGCTCCCTGTGCCACTGCTGGGGTCAGCCGGATGTGGATCTGTTTGCGTCCCTTCACAATCACAAGCTTCCAGTCTTTGTCTCTCTCTGTCCCAGCATCCTCTGGCCTTGGCCATGGATGCCTTGGCAATGTCTTGGATGAGGTTTCAGCTCCTGTATGTGTTTCCCCCGTTTACCCCTGCTGGGCAGGGTGCTGCGCAAGATAGCTCAGGAAAGGGTGCCAGCCATACTGGTGGCCCCCTGTTGGCCAAGAAGAGTGTGGTTCGCAGACATCGTGCAGCTGGCAGTAGATCAGTACGCCCTGCCCTGGGTTCCAGATCTGCTCACTCAGGGGCACCTACGCCACCCCAATTTACAAATGCTGGCTTTGACGGCCTGGCTGTTGAAACCTCCATCTTGATGGAAAAAGGGCTGCCTGCCTCGGTTGTAAATACCATGATCAGGGCTAGGAAAAGGTCCTCTTCTTCCACCTTGGCGTACTTACATTGACTGGTGCGAGTCGAACACGATTCCCTGTCGTGTGTTTTCTATTCCTAGGATTCTGGAGTTTCTGCAACATGGTTTGGATCTGGGTCTTCAGCTCAGTACTCTGAAAGGTCATGTTTCTGCCTTGGCCATTTTTTTCCAAAGATCCTTTGCTCAGCATCCCCTGGTCAAGACCTTCTTCCAGGGGGTTACTCACGTGCGTCCCCCACGTAAGCCTATGTTACCAGTCTGGGACTTGAACTTGGTCTTATCTGCCCTGCAGGGGTCTCCCTTTGAGCCCTTGCAAGGGGCCCCTTTGTCCATTCTTACGCTTAAGGTGGTCTTTTTGGTGGCTATCACTTTTGTTCGGCGTGTTTCTGAGTTGGCGGCGCTTTCCATCAAGCCTCCTTATTTTGGGAGACACCAGGACAAGGTGGTGTTTCGTTTTAAGACAGATTTTCTGCCTTTCATCTCAATCAGGACATTGTTTTGCCTTCTCTGTGTCCTAATCCTAGTAACCCTAAGGAAAGGGTTTTACATTCTTTGGATGTGGTCAGGACTCTGACGTTCTATTTGGTGGCTACTGAATCCTTCAGGAAGACTGATGCTCTTTTTGTGCTCCTGTCTGGACCCAAGAAGGTTCTGGAATCCGGCTAAGTCCACTATCAGCAAGTGGATACGTCGGAGGAGCCTCCCTTCCGCCTTACTGCTCATTCTACTCGTGCTATTGGTGCATCTTGGGCTTTTTAGCACCAAGCGTCTGTTGGAACAAGTTTGCAAGTCCGCCACTTGCTCTTCTGTTCATACTCATACTATAAGTTTTTTACAAGGTTGATGTTAAGGCCTCAGCTGATGCTGCTTTTGGCCGCAAAGTTCTGCAGGCGGCAGTGGTTTAAACTGTCTGCTGTTACTTTTGGGGATCCCACCCTACCTTACGGACACTGCTATTGGATGTCCCAAGAGTAAGGAATATCTTCTGGAACAGGACGTGCTGTATACTTAGAATAATACAATTCTGTGATTACTCACCTGTAGAATTGGTATTATATGTATACAGCACGTCCTGTTCCACCCCACCCTTGTTATCATTATTTTTAGTTACCTCTTTATGGTGATTGTTCAAATTTTTATAATGGTTATAGTTCTCCCAGTTCCATTTTAACTGCTTTTCAATACTGGGGAATTTGTGGGAGATCCCTGGTATATATGGGGCCAGGAGGAGCCACTTTTCTGTCTCTGCAGTCCAGCGCCATCTATTGGATGTATAACCCAAGAGTAAGGAATATCTTCTGGAACAGGACGTGCTGTATACATATAATACCAATTCTACAGGTGAGTAATCACAGAATTGTATTTTTTTTTTTTTTTTACTTAGCGGCTTAGTAAAGCTGAATGGAGTAGAGCCCCCACATGTGCCGTAGGATGGCCAATGAGTAAATTAGGTGATCTGGGAGATTTCACAGAAGCACAGGAGCAGCAAAACCTTGGATAGCAGCAGTCGTGACTGGTGCTCCCCTTTAAAACGGACTAATATCCCCTACATCCATCACCCTACAGACAGTACATTTTGGATGGCATCACTCTTCTTTCCCAATAATAGATACGGCAAAGTCCCGAATTGCTGGGGTTTGAGTGTCTGGATCAGTGATTGCCAGATAGCATCATGACCCAGAGCCTGGGATTTGAGGAGGTTTGGAGGAGAGGAGCAAATGTTTAGCCCCCCCCTAACATTCAGCACAAAGCCTGCTCAGCGCTGCAATCTGGTCACATAGAAGCTTGTTAATAGAACACCCATATACTGGGTTTACAGTGTGTTAAACCGGACCTTCACCCTGAATAAGAACATATCTTATATGTTTCCCCCACCCTGTACATACAGATTGCTCACGTTAAAAATCATCCTATGCATCTACTGCATTGTCTGAGCCCTTAAACATTCAAGATGGCGCCCCATGGAGTTTCAGGCTGCCTGCAAACAGTTTCTTCTGACGATTCTGCTCTGCATTCTGGGATTGCTGTCCTTTTCCTGACCCCAGCTCTGCTCTGCACAACTATAACCCCGCCCCACTGCACTTCACTTCACTGACCCCTTCACTGACCCCTCCTCTCCTCCGTATGTGATGCTACTTAGCCAAGATGGCGGCGCCCGTATCCTAGAGTGCTGAACAGAGTTGCAGCCCAGTGGGGGAAAGAATAAAAAGTGATTAAAAACGTTAAATATATTAATTTTAGATGCTGGGGAATAATTTTTTAAGGGTTTGGGCTTTTCGTTAAATGATGCTGAAGGTCCGATTTAAGGAAAGGGAAAAAGTGTGTGTGGGGGGGGGAGGGGTTTCCTACTTCCAGGGAGAGGACTATTGGCAAGAGATTGGCTAATTTGGTATTGCATCACTGTTTTGGTCCACTTTAATGCTTAGTTTTGCCTATAAATAAAGATTTATTTTTTTCCTCATTCATGTGTAAATCATAAAGTTTACATATAACTGGTCTATAGTGCCGAATCAGAGCACACTTCCAGGCTTGCTCTGTAAAATTTTACTTTAGTTGTTCTTGGTGATTTAATTATATTCTGTTTATTTTACCTTGGTTTGTAGAAGACTGTTGTGGGTTTAAGGTGCATGCCTACTGATACTATAGCAAATTCTTATCTTCTGGGGATCTACTTAATGTGACCTTGGCAGCCCTAATAGACAGGATCAGAGAATCTCCCTGAAAGGAGAAGACCAGGCAGCAATAGCTTATGCTTCCAGGAGTGTGTAGGCAGAGCCCTCGCATGAGGATAAGTATAACATTGGTGGAGTTGATTAAGTGATGGCTCTCAAATAACTGGCATCCTCTCTTGTGTGAATTTATACCCCAATAACTTGGAAAACAGTTGCCTGAAGTTGCGGAGACACTCTTTCTTCATAATCATAGAAATCATATAAAAAAATCATTTATCATATAAAAAGGGCACTGGTGTAATATTTGCTTTGATGGACCTTTTCCATGTACCATTCTTGAAATAGTTGGTCAGCTTGGCCTCCGTGCTTTACACGTCTCAACTTTGCCCCACCTCTTCTGTAGTGGTAAAATCATATTGTTTCTTTGGCAAGCGCCAATGGTGCCCTGACTCCTACATGCTTCTAGTACAGTGTCCTAAGCAAATGTGGGCAATAAACAAAGAAAGCCATAGGTTGCCTGCCCATCCCATTTCAAAAGGTAGTCACTACAGTTCGTACAGCACTGACTACCACAATACATAGAAACATAGAAGGCAGAAGGAGAGCATACAGTCCATCTAGTCCGCCCTTATGTGTATATTGTATGTACTCTTTATCTTAGTGAATTTAAACATGCCTGGGATAAGCACACATCTATCCTGACTGTCGATTTTTCAACTACCTCTGCTGGAAGTTTGTTCCAAGCATCTACTACTCTTTCTGTAAAATAATATTTTCTAACATTGCTCCTGATCTTTCCCCCAGACTAGCTTCAGGTTGCGCCCCCTTGTTCTATCATTAAGTTTCTTCTTAAAAAAAACTTCCTCCTCAACCTTATTCAATCCTTAGTTATTTAAAGGTCTCTGTCATGTCCCCCTCTCCCTTCTTTCCTCCAGACTGTACAGATTAAGTTCTTTAAGTCTCTCCTGATTAGTTGAGTTTAGACCCTTCTACCATTTTTGTTGACCCCCTTTTGGACCTGTTCTATTTGAATAATGTCTTTTTGCATGTATGGTCTCCAGAACTGCAGACAGTATTCTCACCAGGGCTATATACAGCGGCATCACAATCTCCCTCTTCCTACTGGTGATGCCTCGAACTATGCAGCCGAGCATCCTGCTCGGGGTAATCAAAATGGCATACTGCTATGTCGCCATTTTCAGGGCAATCAGAAATGTTTTGAAGTAGGTCCTGAACACTACCAATGCGTGGTCCTTCCCTGTTGGTTGGGCCAAGATACCAGAATCACTCATGGCCATTCATCAGGGGATGCACATTTTAATTGTAAGTAAGCCCTCACTAAAAGGTTTTCCAGACACAATAACAACCTTTTTGGGGTGTACAGTTAGAGCTGGAAGATTGCGTCCATCGACTGCCTGAACCACCTCAAATCCCCCCCACCACTCACTCTGCTCTCAAAATGGGGTCTTGGGCAAACCTTCTGTCTGCAACTCTTCCTCACAAGAATGCAGTCAGGTGTCTTTAGAATGTTGGAATTGACAAGGTGTACTGACCTTCTAGCAGTGTGTAAGCTTGTGTCTGCTTTCTACATTTTTTTTTCTTGATGTTTACATGCTTCATATTTCTGTGATTTGTTCGGTATGTAGAACTAATTTAAAATGGGTAAAATTTGACGTGTATTTTTGCCAAAAGGGTTTCCATACTAATATTATGATGAAAACTACTGTAAGTCTATGACCTTGCAGGTGGTCCCTGCAGATGTTTATCCTTATCTTGCTAATAATAGGGGGGGGGGGCTGGATAGTAAGAGCACTAGCTCTAGTAATGGAACATTTTGCCTTTTCAGGAAAAAGCAATTCCTTATTTATTGCGACTACGGCAAGCACAGGATGAAACCCTACAGGCTGCAGCTAGAGAAGCTTTAGCCTTGATGGGCTATAATGACCCTGTTAAAGGAAGAGGAATTCGTGTACTTGCCATTGATGGTGGAGGAACTAGGTAAAATAAGGTCACTTTCCTACATTTGTTTAGAAACCTGACCACCCTCCTTCCTCTCTGTGTTAATCCTCATTTGGACAATTAAATAAAAATAATACTCTCCCGATCGCTCAATAATCTTTCATTTTTGGGGGGAACTGATGTACTTCATAGAAGTTGTGAGCTGGGATCCTGACACATGTCAGTCACCTAACCCATGGAGCGGCCGCACTGATTTGGGAGTTGGGTGATTGGCTTGTCACTCGAGGTCAAGACACAGCTGCTGCACAGGCGCCTGCTCCTGCCGGGGAACACAGGATTGTTGCAGTCGGGTGAGTCACGTTTCCCTGTCAGGTTGTCCATACAGGGACACCGGAATTCATTACGATGGTTAATTTAGTAGCCTTTCAGCATTAGGCCTCAGTGGAACTGTGAATTGGGGGAGGAGCCACGCCTAGCTTTCCTGCTCTAGTCCTGCCTTGCAGCTACTAGATTAACCCAATCGTAATGAATGCCAGTGTCCCTGTATGGACAACTAATGGAAAATCATTTTCCTATTGCATGGCACGGCCTGCTTCAAGAAGTCCTTACGTATGGGATATTCCGCCACAAGGTGGCGCAGTGTACTGCAGAAGAGCTGTGGCTCCTCCCGGTACCATATAAAAACAGGATCACCAATAGACCTCCCCAGTGTTTTCTCTGCAGCGATACTGCAAAGATAGAAGATGGCTCTTTATATTGCGCAGGTGAGCGGGGCAACCAAGCCTGCACCCTGCATGTCTATTTCTACCCGTTTCCGGACCCTCTGTGCCTCCCAGCCTCGGCCGATGGATCGGGGGAAGGTAGAGGAGCACTAGAGTCAGGTGCTCAAGGAGCGCTGCTCCAAGCCGCAGACCCAGTACCACAAAGGGTAGCCGGCCATAGGCTTTATGGTGAGCCTACTGAGGGATGCTGAGTTCCTGTCCTAGCTTCTGAGTGGGTTAGAGTTTTTTCGGGGACTGTGTGCCTTGTTTCTCTGGTTTCTGAGGTCCTCCCTCCCCCCCCCTGGCCCGGCTCTCCCCTCTCCCCGGCGTGCGTTCGGGGGGGGTGTTAGCGGCGAGTGGTTTTAACGATGTTTTTCGTTGCCACTTTGTACTCCGCTCTGCGGAGGGCGGCGCTATAGCTGTGAGGCGTTTTTTTGTATTGTGATGGCGCCTGTGCGGTCACGTGATCGCCGTTTTCCTGCTCTTCGGGGGGGCGGGGATGACACGTATCGCGTCCCCCCCCCACGACCCGCCCCTCGAGGTTCTCTTGCTGGCGCCATTTTGAGCCTGCTGCGTGTCTGGGGCCCCTCTTCCTACCTGGGCTGCAGCGGTGTTCTTTTCCTGTGTCGCTTCCTCCCGTGGTCTGGCGGCTTGGTGATCCTCTGCCTTCGGTCTCCTTGGTCCGTGAGTCCTCTTTGGGGGTTTTTTTTTGCTTGGGACATGGGCTGCGGGATGCTTATTTGCATGTTGCTTATGTCTTTCAGGTGGGACAACTGTGGGTTGTTGTTGTTTCTCCTGGTTCTGCTCCTTACCCCCCTCCCCATCTCCCCTTTACTGGCTTTTCTGGGGGCATCCCGGTGGCTTTCTATTAGCCCTTACCCTGTGCGGGCCTGTTGTGCCTGTGTTAATCACCATATAGAGGCTTCTAGGGATAGCGTGCTCGGGGGTCCTTCGGGGCAATCCTGGCTGTGTGCCATGTGCGGGGCATCCCCTTTGAGCGGTAGTGGCGCGGTGTGCATGCCGTGCGCCCAAGGTATCATTGCGGCCCAGGCTGGGTTGAGCGCTTCTCTTCCCAGTTCTGCGCTCCCTTCGGCATCGCCTACTCCCCCCGCGCCTGCATTTTGCCCCCAGTGAGGAGGATACTAGCAGGGGGTCACAATCTGATCTGGCACTTCGTGTGGTCAGCATTGAAAGGCAGCTTGCCAGGCCTGTTCCAGGTAAGGCCTCTGGCAAGAAGCGGCACCTGGCTCCCAGGCCCTCCCTCTGTGCTGAGGATGGGGGAATTGATGCCTTTGGTGGCCGTTACGCCCTAGAGGAGGGGGAGCTTTTCCAGGACTCTGACTCCTCTGGGGACCAGTAGGAGGGGTACGACAGTGACCCTGGGTCTGCGTCCGGGGAGGATTCATGGCTCCC
Organism: Gastrophryne carolinensis; assembly: GCA_027917425.1. Taxonomy (NCBI): domain Eukaryota; kingdom Metazoa; phylum Chordata; class Amphibia; order Anura; family Microhylidae; genus Gastrophryne; species Gastrophryne carolinensis. The sequence continues at coordinate 202,460,383 of CM051238.1, read as the reverse complement.
TGATGACACTGATAGACTGTTATCTGACATTTTTGAAACCTTGCACATTACCCCCCCTGAGGTGGCTAAGCGGAAGCAGGGTCAGGGTCTTTCGTCCCGATAAACAACGTCTGGAGTTCCCTGAGCAGGGCCATTTCTCTAATATGGTGCTCAAGGAGTGGGAACATCCTAATAGATTGCCCGCGTTGCCCAAAGGGTTGGATAAGAGGTATCCCTTTTCTGCTGACCTGGTCAGGTGATGGTTGTGTCCCCCTGAGGTGGACGCTCCCGTTCTAGGCCTGTCCAACACCTCGGTTATGCCTCCCCTGACACTACTACACTGCGGGACAGTGCGGACCGGCGTATGGATCAGCTGGCCTGCCATGCTTTTACGTTTGTGGGGGCTGGGCTGCGTCCGCTCTGCGCCGCTGCCATTACAGCTATTGCCCTTAAGAAAAAGCTCAAGCATCTCACTGATGGCGCTATGGCTGGTAGGAGGAGGGAGGATTATAGGGCCCTCTTGCTTTGCTCTGATTTTGTTGCCTTTGTCCTTACTGCCATGGATGATGCGGTCCAGCTGGGTGGCAGGGTCTCTGCCCTCTTGGTGGCTATGTGCCGCTCTGTTTGGTTGCGTTCGTGGGCAGCTGACACTGCAGCTAAGAAGGCTCTCACTGGGCTTCCTTTTGCGGGGCTGCGGCTGGATGTTCTAGCCAAGGATGGTAGGCTACCTCAGCATAGGAAGCGGCCTCGGCCCTTTCGGAGGCCCTCCGCTTCCTTCCCCTCCTTTCGTGCTCCCAGAGGAGGTCGTGGCTCCCTCTTCTCTGGTAGCCGCAGAGATTTTTGGAGCCATGGCAGATCCCGTGTTCATCCTGGTCTCTCGTGAGGTTCCAAGTCCAAACCCCCTCCCAAGGCCCCTCAGGCATGAGGAAGCGCCCTCACCCATCCGGGTGGGGGGACGGCTTCGGCTCTTTGCTCACGTCTGGAGGCTCCGCGTCTCAGACCGGTGGATTCAGGAGGTGGTATCCTCCGGTTACAAGATAGTTTGCAGCCTGGCAGCCCCCAAGATTCCTCAGATCCCGGATGTCTCAAAACCCTCTGTCAGCTCAGGGTTTGCACCTTGGAGTTCAATGCCTGTTGGAGTCAGGTGTCATTTGCCTGGTGCCTTCCCAGGAACAGGGTCAGGGGTACTACTCCAATCTTTTCACAGTCCCCAAAAAGGACGGGTCTTTGAGGCCCATCCTGGACTTGAAGGGTCTCAATAAGTTTGTCAGGTTCAAGCACTTTCGCATGGAGACGCTACGCTCGGCTGTCAGTACCCTTCGCCCGGCGACTTCATGACCACCGTGGACATCAAGGATGCCTATCTTCATGTGCCAATCTTTCCAGGTCATCAGAGATTCCTGAGGTTCACTATAGAGGATCAGCATTACCCGTTTGTGGCTTTACCTTTTGGTATCTCCTCAGGTATTCACCAAGGTGCTGGCCGGCGTGATGGCTCTGCTGTGGAATCAGGGCATTCGCATCCTCCCTTACCTGGACGACATCCTGATTGCGGCTCAGTGTCTTCATCAGGCTGAGAAGGATACTCGGGTGGTGACCTCCACTCTCGAGTTTCACATGAGACCTCTTCAGTTGCACCTCTTGTCAGTTTGGGATCCAGGGTCGGTGGGGCCCCCAGGGGGCCCATGCTCCCATCAATGTCCTGGAACTGAGGGCGATCAGGTTGGTTCTTTCTCAGCTGACCACACACCTTCGGGGTCGGGCTGTTCAGATCCGCTCGGACAACCAGACGGCGGTTGCCTACATCAATCATCAGGGAGGGACTCGGAGCAAGCGAGCCCTCAAGGAAGTGTCCCTGATACTGTCTTGGGTGGAACAGAACGTTCCCTGCATCTCAGCGGTATTCCGGGGGTGGAGAACCAGGAGGCAGACTCCCTGAGCAGGGGGATGTCTTGGCTGGGGTAATGGTCCCTTAGCAACGAGGTATTTCACTCCCTGTGTCACCGCTGGGGTTAGCCGGATGTGGACCTGTTTGTCTGCCACAATCACAAGCTTCCAAGATTTGTCTCCCTGTCGCAGGATCCTCTGGCCTTCGCCACGCTAGCAATGCCTTGGATGGAGTTTCGGCTCCTCTGTGTTCCCTCCCTTTCCTCTGCTGGGCAGGGTGCTGTGCAAGATGGCCCAGGAGGGGGTACCAACCATCCTGGTGGCCCCCTGTTGGCCAAGAAGGGGATGGTTCGCAGACGTCGTGCAGTTGGCAGTAGATCGGTACATTTTGCCCAAGGATCCAGATCTTCTCACTCAGGGACAGCTGCGCCATCCCAATTTACAAACGCTGGCTTTAACAGCTTGGCTGCTGAAACCTCCATCTTGATGGATAAGGGGTTGCCGGCTTCTGTTGTTGATACCATGATTAAGGCTAGGAAGAAGTCCTCGTCCTTTATCTACTACAGGGTCTGGCATGCTTACATTGCCTGGTGTGAGTCCAAGTCTCTTCCTTGTCGGGTGTTTTCTATCCCTAGGATTCTGGAATTTTTGAAACATGGTTTGGATTCGGGCCTTAAACTTAGTACCCTCAAGGGACAGGTGTCAGCTCTGCCAATTTTTTTCCAAAGATCCTTTGCCAATCACCGGTTGGTTAAGACTTTTTTCCAGGGAGTTACTCATTTGTGTCCGTCACGTAAGCCTATGCTACCGGTTTGGGACTTGGATCTGGTGTTGTCTGCTATGCAGGGTCCTCCCTTTGAGCCTATCTGTGGGGCTGCGTTGCCCATTCTGACTCTTAAGGTGGCCTTTTTGGTGGCTATTACTTCGGTCATTCGAGTTTCTGAGCTGGCGGCGCTTCCCATCAAACCTCCTTATTTTGAGCAGAATCAGGATCAGGTGGTGTTTCGGCTTAAGCTGGATTTCTCAATCAGGACATTGTCTTACCTTCTTTGTGTCCTAACCCTGCTAATTCTAAGGAACAGACTTCTCATTCTATGGATGTTGTCAGGGCATTGAAGTTTTATTTAGTTGCTACTGAGTCTTTCAGGAAATCTGATGCTCTTCTCATTCTTCCGGCTGGACCTAGGAAGGGTTTGCCTCCGTCTAAATCTACTATTAGCAAGTGGATACGTCAGGTGGTGGTACAAGCCTATTCTGCTAAAGGGAAGGTTCCGGATTACTGCTCATTCCACTCGTGCTGTTGGTGCCTCCTGGGCTTTTCAGTACCAAGCTTCTGTTGAACAAGTTTGTAAGGCCGCGACTTGGTCTTCTGTTCATACCTTTTTCCAAGTTTTACAAGGTTGATGTTAAGGCCTCGGCTGATGCTGCCTTTGGTCGCAAAGTACTTCAGGTGGTGGCGGTTTGAACTGTCTGCTGCTACTTTTTGGGGCTCCCACCCTACCTTACGGACACTGCTAGTGGATGTCCCATACGTAAGGACTTCTTGAAGCAGGCCGTGCCATGCAATAGGAAAAAAAAAAACAATTCTGTGAGTACTCACCTGTAGAATTGTTTTTACTATGCATGGCACGGCCTGCTTCACCCCACTCTTGTTATCGTTATTCTTGGTTGCCTCTTTATGGTGATTGTTTACTATCTCCCGGCTGCTTGCTTGTCAACACTGGGGAGGTCTATTGGTGATCCTGTTTATATATGGTACCGGGAGGAGCCACAACTCTTCTGGAGTACACTGCGCCACCTTGTGGCGGAATATCCCATACGTAAGGTGTTTGTACGGTATGTGCAAAAATATATATTCCTATTTAAATGAAAAGCATAGTAGTTTATGCCCCAATAGCAAATTGTGATTGCTCCTATGAAAGCTATTCCTTATTGATGCAGATCAGTTGGAAAAAAAATGTATTTTTGTTTAGGAAAATGTAATGCATTACATATAGGGGTGTGATTTGGCAAGAATCTGGTGATACGATACGCATTGCAATACACGTATGGCAATACGATCTATCCTGATATACCCCGAATCTGTCTGAAAGACCATATATTGCGTTTTTTTTTAATTATTATTATTTAAAGGTCGCCCCTGGCCCTGCAGGCTGCAAGCCGCCATAGCCCAATGGCCCCGGGGTCTTCTGCCCCCCCCCCCCCCCCGGGCTTTGGAGAGGCAGGTAATGGGGGGGCTCAGAGGTTAATGGCAAGTCACCCGCTAGGTGACTTGCCAGACCCAGAGCCTTGTGAACTTGTATAGGGGACCCATAGATGCCTTACTAGTTCACAAAGGGTTAACAATAAAAAAAAAAAAAAAAAACACCACACATAGAGAAAATGTCTTTATTTAAAAAAAAAAAAAAAAATGTCTTTACTCACCTCTGATTGTCGGCTCCTGTGTCCCTCACTGATCTGATGACAGATGCAGTGATCGCTGGCCAGGCGAGGGTAGAGGGAGGAGATCCCGTCTTCCTCTGCCCAGCGATCACCAGCATCTGACAGCTGAGCCGCAGCGAGCCGTGATGATGACGGGGCTGCTTGTGAAGGCAGGGGGAGAGAGCCTGCCTGTCTGGCTCTCCTGAAGACTGAAGATCCCGGGAGGGGGGGGGGGGGGGCTAATCGGACGCCTCCCGGGGGAAGAGGAGAGCCAATCGGATGGAATAAGGGGTCAGATGATTTTGTTTTTTTTTTTACTTTTCTTTTACTGTGGGGGGGGGGGGGGGGTGGGGGGCATCAGATTCTATCCTAGAAAGAAAATTCGATTCTAGTATCGTCGAATGAAATATCGGGATACTTGACAGAATCCATTTTTTCTGACACCCCTAATTACACATGGTATGACGCTATACTCAGTTTTTTTTTTTTTTTTTTTTTTTTTTTTTCCATGCAACCCATCGCTCCTAGTACATGGCTGCAGCTCTTACCTTCCAGCTGGATCGGATCCAGGTTCATCGCTGCCCAGTCAAGTGCATGTCTCCTTTTTGTCTTTTGGATGCAGAGACACCCCCGGCCTCATCACTGTGAGCTGGTACGCTGCCCTCCATTCACTGCAATGGAAAGGGGTGTGCATATGCCTCCTTCTATGGCAGCGAATGGAGGGGGCGTGTCAGCTTGCCGTGACTAATGGTGGGGGTTGCTGCCACATCGGAGAAACGGGAAGAGACATGTGATTGACCGGGCGGTGACGGACCTGAATCCAGCCTGCAGGTAAGAGCTGCAGATATTTACTAGAAGGTCTGTGTGGCAGAAAGGGTGAGTATTTTTTATTTGCCTGCAAATTAACTTTAAGGAATTGCTTTTTGTGATTTGTATACAAATGTTTTTTCTGTATGCAGAGGTATAGTAGCTCTACAAACACTCCGGAAGTTGGAAGAACTGACAGGCAAACCAGTACATCATCTCTTTGATTACATTTGTGGTGTAAGTACAGGTAAGTTCTAATACTTCCATAATCCATAAGTGTATGTTTAGTGAACAATAACAAAATACCTATATGCTTTGCAACCCTGAATTGCTGGCCACTGCAAGACCTCTGTTCTATTGATCGAGGAGCAGACCAATGCTTATCTCAGTGTTGGGAGGTCTGGATGCCGTGTCAGGTGGCCTGAAGCAAACGGCTGATTTCTGTGGCGCTGCCTGCAGGCATTAAGCTACTCGGTTTCCCCGAAAATAAGACATCTCATATTAATTGTTGCTCCAAAATTATGTATTTCTTGGCATTCCACCTGCTCTCTTCCACTGCATTGCAAGTGTAGCAGTTGGCTCCCCCTGGTAACCATAAGCAACCACAACGCTTTCATATATTCTCTGGAGTGAGTGACTCCAGTGGGACTATTTGATCTGTGGGTGAATCATGCTAGGGCTTATGTTTTGTGGGAAGTATGTACCCTGTTTTCCCAAAAATAAGGTCTGCGGGGCACACAGAGCAGGAAAACTCCATGATATTGCAGAGAGAGGTGAGTAAACATAGGCGTCTGGGCTGTTTCACTGCGGGCATCTGAAGGGGGGGTTTAAAAAGGAAATTTGTCCTCTTTATTGCTTTCTTTAAGTGGCACAAAATCCAGGATTTGACTATTCCAGTTTTGTTTCCTACGGGGCATTCCGATTTGGCCTGCCTAACTGTGCGAAACCCCCTCAGACCACTCAAAGAAACCTTTCTCTGGTCCTTCGGTACATGCACTCTTGTCCAATTGGAGCCATTTGCCGTGCATAATAATGCTCAAAATGTCAAGGCGCTCGGAAGGCGCCCTCTCGCCTCCGGCCATCTGAATATCTGGGCAAATGAGCGCACCTCAGCCTAGAGATGCTGGGGATGCGCCCACTCTCACTCCCCTTATATTTCGGAGGGAGCCGAGGGAAAGGTTTTGCTGGGGGTGGGGGGGCCCTGGAATTAGTAACCCATTAATTATTGTTATTAATGTTTGTTTATATAGCGCCATCATCTTCCGTAGCGCTTTACGAGGTATACCCATTGATTTGTTTTTATTAAAAGTAGGAAAAGTATGTAATACTTGAGATAAGCATTTAAACTTTCCGTGGGGGACCCCAATCAGAGTTGCCCCACTGTGTGAAACCCCCCAAGTCCCCGAAACCAACTCGCCTCTTTCCAGTCCTATGCCGCATACACGGCCGCTCGTCCAATCAGTGCGCTCGGATCCACTGACGTCACATCATCTAAGACAAGGGTCTCGGAGCGCGCTGACATCTGCATCCCCTGCTACCCTCTAACAGGGAGCCTGCCCACACTGGGCATTCACAAATGCCTGGTGCGGTCACGCGCCCTGCTAGAGGGATAGCGGGGATATCGTTGAACCGTGAAAGAAGGTAAGTGTATGGGCAACCTGGGGGGTTTCACACAGCACCACATCCCGATTTTGGATGCCCCGGGGGGAGGGAATCAATCAGCCCGGGAATCATATAGATTCCCGGGCCGATCGCCATGGGTTTTGGTCCACTTTAAATTAGCAAAGGGTTTTTCTGACTTCCGTTACACATTCCCTTCATTTAAATGGACAGGGATGTTGTTTTTTTTGTTTTGTTTTTTTTGTTTTGTTTTTTTTGTTTTTTTTTTTATAGCTGATCACAATGCTTTGAAGCCTCTAGAACAGATTAATTCCCATCCCTGTTTTGTCAACACCCAAGAAAGTGAACCCCTCTCATTTTCTCATACATAACTGACCTTCTAGTTTCTAATGCACCCAGATTATTAGGGAAGATTTTCTATTACTTAGGCTAGGCCCTCGGCTGTAAAAGCATGTATTGGGGAGGGGGGGGGGTACTTTTAAGTACAGCTTAACGGCTTGCTAGCAAAATGTTTTGGGTCTAGCCTTGGAATTGCTGTGTCCTGTCCGTTTTTTTTAGACAAATGACATTTGTGGTAGTTGAAGGATTTAGATTTAAACGAGGGGCTGCTCTCTGTAGAAATCCTGTCTACCACCAGCAATGCTCTGGGGGTCCCTGAAATTCTCCAACAATAAATCCCTAAGTGCACACTAGATGGCAGCAGTGGAGCAGGCGTACTTCTAGTTTGCTGTAACCTGCTCCTAATGACACCATTTTGAACAAGGGCAAGACCAATCCTTTCTCGTATGCCCTTCGGCAGTAATCCCAGTAATATAGTAACATAATAAACGATTGCTATTTTTCATAAAAGTCATGTGCATTAAAAAAACGATTACTCTCTCTCCACACACATTTTATATAATCTTTTTGGATAGTATATGTAACATTAGCAATAAACACTTTGGATGTGCACATTAGACAGTATACATTGTAGTAGAGTGCTGTTTAATTTAAATTGTGATCCTTCCAATCCCTTTCTTTAGGCTTTAATGCACTAATCCGTGTGTTTGTGTGCCACTCTAATCCTTATATTATGATCCGTTAGCTTACATGATACATAGGGCACCAGTGTAAATGTGACGTATTTGGCTGCAGCTTTAGGCAGATATATAGTAGTTTTGTATCTAGTTGATTAAAATGCGCTATGTATTTGCTGAATATCCAATCTTGCTTTTTCCTAGGGGCTATACTGGCATTCATGTTGGGTCTGTTCCACATCCCGCTGGATGAGTGTGAAGAGATGTATCGCAAATTGGGAAGCGATGTCTTTAAACAGAACGTTATTTTGGGAACAATGAAAATGGGCTGGAACCATGCCTATTATGATGCTGAAATGTGGGAGAAAATGCTGAAGTAAGTATCCTGGTGACTGGGAAATGTGAATTTTCTTTTACCTAATCCCCTTGTAGGAAAAATATGTTGATTATCATGACATTCATTAATAAATGACAAAAAAAAAAAACCTTTTTTGGTGCTTCATGCCTACCTAGCTGCCATATCACCTGGCTGGCAGCATGTTTTTAGAATAGTTGAAGAAATGACTGTTGCTTGTGTAACAGACCAGTGTTTCCCACCTAGTGATATTCATGACATTGATGATACTTGAGCTTTCCTCTGATGATATTCACAGCAACCTGGGGGGTAAAGAGTGGGAAGACATGAAGATGAGTGGCTGTAAATGGCAGAATGGGCTCTTTGTCCTAGGGCGAGTATAGGTCTGTTGTGAGCATTGCTTTTATAGGGAGGGTGCAGATTTGCTTTAAAGAGGACTAAGATGGAAAATGAAATATTATAATTAGTATTATTTATTTTAGTTCTAGCCATCTGTATGTCTCTACCACATTCTCAGTGTGTGGAGGTGTTCTAACCCCTCTCCCCTCATATGACTGTCACTAAAGAATGTTAAGTCTGCTTAATGAGGAACAGATGTTCTTCATGTCTGAACTAGAACTGCAATATATGTGTATCTGTATATGTTTGAAATGTCCTATAGCAATATGACATGTGTCCAGGCATACAATCAGGATGGCCATTTAAGCTCCTTTGTCTAAAACTGTTTTTAAGCAAGCAAAAAGAGCCAGCAATTCGGGCATTGGCAATCGAAGCAAGCCCCGGTTGACCGAATAAACATTGTATTTCTTGAAGACCTTTGTTTCTCTGTTTGTCTGGCCCATTTCCACTTCAGGACCAGAACTGTATGGGCAGCCTGGTCATGTGGCACGGGCATAATCTTCTGCTTGTTCACCCCCTCCTCTGCGCCTTTATTTAGAAAATCTAACACACCATCCTGGGGTCCAGCATATTTGCAGAAATGCTTCCGCCCCACTGGGCTGGTTGGAGTACATATAGTATATATATTCTTCCACGCCTCCCAGGGAAGTCTGCATTGGGAGGTGGTATTACAAAATGTGGTACTTCATAAAAAATGGTAAGATAGCCCTGTAATAGACAATTGCAAATGGTAAAACTGCATAAAGATGGGGACCAGGCAGTTCAGGCCATAAAGTGTAAAACCTAAATTGTTTCCCTAAGCATTGATCAGCTTCCATTAAAGAGGACTAAAACTAAAACCATTGCCCCTAGTTTGCAAGTTTCCTTACCACTTTTGTGGTCCCGCAGCATATGCATGGGCCAGGATCACAATACTGTTCATACAGGCTCTTGCACCCTGTAGGCTTGAAGTCTGCCAGGGCACATGCGCAAGGTTGTTGGTGCTGACCCAGCTCATGCATGTACCCTGAGATTTGTGGAAAATGCCAGATTCCTGGTTTGCTACAGGGTTTCATCAGCGATCTCAAAAGTGCCGCTGGGTGATGCTTCGGCAATGGAAAAACCAGGTTTTCTTTGAAAACTGGGCCACCAGCAGCGCCTGGCTGCTTGGGTGGGGGGCCCCGAAGGATGAGCGGTGGACCCAGAAATGGGTTTCCATCTGCTTTAAGTCTGTAGGCTGAATAGAGGTTCTCCTCAGACATGGTGTTATACTTCCTGTTTTTTTTTTTTTTTTGTTTTTTACTTCATTTAATTGAATGTTCATTTTTTTTTCATCTGACAGGGAACGAATGGGCTCCGATCTAATGATAGAAACCTCAAGGAATCCTCATTGTCCCAAGGTAGGTACAGCTTCTTCATTTTAACAAGCTTGTTAAATTATTACAGACCCCAGATCATTTGCCTAGTGCCAGATTACCCTGCTCTTCTTACACTTGGCTATTGGACTTTCTGTAGTCCTGCTCAGTTCAAACAATTTAAGGAAAACAGTATTTTGTGAGAGACCTGAATGGTCCTTTCATTATTTTGCTCTGGCCAAACCAAATGGGCAATAGTGGGCCAATTTGGTGGGCATGTAGTTATTTAACATGAGGAGCAATGGCAAGGAGTGCTTTGGTTGGACTAACAAGTCACCTAAAGGGGTAAGTTTGTGATGAGCTTCAGTACAAATAAGAGTTCAATTTTTACAGTGTTCTCATGCAAGTGGCCTACATTTTGTGGTACCAGGCACTTCTAAAAGATATACAGTAGCTCATAGTGCCTTATTGCACTGCTGGAGGCCTTCACAGGAACTCCAACGTTTCTCTACCAGTGACATTTCTGATGAATGGGACTACCTGTATTTTCCCCACAGGTACAAATGTATGGCTAAAATGATTAATAAGGTCACTAATAAGTAATGACCTCTCTTGAAGTACATTTTGTGTATCAAATTGTTAGTCTTGGGTAAGATTTTCTTTTCTTTCTAGACCATGAAAACGAAAAAATGCAGTGTTTTACTTATTTTTATAAAAGCCCTTTTGTAAGCGTAGGTTGTTTTCCAGTTTGGTAAAGCATCACTTACCCTAAAGTGGATCAAGTGTTTAAATGGCATAATACAACTGTAGGACGATGAGTTTATTATCTATGTTCTGCTTTGTCAAGTGCTGATGTAATCCTGTTAGGACTTTGTAAGGCACAAAGGCCACTTTATAAAATGTTTGTCGGAAAATAGTCATTCGATTGATGGCAGCTCCAGACATACTGTTTTCTGAATGTCAGCCATGCTGTGTGTACCACAAGAATAAAACATTCTCCATGATTCTTCCCGTACTGAATGAGACTTTCCATCAGGAAATGCAGGGTCATCATTTTAAATCTGAGTTCTTCAGGCCATGTAGAAAAGTCTATTTGGTGCAGTTTGGGCACCCACATGTTTAGTACTGTTGTAGACCTAAAGTAAAATTGGGCTATATGCTGATTTAAAGAGGAAGAAGTCATAAAATACTTCCTCTAATTGCTGCAACTTGTGGGCATCCTAAATTGGAATTCCATGCTGTGCTCCCTTGCCTGGTAAGCCCAGAAACCATGCAGCCAATACTCTTCACCTCCATGTTCTAGCTTGCCTTGACGGCGCCGTTGCCCACTCGTCTAGATGCTGCTGCCCGCTTGCTGGAGGGAGAGATGCGCAAGAGCACATGTGCAAGATCTACATGCAGCACCTGGGAGGATTGGGAGATGACCTCCCAGGTGTATGAAAATGGTAGCGTGGGAGCACGATTCTCGGGAGGCAGGTGAGTAATTGATAGACATGCAGTGTTTTTCATGCTTATCAATTTTTATTTATTTATTTATACATGTAGATACTTTCGCACTGCTTTAAGGCCCATTTCACATCTACCTGCTTGTGTCATGTTCTCACTGCTTCTCCTTCCAATGGCATATGTCACTTGGCTCTTGTGCCATCAGAGCCTTTTGCCATGGCCATGTCATTCTCTAAACATATCTGAATGGCGAGCAAGAGTGGACACATACCCTGTGGCCTGCTTGCTGGGCACTAGCCCAGTTAAATGGCTGGAGCAGGAGCAGGAGCACTGCCAAGGATGCAGCTGCTATCGCTCCCTATTGAGAACAATCCCACTCTGGCTTTTGTTATGCTTTAAAGTAATGGGGCCCTATCCCATCTCTGTACTGCATTTTGTAAAATTCCACAGCCCCTAATAGTCTATGGGCACCATAGTTCAAGCGCATTCTTTTGCTTGTGCTGCAGTGAAAAGGTTATACTCGCCGCCCTCTACCTATCAGTCCCTGGTAATGCAGATGCCTTCTCTAACTACTTTCCTGCCTGGGATCTTTTCAGCTGGGCTTTCTGGCCTCCTGCTCCCCTGTGCAATGCAGCTGCCTACCTCCTGCTGGGTCTCCTGCATGCTGCAGTAAGCCTACACCGCTGCCTCCAATGATACAGGTGCCACTGCCATGAACAGGAAGCACTGGTGCAATGTTAGTGTAATGCTGCGACTGCATTACACTAACCCGAGGCATTGAGCATTACACAATAGTGCATTGCAGTGGAAATGCACAGTGTGAAAGGCCCTTACACCTGACCACAAGCGACCCTGTGGGGATTAGACAAAGTAATTTTTCTCAAAACATCCTTCGGGCAGCATATGCCTGAGACCTCCGGGCTCCTCCCATCGAGGGGAACACATGACCACCAGCCCAAAATAAAGTCTTGACTCCTCCCTCTCTTCCCCAGTTTCCGTGTTCCTCCACGAGGTAGGAGCAGACCACTAGCTCCTGGACCGATTGGTTCAGGTAAGTATCTTTTCCGGTACTATGGGCCTGTTTGAGCAGGAGGTCCATTTCTTGGTCCCGAAGGTATTCCATCTGCCTGGGGCCCAGGATACCCTATGGGATGAGTGGCCAGATCCCATTCTTTGATTTTTGTCAAAGGGGGGGTAAGTAAAATATACCCTCTTGCTGAGGATGGTTTTTAGGGAGAAGCTAGGGTAACCGGTCCCCATTCCCCCGGTGGGGGGAACGGCTTCTCCTTGGGTGGCCTCCGGTATCCGGGCGGCGGTCATCGGCAGGGGGTTCCCTATTCCGGCGGGCTTCCCGAGCGGCGGCATGACAGGTCGGCGAGCGTCTTCAGGCCTGGATTAAAAGGTACAGCGCATATTTTTTTTTTTTCACGCGCACCAACAGCGTTTTTAATTGATGATCCCGGAAATTAGATCCCAGGCTTCTTCCTCCCAGGGCTGTTGACGTCACATCCCGGCACCCTTGGGAATTTCTTGCTTCCCACAAACACGTGTTTTTTTTTTTTTCTTAAAGTGATACACACTGTTTGGGGTTATTATGTATTATGGCCTCCCCTTCTGTTTTGCATATGAAGGGTTAATATTCTTGAATGAGATGGAGTCCCTACCCTATTTAGGCGGGCTCAGAAAGCTAATCATGGGTGCCTCTATCCAGAAGTATGGCAGAACAGGCGCAGGACGGTTTTATGGATCCCATTGAAGATTCTTCCACTGAAATAACTTATGTGGACCAGGATTCCTCCAGCATTCCGCCGGCTGCCGATTCTGGGAGGAGGAGGCCCTGCTCTGCCCCGGTAGGTCACTTTTTACTAGCTTGGGGTATATAAGCTAGTAAAAAGTGACCTACCGGGGCAGAGCAGGGCCTCCTCCTCCCAGAAAGCGCGGGTAGCCAAATGTTTTTTTCACATCCAGCAGCAGGTCCTTTTTGATGCTTCCCTGTTTACTGGTAATATGGGGAAACCCTCTTATTCCAAGTATGTCTCACACCCTGCTTCGGAAATAGTAATAACATTCAGGTTATGTCCAGTAGAGGGGGCGAACTTCTGCAGAGATGACTAGAAAAAAGAAGCCCCTCCCGATCCATAAATACCTGGGACCTCCCACACATTCCCCAGATAAGTCTCTGCAGACGGCGAAGCAAGTCAAGAAGATGGCTGTCTCTTTCCTTTGCAGGTAAGCCGGGTGTACACCCGGCCATTATTTTTCCTATTGCCACCCGGACTATTTCTCTAATGTCCCTATGCCTCCCAGCCTCGGCTGTAGGTCCGGGTGAGGGTAGGGCACATCTTAGAGGTGTTTGGAGCCATGCTCCACCGCAAATCCCTCACCAAGGGGTAGGCGGTTTGTCAGGTTGGTGATCCTGACATGGGATGCCCTGTCCGTATTGAAACCATCGCTACATATCTATATGTAGCTATTGGCTTCCCCTCCATTACTCCCTGTTCCCGGATAGTAGAGGGAGGGGGGGAGGTCCTCCATTGTTCCTCCATATAGTTGTCTGTCAGTGCGTTTGTGCTTTTACTTCACGCTCTGGCTACTGCCAGCGCGTGGGTACTTATGTGTGTGTCAGTGTATGAATTGTGTCTCACTTGACTGCGGCTCACTATTTAGCGGCGGCGGGCCGGTTACATTATGGCCGGTTACTTTTTGGCTGGCTCCGCAGCATGGCTGGGGAGCGCGGCTCTCCTTCCTCGGTTCAAGGGAGGGGGTGGGGCCTGGTGCTTTGCGCGCCCGTTACAGCGTCCTTTGACGCGTCTTGCGGCTCTCAGCCCTATTGGCTGACTCGCCCTTCTTCCTGCTGTTCTCCGGGGGTTGGACGCCATTCCTTGCTGCCGGCTGATTGTGAGTGCCCCTCGGGGGCCCCTAGGTTCTATTATTGTTTTCTTATATTGCACTTGTATTACTGCACCCTGGTGGCCTGGGAATACCGCATTTATTTTCTGCATTTGTTATCCGGCATTACCATATCTTGTGCAGGTGTGTGATATTATGTACTGTGTATATATATATATATATATATATATATATATATATATATATATATATATATATATTATAATATATGTGTGTAAATGGATGTCTTATGCCTGCATATGTTTGTGCATTAGGATGCCTCTGGGTGCATATTCTTAGGGGTCCCTTATTGTCTTTTAGGTGGGACTACCAAGCCTTTAATACAAAAGGGGGTTCTCCCGGTCCTTAGGTCCCTTGTTGTCAAATTGGGGTTCCCTTTTGTCATTGCAAATCCTCCCACTAACGGACGCTAAAGGGCATCCCGGGTAGCTTCATAGCGTAATTCCCATTTGTCATTGCGACTACCCTTAAAAATCACCATATGGAGGCTTCCCAGGATACCAGGCTCGGGATCCCTTTGGGGCAACCCTGGCAGTATGTGGTCTGTGAGGTATCCCTTGTGGGAGACTATGTGCAAATTTGTGTACCATGTGCACAGCAGGCCATTGCGCGGCAATCCGGGCCCTGTGCGGCCGGGTCGGCTCCGCTGGCCTCATCACCTACACCCCCACGCCTGGCTTTGACCCCAAGTGACGTTGTCATTAGCGGGGAGTCGCAATTCCGATGTTTGTGCCAGACTGGCCAACATTGAGAAGATGATTGCTAGCTCTGCAGCCAGGAAGGCCCCAGCTAAGAGACGACATTTGGCGCTTGCCGCGCCGGCCTTTGATTATGACGATTATGATTCGTTTGATTGGTCTGTTTATTCCCCGCTTGAGGAAGGGGTATTGTTTTCAGACTCTGAAGGCTCTG
The DNA here is from genome assembly GCA_027917425.1 of Gastrophryne carolinensis. Classification (NCBI taxonomy): domain Eukaryota; kingdom Metazoa; phylum Chordata; class Amphibia; order Anura; family Microhylidae; genus Gastrophryne; species Gastrophryne carolinensis. The sequence goes on along the minus strand of CM051238.1, from coordinate 202,445,297 downwards.
ACGATCAGCAGTACCTGGATGCTGATGCCGGTACGGAGCGCGGGGCTACCGTGGATACCCACGGACTACCGTCCCGTATTTTTGATGTGCTTGCTATTTCCCCTCCTGCGGAGGCCCCTCCGCAACGGGGGGAATTTTTTGGTACCGCCAAACCTCGTTTGGAGTCCCCGGATCAGAAGCACTTTAACAACCTGATCCTTAAAGAATGGGAAAAGCCTAGCCGGCTCCATGGTATTCCTCAGTGGTGGGATAGGAAGTATCCCTTCCCTGTTGATGTGGTTAAGCGTTGGTCGACACCCCCGAGGTCGATGCTCCCGTACTGGGATTGTCCAATACGTTGGTTGTGCATTACCCGGATTCCACTACCTTGAAGGATAGTGAGGACCGACATCTCGACCAAATGGCTTCACATTCCTTTGCTTGTGTGGGTTCGGCCTTGCGCCCGGTTTGTGCCTCTGCTCTCACGGCCGTGGCTACTAGAGCGTTAATCAGGGGCCTGTTGGATGGCCCCCATCTGAATCCTTCCAGTGCGGAATTTTCAACCTTGTCGCAATGTGAGATGTTCATTGCCTTTGCCTTATCAGCTTTGGATGATACTATGCGTATGTGTAGCAGGACCTTGGCGTTGCTTGTGGCTATACGCCGATCGGTCTGGTTGCGCCAGTGGGCGGCCGATATCGCTGCCAAGAAGGCGCTCACAGGGCTTCCCTTCGTGAGTCTGCGCCTGTTTGGTAAAAAATTGGACTCTGTGGCTAAGGGAGGTAAGTTACCTCAGCGCAAGAAGCAACACCGGCCCTTTCGGGGCTCAGGCTCATTCAATCCCTCCTTTTGTGGCTGTCGGACGAGCAGGGGAATGTCCTTCCCTGCGTTCAGAGGAGATTCCTGGAGAAGGGGCAGTGGACGCGCCCGACCCGGGACTTCCTGGGGTACCAAACCCATAGCCGCTGCCAAGCCCGCTCAGCAATGAGGGGGCACCCCTACCCTCGCGGGTGGGGGGACAGCTGCGGCTCCTCGCACAGGTCCGGACTCTGGAGGTCAGACAACTGGATCCTGAAGGTGGTCTCCTCTGGGTACCTGCTGGAGTTCGCTTACCGGCCTCCTCCCTGATTTCTCGGGTTCCTGCGGAACCTCGGGCTGCACAGGGACTTTTTTGGGCGGTGCAAAACCTTCTTGATATTGGGGTCGTTTCTACGGTCCCCCCCATAGAGAGAGGTCAGGGTTACTACTCCAACCTCTTTACGGTGCCCAAAAAGGATGGATCCATAAGGCCCATTTTGGACTTAAAGTTTCTCAACCGGTTCATCTGAACCAAGAAATTTCGCATGGAGACTCTGCGCTCTGCTGTCAACTCCCTTTGTCCTGGGAACTTTATGACCTCAATAGACATCAAGGACGCTTACCTTCATGTGCCGGTCTTCCCGGGACACCAACGGTTTCTCAGGTTCGCGGTAGGCGATCAGCACTACCAGTTTGTGGCTCTCCCCTTCGGGCTGACTTCGGCGCCCAGGGTGTTCATCAAGGTGATGGCCCTTCTCAGAGCCCAGGGCATTCGCATTGTGCCTTATCTGGACGACCTTCTCATTACGGCACCCTCTCTCAGCCGGGCGGAACTGGACACCAGGACGGTGGTGACAACGCTGGAGAGGTTCGGGTGGGTAATCAATTACCCCAAGTCCTCTCTCTCTCCGTCAAGGGTGACTTTGTTTCTGGGCATGAATCTGGATACCATTCAGACCAGGGTGTTCTTACCCCAGCCAAAGGTGGATGTTGTTCAACCACTAATTCTCTCCTTCTGTCCAACCCTTGTCCATCAGGCAAGGGATGAGACTGGTGGGATTGATGGTGGCTTGCTTCGAGGCAGTGCCTTTTTTCACATAAGACCTCTTCAGCTCCATCTTTTATCGGCTTGGGACAGATGTCCTCTGTCCCTGGATCAGTCCTTTGTTCTGTCTCCTCTGGTCCGGCGGTCTCTTCAGTGGTGGCTGGACCCGAAGAATCTTCTGGGGGGCAGATCTTTTCTGGCGCCTCGTTGGGAAACGGTCGCCACCGATTGCGCCTGTCGGGCTGGGGGGGGGTGTTTCTGGAAGGAACATCTGTTCCAGAGGCTGTGGGGTCCTCAGGATGCCCACATCCCCATCAGCATTCTGGAGCTGAGGGCGGTTCGGTTGGTGCTGTCGCACCTGACACATCGCCTCCAGGGCTTACCGGTTCAGGTTCGATCCGACAATCGGACTGCGGTTGCTTACATCGATCACCAAGGAGGGACTCGCAGCAGGAGTGCCCTCCGGGAAGTGTCCCTGATTCTTGCATGGGCCGAGAGCAATGTTCCATGCATTTCGGCAGTGTACATGCCAGGGGTGGAGAATCTGGAAGCGGATTTCAATTTAGCACGCCGAAAGGGCATGTTTCCGCTCTGGCGGTTTTCTTTCAGAGGTCTTTCGCTCTTTATCCTTTGGTTAAGACTTTTTTTCCAGGGGGTCACTCATGTGCGTCCCCCTCGCAAGCCCATGTTGCCTGTTTGGGATTTAAATTTGGTATTGTTTGCCCTTCAGGGTCCTTCTTTTGAACCGGTGCAGGATGCTGCACTACCCATTTTCACTTTTAAAGGTTGCCTTTTTGGTGGCTATCACCTCCGTTTGACACGAGTTGGCGGCTCTGTCTATTCAGGCCCCTTACTTTGAGAGACACCAGGACAAGGTGGTCTTCCGTTTTAAGCCAGAATTCCTGCCAAAAGTTGTTTCTGATTTTTACCTCAATCAGGACATTGTGCTTCCTTCCTTGTGTCCGAAGCCTAGTAATGACAAAGAGAGGGCCTTGCACTCTCTGGATGTTGTTAGATGTGTAAAGTACTATTTGGTGGCTACTTCACCTTTCCGTAAGACGTTTGGGGTGCCCTCTGGGCCCAAGAAGGGTTTGGCGCCGTCAAGTCTGCCATTAGTAAATGGATTCGTCAGGCCATTGTTAGGGCCTATGCTGCCTAGGGGAGGGATCCTCCTTTCCAGATCACTGCTTGTTCTACTCGTGCTGTTGGGGCTTCCTGGGCTTTTCAGCACCAGGCCTCTGTTGAACAAGTTTGTGAGGCTGCTACTTGGTCTTCTGTTCATACCTTTTCCAAGTTTTATAAGGTTGATGTGCAGGCCTCAGCAGATGCTGCAAAGTTTAATGTGGTTTAATTTTGTGCATTATTGCCTTTTGGGATCCCCACCCATGTTGGACACTGCTACTGGATGTCCCGATTGTTGTTATTACTATTTCCGAAGCAGGGTGTGAGACATACTAGGAATAATACCATTTTGTGATTACTCACCTGTAAAATGGGTATTACAAGTATGTCTCACATACATAGGATTCATCCTATTCTTGTCCTTTACATGACTATCTTAAGGATATGATTTTGGAGCAGTGGAAGAAGGCATCTAGGAAGGTGTTTACATCTCGAGGACTTAAGCGTAGATACCCGTTTTCGGAAGAAGATTCTCACCTTTGGGAAAAATGTCCCAAGTTGGATGCCCCTTTTGCCAAGGTTTCAAAGGGCGCAGGTTTAGCTTTTGAAGATTTTGGGGTTCTTAATGATCCCCTAGATAAGAAAATGGATTCACTTCTTAAAAAGGGGTTTTGGCTTCAACAGCTTAAGGACTGTCTTCTGGAGAGGACTAGTCTGGATAAGATTTTGAAGGCTTTACCTATTTTTTCAGCTACGGCCTTTGTTACGGGTGTCATGGCTGAATCTATTAGATTTTCGGCACAAAATCTTTCTGTAACCAATTTAGTGCGCAGGACTCTTTGGTTGAGGACCTGGTCTGGTGATATTGGTTCAAAGATGAGACTTTGTGCTATGCCCTTTAGGGGTGAGTATCTGTTTGGTTCAGACCTAGGTAAAGTTTTGGATAGGACGGCAGACAGGAATAAATGCTTCCTGTCTCGTCCTAGAGCTGCAGCTAATAGAATGTTTTTTTTTCCCAGAAATTGCTTTAGGCATCCCTTTCTTAACAAGGGTTCGCCTAAAAGAGCCAGAGGGGCCTCTTCCTCTTCCAATGCTGCCAGGAAGGGCAACTTTAAAGGTTCAACCCTGTTTGGAACCTACCAAGCAAGACCCAAGAAGCAATGACGCCAATGTCGTAATTGGCGCCAGGCTAGGGATTTTGCACAGCCTGGCAAGACCTGTTGGATTGCCCTTTTTATTGTAAGAGGTATTACGGAGGGCTTCCACATAGATTTTTCTCAAACTCCTCCTTCAAGCTTTTTGATTTCTTCTCTGCCCAGGGGCAAGGAAGAAAGAGAAGCAATTTTTTGGAGTCTGTCGGACATGAGGACAAGGGGGGTCATTGTTCCAGTGCCACTGCCTCTGCAGGGGTCAGGGTTCTACTCCAGCATTTTCCTAGTAAGAAAGAGCTTGGGGGGGGGGGGGGGGGGGGGTTCAGGTTTATTCTGAACCTAAAGAGTCTCAACTTATTTGTCCAGTACAGACATTTCAGGATGGAAACGATTTTTTCAGTAAAGAATATGCTTCTCAGAGGTGCCTTCATTGCATCAATAGATTTGAAGGATGCTTATTGGCAAGTTCCAATGAGTCCCTTGCCTCAGTCTTTTATGAGATTTGCAATAAGAGACGGACACCGGATTCTGCATTTCCAATTTGTCTGTCTTCCCTTCGGTCTAGCATCTGCTCCGAACATTTCTACCAAAGTTTTGGCAGAGCCCTTGGCGTTTCTGAGACGCAGAGGGATAGGGGTAGTCGCCTATTTGGACGATACCCTGCTTTTTGCCCAGTCAAGAGACAGGTTGTGGGAGAATCTGCATTTCACCATGAATCTGTTCACCTGGGTTGGGTTGTGAATTTCAACAAATCATCCCTGATACCCTCGCAAATTATGACATTATTGACCTTCGAGATCAATTCGGTCCGCCAGGTCCTTATTCTTCCTCATCAAAAGATTGTGGCTCTCCAGGAGGCAGTTCAAGGTATCTGCTCGGGGTTGAGTCCCTCAATATGGCAAGCAATGAGAGTGCTCGGATTTCTGACCTCATCCTTCCCGGCAGTAAGGTGGGGTCAGCTTCATTCCAGATTCCCCCAGGGACATATTCTGAAGAACTGGGACGGAACCCAGCACGGACTGGAACTGCCTGTTTCAGAAGAAGTAAAGGAGTCTCTGAATTGGTGGCTAGAAGAAAGTCGTTTCTTGAAGGGATTACCTTGGGGGGATCCCAAGGAGATGATTGTGACTACGGATGCTTCAGCCTGGGGCTGGGGAGCACATTGCAAAACATGGACGGCTCAAGGGAAGTGGTCAAGAGCCCTGAGTCATTCCTCATGCAATCTGAGGGAATTAGTTGCAATAAAAGAAGCGTTATGGGCCCTGGGGACGCACCTTTGGGGAAAGCATGTACAGATCAGAACGGACAACGCTACGTCGGTAGCCTACATAAACCATCAGAGATCCTCGAAATTGATGACGATAGCTTCAGAGATTTTGTCGTGGGCAGAAATCAATTTGAAGTCCCTAACGGCAGTTCACCTGAAAGGAACCCTAAATCAGGTGGCAGATTTTTTAAACCGATCACAGATAAAAGAATCAGAGTGGGCTCTGGATCCAGAAGTATTCAGGAAAATCTGCAATCTGAATGACGTTCCAGAAGTGGATCTATTTGCGTCAGCAAAGAACCACAAGGTGGAGAGTTACTTTTCCCTGAATCCAAGGGATCAGTCATTGGGAGTGGACGCACTAGCACAAACATGGCATTTCAATCTGGCCTATGCCTTCCCTCCGGTGCTTTTGATTCCAATGGTACTGAAGAAGCTCATCAGGGAACCAGCTACATTTCTCCTGGTAGCTCCATGGTGGCCAAGGAGATCTTGGTTTTTGACTCTCAGTCCAGGACCCTTGGGAGATTCCTGTGAGTTCTCATCTCTTATTACAAGGTCCGGTGTTTTGCCCAAACCCACGATGGTGGAGGTTGACGGTATGGACCCTGAGGTCTCCCTTCTACAAAAGAGAGGATTTTCAGGCCCAGTGATAAATACTCTTCTTTCAAGCAGGAAGATGGTAACCAGGAAGATTTATCTGAAAGTATGGAAAACATTTAGGAGAACGGAGAATGGGAAAACTTCATTCAGGATTCCGGTCATACTAGATTTTTTGCAACAGGGAGTTGACAAGGGACTTAGCGTTAATACGTTAAAGGTTCAGCTGGCAGCCTTGTCAGTCTTTTTGGATAAAAGGCTTTCTTCCATTTCTGTCATCAAGAGGTTCTTGCTGGCAGTCAAGTGCCAGCACCAGTCAAGGTAATTCCACAGTGGGACCTAGCTAAGGTTCTATCGATGTTAAGTTCTCCGCCTTTTCATCCCAACAAGAATCTGGACATCAAACTACTGACCTGGAAGGTCTTATTTCTAGTCGCCATTGCTTCGGCTCGAAGGATCAGTGACATTCGGGCTTTGTCATGTCGTCATCCATTCCTCCAGGTGTTTCCAGATCGCATTGTGTTGAAGGTGGACCCTTGCTACCTTCCTAAAGTTGCGTCAGACTTCCACAGATCTCAGGAGATCATTATTCCTTCCATCACAGAAGAAGATCCAGAATTGATGGCTTTGGATGTCAGATCTCAGCTTTTGCAATATCTTCATCAAACCAAGGATTTCAGGAAGGCTGACAGTTTATCGCTTTTTCAGGCCCTAGGAAGGGACTGAGGATCTCAAAGACTACGTTGGCAAGATGGATGAGAGGTACCATTAAGCTGGCTTATGGAGATGTCAATATGCCGAGTGGTGTGACGGCTCGCTCTACGCGGAGTGTATCCACATCTTGGGCGGAGCAAGCTGGGGTCTCCATGGAACAGATTTGTAAGGCGGCCACCTGAACTTCGGCTAAGACCTTTGCGAGACACTATCGTTTGGATCTCTTGTCTCAGAAGGATCAATCTTTTGGCAGAAGTGTTCTTCGTGCAGTTCTTCCCACCCAATGAGGTAGTCCTCGCCTATCTCTCAGGCGTATGCTGCCCGAAGGATGTTTTGAGAAAACTTTAGTTACCTGGTAACTTTTTTTTCTAAAGCATACGCCAGCTTCCCTCACGTTATTATTCTAGACATGGGGGTTGCATTCGGTATGTATTATGATTTGTGGAGTTGTGGATCTGTGTCTCTTTTCTCTCTTTCAGATCTCTACAACAACTGGGGAAGAGAGGAGGGGGTCAAGACTTTATTTTGGGCTGGTGGTCATGTGTTCCCCTCGATGGGAGGAGCCCGGAGGTCTTAGGCGTATGCTGCCCTTACGGATGTTTAGAAAAAAAGTTACCAGGTAGCTAACTTAAGTTCTTTTCACTATAATGGGCCCCCCTAGGGGCACCCCAATATGCAGGGCTCCACTGCTAATTGAGCAAGAGACGGTGCAAGCCAACACCAGTCAAGTAAGCCTCATGTTTTATTTCATTTCTTCCACCTTTAGTTGACTTCACTTAGTCTGATAGGTGAATAAACAAGCAAAGCCACCAATAAACTAATCTATAAGATTCCCGGGCCGATCACCTCCCACCCCACGGGACATCCGAGATCGGGATGTCCCGCGGGGTGAAACCCCCCCAAACACCCCGAATCACCTACCTTCTCTTCCGCCGCCGCCGCCTCCCTCGCGCCCCTCTAGGCGTGCGCGCCCCCGCGCTTGGACGTTCCTGTTCCCCGCCTGGACGTTGGCGGGGATTGGACCGGGCAGTCACGTGGGAGCGGGGAGAGGTGAGTTTATTGGGGTTTCTGGGGGGTTTCACACAGCGGGGCACCCCCGATCGGGGTGCCCCGCCGAAGTGGACCAAAACCCAGGATAGTCAAAATCCTGGGTGTTGGTCCACTTTAAAAAGGAACTCCAGGGCTAGTCCCACATCCTGAATTTAGCTGTGCTGCTGTGTGAAACCCACCAGGTCACCCATTCCACATTGATAATGCCCAAACCACACCCAAATACCAAATATTTTACTAATATATGCCCAAGACAGGACTACTATAAATGCAGGTTGGTTATATTGCTTTAAAGATATTCGAGCATAACCAATAAAGAGTGTTCTTTTATTATGAACAAAATATAAAAAGAATATATAATATACTTATATACCGAAAAGTAAGCTTAGCAAAGGTTAAAAATACAAGAAAAAGTAACATTACCACTTCACCATATGAGAGAACATCACCTACAGGGACTCGGTGGGATAACTTCACCACAGGAAAATTCATCATCATTGCTCTATACATCAGCTGTATGAACAGTGAGGGACTAGTGTGCCCTGTGGGCGACGATGCCCACTTCTGCTACTTCCTGGCACACACACTTTTTTCTTTTTAAAGAATCAGAACAGTAGCTTTTGCTGATTCAAGCATCTTTTCAACAAAGCTAAAAGTTAAGCCCCTCTTCCCTCTTTTTCCTGCTTAAGGAAGGAACTTTGGAGTACAACTCCCCTCATCTTACATCATTACACTGACATCAGCAACATAGTTTAGACAAGCATCGGGGGTCATATAAGTAGTTACACATCATCAACCATGTGTAGACCTTTCAAGGAACTCTTTGGGCAAAGTGAATAAACTCATTCAGCAGATCACATCATCATGGCTGCCCTCTCTATTCCTGTTAGAACACAGCTGCTCCTGAAAGTAGAAACAAGGCAAAGAGTAGTGGCACACCCACTGAATTCCTTTTCCATAGACCACCAATAATAGGGCTAAGCTGGTGGTCTAAAGCTCTTCATCATCAGACTGTGGACACGGAGAGAGGAGTACAGCCAAGGTGATGAGAATGCCTGGCCTACAGGCCCTGCTTAATATGTTGATTATTATATGGCATCACAGAGGCAAGGGCCACGTCCACATGCTTCACCAGAGGAATCATAGGCTGAAACTGTAAATATCGATATCTCTGCCATTTCTTCTTTAATTTAAAAATGGAAAACCGTTTAGGACCGTGCTAAATGTAGCCCAACACAATGGTCTAACGATTGCCTATCCCGTTTAAGGATCAAGGTTCTTCAGGGACACCTGGTTCAAATATAGACCAGGGCATGAGGCAAATGCCAGGTCTTAGTATTTATTTTGTTTTTAAAAACATACACAAAATGGTTTCCCATAAACTATATTTATATCTCAAAATAAATGTGTAATACAGATGCCCCATCTGGGAGGGGACAATAACCGGAAGAGTGAAATTCCCTGGTCGTGTTCCTATTTGGAAAAAAAAAAATTGAAGCACACTTTTTTTCATGTAAAACGTGCCATTCTTTTTCATTGTATACCTTGGGGGGCGATTCAGCACCTAGCAGAAATAGAACACTATTTTTTTCACCTAAAGTCAACTTTTTACAAATCGTGCTTTGACTTCATGATGCAGAGCTGCAAGGTTGCCCCATTTACACAGTGCAGATGTATAGCTTGCTATTATTATGATTATTGTACAATCTCATCATATATCTTCCTTTTGTAGGTTGCAGCTGTGAGCACCATTGTTAACAGAGGACCCCCTTTAAAAGCGTTTGTGTTCAGGAATTATAACCATTTTCCTGGGATTAATCCTCCATACATGGGAGGATGTCGTTATCATCTGTGGCAGGCAATTAGAGCATCTTCAGCAGCTCCAGGATACTTCCAGGAGTATTTCCTTGGGAATGACCTCCATCAAGTAAGTCTCGTTTTATCATCTATCATTTTTTTTTTTGTAACACTGACTATAGAGGAATACTCCCACAGTATAACAGAGACTGGCCTGTGCACAATGTAGCTGTGCGATTGTGCCTGGAGGCTACTTGATTATCAAGTCAAACACATCCCGACTTCACATCATTATTTCTTTCCAGCCTGTGACTGACCTGATCCCATAAAACAAAAAGTAATCTGAAAGGGAGCAATGTGGTTACAGCCTGACACTGATAAAAACATTGAGGAGCAGAATATTGTGCCTTCTGGCATCACTTGCTGAAGTACACAAAGAAAAGAGAGCTGTGCTACCCCTCATAGAGTTAAATCTGTTCCCCTTCAGTCCACATAGATACTCTTTATCGCTGTATCTTATGCTTTGTGCCTCTGTCTGCCAGTTGGTTGTGCTATGTAAACTGCATGCGTTCATCTAGGCACATATTTATCTTTATATAAACCAAACTATTTTTCTGACCACATTAAAAATATATATTACAAACGGAATATTGATCAGTATTGCTAAATCAGTGAGAAAAGCAAGGCTGTTCTGGATCCCTGGAGTAATTATAGTTTTGTCATGCCTTTCCCTTACCCCCAACATCCGCTCCAGTAATGCTGCTATACATCAGCATCTTCACTTTTAACCTTCTCTTAAACCGGACCTTCAGTATGATTTAATGAAAATCCTTAAAAAAAACTATTCCCCAGCATCTAAAATTAATAGATTTTAAGTTTTTAGTCACTTATTTTTTCCCCCACCAGGCTGCAACTCTAGGATACGGGTGCTGCCATTTTGACTCAGAAGCATCACACATACTGAGGAGATGAACGGGATAAACTACAGGGGGGCGGTTTATAGCTGTGCCTCCCTGCAGTTAAAATCCAGGCACCCAATAGCTTCCTTCCTCCTTATCCCCATATGAACAGTGTAAAATAAGTCATTTCAAAGCATCTTAAAGTGGACCAACACCCTGAGGTGATCGGCCCGGGAATCTATAAGATTCCCGGGCCGATCACCTCACACACCGCGGGACATCCGAGATCGGGATGTCCCGCGCGGTGTAAACCCCCCAAAACCCCCGAAAAACCTTACCTCTCCAGCCGCTGCTTCCGCCGCCTCACTCGCGCTCCTCTAGACGTGCGCGCGCCGGGTGCCCCGGGGAAGTGGACCAATACCCAAGATAGTCAAAATCCTGGGTGTTGGTCCACTTTAAAATCTCTGATTATATAAGGACCTCATGCGTTTTCTTGGTCCATGGCTGAGCTGGGGAGGGCATGTCATGGCACAGCTTTACGAGTCTTGAGCATGCTCCGCTGAGAGAGGGCTGTGGAACCACTGTGACTTGCCATGGTTGTTCATGTTAAGAGCTTGAAGGGATAGAGTAGCTGCTAGACCACTTTGGTCCTGGAGAAATAAAATTTTAAAAAATTGATGAGAGGGCAAATTCTGAAGCCCTGCTACGGCTTCTACCTGGCACTGCAGGAAATGAAGAAGAGGCACAAGCTCCACGATGTCTAATCATTGCTGTTGGGTATACAGTACCTTTAAAGCCTGTTCATGAGTTAAAAATTACTTGGTTTAGTCAGTTGGGGTAATGTTCACATTTGCTTATTCCAGCATGGCCAGTCTTTGGGGTGTGTGAGGTTTTCCGCTGTACAGGGTACCTAGGTCAGAAGGGGCGCCATGCAGCTGTGCCCACCCCCTCAATGTCTTAAAGCGGACCAAAACCCACTGAACTTTTGAAATACATTTGGCCAAAGCCCATGACGATACTCTCTTCTTAGGGTGTAGAACTAGAAATGACTATTTTTGCTTTTCGACTGGCCCTGGAACACTTTTTGACAGATGATCAGTCATTGCATAGGTGTGGCAATGACATCATTGCCACACACAACAATGGCAATGAATGGAGGGGGCAGAGCTTTACATCTAAAACAAGGGCCACTATCTGGGATTAGAGTGAAGCAGGAGCACTAAAAATTGGCAATAGGTGCTCTTCATAGGGGGAGCAATTCAGGGGATGCTAGTTAAAAATGTGGGTTTTGGTCAGTTTTAACCCCCTGCCTGCCTGTTCGATCGCCCCACTTTTCTCAGTTTACTGTTTCGCTCGCCCACCCTCCTGCTCCGTTTACTGTTTCTTGGGGGAGGGGTGTCAATTAGAGCTGCTGGGGTTCACGGTTGATTTGGGTTAGGAGGAAGGGGTGCATTCTCACCTCTGTTCTGCCGTTTGAAGTGGCATGTTAAAGTTAGCATGACTATCCTAGTCCTTGTGGGATTTGATGGTCTGAGAGGGTTCCTTGCTCCCTTTTTGTTGCTCACTGTTGCTAAGGCTCTTACTTTTGGTATTTTTAGTTTTTTTTCCACCCATATACCTTGTCATATGATATATAATATGTCTGAGTTGACTGTCTCTAGTCCTTGTGTTCTCTTGGGGTTTGGTGGTCTAGGGGGGTGCTCCCTTTTTGTTGTTCACTGTTGCTAAGGCTCTTAATTTCAATGGCATTCTTTGAAAAAAATGCTTTAATTTTTTTGTTTTCCTTCCGGCCCATATACCTTGTCATATGATATGTAACAGTCTTAGTTGACTTGTATACCTTTTTATCATATGATATATAACTGTCTCTAGTCCTTGTGTTCTCTTGGAGTTTGGTGGTCTGGGGGGTGTCTTTGCTCCTATTCCAAGTATGTCACACACCCCGCTTCCAATGTTAATGACATATGGGTTATGTCCAGTAGAGGGCGAACTTTTTGCAGAAATGACTAGAAAAAAAGGAAGCCTCTCCCGGTCCATAAATACCTGGGACCTCCCACACATTCCCCAGTAATCGTCTCTGCAGACGGCGAGCAAGTCAGAAGATGGCTATCTCCTTCCTTTCAGGTAAGCCGGGGTCACACCCGGCAATTTATTACCCTATTTCTGCCCGGACCGGATTAAATTTAAACTCCTATGCCTCCCAGCCTTGGCTGCAGGTCCGGATGAGGGTAGGCTGCACCCGAGCAGGTGTAATTTAGGAGCCATGCTCCACCGTGAGACCCAATATCAAGGGGTAGGCGGTTTACCAGGTTGGTGACCCTGGTTTGGGATGCCCCGTCCCGTTATCCCTTCACTTCTGGTTAGTATGGGATCCCCCCCCCTTTTTTCCGTGTCTCCCTGTTCCCCTCAGGTGGTGGGGGGGGGGGGGGGTCGGGGCCGGCTGGTCCCGTTTTTTGTTTGTCTCTGTCTTTTACTTTATTAGTGTGTGTGTGTGTGCTTGTACTGCGGAGGCTGCCCAGGATGCGGTGGGGAGAGCTTCTCCCCCTCTTTTCTGTTTGAGCAGGGGGGCGGTGCCGGGTGATCGGCGCGGCCGGCCCGCCCCCCTGTCTATGGCGCCTATTGCGGTGCCCAGCTATTGGCTGGGATCCGCTTTGCTTGGGCTGATTGGGAAGGGGGCGGAGCCAGGCGCAGAGCGCGATCTGCGCTGGCCCGCCCTTCTTCCTCCTCCTGTCTTCTGCCTCGGTGTGCCGTCGCCATTTCCTGGGCTGTGAGTGCCCTGCGGGGTTTTTCGTGCCTTTAATTATGCCTTGTACCACGTTATAGCACCGGGGGCTACTGTTTTAACGCATTGTTATCCATAAAGCATGTATTATGCGTATATATATATATATATATTTCACATTGGATATATATATATATATATATATATATATATATATATATATATATATATATATATATAATTATTTATATAGCAAGTCTTATTAGCTTGTGTGTGTGTGTGATCTTTGTGTCTGTCAGGAGGACTCCCTGTTCCCATTAAAAAAAGGGGATTCTCCCAGTCCTAGGTCCCTTGCATAGGCATCCCGGGTAGCTTAATAGTGTAATTCCCTTTGGTCATTGCGACTACCATAAAAAACACCATATGGAGGCTTACCAGGATACCGGGCTCGGGCTCCTTTCGGGGCAAGCCCGGCAGTGTGTGGGTTGTGGGTTATCCCTTACGGGGGATAATGTACTGATTTGCATACCATGTGCTCAGCAGGCCATAACGCGGCAGTATGGGTCCCAGGCGTCTGGGTCAGTGCCGCCGGTCTCATCGCCTACTCCACCCCGCCTGATCCGTACCCCAAGTGGCATTGTCATTAGCGGGGAGTCACAATCTGATGTATGCGCTAGATTGGCCAACATAGAGAATTTGATTTCTAGCTCTGCGGCCAGAGAGGCCCCAGCTAAGAGGACGCATTTGCCACCGGCCGCGCCGGTTCTGGGTTTTGAGGATTATTATTCTCTTGACTGGTCTGATTATTCCCCACTTGAGGAAGGGGAATGGTTTCTGGATCTGATGGCTCTGAGGATCAGCAGTTTTTGGATGCTGATGCTGGGCAGGAGCATGGGGATGCCATGGCTACCCCCAGGTCTCTGGCCCATTTTTTTGGAGGTGCTGGCTATTTCTCCTCCGGCGGAGTCACTTCCGCAGAAGGGGGAATTTTTTGGGACCTCTAAGCCTCGATTGGAGTTCCCAAATCAGAAGCACTTTAACTATCTGATTCTTATAGAATGGGAAAGGCCTAGCTGGCTTCCCGGTGTTCCTCAGGGATGGGATAGAAAGTATCCCTTTCCGGTGGACGCGGTGAAGCGCTGGTCATCCCTTCCTGAAGTCTATGTGCCCGTTCTGGGATTGTCCAACACATTTGTTGTGCACTCTCCATGGCCATGTGCCCGTCCTGGACCTGCCTGGGGTTCCAAGCCCAAGCCCGCAGTCAAGCCAGTTCAGCAATGAGGGGGCGCCCTCACCCTTGCGGGTGGGGGGACGGCTGCGGCACTTCACCCTGGTCTGGCCCTGGGAGGTCACAGACAACTGGGCCTTGAAAGTGGTCTCTTCCGGAGCTCGAGTACCGGCCTCCTCCTAGATTCCTCAGATCTCAGGTCCCCTCGTACCCCCAGGCTGCGCAGAGGCTCCGGTTGGCAGTGCAAAATATTCTGGACATGGAAGTCATATGCCCGGTGCCTCTCTCTGGGGGAGGCCGGGGCTATTATTCCAACCTTTTTGCTGTGCCCAAAAAAGATGGATCCATAAGACCCATTCTGGATTTGAAGCTTCTCATCAGGTTCATCAGAACCAAGAAGTTCCGCATGGAGACTTTGTGCTCAGCCATCAATTCTCTTCGTCAGGGGGACTTCATGACGTCCATAGACATCAAGAATGCTTACCTTCATGTGCTGATCTTTCCAGCACACCAGAGTCCTGAGTGGAACAGGACAAGATTAGCAGTCTCGCTGCGCAAGGAGGACACGCACATGTGTGTGGGAAGCCATGTTTTAGATTTCTTAGGTTGGTGATCGGAGATCAGCATTTTTCAGTTTGTGGCCCTCCCGTTCGGGCTGACCTCGGCACCTAGGGTGTTCACCAAGGTGCTGGCGGGTATAATGGCCCTTATCAGAGCCCAGGGCATTTGCATTGTGCCGTTTCTGGACGACCTTCTCATTACAGCATCTCTCTCTCAGATAGGCGGAGATAGACACCAGGACGGTGGTGACTACGCTGGAGAGGTTTGGATGGGTGATCAACCACCCCAAGTCCTCTCTCTCCCCTTCAAGGGAGTTCTCATTTCTGGGCATGAATCTGGATACCATTCATACCAGGGTGTTCTTGCCTTTGTCAAGGGTGCAGATGGTTCTGGACCTGATCCGTCTTCTTTTGTCCAAACCCGCGGCCGTCTATCCGGCTAGGCATGAGACTGGTGGGATTGATGGTGGCTTCATTCAAGGCAGTTCCCTTTGCTCATTTTCACATGAGATCGCTCCAGCTCCATCTTCTGTTGGCTTGGGACAGATACCTGCTGTCATTGGTTCACTCGTTTCTGATGTCTCCTCTGGTTCGGCAGTCTCTTCAGTGGTGGCTGGAACCAAGGAATCTTCTGAGGGGCAGGTCTTTTCTGACCCCTTGTTGGGAGACTGTCACCACGGATGCCAGCCTGTCGGGCTGGGGGGGTTTCTGGAAGGAACATCAGTTCCAGGGGCTGTGGGGTACTGTGAGGCACACACCTCCATCAATGTCTTGGAGCTGTGAGCCATTAGGTTGGTACTGTCACGCTTAGCGCATCTCCTCCACGGTTTACCGGTTCAGGTTCGATCAGGCAATCGGACTGCGGTCGCTTACATCAATCACTAAGGAGGGACTCGCAGCAGGAGTGCCCTCAGGGAAGTTTCTCTGATTCTTGCATGGGCGGAGAGCAATGTCCCATGCATCTCAGCAGTGTACATTCCGGGAATGGAAAACATGGAGGCGGACTCCCTTAGCAGGGGATCATCTCGCCAAGGGGAATGGTCGCTCAACCTTAAGGTATCCCGGTCCCTCGGTCTCAAATGGGGGATTCCGGAGGTGGATCTTTTTGCCTCACGTCACAATTACAAGCTTCCTGCATTTGTGTGTCTGTCTCAGGATCCTCTGGCCCTGGCAGTGGACGCCATGTCTCTTGCTTGGAGGGATCTGGGGTTTCTGTACCTGTTTACCTCCTTCTCCACGGTAGGCAAGGTGCTGCGCAAGCTGTCCCAGAGGGTGCGCCAGCAATTCTGGTGGCCTCAAGGTGGCCAAGACAGGTGTGGTTCGCAGACGTCGTACAGCTGGCGGTAGATTAGTTCAGGTTGCCCCTGTTTCCGGATCTGATCACTCAAGGTCAACTTCGTTGCCCCAATTTACAAATGCTTACTTTGACGGCGTGGCTGCTGAAACCTCCATTCTAAAGGAGGAAGGTTTGTCTGATGCGGTGATTTAGACACTTGTTAGAGCTAGGAAGAGATCTTCCTCTAACATCTACTACAGGACTTGGCGGTCCTATATTGATTGGTGTGAGGCTAGGGCCTTGCCTTGCAGGGTGTTTTTCGATTCCTAGGATTTTGGTGTTTTATTCAGCACTGGACCTGGGGTTCCAGCTTAGTACCTTGAAAGGGCAGGTCTCTGCTCTGGCGGTCTTCTTTCAAAGGTCCTTTGCTCTTCATCCTTTGGTTAAGACTTTCTTCCAGGGGGTCACTCATGTGCGACCCACTCGAAAGCCTTTGTTGCCTGTTTGGTGTTCGAATTTGGTTCTGTCGACCCTCCAGGGGCCTCCTTTTGAGCCGGTGCAGGATGTTGCACTTTCTATGCTCACATAAAGGGCTGCCTTTTTGGGACGTGTCTCTGGTTGGTGGATCTGTCCATTCCGGCCCTTTACTTTGAAAGACACCAGGACAAGGTGGTCTTTCGCTTTAAGTCAGATTTCCTTCCTAAGGTGGTTTCTGCCTTTCATCTTAATTAGGAGGTGGTTCTCCTTTCCTTGTGTCCTAAGCCTAGCAATGACAAGGAGAGGGTCTTGCACTCTTTGGATGTGTTTCGTTGTGTGAAGTACTATTTGGTGGCTACTTCTCCCTTTCGTAGGACGGACGCCTTGTTCGTGGTTCCCTCCGGGCCCAGGAAGGGTTTGGCGCCCGCCAGGTCTACTATTAGTAATGGATACGTCAGGCCATTGTTGGGGCCTATACTGCCAAGGGGAGAGTTCCTCCTTTTCAGATCACTGCTCATTCTACTCGTGCTATTGGTGCTTCCTGGGCTTTTCAGCTCCAGGCCTCTGTTGAACAAGTTTGTAAGGCTGCTACTTGGTCTTTTGTTCATATTATTTCCAAGTTTTATAAGGTTGATGTGCGGGCCTCAGCGGATGCTGTTTTTGGCCGCAAGGTTCTGCAAGCTGCAGTGGTTTAAATTTGTGCATTGTTGCCTTTTGGGATCCCCACCCATGACGGACACTGCTATTGGATGTCCCATATGTCATTAATATTGGAAGCGGGGTGTGTAACATACTTGGAATAATACCATTTTGTGATTACTCACCTGTAAAATGGGTATTATAAGTATGTCACACACCCCGCTTCATCCCGCCCTTATTGTATTCTGGATCCTCTATAGGGTGAACCTCGTTTTGGTTAATAGGTTTTTATTGGCTCTTCCTGGTCCCCTTACTGCTTTCCTATACTGGGGAATGTGTGGGAGGTTGCAGAAAAAGGGGTAGCCTCCGCACTCCAAGGTGAGGGTGCACGATCCGGGGTAGTCCCAAACCCCAATAATCCAACGTGGCACAGAAGAAGATGGATCTGCACTCCTTAAAATCCAATTCTTTATTTCCAAATTGTTAAAAGCATCAATGTCTCCAGGATAATCAAAGAAACTCCAACAATAAAATCACAGTAGATTCGGGCAGAAGAAAGAAGATGGGGCCCTCTGACGCGTTTCGGGTCTGTCAACGGCCATCACAGCAGGAGACCAAGACGGGGCCGCCTGCCTCCCCATACTGTACATAATGAAGATTCACGTTTTTTAGGGGAAGCCAACTGGTAAAGAATCTGGTAAAGAATCTATCGAAAGAGGAATCCATAGCCTTATCAAAACTTAGGAAAAATACTGAAATAGTCATAAAGCAGGCTGACAAAGGGGGGAAGGTGGTTGTTCTGGATAGAACAACCTACAAAGATGAAGCACTCCGTCAACTTGGTGATACTACAACCTATACTGAATTGAGGGGGGATCCGACTAGGGACTTCCAGAGAAAACTCTACAAATTAGTGGATGAAGGGATTGCCTTAGGCATTTTTACAGATAAGATGGCGGAGCACTTGAAGGTTAAGGATCCGGTCATTCCCCTCTTTCACCATCTGCCTAAAATCCATAAAGGGGACCATCCACCTAAAGGGAGACCAATAGTGGCAGGTATTGGTGGTTTGAATGAACCATTGGGCCAATGGCTCGACTCCATGCTACAGCCCTTAGTCCTTAGGCTCCCCAGTTTTCTCCGTGATTCTGGACATTTAATCTCCATTATTGCCACCCAGAAATTAACACAGGGTTCCACTATATGTACCATGGATGTAGCCTCCCTGTACTCGTGCATACCGCATGAACTTGCGATTCAGGCGCTACAGTTTCATTTATCTAACTATACTGAATACAATGATGACTTGTGTCATTTCATTGTCATGGTCACAGGCTTTCTTCTAACCCACAATTATTTTATGTTTGACTCTATGTTTTTTGTACAGCTATGTGGGGCTTCGATGGGTGCCCCCTTCTCCCCCTCGTTAGCGAACTTATACATGGGGTGGTGGGAGCACCACAATATTTATAGCAGTGACAACCCTTGGAGGCAGTATATTTCTTTCTTTTACCGTTACATAGATGATCTAATACTGCTTTGGATAGGTGACCCTGATGAACTAGATCGATTTGTGATGCATTGCAATTCAAATAATTTGAATTTGCGCTTCACAGTTCATTCAAGTCCTGAGATGGTGGAGTTCTTAGATTTGAAAATAGTTATTGATAGGGAACGTAATGCTTTAAATACATGTACTTATCGCAAGCCAACGGCAGGTAACAACATTTTACTAGCCACAAGCTGTCATCCTCCCCACACTGTGAGGTCCATTCCGGTGGGTGAGATGATATGTAGTAGGAGGAATTGCAGCAAGATGGAACATTTCGATCAGGAGGTACTTGCTATCCACTCCAGACTCAGAGCCAGGGGTTATCCTTCATGGATGCTCACTAGAGCAGAAACCATTGCTCGCAAGAGAGATAGGGCTACTATGCTTACATACAGGGCTACTAATCGGAAACCAACATTCCCCAGAGGAGTGGTTTTTAGTACACCCTATACGTCAGAGTTCCCACGAGTGGCACAAATTATTAGGAAAAACCTTCCTATCTTAAAGGCTGATCCTCTTCTTCATAAGGCTTTGGACCAAGGGATTAAAATTGTTAGCCGTCGTTCACCAAACTTGGGCAATCTGTTGTCTCCAAGTCTTTTTCAATCCAGACCACCCCAGGGACCAACATGGCTTTCCACCACGGGATGTTTCCCATGCGGTGGGAGGAGATGTGGTATGTGCAACAAAGTTGACAAGGGGAAATACTTTACTTCCACAGCTACTGGCATGCGCTACACTATCAAATCCATTCTTAACTGCAATTCTTGCTCTGTTATATACCTTATTACGTGCCAGCTTTGCATGAAGCAATACGTAGGTTGTACCACTCGTAAAGTCAAGGTCCGCTTAACTGAACATTTGTCTGGTATTCACAAACCTGACAACCCTAAAAGATCTAATGTAGCACACCATCATAATGTGTGCCACCTGTAACAGAGACCTGACTTTAAGATCAGTATTATAGAGAGGGTGTCCCTGGGTCCGAGAGGGGGTGACTTGCACAAGAGACTGTTAGCTAGAGAAGCTTATTGGATCTTTACCTTGGCCACGCGGTTTCCGCAAGGCTTGAATTATAAATGGGATGTTTCATTCATCACACAAAGGTAAATGAGCCTTATGCCTATTTCCTCTAACAACTATCCCATAGTTATTATTTTTACTACATCTAGCTTTGTTCCCACACATAGAATATATACTCTGCTTCCTCTTTTCTTATTTCCTCTTTATTCCCTTTTTTCCTTTTCCCCCCTATCAGTATATACATATATGCCTATATATATTTATTCCATAATACCGGGTTTGATGCTTGTTGCTCTATGCTTCAATCTATTTAATTTCTCTTTGGGATCCTCGCCTTTGAGGAAATGTGCCACTGCCACCATAATATAAAGGTTTTCGATACTACATATGAAATTCCCCCCTCCTTTGGTTTTCCTTCTGATACTTCTATTAGTGTATTGTGTTACCTAAATTTAGATTTGTGATATTTATATTTGAGTATTATACTATGTACTGCTATTTAATTATACAAATTTTTCTCAACCCTTGGTGCTCTACTGCGATGCGCCTTCATGCCTATATTTTTATTAGCATCTTTTCAAAGATGTTTAGTGAAGTTGTGCCAGTTTTATTTTTATCCCTAATCACTGCTCTTATGTATTAGTGTTGCATTATGCACCCTATATAGTGATTTTTGCCTGTATATATTTATATCTCAGACATTTTTCATCTGTGTGTGATACTAGGATTTTCGTTTATATATTAATCAGGCTCAGGTATATATTTGCTGTCTAACTGGCCAGTATTTTCCATACTTTATTGTTATGTTTAACATTATACATTCTACTGCCAGTTTTTCTATTATCATTTTCTTTATGCCGTTCCTGGTCTTTATATATACATATATACCATTTTTTGAAACGTTAATGTATTAATTTCCCTTTTTACACTCTTTCCTGATGTGAGCGTCGGCGCGGGCAGCGGGCCTCCCGGTCGTGTGCAGCAGCTCCTACCGCCCAGTACCATCCTGCAGGCTTATGCTTGCCTGGCTGGAGTTGTTGTGATGACAGTTGTCATCTGACGCTCGGACGGGAGCTGGAACGCACGCCGTCACGGCCTCTTCCTCTACTGGCGTCACATGGGAGGGCTCTGCCCTCTGATTGGCCCGGTGAGGCGGCCTGTGATTGGCTGGTGTGACGCCTTCCGTCCCTGACGTCACTGCTTCACGCTGGCCGGGGCTCCCGACGGCTGCGGACCGCGCTCCTGTGTCAGGTGAGTTTCCTCTTTACTGCTTATATATTGTTTCTGATTTGGGGCACCCCTATCTATGATTAAGGGCCGTTGACAGACCCGAAACGCGTCAGAGGGCCCCATCTTCTTTCTTCTGCCCGAATCTACTGTGATTTTATTGTTGGAGTTTCTTTGATTATCCTGGAGACATTGATGCTTTTAACAATTTGGAAATAAAGAATTGGATTTTAAGGAGTGCAGATCCATCTTCTTCTGTGCCAATGTGTGGGAGGTCCCAGGTATTTATGGACCGGGAGGGGCTTCCTTATTTTCTAGTCATCTCTGCAAAAGTTCGCCCTCTACTGGACATAACCCATATGTCATTAATATTGGAAGCGGTGTGTGACATACTTATAATACCCATTTTACAGGTGAGTAATCACAAAATGGTATTTTTTTGTTGTTCACTGTTGCTAAGGCTCTTAATTTCAATGGCATTCTTTGAAAAAATGCTTTCATTTTTTAGTTTTCCTTCTGGCCCATATACCTTGTCATATGATATACGTGTCTGAGTTGACTTGTATACCTTGTCATGTGATATATAATATGTCTGAGCTGCTGACTCCTTTATCCTATATAATGGACCTGGCATGCTCATCATTTCTAAGATTATTACATTGATTCTGCTCATGATGTTGACATTAGTGGACACTTTGTTAGTCCATGGACTGTCCATTTACAAATGCACTGTTTACTGGAAAGACCTTTCCATTAATTTGTGGGTTAATGTATAAACAAACCGTGCCGACCCTCTTCCTGTTTCCGTATTGATTGCTCTGTATCATGTCAAAATATTCAGCGATGGCGAACAAACATGGTGCATAAACGAAGAATTGCTTCTGGTAGTATGAGTGCAAAAGATTCTAAATGTTCCATGCTTAAAATGGAAAGCCAACACTTTAACAGCAGGAATTGTTTAATATATTCACTGCTTGTATGTTGTTCAGATAGAGCAGGCTGTTAACTTCAAAACATTTTGGTGGTTTGCAAACTGGGAATAGAAGTCATCGCGTTTTATGTAAATAGAATTGTTACATTCATTTCAACTGATTATTTATGCCAGTCATTAGTAATTAATTTTCAGTCTCACTAGTTTGCAGGAACTTTGTATAAATGCTAGAAACCATCTAAGATGTTTTTTTTCCTCTGGGTCCAAGTTAACATCTCTTATGTATCCATCACTGAGGTTTTAATGTTTTAATTATTTAGAATGCTTTCTCAAGGTCTCTTCAAAGAGAATAAAAACAGAGCGCATGCTTCAGAAGGGGGAGAACAATACTTAGAATTCAAACCATAAAACTTCGTGCGACTAACTAACTAGCACCAAAGCATAAATGTATTCAGTGGAAATGGGGTAATGCTTGTATTAAAATGATCATAGAAATGTAATAATGTCTCTTGTTTGGCTAATCACTCTAAATTTAGGTATGTAATTAGTAAGCAGCAAGCTTTTTAAGTCTATGGACTGTGTGATTGAAAAGGCTGAAGTAAGGATATGTGAAGAAAAGTAGAACAGTTGCCCAAAGCAAGAACTCAGATTCTGTTTAATTTTCTTGGGGAATTGACAATGAGACCTGAGTGCTGGCAACAGGCGACTGTTCCTTTTTTTTCTCTGGATGTTCTTGTACTAGTTTTTATCTGAGGGTGATGCATGAATTAGTAACACGGATATTACAGCTTGCTTTCACTGTACTGACCACTTTGGACATGAGACTCCAGGGCAAACATATTCGCTGCCCCGCTGTGTGAAGCCCCCGGCATCACTCCCATACCTTCTCGCTGCGCGGCTAGGATCTCCATTCAGTTTCTCTAGCTGCGCGTTAATATGCATGGCGGGGTAAGCTGATTGGAGGGAGGGCTGTGTCAACACTTTGGGCTTGAGTCAACCCATAAACTCTAGTCCAAAATAAACTTCTGCTTCACATATGGCTTATTTAGGATCCACCTACCACCACTAAAGGGGGGGAGCTAAATACAGTAAGCTCTTACTACTGGAAGTATGATCCAGGCCTACCTGCATTAGGGGAGGAAAAAATGGGGACTTGCACTATACCCTATTCAATCTTCAACAAGCATGTAGGGAGGCACTCTCAACTCATAAATTGATCAAAAAAATATTTTTTTATTTATTACATATTTATAATCACTACATACAATACACTCAACATATTAAAATCCCTTAAACACATAAATGGAACAATAACACACAGGACAAACCAACATAAAGGTGTGTAGGCGATGGGGAGAGTCTCACCACACTAATTGATATCAAATGCCTAAATATATATGTGCTAAATCATTCAACAAAGTGTTCCAACAGTGCAACTAAACATGTGCAAATCATGCATATGATCCGGATCACTACAAAATCTATACATTTATAAAGTGCAAGTGCTACTAGTCAAACAATCAATTAAGGATTAATATTCCTAACCATAACAACTCATAAACATATTAATCTACTCTATTCACCAATGAAAATATAATCAACTGTATATATTATTTAGGCATCCCAAAGGGGACCACTGATATGTCACAATACCAATCAAAAAATATCACAAATCTATCACAAAAAACATCACCAGAAATAAAAGCCAAGGTATCATGAAAATAACATGTGTGAAGTCTTCCCACTGCCTACCGCACCAGGAGCCACACGTTCCGTGGGCACATCACCCACTTCATCAGGCTGATCACCCCCCAATAATCGCAACACATGGATCCCTCACCTGTGCCGAGGATGTGTATCTGGGTCAGCAGACAATGGAATCAATAGAAAACACTGCTGAGCTGTGAACATCCGGGTCACTGGACAGTCACATGACAGCAGTGTCACTTTTACATATCACACATATAGAGCTTAATCTAATGCACTTGATATGAACATTGTGAGTGAGCTATTAATGCCCACAAACAACAATCATTAACCTGAATTACTCTATGATGACTAAAGCGCGGATACCGGGTGCCATCACATATGCAGCCAGCCCCACATTCTGGATCAAAGAGCCAGAAATCAGAGAAGTCGGTTTAATTGATCTCGATCTAACAATCTGGCAAGGCCACATGCATGTGCGCACCCAGCCTGCACCAAATTTCAGCCAATTATACAAACACTGGAAAATATATACAATTAAGTACACAAATAGCATATTTGAAGCTATATACATAGTTAATCGGCACAAGCAATAATGATATCAACTGAATATTGATTTAATAAAATCATCATACAATGACACCAACAAAAGACAACGATAACAGCCACTATCCCAACAGGGCATTCGTATTGACCCAAAATAACAACCAAGCCTCCAATCCTGGACTATTGGTAAATCGGTGAATCCTAGGGTCCTCCAACCAGTGAACCAATTGGAGCCATGTATTTGATCCAACAAACGGTGATTTGAAAATGATGGTCGAGCCAAGTGGCAACCACAAGAAAAAGGTAGTAAAGGGGTCAATACGAATGCCCTTTTGGGATAGTGGCTGTTATTACAGCCGTTATCTTTTTGTTGGTGTCATTGTATGATGATTTTATTAAATCAATATTCAGTTGATATCATTATTGCTTGTGCCGATTAACTATGTATATAGCGTCACATATGCTATAAAAGATTTTTATATATTTTTTTTTTTTTGTATTTTTCCAGTGTTTGTGTAATTGGCTGAAATTTGGTGCAGGCTGGGTGCGCACATGCATGTGGCCTTGCCAGATTGTTAGATCGAGGTCAATTAAACTGACTTATCTGATTTCTGGCTCTTTGATCCAGAATGTGGGGCTGGCTGCATATGTGATGGCACCCGGTATCCGCGCTTTAGTCACCATAGAGTAATTCAGGTTAACGATTGTTGTTTGTGGGCATGTTCATATCAAGCGCATTAGATTAAGCACTATATATGTGATATGTTTATTATTTATAATGCATGGTTATTTATGTATAGATATTTTTCTACATTAATTGTTTGTAGTATAGTTGGTATATGTATGTGTGTTACTGATTTTTTATCTTACTTGGGTGCTCATTGACACCTCACCACCCTTTTGATCCCTGTTGATGTCTGCCTGACCGGTGATGTGTTGTTCAGCCCTTATCTGCCTCACATATGCAGCAGCATGCTTGTGAGTGTCTTGGTTGCTATGGACACAGTGTTGTTTACACAATCCACCCCTGTGAGATTATCTCCAGCTGACTGCTGTCATGTGACTGTCCAGTGACCCGGATGTTCACAGCTCAGCAGTGTTTTCTATTGATTCCATTGTCTGCTGACCCAGATACACATCCTCGGTGCAGGTGAGGGATCCATGTGTGGTGATTATTGGGGGGGAGGTGCCAGTGCTCTACCTAAGCTCAGTGTAGCCAGCATGAGATCAGCCTAATAAAGTGGGTGATGTGCCCACGGAACGCATGGCTCCTGGTGTGGTAGGCGGTGGGGAGACTTCACACATGTTATAATCTTAGTATACAGTACGTCCAGCTCCAAATCTAATACTTACAATTGGGATATACTCCGCCAGATGGCGCTGGACTGCAGAGACATCGAAAATAGGCTCCTCCCGGCCCCTCAAATACCTGGGGACCTCCCACAAATCCCCAGAATTTCTCTGCAGTCTGGCTGCGAAGGACGAGAAATGGCTCTCTACTCGCAGGTGAGGGGTGCTATTAGCCTGCGGCCCTGTAGGACTATTCCCACCCGTTCCACTAGTAATATGCCTCCCAGCCTTGGCTGCGCTGGTCGGGTGAAGGTAGGCAGCACCGCTGTTAGGTGCTTAGGAGCGCTGCTCCACCGCAATCCCCCACCAAAGGGTAGGCGGTTCAGGCTTATGGTGAGCCGCCCCTCCCGCACTAGTGCCCCTTGCCCCTGCCTATCGGTGGGCCCGGTTTATGTGGCCGCTGTCCTCCCTCATTCTCCTTTTAGCCTTCGGGGGAAAAGAGGGGGGGGGGTGTGTAAATGTGTATGCTATGCATTCTGTGTTTTACACTCTTTTTCCATTCTGTTTAGTCTTGTGTCAGCCGCCACGCTGACTTGCCTTTACTGTCTTTTTAAAATTGCCGCCACCGCGCGCTGACTTGGTTCCGCGCTTGGCGGCTGCATTACCTCAGGCGCTGGTGCGCCGTCATTGGCTGCTTGCTCTTTCTGGCTTCGCGCTCTTCGGGGGGCGGGGCCCATTTATGGCGTGCTCAGCGTCATCACTGATACCGGCCCGCCCCTTGAGGTATACCGACGCCATCTTTAACCTGTTGTTTGGCCCATGCGCGATGGACCCCTACCTACCGCGGTCCGTAAGTGCCCTCGCGGGCGGCTTTATATCTTTCACTTTTGTATACTGTGTGGTTACAGGTCTTGTCTGCTTATGTTTTTATGTTTTTCAGGCGGGGCGAACCCTTTTGGCTTCTCCCGGCCCTGTATTAGTATATAACTTGTAGGCCTTGTAAAAATAATACTCCCACTTTCCTAGCGGGTTATTGGGGCATCCGGGGTTGCTATATAGCGTCATTCCCTATTGGCGTATAGCGCCGCTATAATCACCATATGGAGGCATCCCAGGATAATGTGACCGGGGTCCCTTCGGGACAAGACCGGCTGTGTGTAGCGCGTGGGCAGCCTCATGCTGCCGCTGACGAAGCGTGGGTCTGTGTACCCTGTGCTGAGCAGGTGCTTGCATTGCAATCTGGCCTGCCAGTGGCTGCACCTCGTTTCACTTCACTTCGCCTGCTCCCCCAAGCTTAAACCTCACTCCTACTAAGTTGCACTTTCGCATGGAAACTCTGCCATCAGTTCCCTGCGCCAAGGGGATTTCATGACTTCTGTGGACATCAAAGATGCTTATCTTCATATTCCGGTGTTCCCAGGTCATCAAAGGTTCCTCAGGTTCGCTCTGATGGATCAACACTACCAGTTTGTGGCCTTGCCCTTTGGCCTCACTTCAGCTCCCAGGGTGTTCACCAAGGTGCTGGCTGGCGTGATGTCTCTGCTCAGATGTCAGGGCGTGTGCTTCCCTATCTGGACGACATTCTCATCACTTCCCAGTCTCTACATCAGGCAGAGTTGGATACTCAGCTGGTGGTGTCCACTCTGGAGTCATTTGGATGGGTGATTAACCACCCCAAGTCCTCACTGTCCCCTTCCTTGGTAACTCCATTCCTAGGAATGAATCTGGATACAGTTCAGGCAAGGATCTTCATTCCT
Source organism: Gastrophryne carolinensis (assembly GCA_027917425.1). Lineage (NCBI taxonomy): Eukaryota > Metazoa > Chordata > Amphibia > Anura > Microhylidae > Gastrophryne > Gastrophryne carolinensis. The sequence continues at coordinate 202,417,940 of CM051238.1, read as the reverse complement.
CAACAGAAGGTGGACAGTCTGATTGCACAGGCTCAGTCCCTCCTAGCTTGTCCCCATCCCTCCATCAGGCAGGGGATGCAACTGGTGGGCCTGATGGTGGCATGCTTCGAAGCGGTCCCTTATGCTCAGTTTCACTTGAGGCCTCTGCAACTTCACCTATTGTCAGTATGGGACAAGGACCCTGGAAGTCCCTGCGGTTCCAGGGGAGGTGGGGCCCTCAGGAGGCCCACACACCTATCAATGTCTTGGAACTGCAGGCGATCAGGCTAGTTCTGGCTCACTTGACTACTCACCTTCGGGGCCTGCCTGTTCAGGTGCGCTCGGACAACCAGACGGCAGTTGCCTACATCAATCATCAGGGAGGGACCCGGAGCAAGGGGGCCCTCCAGGAAGCGTCTCTGATCCTGACTTGGGCGAAGGCCAATGTCCCCTGCATATCAGCTGTGTACATTCCGGGGGTGGAAAATTGCCTGGCGACTCTCTGAGCAGGGGGACCTCTCGCCAGGGAGAATGGTCCCTATGCAGCAGGGTGTTTCAATCTCTGTGTCACCGTTGGGGCCAACAAGCTCCCAGCTTTTGTCTCTCTGTCCCAGGATCCTCTGGCCTTGACCTCGGATGCGCTAGCAATGTCTTGGCAGGACTTTCAGTTCCTGTATGTCTTCCCTCCAATCCCCCTGCTGGGCAGGGTTCTGCGCAAGATTGCTCTGGAAGGGGTGTCAGCAATTCTGGTGACCCCCAGGTGGCCAAGAAGAGTGTGGTTCGCAGACGTGGTGCAGCTGGCAGTAGATCAGTACACTCTGCCCTTGGTGCCAGATCTGCTCACTCAGGGCTCACTACGCCATCCCAATTTACAAACTCTGGCTTTGACGGCTTGGCTGCTGAAACCTCCATCTTGATGGAGAAGGGGCTGTCTTCCTCAGTTGTGGATACTTTGATTAAAGCTAGGAAGAAGTCTTCCTCTTCCATTTATTACAGGGTTTGGCGTGCCTACATTGACTGGTGTGAGTCTAAGACTCTTCCCTGTCGTGTGTTCTCTATTCCCAGGATTCTGGAGTTCCTGCAGCATGGGTTGGAGATGGGACTCCAGCTCAGTACTCTGAAGGGTCAGGTTTCTGCCCTGGCTATTTTCTTCCAGAAGTCCTTTGCTCAGCACCCTCTGATCAGGACTTTTTTCCAGGGGGTCACTCATGTACGCTCCCCACGTAAGCCTATGGTGCCTGTTTGGGATCTGAACTTGGTTCTGTCAGCCTTGCAGGGTGCTCCCTTTGAACCTGTGCAGGATGCTGCCTTGGCCATTCTTACGCTCAAGGTTGTATTTCTGGTGGCTATCACTTCTGTCAGGCGTGTGTCGTTCCCGTTCCGTTTTTAATGTGCCTCCCAGCCTTGGCTGCGCTGGTCCGGGTGATGGTAGGTAGCACCGCTGTCAGGTGCTTAGGAGCGCTGCTCCACCGCAGTCCCCCACCAAAGGCAAAGGGTAGGCGGTATAGGCATATAGTGAGCCTCTATGGGATGCCCCTCCCGCCCTATGGCCCCTTGCCCCTGTCTATCGGTGGGCCCTATGTTAGGTGGCCGCTGCCCTACCTCTCTCTCCCTTGTAGCTCTCGGGGGGTGTATATGCCTTGGTGCTTCACTGTATTATGTGCTTCTTGTTGGTGTCAGTCTCCGCGCTGACTTGGTTGCACTGGTTGCGTTTTTGAAAATGCCGCCGCGCACGCTTCCACTGTGTTCCGCGGTTGGTGCGGCATTACCTCAAGCGCTGATGCGCTGGTATTGGCTGCTTGTCACGTGTGCTGCTTCGTGCTCTTCGGGGCGCGGCCCGCCCCTCGAGGTATACCTGGCGCCATTTTTCTCTGGATTCGGATGCTGCGTGGCTGGCTTCTACCTACCGCGGTCCGTGAGTGCCCTCGCGGGCGGCTTTATTTACCCTCGTCATTATACATGTCACTTATGGGGTTCTCTTCGCTTATGTCTTTCAGGTGGGTCGAATTCTATTGGTTTCTCCCGGCCCTACTCCCTCTATTTAGTTATTAAACTTATGAGGCCTAGTGTGTAAATTACTCCCACTTCCCTAGCGGGCTATTGGGGCATCCCGGGTTGCTTTTATAGCGTGAATCCCTATCGGCCTATTGTGCCGCTATAATCACCATATGGAGGCGTCTCAGGATAATGTGCTCGGGGTTCCTTTGGGACAAACCTGGCTGTGTGTAGCTTGTGGGGTGTCCCCTACTAATGCTGACAATGTGCGGGTTTGTATACCTTGTGCCCAGCAGGTGCTTGCGCTGCAGCCTGGTTTACCCGTAGCTGGACCTGCGCCACGTATGGCTTCACCTACTCCCCGAAGCTTAAATTTGACTCCCATTGAGTTGCATACCAGTGGGGATTCTCTGCCTGGCTAGTGTTGAGAAGTTGCTTGCTATTACCTTGGCACGTAAGGCCTCTGCTAAGAAGCGGCACTTGACGCCTGATGTCACTCTTTTCCCTATGGAGGTTGATGAGTTCTTGGAACTGTCTGGTTATACCCCCTTGGAAGAAGGGGAGTTATCTGACTCGGAGTCATCTGATGAGAGGCCCAGGGGTCATGATGATTCTGGCTCTGACCCCTGAGCCCCAGATGATACTGATAGGCTGTTGGCTCAGATTTTTGAGGTACTGTCTATCTCTCCTCCAGTTGCGGCCCCCAGGCAGCAGGGGGAATTGTTTCATACTGCTAAGCCACGTTTAGAGTTTCCTGAGCAAGCCCATTTTAATAATCTAGTGCTCAAGGATTAGGAGCGTCCCAGCAGGCTCCCCAGAGTCCCTAAGTGTTGGGATAAGTGGTATCCCTTTCCTGCTGATGTGGTGAAGCTTTGGTCATCCCCTCCAGAGGTGGATACCCCAGTCCTAGGGTTATCTAACACCTCTGTCATGCATTCCCCTGACTCTACTACGCTGCGGGATAGTGAGGACCGGCGTATTGATCAGCTGGCGTCCCATGCCATTGCCTGTGTGGGGACGGCGCTGCGCCCGGTCTGTGCCTCTGCCATTACAGCTGTGGCTATTAGGACCCTGCTTAGAAGTGTCTTAGAGGGTTCTCCTGATGTGTCTAGTGAGTTTCATGCTCTCTCTCGTTGTGAGGTTTTTGTGACTTATGTCCTCTCTGCCTTGGATGATACCATTAGGATGTGTGGCAGAGCATCTGCCCTAGTGGTGGCTATACGCCGCTCGGTTTGGCTGCGCCAGTGGGCTGCTGACACTGCTGCCAAGAGCTCTCACTGGGTTTCCCTTCAAAGGACTACTCCTGTTTGGGGACCGCCTGGACCTGTTTGCTAAAGGGGGGCAAGTTACCCCAGCACAGGCGGCAGTCTCGGCCCTTTCGAAGGCCAAGGCTCCTTATTCTAAGCATACAGTACGTCCTGCTCCATATATAATACTTACACGTGGGGTAATCCTCCGCCAGAGGGCGCTGTTCACTGCAGACATGCAAAAACAGGCTCCTCCCGGCCCTTCATATACCCAGGGACCTCACACAAATCCCCAGATTTCTCTGCAGTGCTGACTGCGAAGACATGAAGTATCAACTCTCTCGCAGGTGAGCGGGGCTTTTACAGCCTGCGGCCCTGCAGGACTATTACCACCCGTCCTCTTCGATAAGGATGTGCCTCCCAGCCTGGGCTGCGCTGGTCGGGTGAAGGTAGGCAGCACCTCGTGTGTTTACGGAGCTACGCTCCACCGCAATCCTCCACTATAGGGTAGGTGGTTTAGGCCGATGGTGAGCCTCCATTAGATGCCCCTCCCGCATTGTTGCCCGTGCCCCTCATAGCGATGAACCCTGGGTGCAGGTTCGCTTCTCCCACACTTCCTCCCGTAGCTCGGGGGAAAAGAAAGGGGGGGGTATGTGTGTGGCGGTCCCAGCGTAATGTTAGACACGTTTATGGCCGTTGCTTTTTTCTTTAAACTTGGGTGTCAGTGCCGCGCTACTTGCTCCACATAACCCTTGTCTGGTTGCGCGTGTGTGTGTCCTTTTCATTTACAAGAAGTGGGCGGCAGCATCATTCTCTAGTTTTGAGAGCATTCTCCTTAATTACACTCTGCATGTGTGTCCTATCCACTGCTGTCATTGACGTTGCGCTGGTTAGAGCTTCGCGCTCTTTGGGGGAGGCGGGGACTTGGCATGACGCGCCCCGCATCACAGCCAGATCAGGCCCGCCCCTCGAGGTTCGCTTGGCGCCATTTTGACGGTCTTGCGATCCACCTCCTCCCTTGGTCATGTAAGTGCCCTCCTGGGCGGTTTTCGTTCCTATGATTTTTCATTCAGCTGCGCATGGCACTGACACCCCCCTTTTATCCTCTTATGTCTTTCAGACGCCAAGATTTCGGTGGATTCTCCCGGCCTGACATATATTATATAGCGAGCTCACATAAAAAATCCTCCCACATTCCTAGCAGGTCTTGGGGCATCCAGGGTTGCCTATTGCGTAAATCCCTGCGGGCATACTGCTCAGATAAATCACCATATGGAGGCATCTCAAAATTATGTACCCGGGGTCCCTTGGGGACAAAACCGGCTGTGTACAGTGTGTGGTCAGCCCCATGCTGCGGAGCATGGGTCTGCGGACCTCCTGATGTGGTTAACTTTTGGTCAGCACCCCCCGTGTTGGATGCACCAATTATAGGGGTTACTAACCCCTCCCCCCCCTTCATGCTCCTCATTACCGTACCCTTCGGGATGCTGAGGACCGGCGCATTGACAGACAGGCTTCCCACGCCTTTTCGTGTGCAGGGACAGCTCTGTGCCCGGTCTGTGCCGCGGCCATCACTGCAGTGGCCGCCAGGACCCTCATTAGAAAACTACTTGATCACTGACCTGAGGACCTCCCCTGGGAGGTCTTTAATGCACTCTCAGATTGTGATGTGTTTGTGAGATTTATCCTCTCAGCGCTGGATGACACCATTAAGATGTGTGCTAGAACCTCTGCCCTTGCGGTAGCTATTCGCCGCCTGATCTGGCTGCGACAGTGGGGCGCTGACGATGATACGAAAAAGGCTCTCACTGGCCTTCCCTTTAGAGGACGGCGTCTATTTGGGGCCCGTTTGGACCTTTTTGGAAAAAAGGGTAAGGCACCCCTACGCAGAAGGCCGTCTCTGCCCCCTCGGGGCAGGGACACCCCTCCCCCTCCCTATGTTAGTGTCAAGCACGAACCTGAGGTGTGCTTCCAACTTTTCGGAGTGGATTACCACTCCAGGCTGGGCAGGCAACGCCCTGGGCCCTCTGGCAGGGCTAAGTCCAAATCTGCCAAGACCTCCCAAGCATGAAGGGACGCCCTCGCCCTTCTGGGCGCGGGGACTGCCGCAGCCCCTGGCTCCTATCTGGGAGCGTATCGTCTCCTTCTGGTGGATCCAGGAGGTAGTTCCCCTGGACATAGGATAGAATTTGCTGGGCGGTCCCTCTCAGAGGTTGTCAGGGTGCTTCTTGCCCCTGTTTTCCCCTCAGGAGTTGGTGCAGGCTGTACTCGGCCTTGCAGGTTGCCCTTAGCAGGCTGGGGCTATGGCCTCTAAGTTGTCCTTCCTCTTTCCTTCAAAATGACGAGGCAGTTTGGGCCCTGCTGGCCTATTGTAGGATTGGCAATTCTACCCTCACAGTTGGTCCCTGCAGGATATCTCTATTTTGGGACACAGGCGCCCTGTGCAAGGGTGGGCTTCTGGCCTCCTGTGGAGATCTAGTTCCCTTTAGTTTCCCCTGGGTCTTCTGGACACCAAGTCCATTACTAGTCAGGGTTGAAGGACCAACCCTGCGGGTTGGGGCCTTGTTTTTGGCCTCTCTTCTGCTCCCAGGCTACTCGCCAAGGCGTGGATGGGGGTGATGTCTCTGACATGCCTGTGGGGCGTCCGCACTAGGACCTGCCGGATCGTCCTTCCTTACTTCCTCGATCTCTGATCTCTACGCCAGGCCGAGTGGGTTAGTCGGACGGTTACGAGTTATTTGGTTGGGTGCTCAGTCACTTCAATCCCTCATTGTCCCTTATTCGCTACCTCCATTCCTTGGATTCGGTTCAGGCTTGACTCTTCTTCCTTGGCAATAAGTGGACTCCTGGTTACATGGGCTCTGTCCCTCTGTGCTGACACCTTACTTTCACCAGGCAGGATCGCAGCTGGTGGGCCCGTTGGTGGCGGATCAGCTGATGTCCCTTATATACAGAGCCCTTGGGCTCTTCGGCACAGTAGGTTATTAATCCTGGATGGGGTTCCTGCACCCCTGGAGCTAGGTCTGAGCTCATTCCCCCTTGGTACGGTGGGTCCTCTTGAGCTGGTTAAATTCAAGGACCCTGTCAGGGGGCACCCCCTTCTTTGCTTGCATCTTCCTGTGAATGGTCACCTTGGGTACAAAGTCTTGCAGGTTGGCGGGGGGGGGGTGGAATTTCTTCCAAAACCCTCCGTGGTTCCTAGGTAGGGTCCCTTAGAGGGTCCATCTTACCTACTGGTTTGGTTAAAACAATGAGCCTTCAGTTGGCTCAATATTGCTGGACTTCTCCTCTTCAGGACCTGTATATTTGGGGACTCTTGGCCTGTTGGAAGACAATGGCCTGTATTTATTATTGGTCCGGAGCTTGAAGCAGGATGATTCTCCTGGAAGGTTTCTGATCCTGATCTAGGTGGGGGTCTACGTCCCCTGCACCTCAGTGCTATTCGCTCCAATGGATGTCTTTCAGTGGCAGGTTGTGCTATCCTGGTGTCCCTCTGAGAGCCAACTAGGGTGGCTCTGTTGGGTCTCGCTCATATCACAGGGGCTCTGCCCTTGTTTTTACTTCCCCAGAATATTCTGACTCTGGTCATGGGGGCTTAGTAATTTTATGTCTGGACTTTCTATTTTATATGTCTTCTCTTCATTCACCCTGCTATGTGGGGTTATGCGCACGGTTGCGCTGATAAAGTGACCCATGAGATTGATGGCCCCTGGGTGGCCTAGTGAACTGTGGTTCGCAGATGCTTCTGCTGAGGTCAGCGGACCTGTACGCTCTCTCAGGAGTGCGGTTCTGCGCTTGTCAGGCTCCTTCGTATGTCGCCCCAATCTACAGATTCTAGTCTGAGGGCTTGACAGCTGATTCATTCACCCTTTTGGAGATGGGTTTATCTTCTGGGTGACTTGGTCTATGGGGGGCTAGGAGCAAGCTTCTTTTTCTTCTTCTTCCTCAGTCTATTGTGGGTTATGGTGTACCCATATTGATTGGCATGAGTCTTGGTCTCTCCCCTGTTGGACGTTCTCGGTTCCCAGGGTTCTAGAGTTATTACAGCATAGGTGGGGGTTGGCTCCCCATCTAGGTACTCTGAAGGTTCAGATTCTGTCCTGTCTGCCTTCCTGTAGAAGTCTGGTTCAGTCTTCCTTGTTAAGCGTTCTCTTGGGGATTGCTCAGGGGCATCTCCCAAGTAGTTCTATGGTCCCTGTTGGGATCAATTTTTATTCTGTTTGCCTTGCGGGTTGTTCCCTTGGGGCTTATTCCGGATGCTGTCTGAGCTGTTTCTTAGTTTAAGTTGCCCTTCCGGGGGCTGTTGCTTCAGTCAGACGTGTGCCTGAGAGGGTGGCTCTGTTTAGTTAGCCCTCGTTCATTTTATATATATATACACACCGTGATGGGGTGGTATTCCGCCTTACGCCGGACCTTTGTCCAAGGTGGTGTCTTATGATCATTATTTAAGCCCCTTTTGTCTGCCTATGGGCCTTATTCTTAGTAATGCTGAAGTAAGGGGGTCTACATTCCCTCAACAGGTGTTGAAGTTTCCTGGTTGTTTCTTGTCCCTTAGGGGGACTGATGCCCCTTGGGGTCTGTGGGCGCCTCCTTACGTATGCGCCTGATCTCGTTTGCTTCCAGGGGCTATGCACCCTTTGGACGGACCTTACTTGGATGATTTGTCCTTCTGGTCCTGAGTAAAGGTTTCGTCTTCTTGCTGATCCTTGTTAGAGTAGTGGTCAGTATCCCCGCCTGTCTAGCGGGTGACCAGGTTTCTTTTCCCCGATGGGGACAGTTCTAAGTTTTCCGAGGCTACTGTTGCATTTGGACTGGTCAGGATGTTACTCTGGCCTATTCCTTTTAAGGGGAAGAATATTCTTCTCTTTTTATTCTGTTTCTACTTGTGCTTGGGTACCGTTGGCCCTTCAGCACCAGGTTTCTGTTAAACAGGTTTTGCTAGACCGCTGCTTGTTTTCTGTTCATACCTTTTCAAAGGTTTTGTTTTATGAGGTTGACTTTAGAGCCTCTGCTCCTGTCGCTCTTGGTAGCAAGGTTTGCAGGTGACAGCGCCTTTACTGTCTGCTGTGCCTTTTTTTATGGGGATCCCACCCTACTTTATGGACACTGCTATTGGATGTCCCACGTGTAAGTATTATATATGGAGCAGGACATACTGTATGCTTAGAATAAATACAATTCTGTGAAATACTCACCTGTAGAATTGGTATTATACGCATACAGTACGTCCTGCTCCACCCCACCCTGGTTTTACATTTTTCTGGATCCCCTGTATGGTGATTGTTATCATTGCTATTGTTACCAGTTTGGTGGTTGGTTTCTCCCGGCTTCTTTTCTCACTGCTTTTCAATGCTGGGGATTTGTGGGAGGTCCCTGGGTATATGAAGGGCCGGGAGGAGCCTGTTTTTGCATGTCTGCAGTGAACAGCGCCCTCTGGCGGAGGATTACCCCACGTGTAAGTATTATATATGGAGCAGGACGTACTGTATGCGTATACCAATTCTACAGGTGAGTATTTTACAGAATTGTATTTTCTTCCCCCTACCGTGGAGCCAGACAGGGGAGGGGGGGTCTCCCTTACCGGGGCCCGAGGAGATTTCTGGGGTAGGGGCAGAGGACGTGGACGCCCTGGTTCATCCTGGGGCTCCAAGCCTAAGTCTTCTCCCAAGCCCCCTCAGGCATAAAGGGCCGCCCTCACCCATCCGGGTGGGGGGACGGCTTCAGCATTTTGCTCATGTCTGGAGGCTTCATGTCTCAGACCGGTGGATTCAGGAGGTAGTGTCCTCCGGTTACAAGATAGAGTTTGCTGCCTGGCCGCCTCCAAGATTCATCAGATCCCAGATGTCTCAGGACCCCATGTCAGCTCAGGCTCTAATTCTGGCGGTGCAAAGCCTTCTGGAGCTGGGGGTCATCTGTCAGGTTCCCTTACGAGAAAGGGGCAAGGGGTTCTATTCCAACCTTTTCACCGTGCCCAATAGAGATGGGTCAGTCAGGCCCATCCTGGACTTGAAGATCCTCAACAAATTTGTCAGGTGCAGGCGCTTTCGCATGGAAACTCTGTGCTCTGCTATCGGTTCCCTGCGTCCAGGGGATTTCATGACCTCTGTGGATGGATGCTTACCTTCATATTCCTTTTTTTCCAGATCATCAAAGATTCCTCAGGTTCGCTCTGGAGGATCAGCACTACCAATTTGTGGCATTGCCCTTCGGTCTCACCTCGGCTCCCAGAGTGTTCACCAAGGTGCTGGCAGGGGTGATGGCTCTGCTCAGGGCATTCGCGTGCTGCCATATTTGGACGACATTCTCATCACTTCTCAGTCCCTCCATCAAGCAGAGCTGGATACTCAGCGGGTAGTGTCCACCCTGGAGTCATTTGGCTGGGTGATCAACCATCCCAAGTCTTCCCTGTCTCCCTCCTTGGTGACTCCCTTCCTGGGAATGAATCTGGATACAGTTCAGGCAAGGATATTCCAAGTATGTCACACACCCCGCTTCCAATATTAATGACATATGGGTTATGTCCAGTAGAGGGCGAACTTTTGCAGAGATGACTAGAAAAAAAGGAAACCCCTCCCGGTCCATAAATACCTGGGACCTCCCATACATTCCCCAGTAATCGTCTCTGCCGACGGCGAGCAAGTCAGAAGATGGCTATCTCCTTACAGGTAAGCCGGGGTCACACCCGGCAATTTATTACCCCATTTCTGCCCGGACCGAATTAAATTTAAACTCCTATGCCTCCTAGCCTTGGCTGCAGGTCCGGATGAGGGTAGGCCCGAGCAGGTGTAATTTAGGAGCCATGCTCCACCGTGAGACCCCCATATCAAGGGGTAGGCGGTTTACCAGGTTGGTGACCCTGATTTGGGATGCCCCAATTATCCCTTCACTTCCCATTATCCCTTCACTTCTGGTTAGTATGGGATCCCCCCCTTTTTTTCGTCTCTCCCTGTTCCCCTCAGGTGGGGGGGGGGGGTCGGGGCCGGCTGGTCCCATTTTTTGTTTGTCTCTGTCTTTTTACTTTTAGTGTGTGTGTGTGTGTGCTTGTACTCCGGAGGCTGCCGAAGGATGCGGCGTTGGGCACTCGTGGGACGCCATTGTGGCGGGGAGAGCTTCTCCCCCTCTCTTCTGTTTGAGCAGGGGGGCGGAGCCGGGCGATCGGCACGTCCGTGGCTGGCCCGCCCCCCTGTCTATGGCGCCTATTGCGGCGCCCAGCTATTGGCTGGGATCCGCTTTACTTGGGCTGATTGCCTCGGTGTGCCGTCGCCATTTCCTGGGCTGTGAGTGCCCTGCGGGGTTTTTCGTGCCTTTAATTATGCCTTGTACCCCGTTATAGCACTGGGGGCTACTGTTTTAACGCATTGGTATCCATAAAGCATGCATTATGTATAGAATATATATATATATATCTATATATATATATATATCATTTTTTATATATATATTTATCTTATTAGCTTGTGTGTGTGATCTTTGTGTCTTTCAGGAGGACTCCCTGTTCCCATTAAAAAAAAGGGGGGTTCTCCCAGTCCTAGGTCCCTTGCATAAATTGGGTTTTTACAAATCCTCCCACTAGTGGACTTAAGGGGCATCCCTGGTAGCTTAACAGCGTAATTCCCTTTGGTCATTGCGACTACCATAAAAAGCACCATATGGAGGCTTACCAGGATACCGGGCTCGGGCTCCTTTCAGGGCAAGCCCGGCAGTGTGTGGGTTGTTGGGTATCCCTTACGGGGGATAATGTACTGATTTGCATACCATGTGCTCAGCAGGCCATAACACGGCAGTCTGGGTCCCAGGCGTCTGGGTCAGTGCCGCCGGTCTCATCACCTACTCGACCCCGCCTGATCCGTACCCCAAGTGACACTATCATTAGCGGGGAGTCGCAATCTGATGTATGTGCTAGATTGGCCAACATAGAGAATTTGATTTCTAGCTCTGCGGCCAGAGAGCCCCCAGCTAAGAGGAGTGGTTTCTGGATCTGATGGCTCTGAGGATCAGCAGTTTTTGGATGCTGATGCTGGGCAGGAGCATGGGGATGCCGTGGCTACCCCCAGGTCTCTGGCCCATTTATTTGAGGTGCTGGCTATTTCTCCTCTGGCGGAGTCACTTCCGCAGAAGGGGGAATTTTTTGGGACCTCTAAGCCTCGATTGGAGTTCCCAAATCAGAAGCACTTTGACTATCTGATTCTTATAGAATGGGAAAGGCCTAGCCGGCTTCCCGGTGTTCCTCAGGGATGGGATAGAAAGTATCCCTTTCCGGTGGACGCGGTGAAGCGCTGGACATCCCTTCCTGAAGTCTATGCGCCCGTTCTGGGATTGTCCAACACATCTGTTGTGCACTCTCCAGACGCCACCATGCTAAAGGATGGTGAGGACCGACGTATTAATCAAATGGCATGTCATACCTTTGCCAGAGTAGGTTCGGCCTTGCAGCCTGTTTGTGCTTCAGCACTCATTGCTGTGGCCACCGGGTCTGTGATTAGGGGCCTGTTGAGTGGTTACCAGCTTAACCCGGCCAGTGATGAATTGGCAGCGCTTACGCAGTGTGAATTGTTCATGACCTTCTTCTTATCTGCTTTGGATGACACAATAGGTATGTGTAGCAGAACCTGGGCGTTGCTGGTGGCTATTCGCCGATCGGTCTGGCTGTGCCAGTGGGTGGCTGACACTGCGGCTAAGAAGTCACTTCCAGGGCTACTCTTCTGGGGTATGCGGCTGTTTGGAGATTGGATTCGGTAGCGAAAGGAGGAAAGCTACCACAATGCAAGAGGCAGCGTCGCTCCTTTCGGGGGGCAGGCTCCTTTAATCCTTCCTTTCACGGTGCCAGAGCAGGCAGAGGAGCTGCTCTACTTTCAGAGGTGACTCTTGGGGCAGAGGACGTGCCCATCCTGAACCTGCCTGGGGTTCCAAGCCCAAGCCCGTGGCCAAGCCAGCTCAGCAATGAGGGGGCGCCCCCACCCTTGCGGGTGGGGGGACGGCTGCGGCACTTCACCCTGGTCTGGGCCTGGGAGGTCACAGACAACTGGGCCTTGGAAGTGGTCTCTTCCGGATACAAACTGGAGCTCAAGTACCGGCCAGGCTGCGCAGGGGCTCCGGTTGGCAGTGAAAAATATTCTGGACATGGAAGTCATATATGCCCGGTGCCTCTTTCTGGGGGAGGCCGGGGCTACTATTCCAACCTTTTCGCTGTGCCCAAAAAGGATGGATCCATAAGACCCATGAAGACTTTGTGCTCAGCCATCAATTCTCTTCGTCAGGGGGACTTCATGACGTCCATAGGTATCAAGAATGCTTACCTTCATGTGCTGATCTTTCCAGCACACCAGAGTCCTGAGTGGAACAGGACAAGATTAGCAGTCTCGCTGTGCAAGGAGGACACGCACATGCGTGTGGGAAGCCATGTTTTTGATTTCTTAGGTTGGTGATGGGAGATCAGCATTTTTCAGTTTCCCGTTCAGGCTGACCTCGGCACCTAGGGTGTTCACCAAGATGCTGACTGGTATAATGGCCCTTATCAGAGCCCAGGGCAATCGCATTGTGCCGTTTCTGGACGACCTTCTGATTACGGCATCTCTCTCTCAGATAGGCGGAGATAGACACCAGGACGGTGGTGACTACGCTGGAGAGGTTTGGATGGGTGATCAACCACCCCAAGTCCTCTCTCTCCTCTTCAAGGGGGTTTTCATTTCTGGGCATGAATCTGGATACCATTCATACCAGTGTGTTCTTGCCTTTGTCAAGGGTGCAGATGGTTCTGGACCTGATCCGTCTTCTTTTGTCCAAACCCGCGGCCGTCTATCCGGCTAGGGATGATGCTGGTGGGATTGATGGTGGCTTCATTCAAGGCAGTTCCCTTTGCTCATTTTCACATGAGATCGCTCTAGCTCCATCTTCTGTTGGCTTGGAATAGATACCTGCTGTCATTGGTTCAGACGTTTCTGATGTCTCCTCTGGTTCGGCAGTCTCGTCAGTGGTGGCTGGAACCAAGGAATCTTCTGAGGGGCGGATCTTTTCTGCCTTTCATCTTAATTAGAAGGTGGTTCTCCTTTCCTTGTGTCCTAAGCCTAGCAATGACAAGGAGAGGGTCTTGCATTCTTTGGATGTGTTTTGTTGTGTGAAGTACTATTTGATGGCTACTTCTCCCTTTCGTAGGACGGATGCCTTGTTCGTGGTGCCCTCCGTTTGGCGCCCGCCAGGTCTACCATTAGTAATGGATACGTCAGGCCACTGTTGGGGCCTATACTGCCAAGGGGAGGGTTCCTCCTTTTCAGATCACTGCTCATTCTACTCGTGCTATTGGTGCTTCCTGGGCTTTTCAGCTCCAGGCCTCTGTTGAACAAGTTTGTAAGGCTGCTACTTGGTCTTTTGTTCATATTTTTTCCAAGTTTTATAAGGTTGATCTGCGGGCCTCAGCGGATGCTGTTTTTGGCCGCAAGGTTCTGCAAGCTGCAGTGGTTTAAATTTGTGCATTGTTGCCATTTGGGATCCCCACCCATGACGGACACTGCTATTGGATGTCCCATATGTCATTAATATTGGAAGCGGGGTGTGTGACATACTTGGAATAATACCATTTTGTGATTACTCACCTGTAAAATGGGTATTATAAGTATGTCACACACCCCGCTTCATCCCGCCCTTATTGTATTCTGGATCCTCTATAGGGTGAACCTTGTTTTGGTAATAGGTTTTTATTGGCTCTTCCTGGTCCCCTTACTGCTTTCCTATACTGGGGAATGTGTGGGGGGTATTTATGGACTGGGAGGGGCTTCCTTTTTTTCTAGTCATCTCTGCAAAAGTTCGCCCTCTACTGGACATAACCCATATGTCATTAATATTGGAAGCAGGGTGTGTGACATACTTATAATACCCATTTTACAGGTGAGTAATCACAAAATGGTATTTTTTCTTCCTCAGCAGAAGGTGGACACTCTACTGGTGCAGGTTCAGTTCCTGCTCTCTTGTCCTCATCCCTCCATCAGGCAGGGAATGCAGCTGGTGGGCCTGATGGTGTCGTGCTTCGAGGCGGTTCCTTATGCTTAGTTTCACATAAGGCCTCTGCAACTCCACCTCTTGTCAGTATGGGACAAGGATCCCGCGTCCCTGGACCAGGTCCTTGTTCCATTCCCCCTAGCCAAGCGGTCCCTCTCGTGGTGGCTGGACTCCAGGAACCCCCTGCTGTGAGACAGTCACCACGGATGCCAGTCTGACGGGTTGGAGGGGCTTCTGGAAGTCCCTGCAGTTCCAAGGGCGGTGGGGCCCTCAGGAGGCCCACACACCCATCAATATTCTGGAACTGAGGGCGATCAGGTTGGTGCTGGTTCACTTGACCCAACACCTTCGGGGCCGGCCTGTTCAGGTACGCTCGGACAACCAGACAGCGGTGGCCTACATCAATCATCAGGGGGGTACCCGGAGCAAGGGGGCCCTCAAGGAAGTGTCTCTGATCCTGTCCTGGGCGGAGGACAATGTTCACTGCATATCTGCTGTGTACATTCCGGGGGTAGAGAATCTGCAAGCAGACTCTGAGCAGGGGGACCTCTCGCCTGGGAGAATGGTCCCTCTGCGAGAGGGTGTTTCACACTCTGTTACCGCTGGGGCCAACCAGATGTGGATCTGTTTACATCCCGTCACAACCACAAGCTCCCGGCCTTTGTCTCCCTGTCCCAGGACCCTCTGGCCTTGGCAACAGATGCTCTAGCAATGTCATGGCAGGACTTTCAGCTCCTGTATGTCTTTCCCCCATTCCCCCTGTTGGGCAGGGTTCTGCGCAAGATAGCTCAGGAGGGGGTGCCAGCTATCCTGGTGGCTCCCAGGTGGCCAAGAAGAATGTGGTTCGCAGACATGGTGCAGCTGGCAGTAGATCAGTACGCTCTGCCCAGGGTGCTAGACAAACTCTGGCTTTGACGGCCTGGCTGCTGAAACCTCCATCTTAATGGAGAAGGGGCTTTCTGCCTCTGTTGTTGACACCATGATAAAGGCTAGAAAGAAGTCTTCTTCTTCCATTTACTATAGGGTTTGGCATGCCTACATTGACTGGTGTGAGGCTAGGTCTCTTCCCTGTCTTGTGTTCTCTATTACCAGGATCCTGGAGTTCCTGCAGCATGGATTGGAGTTGGGGCTCCAACTCAGTACTCTGAAGGGTCATGTCTCTGCCCTGGCTGTTTTCTTCCAGAGGTCATTTGCCCAGCATTCTCTGATCAGGACTTTTTTCCAAGGGGTTACTCATGTGCGTCCCCCACGTAAGCCTATGTTGCCTGTTTGGGATTTAAACTTGGTCTTGTCTGCCTTGCAGGGTGCTCCCTTTAAACCTGTGCAGGATGTTGTCCTGGCCATTCTTACTCTCAAGGTTGTCTTTTTGTTGGCTATCACTTCTGTTAGGCGTGTTTCTGAGTTGGCTGCGCTTTCCATCCAGCCCCCCTACTTTGAGAGACACCAGGACAAGGTGGTGTTTCGCTTCAAGACAGATTTTCTGCCTAAGGTCGTGTCTGCCTTTCATCTGAATTAGGACATTGTTCTTCCTTCCTTGTGCCCTAATCCTAGTAATGCTAAGGAGAGGGTTTTGCATTCCTTGGATGTGGTTAGGTGCCTGAAGTACTATCTGGTGGCTACTGCACCTTTCAGAAAAACTGATGCTCTATTTGTGGTCCCTTCTGGTCCTAGGAAGGGTTTGGCGCCTGCCAAATCTATTATCAGCAAATGGATCTGTCAGGCTGTGATTCAGGCCTATTCTGCTAAGGGGAAGAATCCTCCCTTCCGCCTTACTGCTCATTCCACTCGTGCTATTGGTGCCTCTTAGGCTTTTCAGCACTAGGCTTCTGTTGAACAAGTTTGCAATCCGCTACTTGGTCTTCTGTTACCTTTTCCAAGTTTTACAAGGTTGATGTTAGGACCTCAGCTGAAGCTGCTTTTGGCCGCAAGGTTCTGCAGGCGGCAGTGGTCTGACCTGTCTGCTGTTACCTTTTGGGGATCCCGCCCTACTTTATGGACACTGCTATTGGATGTCCCAAGTGTAATGAACCTTATCTGGAGCAGGACGTACTGTATACTAAGAATAATACAATTCTGTGATTACTCACCTGTAGAATTATGAGTATACAGTACGTCCTGCTCCACCCCACCCTTGGTTTGCATTATCCTTGGATACCCTGTATGGTGATTGTTATCATTGTTTTATAGTTACTAGTTGATTCTGTTATCTTTCTCCCGGCTTCTTGTTAACTGCTTTTCAATGCTGGGGATTTGTGGGAGGTCCCGGGTATTTGAGGGGCCGGGAGGAGCCAATTTCGCGGTCTCTGCAATCCAGCGCCATCTGGCAGAGTAATACCCAAGTGTAATGAATCTTATCTGGAGCAGGACGTACTATATACTCATAATAACAATTCTACAGGTGAGTAATCACAGAATTGTATTTTTGTTGACCAATCTGACAGAATAGCTTGAAGGTTTACATGCTAACTTGAGAACAGAAGCAAAAGGGTTACTACTGCATTGTATTTAGACATTTTGACAGAAAGCCGATTAGAGCCTTAGAGATTAGTATCTACTGTATATAATGTGACCTTGTGGCCATCTTAAATGATATGACATACTTATTCTTTAATTTTTTTTTAGGATGGAGGATTGCTTATTAATAACCCATGTGCACTGGCAGTTCATGAATGTAAGAGTCTGTGGCCTGGGGTGCAGTTCCAGTGTGTGATCTCACTTGGTACTGGACGTTATGAAGGTGCCGCAAAAAGCACATCAACCCACACAAGTCTAAAAGCAAAGCTGTCCAATGTAATAAGCAGTGCTACTGATACAGAAGGTAAGTGTTTCTTCTTCCCCAGACACATGTATATCTATATCTGAAGCCATTCCAGTCTGCCACTTGCAGGAGATTCTAGTCCAGGAAGAGTAGTGTAAATCTTAGAGGAACAAACCAGGAATTTCATTCTCCCAGGTGGGACATTCTGACGTTCCGCTGCTGTGTGTATCCCAATGCATAACCAAGGAAACTCACATTTCTGGCATTCCCACAGCGCAGGCCTCTCTGCCAATCAGCATGCTGCCTGAATCCCTGCTTTCCTTAAGTGGGGGACGTGCCCTCACCAGACATTCACAAATGCCTGGCGCAGGTACGTGCTTCAGATAGAGGTTTAGCAAGTCTGCTGCCCAGGTATGTGCCATTAAAATACGTCTGTGTGAGTGAATTGGGCGTTTGCTGAAATGTTCACACAGGGAATGGGAATAGGACGTCCATGAAGTCTTTTCCAAGTATACAGCACGTCCTGTTTCACAAATATTCTTTACGCTTGGGTTATGCGCCAGAAGGTGGCGCGGTGGACTGAAGAAGAGACTTGTGGCATCTCCCAGCCCTATAAAAGGATAGGAACCTCCCACAAATTCCCAATTTCCTTCTGCAGTCTGGACTGCGAAGATAGAAGATGGCTCTCCATATTACGTAGGCGAGCGGGGCTTACCAGCCTGCGGCCCTGCAGGACTATTCCCACCCGTTCTGGACCCACTGCCTCCCAGCCTCGGCTGCCTGGTTCGGGTGAAGGTAGGACAGCGCCAGGTGCTGGAGGAGCGCTGCTCCAACCGCAATCCCTGTACCTGCAAGGGTATGGTGAGCCTTATGGGATGCCCCTTCCTGCCTTATTGTGGGCCTTTCCCTGCCCCCCCTTCTCCCTAGCTAAGCATGCCTTGGGTGCGCCTACTGTTGCTCTTCCCCTCCTTGCTCTCTCCCTGGGGAGCTCTCTGTGAGGGGGGGGGGGGGGGGGTAGGCGGTGTGGTTACACATTGTATTTTATCTGTTTTTTACTTGTATTGTGCACGCTCGCCGCCTCGCCGTTTTGTTCGGCGCTCCACGGCTGACGGCGATATTCCCCTCATGTGTTGCTGCACTGTCATTGGCACTGGGGGGGTCACGTGGAGCGTGATTCGCGCTCTTCGGGGGGACGGGTCCCGCGGATGCCGCTTTTTGCGTCATCCCTCCCCTCAAGGTCCTTGCGGGCGCCATTTTGTCTGAAGTTTTTTCTTCTCCTGACCTGCGGTACTGCGGCGCGCTGCTGGCCTGCCTGGTTGTGCGATTGGCTTCTTGGTCCGTTGTATTGTGCTCTTGTCACCGCATTTTGGTAAGTTTGTGTGGTTTTCTTATGTCTTTCAGGTGGGATTAACGTGACTTTGGTTTCTTCCCGCCCTCTTCCCTTTTGCATCTCCCACCTTCCCTAGCGGGTTTTGGGGTATCCCGGGTGGCTCTTGTTAGCCTTAACCCTATGCTGGCCAGTGTGCCCACTCTAATCACCATATGGAGGTTTCTGGGGATAATGTGCTTGGGGTTCCTTCGGGACAAGCCCAGCTGTGTGTCACGTGTGGGGTATCCCCTGTGAGTGACGGTGTCAGGGTATGTGCGCCCTGCGCCCAAAAGGTACTTGCGCTGCAGTCTGGGTTACCTGCTACGCTGCTCAGCTCTGCGCCCCCTTTTACATCACCTACCCCCCGCGCCTGCATTTGACCCCTAGTGGGGGACATGCTAGTGGGGAATCACATTATGACTTGGGCCCGTAAGGCTTCTGGCAAAACTCCCGCTGTTTCCCTCTTTCCTGAGGAGGATGAGGGACAGTTTTCTTTCCCTGGCCTGTACCCCCTAGAAGAGGTGGAACTTTTCTCTGATTCTGAGTCCTCTGAGGAGCAGCAGGAAGTTTATGGTGGTACTGGGTCTCCTTTTGGAGAAGTCTCCTGAGGATTCGGACAGGCTGTTGTCTCACATTTTTGAAGTACTGTGTATTACACCTCCTTTCCCGGCGAAGAGGCAGCAGGGTGATCTTTTTCACTCTTGTTAACAACGTTTGGAGTTCCCTGAGCAGATCTTCTTCAATAATTTGGTGCTCAAAGAGTGGGAACGTCCTAGCAGATTCCCGCGGTGCCTAAGAGTTGGGACAGGAGGTATTCATTTCCTGCTGATGTGGTTAAGCGCTGGTCGTGTGTCTCCCCCCCCCCCCCCCCGAGGTGGATGCTCCCGTGCTTGGGTTGTCCAATACCTTGGTCATGCATTAACCTGACACTTCTACTCTGAGGGATGGTGGGGACCGGCGTGTTGATCAGCTGGCCTGTCACGCATTTGCTTGTGCATGGACTGCGCTGCGCCCTGTGTGCGCTTCTGCTATCACGGCTCTTGCTCTTAAAGGGTTGCTCAATGGCCTCGGATGCCAATAAGGGGGAGGAGTATAGATCCCTCCTGCTTTGCTATGAATTTTTGGCATTTATTTATTCTGCTATGGATGATGCGGTCAGGATGTGTGGTAGGACTTCTGCCCTTTTGGTGGCTATTCGCCGCTCTGTTTGGCTGCGTCAGTGGGCTGCTGATAATTCTGCTATGAAGGCTCTCACTGGCTTTCCCTTTACTGGTATCAAGTAAGTCCCTAAAAATGTCATTGTGTACTTGGATGACATTCTCGTCTCTTTTCTGAAAACCTGACCGAACATCGGGAACATGTGCGAACAGTACTCTCACGACTTCAGGCACATCAACTCTTTGCCAAGTTAGAGAAGTGCGAATTTGAAAAAACATCCATCTCTTTTCTGGGAGTCCTCATCTCGGATCAGGGGTTCTCCATGGACCCTAGTAAAGTTTCGGCTGTACTTGATTGGCCAGCACCTACCTCCCGAAAGGAGGTCCAGAGATTCGTTGGATTCGCCAATTTTTATCGCCGGTTTATCCGTAACTTCTCTGCCATAGTCCGGCCTATCGCGGATCTAACAAAGAAAGACAAGGCCTTTTGAATGGGCTGAATCTGCTCAGCAAGCCTTTCAGACCTTAAAGGATTGCTTCACTTCTGCCCCTGTTCTCACGCACCCGGACTCTTCCTTACCATTCATCTTGAAGGTTGATGCCTCATCCATTGCTGTGGGGGGCGTCCTATCGCAACGTTCAGGGGAGAAGGCCGTTCTGCATCCGGTCGCCTTCTTTTCTCGCAAATTGTCAGCTACTGAACGCCTGTATGACGTAGGAGACCGAGAACTTCTATCCATTAAATTGGCTCTTGAGGAATGGCGGTACCTGTTAGAGGGAGCAGTTCATCCTATTCTGATCCTGACTGATCACAGAAACTTGGAATATCTACGTTCTGCCAAACAATTAAAACCTCGTCAGGCGCGTTGGTCCCTGTTTTTCTCCCGCTTTAATTTTCACGTTACCTATCGGCCGGGCAGCCGTAACACCAAGCCTGACGCTCTGTCCCGATTGCCGCTTCCGGACACTTTGGTTGAGACTGATTCCTCGGAACTACCAATCCTCCCAGAAGAACATTTCTTGGTATTAGAATCCGAACTCATCTCTCAGATCCGGAGAGCCTCCTCGGAATTACCACTTGAGGATTGTGAAGACCTGCCTTGCTCTGACGGTTTATTTATCCATCAAGGCAAGATATTCGTACCTAGGACTACCAGAACTGCGGTTTTACAGACTTTTCATGACCACCCCTTGGCAGGGCACTTTGGACTACACAAGACCTTGGAGTTGATCCGTCGGCACTTTTGGTGGCCTTCCTTGAAGAAAGGACTGTTTCCTTTATCGATCTCTGCCGGAATTGTGCCCGAAGTAAGGGTTCTTCTCACAAGCCTGTGGGGTTAACTACTTCCCCTGCCAGTGCCTGAAAGACCATGGTCCCACATCTCCATGGACTTCATCGTGGAATTACCTCCCTCTGAGGGATTTACCACCATCTTAATGGTGGTTGATAGATTTTCTAAAATGTGTCATTTTATTCCTTTAGCGGGTATTTCGTCCGTGCCTATACTCGCTCAAGTGTTCATCAGGGAGGTGGTCCGGCTCCATGGTATACCCACCGAAATTGTCTCCGATCGAGGATCTCGGTTTACGTCGCTGTTTTGGTCCCGTCTGTGTGAAGCGCTCCAAATTTCTCTGGCTCATTCATCTGCCTATCGTCCTCAGTCGAATGGGCAATCAGAGCGTACCAACCAGACGCTTGAACAATACTTACGTTGTTTCTCTTCTGCCCTGCAAGACGATTGGTATCGGCTCCTACCTCTGGCTGAGTTCGCATACAATAACTCCTGTCACAGTTCCACTGCCAGACCACCATTCTTTGCAAATTTTGGATTTCATCCCAATATCTTGCCAGACATGCCTAAAGAGGTGAACTTACCCGCTGCCCAGGACTTGGCCTCTTTCTTGGCAGAGACACATCGTGAGTTAAGGGAATGTCTTCTCAAAGCCCAGGAACAGTATAAAAGGAGTGCCGATCGTCATCGTCAGGCCTCCCCAGTATATGCTGTCGGTGACAAAGTCTGGCTGTTCACCCGAAACCTTAAGCTACGTTGTCATTCTAAGAAGCTGGGCCCTAAATTTATTGGTCCATTTCTCATTAAGAGGCTTATTAACGCAGTGGCCGTGGAACTTCGCTTACCGGCCTCCCTTCGCATCCATACAGTGTTCCATGTCTCTTTACTTAAACCTGCACCAGTTTCCGAAACCTTAGATGATGGTTCTGAGTCTCTGAGGATGAATCAGAAGAATATGAGGTGGAGCAAATTTTGGATGCCCGTCGCAGAGGAATGGGTCTTCAATATTTAATTAAATGGAAGAACTATGGTATCGAAGAGAGTTCTTGGGAGCCGTCTAGGAATGTCCATGCTCCTCATCTGATTAGGGACTTTCATAGGTCCCATCCCGAGAAACCTGGTCCTAGAGTCGGCCGTAGGCCTCCCTTAGGGGGGGGGCAATGTAAGAGAACCAGGACTGTTCCCTCTGTAGTCCAGCAGAGGGCGCCTGTTCGTCTATGCCGGAGAACCAGGACTGTTCCTCCTGTTGACCAGCAGAGGCCGCCTGTGAGTCCTCACTACTGAGCATGTGCAGGGGCCTATAAAAACAGACAAGGCCTGTCCTCAATTACCAGTTGGTCTTTTCCTGCATGCTCCTGAGTTCCTGTGATTCCTTCCTGTGTACCGACCCGGCTTGCTTTTGACTACGATCCTGCTTTCCTGACGACTTCGGCTTGTTTTGTGACCACGATCCTGATCTGCCTGCCCACGACCTCTGCTTGTTTCTCGACTTTGATCCAGATCTGCCAGCCCACGACTTCAGCCTGCCTCACACTCCCAGATCAGCTCTGTTCTGTCTCCTACCTGGAATTCTGCAAAACCCACTCCTAGGTTGCCTGACCTGGGGCCTTCCTGCAGCCCAGCCTATCCTCACCATCAGAGGCTCTAGTGAATACCAGGTTGGTCCTTAGACTCCAGTCGAGAGGTGAGCAGTGTTGCCGTCTCCGCAATCAGGGTTCACACCCGGTGTTCTGACACTACGGCTCTTTGGGGAGCTTCTGGATTTGTTTGCCAAGGAGGGTAGGCTGCCTCAATGCAGGAGGCAGCCGCGGCCCTTTCGGGGGGCTTGTTCTTCCCTCCCCTCCTTCCGTGCTCCCAGGTCCGGTCGGGGTGCACCATTTGCGGGGGCACGTAGAGACCCTTGGGGCCGGGGTAGAGGCCGTTGTCGCTCCGGTCTCTCATGGGGTCCCAAGTCCAAATCTTCCCCCAAGCCCCCTCAGGCATGAGGAGGTGCCCTCACCCATCCGGTGGTGTCCTCGGGGTACAAGCTAGAGTTTGCAGCCTGGCCGCCCCCAAGATTCATCAGATCCCGGATGGCTCTAAATACCTTGTCAGTTCAGGGCTTGCGCCTTGTGGTCCAAAGCCTTTTGGATTTGGGGGTCATTTGCCTGGTGCCCCTCCAATCTGTTCACTGTTCCCAAAAAGGATGGGTCCCTGAGGCCCATCCTGGATTTAAAGCGCCCCAACAAGTTTGTCTGGTTCAGGCATTTTCGCATGGAGACCCTGCGCTCGGCGGTCAGTACCTTGCGCGCGGGCGACTTCATGACTTCTGTGGACATCAAAGATGCTTACCTTCATGTTCCTATCTTTCCAGGTCATCGGAGATTTCTCAGGTTCGCTCTGGAGGATCAGCACTACCAATTTGTGACCTTACCTTTCGGTCTTAGCTCAGCCCCTCGGGTCTTCACCAAGGTGCTGGCGGGGGTGATGGCTCTGTTGAGATCTTGGGGCATTCGCATCCTTCCTTATCTGGACTACATTCTGATTGCGTCTCAGTCCTTCCATCAGGCCAAAATGGATACCCAGATGGTGGTCGCCACGCTCGAGTTCTTCAGTTGGGTGATCAACTACCCCAAATGGAGAACCTGGAGGCAGACTCCCTGAGCAGGGGGATGACTCGGCTGAGGGAATGGTCCCTCAGCGTAAGGGTGTTTCACTCTCTGTGCCACCGCTGGGGTCTGCCGGATGTGGACCTGTTTGCTTCATGTCACAATCACAAACTTCCATTCTTTGTCTCTCTGTCTCAGGATCCTCTGGCCTTTGCCACGGTTGCGCTGGCAATGACTTGGAAGGGTTTTTGGCCCCTCTGTGTTCCCTCCGTTTCCTCTGTTGGGCGGGGTGCTGCACAAGGTAGCTCAGGAAGGGGTGCCAACCATCCTGGTGGCCCCCTGTTGGGCAAGAAGGGTGTGGTTCACAGACATCGTACGTCCTGCCCAAAGATCCAGATCTGCTCACTTGGGCAGCTGTGCCATCCCAATTTACAAACGCTGGCTTTGACGGCTTGGCTGCTGAAACCTCCATCTTGATGGAAAAGTGTTTGCCTGCCTCTGTTGTTGATACCATGATTAGGGCTAGGAAGAAGTCCTTGTTCTTTATCTACTACAGGGTCTGGCATGCTTACATTGCCTGGTGTGAGTCCAAATCTCTTCCCTGTAGGGTGTTTTCTGTTACCAGGATTCTGGAATTCTTGCAACATGGTTTGGATTTGGGCCTCCAACTTGGTACCCTCAAAGTTCATGTTTCAGCTCTGGCAATTTTTTTCCAAAGATCTTTTGCCAGTCACCGTTTGGTTAAGACTTTTTTCCAGGGGGTTTCTCATGTGCGTCCGCCACATAAACCTATGTTACCAGTTTGGGATTTGAATCTGGTGTTGTCTGCTCTGCAGGGTCGTCCTTTTGAGCCTCTCTGTGAGGCCACTTTGCCCATTTTGACTCTTAAGGTAGCCTTTTTGATGGCCATTACTTATGTCAGGCGTGTTTCTGAGTGGGCGGCGCTCTCCATCAAACCTCCCTATTTTGAGCGACACCAGGACAAGGTGGTGTTTCGGGTTAAACCAGATTTCTTGCCTAAGGCTGTGTCTGCTTTTCATCTGAATCAGGACATTGTCTTGCCTTCTTTGTGTCCTAATCCTGCTAATTCCAAGGAGGGGACTCTGCATTCTTTGCATTCTTTGGATGTGGTCAGAGTTCTTAAATTTTACTTGGTAGCTACTGAATCTTTCAGGAAGACTGATGCTTTTTTTGTTCTTCCTTCTGGTCCTAGGAAGGGTTTGCTTCCGGCTGAGTCCATTATCAGCAAGTGGATTCGTCAGGCGGTGGTGCAAGCCTATTCTGCTAAGGGGAAGGAACCTCCGTTCCGCCTTACTGCTCATTCCACTCGTGCTGTTGAGGCCTCTTGGGCCTTTCAGCACCAGGCTTCTGTTGAACAAGTTTGTAAGGCCGCAACTTGGTCTTCTGTTCATACTTTTTCCAAGTTTTACAAGGTTGATGTTAGGGCCTCAGCTGATGCTGCTTTTGGCCGCAAAGTTCTTCAGGCGGCAGTGGTTTAAACTGCCCGCTGTTGTTCTTGGGGATCCCACCCTACTTTATGGACACTGCTTTTGGACGTCCCAAGCGTAAAGAATATTTGTGAAACAGGACATACTGTATACTTGGAAAAATACAATTCTGTGAGTACTCAACTCTAGAATTGATTTTGTAGTATACAGCACGTCCTGTTTCACCCCTCCCTTGTTATCATTTTTTCTTGGTTACCTCTGTATGGTGATTTGTTCAAATATTTGGTTGGGATTCCTTCATTTTTATTCTCCTGGCTTCTTGTCTAACTGCTTTGTAACACTGGGAATTTGTGGGAGGTTCCTGTCCTTTTATAGGGCCGGGAGACGCCACAAGTCTCTTCTGCAGTCCACTGCGCCACCTTGTTGCAGATATCCCAAGCGTAAAGAATATTTGTGAAACAGGACGTTCTGTATAATACAAAATCAATTCTACAGGTGAGTACTCACAGAATTGTATTTTTAGACTTCAGGGACTCCAAAGTTATGCTTTTAAGCGGTAACAAGGTTAGAAATGTGGAGATGGGATGAGAAAGGGGGGTTGGTAAGCTATCTTATAAACCAGGAACATGTAGGATACCTGGTCTAGGAAAATGATGGCTGAGGTGTTGTGGGAGAGGAGCTACCAGGAGCAATCTTGCTCCAACTGGGAACTTGGGGCACTGTCCAAGGGAGGGTGAAACACAAGTTAATTTGGGTCCCCGATGGAGGGTGGGGGGGGTAATTGTAAACATAAAATTAGCTGACCTGTTGTCATGATTGGGGGGGGGGGGTGCAGGATTCCATGGCTGAGATTCAGAATCCCTCTTGGCATTGAAGGGGGTCGGGAATTCATGTTTCCTTTTGGAGTGCTGAGGAAGGAGGGGGTAGCACAAGTCTTGGGGGGTGGAAGTTCACCCCCCCCCCCCAGATGTGCTAACTGAGAGAGGGGGGTGCACAAGTGCTTTTGGGCTTTAACCACAGGGGATCCCTTGGCAATGCCACAAATGGAGGGGAAGTTGTATGCATCCAAAGATCAACAACAGTTGCTCTTGTGATCTCATTGCACACAACCACCGCAGTAAACAGGCAGGTCTGGCAACCTCTCACAGGAATAGGGCCCTTCATTCTGCCAGATTGAAGGATATCTTTGGGGGTGGGTGGATTTGTCTTTTACATCAAGCTGTATGGGTACAGAAAGAAGATGATCTTCTTTGGGTCCATATAAAAATCTACTTGAGCAGACACCTGTGACCTATACAGTATGTAGAGCTCCGGCAAGTCCTGGTTATTACTCAGTAGTGATGACATTGATCTAATCTCCCTATTAGCGTTATGAGTCTCTGATCTGATCCTTATACTTTGGCAAAAAGGCACCAACATGTATGCTGCTGATAAATTGCAAAATGGGAGAGGTGCTACTTTACATATTATTTTATCTAGTGATAAATTTATACACATAAGTTAATATACAGGGATTTGAAATGCTCCTTTTAGTGAAGAACTACTTAACATCAGAATTCTTCCCAAATGTTGCTGGAATCAAATGTACACTTTCATATATAGATGGGTGTCTGTAATATGCTTTACGTTTTTGTACTATTAAAAATGCTGTAAAAGAATAAACAATGTAATACTCATGGACAGCTTCCCTTTCATTGCTATTCCATGATGATCATTCCAATGTTACAGGCCAACAATAAGAATGATGTTACGGCTATTTATAATCTGCTGACGTTGGTCTGCTCTGCCAGCTCAGCATATTCACAAATTGAGTAGATTGCAGTTCTTGGCGTGGCCAATATTTAATTCGTCTGAAAACCAACTCCAGTACGCATTGCAGAGCTGCTTGCCCACACTGCACGGTGGATTGCAATAAGGCGTGATCCTTTTTTCTAGCAAAAGGTCAAACACATATGAAATTCCTATAGATTTAAAACAGTGTACTGCAGAAGAGCTGTGGCATCTCCCGGCCCCCTATAAAAAATGGGATTAACCATAGAGTTCCCAGTGTTTCCTCTGCAGTAAAACTGCGAAGATAGAAGATGGCTCTCTCTATGCGCAGGTGAGCGGGGCAACCAAGCCTGCGGCCCTGCAAGTCTTATTTCCACCCGTTTCTGGACCCTTTCTGCCATAGGCTTTATGGTGAGCCTACTAGGGATGCAGAGTTCATGTCCTGGCTTCTGAGGGGGTGAGTTTTGGGGGACTGTGTCTTTCTCTTTTCCTTCAGGGGGTCCCCCCCCTGGCCTGGATACTCACCGCTGTCTTTCGTCTCTCTCCCTCCCCCCCCCTCTGACTTGTTCGGGTGGGGGGGGGGTGTTAGCGGCGAGTGGTGTATTTTGCTGTGTACAGTGGTTTTTTGGTGTTTTTTAGCCGCCCCGCGCATCTTTGTACAGTGCTCCCCTGCGTTTGGCGCTATAACCTGTGGCGGTTTTGCTTAGTCATGCAGCCTGCTCCCAATTTATCTATTGCACTGTATGTCCCAGATGGGCTCTCAGAGATTAGAGTTAGGACTGCACCCCACAGAGGCACTTTGGCGTAGTGGTGCAGCTTAAGCATACTTCTGCAGATGTGTGTGACCGAGTCCTCTGTTTTTAATCTCGGCTGTGTGCCATGTGTGGGGTATCCCCTGTGACAGTGTCAGGGTGTGTGTGCCGTGCGCCCAAAGTGTCCTTGCGCTCTAAGGTGGTTTGCCTGCATCGCTTCCCAGCTCTGCGCCCCCTTCGCCCCCCCCCCCCCCCCCCCACTCCTGCAATTGGCCCCCAGTGAGGGGGATAATAGCAGGAGGTCACAGTCTGGTCTGGCACTTCGTGTGGCCAACATTGAGAGGCAGCTTGCCGGGCCTGTTCCTAGGAAGGCCTCTGACAAGAAGCGGCACCTGACTTCCACTCCCTCACGCTCCACAGAGGAGTATGAGGAGTTTGATGCCACTGGTGGACGTTATTCCCTAGAGGAAGCGTAACTGTTCCAGGACTCTGACTCCTCTGGGGACCAGCGGGAGGGTTACGATAGTGACCCTGGGTCTGCGTCCGGGGAGGAATCATGGTACCCTGAGGACACTGATAATCTGCTGTCTCACATTTTTGAAATTTTGCACATTGCTCCCCCTGAGGTGGCTAAGAAGAAGCAGGGTGAGCTCTTTCGCCCTGATAAACAGCGTCTTGAGTTCCCTGAGCAGGGACATTTCACTACTATGGTGCTTGAGGAGTGGAAATGTCCTAACAGGCTGCCCGTTGTGCCCAAGGGATTGGATAAGAGGTATCCCTTTCCTGCTGATCTAGTAAAGCGGTGGTCATATCCCCCTGAGGTGGACGCTCCCGTGCTAGGTCTGTCCAATACCTCGGTCATGCCTTCCCCTGACATTACCACTCTTTGGGACAGCGAGAACTGGCGCATGAATCAGCTGGCCTGCCATGCTTTTACTTGTGTGGGGGCTGGGCTGCGCCCGGCCTGTGCTGCTGCCATTACAGCTATTGCCCTTAAGAAACTGCTCAAGCGTCTATGTGATGGCGCTATGGCTGGTAGGAGGAGGGAGGATTATAGGGCCCTCTTGCTTTTGCTCTGATTTTGTTGCATTTATCCTTACTGCCATGGATGATGCTGTGAGGCTGGGCGGTAGGGCCTCTGCCCTTTTGGTGGCTATGCGCCACTCTGTTTGGTTGCGTCAGTGGGCAGCTGACGCTGCTGCTAAGAAGGCTCTCACTAGGCTCCCCTTTGCGGGGATGCGGCTCTTCAGTGAGCGTCTTGATGTTTTAGCCAAGGATGGCAGACTGCCTCAGCATAGGAGGCAGCCTCGGCCCTTTCGGGGACCCTCCGCCTCCTTCCCCTCCCTTCGTACTCCCAGAGGAGGTCGTGGCTCCCTCTTCTCAGGTAGCCGCAGAGATTCTTGGGGCCGTGACAGATCCAGTGGACGTCCCGGTCTCTCCTGGGGTTCCATGCCCAAACCCCCTTCCAAGGCCCCTCAGGCATGAGGGGGCACCCTCACCCATCCGGGTGGGGGGACGCCTTTGGCTCTTTGCTCACATCTGGAGGCTCCACATCTCAGACAGGTGGATTCAGGAGGTGGTGTCCTTCGGTTACAAGATAGTTTGCAGCCTGGCCGCCTCCAAGATTCATCAGATCCCAGATGTCTTTAAACCCCCTGTCAGCTCAAGGGTTGCTTTCGGCGGTTTAATGCCTGCTGGAGTCAGGGATCATTTGTTCGGTGCCCCCTCAAGAACAGGGTCAGGGGTACTATTCCAATCTTTTCACGGTCCCCAAAATGGACGGCTCTCTGAGGCCCATCCTGGACTTGAAGGGCCTCAACAAGTTTGTCAGATTCAAGCATTTTCGCATGGAGACGCTACGCTCTGCTGTCGGTACCCTTCGCCTGGGCGACTTCATGACCACCGTGGACATCAAGGATGTTTATCTTCATGTGCCTATCTTCCCAGGACATCAGAGATTTTTGAGGTTCACGCTGGAGGATCAGCATTACCAATTTGTAGCTTTAGCCTTTGGTATCACTTCGGCGCCTCCGGTGTTCACCAAGGTGCTGGCGGGGGTGATGGCTCTGCTACGGAACCAGGGCATTCGCGTCCTTCCTTACCTGGACGACATCCTTATTGTGGCCCAGTCCTTTCATCAGGCCGAGCAGGACACCCGGCTGGTGACCTCCACTCTGGAGTCCTTCGGCTGGGTTATCAGCTTTCCCAAGACTTCACTGTCCCCGTCCTTGGTGAAGTCCTTTCTGGGCATGACTCTGGATACCTCTCAGGTCAAGGTGTTCCTTCCTCAGCAGAAGGTGGAGGGCCTTCAGAAGCAGGCACGGGCTCTGCTCTTGTGTCCTCTTCCCTCCATCGTCTGGGGATGCAGTTGGTGGGCCTGATGATGTCCTGCTTCGAGGCGGTCCCTTTTGCTCAGTTTCACAAGACCTCCTTCAGTTGCACCTCTTGTCAGTTTGGGATCGGGACCCTGTGTCCCTCCCTGGATCAGGATTTTGCTCTGTCCCCCCTGGCCAGACAGTCCCTCTCGTGGTGGCTGGACTCAAGGAACCTTCTGGTGGGCGGGACTTTCCTGCCCCCGTGCTGGAAGACGGTCACCACAGATGCCAGTCTGACAGGCTGGGGGGTCTTTTGGAAGTCTCTGAAGTTCCAGGGTCGGTGGGGCCCCCAGGAGGCCCATGCTCCCATCAATGTACTGGAACTGAGGGCGATCAGGTTGGTTCTGTCTCAGCTGACCACACACCTTCAGGGTCGGGCTGTTCAGATTCGCTCAGACAACCAGACTGCGGTTGCCTACATCAACCATCAGGGAGGGCAAGCGAGCCTTCAAGGAAGTGTCCCTGATACTGTCCTGGGCGGAACAGAACTTTCCCTGCATCTCAGCGGTATACATTCCGGGGGTGGAGAACCAGGTGGCGGACTCCTTGAGCAGGGGGACGTCTCGTCTGGGGGAATGGTCCCTCAACAACCAGGTGTTTCTCTCCCTGTGTCACTGCTGGGGTCAGCCGGATGTGGACCTGTTTGCGTCCCGTCACAATCACAAACTTCCCAAGTTTGTCTCCCTGTCACAGGATCCTCTGGCCTATGCCACGGATGCACTGGCAATGCCTTGGACGGAGTTTCGGCTTCTCTATGTGTTCCCTCCATTCCCTCTACTGGGCAGAGTCATGCACAAGATAGCCCAGGAGGGGGTGCCAGCCATCCTGGTGGTCCAGTGTTGGCCAAGAAGGATGTGGTCCGCAGACGTTGTGCAGTTGACAGTAGATCGGTACGTCTTGCCCAAGGATCCAGATCTTCTCACTCAGGGGCAGCTACGCCATCCTAATTTACAAACTGGCTTTAACGGCTTGGCTGCTGAAACCTCCATCTTGATTGAAAAGGGGTTGCCTGCTTCTGTTGTGGATACCATGATTCGGGCTAGGAAGAAGTCCTCGTCCTTTATCTACTACAAGGTCTGGCATGCTTACATTGCCTGGTGTGAGTCCAAGTCTCTTCCTTGTTGGGTTTTTTCCATCCCCAGGATTCTGGAATTTCTGCAACATGGTTTGGATTCCGGCCTTCAACTGAGTACCCTCAAGGACCATATTTCAGCTCTGGCAATTTTTTGTTGATACGCATCCACCTCGTAAGCCTATGCTACCACTGTTTCTGAACTGGCGGCGCTTTCCATCAAACCTCCTTATTTTGAGCGGCATCAGGATAAGGTGGTGGCTGGATTTCTTGCCTAAGGTCGTATCTGCCTTTCATCTCAATCAGGACATTGTTTTGCCTTCATTGTGTCCTGCTAATTCCAAGGAGCGGACACTGCATTCTTTGGATGTGGTCAGGGCTCTGAAGTTTTATTTGGTCGCTACTGAGCGTTTCAGGAAATCTGATGCTCTTTTTGTTCTCACTTCTGGACCTAGGAAGGGTTTGCCTCCGGCTAAATCCACTATTAGCAAGTGGATCCGTCAGGCGGTGGTTCAAGCCTATTCTGCTAAGGGAAAGGAACCTCCCTTTAGGATTACTGCTCATTCCACTCGTGCTATTGGTGCCTCTTGGGCTTTTCAGCACCAAGCTTCTGTTGAACAAGTTTGCAAGGCCGCTACTTGGTCTTCTGTTCATACTTTTTCCAAGTTTTACAAGGTTGATGTTAGGGCCTCAGCGGATGCTGCTTTTGGCCGCAAGGTGCTTCAGGCAGTAGTGACTTGAACTCCCGGCCGTTACTTATTGGGGATGCCACCCTACTTTTGGACACTGCTTTTGGATGTCCCAACTGTTATGAATACTGAAGCAGGCCGTGCCATGCAATAAGAAAAAGACAATTCTGTGAGTACTCACCTGTAGAATTGTTTTTGTTCTTGCATGGCACGGCATGTTTCACCCCACCCTTGTTGTTGTTATTCTTGGTTCAATGGTGATTGTTCCAAGTTAATTGGGGTTTTTTACCTTTTTTAAATTTTTTACCTTTCCCGGCTTCTTGTCTCACTGCTTGTCTACGCTGGGAACTCTATGGTTAATCCCGTTTTTATAGATGGCCGGGAGGTGCCACAGCTCTTCTGCAGTACACTGCACCACCTTGTGGCAGAATAACCCAACTGTTATGAATACTGAAGCAGGCCGTGCCATGTAAGAACAAAAACAATTCTACAGGTGAGTACTCACAGAATTGACTTTTTACATGAACCTCCCCCAGTGCTTATATTGCAAGCATATGGTCTATATGATCTTACTTGAGTCACTTAAGCATAGCCAGACGGATTTTACACAGTTTCAAAAGCTCTTAAAAATTAAAGGGGCATGGCAAGAAAATCCATATACAGTGATGGAGATGGAGCCTTCATGGAGGGGAGGGGGGTAGGTATAGACAGAAATAGAATTAAAGGGAAGGTTTGCAAAGGGGAATGTAAGCTAGTATCTTTGTGCATCATCCAAGAATCTGTGTTTGGGTCAGCCCTGGATTGCCTTATATAAGTAGTATATTTTTATTGTAAAAGTATACAGTCAAGTAAGTCGCTAACAGATCTTT
The DNA here is from genome assembly GCA_027917425.1 of Gastrophryne carolinensis. NCBI lineage: Eukaryota > Metazoa > Chordata > Amphibia > Anura > Microhylidae > Gastrophryne > Gastrophryne carolinensis. The sequence continues at coordinate 202,385,588 of CM051238.1, read as the reverse complement.
AATACCCCTATTTTGGGGACGGGATACAATTGCTCTCCTACTAAGCATTTTTAATGTCTTTGCAGAGGTTCATAAAATGCTGGATGCCCTTCTGCAGCCAGACACCTACTTCCGTTTCAACCCTCTTATGAGTGAAGACATACAACTGGATGAAAATCGCAAGGAAAAGCTCAATCAACTACTATTAGACAGCGAGCAATATCTAGAGCGCAATGAAGAGAAACTGCGAAAAGCTGCCAATGTGCTGAAACAAGAAAGAACGACCATGCAGTACATTTGTGACTGGGTTAAATTAAAATCCAACATGTACGAAGGCCTGCCACTATTTTCCAAGCTTTAATACTTCACCCGTGACAAAGATGTATTTAACAGGGGCTATTATCGGTGTGTAAATAGCACTATCTATAATAGGTTATTTGCCACATTAACGGTGTGCTGTTTACATAGTACAAGTAACCATGACGGATCATGGAGCAGGAAAAAAAAGAAGGGACCCAGGTGCTTAATCTTAAGCAGCTTTTCTGTTGATGGACAAAAATATGTATATATTGTTAATATTTCCTGACTTTTATTATATTTTTATTGACCCAATGGAATTGTGCAGCTATATTCATGATAAACTATTTAAATCCTGCGTTTAATTGTGTGCTGCACCTTTGTATAATTACTAAGTAAAAGGCACTGTAAATTCCGTCCATACTACCTCTCCCCTTAAAAGAAATGCTGAAGACTCCATCTTTATGCAGACCATCCATGCACTTTTATTTAACCTGTTAAAAGGATGTAGGTTTGTCCATCCTGTAAAATTATATAAATTAGGCCCACAGGGGCATTTTATGTGCCCAATAAACTACCGGTAATCAGCCAGTATCCACACTGGCACTTGTGTAAAAGCAAAAACAAGCAAAGCGGGCTGAACACTGGTAAACTTAGTTTGCTCCCAATACAGAAAACAGATGATCAGCTTATATTCCACAATGAACGGTCATATTTTCTGCAGTTTTTAGTATTACACTCCCAGAAAACTCCACTACAGCACCACAACATGCTTTTTACTTAAAGTGGACCAACAGTCAGAAATGAATTAAATCAGACCAACACAGCAACTCCCCGGGGCAATTTATATTGCTTCACATAAAAAATGTACCTGTTTCTAACACCTGCTGGGATACATTTTAAAAACAATATGGCCACTCATGGCTTGCAGGCCACCTGCAAACGGAAAGTTGTGCTGGGCTTCCTGTTACTGTGCATTTCAGTTATGTCAGTTGGGAGAGGAAGCTCCAAAATAGCCACTAACTTTCTTTTATAGCTGTGCCAGGCTGTTGGTCAGGTTGCAGCAGGTTGGTGCTGAATGGTTTTCTGTACCTTAGCTATAGTGGTATAACTTGAGCAATCTGGTTACAGGAAGTGCAGTCAAAACATTGCAGCACAGGGGGAATCCTAATTCAGTTTGCTCCTACGGCAGCTGTTCACATGACCATCTGGAACCTGTTGGGTTTCCTGAGTCAGCAGTAGCACCTGGTGCATTCCCGCGGGACAATCCGGGTGGGCGTCTCGCAGTGACGTGGGGTGCGGAACACAGAAGAAGCAAGTATGGACCATCTGGTCACAGGGTTTGGGTGCACTGCAGGGCATCCTGAATCGGAATGCCTCTGTGCTCGAGATTGTTTGCCAAAACTGACTGGACTTCACTCTAACTTTAAAGGAGCACTATCAAAAAATTGTGTAATTTCAAAAATCCATATAAATACATCTAATGAGAGGAGGGGTCACATATATGCCTGAACTGAATAAAACTCCCGCCAAGCTTGTGGTTTTTTCTCTCATGTTAGGAATAAAATCCAGGGGTGACAGGACAGATGTCCTTTTACTTCCATTAAAAAAAGAAAAACCAAGCTTGGCTGGATATTTCTTGATGCTGGGTGTATAAATGACCCCTCCCCCGCCATCCAGCATATTTATATGGATTTTATCATTGGGCCATTTATCATGATAAAAAAAAATTGAAAAAACATCAAGCGACATAGTTTAATATTGTCTTGTACTGTCAGAATGTATGTTTCTTCCTATTTGGGTGAGGCATCAGTTTATTTCAGAAGTAAGGCATCTAGGTAATATAACTGTCCTATTGTACAGCCTATATAATAAAACGTGTCTGTCATTGGATGGGTTTCATGATCTGCACTGCTGTTGTCCACATATTAATGCACTTAATAACTTTTTGTTGTGTCCTGAGCAGATATAGGAAATTATTTTTTTCTTAAAGTGGACCAAAACCCAGGCCTATATCTATAAGATTCCAGGGCCGCTTGATTCCCTATCCCCGGGGCTGTTCTGGAGATTGCATGACTGATTTGTCACTCTTGTTTGACACTTGCATCCTGATGGCTGTCACTCTGGTCTATGTCTGGTCCACGTGCTACAGGGTTTTTCTTATTGCCTGAATCGGGCTTGACAAAGAGGAAGCATGGAGGGGGGGGGTTTGACACATCGGTCATTTCCTTTTTAAAATGGACCAAAACCTGAGATTTTGACTATCCCGAGTCTTAATCCTTGCCCCCCCCCCCCCCCCCCCCGATCCAGGATTCCTTGCTGTGTGAACCCCCCACAGCATCGTCCCTGCTACCCTCTATCAGGGAGCGTGCCCGCACCGGCCATTTACAGATGCCTGGAGTGGGCCTGCTCCCTGCTAAAGGTATATCGGGGAGTGACTGCTGCTCGAGCATGTGCCGTTGGATCGGGAGAAGGTGAGTTTACTGGGTGACCTGGGGGGAGGGAGGTGCCTGCCCTGGAGTCCCATGGGTTCTGGTCCACTTTAAGAACTTCATTGCAACGCCTAATCGGGTGCAGAATTTTTTTGCACCTTACTGTATGTTGCGTAGGAGAGGCTCTCTAAACCAATGCACAAGATTCCACCTTGAATGAAGGAATTTATTCACCTGCTGAATTGTAACAATGTTTGACATGAAATCCATGTATAGCATTTCATTCGAGGAACACTGTTCTAGGGGTCAGGTCACTGACACTGGAAATCCTTTGATTCCCTTCTGATATACCTATAACATTGGCATTTCTGAATCCATTTGTAATGGGAAGGTTTTATTATGTTTTTCTTATTCTAAGTCAGTCAGTTTTTCAAGTGTACACCTAGTACATAAAAATGACATATAAAATATATATATTTCAGTGGCCGTGCACATGCTGGATATATATATATATATATATATATATATTGCCCAGGTGTTCAATAAAATGAAGCTGCTTTGCTGAACATGTAAACCGTGTTTTTATTTAAGCGTAACTAAACTATGTTACTTGCCCCCCACGGGCATTCCAAATGCCATGCCATGCCCTGCTCTGTGAAAGTAAATCTCACTTCTTGTCAATCCTATGGCGCATGCACAAGCTCTTGTCCAATCAGGGCATTGTTCTAATGCACGAACATGCATGGCAGGAGTGAGAAGGGCGACATCCCCCAGCCTATCTGAATGACTGAGCGCGGGACCGCCTACACAGCCCAAAGATGCTGCCCATTGTATACATTGGTGAGGGAGCCAGGAAGCAGGTGAGTTGTAAAGTGTTCGTAGGGGGCTTACACAGCAGGGCATCCTAATTTGGGATGCACCAGGGAAAACCAGCAACCAGCCCTGGAAACTTTTCGATCCCATGACTAGCCGAACTGCGCTTGTTCCACTTTATAAACATGATGCAAAGAATTTGAGGACAGTCAGCCTTTGGAGTATGTTGTGGAGGTGGCAGCAGTGCCTGAGATGCATAGCTTTGCTAATGACAGAGGTGGTAGGCAGACATACTGAGTTATAAAGGGGATATGGTGTACAGGGATAATTAGACACTGAGAAAAGTGGCAATCATGAGGAGCATTATTATTAATGTTTATATAGTTCCATCATAAGTCATCCATAAGTATGTCACACACCCCACTTCATTTATTAAACATTACACTAGGGGTTTATGCACCACTAGGTGGTAGTGTTGCAGAGATCTACAAAAAAGCAAGCAAGCCCCTCCCCGGTCTATACATACCTGGTACCTCCCAACAATTCCCCAGTGTTGTTCTCTGCAAGGTGGCGACAAGACAGAAGAAGAGGTCTCCTGCTTGCAGGTAGCCGGGGTATCACCCCGGCCCCCCCATGGTCTATTTCTGCCCGGCGCTGTTGTGTTTAATCCCCATGGTTTATCTGGTAGCCTCCCAGCTTAGGCTGTAGGCCGGGCAAGGGTAGCTGGCACTCTAAGTGCCCAGGAGATTAGCTCCTCCGCTCGTCCCCATATTATGGGGCATAGCGGTGTTCCGGAGTGGTGATCCGGACGTGGGATGCCCTTACACCCTTTACATGCTTAGTAATGGTAGTGACTTTTATTGTAGTACATCTTTTATTGTGTGTGTGCTGGGACGGGTGGCCCGTGCACGCTGGTCTGCCCTTCCTGCCTGTCTGTTTGCCCTTGGGGTTTTTGATATTGGGCGGGTTGTGCGTGTAGCCCGCCGTTCAGGGTTGCCTCATTGGGGGTAACTTGGTGGGCGCCATGTTTGGCGCCGTGCTCGCCGAGTTTCCCTGTCGGTTTTTTGTGGGCGGGGCCCGGCGGCGCGCTGCGCCGTCGGCCCGCCTTGGATGAGTAGCAGTGAGGCCCTTCCGGCGCTCGCTGCCTGTGTCTGCGCGTCAGGATGGCTGAGCGGGGGATACGCGCTGGCCTTTGCCTGCGCGGTTGTGCGGTGGGACCAGGCGGTTATTTGCCGCAGGTCCGTCTGTGTGGTATGTGTGCGCTTTCCCCTGCTTACACTGTTCGGTGACGTGGGAGCGGGGCGGGGACCGCGTTTTGCGCAGCCCGCGCTGAGATTGGCAGGTTGAAAGGGGAGGGGCCTCTGAGGCTCCCGCGTTCCTAGGGGCCCGCCTCTCGTCTCTTCTCTCTCCTGGGCGGCGCGGCTGCTGTTGTTTCTGGCAGGGCCGCCATTTTCTCAGTAGAAGTGGTGTTACAGGTAAGGCTTGGCTTTTATCTCTATGCGGGGGCTGATGTCAGCCCAGCGGAAATTACTAAGATTATTGCTTGAGCATGCATGGATTCCCGCCCCCCCATCCCCCCCCTCTTCTCCCTCTCGCCCCCACTATTTGGGGGTGTTTGCAGGGCCGTGTCATCCAGTATTCGGGGCATGGGGTTCTTAAGGGGGGGGAATGTTTTTTGACTGCTGCTGAGCACTGTATTCCATTATGTTTGATGTGTGCTGGAATGATTGTTGTCTTGTTTCTGTTTTTCAGATCCGGGGACCCCCATCCTTCAGGGCCCTCTCGGTCTTATATACCTGGCTAGTTGGGGTGTTCTGACATTACACTCTTTATTGAGTTACAATTTTTCTGCAAAATTTTTCATGGTCAGGGTGCTCTAGATATATAGATATATATATATATATATATATATAGATATATATATATATATAGATATATATATATATATATAGATATATATATATATATATATATAGATATATATATATATTTATATTTATATATATATATATATATATATATATTTATATATATATATATATATATATATTTATATTTATATATATATATATATTTATATTTATATATATATATATATATTTATATTTATATATATATATATATTTATATATTTATATTTATATATATATATATTTATATATATATATTTATATTTATATATATATATATTTATATATATATATATTTATATATATATATATATTTATATATATATATATTTATATATATATATACTTTAGTAAAGGGGCATCCCGGGTCGCTTACTGCGTAAATCCCTGGGTTCTGCGAATACCATAAAATTTCACCATATGGAGGCTGCCAAAGATACCGGAGACGGTCCTTAGGGACAATCCAGGCTGTGTGGGGGTTGTGGGACTCCGCTCCCGGGGGATGATGTCATTCTATGTATTCCATGTGCACAGCGGAACATTGAGCGCTAGTCCGGCACCCCGATGCCTGGTACTTCATCGGCCGCACCATCTCCCTCTCCTCGCCTGTTCCGGACCCCGTGTGACGTAGTCACGGGTGGGGATTCGCAATCTGAGGTATGCGCCCGCCTGGCCAACCTCGAGAAAATGTTTTCTGCTATGTCCGCTCAGAAGGCTACTGCCAAGCGTAAACATCTATCTCTGCCTCCGCCGGACTCTGATGAGGAGGTTGTTGAGGATATGGATTGGTCAGATCGTCCCCTTGAAGAGGGTGAACTTGTGGAGGAATTGGATGATTCAGAGGGTCAACAGGTGCTGGGCGCGGAGGGGGACCAGGTTGTTGGTCCCGCTCCTGATTTGCCTGCTATTTTGGCCCAAATGTTTGAGGTTTTGGATTTGGACCCTCCCGAGGCTGCTCCTCGGCCTAGGGGCCAGCTTTTTGGGGGGTCCAAGCTGCGTTTGGAGTTCCCCAGTCCACAGCATTTTGAGGACGTTTTCCTTAAGCAATGGGAGCAGCCTACACGGCTTGTCGGGGTACCGCCTAGCTGGACTTGTTGAAGCGTTGGTCTGTTTCCCCCCCCCCCCCCCCCCCGAGGTGGATGCTCCGGGTTTGGGACTGTCTAATACGGCGGCTGTTCATCTTCCTGACACTACTTATCTCAAGGATGGCGAGGATCGCCAGATTGATCAGCTGGCCCGCCACGGGTTTGTCTGTGCGGGTTCGGTTTTGAGGCCTGGTGGTGCTTCGGCTCCTTTGGCCTTGCGGTTAGGTCTATTGTCAGGGATTTATGTGTGGATCTTGATCCCTCTGGTGATGAGTTTTCTTGCGCTTAAGCGTTGTGACTCCTTCTTGTCATTTATTCTGGCCGCTCAGGATGATGCCATGTTGATGTGTGGCAGGGCTTCTGCTCTGTTGGTGGCTATTCGCCGCTCTGTGTGGTTGAGACAGTGGACGGCTGACTTTATTCTAAGAGATCGCTCACTGCTCTTCCCTTTCTGGGTTTGAGGCTTTTTGGGTGAAAAGCTGGATTCTGTTGTCAAGGGAGGTAGGTTGCCTCTGCGCCAAAAATGTCGCCGTTTCTTTCGGGGGTGGCCCCCTTCAATCCGTCCTTTCGGGGAGCCAGAGCCGGCAGGGGCGTCGGTTTCTCGGCTTCCAGGGGCGCAGGTTGGAATAGGGGTAGAGGCCGTGGCCGCTCCGTTCACGCCTGGGGCACCAAGCCCAAGTCAGCTGCCAAGCCCGCTCAGCAATGAGGGGGCAGCCTCACCCGTGCGGGTGGGGGGATGGTTGCGACTCTTCTCCCAGGTATGGGACCAGGTGGTCTCGGACAGTTGGATCCGGGAGGTGGTGTCGACCGGTTACAAGCTGGAGTTCGAGTCCCGCCCTCCAAGGTTTTTTTTTTTTTTTTTTCAGGTCTCTGGTACCTTCAGATCCTTTGGCCGCGCAGGGGCTCCTGGCGGCGGTACGAAATCTTCTGGAATTGGCAGTCATCTGCCCGGTCCCTCTGTCGGAGGTGGGGCGAGGGTATTATTCCAATCTATTCACTGTACCCAAAAAAAAAAAAGATGGGTCGTTCCGTTCCATCGTGGATTTGAAGTTTCTCAATCGGTTTATTCGTCCCCGGAAGGTTCGCATGGAGACCCTGCGGTCTGCGATCGGCTCGCTTCGACAGGGGTACCTTCACATTCCGATTTTTCCGGCTCATCAGAGGTTTCTTCGCTTTGTGGTGGAGGATCGGCATTTTCAGTTCGTAGCTCTTCCATTCGGTCTCACCTCGGCTCTGAGAGTGTTCACCAAGGTGTTGGCAGGGGTGATGGCCCTGCTCAGAGCTCAAGGGATTCGCATTGTTCCTTATCTGGTCGATCTTTTCATCATGGCACCTTCCCTCAGTCAAGCGGAAGGGGACACCGGCATGGTGGTGTCTATGCTGGAGAGTTTCGGTTGGGTGATCAATTACCCCAAGTCCTCTCTGGTTCTGGCCAGGGTGGTGACCTTTCTGGGGATGTCCTTGGTCTCTTGCCAGCACGGAGTTTTTCTCCCTCAGGCCAAGGTTCTTTTGATTCAGGAATTGGCTCAGCTTCTTCTTTCCAATCCTCGCCCGTCCATCCGGCTGGGGATGAGACTGGTGGGGTTGATGGTGGCCTCGTTCGAGGCAGTTCCCTTCGCACAATTTCACACGAGGACGCTGCAGCTTCATCTTCAGTTTCAGGGGCAGTGGGATCCTCAGGTGGCTCACTTGCCAGTCGATGTTCTAGAGTTACGAGCCATCAGGTTGGTTCTGTCTCACTTGACGCATCATTTACAGGGCCTGCCGGTTCAGGGTCGATCGGACAATCAGACGGCGGTTGCTTACATCAATCACCAAGGAGGGACTCGCAGTCTGGGAGCCCACAGAGAAGTGTCTCTGTTTCTGGTTTGGGCAGAGACTTATGTCCCTTGCATCTCGGCAGTTTACATTCCAGGAGTGGAGATCACGGAGGCAGACTGCCTGAGCCGGTGTTCGTCCCGCCGGGGGGAATGGTCTCTCCATTCCCTAGTGTTTTGGTCTGTGTCTTCGGTGAGGGACGCCGGAGGTGGATCTGTTTGCCTCTCGTCGCAATCACAAGCTTTTGGCATTCGTGTCACTGTCTCGGGATCCTCTGGCTCTGGCGGCGGATGCCATGGCCCTGAGCTGGAGGGACCTGGGGTTTCTTTATCTGTTTCCTCCGATTCCCATGCTAGGCAGGGTGCTGCGAAAGCTGGTTCTGGAACAAGTTCCCGCCATTCTCGTGGCCCCAAGGTGGCCAAGGCGGGTGTGGTTTGCAGACATCGTTCGTCTGGCAGTCGATCAGTTCGATCTGCCTCTTCGGCCAGTTCTTCTCACTCCGGGTCATCTGTGTTACCCCAGTTTACCAACGCTGGTTTTGACGGCTTGGCTGCTGAACCCTCCTCCTTGAAGGAGGAGGGTCTTTCGGATTCGGTCATTCGGACTCTTGTTAGTGCTAGGAAGAGGTCGTCCTCTTCCATCTATTATAGGGTCTGGAGGTCTTATATTGATTGGTGTGAGGCTAGGTCTTTGCCCTGCCGGGTCTTTTCTATTTCTCGGATTTTGGAATTTCTTCAATCGGGGCAGGACTCTGGTCTTCAGTTGAGTACCTTGACGGGGCAGTTTTCTGCCTTGTCTGTCCTTTTTCAGAGGTCTTTTGCAAGCCATTCTTTGGTCAAGACCTTTTTTTCCAGGAGGTTTTGCTTCTGTGGCCTCCTAGGAAGCCTTTGCTCCCAGTTTGGGATTGGAATTTGGTGCTCTCTGCTTTTCAGGCTCCTCCTTTTGAGCCTCTGTAGGATATTGCTCTGTCCACTCTGACTCCGAAGGTTGCCTTTCTGGTGGCCATCACTTCGTTTCGGCGTGTTTCAGAGTTGGCAGCTTTGTCGATTCAGGTTCCTTATTTTGAGAAACATCAGGACAAAGTGGTTTTTCGTTTTAAGCCGGACTTTCTCCCTAAAGTGGTCTCTGCTTTTCATTTTAACCAGGACATTGTTCTTCCTTCCTTGTGTCCTATGACAAGGAGAGTGCGTTGCACTGTTTGGATGTTGTACGTTGTGTCAGGTACTATTTGCGTACTACGGCTTCCTTTCGTAAGACTGATGCCTTTTTCATGGTGCCCTGTGGGCCTAAGAAGGGCTTGGCTCCGGTTAAGTCTTCCATTAGCAAAAGGATTCGTCAGGCGATTGTTGGTGCCTATTCTGCCAAGGGGAAGGATCCCCCTTTTCGTGTTACTGCACATTCTACTCGTGCGGTTGGTGCGTCCTGGGCTTTTCAGCACCAGGCTTCTGTTGAACAGGTTTGTAAGGCTGCTGCCTGGTCTTCGGTTCACGTTTTTTCTAAGTTTTATAAGGTTGATGTGCGGGCCTCAGCGGATGCTGTTTTTGGCCGCACGGTTCTGCAGGCTGCAGTGGTTTGAGTTTTATCTGCGTTATTGCCTAGTTGGATACCCGCCCTTTTTTGGACACTGCTGTTGGATGTCCCTAGTGTAATGTTTAATAAATGAAGTGGGGTGTGTGACATACTTAGAATAATACCATTTTGTGAATACTCACCTGTAAAATGGGTATTATAAGTATGTCACACACCCCACTTCACCCGCCCTTTTTGGTATCCTGGTTCTTTATATGGTGAAGTTTTGTTATTTACAGTTGAGGGTTACAATTGTTTGTTCCTGGTACCTTGTCTTACTGCTGTTTGAACACTGGGGAATTGTTGGGAGGTACCAGGTATGTATAGACCGGGGCGGGGCTTGCTTGCTTTTTTGGAGATCTCTGCAACACTGCCACCTAGCGGTGCATAAACCCCTAGTGTAATGTTTAATAAATGAAGTGGGGTGTGTGACATACTTATAATACCCATTTTACAGGTGAGTATTCACAAAATGGTATTTTTCCGTAGCGCCTTACAAGGTATGATTACAAACAAGGTAAAACATATAGCACAGGGAACAATACAAACTAGGTGCCATGAAGTTTAAGCCAGGTGTTGTGAGCACAGGAGACAATAGGAAAGATCCTGCCCTTGCAAGCTTACTGTCTAAAGGATGGGGGTGGAGACTAAAGGTAGGGATCACAAGTGTTAGAGTTTGAGTTGGGCTGCATGTGCCATTTGAAGGTTATAGGAGTTGCTTAAGCCAGGTTATATGCTTGTCTGAAGACATTTTGAGGGCACTCTTAAAGCGGTCCTTCACTCTGAATAAGAGTCTATCTTATGTTTCCCACACCCTGTACATACAGATTGCTCACATTAAAAATCATCCTACCTGCATCTACTGCATGTTATGAGCCTTTAAACATTCAAGATGGCGGCTCATGGGACATCAGGCAGCCTGCAAACAGGAAGTGCCTTCTGGCTGTGTTGCTCTGCATTCTGGGATTGCTGACCTTTTCTCTGACCCCAGCTCTGCTCTGTCTGAGCAAAGCACAGCTATAACCCGCCCCCCTGTACTTTATCCCACTCTCCTCAGTAAGAGTGATGCTTCTGAGTCAAGATGGCGGCACCCGTATCCTAAAGTCCTGAACAGAGTTGCAGCCCAGTGGGGGAAAGAATAAGTGACAAAAAACTTAAAATATATTAATTTTCCCGTTGCATGGCACGGCCTGCTTCACTAAGTCATTACATCTGGGTTATTCCGCCACAAGGTGGCGCAGTGCACTGCAGAGGAGTTGTGGCTCCTCCCGGTACCATATAAAAACGGAATCACCATAGACTTACCCAGTGTTCTCTCTGCGAAGATAGAAGATGGCTCTCTCTCTTGCGCAGGTGAGCGGGGCAACCAAGCCTGCGGCCCTGCATGTCTATTTCCACCCGTTTCCGGACCCTCGGTGCCTCCCAGCCTCGGCTGATGGATCGGGTGAAGGTAGAGGAGCACTAAGGTCAAGTACTCAAGGAGCGTTGCTCCTGGCCGCAGACCCTGTACCACAAAGGGTAGACGGCCATAGGCTTTATGGTGAGCCTTTTAGGGATGTGGAGTTCCTGTCCCTAACTTCTGAGGGGGTGATTGTTTTTTTGGGGACTGTTTACTTGTTCTGGCGTTTTGGGGTCCCGTCCCTGACCTGGGCTCTCGCCGCCGCTCGCTCGCTTTCCTCCCTCCCCGTCGTGTGCTCGGGGGAGGGTGGGCGGGTGGTAGCGGCAAGGGTGTTCTTTGCTGTGTCTTTCAATCTCTTTTTTACTGTGTTTAACTGTTTTTCGCCGCCTCGCCGCTTTTACTATGCTCCGCGGCGGGCGGCGTTATTTTTGTGAGATGTTTTTTTTCTACTGTGATGACGCCAGCGAGGTCACGTGAGCGCTGTTTTCGCACTCTTCGGTGGGGGGTTCCTCTGCCGACATCATTTTGCTTCTGCTACGCATCTGGGGCCCTTCTCATCCCGGAGCTGCGTCTGTGATCCTTGTCTGCTGGCACTTCCTCCTGTGGTCTGGCGCTTGGTGCCCTTGCCCTACTTGGTCCGTGAGTCCCCTTGGGGGGTTTTTGGTCTCTTTTGGGCATGCGCTGCGGGATACTTATGTGTCTTATTTATGTCTTTCAGGCAGGACAACTGTGGGTTGTAGTTTCTCCCGGTCCTATCCCTTACCATCCCTCATCTTCTCTTACTGGCTTCTGTGGGCATCCCTTGGAGGGGCACCCCGGGTGGCTCTTGTTAGCCTTTACCCTGTGCTGGCCTATTGGCCTGTGTTAATCACCATATGGAGGCTTCTGGGGATGGCGTGCTTGGTCCTTCGGGGCAATCTCGGCTGTGTTCCATGTGTGGGGTATCCCCTGTAACAGTGTCACCGTGTGCGGGCCGTGCGCCCAAGGTGTCCTTGCGCTCCAGGCTGGGCTGCCCGCTTCGCTTCCTAGCTCTGCGCCCCATTCGGCATCACCTACCACCTGCGCCTGCATTTGGCCCCCAGTGAGGGGGATACTAGCGGGGGGTCAGTCTGATCTGGCACTGCGTGTGGCCAGTATTGAAAGGCAGCTTGCTAGGTCTGTTCCATGTAAGGCCTCTGGCAAGAAGCAGCACCTAGCTCCCATGACATCCCTCTTTACTGAGGAGGATGAGGGACCTGATACTTTTGTTGGCCTTTACCTCCTTGAGGAGGGGGAACTCTTTCAGGACTCTGACTCCTCTGGGGACCAGCAGGAGAGTTACGGCAGTGACCCTGGGTCTGCGTCTGGGGAGGACTTATGGTTCCCTGAGGACACTGATAGCCTGTTAGCTCACATTTTTTAAATCTTGCACATTGTCTCCCCTGAGGTGACTAAGAGGAAGCAGGGTGAGCTCTTTCGCCCTGATAAACAGCGCCTGGAGTTCCCTGAGCAGAGTCATTTCACTAATATGGTGCTCAAGGAGTGGGAACGTCCTAGTAGATTGCCCGCGGTGCCCAAGGGGTGGGATAGGAGGTATCCCTTTCCTGCCGACCTGGTGAAGCGATGTTCGTGTCCCCCTGAGGTGGACGCTCCCGTGCTAGGGCTGTCCAACACGTCGGTCATGCCTTCCCCTGACACTACTACACTGTGGGAAAACGGGGGCCGGCGCATGGATCAGATGGCCTGCCATGTTTTTTCGTGTGTGGGGACTGGGCTGCATCCGGTTTGCGCTTACAGCTATTGCCCTTAAGAAACAGCTCAAGCGTCTCCTGGAGGGCGCTACGGTTGGTAACAAGGGGGAGGATTATAGGGCCCTTTTTGCTTTGCTCTGATTTTGTTGCCTTTGTCCTTACTGCCATGGATGATACGGTACGGATGTGTAGTAGGACCTCTGCCCTTTTGGTGGCTATGCGCCACTCTGTTTGGCTGCGTCAGTGGGCAGCTAAGAAGGCTCTCACTGGGCTCCCCTTTACGGGGCTGCGGCTCTTTGGTGAGCTTCTGGATGCTTTAGCCAAGGATGGTAGGTTGCCTCAACGTAGAAGTAAGCCTCTGCCTTTTCGGGGGCCCTCCGCTTCCCTCCCCTCCCTTCGTGCTCCCAGAGGAGTTCGTGGCTCCCTCTTCTCAGGTACCCGCAGGGACTCTTGGGGCCATGGCAGATCCCGTGGTCGTCCCGGTCTCTCGTGGGGCCCCAAGCCCCCTCATGCATGAGGAGGCGCCCTCACCCATCCGGGTGGGGGGACGGCTTCGGCTCTTTGCTCACGTCTGGAGGCTATGCGTCTCAGACCGGTGGATTCAGGAGGTGGTGTCCTCCGGTTACAAGATAGTTTGCTGCCTGGCCGCCCCCAAGATTCGGCAGATCCCGGATGTCTCAAAACCCTCTGTCAGCTCAGGGTTTGCGCCTAGCAGTTCAACGTCTGTTGGAGTCAGGAGTCATTTGCCTGGTGCCTTCCCAGAAACGGGGTCGAGGGTTCTACTCCAATCTGTTCACGGTACCCAAAAAGGACGGGTCCCTGAGGCCCATCCTGGACTTGAAGGGTCTCAACAAGTTTGTCAGGTTCAAGCATTTTCGCATGGAGACTCTACGCTCGGCGGTCAGTACCCTGCGCCGGGCGATTTCATGACCTCAGTGGACATCAAGGATGCCTACCTCCACGTGCCGATCTTTCCAGGTCATCAGAGATTTCTCAGGTTCGCTCTAGAGGGTCAGCATTACCAGTTTGTGGCCTTACCGTTCGGTATCACCTCGGCCCCTCGGGTGTTCACCAAGGTGCTGGTGGGCGTGATGGCTCTGCTGCGGAATCAGGGCATTCGCATCCTTCCTTACCTGGACGACATTTTGATTGCGGCTCAGTCTCTTCACCGGACCGAGAAGGATACTCAGGTGGTGACCTCCACTCTCGAGTCCTTTGACTGGGTGATCAACTATGCCAAGTCTTCACTGTCTCCATCTTTGGTGAGGTCCTTTCTGGGCATGACTCTGGATACCTCTCAGGTCAAGGTATTCCTGCCTCAGCAGAAGGTGGAGGGCCTTCAGAAGCCGGCACGACTCTGCTCTTGTGTCCACATCCTTCCATCCGGCAGGGAATGCAGTTGGTGGGGCTGATGATGTCCTGCTTCGAGGCGGTACCTTTTGCTCAGTTTCACATGAGACCTCTTCAGTTGCACCTCTTGTCAGTTTGGGATCGGGACCCTGTGTCCCTGGATCAGGAGTTTGCTCTGTCCCCCCTGGCCAGACAGTCCCTCTCGTTGTGGCTAGACTCAGGGAACCTTCTAGTGGGCAGGACCTTTCCTGCCCCCGTGCTGGGAGACTGTCAGCACGGATGCCAGTCTGACTGGTTGGGGGGGCTTTTGGAAGTCTCTGAAGTTCCAGGGTCGGTGGGGCCCCCAGGAGGCCCATGCTCCCATCAATGTCCTGGAACTGAGGGCGATCAGGTTGGTTCTGTCTCAGCTGACCCCACTCCATCGGGGTTGGGCTGTTCAGATCCACTCGGACAACCAGACGGCGGTTGCCTACATCAATCATCAGGGAGGAACTCGGAGCAAGTGAGCCTTCAAGGAAGTGTCCCTGATAATGTCTTGGGCGGAAGAGAATGTCCCTTGCTGTGGTCTACATTCCGGGGGTGGAGAACCAGGAGACAGACTCCCTGAGCAGGGGGACGTCTTGGCTGGGGATATGGTCCCTCAGCAACAAGGTATTTAACTCCCCGTGTCTCTGCTGGGGTCAGCCAGATGTGGACCTGTTTGCGTTCCGCCACAAGCTTCCTAGGTTTGTCTCCCTGTCACAAGACCCTCTGGCCTTCGCCACGGATGTGCTAGCAATGCCTTGGACGGAATTTCGGCTCCTCTGTGTTCCCTCCATTGCCTCTGCTGGGCAGGGTGCTGCGTAAGATAGCCCAGGAAGGGATACCAGCCATTCTGGTGCCCCTCTGTTGGCCAAGGAGGGTGTGGTTCGCAGACGTCGTGCAGTTGGCAGTAGATCAGTATGCCCTGCCCAAGGATCCAGATCTGCTCACTCAGGGACAACTGTGCTATCCCAATTTACAAACGCTGGCTTTAACGGCCTGGCTGCTGAAACCTACATCCTGATGGATAAGGGTTTGCCGGCTTCTGTTGTTACCATGATTTAGGGCTAGGAAGAAGTCCTTGTCCTTTTATCTACTACAGGATCTGGCATGCTTACATTGCCTGTTGTAAGACCAAGTCTCTTGCTTGTCGGGTGTTTTCTATTCCCAGGATTCTGGAATTTTTGCAACATGGTTTGGATTCGGGCCTTTAACTTAGTACCCTTAAGGGACAGGTGTCGGCTCTGGCAATTTTTTTCCAAAGATCCTTTGCCAATCACCGGTTGGTTAAGACTTTTTTCCAGGGAGTTACTCATGTGCGTCCACCACGTAAGCCTATGCTACCGGTTTGCGACCTGAATCTGGTGTTGTCTGCTCTGCAGGGTCCTCCCTTTGAGCCTATCCGTGGGGCTGCCATGTCCATTCTGACTCTTAAGGTGGCCTTTTTGGTGGCCATTACTTCGGTCAGGCGAGTTTCTGAGCTGGCGGCGCTTTCCATCAAACCTCCTTATTTTGAGCGGCATCAGGCTGGATTTCTTGCCTAAGGTTGTGTCTGCTTTTCATCCCAATCAGGACATTGTTTTGCCTTCTTTGTGTCCTAACCCTGCTAATTCCAAGGAGCGGACCCTTCACTCTTTGGATGTTGTCAGGGCTCTGAAGTTTTATTTGGTTGCTACTGAGTCTTTCAGGAAATATGATGCTCTTTTTGTTCTTCCTGCTGGGCCTAGGAAGGGTTTGCCTCCGGCTAAATCCACTATCAGTAAGTGGATCCGTCAGGCGGTGGAGCAGGCCTATTCTGCCAAGGGGAAGGTTCCTCCTTTTAAGGTTACTGCTCATTCCACTCGTGCTATTGGTGCATCTTGGGACTTTCAGCACCAAGCTTCTGTTGAACAAGTTTGTAAGGCCGCAACTTGGTCTTCTGTTCATATCTTTTCCAAGTTTTACAAGGTTGATGTTAGGGCCTCAGCTGATGCTGCTTTTGGCCGCAAGTTACTTCAGGCGGTAGTGGTTTAAACTGCTTGTTGTTACTCTTTTGGGATCCCACCCTACCTTACGGACACTGCTTTTGGATGTCCCAGATGTAATGACTTCTTGAAGCAGGCCATGCCTTGCAATAGGAAAAAGACAATTCTGTGAGTACTCACCTGTAGAATTGCTTTTACTATGCATGGCACGGCCTGCTTCACCCCATCCTTGTTATCGTTATTCTTGGTTGCCTCTTTATGGTGATTGTTCCAAGTTAGTTGGGGTTTTTTTTGTTACCTTTTTACCTTTATTACCTCCTGGCTTCTTGTATAACTGCTTGTCAACACTGGAGAGGTCTATGGTGATTCCTGTTTTTATATGGGGCCAGGAGGAGCCACAACTATTCTGCAGTGCACTGCGCCACCTTGTGGCGGAATATCCCATACGTAAGGACTTCTTGAAGCAGGCAGTGCCATGCAAAGTAAAAGCAATTCTACAGGCGAGTACTCACAGAATTTTTCTTTTTTGTTCCTTCCCAGAGGACCAAAACCTGGCACAGTGCCGGATCTGGAAACAGAATGTTAGCCTTGTCCAGAGCACAAATCTAGGAACTACGGCTCTACATAGTCACCTGGAGCAGCATCACAAGGCTGCGTGGGACAATTGAAATGCCCTTCTTCACTTTCCAGGAAGCCAAGCCTGTTGCTACTCCCATAATAATTGGTTAATTTTTTTCTGTTTCAATCTTGTTATAAAAACTGGATTGCACAACATAATAAAGTGTTGTAGAATAAGAGTTGAGTTACAAATATTTGTTCTTTTAGCAATTTCCAATCACACTTATCTTCTTTCAATTGTCAACACTTGTGTAACCTCAATTATTTACACTATTAACCATTATCAAGTGTTATTATCGAAGAGATTGGGCTGACACTAGCTGTTGCGTGATGGTCATATCACTGACCAGTGGATCGGAGGATAAATCCCGTCCCATCCAGTCTTGTGTTTTCTGCATTGCCGACCTCTTCAAGATGAGGGGGGGGGGGTGCACGGGCCAGGAATAGGGGTGAGAGGATGAGAGGAAGGGAGAGGGGGAAGGGGAAGAGAGAAAAGAAAGAAGAGGAAAAAAAAAAGAGGGGAGGGATTTATGGTTAGAAGGGGTTAGAGCCATCCCTTACTGCAGCAGAGCATTCCCTATGTCTGGAAACGATTATACCAACCACGGGCCCCAAATTTTGGTTAAAAGATCTAGCTGCTTACCACCAACGCGTTCCGTCTCGCAAGGGAACTTTGGCCAGGTTTGCAGCTAATACCTAGAATCCTGTTTAAATAATGACAGCCCTCCATAGAGCTCAGAGCACACGCGCCGCCACTTCCGGTCAGCGCGCTTGTTAACAGCTGCGCTGATGGACACTCCTCGTACATCGGCATACACAAACCGAGGCTTGGTTCCCCTTCCTTACTCACTGCGCATGCGCCGCTCTAGGCGGAAGGTGTATAGAGAGATAGACCTGAAAACGAGGCTTGATTTCAAGCCACTGCCAATCAAGGCATCAGAGCGTCATCGCACATTAGTTACTGTGCGTACCTGACGCTGAGCCATAGCAGGCTTCTGGTTGCTATAGCAACACCAACGCGACGTGTTATTAAGACCGTGTCAAAACATCAGATAATAGCAATACAGGGATATATAAAACGCTTATGCATTAGATATATGGGGCATATAGGAACTCCAGAATAACAAATAGAAAAAATCAAAAAATAAGCCATAGAGACAAAACAGCTCCAACAGAAATCTACCATAAAATACCACATACATTAAAAAACCTAACCCTTAATCGACAAGGGATAAGGATGGGTAACTTTAGGTGAGAGTTACTATTACAACAATAAAATAAAAAATATACACAGACCAACCTTAAAAACAATTAAGAACTATCAATAAAACAATTCAGATCATATTCAACATTAAGACCATGTGGTACCAGGGTATCTAAGTCATATATCCATCGGCTCTCCCGTTGTGATAACTCCCTCTCCATGTTATTACCCCGCCAATGGGGCTTTATTCTATCAATACCCATAAAGGATAAGGAACATGGATCGGAAGAATGGAATTTTTTATAGTGAGCCGACAGATTATGCGCTTCATACCCACGCTTAATGTTGTAAATGTGTTCCCTTATACGAACTTTTAAAAAACGGGTGGTTCTCCCAATATAGATCAAGTTACAGGTACACCAGACGGCATAAACCACCAATCTTGAACTACAGGTGATAAATTCCTTAATCCTAATAGTTTTCTCCATTGTAGCAATCTTAAACGATGGAGAAAACTATTAGAGCGTCAGGTACGCACAGTAACTAATGTGCGATGACACTCTGATGCCTTGATTGGCAGTGGCTTGAAATCGAGCCTCGTTTTCAGGTCTATCTCTCTATACACCTTCCGCCTAGAGCGGCGCATGCGCAGTGAGTAAGGAAGGGGAACCAAGCCTCGGTTTGTGTATGCCGATGTACGAGGAGTGTCCATCAGCGCAGCTGTTAACAAGCGCGCTGACTGGAAGTGGCGGCGCGTGTGCTCTGAGCTCTATGGAGGGCTGTCATTATTTAAACAGGATTCTAGGTATTAGCTGCAAACCTGGCCAAAGTCCCCTTGCGGGACGAAACGCGTTGGTGGTAAGCAGCTAGATCTTTTATCCACTTACTTTAAAAGGAATTTGGATAACCAGGAGAACGGATGGTGAGAGTTTCTACCGTGTGATCTTTTTGTAAAGCCTGTATTTTATGAATTTATGTGAGTGCATTTCTTAGAATAAATGTGCTGCTTTGCACTGACTGGATTGCACTATATTTCTTTGTTCTACTTTTTTCCATGTGTTTGGAGCACGATTTCAGGATTTTATGAATATTGGGTAGATGTTGGTGCCCTTGGTGGATGAAGTGAAAAATTTGTGGCTTCCATGCCTGGAATGAATTGGATCTGCTATTGATCTTCACAGTCTGTGTTTGAAATTGTGACAAGCATTCACTTTTTTGGATCTTGTAAGCCTCCAGCTTTTATGGTGGTGGATCACGAAGTTTATATTTGGAGCACCTGGTGGATACAAGTTTTATTGAAAATCACTTGGCACTAAGGATGATTCATGAACATTTTTAAGCTCTGTGCTTTTATTTATATATGTGATTTATTGTGATTTGGGGTGAGGGATCCCATTGTTTGCACGTGGAAGCTTATTTTCTTTAATTTAGCAGCGCGGTATTTATTGTTTATTTTTAAAGTTTATGGTAATGTCTTTCCTGAGACCCCTTGATCTTTAGAGACAGATTAGAGGATGTTACTAGCTAACACAGTTGTGCGCTGTGGCTCTTTGTCTAATTGGACCAATGGTTGCAGGTCCCTGTTTATACAAAGAAAAAGCATGGCATCCATCAGCAAGAATCTCCTATTCACCCGGCTGTTTCTGATGTCTCCCCGCTCCCCCCCGCAGGGATTTTCTGGTGACACAAGAGAGCATGAAGTTGCCCCCTAGCGCTTCTGATGGCCGTCGCAGTTTCGCTCTATTATAGGAGGAGCGGGATAAACTCATCATTCTGCGCTTATGGTATTCTGGCACCAGCAGAGTTGTCAGATACCAGTAGTGTTCGCTGGAGGGTGGGTGGAGGGGTAGGGTATTCTGATCCTCTGCTCCCCCACCAGGCTTCCACCTATCACTACCAGCTGTCAGTGACGCCGATGGTCGGCGCAGGACAGAGGATCGGAGGTAAGTAAAGGTGACTTGCCGCAGATGACTTGGCAAACCTGAACTTCTATGGGTTTGCTCATCACTAATTCTAATCTGGCTACATCAGGGCAATGGTGGAGTATTCATCATAGCCACTTAAAAAAGGAACATCAGGCCTAAAATAAAAATGGGCCAATGTGGGGGGGGGGGATCGCCCCCTTTTTATTTTACTTTTTGGATGTCGCTGTGGCGAGATCTGGCTGCTTCAGGGCCTGATCCTCTGTCCCCCGCTGGCTTAGCCATCTGTAAATAACAGATCCCACGCCACTCAGGGAAGTCTTGCGGGATTTCGGGCGGCTTCATGGGCACTGTGCAGGATCGGGGTCCGCACGCAGTGCCTGATGGGTTGGAAGATGACGCTGCCTGTTGGGAGGTTGCCCGGAATCCAAGGGACCCAGAAGATGGATGCCCTGGTGAGGTGAGTAAAAATTGCCCAAAGTTAAAACCAAAGGGGGGGCAGCAGATAGGTGAGGTTTTAACCTCCCCCAGTGTTACTCTTGAATTCCTTTCACTCAACATGAGTGATTTTTGTTCTGAGCTGTGATATGTTTGGTTCTTAAAAACCATTTGATGGATTTAAAAGTATATTCTTGTAATATGTTCATACCAAACAGAAGCGGCATCCCATGAGAAGTTTAAATGCTTTAAAAATCAATAGCAAAGGTCCACTTAAAGCTTATAATTCAATACATCACTAGGAGAGTCTAGTAAATAAATACATAATGTAATGGGGATGCCAAAGAAGCTCACAGCCTGCATGAAGCCAAAATAGCCCTCTTGCTTTAATGGATTCTAGGAACTAGTAAACACTAGACTTTCCTCCACAATAATACCTGGGGGAGTGAATTGCAAATGCAGCGCACCTGATTGCTGCGATTACACTACTTACTGTGTAGGCAGAGGTAATAATGCTGTGTATTTTACATCTGTACTGAATATATATGACACTGTTGTGTTTTTCATATTAACAATGCTGGATACATTTACAGGCTTATGATAGAGAACAGCAGCATATATATAACCCATCGTAGATAGTTAGAAATCCTCTATTAACAAGTGAAAACATGTAAATTGATGACTAATATGATTTTTGAATTGCCTGTATCTATTCTGGAACATTGCTTTTGACATTGTCTTAATCCTAGTGGCTGAAAAGACTTTTTCTAGGTGGTAGAACTTTTGCTAGGTGGTATCACAATTTGGGATGTCTTACAGCAGTGTTGCACAACCCACACCAACAGGTCATGTTTTGTGGATTTCCTCAGTTCCATTGTCTGTCTGAGAACTGGATACTTTTTTGGGAGAGAATTATTTTTTTTTCCTCAGCACTGTTTTAAGCAGTGCAAATTATTTAACAATTTGCACAGATAAAAATGGTGCTGTATTACACTTAGGGAAAAATAATGAGATCAAGTCTTCTCTATTCTATTCTTTGCTTCTTGCTCAGGGCTAAGTAAGGTGGGAATAAGCTGAGCCCAATGTCTATTCTTTTTAGAGTGAAACTCGCTCTATAGGTCCAAGTCATCAAGTATATTTGCACAGAGTGTAGGATGCACGCCATATGACTGCATGGGAGCAGCCATCTTAATACATGCCTGAGAGCCCTGCTTACACATGAGTATGAGTGGGGGTGTGGACGAGAGGCTCTGCTGTCAGTCTGCATCTGCTAGCACAATGACATGCAGATGCTGCACTCCTGGATCACAAGGGAGCAGCCACCACATGAGCATAAGTGGTGGGATTGGGGAGAGCCTCTAATGACAGTCTACCTCTGCCAGCACACAGACACAATGCAGATGGCAGCTCCATTACCAAATATATATTGAATCTGTTTCCACGCAGAATGTTAAAGGAGATAAAATATATTTCTCTAGGTAACTAAATTGATTAAAAAAAAGTTCCTGCAGTGTGCCTGTGTCATTCAGTGTCTCCAAGCAAGGCAGGCTGTTAGTATGGAGGCAGCACAAAAGCTTGGGGCTTTGCTATAAGCAGCCCACACCAAAATGAGAGTGATATATGTCTCAAAAAAACAGGGCAGCATCTCCATCATGCTGCGTGCACGAGCACACACTGAGTCAGCAGCTGGTGGAGAAGAGGAATGCGTATGTAACTATGTAACTCTATAGGGCACCAGCCTTGAAACGGTTGCTACAAAGTTTCTATGAGTCTTCTGAACATTATAATTAATGGCTTTCTACCTCTGGTTAGCGACGATAATTGATTTAAGTGATTTAAGGCTATTTTGATTGCGGGATTAGGTTTTTCAGAGCCAGGTCTGTCAGGTGTAGCAGTAGCAAGATGGCAGCTCCCATGTAGTTTAGGAGTGCAACATCTGCAATGCTAACATCTGCATGGAGGTAAGTCAACTCAAAAAGATTACAGTATGCCACTAATTGCTGGGGGGTAGGAGAGCAATTCACTAAGCTTTTGATTTTTTAACTGGAGGTCAGATGGTCAGAATCGCAGAGTTGCCCGCATAGTCACTAGTGCCGATTACTGGGTGGCCATCCTGCTGGATTCTTGCATCACCTCCTTATCTCCAGAACTGGAGCAGGATTGCAAAATGAGAGAGTACAAACAGGCTCTATTGGCAGAGTTCCGAGCTGAATTTGAGGACTCTGTGGCGGGACAAGGCTAAGGAGGAGCAGCAGCAAGTCGCCATCGCAGCAGGGGCACTGGCACCACCTCACAGTGGAGGGTGCGCAGCCACATCAACCACCATCGGATATGGCCTATAGTACCAGGAGACCGACTTTGATTTGCATGGTGGATGACCTGTCCACCTGTCTCCTGGTACTGAGCGACTGGTTCTCTGCGTTCAATTTCAGGGTCGCTAAATTGGACACTTGGCCAGAGCTTGCCCTCTATGTCTTGGAGGTGCTGGTCTGCCCTGCGTCAAGTGTCCTATCAGAACGTGTGTTCAGCACGGCAGGGAGTGTCATTACTGACAGAAGGATCCACCTACCTACAGCCATCGTGGACATGCTTACATTCCTTAAAGATGAATAAGATGTAGATCCAGCAGGACTTGGCTGTGCCAGCACCTGAGTGGTTAAAGTGTTTACTACCTCTGCCTCCACCTCCTCCTCCTCCCCCGGCGACCTCTGACACCTTAATTTATTTGTAGGTGCAGCTTTCTTTAAAACTCCACTTGATGCACTGGTGAATTGTGATATCTTGAAATCTTAAATGCTTTTCAATGGCCCAGAATCCCTTTGCTGTCACAGGTTAACTCATCAGCAGCTAATTTAAGCAGAAGTATTGACCTCTGTATGTGAAAACCCTGCCAGTAACCCTTTAGCTACTGGAACACAAGATTGAGATCCCCTCACCTGAAGAAGCTGAATTAGAGCAGAGGGGTTACATAGTTACATAGTTACATAGTTAATACGGTTGAAAAAAGACATATGTCCATCAAGTTCAACCAAGGGTGTTGGGGTAGGGGGAAGTTATTTTTTATTTCATAGGGGAAGCTATTTATTTTATTTTTTTGTCTTTATTTTTTTTTTTTATTGATAACCACTAGTAGTAACTGTTAATGTTATTTTCTTCAAAATAAGCATCTAATCCTTTTTTGAAGCTGTCAGCGGTTGATGCTGTAACAAGCTTCTGTGGGAGGCTATTCCATAGATTTATAGTTCTTATGGTAAAAAACGATTGTCGCCTCCGGAGACTAAATTTCTTTTTTTCCAATCGAAGGCCGTGCCCCCTTGTCCTTAGAGAGGATTTTACGTGAAATAGTTTTCCCCCATATTTTTTGTATGGTCCATTTATATATTTATACAAGTTAATCATGTCCCCCCGCAATCGCCTCCTCTCAAGACTAAACAGATTTAATTCTCGTAATCTTTCCTCATAACTAAGATCTTTCATTCCCTTTATTAGTTTGGTGGCTCTCCTTTGCACCCTTTCCAGAGTCAGGGCGTCCTTTCTATGAACGGGTGCCCAGAACTGGACGGCATATTCCAGGTGAGGGCGCACCAGTGCCTTGTAAAGAGGCAAAATTACATCTCTATCCCGTGATTCCATGCCTCTTTTAATGCACGATAGTATCTTGGTGGCCTTGGAAGCAGCTGCTTGGCATTGCATGCTGTTATTTAGTCTGTGATCTACTAGTACCCCCAGATCCTTCTCAACAAGTGACTCTCCCAGTTTTACTCCCCCGAGGACATATGTTGCCTTAGGGTTATTAGACCCCAAGTGCATGACTTTACATTTTTCCACATTGAACTTCATTTGCCAAGTGGATGCCCAGACACTCAATGTGTCCAAGTCAGCCTGAAGCTTGTGAACATCTTCAATAGACTGCACTGTGCTACATATCTTTGTGTCATCTGCAAAAATAGAGACAGTGCTTTTAATTCCATCTTCTATGTCGTTTATAAACAAGTTGAATAATAGTGGGCCCAGCACTGAACCCTGGGGTACACCGCTTACAACTGGTAACCATTCAGAGTAGGTGTCATTAACCACAACTCTCTGCACACGATCCTTCAGCCAGTTTTCAATCCAGTTACAAACTGCGTTTTCTAATCCTGAAGATCTCAATTTCCCCAATAAGCATCTATGGGGGACAGTGTCAAATGCTTTTGCAAAATCCAGAAAAACTATATCCACAGCCGCCCTTCTGTCCAGGCTTCTACTCACCTCCTCATAGAAGCCAATCAGGTTAGTTTGGCAGCTTCTGTCCTTAGTAAAACCGTGTTGGTTGTCACTTATAATATTATGGATAGTTACATATTCATGTATGTTGTCCCTTAATAGTCCCTCAAACAATTTCCCCACAATGGATTAACTTAACTTAACTTAACTTAAACACAAACACGCCATTTGGTGTATGTTGCTATGGTAAACATATTTTCTTTTATAACACAGAATTGCAAACAAATAGAAAATAAATAAGATAACAGCTAAGCTCAGAATGTTGAGGACATCATATTGGCACACAATAATGGATACTTCTAAAAATACCACCGGAAGTGGAATTATCCTTTAACCCTTCTAGTGCCAGCTACGTGAGTCTCACGTAGCAGCCTCTACTCCACAAAGGTGCCATCTACATGAGACTCACGTAGCTGACTTTAAACCCCCACAGTAAAAAAAATATAAAAGTTAAAAAATCATCTAACCCCTCGTTAGATTAGACCGGGTCTTCTCTTCACCCGGGGGGCATCCGATCCCCCCCCCCCCCGGGGCTCTTCTGTTTTCAGGAGGGCGCCTGAAATAGCGCCCCCCCCCCCCCCCGCTTCAGCTGCTGGCACAAACTGTAAAAAAAAAAAAAAGAAAAATGACATTTACTCACCTGCAGCCCCGATCCCTCCTGCGGGGTCTTCTCTTCACCGGGGGGGCCTCCGATCGCCCCCGGGCTCTTCCGTGGTGAGGAGAGGGCGAGAAATCGCCCTCTCGCTCACTTCCTGGTTCCCGGCTGCTAGCCCCACCCCTTGGGCTGTTGGAGATCGGAGGAGGAGGGCTGGTTACCAGCTCTACTCCTCCGATCTCCAGCAGCTGTCATCTGAATGTCGTGGGACAGGATCGGGACATCGGAGGTGAGTAGAAAAAAAAATAATAAATGTCATTCTTAGTATACAGTACGTCCTGCTCCAGAGAGAATACTTACACTCGGGTACTACTCCGCCAGATGGCGCTGGACTGCAGAGACATCGAAAATAGGCTCCTCCCGGCCCCTCAAATACCCAGGGACCTCCCACAATCCCCAGATTTTCTCTGCAGTCTGGACTGCGAAGGACAAGAAGATGGCTCTCTCTTCTCGCAGGTGAGCGGGCTATTAGCCTGCGGCCCTGTAGGGCTATTCCCACCCGTTCCATTAGTAATGTGCCTCCCAGCCTTGGCTGCGCTGGTCGGGTGATGGCCGGCTGTGTGTAGCTTGTGGGGTGTCCCCTATTAGCGCTGACAATGCGCGGGTCTGTGTACCTTGTGCCGAGCAGGTGCTTGCGCTGCAATCCGGCCTTCCAGTGGCTGGGCCTGCGCCTCGTTTCACTTCACCTACTCCCCCAAGCTTAAATCTCACTCCCAATGAGTTGCATACAAGTGGGGATTCTCAGCCTGATGTGTCTTCTAGACTGGCTAGTTTTGAGAAGTTAATTGCTAATACCTTGGCGCGTAAGGTCCCTGCAAAAAGGCGGCACTTAACGCCTGATGTCACTCTTTTCCCTATGGAAGCTGATGAGTTTTTGCATCTATGTGGCTATACCCCTTCGGACGAAGGGGAGCTATTCTCCGACTCAGGGTCATCTGATGAGAGGCCCAGGGGTCATGATGATTCTGGCTCTGAACCCTGGGCCCCGGATGATACTGATAGCTGATTGCTGGCCCAGATTTTTGAGGTTCTGTCCATTTCTCCCCCTGTTGCGGCTCCCAGGCAAAGGGGGGAACTTTTTTCATACTGCTAAGTCACGCTTGGAATTTCCTGAGCAAGCACATTTCAATAACCTTGTGCTCAAGGAATGGGAGCGTCCCGGTAGACTTCCCGGTGTACCATTAGAATGTGTGGCAGAACCTCTGCCCTTGTGGTGGCTATATGCCGCTTGGTTTGGCTGCGCCAGTGGGCTGCTGACAACGCTGCCAAGAAGGCCCTCACTGGGTTTCCCTTCAAAGGACTACGCCTGTTTGGGGACCGCCTGGACCTTTTTGCTAAGGGAGGCAGCTTACCCCAGCGCAGGCGGCAGTCTCGGACCTTTCGGGGTCAGGGCTCCTTTTGCTCCCCCTACCGTGGTGCTAGACAAGGGAGGGGGGTTTCCTTTACTTTCCTTTACTGGGGCCTCTGGGGTAGGGGCAGAGGATGTGGACGTCCTGGCTCCTCTTTGGGCCCAAAGCTTAAGTCCACTCCCAAGCCCCCTCAGGCATGATGGGGCACCCTCACCTATCTGGGTAGGGGGACGGCTTCAGCACTTTGCTCACGTCTGGAGGCTTCATGTCTCAGACCGGTGGATTCAGGAGGTAGTGTCCTCCAGTTACAAGATAGAGTTTGCTGCCTGGCCGCCCCCAAGATTCATCAGATCCTGGATTCCTCAGGACCCTGTGTCAGCTCAGGATCTAGTGCAGGCAGGGCAAAGCCTCCTGGAGCTGGGGGTCATCTGCAAGGTTCCTTTAAGAGAAAAAAGCAAGGGCTTCTATTCCAACCTCTTCACAGTGTCCAAAAAAGATGGGTCAGTCAGGCCTATCCTGGACTTGAAGATCCTCAACAAATTTGTCAGGAGCAGGTGCTTTTGCATGGAAACTCTGCGCTCTGCCATCAGTTCCCTGCGCCCAGGGGATTTCATGACATCTGTGGACATCAAAGATGATGATCATTTCTGTATTTCCAGGTCATCAAAGGTTCCTCAGGTTCGCTCTGGAGGATCAACACTACCAATTTGCAGCATTGCCCTTTGGTCTCACTTCAGCTCCCAGGGTGTTCACCAAGGTGCTGGCTGGAGTGATGTCTCTGCTCAGGTTTCAGGGTATCCGCGTGCTGCCTTATCTGGATGACATTCTCATCTCCTCTCAGTCTCTACATCAGGCAGAATTGAATACTCAGCTGGTGGTGTCCATCCTGGAGTCATTTGGATGGGTGATCAACCACCCCAAGTCCTCTCTGCCCCCCTCCTTGGTGACTCCATTCCTGGGAATGAATCTGGATACAGTTCAGGCAAGGATTTTTCTTCCTCAACAGAAGGTGGACAGTCTGATTGCGCAGGTCCAGTTCCTGCTATCTTGTCATTATCCCTCCATCAGGCAGGGAATGCAGCTGGTGGGCCTGATGGTGGTGTGCTTTGAGGCGGTCCCTTATGCTCAGTTCCACTTGAGGCCTCTGCAACTCCACCTCTTGTCAGTATGGGACAAGGACCCAGCATCCCTGGACCGGGTCTGTGTGCTCTCCCCCCTGGTCAGGCGGTCCCTCTCATGGTGGCTGGACTCCAGGAACCTGCTGGGGGGCAGATCCTTTCTGATCCCCTCCTGGGAGACGGTCACCACGGATGCCAGTCTGTCAGGTTGGGGGGATTTCTGGTCCCTGCGGTTCCAGGGGAGGTGGGGCCCTCAGGAGGCCCACACACCTATCAACGTCTTGGAGCTGCGGGCGATCAGGTTACTTCTGACTCAGTTGACTCCTCACCTTGCCTGTTCAGGGCCTGCCTGTTCAGGTGCGCTTGGACAACCAAATGGCAGTTGCCTACATCAATCATCAGGGAGAGACCCGGAGCAAGAGGGCCCTCCAGGAAGTGTCTCTGATCCTGACCTGGGCGGAGGCCAATGTTCCCTGCATATCAGCTGTGTACATCCCGGGGGCGGAAAACCTCCTGGCAGATTCTCTGAGCAGGGGGACCTCTCGCCAGGGAGAATGGTCCCTCTGCAACAGGGTTTTCCAATCTCTGTGTCACCGT
Organism: Gastrophryne carolinensis; assembly: GCA_027917425.1. Classification (NCBI taxonomy): domain Eukaryota; kingdom Metazoa; phylum Chordata; class Amphibia; order Anura; family Microhylidae; genus Gastrophryne; species Gastrophryne carolinensis. The sequence goes on along the minus strand of CM051238.1, from coordinate 202,357,054 downwards.
TGGGGTCAACCAGATGTGGATCTGTTTGCGTCCTGTCACAATCACAAGCTCCCGGCCTTTGTCTCCCTGTCCCAGGATCCTCTGGCCTTGACCACGGATGCCCTAGCAATGACATGGCAGGACTTTCAGTTCCTGTATGTCTTTCCTCCATTCCCCCTGCTGGGCAGGGTTCTGCGCAAGATTGCTCTGGAAGGGGTGCCAGCAATTCTGGTGGCCCCCAGGTGGCCAAGAAGAGTGTGGTTCGCAGACGTGGTGCAGCTGGCAGTAGATCAGTACGCTCTGCCCTTGGTGCCAGGTGCCCTTCTGTGATTACTCACCTGTAGAATTGGTATTATGAGTATAGTACATCCTGCTCCACCCCACCCTTGGTTTTTGCATTATTTTGGATCCCCTGTATGGTGATTGTTATCATTGTTAAAGTTGCTAGTTTGGGTTGTTTAATTCTCCCGGCTTCTCGTTAACTGCTTTTCAATGCTGGGGATTGTGGGAGGTCCCTGGGTATTTGGGGGGCCGGGAGGAGCCTATTTTCAGTGTCTCTGCAGTCCAGCGCCATCTGGCGGAGTATTACCCGAGTGTAAGTATTCTCTCTGGGGCAGGACGTACTGTATACTCATAATACCAATTCTACAGGTGAGTAATCAGAGAATTGTATTTTTTTTCTTATATCCGTGGTGTGTTTTTTTTATTGTTAACCCCTTGTGAACTGGTAAGGGGTCCATGAGATCCCTATACCAGTTTACAAGGCTGGGGGCTGGCAAGTCACCTGCAACTAGCGGGTGACTTGCCATTAACCCCCGGCACCCCAATTACCTGCCTCCCCAAAGCCAAGGGGGGGCAGAAGAGCCCGGGCCCACACAGGGTATGTGAGCTTGTAGGCTGCAGGGTGGGGGGCCACAAAAGCTGGCCCCTCCACTCTGTTCCTACAAGCCCCCATAGCTGTTCCCGGGCTGGTTATGACGGGTAGGGGGGACCCTACGTCATTTTTGGGGGGATTTTTAAGGGTTAGGGTTTGCCTAACCCTAACCCTTAAAATTCCAAAAAAATGCCCCCCCCCCCCCCTTGGGAGGGGGGACCCTATGTCTTTTTTTTTTTTAATTAACCCCTTATGTTTATAGTGTGGATAGTAGTTGTATTTTATTTGTAAATGTTATAAAGTGCTCTTTTCAGTTTGGGCTACCGATACATATGTGGTACCGTCGTAATCGGGAGAAATGGGGCTATAGCATGCAATATGGTTTTCATTAATAAAACAAATGTTTTATTTAAAATAAACGAGAACATTGTCTAAAAAATATTTTTTTTTTTTTTTACGCAAAAATATTTAAAAAACAGTAGAAAAATTTCAAACAAGACATTTCATGTTAAACCCTAAACTCTGCTGCAAAAAATATGTATATAATTTTCCTGGAAATACCAGCAAAAATCACGGTTAAACATGGCGCAAAATGGGGAAAAATGACCTGTCAACAGAGGGTGACAAAACTTCAAGTAGGCGGGCAATTAAAAAGGTTAATAGTACCTATGCATGTTGGGTATTGTTCTGCTCGGGGGAACTTGCGCTTTCAGATTTAGCTTGTTTTTTCTTGTTTGCATATTGATATTTTAGGAAAACATGTTTTTTATTCTGCTTTTTTATAATTTATTTTAGGAAAACCCTGTCCAACCTAAGAATTCTTCAAGAGATTACTTCCAGAAAGATGAGCCCACTACAACAAGCTCAGTACGCTTAGAAAGCTAAACATGTGTACTTTCAGGAAATATATGGTTTATGGGGGATATTTCAAATGTAAAAGGTTTGTTTTGGTTGAAAAATTTCAAGGTGTGCACTTTGTCAGCAGAGCTGAAATTTTCAAGTATAAATATCGTTATGCCCATGCTTTACTTTGTGGTGTATGGCAACTCTTCCCTTGACAGTAGCTATGCATGTTGGGTACCGTTCTGTTCGGGGGATGTTGCTTTTTCAGATTTTACTTGTTTTTTCTTGTTTGCATATAGTTTTTTTTAGGAAAATGTGGCTTTTATTCTTCTTTTTTATTCTTTTTTAGGGAAACTCTGTGCAACCAAAAAATTGATTGAGGGATTACTTCCACAAAACTACACCCACATAAACAAGCCTGGTACGCCTAGAAAGCTTGAGGCGTGTACTTCCAGAGAATATATAGTTTGTTGGGCGTATTTCAAATGTAAAGGGATGTTTTTCTGGAAAAACCGCAAGGTGAGCTTAGCACGTAGCATAGTTGTATTTTATCTGAAAATCTCCTAAAGCGTTGTTTTAGTTTGGTGGAGTCTTCTGGGCAGGAAAGGGTGTCTACCTATACATATGTGTTACCGCTGACCGCTGTGACCGGGAGAAATTGGGGTTTCGCACGCAATAAGATTATTGACAAACTTACATTTTTTATTACAAAAACACTACAAAAAAAATTTGTATTGAAAATACACTAAAAAAAGGCCAAACAAGACATTGCATGTTGAAGCTCAGACTCTGCTGAAAAAAAACAATATATAATTTTCCTGGAAAATCCCTGGAAATCCCTTCAAAAATCAAGGTTGAACATATGTAGCGCCAAATAGTGAAACGTGGTTTGGCAACAAAGGGTGACAAAAATTCTAGGAAGGCTGGTACTTAAAGGGTTAAGTACAGGTATAAGTTAAAGTTTTGTAGTGCACCTAGTTTTAGTGATGATGCAAATGCTGTCATAGGCTTGGGTCAGCATAATGATAGAACTGTGTAATGATTACAGCCTAATCAGTGGGTGTCTCATTCATTATTTAGAAGCAAACATATAGGTCAACACTAATGCCATCTCAGTCTCCCAGTCAGCAGACCTATTTCAGATGTGCCATTTTCAAGTGTTACAATTAGAGCAGCAGTTATTTTTTCCGTAGTCCCCTTTTAAAATGCACCTATACTCAAAGGGAAGTATGTGTAGTCATCTTTTATTCCCAGCTCAGTGCTCTAAAACGACATGTGTTTCTTTTTTTAATTCAGCCTTTGCCCAACATTCATAACAACACAAACTGGATGCAGTCGGCCATACTGCTCCCTGGCTGAGCAGCCCCGCCCCCAGTGATGATGCAATCAGTTAGAGCACACACAGCTCAGCAATTGGGAGCACTTCAACCTATCTGCCATTATGTGATAGTTTGGTTTTAACAAAATTCAGTAGCATATGGCAGGCCATTCACCTTAAACTACCTGTTGTTTTTACCTGGTGTTTTATGAATACTGGGTTTCGGTGCACAGGGCTGGGAATGGGAGGTGACCACATAAACTTCCTTTCTGGTATACGTGCACTTTTATTATATGTGGCTGTCACAGCCCCCAAGCTTAAAGAGGAACATCAGAGCTTTTCTGATGTTCCTCTCAGATAACCCCCCCCCGCCTTGCCTTTTGGATGCCAGTGTTATCCTAAAAGCTGACATCCTGCTAAATTCATGTCCCATTTCCACCCCCTCCCCACGTTAGCCGTCCCTAAGTGATGGAGCATACTCACCCCTTGGCTGGCCACTGTTCAAATCCCACATGCTGCTCCTCAAATCTTGTGTGCATTTGCAGCGTATGCAATGACACAGCGCACGTTCGAGATCTGAGGGAAGGCGCAGTGTCTGTCAGGAAACCAAAGGATTTCAAGATAATGTTGCCCCATGGAGGACGGCGAGGGAGCAGAGGGTTGCTGTGTGAGATGTGACTGGAGAGGTACGTTTTTAGTAATCAAATGCTCAAGTGGAGGGGCGGGAGGGACAGGCAAGCCAGGTTTGGAGAGCTTTTTAACTCCCCTCCTTTTTAAAGCAGACCTGAATTAAAAAAGACTTTTTGTTTACATAACCACACAACTCATGCAATTGCATGCGGCCCCCACCTCTCAGTGGCCCCCTAAAACTCGTCCCTGCCCAGGGCATCCTGATTTTTAAATGCCCTTCCACCTCTAGAGAACTAAGAAGAAATCAATATTCAGTACTCACCCTTCTTGGATCCTGCAAATACACCTTAGTCCGGAATCAATCAGGAGTGAATTTGCTACCAGTGGTCACAAGGGGTTCAAAAGAGTCTAAAAGACTCCAGGGCGGGCTGACTAGGTGCCCCTGGGGCATCCTGATTCACAATGTCCCATTGTGTGAACCCCCGAGATCATCCAAAAACTGCTTACTTTCCCACGGATCTCTTGCTGGATGGTCCATTTTGATGGCGTAGTGAATGGTTGGTTGATGGACACCGTGAACCAACAAGGCTGTGACATTAACAAAGAGGTGATGTATCATCTTTTGGGCCAGAATTAAGGGGGGAGAGCTGGAAGTCTGTCTCTTTGGGCTCGATTCAACAAAGGTGTTTTGTGCTTAAAAAGTTGCGATTTTGCGATAGTTTTTTTTACGAGTGATTCAGCAACCTGGAACCATTGTAGAACATGAGTCACTCGAATTAAATTCGATAGCGATTGGAAAATGCGAAATAAGTTAGTGGATCAAAAATGTACTACTGCATTTTGCGATTCGAAAATTTTAATACTGATTCAGGTGGACTTTGATGAGCCACACACATGTTATAAATTAGAGTGTTTCACACTAGTTTTTTGATGCAGCTTTCAGCAGGAGAAAACTAATTTTGCTCTTTCTCACAATGGAGCCCTTCTACTTTCTTTGCATTGACTCCGAACATATTGCAGATGATGTGGTGCAGAGGAGGCGCAGACTACCCATTCCCAAATATTTTCGAACACGTTTGGATGTGGATCAGCTGCCAAATCAAGCACTTTTCCAGCTTACTAGGCTAAATCGTGCATCTTTGGAAGACCTCTATAGCCTGCTGCATCCATATTTGGCACCATTAACTGGGAGAGGACATGCAATTTCTGGAATGACGAATCTGACAGTTTGGTTGCAATTTCTGGCCAATGGCTCATTTCAGCGCCTGGGAGGTGTGGCGGTTGTATGCCGTGCTGTAGGTAAATTTTAAAAGGCAATGCGTGCCATTTTGCCACGGTAGGTACCCTTCTAACCACAGGAATGGACTGTAGTAAAACTGGGTTTTTATTGCATTGCTGGCATGCCACATGTCATGGGGGCTGTGGATTGCACCCATGTTTGCTTTATCCCACCCAGTGTGGATGAATATATGTACCACAATTGCAAGATGGGATATTCACTGAATGTACAGACGATTGCTGGTCCAGATCTCAAAATACTTAGCTTTGTGGCTGGCTTTCCCGGATCATGCCATGATGCCCACATTCTGGGAAATTCATAAATTTTTTGACTATTTGAGGAGGGGCATTTATCTGGTGGATGGCTTCTTGGTAAGTGTTTAAACATTATTGCCTAACTTTCTGCAGAGTGCTTGTGATATATTGGAAAGCTCCAACCTTTTAACCCCTTGCTAGCCTCGCCCTTATAGGAACTTAGAACCTGCAACTGATGTTAATGTCCCAAAGTATGCTGTTCCTTGATGTTATTGCACAAAGGTTTGAGTAAGCAAGTGTAACATTTTGCCCATTTATTTGCTTATTTGTTGACTGCCATTGGCTTGGCTATTTAGACAAAAGCATTATTGCTGACATGCTCTTACAGAACTCCCAAAACCACCACCTTTACTCCGGAAATTGTTAAAACTCCATGGCTACTTGTTTCCTTGCTTTTGGCTGATTATTATCTTACATGTCCTGCTGTATGAAACAACCCAGGTTGCCTAGTATACTCACCAACTGCCACACTTCAAGGATGCATGCACAAGCAGGGGACACTCCTTGCTATAACTTTAGCAGGGTATGCCATGGCACCAGTCATTTGTCAATATCTGGAGGAGACACACTCCCTGTTCCACCCTTGCATGGGTGTATCCACTGGCTTGTTGTAGAAAACTCAGGTATACTATGCTCAACTGGACTGTAGCTGAGTCCTTAAACAACCCTAGACCAGTTTGCATCTGGACCATTTATACGGCTGAATGCAGTTCAGCGGGGCACCAAAACACAGAATAGTCAAAATCCTGGGTTTTGGTCCACTTTAAAGTGTAAGCATAAGAATGGCGTACCATGAGGTTAAAGCTAGCAAAGAGCTGCACCCTGCACCCAAGGACACATGGTGCTATGTGAGCAAGCTTTGTATAGAAAACAATGGCCACATTTCTGCATTAAAGGAAACATTTTTAATACAGGTCCCTGACAATCCAACCAAACCCTCCAAAAAAACAACATACATGCCTCTTACAAATATTACTGTTTAATTAGTACTTCCACTACAGCATACCTTGCCTCTTGATTACATGTATCCACAATGTTATCCATGTACATACATCTACACAGGCAACTTAAAAAGTTGAAAAATATTATGCATTTACATTTACCCATTAAAAAGCCTTACAACACCATGTAACAGTCAGAAAACAATACTAAACAATAGAAAAAAAATTAGAGTATATTTTCCAATCATTTTCGCTTGCGACAGCCTTTTTACGAGCATTTTGAAAATTTTACGACCGATTAGAAAATTTTACTATCTCATTTTCGAGTGCACGTATTTAATTTAACTCCTTTTTTGAATCACTCGAAAAAGTTAAAAATTTACGCATGCGATCCGATTTTTCGAGCGACACAAATTTATTTCTACCTTTGTTGAATCGAGCCCTATATGTTTGTTTTTTTTATTGTTTCATTTTCCCCTCTTATAATTCTCAGTGTTTGTGGCCCTTATTTAATTGGTTAAGGTTCATAAACTATACTGACTACAATGATACCTTTGTTTTACAATATCATAGGCTAAAGATAGGCAGGCACGTAGGTGGGCAGACAGACGGATAGTAGGCAGGTAGCTTGGCAGCAGGCATGTAGGTAGGTGAACGAATGAGTAGTTTGCTGGGCAGGTAGGTAGGTAGGTGGGCATTCAGGTGGACAGGTGGTTTGGTAGGTAGGTGGACGGTTGGATGAATGGCTGGCTGGGACAGTGAGGTAGGTGGGTGGCAGGGCCGGCGTCAGCACCCGGCAAGGCGGGCCAGCTGCCGGGGGCCCCCTGCCTCCAGGGTGGGCCCACTGACAGGTCCAACCTTTAAAGTGTGCGATGGAGATTGACAAAGAAGAACAAGGTTTCTTTTTCTTTTCTTTTCTATTGATCCTTAGGGTGCATTCAGATTTGGGACATCCCTCAGATAAACACACTCTATCATCCTAATGTTAAGGAAAATTGAAATCAATATTTAAGGAATGCCACTCTTAAAGGACACCCCTATAAAGAAAGCATTACCTTGCCTGCTAAATCTAAATATCTCTAAAGTCTGTAAATCACATCTGTCTATCATACATACAGTTTGTCTAGCTAGTTTGCACCATTTAAATAAAACATCTTATGACCTGGTGTGAGAAATGCATTAACCCTTTTGGTGCCAAGCACGTAACACCTACGTGCTGGCTTGGCTGGGCCTTAAGTGCCAAGCCCGTAGGTGTTACGTGCTTGACTTTCCTCGCTTCTAGTTTAAAAAATAAAAATCAAAAATACTCACCTGACCCCTTGTTGGATCCGGCCGGGTCTCCTCTTTAATTTGGTGCCATCCGATCCCCCGTGGGGGGTCGGATGGCTCCAGGAGAGCCCCCGGAATAGGCCGCCCCCCCCCCCGCTTCTGCAGCAGCAGCTGCTAACTGTAAAAAAAAAAAAAAAATAAAAATGACATTCACTTACCTGTGTGTGCGCTGGCTCCCGCTGTCCCTCCTCTTCACCTGGGGGGCCTCCGATCCCCCCCCAGGACTTACCGTTCTTCAGGAGAGAGCCTGGGAGGCTCTCTCCTCTCTTCTTCAAGATGGCGGCCGCCATCTTGCCTCTAAGCCCCGCCCCCTTGGGGGCGGGGCTTATGACGTCATCCCGGTCCCGATCACCGGCTTCAGCTTTCTCAGCTTCTCAGATGCCGGTGATCGGTGCCCTGGAAGGAGGTGACAGGAGATCCTCTGATCTCCTGCCTTCTCCTTCTCTGGATGCCGATCACCGGCATCTGTCAGCTGAGCGGCGAGGGACAAGAGCTTGCAATCGAAGGTAAGTACAGTAAAAAAAAATTTTTTTTTTTTCTAATAAAATACTTTTTATTATTGTGTGGTGTTTTTTTTTCACATTAACCCTTTGTGAGCTGGTAAGGGGTCCATGAGACCCCTTATACCAGTTCACAAGGCTGGGGGGGTGGCAAGTCACCTGCCCTAGCGGGTGGCTTGCCATTAACCCCCGCACCCCCATTACCTGCCTCCCCAAAGGCCAGGGGGGGGCAGAAGAGCCCGGGCCCACATAGGCTATGTGGGCTCGTAGGCTGCAGGGTGGGGGGGCCACCAAAGCTGGCCCCCCCACTCTGTGCCTACAAGCCCCCATAGCTGGTCCCGGGCTGGTTACTTTGGGTAAGGGGGACCCCACGTCATTTTTTTTTTTGGATTTTTAAGGGTTTTTAACCCTTAAAAATCCAAAAAAAAATGGGGTCTCCCTCCCCGGGAAGGGGGACCCTATGTCATTTTTTTTTTTGAATTAACCATTTGTCATCCAGCAGCTATAAAAGGCTTCTGGGCAGGAAAGGGTGTCTACCTATACATATGTGGTATCGCTGTAACCGGGAGAAATTGGGGTTTCTCACGCAATAAGATTTTATTGACAAACTTACATTTTTTATTACAAAAAACTCGACAAATTGTAAAAAAATATATTTTTTTTAATTTTTTTCACACATTTCACCCAAAAATGTTGAGAATACACCTAAAAAATACAAACAAGACATTTCATGTTAAAGCCCAGACTCTGTTGAAAAAAACAATATATAATTTTCCTGGGAAATCCCTGGAAATCCTTTCAAAAATGACAGTTGAACATGTGTAGCGCGAAACAGTCAAACTCAGTCTGGCAACAGGGAGTGGCAAATGCTGCAGGTAGGCTGGCAGCGAAAGGGTTAAAGTGGACCAACACCCAGGATTTTGGCTAACCTGGGTTTTGGTACACTTCGGTGGAGCACCTCGATCGGGGGTGCCCCGCTGTGTGAAACCCCCGAAAACTCACCTCTCCCCGCTCCCACGTGACCGCTGCAGCCGATCCCCGCCGGCGGACAAGCGAGAGGCAGCGCCGGACAAGCAGAGCGCGTCCCTCTTACAGGGAACGCGCCCTGCTAGAGGGACGCTCGGGAGGCGGCGGCAGCGGACGCGCATGCGCCGCTGGAACGTGGAAAAGGTAGGATTGTGGGCTTCCTGGGGGGTTTCACCCCGCGGGACATCCCAATTTCGGATGCCCCGCGGGGGTCGATCCCCCCTGGGTGTTGGTCCACTTTAAAGCTCACTATTTAAAAGGACATCTAAAATGTGAAGCAGTTTTCTCCCATCGTCCTTCAGGTTGGCGAGAGAGGTTCCACCCCCTAAAGAGGAAACACAAACTGGAACAGGTTTAATAGATCTACCCCCTCCCCCCCCCAGTCCTCACTATTGTGTTCCCTCTCCAGGAAACCTTTTGGACTTTCTTTTCAACCCCAGGAAATGCCTGGGGGGGTGCTCGCCAACCGGTCCGCTGAAGCACCACATCACCTACCCTGGCTCGCTCCTGATCTTTTGCAGTAGCTAGCAGGCTTGTGGTTCGTTCAGTGTGAGCCTCCCGCTCGGCAGCAGCACTGTCATGTTGGCACTGTTGCCACTTTGGTTGGTGTCCCCAGGTCTCCCCTCTAGTTCTCCAGGGGTAGATGGGTGCACAGGCTTGGATGCGCCCCAGATGTTTGCAGTTGGGGAACGGAGTGGTGAAGCTGGCCGGGCAAGTGGTAATCCCAGGACTCAGACACTAGCGTGCTTTGCTGTCCAGTCAGCGTGGTCCTTCTACTTGGTGGCAGCGTGGGTGGCACTTGGGTTGTGTTCCCAAATCTCCCCTCTGATTTTTGTTGGGCTAATAGACAGGTGTGCAGGCTTGAGCGGCACTTGCAGTCGAGAGTCATAGGTCAGGACTGGCCTCTGGATCATAAGGGTTGATTCAGAGAGACAAAAAAAGACTTTCGTTTAAGTGCCGATCTGTTTTTTTTTTTTAATTTTCCCGCTCTCGTATGCGAGCGATTCTGTGCATGCATTGCTATCCTCCTGTAAAGTTTTCGGCCGTTCGTATGCCAGAGTACGAGGATGTCATTTTCCTGCGTGACTTTTCCGTTTCATTTTCTCATGTTACAACGTCGGCTTTCGTTTTTTCCCTTTTTCCATCGTCTCCTTCCACAAATCCTTTACGTTTTTCCTTCCTTTTTCAATAAATAATCGTCCGGACGTAAATCCTTACGATCTTGCGCCTGTGCACTACAAACTTAACTCATTAAAGTGCTAGCCTACATATTTGCCACCCTCACTTCTACTACAATGCTTAGCTAAATCACTTAGCACTATCCTCCATCTTCCCTTTTGGACCCTTAAAGCTCACCCCAACCACTTAGCACTATCCTCCATCTTCCCTTTTTGACCCTTAAAGCTCACCGCAACCACTTCGCGGTTAGGTTCTTCTTCCATTTTCGCCCCCTAAAACTTACCCAAACCACTTCGCGGTTAGGTTCTTCTTCCATTTTAGGCCCTTAAAACGTACCCAAACCACTTCGCGGTTAGGTTCTTCTTCCATTTTAGGCCCTTAAAACGTACCCAAACCACTTCGCGGTCATCTGAATCTTCATCTCTAAATATGTATTTTCGCCTTCGTTTGTTGTTAATGTATTTGTGGTAAAAAACTACACTAAAACTTTTTTTTTTTTTAAAAGCTTTTTTTAAAATTTTTGGTTTTTCAAAAATATAACCTTCTTTTTTAACTTTAAAAAACATTTACAAATTTAAAAACATTAAAAATTTAAAACTATTTACAAACAAAAAATACAGTGACAGGACCCAGGACACTAGTCTTCTTCTGTTGTCCCCAACGAGTCAACCAGCTGCTGCATATCGGCCACCAACTCAAGGACCCTTCGATTCATTGCTTCGACTCTTGCCCGTGTGGTCCCTGTATAAAATTTGGAAAAAAACATTAGTTTGAGACAAATACATGTTTCTCACCTGTGGATGGAATGTTTGTTAGTTGGCAACTTAAATCATGATGACATATGTCCTTCTGCTAAGTCATTAATCTAAGGAAGTGGGCAGAGGTCATTCTGCTAAGTCATTAATCTAAGAAAGTGGGCAGAGGTCATTCTGCTAAGTCATTAATCTAAGCAAGTGGGCAGAGGTCATTCTGCTAAGTCATTAATCTAAGGAAGTGGGCAGAGGTCATTCTGCTAAGTCATTAATCTAAGGAAGTGGGCAGAAGTCATTCTGCTAAGTCATTAATCTAAGGAAGTGGGCAGAGGTCATTCTGCTAAGTCATTAATCTAAGGAAGTGGGCAGAGGTCATTCTGATAATGCCAATGACTATGGCTTGATGTATCTGGGTGATCATGTCAGTTACCACATACTGCAAAGAATGACATTACAACTTACTTGGTTGGTGGCCGACTGATGCCTCGTTGGGGACAACCCTACATCCTGGGCCCTGCCACTGCTGTGAAGTAGAGGCTGTAGAGACATGGCAAATAGGGTCACTTATAATGTCTTAGTCAACAGTAATCAAATGTCAATTTCAATGTGTGTGTCACATCATTCACCTTCTCCCTGTGCTTCCTGGGCGAGATCTGCTGCATCCTCCACATCTTCACCCGCTCCAGAAGCATCTAGAAAAACAGATTAAGGGATTCAGCTTTGGTGGAACTAGCATGTATGTGTGTGTGGTTACATGAAGAGTCACATACCAGAGGCTCCCACCTGCGTCGCTGGGTACGACTACCTGCCCACGCCGTGCCGGAGGGGTAGGACCGTCGCCCTGGAGTTCCACCACCTTCACTTCCAGCTGCAGATTCATGCAGCACTGGTCGGCCTATGCGCCTCCGGGTGCAGCGGATTCTGTAATCCATTTCCAACACTAGAAAAGAAAAGCAATTATAAATAAATGCCTACCTTCTGGATTATTGACATTTGGCATGCAATCGCTATGTACTTACTAGGGAAATGGAGTCCGAAAAACCGCCGCACCCGGGGCATGTACAGCCGTTTCAGGTCCGACCAATGCTGCATGATCTGAGTGTGGGTGAAGGTGGTGTCTGTCTGATGTTGTATTCTGGAAACTATCTCCAGGGCTACGGTGCGCTTCTCAAAAGAGTTGGGCAGGTAGTCGTACCTGCGCTCCAGCATGGTCTACAAAACACAACAGAAACATAGCATGTAGTTAAAACTGCATACAAATATCTGTCACCAATCGATCATTTGACTAAATGACATTAAAAGACACAATTCTAGCCTAATCCAATCCTTGAAGCTGGGCTCAGTGTTGTTTCGCACATGTAGGCCCTCACGTCGGTTTGGCACAGAGTTTTAGACACTTTGTAAACAAACCGTTTCTTCCTGTGCTTCCTTAAGGGCTAGGCATGCATTTTGATGCCAAATCAAAGGCACTAAAAGACACTTACAAGCATGATGATCTCTTCTTGTTGGCGGGTGAAAATTGTGGGCGCCATCTTGCCTCTTGTCTGCAGCAGATAAGTAATGCCCCTGCGGTTTCCGGGTTCCGCACGGCCGGACGAACGTCCGTACGCAAGTGTACGCGTAAGCGTCAGACCCCGCCAATCTTATTTAAAGGGTCCTGGACACACAGCTCATTCTCTTAGAGAGTCTCAACATTATGGCACCAAGAAAAAATTAGCAAAAAGCAGCAAAGGACGCCAGCAGCAGCAGCAGCAGCAAACTGCCATCCAAGCGGCAGGAGCAATGTGCAGGGCCAACTCGCTCCAAGATGCCAAAAAGTAAGCTGCAGGCAACCCGCAGTGCTCAGCCGAAGCCTCCTTCAAAAACCTGGCCAAAAAAGGATCCAGCGGCCAAGCGGAAGCCACAGACTAGCAAGGCAACAACCAAGGGTGCCAAAAAAGGTACCAAGAGGGTGCGAAGCCCCAGCCCCCCCAGGTCACCATCACCCCACCCACGTGTCTACCAAGCCAAGGCTAAAAAATGGACACACCGGGAAAGAAGCCCCAGCAGCTCTAGCTCGCCATCACCATCACCCGCACGTGGTGAAAAAACTTCCAAGAGCCAAAGGCACCGGCAAACAAGGCCCAGAAGCCCAAGCTCGGCATCCCCACCAGCCGCACGTGGCCACAAGTCTCATGGCAAGAGGGCAAGGCACCGCCCAAGAAGCCCTAGGTCGCCTTCCCCACCAGCACGGGTCTCCAAATCCTCGGCCAAGAGGGCAAGGCACCGGCCAAGAAGCCAAAGCTCTGGCTCACCCCTGGACCAGCTGACTACCTCCAAGGGGCAAGGTTCTTCTAAGGGCTCACAGAGGCACAGGGCCCCAAGCCCGACTTCCTCAACAACACCCTCTCCTCCTCGGCCACATTCTCCACCGGCACAGGTGTCAAGGCACTCGGAATATGCCACATCTAAACCTGCGACTTCAGTGGCCACCCATCCATGAACACCCAGTCCCTTTCCAAGTCCGGTTCAATCTGCAGCCAGCAGTCCGTAATTTCACCCCCACACAGCCAGCCTAGAATGTCCCCTGATTTTCCGCAAAACACTGAGGAGCCAGAACCGCAACCAACAGGGCGCACATTGCGCAGAGGCCAGTTGAGTGGCAGGTTCGGGGAGGCCCAAACTCTGGCATTGGCTAGTGGCCTCACCTTGTATTATGATGAGCTATATGGGCGCAGATCCAAAGTTACAAGCAAGCAGCGCAAAGCCGAAATTTTGGAGGAGCTCACCAGACAGGTCAATGCAGCGGGGGAAGAGCTCAAAGATGTGGAGCAGATTCAAAGGAAAATATCGGACCTCAAGTATGCAGCATGGAAGAAAGAAAATAAACGGCATCATTACAGGTACATTTATACTTTGTGGATTTGTCTTCTTCTTGTATTGGCACCATTTAGCTAAATGTGTCCAACTATCTTTTGCAGCTTACAAACTGGCGGAGGATTCCCCACTAAACTGCAATTTACCCGAGCTGAGGAGATGGTGCTGGGTCTGCTACATCCTGTGGCCTTAGAGGGATACTCGGCCCGACAGGACATGGACATTCCGACTATTCCTGCAGGTTAGTAATGTTAGTGTGTATGTGAAATGTGAGCTACGTGTAAAATGAGGCTCCAAGCCATATATTAACACATGCCCCTAGGGTGTGCCTTGTAGTGGAGGTAACAATTTAAACAGGGTGTGTTATGTGTGTGGACTCATCATTTGCTAATTTCTTTGCCCATACATGAGTTTGGAGAGTCTTGAGGAACACTATTGAGATTAGCAAAGGACTGCCTGTTATGTATTTAGATTAAATTACATCCAACACTTCCATCTTTATCTGTAGGCCACTTGGGTTGAAGTTGTGCTTTGGTCAGAAAGACTTGATCTGGGGTGCTTGAAAGTTTGACCGAGAAAGAATGGCAAACAGCATAATCTGATGACAAATGCTATTTGCAAGCTGAGTGTGGTCCCCTAATGGGCTTTTAGGGATGTGTGAAGCCTCAGAACAGCCAGTACATGCATGTTTATTTGGGTTAAGGAGACCAATGTGTATGTACTTGTTGACTAATACATCTAACAGATAATGGCATTCATAGTCAAGGTCAACTTGGTTCGTTGGGGGAGTTGCCATTCATGCATGGCCCCATGTTTTAGTGAACCATATGTGCTATTACACATCACTACACCTGGTGGACTTTCAGAGCTAGCCCACCTTTATATCCCCATATAGCAGGCTGCACACAATTTACAGAAATAGATGAAAGTTTATTAACCAAATGCTGTCAGTACATAACATATATCACACAACATCACACTTTAAAAAACATATATATAAAAAATTCAAGTGGGGAGGAACTTTTTGGGGCTAATATATAAGACACTCACAATGTGTGTCTAACCAATAATATAATATAATTTCAAATACATTAACAGACGCCCGCATGATGAGATACTACATAAGTGAATCCATATTAAACTACATTTACTAGTGATCTGTGCTCCTTCATCAAGGCTATAAGCAGCCTTGGATACTACTAAAAAATTGTGCAAACTAAGCGATAAAGTGCAATAATTCAGTGCATAAGTGCCTAAAGTGCTGTAAGTGCTAGTTCTACCAACTAATAGTGCTCCTACTCATCTCTGCAAGCATCCGCCATGTCATGTTGCCAATTATCAATTATAATCAGACTCTGATAGTATCTACCAATCCAACGCCCCTAGTCCTCCCCACTTACCTCTCACCGACGCGCTGCGTGGTTCAAGCCCACTTCTCCTGGGTGTGTTATTACACATCAGCAATGCCTAGTTGTGTGTTAACATGCCTTCTTTTCCACAATGAAGCCCAGCATCATCCCTCAGCTAGTGGGGAATCCTCAGCCAGTTTGACCATGCCGTCAACTTCCGTGCTGCCTTGGACCCAGGATCCGATCTATACGATAAGTGTCTTTTTCCGATTTTGCTTATGCATGTGATGTTTCTTTTTGCGGAATTACATATGTATTGCCCAAACTGAACCTTTTTAATTTACATGTCCCAACAGACCCACACACTGATGGAGGAAATCCAGGAGCTGGAGGAGGATGGAACCTTCATGGGACCTTCTGTACAGCCCCCCCCCGGGACAGAATCTGCAACTGTCCCAACATGTTTCTCCAACAAATCCTCAGCAGCAGAGCGAAACTGGCTGCATGCTGCCAGACCATCGTGGGCAGCATGCAGAGACTGAGCCTACAGTCCCCAGTGTTAGCTCTGCTGCTGAGGATTTGCCAAGCAGACCTGTGGCTGTTGGTGGACCTAGAGGCCCATCATCTGCCCGCCCCACAACCCGGGGAATTGGGAGGCGTAGTCAGCTATGTCGCCCAGTTTCCCAGGGGAGGGGCGTCCCGATGATGGAGTCAGCATGGCACCATGAGAGGCGGTTATTTCGCCTACAAAATCAACGAAACCACGAGCATCTTCATGGACAATTAGAGACATTAAATAACACCTTAAACTCCATGCTGACTGAATTTAGGTCCAACAACAGCCACACAGCCACGTTATCGAATTATTACAGTGCCATGCTTGAGGAAGTTAGAAATAGCAACAGCCACATGGCCACCTTATCTAACAATCTCAGTGCCATGATGGCTGAATTTCGAACTTCCAATCGAAACATGTTGGAACAGTTGCAGATTCTGAATGCCACACAGGCCCAGGTGAGGGCCCACCTCCAAGGGCCCCAACCTAGGGCCAATGCCGGAGGTCAAGGCTCACTGAACCTGCCACTCAAGCTGTTGCGCTGCAGGCTTGGGTTCCTCCTATTTGTAGGCATGATTGGGGGACATTCTTGGCTGGAAAACTACTACCTTGACCCCTGGCTGAGATTGAACAGGACTTGGATTGGGACTGGGGGTTCTTGTTTGGGTGGGCCACTGAGTAAAAGGTGAAGATGTGGCATGGGTATGGCTGCTTTACACCTGTGCCTGTGGCAAATGTGGCCAAGCAGGAGAGGGTGTGTCTGTGGCCCTATTTTTTTGTTAAAAAAATCTGGACATGCCAATGCTTGTCACATATGTGTTTGTATTGAAATTTTGTATGAAACTTTGGCCTGGAGTGCCTAACTTTGAAACTCCTGCCTGTGGCCAATTGCTATGTGGCATGATTTGCCAAAAATGACATTTGCTGTTTGACCATGTATTTACATTAACTATCAACTCCAATGTTTGTTTTGCAAATAAACCCCCAAAATTTTTACTTAACCTGTTGTTGACTAAGTTGATGCCTTTAGGTTTTTTGGGAATAAAGATTACTTAAAGTTTGCACTAACAAATTGGGCACAAAAGACATGAGTTTCAAATCAGGTGTGATGTTTTTAGTAATTCCTTACTCTTTTGTACATAAAAAATAAACAAACCAACACAAAGGGCAAAACACAAAATTAACAATCAATAAAGTGACAAAACAAACAAAGGGACAACAAATTAGAAAAAATGTGTGGCTATCAAATTTGACCGCACGGCTTGGCCAGACACACTAGGTGGCCCACGGTAGTCCTCCTCTGGGTCATCGGTAGGTGGAGAGGGGGGCAAATCCACATACTGGGGGACACGCTGCAATATGGCAAAATTATGCAACACTGCACACACCATGATAATATCTATGACCTTTTTGGGGTCATACTGAAGGGCTCCCCCGGTATGGTCCAAGCATCTGAAGCGGGTTTTTAATAGGCCAAACGCCCTCTCCACCACCGCCCTGGTCTTCCTGTGTGCCAGATTGTATGCATCCTGGGCGGCATTCTGGGGCCGAAGGACGGGCGTCAGCAGCCAGGAAAGCAGTGGATAGCCTGAAGAAAAATTTAAAAAGAATAGCATCAATTACACATTACTCTCTAAATTGAATCCAAAAAACGGCCCTTCCCCATGACTAAGAGCCTATGTTACATTTGAGCAATACGCTGAGAATACAGATTGCGCAGCACAAAATAAACCCTAAACCCCATCTAAGGGATGTTGGGACGATTTAAACATCAAAGATGGCGGATGATGGCCAATCAGGCAGACTGCTAACAGGTATTGGTTTAGGATTGTGCTGCTCAGCATTCTTGGATGTCCTAACTTTTCAGGACCCCGTATCTGCTTTGTGTGAGGCAAAAACAGCTCTATCCCGGCCCCTGCACTTTATCCCGCTCTCCTCTACTCAGTAAGTGTAATGCATATAAGCAAATATGGCGCAGAACCTATCATAAAGTCAAGAACATAATTACAGCCGAGTGTGGGGAAGCCTAATAATTAATTTACTATAAAGTAGAATTTGTCAATTTGGAAATGCCGGACAAACATTTGTCAAGGCTTGGTTGTTTGATAAATGTAATGGTTAAGGTCGTGTTTCACATGTAAACAAGGGGTATAAATAGGCATAGTTTCATACACG
The DNA here is from genome assembly GCA_027917425.1 of Gastrophryne carolinensis. Taxonomy (NCBI): domain Eukaryota; kingdom Metazoa; phylum Chordata; class Amphibia; order Anura; family Microhylidae; genus Gastrophryne; species Gastrophryne carolinensis. The sequence continues at coordinate 202,339,154 of CM051238.1, read as the reverse complement.
GGTCAAAAATTAAATTCATAGGCATACATTGAAAAGTAAATGACGTTCTTGGCGTCAACTTACCAAGGAGCCATCCACCTGAGAATTCTCCAGACTCAAACGGACCGTACGATCCAGATCTTCTAAGAATGTAGGCGTCATGGGATGAGCCTGGGAACTCGGCGAGGACACTAAGGAAGCGCATGTCCGGGGCCACCACTGCTTGGACATTCAGTGAGTGGCCCATTTTGCGGTTCCTGGGATAAAAGAAAATCAATATATCAGCAAGGCAAGGAAAACTAGTGAAACAGTAACTAATAACACCCTCCCAAAAACTCGTGGGCCAATACAAATAACACTAACCAAGTACATAAGTATTTTGTAACCAAAAAAAGGATATGTATGTTGGATCAAGTAAAGCTTAAATTGTAATTGGCTCTTTAAGGTCCACATTAAAATGTTTCCCTTTGGGCCACATGATAAAAAGAGCCTAAATACGGCCCATTGTTTCCAAGGGACTATTTACAAGGAGGGATTAACAGATATACCATGTGAACTATTTCACAGGGACTATTTACAAGGAGGGATTGTGAAAAATGACAAAAATGTAGGGAAACTATATTTAAAAAAGTCAGATTGTACTTGCCTGTAGATATGCTCGTCGGCTGCTGGAGGCACCAGGGCAACGTGAGTGAAGTCAATGGCACCCATGACGTTGGGCATGTCAGCGATGTTATAAAATGCCAGCTAAATCGCGTTCCTGGCTACCATGTCTTCAGGAAAACAAATATATTTCCAAGTAATGGTAGCCATGCCTTCCAAAAACTTGGATAGCGTGAGGCTCAGCGTAGGCTGGGAGATCCTCACGGAGAGGGCACCCAGCCTCTGGAACGAGCCGTTCGCAAAAAATTGCAGGCAGCCAAGCATCTTGGTCATACCTGAAATTGCTTGCCCCTTCCTTGTGGTGTGGGCTAACCATGGCCGCAGCTCACTATACAACTTATGGAGGGAAGCGCGATTAAGTCTGGTGAGCTTGAACAGCTCAACGTCATGCATCGATGTGCATGCGTCACCGGTGCAATCTGGTCTCGGCCCTCCGGACAATTTAAATTTAAAAGTCGTCCATAGCTGCTAGTCTCGAGGTCAAAATGGTCCCGTAAGGCGATCGCAAAGGAAACGGGTTTATAGGGTGGTGGTTTGTCGGCAATCAGCTCTCTGAATGAGACGCAAGCCCATAGCAATAACGTAAGTTATCTGAACGAACGAAAAATATCAGATTTTGATGGGAAAATGATTCGAACTAACGCAAATGATCCGATTTGCTTTCGTTCATCGAAAGCGCATATACGCATTTGCCCGAACGTTTGTACGAATGAAAAATGGACGAAAAAAAGTAAAAAAAAGACAAACACACACAAAAACTTTCACAGACAGCTACGGAAGTCCAGACGAATGTGCCTCTGAATCGAGCCTATAGCCTTGGCACTCATGTGGAACATGTCTGCAATCTTCAACAAAAGAACGTGGGCTGTGGCAGTGTGGATCTCGGGGCATCTACAGCATCCGAGCCAAGCCATGAGGATGCCTCTTCAGAAAAGTTGGTGAGACAGATACATCTGCTGTTATTTGGGGGTTCACATGTATTTGGTCTTCCCTACATGTCATCTTACAGTCTACCCTTTCCCTTTATACTTCCAGCCCTTTACCTGGTTGCTATACATAATGTAAAGGACAAGAAGGGCCTCCTAGGGCTATGCCAAAGGACTGGAAGGGTTTGATTCTGCCTGCACTATTCCACCATTTTGTTTGTTGAAACCCTGAACAAAATGAGTGCAGCTGCCAGTTTAAAAGGATATTGCATTACTATGCAGATATGGTCTCTTCACTAGAAATTTCTAGTCAGTGCATCCCAGGACCCTCCCCGCCCTGCTCTACTAAAGTAGAGGATTTTGAAGGGAGGAGCTACCAGAGTACCTGAGCATTTTATGTTGTGCCTTATTGTTTTCCTCTTCTGGGAACCATGCAAAGACGATACATACTGAAGCCTTTCACAGATATATTGAAAAAATCTAACATTAGACATTGATGGGTAGGACCATTAATACTCCAGATCCGGACAGAAGGGAAAACTATATTCCTTAAGGACGGAGAGCCATTGAGTCCGATATTGGACCTCTTAGGTATCCAAGGAATAAAAATCCCTGAATGGGAAATAAAACCAGGAACAGAAGAACTTATTCCCCAGAACTTACTAGTGGAAGCATGGTCCAATCACTAAATACAGTAGGGAGCGGGACAACATACATACACTAAATAAAAGATAACTGAGGGAGAAAAAAAAAAAAGGAGGATAAGAAAAAGGGGTAAAAGGAAAAAAAAAAAAACTATAAAAGAAATTATTTATAAACCCCGATCAAACGAGAAAATTACTCACTCACAGAAGTGGCTCTGGCGATAAACGATTTAGGCTGACTCTCAGGAAGAAAGGAGTCAAGGAATGCGGGGGGCAACTCACCCCCAGACGACCTAAATCAGGGCGGGCTTGGGAGGGGTTAGATGAGGGCGGGAATGGATTACTAAACGATGAATCTAGAAAACCATATATAGGTAAAGGGGATTATAACCATCACAGATATATATGCAGTCAAATTCAACGAACTACAGTAGCCAAGACAAGCTAAAAATTTGTACCTACAATGTCAGAGGGGCAAACTCGACATATAAAAGGAGCAGAATAACCAGGGAATTAAATAGAGAGAAAATAGATGTTTGTTTTCTTCAAGAAACACACTTCAAAACCAACAAAGTACCAAGATTTGCATTCCAAGATTTTGGACATATAATCTCAAATACCTACAGTAGGAAAAAAAGAGGGGTATCAATCCTAATTCAAGCAAAATACCCTTTTGAACAGCTGGCGGTATATAAGGACGAGGAAGGGCGTACTCTGATCATTACCTGCAAATTGAAAGGACAGATATGCACCCTGGTCTGTACCTATGCTCCTAACCAGGGCCAAAAACGTTTTCTATGTAAAGTGATAAAAAAAAATAGACGAGAGGAAGAAAGGAAAAATAATCTGGGGAGGAGACCATAACCTAATAAGTGACCCCATAATAGATACATCAGGCTGCCCGCGAAAAGACTCAGACACCCTTCATAATCCAAATATATGGCAGCAGTTCAGGAAACTAAGACTAGTTGACGCATGGCGTACACTCCATACTAATGACAGAGACTATACCTGCTACAATAGACCACACAATGTTTACTCCCACATCGACTATTTTTTCATCACACAAGCCTTACTCACAGATGTTGACAAATGCACCCACGGCTCCATAACTTTGTCAGACCACTCACCAGTATTCCTATCCCTGCTATGGGACACCAGAAATCGGGAACCATACACATGGTCACTAAAACGTGAAACATTAAACGCTCCAAATATAAGAGACATATTAACAACTGCTATTGAAGAATATTTTGCCTTAAATGACAACCCGGATGTATCCATCCATCACTTTGGGAATGTCATAAATGTTATATAAGAGGCATAGACATATCAATAAAGGCAAGAGAAAAGAAACAACTGCAATGACACCATAGACAGGATAGCAAAACTGGAGAGGGAACATAAGGCTAGTATGACAGAGGATATATATAAGGATCTATGCAAAGAAAGACAGGAACTAAACGACATACTGTCAATAGAAAAGAAGGACATACTAAGAGCTCATATTAAAAAAAAACTAAACTTGGGTAAATGCGGAAAAACCCTTGCCGATCATATCCGGGACCATAGGGCCAGTAACTTCATAGAAAAAATCATTAATGATAAAGGCATAACCAAAAACCTACCAGAAGATATCGGCCACAAATTCACAACATTCTATAAAAAAACATACAATATTCCCCTGCCAGAGAAACCACCAGAAACCGATACTTTCTTTAAAAACATAAACCTTCATATACTCAAAAAAGATATAGTCAAAGAAATGGAAAAGCCGTTCACACCCCAAGAAGTAAAGACTGCCATCTTACAGCAAAAATCAGGAAAAGCTTCAGGAATAGATGGTTACCCGGCAGAATATTATAAAACCTTTCATACACAATTAACCCCTTATATACATAGATTAGTAAACTATATTGACACGCAGAAACCTTTTACAACCGATATGAACACCGCAATAATCAGACTCATTTACGAAACCTGGTAAGGACCCCGCATACTGCGCAAATTACCGCCCTATTTCTTTAATCAATATAGATGTAAAAATCTATGCCACGCTGCTGGCAAACAGACTTCAACAATTTTCATCTCTCTTCATTTCACAATATCAAGCTGGATTTATGCCACGCAGAGGTGTACAGCAAAACATATCTACAGCAATAGCCACAATAAACCATATCAATAAATATCAAATGAAAGCCGCTGTGGTAGCACTAGACGCAGAAAAGGCATTTGACCGCGTCTCATGGACGTTTCTTCAAAACTGCTTAATAAATGTAGGATTTGGCCCAACTCTAATAGAGAAAATAATGTCACTTAACAAAAACCAGACAGTCAGAATAAACATAAACGGTACATTAACATCCCCGATAAAAATCACCAATGGAACCCAACAAGGGTGCCCCCTCTCACCAATACTGTTTAACCTCCACCTGGAGATATTATTCAAATTATTGAGCATTGACGCAAAGATTAAAGGAATCCCGATAGGCCCTTGGGAGATAAAATACTTAGCATATGCAGATGATATTCTCCTAACACTGCAAGATCCACTAATATCCATCCCCAGATCTCTACGTATAATAGAAGAATTCGGGCAGCAATCAAACTTCAAACTGAACTACCAAAAATCGACTATACTGCCTTTTGCACTCTCAAAAGAGGAATATGACAAAATTGACCACAATCACAATTTACTATGGGAAACTTCACATCTTAAATACTTAGGTATTAATGTACCCAAATCCTTAGACCTATTATTTAAATTAAATTTTAACCCACTAGAAAGACTATTGAAAAACATATTAACGAAATGGAAGTACTTTCATTTAAACATACTTGGTAGAATCGCAGCCATTAAGATGTTTTTTCTCCCACAATATCTATACTTAACACAAAACATGCCACTAAGAATACCACCAAGCTTTCTAATCCAGATAGATAGACAACTTGCAGCCTTCTACTGGAACCACGCCCATCACAGGATTGCATACAAAACACTAATCAGACCACTCAAACTCGGAGGCATGGCAGCTCCAGATTTAAAGACATATCACATAGCAGCTCAGCTTAAAAGACTAGATGAATGGACAACAGTAAATAAACCCACCAACTGGCTATGTATTGAACTTTTCCCGACAACGACGGAAGAAATCTCTGCTTGTGACTATAAAGACTTTAAAACTCTAAGCAAAAACAGAAATCTCTCCAACCCAATTGTTAGCGCTATATGTGCCACATTAGTCACCATCATGGAAAACAAAGATCTATTCCCGTTCCCAGATATGCTGAGCTCCCTGACTACAAACCATGAATTTCCACAGGGAAGAAGAAACAGAAGTCTAGCTAAACACCAAAAAGCCAACCACACCAGAATAATCCACATATGGTCACCAACAACAGGTTTATTATCCGAAAACACACAGGAATTTACACTGATCCGGCATCAAATCTGTAGCTACATCAAAACCTTATCCCTCCCTTTAGTACCATTCAAACCCACAACAATACAGGAGAACGAACGAACAAAACCAAACACATTATCTTACTACTATGAACAAATAAGAAAAACAACAATGTCTATAACATCAGACTACACAGAAACATGGGAAGAAGATCTAAAAATAAAGATTGAAGCAGCAGAATGGGAGGACATATATTATTCAATCCTGACGATCCAATCTCCACCCTTAAAATGTTTTTGTTTAAAATTTATCTCACATTATTATACCTCCGACTACAACGACAGATTCCCCACCTATAACTGCTGGTGGTGTAACCAGGCATATGTCATGATAATGCACCTTTGGTGGGACTGCACCTATATTAAAGCAATATGGCAGGCAACAATAGAAACCCTAGAAGATATAGTAAAAGATACAATATCCCTAACCCCTATACAGGGCTTGCTGAACCTCCTTTCAAATAATTGGCCTCCAGACACAAAAAAAAGTGGCATCACTGCTCATCTGGGCAACTAAAAAGGTAACTGTAATAAGATGGGCCAAGCCCACGCCACCCGATAAAAAACTTTGGTACAAGACTTTAACAACAGAACTTAAAAATGAACTGGCACTGTCAACATGTGCTAAATATACTGAACTATTAAATCGTCTCCAAATTACGATACAGAATCCCCATAACAAACTAAATCAAGAACAGTAAAACTAAAATGGGAGGGAGGACGGGCGGGGGGACGGGGGACCCGAAGGGGAAAAAAAAAAAGGAAAAAAACAAACAAACAAAAAAAAATCAAAATATATTAAAAACCACGGTGTTGATATAAATACGCTTAACAGCAAGAAATATATAGAAAGGTATAAGGGTGTATATTTAGCTATACGAAGATAGTTATAGATTTATAAGCAAAGTTTACATCCCACAATGATGAAAAAAGTACCTCCACCGGATAGTGTCATGATCAGACACAAAGACGATATCCGAAATCAACAAGGTGTGCAAGGAGACACAATAGCCTCGTTTTCGTGCCGATCTGTTTTTTTTTGTGAAATGTTTCCTTTCTCGTATGAGCGTTCGAGCGATTCTATGCATGCATTGAAATCCTTCTGTAAAGTTTCCGTCCGTTTGTACGGCAGATTACGAATTACGAGGATGTCATTTTCCATCCAGACTTTTCCGTCTCATTTTCACATGTTACAACGTAGGCTTTCGTTTTTGCCCTTTTCCCATCGTATCCTCCAACGAATCCTTTACGTTTCCCGTTCGATCCTGTTTCCCTTTTTCAATAAATATTTGTCCAGACGGAAATCCTTACCATCTTGCGCCTGCGCACTACAAACTTAACTCATTAAAGTGCTTGCCTACATATTTGCCACCCTCACTTCTACTACAATGTTTAGCTAAATCACTTAGCACTATCCTCCATCTTCCCTTTTGGACCCTTAAAGCTCACCCAAACCACTTCTTGGTTAGGTTCTTCTTCCATTTTAGCCCCCTAAAACTTACCCAAATCACTTCTCGGTCATGTGAATATTCATCTTTAAATATTTCTGGGCCCATTAGTTTTGTGTTAATGTATTTTGTAAATGAAATGACAATGTAACATTTTTTTTTATACCATCATAAAATATAAAATTTTAAAAAATTTAGAAAATTTAAAATTTTTACTACTATAAAAAACAAAATACATAGCAATGGCAGGCCACTGAACATTATTCTTCATCTGTGGTCCCCAACGGGTTGCGCAGCTCCTGCATCTCGCCCTGACACTCAGTTGTGCCACTCTGGCACGTGTGGCCCCTGTTAAAAAACGTAAATTAAAATTTTGGTATAACCTTGTTGGGGTCATACTGCAGTGCCCCCCCCCCCCCCCGTATGGTCCAAACACCTAAATCTGGACTTCAAAAGCCAGAGGGACCTTGCCACCACGGCCCGGGTTTTGCATAGTGCCCGATTAGAGAACCCCTGGCCCGCATTCTGCAGGCAAAGAACGGGCATCTGGAGCAAGGGCGAGTGGCACATCTTGCGGTTCCTGCAACCAAATATAAAATAATTAAACAAAGCAAAAGGTAACCAACTAAAACAATAACTCCTACAACAAATTAAGATTCAAGTTCAACAATCCTAATATAATTCACAAAGGACATAAGTCTAAAAAAATATAGCAATTATATGGATGTGTGGGAAAATAAATGTTTACATGCTAAGGACTAATTTAGGTCAGCATTAAAATGCATCTATAAGGCATACATGAAATGTATTGATTCAGGTATGCATTGCTATACAATTTATGGCCTCAGCCATGCTGATACATGCAATGCCTTGGTGCTAAAGGCGCGCAGACTCCTCCACATAGCCACAAAACATGTTCAACAATAGCAATCCGAGCCCTCAAAGGTCCCGTAAGTGAATCGGAAATGAAACGGATTTATAAGGTGGAGATCCGTCGGAAATCAGCTCTCTGAATCAGACGGAAACCCATCCCAACAACGGAAGTTATCTGAACGAACGGAAAATTTCCGATTTTGTTTGGAAATGTTCCGATTTGCTTCCGTTCATCGAAAGAGCATATACGCATTTTCCCGAACGTTCGTGCGAGTAGAAAATGGATGAAAAAAAGCAAAAAAAAGACTAACACCCACCAAAACTTTCGCAGACAGCTACGGAAGTCCGGACGAATGTGTCTCTGAATCGAGGCTAATATCTGAGTGGGAAAAAAAAAAAGAACAGGTGTTCTGATCTTGCCCTGTTGATGCATTGGATCATAGAAAGGATAAGTGTTTACCTATCTGCACTTTCTCCAGGGCTTAATGGAAGAAGAGTGATTTTGCCTAGCCTCATTGAAAGTTGGTGGCTGGGTGCAATCCAGGGGCCATTTCGCATTTGCCTGATACACTTAGGATTGGTAGATTTGTTTACCCCTCTCCATACCTTTCCAGACAATCTTAATAGATGTGGTGCCTAGTTAGTCTCAGCAATCTATTGAGAGTTTGAACAAGTCCTGGAGCCAATAAAACCTTTTGGCCACCAGAGGTCACTTGGACCTAGTGAGTTATTGCCCCAAATTTTGTGTAATTGGTAACTAGAGGGCATGCGATGTATCATCCTTGTCACTTAAACCCTCTCTAGTCTCGGCTATGCCTAAGAACCTAGAAGCTTAGTTTATAAATCTTAGGGGTTACTTCAAGTATACACCCATAGACAGACCCTGTTAGGACAGATATGACCATGTATGCCAGGAGAATGTCACCCTCGTAGCATACTTAACCTTCCAGGGGTGTGACCAGGTCTTGTACTTGCGCAGAACCTGGCCTACTGCTGTGTGTTTTGTCCTTGTATCGTCATATTATAGCCATTAGGAGCTCTACTCTGATAAGACCGGTTTGCTATAGTGGCACATGGTAACGTCTCTTCCTTCCCTGTAAGGCATGCTACCATACATGTTTCAGTCCATCTCCATTTCTAGGATGTATTCCCGAGATGATTAGCAGTCGCTATATCAAAAACCTTGCAGAATTATGCCAGAAGAGCCTTTCTCTTCATAATCCTGACAGGGCTTCTTAATGTATAAAAATGTAGGTGGTTTCCTTTTCTAAATGAAACCCTATTTTTAGTTTTGAATTAGAGGCTACACACTCTAGAACCTCAGGAATAACCAAATAAGCAGTGGGTGTCGCAGATAAAGCCTAACTTGTAATCCACCCAGACAGCCAGGTCTCTCCCCACCACCACTGATTATAATCTTAGAGATACTGTATGTTTGCAGGAGCATATATATACATGTACCTTTTGCGGCCTATGGCCACACCACCCTGAATACGCCTGATATCATCTGATCTCGGGAGCTAAGCAGGGTCAGGTCTGGTGGGTACTTGGATGGGAGACCACCTGAGGCCACTGCCTTTGGGGATATCCTCTGGCCCCCGAAGATTCTGACCAGGACGATGGGCTGTCTGAGGTCCAGAGAATTTTCTCTGGTCATTTCCTCTGGTCATTAGCCAGTACAGAGGCAATCTTGCAAGAGAATCTATCTCTCTCACTCTCACTGAACTTGGTTGCATCCAGAGGCAAAACAGAAAAAAGAGGGTCAACCCTGGATTGTAAGAAATTGAAGGGCTGGCTGCTGGCCTTTCCCTGGGACATTCCTGTGTGAAACCCCCCAGGATGCCCCTTACCATTCACGTTCCCTGCTCCAGCAGTGCATGTGTGGGCTTTCATCCGTGACTATGTCATTCTGTAAACAGCTCTCATTGACTAGAATGGGAAGCATGCGCTTCTGCATCCCCAGGGGCATGCGCATGCTTCCACCCTAGCCATTCAGATAGGTTGGGCGAGAGCACATGCTCCCCATTTAAGTCAATGACAGCTGCCTGCTGAATGACATAGTCATTATTGGATGAAAGCCCGTGCATGTGCTGTTGGAACCAGCAAGAGGTGAGTGAAAAGTGTCGTTCCGCACTACTCACTTTTTGTCTCCTGCAGCTGATCGGTCCTAGTCCGACGATCAGCAACTCATCCGATAGCTGGTTCACCTCCCGCAATCTCCCAGGTGAGAGCCCCAGCGCTTCTGTGTCTGGCTCACACCCCTCACAATTAGTAACAGGGGTGCAGCCATGCCCTCTACTTTCACTACAATGAAGGGGGGGGGGGGTGTCAGTCCTCTGCCCCCACCCAAAACATTGCAAGGAAAGAGTGCCAGTCTGGTCCTGGATGGCACAGGGCGTGTGGCCTGGGATCCAACAATCAGGTGAGTTTTTTGAATAGCAGGACAATCCCTTTAATCAATGGTGAGCAGCTTTATCAGCCCCCTAGTATGTCAGCACCCCAAAGCCTGGCCCTGGAGGGAAACATGAGGGAAACAAAGGACAGGGTTTCCGAATAGTTGGACACTATGCGGCCAGGCCCGGCAGCGGCCACTCATATTGGCAGGTGAGCAGTGCGGGGTGTGACGGGGCTCCCTCCAGTGCGCGCTCACTGCAGTGACAGGGCGCCGGGCGCGCGCTCGGAACAGGTGGGCGGGCGCGAGCCCTGAGCTTGGCCTTCCCCGCGCTCGCCATTGGAGGGAGGCGGGAGCGCGCAGGGGATGCTGCTGCTGCTGTAAGCGGAGGCTGCGGAGGGAGGCTCGGGAGGAGGACGCTAGAGCAGCATCGCTAGCTAGCATCAGGCACGGCAGCGAGGCAGGTAAGCCGCCATTGGGGTAATACAGGGGCTGCTTGGGTGTATGTGGAAATGCTGCCCCCCGGGGGAGACAGGCGACAGACGCCTCCTGCAGTAATCGCTTTATGCTGGCCGCACTCCCCTCCTGCCTATGGATCTACATACACACACACAGGGGCAAGTGGAGGCATTGTCTCCATCATACATACACCCATCCTGGCAAGCAGAGCCATACGCGTGCCCACACGGGGGGTATGTGATGAGCCGAGCTCATCTATAGGGTGTCACAGCCTGTGTGCTGGACAGCTCTGCAGGATCAGGGCCCATGACAGCCAGCTCAGCACAAATACATCCATACATACATCCATACATCCAGCCTTACACCCTGCAGATGGGACTGGAAGCTGCTGCAGGCTGGGCCATCCGCTGCATAGAAGCAGATGCCTGCTAGCTGTGATTTATGTCTGCCTTTTCTAGCACTTTATAGCTCCAGAGAGGTTATGGTGGGCTGCGGCATCCTGCATTGTGCAACATACTTTTCATATTAATGACCTTCTGGATTTACTGCTACCGTGGTCTATTATCACACCAGAGGTGTAGAGATGATGTAAATGTATCTATATGCTAACATAAGCAGCTGGTGCATAACATATATAGCAGGGCATGCGTCAGCACCGGGGCCCTGCAGCTTGGGAGGGCCCACCTCATTACCTCTACCTCGGGGAACCCATATGCTGGGCCCTGCGGTAACCAGGACTAAGGCCTGTCAGCCAGGGGGAGATTGGCCATTGGGGGGGTGGCGGTGTCATTCTTTCTGGCCTTCCTTCTATTCTTTGTTTATTTCATTCTATTCTTTTCTTTCTTTCCACCTATTCTTTGTTTCGTTCTTTCATCTTCTCTTTCTGCCATTCCTTTTTTTTCTTCTTTCTTTCTTCTTTCCTTCTGTTATTTCTTTCAGTCATTTTACTATTCGTTTCTTTTATTCCATCTCTTATTTCCCCCCCTCTTTCCCTCTTTGTTTCTGTCATTCATTCATTCTCTTCTTTGTTTCCATCATTCATTCTATTCTTTTATTCTTTCTTTGTTTCTTTCCTTTTATCTTTTATATTTCTTTATTTATTTCCATTCCCTTTTTCCTTCTTTCTTTTTTTTCTATCATTCTTTCTATTCTTTCATTCTTTTCTCTTTCTCTCTCTCTCTCTCTCTCTCTCTCTCTCTCTCTCCTTTTTCTTCTATTCCTTCAATACTTTGTGATTCCTTCTATTATGTTTTTACTTTTTATTCTTTGGCAGTATTCACCATACATGTAACCTTATCACCATATACAGAGTATCAAACCACACCGCAAGGGGCCCATTGAGACTCTTTTGCCAAGGGCCCGCATAAGTCTGGAATTTTTGAGCCCCATACAGCAGCATTGTCTGGGCCCCCCTAATAACCAATGTGGCTTGACCCCCAGTTGAGCCCTGAGCCTCTGACCCCAAGTCAACCAGGCTTACCTCAAAATCCAGAGAGACCGTATAGGAAACAAAAACTTAGACCAGGAGGCAGCTATCCCATTATATGTTATGGGGGCCCAGACACAATATAGGCTGTATACAATGCCGGGTCCCTTTATAATCTATATGTGATGGTTGGGGCCTTAGCTTGAACGGGACCTCTGTTCCCAAAGCAGCAGGTTTACCTTATTATTCCTTATTATTCAGGCCGTAAAGGAAATTGAAGTTGCTGTTCCATTGCAGTAATGTCTGATTTGGGATTTAATAATACATGTATATCATGAATTTCCCCTGAGTCTTTGTCTCATGTAAGATGGCAGCAGTGCTTTATGGCATAATAGGAGAAACAGCAAGTTGGGGTTATGAATAGAAAGGCTGTGGTCATGTCACTTTCTAGGCTATAGATGTCAGTGCTGAAAGGAAAAGATCTGCTCCTCCTATCACCCATCCTATGGTGCTGCTTTCCCTTATGTGCCATGCATTGCTCCTCCTTAGCAGCAGGCAGTGCTCCTTACCCGTGACACCTAGGCCAGTGTGGGAGGATACAGGGCCTGGTCTATGGCCTGCATCACTAACAGTGGCCCTGACCCATCTGCAGAAAACAGATGAAGGGGCCTTGACCCCTATAGCGATCACCCTGCTCTCCTGCCCCTAAAAATGGCCCTGTTGTGCTTTTATGCTAGGAGCTTCCTGAGTTCCAGGCAGGGGCAAACTGGCCATAAAGAACACAGGGATTCCCAGCGGGCCTCAATGTGTTGGGGCCAAATGCATTGCTCATAACTGCCACTGTGCAGCAAAGCTCACACAGAATCTCGCCCTTCTAGACTTTCCACCATTCTCTGCCACCAAGTCTTCCGCAACCCCTCTTCTTGTACCCTGCCTCAAATATACCCATTCTATACACCCCAACCTATGTTCTGTCCTTGCAGTGCTTGCTATAGCCTCAGCATTATGATCGGGGTGGGGGGATGCCACAATATTTGCCCCTGTAAACCCATAAAGGGGTTTTGTGTCGCTTAATAGAATTTTGTTGGCCAAATGTGTCATAGAAACAAAAGCGGTGTAACTAGCACATGGTCCTATGATGACCAATAATTGTTACTTCTATTACTATTTTATTCCACATATTCCACAAATTAAAGGATAGTCCACTTAAATGTTTAGTACAGACCTCATATGAGGAATTAGGCATCAGAGGGCATCAGGCTCTTGTGACAGTGGAAGCAGCAATTACGCAATCCAGTTTGCATGTGGGTGTGTCTAATGCACGAGGCAAGAACGAGGTGCCCATTACACTTTGGGTCAGCCGGAACCTGGAAGTGCGCCATCTGGCTACACATACCGGGACTGCACGAGCGCAGCCTCTAGTGTGGGAACAGTGACCGTTAAGAAGGGAACCTTATGTCCTCTGACAACTCCTGAGGTCTGTGGAAAAGTCCTCAAAAAGCGGGACGACATGCCTCCTTCATTGTAGTGCATGCTAGTGCTCCTGTGACTGATGTAGGGGGGGGGTGCCAGCCTGACATGGCAGCACGGGAAGCTATCCAACGATAAGGTGAGTTGGACCAATCAGCTGCGGGGGGGGGGGGGGGGGGGGGCAAATCCCTTTAATTGTCATCAGTACCTCAGAGACCAAATCTAACCATCAGTGCATATAAATCTTAGATACTTGGTCCAGTTAGAAAACCACCCCTGGTTTGGGATGCCCCACCGTGTGAAGCCCTGCCAGTCACCTGCTTTTCTCACCTACCCAACAAACCCAAGGTACATCTCTCATCTCCTCCTCGGGCTCTGCGCGGCTGCGTTCGCTGTAACTGAGTACCTGGCGTGGCTGCGCACAGCTGAGGGATGCAGGAGATGCTGCGCGCCAATCACTAGTGCAGATAGGATTCCACTCAATTTAATATGCATGACCAGAGAAGCTGATTGGAGGAGAGCCGTGCCTGCTCTGTGTGCTCATTGGAAAAGCAGGCAACTGGCAGGATTTCATGCAGTGGGGCATTCAAAATCAGGATGTCACATGCGGATGGACCAAAACCCAGGTTATTGAATATCCCGGATTTTGGTTCACTTTAAAGCAGAACAAAACCTGGTAATTTGACTTTCCCGGGTTTTGTTCCATGCCCCAGTGTTTGAACCACCCCCAGAAATCTGTTATTCACTCACCTCTCCTCGGCGCATTCGTGGGATATTGTCCAATGAGAGCCGTTTACCCTGACTATGTCATTCAGCAAACAACTTTCATTGACTTCAATGGGGAGTACAAGCGAGTACATGCCCAGTGGCTTGTGTGTTCCCACCCCAGCCTGTCTGAATGGCAGGGGCACAGCCCGAGGATGCAGTGGAAGCAACTTGAGTTTTGTTGCGCCTTAAAGTGCACAGGTAAAGGAGGCTCGGCCCCCATCTACTATACCTTTAGCAGGGTGCCCATCTGCGACAGGCATTTGTGAATGGCCAAAGCGGGCATGCTCCCTGTTAGAGGATAGCGTGGATGCAGCCGCCTGTGCTCCGTTCGGCTCTCCTCGCTAGACTCGTTTCCCAGCCATATCTTAGCCACGTCTAGGCAATTTGACGTGAGCATATCCAAGCTCACTGATTGGACTAGAGACCGCACATGTGCCGTAGGACTAGGGAAAGGTGAGTTTCCTGGTGGGTTTCATACAACCAGGCACCCCGAATCAGGGTGCCTTGGGGGGCAAGGACCAAAACCCGGGATAGTCAGTAGCTTTGATCCACTTTAATTGGACTACATTATAAAACGGAAAGGATAATGGGTCATGTGATAAGCCATGTGAGCAGTCATCTTCTATTCTGATTGGAGTAGATTACACATCAGTGTAATAGGATAGCCTATTGCTAGACAATACCACCTCCTCTGTGATAAGAGAGTAGCGGCACAATACTGAGCAGTGTATTGTACTGTCTACTTTTTCTGTGTTCACTGAAAGCAGACCTACATCCACTGCACTGTCACTGTATCGCAAGCATCTCAATTCCTGGATACTCCCTGGAAGCCAGAATCATGCTGCATGCACTCCCTGCCCTGGCTGCCCATGTGACCTGCTGACAGCCAATAGCCTTGCTGACTGGACATACTTGACCATATGGCTGGCCAGAAAGACACTATGACACAGTTGAGTATACAATCTTGATATAGTTTCTGGGGAGTTTCAAGCAGACAGACATCCCTTATTGGGGTGCCCTGGGTGGAGCAGGGTAAAGGGTAAAGGTCCCCTTTAATAGAAACTTAAAGCTGATGCATTATATTAATGTACTGTCCTTATTGCGGGGTTATTTACTAAAAGTTAAGGAGTTTTCTACCTCATGTGGGAGAGCTTGCAGTCTCAAGGGGGGGGGGGGGGCTCACTATCTCATGTGGAGAGTACTCTTTTAGTGGATACCGTATAGGAGTGTTACTATTTATTAATTTGTGAAAAATGTTTCTAGCTTATTGGAATTTTTTCTACCTCATTTTGGGAACTTCACCATCTCCAAACCCAGAATACATCTAGTGAATCATTTTGACAAATAAGAAATACTGTATTTTTTGATCTCTATGACGCACATGCCCATAAGTCTCCCCTAGGATTTGAAGAAAAAAAATATTTTAAACTAAATATTGTGCTAAAACACGAATAATAGGCAGTTTTGCAGCATCCCCCCATTACAGGCAGCGTGGCTTTTCTCCCCTGCCATTCCCCATAAGCGGTGAGGCTTCCCCCCTAAAATTCCCCACATATGAAGTGTGGCAATCCCCCCATTGAAATCCCCCAATATAGGCAATGTGGCATTTCACATTCCATTACCCATATAGGCAGTGTTGCACTCCCCATCCCATTCCCCACATAGGCAGTGTTACGTTCCCCCCTCCAATTCCACATAGGCAGTGTGGCATTCCCGCACCATAGGCAGTGTGGCATTCCCCCCCCATCCTATTCCCTATAGGAATTGTGGCATCCCCCCATCACATTCCCTACAGGCAGTGTGGAATTTCCCCATCCCATTCCCTATAAGAAGTGTGGCCTTCACCAATCCCATTCCCCATAGGTAGTGTGGCATTCCACCATCCCATTCCCCATAGGCAGCGGGGCATTTCCCCATCGCATTCCCTATAAGAAGTGTGGCATACACCCATCCCATTCCCCATAGGTAGTGTGGCATTCCCCCCATCCCATTCCCCATAGGCAGTGTGGCATTCCCCCATCCGATTCCCCATAGGCAGTGCCGCATTCCCATAGGCAGTGTTGCATTCCCCCATCCCATCCCCCATAGGCAGTTTGGCATTCCCCCATCCCATTCCCTATAGGCAGTTTGGCATTCCCCCATCCCATTCCCTATAGGCAGTTTGGCATTACCTCATGCCATTCCCTATAAGAAGTGTGGCATTCCCCTTCTCATTTCCTATAGGCAGTGTGGCATTCCCCCATTCCATTCCCCATATAGACAGTGTGGAATTCCCCTATCCCATTCCCCATAGGCAGTGTGGCATTCCCCCATCCCTTTCCATAGGCAGTGTGGCATTTCCCTATCCCATTTCCAATAGGCAGTGTGGTATCCCCCCTCCCATTCCCCATAGGCAATGTGGCATTCCCCCATTCCTTTCCCATAGGCAGTGTGACATTCCCTCCTCCCATTCCCATAGGCATTGTAGCCTTCCCCCCTCCCATTCCCTATAGGAAGTGTAACATTCCCCCTCCCATTCCCTATATGCAGTGTGGCATATCCCCCTTCCCTTTCCCCATAGGCAGTATAGCACCCCCCTCCCATTCCCAATATAGGCAGTGTGGCCTCCCCCTCCCATTCCCCATTCCATTCCCCATAGGCAGTGTGGCATTCCCCATCCTATTCCCCATAGGCAGTGTGGCATTCATTCCACAGCCCATTCCCCATATACCTGTAGGCAGTGTGGCATTCTCACATCCCATTCCCCATAGGCAGTGTGGCATTCTCACATCCCATTCCCCCTAGGCAGTGGGTTGGTTTTGTTCAGCTTTAAAATACATTTGTTAGATTGTACTAATATACCATTTTTGAGTTGTGTTCAGAGATGAAGTTTTCCATCTCTTTCTTTTTTGTCAGTGCATCATAAAACAAATAAAGATTAGAATGCACATTTAACTTGTCTTTCTACACTGCTTATGACAGGTATCCTGGCTCAGATCAGCAGAGCTAGTAAGATCCCTTTGTTGTACTATGAGAAAGAATATACTATATTTTAAAACGAACCAAAACCCAGTATTTTGGCAATCCCGTGTGAAACCCCCCAGATTGCCATGTAAAACTCATCTCTTCCTGGTCCTATGGTGCATGCGTGTGCTCTCGTCCAATCAGAGCCGTTTGCCATACATACTGTAGGTCATTCGGCAAGCAGGGGCCATATCCCCGCATATTTGTCAGATTGATGTGAGTTTACAGTTGGAATCAGTCTGCATGTATATGGAGTACATTGCTAAATGCAAGTAATAATCTGGTACGCATAATTGATGGTGGAGGAGTCACTTTGTTTTTTTCAAGCACAGTCATATGATATTTAGAAAAAGGCCATGTGGAAACAGTGCACCCTAACAAAGGGACATATATTTATTATTGTGTTGTACAAGCCTTATAAATTGCTGGTAATCAGGTGGGGCAGCGAACGGGAAAGAAAACATGGAAGTGGCAGGCATGGCCTGTCTGGTCGCCTTGTCCCCAGATTTCCCCCTGGGCTATAGGAAGCATGGCATCCCAGAGCTTATAGTGGGCCCCCAGAGT
This sequence comes from Gastrophryne carolinensis, assembly GCA_027917425.1. NCBI lineage: Eukaryota > Metazoa > Chordata > Amphibia > Anura > Microhylidae > Gastrophryne > Gastrophryne carolinensis. Next base: position 202,321,076 of record CM051238.1, on the reverse strand, counting down.
CAGTTCTACTAGCTGTCCAGGACACCACAATCTGACACTGGCCTACATCACATGTTCCTGCTGGATGTCTGGCCCACTGGCTACCAGTTGTCTCAATCCTAACAGCCACATGTTCCCGATGGATGTCTGCTGGCTACCACTTGTCTGAATCCTAACAACCTTCTGTAACAGAGACAGTTATGGTTCTGATGATTGTGGTGGCAAACAGCTGGTAGGCCAGCAGCAGACAGGATATAAGCTATACCACGCCCCTTTGCAGCCTCTGTCACCCTGTTGGACAATGATAGGCAGGGCACACACATCCCTGGATGGTCAGACCAGGGCCAAGGAGGCAACCAACAGACCTTGCTGTCCAGGGGCCTCTGCCAATATTAAACTGGACCTTCAGCATCATTTAATGAAAAGCCCAAACCTTTAAAAACTATTCTGCAGCATCTACAAGTCACGTATTATTCCTTCCCCCATGTTCAGCACCCTAGGATACAGGCTGCCATGTTGTCTCAGAAGCATCACATGCTGAGGAGAGGAAGATGGGGCAAAAGTGCAGGGTTATAGCTATGTTCTGCACAGACAGAGCAGAGCAGGGTCAGGAATCCCAGAATGCAGAGTGGCTCAGTCAGGCTGTTTGCAGGCAGCCTGAGACTGCATAGGATGCCATCTTGGATGTTTAGGCTCAGAAAGTGCAGTAGATGCAGGTAGAATGATTTTTAATTTGGGCAATCTGTATGTACAGGGTAGGGGAAACATATAGGATAGACTGTTATTCACTTATTCAGGGTGAAGGTCCGGTTTAATTTTGCCCTGATTCTGCATACTAGTTAATATGCAAACAGTGCATTTGCTGACTTTTAGCTTAGGAAGCCTCCCCATTGTTATAAAGAACCAATATAACTCAGCACAATATAGACAATTTATACAGTCTTAGCTCACTAGCAATAAAAAGTCTATTTAAATGCAAAAATCTACTGGTTTCCATGATTTGTCTTCAGCTTTTAGACGTATTTGGTTGTATTCACAGCAATCAACACACAATGGCCTATACTCACACATTATTATAGTAGTACAAAAGGCCTCTGTAGTCCCAAAAAAGCTCATTGCTTAAGTATGCCTGACATATCATATTTATGTTTAATTGCTAGATAATCTAAAGCATCGGCACAAGTCTTTGCCACACTTTGCTGTTCCTGTGCTGGGTTGTTTACAGACCTTTGCCATTAATATCAAAGGCCAAAAGCATTTCATTAACCATAAGGCCAAGGTTTCTGTGTAATGTTCGCTTTTACTTTTTTAGTAGCATGTTGATGGCATTCTATATATTCAGTAATTTTCCCCAGCAGTTTCTCACTTGCAAGTCAAAGTGGACTACAAAGACTAGGTCCAGCTGAATATCTTTTTAGGGGGCATCCCAGATTAGGATTCCCCCAATAAAACTCACCTGCAATCACATGGTGATTAGATGCGACTCTGCAGAGCTCAATCCTCTGTACAGATTGGAGATGCCACTGCAATGCAGTGTGCTCTGCCAAATTCCAATATCATCAATGCAGGACAAAGTGAGTTTCACACTCTAGGGCAGACCTGGGCATTGTAAGGCCCGGGGGCCATATACGGCCCTTTGATTGGCTCTGACCGGCCTGGGCTGAGCTGGCTGGCGAAGTCCCTCTGCTCGTGATTCGGCGTCCCTCCGCTCCTGCTGCCTGTGAGGCGCCCACCCGTCCCTCTTCGCAGCGGGTCAGCGCCTCCCGCACTGTACACAGGCGATCACTTAAAGCGGTCCTTCACCCTGAATAAGAGCCTATCTTATATGTTTCCCACACCCTGTACATACAGATTGCTCACATTAAAAGTCATCCTACCTGCATCTACTGCATGTTATGAGCATTTAAAGATCCAAGATGGCGGCTCATGGAACATCAGGCATCCTGCAAACAGGAAGTGCCTTCTGACTGTGCTGCTCTGCATTCTGGGACTGCTGACCTTTTCCTGACCCCAGCTCTGCTCTGTCTGAGCAAAGCACAGCTATAACCCTCCCCCTGTATTTTATCCCACTCTCCTCTCCTCAGTAAGTGTGATGCTTCTGAGTCAAGATGGCGGCGCCCGTATCCTAAAGTCCTGAACAGAGTTGCAGCCCAGTGGGGAAAAGAATAATAAGTAAGTGACTAAAAACGTAAAATATATTAATTTTAGATGCTGGGGAATTTTTTTTTGAAGGTTCAGGCTTTTCGAAAATTCATGGTGAAGGTCCGGTTTAAGCAGCAGCCGATTGGCCGCTCGGCTCGTTGGCTCTGGCGCGTTCTCTCTTCCTCAAAGAGGAAGCGAGAAGCGAGAGAGCACCAGACCCAACGAGCCGAGCGGCCGATCGCCTGTGTACAGTGCGGGAGGCACCGACCCGCTGCAAAGAGGGATGGGTGGGCGCCCGACAAAGAAGAAGAGCCCAACCAGGGGAGGAGAAGGAGGTAGGCTCCAGCGCCATCTTGCCTGGTTGGAGGGGCGGGACTCATAAGTGCCCTGACTGGAAGCCATCCTCGGGCTGCTGCTAAGATTAAGGGGAAGGAGAGTAAGGGAAGTGGGGCTGCATTTTCTCTGCCCAGTGTGGTGGAAGAGTGAGCTGCTGACATCTGTGGGGGGATATCCCCCCTTTCTGTGGATCCTACCAACCTGTATCATTTTCTCTGCCCAGTGTGGTGGAAGAGTGAGCTGCTGACATCTGTGGGGGGATATCCCCCCTTTCTGTGGATCCTACCAACCTGTATCATTTTCTCTGCCCAGTGTGGTGGAAGAGTGAGCTGCTGACATCTGTGGGGCGATATCCCCCCTTTCTGTGGATCCTACCAACCTGTATCATTTTCTCTGCCCAGTGTGGTGGAAGAGTGAGCTGCTGACATCTGTGGGGGGATATCCCCCCTTTCTGTGGATCCTACCAACCTGTATCATTTTCTCTGCCCAGTGTGGTGGAAGAGTGAGCTGCTGACATCTGTGGGGCGATATCCCCCCTTTCTGTGGATCCTACCAACCTGTATCATTTTCTCTGCCCAGTGTGGTGGAAGAGTGAGCTGCTGACATCTGTGGGGCGATATCCCCCCTTTCTGTGGATCCTACCAACCTGTATCATTTTCTCTGCCCAGTGTGGTGGAAGAGTGAGCTGCTGACATCTGTGGGGCGATATCCCCCCTTTCTGTGGATCCTACCAACCTGTATCATTTTCTCTGCCCAGTGTGGTGGAAGAGTGAGCTGCTGACATCTGTGGGGCGATATCCCCCCTTTCTGTGGATCCTACCAACCTGTATCATTTTCTCTGCCCAGTGTGGTGGAAGAGTGAGCTGCTGACATCTGTGGGGCGATATCCCCCCTTTCTGTGGATCCTACCAACCTGTATCATTTTCTCTGCCCAGTGTGGTGGAAGAGTGAGCTGCTGACATCTGTGGGGCGATATCTCTGGATTTCTGTGGATCCTACCAACCTGTATCACCCTCCCCTCCAGTTGTCAGCTAAATGCACATGATCCTTGTCACAAGAAGACTTTAGACCTCAAAATGTCCGCTAAAAAAGAAAGGTAGATGCTAAATGCAGGGTTTTCCAAAAGAATTTACTGTTTTTTATAAAGAAATACAATATCATGCAGAATTGAGTTCAGCCTTTTGGCCCGGCCCTCCACAATATTTTTAGTTTCTCATGTGGCCCCATGGAAGAAATAATTGCCCACCCCTGCTCTAGGGCATCCCGATTTGGGCTCCCCCCTGGGAAAGGTTTTCAACTAGACTTAAAGAATATTAGATTCATGGTCCTGCATTAGTCTGCCTTAATGTGCATCTGTGAGCTAAGGTTAAAAGTAATAGACACAAGTTCCAGAGCAGTGTATCCCATGTGGACCCAAATAAACCTGGTTAGAAACTAGACATATATTTTAAAATAACACACTGCTGAATGCTATATTCTAAGCATACAGTACGTCCTGCTCCAATATAATACTTACACGTGGCTAATCCTCCGCCAGAGGGCGCCGTTCACTGCAGACATGCAAAAACAGGCTCCTCCCGGCCCCCTCACACACCCAGGGACCTCCCACAAATCCCCAGATTTCTCTGCAGTGCTGACTGCGAAGACATGAAGTATCAACTCTCTCGCAGGTGAGCGGGGCTATTACAGCCTGCGGCCCTGCGGGACTATTACCACCCGTCCTCTTCGATAAAGATGTGCCTCCCAGCCTGGGCTGCGCTTGTCGGGTGAAGGTAGGCAGCTCCTCGTGTGCTCACGGAGCTACGCTCCACCGCAATCCCCCACCATAGGGTAGGCGCTTTAGGCCGATGGTGAGCCTCCATTAGATGCCCCTCCCGCATTTCTGTCCGTGCCCCTCATAGCGATGAACCCTGGGTGCAGGTCCGCTTCTCCCTCGCTTCCTCCCGTAGCTCGGGGGAAAAGAAAGGGGGGGGGGTATGTGTGTGGCGGTCCCAGCGTAATGTTAACACGTTATGGCCGTTGACTTTTCATTTAAACTTGGGTGTCAGTGCCGCGCACCTTGCCCCACATAACCCTTGTCTGGTTGTGCGCGTGCGTGTCCTTGGCAGCATCATTCCTTAGTGTTGAGAGCAACTCTCTATGTGTGTCCTATCCACTACTGTCATGGACGTTGCACTGGTTAGAGCTTCGCGCTCTTTGGGGGAGGCGGGGACTTGACATGACGCGCCCCGCGTCACGGCCAGATCAGGCCCGCCCCTCGAGGTTTGCTGGGCGCCATTTTGACGGTCTTCGCGCGCGCGTGGTTGCGATCTGCCTCCTCCCTTGGTCATGTAAGTGCCCTCCTGGGCGTTTTTTTGTTCCTATGAGCTGCGCATGGCACTGACACCCCCCTCTTATCCCCTTTATGTCTTTCAGACGCCAAGATTTCGGTGGCTTCCCCCAGCCTGACATATGTTATAGCGGGTTCACATAAAAAATTCTCCCACATTCCTAGCGGGTCTTGGGGCATCCAGGGTTGCCTATTGCGTAAATCCCTGCGGGCATACTGCTCAGATAATCACCATATGGAGGCATCTCAGAATTATGTACCCGGGGTCCCTCGGGGACAAGACCGGACGTGTACAGTGTGTGGCCAGCCCCATGTTGATGCTGATAGAGCACGGGTCTGCGGACCATGTGCTGAACAGGCACTGACCCTGCAATCAGGTTTGCCAGTGGCTGCACCTCACTTCAATACTCCCGTCTCCCCAGACCTAAACCTCACTCTGGATGAGTCTCACTCGAGCGGGGATGACCAGCAAGGCGTGCCGCGCAGGCTGCCTATGGCTGAGCAGGTGCTATCTAGTTTGGTGGACCGTATGGGCCCTGGAAAGAAGCGGTCCCTGACGCCTCCTGGCTCTCCGGTTCCTAACGAAACCGATGAATCTGCTGCTATGCAGGACCTGGATCCTTCTGATGAAGGTGAGCTATTCTCCGATTCGGGCTCCTCGGATGGGATGCCCTGGAGCCGTGATGATTCTGGCCCCGGTTCTTGGGGCCTGTGTGAGACTGATGAACTACTTATAAAGATCTTTGAGGTTTTGTCAATCTCTCCTCCTGGAGAGGCTCCCAAACCTAAGAGGGAGAGTTTCCACACAGCGACACCGCGCTTGGAATTTCTGGAACAGGAGCATTTCCAGGCTCTTATATCCAAAGAATGGGAATCGCCTTGTAAACTTAAAGGGGTTCCAGGGGTCTGGGATTGGAAGTACCCTTTTCCCCCTGATGTGGTTAACTTTTGGTCAGCACCTCCCGTGGTGGATGCACCAATTATAGGGGTCACTAACCCCCCCTTCATGACTGCCCCTCATTATCGTACCCTTCGGGATGCTGAGGACCGGCGCATTGACAGACTGGCTTCCCACGCTTTTTCGTGTGCAGGGACGGCTCTGCACCCGGTCTGGCCGCCAGGACTCTCATTAGAAAACTACTTGATCACCGACCTGAGGACCTCCCCTGGGAGGTATTTAATGCGCTCTCAGACTGTGATGTGTTTGTAAGGTTTATCCTCTCAGTGCTGGATGACACCATTAAGATGTGTGCTAGAACCTCTGCCCTTGTGATAACTATTCGCCGCCTGGTCTGGCTGCGACAGTGGGGTGCTGACGATGATATGAAAAAGGCTCTCACTGGCCTTCCTTTCAGAGGACAGCGTCTATTTGGGGCCTGTTTGGACCTTTTTGGAAAAAAGGGTAAGGCACCCCTACGCAGAAGGCCGTCTCGGCCTCCTCGGGGCAGGGACACCCCTCCCTACGTTAGTGTCAAACACGAACCTGGGGTGTGCTTCCAACTTTTTGGAGTGGATTTCCACCACGGGGTGGGCAGGCAACGCCCCGGGCCCTCCGGCAGGGCTAAGTCCAAATCTGCCAAAACTTCCCAAGCATGAAGGGACGCCCTCGCCCTTCTGGGCGAGGGGACTGCCACAGCACCTGGCTCCTATCTGGGAGCGTATCTTCTCCTTTTGGTGGTTCCAGGAGGTAGTTCCCCTGGACACAGGATAGAATTTGCTGGGCGGTCCCTCTCGGAGGTTGTCAGGGTGCTTCTAGCCCCTGTTTTCCCCTCAGGAGTTGGTGCAGGCCATACTCGGCCTGCAGGGTCTGGGCTTACTTGCAGGTTGCCCTTAACAGAATGGGGCAATGGCTCTCTTTCCCTCTTTCCCTCAAAATGATGAGGCAGTCTGGGCCATGCTGGCCTATGGTAGGCTTGGCAATTCTACACTCACAGGTAGTCCCTGTATGATATCTCTGTCTTGGGACACAGGCGCCCTGTGCACGGGGGGCTTCTGGCCTCCTGTGGCGTTCTAGATCCTGTTAGTTCCCCCTGTGCCTTCTGGACACCAAGACCGTTACTAGTCAGTGTTGCAGGACCAACCCTGCGGATTAGGGCCTTGTTTTTGGCCTCTCTTCCGCCCCAGGCTACTCGCCATGGCGCGGATGGGGGTGATGTCTCGGACATGCCTGTGGGGCGTCCGCACTAGGACCTACCAGGTCGTCTTTCCTTACTCCCCAATCTCTACGTCAGGCCGAGTGGGTTAGTCGGCCGGCGGTGTCCCCTGGGAGTTACTGGATGGGTGCTCAGTCACCTCAATCCCTCATGGTCCCTTATCCGCTATCTTCATTCCTTGGATTCGGTTCAGGCTTGAGCCTTCTTCATTGGCCTCCTGGTTACGGGGGCTCTGTCCCCCTTTGCTGACATCTTACTTTCACCAGGCAGGATTGCAGCTGGTGGGCCCGTTGGTGGCGTATCAGATGATGTCCCTTATATACAGAGCCTTTGGGCTCTTCGGCACAGTAGGTTATTGATCCTAGATGGGGTTCCAGCACCCCGGGAGCTAGGTCTGTGCTCATTCCCCTTCGGTACGGTGGTTCCTCTTGAGCTGGTTATATTCAAGGACCCTGTCAGGGGGCACCCCCTTCTTTGCTTGCATCTTCCTGTGAATGGTCACCTTGGGTACCAAGTCGCGCAGGTTGGCGGGGGGGGAATTTCTTCCAAAACCCCCCGTGGTTCCTAGGTAGGGTCCCTTAGAGGGTCCATCTTACCTACTGGCTTTGTTTAAACAATGAGCCTTCAGTTGACTCTATACTGCTGGACTTCTCCTCTTTAGGACCTGTTTATTTGGGGACTCTTGGCCTGTTGGAAGACAATGGCCTGTTTTATTATTGGTCTGGAGCTTGAAGCAGGATGATTCTCCTGGAAGGTTCCTGATCCTGATCTGGGTGGGGGTCTACGTCCCCTGCTCCTCAGTGGTATTCCGTCCCCTGCTCCTCAGTGGTATTCGCTCTAATGGATGTCTTTCAGTGGCAGGTTGTGCTATCCTGGTGTCCCTCTGAGAGCCAACTAGGGTGGCCCTGTTGGGTCTCGCTTATATCACGGGCTCTGCCCTTGTTTTTACTGCCCCAGAATATTCTGACTTTGGTCATGGGGGCTTAGTAAATTTATGTCTAGACTTTCTATTTTATATGTCTTCTCTTCATTCACCCTGCTATGTGGGGTTCGGCGCACGGTCGTGCTGATAAAGAGACCCATGAGATTGATTGCCCCTGAATGGACTAGTGAACTGTGGTTCGCAGATGCTTCTGCTGAGGTCAGCGGACCTGTACGCTCTCTCAGGAGTGCGGTTCTGCCCTTGTCAGGCTCCTTCTTATGTCGTCCCAATCTACAGACTCTAGTCTGGGGCTTGATAGCTGATTCATTCACCCCTTGGAGACGGGCTTATCTTCTTGGTGACTTGGTATATGGGGGGCTAGGAGCAAGCTTCTTTGGCTTCCTCTTCCTCCGTCTATTGTGGGTTATGGTGTACCCATATTGATTGGCATGAGTCTTGGTCTCTCCCCTGTTGAACGTTCTCGGTTCCCAGGGTTCTAGAGTTGTTACAGCATAGGTTGGGGTTGGCTCCCCATCTAGGTACTCTGGAGGTTCAGGTTCTGTCCTGTCTGCCTTCCTGTAGAAGTCTCGTTCTGTCTTCCTTGTTAGGAGTTCTCTTGAGGATTGCTCAGGGGCATCTCCCAAGTAGTTCTATGGTCCCTGTTGGGATCAATTTTCATTCTGTTTGCCCTGCGGATTGTTCCCTTGGGACTTATTCTGGATGCTGTCTGAGCTGTTTTGTAGTTCAAGTCGTCCCTCCGGGGGCTGTTGCTTCAGTCAGACGTGTGCCTGAGAAGGTGGCTCTGATTACTTAGCCCTCGTTCATTATATATATATATATATATATATATATATATATATATATATATACACACACACCATGATGTGGTGGTATTCCGCGTTACGCCGGACCCTTTTGTCCAAGGTGGTGTTTTATGATCCTTATTTAAATCCTTTTAGTCTGCCTATGGGCCTTATTCTTAATAATGCTGAAGTAAGGGGTCTACATTCCCTCAACAGGTGTTGAAGTTTTCCTGGTTTTTTCTTGTCCCTTAGGGGGACTGATGCCCCTTGGGGTCTGCGGGCGCCTCCATATGTATGCGCCTGATCTCGTTTGCTTTCAGGGCCTATGCGCCCTTTGGACTGATCTTACTTGGATGTTTTGCCTTCCTGGTCCTGAGTAAAGGTTTCGGCTTCTTGCTGATCCTTGTTACTGAAGGGGTCAGTATCCCCGCCTGTCTGGCGGGAGACCAGTTTTCATTTCCCCGTTGGGGAGAGTTCTCAGTTTTACCGAAGCTTCTGTTGCCTTTGGGCTGGTTTGGCCATTACACTGGCCTATTCCTTTAAGGGGGAAGAATCTCCCTCTCTCTTTTTATTCCGTTCTATTGGTGTTTGGGTACCTTTGGCCCTTCAGCACCAGGTTTTTCTGTTGAATAAGTTGCTAGACCGCTGCTTGTTTCTGTTCATACCTTTTCAAAGGCTTTGTTATGGGATTGACGTTAGAGCCTTTGCTCATGTCGTACTTGGTAGCAAAGATTTGCAGGTGACAGCGCCTTTACTGTCTGCTGTGCCTTTTTTGTTGGGGATCCCACCCTACTTTATGGACACTGCTATTGGATGTCCCACGTGTAAGTATTATATTGGAGCAGGACGTACTGTATGCTTAGAATAATACAATTCTGTGAAATACTCACCCTGTATGGTGATTGTTATCATTGCTATTGTTACCAGTTTGGTGGTTGGTTTCTCCCGGCTTCTTTTCTCACTGCTTTTCAATACTGGGGATTTGTGGGAGGTCCCTGGGTGTGTGAGGGGCCGGGAGGAGCCGGGAGGAGCCTGTTTTGCATGTCTGCAGTGAACGGCGCCCTCTGGTGGAGGATTACCCACGTGTAAGTATTATATTGGAGCAGGACGTACTGTATGCTTATAATACCAATTCTACAGGTGAGTATTTCACAGAATTGTATTATTATAAGCTTACCAAATTCCCTCCAAGGTCAGAGTGTGTCATTCTAAAAACCCTGTTTAAGCATAAACCACAATCTGCATACAAAGACAGTGAGTGTAAAACTGAATGACCAATGATGCTGCTAGCAAAAAATGCATATTGCCTTTATTTGTTCATAAATTGCTCATTGTAAAAAGACACAGACTGCATACTTAAACCGGACCAACAGCCTGGCACATATGGAAAAAAAACTACCCTAAACTCACTTGCCCCATTTGCATGCATGATACTGAATCATCATTAGCATTATTTTCTCCTGGTAGACACCATTTTGGAGCATTCTTTCCCAGCATGCCAGCTGTGCTGCTGCTTGAATTCAACTGATTTAACCCACAATCCACAGCCACGGGAAACTTCCTTTTTGCATATGGCCTGCAGCTCCATGAGACGTAATTTTGTTTTTTTTTTAATTGACTACAGCAGGACTTAAAAAAAAAGGTAAATTAATTTTATGTGCAGCAATTTCCTTGGGGAGGAATGGATATGAGCACTGTTCCTTGTAAGGGTGTTGGTCGGGTTTAAAAATGTAACTAAAAATTACAGCGTGCCACCAAACCGCCCCCCGACCTACCTATACCATTGAAGGTACTTCCATCAACACTCAACACCCCATTTACACCAGCTGGCGTGACAATAGGGTTGATTCATAACCGTGCAAAAAAACCCAAAAACCAAGCGTAACTGCTTCTGCATATGGAAACGAGTGGATTTGTCTCTGTTTGAGGAAAATCTCTACTCTCCAATCTGTAGTGATTTCCCTGTGGTGTTCTCCTTGTTTTTATATGCAGTGTTTTATTGGGCGATATCTTGTTGTGTTCCCTTGTTTGTCTAGTGTGCTTAATAACTGAGCTAGTGGTTGAGATTTTGTCTTTCTATTGTTGTACTTGTTATGTGAGACAGCAAACTCAGATATACTATTGGGACCCTATAGGTCAGCTGTAAGTGCCATGTCACACAAACAGTTTCTCCCTTCATAAAAATCAATTGCAGTCAACAGAAGGGAAAGTGTCAAAGTTCTAGATTCTAGAGGACTGCCATTCATCAGCTACTAATATTTTTGAATTGAGGTGATAATGCTCATGACACACTAACAATTTCAAGCTGCATAGATACTTCCCTGCTTTTTCATACTATTGCCTTCACATGGTGAGCCCCAGTGTTTTATAAGGTGCCAGGAAAACCCCCTAGAAAACCCAATTTAGGCAAACAGCTCTGGTTGTTTTCAATGGGGGGCAGGGTGCACGCGCTCCCATCCCAGCCATTCAGATACAGGATGCCATGGGGGCACGGAACAAATATTCCCAAGTTTTGTTCTGATTCAAAGAAGTTAAACATGCAACATATTATTTACAGTTAAAATAGCCCCCAACCACAAACTTGAATGGTTGCCAATGGTCATATGGGGGGGGGGGGGGTAGCTATTTTCAACTTTCAAGCTTCAATGTTGCTGCTGGCATTTTAAAGAGCACATATAATGTAAAGTGAAACAAATCAGGGTCCACCGACAGTCCACTACATAAGTGATGTGGTTTATTCCATCACAAAATCCAACCTTTCAGGACCACATAGGGCCCCTTCATCAGGGTACAAGCAAGACAGGCTGTATTATGTTTGGCTTGTACCCTGATGAAGGGACCACTTTTGGTCCTGGATTTTTTGATGGAATAAACAACGTACAGCATGAAATTAAATGCTGGTCAGCCCTGCTTTGTTTAAATATTGTTTATGATGGCACCATCCCTTGTACCACCACAGCACCACAAAAATATAGAAGACATCAAAAGGACTAAGTGAAGAATTATTTGATCCAAACTTTGCAAGCTACATTTGGGCTACAACTAATGCTTTCCTCCCTACAAACTTAAAACCCTTTTTGCTATTATTGTTTCTCTATTGTAACTGAATGTTTCTTACTACAAGGTGTGGATTTTATGTAGAATACACAATGTTATGTTCCATAAAAGTTCTTTGAGAAGGGCGTAGTATTTTGAAACCTCACGTTGTGCTTAAATGTGGTGGCTCTCTGGTATTGGGGGCCAGCTTTTCATTGCCATATAAAACACTGTATGTCACATTGATGTGCAAGCGGCTAATTGGTTAAAAGCTGACAATATGGGGATTTGCATACGAATGTACCCTAGTGTTTGCCATAAAAGGCTGACTACAGAGTGCAAAAGTTTGCCAATGAAAATAAATGGAAGGAACTGTTTTTGTATTCTCTGCAGATGCTACCCAAGAGCAAATATCCTTCTCCAGTGGCCCAGATATTTGATTTCCTTTCAGTAAAGTATACAGAGCAGTAGCCCTCCTGTGCTGGGTTAGCTCCCCCATCCTTTGGGCATCTTGCCTTGTAGAATATGATCAAGCTTGCTAATTATAATGACTTTCTTCTTGCTTTCTGTATAGAAACCAAGTGTCATTTTAACGCAAAGACTGAACACATTTTCACATTTTTCTTTTTTTCATGTGAAAAAAGAAATTGCAAGAAAGAAACGGATATTTCGGTTGAAAAAAGCTATATGGAAAGCCAAACACAGTCAGATGCATCTGAATAGAGCACAAATTTCTGCCTATTGTACCCTAGTCTCCATTTATGCTTAACATTTCCCTTCCAGTGAATGCTTGCCTGGAAGATCAGTTGAAAACTTGATTTTCATTTCTTTTAGACGCCTGATTATGCTCGACAAGGACTAGAGAGGGGCTGAATAGCTATGGCAAAGTAAGAGCAGGACAAGAATAAAACCCCTTAGCCAATGAAGGCTGGGGAATACCGTGGGAGGTCATGAGCTATGAAGGATGTCATGAATCTGAAACCCTCTTCAGTGGGATCACTATTTAAACAATGCAGAATACATCATTTTGTCTGGTAACATTTCTCATGCTTTCTCACACTCATGAAACCCTTTATTCATAATAAGTGCCATTCTTGTTGTGTTCAGCCTTGAGTCTTTGATGTTATAGTGTACCACCCATAATGCACAATGGAAATCACTAACAGCGCTTGTTTATCAAGTACACCTTGTGCCAGATAGTCTGAATAAGACTAATATGAAGTCTATATTTATTTGTTTGGCAGAATCATACAGGGATAGGGTGTGTGTGTGTGTGTGTGTGTGTCTTACATTTTTCATTTACATCACAGTTAGTTTCTGGAAAAATAAGTCAACGTAATTTATGGCTAAATTAATTTGCCTTAAAATCCTGTAAAGGGCAGTTTCTAGGGCAACCTATTGGCCAGGGTGCCAGATCCACTGTGTAAAGCAGGGGCCTCACAATCCCAGCCATTCTGTTTTTTTGTGGCTGTGTTAGGGCCACTGTCAGTGGAGCCAGCCATATGCTGGACCCCTTCAAGACCAGCTTATTGGGCTCAGCATATGGGGAGGGGGCACCTTTCTGGAAGGATACAGGGTGACATGTTCCATGACATGTGCAGCAGCAGCAGCAGCACCGTAGGACAGGCGGGAGAAGAATTTTTTTTTAGTCAAGTGCTCCAGCCTTTTTTAAGGATGACAGCACATGGTTATGGTGTGTCTTAAAATGTAATTAATCATTTAATTTTTCAAGCTTGAGGTCCGATGAATGTGAAGAACTGATCATTATTGAAGGCAATTTCTAAATAAACAACTATACATACCCAACCCCCTGCAGTCTTGATCCTACACAGCCCTAGTTGCTAGAAAATGGAACATCCAGCTACCAGGATGCACAACAATCATGAAGATGTAGGGATGAAACTTTAGTTTACCTTTAAACTTGTAATTTTTCTGACCTTATTTGGGAAATTAAGATATAGACCATTGAATATCTGGATCCCCTATCACTGTCACTGCATGTAAGCATGGCCTTTCCAATATAGGAATAAATAAACTTTTATATTTGGCCACACTTTTGCGCTCTGTGGTATGGCAGCCTATCTATGTGTGGGGAGAGGTGCACCATGCCTGCACGTCTGCTAGATAACCCGGATTGGCCACCGACGGCCACTTGATATGATAGACTGACAGCTTGCTCCAGTGCATTGGGGAAGTGGTAAGTACAGAGCTCCCTGGTCTCAGACTTGCAGTGTGTGTGTGTGTGTGTGTGTGTGTGTGTGTGTGTGTGCGTGTGTGTGTGGGGGGGGGGTGCAGAGGCTCATCCCAAATTTGTATGCCCCCCTGTTGTTGGTCTAGAGCAGGGGTACTCAACTGCTTCTTTTAAAGGTCCATTTACAGACATCTGGTGAGAGGTGAAGGCCCGGACAGGGGGCTGTCACGGGGGGATGTATAGTTAAAAAACAGTGCACTGGGGGGGCACCCCAAGAATCCTATTGGGCACTGGGGAAAAACAGGGAGGCCAGGCATTGGATGGGCAAAACTGGGAGGACAGGAATGGATGGAGCAGAGAGACAGGGCTGGATGGGGCACAGCTGAGGGGACAGGGATGGATGGGGCAGAGCTGAGGGGACAGGGATGGATGGGGCAAAGCTGAGGAGACAGGGCTGGATGGGGCACAGCTGAGGGGACAGGGATGGATGGGGCAGAGCTGAGGAGACGGATGGATGGGGCAGAGCTGAGGGTACAGGGATGGGTGGGGCACAGCTGAGGGGACAGGGATGGATGGGGCAGAGCTGAGGGGACAGGGATGGATGGGGCAGAGCTGAGGGGACAGGGATGGATGGGACACAGCTGAGGGGACAGGGATGGATGGGGCAGAGCTGAGGGGACAGGGATGGATGGGACACAGCTGAGGGGACAGGGATGGATGGGGCAAAGCTGAGGAGACGGATGGATGGGGCAGAGCTGAGGGGACAGGGATGGATGGGGCAAAGCTGAGGAGACGGATGGATGGGACACAGCTGAGGGTACAGGGATGGGTGGGGCACAGCTGAGGGGACAGGGATGGGTGGGGCACAGCTGAGGGGACAGGGATGGGTGGGGCACAGCTGAGGGGACAGGGATGGATGGAGCACAGATGAGGGGCAGGTATGGATGAGGCAAAGAGACAGATAAACAAAGTTTGTGTGTACCCTGCAATGCCACTTTCTGCCCGTGCAATACTTCATATTGCAACACTAGGTGCCAGGGAGCCATGACATTGGCAGGTAGACTAAGCACTACATTGCCAATCAAGTAAAGGGGGCAGTGCTGAGCCCAGCAACACTGAGTGCAGGGCTCTCAGGGCAGGGGTCCGGAAATCTGGTGCCGAGGTCCACATTCGGACCCTGGTCCGCCAGTTGAGTATGGCTGGTCTAGAGGAATTATTTTGTGTTTCATTTGTAAGAATATCTTTTGGTGTACTCCATGACTTTTGCTGTTAAAGGAAGGAGTCCCATCCTAGAAGCAAGGATGTAAAGGTGAAACTCCACTGCCTCATTTACTGTTACTGTTGAACTGAATGATGTGTTACCCCATGCAGACCAGCTAGTGTTGTTTGTTGGAGCCCAGATCTTTAAAGGAGTTAATTCAGGTTTCCCCAACCTGTAGCTTGGGAGCGACGTGTGGCTTGTGAACCCCCTTCTGTGTGGCTAGCAGGCTGTCTGTTATATCAGATCATTTGCAAAGGTTTAGTGCACTATTGAGGCTGGGGCTTACACTGTCCCCTGTGCTGTGTATGGGGCTAATGGGTTGGGCAGGCAGGAAAGTGTGCAGGCTTACCTGTGTCTGTAACTAGAGTGCCACAATCAGTTTCCCATGTGGAGTTATCTGATGCTTGTGTAACATTGCAGTGCTGAGCATGAAAGCTAGAAGCGGTGGGTTATCCTTTTGCACAGATTCTGCTTGTTAATTTGGGGTGCAATTTAGGGGGGTTGTGAAGGCTAGGGGGAGTTAACATGCAAATGCAAATTGACCTGTCAAGTTTAGACTGATTTAAGCAATACAGACAATGTAAAACTACACTTAGTATAGGATGCCCTAATACAAGTACAGTAAGTGAAGAAACCTCTTTCAGGACGCAATGCTTTGTGACAGGAAGCAGAGGAAACTTGAAACTGTTGGAGACTTCATTTCTGTCAGCGAACTGTCTGTCAACATAAAAAACAGATGGTTGTTTGTGTGCTGGTACCCATGTAGCTAACACTACTTTTCCTCATGTAATTATAGTCATTACAAACTTTCTCAGACTGAAGATGTTTATCTCCTGGATTTGTAGCAATATTCTGTAAGGTAGATTAAAGCCAGCACGCTGCTTTATGCCTGTTTCTAAAGGCTGGGTAAGCCCTTTTGATTCTTTACCTTAAAAGAAAAGAGCTAGATGAAGAAAGAGAAGGGAACAAAGGGTGTCTGTTTGCGTGTCCCACTTGCTGGCTGTTTTCTTTTCCTTTTTCTCCGGAGGAAGGGTAGAGTTGGGTCAAAGTTGAAGAAAACTGAAAGAACATTGAAGCTTGTTGACTGTTGAAATGTGACTGATATGGTCTCGGCGCGAGTGTGTGCAGTGGAATTTCTCGAGCAGTGTGGTACTTGAGGTGGCAGATGGCAAAGTTGTGGCGTACAAGAATGCATGCTTCATGTTTCACACTGAGCTTCTAATCTGATGAGCGCACTTCGTAAACACCCTGTTCGTAAGAAATTACTATCAGTATAAAAGCTGCTCTTAAGCTAGAGTCTGTTTGACAGCCTCATATGACCTCAAACCTGAAACCCACCCCTAGGCTGCCTCTCATGGTAAATATTCTAATTTTCTTATGATTTAATTACATAAGCTCATAGTATGCAAACTGGGATTACATGTCTATAAATTCATGCCAAGAATATTAGATACGAGAGGGAGAAACAGATAGACAAACATTGTAATGATTTATATAAAATCATTTTTATATTAACATAATTATAACTGTCATGTTATCTGAGAAATACTTCTGAATTATCAAACACAAATCAATTTTAATGCTCCAAATATAAAGGGAGTTCTTATAAAAAATACATTATTATTAGCCATAAGACACAGCTAGGAGTTTTGGTGGGGAAAATTAGAAAAAAAATATTCTGGCCAAGCAGACAGCCAGTGTCTGTGACTGTGATCCTTCCGTGCTCTTCCTCCCCTCCCTCCCTCTCCTGTCTGTCAGCCAGCCAATAAAACTACTAGGTTGGCAAGAAGTCCCCCCCTCCCCTGTCTGCCAGTGAGCCAGCCAGCCAGTAAAACAACTAGGCCGGTTAGAAGAGCTCTCCCCAAACCTGGCTTGCTCGGCCCCCCTACCCCACCGGTTTAACAATCTAAAATTATTAACCTACCTTTCCGGTTGCATCATACTCCAGCATCGCTTGGTTCTGTGCTGTCCCGTCATGCTCTGCGCCGCCCCTCAGATCTTGCGCATGCACAGACTGCAGTGACACTCAGCGCAAATCCCACAAGATTTGAAGAGGGGTGGTGAAGGGTGAGTATGGCTAAGGCTATGCAGCCTTTACTCTGGGACAGCAAAGGCGGGGTGCAAAATGGCCAGGAATGTTTTAGATAACGCCAACATCCAAAAGGCAGTGAGGGAGGGGGGAGAGATGTTTAGAGAGGAACATCAGTAAAGGTCTGATATTCATTTTTATAGCTGATCCCCATTCTTTCTCCCTCTGGCTTTACCCAGAGAGTCCTTTCCCTGCTGGAAGCTGCATCCTACTATCCTACATCTTCATTTAAGTTGGGTTTGGTGTCACAAAAACATGGGTGTCGGTCCGCCCTCCCCCCCAATAGATTGATGTAAAGTCCTCAAACCTTAACTGACAACTCGCTCCTTTGGGTAAATGCACCCCTGCGATTGGCCGGCAGCTGTCACATTGCTGGTGGCCAGCAAAGTGGAAGCCTGAGCACAGGAGATGTGACAACAGCTGCTGCATTTCCCAGAGGAAGCAAGTTGTCAGGTAAGGTTTGCAGGCTTTACAGCGCTTGCTCGAGGGGGGGCCTTGGTAATCGGGGTACCCCCCACAGTGGACTAACACCAATGTTTTGTAAAATGGGACTTGGTCTGATTTAAAGGACTCAGTTTCCTGTGGTAGAAAGAGCTCCTCTTGCACTTTTTTTGTGTATTTATTAAATTGGGGGTTGTGAGTTTAAGAAGGTGGATGCACTCAGGCTGGCCCTGGCAACTACTAGACCATACATTCTTGACATATGAGGATATTTAATTCCTAAAGTGGGGAAATGAAAAAAAGAGGGACAGAGGCATCTAAATGTAAGAATATTGTGTATATTAACTGTGCATGTTTATCAATGATCCATGCCCACTTACCTATCCGACCATTCTGCGAAATCATCTGCTTCAGCTGCCATCTTGCTGCATCCGGAGGGGGGGTGCATCCCGCAATGCTCCTGGGTGCTTGATTCAAATCCCACCCCTGTGCATTTGCCAATTCAGTTTTTTTCATGGCAGTTTGCAGTAGCATGGGACTTGAAAGCTGTGGACTGGGGAAAGTGACATTAGTCACGGGTGCTTGTGCATGTAGTGCGACTTTCTACTCTACATAAACCTGGAAGCTGTCAGAGGGAGAAGCAGCACAGCCAAAAGCATTCAGTTTTGTGCTGCCAGAAGACCAGGACCTGCACTGGATTTTTGGCCCACTTTAACCCCTCTAACTGTGCCAATAAATTAGAAAACTAAGCAGGGACAATTTCACTCACACAGCACAGTGGCAGATCCCAACACGAAAGGCGAGCGGGCAAAAGGGAAAACCTAATATCTCCTTTTTGTCAAAAGGGCAAAACACGTCCAAAGCTGTTAGGAGGTTAAGCCAGGGTCCAGGAGAAAAAGTGTTTGTTGGCAACTATACCTTGTCTGTGCTACTCCCCATGAATTTTGGTTTACATAGACCTTCTGTTTGGTTACATAATACAGGGGGTGGGTCTAATTCTGCCTAGTGGAATTACAGAAAACAAAAAAATAACATTATAGCATTGTTGGGTGCTAAAAAAATAAATTATTGTGTTCAAAACTAATACAGATCTTCACATTGTAATAATTTATAATTGTTTACCCTGGCCTCATACTTCTGTAGAAAAAGTTCTCTCTAACATATTTTCTTTTGCGTGCCGTGTTAAAAGTTGCAAATATCTGAAAACCAACAACTACAAAAATGACATGCATATGTGCATCTTACCCATAGAACATTGCTGGATCCTTAGGCAGATATCGATTATTTAAGAGTCATCAATAAATAAAGTGGTCCCACTCAGCATATCCATGTACCGGAAGATGAATAAAGCTTATTTAGCACAATGTAAGCTGGGTTTGAAGTGTCAGGGCTGTTGAGATTGCTAGCATTGCTAAGGAGGAGGACCAGAGTAAACAAGTGTATAGAATATCTCCTAGCAGTATTGCATTATATTTTCAGGAGTATTGTCATCTCCTAAAACTAATCACCCCCTAATACTGTTAAAACTAAATCAACTTCTTAAACAATGAGTAGCAGAAAAGAATGCACACCTGTAGATAGCTGCCATGTACAGGATTAACTATTTTTTACAGTACTAAAAAAACATTTTGTTACTCTTTTTATGAAATATCTCCCTTCAACAACATATACACCCTTTTGTACAACATGACTGTAATTTTAATGGATGTTATGTAAGTTTTTTTCAAAGATTTAGCTCATACAATTATGATAATTGGGGTTTGGATATAACCTCATATTGTATAGTAAAACCAACTTGCAGGAGCACATTTTTCTCATTATACTATTTTTTATAGGGGTAATGATGGGTTTTAAGAATGCATTACATATTTTTTCTTTCCTTTTGAAAGAAGGTAGGCTTGTCAGTGCATACTCACCCTAGTAAAACAGGTGACCCTATATTTTTTTCTTGTGTATCACATCACCCCTGCAAACTTTGCTCTAGCTCTACATGTTTAGGTTGCTGGCTCTTTAAGAGTATGTTACAGGGATTTTTCAGGCAAAAGGTTAAAAAAAATAAACAGTATCTTACCTTGCCAAGCATTCATCCAGGACTGTGCTTTCTCCCAGCTCGATGCCCTGAATGAGGAAATATACTTTCTTATGTGCCCCTTCAGTGACACCCTGACAATGTGGACCATGAATACTAGCTAAAGGAGCTAGTCCAGACCAGAATCCCCTTTGTTTTAATGGTTTGAGCTGTTGTTTGAGCCCAGCTAACCCCTCCTAGCAGGGCTGCGCCCATTATGCTGATTATTATGCATCATCACAGCCCCAAGGGCCATGCCCACAGGCTTGAGAAAAGTCATGGGCTAAAGCGGTATTCCTTGATATCTCAGCTATTTCTTTTTCAATTTAAAAATGGGAAACAGTTTAGGGCATTGCCAAACGTTGGCCGACACAATGGTCAAACATTGGGCTATGCCTGAAATATCACTTTAAGAAACCTAGGAAAGACCTGAAATCATAGTAGGAGAACTGGGTGAATTCTCTATTCTACTTTGCCCAATCTATAGAAAGTGTCCAAGTATTATTATTATTATCATCATCATTTATAAACTCAATTAAGAGAGAGTCCTTGCTAGTGCAGAGAGATCTGTTAAAGAAGGTCTGTTCTAAGAAACCTACTTGGAACATAATCTACAGTATGCTGCTGCTTTAGAGAGTACCAATGCTCAAAAATTGGTCCTCTGTACCCTGCTAAAGGGGGAGCTCCTAATGTGAGATGCTCCCACTGTGTACCTGTCTGACGGGCCTGTTTTCCAGCAACGGCAACCATTTAGGTTTACCGGGAGGGATGGAGAACATATTGAGGAGCACGACCAACCTAAATGGTTGTCAATAAAGTGTAAGCTAAAATGAAAAGAGGACACCAGGCTTGCCTTTGTGCGCAGCAGGGCATCCCATATGGGGATTGGGTGAGTGGCCTGTCACTCAAGTCCAAGGCTGCTGTGCAGAGCCCCGCCCCACCAGCAGAAGAGCAGGATTGCTGCAATCAGGTTAGTCGTTTCCTTATTTTAGTGTTCGAATTGGGCTTAACGCGGGGGGAACGCGTTTGGTGGCTGTGGGGTTACGAAAAGCTTAAACATTGCACTGTCAACACATGGCATACAAGCCTATCACAGGGGAAGAAGGGCTTGAAACATATTAGCTACTGTTCTATTTTAAAGTGGCACAAGACCGTTTTTGTGAACACAACTGCCCTCCCTGCTCAAGTACCTTAGGCCCTTATTTAACAAGGGATAGCGCCAGGTAGCGAATGGTGAGCGAACGGTAATGACGCTCACCGCCACGAGAACGCCGGCTCCCCTCCGCAATCACACATTTATCAAGCCGATCCTGCTTAGCGACTGACAGAGCGCCAGATAGCGAATCATTCATCATTATTCCAGCCTCACCCCACAGCGCCAGCGAGCGACCTTGAACAGCGACAGGTATGACCTCTCGCTACCTGGCGCTCTCCAATGCATTTCAATGGAGCAATCTTTAATTTGCTTTTTAATTTAATTGCTATTTTTTTTTTTTTTTAAATGTCAAAAATTCTGTGACCACTTCTGCAATGTTAGATATTTTTTTTAAGGTAAAAAAATTTGTGCAGAATTGATATTACAGGTCTGATATTAATGTATTCATATTACAAAAAGTTTTGAAAAACTTTTTTTTTTTTCCCAAAAATAACGTTGTTTGGGGGTTAAAAAACTACTTTTAACCCATCGCCACCAGCGCTCTGGGGTTTTATACAAGCATTTCACAGCGCGAGAATTTTTTGAGCGTGATTTGTTAATGAATATGCTGGGAGCCGTTCGCTATGGCCATTCGCTGTCATGCGCTCCCATACAGCGCGGAACCTGTCAAACAGCGACTCCTAATCCCGTATTCAACATTACCGCACACCTACTGAGTCGCTGTCAACAGCCGAACAACGGCCAAGCACAGCGAATACTAGCGTGCGCTGTGAAAAAAACGTTACTGTCGCTCACCTGTCGCTACCTGGCGCTATTAATGAATCGGCCTCTTAGACGATGCAGCTGGTTCAGAAGTGGCCCTGTTTAAAAAAAATGGAGGTTTTCAACCAACAAGGCCAGATTACCGATTGGCTGATTTCAAGATTGCCGGTTGATGTGACCTGCCCGCCGGCGCATCCACGGCTTCCCTGTAGTCTGGGTAGCAATCCCAGCAATCTGAATGGTTGGGTGCAGGAGCTTGCTATAGCCACAGATAAACTAGGCATGCGGGCGCAGCCAGCAACAGCGTTGATAGAAGCCCCTGGGAAAAGGTAAGATTACAGGGTACCCTGGGACTTTCACACAATGATACAGGCTAGAGGGTGGCCCTGGGATGTCTTAGACTGCATGATTTAAAGCAAACTCTAGACATATTATAAAAAGGTCCAGTTCTTCCCAAATACCCCTCTCAGGGTGCCAAAACAGGCTTACTCACTCACTGTGCCCCCAGTGCTGCTCTTGTAACCCATGTGATCACCCGGCAGCCAAGGCCACATTGGTGGCATTTTTGAAAGTGTGCAAAAATTGTCCTCAAGTGCTGAGCTTATATAGCTATCTTTTCTTATGTTAGCAAATGTGTGTTTTATGGAAGATGTTTTTACTACCTGCAGTTTGTTGCTATTGGCAACAACAACTGTACATCAAGTCTGTATACCAAGATGTACAAGAAGACATAAGTAACCTGCACACACAGAACACTGCTGGTTTAGCTGGTTATGAGGTAAATGTGCTCACCTGTGCTTACACATTCACAGCAGCAGGGGCGTACATAGCCCAGATGGGGCCCCATAGCCAAGCCCCCATTAGCACCCCCCACGGTAGACACTCAGCGAACAGTTTGAAGTAGATGCATGTCAGTGACTGGGGCAGCTGCTGCGATGGAGACACGTGCATGACTGTGAGGGAGAGATGTAGCGTACAGCGGTGAGGGAGTGCCGTGCATGGCGCCGAGGGAGTCATGCATCCAGCAGAGGGGAGGAATGGCTGGGTAAGTATGGCATAGCAGAGGTGTGCATTCTACAGAGGTAATGAAAGCAGCTTGCGCCAGGCCCCCTTGTTCCACCAGCCCGGGGGTACATGTCTGCACTGCCTCTATGGTATGTACACCCCTGCCCAGGAGCAGTGTTCTGTCTGTACAAGGCTCACTTCTCTCTTCTTGTAGATTTTGGTGTACGGTTGCTAATAGCGACAGACTACCGCTATTGAAATCTGCTTCGCACACATTTGCTAACATAAGATAAATAGGATGGATACTGATTCTTGGGGCTGAGTGAGTATATGGACTAATATATTATAATACCCTTTTAGCTAACTCGTATTCCTCCTAAATCTGAGAGGTCTATTACAGGGTGCTTCTTTAGGAGGAATCTGTGGAATGTAGGATTTTGCTGTTACAAAATATAGCATTTGTGAACATTTTTTTTAGTTTTGGTTTGTATTATCAGTAGTCCTAAGGGATTGTCCCAGCTTTTTTGTCCTATGCCCAACAATGTGGCGCTGTGTTCAAAGTACCGAGCTGTATAGTAATCAAGTGAAAAGAAAGGCAGGTCTGCAGGTGCTGGTGGCCTTATGGCAGAATGCCAGGCTGGAACATGAAACAGGTACTGGTTGTTCATTCTTTAGGACCAGAATAAAGAGGGATTCACGTGTAATTACTGGGGATCTGCTGGTGTATTTTATTGTGCTGCCCTTGTTTCGTTGCTTCAACTTTCATAACATCTTTTCTATCCTCCAAGGCTTTTCGCTGCCAGCTTGTTATGGAGTGATAAGTGCATTAACTCTTTTTCTGGCAGGCCATCAGGAGGCAAGGCACAATGGAAGAATATATTTTATTCATAGTATCATACGTAAGAATGTGCTGAGTGCACTTGCCTTACAGTTCACAGCACCTTGTATGTAAAATATAGTCACACACAGAAGAAAGAAAAAAGAATCAGACCCAGCCTTGATAATAATGTTATATTGTGGATAGTGGAGGGTATGGTTGGTTGGTCTCATCAATGTTCCCCGATCATAGTTCATTTAATGTCAACCTTGTGTACAGAAATAATTTAGCAGGAATCTGAATAAATAAAGAGCTCCATGTATAGAAAATTAACAACTCGACAAAGAGATCAGAAGTGCATTACATTATTAAAGCAAATGTAAAGCATTGAATGCATTTTGTTTCACTAGATGCTTTGTACAGGTATCAGTCTACCTTTTGACTTATATATGACTTTGGTTTCGTCCATATTTGTTGCAGAGTGTGAGTGCTGGGTGCAGCGGAGTCGTAATTCAGATAGACATTAGTGGTATAACAGGAACAGGCTATGCAGTAAGAGAATGTCACCTTACATGGTAAGCACAGACAGGAAAGAAGGAAGTACCAGCCATAGAGCAATGAAAGCGCAGTAAAAAAAAACAACACAAAAAAATGCATATACTCTACAGTTGAGCATGGGTCACAGCGCCATCTAGTACCATAACTTGTCATGGCTGTAAACTGCAGTAAATCTAGCAAAAGTCGCTCCAGCATAGACAAATTTGTTGTACAGTTTCTCCAACAATGTTTATGTACGTTTCTCAGAGCTTAATGTAGGAAATCATCAGTTTAGACCTTCGCTGTGCCTTGCCCCGTGTATTGCCCCTATATGTCACTCTGGGTCTTACAGCATATTTATTACAACATATACTATAGTGAAAATATGGCAATAGATATTAATGATAACCCTCCCCCATCCACCCAGTGTTTGCCACCCAAAGTGTACATATTGACATAACAATGGTTATTAGACTGGATGGACTAGAAATAGTCCTGATACAGAGGCAGGTCCTCTAGTTTCTGGCTGCTGCAAATTGGGATGCCCCACAAAGAGGTAGCTTATTGGCCCATAGACTCTAGGCCAGTGGTTGCTTCTTTTAAAACATTGGGCAAGAGGGCAAATCATAGTCAAGCATCTAGACTGAATCTGCTTGAACTGTAATCTTCCATCCCCCTTTTCAACCTTTATTACTCCAATAAACTTTTAATAAGAGTTTTATCAGGTTTGTTAAATCCTATTCACACTCACAGTAAAGTAATTTGCCTCCAGCACTCCAAACTTGGAAACGTATAGAGCCAGTGCACTGCAATTAGGTCCCCTTTGATTTAGGTTTAACCTCTTGCCCCAACCCAGGCAAAAGAACCTTTTAATTGTATTACTGATTATAGTTACCCCATTATTCTGATAAATTATCATCTCCAATTCAGGGTACAGAGGACTCTGAGCTGATACATATCTTCTATCTAAAATAGTTGCAAGGCTGGGAAGGGGCAGGTTGGAGACTCGCTCTCAGAGGACAGGCTGGTGGTCATTTGACATTATAGCATTCCATGCCCAAAGAGAGCATTTTAAAGTGGATGACCAACTTGTCCATGAGATAGTTGTATGTCATTGCTGCTCTCTCTTTATAGGTAAGGTTACCTGTAAATTCCAGGCTTCAGTGAATTTCAGGACAGATCTCTGTTACTGCAGTTGCACAATGGTAGCAAGCTTTTCATATAACCTGAAGGTGACTCAGGGAGGTTGTGTAATATTTTGAGCTCCATGCTCCAACCACTCCCTGACAGAGTAACTAGAGCTGTTAACATCCTTGTTCTCCTGTAATGCTACACTTTGGGAAATGTGAGCGCTGTGAATTGCGCAGTGAATTGCTTTGTGTCCTTTTCATTGTGTCCTTCATTGATTGTCAAATAAAATAGACATTGTATACCGCCGTTATTTGATTACATTTTTTCAGGTCTAGATGTACTTTTCTAATTGTTTTAAAATGTCTGTAGTTGCTGGAACAGCAAAGTACAAATGTATGTTTAGACAGACTCCTGGAAAAGAATATTTTCCAATGCGCTCACCAAAGCAGGTAAAGGGATCCCACACTATTGGATTGCTGGAAATTGGCAACAGTGCTGCTGCTCGTGTTTGGGAGAGGGCATCCCAATTCAAGATGCCCCCCACACACATAGACCCCAGAACTCGCCCCTCTTGCACTCCGTTCCTGGGTTTCAGCAGCCCGTGACCACCGGCAGCCAATTGCTGTTCCCGGTAGGGCCTCACCAGTTTGTCCGCCGGCAGTCATGTGTGTTTAAAGTCCGGTAGTGGAGCCCGTCCTGGATAAGGTGAGCTTTTGGGGGCTTGGTTTTGGGGTTTCAGGGCGGTATGTGTAGTATTTGCTTCCAGTATGACCTTTGCTTGTATACCCAACCACAAGTCTTGCTGCCTTCAACATGACCTGCATTTTGGACCCTTAAATATGAAATTTGTCTCCTGACTATTGCTATGGATACTCACCACAAATCATAGCTACCTGCCTATGCCCTTGCTTACAGACTTGACCTTTCTCCTTTGCCACCTGCTTGCTCAGCTCCTTGCCAGTCAGTTGACATTGGGTTATTACTCTCTGTCTGTCTAGCCGCTCTATTGCCCAGTTGCATGACTTGGAGCTTTCCTGCTGCGCAGCTTATCCTCCCTTGTGACGGGTTTTAGTAAAGACAAGGGTTGCTGTTAGAGGGCTGAGTTTTCTGCTGTGGACCCTAGTCTTCTGTGACTGTTCCTTATAGCAATTCCAGGCCAAGCGTGAGTCAGACCAGCCTATTGATTCCAAAAGGGGCCTTCTTGCTTCTTGTCATCCCAAGTTTTCCTGACAGATTCACTATAGACTGGGGTGCTGTATTTTATGAAACAATAATCATTAAATACTATTGGTGGGGAATGTAAAGTTAAATGGTCAAAGCAGTCAAAATATGGAACTTTTACATACAAGCCTTAATTTTGTAAGCAAATTGATTGCAGACATGCAGTCCCACACCTGTACTGCCCTTATGGCAGCTCTGAAAGTGAATGTGATAGGTGGGGATAAGCGGCAATTTTATTTATGCTGTCAAGGACCAAGCTTTCTTCCTTGTGTAGTCATCCGGTGAGGGGGGCCTCTGAGATGGGAGGTTAGAATAAGACTTCTCAAAATCTCAGAAATCTCAGAAATTCAAGGGGAGGTATGGCTTTGGATTTATAAATTGATACCAGCATATGTTTCTAATTTCCTTGTTATCTGCGGATAGAAAGATAAATGAAGCCAGGCAGAAGGCACTAACCAAAATTGCTTCAGTAATTTGATTAATGATCAGGACTATCAGTGTCTATGGCCAGCGGAAGTCTTGGCTTCAGAACTCAGCACTCAGTGAAAAGATAGGCAGACCTCCATGGTGTATACTTATGCCCTTATTCATCAAGCGATAGCGCCAGGTAGTGTCTGACGAGCGCCAGGTAGCGGCAGCTAACGGCGACTACCGACTCAAGTACGCCCGGCGGCGGTCACAATGACGCATTTATCAAGCAAAATGAGGCTAGCGCCGGTGAGAGCGACGGCTAGCGCGGCATTCATCATGAAGCCGCCTGGACCGAAGAGCGCCGCTGCAAATTCCCTCACAGCGCCAGGTATGAGCTGTCGCTCCCTGGCGATGTCCAATGCATTTCAATGGAGCAATCTATAATTATTCATAATTAATTGGTATTAATTTTTTTTATTATTTTTTTAATGTTAAAAAATCGGAGACCACTTCTGCAATGTTAGGATTTATTTTTAAGTCAAAAAAAAAATTTAAAAAAATATGTGCAGAATTGATCTAACAGGTCTGAGATTAATGTATTCATATTACAAAATGATTCTAAAAACATGTATAATGTTACATTCAAAAAATATGGTTGTTTAGGGGTTAAAAACTAGTTAATACACATCGCCGCCAGCGCTCTGGGGTTTAAACAAGGAATGGACAGTGACAGCACATTCGGAGCGTGATTTGTTGATGAATATGAAGCTAGCCGTTCGCTCTGGCCATTCGTTGTCAGGCGCTCACATACAACGCTGGACCTGTGAAACAGCGACCCCCCAGCCCGTATTCAACATTACCGCACACCGACTGAGTCGCTGTTATCAAGCTAACGCCGGCCAAGCACAGCGAATACTGGCTGGCGCTGAAAAAATCACGCTACAGTCGCTCATCTGTCGCTACCTGGCGCTATTAATGAATCGGCCTCTTACTCTCCAAAGCCTCTAATGTCATTACACATATACAGAGGAATCCGGCTGTATTCTACTCTGTTAATCAGGCCAGTGGCCCAGACAAGACCTTTCCTGGAGATTAAACAAATAATTACAAAAAATATCACACAGTTTTCCTATTGTGTACTAAGCAGAGTGCACGTGTTTTATGCTGACCCCGGATATTCAGTTTGGGCTTTCCAGATTCAGCAAAGAGCGTTTTGTGCTGCAACAGGTTATGTTTTTGTCCTCACTGATTGTGTATGTCTTTGTCCCAGAGCTTAGTTTATTACTGTCAAACAATACCGCTGCCATGTTGTTTGGATGTGTCTCTTTCTTTTGTACAGGAAGCTGAATTCTCTGGCAGCTTTTTGTTTCTTTTTTTGGTTGGGTAAAATTTGCTTTGTGTATATGAAATCTAATATATACATTTGACAGCCTAAAAAATATATTCCATCCTGAACATGCTCTAATATAGTAAGTTAATCTAAATTAAATACTTTTATCCGCTGGCTATTCATTTGATTTACTGTAGGACAATGGAATCCTCCACTGATCTATGGACCACTAACAGCCAATGGACAATCTGTTGGCTTTATATTAAAAGGCTCACGCAGGAAAATCAAGGATAGGCTTCAATTCTTAAAAGTGTCCTTTTTCTTTTACTTTTTCTTTAATTTAACATATATGTTTATTGTTTCATGCCACGTAAATACATATTTCATTTAAATCATACATCAGATGTTGAGGTATTAGTATTGGACTCAACATATCCAATCAGATTATATTCTGTTTCGTAAAAAGTGGACCAAAACCCACGGCCCAAAGGTCCTGAAATCTATAAGATTCCAGGACCGCTGGATTCCCTCCCCCTGGGGCATCCAGAATCGGGATGCCCCACTGTGTGAAACCCCCTAGGTCACCCTGAAACTCACCTTTTTTCCCAGTCCAACGGCGGCGCATGTGTGAACTGCAGCCGTATGCCTGCCATCCCTTTAGCAGGGCGCGTGCCCACCCCAGGCATTTGTGAATGGCCGGCGCGGGCATGCTCCCTGTTAGAGGGTAGCAGGGGATGCAGCCGCCAGCACACTTGGAACTGCTCGCCTTAAACAAGCTATTAGATGAAGGGACGAGAGGGCAGCGCATGCGCAGTAGGATTGTGGAAGGGTGAGTGAGATTGAGTGACCTGGGGGGTTTCACTTAGCGGGGCATACTCGATTAGGGTGCCTCAGGGTAAGGACCAAAACCCAGGATATTCAAAATCCGGGGTTTTGGTCCACTTTAATTAATTAAAGGAAGGGTGGGGAGAAAGAAACAAAGACTCTAGACAGTATTGTGTTTTTCTAATATCCCTGCCATAGTGCACCAATAGTTTTCATTACTCTGTATATTTCACTTATTTTAGCCATGGTTTTGCTAAAACATATTTCCGAGGATCTCCACTTTGTCCACCTACCTGGTGCTATAACGTGCAAAATCCAATGCTTTACCAGGTAAGAGAAGCCTGATGTTCCAATTTTCACTTTTCCCTTTTCAACCCATTTTCCCACATGCTTGCAAATAGCAGCTATTACCGTAACTACATTTGTTATACAGATTTACCCAAAAGCCACCCAGCAGTTACTCTCTGCCAGTCAACAATGTGTGAGCATTCTGCCTCAGACATGCTGAGCTTAAGCTCCATGGGTGATTGTAATTATGCGTCCAAATTATATATTCCACTGATAAAAACATCTAGACAAAAAGACTTGAATCCTTACTGGTATTAAAGGAGCACTATCGCGAAAAAATGGCTCTATGATAAAAATCCATATAAATGTGATTGAAGGTGGGAGGAGGGATCACTTATACACCTGACATCAAGAAATATCCAGCCAGGCTTGTTTTTTTTTTTATTTTAATGGAAGGAAGAGGTTCTGTCACCCCTGATAGATTAAACCTGTCACCCCTGGATTTTATTCCTACCATGAGAGAATAAACCACAAACTTGGCGGAAGTTTTATTCAGTTCGGGTGCATAAGTGACCTCTCCTCTTATTAGCTGATGTGTTTATTTGGACTTTCATTTTTTTTTCAATTGTTTAAACCTACGCAAAGACTTGTTTTACTGTAATAAGAACACAAAACCCACAATCAGAATTCCAAAAGTAGGGCACTCCACCAGATAAAAATCTAACTAATTTATTGGTTAGCGCAATATGATAAAAAAGACATACAACACAAACACATAACACAGATAAAACAATGCGACCACTGGATAAATACAGTGCCTATATAATGTTAATTGGTATCACATGATTTCATCAAAAATAAGTCATAGAATAAATTCAAGTAAGGAAGCCAACTGCTCACAATATTACTATATCTACTACTGCAGAAGCAATATATAGAATGGGCTTACTGTAATAAGAAGCACCAATTTTCTTATTATGTATATTCTCTCCAGTGTAGCATAAATCATCCTCTGATCTAACCAGGGGTGAACTGGAGCAAAAATCTCTGGAGATTTCTCTGGCCTCTTGCCAGCCCACAACATCCCAGTTGGGCCCTGTCCCTAATGCTGTTCCTTGGGTCAAGTGTACTTCATAGCTGAGGCTATAGCATTGCAAGGACTAATTATGGGCAAGGGTGTATATGGTCACTCTAAATGCGATGGCACTGAAACTTATTTCTTAAGTGTATTTATTTAACCTAAGTTCAGACATGATGCTAAGGCTATAGCATTGCAGGCTTAGAACATGGGCAGTGATATCTTTAGTTGAGGGAAATGCATAAGACAGCGATGCTAGAACAGAAGTGCACCAACAACAGAGAAATACCAACACATTTCCTACACATGCTGGGGTGAGGTGGGCTTCATGCTGTAGGCTACAGCCCAACTGGCTCGAAATGATGATACCCACAGTACTCCCAGTTCTCCCTATGGACAGTCCACCTCTGGATCTAACTGTACAGTTGTTTCCAGTATTTTCAGAATATTTATGCAATACTTTCTATTTTACTAAGTGGTTTTAACATTTCAGACATTTTAATGCATAATGTGGACATATATAGTGACCAGACTTTCCTGCAGTAGCTAAATCCTCCTCCCACCACCCCCAGGCCCACAGCTAGGCTTACTTGGTCCAGAGTTAGGTCCCTGTGTGACAGATATCCTTAGTCTTGCATGTACAGCATGATGATTCTGGCCTGCTGATAATTAATACCAGTAAGTATGGGTGTAGGGCTGGGTGGTTGCAGAAGGGGGGGTATTTCTGAGGAAGAGAAATTTGTC
Source organism: Gastrophryne carolinensis (assembly GCA_027917425.1). Classification (NCBI taxonomy): domain Eukaryota; kingdom Metazoa; phylum Chordata; class Amphibia; order Anura; family Microhylidae; genus Gastrophryne; species Gastrophryne carolinensis. The sequence continues at coordinate 202,290,021 of CM051238.1, read as the reverse complement.
ACACAGATGCTGTTATTGCATGTTCACGACAGAATTGATATTCTGTGCCTCTCCAAGTAATATTTAATGCCCAGCAATGTACCTACTCGAAAGTCTTTTCATCCCATTACTGATCATTCCATTTACAATGTTGAATTGTACTGAACGATTAAAGATTTGTGGAGCAATTAAGAATATTAATATTGTGGCTTTTAATTGGAACCCACACATTTTGCACACGTTCGTGTTTATTTCCTTGCATAATTTATTTAGTGGAATTTTTATTCTATTATTAATGAATTGTTTTCTTTTTGTAGGAATCTTAACACTCTGGGTTGCCTGTAAAACATGGGAAATATTGCAGAAAGTGTGAAGATTTAAAAGAAACAATTGCTACAGGTACAGAATTTCTTTCTGAAATAGGTTTTGCAAGTTTCTTGTGCTCATTGACATAGTCTTGTGCTCATTGCCATAGTCTTGTGCATATTATCTATGCTCCCACACCTGTTATTAAAGTTTTGGTATTGCCATGACAAAAATATAATCTGATATGGTGGTTTGCCTTCATTTAAAACTCGCAAACTGAAAATGATAGAGATTTACTGGAAGTATCGTTATTTAAGAGGTCATCATGTAAGGACCTTAGTTAGGGTAATGAACCATTTTTTCTTAAATCTATTAATTTAGCGGGGGCATGGGTTATAATAAAGTGTTTAAATTGCCAATATGTGTTTTTTCCAATGAATCTCCCGCAATACAAGTTCACAGGGGCTGACTACTTTTTCTGGTAAAATGCAGCAGGGGATTTAAATGCTGTTAAGTCACAAAGCCTGCTAATGGCTTCTTCGTGCATTGAACAGGTATTCCTTGAGGAATATGTCTCTGGAAAGGGTTTTACAATAGATGCACTGGACATCTATCAGCACAGTTTTTTTCGTGAACCGTTTTCTTATGTTTCTGCTTAATGTTTGCAACTCTCATTAGTATTATAGCTAAGCATATTTATACCTGACGAGACAAAATGAAAATTGTGTGTGGCCGTTATAACTTGCTGCTACAGTACATCTCTCTTTTCTATTAGGATTTCTGATTGCTGTTGCAGTTTTACACTGGTCCCTGAGACTTTCTTAGGAACATTCCGTCTTTGTGGAACAATAAAAATAAATTGTGCATTTTTAATTGCTGCCGTGTGCCTTCGTATGCACATGCTCCAAACCAGCCTGTACCATGTGCGTCTATTATCAGGACTCAGACAAACAGAAGATGTCACTCACATCAGTCTGGTGTCTGCACACGGTGGCATCACGCTGATTTAATAGGCATTATGTGGCACTGGAGAGGGACGTTTGCTTCATTCTGTCTCCTTTCATTTAGCATCTGATGGTGAATCCCCTGCCATTATTGTTCTCATCTCTTCTAGCATATTGCTGCCCAGTGCTTTTCCTTGCCAATTAGAAACACACATTTAATTTATGAATTTCTGATTTGAATGCATTTCTGCTAGTTAGATTACCAGCTGGGGATAAAGTATTTATTAACTATTGATGCTTACATTTCCTCGTAATTTATAAAAGAGTTGGTGCGTGTGCAATGTAAATGTGTTCAGAGCAAACTTACAGCTTGTATACCAAGTTCAATACAGCCATTAAAGGGCTAGTGCACTATGAATGCCTCACCACCATTCTGGTGCAGCCTTGACAACCCCTACAATGCATCCAGTAATTCTGTTCTGGTGCTTTATTAAAGGAAATTGTGTAATATTAAAAATCCATATAAACACCTTGGCTAATGAGAGGAGGGGGCCAAGCTTGTGGTTTATTCTATCATGGTAGGAATAAAATGCTGGTTCTGTCACCCCTGATTTCCTTCTATTAAAATAAAAAAAATGCCTGGCTGGATATTTCTTGATGCCGGGTGTATAAGTAACCCTCCTCCTCTTGCAATCTTGCATATTTATATGAATATTTATTATTGGGTCATTTTTCGCAATAGTTCTCCTTTATATGTTAGGAGCTAGTTACATTTTTTTGACGGATGTGGGAATATTTGGTGACTGTATTTTGTTAACTAAAGTGAACATGGCTGATTGAGTTGAGCCTATTGGGCATATTATAATGCTATTATTGTTATAAAAAGTAAAGTAAATAGATTTTGGTTTTAAAAATTTCACCATTAGCAACTGTGTATATGGAATATATTATAAAAACACCTTGCAGTGGGACAGTGGACTTGTTTAACTAGCTTATAAAGTAAGGGCAAAACTATTCTTTACAAATGTTTTCTTACCACAAATCCTTAGTATTAGTTTTCTATGAAACTGTCTTGGAAATAATGACCACATAAGCTTTTCTTTGCATCCTGCTCCATCACTTCATAGCTGTGATTTATGACTTTTGATTGTAGGGTAAAACCTTTGGCCATGAACATTGAGCCTTATGTGTTGCGGCTAAAACTGACCAATCTGTTGAATATCTGCCAGATTTTAAAACAACCTATAGCACCATGTGTGTTGTTAAAATGCCACCCTCCTATTATTAATCTTGAGAAGACACTTTCTTAGTTAAAGGTAGCTCTTTAAAGGGCCACTCCAGCCCCTTTGTTATGACATACCCCCCACCCTGCCTCCTTTCATTAGCGATAAGGCACATGTAATAAAAAAAAAAAAAATACATCACCCCAAAATCCAGCTGGTGAAGTAATCGGAACGCTCAACGTCATCTTCATGAAGTCACGGCCAACCACTGGGTTTCCGCGCTGCACATCACGTGAATGGGTGGGTGGGAGCGCACGTGATGCAGATAGCATCGATTCCAATCGGCCGGCTGGGGCTTCAGGAAGATGGCATCAAATCATTTGTGCTGCAGCTACAGCACTGTCGACTTCTGTGGCTGGATTCGGGGTGATGGATCGCTGTTTGTTTTTCTTTTATTACATGTGTGTTATCGCTAATAGGAGGGGACAGGCCGGGGGGTATGTCATTTTTTAACAAAGAAGCTGGAGAGACTATATATATATATATATATATATATATATATATATATGTGTTTTCAGAATGAAAACAACAGCATTTCTTCTTGCTGAAGGCCCGATTGGCATGTACGTATAAGTAGCCCACACAGTTGACCACAGTAATTTGCCATTGATTATTTTAAGTCTAGCAGCAGCACTAAAAGAAAGAAACCTCCCAGGTACTCCAAGATGGCGACAACTAGGCATAAATCGATGATGCAGTATTTTAGCTTTTAGTGGCTGCAGGAGCACATGGAGCAAATGTAGGTGCAGACAATGATTCAGTATTATACATACAGATGGAGCAAGTGAGTTTTGAGAAGTTTTTTTTCCAACTGTGCAAGGCTGTTGGTCTGGTTTAAGACAGGAATGAACAGCAGTTTCTCTGAAAGTGAACTTGCAGGGCTGCAGGGAGGAACAGATCATGTACTAGGAGGTTAGGCATGTGCCATAGGGCCATTTAGCTGTGCATATATATTGTAGTCTGCTTCAATAGTTTAACGGAATAAATACCAAAGTGATTTGCTGTGCCTATATCATTTGACAAAATGCTCTCATGTTCTGCAATGGGGAGCGCAAGCGGGAGCATCCCCAGCAACGTGCGTGCTCCAGCTCTCGCTCCCCATGCATAACATCAGAGCTGTTTGTCAAATGACATAGGCATGGCAAACAGCTTCAATAAACTTGCACTATACCCTATTTAATCTGTAGAGGTGCCACTCCCAAAGCTGCAAAAGAGGTACATTAGGTTGTTACACTGTTTCTCAACCTGCGGTACACGTACCCCAGGTGGTACTTAGGAATGTTCAGGAGCCTAACAACAGTGGGTGATTGGTCTGGTAAATAATTTTAACAGTGAAACCATATCCCTTCTTGCTTTAAAAGTGCTACAATGACTGGGGCCTACTTGTTTTCTTACTGTTTATAATTAATCACCCCCTTGGGGGATACCTTGGGGTTGAAATTTCCTGATACTAGGGGGGTACTTGGCATAAAAGGATGAGAACCACTGTGTTACAAAGGGTGTTTTCTTTCCTAAGTTACTTACCTATTAAGTCATTTGAGAGTTGTAGCACAACGTACTGTACGTGTAGAAGACTCGGGGCCTTATTTATGATGTTTTAGCCTGTTGACTACATTGGCGCTAGCAGTCACTGCTCCGAATGCTAACTAATTAGCTTTGATTGTTTCCTTTAGGTATTAATCAGCCTATGTCAGCAACTGTTGGACCCACCAGCCAATTATCCCAGCTCAAATGAGTGCCACTTTGTACAGCCATATTTTTATATTTTATATATTTAGGATGTTTTCCTCCTTTGCCACTGTATTTTGGCGCTGGTCAGTGTTTTTTCATTACAGTTACAAAAAATGACTGCTGGAGGCAAAGGGAACAAACTTTACAGTGCGTTTAGTTTGTGTTTTAGTTGTTGGTGTCCAAATTACACATTGTTAAGCAAAAGAAGCCATTAAAATCAATTTAATAACACCTAAAATGCAGTTCCTGTACAAAAAATGTGTTTAATATTAATTATAAGCATAAAAAAACTACAATCCAGTTCTCCCCTTTGTGCTCTATGGGATCCTGAGCAACAGCACCAGGTTTCAAAAGCACTCTGTGCTGCATCATTTTCGACGCTAGTGTTAAATAAGACGCTAGCTAGCGGGCGCATTGACGCTGCCATTTTTTCTTTCTTAAATCCCAAAAAAGTGGTGCTGGTGCTTCTAAGACTCCCTATTTCCACATGGAAAAAGGCCACACTCGCCAGGTGGGAAACAATTTTCACATACCTAGGCGCCATTTTTTAACAAAAAAACTGTGTGCACCAACCTGAATCATCCCTTATATTTTGAAGTTTGACCATATGTTAAACTCTTCATTAAAATTTGTACATGGAGGGCTTTTTTTTAATAAAAATGGATCACACTGCATACATTCCCCCCTAAAAATTACCATAATGAGATGCAAAATGTATAGTTACAGAAAATGTGTGAACAATAAAGAAGAGATCTTGCTTAGAATAGAAATTGGGTATAATTATGTACACATCTTGCTGGCATTTTGCATAATAATTACCCAATTTACAATACATAGTTATTTTAGGTCTGTCTGAGGATAATGTGTAGAAGCAGACTGTAACATTTTAAAGTGCAACTCTAATTAGGCTGTTACAGTCTTGCTTTTTTTCTTCACCCTCCTTCCAGGTTTAATGAAGTACAGTCCCTCTCACCCTGTATATTAACATCAAATAATTCCAGACACCCCCTCCCTGCTTGTCCACCATGTTATCTTTTTATACGTATAGCATTGTGTGCGTTCCACAGCAGGCCATGTGACCTGCAAGTCTAGCAATAATGGACAGGAGGATATTCTATACCTGAATATGGGTGGTAAGAGAGGGCTGGAAAATGTCGTCTCGGAAGCAGTGTAGTCCACTTATACACTTACCTACTCCCTTGTTTTCCCGTGTGGGATCCCATGTAGTGTGCATGTCATTCAAGACCTTCTCCCTTTTTCCGCTTTTACATTCATTAGCCTTAACACATTCTGTTGCCTAACCTCTGCTGCCACACCTGCCACCTGCCACTGTGGCAAACCCCACCTCCCCCAACCTTTACCCACATCAGCAGTCTGGCAGCAGCAGGCACACCACCTCCAGCGAAGGGAGGGGAGGAAGCCAGCCCTGCCCTGCACCCTGGCCCCAGTTGCCTTTGTTAAAGCAGCGCCAAATCATGGAAGCAAACTGGCGGGCCAATAGCCACACTTATAGCCACAAATCCAACTCCATTTTAAAGTGATGCACCGTACCGCCAGGAAGATCCAGAAGGGCATGGATGCAGTGGTGGAGGAGCAGAGCCACCAAACGTTGGAGGCGTGGCTGGACCAAATGGTGGGGGCAAACCAGCCAATTGGCAGAATGCCAACCAGCAGAGAGAGTCAACCAGGCCACTTTAACCTAATCACAGCTGAGGGTCTTTTGGGGGGAAATCTTTGTTTCTTGCCCAGGTACAAACATATAATTTGGAGAAATTTGAGCACTTTGTAAAACTAGGCATCCACCACAAGTAGCAACACACCAAAAAAGGGAAATACCTTTAAGCTGGATAAAACTGTGAAAATGCAATGCTAACAATAGACACGCAGAACCAAGAGAAGAATAGACACATCTACCCAGAAGCCAACCGCCACTCAGCTTGCCACTCTCAAAATGGGTATATAAAGTCGAACTCCGCAAGATGAATGTGCCATGGGATGAGCCTGGGAAGCCGGCCAAAATGTTGGTCCCACGACGCATTGGATGTTAAGAGATTGGCCCATCTTGCGGTTTCTGAAATAAAGGCAAAACAATCAGAGGGTAAATAGAGTGGATCCAAGTAATTAATTGTCAAACAAATTATAAATTACAAAGGCACAATACGGACACAATGAAGCTGGTTTAGGGGGAGCTAAGGCAAGTGTAGTATAAATACAGGAGAGAGGACAAGAAGGTGCAGTGGCCCTAAACATACCGAAACATATTCTCCTGAGCAGCTGGGGGAACAAGGGCCACGTGTTTGCAGTCGATGGCGCCCATGACACTTGGCATATTCACAATGTTGAAAAAATCCAACCTCACCGCGTTCCAGGCTGCCATGCTGGCAGAAAAAAAAAGATGTATTTTTCTAGCAGGACAGCCATGCCATTGAGAAATTTAGTCAGGGCGTGGCTCAGCAAAGGCTGGACATGCCAGTAGACAAGTAAAGCTTCTCAAGAGAAAGGTGGTTTAGTCAATTTCAGCACCTGCTGATTGAAGATCTGATCAATATTCAGGCGACTGTAGGCCTAAACTCTGGAAGGTAACTGGTTAACAGTCCCCGCTGCTGAATGACAGTTTATGCACTTTGCCTTACAAAGTCCCTTTCAACATGTTCCTTAGATTTTTTCTAAGTTGTATTTGTAAATTGTATGTTTATTGTTGATGGAATTACTAAAGCATTGACCTGGCATGAATCCATTTCTATTGTCCTTGATTATATGAATATTGTCATGCATTTGAAGTTGACCTATCACCAGGATTTTCACTATAAACTCTCCTTTCCACCGCCCTGATGGTGCATTTGCAAGCTTTCGCCCAATCCGCGCTTTATGCTGTACATACCAATGCACGGCATAAAGCATAGGTTAGAACTGAGGGTCGGCATAGTGAGCAGGGGCAGCCACAACTCCTTTTCCTGTGGAGTTTGCAGGCTCCCGCACCCTGTCTGGATGGCTAGGCACAAGTGCGCACCTCAGCTTCAGGAATGCTGAGATAAGTCACACATTGGGGCATCCTGTAAAGGCAGTAATTGGTCCACTTTAAGGAGATCATAGGTCTTGACCCTAGGAACACCCATGTCCCATGTCAGTATCGCTATTGCACAAATCAGTCACACAATGTGCATGTAACAACACTCAGAACAGGCCTAAATATCACTTTTTTGCCTTGTAGAAGATTGACTTCAGCAGTTATGTCAAATGGCTCACTGGACTGTGATGTTAATTCCAGTAATTTTGTATAGCTTTTAAGCTTTGTTGGCTTCATGTCCACCAAGCTGGTCCACTTTTTAGTTTCTGTATGTAATTATTGAAAATTACATAAGCAAATTGATGGAATAAACTGGGAAGACTGAGCAGGTAGTGGTTTGTTTAAATGTACTTGCTGCTTTTAGTTGCTACTGTTTTCTTTATGGATTCTTTGCAAAAATAGAGCTCTTCTGCAAAAATGCTCTTGAAGGTTACTTTCGAAAAAAGAGCTTATGTTTTCCATTAGTGTTTACTGTTCCAATCATATATCTCCTAAAAATGTATCCTTAGGAGGTGTCTTTCTTAGGGTAATGGGGTTTGGGGATATGTGCCTGTTCTACCAACTACTGGCACATTCCCAGGGATAGACTGAGGCCCATAATCAACCCCAGCTTTTTCTCTGGCCCCTAACCAGCCCAGCTGGCCAAGTTGCGTGAACCACATTACTGCGGCGGCCAATCAGAGTGCTTGGATCGGATCGGGGTAGGATTTCTCCTGTTCACTTGGGTTAATGCACATGAGGGCCATCGGCAGTCAGTATGCTCCCCCCCCCCCCGCGCTCTAGTCAACAGCCATTTTGTGATACATGGATGTTGTTCTGGTTTAAATAAAGCTTTGTTAAAGTTTTTTATTTGCTTGTATCTTTTTAATGTTTAAGTGCATTTTAAAACCCCTTTCTTGAGCCTTAAATTTGTACAGTGATTGAATTAGCCAACCAGGCCAGTATACTGGCTGCTATTGTCTGTTGATGAGCATTCTTAGTGATTCGTACTCTTAGATGTTCATTGTAATTTCCCGGTAATTCTTCTGCTAGAACAAAATTCGAAGGACCCATGACATTTAGCTGCGGGGAATTCAAACCAATCCAGGCTTTGTAAGGGAAAAAAGCCATGCAGATTTGGGTTTTGTACAAAAACTACTGCTTCACTGCTGGATGTCCTAAAGTGGATCTTGGCATTAGTCACAGAAGATGAAATGCTTGGTATTTCCCATGTCCTTTTTTGCAAGAAGGATGCAGTCAATAGAGAGGAAAAAACAAATTTGGTCTTAAGGAAATATTTTTCTTTAATTATTGGCATACAATTACAGTTGAAATGTATTCCTATAAAAATGTTAGAAAGGAGCGCTATCAATATATAAAATCCCAACATGATAGATAGCAAGTTTTACACCCCATGTGGAAATCTCACCATGATTGTTTTCCTACACAGCAAAAAAGAAAAAACAGGTTTATCAGTTTCTTTCATGAACCATTGCACCTTTACCGAGGAGAACTGCTAATTCTTGTCCAAAGCATTGCATAATGTGTAAAAGCACCTACACCTATCAGCAAATTCCAATAGTAATAAACCAATTTTCAGCACTGGCTAGCCTAGAAGATAGGCCCTCTTGCTGGTTTCACTCCAGCGCAGATGCGGAGCGTTCGTGCTTTCGGGTGAGCACCCCGCAGCTGCCTGTGAAAGATTACCCGTGGTCATCTATGTCAGTCTTGGAGCATTTGCAGGGAGCCTGAGAGCATTCTGAAAAAGGCCTGCCAGCAGCGCCCTGAGGGTGCAGCGCTAGCAACCCCCACCATGTGAGTGGAGAGCGCTAGCACTGAACGTCCTTCACATGCTACACACACTGATTGTAGGGCGCTCACCTCGAAAGCGCAAACACTCCGCAATTGGCCTGGTGTGAAACCAGCCTTAGAGTTGAACAGTCTTCCCCTGAAAACTGAATGGTACATTCATAAACCTCTCATCCCTTCAAGCTTGGCTATAATTTCTGTGGTGCAGGTTGTAACTTCTCCTTCATTCGCTACATAAAATAATTATGTGAAATTTCATTATTAGCCCATTGTTCATAAAGGTCTTTCAGACTTTAGGTTTGGCAGAAACCCTTCCCTGGAGGCATCCTGTTTTGGGATGTTTCCTGTGAAATTTGCCTAGTTCTGGGATCCCGTAGCTGTGATATTCGGTACAAAGAAGAAAACTACACATTTCTGGAGCATCCTTAATCCTTAACCTAATTGTCTGCTTGTGGTGAGTGAGTGGGGATGCCATGGCCACACAGAGCCTTCTGCTTATGCCACATATCAGTACCACACATGATCCCTGAACTAGGTAAGCTTCACACTGTGGGGCTCATACATTTAGGATACCTCTTAGGGAAGGGCTTTGGTCCATATTGGGAGCATTTCTACATGCAGGTAAGATAAAACATGCTGAACAGTAATCTTACCTATCGGGTTATTCGCTAAAATGTGGTGCACTGTCCTCCTCATGTGGAGTTGCTTTGTCATCTAGGAAGCTCTGAATATCACAAAGGTGGCCATTTTTTCTGGCCCTACTAAGTTGAAGGTCTGTTTCTAAGGGGAACATTGCCCATAGTTTCACTTTCACTAAATATATGAATCATTTTAAACTAAATGTAGGAGCCATTATACTAAAACACCACTTTCTATGTAAAAGGTACCTAAAACTCTTCTCAAATATTTTCCATTGACTGCAATAGAGGGGCACAAAGGGGTCAATTTAGCACCAGGTGCAAAAAAAGTGCACTTCTCTTTTCATTTTTTAGCTCCAAAGTGCAATTTTTGCACCTGGCGCTGGACTGACCCCTATGTGTATAATTAGAAGTTCTGGGTTGGCATCAAAGGCAATATCTTGTTACAGATAGATGGGAAACTAAGACCTCAATCACCCCCTTCCTTTTTTCTTTTCTCTTTTTTTCTCCCACTTCTTCACTAATGTTTACTTCTCTTCCTTCTTTCTTTCTTTCTTTCTTTCTTTCTTTCTTTCTTTCTTTCTCTTCCCTCTCACACCTCATCTCTATCTTTCTTCTCCTACCTTAGAGATGGTGGCGTCTGAGTTTTTCGGCCAGCTGAGATGAGGGCGGTTTCCATAGAAAATCAGTTGATTGCCAGCCTCCGACCACATAAATATACAACAGAGTCCAAACAATAGGCACCAGGCAAAGAGAGCTCACCTCCTGATTTGATCAATGTCCATAGTGAAAGAGTGCCAGCCACATGGTTTGGTTAATAAAATCATCCATCCTTTATTGAGAATCGTGGTAAAAAGCCATCACAGCCATCACAGCACATATAGAGAGCAGGCCCCACGTCTACGCGTTTCGAGCAAGGCTCTTAATCATGACATGTCATGATTAAGAGCCTTGCTCGAAACGCGTAGACGTGGGTCTGCTCTCTATATGCGTATCATGTTTTACCTGCTGTGATGGCTTTTTACCACGATTCTCAATAAAGGATGGATGATTTTATTAACCAAACCATGTGGCTGGCGCTCTTTCACTATGAGATGAGGGCGGTATCGACCCACCCATTTATCCAACTATACAACTGCCATTAAATATTTGTCTTTAGCAATGTTTACATTTCAAAAAAAGTACTTTCTGATATTTGTAGTAGATAAGACTTAATACACTCCAATGCTAATTATACTGTACAATAATCTGACGCAATGCACATTTGAAACTTTACATTTAGTGTACTGTACACTTTGAATTGTTACAAAATATTAATAAAAAGATTGAAACAGACATTCTGGGTTGAGAATCCTAAAAATGTACTCATCATCGTACAAATGTATAATATAGAATAGTCTAGAACCATCATTGGGATATTGCATGTATGCTTATACACTTAAAGCATAAAGAGGCATGCTAATATACCAATTATAGGACCCCCCCCCCTCCCCTTAGTGCTGGTAGTGATGGTAGGACTGGCCTGTTATTTTTATAGCTGACAGTTCTGTTCATCTGTGAACATCAGAAGAGCTTAAAATATGTGCAGAAGCCACCTAACTCTAAAGAAGAGCCAAGCGATGAGTATCTACAAGATGCTGTTTGTTACATCTAAATGAGCTATTTTAGTTCTTAGGTTCTTTTTAAAAGATCTTTAGATCTCTAAGGCTTAGTTGCCCAGAAATAAAATAATTAGCATACTCTTAGCATCCATCAAAGTTGACCACATTCTGAAAGGTAAAGCTAATAAAATAGTATATAAGTTAATTACAATAATTTACCATTACGTCTTTCAAAGTACAGGTGTGTGTGTGTGTGTGTGTGTGTGTGTGTGTGTATATATATATATATATATATATATATATATATATATATATATATATATATATATATATATAGAGAGAGAGAGAGAGAGCGGTATACCTTTTCTTAAATACATTTTAGGCACAGAGATCATTTTGGACTCACTTTTCGATTCCTTTGATATGTTATTAGCAAAGTGGTTTCATGCTGTGGACATTATCTGTACCCAAGTTGGACAATACTATGCCTCCTCATTTTCTTATTTCTATTGAGTTGCCAAAGGCTAGACAGGGGACATATACAGCATATTTACTGTATAATAAGGTTATTTATATTAATGTTGCTTGAGGGGGAAAATGCGTTGTCTTTTTTTTTCACAATGCATAGACCACAAGCCTTGCAGACTGACATTACTCTCTTTTCACTGAAATGAACAACTGCAAATAGTGTAAACATCAATTTTCTTTCTAGTTTCCATGGTTTTGTTATGAGGAGAAATAGGAAAGCTCCATGGCTACATTAGCTGCAATTTTAGCAGAATGGGTTAGCAAATTACATAATAGTAGCAGGTTGAAAACCGTATATACTTTACTAAATTGCCAATTTTATCGATATTATGGATTTAATTTTTATTGCATTCATGGCTACACTGATTGACATAATTTTCTTTTGCTATTTGTAAAGGGGAATGTATTTGTACATGTTATTTCCATAGAATGTAACATGCAGTAGCAAAGAAAGGGGCATACTGGAAGCTCAGAAGCAGCACAATCAAGAGAGTCTCCTTAAATGAGGTCTTTAGTGGAGACACGAAAAAAACCTTTGTAGGGCCCCATAGGACTGGAAATATGTAGTATAGTAGGGATCCTCCACCTTAAAGCCTAGTGTCAGATTTGGAATTTGAGAACGTACTTTACACATGGAGTAAATCTGCAAAAAATTGTGGGTTTGTCGTGTAGGTCAGAGTTGTAAGTCTTTTGTGAAAAATAGGTCATGATATTAGACAGTATGACATCTGAAAGCAAAACTTATGGTGCAAAGATCATCACCACCAACTTGGCACAGCTGGAAATGCAGTTTTGGTTGCTTTAAAAATATGTCATTAGCTGGTAGGAGGCCCTGGTGTCATTTTACTATAGTGTAAGTCCAGTGTTCTGTGGCTTAGATCAGTGGTTCGCAGCCTTTTTATCCCAAGTACCTTAGCAACAAGAAGTTCCAATCAAGTACCCCCAAGGGGCTTATTCATTATAAATAGTACTAAATTAAGTAGGCCACAGGCCTCATAGCACTTTTGAAGAAAGAAGGGTAAGGTTTCACTTTTAAAATAATATACCAGACCAGTCAGGTACCCCCTGTTGGTGTTCCCCCATGATCACTACCCCCTGGGGTACGCGTACCGCAGGTTGAATAACAGTGGTCTAGATGAATCCAAGAATTCAAATGGTTGACCTTGCCAATTGCGCCAGTTATGCCGGGACAGTGAAGGTGATGTTGTATTCATGTTGCTGTATGGGTAGCTCAATGGTTCGACTGATTGGTCCTTATATAGCTTTGTGTTCCTAAATTTAAGCAGAACCAAACCCTGTTTTTAAAAAGAATCTGTCCCTTCCAGAGCAACATGACTAAGGGGTCTGCATACCCTGAAATGCTCTGTGGAGCACATCACTGCCTCTCCAAGATGGGCATCCTGAGCTTTAAACTTACATATTAAAGGTTATGTTTTTATATTGTAATTCACACTGTCAGAAGCCGTGCTGGATTTTTGTCTTTCTGGAATCTTAAATTCTTAAATGAGTAATTTCATTGCATCTCAAAATCTCAGATTATATGTAGCTTATGTATTCTTAGCGAAGCTGCTTTCTTCACTTCAACTTCTGGGTCACAGCTTTATGAGTCATGAACTCATAGGACAACTCATAGGACAGTGTGGCTGTTAGACTACTTTTTTGGTTCAGGATAAATGGAATTAAACAGAGGGAAAACTTTGGAACCCTGCTACAACGTCTACTCTGTCCTGCAGGAAAAGTAAGCGACAGGCATCAGGTGAGTTGTTGGGGAATTATTCCTTTTAACTACTGGGACTGCAGATTCCCACCATTCACTTTACTATTGGCAGTCAGTTCAATAGAGTTGCCAAACCTTAGTTTTCTATTTTCTTTTCTGAGCAGCATCAGCGAATGGCTTCTGGTTTTTGGCTTCTGATCCCCAAGAGTCACAGTGCTGGATTGGGTGCTTCAGTGCATGCAACAACATACTGAAATCAATAGAAAACATTTTCATTCAAATTTATTAATTAGTGGCACTCCCAAAAAAGCCAGATTATTGATTATGGATTGAGAGGTTTATATAAATATATGTGTGATTTATTCAAAGGGCTTGGTAATGGATGGTACATTGAGGTGCTAAATGGATGCCAGCCAATATCTAATAATTCAATTCATTAATTTGCAAAACAAAAATAGCATTTGTCCTTATGTACTTTAATAAAAATTAATACATCTCTCCAATACAATAAATAGGAAATGTTTGAAATGATCACAGGCCTACTTAAAAAGTGATCACCTCTTTAGTAAATCAACCCTGATTTTAAAGAGTTAATATAATACCATTCAAAACAGAGGATTATCATAGAAATACTATCATAGCTACAGCCAGCAGTGGAAATATTGAAAGCTTAACATATGACATCCGGGAGTATAGACTGGTTTGTAATCTAGGTCAGAAATATGATGGTAAATATAACATCATGCCCCTTTCACTAATAAATTCCCACTGCGTTCACAAAAGATAATTAATCATTCCCTGGGGAGTTAAGAACAAAAATCTTATGCAATACTTGTATGATTATTCACAATTTAATGAATGAAAAAATACTCTCTTTTCAGCTAATGTATTAGCTTCCAGTTACATCCCATGGTTTATTTTCTGAAATATGTGGGAGTGGCCCTTGGAGCGATCCTGCATGATAATCAGCATAATAGGCCATGTCTGTAAGAGAGATAGCATTGTACATCCATCATATCCATGGCCAACCAGTTTTCAGAGAGATGTGACATCAGAGAGATGGCATGGTATGTCTATCATATACATGGCCAACCTGTATTCAGAGAGATGGCATGGTATGTCTATCATATCCATGGCTGGCCTCTTCTCAGAAAAATGTGAGATCAGAGAGGTGGCATGGTATGTCCATCATATCAATGGCTGGCCTGTTTTCAGAGAGATGTGAGATCATAGAGATGGCATGGTATGTCCATCATATCCCTGGCTTGGCCTGTTTTCATAGAGATGTGAGATCAGAGAGATGGCATGGTATGTCCATCATATCCTTGGCCTGGTCTGTTTTCATAGAAATGTGAGATCAGAGAGATGGCATGGTATGTCCTTCATATACATGTCTGGCCTGTTATCAGAGAGATGCGAGATCAGAGAGATGGCACGGTATGACCATCATATCCTTGGCCTGGCCTGTTTTCATAGAAATGTGAGGTCAGAGAGATGGTATGTCCATCATATCCTTGGCCTGGCCTGTTTTCATAGAGATGTGAGATCAGAGAGATGACATGGTATGTCCATCATATCCTTGGCCTGGCCTGTTTTCATAGAGATGTGAGATCAGAGAGATGGCATGGTATGTCCATCATATCCTTGGCCTGGCCTGTTTTCATAGAGATGTGAGATCAGAGAGATGGCATGGTATGTCCATCATATCCTTGGCTTGGCCTGTTTTCATAGAGATGTGAGATCAGAGAGAGAGAGGTGGCATGGTATGTCCATCATATCCTTGGCCTGGCCTGTTTTCATAGAAATGTGATATCAGAGAGATGGCATGGTATGTCCATCATATCCTTGGCTTGGCCTGTTTTCATAGAGATGTGAGATCAGAGAGAGAGAGGTGGCATGGTATGTCCATCATATCCTTGGCCTGGCCTGTTTTCATAGAGATGTGAGATCAGAGAGATGGCATGGCATGTCCATCATATCCTTGGCCAGGCCTGTTTTCATAGAGATGTGATATCAGAGAGATGGCATGGTATGTCCATCATATCCTTGGCCTGGCCTGTTTTCATAGAGATGTGAGATCAGAGAGATGGCATGGTATGTCCATCATATCCTTGGCCTGGCCTGTTTTCATAGAGATGTGAGATCAGAGAGATGGCATGGTATGTCCATCATATCCTTGGCCTGGCCTGTTTTCATAGAGATGTGAGATCAGAGAGATGGCATGGTATGTCCATCATATCCTTGGCCTGGCCTGTTTTCATAGAGATGTGAGATCAGAGAGATGGCATGGTATGTCCATCATATCCTTGGCCTGGCCTGTTTTCATAGAGATGTGATATCAGAGAGATGGCATGGTATGTCCATCATATCCTTGGCCTGGCCTGTTTTCATAGAGATGTGATATCAGAGAGATGGCATGGTATGTCCATCATATCCTTGGCCTGGCCTGTTTTCATAGAAATGTGAGATCAGAGAGACGGCATGGTATGTCCATCATATCCTTGGCTTGGCCTGTTTTCATAGAGATGTGAGATCAGAGAGAGAGAGGTGGCATGGTATGTCCATCATATCCTTGGCCTGGCCTGTTTTCATAGAAATGTGATATCAGAGAGATGGCATGGTATGTCCATCATATCCTTGGCTTGGCCTGTTTTCATAGAGATGTGAGATCAGAGAGAGAGAGGTGGCATGGTATGTCCATCATATCCTTGGCCTGGCCTGTTTTCATAGAGATGTGAGATCAGAGAGATGGCATGGCATGTCCATCATATCCTTGGCCAGGCCTGTTTTCATAGAGATGTGATATCAGAGAGATGGCATGGTATGTCCATCATATCCTTGGCCTGGCCTGTTTTCATAGAGATGTGAGATCAGAGAGATGGCATGGTATGTCCATCATATCCTTGGCCTGGCCTGTTTTCATAGAGATGTGAGATCAGAGAGATGGCATGGTATGTCCATCATATCCTTGGCCTGGCCTGTTTTCATAGAGATGTGAGATCAGAGAGATGGCATGGTATGTCCATCATATCCTTGGCCTGGCCTGTTTTCATAGAGATGTGATATCAGAGAGATGGCATGGTATGTCCATCATATCCTTGGCCTGGCCTGTTTTCATAGAGATGTGATATCAGAGAGATGGCATGGTATGTCCATCATATCCTTGGCCTGGCCTGTTTTCATAGAAATGTGAGATCAGAGAGACGGCATGGTATGTCCATCATATCCTTGGCTTGGCCTGTTTTCATAGAGATGTGAGATCAGAGAGAGAGAGGTGGCATGGTATGTCCATCATATCAATGGCTGGCCTGTTTTCATAGAGATGTGAGATCAGAGAGATGACATGGTATGTCCATCATATCCATGGCTGGCCTGTTTTCATAGAGATGTGAGATCAGAGAGAGAGAGGTGGCATGGTATGTCCATCATATCCTTGGCCTGGCCTGTTTTCATAGAAATGTGATATCAGAGAGATGGCATGGTATGTCCATCATATCCTTGGCTTGGCCTGTTTTCATAGAGATGTGAGATCAGAGAGAGAGAGGTGGCATGGTATGTCCATCATATCCTTGGCCTGGCCTGTTTTCATAGAGATGTGAGATCAGAGAGATGGCATGGCATGTCCATCATATCCTTGGCCAGGCCTGTTTTCATAGAGATGTGATATCAGAGAGATGGCATGGTATGTCCATCATATCCTTGGCCTGGCCTGTTTTCATAGAAATGTGAGATCAGAGAGACGGCATGGTATGTCCATCATATCCTTGGCCTGGCCTGTTTTCATAGAGATGTGAGATCAGAGAGATGGCATGGTATGTCCATCATATCCTTGGCCTGGCCTGTTTTCATAGAGATGTGATATCAGAGAGATGGCATGGTATGTCCATCATATCCTTGGCCTGGCCTGTTTTCATAGAGATGTGAGATCAGAGAGATGGCATGGTATGTCCATCATATCCTTGGCCTGGCCTGTTTTCATAGAGATGTGAGATCAGAGAGATGGCATGGTATGTCCATCATATTAATGGCCAGCCTTTGGAGTGTGCAAGCTGTGCAGCTGCACTGGGCACCATCTCTAAGGGGGTGCAAGGCGACACTCTTTACCTTTTACCTTTTCCATTCTTTACCATTTACTCATCTGTGTTCTGCACTTTTCTTCCCTCTCCTTATACCTTTTCACATTCTCTCAATATCTGTCTTGTCACCTTTCCTATCTCCCTCTCTTTTCGCTTTTCCACCTCTGTCTCTCTTTGTACCTTCCTTTTCTCAGTTTTCCACATTTTATTCGGCTCTACCTCCTTCATATTTTCCCTCTGCCCCTTTTTTCCACATTCCTTCCATCGCTTTCTCTTTTGTCAGCTTGCATACATATCGAACTGTTTGCCTTTTTACTCTCTTTTTACATTCCCTTCTTCTCTTTCTATGTTCCACATTTCCTTGTCACTCTCTCTTTTGCATCTTACTTCAGTCTTCCTAGTTTCCATGTCCCCGCTCTCTTTTCTGTGTTCCCTCTGTCTCTTTTAATTTCTTCCTCCCTTCTGTTTTCCCTACACCACTTTCTCTCTCTGTATTGTGAATGTAATAGTGTTTGTGTGTGTATATATTTTGGAGACACGACTCTGGAATCTTGCACAGGGTGACCTACATAAGGCCAGCCCTGCTAAAATCTCTCATCAGAAAAAAGCAGACCAACAATCAAAAAATGACTTAAACCAGACCAACACAACAAACTGTGCTCATATGCATCCCTCCCCAGGGCAATTTAGATAGCTGCACATACAAATGACCTTTTTCTAACTCCTGTTGCAAATTTTAGAAACAAAATGGTGGCTCATGCAGTTGCAGGCCACCTGCAAACAGGAAGTGCCATTGGGCTTTCTGTTACTGTGCATTGTCAGTTATCTCAGTTGAATCCAGGCAGCAGCATGGCTAAGATGCTGGGAGAGGAAGCTCCAAAATGACTGTTACCTTTCTTTTCCACGTGTGCCAGGATCTTGGTGTAGTTAAGTGCTGCGCTGGAGGGACTATGTGCTCGTGCTGGTGATGACAGTAGTTGATTTACATAATGGGAGTAGAGTGACAAGCTGTGGCACACAGTAGGAACAGACAGAAAGCTCATGGCTGCAGAGTGGCTAAGCGCCCAGACATTTGTAGTAGTGAGGAAGGGTATGGCCCTGAACTTATTCTTGCTGGAGCAGAGCATGAAACAGACCTCCCAGTGCCTGTCTAGGATTTTGTAGCAATGCCTAGTGTGAAAGAAGATGAGGCAACATCCATTATGGAATATATCAGGTTAGTTACAACACATATCTAGTGGCTTTTCTTTAAAAGGACAGTCCAGGCAATGGCAATAACAAGGCAGCACAGAGCTCACATAAAGCCTGTCCCATATGCCTGCCTGTCCTTTCTGCAGGACTCCAAAGTGTTCCCCTTCTTTCCTTTCCATTTTTTCTGAACCAAGCTTCAAATGTCACACAGCCACCCCTGTCCCTTATTGTGAAAGAGCTCAGCAAGACACAGTGGTTGCATTTGCTGGGCTCACTTACATTGGGAGTGCTGAGGAACAGCGATTGTCTTGTGTGGTCATGGAGGAATAAATTGAGAGGAGGGACACATTTTGGAGACCCGCTAATGTGTCTTCAGAGTCGTACAGGAAATGGAGGAGAGGCACATGGGACAGGATTCAAGTGAGCTTTATGCCGTCTATTACAATTTCCTGGACTGTCCCATTAAAGCGGACCAATTACCCCCAGCCTATGCTGGAGGTCCCGCTGTGTGAGACCCCCGGTAATCTTATTTGATCACTGTGGCTCCCCCCGATGACCAGCGACCACATCTCTGGCTTCTCTGCAGCTGTGCACGCTCCCCATTCAAATAGGCTGGGTGCGCACTCACAGGGGAGTGGGGGATGCGGGCACCGCCACACACAGTTCCATGGAACATGAAAGGGTGAGTGAAACTGGGCGATCTGGGGGTTCCACATAGGGGAGCATCCTACATCAGGATGCCCCTGAGACAGGAACCAGTCACCAGGACAGTCAACATCCTGGTGATTGGTCCACCTAAAGTTTGTAAGTGCCTTTGGCCGACGCTTTGCCAAGTTCACAGTTTAAAGAGGAAGTTCAGTCTTAACTTTCTTTAAACAATCCCATGTGTGACGGTGATTATCCTTTCAGGATGGCCTGGTCGCGCAAGTATTGCACAAGCATCAAGCATCAGTGCGCAGCGGGGCATCCAAATCAACCTGAGTAATGAGTCAGCAGAAGGTACCAACTTCTATAGGGTTTATCAGGAAATGCAAAGTGCTGCGAAATGAAAGATGCTGCACCTGACATCCAGCATGGGACAAGCAGAAAGCAGGCTAACTTAACCCTTTGTGGGGAATGTCCTTTCTAAGGCCATGTCTAGGCAAAAAAGCAAAAACATTTTTTACAGTTTTTTTCTCCCTGTAGCAGTTTCCTTGCTATCTGGGCCTCTGAAACTTGTAAGTTCAGGCCCCACAGCGTCTTGGTGTGCCCCCAGCACCCTGTGCAGAAGGGGCTGGTATGTCCCCTCTGCTGCAGTAAATTAAGTAGCATGCTCCATTAACTGTGATGGAGGCTGGGGGCAAAACTTTGGCCACATATTTGCTTGCTTATGGTAGATGAGCTCCAATAGAACCCCTGGGTTCATGCACATCGCTGGACCAACGGCCTTATTTATCAAGGGCTAGCGCCAGGTAGTGTCTGACGAGCGCCAGGTACCGCCAGCTATCGGCGACTACCGAATCAAGTACGCCCGGCGGCGGTCACAATGACGCATTTATCACGCTAAATGAGGCTAGCGCCGGCGAGAGCGTCAGCTAGCTTCATCATGTAGCCGACTGCAACGAACAGCGCCGCTGCTAATCCCATCACAGCGACAGGTATGACCTGGCGCTCCCTGGCGTGGTTCAATGCATTTCAATGGAGCAATCTTTAAATAATCATAATTAATTGCTATTACTGTTTTTTTTTTTTATGTCAAAAATTCTGTGACCACTTCTGCAATGTTAGGAATTTTTTTAAAGTAAAAAAAAAAATATATATATATATTGTGCAGAATTGATATTACAGGTCTGATAATTATGTATTCATATTACAAAATGTTTAGAAAAACTTGTATAATTTTTACATATAAAAAAAAAGGTTGTTTGGGGGTTAAAAACTACTTTACACACATCGCCGCCAGCGCTCTGGGGTTTAAACAAGGAATTCACAGCGCAAGAAATTTTTGAGCGTGATTTTTTAATGAATCTGCAGCAAGCCGTTCGCTCTGGCCATTCGCTGTCAGGCGCACCCATACAACGCGGAACCTGTGAAACAGTGACCCCTAACCCCGTATTCAACATTACCGCACACCGACTGAGTCGCTGACAACAAGCAAACCCCGGCCAAGCACAGCGAATACTGGCTGGCACTGTGAAAATCACGCTACTGGCGCTCATCTGTCGCTACCTGGCGCTATTAATGAATCGGCCTCCAAATCTCAGAAATGTTCAGTTTCATAGTAATGGGTGTAGAGGAAGTAGCTGTGGGGTGTGAAGTTGAGTATTCCTTCTTTGTCATCTTTAAACCAGACCTTCACCATGATTTATTGAAAAGCCCAAACCCTTAAACAAACGATTCCCCAGCATATAAAATTAATATATTTTAAGTTTTTAGTCACTTAATTATTATTCTTTCACCCACTGGGCTGCAACTCTGTTCAGGACTTTAGGATACGGGTGCCGCCATCTTGACTCAAAAACATCACACTTACTGAGGAGAGGAGAGTGGGATAAAGTACAGGGGGCGGGTTATAGCTGTGCTTTGCTCAGACAGAGCAGCGCTGGGGTCAGGAAAAGGTCAGCAATCCCAGAATGCAGAGCAGCACGGTCAGAAGGCACTTCCTGTTTGCAGGCTGCTTGATGTCCCATGAGCCGCCATCTTGAATGTTTAAAGGCTCATAGCATGCAGTAGATGCAGGTAGGATGAGTTTTAATGTGAGCAATCTGTATGTGCAGTGTGTGGGAAACATATAAGATAGACTCTTATTCAGGGTGAAGGACCACTTTAATGTCACCAGATTTTACCTGATCCTAGCTGTCACCTAAGCAGCTGGAGGTTCAATCCCTTGCAGCATCAGTTGCTGAATCACAGCAGGGCTTTAGCTGTCAGGCCAGTTACTGTGAGGGACCTCCCCAGTTTGCTCCAGGACATGCTCCTGCCTCTAGAAACGGGAGCAGATTCTCTTGGAGGTGAGTGCCACCTGACTAAGAATGCTGATATGCTTATCGACTGGTGGTCTGTTTCAGAATGCAGGAGCCAGCTGGCGAGCGTTAGATGAGTATACCTTATATTTATTCTTTTCCCATAGTTGCCCCCTAAATGTAGTCACTGCAAGTTCTGTTTAGCCATTGCTCAGCTTAGTAATAGTAATTGTGCTAATAGCAGCCATTGGATGCTTATGTACATTTGGAATTTTGCGTCTGCATTTTTCCCATCTGTGCACTTGTGAACAACACAAAAGTTTGCCTGTTTGCTGATGATACAAAGGTTAGTAATAGGGTGGATATTCCTGGAGGTGTCTGCAACATGGAAAATGATTTAGCTTTACTGGATAGATGGTCAAAACTGTGGAAACTAGAGTTTAATGTCTCTAAATGTAAAATCATGCACTTGGGTAGAAGGAATCCCTGCTCTGAGTACCGTATGGGCAGCACTGTGTTAGCCAGGACCTCGGAGGAGAGAGATTTAGGGGTACTGATTACTGATAGCTGCAAGATAAGTGGACAGTGTAGCCAGGCAGTGAGAAAAGCAAGCAGGATGCTCAGCTGCATAGCTCAAGGCATCACCAGTAGGAAGAGGGAGGTTGTGATGCCGCTGTATAGAGCCCTGGTGAGGTCACATCTAGAATACTGTGTGCAGTTCTGGAGACCTTACCTGCAAAAAGACATTATTCAAATAGAACGTGTCCAAAGGCCGGCAACGAAAATGGTGGAAGGACTTAAACTTAAAACTTATCAGGAGAGACTTAAAGAACTTAATTTGTACAGTCTGGAGGAAAGAAGGGAGAGAGGGGACATGATTGAGACCTTTAAATATGTGAAAGGATTGAATAAGGTTCAGGAGGGAAGTGTTTTTAAGAAGAAGCTTAATGATAGAACAAGGGGGCACAACCTGAAGCTAGTCGGGGGGGAGATCAGGAGCAATGTTAGAAAATATTATTTTACAGAAAGAGTAGTAGATGCTTGGAACAAACTTCCAGCAGAGGTAGTTGAAAAATCTTCAGTCAGTGAATTTAAACATGCCTGGGATAAGCACACATCTATCCTAAGATAAAGAGAACATACAGTATACACATAAGGGCAGACTAGATGGACCGTATGGTCTCCTTCTGCCGTCATCCTTCTATGTTTCTATGAACACACCAGCAAATAAACACTATATTAGTGACTACATGCAAGTGAACAACAACACACAGGGGACACACCAGTGAATAAACAATGGGGGCGATTCAGAGCCAGGTCAGCTCACTCCTTTTTAGCAGAGAAAACTGTCATTGACTTTTTTTGTCTATTAGTTATGAATTTTCGCCTGGCTCTGAATCAGCCCCAAGGTAGAAAATAAAAGTGAACAACACTTTTCTCTCCTAAAAAAAGGAGTGAAAATTCTCACCTGGCTCTGGATCGACCCCTATATCAATGATTACACACAAGTGAATTACACACCAGTGAATAAACACTATCCCCTCGATTCAAAGAGCAAAAGTTAATTGATTTCGTATCGAGAATCGTAAGTTTGGGTGGGTGTTAGTCATTTTTTCCTGTTTTTTTGGCCATTTACGACTCGCACGAGCCTACGTACGAATGCGTATATGCTCTTACGATCAGCGGAAGTTCGTTCCTAAATTTTAGGATCAAAACGTAAAACTTAGGATCAAATCCTAAAACTTACGATCAAAACGTAAAACTTAGGTTAATTGGATGTGTTTAGGTGTGATTCAGAGAAACCTCTAAACGCGTTTTAAAAGAAAGCCACAGCCGACACCTTTTAGCAGTCGGATTGCTGTTCTTGAACAGGTTTTTTGGCTAAGTGGAGGAGTCTGCGCGTCTTGTGCTCCAATGAACTGCATGTATCAGCATGGCCGAGGCCATAAATTGTATGGCAATGCATACCTGATTCATGTATGCCTTATAAAAGCATTGTAATGTGGACCTTAATTAGTCCTTTGCATGTAAACCTTTATTTGGCAATATATTTGCGTTAATTAAAGAAACTTATGTCCTTTGTTATTTATTTTTAAATTGATGTACTAGAATAATATTTTTAGATTGCATTTATTGGTGTAGTTGTTTACCTTTGCTTTGTTTAATTATTTAAGCACATCTTTGGTCAGATGCATCACACTTACTGAGGAGAGGAGAGCGGGATAAAGTGCAGGATGTGGGTTACTGCTGTATTTTGCACAGACACAGCAGAGCTGGGGGCATGGAAAGGTCAGAAATCAAAGAATCCAGAGCAACACAGTCACAAGGCCCTTTCTGTTTGCAGGCTGCCCGATAATACCTGACCCGCCATCTTGGCTGTTTCTAGACTCATAACATGCAGAAGTTGCTGGGTGTTTTTTAATATTTGTGAGCAATCTGTATGTAGAGGGTGTGGGTAACCACACTAAAAATTTAAAGTTGTACCTTTTGAAGCCTAAATATTAAAATTAAATCCACAAGTAAAAAATGCAAGTTAAGTAAAAATTAAACAAAGTAAGATTTACTTATGCAAATGCATTCATTAATGGTTGGTTACTACAAAATGAATGAAATAAAGAAAAATAAAAGACCAAATATTTAGAATGCACTTTAATGAGGTAAGTTTGTAGTGCGCAGCCGCAAGATCAGAAGGATTTACGTCCAGACAAAAAAGGAAAAAGGGCAAAACCAATGTTGCAACCTGAGAAATGAAACGGAAAATTCAGGATGGAAACTGACATAGGTCTGATTCCCGAACTGCCATACGAACGGACGTACATTTTAGGATAGAAACGTATTTGCTTATAGAATCACTCGCAAGTTCATACGAACGCACGAGCGGACGTGAAAAATAGGATGATCGGCACCAAAATCCAAGCTGTTACATGTTTCTTTGAATCAACCCATATATTAGTGACTACACACAGTGGACACACCAGTGGATAAACACTATATTAGTGACTACACACAGTGGACACACCAGTGGATAAACACTATATTAGTGACTACACACAGTGGACACACCAGTGGATAAACACTATATTAGTGACTACACGCAGGTTAATAACACACTAATGAGCAGTGAAGTGCATATGTGCCTGGAGCAATGGGCAGTTCCTATACTCAGTGCCTCGGAAGCAATTGGGGGTTAGGTGTTTCTTGCTCAAGGGCTCTTCACTCATGGCCAATGGTCAGGAATCAAACCTGACATCCTTAGCTTACAAGGCCAATTCCTTACCTTTATGCCATGACTGCCCCTGAATCTTGTCCACTTTTATAAAATATTTCCTGCACCAATCTATAATTTCTGGGGGTCCCATGTATGTATGTTCACTGTGCATTGTAGTACACCCTTTGCTTGGCTGTTGCTGCTGGTCATCCCTCTGCTTTTCTCATCTAAATTATTTCTAAGCTAAACAAGATCTACAGTATATGTTCATATTCTGGAAAATATACAAATGATCTCTGGTGTTTTGAGTACCATATCTTTTATAATAATGTTTGATGATTCTGTGTTGAAAGCTTCTGCTTTGCTGTGGAATGGTAAAGCTTTGCCTGATTTTCCCAGGGGTAATGCAGCGGTACTTCACTATATAAAACTGGATCATTTGCAACCGCATGGAATTGTGTTTTTGCTGAGTATCTAATATTAAATCACATAATGCTTGTTACAATTAACCCCAGTAATAGGGTAATGAAAAAGTAATTGTTATTTGTTTAAACCAATTATTGTGAAAGAATCAACTTGAATAAAGCAATTAATTTATTTAATAGGACCCCTGCACTACTTCTTGTTGCTTTGTAAGTGATCTAAGGAATCGATGTGGCCATTTGCTTGGTGGGTACATACAATTCTTTATGCAGAATTTTCATTAGTCCATTTGCTATGCAAAAAATTTACACATTAACTTTGAAAGCTAATTAAAGATAATCATTGCTCCTGAAAGTAGAAACAAGGCAAAGAATAGTGGCACACCCACTGAATTGTTTTGCTATAGACCACCAATAATAGAGCTAAGCTGGTGGTCTAAAGCTCTGCATCATCACACTGTGGGCACTGCGAGAGAAGAAGAACAGCCAGGGTGTTGAGAATGCCTGTCTTACAGACTCCTCCCATTATGCTGATTATTATGCGGCATCACAGAGTCAAGCCCCATGCCCAAATATTTCAAAAGATAAATGATAATTTGAAACTGTAAACCTTGATATCTCGGCCATATCCTTTTCCATTTAAAAACAGAAAACAGTTTAGGACAGTGCCAAATGTGGCCCGTTGCAATGGTCTTACAATTGCTTTTGCCTTCTGTGTCTCTCTAACATGAAGCTGGGCTAAAAGTTTATTTCTCCACCTGGTCCGAACAATTGTCCCTTTTCTTTCCTTTGCCCCTTTAAATGTGAGGACTATTTGACCACATGCATCTTCATAGGTTATGGAAGCTTGTTTGTTTGGCTCTTAACTGCCCATTAAATGTGGCGACTTTTTGTTTTGTTTTCTTTGAGCATCTCCATGGGGAACATCTATTTAGTTGGCAATGGGCCTCAGCAGGAAGCCAGGAAGGAATGGGTCTCAGAAGTTTGGAGTGTTTATGAGTACAAGCTCTGTATAGAGTCACTATGCAGAATTAATTCTGATTGGACTCGGTCAATCAATTTGTGGAATCAGATATGCCTTTTCACTTTTTGCTAGCTAAATGTAGGCCTGCAATTTTTCTGCAGTACATACCTGAAATTGCTTGTCATTTAAATTTCTGACCCCAACAGTATTTAGGCAAATGATTGTGATGATGATATTGCAAATAAAACAAATTAACATATATATATATATATATATATATATATATATATATATATATATATACAGTCGAGTCACCACATCTTTATGACCAGCAGGTAATATCCATAGTAGCCTCAGTGTACAGCACGGACAGGCTGGGAGTGACTCAATAAAGCCCTGGTAGGTTGTTACAGGTATCTGGAGCCATGCCAACTGCAGTGCATTCCACAGCTGCTGAAGGGGTGTGCGGGATTACCCACAGACTCATTGTCAAGTTTAAGGCGTTCTCACAAATTCCCAGTTGGGTTCAGGTTTGGAGGCCAGGGTAATACCTAGTAATAAGATGTACTTGATCATGCTCTTCCAACCAACCCCAGACACTTCTAGCCATGTGACATGTCACAATGGCTTGCTGGAAAATCACATCCACCCCGGCAAAGACAAAGATTGTATATGGTTTACATAATCTGCAATATACCCACATTGGTTGATGGTTCCCTGATGTTTCTTGCCTCACATGCCAGTGGTCAGGGGTGTAACTTAGGGGGTGCAGAGGTTGCGACCATAAGGTCCGGGATCCCCATCATTGTTGTTTCTCAGCCTTACTTATTATATTTGTGTTCTCATTGCATCATGTACAGAAACAAATGAATTGTCTCCACTATATCAGTCTTTAGTTGTCTAGTTGTTTCCAGTTTAGTTAAATGACAGGAAATATGTGTATGAGCCATGATGGGGCCCCATTCAGTGTTCGCATCGGGAACCACACACATTTAGTTACGCCGTTGCCTGCGCTCATCCATTCAGTGAAGCAGAAAATGACTCTCTTTGCCAATCATAGCAAGTTCAATTCCAATACTTCCATGAAAATTGAAGCCTATTCTGCTGATGCAACAGAGGTGCACTGGCCATTCATTTGCTTTTTACTCCCTATACACAGAAGGGTTCGGTACAGTATATATTTATATAGAATTAGAACAATATGTGGTCCACCTCTAGGCGAAGTATAGCATGATATATCTTTGTGCATTCATTTGGATCTACACAGGGCGGGATTAAGTGTAGTGGAGACCGCTGGACACAAAATCTGGTGAAGGCCCCACATACAGTATTTTTTTTTCCTTTAAAATAATAGTCCAACCAAGTAACTGATTGGTGGTTGTCTGGCACCCGCCTACTTACTGGAACGTCAGATTGAGTCCCTTGTGTCACCCTTGTGCGGGTGCGTGCTGCTCGTGAACTCCTGCTTTGCCATTCTGGGCGGGAGGTCGTGTAGTTGCCCGGCTGGTCCAGCACAAAACAGTTCCCTGCATTGAGCTTCCAGTGGCTGTGCTTGGTGGCTTATGTGCAGTGAGCGCTGACTGAAAGCACCCACCCATCACTGTAGCGTTGCTGACGGCGGCTTTGCTGTTCTAGACCCTGCATCCTGCCCTGTGGTGGCTTTGGCTGCAGGTTGGCTTGCCCAGGTGCGGGGGGCCCCCCACTGCTGCCGATAGCTTTGTTGCTGGCCCCGCAGCCCCTCAGACCAGTCTGAAAAGCCTTCTGGACCAGACCATAACCCTCATAATCCGGCCCTGGACCTACAACTTGTCTGACAAGAATATGTAGGATTAGCACAATGGATTGAGATGCCATTTTCGACACAGGCAATGTATCCAGGGATGTAAGCCTTATGAGATGAGTAGATCCCTCTTGACACACAAGCTTCGGGTTACTTATGACACTGGTTTTTGAGCTTCAGCTCGCTGTGTACAATTTTTGTGCAGTTGTGAAATGTGACAGCGGAATGCTGCAAATAATAGTATACTTTGATACAATCTCTTTATATATTTATCTTGCCAAAATAAATGATTGATCTGTCTCTGCTTACAAAGAACTGGTACTTTGTTATAGTGATTTATGTTCTGGTATTATGGCTTTATGCCAGCAGCTGCCAATATATGCTGTGCTGGGCCCAGGGGGGGCCAGGTGTAGACACAGCGTTATAGAAAATGCAGCTTCATTAGCCCAGAAAAATACATCTATATATGTCTACATAACGCATTTAATAAGCAATACTTACCGGTATATTTAGGAAAATGTATAATGATCAATAAATTGACCATGAACCTTTAAAAGTATGAATACCAGCGAATATGTTGCAATGCTCTGGGTGAGGATGTTCTGGTGGTGTAAATACCACTGATTGAAAACAAAGTCTAGGACAACAAACCTTAATTCCATTGTATATATTAACCATAAAGACTCCACCCATTGTAAAGTAGAGTGCTCCACTCCTGCTGGCTTCCTGCACCCATGCTGCTGAACACCAAGGACTAGGCACATCATAGGTGAGTCCGAGGACTTGGCACGTAGCAGCTGTCTACAGGTGAGCCAGCTGGGGGGAGGTAGGATCGCCAATGGAGCCCATGCATTGTCAATTTTAGGTGCAGGTTTAGCCTGACTTTCTGTCCTGTTCTTTGATAAAATATTGAAGCGTATCTGCAAGTGAGGACAAACACCTTTTGAAGAATGACTGTTGGGGACATATTGATTGCACCCTGCAAGCCCTATACTTGGCTCCATGTGATTGCCGCTAGCCAATGGGGTTTGCTAGAGGGACTAGCTCAAGTCTGCCCTTATCCATCCGACAAACACAATTGGCTGCCAGCAGTCATGTGGGGTAGGTTGGTGTGTATAACTTCTGCCACTCACAAGCAAGCAGGCTCCCTTATTTATTGCCTGAAGGGGCACATCACTTGCTGTTGCAACTGTGATTGGGTGATTAATTTTCCTCCTAACTACCAAATTCTGTCATGTTTGGTATCAAACCACAGCACACCACAGTCTCAAGCATTTTACAAAAAAAGACTTCAGACAATGGCGATGGTTGACAATGTTTGCAAATACAGTTGTTGTTTTGCATTTAGAGTAGTGGCACACAACACATTTTTGGTACCGAGTTGTGGAAACAGAAAGGACTCATAGAATGGCATTTAATATAGTGGCACACAACACTTTTTGGGTACCAAGCTATGAAAATAAAAAGGAATCATGGACTGGCATTGGTCAGTTAATTAGCTTGTCACTGGTCTAATTTCTCTCTCTGCTGCAGTGAGAATCCTAGATGATCTGTCTTTCAGGAGAAGCAGTATTGAGTTTAGGTCACAGCCTTGCCCTTCATTACGCTGGATGATAGCATATGATACCATTAATATGCTCTTGTCACCTGCTCTATAAACCTGTACTCCTGGGAATTCCATGGAGCCAGCCTTTCCATTTTCCTCACAGCAGCATCATTCAAATGCCATGTGATCCCTCTTTCTGAAATAACATGACTAAATTCTGAAGATGCTTTTGACGCTGGGGGACTCCAAAGATCTGAAGAGGATATGCGTGGTTTCCTGGGCTGGATCACCAAGATTGGTGATTGTCAAGGAGCCATACACCAAGGACTCTGCTGTGGGGGAGAAAAGATGATGTTTAAAGCTGTTACAGACATTTGAATGATGCTGCAGGACGCCCCTCACTGTAGGGCTAGGTGGGCCAGCAGCCATAGTTGACTGTTGGTCCACTTTAAGTCTGGTTCTTCTTGGCATTCATAGTCATAGTCATGGCTCAGTCTCCAGGGGCTTCTCATTCAGCCCATTCAAGATCTTCCTAGATCATTCCTAAGCAGAATAGTAAAACATCTTTGAATCTAATACAGGGAACATGGAAGTGGTTAGGTTGGTCTGCCCTTTATTGGGCTTGCTGCTAGGTTATGTTTGACAGGGCTCTTTGCATAACTGCAGGACTAAGTGGACAAGCAGTTATATTTCACTGGTGCGCCGCTTTAATTCTGGTTCTTTTAAGGCGGGTCTATAGTCAAAGATTACTTTAGCTATTTCTGACAGACAGTGTGTCTTATAAATCAGACATTGTGTCTTGCTTGGGAGGTAGGAAGCGCCATCAATTTGCCCATACCTGATTATTTTTTTTAGGAGTTGGGGCTCTCAGTCTATTTTTTTTATCTATCTAATGCAGTTTTGCACTGATGGCATAGGTGGGGGGGGGGGGGGGGGGGGTAGACTGGGTTAGTTTAGTGTCACTGTGAATTCAGACCCCACCCCCTGTCACAGACTTTGAAGAGGGGTATAGGTCTGATGATAGTAAATCTGCCAATCTGATTTTTTTATAGAAACTGGAGGAATTCAAAGAGAAACAAGAAGTACATAAAACATACTTGTAAAAATGGCCCCATACTGAATTCTAACAAAAAGCCCTGTTGCTGCTGTTTCAGCTTTCATACTGCCCAACATAGCCTATCTACTTTGGTGGAGTCAATAGAGAGCTTGACTACTTTGTAGACCGCAGATATGTGACTAAATGAGACTAAATGAGGTCAGTTTCATTAGAATATTGTCGTTTGAATGATTCAGACAGACAATAGCAAGGGCTGCTCAGAGAGGTTTTAGGCTTCTTGGTTGAGGCGCTATATACAAAGTTAGCTGTCAACACTTCATGCACAGCCATTCATTCTAAAGCTCCACTTCAGCATGTATGTGAGTGGAGCTGTTATCTCAGCTACCTTCCTGTTGTTCCTCCTGACAGTTGTGGTCACGGCTCAGTCTCCTGGGACTTCTCATTCAGCTAAACCTGCATTCAGGATCTAGAGCCTTCCTAAGCAGAATAGTAAGGCATTTGTGAAGCAAGATTTGTTATCCACACATCTCTGATAAAACAATCAGGATCTTGGTTAAGATGAGGCTGTGTAGATCATTTGCTCTTGGCGCAGTGGTTTTTCCCTGTACTCTGTACAGTATTACCCCTGTTTTCATCACTAAATAACCTGCTATTTTTGCTAAATCTGGCCAAGGGTATTACTGGCATGCAGGTGGCTGGTGAATGCTTTAAAGTAGAAGCGTCTGCCCACAGGCTATCCTCAGGCAAAGATCATAGGGCGTGAAGTACAGCAAGCATATATTTATATAGAATTATTTTATATCAAACCCGATTCTACTGCTCACCTTGCTATTCTACAAGAACAAAATAATATATTTTACAAATACAGCTATTTCACATTTTTTAAAAAAACATGATAGAAGAAAGCCTGGGAGAAAATTTTCCTGGTTCAAAGTGGACCTGAGCTGAAAATCTGCAAGTGACACCCAGGTGATTTCTGTATCCCCCACCACACTGGGCATCCCCAGATGGGATTGTCAACAGAAATATATCCCAAGTTCTGCCCTGTCCCCATATCTCTGCTAAGGAGAATAGCTCCCCAGGATAAGTTGGCTCCTTGCTCCTTCCAACTCAGCTCCGCCCAGTCAGTGTAGCACAAACGGAATGGGCGGGGGGAGGGGTCAGACTGAGTGGATGGAGTTGGACATGGTTCAGGGTTCCCATTCCTCTAACTTGCTGACCCAGTGGATGGCGTGTGCTAGATGAGATGAGGCCAGCTATGGAGATGCACCAATTTTTTATCATGTAGATGAAGAATTTCTTTACCAAACGCTCCAAAAACCATAAACGTATCATGTCCAGATTAGGCCACCATCTGGAATTTTTGGGCCCTATACAGCAGCAATGTCTGAGCTCCCTCATAACCAGAGGCTTCACCCCTAGTTTAAACTGAGCCAAAGGCCCCAAGGCAACCAGGCTTACCTCAAAATTCAGACCATAAAAGAAACAAAAACTCAGGGGCCCAGCCATTATATAACATGTTATGGGGGGCAGACATATTCTAGGTAGTATAATGATTCCTTTATGTGATGGCTAGGTCCCTAGTTCGAATTGAGTTCCAGGGCAAACCAAACTGAGGGGGCAGACACCTTCATTTATCATCAATGCCAGCAGCAATAGTGTGGCCGCCAGCAGGTCTCAGGTCAGGGTGGCCATTATGACCGTCGTCACTTTCTCCTGCCATCATGGCTACCCTGTGTCCGGGGTACTGCACCACTCAAGGATCTCACATGACCAGCGGTGTCCAGTGGAGTTCGATGGCCAGATGTACATGGCACCTTGTACTAGGTGTGCACAGCCACTCAAAAAAAGTAACTGGCAGCAACTATGTAAAGTTATTTTTTCCAATATTGTGCTTCATGGGGTTCTATGACCAGGACTCTCTAACTCACCTAGTTCCAAATCTTTAGCAATGTACATGGTGGTTTAATCGTTATCTGTATGTAAAAAAAAATATACCCACCTAACTCCAGGCCATCTGTCAAACGCTTCTCCTTCCTCTGTAATCCTAACTTCTTAAGCATGTGTTCCCCCACCTGACCAAAAGCATTAAGTATTGCTGGTGCGGGAGTGCACACTGTAGCCAGCAGGGGGGGCACATGCTCATGGTGTATGGGTATAAAGTGCATTCAGCTATATTTGGGAAAATACAGAAGCCTGAATGCCGTAGCTGTCACTGTAAGTACTGTAAACTTTTATCTTTAGACTTTCTTTTGTTTGCGAGCTAAGAAATATACAGAAAGTGATGTGCACAATGAATAGAACCAGGCCAGCTTGCAAACACTCAGCCTCGAGGCTTCCGAGAATACTCAGCTTCCGAGAATAAAAATAGCTGTATGCATTATGAAACAGAGGTCATTTTTCTTCATTTGAAAAAGAAATGTGTAATAAAAGAATGGCAGAGTAGCTAGGGAACTAGGAAATAGTTAGGAAATGTATCATGCTTTACTGCACTGCCCCATAATAGTCCAAGCAGGTAGGATTTTGCTTTGCTTTGAATAGCGTGAACAGTAATCATGGTCAAGTTTCTGTGTAGCCTGTAAAGCATAGCAGAAAATGGACCAATGTTATTTAAAGTGTTTGGCAAGTCAAAAGTTAAAAAACAAATATCAGTAGCTTACCTTTCATTGAGCGGTTGAAGCACTCTGTGTCCTGCTTTGTCTGTCTCCTTAGTGAAGAAATCAATTCCTTATATAGCTTTTAGTCCCCATTATGCTGCCCTGGTCAATCAACCTTCAGTGTACCAAGAGCGAAAACACCCTCCACTCCCCACTCCAACTCCCTGCCCTGACGTCCTGATTGGCTGCCTCTCTCTCAGTTCTGAAACCCTGCCCTTCCCTCTCCTCTCACACTCATCACAGTGTGCTTACATCAAATCGCTATTGCCACACCCACTGTTTCACTTCATTTGTTCTCTGCACCTTCACGCTAATACTTTTACTAATAACTTTGGAGCTAACTTTTATTGACTGAAGCCTCTGATTGGATGAGAGCCCTTGCATTTACCATGCAAGAGGAGAGTTTTACTGGATGATCTGGAGGTTTCACACAGTGGAGCATCCTGATTTGGAATGCCCTAGAGACTTATAGACTCTATGCTCTTCTCTAAATTAGGATTTCTAACAACATGATGTAAATATCAGTCAATAAATCTGAGCAAGAAATTAAAACTTGTACCTACCCACACCCTCAGCAGCCCCTAGTACATCACTTTCAAAGTACCATGATTAGATCTCCCTTTGCCCTCACTGACATCACAGCGAATGGGGTTCTGGGCCCTGTTCAATGGAGCAGGCACTGCCGTGTGTGTGTGGGGGGGGGGGGTGTTAACATGCTGTGGTACCAGTTTTTAGATATTGGTAAGTTTTCTCTTGGGAAGCTTAGGCAGGGGAAATGTGAGTATAGGTTTAGGTATAGGATTTCATGGCTGGGGAAAAACTGGCCTTGAAGCCGTGGGGTGCTGAGGGCAAGAGAAATGCATAGTGAGGAGCCTGGGTGTGCTAGGTCTTTTGTCCATGTAAGAAGAAAATAAACAGCCACAATAAATGTAAATGTATAAATTAATTCATGTACAGAATATACACAGTATGCGCTTTTTTATTGGACTGCAAGGATTACAACCTGCCTAACTGCTGGAAGTGTGTTTATATGTGTTGGGGGTGGCGGATGCTACTCTTGTTAGGATAATGACACAGCAAAGGTTGTCATTACATTGTTTGCAATAGTGTGTGCAAGTGTAGATGACCTGTGTTATGTGTCTATTTTATGAACTTCATAGTTCCTCAGTTTTTACCCCATAATATGCAAATAATCAGTGTAACCCAACACACTGCCATGGTGCTACCCTCCATGTTTTATTCTCTTCTAAGCAAATCTAATTTAGGGATACTAATAATCTTTCTCAGAAGATCAATTGATTTAGTTCCACTTCAGCTGGCTCATATTTCATAAACTAAATCTAAATGTTACACTGCTCATAAAATGCAAAAATTCAAATATGAATCTGGGGTATGCTAGCTAGTTGCACCTCTTAATTAAATTATATAGTCAACTGAACAGAAAAACAACATATTCTCTTAAACAATAAGGCTTGTTTGA
The DNA here is from genome assembly GCA_027917425.1 of Gastrophryne carolinensis. NCBI lineage: Eukaryota > Metazoa > Chordata > Amphibia > Anura > Microhylidae > Gastrophryne > Gastrophryne carolinensis. The sequence goes on along the minus strand of CM051238.1, from coordinate 202,255,116 downwards.
TTGATTTTGAAGATTCAAAACACAAGGATAAAGCTAGTTGGAAAAGCATGTAGATGACTACCAAATCAATGTAGAGAGAGTCATATAAATACTGAAGAATAACATCTAGGGCTAACAATTTTCAGTGAACAAGGAATCATGTGCTCTAAATAAATGAATCAGTTATTACCTATTGACAAATCTGATTGTAGTAAAGTTGATTGGTGGCTATGTACTATAGCAGTTTAAGCCTTGCTTTATGCACTGCTTTTTTATATATAACCACCACCCAAATTGGGCTTAGAGGGACTTTTAAAAACTTTTAATAACATTTTTCCCCTGTGGAGTAGTCTGGCAAAAAATTACTTTGAATTTTTCTTTATCTTGTATGGGTCATATTGGTCTCTTAATAATCCTCATCGCTTGATGCTTGGAGTGTGTACACAGAAGTCACCCTAAAAAAAGTGTCTGCTATGAGAACGAGCGATGATATTAGTGATCGTTCTAGCGACTGATTGACCAAGAAATCCTTGGCTTGACTACACAGTCACTTGAGTAAAGACAGCTGCATGGAGGGGCCTTTTATACTGGCGGAGTGAGCTGATGTTAGCTCACTCGCCGGTATAAAAAGCCCTCCCCCAGAAGGGAATGGAATTCTAGAGGCCACTGTTTGGGCTGGGAATTCTACAGAGAGCAGTGTGAGATGGACTGGAGGACAGTGAAGGAGCAGGTAAGTTTTTTTACTTTTTTTATTCAAGGATTTCAGGGAACACAAGAAAATTCAGATTCATGCCAAAATGATTTTTCCCCGAAATTTGGAGCAAACTCCAGTTCGCCTGAACTGGTTCGCTCATCTCTGATGCATGTCTCGCCACAGCTGAAGGGATGCAGCATGCAGACACCTACTGTCCAGAGACTGGAGCTGGTGGTGGGTCCTGCAGGATTCCTGAAGGGTGGGTGTCTTAAAATATTAGCAGGTGTGGGATGGGTTTGGTTCAAAATTAGGTTGGCTTTAACACTGAAAATGCTATAAAAAAACACTGCTTTGGGTGCGGAGAAGTGAACAATATATATTGATTGTATATCTAGTAATCATTTGATTTTGAACTAGGTTTGGAAATAAAGGTTGACCTGGGGTCAACAATTGTGGGGAAAAGGTCACTTTAATGTATTAGTAATTACAGTAATTAGGTATATAACGTGCGAAACTACTAAGTTTCCATTATTTATTTTTATTCAGTCTCTTTTTTGGTGGGTATTCACATGACACAATATGTGAAGCATAAAAGAAGATGGTGCTTGAGGGTGCTAGTGACGGGGTTTCAGGGGTGTAGTCGGCATAGGGGTTCCAGTTGGTCATGCCTGTCTCGAGATGTTTTAGCTCATAGAGCTTCATCAGAAGGTCAGTTTGGGAGTGAGCAATCTGGTACCTAGTGGTAGCAGCTTGTATCAAGTGGATTTTTTTTAGCAAATTTGTTCGTAGCAAGAAGGTTTGTAGCAAGTAAGTTTATAGCATATCAAGGAGGGGACTAAGTAGCTGTAGGTGCTTGTGCTTCACAACAAGATTAAGGGGACTGACCAGTCAAACTTTAAAATCATTTATCAGGAAGCTTACCTAATGTAGTGCCAGTCCCCTGCTGTCTCATTGATCTGGTGTGCCTGAACAATGATTTTAATATGGTAATTGGTTGAAGGGGGGGGGGGGGAGGGGCAGCATTTATGAATTGCATCTGTAGTCATAGCAATGACAACACACACCAGATATTTAAGCCCCTCCTGTGTTTTGTATGGAGGCAAATGAAAACAAAAAAAGTATCTATTCCTTGCTGTATTGAGCCGGTGTATTGTCAGATTGCATGAGGACATTGAAGCTCCTTTGCATTGTCATGAACCTTGTGCTGCTCTGTCAGAGAAGCCTGGGAGGTCCACATGCCCATTGATTGGCTGAAGGACCTCTCTTATTGAATGTCATCCAACACAGGCTACTAGCAGCAGGGATGAGCAGCCGTCTTTTCAGCAGGATTACAGGAGGCTGCCGTTACATACAACAGTGCTCTCATTTCTGCAGCCGCCTAAAGGACAGAATCCCCTTTTACATGGTAACCGTCCATGACAACGTACTCTCATGGAATTATAGGAGCTGGAGACGTAGGATTTGTTTAACTATTTAGGTAAGAGTGGCTGACCTTAAACCTGTTTTTTGCAGCTCAGTGTATATTTATATCCACTGTAATATTTGTACTAGATTGCTTAAAATGTTTTACCTTTAAATAACTTGTTAATATAGGAAGAGCAGATGTAGAATTTGCCTCCCCTCAGTATATTAGTATCAGCATAAATGAGCAATGAAACAATCACAAGTCGGTGTTCAGCCTAGATAGTTCTGTTTTGCATGTTTTTGGTTTGGGGTTACTTCATTCATTTCATTTTCTCGATTTTAATAGAATACACATGGCCTGTATCATTTGATATGACAGGGCATTGTATATAGGACACGTAATTAATGTATACGCTTAGGCTTTTAAGTACACAGCAGTACAATTGTATACTGTACTTGTAGGCTACAGGAGAAAGTACAGTAATAAAAGATGTGCCCCATGTTTATATGTATTTGTATTTCTCTACACCTATAGTCATCAAATGTTACATGCATTTATTTTTAATATTAAATACAGTTTATTACATTAAAGTGTGTAGAAGCAATATTAGTGGTTGTACTAGTTATTCCTCCTTTTGTGTCAGTTTATAAAAAGGTTATACATACCTTAGCCGAAGGAACTGGTCTCTCTAGTGAGGGGACAGTTGGGAGACTGCATATGTGATGCATAGTGGGCATGGAGAAATAATTACTTCATATTGTTTTCAGGGCACACAATTGTATTTGTATTTATTATATAGAGGGATGCTAATAGTCGAGATGGGAATGCTGAAAAACTAAACACAAAATATGTGTACGATAACGTAATAAATAATATAATTTTTTTTAAATTGTTCATTATGTCTAATGAAGGCCTGAATATGGTGGGGGACCCTGGGCAGATGACCATAGTGTAATTTGCCTATTTAAGTGGATGTGCAGTCATAGCACAACCCCTGCACTCTGCCTCCCCGCCCCCCCCCCCCCCGAAGCATTGAGGCAGGATGGAGGGGATGGGTTACAACAAAAACGAAAAACTTCACCTTGTTTAGGATCCAACTCTCTCACTGGTGCATTGGCAGCAGTTACACAGAGGGTGCACAGAGCTGCATCCGTTCTGTGCATGCTCCCGTCTGCCCATTCAAGTGAATATTCTGGCTGGACACCTTGCTGTAGCCCGTTGATATTGGCAGTTTCATCCGGTGCCTTGTGTAAATGCTGCAAGAATTCCCTAAATTTCTGGTACTAGCAATGGAGACCCTCTGGCTTTATCAAGTGTTGAAGGCCCTAGGCCAGGGGTACTCAACCACTTCTTGTAAAGGTCCATTTACAGGCATCTGGTGAGAGGCGAAGGTCCGGATGGGGTGCTGTCGGGGGGGTGGATAGTTAGAAATCAGCGCACTGGGGGCGGGTTGGGGGTGGATTATACCTTGCAATGCCACTTCCTGCACATGCAGTACTTCATATTGCAATGCTAAGTGTCAGGGAGTCATGAGACACTGTCAGGGAGACAAACTACATCGCCAATCCTGTCAGGGCAGGGGTCCAGAAATCTGGCACAGAGGTCCGCATTCGGACCCCGGTCCGCCAATTGAGTACCGCTGCCCTAGGCCTATAATTCGGCCCTGAACATATCTGACACTTATTTTGGAATTATTGTTTTACATACTGTAAATAATGCTGTTAAGTATAAGTTAGTATACAAATAAGGCATTTAGAACGAAGCGTAGTGACTTTTATCAGCTAAACATAGTGTCTGGTCAGAACTATACATAGTCTCTTGTATCTAGACTGTTAGTTGTGACGTGGCCTATTTAATAATGTTGCATTGCATTGCAGCACTAAGTTTGGTTGAAAGCAAATCTCTGTGTAAATTGCTTTTTAGTCTGTTGTTTGATGGTGCTTTTTCTAGAAGCCCTGAGTTGGATTAAATGTAGCAGACCATGGATGTAGGAACTTTTATTAATCCTCTGAATCCAAACAGCAGCTTGCTTGTCCTGTATGCTCTTCTCTATTTGCTTACTGTCTTGCATAGAGAGACTTCGTCTGGGTCATTTCTTTATGCTGTTTTTAATTGCAACGCTTTGCCCAGTTTTACAGAGTGTCTTATTGGGAAGTGAAACAATAGGATGTTGCCTTCCCGAGCTTTAGCAGCAGAATGCAGAGGAGAGACAATTGTGTGTAGGATAATCCATCACGCTGTTTAGGAATGAGGAGGGGGGCTCATCGGTGTCTTTTACTGTGCTTCCAGTTAGGTTGTTGTAAATGGCTTCCATTATCTGCAGTAGTTTCATGACCTCAGGTTTAAATGGAATGCTTTATAAATTTGATATCTGAAAGTTTTATTCTTAGTTCATAGAAATTCTGCAACCTAGAACTGAAATGTATTTAGCACTTATTTTTCATGGAACCCCTACTGCCAGAGCCCTATAGGACACATAGCAGGTGCTACTTAACAATGGGGGCGGGGGGAGGGGCAGGGGGTGATGAATCACTCATTGATTCCGACTTTCTTCAGCATTGAAGTGTATTTTTAGGTCATATTAATTTAACCTGCCAGCCACATGCCAACCCCTATTCTGAGGGAAACACAACTGCCAAGAATGATTTTGTACTGAGTACTCTTGCTATTACATTCCTTCAGGTCACCTAACATCTGCAGCTAGATGATAGGAATTGATGGATCACTTTGTTTTATTTCTTTATCATATAATGTATATGTCTGGCCTTCTGCCTTTTTTCATTTATTACCAACTTCATGATGTTTGATACAAGTATTGGATCTTTTTTATCATGATCATGGTGGTATTGTTGGTTCCTCTTGAAATGCACAACAAAAAAAGCTTTGACAGAAAAGTAAAGGAAATGATCTATCAGCACATATTGCATTCGTTTTTTAATCATATTGTATAGCAGTTGCACGTTAAAGGTTACGAGAAGTAATATTTGTTGAATTTGTAAGCTTCTGTAAGTTGCTATTTTCCCATTGCATGGCACGGCCTGCTTCACAAAGTCATTACATCTGGGTATTCCGCCACAAGGTGGCGCAGTGCACTGCAGAAGAGTTGTGGCTCACCATAGACTTATCCAGTTTTTCTCTGCAGTGATTCTGCGAAGTTAGAAGATGGCTCTCTATATTGCGCAGGTGAGCGGGGCAACTAAGTCTGCGGCCCTGCATGGCTATTTCCACCCGTTTCCGGACCCTCTGTGCCTCCCAGCCTCGGCTGACGGATCGGGTGAGGGTAGAGGAGCACTAGGGTCAAGTGCTCAAGGAGCGCTGCTCCAAGACACAGACCCTGTACCACAAAGGGTAGACGGCCATAGGCTTTATGGTGAGCCTGTTAGGGATGCAGAGTTCCTGTCCTAGCTTCTGAGGGGTTTTTTTGGGGACTGTTTACTCGTTCTGGCGTTTTGGGGAGCCCCCTTGGGGTCGTGGCAGATCCCGTGGTCGTCCCGGTCTCTCATGGGGCCCCAAGCCCAAACCTTCCCCCAAGGCCCCTCAGGCATGAGGAGGCGCCCTCACCCATCCAGGTGGGGGGACGGCTTCGGCTCTTTGCTCACATCTGGAGGCTACGCGTCTCAGACCGATGGATTCAGGAGGTGGTGTCCTCCGGTTACAAGATAGAGTTTGCAGCCTGGCCGCCCCCAAGATTCATCAGATCCTGGATGTCTCAAAACCCTCTGTCAGCTTAGGGTTTGCGCCGTGCGGTTCAACGTCTGTTGGAGTCAGGAGTCATTTGCCCGGTGCCTTCCCAGGAACGGGATCGAGGGTTCTACTCCAACCTTCACGTGCCAATCTTTCCAGGTCATCAGAGATTTCTCAGGTTCGCTCTAGAGGATCAGCATTACCAGTTTGTGGCCTTACCGTTCGGTATTACCTCAGCCCCTCGGGTGTTCACCAAGGTGCTGGCGGGCGGGATGGCTCTGCTGCAGGATCAGGGCATTCGCATCCTTCCTTACCTGGACGACATTCTGATTACGGCTCAGTCTGGAGGCAGACTCCCTGAGCAGGGGGACGTCTCGGCTGGGGGAATGGTCCCTCAGCAACAGGGTATTTCATTCCCTGTGCCACCGCTGGGGTCAGCCGGATGTGGACCTGTTTGCGTCCTGCCACAATAACAAGCTTCCCAGGTTTGTCTCCCTGTCACAAGACCCTCTGGCCTTCGCCACGGATGTGCTAGCAATGCCTTGGACGGAGTTCTGGCTGCTCTATGTGTTCCCTCCATTCCTTCTGCTAGGGAGGGTGCTGCGCAAGATAGCCCAGGGCGGGGTACCAACCATTCTGGTGGCCCCCTGTTGGCCAAGGAGGGTGTGGTTCGCAGACGTCGTGCAGTTGACAGTAGATCAGTATGCCCTGCCCAAGGATCCAGATCTGCTCACACAGGGACAACTGTGCCATCCCAATTTACAAACGCTGGCTTTAACAGCCTAGCTGCTGAAACCTCCATCTTGATGGATAAGGGTTTGCCGACTTCTGTTGTTGATACCATGATTAGGGCTAGGAAGAAGTCCTCATCCTTGGTATCTACTACAGGATCTGGCATGCTTACATTGCCTGGTGTGAGTCCAAGTCTCTTCCTTGTCGGGCGTTTTTTTGCAACATGGTTTGGATTCGGGCCTTCAACTTAGTACCCTCAAGGGACAGGTGTCAGCTCTGGCTATTTTTTTCCTTTGCCAATCACCGGTTAGTTAGGACTTTTTTCCAGGGAGTTACCCATGTGCGTTCGCCACGTAAGCCTATGCTTACCTGAATCTGGTGTTGTCTGCTCTGCAGGGTCCTCCCTTTGAGCCTATCCTTGGGACTGCTTTGCCCATTCTGACTCTTAAGGTGGCCTTTTTGGTGGCCATTACTTCTGTCAGGCGAGTTTCTGAGCTGGCGGCGGTTTCCATCAAACCTCCTTATTTTGAGCGGCATCAGGATAAGGCGGTGTTTCGGCTTAAGCTGGATTTCTTGCCTAAGGTTGTGTCTGCCTTTCATCTCAATCAGGACATTGTTCTTCCTTCCTTGTGTCCTAACCCTGCTAATTTCAAGGAGCGGACCCTTCACTCTTTGGATGTTGTCAGGGCTCTGAAGTTTTATTTGGTTGCTACTGAGTCTTTTAGGAAATCTGACGCTCTTTTTGTTCTTCCTGCTGGACCTAGGAAGGGTTTGCCTCCTGCTAAATCCACTATCAGGGGATCCATCAGGCGGTGGTACAAGCCTATTCTGCTAAAGGGAAGGAACCTCCTTTTAGGATTACTGCTCATTCCACTCATGCTATTGGTACATCTTGGGCCTTTCAGCACCAAGCTTTTGTTGAACAAGTTTGTAGGGCTGCAACTTGGTCTTCTGTCCATACTTTTTCCAAGTTTTCCAAGGTTGATGTTAAGGCCTCAGCTGATGCTGCTTTTTGCCGCAAGGTACTTCAGGCGGTAGTGGTTTAAATTGCCTGTTGTTACTCTTTGGGGATCACACCCTACTTTATGGACACTGCTTTTGGATGTCCCAGATGTAATGACTTCGTGAAGCAGGCCGTGCCATGCAATGGGAAAAAGACAATTCTGTGAGTACTCACCTGTAGAATTGCTTTTGCCATGCATGGCACGGCCTGCTTCACCCCACCCTTTTTATTGTTGTTTTTGGTTGCCTCTGTATGGTGATTGTTCCAAGTTAGTTGGGGTTTTTTTGTTACTTTTTACCTTTATTATCTCCCGGTTTCTTGAATAACTGCTTGTCAACACTGGATATGTCTATGGTGATTCCGTTTTTATATGGTACCGGGAGGAGCCACAACTCTTCTGCAGTGCACTACGCCACCTTGTGGCGGAATACCCAGATGTAATGACTATGTGAAGCAGGCCGTGCCATGCATGGCAAAAGCAATTCTACAGGTGAGTACTCACAGAATTGTCTTTTTACAGTCTAAAGCAGGGTATCCCGACCTATTTTAACTCAAGTACCACCCTTCATTTTGTTGTAATATATGTTTTATTTATGTAAATTCAAACATATTATTCCTTTCACCCCTTTTTGTTTTTATTATTTAATCAGTTTTTGTTAACTGTTTATGTATATACATTCAAGTGAATGGCAGTTTTCTCTCCTGAAAAGTGGCAAACTTTTTCTCAGGGCGCTGAATCAACCCCCTATGTACAAAGTAAATAAAATATAAGAATAAATAGAACTATCTACATACACAAAAAGGTGGTTGCAGATGTGCAATTGCATGTTACAAAACTCACCTTTCATCCCCCCAACTCCCCCCAGTAGCCTTTGACCCTACTGTTGGGGTTCCCCAAAACATGTCCCCATATTTTCCAAACTGATGAGCCCACTCATGCCAGCCATTTCTGAACTGGCTAAGGTATGCTTCAGCTAGATTACCTGCTGTCACTCGTCACAGGGGTATCCCAGTAAAGCAGTCCGAAATACAGGTGGTTGAAAAGTCTGGGTTTTGGTCTCTTTATAACAACTAAACAACTATTAAAGCGTGTCGGGGGGAGGGGCGTTGAGAGCAGGGGGGTGGCGAGTATCAGTGGGGTGTGCTTTGTACAGGAGCAATGAAGTGCCAGGGGTTGGGCCAAGTGCTAGGGCTGACAGCCTGTGATTTTATGCAGAGTATAAGCAGCAGTATGAAGAGGATGTATCCATGACATTCATGCTGGGATTCAGCAGGTAGTCAGCTTGTAGCTTCCTACCGACCTTATTCCCTTAACTGACACATGACTGCACTGTTACACCAGGGGAGGGGGAAGAGAGGTCTTCAGGTTGAATACAGTCAGTGCTCCCCCACTTGCTTTACTGAGCAAGTATGCTCCATAAGACCACAGACATTTCCCCCAAAATTATTTGGGGAAAAGTGTGTGAAAAATAAGGTATTTGCTTTTTCAAGAGACTTAATTTCACCACTAAATATATTAAGCTAACTGGCCTGTAGTTACTGGCTTCTTCTCCCCTTCTGTTCTTATGGATAGGTACACCATTGCCCATTCTCCAATCATCTAAAACCTCATCTGTTAAAAAGCAAGGGTTAAGTAAAATCAGTTAGAGGTGCAGCAATCACAAATTTGAGTTCTCTAAGGAATCTTGGACAGGTGCCATCTGGACACATTGCCTTATCTATCTTTAAACATTCCAGCTCAGCTAAGACATCAGGCTACCAATATTCTAGAGCTGAATCCTCCCAGCTGGATGCAATGCCATGGCAATACATGATATGGGTTTGAAAGCCACCATATGAAAATACAGAAAGTTTAGCTATTCAGATGGTCAGCAACAGTCTTTTGCCGGTCACTATACAAGAAATTGAATATCTTGAGTATATGTACAAATCCACTGGCACTCACCTGTCTTTTCTCAAACCCTATATAGATGTACAAATCCACTGGCACTCATCTGTCTACCTCAAACCCTATATAGATATACAAATCCACTAGCACTCATCTGTCTACCTCAAACCCTATATAAATGTACAAATCCACTGGCACTCTTCTGTCTTTTCTCAAATCCTATATAGATATATAAATCCACTGGCACTCTTCTGTCTTTTCTCAAATCCTATATAGATGTACAAATCCACTGGCACTCTTTTGTCTTTCCTCAAATCCTATATAGATGTACAAACCCACTGGCACTCTTCTGTCTTTTCTCAAACCCTATAAAGATGTACAAATCCACTGGCACTCATCTGTCTACCTCAAACCCTATATTGATGTACAGATCCACTGGTACTCTTCTGTCTTTCCTCAAACCCCATATAGATTTACAAGTCCACTGGTACTCTTCTGTCTTTCCTCAAACCCTATAAAGATGTACAAATCCATTGGCACTCATCTGTCTACTTCAAACTTTATACAGATGTACAAATCCACTGGTACTCTTCTGTCTTTCCTCAAACCCTATATAGATGTACAAATCCACTGTCATTCATCTGTCTACTTCAAACTTTATACAGATGTACAAATCCACTGGCACTCATCTGTCTTTTCTCAAACACTATATAGATGTACAAATCCACTGGCACACTTCTGTCTTTTCTCAAACACTATATAGATGTACAAATCCACTGGCACTCACCTGTCTTTCCTCAAACCTTGTATAGCTGTACAAATCCACTGGCACTCATCTGTCTTCCTCAAACCCTATATAGCTGAACAAATCCACTGGCACTTATCTGTCTTCCTCAAACCCTATATAAATGTACAAATCCACTGGCACTCTTCTGTCTTTTCTCAAATCCCATATAGATGTACAAATCCACTGGCACTCATCTGTCTTTTCTCAAACCCTATATAGATATACAAATCCACTGGCACTCATCTGTCTTTTCTCAAACCCTATATAGATGTACAAATCCACTGGTACTCTTCTGTCTTTCCTCAAACCCTATATAGATGTACAAATCCACTGGTACTTACCTGTCTTTCCTCAATGCTTGTATAGATGTACAAATCCACTGGCACTCGTCTGTCTTCCTCAAACCCTGTATAGCTGAACAAATCCACTGGCACTCGTCTGTCTTCCTCAAACACTATATAGATGTACAAATCCACTGACACTCATCTGCCTTTTCTCAAACCCTATATAGATGTACAAATCCACTGACACTCATCTGCCTTTTCTCAAACCCTATAAAGATGTACAAATCCACTGACACTCATCTGCCTGTTCTCAAACCCTGTATAGATGTACAAATCCACTGGTACTCGTCTGTCTTCCTCAAACCCTGTATAGATGTACAAATCCACTGGCACTCGTCTGTCTTCCTCAAACCCTGTATAGCTGAACAAATCCACTGGCACTCGTCTGTCTTCCTCAAACACTATATAGATGTACAAATCCACTGACACTCATCTGCCTTTTCTCAAACCCTATATAGATGTACAAATCCACTGACACTCATCTGCCTTTTCTCAAACCCTATAAAGATGTACAAATCCACTGACACTCATCTGCCTGTTCTCAAACCCTGTATAGATGTACAAATCCACTGGCACTCTTCTGTCTTCCTCAAACCCTGTATAGATGTACAAATCCACTGGCACTCATCTGTCTTCCTTAAACCCTGTATAGCTGAACAAATCCACTGGCACTAGTCTGTCTTCCTCAAACCCTGTATAGATGTACAAATCCACTGGCACTCGTCTGTCTTCCTCAAACCCTGTATAGATGTACAAATCCACTGGCACTCATCTGTCTTCCTTAAACCCTGTATAGCTGAACAAATCCACTGGCACTCGTCTGTCTTCCTTAAACCCTATATAGATGTACAAATCCACTGGTACTCGTTTGTCTACCTCAAACCCTGTATAGCTGAACAAGTCCACTGGCACTCATCTGTCTACCTCAAACCCTATATAGATGTACAAATCCACTGGCACTCATCTGTCTTCCTCAAACCCTGTATAGCTGAACAAATCCACTGGCACTCACCTGTCTTTCCTCAAACCTTGTATAGCTGTACAAATCCACTGACACTCATCTGTCTTTTCTCAAACCCTATATAGATGTACAAATCCACTGGCACTCGTCTGTCTTCCTTAAACCCTGTATAGCTGAACAAATCCACTGGCACTAGTCTGTCTTCCTCAAACCCTATATAGATGTACAAATCCACTGGCACTCATCTGTCTTTCCTCAAACCCTATATAGATGTACAAATCCACTGGCACTCATCTGTCTTTCCTCAAACCCTATATAAATGTACAAATCCACTGGCACTCTTCTGTCTTTTCTCAAACCCTGTATAGATGTACAAATCCAATTGCACTCATCTGTCTACCTCAAACCCTGTATAGATGTACAAATCCACTGGCACTCATCTGTCTTTCCTCAAACCCTGTATAGATGTACAAATTCACTGGCACTCATCTGTCTTTCCTCAAACCCTGTATAGATGTACAAATTCACTGGCACTCTTCTGTCTTTTCTCAAACCCTATATAGATGTACAAATCCACTGGCACTCTTCTGTCTTTTATCAGACCCCATATAGACGTACAAATCCACCGGCACTCATGTGTCTTTCCTCAAATCGTATATAGCTGTACAAATCCGCTTTAACTTGTCTGTTTTCCCCCAAACCCCATATGGTTGTACAAATCCACTGGCACCCATCTGCCTTTCCTTCCTATATAGCTTTACACGTCCACGCATGGCTCTGAAGTTTTGGATTATTTATAGGGCCAATAAATAATGCATTTATGAGACGGAAGAGTGCCAGCTGGTCTGTAAAACCATATTATGGTTTGCCCTATGAAACGCTCACCACTGCTTGCACCCCACAAGATAATCTTCATTAAGGATTTGAAAGTGTTTACATTTTAGGTGATGTTCTCTTTAAACCCTATTTATGTCCAATCATGTGTGTAATTGGATAGCTTACTGACAGTTCTTTCTCTAGTTAATTCGATTCTATGTGTCACCCTATGTGTCATCCTTCTCATGCATGACCAAGCAGCAGAAGCTGCAAAGTATCTATTCTGTTAATAGTCCAGATGTCCAGCATGAGATCCACCTGCATTGCTTATGCTTCAGGCATTAAAGAGGACTGTTTTAAGATGGCTTTAGTGTTCAATGAATCCCCTTGAGGAATCGCTTTCTTCTAGTTGACATGAAGAGAGAATGATGCAAGTAAATAGTTGCATCATGTCCTTTCTCTCTAGTATATGTATGTATATATATATATATATATATATATATATATATATATATATATATATATCTTGTATATATAGCACGTACTTTATACCTATATAATGCTGACTCATTTTATAGCACAGAACAGTGCCCAATTCTTAGCAACAATACAAACTATGATTATGGTACTCAGACACATTACACTTTCGGGTAAGGAAAAGTACCAGTAATTGATGCACCTGAAAGACATATACACTCCTGCACATACAGCCCAAGGCCAGCATGTCTTCATAGTGAACCTTAAAGGCTGCGATTTTTCATATGAAGGAGGTGGATTTAAATAAGTCTTCAGCTTTGCTTAAGCCTTTAAGGGATTGACCAGTAAAACTTTATATTAATTTGTCAGACAGCTGATGCAGTGTCAAATTCTTCTTCATTGTCCTCTGTCTCCAGTGCCCCCCCCCCCCCCATCCTCAACACCAATTCAAAGGATCATGTCAGGTTGACACCCGACTCTGTTAGTGATAGGCTAGAATCATTCCCAGCTCACTTCAATGCAATACACACTGTGTGCTTGTATAACTCAGCCCTATAACTTGCATCACAGAGGACATTTTATTTAAATGATTTGCTATGTAGCTTTCTTTTTAAAGTGGACCAACACCCAGGATTTTGACTATCTTGGGTTTTGGTCCACTTCGGTGGGGCACCCCGATCGGGGGTGCCCCGCTGTCTGAAACCCCCCAGAAAGCCCCAAAAAACTCACCTCTCCCCGCTCCCACGTGACCGCGCCAGCCAATCACAGCGCTCAGAGCCGCTGTGGTATGCGCGTCCAAGGCCGCCTGGACGCGCATACCAGCTCAGCTGGCTCTGAGCGCTGGAGGCCGCGTCTCGCGCTTCCCTCTAACAGGGAGCGCGCCTGCACCGGCCATTCACAAACGGCCGGCGCGGGTGCGCGCCCTGCTAGAGGGAAGCGCGAGACGCGGCTCGCGCATGCGCCGATGGAACGGGGCTGAGGTAAGGTTTGTGGGCCTCCTGGGGGGTTCCTCCCCGCGGGACATCCCGATTTCGGATGCCCCGCGGGGAGGGATCTGATCGGTCCGGGAATCTTATATTTCCGGGCCGATCCCCCCTGGGTGTTGGTCCACTTTAAAAAGGACAATACATTTAGGGTGATTATTAGATTACAGTGTGGATTTTTTAATCCTAACTGTGTGCATTTATAGTAGACATGAAACATTTGCAACATGAAGAGTAAAGGTTTACCCATACAGTGAACAGAAGATATCTTCACACACTGTTAAAGCAGAACAAAACCCAGGATTTTAACTATCCTTGCCCCTTGCTGTGTGAAACACCCCAGATTGCCTTTAAAAATGTACCCTTCCCCAGCCCTGCGGTGCAGAAGTTGTGATGGTGGGTGTGTGTGTGGGGGGGGCTCAGAGTGTGCAGCAGAAAGTGGCTGTAACTTACCTGAGCCTCGCAATCCGGTCCCTGGTTGGCTTTCTGGCTATCAAATCAACATCTGCAACAGCTGCATGCCAGTCCTGAGAAAGGGGTCCTGGAGGTCCCGGAAACGTAGACTTTGGATTTATGGAAATACTTCACTGATTTCTGGTTCATTTTGTAATTGCACTTTTGTGGACATTTGGATTACAATTTATTTATTATCACACATCAGAGTGCCGGTTCATTTGTATATTGGATTTATGTGGTGCCCCTATGAACCCCTGCCAAACGGGGCATCCACTCCCTGGAAGACATACAAGTGGTAAGTGTGTGAATGTCATGGATTACTAAGGCTACGGTCAGGGTCAAAGAAAGATGACTGCCACTCCCATGAGTGAGGACACTCCTAGTGCCAGCTGTCAGTGTCTCAAATCATGGGAGCAGAGGCCATCTTTCTGTAGCCCTGGCCGTTGCCCATTTGACAGCCGGAATGCCAACCAGGGACCGGATTGCGGGCCTCAGATAAGTTACAGCTGCTTAAACCGGACCTTCACCATGATTTAATGAAAAGCCCAAACTCTTAAAAAACGATTCCCCAGCATCTAAAATTAATATATTTAACATTTTTAGTCACTAACTTATTATTCTTTCCCCCACTGAGCTGCAACTCTGTTCAGGAATTTAGGATACAGGCGCCGCCATCTTGACTCAGAAGCATCACACTTACTGAGGAGAGGAGAGTGGGATAAGGTACAGGGGGGCAGGTTATAGCTGTGCTTTGCTCAGACAGAGCAGAGCTGGGTCAGGGAAAGGTCAGCAGTCCCAGAATGCAGAGCAGCACAGTCACTTCCTGTTTGCAGGCACTTCCTGTTTGCAGGCTGCCTGATAAAATGGCGGCTTCCATAAGCCGCCATCTTGGATGTTTAAAGGCTCATAACATGCAGTAGATGCAGGTAGGATGATTTTTAATGTGAGCAATCTATTGCCCTTATTCATCAAGCGATAGCGCCAGGTAGTGTCTGACGAGCGCCAGGTAGCGGCAGCTAACGGCGACTACCGACTCAAGTACGCCCGCGGCGGTCACAATGACGCATTTATCAAGCAAAATGAGGCTAGCGCCGGCGAGAGCGACGGCTAGCGCGGCATTCATCATGAAGCCGCCTGGACCGAACAGCGCCGCTGCAAATTCCCTCACAGCGCCAGGTATGAGCTGTCGCTCCCTGGCGATGTCCAATGCATTTCAATGGAGCAATCTATAATTAATCATAATTAATTGGTATTATTTTTTTAAATTTTTTTTTTAATGTCAAAAAATCGGAGAACACTTCTGCAATGTTAGGCTTTATTTTTAAGTAAAAAAAAAATAAAAAAAAAATATGTGCAGAATTGATCTAACAGGTCTGAGATTAATGTATTCATATAACAAAATGATTCTAAAAACATGTATAATGTTACATTAAAAAAATATGGTTGTTTAGGGGTTAAAAACTAGTTAATACAGATCGCCGCCAGCGCTCTGGGGTTTAAACAAGGAATGGACAGCGACAGCACATTCGGAGCGTGATTTTTTGATGAATATGAAGCTAGCCGTTCGCTCTGGCCATTCGTTGTCAGGCGCTCACATACAACGCTGGACCTGTGAAACAGCGACCCCCCAGCCCGTATTCAACATTACCGCACACCGACTGAGTCGCTGTCATCAAGCTAATGCCGGCCAAGCACAGCGAATACTGGCTGGCGCTGAAAAAATCACGCTACAGTCGCTCATCTGTCGCTACCTGGCGCTATTGATGAATCGGCCTCTTAATGTACAGGGTGTGGGAAACATATAAGATAGACTCTTATTCAGAGTGAAGGTCCGCTTTAATGCTGCACACTCTGCACAGGTAAACTGCATTGATGGGCAGCCTATCAATCAGCTTTTCTATGTTTGGGCCGAACGTCAAACTGGAACACAGACTTCTGGTCAGCTTTTAACTTTAAAATGTAGCATTCAATTCCAACATTTAAAAAAGCCCATAATGAGAAGCATAGTGATGTCCCAGGAACATAACAGCAACAAAACACGTGTTCCCTTAGTCATACACTTTTAAATATGGTTAATCAGAAGCACTTACCATGATGGCAGCTGTGCTCTGACTACTATTTAACATAAGTGATTGGCTTATTCTGACTACAACCACAAACCCAACTCAGAGAAGATGTTGACACTTATGCATCCACTTTAGGTTTTGTTATTTTTATCCCTCATCCCCTTTAATGATTTTAATGTGTTTTTCAACGGAGTTGGAGAAGGAAAAGTTCTGAAATGGTTCCTTGTGATCTGATTATTTTACATGACAAAAAATGACATTTTAACAGGGGTGTGGCCATTTTTATACACTGTAAGGCTCCCTTCACTTTAAGATTGATTTGACAGTAGTAGTAGTGATGTCCTGGCAATTGCAGAACTTTGTGAAAACGCTTGCGATTGGCATGCAGTGGAGTGGAATCGCTATCGCGGCAGCCTTCAGAACATTGCTGGCAAGGCTTTAGTGGAGTGATTGCGACCACCCTTGTATGAAAGTGGCTGGATTCTGTCTACATGTAGTTGTATTTTTGGTATCAACATGTCTGCACATGCATACAATAAAATATATATACCTGTAAAAACTGATATTGATCTGCTTCTTCACTTCTGAAGTCCATGAATTAAATATAAACTGCACTTTGCTAATGGGGCCCTTACTAATTATGTTTGGCAAGGTCAGGCAGTGTAACAAAGCCTGTAACACAGGTTTCCTGCTCTGGGCCCAGAGAGTAAGGTGTCGTCTTCTTCCTTGTTAATATTATATGAAGGCTCCTTTAAGAAATGGTTAATACTGCAGTTCTGTTTATAGCCCAGCCTTTTAGTTAAGCAGGAAGGAAAACCTTGACAAAGCAGAGAAAGCACCATTATGGGTAGCCATGGTCCCATAACATAAAAGCATTGTGGACACATTAGCTGTAATGCAGCATCAAGGCTGTGCGTTTTCTGGTCCAGAACATGCTGGGCTCTGGATACAGTGATCAGGTTGTATTAGCAATGTGATACATCACGCTAGGCACATCACAGGATGTATTTCCAAGCATGAAAATGTAAACAGTTTGAGAGCAAGATGTGAATTTCATAGTGTCACATTTGTTTCATGTCAAACCTATGAGTCTGATTCGCAGAGAGGAATACTCATGATGCCCGCAGCTCCACATTAGATCACTGGTCCTGGCTATTTGTGGGTGGGCATTGGGTTTTAGACATCATCCCCCATTTCTAAAGCTAAATACTCATTTCAGGGGTAGGCAGAGTATCTTACTTTCTTTTAAAAGATTTGTACACACCCACTACATTATCTCTGTTCAACATTGGTGGTATTATATGAACTTATGTCTATGACAATTTGACCATTAAACTGCTTTTAGGTATCAGCTAGTGTTCTTTTATCTGTTGGAAGAAGACTTGAATATATAGTGCACTGGGCTGAGCCCTAACCTCTGCCATGTTGGAAGGTGCATAAGAGCATTTGTCCTAGTAATGGCAATGCAGTCTGCCAGGCGGCGTTTAATGTTAGCCTACAAAAAAAGATATACATAATGTAAAATGAAAAATAGTTGTTGCTTCTAATTACAGTAGATCATTTTTTAAAGCCTACACTGGAGATTTTCAGTAGACCAAAACTCATATAATTGAGGAGTCTGCCCCCTTTCATCAAATTTACAAAAAATGGGTGTTGGTCTGCTCCAGGGGAAGGGGGCATCCCATTTGCAGCCCTTCCCCAATCAACCCCCTTCAAACCCCCTAAAACGTATCTGTCACCTTTGTCCCTTGGCGAAATGCATCTGCGGGATTGGCTGGTGGTGGTCATGTGCCCCGTGCTTGGGTTTCCTCTTTCTCTTTGCCAGCTACCAGCTGGGGGGGGGGGGCACCCAGCAATCGGGATGCCTCATGGAGTGGACCAACACCCATTTTTTGTAAAATGGTTGTTGGTCCGGTTTAAGATTATTCTCCCACCCTTACTAGAAACAGTGCTCATATGCACCCCTCCTCAGGGCAATTCAGATTGTTGGACATGCCATGGTTGATTTTCCCCCTCAATGGCCACCTATGGATCTGCCAGTGGCCTGCAAATAGAAATTTCTGTTGGGTTTCCTGCTGCTGTGTATTGTGGGTTAGGTCAGGTAAGTCCAGGCAGCAGTATGGCTGAGAAGCTGGGAAAGGAAGCCTCAGGGGTACTTCAAGATGGCGGCATTTCAGCTTTAGGCAAGAATCTAACTTATTTTTGCCTGTCATTTCCTAAACACCTGTCACATCTATTTTTGTGCGCCAGAGATGACTGGCACAGAAACTTAATAATGGATCAGGGCTTGTGATTTGTGGTTTGAAGACAGCATGGTGAACAGGCACATGCTGCCCCCTTATCAGGCTGCTCAGTCCCCTCACTTTTGCTGACTTTTCAAACCAAATAGGAAAAAAGTACACAATTTTGTTTAACAAAGTATGTGAGTCAAATATATTTTTCACATAACCTATCTTATATTAGCATTTTATTTTCACAAGTGTGAATTTTTCCCCCTTATGCCCCTATGGGAACAGTGTATAAAAAGCCATTTCAACGCATTTCGAAATCTCTGATTATATGTAAATTTCTTATGTATCCTAAATAAAGTTGCCAGCTTTGCTTCCATTTCTAGGTGTGGCTGAGTTGGGAAGGGCGTGTCATAGTAAAGCTTTATAAGTCATGTGTGCGCTCTGCTGTGGTCAGGGACAGCTGTGGGACCTCTGTGGCTTGCCTTGCTCACTGAGTGATCCATGGGACTGAGTTAAACTTTTTTGTGTAGTCCTGGAGGAATGGAATTTAAAGGAGGGAAAACTTTGGAGCCCTGCTACAGGTTCATCAGGCGAGCTGCTTGCTACTATATTAGTGCTGTTGCCTAGACAATTCCTTTAATAGTTGTCCATCTACATTACCTATTTACTATAAATGAAGGGACACCAATCACTGGTAGGACATTTTTAGGGAGGGTGTCACATCTGAATCCTGATGTCTTGCTGGGGAGCATCCGGGGCCTGGAAGGGGTTTCTAATTTTTTCTCTACTGCTAATATAACATAAGCCACTTTCCAGCTATTGGTATTTTCACAGTACTTTTGGAATGTTTTTTCTTTCTAAACCAGATGCAGTCCAGATAGGCAGCATGTTCTCTTGAGTGGCTGTGTTGTGCCTTTTCAAGGACAGAATGAGAGCAGGCCACATTCAGAGACTCTGAGCACAGTACAAGGCACTGTGAGCGGCAGATAAATATCATCAGTCAGTGGTGTAGGATAAGAAATGGCCTTTAATACAACTGAAAGCGTTCATCTCCATAGACAAGCACAGGCGTCAACATTATAGGCGCATAACACTTTCTGATGATCTATTAACGTTTCATGTTGATGATTTTCCCTGAAATGCTGTATATCTGCAAGTTTTCCCTGTTGCCTTTTCTTTTGTAACTGCCGCTCATTCCTCCCTTAAAGAGGAACAAAAGGCAGGATTTTCACTATCTTGGGTTTTGTTTCTTTCCTTCTGTCATTCCAGTTTGGGATGTGCCACTGTGTATATCTTCTGGGATGGCTTGTAAACTCTCCTTTCCTAGTTTCCACGCCGCATGCACAGGCTGCTCAGCCAATCAGTGGTGCACACTGATTGTGCCATTTTGAGCTTAGAGCGGCAAGCAAATCAGAATGGAATGAGTGCTGATGGCTGCATACCTGCTATACAGAAATGCCTGCTGAGCTAAAGGTATTGCGGGGGTGTAGGCATGACAGTGCGGGATGCCACATAAAGAGGGAAACCAATGCCCTTAGAGATTCTCAGGGTAGGGGGTGGTTGTTCCTGTTTAAAATGGACCAAAACACTGAATTTTAACCTTTTTGGGTTTTGGTTCGTTTGCTTTGGGCATCCAGAGTTTCGATCGATTCCCCGCTATGTGAATCTGCCCAGATCACCATTGAAAATCACCTTTCCAGCGATCCTATGGAGCATGCATAGGCTCTCGTCCAAACTGCAGCATTGCTCCAGCATATTGAAATCAGAATGCCTCGGGCACAGGGTAGCAAGGGTTTTGGTCCAAACCCAGCCCTAGATTCTATAAGACTCAAGGACTGTGTATTTCCATGCCTTTTGGGTCATCCTAGTTTATTGCCAGCAATCAGTGCACATGGAGGCATACCTGTCACCCTTCCTTCAACAGGCCTGTCTGAATGGCTTCCAGAGGGGCGCGGCCTGTGCGTTTAGCTTTCATTAGCTTTTCTTTGCTGTGCATTAATATGCATGGTTAAGAGAACTTGGTACAGGTGAGCACACACATCTGCCATGGGATTGCTGGTGAGCAAACAGACCAGAGGTTCTTACACTGTCTGCTTTATTTCAAACCTTTATGGTATGAAAGAGTAGAAAGAGATTTCCTCTAACCATATGCTATGCCTTATGCTAAGTCTAACTATGCTCATTTTTTCCCTATTCTAATTTTGGTAAGAATGAAGCTTTTATAAAGAAAACTTTCTTGTGAGTCCTAACTATTGGGGGTCTTGTTGCCATGGCTATCAGAAAACCTAGAGATCAGGCTTGAAGAATCTCTACATCGACCAAACTGAAGGGACTACATATAAGACATGGAGGAGAAACATTAACAATAGACAAGACCTGGGCACATTCTGGCTATTGGATTGCAGAAATAGGAGATGGCAGAGTCTGGGTTTAGTGTTGTATAATGTCTTACAAAACCTCATATCACACATGCAGTTACTATCTTAGACATTTACATTGTGTCTTTGTTTCAGATACGCACTAGCAATCACTAGGTGAATTTGCAATCTAAGGGAAAGACAGTTTCACTGATATTAGATTACAGTTTCAGCAATTGGAACTGATACGGTTTAAACTAGCAACACAATCAAGCTGCCTCAGCCATTCCAGACACCTAGCTTCTTGTCTGAGTGCTGTTTGTGTGGGTTTCTTATTTTTGTACTAATTCATCATATCCCCTTTTGGTCAAATACAACGATAAGCTATGATTAGGAAAATAGAGGCTGGTCAATGGTCATTACTTTTTAAAGATTATTCCATATTATTGAATTATTGAACATGAGTTTAAATCCAAATTTTATTTTAGAGTGGACCAAAACCCAGGATTTTTACTGGGCTTTGGTCCTTCGCCCTTCCCCCCCAAGCAGAAGTGAACTGGCATTCTAGAACGAGTTGGCTTCCTGGCCAGTGAGTAGGGACATCCCTCAGTGGAGGCTGTAGCACCCCCATGAGCAGATCCTAGGCTGGGATGGATTTGACCACTTTCAAACAGGAACATTTGCCTCTATGGATTCCCAAATCATGATGCTCCGCTGAAGAGGAGCAACAGCTAGGAGAGTGAAAATCAAGAGTGTTTCTTCGATTTTAAAGCAATGGTACTGAAGGGGTACAGTGGGACTGCGTATGGAGAGATGTATATGCAACTCCTCCTCTCACTATACAACAGATTTATACAGATTTTGAGGTAATACACATATGCCCATATGTTGACCACTTCACCATTCTGGCTGGCAATCACATGACTGACAGTGACCAATCTGGATTTCCCGGTGGGCTTGCACATCAGTCTCCTGAATAGTTTCCGTTGGTCACCTGATTTTCTGCCATTTGGTGCCATACACCATGAATGAGGAAGTGGTGATTCAAGTATAGTGCCGCTTTAAATATTAGGTGATTTCTCAATACAGATTTTTTAAAAGACAATTTTCAGGCAAATTTAATTAAAAAAAGCTATACGCTATACTCCACGCAGCCCATTGCTCCTAGTACACAGCTGCAGCTCTTAACCGATCACTGGGTCTAGATCCATCGCTGCCTGGTTGAGCTTCCAGTTGAGTGCACATCTCTTGTCTCAATTTGAGCTGGCACGCTTCCCTCTATTCACTGCAATAAAATGGGGCATGTTAGGTTTTCACACGCCCCTTTCCATTGCAGTAAACAGAGGGAACTTGCCTATTTGTTGTGACTGATAGCCAGGGGCTTCGCCACATTGGAGAAACAGGAAGAGACTTACGATCGACCGGGTTGCGATGGACCTGGATCCAGCAATCAGATCTGCAGCTGTGTACTAGGGGCAATGGGCTGCGTGGGAGACAAGGTAGGTATAGAGTTTTTTGTAATGTGCCTGAAAATTGACTTCAAATGAATGTAATACAATTAGAGTACTAAAGAGTGAAACAGCATAGACAAATAATGCTTATTTATGAACTCTACCTTTGCACCCCCTGTTATTACACCCCTGATCCCAGAGCTAGATAGGGCAGTTGGCTGTTGTACTGTAGTGAGAAACAAAGAACAAAAGAGACAGAGGAACAAATAGTATCAAGCTGGGTATAGCACAGCACAGTCTATAACAATGGGCATTATTTCCAGATGGCAGAACAGGTATCTTTCTAATTGTTGCTAACTTAATCAGTATCCTTCCTGGAATTGCTAATAGGCTGCACAACTAATCAACAGACTTTCTATTGTATTACAGATGTTTTGAAGCAGCAAAGAATGGGGTGTGGAAATAGACAGATCTGGAATGAAGTGCCAAACTTCCCAGAGTTGCCTTTCAGACATAATCCAGTGCTATTGATTCACTCGGCTGCCCACTCACTGCTCTCATGGAAAGAGCAGATAGCCTCACTTCCTAAGCTGTCACTGTGCTGCCTATTCATGCTAAACCACAATCTCTATCCCACTGATGATTACATTGACAACAAGCCTTTACCCACACCTGCTACAGTTTCTATATTTACTTGCAAAAAGCTTTACTGTATATTTAGTTCATTTCATGAGTAGTTTATAGAAATGTTAACTTTGTAATTCAAGCAACTCTGGGCAACTAGTGCAGAAATGCATCTTTTGATGTACAAAGAAAACAAAACCCTTACCTTATCCAGGGGCCCACGCTGTCCTCCTACGGCAGCCGCAGGAAAAGACACAAAGTCGCTTCCCCTTTAGTTGAATGGTTGAGTGGGTGTGGGTACGGAGCCAGGGGATGAGGCTCTGTGTAACCCCCGCCCCCCGCTTCCTGCCTTAGCGCAGGGTGGGCATAGTTGACTGATGTTTTGCTTGTGTTATGTTATTATAGTATTGTATATGTATAGTATATTAAAGTGTTTTAGGAGACGTCCCTTTGTGTACAAAAACAAAAATGAATACCTGCCCTTCTGGGTGTGTACACTGTAGATAACAGCGCCCTTGTGTCCCCTTGCTATAACATGCTATCACACTGGTTGGCCTTGTACACAGTGTGCATGGCGCCACATAAGACTGGGGAACCTGAATATCCACTGGCAGTCATACAGGGTGAGAGATTGCTGACCCAGTAGGCATTTATGGAATCTAGCCTGTTTTCAGCGTCTTACTTTTTTAAATGAAGGAGAGATGGGGTTAACCAGATCTAAAATATTTATTGCTTTTAAAGTGCATTTGCCGTATGCTAAAAACACTCCCCTTATCCAGAGCATCTGCATCAGTGATGATAAAGCAGCTTGTAAATACAACAGCGTGATGGTGATAATATAGACACAGACATCTCTAATAATGTCTCCCTTCTTACCTATAAGCTCAGCTCAGCAATATCCTACAACTACTTGGTGCAAGTTGTGGGGTAATGTGGCTCAGAATGAAATAAAGTGGCGTAGTGTGCCTAACTAGTAACAATGACACTACAACGCCTCTACATAGGATGAGCCAATGTTGCCCCATTGTGCTTCTATACAGTTTATCTATTTTTTATTGGATGTTTTTGAATTTCCGCAGACTGCCACACACACACACACACACACACACACACACACACACAAACTTCTGATTGTACCCAAAAAAATTCTAGCAGAAAAACAATAATGGTATAAATGCAACAGATGTGATAGACATAACAGATTTAAAATAAATCATTATCAGAGAAGTTTAAAAAAGTGCCATAAACTGCATTTATGTGCCCCTCTTATGTCCCAAATGTCATGGGCGAAATCTGATTTAAAACAAAAAATAACATGTAGAATAATGTGTCCATTATATCCTATAAGAGTAGCAAACTATGGCCTTGACCCACTAAGAGTTTAAAAAAATCATGGTGGTAAAAAATTCAATTCATGAGATAAAAAACCTGAGAATTTCACTTTTAGTGAATCACCAGATAGAAAGGCAATGACAGTCAATGGCGCTGTTTTACTCCTGAGAAAAGTATCAACCTTTTTATCCCTTTTTACCTGTAGTAAAAAGTGCCATTACCTTTCATTGTCTTTCTATGTGGTGATTCAGGAACAGTGAATTTCTCAGGCTTTTTCTCATTAAATTAATTATTTACTGCCATGAGATTTTTTTTAACTCTTGATGAATTAAGGCCTATGTGCCACAAAAAGCAGGCACATCAAAATGGTGAGTGTATGTGCACTCATGGGTTAATAAATGCCTGTTTCACACTTGCATCGACATGCACTGATGTGAAAAATTTTTGATAAATACACACAAAACTGATGCACCGTGTGCTCAAACTGGCGTAAACCCGGCGCAGTGCTTTCATGAATCGGGCCCTATATGTTTTTTGATGATAGGACAGCTTTATCAAATCTGTAGTTGTTTCAGTTGTCCCATTTGGATCATATTTTGTCATGCTATGTATATATTTCATATATAAATTGTCCTTGGATATTATTTGGGCAGCCACTTTACTCAGAGTAATTGATTTTAACCGTAAATTGCTGTCTGGGAACAAGGCGTGGGCTGGTGTTGGCAAAAATCCTTTGAAGTAGCAGACATAAATGTAGGTTTCACGGCCTTGGCCAGATTTCTTCCAAGGCAGCAAGCATATTTTATGTTCTGTGTGAAGGCCAATTGTCCGCGGTCGTGTATAGTGTGTGTTTTATTGACTCTTTCTAGTTACAGTATGTCATGTCTCTGAACTGCAACATACTCTAAATATATATATATAAATATATATATATATATATATATATATATATATATATATATATATATATATATACTCTGATATACATTACTAAAAACATCAAGGCACTTTTTGCTTTGCTTTTTTTTGTGATTATTATTTTTTTGTTTCAGACTTTGTCCCAGTTTTGTAGAGATTGAAATATTGATCTGTTTCATGAATATTGCTTTGCCTAGGCAACCCTATTCCATGAGATGTCTTTTTATATCTGTCATGCTCCAGGGATTCTGTAAAGCCACTGGCTTGATAAGTACAGTAACAGCATTTTATAAACATGCTAAAAGCTTTCTGGAGGCAAAACAAAATGTGTGTCCAGTTTTTGTGTCAATGCAAGAAAAACCTTGTATATAACTTTTAGGTTTTATCTGAAGATTAAGCTGACTTAAAATCACCCGCTAGTCAAACAGGACCGGAGGGACCCAGAACAAGGCTTAAACAGCGCTAGAAACTCAGCCCTGAAACTCACCTGTTTCTCTATTCCCACACAGTGTTGCTGCTCCATGTGACCACCGGTAGCCACCTGGTAAACCCCACTAGACACTGGTGCCACCAGGATCTGGCAACCAGAATGGGTGAACATGGAAGTAGGCTAGTAACAAACCTGATGATCGAGCTTCCAGCATCAGTTTGCAGAACAAGACAACCCTCAATAGGGTGCTCTTCCGACTGCCCAATTGAGGGACCCTGCAGTCTTATTTGACTGAAGCGTCACTTTAAAGCAGACCTTGTCTTTGTAATCCTCCTTTCTCCTGAGGAATAACCACTCCAATATTTAAGGGGCTGCATTGGAGACCATGCAGGACTATACATGCCGACAGTCCCAGTTTCTGCAGAATTGTCCCTTGTCAGTATGATCTGTAACTTCGGTAACTTCTATGGGGATCCCTATAACTTGTGGGCTCAATATTCTGTTCTATCATGCAAGTGTCTTCTTTTTTAACATGTAAGAGGTCTTATGTTCTAGTGTATTAGGTATGTGGCTCTTATAACCTGTAACCTGTGAGCGGATAGTTCCAGCCTAACATGCAAGCATTCTGGTGTGATAGTTTTGTTGTGTTACATGAACGCTGCATGGTACAACCTTAGTAACATGTAGTGTTGTGTATCATTCTGCAAACTTGGACAGGGCACCACTTACCCTACACCTCCCAGTGTCTTCAAGACAATATGAAATCACACAAGGTGGCACAGCAGTTCTTGAGACCTCTATACCAGTTTAAAGTGAAGGAGGGGCTGGCAAGTGGGTGACTAGCCATTTTTTAATTACATTTTGTAGGATTTTTTTAATTTAAAAAATGTGAGGGGGGGGGCACATTTTTTAAATAAAGAAAAAATGCTACAAAATGTAATTTAAAAAAATCACATATTTCATTTAAATAAATCGAGAAAACACTAAAAAAATGAAAGGTATCCAATTCTGCTAAAAAAACTATATATAAGCTTCCTGGAAAGCCCTGGAAACTCCTGCAAAATCACAGTTAAACATATATAATGCAAAATCCTTCAAAACGGCTTGGCAACAAGAGGTGACAAGATCTCTGGTAGGCTAGAAATGAAAGGGTTAAATAAGAACAACGCCTAAAATTTTCACTTTCCCAGGTTGTATTGCTTCCCGGCAGGACATCCAGATTTGTAATGCCCGGCTGTGTGTTTTACTATGGGTAACCTGAAATAACCCACCTTCTGACAAACCCACGGTGAATGCACAAACTGCTGGCCAATCAGCACTAGTGCTTTATTCTTAGCTTGCTTAGCTGGCCTAGTGTCAGATCTGTGGTCAGTTGAGCTAGTACAGTATTTCTGAATGGCACTTACCCGCCAGCCAGCAGGCTTGTTTCTGCAATGTCCTGTCCTGAAGTTCCAGTGCTGTAGGCTCCCATGGTAACTTCAGCATCTCTCCTTGTCTCACTTCTTGCTTTGTTTCCCCTGCTTTTTGTCTTACTGCCTGGAATTTAGGGGGGGGGGATTGGGTAGGGTGGGTCAAAGAGGCTGGTCCTCTTTAAGGTTTTAGCATAAAATTAGGAATGTATGATATAAAAATTGTCTGCTTTATAGCTATTTGGTATATTTTTTGAGCCATGTTCCGTGATTAATGGTACATAATATTTATTGTAAAGGTAATAGATTTAGCCTAATAGTCTTTCAGACACGTAATAGTGGCAGGCCGTGATGCTTCCATCCAGTTCTGAACTGCTAATTCACAGGCCTCCTCTAGCAAACTGTATTTATTGATTTCCACCATGCACTCAGCATCGTATGCAGCCAATAATTAATCAATCACTTTGTTCACTGATGGATGATCACCAGTGTAATTACTGTGCAGAGTGCATGTAAGTCACATAAACGCACGTGCTCCGGCATTTAGGAGAGCTAAAACTGCAACTCCTGGAAGCCTAGAGATGTTATTTCTCTAAAAGAGATGCATTAGGAATAGAAATATGAAGTGTCACTATTCAAGATACATGAAGGTAAGTGTTCCCATAGCAGCATATGTTTACTAGTGTGGGGCTCCAGAGTAATATGTATCATTATTAGTTAAAATAGGCAGTACAAATAATGGTGTGTACTGATACATACAGTAAGAAGTGATTAATGTTAACATATTATTGCCTGGAATACGATGTGGACATGTGATGTCCTCTGCAATATATATATATATATATATATATATATATATATATATATATATATTGCAATGTGATGTTTCAGATGAATCCTTCTGTGCTGTATAGACTGTTATTTTTCTTCTGTTTACCAAGTTATGATTTATGGGGTTTTTGGTTTCATATTCTATTTTGCTCCACTAGTTTAACTATAAATATATTTTCTGAACGCATTGCCATATATTATGATATTATATTTGCTAACTTAACAAGATGTCTGTGAAGGTTTTCATTCATCCAGGTCATGGTATATCTGTGGGATTAAATCAAGATGTTTTGCTAGTCATCCGGGTGCCATTCTCACTCACCACAGAGTGAGTCAAGTCAAGTCAAATGGCTAGCAAAACATCTTCAACATAAAAAAAAACGGCAAGTCCAGTTGCCCTGATTTATTTCTACAGATATTTCAAAGAACAGGTGCATCCAATCAAAAAATATAATTCTAAATTATTCATAATTATTATTATTATTCGTAACTAAATTATTATTAATAAACCCCCCCCAAACACATATATTGGGCCTTACCACTTTAGTTCAGTTGGGGACCTGCGGAGACAGGTGGCTGCTTAATAAGTGGAGCCATAGACGACTATCACTCATCAAGGCAAGCAGACAGAAGGCACAGCTTAGAACACATGTCCCACTATTCGAGGGGACAACTTTTTTATGTTCTGGGGTGTTGGGGTTATGGAGTCAGAGTTGGCCTTACAGTCACTATAAGTGAGGCAGGACGTTTGCTGCAGCTGGCTGGAGAGAAGAACATGTTGCAGAAGATAACATAAAATAGCAAAAGAAAAAGATTTCGTCACACAGCGCTATATAAGATCAGTAGTTTGGGGTATTGTTTTTTTTTTAAGGGCATCTGTGGGCTCATGGCAAAAAGGCAGCGATTGATTTTAACATTATCCAGATATGGCCTTTAACCTACAGGCAGGCCTATGTGCTCTGTAGTAAGCGACAATTTAAACACATGTTAATGCCTTAGGGTTAAATATGGCCGCAATCAATATGAAATCAATGATTATTTTGCCTTTGGGACATTGTCATTACGAAGATCTCATTTAAAAAGGCGATAATGTGACTTTAATAAATGACATGTGCTCATGGAAATAACATATCCAAGTTTTAATTTTAAATCACATGTAGGCTGAATACTAACAGCATGCTACAGTTAAACTCAGTGCCAGAATTCTGTTTGCAAATCAAGAGCATCAGTGTAGTTCTATCAGAAGCGTTAATTAGATTATTTACTGATATATTCAGATGCAGTGTCCTTTATTAATCTGAAAACAATCTCTATATTTAATTCCACTAAACCGGATTGGCTATTGGAAATGAACATTAGTTAGCAAAGCCACTACTGTAAGTTATTTGTTAACCATCCATTTTATGTCTGAAAGGACAAGTATCATTTGCCAACCCTTCTGGAATGCTGCCAAATATATTTTCATCATAGTTCTATAAAGGTGATACATTTGTCACATTCTCTTGCTGCAGAGTTAACACAGCTGACTGGCCATTATATTGTGATACACTGTGTGATAAAAAAAGTTACAGTGTATCACAAAGTAAAAGCAAGTTAGTTTGGCTACTCTGCGGAAGAGAATTTAATGTATTTATCAACTGAGAGGCAGGGAACTGTCTGTGATAACACTCACAGATTAAGATTAAAGGACAAAGTGGGGGGCTGAGTATATTTTTAACCTCATGGTACTTCTGTGGGGAAATTGATGTTGGCCATACATGGTAGACAGTTTGCTAGATACAAGAACCTTAGGTATAGCCCCAGATTTTTTCCAAAGCACCCTGCATACATGTACCAGAACTGTACCAGATATGGTGTAAGTTTAAGCCACTTCTGTGCAGTGCACAAAAAACACTCGCTTTATGTATATATTTTGTGTTCCCAAAAACGTTTTTATTTCATATTTCATTTTAATACTACCGAGCACCTCCCCCTCCTCCTTTTATCGTTTCAAAGCGAGATGTTACCATGGCTTTCTTTCTTATATCTTGATAAAATAAACCCCGCTTGAATGGGGAGAATGTAATATTAGAGGAGTGAGAGGGGTCATAAATAACTGATACACATTGGTTAGTATTTTTGACTTAATGTCAATGCATGCAACTTTTAGCTTACGACTAAAAAAATTGTACAAAATGAATTTTCCTCCTAAATTGAATATAAGTTATGATATGTTATCAGATGCTGAGATACCTGAAAACCTAATCTCCATGAAGACCCCCAAACATCCTCTAATTACAGACAGGCAGACCTCAGAAATTCGGAACCTGAGCTCTGGTCATGTTTCATAAATCATGTTTCCAGACATTCAAAAGCTCTAACCATCCTTGAGAATATGGCTAATGTTCTAAGGGGGTTATTCATGAAGAGATAGTGGCAGGTGGTGCCTCTTAGCAGCAGGTAGTGTCTGGTGAACGCTGGGCGCTGTACGCAAAACCACATTTATGAAAGCGAATCTGGTGAGCGACTCTAACAACGCCATGTAGCATCTGATTCATCATTACAGGTGGCTCGCTGTCCCATACATTTCAATGGACGTTCCTTTTCTTCTGCTTAAACAGGGTTTTTTTTTCTTTTTCTCTCAAATAATTGTGTGACCTCTCCTGGCCTAGAAAAAGTCATTTTTGAAAACTTTTTTAGATTTGTTATATTTTTATCCGGAATTGTTATTACAGGTCTGGCACTAAAGTGTTAATGTCACAGTGTTACAACAATGTCATTCCATGTGTTTTCGCTTTGTTACTGGTGTATATGTGTTCAAAAAGACTTTAATCACACAGCGTCTTGCGCTCTGTACTATAGCGACCAGATTTAGAGCGCCTACGCTCTGTGTGTGTCTAGTTTTTTGCTGCAGGACTGTACTGGTGTTACAGCGCCCAGCATACATCACATTCATCAATGTGGGCCAGGTTACTAGAGCGACTGAGGCGCTCTGTTACAGCGGCCAATGCCCGCTTACAGCGTATATTAACGGTCACTCTAAGCGCTGCTTTGCAGACTCATCTGCTGATACCTGATGTTAGTAATGAATCGCCTCTTTGTCTGCGTTAGGTATCTAGCAAAGCCTATGCAGACATATTAGAATGTTTGTAGAGGGTAATAAAGATAGAGGAAATGCCAAGCCATCCTTCTCCTCCCCAAAGAGAGACATGTCCAACCCATCCCACACTCCCTGGGGCATAAAAAGATCTGGTCAAAAGTGGAATATGATCATATGCAGAGGTTCCAATTCCTGATTGGGTGTGTGTCTGATAAGTGCTTCAGCCCCTGAAACCTGATGATTTTTGTACAGCTTGGTGAGAATTTTCAGTCTTTTCTCCTATTTATTTTTGTAACAATTTTCTGCTGATTGTTCATTGCCTATTATCATGTTTTATATCCTTTTTTGTTAAATCTATTTTATTTCATCATAGGCTAATTATAAACTTTTAATTCTGGTTCTCCTAAAGCTCTAAATATATATATATTGTGAGGAGGTAGCATCAAACAGCAGTCTTCTACAGGGTTAGCGTGGACCTGGACCCAAGGTGCTGCAAATTCATCAGGAATCTGTCTTATACACAACAAAATACAGCCTTTATCTTCAGCTTCAATACACATAGCTTAAACAGCCTCACTGGCCTCTTCACCCCCTCTCTGCTCACTAAACAAAACAGCATAAAGTTCATGCTTCACTTGAGGTCCCTCCTCAGGGTTTTGGCCTCACCAAAGTCTGGGTACTGGTCACTCAGTCAGCCCACCAGTCTGTCTGTTTCTGATTGTTGACAGCAGAATCGGTCAGACTTTCCCGGTGATAAGTGTGATAAAATTGGTGTGGATGGCCTGCGCCCTGCTTGTCTTTGTAAAGGGGAGCTCAAGTGTATTTTGACCTTTATGATTACTCGCCAACAGAGTTTGGTCAAATGGTGATTGTAGTTCCACCGACTTAATTGTTGTTGAGATATATTCCAATGGTAGAAGTGGTTGCAACTGATGAGCCAAGTATTTGAGTGTTTTAGTGTGATTGTGTATCTGTATTTGATCACCAGATACCTACCTACCTTTTTGTGTGAATGTTAGGCGACGGGTATAGGCACTTTCACATTTCCATCATTTGCTTAGTATGCATTGCAAGTTCCACATTGCCCAAGCTGTGGGTTGAACCAATTACCAATCTATCTTCAAAATGTTAAATTATGAAGAGAGTGTTGAGCTGCTTTATTTGCTTGGTTATGTTAATGAATGTGTTTTTTTTCCTTAGTTGCCATCTTCATGACACTGGTCTTTATATTGTGACGGAATTGCTTGTGCTTAGAAGAAAGGCATCTATCAGCAGGAATAGGACTGAGACAACCTAACAAGATGCAGAAGAAAAGTTTATTCTCCATCAAAGCCTCTTTGCTCCTTATTTTGTGGCAAGTAATTACAGCAATAGAAGTGCCGCTTGATCGTAAGTAGCATTATACAGTTCCTAAAATTTGTCTTGCCCTATAGCGTCCAATTCCATTAAAACCTGTACTGTCTAAATGCTTTAAAGATAACTGAAGGTTATAAAGGGTGGACATCGCTCTAAAACCTTACACAAGATTTACAACTACCAAACAGTACATCAGTCTTACTGACTACAGCTTTGTGAGGAAGAGGAACATATAATGGCATACATTTACTATTAATATTATTAATTTATAAAACACCATCATTTTCCTTTACATCACTGTACAAAGTAGTGCAGTACATACTGTAGACTACAAATGAGATTCTACAGTGTTCAAAGTGAATATTTAGAATGCAAGATACAATAGGAGCAAACCCTGTATCTACAAGTTTACAGGTAAAGGTTAAGGGGTGGAGATAAAGTGGAAGGATTTAATTTTAGGACATGTGCCCTGGAGAATTACTTAAGGTCTGAATAAGTTGGTTTTGAAGGCACATTTAAAAGCTTGAAGGGTTATAGAAAGTGATGAATTGAAAATTGCAAAAGCACGTGAGAAGTCCTGGAGGTGTGAGTAAGAGGAGGTTACCATGGTGGAGAATAGAAAATGGCCAGAGGCAGAGTGGGGGCTGCATCTATGTTGATAAAGCTAGGTTAGAGATGGAATATAGGGAGGGACCTGGATGGAGAGAGCGTTGTAGGTTAGAGTTTTTGATAGGATTCTTTGTGAGACTGGCAGCAAGTGAAGAGACTGACAGAGGGGAGCAGGACTGGAGACAAGAAGTGGAGTTCAGAATAGACTGTTTGTTGGTAAACCACACGGAAGGGTATGGAAGTAGTCTTCTCCTGATATGACTAGGGCATGTAGTAGCTTTTTAGTTGTGTTAGGCGAGAAGAAGTGACAGGAGATAAGGTGGCTAGGGAGTGAATGTGACTTTTCAAAGAAAGTGCAGGAGTCCAGGATAAGTCCTAGGTATCGAGCTTTGGGAGTTGTCCTTATTGTCAAATTGTTAACAGACATTGTCATATTAGAAAGGGAGGGGGCATTGCTTGATGGAAAAATGATCAGTTCTGTTTTGTCCATGTTCAGTTTGAGGGAGCAGACCGACCCAAAGGAAGTGATAGCTGTTACTCAGTTAGGCAAGAAATAGGAAAGAAACAATAAAGCCAGACAGGCTTTTTTTCTGGGTCCTCCCAAAAAAGTAAAGGTTTAAGTTTGTCAAAAATAGGTAAAGACTGAAAGATACAGGGGTCTAGGACTAAACCTTGTGGTACATTGGTACATCGGCAAAAGACAGGAAAAAGAAACAGGGTTAGAGTAGGATTTTAAAAATAAACCGTTTCTTGATATTTTTGAACTAAGTAGGACATTTACCTGTTCCCAGAGTCTTTGGGGGGGGGGGGGGGGCATTTAAACAAAGTGCCTGAAAGTGATGGTCTTGTGCTGAGGCTGAGTAAGCCTGGTAAGGGTATGAGGAAGCAGTAAAGGACAGCTAACTGATTCAGGGCAATACAAAGATTAAGAAGTTCAACTTTCTTTTGCCTGTATTTAACCCAGTTCATGTAACACATGGAAAAAAGGGATTAGCATTCATTACATTGGGGTAATATTCTTTTATGCATTATAGGACCAAAGCTATCATGTTTGGTTATGAGTTACTTTTAAACAGCCCAAAAAAAAATCTATAATCCGCAATCTAGTGTTTTTTTGTGGTTGATGTTCTAGTGCCTATTCCAGTGGTATCTATTTACGTACAATTTTGTAAATTGTTATATTTTCCTTTTTCTTGATTTCTGTTTCAATATTAAAGTGATTGACTATTCTGTCCTATTCTGTCTCTTTGCTCTGGTCACAAAAGGAAGGGTTATTTCTTCTTCCTCTGTTTCCAGCGCCTCCCCGTGATCCTAACCGCCAATCCAATACTTAGACTTATGTCAGGCCTATCTGTTAGTGATAGGCTAAAATGCAACTCTCCACATTGTAAATCACAGCTCAGCTCAATCTAAAGCAATGCACGCTGTGCTCTTGTATGACACTTTCAGTGTGCCTGGACTCTGACTCTTAAAATGTAAACAATGAAAAATACTCCTCATTTGGTATCTCAGTAGACTTTCTTGGCAGATTGACAACCCTGGCCCCAGAAGAGGGATTGTCTGCCTGTGCTTAGGAAAGTTATTTGTTAAAAGCCTCTTGCTAATATCACCCTATGCTAGATTGTGGAGATTGGAAATGCTTAGGTTAGCTTAGATTTAAAACTGTAATTGTCAACTCTAATCTCTAGATACCACCTATTAGGGTGGGGTGGCAGGGTCTTGGAGGTTGATGGTCAAAAAGGCCTATCCACTGTATTCTTGATTGAATGTTTTTCTACACTATGTGTAATGTGAATTCATTAAACTGTCTTGAGAAAAAAATTTAAACAAAATTGCAAAATACGTATTAAAAGCTAAAGGTGTGTTTCCAACTAACAGTGAGTTTTTATCTTTTTAACTGCTGATTCTTTTTTGGGGAAAAAGCAACTCTTCTAGCAGAGTGTAAGTCTCTTTGTGTAGCATGTTAAGCACATTGACGATATGATGCTTTCTGTTTTTTGCAGTTGGATGATGTGTATTTATTTGGTGTGGCTTTTCACAGCATGCTCTCAATTTCTTCTGTCACTTGGTATTGATTGGTTTTACATTACTTTTTTTTATGTTTTCGTTACTTTTGCCTTTGTTGGAGTTCATTTATTTTTATTGCGTGTTATATAGAAAATGACATTGATATAAACAAATGATATTCATGCAATGTGTTAATTGTGTTGCATTATATTTAATATGCAGTGCCACAGCCTCCAACTATAACTCAACAGTCACCAAAAAACCTTATTGTGGATCCAAGGGAGAACATTGTCATTCAGTGTGAAGCTAAAGGCAAGCCACCACCAAGGTACATTTTCCCATATTGCAGTGCCACATGCCAGCAAGATGTAAATTGCGGCAGTGAGCACCATGTTCTGTCTGTGATACTGAACCATATGTTGCAGCTATTTGTGCTGTCTCAAACAGTGCTGTGAGAATATCTTACTATTTCAAGCAAACCAAAACCTCCTATGCCTTTATTACATCAAAATAAATCAGCTCACACTCATAATAACTGTGGACATGTGGCCTAAGGATAGGCCTGTGCTTGCTCAGATAATAATTCAGAAATGATGTAAGTACTGTAATTGAGCTGATTAGCATATCCGATAAAGGCCATGGATTCCAGTGGTCATATGAAGCTTTTCTGAGCATATTGGAGTACCAAAAATAGTAATAGTATATATTAATAAAAGTAGCATCTATTAAAATAAGAATCAATCATTGAAATGTAAAATGTAAGTTTGAACACTGCTATAAAGCGTAATTGTAGTAGTAAATAGTAGGAAACAGTGTATGTAGCCAATCAATAACCAACGTGAGAGGTAAACACAGTCGTATATATTTAAAAGAGAGATTGAACAACTGCATAGCAATCCCAGGGTGCTCTGTATGCCTACTTACAGTAGATATTTCTGCATGACCTACTCCTGCACACAGAAATTCACTACTAACATGTAGAGTAGGCCATTGAGGCAAAAAATAGTCAAAAAAGTCAGTTGGCAGGCTATTAAATTATGATAAGCAACAGTGGCGTAGGGACAAAACTTGCTACTGTAGACTCCCCAGCACTTTGAAAAACAGCAGCTACCCTACCCACTGGTGCCATCGTCCTTACCTGTACCTGCAATAATTTTTATCGGCTCCAGGCTCCTTTATTTCAAACTTAGACCTCCAGATAATTTGATCCAGAGGTCTGTAAAATAGGGCTAATCTCTAAATCATGAAACAACATCATATAGTTTCCTGCCTTTTCATTTTCCCCATGAATTTTGGAAACTAGATAAACGCCTGCCTCCATTTTGCTATAGTATTTGTGGTCACTTGCACTATTATTCTTTGGGTCTTGTGAATCTGTTTTTACCTTGCCTATTCCTTTTTGAGATTGGGGATCTTCAAAGTTAGGTCTGGGAATCTGCTACCAGTATGCCTATAATTTTTGAGGATTGATTGGAGGTACACTGCCTATTTATTTTGGGAGGTTCTGTCTGCACCTGCCAATTAGTTTAAGGGATCTTTTGGGACTGACGAGTCTTTTCACACAGAGCAAATTTTTTGCATGA
Source organism: Gastrophryne carolinensis (assembly GCA_027917425.1). Classification (NCBI taxonomy): domain Eukaryota; kingdom Metazoa; phylum Chordata; class Amphibia; order Anura; family Microhylidae; genus Gastrophryne; species Gastrophryne carolinensis. The sequence continues at coordinate 202,218,624 of CM051238.1, read as the reverse complement.
TCTTAGAGATATTTGCTTCCACTCAGCTTGTACATTTTTGTTGAATGTCAATATGTAGTCCTATTTCAATATACCTATAGTTGTTTGTTTTCCATTCTAGTTTTAACGGCGGGGGGATCTACTCCCACTCTGCATAATAATCTTGGGGTACAGGATGCACATATACCATGCTTTTTTTTTTTAAGGGCCAGAATCTCAAAGCTATGCAACTCATTAGCTGAGATATAGCTCATAAATAACAATGTTATCCGCCCTCTCAACTTCTAAACATATTCACTTTGATATAAAGTGGACCAAAACCCACAGCGATCGATTCCCCCCTCCCCGGGGCTTCCAAAATCGGCCCTGCTGTGTGAAACCCCTCTAGCAGGACGCATGCCTGCTCCAGGAATGGTAGGGGGGTGTCAGCTTGCTTGGAGCCTCTGGCCTTAGACAATGGTTTAGATGATGTGACATTGGCGCCTCAGAGCGCGCTCATTGGACGAGCAACTGCGCATGCACCATAGGGCTGGGAAGAGGTGAATTGTTTTCTGGGACCTGGGGGGTTTCACACAGCGGAGCACCCCCGGTCAGGGTGCCCTGGGGGCAAGGACCAAAACCCAGGATAGTCAAAATCCTAGGTTTTGGGCCACTTTAAGTGGGCTTTAGAGATGTTTTTTCTTCCCTGTACTTTTTGCTGGCAATTTTCATTCCTTGTGTATCTGCATGCCCCAGTGATCTTTGTACTCCCCTTGCTCTGTTTGTCTCCCACAATGGAGCTTTAAATGAAGTATACCCAGCATACAATGGCTACCTGAGGTTAAAAGGTTAATGGTTATAAAAAAAATAATCTTGACTATTTATAGCTCTGGCTTAGACAGAGGCGTAGCTAGACTTTTCAGCACCCAGGGCAAAGATTTAGAACCCCTCCCCCACAAATAAACTTTAGCTGAATTACCCCGCGCCTGATTGACCTACTCGGGTTTTCGAACGTTGTCAGGTAAGGTTTGCGCACTTTACAGAGCTTGATCTGCAATCGGGGTGCCCCCCACAGCAGACCAACACCCACATTTTGTAAAATAGATGTTGGTCCAGTTTAAAGTGTTCTTATACAGTTCCTTAAAAGTATTTTATATTGCTTATATTTCCTCAATATCAGATTGCTATCTCTTATTCATTTAATATTCTTCTTTTCTCAGCTTTTCCTGGACTCGAAATGGCACTCTGTTTGACACAGAGAAAGACCCACTAGTAACAATAAAACCTACCTCAGGAACCCTTGAAATCAATATTTTGAATGGTGGAAAAGTAGAGGCATATGAAGGGGAGTACCAGTGCTCTGTCAAAAATGACCGTGGAACCGCTGTATCGAACACTATTGTGGTTCGCCAGTCCAGTAAGTCATTTCTAAAATAAAAATTCTGCGTGGACTGCAAAAACATATATGTTTTAGATAAGAATCATATTGTCATCTTTAAAAATGTAATTGCCTTTATGCTTTCATTTGGTAAGCACATTCCATGTATACACCACTCTCACTATTGCAATAAATATCCATTCTTTTATTTTTAATGTTTGACTTTCTGTTTAATTCTTTTGCTTTTTTTTCTTTAATTAAAGACATCTTAAAAATCCTCAAAGCCATCTTGTTAGAAGGTAATCCTTAAAACTTTGGTAAAAACTGCATGGAAATGCAAACTGTTCCTCAAACTTTCCTACTTGTGGGGCCCTCAAAAACTTCCCTCTCTGTCATAATGATACAATCTCATCTATAGAGATTGTAGAAAAAGATACTAATAGAAGTAAACCTGGGTAATGTGTCCTCCAAGATAAAATAAGCTCCACCTGATCCCATGCAGGTATAATGATTCCAGCTGTCAGCATTGCCTCTCACTTTAACCATTGAAAACTAACATTTATATATAGAAGAGTTCAAATACCACAACTGAGGATATAAGGCCAAACGTTTATCCACTACTGACTGATATATCATTGCCATTATGCAAGTCACTACAGCCAATCAGAGCCTACATTACCCAGTGTTTATCTTTGTTCATCAAAATGTCCCACTGTCTATTGCACAAACACTGTTAGTAATATGATTCCTTGATTTTCCTATTTTCCAAGCCACACACTCTCCTGCTGAGATGTTTCTTCTCTATACTTTGTCCTATACATTTAATGTCTTACCATTAGCTGACATACCCATAAACATAAGTTGGCAATCACTGGCTAGATGATGGAATGATCCAAAAATCAAAAATTATTGTATTATAACTTTATTGTATTCTGTCCGGCCCAGGACACTATGGACTAATCAATAGGGTAAAAATAAAGATATACAATGGTTACTAGAGATCAAAAATGGAAGCAATATGCTCAAACCAAAGTTTCCATATTGAAATATATGTGTCATATTTATTATTATTTAAGAGCACAGTATGTTTTTGTTACATAAGACGCACATTTCATTCCCCTAAAAGTGGTAGGAAAAATGGGTGTGCTTCCTATGGGGCGAATGTAAAAAAAAAAAGTAACCAGCGCCCCCGTCCTGCTGGTGGGGCTGCCACAGCCACTGGGAGACCAGAAGATGGAGGAGCGGCAGACAGGCAACTGATCCCTGCCTACTGTCCCTTCCTCCACCTGCTGCTTCTTTCCCGGCACGGCGCACGCACACGCAAATACCCAGCTACGTGCAAAGGTTTGGCATGGCCTGCGCCGGCATACATTGTTCAGATATGTTTTAGCACAACATTTAGTTCAGAATATTTTTTTCCTTATTTTCCTCCTCCAAATTCTAGGTGCCTCTTATAGGGTCATAAACTTTTCATTCACCTCAATATCTGAGATCCTGGAGATAACCTTAGACCATCTAATTTTTTTCAGGATCTAGCAATAACTTGTTTCACTGCAGAGAAAATATATAAAGCTGTGGGTGGTTAGTTTTACAGAGCAGGAAGGGACAAGCAACTTTAATTAGGTACCCACATTATTTCAGAAACTAACTATATTCACAGCCAATGGTCACTAAGCATCAACAACATCAGCAGCAGGCAATATTCGGTTGATTCATTGGTCCCCAACAAAATGCATCAAATGTATATCTTTACATGAAGACATTGGTGATGTAGTAGGGACTGAAAACTCTAACTTTTAAACAGAATGAATCCCAGAACATTAGTCTGGGAGTTCGGGTTAGCAATTTAACTTTGTAAAATTCGCCCTGTACACTATCCCTGTATTAATTAGCATTATAGTTCAGCTAATAACAGTATAATCCACTTATGTCTATGGGTACTCATCTGTCTACATTTAATTTGTAATAAAAGGTAGAAAATGGATTTACAAACAGAAAATATCATTACAGCCTTATTAGTTTGTTTAAGCGTAATTTATCTGTTTATTGTTGAACTAATTGAGTGGTCTTGGTAGCATTGAAATTATTATGCCAGGCATGGGGAAGAATTGCTGCCATTAGCAGAAAACAGGCAAATTGAAGCATGTTGAGAGCCCAGCAGGAAGCTTACACTCAAGATGTTAGCAAGTTCAAAACACTTACACCGTTCCTCCTGCATACTGTAATGGAAACTTATAAATGGAAAATCTCTGTTTGAATACTTTCGTCATACTGAGAAGTACATTTGCTACTGAAATAAAAGAAAACACAGTTGACAGAATAATTTTCAAGTTTAAAGTTCTGTAATTAACATTCATTTTATCATACAACTTTATGTTGCCTGGATACGGATGCAAATGCATAATGCAAACTTTTAACCACCTTATGCTATATAGGACAATAATAAGTCTACCTAAACCAGACCTCTTTTTAATCTGGGAATCCTTTCTGAAAACTTTTGTTTTTAAATCCTATTTTTGGGGTTCTGTACCCTGCAATCACGATTCATATGACCGGACATTCTGATCTGAATGGGCATAGTGTTGCCAGTCTTTGTGTGCCCTTCACCAGTGCCCTTACTTGCTACATAGCTCCAGTCAGTAACTGGACTCCCCCAGCAATATGCTCAATTTGGACATTTAAAAGAAAAAAGCTTACCTTTCAGCCTATTCTTGCAGCACAACTCCTGTGGCTTTTCACAGCAGCTGCTGGTGAGAGCTTCAGTGACTGTGTCACCTTATCACTTGGCAGTCACTCAAACTGAGTGTGCTCTGTGGAATCTGGAGGCATTGCTTCTCCTGGCTTATGACCATGGAGGGGTGTGGGCAGGGCCGGATTAAGTGTGATAGAGGCACCTAGGCACATTTAAAATAATGGTCCGGTTAGATAACTGATTGGTGGTTGTCTGGCACCCACCTACTTACTTGAATGTCAGATTGAGTCCCTTGTGCCACCCTTGTGCGGGTGTGTGCTGCTCTGAAACTCTGCTTTGCCATTCTGGGCGGGGGGTAGTGTAGTCGCCCCGCCGGTCCAGCAGAAAAGTTTCCCTGCATTGAGCTGCCAGCGGCTGTGCTTGGTGGCTTATGTGCAGTGAGTGGCCGCAGATTGACAGCTCTGCACGCACCCATCACTGCAGCGTTGCTGGCGGCGGCTTTGCTGCTCTAGACTCTCGTCCTGCCCTGTGGTGGCTTTGGCTGCAGGTTTACAAAAACAAAAGGCGTAACTCTAGCTTTGTTGCTGGACCCGCAGACCATAAGATCAAAGACTGAAAAGCTTATTGGACCAGACCAAAACCCAAAGGTTGGTGGAGGCCCCCTTTGCAGGTCAAGTGGTGGAGGCCCCAGGGCGCTCACACTGTGCACCCCTCTCATAATCCGGCCTTGGGTGTGGGAGTGGTGCCTGTGTGGAGAAAAAGAGAAAAAGACCTAGATCACAAAGAGGTCCTTAGAGCTATATTTCAACATCGGAGATTGTTTAGGGGAGGTGTAGTCTAACTAAAGGTTGCTTTTTACGATCTAATATATATATATATATATATATATATATATATATATATATATATATATATATTGCTTATGTTATCTTTGGGGGCTTCCAGCAAACACACATTGTAATCCTAGTTTTTATAAAAATGTGTTTTAAGAGAAAATGTTAAAACCTTGATTAGGGCTCACGTTTGAGTGTTAAAGATTATTAACTAAGATTCAAGTGTTGGGATTAGAAAGGGTAACAAAACACAAGTACGGAACAGAAGAAAAAATCAGTAATTTCATGTTTACAACACAGTATTACAGACTTGGCGGTCGATCCAACACCAGGTGCAAAAAGTCTACTTTATGGATGAGAAATAACATAGACATGTCATGGTGCTTAATCACATCCATAGACAACGAAAGTGAATGGCATGTTATACTACAAAAAAGAGTGATTCAGCACCAGATACAAAAAGTGCACTTCACTATTTTCTTCGTGGAGTATGTCATTGTCTATGTAGGGGGTTATTCAGCACTTGTGCACTTCTGTTTTTTCCACTCCAAACTTTTGGCACCTGGTGTTGAATCAACCCCCTAGTCCTAGCAGTCCTTAACAGTAAATGTCAATGGTCGCAGAGGCAGGGTGGGGCGGGTTACAAACAGCTTACTCTGACCATGAGCCAACGCTGCTCAATGATTTGGGTGCTGCCTTCCTTGATCTGATCTGGCTTCCTCCACACTATTCCTTTCGGGGGGGGGGGGGGGGGGGGGCATAAAAATAGAGTCAGCAGAAAGAAGCAAGCTGCCCCTGACAAGTTGACAACCAGAATGGGTTAAGCAGAAATCAGGCTAATTATTTGGGCTAGAATGTCCCTTCAACACAGTATTACATTGCCAGATAATTCTCTAGTAATCCACTATAAATAATCATAAACTAAAAACACAAAGTCATAAAAACACATTTGACAGAGCAATAAAAACAACACTGGTTACCCCACCTTGAAAGCATAAGAAACCAGTATTCAACTGAGGAATAAGTATATAAATCAAAACCCAAGAAGGACTCAATGTAGATTGAGTGAAAAGTTTATATACAGTGGCAAAGGTCAGGCTATAAAAACCCCTGACTGAAAAACCCGAAATAAAAAGTGCAAAAATAGTGCAAACATTGTATTGGGCAGTATTACTATGCTGTCATGTGGCAGACCTAACTAATTGATACCAGAGACTAAATTCCAAACATACCCAAACGAGATAAAACACCAAAAGTGCCTCTATTGCACCAGCGCTCGAACCAGCACTGTAAGCCTACTGTAAATTAGGCTAATACAGGAATTACATCTAGTCTAAGCAAGAAAAAAATTTAATATTTCGACATGTGCCCAATTTGCTTTATATATCATTTTTACCTTGTGTTACATTTTGCAGGATCACCCCTCTGGACTAAAGAGAAAATTGAGCCAATTGTAATACAAAAGGGTATGCCGCTAGTGTTACCTTGTAAACCTCCGAAAGGTTTGCCACCTCCTATTGTATTTTGGATGGATAACTGTAAGTAACTTCTTTCAATAACCATTTGGTTTCTTTTTGATATAAGTTATTGTCCAGCCTGAGAACAAAAAATGCTAAACTCACCTCTTATCCCCTACTGATGATGGCAGGGGATGGCACCCCATTGGGCTGGGCAGAGGTGGACTTGGGTCTGCATCATAAGGATACTCTGCCCTCAACGATATTCATGGTGTCTGTGTAACTTTTGTACAATTTGTACTTGTAGTGAAGAAAATGGACGTTAAACATTTAATACAGTTTCAACTTCTGCACATTTTATTTTTTCAAGCTTTGTGACTTTTTTTTAAACTTTTTTTATCAATATATTTTTACATTAATATACTTTTTTTTATCACAATATATTTTTACCCAGTCTTCCAACGCCTACCTCAAAATGGAAGAGTTTCTCAAGGTCTGAATGGTGATCTTTACTTTGCAAATGTCTTGCCTGAGGATTCAAGGGACTTCTACATATGTTATGCAAGATTTAACCTAACTCAGACCATCCACCAGAAGCAACCTATTTCTCTAAAAGTTTTAACAAGTAAGTTGATGTCTTTCAACCCTTGAGTGTTTTTGAAGAGCAAATCTGTGGACCGAAACCTGAGATTTTGATCACCTCAGGTTTGGGGTCCCTGTCCTTGGGGCATCCTGATTTGGTATGCCCCACTGTGTCAAACCCCTTGGGAATGCTAGTATACTCACCTTGCTGGAAATCCCATAGTGCATGCATGGACCCTCTTCCAAGTATTCTACACCGTGCATGCAGTGTACACAGAAAGCAGCATAAAATGTGGGGAGCGGTTCAACATATCTCTGCTGGAAACCCAACACTGGGTGAAACCCGGTCATGCATTGGTCATGTGGTCCACAATCATCTTTTGAGTCCCAGTCGACTACCATCAGGTAATCTCCAAGCCTGGTTTTGCTGTAAAAAAGTGGGCATTGAATCGCTTTACCGTTAAGCAACTGATTTCTACTTTTAATTCATTTTTTTATTTGTTTGCCTGTATTTTATTTTGTACTGTAAATATTGTGCCCGTCATTATTTTTATGTACCTGTATTTATTATAATATCCTATTTTTTTTAGCGGATGATATGAATGAAACAGTAACTGCTAATTTAACTGATACTGATTTTTATGGTGGTGAGTTATGCTGCAAAAACAACAAAATAACTTCTAAAATGATAGAAGTAGTTAACACAATTCATACCTTACCAATCTAACATAATTTATCTTTTCTTCTTCTATGTTTATGTCAACCTATAACCTGCAAAATGCTACTTTAGTTCTTAGGTCTTATAACTTTAGGAGTGATTAAAGCTATAGTAAATAAAATGGTCATTATCAATCTAAGTTGTGGAAACTTCAAATAAACTGTTTATTAAAAAGGAACTAAAGTCAAGTCGGTCAATGCTTACTACTTCCGTATTCATTCATATAGCTGCCGATCACATGACTGCTGCTGACCAATTAGGTCTGCTGGGCAGGATTGCACACCCTGGTGGGGGGATGCAGAAGTAGTGTCAGCTGACTTGACTCCATTAATAGTAAATTGCCTATGTGATCATCCATTGTCCTTGCAAAAGTCACGGTATAAGGACAATAAACTCCGGTGAGGGATGAATCACATTTTTCCGCTGTGCCGCTCCCCCCGGCTCAATTTGCTCTGCATTTTCATGCGAAGGCAGCTTCAGTGAGACAAAATCTTTACTGCCTTCATTTTAGTGTATGCCAGGGAATGGGGGATCAATACATAAACTAAACTACTTAAAACGAAAATGCTAATTTATCTGCCAACCCACAGACTATCAGCTCTGAAGACAGACTCGCATGGTGCACATCTGATCATCAGTCTGATGCCTGTGATAGGTCACGTGATGCACCCCCTGCTGCTAGTCATTTAGTCAAAGGCTTTGCAATCACAAGGGTCCCCCTTCATCAGGTTACAAGCTTCATGTATTCAAGGTTCATATGTTAGACCCTGATGAAGGGGTCTCTTGTGGTCCTGAACATTGGATTTTATGGTAACCACATCACTAATGAAGTTGAGTGTTGGTGGATTCTGAATTTTGAACACTCTTAATGATGGTGTCTTCAATTGTACAATTGCAGCACCATAAAATGTATACAGGAGTTTCTGAGGAGCATGTTCTACCGGTTCATTTGGATTGCATCCTAATGCAAATGTGAGATGGCCTGCTCCCTCATGACTGGCAACATGGACACGCACCAAGGCGAGAACTGCTGCAAGCTGTCCACACTGGAGCTGGCATCCCTGAGACCAGAGAACTGCAGTTCACAGAGCTGTGTGGGATTGAGCCTGTGGGCTGTCATGGATATAGACTTTGTTATATTGCATGGACAGGGACTGTGTTAGGCCTTGTCCAGGCAAAAACAAAATATAATTCTCACATTTTCTACTCCACAACTGCTTTCTCTAGGATCAGTGCTCTAGAGCAAATGTTAAGTCCGTGGATTCTTTAGGAGCTCATTCACCATTTGCAATGAAAGTTGTGAATGAGACCCTGCCATAGCCTCCGTCACATTGACTAAAGTGTGCAAGCACATTCACTGCTATGAAATGAAAATACCAGGCATGCTTCCTTTTTAAAGGGTGGCAGGGGCATGCAAGCGTGCTACAGGACACACATTTGTCTTTGGCCAGACAGAGCCTGTAAACTGGTTTAGTACTTTCTAATTTTAGACTAGCTACAATGTATTGCCAGGCTCCTTTCCCTTAAAATAGACCTAGATCCCCTGGAATATCTACCACAGGGAGGCCCGCCAGTGAGTGATAGGTCAAAGTCAAATCTGTGTCCAGTGAGGGGTTGGAACACGTATACCATGGCCAGCATATCTTTTAACTGGGAGCACCATCTGCTGCCATATGTGCCAGGGCTTTTGTCTCCGCCACCTCCCTCCCGAGAGGGATGGAAAACATTAATCTTGCGGTTGGGGAATGGTAGGCCCCCTGTGCAATTCACACACTGCATGTCATGTACAACAAATGGCCTCCTTGCTACCCTTCACTGCCCCTTCCTGCAAAGTGTATTTCATGCAGGGGTGCTCAAGGGGAACAGGAAGGACAGTATTTGGGGCTAACAAGGGACACATGCTTTGATATAGTCAGGAGAAATGAAGGCGTGGTTTGGGTAAGTACATTATTTCTCAATCTAACCATTTTGAAACAGTTGACAGGAGGAATCAGCCCCGCTGAGCCTAATGTAGCTGTTACGATCTTTGTCCACAGGGCTTTAAAATAATTATTGGTACCTGTCATATCTAGCATTTTAAGGGGCATCAGATATAATTTTGCCATTGTCCTGGAATTCCCAAAGTCTCTTAGTCCCCATTAGACTATGACAGAAATAATTTTATGCCTAATTATTTTGAAGAGCCAGCAGCTAGTTCAAAGTCCTTTTGTGATCATGATCTGCCTAATTTAATATATAGAAATGCCTATTCTGTTAGAACTTCTTGTTTGACCAACACAAAAAGAAAGTTAGGATAAAAGTTTCCAATGCGGCCACATATAGCATGAACTAAACTGGCTACTATATTAACTAAGTAACCCAGACTACTGGATAATATACATTACAAATAATCTTTTTTTATTATATTTACCCTACAGCAGGGGTACTCAACCACTTCCTGTAAAGATCTATTTAAAAGCATCTACTGATAGGTGTAGGTCCAGGCAGAGGGCTGTTACGGGGGGAGGATATTTAGGAATCAGAACACTGGGGGAGGGGCTATGGATTCCCCAGGCTAAAAAAGGCTGCTTACCCCCACCGCAAAAATCCCATTGGGCAATGGGAAAAAGCATGAGCTTTTTTTGCCCCCACAGAACCTACAACTCTGGCCCACAGCACACTGCTTTAACCCCCCTTGCATTCTATGCAAGCCGTGTACATGGGTGAACTAGGGCCCAAAAGAGCTGGGAGAAGGGAAGGATGGGCAGAACTAGAAGAACAGAAATGGATGGTGTAGCGATAACCCTTATCGCCGGAGGGCTTCACCGCCCAAGACGTCCTTTTCCCAATCGTAAGAGGTGCTGCTGGAATTCCAGAGTCGTCCGTGAGGAAACAGGAACAGCCCTTACAAGGGCTAGTGAACTGTAATATAGCGTTTCCCCCAATAAGAGACAGAACTTCAGTATTGAGGGTGAAGGTGAAGTGTTTTTATTAGTGCCACTCTAGGCCTTATATACACAAGTCTCCATGCAATGGGACCTCCCCCGTGGACCTCATGACAAATACACAGACCAACTCTGCCGGTGACGCAATCAGCAAAACAATAGGCGTCTGTAATACACTCAATCAGAACAATGCCATTGTCTGTGACGTAATCAATTAACACAAAGGCAGTTTATAATACAATCCAAACTACAATGACCTAATTAAGAAAAGGCCAGTGAATGACCCGTTGGGCAACTGAATAGTGATGACCTCCAAAAGACAGAGCGTCTGTCACAATGCCCCCTTTTTGTGGAACACCCGGCAGACCCGGATTGACCCTGTTCGGGTTAACGTGGGGCTGTCCGGACTCTTGTTATGGGCAGAGTTCTGTGTAAGGACAAGTCTGCACATAGTGAGTAACCGGACTAAACATTGACGTGGGCTGTACATAGGAATCGGTCATGGGTGGGGTCCAAACACTGGGATATTGTGGCGTTGGTGAGTTCAGCACCAAAGTCCTTGGTTGGATGTGTGCACAGGTGCTTTGCTTTCTTATAGCTGGTCCAAGTTTCAATCTCTTTCCATGGTAGCTGATCGGAGAATCCACAATCTTCTGCACATCTACATCATCGTAAAAGTAGACAAAACCATAACCCTTAGAAACGCCAGAGGCATCCCTAATAATTTTGACATTCTTTACAGCGCCATACTTTGAAAAAGCAACCTTAATTTCAGGCTGATTAATCCGACGGCCAATGCCCCCAACAAAAATAGTGTTTGGCATACGTTTCCCTTCTGGAAGGACGTAACCTGACGGCTGATCCTCTTCTTGGCTTCTTGTAACAGACATGACGTGATGCAGACGAAACCCCTGGGTCTCCCCGACCAGTGAGCTGGAGTCGGCAGCTCGGGCTGGAGACCGGGTTGTAACAGGGTTGACGCTGGCTGGTCCAGAGGTAGCGTAGGCAGAAGTCATTGGTCCTAGATCATTTCCCAATAGTACTTCTGCTGGTAAGTTGTCCATAAGTCCCACCTGTACCCTGCCGGATCCAGCGCCCCAGTCAAGATGTACTCGGGCGGTGGGGAGTCGAAACACAGCTCCTCCCGCCACCCTTACTGCAACGGTGTGTCCAGTGCGGTCTTTGTTCTTGACCAAATGAGGTTGAAGCAAGGTAAGTGTGGCTCCGGTGTCGCGTAATCCTTGCGCGGTGCGCCCATTGACTCGTACCTCCTGGCAATGGTGCTGTCGGTTGTCTTGGATGGCCGCTTGTACGGGATCAGCTTCATACAGTACCCCCAGATACTCTTCCGAACTGCTCTCAGCTTCCAAACAGTGTGCCACAGGAGTACGGGAGGTGGAAGGTTGCTTTTGCCCCCACGTGTTTCGGGGAGGCTCTAGGGTGCAATCACTGCGATAATGTCCCCATTGTTTGCAACGATGGCACTGAACTGTGGAGAGGTTCGGTTGCTGCGCTGGCCTATGTGGCCCAGAGTCACGAGTTGGCGCTGAAGCCACAGGTGCTTGAAATTTGATGGGAGGTGGTGGTTTTGGAGCGGACTGTTCTGTCCGGCGAGCATCAGTGTACTCGTCGGCTAGACGAGCAGCCTCAGGTAGCGTTAGAGGCCTCCGGTCACGTACCCACTCTCTTAGCTCTGGTTGCAGGGCATTGAGAAAATGTTCTAGTAAAAACAACTGTAGTACATCCTCAGCGGTCGTGGCTTTGCATCCAGTGACCCAGTGTGATGCTGAACGATGGAGGCGACATGCCCACTCCGTGTAAGAATCCCCTCCCTTCTTTTGGGATTCCCGAAATCGTCGCCTGTAGGCTTCCGGGGTGACAGCGTACCGGGCTAACAAAGCCTCCTTTACCAGATGGTAGTGTGGTAAGTCCGCATCAGGGATGGCCCGGAAAGCATCGGAAGCTTTCCCAGATAGTTTCCCTGATAATATGGTGACCCATTCCTCCGTGGGTACCCGGTGTAAAGCGCACTGCCGTTCAAAATCGGCCAAAAATCCGTCAATCTCGTCGTCACTTTCCTGGAAGGACTTAAATGCTGCAAATGGAATCTTTCTCCCCCCAGTGTAACTGAGGCTGAGAGGCTGCTGGGTTGAAAGTCGCCGATCTTCCCTTCGCTTACTGGCCTCTGTCTCCGCTGCGGCGAAGACTCGGTCGATCATTTCCTGTGATGGATTCGGGCCATAGACCGACAATCTGTTCCGAACCGCTTGAACAAGAGCAGCGTCTTCATCGATCTCTATATTGGTTTCAGTCCTCACTGCTGCACGATCCATTTCGATCAGCTCGGCTATCAGTTCCCGACGTGGGCGGTTGCTAGCTGACCTTCCCCGGCTCTCGAGTAGATCCTTCAGGGTCAGCCTTTTCAACTTGTCCTACTGACTCTCCATCAGGGTAGCACTCTCTCTGGGTACAAAGGACCATCCCACCGCTTGCCACCAATTGTAGCGATAACCCTTATCGCCGGAGGGCTTCACCGCCCAAGACGTCCTTTTCCCAATCGTAAGAGGTGCTGCTGGAATTCCAGAGTCGTCCGTGAGGAAACAGGAACAGCCCTTACAAGGGCTAGTGAACTGTAATATAGCGTTTCCCCCAATAAGAGACAGAACTTCAGTATTGAGGGTGAAGGTGAAGTGTTTTTATTAGTGCCACTCTAGGCCTTATATACACAAGTCTCCATGCAATGGGACCTCCCCCGTGGACCTCATGACAAATACACAGACCAACTCTGCCGGTGACGCAATCAGCAAAACAATAGGCGTCTGTAATACACTCAATCAGAACAATGCCATTGTCTGTGACGTAATCAATTAACACAAAGGCAGTTTATAATACAATCCAAACTACAATGACCTAATTAAGAAAAGGCCAGTGAATGACCCGTTGGGCAACTGAATAGTGATGACCTCCAAAAGACAGAGCGTCTGTCACAGATGGGCAAAGCTAGGGGGTAGATGGCCAGAGCTGGAAGAAAGAGTAATGGATTGGCAAAGCTGGGAGGCTGGGGATTGGATGGGGCAGAGCTGGGAAGACAGCAGTGGATGGGGCAGGGAGACTGGGCTGGATGGGGAAAAGCTGAGGGGACAGGGATGGGTGAAGCAGGGCAGAGGGGGCAGGGATGGATGGGGCAGAGCTGGGAGGACAGCAATGGATGGGGCAGGGAGACTGGGCTGGATAGGGAAAAGCTGAGGGGAGAGGGATGGGTGAAGCAGGGCAGAGGGGACAGGGATGGATGGGGCAGAGCTGGGAGGACAGCAATGGATGGGGCAGGGAGACTGGGCTGGATAGGGAAAAGCTGAGGGGAGAGGGATGGGTGAAGCAGGGCAGAGGGGACAGGGATGGATGGGGCAGAGCTGGGGGAGACAGGAATGGATAGGCCAAAGCTGGGAGGACAAGAATTGATGGGGGCGGGATCGATGGAGCAAAGCTGGGGGACAGGAATGGATAGGGCTAAGCTGAGGGGTACATGATGGTGGGACAGGGATAGATGGGGCTGAGCTAGGGTGGGGGGAAAGGATTGGATGGGGCAAAGAGACTAAGAAACAAAGTTTGTATGTACCAAGGCCAGGAAGCCATGACATTGGCAGGGAGACTAAGCACTACATCGCCAATCAAGGGGGCAGCTCTAAGTGCATGGCTGTCATGGCATAGGTCCGGAAATCTGGTGCCAAGGTTCGGATTCGGACCTTGGTCCACCAGTTGAGTATCGCTGCCCTACAGGGTTTGGTATGTCTGTAAGCAAGTATATCATTAATATTAAACTACCAACTGGTTATCTGAATACACAAAAAAGACAAGATGATGTGGAATAAGATATTATCAAGCAGATCATATGAAACACATATTATCTATGCTTAGGCATATATTTTTTAGCAGATTTTAATAAATGTATCTGTGTTTAATATAGTTAATATATTTTTTGTATAGTTAATATAGTTTTTTGCATTTTTTTATTGTCCAGTAGTCTTTGGATTAGCTAGTTTGTATAGTTGTGTTATAAAATATAACCAATACTATGGCTTTTGTGCCTTACAGTTGTTGTCTAACATTAAACTGGCTGCAGCCCTCACATTTTCTGGGAACCAGAAGTTTAAAGCTCTATACTGTGCCTGTGTGACAGCGTATCCACAAAGAAAATGAATTGGAAGGGAACACTGTGCTACAATGCAATAGGATTGTTTACGCCAAGTAAACATTTTAGTGAGAAAATAATGAAAATCATTTTTAGTTTAAATACAGTCTTTACATTAAAATGGGTCACAAGTGCTGAGTTGTTCACCTAATTTTATTTACTAGATTAATTATTTTTGAAATCTCATTTTGGAACTGAATGGGGAGTTGCTGGAAGTTTTTGTCTTTTAAGTTTTAAGGCTGGAAACTTGAATTCCAAGGAGGTTATATTCTTTTTCTGGGCTACATAAAGTGCATCCCAGTGTTTGCATAATCAAGTAAAAACCATATTTAACGTTCCCTCTCGAAGCCATTGTGTAGCGCGCTCCATAAATAAGACATGAGGCTCCATAGGGTGGCTGATGCTAATTATTCTATGAATCACCCAAGTGATAGTCTATTAAAAAGATAGCTAATCTGGCTTTGCCACTAGTACTTTCATTTCTCTAGGAGTTTCTTTGAAAAAAAAACCCTTCCAGAATTTTAAAATATGCTGTTACATTAGGATAATTAAACAAGCTGATAAAAAATGAAATCTTCATGAATGGCTTTTTCCTGTCTCTTACTCTATCTTTGCCATGTCTTAGTGAATAGAATACCTGTTCATTAACATTTATTAAATCAAAGGCGTCTCTTGCATGGAAGCGTTAACTGTTAAATGTCTTTTCTAAGACCCGTCCTTTCCTGTCTAATCAACTTTAGGTGTTATAATTTTAGACTGTAAATTTATTTATTTTCCTTTGCATTTGTCCATTAGATAGTCCTGCGGATAATAGAAGCCCAACACTTTTGGTCCCTTTGGGACAGACAAGTACCAAAACTGTGCTCCGAGGAGAAGTTCTTCTGCTGGAATGTATTCCTGAAGGACTGTAAGTTACTTCATTTTGACCTTTTTGTACACACATTATGACTGGATACCAGGAGCCAAAATAAAAAAACAACATTCATATATGTATTCATATACACAGTCATGGCCACAATTGTTGGCACCCTTACATTTTTCCAGAAAATGAAGTATTTCTCCACAGTAAATTATTGTAATTGCACGTTTTGTCATACACGTGATTATTTTCTTTGTGTGTATTGGAACAACACAAGAAAAAACGGGAAAGGAAGGAAAATTGAACATAATTTCATACAAAAATGGGGCAGACAAAATTTTCCAAATTGTGCGTACACAACTGGGGTGCTCATTTAAACTCGCCTGTGGCAAGTAACAGGTGTAGGCAATATAAAAATTACACCTGAAAGCAGGCGATCACGTAGGTTAGGTGCCCGTTTTGGAGTCATTAATGGACCATTTTTGATCCATCTTGTCAAATATGGGTCTGTCTGTAATATGGGCCAGTGTTTCTTAAGAATAGATCGAATAGAGGACCAATCATTGTTGAAGTTTGAGATAAATCTTACCTCATCCTTATGGTCCCGTTTCTTATATTGTAGTAACCTTTCTCTGGGTATCCCGTCAACTTTGTTTACCGCACTCTTTATTACCCCGGTTGGATAACATCGTTGTTTAAAGCGACCCTGAAGCTCCTTTTTGGCTATTTGGTAGTCTGATGCTTCCGTGCAATTCCTCTTTACTCTGAGAAATTGGCCTACAGGTATCCCCCTTTTCAATTTCTTGGGGTGAGCACTGGTGAAGTGTAGAAGACTGTAGCTGTCATCTTTCTAAAGAGTTTAGTTTGTATAGTTCCATCCTTTGTCATAGTCAGGGTCAAGTCCAGAAAAGTGGCCTGGTGGGGGGAAATTGCATGGGTCAGATAGATGTTATAATTGTTGTCATTCAGATTGGTAATAAATACATTTCCCAAATCCATTGAACCACTCCATAGAATCAAAATATCGTCTATAAAACGATACCAACCAAGGATATGTTGGTGAAAGGGTTCCAAATTCTCTGCCCACACAACTTCCCGGTCCCACCAGCCCAAAAACAAATTTGCCACAGAGGGAGCACAGCGAGCTCCCATGGCAACCCCCTGTATCTGTCTGTAATAACTTAAATCAAATAGAAATGAATTATGGCTCAAGACAAAGTCAATTAGTTCTAGGGGGAAGGTGTGTAGATCCCTCTTGTCAATAGATCTCCAAGAAATATTGCACCACACGTAGGGCCATGGTATGGGAAATATTCGTATATTCTCGCTATATGTAATCATTTATAGTATTCAGCACCTTTATTAGGTATTATTTTGGCTATGTATTAGAGCAAGTACAGGGTTTTTCCACTAGAGGGCATTGTCCTATATGTTTTTTAATTAGTCCTTGTCTATGTGAAGTGTTTGGTTTGTTTGTATGTATATATATTTGTATTTGCACAAGTACTTATATGTATTTTGGTACTATTTTTGATATTAAAGACATTATTTTTGATACTTAGGTTTGTGCGGCCTTGTTTGGTGGGGGCCATATGTGAGTTTGTGCTGGCAACTCATTGTGTTTTGGTATTAATGTAGGTGGCATATCTTTTGCCAGGGTCCCCGATAGGCCAGCACCCATTTTACTATCTATAGCAGTGCACAACACCACCATTTTTTTAAATGCTTTACGTAGGGCAGCGCCATCATGTCTTCTTCTCTGTCCCACGAGGCACTATGCTACACCCGAGATCTCTGGGCAGTGAAGTCCTCATCTCAGGCAGGGCCGCTGCGGGGAGGATCAGAAATGCTGCAATTACAGAGGGGGGAGGACATCAGGGGATGACAAGACGGCTAAGCTTCCCTGGCGTCAGTCATAGACGGCTAAGAGGCCATCTGGAAGATGCCGTCATCCAAAAGGAATGGAACATTGCAGTGGGGGATTGTCAGGACCTAGCAGTGTAAAGGTCCAAAATTCATCTTTAAAAAGGCCAATAATATTGCTGTTGGGAGAAAGCACCCTTCAAATGTGAGAAAACTGAGACAGTTTGAAAAAGGAAATGGGTCCTAAATTGTAGTTGAGAGGTGTAAGAAGCTTGTTAATGGTTAGAAAATAGATATGTGTATAACAAAACACATGTATTCACAATCGTTTGCTGTGAGAAATGCTTAATGTTCTGGAATAATTTGAGGGGGCTAACACTTAGGCCATGACTGTATAAACATACACCATTTCTCGTTGACTTTGCAGTTAACAAATACAGACTCGGACAGAGATTGGTACCCATTGCTCCTGAAATAACTGTTCAACATACTGCAGTTCTCTTATTATTTGTTTTTTTAGATATTTTTTTCAGAATATTTAAGATAATAAAACAAATTAAATGGCGTGGAAAATGTTAGGATTGCTATCCTAGTATTACTAGTCACTACATTTTCTGTAGACTTGAAACTGAAACTTGAGTATTTCAGCTTATTTCCTCCATGTTCTATAGTATTTTGATCAGGTGGATTGTTTCAGAATAGGCCAATGTTTTCTGTTGCCATTCTTGGGGATTTAAACCGGACCAACAGCCTGGCACAGTTGGAAAAGGGTAGCGACCATTTTGGAGCTTCCACTCCCAGCATCTCCGCCATGTTGCTGCCTAGATTCAACTGACATAACTGGCAACACACAGTAACAGGAAGCCCAGCCTGCACTTCCTGTTTGCAAGTTGCCTGCAAATGCATTTGCCGCCATTTTGTTTCTAAAATCTACTACAGTAGGAGTAAAAAATGAGAAAAGGTAAATTAGTTTTTTGTGCAGCAAGCTAAATGGTCCTGGTGACCAAACAGGAAGTTTATGTAATAGAAAGGCCTTGGGTGTGAGAGACCTGGGGGGGGGGGGCGGGGATTCTGGTCCACAGTGTCCAGTGACAAAACAGGAAGTGGTCCATTTTTTTGCAGAAGTTGCATTGAATAATTGGTATAATGTGAAAGGTCCTGGCAATTGTGAGAGGACATATATCTTAGTTTATTATGGGCTGCGTGTTTGCCATCCATATTTTGTGATCAGTGCTTTTAAATGCACTTTTAAATAAACATTTAACACTATGTTGTTTATATATTTCAGTTACAAAAAACATCTTCAAATGCAGAATTATACTTTTTTACTTATATGATTAATGACAGTGCCCCCCATGTTCATCATTTGAATACATGCAATATATTCATGTAGCAGGAGCATTTTTTCTGTTAGATCTTTGTATATATATAAAACAAAAGCAGTTGTATGCCGAGTCTTTTGAAGACGAGCTTAGCTGGGATGCTCTGATCTTCTTTATCGTCATGGAGACCGCAGCTCTATCTGACAGGCACCTGCTTTGAAATATCAGGCTTTCCTTGGGAAGATACAGAGTTGTTGCTTCTAGGCATAAGGCAATCTTGTAAGTTGTAACTTCATACAAAGCCTGCCAAGACATAGTGATTGTCTATGGCTGATAAAAACAAATGTTGGAAGGCATCTCTACAAGAAACCTTCTGGGGCCACTTACATGCAACAGCAACAGATATGACTGAGAACTATCTTGTAATTGCCCTGTTGGGGCGTCACTGTGAATTAGAGTAATATGGAAAATATGTTTTTTTATTAAAGCCCATATTAGGGCAAAAAGCAAGAAAACTATACTCCCCTCTAGTTCCCCCAGCAGATGGCTCCTGCTCTGGATCTTTTATACCCACCTGTTAAAGTGATCCTAGATCCAGAAAGGAAGTTTATGTTATCACATTCTATCCCCAGTCCAGTGCCCCAAAACAGCCTGTATTTATTTTTTTTTAATATTCATAAAAACACTAACAGTATGCAGTCTGCTAATCAAATGGTGGCCGTACTGATCACCCGTGGTGCTTTCCTGCGATTATTCATTAAGTTACAAGCTAAGCTGCCACATCAGGTGTATGTGGTGGGTTAGCTTGTAGTGCTTTCAGATTTATTGCAGTTAAGTTACAAGCTAAACTGCTTAATGAGATGTATGTAGTGGTTTAGTTTGTAGTGCTTTCAGATTTATTGCAGTTATGATGTCCCTCAATGCTGAGCTGTGTGTAACTGAATGCATCATTGCTAGAAATCATCATGGGGCACTGCTGCACAGCCATGGAGCCATATGGCCACCATTGGAACATCAGATTGCATCTGGTTAGGGTTTTTGATGAATATTGGGCAATGGCTTTAGTTAAAAAAAGAAACACAGGCTGTTTTGGGGCACTGGGCTGGTGATAGAAGGGGAAGTCTTCCTATCTGGGTATAGGATTGATTGTAGCACACTCTCTGCTGCTTACAGAAAAGGGCCCTGGACCAGACCCTGTCACAACTTCCTGGGCCAATAAATTGATCGTTATTATTGTGCCATTACTGGGGGTGGAGTTACATTCACCAATTTGCTATTATAAACAGAAGACAATCCAGGGACAAGGCAGAAATGTGAGACCCAATCTTTAGGTGCTTGCTGTTGCAGGGAATTATAGGTGTGTACAGCTTTTTCTTTTGCCTATACATATGTGACTTGATACATCATTTTGTGTTTTTTAATGTTTGCAGCAAGTGGCGAACTACATGTGACGGGGCCCTAAAGCGAACATTAAATGATGCACTTTAATGGCTCATACAGTAATTTTTTTTTGTTTTTTAACTCAGTTGGATGCAGCTAGACAACTGAAGACTTAAAAAAGAAAAGGAGAGCTGATTGGTGCTTCCTTTCTCTAAATGATGCACAAATATGAGAAATAAGGTGGAGGGGCAACAATGATGGCCCCACCTGACATTGTGGGCTTTGTGGCAGTTGCACCCTCTATAGTTATGCTGCTGTTTCCAGCTGCCAAGTTTGGTGTTGAAAATAATCCTTGCAACATTATGTGGTCTATAGGCTCCTGTGACCTATTTCTTTCTGCCAGATGCTGCACTAATCATAGTCCTAGTGAGACATACAGAAGACATGTGCAATGCGCTGTAGTATATTTGCATCGTTGACTGCACACATTTCACTGCAGCTTCTCCTGTATGTTGGCTTCCAGTGTTTGCCTTTGCTTCAGTGTTTCCATTCATTTCTTGATCTGCTGGGAAAGTGGGGCAATGGCCCAGAAGTTTTGGGCAATTATATCATGTAACACATTTCTTCAGAACCCAGATGTGTTCTAAATGTGCAGCAATATACACTGGTTAACCCTTGGCACTTCAATATTGTGTTGCAGGCCTACTCCAGAGATTCGGTGGAATAAAGAAGGAGGTGAATTGCCCAGTGGCAGGGTGTTCTATGAAAACTACAATAAGACCCTAAAGATTGTGGATGTGTCAGAGGCTGATGCTGGAAAGTACAGGTGCACAGCACACAATATCAGAGGTTTTATTCAGCATGTAATAACGGTTATTGTCAGAGGTAAGTGATAGAATAACAGCACGTAACAGCACAAAGTAAGTTGAAATTTGTCTTTGTTTTGCTAATTTTATGCTACAAGAGGGAAAGGGTACAAGAGAGTAAGAAACTTGAAAAATGCCAGTGGAGTCTTTAAAAAGAAGTTCAAGCATTCTGTAACCCCTAGCCACTCCTCCCTGTGCTGTGCCCAATTTGAGCAATAACGTAACTAACAGCTCTGGGGGATGGGCCCCCCAGATGGAAGCTGAAGCTGGCACCTTGAGTGACAGGTCAGTCACCCAATCCATGGAGCAGTGTGGCCCCACTACTCCCAGAATTGGCTGATTGGTATCTCACTTAGTTCCATGGCTGCTATGCAGAGCCGCACCCCCTCTCAACATTATAGGTTGATTGCGGTGATCAGGTGACTTTGTTTATTATATCAATCCCCAAATCCAACCTAGCACAGAGAGGAGGGAAGTGTGGTTGGGGGTACAAAAAGCTTGGACTTTCTCTTCAAAGTGGTTCAAAGCCCATATCCAGGGCCACTAGTTTCCCTCCTCCTGGGGCATCCAGAATTGGGAAGCTGTGTGAAACCCCCAGGTTGTCCGAAAACTCACCTTCTTTCCCGGTTCAGTGGCACATGAGCAAGCAGCGGATGCATTCCCGTTATGCCTGTAGCAGGACGCATGCCTGCGCCAGGCATTTGTGAATGGCATGGGCACGCTCCCTGTTAGAGGGTAGGGGGGATGCGGTTGTTAGCGTGCAAGGATCCACTCACCTTAGACGAAGTGACAGGAGCAGATCTGAGCACGCTGATTGGACGAGAGGCCACGCATTCACCATAGGACTGGGAAAAGGTAAGGTTAGATCAGGCGACCTGGGGGGTTTCACATAGTGGGCCATTCCCAATTGGGGTGCCCCGGGGGCAAGGACCAAAACCCCGGATAGTCAAAATTCTGGGTTTTGGTCCACTTTAAAACTTTCTGTTTCCTCTGTATATTTGTGTCAGCAGGTGCCAGCAGTCAACTGAATGGAACAAACACTGTTGTCCCAGTTGATACTGCTGTTATCTGTGTCGGTGAACACTATAACATTAAAGCTGCTAAATAATCCTGGGATGTTTAAAGTGGACCAACACCCAGGATTTTGACTATCCTGGGTCTTGGTCCACTTCGGTGGGGCACCCCCGATCGGGGTGCCCCGCTGTGTGAAACCCCCCCCCCCGATCACCCAAAAAACTCACCTCTCCCCGCTCCCAGCGCCGACGGACAAGCAATCTGACAGTCCCGGACAAGCGGCTCCTCCGCCGCGGCCTCCCGCGCGTCCCTCTTGACGCGCGCGCGCCTGCGCCGGCCATTCACAGGCCGCCGAATATAAGGTAAGGGGGTTTGGGGTGTTTGGGGGGGTTTCACCCCGTGGGGCATCCCGATCTCGGATGTCCCGCGGGGAGGGAGGTGATCAGCCCGGTAATCTTATAGATTCCCGGGCCGATCACCCGGGGGTGTTGGTCCACTTTAATGGACTGAAAATCTTAGGTATGTTCTAGTTCATCAACAATTTAAATAAAACCTTGCCTAATGCTTGTATGGCTTCTGCAGCTTGAAAGGTTAAGCTGACTGTCCCTTCTTTCTCCTGCCTACTATACCATATGCCTACAGAATATGTGTTCCCCAATTCAACATTTTGTTTGTACAAGTATTTTATTTGTAGTAATATTTTGTGATAGCTAATTAAAAATATCACTATTTACAATGAATAATATAAAATAAAAGTAAAAATAGACCCCCCCTAAAAAAAAACAAAAACAAATAAACAATCTTAACATGTTCCACTAGAGTCACTGGAGGTTCAGAACGGTCAGCTTTCTTTAATCTCTCCTCTTACAAATGAAATATAATACTGGAATCTTGTATATATGTAGAACGTTTTTTGTGTTAGCATTTGAAAAAAAGTAAAGGGAAAGAAAATAGGAAAGAGAGGGGATTGTTCATGTTTCTTTTT
This sequence comes from Gastrophryne carolinensis, assembly GCA_027917425.1. Classification (NCBI taxonomy): domain Eukaryota; kingdom Metazoa; phylum Chordata; class Amphibia; order Anura; family Microhylidae; genus Gastrophryne; species Gastrophryne carolinensis. Next base: position 202,195,604 of record CM051238.1, on the reverse strand, counting down.
ATACCAGTTAAGCAGGGGCTCTCCTAAGGATTCCTTCCTTCTCCTGGACGGCTGTTCCTACTGCTTTTCAGTTACTGGATTGCAGAGGGCAGCCGGAAGTATATATAGGCTGGGAGCAACCACACCTTTTTATCTTGCAGTCACACCCGTAACCCATTCATATCTGATTCGTTGATGCCCTGTAGTGAAACCAATTTTACAGGTGAGAATCACAGTATTGTTTTTCTATGCAGCAAGCCTAACTTTAAAAAAAAAATTAAATGCCCCATATCGCAATACTTTGCCTGTGTGGAGGAGCTTGACTTCTTGTGTGGCAATATCTGCATCTCAGTTGGTACACAGACTGACAAAGGTCCTCTTTGATTATATATATATATATATATATATATATATATATATAGTATATTTATACACATTGGCTTTGGTGAAATTCAATACTTACACCAGATTTTTTTTTTGTAGCTGCACCATACTGGATCACTAAGCCCAGGAATCTGGTATTGTCCCCCGAAGAAGATGGCACATTAGTCTGTAGAGCTAATGGAAATCCTCCTCCAAAGATTACGTGGTTAATAAATGGCGTGGCAGTTGAATGTAAGTAAAAAGGAATATGCTAAAAAGAATGCTGAAACATTATTGTAACACACCTGGTTAATAAGATACTGTATTTTAATTTAAGACTGGCACACGAAAAATGGGGACAAAATGGGTACACTTTGTTCTTAGCAATTATTACATTCATGATTTTGAATAAGCTATGAACCTGTATTGTTGGGTTGATGCAAACACTCCACAAACAATCCAAAAATCTATTGTTTGCCTTTATCTAAAGTTATTAAGCTTTACTAGCTTTAGTGATTTATATCCCCTCAATCATCCTGTAAAAGGCAGTGTGCAGAATCCTCCCAAGAACCCCATAACAGGCAATTTGTATACCCCCCCCCCCTTTAGGAAGTTCTCAGTCACAAAACTTATGGCTGTTACTTTTGTCACTGATTAAAGTATATTTCATTTGTCACTAAACACAAAAGTAAAAAAGGGGAAAAAGTTAAATATTGATCAACTGGAGGTCAAGTTCCTTTCCAGGTTGATAAAAAAAATACCAGTACTTCCAGCCCACAGGCTCAGTCCCACTTAGTCCTGCAGTCAGCACTGCTAGACTCCATGCCCCGGCCTTAGTGTGCATATCTGTGCCTGTCACAAGGAAACAGGCTCCCTTGTTGACTGCCAACTGTGGACCCACCACCTATAATGACTGTCCACCAGTGCTATCAGTGTTATTGCTTGTATGTGTGCAGGGAGGGCAGTTGAAAGCTCTCATGTTAAGAGCTGAGAGGGCTGCAACCAGGCCAACTCAGTCCACAGTACTGGGTGGGATCAAGCCTGTGAACCAGCCGGTATTGGAAGTGTACTATGGAACATCACCTACTGTTCAAAAAAGATATTACTGAAATAAAATGTCCTTCAAAGGCAAGCTACAAAAATAATGGATGGGCTTAAACATAAAACTTATCAGGAAAAACATAATTTGTACAGTCTGAAGGAAAGGTGGGAAAAAGGAGACATGATCGAAATCTTTAAATATGAGTAAGGATTTGATATGGCTTGAATTGAATAGGGACTGAATTGTGATAATGATAGAACAAGGTGGCACAACCTGAAGGTGGAGCTTACAGTCTAATGTCCAATTAAGTAAAATGTAACAAATGCAAACAATTTTAAGTGTATGTTTTCTTTAATAACACAAAGCTGTTATACGTGAGCCATTTACACTGTCTGACATTTTTGCAGTGGCTCCACATGACCCAAGCAGGAGAGTAGAAGGTGATACAATAATGTTCACTAAGGTACAAGATCGATCCAGCGCGGTCTACCAGTGCAATGCCTCTAATATATATGGCTACCAGTTGGCAAATGCATTTGTAAATGTTCTTGGTAAGCCCCTTCATTCTGTTATGTTCTTCGGGTAATATCATGAATGCTTTGTACCATACATCAGCAAAATATGTTTCATGTTTCAGCTGAGAAACCACGAATCCTTTCATCACCTAGGATTTATAGAGTCATTTCTAATAAAGTAGCCATGATGCACTGCCCATATTTTGGCTCTCCGTTTCCTCATTTAGAATGGTAAGACAAAGTATTTGCTACATGTTCATAAACGTTAACTGCATCTGGACACAATGGAAAGTTGCTCCTAAACGTCTTTAGCATTCACAAAGTGTACATCAAGCATTGAGTAAACTTACTGAACAGTTGTTAGAGATTGGGTAAGTCCCTAGAAATAGCAAAATATCACAGTTTCAAATGCCTCCTAAGGCTGATAAAAACCAGCACGGACAGCACCTGATGTCTAAAAGACTCCAGGACAGCAAATTGGCGGCCTCTTGGGGCCCCGACAAGCCTAGAAAATGTATCTTTCCCTGTGCTCCCGCTTCCCTTTCAGATTGTCCAGGGGCGGGAGTAAGCCTTAGTCTAGAGGGCTGCAACTGGGGACAGGTTGTACAGCTCTACTTTAGAAATGTAATTAAATGCTTCCCCCAAAGTAACGCTTTCCCCAAACGTCCCTGCAGAGGCAGAACACTCAGAATAAACTTAGGCCTACCTTAAATTGTTGAGTTGAGTGTACATTCAGATTATTACCTGTCGTGGCAAGTTCTCAGGGGGGTTTTCAATGGCAACTCATACTTCCCCATATGTATTTTAGCTCATTGGCTTACTAATCATTGTAAGTAAAGCAGGAGCATGATCATTTATCAATATTTTCAGGAGGGCAACAATAACAGCCCATGTATATCCCTATTCCTATAGGTTCACTTCAAAGGGTTCTCTAATGTGCGATCGGCAAATTTCACTATGCAATAATACAATTCACGTGTGCCCACTAGTGTGATATTCCTTATAGTAAGCATTCTCTTAATGAGTATGACAGTTTACACCTATTTACCACTTTTATTAAATTTTCTTCACACCGAATGTGTAAGAAATAACATTTTATTGCTGGTTTGTTAAATTCCCAGGATGGCGAGTAAATGACTATTCTTTCATACACAGTGTGTTAAGAAACACAAATGAGAGCTTCCAGTTGTTCCTGCTATTCGCATTTAACAACTGGTTACACAGTACAGCACATATGCTGCTGCATTATTTCAATAAACTGCTGTGTGTATTCAGCTTTATCCCCTTTGATATGCTTGCTTGATTTTCAATTGCAGGTTTAAAGGCAAGAAATCCAGCGTTCTGCAGGGTAATGGCTATGTTTTCCATGAAAATGGGACGCTGGAGGTTCCAGTCGCTCATAAAGACAGCAGTGGCACATACACCTGTGTAGCAAGAAATAATCTAGGAACAGCCGAAAAAGTTGTGCAGCTTGAAGTGAAAGGTAAAAGAATGATCTCAGGTGTAGAACATTGGGATAAAGGCTAAAACATGACACCTGTATCACTTCTATTTTGTTTTGTAGATCCAACAATGATCATCTTTCAGCCAGAGTACAAGGTCATTCAGAGGCAGGGGAGTGCATCCTTTGAATGCAAAGTAAAGCATGATCCTACTTTAGAAGCAAAGATCTCATGGCTAAAAGATAACAACTATCTACCAACTGACGAAAGGTACTGGCAGTGTGAAATATAAAATACAGTGCTAGATTACAAATCAAATGAGCAAGAATAATAATTTTTCTTAATTTCTGTTTAGTTATCCACCTCCCTGAATATATCACATTCTATAAACTAGAAACATTTGATGGTTTTGAAGACCATCTATCATCAAAAAGCATAGCTCACCTGACATCCCACAACCTTGATCCCATGCAGCACTAGCTGTTTAGGCTCTACCGTTCTTCAGCCGGCAGCCCAACTGCTGACAGGGCTTTCTCCTGTTGGCCCCATGGCTGATTGGAGGAAGGGTCATGCATCCTGAGTCTTATCACAGGAGCCGCATTAGAAGTGCACTGACAATGCTCGGGCTTACTGTTGAAAATACGGTCACTTCAGTGGCTGGTGCTGCATCAGATCAAGGTTGTGAAAAGTTATATAAGTAAAGCCTTTTTATAACTTTTTCATTTTATGGCAGCAGATGGCTTATAAAGTGAATCAAACCCGACCTAGCATTTATTAGGAAGTTGTTTTATGATTGGTGGGGCCAGCATTAGACATGCCCTGGCAAGAGCCACTGCCATCTTCAGGGGCCCACTGAAGCTCAGGCTGGGTCACAAAATGGTTATTCAGTGGATGGGGCTTGGGTGTCCTGTGCGCAGACCTGTTCATGGCAGTCCTAAAGACAAGAGTATAATCAGTGGCAATGAGGAAGGTGGTGAGTAGTGGAGAGCGATTGCTGACAGCACAGAAGGTGGTGAGGACCAGAACATGACTGGTAGCATTAGGGGGCTCTTCAACTGTAGGTGGGAGAAGGCAGCAAAGACTGAAGTATGATTGGCCACAGTGGAGTCGGGAGCAAGCACCTAAGTATGATCAGAAAAGGTGGTCAGGAGAAGGCAGTGAGGACTGAAGTTTGGTCAGCAGAGGACCCATTGATGGCAGTGAAGCATGTGATGTGACACTGCATAGGTTTCCACTGATACTCCCTTGCCCAAGGGCCCATTTAACGCCCAAGCCAACCTTGAGTATGAGTTCTGGCTGTCTGGTTTGGCCTATTAGAGGACCACCGACACACAGCCTGTTGTTAGTAGAGTGGGACAGAGGATGATACTGTTTGCCTATCTGGCAAGTCGAACAGCTACAGCTTATACCATGAAAGGTTAACCAGCGAAGACACAAGAAGGTTGAAGACACAAGAAGGTTGAGGACATCACAGATAAAGCCTTTGCATTCATGTAGGCTTCACTTTGAGGTGCAGGTTCACTTTTTTAATATGCTTGTGTGTGTTAAAAAACACATGCATACATTTAACTGTATGTCTTTCCCTCAACAAAAATGAAGCTTGAAGCACATGATTCACAGCAATCTTTTACCTTTCTTAGATTCATTATTGAAAAGGAACGTCTAATAATCAAGAACGTAACAGACCAAGATGAAGGCACTTATACTTGCCTAGCAAACACTACCTTGGACAGCGACTCAGCTAGCGCAGTGCTCACTGTTGTTGGTAAGGTTTAGCTTGTATTTTCCATACAGTGTTGGCAGTAACTGAAATCTGCCCAGAGTTTGTATAGATTTTGTTTGTGTTGTCTTCATTTAATTGTCTCCATTATGCCGCCCATAACTTCTTGTTTAAAGGGACAATCCAGCCAAAGAGTTTAATATGACTGTTTTCTGCTTGCACCGCCGTGACTGTCAGAGGGCTGCATCTTTCATTCTCCAGCACTTTGTATTGCCTGATAAACCCTATAGAACTTGCTGACACAAGGGGACTGACTTCTGAGGGGCAGACAGCTCACAATGAAACATGCATGATGGATGAGGATGAGTTCACTAGTAGTAATTGAGTAATATAAAGCAGGCTGAATGAAAGTTGCAGCTTCTGACAGCCAGCATGGAGAGAGCAGAAAGCAGGCTAATCTAACTCTTTAAGCTAACAGGCTAACATGTAGTCATGTTCTGCCTGGGAAAGTCTCAAAAGCCAGAGATAGGTCTGGTTGACTATTCATAACTGCAGAAGTTCGGGGTATTTCATCCATCACCACCCTTCTTCCCCCATCCCCTACTGAACCATATTTGAACAATAAAAAAAACAGGACTCGCTTGACTGGCGTTGGCTAATCAGCCAATCACTGTGCAGCAGTCATGTTCTTCTTTCTTGCTCAAAACCTAGACAGAGGTTTGGTTGGCTAGGTATAACTCAATGAGGGGTTGCAAATGTAAAAAAGTAACAGTAAGAAATATATATATATATATATATATATAATATACAAATTTTGAAATATTGTAATCTGCTTATTATTAGTTTCATGATGATCGAAGCAGAACTGAAAATGAGTAAATACACAAAGAACTTGACACTACTAGTGACTGACGCTACTACAAATACACAAGTTATTTTAGTACATCAAATATTAGATTTAATAATGCATATAATTTAATATCTGTATGATAAAATGACCCCCATGGACATCTCCAAACCATAATGCTCCTATTTATGTTCAATGGAGCCGCTTCGCAAATGGTTGCAGCCATGGCTAGATTACTCAGACCATTGTGGCTGGAACATTGAGGCATTACTGGAAGAGATGTCCAGTGGGTGGTTGGCTGGTAAGTCTAGGTATTTTTGAAATGTATTCTACAGATGGATATTTTTGAGTTCAGCCGTAATGTACAATATAACCCATGAGAACAGCCCAGAATGTCAATTATTTCTTAAACCGGACCAACACGCTTAACAAGATACAGTGCTCACCTGAATCCCTCCCCAGGGCAATTCAGATTGCTGCACACAAAAATTCATTTACCTGTTTGTAGCTCTTGCTGTGGTCATTTTTTATAACAAAATGACATCCCAGGGAGATGCAGGCTGTCTGCAAAGAGGAAATTTCCTGCTGCTGTGTATTGTGGGGTTCCTTAAAATCAAGCAGCAGCATGGCTAGGATGCTGGAAAAGGAAGCTCCAAAATGGCCACTACCAGGAGAAAATCTTTGAGGTGGTGCTTTAGCTTTGAGTGGATGCAGGAGCAACTGTAAGTGCTGATAATGATTCATTATCATGCCTACAGATGGGGCAAGGGAGTTTTGGGGAGTTTTTTTCCAGCTGTTCAAGGCTGTTGGTTCGGTTCAAGGGTCAGTTCTTTTTTATTACTTTGGTGGTGAATGGAGTAGCCTCTTAAGTGATGCTAGAGTGTTTTTATATTGCTCTTTAGTTTAGCTCTTATCGTAATATAATGTAGTGTTTATATACATCTGATAGATTGAGTACCTGAAGCTGCTATGAAATAATCAAGCTGCTGTGGCTAATCATTGCTTATACACAGTCAGCAGAGATTTTTAGCAGCCCAGGAGCCATACGGTCAATCGATTATATGACCAGAACAGAAATGTGGAAAACATCCGCTGTCCAATGATTACTTCACTGCATCTTTCTCAACATAACTAACATTGGCAGAAGTCACTGGGTGTTTTATGCCTGTCATTTTTGATAATCATTTCAATTTTTATTGTCATGTAATAAATATTCAAATTTCTAAAAAAAAAAAACAGAGCTGCCTCTAAAATCCGTTTTTGTGTCTCTTTAATCAAGTGTAGTCTGCTTCAACTCTTTTTTACTCTTGGTGAAGATTTAGCTTCACACTTTGTTTGGTGACCAAAGACAAGACAGGAAGTTTATTTAACAGAAAATGTATTGTAAGGGAATAAAAGACCATGACCAGTATAATGAAAAAAGAAAGTGTTGTTTGGCAGCACCAATGCATACAGTCCCATAAGTTACAAAGCAATGGAGGAGCTGCTGTCCCAGACAGAAAAAAAATAGCACCCAACCGGTCCAGAGCAGGACTAGGATACAATTTTCTTGACCCAGGGACAACTTGTTTTTGGGATGCATGCAGCATGAGTAAGGGGGTGCACCCCTGAAACGCGTTGCCGCTGGGTCAGGAGAATTTGATCCTAACCATGCCGATTGGATGACATTAACTCAATTTTAACGTTGCTGTAGAAGTTGACAGCTCATTTTGGGTATGCATGCAGCATGATTAAGGGTAAAAGCTAAGTTTTTACTTTATTTATTTGCTCTGGACCTGGTGGGTGCTGGGTTTTCTTTGGTCTTTCTAGTGACCAGCACAATACAAGTGGTTTTGGTGATAACTGCCATGACAAACATGACCCTTCTGGTAGATGAACTTCCTGTCCACTGCAGCTAACCATTCCCAACTATGTGTGATCTTGAAAAAAGTTTTGGTTGAAGTTCTAATCTGATTGCAGATTAACATTTCCTGTTTATATTCTTCTGTGCTATAACTGTGTAATATAATATGTGTGAATGCACAAATATTCTTAGCTCAGCTGACCAGATCTTGAAATGAATTGTTCAGGGTAAGTTCGAAAACCAAATTTTTGTTTGCGTACCTGCCATGCAGATCCTGGCATGCTGCTGAATAAATCTGTTTTTTTCTGAGATTCAGTTCCTTTTTCTGTAGCCAACCCCTGGATTTTATTTATTTACTACTACTTTTTTAGCACTGAAAGGTGGCCCTATATAAAGAAGCAGACAAGCAAAGCAGGGAGCAGCTATCCTCCCCTTCCATCAAAAACATTAGTGTGTCCCACACAGTATGATACAAGAGGGGTAGCGATAGGTCCTCTTGTCAAACAAGGTGGTTGTGAATAAATAAAACCCAGGAGTTGGTCTACAGGAAAGGTGTTACATCGACTGACATGGGACATGATTAACTTGTATAAATATATAAATGGCCAATACAAAAAATATGGGGAAACACTATTTCAGGGAAAATCCTTCGGCTGGAAAAAAAGAAATTCAGTCTCCGGAGGCGACAATCATTCTTTACCATAAGAACTATAAATCTGTGGAATAGCCTCAGAAGCTTGTTACAGCATCAACATGACAGCTTCAAAAAAGGATTAGATGCTTATTTAGAAGAAAATAACATGGACAGTTAAAATGAAATAAAAAATAACTTCCCCTACCCCAGTACACCAAGATAAATTATCTGCATGGCAGGTAACCAAATAATGTTGTGTTTTTGTGCATAGCCTAGACAAGATTCCATTTTCTCTATATAGTTACACTGGTCGTTATAGACACTGCATTCTACCTGTAGATTGTTACTAATACTTTGTTACATGTCCCTTGCAGAAGCTACTCTGCCTCCTCCTGTAAAGAACGGTAAACTGGCACTCTCACCCTTGTATATGTCTCTGCGTTCATTATTTCTCACCTGCACCATTTGTATGAAACTGCTGCATGCTTTTTGTTGGTTTACTTTTTCATCATATGCATAGTTTAGAATTTTGTATGTGTATGGAAATCATTTTATTTATAACATTTGAATTGTTTACACTGTAGTGTGTTGGTACAACTGGAAATATATGCATGTCTTGTATAAGCATGTCTCACTGCCCCATTTGGTACAGCAAAAGCATGACACTTTTTTATCGTATTTTCAATCTGTTTTCTTTACTGACACTGATGATTGCGCAGCATTTATAAATAAAATACAGTATGGCCGGCTTCACACTTCAGAGGTCGGCCACTGACAGTCGCCTTCAGAGCGCTGCCCATAGCTACCTATGGGCTTGTTCATACCTGCATTTGGTGATTGCGGGGCATGCATGCAGCGTTTTTGTCATGATCGCGATTGTGATTGCTTAATAGGAAATGCCAAGGGCAATCGTGGCATAAACATAGAAGATTGACTGCAGAAGGGGACCATATGGTCCAACTAGTCTGTGTGTACTGTAGGTTCTCTTTATCTTAGCATCGCCTAGGTGTGAAGCCGGCCTATAAGTGGTATGTTTTGCATGGAGTCTCCATCTTGCTGTTGGACATGGTACAGGGATCTTCCAGTTGTGTCTGAGTTTTACTGTGTTTTTGTGTGTGTATAATGTTTTGTGTGCCAGTTTTACATTTTCATTTACCAAAATATGTAAAAGCTGAGGTATATCATACACCATTAGAATAATCACTTCTTCAAGGCAAATGGTCTTGCTATATTTTTCTTGCAGACATTTTGCTAAATGGCTTCCTCTATTTAGAATGATTATAAATTAAGAATGCCAGTTGGATTCATTAAAATAGATATACAGACATGGATGAATAAAAATGTTCACAGTCATCTGCCAGCAAAGTCTCCTTGTGGAAGCCCCTGGCTCTTGCCTCGCTTTCACCACCATTAACAAATTACATTCTACTTTTAACCTGTTGATAATGCGAGACATTAAGATAATCGTTAAAGGACATTGAAACCACTGTATGAAGAGGCCTTCTTTATTTAAAAAAAGTTTTTTTGATTAATGCGGGCAACACATACCCAAACTTGTTTGATAGTAATATTTTCCTATTGCATGGCACAGCCTGCTTCAAGAAGTCCTTACGTATGGGTTATTACTCCACAAGGTGGCGCAGTGTACTGCAGAAGAGTTGTGGCTCCTCCCGGTACCATATAAAAACAGGATCACCAATAGACCTATTCAGTGTTTCCTCTGCAGTAATTCTGCGAAGATAGAAGATGGCTCTTTATATTGCGCAGGTGAGCGGGGCAACCAAGTCTGCGGCCCTGCATGTCTATTTCCACCCGTTTCTGGACCCTCTGTGCCTCCCTGCCTCGGCTGATGGATCGGGTGAAGGTAGAGGAGCACTAGGGTCAGGTGCTCAAGGAGCGCTGCTCCAAGCCGCAGACCCTGTACCACGAAGGGTAGCCGGCCATAGGCTTTATGGTGAGCCTACTGAGGGATGCGGAGTCCCTGTCCTAGCTTCTGAGGGGGTGAGTGTTTTGGGGACTGTGTGCCTTGTTTCTCTGGTGTCTGAGCCCCCCCGCCATTGTGATGACGCCGGCGCGTGCACTCTTTGGGGGGGGGAACGGTGGCTGGGCCGGGGATGACGCGTATCGCGCCACCCCCCGCGGCCCGCCCCTCGAGGTTCCTCTGCCGGCACCATCTTGAGTCTGCTGCGCGTCCGGGGCCCCTCTTCGCGGCGGTGATCTCCCTGTGTCGCTTCCTCCTGTGCCTGGCGGCTTGGTGGTCCTTCGGTCTACTTGGTCTGTGAGTCCCCTTTGGGCATGTGCTGCGGGATGCTTATGTGCATGTTACTTATGTCTTTCAGGCGGGACAACTGTGGGTTGTGGTTTCTCCCGGTTCTGCTCCTTATCCCTCCCTCATCTCCCCTTTACTGGCTCTGGGGGCATCCCTTGGGGGGGCATCCCAGGTGGCTTTTTTTATTAGCCCTTACCCTGTGCTGGCCTATTGCGCCTGTGTTAATCACCATATGGAGGCTTCTGGGGATAGCGTGCTCTGGGGTCTTTCGGGTCAATCCCAGCTGTGTGCCATGTGTGGGGTATCCCCTTTGAGTAACAGTGCTGCAGTGTGCGTGCCGTGCGCCCAGGGTATCGTTGCGGCCCAGGCTGGGCCACCCACTTCGTTTCCCAGCTCTGCGCCCCCTTCGGCATCGCCTACCCCTCCGCGCCTGCATTTATTCCCCAGTGAGGGGGATTCTAGCAGGGGGTCACAATCTGATCTGGCACTTCATGTGGCCAGTATTGAAAGGCAGCTTGCCAGGCCTGTTCCACGTAAGGCCTCTGGCAAGAAGCGGCACCTGGCTCCCGCGCCCTCCTATAGGAGGGGGAGCTTTTCCAGGACTCTGACTCCTCTGGGGACCAGCAGGAGGGTTACGACAGTGACCCTGGGTCTGCGTCTGGGGAGGACTCATGGTTCCCTGATGACACTGATAACCTGTTGGCTCACATTTTTGAAATCTTGCACATTGTCCCCCCTGAGGTGGCTAAGAGGAAGCAGGGTGAGCTCTTTCGTCCTGATAAACAGCGTCTGGAGTTCCCTGAGCAGGGCCATTTCACTAATATGGTGCTCAAGGAGTGGGAATGTCCTAGTAGATTGAAAGGGTTGGATAAGAGGTATCTCTTTCCTGCTGACCTGGTCAAGCGATGGTCGTGTCCCCCTGAGGTGTACGCTCCCGTTCTAGAGCTGTCCAACACCTCGGTCATGCCTTCCCCTGACACTACTACACTGCGGGACAGCGAGGACGGCACATGGATCAGCTGGCCTGCCATGCTTTTACATTTGCGGGGGCTGTGTTGCGTCCATTCTGCGCTGCTGCCATTACAGCTATTGCCCTTAAAGTGGACCTTATAGATTCCCGGGCCGATCACCCCTGGGTGTTGGTCCACTTTAAGAAACAGCTCAAGCGTCTCCTTAATGGCGCTATGGCTGGTAGGAGGGGGGAGGATTATAGGGCCCTCTTGTTTTGCTCTGATTTTGTTGCCTTTGTCCTTACTGCCATGGATGATGCGGTACGGCTGAGTGGTAGGGCCTCTGCCCTTTTGGTGGCTATGCGCCGCTCTGTTTGGTTGCGTCAGTGGGCGGCTGACGCTGCTGCTAAGAAGGCTCTCACTGGGCTCCCCTTTACGGGGCTGCGGCTCTTTGGTGAGCGTCTGTTCTAGCCAAGGATGGTAGGCTGCCTCAGCGGAGGAGGCAGTCTTGGCTTTTTCGGGGGCCCTCCGCTTCCCTCCCCTCCTTTCGTGCTCCCAGAGGAGGTCATGGCTTCCTCTTCTCGGGTAACCGCAGAGATTCTTGGGGCCGTGGCAGATCACGTGGTCGTCCCGGTCTCTCATGGGGTCCCAAGCCCAAACCTTCTCCCAAGCCCAAACCTTCTCCCAAGCCCCCTCAGGCATGAGGAGGTGCCCTCACCCATCCGGGTGGGAGGACGGCTTCGGCTCTTTGCTCACGTCTGGAGGCTCCGCGTCTCAGACCGGTGGATTCAGGAGGTGGTGCCCTCAGGTTACAAGATAGAGTTTGCAGCTTGGCCGCCCCCAAGATTCATCAGATCCCGGATGTCTCAAAACCCTCTGCCAGCTCAGGGTTTGCGCCTTGCGGTTCAACGTCTGTTGGAGTCAGGTGTCATTTGCCTGGTGCCTTCCCAGGAACGGGGTCAGGGGTTCTACTCCAATCTTTTCCTGGTCTCCAAAAAAGACGGGTTCTTGAGGCCCATCCTGGACTTGAAGGGTCTCAACAAGTTTGTCAGGTTCAAGCACTTTTGCATGGAGACGCTACGCTCGGCTGTCAGTACCCTTCGCCCGGGCGACTTCATGACCTCCGTGGACATCAAGGATGCCTATCTTCACGTGCCAATCTTTCCAGGCCATCAGAGATTTCTCAGGTTCACTCTAGAGGATCAGCATTACCAGTTTGTGGCTTTACCGTTCGGTATCACCTCGGCGCCTCGGGTGTTCACCAAGGTGCTGGCGGGCGTGATGGCTTTGCTGCGGAATCAGGGCATTCGCATCCTCTCTTACCTGGACGACATTCTGATTGCGGCTCAGTCTCTTCATCAGGCCGAGAAGGATACTCAGGTGGTGACCTCCACTCTCGAGTCCTTCGGCTGGGTGATCAACTATCCCAAGTCTTCACTGTCTCCGTCTTTGGTGAGGTCCTTTCTGGGCATGACTCTGGATACCTCTCAGGTCAAGGTATTCCTGCCTCAGCAGAAGGTGGAGGGCCTTCAGAAGCAGGCACGGACTCTGCTCTTGTGTCCCCATCCCTCCATCCAGCAAGGGATGCAGTTAGTGGGTCTGATGGTGTCCTGCTTCGAGGCAGTCCCCTTTGCTCAGTTTCACATGAGACCTCTTCAGTTGCACCTCTTGTCAGTTTGGGATCGGGACCCTGTGTCCCTGGATCAGGAATTTGCTCTGTCCCCCCTGGCCAGACAGTCCCTCTCGTGGTGGCTGGACTCAAGGAACCTTCTAGTGGGCAGGACCTTTCTGCCTCCGCGCTGGGAGACTGTCACCACAGATGCCAGTCTGACCAGTTGGGGGGGGTTTTGGAAGTCTCTGAAGTTCCAGGGTCGGTGGGGACCCCAGGAGGCCCATGCTCCCATCAATGTCCTGGAACTGAGGGCGATCAGGTTGGTTCTTTCTCAGCTGACCACACACCTTCGGGGTCGGGCTGTTCAGATCCGCTCGGACAACCAGACGGCAGTTGCCTACATCAATCATCAGGGAGGGACTCAGAGCAAGCGAGCCCTCAAGGAAGTGTCCCTGATACTGTCTTGGATGGAAGAGAATGTCCCTTGCACATCGGCGGTTTACATTCCGGGGGTGGAGAACCAGAAGGCAGACTCCCTGAGCAGGGGGACGTCTCGGCTGGGGGAATGGTCCCTCAGCAACAAGGTATTTCACTCCCTGTGTCACCGCTGGGGTCATCCGGATGTGGACCTGTTTGTGTCCCGCCACAATCACAAGCTTCCCAGGTTTGTCTCCCTGTCACAGGATCCTCTGGCCTTCGCCAGGGATGCGCTAGCAATGCCTTGGACGGAGTTTCGGCTTCTCTATGTGTTCCCTCCCTTTCCTTTGCTGGGCAGGGTGCTGCCCCCTGATGGTCAAGGAGGGTGTGGTTCTCAGGCGTCGTGCAGTTGGCAGTAGAGCAGTATGTCTTGCCCAAGGATCCAGATCTGCTCACTCCGGGACAACTGTGCCATTCCAATTTTCAAACGCTGGCTTTAACGGCTTGGCTGCTGAAACCTCCATCTTGATGGATAAGGGGTTGCCAGCTTCTGTTGTTGATACCATGATTAGTACTAGGAAGAAGTCCTCATCCTTTATCTACTACAGGGTTTGGCATGCTTACATTGCCTGGTGTGATTCCAAGTCTCTTCCTTGTCGAGTGTTTTCTATCCCCAGGATTCTGGAATTTTTGCAACATGGTTTGGATTCGGGCCTTCAACTTAGTACCCTCAAGGGACAGGTGTCAGCTCTGGGAATTTTTTTCCAAAGATCCTTTGCCAATCACCGGTTGGTTAAGACTTTTTTCCAGGGAGTTACCCATGTGCGTCCACCACGTAAGCCTATGCTACCGGTTTGGGACCTGAATCTGGTGTTGTCTGCTCTGCAGGGTCCTCCCTTTGAGCCTATCCGTGGGGCTGCTTTGCCCATTCTGACTCTTAAGGTGGCCTTTTTGGTGGCCATTACTTCGGTCAGGCGAGTTTCTGAGCTGGCGGCGCTTTCCATCAAACCTCCTTATTTTGAGCTGCATCAGGATAAGGTGGTGGTTCAGCTTAAGCTGGATTTCTTGCCTAAGGTTGTGTCTGCTTTTCATCTCAATCAGGACATTGTGTTGCCTTCTTTGTGTCCTAACCCTGCTAATTCCAAGGAGCGGACCCTTCATTCTTTGGATGTTGTCAGGGCTCTGAAGTTTTATTTGGTTGCTACTGAGTCTTTCAGGAAATCTGATGCTCTTTTTGTTCTTCCTGCTGGACCTAGGAAGGGTTTTCCTCCGGCTAAATCCACTATCAGCAAGTGGATCCATCAGGTGGTGGAGCAGGCCTACTCTGCCAGGGGGAAGGTTCCTCCTTTTAGGGTTACTGCTCATTCCACTCGTGCTATTGGTGCGTCTTGGGCTTTTAAGCACCAAGCTTCTGTTGAACAAGTTTGTAAGGCCGCAACTTGGTCTTCTGTTCATACTTTTTCCAAGTCTTACAAGGTTGATGTTAAGGCCTTAGCTGATGCTGCTTTTGGCCGCAAGGTACTTCAGGCGGTAGTGGTTTGAACTGCCTGTTGTTACTCTTAGGGGATCCCACCCTACCTTACGGACACTGCTGTTGGACGTCCCATACGTAAGGACTTCTTGAAGCAGGCCGTGCCATGCAATAGGAAAAAGACAATTCTGTGAGTACTCACCTGTAGAATTGCTTTTACTATGCATGGCACGGCCTGCTTCACCCCACCCTTGTTATCGTTATTCTTGGTTGCCTCTTTATGGTGATTGTTCCAAGTTAGTTGGGGTTGTTACCTTTTTTACCTCTATTATCTCCCGGGTTCTTGAATAACTGCTTGTCAACACTGGATAGGTCTATTGGTGATTCTGTTTTTATATGGTACCGGGAGGAGCCACAACTCTTCTGCAGTACACTGCGCCACCTTGTGGCGGAATAACCCATACGTAAGGACTTCTTGAAGCAGGCCGTGCCATGCATAGTAAAAGCAATTCTACAGGTGAGTACTCACAGAATTGTGTTTTTTGTAATTGCTTTATTGCAGATGCATGTGGGCAATATTAAAAAGAACAAATACTGGGAACATCCTGGCTATTTACAATTTTACATGTTTATCTAATGCAGTTTAAGTCTGCCTGGCTTATACTTAAAGGAGCACTATCGAGAAATATGGCCCAATGATAAAAATCCATATAAATATGCTGGATGGCGGTAGGAGGGGTCATTTATACACCCAGCATCAAGACATATCCAGCCAGGCATGAGGAACTTGGGCGTGACAGGTTCTTTCACCCCCGGTACATTAAGCCTCACCCATGGATTTTATGTCTACCATGAGAGAATAAACCACAAGCATGGCGGGAGTTTTATTCAGTTCAGGTATATATGTGACCCCTCCTCTCATTATATGTTTATATGGATTTTTAATATTACACAATTTCGCAATAGTGCTCCTTTAACTTTAAGAACTTCTCAGCCTTGTCATAGAAGTGGTATAAAAACCCTAATATTCTTAACCTTTTGTTGGATTTTAAAGTGGAGAAGTTCAGGTGAGTTGCAGTATTTTGTGATTTTTATCGGGAAACAACCCAAACGTGATAGTGCATTTATGATTAACTTCCAAACCTGCTAAAAGCATTTTTTTGAATAACTCACAAATATAATCAATGCTTTTCTATTAGGTACTAACTTTAGTATATGAAACTATTTGAACTATTTTTGTCATTGTTTTTTGTGCTGTACAGCATGCAAGGTGGTCATCTTTCAGGGGCCCCCTTACGCTTTGGTCTCTGGACTTCCAGGAACCACACTGATAAGGTCTCAGCATACCATGCAGCACAGTGTCATAGCTATAGTACATCAGAAATGGCAGATACTGTACACGTATGTTGTCTCAGCTTTTTCATATTAGTATTTTGGTGCAGTGGGGAGCAGTACAGCTGTATGTGATCATTATAGTTTAACCTTCATTTATTTCATTTATGTATAAAAGCTTTGCTTTTTTGTTGTGTAGCTGTGACCTACAGCTGCTGTCACCTTCAGTAAAATGTTGAGCTGCATGTGAAAGGATTCCCTTTTTTTTTCTCGACATGAGCTAGGCAATTTGCTTCAGAGAATGTATTTCTGGCATCGTTGCTATTATCTTCTATCGATGCAGGCCACAGCTTTTGATGATCTAATGGAGTATTTGACTTACAGATCGTCCAGACAGCCCCTTTGATTTGGAACTCACTGACCCACTTGAAAGAAGTGTGCAGCTCTCGTGGGTGGCAGGAGATGACAATAACAGCCCTATTACTGGTAAGTTAATGCTACTGTAATTTTCCCATTTATCTCTCATTCAGAAAATAACCCTGAATTTCACCTGTGACTTCCCGGATGAGTACCAGCAACTCTTCTTCTAATGTTTGTAGCCCACAACTGTAGAAAAGTTTGAAGCAAAATGACAGTTACATTATTCTGGGCTTAACCATCAGTTAGAAATGTTTTTTTAAATGGTTAAATGGAAAGTCCATTTTGAATGGAATTTTTGAAAATTATTTTTTTTTTTGTGCCAAAGGGAACTTATTAAAAAATGCACCATAGCACAATGCATAGCAATATACATACACCATAATGGAAATGCTTCCTGTCTAACTGTGCCCTCATACAATGACAAGTGGGTTGGCATTTAAAAAAAAAAGAAAGAAAAGAAACAGTTTCCAATAACTTGTTTTTATGTGTCATGAAGTCTGTATCAGTGTGGCCCTACACCTTAATGGCCAACAGTTACACACCAATTGGGATGCCTCGACTCTTTTCTCATTAGAAACTGCCAGAATTGTATGAAAATGCTCACCATCTCCACTCCCCTAAGACTCTCCTGCACGGTCACCAAACCCTAATAGAGCAACATGGGAGGTTGGATTGCTAGGTACAATTGCTATTTCCTTCAGGGGACTGGCAGACGAGCATCCCAAATTGAGATTCCCATGGGGTGGCCCACACTGCAGTCCTGGGGGCAGGCACTAAGCTGTTGACTGTTTTTGTATTCTCCAGAAGTTATAATTTCCACAGCAGCGTGGCATGACCTATTAAAGGTGGTACAAAGTTTCTCTTGAGCTCTTACTTCTGGGTCACCCCGGAAGGGGCCTGTTAGGCCAAGAGGCAGGACAAACAAGCCAGCATATTCATGGGGTTCAGCAGGGAGAGTTGGCATAGCTGTTTTATAGAGGAAAAGCCAAAACCAAGGAAAGTAAAAAAATCGCTGTTTGTTCCTCTTTAAGAAAATACAACTCACTGTCGTAGCTGTTTGCCAGCTTTTTATTATATGTCAGATGAGTTTTATGTTGATCGATGTAACCTCTAAATATCATTCTAAAGACATATCAGTACGTTTTTTTTTTAAAGTATAATGTTCTTTTCTCATTAGAGTTTGTAATTGAATATGAAGATGCAATGCGTGAACCTGGAAAATGGCACCTCCAGACCAAAGTTACTGGCACACAGACTACAGCCACTCTGACTCTTTCTCCTTATGTCAACTACTCCTTCCGAGTGATTGCTGTGAACGCAATTGGCAGAAGTGACCCAAGTGAACCCTCAGAACATTACTTGACAAAGTCAGCAGGTTTGTAGGATACAAATTAAACACATTCAATGAATATTTCAAGACAACATTTAGAATGACCACATTCTTGTGTTTTACCTACAAAATCATTTGTAATGCTTGTCCAGCTTTTTAGCTTAGACTGCAATCTCCCATTGCATTTAGGCAGCTTGTGAGGTGGGTTCTTGTAGGAAGCACCCAAGGAGGGGGTTCAGAGGTCTCCCCCCCCCCCCACCTGGTGCTTCACAGCTGCCTTTTGCAACACTCGTAAGAGCAGCCATGCAAAATGCTCATCAATGTTCCCACAGCAGCCATATCATCATGTCCATCACTTTGGCATCAGGGAAATGCAGAAGCCACCTCCCACCTACATTTAGAGAGGCTTATTTGAATGTCTATGGATTAAAAATAATTGTATCTGCCCTGTTAAACATTATTTGCACCTTACCAGTAGAACTGCCCCACCACATGTGAAGGGTTTTTTTTATTGGGGAGTTAATATTTAATTTCATTGAGTGCTTAGTGAGAAAAGTTTTCTTTACCTCTCTAAACTCAAGCCTCTCAAAAATCTTTTGGATAAATTCTCTAGTTACTTTATAACCCAAGTCTCCTTCTTGCCCTGTCTGTTTCAGTGTCAGCACCAATGCTGACATTGTGTTTTTGAACCCAAACAGCTCTGGGGGAGAAGACACCTAAAACCTTGGAAATCTTGGATATCATCTTCTGAGACATTGCACCTTGTCATTGAGCTACTGTGTATGGAGTACCCGCTCTGCAGCTGGAACTCCAGGCACTGCCACTCAGCTACCCCACCTCTTCCCTGCAGCAGAAAATCAGGGTTTCACGTGGCTAAAGTCAAAAGTTATTTATGAATATGTCTTTAAAAATTTGACAACTACGTCTGTCTGGTTAGAGTTTGCTTTAAAGCAGATTCGTCCGGTCCTGAAATCGAAAAGACAACAAGGGTGCCGGCTGCCTGGCTGTCGCCAGGGAATCCTGAATTGGGATGCCACGTTGTGTGATACCCCGCCAATCGCCTGCAAGACTCACCTTTTGTCGAGGGCCCAATGCATTTTCACAGCCCGTTTACCCTTCAGTACTTCAGATAGGCTAGGTGTGGAAGCGCGCCTCAGATTAGAGGGAAGTCAGAGATGTGGCCAGCAGGCTTGTGCCCGTCAGCCAGCTCCATTGAGAGCCAATCCAACCATGAGCCAGTCTGTGGTCCTAAATCTGTTGAATTCCGGCTGGACATGTTTTTTTTTTTTTTATCAACCGAGCCACTGCCGAGCCATCTCTGCAGGTGTTTGGGTGGGGGCATATAGGGGGCATTGTGGGGGATTAGAAGGTTTTGGTCTGTATTAATTAACCCATCTTGTTACAAAAATAAATACAAAGTATCCATTTACTTTTTAGAGCCTGATACAAATCCCAGTGCTATTAAGGGAATCGGTACAGAATCAAATAACTTGGTAATAACATGGAAAGTAAGTATGAACATCTTTCAGTTTCAGTTCAGTAAATGTATCTAAATATGTATGACACAGATAATATGTAATACATTACATTACCAGTCACTGAATAAAAATGCACTGCATTTGAGTGATCATATTCCGTTCTTGTCATTTATTGGTCTCAATTCAATAAGAGTAGAAAAAAATAGTCATGGTAGTAAACAAATTTACATTATGTGAAAGAAGCCTGAGAATGTCACTGTTGCTGAATCACCAGCTAGGAAAACAATGAAAGTCAATGGAAAAAGTGCCATTGACTTTCATTGTCTTCCAAACTGGTGATTCAACAACACTGAAATTCTCAGGCTTTTTTCTGATAAAGTGAATTTCTTACTAGCATGAGAATTTTTTTCTACCCAAGGCCATTGTTTGAGAATACTTCTTAGTATAAAATGCAATTTAAAGTGGACCAACACCCTCCCCTGATCGGCCCGGGAATCTATAAGATTCCCGGACCGATCAGCTCCCTGACTCGCGCTCAGCTTGTCCGTCGCTTCCTCTCCTTGTCCTTCGGCGGCGATTGGACGAGCGAGTCACATGGGAGCGGGGTCAGGTGAGTTTTCGGGGCTTTCTGGGGGGTTTCACACAGCGGGGCACCCATGATCGGGGTGCCCCGCGGAAGTGGACCAATACCCAGGATAGTCAAAATCCTGGGTATTTGTCCACTTTAATAAAATATAATAATAAACATTTTTAATGTAAATGGATACCATAAAATTAATTGTGCCATACCTTTTTTTTACACAGCCTTTGAAAGGCTTCGACTCCAATGGACCTGGTCTTCAATATAAAGTTAGCTGGAGGCAGAAAGATTTTGACGAGGACTGGACTGCTGTTACAGTGGCAAATGTTTCCAAATACATTGTTTCTGGCACACCTACTTTTGTCCCTTATGAAATAAAGGTTCAAGCATTAAATGACCTTGGATATGCCCCGGAACCTGCTGTTGTCATTGGCCATTCTGGAGAAGATCGTAAGTCTTAAGTAAAGACATGAATTAAACTCCACCTTTCTTAGTTTTGGAATATTTATTGTATATTTTTTATATTTTTAGTTCCCATGGTTGCTCCTGGCAATGTTGAGGTAGAAGTCATTAATGCCACATTAGTAAAAGTTCAATGGGACCCTGTCCCCCTGACAACAGTCAGGGGTCATCTCCAGGGATACAGGGTGGGTATTTTGTTAATGAAACTAACTGGTGGTGTTGTGTTAACAAAACAATCAGCTCCTTGTGTTTCTGAAAAGTTTTTGCTCTGTTAGCGCTAGCGTTGTGGTACAAAATCTATTAGGAACAGCGTGTTTTCATTATTTTGAAAGGAGTTCTTACCCACAATTGTGTTATGTTAATCTATTGCTCTGTACAGCTCTTGACTTCTATATGCTATCCAAGGGTTTTAGTGTAACATCTTTCAGTTGTAAAATGCTGCTACTTGCTTGACTTTCTGTGTTTTTTTTTTGTTTATCCATCTCTCCCACTAAATGGTATAGGTCTACTACTGGAAAGCCCTGAACAGAACAAACAGAAATAGAAGACATGTAGAGAAATGGATGCTGACATTTGCTGGAAACAGGACACATGGCATGATTCCTGGGCTAATGCCAAATACAAACTATTTCCTTAATGTGAGAGTTGTCAATGGAAAGGGAGAAGGGCCTTCCAGCATAGACAGCTATTTTGAGACCCCAGAAGGAGGTATTATATATGCTAATTAACTACAGGAAGATTAACATTTTATATGTATATAGTATAAACAGAACACATGATTAGTTTATTATTTAGCATTTATGTTATTCAGAAATGACTATTCTGGACATGACCCTCTTGTGTATTCTCTTTGTACACCATGGCAGGTCCTTTAACTCACTAAGCACACTGGCATATTAAACTAAGTGCTGAGTATTGTTATGTTATTGGGAAATATGTTAAATTCAGAAGTATTTCTGATTGCATTCATTTAAAGTAAGCAAGATTATATTGCATGTGGAAATTTCTATTTTCGGTGGTGCGGCTCATTATTTCTCTTACCTACCCTACCTTCTCCCACATAGGAGGTATCACACCTATAAACCCCATTAGAAAAAGTAGCACATTTCAGCACCAGGCAAATAAATCCCTTTCTTTTCAGTTACATATAGACCTTGACTTTAGCTACACTGGGGAAAGTGTGTCATCCCACCCACCTGGAAAGGGTGTTTTTTCCTATACAGCTTTTAAGGTTTACCAGCAGGTAAGATTGACCAGGGTTAGGGTTGATTACCATATTATCCACTCTATAAGATGAACTTCTCCCCCAAATAGTGTGCGGGGGTGTTAACGTTATGGGCTTATGAGTGTAAAAAACGCTTACATACCCAGCGCTCCCGCGACGCTGATGGAGGAGCAGCAGGCGGCCAGGGGGAGGGCAGGTTAACTGAACCCTGGTCCTCCACCCCCCTAGCTGCTGCAGCTCACTCACCTCGGTTGTGTGTGCATGATTGGGGGGCATTCTGCACACTTCCTGTTATAGGGTGATTGGGGGGGTATTCTGCACACTTCCTGTTATAGGGTGATTGGGGGGGTATTCTGCACACTGCCTGTTATAGGGTGATTGGTGGGGCATTCTGCACACTGTCCGGTATAGGGTTGTCAGGAGGGGGGAATTTTAGCACACCATGTATCCTCCTCTAAACCCCAGGCATGTCTTATGGTCAGATGCTCTTGTAGTGTGAAATATACAGTATATATATTTCTGGATCTGAGTCTGTCTATCATCTGTCTAGGGCAGTGAGATGCAAAGGCATACATTTAAATCATATATATTTTTTCCAGTATGTTTTTGTTCTAAAATATTAGTGGAAACAAAGGGTGTGTGGTAGGACTGAGGGTATGATTGTGTCCATGGGATAGCATGGCTTAAGGCTTTCTAGCAAAACATACATACTTCCCCCCTCCCAGCAAGACATGGAATAATATACTATCTGGTGGCTTTATTGGGGTCTTGTTTCAGGTGCCCTCCATAAAATGTGGATATACTTTTCGGGCTAAGACATTGCAATAATGGTCTTTGCTGTCATTTTTAGTAGCTTTGTGATGAAGATCATGACTTTTTTGTTTTGCAGTTCCTGGTGTGGTAGTTTTACATATTCTTCATCGAACTCCAGATTCATTGACTTTGACATGGAGTCCACCTGAACATCCAAATGGGGTCATCACACTGTATACACTAAAGTACCAACCAAGTAAGTCTAGAAATACATTTGCTAAGAATGCAACTACATTATACCACACCTAGACCTGGATGTCATACACAAATGCACATGACCGAACAGTTAAAGTGGACCAATCACCAGGATTTCGACTATCTTGGCAATTAATCCCTGCCCTGGGGACATCCTGATGTAGGATGCCCCCCTCTGTGAAACCCCCTAGATCGCCCACTTTCACTCACCTTTCCTCGTTCCCACAACGCATGCGCGGGAGCTCGCATCAGCACTTAATGCGGCGCATATTAATGCTCAACATAAAGCCGCTGATTTGAACTCCGGCATTGTTTGATGAGAATTGTAGTATTTTCAAATCTGGCACAGTTGGAAAAGAAAACTCACTTACCCTATCTGCACGCATGATACTGAAGCATTGTCAGCACTTGCATTTGATCCTGCATCCACTCAAAGCTAAAACACCCCATCACTGGTTTTCAAGTAATAGCAGCCATTTTATAGATTCCTCTCCCAGCATCTCAGTCATGCTGCTGCCTGAATTCAACTGATATAGCTGACAATGTGCAGTAACAGGAAGCCCAATTGCACTTTTTGTTTGCAGGCAGCCTGCAGATCTATGAGCTGCCATTTTGTTTTTAAAATGTACCAAAGCAGGAGTTAGAACATTTTTATGTGCAGCATAAAAAATGTGTTGCCCTGTGGAGGGATGCATATGACTAATGTTTGTTGTGTTGGTCCGGTTTAAGTCTTTTTTGACTGTTGGTCCACTTTAATAATTTACATGTCTTCACTGTTTTTCTTTGTGCAAAAACTTTACTTCTTACCACTTTTGAGACATGGGCATTTAATCAGAATTTTAGGAATCCACTAAGTTATAATATTCACTTTAGACCCTACTGGGAATTCCTAAATTAAAGAGAAAAAACAGCCACCATGGAGTCTAAAATACCCCAGGGAGGCCATAGTCCTTATAGTGAACTTCTCTGCTAAACTTACATTGCTGGCAATCCCATGGCACATTCCTGGTTGACCTCTATCTAAGGCTTGTACCCACGCCAGGCTTTTGTGAATGGTTGGCACAGGTATGCAGTGGATCAAAGATACATCCTGACCAATCTGACTTGTGGAGCACAAGTACTGATTGGTCTACAGACAGCACATGTGCCATAGGCTCTCCAGAAGGTGAGTTTTTCTGGGTAATACAAACAGTGGGGCATCTCAAATCTGGGGGGAGCGGAAATCCCGGGGGGGGGGGTTCTTCCTCTTCAATTTATAAATCGGTTAATGTGTGTGTGGCACAGTAGGTATAGACCTTGTATCAGTTTGTAAAAACTTCAGCAAAGTAAACAGTTGGAAACTATGAACTTTCCTAGACTTTGGTTATTTTGTATTGCTTTCACTCTTAGATATGCACTTGATGTATCCAATTTACTACTGGCTTTTCGTCCACACCAAATTCTTAGTTTCTTGCTACATGCCACGCATTTTAAGTGGCAGTTAATACAGTTAATACAAATACAACTATACCATGATGGCGAAATGATAAACTTTGTAAAGATGACACTCTAGGTCTTTTTCCTGTTTCCTTGGAGGACAGACATCTCATTAGTTCATGAGGCTGTCATTCTCTGGATACGGATCTTTGATCTGGTATCATGTTATGACTCATCTCTTCCCCTTACAGTTGCACCAACAAGATCCCTATCATTTGATGGGCAGGTTTTTGCCCTCCTTCAGGCTAAGAGCAATATTTCCAACTTTGCCCCCTTAAATAGATGGATTCAATTTTAAATGTTATTGCATGCATATCTAAGCCATATGAAAACAAATGAGTATTCGGTGGGCTCGATATATTACGGTAATTCTAAAGCCTTTTATGTTCCCTTGACCCTTCCAAATGGGAAAGTCATTTAGCAGCTCTCTCCATAGTTGACCTTTTGAAACATATAAAAAGTAAATGTCACTCCCTTTTGGCAGCTACTTAGAATCATCTACAAATGAGGCAGACAAGTTTTATAGTGATTGTCCAGCCATGAAAACAAGCCCTACCCACGTTAACCCTCCTACTCCTCCACACCAGTGATTCTCAGTGGGTAAAATCAATCTAAAAAAGCACTGGGAGTTGGCTCTGCTGAGTTCCACATGTACCACAGGCTGCTGCGGATGGTGTGATTGGGCAATAGGACTGTCACTCGGCAAGGCCAGCAACTGGCAGGCGGACAGAAGCTCCAGCTGCTCAAAGCATATCTCTCCTTCCTCCATGAAAGCATGTGACAAACCAGGACCTAGTCATGGTTTTCTGTTTTACCCATCTCACTGTACATCCCTGGTGGGAAGAATTCCGAGATGGACAGTCACTTACAATCTTGATGAGGATGTATGCTTCCTGGAGAGGGCAAACACATACCATATATAGAAGTTTTAAGTTGTGAGGACATCAAACCACCCTTATCCTAAATTTACAAATTAATCCAAAACCATTTAGGAGTAAAAATTTAGACAGTGGAGAAGGAATGTTCCAGAAATCCAAAGAAATATGCTGGAAAAAATGCACATGGAACAAACAATCACCCTCTAGCAGATTGGAAAAGCCCTGAGTATATGGGCTAAATAAAAGAGGCATAAATATTACTTACTCATTATTAATAAATACATAATATAAAGACAGGCAAGGCTGTAGGATTTGAATCTAAGGCCCTTATTTATCAAGGGATAGCGCCAGGTAGCGTCTCACTAGCGCCAGGTAGCGCCAGCTATCGGCGGCTACCGACTCCAGAACGCCAGGCTGCGAACACAATCACGCATTTATCACGCTAAATGAGGCTAGCGCTGGCGAGAGCGTCAGCTAGCGCGGGATTCATCATGTTGCAGACTTCAGCGAACAGCGCCGCTGCTAATCCCATCACAGCGCCAGGTATGACCTCTCGCTACCTGGCGCTCTCCAATGCATTTCAATGGAGAAATCTTCAATGGAGAATTAATTGATATTGTTTTTTTTTTTTTTTTTTTTTTAAATGTCAAAAATTCACATCTGCAATGTTAGATATTTTTTTTAAGGTAATAAAAAAAAAAAAATTGTGCAGAATTGATATTACAGGTCTGATATTAATGTATTCATATTACCAAATGTTTATAAAAACATGTTTATTTTTTTTTTTTACAAAAATAAGGTTGTTTGGGGGTTAAAAAACTACTTTTAACCCATCGCCGCCAGCGCTCTGGGGTTTAAACAAGCATTTCACAGCGCGATAATTTTTGGAGCGTGATTTGTTAATGAATATGCTGGGAGCCGTTCGCTATGGCCATTCGCTGTCATGCGGTCCCATACAGCGCGGAACCTGTCAAACAGTGACTCCTAACCCCGTATTCAACATTACCGCACACCGACTGAGTCGCTGTCAACAGCCGAACAACGGCCAAGCACAGCGAATACTAGCGGGCGCTGTGAAAATAACGCTACTCTCGCTCATCTGTCGCTACCTGGCGCTATTAATGAATCGGCCTCCCCATATGATTCACATATAGCGTTTATGAAACTTAATTAAAAAAATCATATAGAAACACAACTAATCAATGTGCATGTTAGATATTACTGAAATACATACCATAAAAGTGTAAGACCCCAGCTAGTGGTATAATGATGATGGCCACCACACCAAAAAAATAAGAGGAGGGGTCACTTATACACCCTGTATAAAAAGCATTCCAGCCAAGCCTGTTTTTTTCTTTTAAATGAAGAAAGAATCAGGGGAACAGGTTTTGCACATTCTGTTCTGCTTTTACAGGGTAGCTCATCTCCAGTGGCCTGTACCCTGAATCATCCAGTATTGTAATGACAATGTAATGCAATTTCTGATGTGTGTAGATGCTTTAGCCCATCATGCAATGCTTTGGTTAATGCCACTGCTCCCCACAGATTGGCCCAGGAGACAGGCACTGGAATGGCGCAATCACCCCTATAAAAGTGAAATGTTACGCTTAAGAACCTGTCATACGTGGATTTTATTCCTACCAGGAGAAGAAAACCACAAGCTTGGCAGGATTTTTTTTTCCGTTGGGGTATATAAGTAACCCCCGCCCCTCACTATTTAGCATTTTTTAATATTAGGTTATTTTGAAATTTAGCATCTTAAAAGGGGCCCCACACCCAGGTTTTTCACTCACCTGGGTTTTGGTCCACTTAACAGGGGCATGCTCTGGTGTGTGTATTGCCATAGATTGCCAGTAAAACTGGGAGGCTGATTTATTAATAGCGCCAGGTAGCGACAGTTGAGCGACTGTAGCGGTATTTTCACAGCGCCCGCTAGTAGTCGCTGTGCTTGGCCGTTGTTCGGTAGTTGATAGCGACTGAGTCGTTGTGCAGTAATGTTGAATACAAGGTGATGAGTCGCTATTTGACAGGTTCCGCGCTGTATGGGAGCGCATGATAGCGAATGGCCATAGCGACCGGCTCCCACCATATTCATTAACAAATCACGCTACAAAAATTATCGCGCCGTGAAATGCATGTTTAAACCCCAGAGCGCTGGCGGCGATGGGTTAAAAGTAGTTTTTTAACCCCCAAACAACCAAAAAAAACAAGTTTATAAAAACATTTTGGAATATGAATACATTAATATCAGACCTGTAATATCAATTCTGCACACATTTTTTTTTTATTTTTTTCTTACCTTAAAAAAAATATCTAACATGGCCGAAGTGGTAACAGAAATTTTCACATTAAAAAAAAAAAAAAAAAAAAAATTATTAACAATTAATTATTAATATTTAAAGATTGTTCCATTGAAATGCATTGGAGAGCACCAGGTAGCGAGAGGTCATACCTGTCGCTGTTCAAGGTCGCTCGCTGGCGCTGTGGGGTGAGGCTGGAATAATGATGAATGAGTTGCTATCTGGCGCTATCTCAGTCGCTAAGCAGGATCGGCTTGATAAATGTGTGATTGTGGTGGGGAGCCGGCGTTCTCGTGGCGGGGCCCGTCATTACCGGTCGCTCACCAGTCGCTACCTGTCGCTATCCCTTGTTAAATAAGGGCCTCACTCTTCCAGTGTTCCCATGGTGCAGATAGGCTGGCTGAGATGGGCTTTGTTCCATTTTGTGTTCACATATGAAGCTGTAATTGGGTACTTGAGCAACTTCTTTGTAATATAAGTTTTATTATATATGCTATTCATCAATGCTACCAACAATAATAAAATATTTTTCCCCAGTTAATGCCACACATGAGCTGGGCCCACCAGTGGAGATTAGAATCCCAGCAAATGAGTCAAGTTCTGTTCTTAACAATTTGAACCAGAACACAAGGTACAAGTTTTACTTTTACGCACACACTGCTGTGGGACCTGGAATCCAAAGTACACAAGAAGCCATAACAGCTATGGATGAAGGTAAGATGGGTATGTACCTGATAATCAATCTTTTTTTTTTTGCATATGATAAAGAACATGTGAATTGTTTAAATCAGCTTTTCATTTCAATGCACTGGACAATATGTTTATCTTCTTTTTAGTCGTCTGGCTTCTGGTTGCTTTTTCACTTGTGCTAACTTTTCAAACATTGCAAATTTGGGGGCGATTCAGAGCCAGGTGATAAAACTCACTCCTTTTGTAGGAGAGAAAACTGCCATTTATTTTCATTGTCCACTGTGAGTCTGATTCAACAACCGGATGTAAATTTTCACCTGGTGTTGAATCAGCGCCAAGGTAGACAATAAAAGTGAATGGCAGTTTTCTCTCCTAAAAAAGGAGTGAGTTATCTCATCTGGCTCTGAATCAACCCCATTCTTAGAATACATGCTCATTAAATAAAAAGATATCAGAGCTATTTTGACTCTTAAAAGGATTTTTTGAAGGCAGACGTTATTGTATTTTGCTTCTGAATGTATTGAGTATGTTTCTGTTTTCATTTTAAGCTGGGGTGCCCCCACCTGCTGTAGGAGCAGGCAAAGGTAAAAGCAAGCATGTATTTCAAGTTTGCAAATGCTGAGCTCAATTCTTAGATACGGATCATAATGTTAAAGCCCAACTCCAGTAAAAGCTGTATTTTATTTTGGATAAGAGGCGGCAAGATATTTTGTTGACTGTGACGCCATGATGGTGTTTGAGCCTAGTATTCTCCATGTACAGAAGTGTAGATCTAAGAGAACCCACAGGGATCAGATGAGTGTGAATCGTTTATCATGGATATTATGCTTAAAGAACTTCCTGACCAAACAGAAAATGTGGGTAGAACTCCCCAGAAGGGTCATAGACAGCAATACAAACCCTGAAATATTAACTCTGCCCCGTTCTCTTTCATAAAATAAAATATGCTGGAGTTGGAATTCAAAATAATCAACTTCTACAATGGTTTTACACATTTTGTTATTTCAAATAACGCTATAAATATGCTGCATGGGTTTGTTCAGTTGCAGCTGGCTTGATGCATGCTATTTATTACATATACATCTGTTGGCATCCTAATATAGTCTATATATATATATATATATATATATATATATATATATTATGATCTTATTTTACTTTCAGTATAATCTTTCTGAAATTGCATATTAATTATGACTTGCTACTCCAATAGAAGTTGAGGGAAAAGCGGAAGCCTGTTCTAACTACTTAAACCAGAACAACACCCATTTTGTGAACACATGGAGGCATTCCGATTACCAATACCCCCGCCCATCCGCCCATTAACAAGGTTAAACAGGAGAAATCTTACCTTTCTCCTTCCCCTCCTGAGAAATCAAGTGCTGTTTTATTGATAGGCTTCTGAAAGTTTGCATCATTGCTGTGTGGTGCATGTTTTGTTCTAGTGTTTCTAAGCCACTCCCTCCTCTTTCTTTTAATGTAATTGATGAGATTTATTATCTACAGTTCTGTTCTCCAGCCATCTCCTTGAGATCCAGTAACAGCTCCTGTTTTGTGGATCTCCACATAGCCAGCTCTATAGCTCTTCTGCACTAATGGCCTCACCTGTGTGTCTGCAAAACCTGACCTGTTGGTGAAGTAAAGGGTTGGGGAACACTGATCTACACTATATTGATGGAAGTAGGGCTAAAGTGCAGAAACCTGCATCTTGAACTTCCCTCCAGAGGTGCCACCTACAGTCGCTGGACTTGCTGCCCACTGGCAGCTTATAACTGGCTACATGGCGCGGCATGTGATTGACCATTGCTGCAGGGGGCTTCTGCTTCTGGAGCCCCTGGGAAGACTAGGTATCTACTGTCATCTAGAGACACGCTTGCTGCTCCTGGGCGACCTCACCTTTTCAGCAACTCTTGGGTGGCCTCTTTGGTGTTCAAAGTGCAGAAAGTCAAAAGATATGTTCCTAAATAATCAACTTGCATTGGAGCATTAGGCTTCTCCCTATAGACCAACCTGTGTCAGTGGCTGTTTGTACCTATTAGACCTTATGCTGGATGTAACAGTGCCAATGTGTGCTACTCTGTTCCACCTATATACCATCATATTTGCTAATTCTTAATATGCAGTGACAGAGACGCCAACCTGACCCTGCAGGGTGATTTTTCTCCAGTCCTGCACATAGCACTGATCATGGTCCTGAACACACCTGGGCTCAGCCACTTAACTGGGTTGAACAGGAGCTCTAATGATCGGGGAGGCCGATTCATCAATAGCGCCAGGTAGCGACAGATGAGCGACTGTAGCGTGATTTTTTCAGCGCCAGCCAGTATTCGCTGTGCTTGGCCTGCATTAGCTTGATGACAGCGACTCAGTCGGTGTGCGGTAATGTTGAATACGGGCTGGGGGGTCGCTGTTTCACAGGTCCAGCGTTGTATGTGAGCGCCTGACAACGAATGGCCAGAGCGAACGGCTAGCTTCATATTCATCAAAAAATCACGCTCCGAATGTGCTGTCGCTGTCCATTCCTTGTTTAAACCCCAGAGCGCTGGCGGCGATGTGTATTAACTAGTTTTTAACCCCTAAACAACCATATTTTTTGAATGTAACATTATACATGTTTTTAGAATCATTTTGTAATATGAATACATTAATCTCAGACCAGTTAGATCAATTCTGCACATATTTTTTTTTTTTTGACTTAAAAATAAATCCTAACATTGCAGAAGTGTTCTCCGATTTTTTGACATTAAAAAAAAAAATAAAAAAAATAATACCAATTAATTATGAATAATTATAGCTTGCTCCATTGAAATGCATTGGACATCGCCAGGGAGCGACAGCTCATACCTGGCGCTGTGAGGGAATTTGCAGCGGCGCTGTTCGGTCCAGGCGGCTTCATGATGAATGCCGCGCTAGCCGTCGCTCTCGCCGGCGCTAGCCTCATTTTGCTTGATAAATGCGTCATTGTGACCGCCGCCGGGCGTACTTGAGTCGGTAGTCGCCGTTAGCTGCCGCTACCTGGCGCTCGTCAGACACTACCTGGCGCTATCGCTTGATGAATAAGGGCATAAGTCCAGGTGGTCATTGTGAAGTACAGGACTGGTGAAAAATCACCCTGCAGGAATGGGTCAGGTTGGCATGTCTGCGGCAGAGGTTGGGGGTGTATTTTATAGGTGCAGGTTGCCAAGTTATCTGAAAACCCTTGGTTTAACCCTTTGAGTGCCAGCCTACCTAGATTTTTTGTCACACTCTGTTGCCAGACTACTTTTCACGGTTGGAGAGGCAGCTACGTGAGACTCACGTAGCTGGCACTAGAAGGGTTAACTGAAATGCAAATTTTGTTATGTAGGCTTTTTTGTTGTTCAGGACAAAAGAACATATCAGTAGGACAAAACAGAAGTGGCAACAAATGAAGTGATTAAAAAAATAATTTGCTTTGCAAGCACGTACTGTAACTGCAAATTTGTTTACAATTTCCTGAGGGTTAAAAACACTTCAATACATTTCTGCCCATTGTGCTATACGGCATCTTAAAGCTACTGACCACTCAACTTAAAAGACAAAAGGCTACTTACCTTTTGATGCCCCCCCCCCCCCAGCTGATCGGAGCTACCCTGGCGATCCGGATTGCTTTCCCCGCATGCCAGAGCTCCAGTCACAGGCCCTGGCCATGCGCTCTACATTTACTATTACTACTGTTGCTGATTGCCACAGTAGGAACAGTCAGCTACAGGAAACAAAAAGTGAGTATCCCTTTTGTACATTGACATATACATAAATAAATCAGACCCAGTGTGTGTTTTTTTATAGATTTAGGGATGTATGTGTTGGATAAAATTTGTCCCACACTCCTGTAACTTACACTTTGTATAGCACCATATAATATGATGGTGCTTTATAATTAAACAGTAATAATATTAATAATAATAAAATCTTTTCTGGCTGGTATAAATATGTGCAATGCAGATCATGTCCGTTTTACATATGCAGTTAACCTTTTCTTCCTCCTTGGCCATTTGAAACATAATGCAATTCACTTTAGCCCCCACCCTCCCTTTTAGGCACAGCGCAGCACTGTGCATCTTTCAAGGCCTCTTCTTTACACATTCCAAAGCGCCTTTTGTTCTGCCCCAGACAAGGAGTTGTTGAATGTCTGTATAGAATACATTTGCTTAGGAACAGCCCACATGCCCAGTGAATTATGCGTGCCCCATTTATGTTAGCTAGCAATCCAGTAAATCTGCTTTGCCTTTATCTGCCGGTGATTTCCCCATAGTGTTTTCTTGGGCAGACATCTTGTGGGGGAAATGTGTATAGCACTATAGCACTTTTCTCTTCACTTCCAAGCTAATATATTCAGACCCAGGCTTTATTGTGGTTTCAGATTTTATTTAGCCTCTTCCTCAAGATACATTTATATATTTCCACAGCTCTAAATGCTTCGTCTCTCCGTTTGCTAATCAACTATTTATGGTTTTCTTTCTCCTTATCTTTTTTCCACATTTATTCTTAGTATACACTTCCTGCTACAGATAACATTCTTTACTCTTGGGGTATTACTCCGCCAGATGGCGCTGGACTGCAGAGACAGCGAAATCGGCTCCTCACGGCCCCTCAAATACCTGGGACCTCCCACAAATCCCCAGATTTTCTCTGCAGTCTGGACTGCGAAGGACAAGAAGATGGCTCTATCTTCTCGCAGGTGAGTGGGGCTATTAGCCTGCGGCCGTGTAGGACTATTCCCACCCGTTCCATTGTTAATTTGCCTCCCAGCTTTTGCTGCGCTGATGCGGGTGATGGTAGGCAGCACCGCTGTCAGGTGCTTGGGAGCGCTGCTCCACCGCAATCCCCCACCAAAGGGTAGGTGGTATAGGGCGCTGCCCTCCCTCGCTCTCCCTTGTAGTTCTCGGGGGGGGGGGGGATGTGAGTGTGTGTTTCTTTACATTCACTTTGTATGGTGTGCTTGGTTTGCCTTTAATCCTGTCACTGCACAGATTTGGTTGCACTGGTTGCTTGTTTGAATATGCCGCTGCTGCCGCTCGCGCCCTTACGGCATTACCTCAGGCTCTGCAGCGCCATCATTGGTTAATTTTTTCATGTGTGCGGCTTCGCGCTCTTCGCGCTGGCGGGGTCTGCGGATAGCGCGTTCCGCATCACTGTCTCCACGGCCTGCCCCTCGAGGTATACTCGGCGCCATTTTTGCTTCTTCGTGCTGCGTGGCTGGCGCCTACCTACCGCGGTCCGTGAGTGCCCTTGCGGCTGTTTTGTACATATTTTAATGTTAATGTATGCATGTCGCTTACGGGGTTTTCTTGCTTATGTCTTACATGCGGGTCAAACTCAATTGGTTTCTCCCGGCCCTATCCCCTCTATTTAGTTTAGTAAACTTATTGAAGCCTAGTGTGCTAATTCTTCCCATTTCCCTAGCGGGCTACTAGGGCATCCTGGGTTGCTTTTATAGCGTGAATCCCTATCGGCCTATTGTGCCGCTATAATCGCCATATGGAGGCGTCTCAGGATAATGTGCTTGGGGTTCCTTTGGGACAAGCCCGGCTGTGTATAGCGTGTGGGGTGTCCCCTACTAGTGCTGACAATGTGCGGGTTTGTATACCTTGTGCCCAGCAGGTGCTTGCGCTGCAGCCTGGGTTACCAGCAGCTGGGTCTGCGCCACGTATGGCTTCGCCTACTCCCCCAAGCTTACATTTGACCCCCCGTGAGCTGCATACTAGTGGGGAGTCTCAGCCTGACATGTCTACTAGAGTAGCCAGTGTTGAAAAGTTGCTTGCTAATACTATGGCGCGTAAGGCCTCTGCTAAGAGGTGGCATTTGGCGCCTGATGTCACTCTTTTCCCTATGGAGGCTGAAGAGTTCTTTGCTCTGTCTGATTATACCCCCCTGGAAGAAGATTCTGACTCAGAATCATCTGATGAACGACCCAAGGGTTATGATGATTCTGGCTCTGATCCCTGGGCCCCAGATGATACTGATAGGCTTTTGGCTCAGATTTTTGAGGTGCTTTCTATCTCTCCCCCGGCCGCGGCTCCTAAGCAGCAGGGGGAATTGTTTCATATTGCTAAGCCACGTTTAGAGTTCCCTGAACAATCTCATTTTAATAATCTCGCGCTCAAAGAATGGGAGCGTCCTAGCAGGCTCCCCGGAGTCCCTAAGAGTTGGGATAAGAGATATCCCTTTCCTGCTGAGGTGGTTAAACATTGGTCATCCCCTCCCAAAGTGGATGCCCCAATTCTGGGTTTGTCTAACACCTTTGTCATGCATTCCCCTGACTCTACTACCCTGAAGGATAGTGAGGACCGGGGTATTGATCAGCTGGCGTCCCATGCCTTTGCCTGTGTGGGGGCGGCGCTGCGCCCGGTTTGTGCCTCTGCCATTACATCTGTGGCTATTAGGACTCTGTATAAAAGTGTCCTAGATGGAGCTCCTGATGATGTTTCTAGTGAAGAGTATAATGCACTCTTGCGTTGTGAGGTATTTGTTGCTTATGTCCTCTCTGCCTTGGATGATACCATTAGAATGTGTGGCAGAGCCTCTGCCTTGGTGGTGGCTATACGCCGCTCGGTTTGGCTGCACCAATGGGCAGCTGACAAGGCTGCCAAGAAGGCACTCACTGGTTTTCCCTTCAAAGGACTATGCCTATTTGGGGACCGCCTGGACCTGTTTGCTAAGGGAGGCAGGTTACCCCTGCGCAGAAGCCAGTCTCGGCCCTTTCGGGGCCCGGGCTCCTTTTCTTCCGCCTACCGTGGATCCAGAACGGGGAGAGGGGTCTCCTTGACTGGGGCCCGAGGAGATTTCTGGGGTAGGGGCAGAGGACGTGGACGCTCTGGCCCTTCCTGGGGCTCCAAGTCTAAACCTTCCCCCAAGCCCCCTCAGGCATGAAGGGGCGCCCTCACCCATCCGGGTGGGGGGACGGCTTCAGCTCTTTGCTCACGTCTGGAGGCATCATGTCTCAGACCGGTGGATTCAGGAGGTAGTGTCCTCCGGTTACAAGATAGAGTTTGCTGCCTGGCCGCCCCCAAGATTCATCAGATCCCAGATGTCTCAGGACCCCATGTCAGCTCAGGCTCTGATTCTGGCGGTGCAAAGCCTCCTGGAGCTGGGGGCCATCTGTCAGGTCCCCTTACGAGAAAGGGGCAAGGGGTTTTATTCCAACCTTTTCACTGTACCCAAAAGAGATGGGTCAGTCAGGCCCATCCTGGACTTGAAGATCCTCAACAAATTTGTCAGATGCAGGCGCTTTCGCAAGGAAACTCTGCACTCTGCTATCAGTTCCCTGCATCCAGGGGACTTGATGACCTCTGTGGACATCAAGGATGCTTACCTTCATATTCCCATCTTTCCAGGTCATCAAAGATTTCTCAGGTTCGCGCTGGAGGATCAGCACTACCAATTTGTGGCATTGCCTTTCGGTCTCATGTCAGCTCCCAGAGTGTTCACCAAGGTGCTGGCAGGGGTGATGGCTCTGCTCAGGTTTCAGGGCATTCGCGTTCTGCCCTATTTGGACGACATTCTCATCACTTCTCAGTCCCTCCAACAGACAGAGCTGGATACTCAGCGAGTAGTGGCCAGTCTGGAGTCATTTGGCTGGGTGATCAACCATCCCAAATCTTCCCTGTCTCCCTCCTTGGTGATGCCATTTTTGGGAATTAATCTGGATACCGTTCAGACAAGGATCTTTCTTCCTCAGCAGAAGGTGGACAGTCTGCTAGCGCAGGTTCAGTTCTTTCTATCTTGCCCTCATCCCTCCATCAGGCAGGGAATGCAGCTGGTGGGCCTGATGGTGTCGTGCTTCGAGGCGGTTCCTTATGCCCAGTTTCACATGAGGCCTCTGCAACTCCACCTCTTGTCAGTATGGGACAAGGATCCTGCGTCTCTGGACCAGGTCCTTGTTCTGTCCCCCCTAGCCAGGCGGTCCCTCTTGTGGTGGCTGGACTCCAGGAGCCTGTTGGCGGGCAGATCCTTTCTGGCTCCCTGCTGGGAGACGGTCACCACGGATGCCAGTCTGACAGGTTGGGGGGGCTTCTGGAAGTCCCTACAGTTCCAAGGGCGGTGGGGCCCTCGGGAGGCCCACACCCCTATCAACATTCTGGAACTGAAGGCGCCGGCCTGTTCAGGTATGCTCGGACAACCAGACGGCGGTTGCCTACATCAATCATCAGGGAGGGACCCGGAGCAAGGGGGCCCTCAAGGAAGTGTCTCTGATCCTGTCCTGGGCGGAGGACAATGTTCCCTGCATCTCATCTGTGTACATTCCGGGGGTGGAGAATCTGCAGGCAGACTCTCTGAGCAGGGGGACCTCTCGCCTGGGTGTTTCACTCTGTGTCACCATTGGGGTCAGCCAGATGTGGGTCTGTTTGCGTCCCGTCACAATCACAAGCTCCCAGCCTTTGTCTCCCTGTCCCAGGATCCTCTGGCCTTGGCCACAGATGCTCTAGCAATGTCATGGCAGGACTTTCAGCTTCTGTATGTCTTTCCCCCATTCCCACTGTTGGGTGCCAGCAATCCCGGTGGCTCCCCGGTGGCCAAGCAGAGTGTGGTTCGCAGACCAGACAGTGCAGCTGGCAGTAGATCAGTACGCTCTGCCCAGGGTTCCAGACCTACTCACTCAGGGACATTTACGCCATCCCAATTTACAAACGCTGGCTTTGACGGCCTGGCTGCTGAAACCTCCATATTGATGGAAAAGGGGCTGTCTGCCTCTGTTGTTAACACCTTGATTAGGGCAAGGAAGAAGTCTTCTTCTTCCATTTACTATAGGGTTTGGCGTGCCTACATTGACTGGTGTGAGTCTAGGTCTCTTCCCTGTCGTGTGTTCTCTATTCCCAGGATTCTGGAGTTCCTTCAACATGGTTTGGATCTGGGGCTTTAACTCAGTATGCTGAAGTGTCATGTTTCTGCCCTGGCTGTTTTCTTCCAAAGATCTTTTTCTCAGCATTCTCTGGTCAAGACCTTTTTCCAGGGGGTTACTCATGTGCGTCCTCCACGTAAGCCTATGTTGCCTGTCTGGGACTTGAACTTGGTCCTTTCTTCCTTGCAGGGTGCTCCGTTTGAACCTGTACAGGAGGCTGCCTTGGCCATTCTTACTCTCAAGGTTGTCTTTTTGGTGGCTATCACCTCTGTTAGGCGTGTGTCTGAGTTGGCTGCGCTTTCCATCCAGCCCCCCTACTTTGAGAGACACCAGGACAAGGTGGTGTTTCGCTTCAAGCCAGATTTTCTTCCTAAGGTTGTGTCTGCCTTTCATCTTAATCAGGACATTGTTCTACCTTCCTTGTGCCCTAATCCTAGTAACACTAAGGAGAGGGTTTTGCATTCCTTGGATGTGGTCAGGAATCTGAAGTACTATCTGGTGGCTACTGCACCTTTCAGGAAAACTGATGCTCTTTTTGTGGTCCCTTCTGGTCCTAGGAAGGGTTTGGCTCCTGCCAAATCTACTATCAGCAAATGGATCCGTCAGGCTGTGATTCAGGCTTATTCTGCTAAGGGGAAGAATCCTCCCTTCCGCCTTACGGCTCATTCCACTCGTGCTATTGGTGCCTCTTGGGCTTTTCAGCACCAGGCTTCTGTTTGCAAGGCTGCTACTTGGTCTTCTGTTCATACCTTTTCCAAGTTTTACAAGGTTGATGTTAGGGCCTCAGCTGATGCTGCTTTTGGCCGCAAAGTTCTGCAGGCGGCAGTGGTCTAAACTGTCTGCTGTTACCTTTGGGGATCCCACCCTACTTTACGGACACTGCTATTGGATGTCCCAGATGTAAAGAATCTTATCTGGAGCAGGACGTACTGTATACTAAGAATAATACAATTCTGTGATTACTCACCTGTAGAATTGGTATTATGAGTATACAGTATGTCCTGCTCCACCCCACCCTTAGTTTTCATTATTCTTGGATCCTCTGTATGGTGATTGTTATCATTGTTGGTTTAGTTAATGGTTGGTTATGTTATCATTCTCCCGGCTTCTTGTTGACTGCTTTTCAATGCTGGGGATTTGTGGGAGGTCCCGGGTATTTGGGGGGCCGGGAGGAGCCAATTTCGCTGTCTCTGCAGTCCAGCGCCATCTGGCGGAGTAATACCCAGACATAAAGAATCTGGAGCAGGACGTACTGTATACTCATAATACCAATTCTACAGGTGAGTAATCACAGAATTGTATTTTTCAGCACATGTCATTTTAAAAGCTCATACATTTTAGTATTTATTGTCTAGTCTTTTATGGTTTACAGCTTTTTATATGGGAGTAAACAGAATAACTTCGACTTTATTCTGTTAAAATGGCTCCAGGGTAGAATTCTTTCTTTAGTAAAACCAAATCCAGTACATTACAGTAGAGTTTAGATTTTTTAGATTTATGTGTAAAATTACTATTTGAAATATAGTGGATTACAAATGTATCAGTCATTTACTGACATACATAATTTTAATGTGGCACAAAACCCTTTGTGGCCTGTGCCTCCACCGGTCCTGCCTTAGTAACTCTGGCGATGTGGGCAGCTTAGCAATACAGTTTTTTCCACTGGCGAGGCTATGCCCACCTGGTATTTTTGAGATAGTTGATTGGCTGACCAGCCCACTAGCCGCATCTCCCACTCCTGTCGCCAGTCTTCTACAGCGAAGCCGGCAAAGACAGCGCTGCAGGAGCCAGTGGCTCATAGTCCCCTGCAAGGCCAAAGCCTGGAACTGGACTGCTTCCACCATTGGCCATGTGGCTCCCACCTGCGGCCAATTTTTATGGTCTTGTCAGGGACAGAAATTGGTCACTGGCAGTTACATGCCGGAACCGGTTAGAGGCAAATTCCAGTTCCCCTGTTCTAGGGTTTGTGAGGGATCTATGTGTACGGTGGCATTACCAATCGGGTTGCCCCCTTCCCCCAGACACATGCAGTGGCAACTTTGCCGATATGATCCCATGTGTTTCATGTATCATGGTTTACAGACAAAAGCAATAGTAATGACATGGCTTCATATGCTACGAAGCTATAAGGACCCACACATGCTGCATGCCAATGAACTAAAATCAGTCTTTATTTCAGCCTATACCAGGTTAGGTAGGTCTCGTAATAATGGATTAAAGGAGCTGTATGGCAAAGTCACCTAATATTATAAAAAACATAATAACATGCTAGATGATAGGGGATGTTATTTATACCCCCAACTGAAAACAATTCCAGCCAAGCTTGTGGTTTTCTTTAGGTAGGAATTATATCCAGGGGTGACATGTTTTTGAGCCTGCTATTCCACTTTTACTGGGGTGCTCTGCTTCTTCCCAATGCCAACCAGCAGCAAACCCCATTTTCCTTCCAATTTCCAGCTAGCAACAGCAATGGCTCTGCTCAGAGCTTTGCATGATGGGTAAAAACATTAGTACACATCTAAAGAATAGTGATGGCAATTGTTATGTAAAAGCAGAATGTTAAATTCAAAACCTGATACTACTTCCTTCCAAGAAGCTTTGATGGATGTCTTTTATGTAGGTATATAAGTGACCTTGCTATCTACCGCATTTCTTTAGATTTGTACTATTTGATCATCTTTCGTAGTGGTGCTCCTTTAACAACTTTTTTAAATTTCAGGAGCAGTAAGTAGAGAAAAACAAGCCCAGGAAAGGCTTGATGTGATGATAAAACAAACTAAGATGAATCCCTTATATGGGTTTACCCTCCCCACCCCCACTGGTGCACCCACCACCCCTAATCCCTGACTCTCAACAGCCTCCTCAGTTATAGTATTGAAGAAGTTCCCATTCAGATTGGGGGCCAAATTTGATCTTTACACGTTTTTTACTTACGGCATTGGGCTTCTTCTGTTTTATGTACAGATGTAGCAATCGTTAACCAACACATCATAGCTCAGCACATTGTGATATCTCACACAGAAGCCATTGAAAAGCATTTAAGATTTCAATGCACCATTGCAGTAAGTTGATGGTTAAAGAAAAGCTGCATCCGTATTTACTATGGGGCAGGTGAGCTATAACAATGTCCAATAAGTAAAAAAATATAGCAGAAGGAAACAATGAGTATCCTTTATATATTAGGCAGCCAATGAGATGTCTGGAATTTCCAGTTTCCACACAATTGAGGGTTTAATGCAAATATCAGAACCCTTGCTTGGCAAATTCAGGTAATGGAGGACATCTCTGTTTGTCAGATCTCTCCCACTAGATGGCAGCAGCGTCTCATGCAGCTTATCATGGAGTAGACCTTCAGAGATGATGTGTGAGGTGAAAATGGCGGAGCTATGCAGGCAGCCAGGCAGGGAGGCACAGGGAATTTTTCCTCTCACAGGTGTCAGCTCATCTGCCGGCAATTAGATGCACCATCAAAACATCGGCTGCTGAGCGTCCCATGGGAGGCTGCTGAGGAAATCCTCGCTAGCACTATTCAATGGCTGATATTAAAGAGTGCTATTAGCATTGCTTTTTAGCTAGAATATAGTCATTAAAGGAATGGAGTATTAGAACAATTACATTCATATGCATAGATTTGCTGTGACAGAGATATTCTAGTGCATATTAAGGAGAAAGGTAGAAAGAAGCGCAACTTTTTTGCTATTTAAGGGCTATTTAAAGGGCGAAGACATTTAAATATTCTCTCTATGCAAATATATATATATATACCTACATCCAATATGCATATAAACCATATAAGCCAGCGGCTTGCCACACAGTAATATCTGTTTAGGTGTATATGTATACTGTATATATACCTATACCTTTTTTAAAAAGCATATATTTGTTATTGTTTTGCCCAAAGATTTACTACCTCTTTTTTTACTTTTGGTTAGTTTAAGAAAATGTTTGTCGATTAATCGGGTAAGAACGAAAAAACGCCCCTGAGCTCATCGACCTGGATATGATTATTATCCCTGCAGCTACTATAAGGAGAATAACAAATGAATTACATCTTTATGACAGAGACTATTATAAAGTGTATGATAGATTGTAGAGAGCAATTTAATAACCTAGGACGCGTCACTGCATATTCTGAAATTCACTTTATATTAGATCATACTTCACAGTTTACTAACACTTACTAATATACTAATTTAAAAGTCATATTGGATTGCATGAATATGTGTAACAACAACAGGTGTGCTTGTGTTAATGAATTGAATCCAGTTATATAAAACTGTTTTTCTTTCTCTGGTTTTCTTTTACTTTCCTTGGTGGGGGTCGAAAAATGGCAGAACACTTTTATGCCACATCCACCATCACACATACTGCGCATACGCCATACTACAAGGGTATTGTTTTTTCTATTACAGTTTATGAGTTACTCTAGCTGCGTGTTCCTTTCCTTCAGATCGCCTATTTGTGCATGCTATAAATAAGAATGTAAAATTGCAGGTTTAGGGGATTATTTGGATCATAGTGAGTTCTTAAACTTTCCAACAAAACTGCTGTCATTCCAATATGTAGATGATTATATTTTACTGTATATTTCAAATTTTAGAATGATATGCCTGAATATAAATTAGCATGACACATGAAAGTCCAGCTGTTGCTCCAAATAACCAGAGAAAACATCGATAATAGAAAACTGAGATTATCAATGTGTTCTTATTCCAGAAAAAGTTTTTTACAGGCCACCTGCCAGTTATAAACTATGCCTAAATATCTTTTATATTTATGCAAATGAAACTACACTATAAAGTATATGCAAAAATACTTTAGTATTTCTAAATGGAAGCATTATTATTGATTAGCTGATATGCACGTGACTGATAATTATAACACCACAAATGTAATATTAACCTCTATAAAAGTGTAAGAATAATAAGAGAATTGATTGCGATGAACCTTTTTACATAATTTCTTAAGTCATGTAAGTAGAGTCTTGCTAGAGCTCGTATTTCCATAATCCTGCCACACAAAACTAGTATCCCAATAAAGAGAGAATAAAGTTGCTTTGCTCATGCACGCAATCATTTTAATCTCAGAAGCAGATGCAGTAGACATTTACCTAGAATGATTCCTTACTGTGGGGTAATGATGAACTTTGGATGCTGGTCAGTGATAAAAGTGACCCAGATCTTGCTTATTTGACCTAGTCCAGACTGATATGGGAAAGTTCAGAGTAAAATATTTTTAGTTTTTACTTAAAAAAGAGCATTTCTATAGACTTTAGATTCAATCTGTAAACGTTTTACAGATTTACCCATCTGGCTGAATACAGTAGGTGGTGAACCAGATAGACCAGATAGATTCCTGGTCATCACTACTGGTAAGTTAAGCCACTAGCATTATGTTGCTAAGAATATGAATACAATGGGTAGATGTACTTTGTGCAGATGGCAAAACAGTTTAGGTCCACCATTTATTACAGAACTTGCATGAAATTGATGTTGTCTGCCTCAACAAGATATCATTACTCATCTGTTGAGAATGTCAAGTGGGCGTTGGTGAGGAGCACATTAAGTATTTCACCTTGTCATCTCTGGGCTAACCTTCACTGCTGAAATGGTTTAATAACAAGAAAATTCACACTGAAGATAACATCAACTTCTGTCATTCAATTATGGCTTTATTGT
Organism: Gastrophryne carolinensis; assembly: GCA_027917425.1. Taxonomy (NCBI): domain Eukaryota; kingdom Metazoa; phylum Chordata; class Amphibia; order Anura; family Microhylidae; genus Gastrophryne; species Gastrophryne carolinensis. The sequence goes on along the minus strand of CM051238.1, from coordinate 202,152,783 downwards.
TTTGAATTCTACATTTGTTGAACAAGGTAGTCTTAGTGTGATTTAGTAAGCTTTAAAGTACTGGCCAAGATTTAGCAATATGGTCATTGCTCCACGCACGTATGCATTCACTGCTTGTGTTTGTCTCACTGCGTGGATGGGTTAAATGCGGAGGAAAAATCCCCATGTGTGCACAAGCATACAATGGATATATATATATATACAGAAAGTACATAAATCATTTTAAAGGAACGTCCAGGCATAACACACTACACAAAAAAGCTATATTTAACTTTTGCCCCATGAGCACCACGTCATGCAGTTACAGTCTCTATTTTTTTGCCACCTCCAAGATAGAATTCTGCCCCTCTGCACGCCCTTTCTATTGTAATGAATGAAGTGGGCATGTGGAGGGGTAGTATTCCATCTTTGAGGAGGCAGAGAATGGAGACTGGTGCAACACAATGGGGAGCTGGACCTGGCTGATTATTTATCTGATTAACAGCTGGCAGATTAATAGCTTATTTGTGTGTGTGCCTGGACAGACCCTGCAAGCAGTATTGGTTTAGCCATTGAGAATAGTAGAGAAATGAACAAATAAGGTGATACCTTTTGTAGGCTAAGTATATTTTAAGATGAGCTTTCCAGAATCCCTAGTTCTCTTCGTCAGACATGATCTTATACAATGGAACCATAAGCAGACATTTATATACAGAAAATTAGTACACATCAAAAGATGTTAAAAAAAATAAATTAAAAGCATCAGGATATAAGAGGGTCATTTAGTGCAAGTTATTTACAATCTCCAAAGCCACATTTCGAATTAGTCAGGCACAAAGAGTCAACATTAAATCTTGATGGTGTCTGTTTCCTGTCAGGAAAAAACAAGAAATGGCACCACACTTAATTCCTCAGTTATAGTGGCAAACACGATTGTCTTTTACCATTGAGAAAAGTAGTAGAGTGAGTTCCCGACAAAACAAGTTCCTCTGGTCAGACATAATGTTCATGAACATCATGTCTGACAAAGAGAACCAGACACCTCCGAAAGCCCGGGCCCAGATTGGCTCACAGGACCTTCATCACCAAACCTGATCTATGTATAGCCCATTTGTGACACCCCAAGTGCACACACAGACAAGACAATCTGGCATAATGTTTCTGTGCATAGGCCTTGAATGTAAGCCGGAAATACTTGCATGTAAATGTGGGGTTGGCCCCCAGAGTCATTTCTACTGGTGTTACCCAGGCATCTCAGTCCTACACTGCAAAAAGCCCACCCCAAAACATACTCAGCTAGCCCACAAAAGGAATCGTCCCACCTCCTCACCCCTCTGATATAGTGGGACATAAAACTAGAGTGAATATTAAGTCCAGTGTTGGGTGTGAAACTTTTTCATATGTTTAAATTCCCAGATTTTCCAGACCCTCTGTGTTTTAAAATTTATTTTCAAAATTGTCACCTTATGGTCATCAAGTGAATGCCCCCTTGAAAAAATGAGCAGCCACTGGCAAGTTGTCTTGGCATTCTTGATGTTAAATCAATGGGAGTTCATGCGCTGACTCTGGCCTGTCTTACCCACATAGAATAAATGCCTGAGTAATCCGAAATGCATGTCCCGTTTGATTGTAAATAACTTGCTCTAAACGACCCTCTTATCTCATGATGCTTTTTAAAGGTTTTTTTATGTGTGATGGTTTTATATATGTATAAATGTGTTTATGGTTCCATTGTATAATAACATGTCTGGCAAAGAGAACTAGACATTCTTGAAAGCTCACCTTAAAATTATACTCAGTATACTCAAATGGTATCACCTTATTTCTTCACGTTTGGACAGACCCCTTCAATAGACGGATCCTAGAGGAACTCTTACCAAATGTCAGGTGACACATTTGGTATCCCCCACAGGGTATATTGAGCCTTTTTTCTTTATGGCATAAGATATGTTTGCAGGGTATTTTCTAGCCATGTTGACAAAGATTTGGCATGGCATTTGCATGCAGTAATTGGTGGCTATAAGGCTTAATTTTTGGAGATAATAAGAAAAAGTAATGATGCTGAAACTGGATACATTAAATATTTACATAATAAGCACTTAATGTACGATGGGAAGTGTGCAGTATAAATCCTGCGTGTAACAATAAAGCATTTTAAGCCCTTAGTTATCTCCAGAATTTGAGCACCGAATGACTGTGCATTATTCCAGAATAGACACCAGTGTATACAATTTAATATATTTTTCTCAATTGATGCTTAGCTCTACCAGTCACTCCACTGATCAAGAATGTCACTGCTGCGGAAACATCTGCTACTATTGTGTGGAACATTGAGAATCCCGATATGAAGCTCTTTATTAAATATGTAGAACTAAGTAAGGTTACGTTTTATTAAGGCTTTACCTTTTTAGGTATGCGATACTAGTGCTAGGGCTTTAAAGAGAATCTGTCTCTCATAATGGCGGCGATCCAGACAATCATTTATAGCATTAATAACCTTTTATTTTTTATGAAGCTTTTATGTTTCCAGATCAGTTTTACAGTTTCTGCTGGTTATCTTGCAGACACTTGACAGCAGGGGCAGACTGGCCATAGGGAGACCTGGGACAATTTGGGGTCAGTTGGGCTGCTGCTTTTAACACCCCCATTCAATCCTTGCTCCTTAGTCTCCCTCTCAGCCCCCTGTACCCTTCCCCACTGTACTCACAGGCCAAAGAACCCCAACCCCTAATGCTATAGCCCCAGCAGAATGTTTGGGGGGGCATAAGGAGGGATGTCTCCAGGGCTGATTTTTGGCCCCAGTGCGCCACTGCTTGACAGATTCGCTTTAAGGCTTTGTGGGTTGTTATTTCGTAATAATACGCAACAGAGCGCTTTATATATACATACATTTTTCATTATAGTCATTATTTATAGCAAAAATCTATATTTTCTATATAAAAAACATTCAAATCAGGTTTGAGCCTGAACTATAGATGACCACCCTTAATTGATATCAACAACTTTGTCTTAGGTGGCAAATCATTACTTGAATTGTCTTTTATGATGCTGACATTTCTGCCATCTCTTTAAAGTGGACAAACTCCTGCGTGGCACTGGTGTATGTCTCTGCGTCAATATGACAAGCGGGGGGTGGCATCCAGAATGTTTGAGCCCCCCGCACATAACCTCCCACCCCCACGAGTGCCTGTAAATCTTACCTTTCCCTTGATGCCACTCCGGGAATCCAGCACAGCGACTGGCTGCTGGCAGAACTTTCAGCGCATTCTGGCGGCTGGAGTAATGGCACTGCTTACTACCCACGTGGGCGCTGAGCGGGGGACCAGTGGAAAAGTAGATTTACGGGAGGGTTTATGCAGAGACATACACCAGACATACACAAGCAGAGGCCTTGATAGTTATGCAGTACAGCTCACCACGCTCTTTAAAGTGATGTGAGCCTTCTCACTTCCATCCTATATTGCATAGCACATACGCAGGCCTCTGGCGGCATCACTGCTTTGTGCATTTGCTGCACCGGGGCAGACTGGAGGGAGTGGGGATGCTGTGGGGTACTGCTAAGCTTGGCTGCTCTAAAGGAAACAGTGTTCGATGTAAGTTTATGGGGAAAACACTGTACAACATCCCAAATAAGGATGTACTTTAGGAAATCTCTTGAAGAAAGCCAACTCATTTTTAGTCTTTTGAATTTTGGTCCAATTTAAAGTAGAAGGCATTGTTTGTCAGCTTCTGAACCTTCTTTACTTATTGCAGTTAGATATATTCTCGATTACAATAAGTCTTCCTGGCCTCACAGTTCCTTGTTCTACAGTAAATACTGCATAATATGTAGCAACCCCTCTGAGGGTTCGCCACACTTGGCTTAGCCTTGCTACCATTTGACCTTAAAAATCAAGCTTCTCTCTATTTTTTTTAATTAGTACATCATTAGTATTAGTGAGAAATATTTTACTCACATTTGTATAAGCCACCCTTTAGGTTCAGTTTGTGTCATATTCAGACATTGCATGCTTTCTCTACAGCGTCGTTATGTAGACTTTGGTATGCATGCTTCCTTGGTGTAGATAGACCCTACTGGGCACTTCATAAAATGAGTTTTCCCTGTGTTGTCCTGAAATTCTCCTAGGCAAAGAAGACTGGAAAGAGGAACTAATAAATGGTACTCGGAGCGCCTTTGTATTAAAGGGTTTAACTCCTGGAACATCTTATAAAGTTCGAGTCTTTTCTGATGATCAGAATGAATTGTTTGCAGAAGAAACCTTTCAGACAGGTCCAGGTGAGGCATTTCTGCAATGGCTGCTATGCCTCACACTTGGTTCTGAATGCTACGATTTGCTTAAAGAAGAAAATGAAAAAAAAAAATAGTTTGGAAATGTAGAATAAAACAATGGCAAACTACTTAAAAATAAGCTGCGACACAATACTCAATAAAAGTATATAGAGACTGTAATTGAGCGTGTGTGTGTGTGATAAAGATAACCTTTTAAAAGTTCTTCATTCACATTGCGTGATACTAAAACTACATAACATCATTAGTTACAGTGAAGGTCTATTACTATAATCATTGTCTATATTGCTTTATTTAATCAGGGACTCCGATGGTGAGGCTGCAGTCAATAAGGGCGCTGGAGTCTGGGAGTCTAATTTATAAATAAAAAATTCAGCGGGTGCCAGATGAGCAGCTTGCACGAGCTGTTGTGAGCCGTAGGGAGCGAGGTAGTGCTATGCTTCTTGCCAGCTAGGTGGGCGCAGCACATGGCTTATCAAAGCTGATGCGACCTCCGCCAGTGACTGGGAGCACTGGAAACCCAGCAAATTAACAACAAAAAAAAAAACAGCGCCCACACAGGCGCTGTGTAAAAGATTACAAGACGATCGCGCCTGTTGTCATCCCCGTTTATTGTTTTTTAGGGTCAGGGTTTTTTTTTATTATAAAAAACGGAAAAAGCAAAGGGGACACTTGAAAGACATGACACAGCTTTTTCACAGCCACAATCACAAGTTTGCAGTGCCACACAAAAGTGCCTAATATGTATACAAAAACAATTCCAAACAGCCCAGGGATCCCATGGCACATGCACCAGCCAGCCAAAAAGAAATTAAATAAAAAATAGGCTTACATAATTATAAGCATCACAGCCCATTAGAATGTATAGGATAAGGCCACACAATGCAGGGTGAGTGCCTGGTCCTATTTGGCACTGTAGGGAACTCAGCATCGGCACTCATCCTATTGCTGGTGCAGATGATAGATGGGACACTGCCTGGAATCCTCTGGATTTTTTATTTGATAAATACATCTTTTGCACTGGGACCTGACATTCACCTGATGCTCATCTGGCACTATGTGGCCTTAGCGTTTCTTAAATAAACCCCTAAATGCTTTTAGTTGGTTAGTATGGTTTGATTTGTGAATGTAGATATTCATAAAGGGAACATTTGTAAAACATTTGGTCTTTTGTAGAAGCTGGTTGATTGCTGTATAATTTATACTCTTGTGATCTAATCGCGGGTTGATGGCAGCAAAAACATAATCATTAACATAATCCTCATCATTGGTCAAGGACTTATCCTTAGCGATCTTTGTAAACCATCCTAGGTGATCTCACCAGCAAATGGCACAAGCTGTTGTATACGTTTTCTTTTGTCAGTGTTCTGTGCCTGAGACCTTATGCTTTGTTATAATGTATGTTGTACAAAATAAGTATTCAATGTAACAATCTAGCTGGCCAGAGATCCTATCTTGCTCTGTACCTGCAGCTTTGTACCTGTGATAAAAAAGCAGTCCCACGCATTTTTTTTGAGTAATGGGTGTGGGACTACATCCTGACAGGCTCGAGGGGGCATTCAGATTGCCCCCTGTCCAACGGCGTATGCGCAAGCAGTGCTGCATCCCCGCTATCCCTTTAGCAGGGTGCTTGCCCGTGCTAGGCATTTGTGAATGGCTGTCGCAGCACGCTCCTTTTTAGAGGGTAGCAGTGATGCAGCGCTCGGCTAGACTCGGCTCCTTAGATGAGCCAAGCCGAGAACATGTCGCTGAAGCTGAGTGCGCTGATTGAAGAGGAAGTCGCACATGCAACATAGAACCGGGGCAAGGAGTCAGTTCGGACGGCTGGTGCAAAAGCGATTTCAGTCCATTGAGTGGAAATCGCTATTGCAAATGCTTTTCAAACGCTGAAAACCAGCAAATGCAGGACGTTTGCACTGAAAGCACGATTGGCCCGCAAGTGCTCAGTGTGAAAGGGGTCTCAGCCCTGTGATTAGACAGTTTGCTATTTCTCAGGCATATTGCGCTGCATGCTAGTATAGCAGACAGAAGGGAAGTTTGTGGGATTCTGCAGCCACTCTTCATGCATTCTCTCCAGAGATGCCACTAGGATGTCACTGCACTTACAAGGGAGTTGGTCTGAGGTTGCTTTACCCCCTCAGGTTGCTCTCGGGCATCCCTTGGTACGATGTTTCCTCTCCTGGTACCTGGTTCCAGGGATTGCCCTGGGGGAACTGGAATTTTCCACAGCAATTGTCAGTGCGTTGCCACCTTGTTCCTCATGCTGGGGGGACAAGATGTGCAGAGCATTTGTGACAAGAAGCTGGATATAGGTGTAAACACATTATGGCAGTCTCCTCAGCCAGACTGCGTTCATAGGAGGGACCTCTTGAATTTTCAGTAATCCGTGGGTCTTAGCAGTATCTGATAAACACAATATTTTGGCTTTAGATCCGGAGAAGGATGCTTCACAGAATCAACAGAGGGCTTCTGTGGATTATATTATCTGATCTATCAGGGGTGCTAAGAGTCTCAAGAAGACTCGTCTGATGAGGTGCTGAATGCCTACCAGGATGAGAGGGTTCTTGACGCTTTTCCAGGCCATGATGCTTAATCACATGAGCAGGGAATGGGAGAAGCTGGATAGAGTCCCTTCAAATCCTAGGATCTTGATGATCCACTACCCTTTCCCGGGCGTGGCTCTCCAGAGTTGGGCCTGTGCGTCTGTGATGGACGATCCTTTTGTCTTGCAAAGCATATGTTGCTTCCTACTTCTGACAGTACCTATTTAAAGGATACAGTAAGCAGATTAGATGCACCACAGGTTTGCAGTGGATAGTGTTGCTCAGTGACCTACAGTTACCTCTGCTCTGTTTAGCAGGTAGAGCCTGGGTGTGCAAGACTTCAGATCTCCAGACGACCCGCAGAGCAGATACCGAGGTTCGGGGCCTCTTGCAAGTTTGTGAGGTTTACTAAAATAGCAGTGGTGATATCACTAAGCTGCTCTTAAACCTTGCCCTGTCATTGGCTTTACATTGTGTGATGTGGCTCAAACAGTTGTCTGCGGATCCTATGGGGTCAGCATCCTTAAGAGGAGGCAGGAGCATAAGTCTCCTTTAAAAAAAAAAACAGGAAGCCTGCAGGTAAGGCCAGGTCTTCCTGGTTCCTAAGCCACTTATGTCAAACTCAAGGCCCAGGGGCCAGATGTGGCCCTCCAAGCCTTTTTATGTGTCCCCCTCACAGCTGCCAGATGGTGGCCTAACCAGGCTTCTGTGGATCAAGTATGCAAAGCTGCCACTTGGTCATCGATTCACACCTTTCCTGTTTATTAGGTGGATAGCCAAGCATCCGCCGACATTGTGTTTGGATCAAAAGTGCTTCAGGCAGCAGTTCAGTCCATGACCAGAGCCTAGTTCTCTGCCATATCTTCACCAGATAGAATATGGTGCTCTTGCACAGTCACGCTTTTTTGTTCAAGTTCTGCACTTTTGGAGTTGCTTCCCACCCATTTTTGAGGACTGCTTTGAACATCCCATTCATGATTGCACAGTGTCCCTGTATGGACATTCTGAGGGGGAAAATACAATTTCTGTACTTACCTTGTAAAATGGTTTCCCCTTAGTTGTCTATACAGGGATGCTGCACCTGCCCAAGGCTGTTGAGAGCATTTGAAGGTTTTCATCCTAGCAGAGCTTCCCATCTACCACAGGCTCTACCTCGCCAAGCAAACACATTTCTGCTGTTTTCAGTGCTGGGAGCTTCACTCTAATATACAGTAAATATACCAGGTACCCCATTCCCAGAAGCTGGAGATTCAGACAATTTCCACAGGGACTATCTTTTATAAAGGACAAATATCTACAGGATCTGTCAAGACTATTAACTAGAGAAAGGTGCCTGCCATTTCTTTAGAAAAAGGAAATAATAAATAGTCAACTACTCTTCTAAGAAAGCAGACTTGGAGGTCCAGCAAATATTCTTTGATTTTACATGTGGATTTAAAGGAACTTAAAGGACATAACCTGTCACATTTGTGCTAAGGTGCAACGCAAACCAAAAACAAAAGTATGGCACAACAACATTGCTATACTAGGGTACTGCTGCTAATGGGTAGTTGTATCTTCAACTTTAGTTGCTTTAAAAAATGAGTGAAAACTGGTTACACATGTGGTTTCTGGTACAAACCTTGTGGGTCATGCTATGCTTACAAGCACAAATTAAAATCTGGTTGCAGGTACAAGTTTAGTACTAGTCTGCAAAAATGTACATTTTCAAGGCAGTTTCTTTAAAGGTGATGGGTAGCAACCAAACTTAATATTTCTCCCTCACTCTCACACTGACCCTAGATTAGATATTTTGTAACTCATCTGTCCTATGATCCTCAGCCTGGGAATACTTTATCTCTCACCTACTGGAATGCAGATCAATGTTGTGAGCTATGATGCACTAGTGTGACAAGACTTAAGCACATATCAGCCGTGTAACAAGATAATGTGTTATGTATTTTTCATGTGTTTTAAATGAAATAACCTGGAAAAATATTGTAGTGTAAGTATACACAGTTAGTTTTATATTCTGTGTGTGTAAACTGCCTCTTTCTGTTCTGCAGCCTTGGCCAGTCGGCAAGTTGACATCGCAACACAGGGGTGGTTTATTGGTCTCATGTGTGCAGTGGCCCTCCTTATCTTGGTTTTGCTGATTGTTTGTTTTATCCGAAGAAACAAAGGAGGAAAATATCCAGGTAAAGCTTACATTTTGTTATTTCATCACATCAAATTATGGTTTGGGAAAAATTTGACGTGCACTTTTAAATTAGCCTGCTTTTTGTTTGCCCAATGTTGCCCAAAAGCTGCATCTTTCATTTACACATTGCATTCCCTGAAAAACTTGGACTTGCCCCCTTCTTCTGACTTATCTTTTCCCAATATGAATTGATGCATGCATGAGTCATCCTACGAGCAACAGTACCAGGATTTTGCGGTACCAACGCTTGGTCCGGTCGGCCCTAATCCACATGCCCTTGCAGTGGTATAAACTCGAGGCTAAATGAATCAATATCTTCAACTCATATATAATCAAGACCTTTATATGACATATAAAGTGGCAGAACATATATTTTCAGCTCTTGTTTATGTTTTATTCTTGCAAACAGTTAAAGAAAAAGAAGATGCACATGCTGATCCTGAAATCCAACCTATGAAAGAAGACGATGGAACATTTGGGGAATACAGGTACTAGCTCAAAAATTGGCCATAAATAGTATTTGATATATTAGAATGAATATATATATATTTGTCATATATATGAATTATTTTTTTTCCAATATCAGCATTCACCGGTGGAGGGGCGGGGGGTAGCACGTGTCACAGCATGCGCTGGTACAAGTAAACCTTTTAGGGTCCAGCCGCCTCTCCATCTCTCCCTAGTCTCAGTTTCTGTACTTGCGGGTTCAGTTTTGTCACCATTTTTCAATTGACAGTAAAATTGGTATATTTTGGGGGCCTGAGAGATAGTTAGTAAGAAGAGTCCTAAGAAGCAAAGAAAAGCACCAGGAAGCAAGAAACATTCAGAATTCAGGGCTGCAACATGGGTTTAAAGCGGAACAAAACCTGATGCGGCCGCTGGCCATCCCAATTCGGGATGCATGTGTGAAATCTCTCACCTTTCCCAGGTCCAACAGCGCTTATGCAGGCTCTTGTCCAGTAAGAGCGTTTAAGTGTTCACAGTGGGGAGCGAGAGCGACCACATCTGCATCCTCAGGCTGTGCATGCCCTCCTGCCTCAACCATTCAGACTCACTGCACTCACACCACTGGGGATGCGGCCACTCTAGCTCCACATTAACGTCAATGAGATCTTTGTTTGCCGAAGGATATAAACATGGCAAAGGGCTTTGACTGAAGGAGAGCCAGCGCATGTGTCGTTGAACCGGGGAAACTCAAAATGGGATGCGCCAGGGGCATGGAACAAAAGGTACTGCTGAATCAGAATCACTTCTATTCGCCAGGGACATATACAAGGAAAGAGAGCAGTGGGAAAGCAGGGGGGTATAAGGGGGGGGGGCGGAGAACACATATTCCTATAGTTCAGTGGGCAGAACACAAGGGCACATTATTCAGTAGTCACTCTTTAATTGTTTCAAGGGACAGGTCAAGCATATGGGCATTGATGGCTTTAATGGCCGTAGGGAAGAAATATATTTTGGTACCTGCTTGTTTTTCAGGCAGGAATTCTGAGTCGACGATCTGAGGACAGAAGCTGGGAAAAGGCATTGCCTGGATAAGAAGGATCATCAAGGACCCTCTATGCCCTTGATGTAATCCTACAAGCATATAGGTCATTGCTAGATTGGAGTGGCAGGCCAAGAATCCTTTTAGCCATTTTGACAGTTCTTTGAAGTCTATTTTGGTCTTTGCTGGATGCTCCCCAGTACCATATGGTGAAGGAGGCGCATAGGACCGCCCTGATGACAGTATTGTGTCTGTGCAGGCCAAACTTTAACTGCCTCAAGAAAAATAACCTTTGTTGGGCCTTCATGGTGGTATCATAAGCAAATTTCAGTACTTTGAGTCCACATGGGATGTGCAGCTATCCGTGTATAATAAGAATAGTGAAGGTGATAAAATGCAGTATTAGTTGACACATAAGGACCAAGTTTCACCTGCTGCGAGGAAGCTTTGAATCCATGTGCAGATGGTGTTTGGAACCGAGAGCTGCTCCTGCTTGTTGACCAATAGATCTGGCATGGCTAGCTGTACAGTCATTATTTAGATCAGGATCTAACGTTCAACGGACTTGGCAATCACTGATGTTAGCACAACTGGCCTGTAATCATTCAGGTCCTCCTGACATCTTTGCTTTCTTGGGGATGAGTATGATTTTGGATTTTTTAAAGTAGGTAGGTACTACGCCTTCTGAGATGGATCTTCTGAAGATTTTTGCTAGAACAAAGGAAAGTTGATCTGTACAAATTTTGAGGCAAGTTGGTGAGATACCGTCCGGGCCAGGTGCTTTCCCTGTTTTACGTTTTTGGAGTAGATGTTTAACATCTGAAGCCTCTATCTCGAGAGCTTTTGGAAGCATTTCGAGTGAGGCAGAAGTGGTGTCAGGAGTTACAGCAGAAGAAGAAGCAACAGAAGGAGGAGCGAGGGCCTTGTCGAACCTGCAATAGAACTAAAGTTCATCTGCTAGCTTTTGAGTGGGAGAGACTAGTTTTGTAGTCTGTAATCCTCTTCAGTCCATTCCACACTTCCCTAGAGTCTCTCAACTGGATTTTACATTCAAGCTGGTTTGCTATTTTTTTTTGCTATTTTTATCTCCTTAGTCAGTGTTTCTTTCTGAATGCATGTGGTATGGTCACTACATTGGGCCATTGCTATCTATCATTCATTATAAGCATGCTTCTGGACTTGATTGGCTAACCATTACATTTTCCTGTCCACTTAATATACTGTACAGTACCTATATGAAGCATTAAATTGGCAATCAGTGTAAGACCTTTAGCAGTAAAAAGAGGCTTCAAAGATAGCATCCACTAATATGTTTTCTTTTTAGACAACAATCATTTTATTTGCAAAAATGCTTTCTTTTTTTCTTCCTTTTCTGCTGCACTGGGTATTTTTAGGTTAATTAAAGGGTAACAGTGAATATTCATACTATGCCAAAACCTACTATTTAACCCTTTCTTTGCTGTTTATAACACAAATATTATACAGTATGGTTTGATTTCTATAGAACAGGTTGTCATTCCTTTGTCTTTCACACATTGATCTTGCTTATAGCAGAGTGTATGCAGAGGATTATGGCATATTACTTGTTAGAATATGATGTATCAATATAGGACTTATTACATATATGCTATAGATATTTGTAAACTTCACTGTAGATTGGTGCAGTCATGTGTAATGGGTAAAGCTACGGTCACCCTGCATTTCATTTAGTACTCCAGTGTAATGCCAAAACCAGCCTATTGTGTGACAGATACCAGCTTGTAAAATCAATACACTAGGTTGGCATCCCAGGGCATTCCATGACAGAAACAGTGCTGGTCTTTGCCTGGGGCTGTTGTGAAATGTGTAGGAGAAAGTACAATAGGTGTAAAAAAAAACCTTAGATGCCTTATTTATATTTATGCTTTTTAGATTAGCTCAACACCTTGAGGATATTATTTTGGCATACAAAAAAATAAACTTTCATAAATGCCATTAAAAGTGGACATTCCCTTTAAAATCATGTTTTTACTTAATCAAGTAAATTGCTGTTTTTAGCTTTCTGGCTATCCAGCAGGGTGCACAACTAGTCACACATAATCACACATAATTTACAGTGGCAAATGGATGGTACTGTGCACCCTGACCGCTAAAATTGGTGGGAAAAACAGAAAGACTGGTGGGGAAGAGATAGGTTAAGCCTGTGTATTAGGCTTTACTTTAGGGTGTAGATCAGTCTCCTCCCCAAGGGCCACTAACAGGCCAGGTTTTGCAGATCTCCACACAGATGCACGGGTGAAGTGCAGCAGCAGAGCTATAGAGCCACCTTTGTGAGATCAACAGAGTGGAATCGCTAGGGCAGTGCTCTCCAGTGGTTGTAGACAAGGCTTTTGTAGGGTGATGCAAAACTCTGCAGAGACCAAACATGGAAATAAAAGTGCCCATAGGTTTCTTTAGGCAGCATTTCACAGACAATTGCAGGGCGACCACAAACACCCAGCTTTGCCTCTGTCTGAAAGGAGCCATAGAGTATCTTGTCTTGATATCCTTTGCTTCACAAACTGCTTTCTAAATAACCTGGAAGTGTGTCTTCCATCATGTTCCTAATTTTGCCTCCAATTGGCCTTCACTTCTTTGGCAATTTTTGTTGGAAATGGCAACAAAAATAGCTAGGGTTAAGGCTTGGCTCATTATCCGCGATGCTGCAGATATAATGAAATGTGCTCATCTCTAGCTGCAGCAAGTGTGTCTAATTTGCTTAGAATTACGAAATATACTTTTGTGTCTCCTAGCTGTGTACTATTTTTTTATTAACAAATATTTTTTTTTCTTAAGTGATGCTGAAGATCATAAACCACTTAAAAAAGGAAGCCGGACTCCCTCAGACCGCACTGTGAAAAAAGACGACAGTGATGACAGTTTAGTGGACTACGGGGAAGGAGTGAATGGGCAGTTTAATGAAGATGGTTCATTTATTGGACAATACAGCGGCAAAAAAGAGAGAGAGCCTGTAGAAGGCAATGAAAGTTCAGAGGCCCCATCACCGGTGAATGCCATGAACTCCTTTGTGTAGACAATGTCACGTGGTCACACTCTAATTTGCAGACTGCCTCTTTCGGTTCAGCGCACTCAGCTATCATTTGGTGATTGTATGGAAACCCACAATGTAGAGGCATATTCAAACATTGAACAAATCTTCAATACACACACACTTGTGCTCCTGGATGTCAGTGTGACAGTACAATGTCATCTTCTTGTTCAAGGCATAATTGTTTTCTACATTGTGCAGGAACTGTCGCAGAATCTACAATGTAGCAAGCTGAAAGAAGCCTAAAGTTCTTTTTCGTTTATGAAAACCTTAAATGCATGGAATGGTACACATTTCACTTACCAGCTAGTGTATGTAAGCCATGGTTTGGCCCTTTGTTATGCATTCCTTGGTCAGACACCTGGGTATTAAGTTCATTTCCTTCATCAGTATTATAGTAGTGTTATAGTGTGTAATGTCTACGTTGACATTGCCGGTGAAGTTGTTGAATTTATTGTAAAATATATACCATGTCTTTATAAAAGACTAGACCATATAAATATATATATATATATATATATGATGGCTAAATAATTTAAGTATGACTCTTGCATTAGCCCATGCTTACTCCGAATTCAGATATATGCCCTCTGCACCTGTTATTTTATTGCCTTTAAAGTATTACACGTAAGGTGTTGTATTTTGTATACCATGAATCAGTCAGGTTATTTAGGCTGCAACAAAAAGTGACATGCTTTGCGATGCATTCTGGGATTTGTATTTTTCAGTCACTGAGGGGACATTGGCATACCATGATTATTAGCTTTATGAAACTGCAAGCATACTGTTCAGTGCCTTTATTTGATATGCATTCCATGATGCACTGCTCTGCTGGATACATTTGGCGTAGTAAAGTTCAACTGGCGAATTACAGTATCTTGATTGCCAAAAATGTAAATGATGTAAATGATAAAAAAAAAACAATAGCTATGGTAAATAGTATACTGAAATTGAGAGTAAGCTTCTGTATTGTTATTTTGAATATGCTGCTGGAAATCCACTGGTATTTTTTTTAGACAGCAAAAAGTAGCAAACACATCATCACCCAGCATGCAATAGGATCCTTACAGATATGGGGACATGCTGGCCAATGTCTGTGTACCATACAGTATGTCTTATCATTTATTGCCGATGCACTGGTGCAGAATGGTGTCAACCCATGAGCGTATTCATTGGGACAAAACCAAGCAGGTAGCAGCACACCTGCCTCTCTCTAGGCTTGAGGCCTGACACCTTTATTTATTTAGGTACAGAGGCAGCAGCACTAAGCATAATAAAACTTGCACTGGGAGTTTTAAAATTCACTCTTTTGATGCACTGTATAGTGTAATAAGTAGGAAAGAAGCCCTGCAGTTACATTGTGAAAAGTCAGTTAGCTTCCAGCTGTGTTATATTGTAAACTTCCAGGTGAATGGCTTTTTACAATGTAACAATGGCTGCACTCTGCTGTGTTGTACATTGGATAGCAGCCTTATTCCGTGCTGTTACATTGGAAACAGGTTCACAGCTGACTGCGATGTGTGAGTGATCTCTTCATGGAGGGTTTGCTCTTAAAAATGCTGTATCTGTACTAATTAGCATGGTGCTGTGGACTGAAAATAGACAGTACAACCTATCATTGAGAAGACATAAAGGGCAAATACAGCCGCCAAACAAATTCCCTTATTAAAACAGTGCAATAATAAAGCATCCAAAACAAAAAGATCAGTTGAGGTAGATACGCAACATCTGCCATGAAACCTTTACCTGAAGTGCATCACCCGTTCTAATACTGTGGTTTAGCTTCATAGAAAATGATATAACAGCCTATGGTTGAAGCAATGCTCAGTTTCATTTGCCAATAAATTGCTTTTTCATAACTTGCATCAAGTTTAATTTTAAGTAAGCTTTTATATGTAGATATTTTGTTCAATTTGTAAATATACAGAAAGATTAGATGCTTTATAGCTTCTAGATGTTACAGATATATACAGCAGAGGATATGTTAAACTGTGTATGGGAAAAATAAAGATATAGCATACGGGAGTGCTTGGTCTTTGAAGGCATCACTGAAATGCATATATTTTGCTGTGAAATGACAGTGACTACCATACTTACTGCAGACTTCATGAACTTGTGCTATATGTTATAGTTTGCCCTCTCCGCCTCTTCCTGATGTCATGATAGGAATAAAGCACAAGTATGGCAGCTGTCTACATGCACTCTTTTTCTTTCCGTCACCCTCATTCTGCACTCCTGTGGCTTTAGAGCACAACACATTGGGGGGTCATGCTAATTATTTAGAGAAGCAATATGCACTTTACCCAAAAATCATCTGTACCTGCAATGGGGCATTTTTACAGATGGGATACATCCTTTTTCCAATAAGGTAGGGCTATTTATTCCAGAGTTTAGAAATAACTGCCCCTATGGAGATTGCAGAAAATAAATTCCAAATGTTTCTGCCAACCCCATAGGGTGTTGTTATTTCCAAACATAAAAAATATTTCCCTACCTCATAGAAAAAGTATGTACTTTACCTGTAAAAAAAGCACCATCACAGGTACAGATGGTTTTGAGCGAAAATGTTCGCGTGCGTTAAATTGAAAAAGCTCTCTGACTTACTGGCAGGTTGTTATTCACAACACAATGCATACCCATAGTGCACCTTGTTTGACCAAGTATTTAGCATGATCCCCCTAATGTGTTGGTGGTACCTGAAAAAATACAAATCATTTCTATAAATCAAAATGTCAAAGCACAACGGCACCGTGTCCTGGGATAAAAACAAAAAATAAAGACTACAGTAGCTTACCGGTAGCTGTCATGGTCTTTTATCAAGGGGAAATCACTGTGACATAATTCTGTGTTGTGTCAGTTTATATTGCAAACTATTTATCGGCCTGTCAGGGTAACTTGGCTACATTTATAAAGGAAAGTAATACATGTAATGCTGAGACTGCTTTATAATTGACACACAAGACCATGAGAATTGTGCCTTAGTCCTTGATCAACGACCTCCAGACAAGTAACACATGCTAACACCAGATGTGCACGTTCTGTTTCCTCCGCAGACTCTTGTGTTGAAAATAAATTTTGTATATTAATAAATGTATTTCAATTTCACTTGCTGTGTCACTCCTTTTAAGTAATGCTTTTGTTTTTCGCTGAGATTTGGCATCTTGTATAAAGAAAAGCAATTGGTGATTTACAATATAAATTATCTTCAGTTGACACCTGGACATCTATTATTTCAGCCCCCAATCACACAGTAGAAGCTTCGTTATTTTTTTTTTTTAACTCCCTTGCGTGTCACTGACTTTTATAAACAGCAAATATATAGTTCCTGTAGTGAGTAAACCCCATAGGCCTTGTTCACACATAGCCTTGGGAAGCTTTGGCTGGAAATCTT
Organism: Gastrophryne carolinensis; assembly: GCA_027917425.1. Taxonomy (NCBI): domain Eukaryota; kingdom Metazoa; phylum Chordata; class Amphibia; order Anura; family Microhylidae; genus Gastrophryne; species Gastrophryne carolinensis. The sequence continues at coordinate 202,135,850 of CM051238.1, read as the reverse complement.
AGAAGAGCTTGAGTTTCAGAAAGCAATTACAAAGCTTTCGAAAAGTTTGTGGGTTGAAACACATTTGTCAGCTTTTATCTGTTAAAGTGGTCCAAAGCCTATTAAAGCATTTTGAGAAAATCTCAGGTGGATAGATGCAAACAAGTGTTTCTTCTCTTAAAGCGGATTGAAAGCCATCATTTTACCGAAAGCCTTGGTTTCACAATTTTGTCTTCTCACGTTTCCTAGTAATATATCCGACAATTTCCCTGAAGTCCCGTATTTCCAGGGTTTCAAGTGGAAGGACCAGTGATTCCCAGATTGAATCATGATCTAGCCCCGAGGATTTGAAAATTCTATTGTTAAAATCTTATGGTGCTGAATCTTCTTTCACGGCCATGATCCAGGGCCATGATCTGATGACATAGGAGCCCGGGAATAGAATGCCAAAAGCAGGGTTTACAATATAGTAATAGAGATTTATTTTGCTGCCCCCGAGGGAAGGACTTGAGATTTTCTCAATTGGTTTTGCATCCCTGTTGGGCTTTGTTCTGCTGTAAGCTGTTTTACTTAGGATTTAGAGGCAACCTTGGCCTCCAATTGGAAATGTTGAATGCATATTTTAAAATGACAACTGACTGTTAACTTTATTTTTTCTTTACCCCCCCCCCCCCCATGCCCCAGAACATGTTTTAACCTCCTAATCTTTACAGTAGACAGTTCTCTTGGTGCAACCCAACAGTTCCTGTGACAAACATGGATTCTCTTATAGATGAACTTCTTGTCTGATTATTACAAATAGGAAGTGAAGCACCCTATTACTAATATAGTACTTAGTACCTTACTAAGATTGAAGAAACTATCATTTCTCCAGACCAACTATGGCCACTGATTACAGCCTAGCTGAAGAGCAGAAATCCACAAGAGATGAAAGCTGACCCCACCCCTCTTGGAAACAAGGTCCCTAAAAAGCTGACCCCACCCATCTTGGAAACAAGGTCCCTAAAAAGCTGACCCCACCCATCTTGGAAACAAGGTCCCTAAAAAGCTGACCCCACCCCTCTTGGAAACAAGGGTCCCTAAAAAGCTGACCCCACCCCTCTTGGACACATGTGGCCCTCAGAGCCATCTGACCTGTGGGGGAAGAGGGAGGGGTAAATAGAGCTGGTAGTTTATTAGGGGTACTGTAAGGATGGCCAAGTGCACAGAGAGTGATATACAATTGGCAAATAATGGTGGCTTGAAGGAATGAGGTGACAGTGACATCTTTGGTACAATAATTTGGTAAAATAGTTTTTCTATAATAATTGTATGCTTAGCATTGGTGGGAGATTAGATGGGTTGAGTATTGGGAACATGGTTTGGATGTCAGACTGATGGGGGAGGGCTATAAATAAGGGACTCATATATGCAGAGAGGTAAACCAATTGGCTTGTGTGGGGCTAGCATGTGAGGATTGTTACATATGCAAGTAGGGGTGTGATGGAGGGACATTTAAGTGGAGTTTGTGGAAACAGTGGGTATCCTGATTGTTGTAGAAAATTTTCATTATGCTATTCCAAGTTAAAAAAAATCTGAACCTATTAAATGTGACCCACAACCAGGTTTTAATCATTTAAAGGACCACTCCAGCCCCTTTCCCCTGTCCCTTCTATTAGCGATACTGAATGTCGAATGGAAGAAATAAAAGACACCTTCACCCTGAATCCAGCTGGCCGCCATGTTCCTGTAGTCCCAGCCGGCCACTGGGAGCTGGCGTTCTCTGCGTCGCATGTGCTCCTGGCTGCATTTTTTTTTCTTTTATCAGATGTTGAGTATCACTAATAGGAGGTGCAGGGCAGAGGGTATGTTATTCTTTGGGATAGGGGCTGGAGTGGCCCTTTAAAGTGGACCAACACCCAGGATTTTGACTATCCTGGGTCTTGGTCCACTTCGGTGGGGCACCCCCTATCGGGGTGCCCCGCTGTGTGAAACCCCCCCGATCACCCGGAAGACTCACCTCTCCCCGCTCCCAGCGCCGACGGACAAGCAGTTTGACAGGCGCGGACAAGCGGCTCCTCCGCTGCCGCCTCCCGCACGTCACTCTAGACGTGCGCGCGCCCGCGCCGGCCATTCACAGGGTAAGGGGATTTGGGGTGTTTGGGGGGGTTTCACCCCGCGGGACATCCCGATCTCGGATGTCCCGCGGGGAGGGAGGTGATCGGCCCGGGAATCTTATAGATTCCCGGGCCGATCACCGGAGGGTGATGGTCCACTTTAAGTGGCTCGCGCTTGTCAAAAGATTGAGCAACCCTGGGCTACAGTGCCATAAAAACAGTACTGCACCTCATCATTACTGGTGCTCCAATGGCTGTGATTGCTTTATTCTTGTAACTTGTTTCATCTGTTTTCACCAGTGCTGAGCAGGTGAGTATAGCTTTGATTTTTTATAGAGTAAAGCAAAACTCCAAAATTGTGCTGATTTATTTCAGTTCCATCAGAAGCCTAATAAGGACAAAAAATCTTTAGATTATTGTGTAATTTTGGAGCAAAAAACATTAGCCAATACCCTCTTCAACTATAACAAAATCTATATATAGATGCTAGATCCAGTTAAAAAACTACGTTATGTTTCGTAAAATCAATATCAAATTTGTGGGTTAGCAAAATCAATGAATTTTCATGCAATCTCAGAGGTTTGTTTCACTTCAGAGCATTTCAGACCACAGTGATTAGGAATTTCTCATTGCTCCTAAAGAAAGGTCTGTGCTTGAATTAAATTATTATTAATATTATTGTTTGTTTATAGAGCGCTGTCATGGTCTGTGGGTCTGTCAAAGAATAAATTACAGTGCATATAATACACTCATTATTATGAGTCAGATGTGACAGAAGTGTAAACCAACACACAGATGCAGGAAAACATTAGAAGCACCTTCGGAGCTTACAATCTGAAGGAATGAGGTCAGGTCACAAAAAATGTGTACTAAACATAGAGTCTAGTGTTCCGAGGGGGGAGAAGATTGTTAGATTAGTGAGCCAGAATATCTAAATATGTGGGTATTAAGGGCACTTTTGAAGATGTTAATGATTGTGGTGATTTTCGCTTCCTATGGGTCAGGGCATGTCCCACCCTGGAAGGAGTGGCACTAGCCTTAACTTTTTTCTTTATGACCCTCGGCAGATATGAAAACTCTGAAATCAGCAAAGCTGTATAATAATTTGTATATGTGATATAAGGCAAAATCATTTAATACCATGTATATATCTTGGCTACCAACAGAATCCCTTGCATACATTAGCGATGTCTTCCAAGTCAACAACATTTATGGGATAATGGATAAACCAGCAGATTTTTGTAGGACATAACAAGGAAAGCTACATCCTCTCTTTAGAATGACAGCAAGGAGGGGAAGGAAACGGTGGCTTGTTATAATTAATAAGGGGCGGAATCTGAAATAGAGTTGCTGTTTGGATTTGGGTCAAAGGTGCATTTGATTGATTGATGAATTGCTGATCAGAACAGAATTGGATACTTTCTTTATTTTTAAAAAATGTATTCATCTTAAGATAATGGCAGTGTGTCAAATGTCATTTTCTTCTCAATAAAGCAGCCATACATTACAAGGGACATTACTAAGTACTACATTTACTTTCCTATCTCATTCATACTTGTCTTGTCATTCAGAAAAGCAGCTTATGCTAGGATTACTATTAGTCATTACTAATGGTTATCCGAGCATAAGCTGCTTTTATGAATGACAAGAGAAATACAAATGGGTAGTTTTTAGGCAAAATAGCATTCAGTATGGGAAGGAAAAAACTCTGCCCCCTCCTTATCTCTCCTTTTGCAGAACCTCTTCCTTAGAAGCAGGCAGTACCTCATCTCCATCACAGAGCCCGATATGGGGGCATGAATGGGCTTGTCTTATAGCCTGCGCCAATAGCAGTGACTCTGAGGTGCCCCCAATGCCCAGGATAACCTCCCTGCTCGCCCTCCCCATAGAAACAGTCCTGGCATTGATGTTTGGATTTGAGTTAAAGTTGAAGGAAAAGTCCACTTTTCCAGGACCAGGCAGTTTAAATGGGGAAAAGGTGAAGTCCACCTTCCAAGGAACAAGCAGTCCAAGAGGGGACTAGATGATTGGCATACTTTACCACCACTCCTGCACCAGAAATCAGTCTACCGCATCCCCAGTTTGTGAAGCCGGAAATTGTGCTGCTTGGTTCTGGATGGTAGGTGGGTGCCAGGGCAGTTTCTAGGGGCGGATGAGCAGGGATATCACCCTGGGTGCCACAGCCTTTCGGGGCACCTTTATCTGAGCCATCTTGTTTTCTACACAGGCCCAAGCATTATAAATCACCAATAGAGGTGGATGGTCTTGTCTCCTCATGGACTTGCCAGCCCTAGAGTCTTTGGAAAAGTCCAGAGAAGTGGACTTTTACTTTGAATTATTCTAAATGTTCCTAATTCTGGTGTGACCAGAACAGAATATTGATAAAAATTAAGCTGAGTAGCTTAAAACAGGACAGAGCCATATTTGAGCCACACTATCTGCAATGAGCCATCAACATAGGTAATTCCACAGGATTTTCATTCTGTTTAGCACATGTACTTAATTTAATATTATAGGTGTGGGCGGCACTTAAGCGCCTCGTCTGAGACATTCAGCAGTGCCTGCATCGCAATGGCGGCTTCAGGCTACCAGCGTGATCATCTGTATCGCTCCTGGCCAGGCAGTGCTCCCAACGCACGGCTTTTTTTATACCTATACGCTAGCGACACTCACCACTGTCCTGGAAGGCCGCAAGATGAATATATTTATTTAATAAATGCATAGTACTTCCAGAGGTGCTCAAAAAATGGGATTTCAGGCACACAGCGCCTGGAATATTTAATTTTAAATAAAAATGGGAATTGCATTAGGGACACTAGAAAAACATGACACATGTTTCTCAAGGTCCAAATCACAAGTTTGCAGTGCAACAAAAAAGTATAACCATCACAGCCCAATGAAATGTATGGGATAAGGCCACAGTGCAGGGTGAGCGCCCGGTCCTATCTGGGACTGTAGGGAACTCAGCGCCAGCACTCATCCCATCGCTGGTGCTGATGATAGATGGGACACTACCCGGCACTATCAGAGGTGCTGCGGACTTTTGACTTGATAAATACACTTTTTGCACTGGGACATGACATTCACCTGACACTCATCTGGCACTGTGACCTTAGCATTTCTTGAATAACCCCCTTATTGTATGTAAACTATATTTTCTCCTAATAAAAATGTTAGAATATTAAAATTGGGATGGGTTAGGTGCTGTTTGTTTTATAGAGGGTTAAAATGGGCTGTCTAGCCAAGGAAATAAAAAAGCTATAATTACGTTTTGTCTCATGCAGCCTGTGGGGTGTAATTCCATCATTGAGGAGGTGGAGATGGGAGTCCAGTGCAGCATGATGGGGTGCTCGATCTTGACCATTAGTACGTTTCAAAACAATGGAGTATGATGGAAGATCTGCTGGAGACAAAATATTTTCATTAAAGCAGCATTTTGCTGTACTTTACAAAAAACAGACAGCTGACAGCTCCCTCGGGCAGCACGCTAAGCCAACCGTCACCTGGCTGGTGTGTTAGTCTCAGGTGCAGGTTCGGGCAGTATCGGCTCGAGTGGCGCTGCGTCTCTCCTCATCCCACATCCCCAGTGTCCTCACTCGTGTTCATGTGCGCACGCGCATACATGAAGCTCTTATGCTGGTTTGCTTTGCTCTTGGGCTCTCAGCCCTTAATTAGCATGGGCTAATCAGCCCTGGGTTTGTTGATGGGCCAATAGTCATTAAGTTGCCCCAGCCAATCCCCACACACCTTCCCCTATAAAAGTGCCCCAGCCCCTGTCATTAGTGCCCATGATAGCTAGTGCTTGGGTGATGTGTGGTGCTCTACATCTCTTGTTTCTCCTGTTTGACTCGGATTCCCCCTTAACCTCGCCTCCTGAACCCCCATTGCTGACCTTGGAATCCTTGACCTTGCCTCTGCCTGCTCTCTATGAAATCTCGCTTTGGTTTCGAGCTTTGGCATGCCCTCTGACCCTGCCTCCGATTATCCCTCTGCATTGATGCCTGTTGGACTGACTTCCCGTGTATGACCCTTGTTTCGTCTGACCTCTGGTGGACCCTAGTTATGCCCATGCATCTGATGCTGATGCTTGCGTCCTGGCAAGCGGAGGCTTGTCTAAACGTGAAGATAGCAGCGGAGATTGGGCAATATCACCTAATCTGGACCTCCTAACTGGTGAGCCTTATAATATTTATTATCCCCAAGAAACTTGATCCAGCACCTCAAGGTCCTAAAACACCTTTGGTCTTCTACCAATGTCATTCGGGTGAAGGATTGCCACTCTTATAGGCTCCAGGATGGGCTGTCTCTAGCAGGATGCATTGCTGATTGCTCTTATAGTGAGGCAGTGTTTCTGCAGCCTAACATTCTTCAGGCAGAGTGTAAAAAACACTGTTTGCTTACCTGTTAGCCTTCTTTCTGTAACCTGACCAACTGATTTTATGCATGACCACCTTTTATCACTCCAAGAGGTGGACATTTCTCTAACCCTCTTGCACCAGGACACATGTATTGTACATGTAGAGGGAATCTAGCTTATTTATCTGCTTTTCTGTGCTTCTGAGCTCAGTGAAAATTTCACTAACAGAAAAAAGGAATCATGTTCTTATGCTGGTGTGTGAAAAGAGACAAATACACACACATGCAAACACATGGAAGCAAGCTTTCACTAGATGATCCCATCTTTTCTTACAGAGAAACAGGGTATTTCAGCCATTCTGCAGGACAGAAGAAAGGGATCATCCCAACTATTCTGTTCAGACTGCCAGAACCCAACGTTCAGGGAGGTAAGACACACTATGATTTGTGGTGAGCCTACACTGTTTTCTAAATACTGTGTCTGATTAAAAGGCTGCAGAGAAAGCGTTCCCTATTAATAGGCATATGCAGAATGAAATAACTTGGACTATCTTTGAGATTCAAATAGTTTAAAATATGCTGTTCTGTGAATGTGAAATGTGACACTTCAGAAAGCATGACATCAGTGACATGTTATTGAAATAACAAGCTTTCAGAGGGACATGAAAGAGAAAGAAAATGATTTTGGAATGTAAAATTATTCACAATTGCTACTGTATATAAATTATATTTTGAAACAGAAATGGCAGAGCTTGTAATTTTTGCTGCAAAGCTGAAGACAAATATTGTATATTTTATCTATTTTGAGGCCAACTCTGGGGAAAGCAGACTGTGTATAAGAAGATGATTTGCATGGCTCTGCCTACTCGCTAAGAGTGATGGGTAATTCCTGTTATTTGCTTTACCTTCCACCCTTAAGGAAGCATCGCAAAAATGTCCCAATGATAAAAATCAATATAAATATGCTGGATAGCGTGAGGAGGGGGCACTTATACACCCAGCATCAAGAAATATCCAACCAGGCTTGTCTTTTTTATTTTAATGGAAGGAAGAGGAAAACAGGAGGGGGCTCTGTCACCCCGGATAGACTGACCATGTCACCCCTGGATTTTATTCCTACCATGAAAGATAAACCATAAGCTTGGTGGGTGTTCTATTCAGTTCAGGTGTATAAGTGATCCCTACTTTCATTAACTGACTTGTTTATATGGATTTTTAATATTTCACATTTCACGATAGTGCTCTTTTAATAGGTGGCTTTTCTTTTCCTCTGAGCCCACTGTGAACCCACTATCATGGGTCTCTATCTAAATGGCCTAAAATGGCACACACAATCCTACAGCTTAGGCCAGATGAATTTAAGCATCTTTTTAGCCTAGTTCATTTGTTAGGCAGGTCTAAAATTGTTATTAGTTATTAGGAAATTGTATTATAATGGCATAATCAAAAAGCAGAAAGTGGTGCACCACAAGTATCAATAGGGCTGTGCTACACTGCAATACTTAGAATACAAAAGACAATTAGGCACATGGAGTGAATCCCCATGAGTCTAAGGACAGGAGCACCAGACAATATTCAAAATTCATGTAATTTATTAGTAGAAAATCGATATGCGACATACACTACATAACACACTATACAAAACAAACAAGTTAAAAACACTGCAAAGCACCCCAAATTTACATCCAGTGCTGTATAATGCAGCATAAAAGTACCTGGGAAAACTCCTGATATAAGTACGTATTCAACCCCTAATGATAAGTAATAATTGCCTACTGTGCCGGCACAGATAACCCCTGTAAACTACACTGGTACCAATGTACATATAAAGTGACAGTGCATAACCATAAAAATAAAAGAAATAAATATTATATACAACATGAATAACACTGCAAATCTATCAAATAGGGTGAAAGTACTGGGTGCATATACATATACATAAATAACCTACAGAAAATGATCATGTACACCTGTGAGTAAGTAAACCAAATCAGAGTGACAATAAACTGAACCAAAATTAGAGGCACACATATAACAGCAGACAATACTCGCAAGAAAGAAAAGGGTTGAAAAAATCACGTGAATCACGGAGTGGGGTCTAGCAGTGGGGCCACGTACGTTCGCGGCCGCCCGTGCCGCTTCGCTGGGTGAGTACACTGTACTAGTGGCCCCACTGCTAGACCCCACTCCGTGATTCACGTGATTTTTTCAACCCTTTTCTTTCTTGCTAGTATTGTCTGCTGTTATATGTGTGCCTCTAATTTTGGTTCAGTTTATTGTCACTCTGATTTGGTTTACTTACTCACAGGTGTACATGATCATTTTCTGTAGGTTATTTATGTATATGTATATGCACCCAGTATTTTCACTCTATTTGATAGATTTGCAGTGTTATTCATGTTGTATGTAATATTTATTTCTTTTATTTTTATGGTTATGCACTGTCACTTTATATGTACATTGGTACCAGTGTAGTTTACAGGGGTTATCTGTGCCGGCACAGTAGGCAATTATTACTTATCATTAGGGGTTGAATACGTACTTATATCAGGAGTTTTCCCAGGTACTTTTATGCTGCATTATACAGCACTGGATGTAAATTTGGGGTGCTTTGCAGTGTTTTTAACTTGTTTGTTTTGTATAGTGTGTTATGTAGTGTATGTCGCATATCGATTTTCTACTAATAAATTACATGAATTTTGAATATTGTCTGGTGCTCCTGTCCTTAGACTCATGGGGATTCACTCCATGTGCCTAATTGTCTTTTATAATGGCATAATCATTCTAAAATATTCCTAACATTTAACATTGGCAATATCCCTTCTACAAATCAGGACAGAACTTTACAAAGAGAACTTACTCTTGTTTAGCCATCATTTATTTTAATGCAACCAAAAGCTAATCCTTATTAAAGGGTCTGTCCAGGCAAAATGTCAAAATCATGATTCAGCAGCTTACCTAGTCATATCTGCCCTATCCCTTCCAGTAACCTTGCAGCAGCACCTAGAAGCAAAAACTTGACACTGACTTCTTGCACCTGATTCCCCTAGCAGAAGACCACCAATCATTGGGCTTGATTGGTGGTCTATACCTCTGACCATGGCCCATGGGTGCCAGTGTATTGCAGCATTGTAATTAGGAGTGAAAGTATGCCAGGGAAAAACATGCTTCCTGCTATTGTACTGAAGGGCGGCCAAATCTACTGCCTGGAAATATAAAAATAAAAGGGTGAACATTGGGAGCTTTAGCGCTATGTTATTATATGGTATATGTAGTTGCCTGGACAATCCCTTTAGGTTACATTCTGGAAGCAACAACCTGTAAGCAACCAGATCATAACATTTGTGACTTAAGTTGTTATTGGTCTGATTACGGTTTTAGTCTTACCAAACCTTTTTACAAACACATAAGCTTCTGATCTTCAATCAATTGCCAAGTGCTTCTGATAGCTGGTAATTGTATTTCTTTTTGCTGGCTCAGAAATACATCCCTTTGCTTAGATGATTTCAGCCCAGGAACTTATTAAAAAATTATGTTCCGGAATTGATTTGAGATGACACGGCGCATTAGTAAGAGCTGCATGGCCGAGAAGAATTCATCAGCCTTTGCCTCCCAAGGCTAGGAGGAGATTCTCTGCCTGGGATCATGCTGTCATTACTCATCACCATATCTGGCTATAAGCCCACATAGGAAAATATTGCTCTGTTAGTGCCAATTTCATGCATATGCAACATACAGTGTTGTTTAAAACACTGCTCACTGTGAGTTATTTTCCACTTTTACTGTACATTTTAGATAGGGATTTAGATATTTACGTTTTGACATCTATTTTAAGGAGGCTGGATCCCTATTCATATTGCTGTATGTCAATAAATCCCTGACTATTTTTAAACATTGATTCAGCATAAATGTTATTTTGTAAGTGCCCCTTTTTTGGAGTAAAAAAGTTATTTTTTATTTCAGTTTTTAGCTTTGTGTGATTCAGCAATGCAAATAATAATATTTTTGTGCATTTATTGCACTTATACCAGTTGCAGAAAATTAGTGGATTTTTTAAAAAAGAGCACCTGAAAAGATCGCATAAAATAATTCATTTTAATACTTTAATTTCTTGTGATTTTTACATGTTCTAGACATGGCTGCATATCTCCAGCCACTTTGCCCTTTGGTCCAGTGCTCTGCCAGAAGTGCTCCAACAATGGGCACCCCTGAAAGAACACCAGCCCAATACTAATGGGCACTGCGCTCTTCTGCACCCCCAGTACTCAGGAAGGAGTTAGGTGAGGGTATTGGCAAGCCACCTGCTTACATGGCGACAGGTGCCTTGCCACCCCTTACACTTTGATCTGGTATAGGGACCCTTGGGACCCCTTACCGGTTTACCAGAAATGCACAAGTAAAGAAAACACAACTTCCCCCTATTTATCAAATGAATAAAGTAAGACAAATATTTTGTGGTTCTCTTACTTGGGCCAATGTCTTCTGCTGGTCTGATATTTTGTTTGAAATCTTTCTGGTGGTCTTGTATGTTTATTGAAGTATTCTGGCATCTTTACAGGCTTTTCCATGGGCCTCTAAGACCATTTGGCATTTCCTGTCTTCTTTAGAATTGATTGAAGATCCCCCTATGCCAGTAAAAAGGGAAGACAGGTTGGTCACTGATTACCCATTCATTTACCTGCACCACGTCCTGTGCACCTTAGGTGTCCATTGTGTTTATTAGTGGTGTCCCAACAATGTCTTTTCTCATTGTCTGTTATAGTTGCAGTATTCCTGGGGAATCTTCCTGACCACTAATGTGGTCTGCTTGATTTACTTGAAGTGGCATTGTCGTCCAGAATTTCTTTACTTCTTCAAACCAGAGAGTGAGCTGTCACATTTATACCCTGGAGTAGATGTATCCCAGGTTCCCTCGTTGTCACAGTTATGTAATGTATAGGTTCATAATTCAGCTTGAGATTTTACTGGTTTCTGCCAGCCCACAACCATCTCCCTGTCCCAGCAAGTCAATGAGTGTGCTCTACTGCTAAGGATATAATGTAGCATTGACCGACCAGGTCATGGGTAAATATGGCTACTTTAGCATTGTAAGGGCAGATAAAGTGGATATGTATGTCTTCAGATCTATAATGCTGAGGCTATAAGATTGCAGGTGAAGAAAACAGGCTGAGGACGAAGAGAAGGGGCTTGTGAAGGAACTGGGAGGCAAGAGTGGAAGGGGTTGTTATAAGCAGCAGCACACTGACAGGAAATAATTAAATCTGGCACAGGCTATGGGTTGAATGAGCTGCATGCTCATGGCTACACCTATATGCTGGAATTCTCTTGGTTCTTCCTATGGCCAGTCCAGCCAGACTGTAAATGTGAAATAGACTACAGAGCAGTGGTACTCAACCACTTCTTGTAAAGGTCCATTTAAAGGCAGAGGTGAAGGTCCGGGTGGAGGGCTGTTGCGGGGGGGGGGGGGGTGGATAATTAGAAATCAGTACACTCAGGCAGGGACTATAGATTCCCCAGCAAAACTAAAAATGGCGGCTTGCCACCCTAAAATCCTATTGGGCACTGGGAAAACAGGAGCTTTTTTTTTTGCCCCACAGAACCTACAGCTCTGGTCTGCAGCAAGCCAAGCATTCTCTGCAGGCTGTGTACAGGGGTGAACTAGGGCCCAAAATGTTACTGGCAATAAGGTCTGGTAACAAGAATGGATGAGTAGGGCTAGATATAGGGATGAATGACAGAGAAGCTGTAAGGAAGAGGGATGGATAGACAGAACAGGGAGGGATGAAGAGAGAGCTGGGAGAAGGGATGGATGGCCAGAGCTAGAAGGACAGGAATGAATGGGCATAGCTGGGGGGGATAGATGGCCTGAGAGTAATGAATTGGCAGGCCGGGGATTGGATGGAAAAACTGTGAGAAGAGGAATGGATGGGACAGAGCCTGGGCTGGATGGGGCAAAGCTGAGGCGGACAGGGATGGATGGGGCAAAGCTGGGGGGACAGGGATGGATAGGAATGGGATAGATGGGGCAATGCTGTGGGGATATGAGTGTAGGGGGCTGAGCTGGGGGGTATGATGGTGGGACAGGGATAGATGGGGCTGAGCTGAGGTAGGGGGACAGGATTGGATGAGGGCAAAGAGACCAAGAAACACATTTTGAGTGTTCCTTTCCAATGCTACTTCCCACCTCATGCAGTACATATTGCAATGCTAGGTGCCCGGGAGCCATGAGGTCCGCATTCAGACCCCGGTCCACCAGTTGAGTATTGCTGCTATAGAGTATATCACAGAGGCACCCTCTATACCCTCCAGGAGGGTACAAGCTGGGTTTGAATTTGCATTTTCTGTATAACCTCTCCTAACTTTAAAATTGTAATTAATTAAATAACTGAAGTATCCTGCTATAGTGAGGCATTGAAAATATTTGGCATAGTTGATTAAAACATGCATGGGGGAGGGGTTATCTCGCATAGTGTAGCACCAGGACACAGTGTTAGTCAGAATGGGAGAGAAATACAAATTTGAGGTGCTTGTTCCGTATAACTGTAAATTAAATAATGGTCTATTTACACAGAGCGATTATCATTAAAGCGACCACCATTTAGTGATAATCACTCACCATAGCAATCGCTCTAGCGACCGATTGACCAACAAATCAGCATCTGTACACAGTCGCTCAATTGCAGAAGATTTGTATGATTGGTTGCTTGCTGAGTGAACAGCCTATTGATCTTCTTGTGTAAACCCAGTATAAGTTGTGTGGCCAGACTCAGTTTGGCTATATATGATGCATAGAAATGACCAGTACAGACACTGTTCATTAGATCTGACAGTAAGAAGCTTTGTCGTTAAGTCCAGTATAATACAGCTTGGATGAAAGCCTTTACACAGTCTAATAGTTGCTGGCTATAATGGACTAGATGGAAGATACAGCTTTGTGTTTAAGTAGTCTGCTAATTGGATGAACAGGATTCTTAATTTTGTCTCCGTTAATATGGTCAGGAATACAAAATAAAACTCCTACACAAATGTCTTGTTACTTTCCTTGAAGCCCACTTTTAATAATGTGTTTAATGAACTGATAAATAGAATTTAAATGAAACGAATAAAACTAAGTACTACAAATCAGGTATGATAACGATGGTTTTGATAGTAAGGATATATACTAAGTGGTTTATTTAAGAAACGCTAGCACCACATAGGACCACATAAGAGCTGGTGTTTTTTTGGTGCTCCTCCAGAAAGGCAAATGTATGACTGTAAAAATGTTGAGCCTCTCATAATATTAGTTAGCATCCCATGTATTAATAGCACCTGGTGTTTGTAGAGCGCTACATCAAATCAGACGCTCAGTGTCGTTCTCCCATAGGCTTCCATTAGCCTTTCTAATGATGTTATCTTTACAACTTCTGGTTAGTGTTTTTCCATTTTTTATTGCCACAATCAACTGACGGGATCCCTGGCCTGCTCAGGGTGTCTTTTACCTTCATTATAGTACTTTTTGGTTTTTCTGCATATTAGCATTTTTGTGCCTGCCATTCAAGTGGCAGGACTTCTGAGTGTACCCAAAGTCATTCCATGTGTCTTCCAGTGTCCCTGTTCCCTTTTCATATTACAATAGGCACTGTGCACCTTACTAATAAATTTCACAGTGCCCGCGCTGGCGCTGTGTTTTTTGTTGTTCTTAAAGACCTTTAAATTAATACCACATTGCAGTATGTTAGTTCCAGATGGAGTTTGTGTAAGAGGAGGAAACAATGTTTCATCCTGTAAATAAACACAGGTGAAATGTCAAATGTGTGTGGCAACGCAGGGCAGCAACATGCACACATTTAACCCGAATGTGTGACTTTGGCCAAGATGTATAATGATTGTTTAAAAACCTGTGTAGCCTCATCCCCTAATACTTGGGACATCTGTGGTGGTGGGGACTGCTGGTCTTCCTCAGATAATGGTGAGCAATCATAACACGCTGGAGGAGGGGCACAAAAGGTTGTCACCTTGCAAGTTACAAGGAAAAAAACAAGTATGTCCACAGCACTGAAACATTACATATCCCCCAGCAAGAACCAACACAAGGCCAGTCCAACAGGATGTATGTGGCCCATGCCCCAGAGAGGAGACATCATAGAAGTAGTAGTAGTTTGAAGAACAAACTTTAAAAAAGTGCGCAATACAGGAGTGGTTACTCACATACCAGCCATCTCCTCTATTCTATGTGGCAGAACTGGAATTCCCAAGGGGAGGCCTAACAATAAATCAGGAAAACAGATCACATTACATGCCAGAGTAGGGGAGCAATAACCAGTATGTCTACATTGGCCTATATAAGACAGCTACTAATGTAGCACTTACAGATAGAGATTGCACGTTGAACTGGGCTGGAGGATTCCAAACAGCCATTGGTGTTGTGGTGTTGTGCCCATCAATGTTGCCAACAGACACAGGACAAAGCAGGGTCAGGCTGAATGAACCTAAAGATGAGGCCAGGTGTATAGTGCGGGCCAGTGTGTACTCAAATCCCAAGGCCTAAGCATCACTATCAGGAAGAAAAACTGAAGCATTCAGCAGGCATGGACCAGGCAGTGGATCATCCGACCGGATTTTAGTCTCCGGTCGGATGAAGGAAGACCTGGCTGTGGATATGGAGCATGGAGCACTGTGGCCTACTAACTAGAGTAAAGGAAAACAATGCAAACACAAATACATGGCAACAGATGAAAGCATGAACCAAAGCAATTTAACAAAAACAAGGAATGAGTGAAGAGGCCACTTACAGACAGGATCAGGTTGGCTTGAGGAACAGCTGGTTGTGGACGTGTTGAATTGTTGACTAGTGCTGGCTCCCACATTGACACACTCTAAATCTGATCCTGCATCTGCAGCTGGGCCGGACAACAAGGAACATTTTTAGCAGTAACATTAACAAATGACCAACCAAGGCCGTTTTGTCATCCTGCACATTAAAGGCCTGCAGCTGCCATAAAGGGATCTTGGGCTTCCACACGACCTCATATTCACAGTACCTTTTCACAGGGCTTTCCTGAACAGGTCTGACTCCGACATTTTTTTAATGAGGGCCTGAAATCCAGTGCTATGATTGACTGGTGTGGTGATGTGAGCCGAGTTTCTGGCCGAGTGCTGGATGCCACGTGACCACATCGCCCAATCAGAGCACTGTATTCCGGGCAATGAGGAGAAAGGTACGTTTTCTCCCGTTCTGCGCCATTAACGCATAAGATGCTCGGATGCCCCCTGCACTCGGAGGCAACTGGAATGCCCCCTGCACTCGGTATAACACCCTTTTTAAAAAAATGGGTGTTGTTCCAGTTTAAAGCAGCACATAAGAAAAAACATTTAAAGGCCCCCTGCGTCCTCCCCACCTGAGTACGTGGGGCAGCTGGCACTAGAAGTCCTCATTCATGCAGGCAGCCATCTTTTTGAAGCCCTGGCTGCGAACATTTTGATCGAAAAAAAGGCAGACTGCCGACGGCATCGCAAGGCTCAGGTAAGCTGAACAACCGCTTCCTGCTGTATTAGGTTTGCAATCTGCAACTTAGGTTAAGTTGGTTGATGGGCTGTTCAGCAACAACGAACTGGAACATGGACATGGGCTGAAGTCTGTGTTCCAGTTTGGAAACCTGAACTTGCAAAGTTCGGTACGAACCCCAAACTTTGTGATTTGGGCTTGCCAACACTATCCGTCTTGCAATGTCAAGGTGCCTGAAGATATTCTAGTGGGGCTTACTGGTGGGGAGTACATATAGTATAGAGGGACATTTACATCTGGTACCAGTGGCATGACTATAGGGGTGCGGGGGGGGTGTGACCAACCCGGGGCCCAGGAGGTCAGGGAACCCAATCATTGTTGCTCCTTTACATTATTTGTAGTTTTTTGTCCTTACTCAGCATCATTTAAAGAGGAAGCACCATTTGTATCTGCTGTTTCAGACTTTAGCTGTCTATCTGCATCCAAATGAGTGAAAATACAAAAAAGTTTACTGTAGGAACCTTGAAAGGGTCCCATTTAATATTTGCATATTAAGTTACACCACTTTAGAGCATCATTAAAGTGGACCAAAACCCATGCTTTTGACTATCCTGGGTTTTGGCCTTTGTGAAACCCCCCAGGTCGCCAAAAAACAAACTCACCCCTTCCCGATCCTCGTCCAATCACGCATGCGCGGCCACTCGTCCAATTATCAGGTGAGCGGATCTGAGCGCGCTGGCGGTCGCATCCCCCGCTACTATCTAACAGCGAGTGTGCCCACGCCAACCATTCACAAATGCCTGGTGCAGGCATGCGCCTTGCTAGAGGGATAACAGGGATGCGGCCTCGGCTCAGCTGGAGCAGAAAATAAGGTCAGTTTATAGGCAACCTGGGGGGTTTCATACAGCGGGGTACCCCTGATTGGCGTGCCCCGGCAGGAGGGAATTGATCGGCCTGGGAATCTTATAGATTCCTGGGCTAATCTCCATGGGTTTTGGTCTACTTTAAGTTGGGACTTAAGTCATGTATGTGACTAAAGTCCATATCTTCAGCTACTTTCTAGACCCATTCTTGAGACATAACTAGTGTGTCATGGAGGGAGCAATAGAATGACAAACTGTAGCTGTGTGGCCACAGAGATGAATAATCAACTGCTGCTGGAAAAAGGAAGATGACTAACTGCCTTTGCTGGATGACGTGACAGTTAGGTTGACTACTTTGTAGCAGCAGCCCCTTAAGCACTGTGGAATGAAGACTGCTACAGTCCATATTGTCTTGCGTAATTCTGCCCTGAAGTTTGTAGCCCTTGATGGGACTCTTGAACATGTAGGCACAGCTTGCACACATCCTTATACTCACTCTGGGTACCAGGATGAAAATGGGCACACATTAACTTTCCATTAAAGCTGTTAGTAGTCACTGTTAACCACCTTCTACAGGGAAAGTCTTCTGGTTGTAAGGAGCAACACATCCATTCGGAGTTGGCCAAACAAAGACCACTCCTGATTTCTAGTTCTATTTATTCAATACATTAAAAAATGCTTTGACATTGAACTTTTTAACAATTAGTAGCTGTTTCAGGCATTTACTAAGCTGTTGTAAGGAAATCTACAGCCATTGTAGCCAAAATACATTTCTGACTGCTCCACTACAAAGGCAATAAGTGTTTTTTTGCAATGATTTGACTGTGCCCTGTTTAATTTAAACTGCAATTAAAATATATCATTTTAAAGTTTAATATACAATCAAATTCTTTGTAATGACACAATTATGACGTTATGTACAATACTTTGAAATGCTGCACAATAATCCTTTGTGTAAAAGTGAAAGAAACTGTGAAACTTTGTAGCATTGAGGGCAGTTTAAATAGAACAGTAAACTCAATTTCTGCTGGCGCTTCTGAATTTGGATTATGTAGCCAAAGGCGTTGGCTTTGAAGTGAGCAGGGAGAGGCAATAAAGTTGCAATTCTGTAAAAATATACTTTTTCCTGTGAGCAAAATGAGATACAAATTGATTTCCAGAATTTCTTTACTTTATGATTTGCACATGTACATATTTAGCTTTGGTCATTTTTGATGTCTATGACCCCAATGGAACGTTGGGTCAGCAGGATAGTCAATTCAACCAGATCTCCAGTATAAAATGACTGATATACTTGTGCATGTTGAATGCAAGTTGATTAAGGGTAGCCTGAAATTGGGTAAAATAATTCATTGGATCCTCCCACATGACTGCTGATGGCCAATGGTCCAGTGAATGTCGATCTAGTAAAACTTGTTGCTGGTGGAGTAAGAAACATGAAAGCAGTGCAGGTTCATCATCATTAGCTAATGGACTGAATTTTTCCATTTCTCTTAATTTTTAAAGAGGAACTATAGGCAAGGTACCACTTCATTCATGGTGTATGGCATAAAATGGCAGTTAATCACGTGACCAACAGAAACTCTTCAGGTTGGATGTGCAAGCCCACTGGAAAATTCGATTAGTCAATTGATTACCTGCCATTTTGTGCCATACACAATGAATGAGGAAGTGGTGACTTGTCTATAGTTCCTCTTTGACTGCTGGAGCTTCCGACCTTGGGATGCCTTAGGTGGGTTGCCATTTTTTGACAATTTACTGGAATGATTGGATTGGTACCTGCTGTAATTAAATGCAGAGTTTCCTTACCAGCAGAAGCAGGATGCAGAGATGGCTTAGGCCCTTATTCATCAAGCGATAGCGCCAGGTAGTGTCTGACGAGCGCCAGGTAGCGGCAGCTAACGGCGACTACCGACTCAAGTACGCCCGGCGGCGGTCACAATGACGCATTTATCAAGCAAAATGAGGCTAGCGCCGGCGAGAGCGACGGCTAGCGCGGCATTCATCATGAAGCCGCCTGGACCGAACAGCGCCGCTGCAAATTCCCTCACAGCGCCAGGTATGAGCTGTCGCTCCCTGGCGATGTCCAATGCATTTCAATGGAGCAATCTATAATTATTAATAATTAATTGGTATTATTTTTTTTTTTTTTTTTTTTTAAATGTCAAAAAATCGGAGACCACTTCTGCAATGTTAGGATTTATTTTTAAGTTAAAAAAAAATTAAAAAAAAATTTGTGCAGAATTGATCTAACAGGTCTGAGATTAATGTATTCATATTACAAAATGATTCTAAAAACATGTATAATGTTACATTCAAAAAATATGGTTGTTTAGGGGTTAAAAACTAGTTAATACACATCGCCGCCAGCGCTCTGGGGTTTAAACAAGGAATGGACAGCGACAGCACATTCGGAGCGTGATTTGTTGATGAATATGAAGCTAGCCGTTCGCTCTGGCCATTCGTTGTCAGGCGCTCACATACAACGCTGGACCTGTGAAACAGCGACCCCCCAGCCCGTATTCAACATTACCGCACACCGACTGAGTCGCTGTCATCAAGCTAACGCCGGCCAAGCACAGCGAATACTGGCTGGCGCTGAAAAAATCACGCTACAGTCGCTCATCTGTCGCTACCTGGCGCTATTAATGAATCGGCCTCCCCGTATTTTATATAGACCTAACACTATGCCACCTTTTCATGTTACAGGAATAGACTTTAGATTGAAGGCCTGATTTATCAAGACTTTATTCTTTATTTCGCCAAGTAAACATTTTAGTGCGCCAGGTGGATTAAGCCTGAGAAAAATACTGCCCAGGATCCATAAAAATGAAGAACAACAAAAGTATTCAGCTGGACTATTGGTGATGATTTAAAAATAACTTTTACTGGGTATACCTTAAGAGCAAGTGGTTTCCATCAATGAAGGCGTCCTAAAATGTAATGCGTTTCAGGTTTCCTGGTCCTTTGTGAGTGACAAAACCTTTAATGTTTACCCAGTAAAAGTTATTTATTAATCTTTGCCGATGGTCTAGCTGGATACTTTTTGTTGTGACAGGGGGACAGGTTTAGACCTGTAGTATGAGCATGGCTACTGCTAGTTGCCAGTTGCTCTCGGACTGTTGCATTCCATCACACGCTGTTTGCTGATACTACTAGGGAAATACCAAAAATGGGGCATAGTTTTTGTAAATAGTAACTTTGGTTCTTCTTACTCTTGCAGCATAGAGGCATCTTGGTCTGGGGATTGATAGGAGAAGGGCCGTATGTGGCACAAGGCAATCCTAGGCCTGTGCCTAGACGTGCTTGCTTAGGGGGGGGGGGGGGGCAGCCTATCCATGACTGCAGCAGCAAAATGTTTTATTTTATTTTTTTTATTCGCCCTGACTGATCCTTCCAGGTTCCCCCAGGGGGGGTTTCACACAAAATCAGGATGCCCGAGGGGCATGGAACAAAACCCATGGTAGTCAACATCCCAGGTCCCATGTTAAGTAAATATTTCCCCTGGGGGGGGGGGCAGGGAGGGGGGTTGTTGAGTGTGCATGAGGGACTCATGGATTATTGAGGGGCCTAGCAGATTGATTTGTGTGTCTGTGGGGTGGGAGATTATTGAGTGTGTCTGTGCAGGCTGGGGGCTGGTGTATTGGGGTGTATGTGTGTGCATAGGGGTGGTGTCTAACAAATAATTGTGGGTGTTGTCCCATGCAAAATCCCCCCATCACCAGCACATTTGCACTGGTCAGTGCTCGGTCCACTGTTGTGCACCCCCCTACCCACAGAATGCTCCGCTGTGTGAAACCCACAGGTTCACCAGTATTAACTCACCAAAGGGATGTGCCCCCCTAAAGATGTCTGCAGCATTCTTCTATTCAGAGTTATTTGCCCCTCATTAATTTGCATGGCTAAGAATGCTGATCTGAAGAAAGACCACACATGCACCGTGGGATTACTGGCAAGGTAAGAATACTGGCAAACCAAGGTGTTTCATGTACAGGTGCAAGACCAAAAGGTGCCTAGGGCAGCCAAAATCCGAAATACGGCCCTGGGTAGAAGGGGGTGCTTTACTGCAATGTTGCTTCTGCAGTTTTGCTGTGCACATTGACATGGAGTAATCTGCACAGATGTTTCCTGACTTTAATTCAACTTCTGCTGAGAAATTCAATCTGATTCCATTGTCTTACGTCATTTAGCTCTAGTTTTATACAATCAACCAACTGGGAGTGTAGGTGGCATATATTATTTGGCAGAATTGTTCATTATTTTAGCAAGAATATACGTTGCCATTGCGCAGCACACATGTAGCTTGATATACTGGTGGGAACAGTTCCAGTGAAAGGTATTTCCTTATTGCTAAGGTGGCTGAAGTGTGGAGGTGAGATTGCTTGAAATAGAACCGTTTTACCCACCGCTGCTTATTTTTCTAAAAATAGTTAAAAAGGTCTCCAGATGGTAAATGACCAATGGTGGTTATGCCTAGCTACTAAAAAAAAATACAACACGGCAAATATAGCAAAATATCTAAAATACAATATTTCAAAGTGTTTTTATAAATCACAAAGCCAGTGTCTCATACAGCACATACATTATGATGCTCTGAAGGATTATGCACAGTAGAAGGGAGGGGAAGCTACAGGATTTCTATCATTCATATGTTGTTACAAACTCTGTGTGTATATATATATATATATATATATATATATATATATTATATATATATATATATATATATATATATATATTTATATTTATCAGACCTGATTGGATTTTAAGGTGTTGACGTTGCCCAGGAGAGGTGTTTGATTGATTTTCTAATGAGACCTTTCTTTTGTCAAAAAGTGTGGTATATGGGTTATTCACTGAGCTTGCCACATAAGGTGGACTTGTCCAAGTCTTGGCATTTATGGACACACACAGATCTCTTGAATGTAGTAGATAGAGTTGATTGAGGTGTCTGGGTCAAGTCAATTAAAACATATAGCTCCCTAAATTGTTGGCATTTAACTCTGGCCACAGTAGGACTAGAAGTAAGCAAAGCACAAAGCACACATTCTAAAAATGTTTAGTGTAGTGAGAGTGCAGCTTGTCAGAATAAATTAGTAGACCAAGGGTCCAATTTAATAAAGCAGTATGCATCCTATTATACAGGGACACACTGGCCATAGGGAAAACCAGGACATTTCCTAGTGGACCACACTGCTCTGGGTTGGCTCATCTGAGTGTACAGCATTTAGCCCATCTCACTCAAAGGATTTGCTGAAATGTATTCTTCTGGTTGTGCTGCAGCTTCTAACACTCTCTTTATTCCCTGTCTCTCACCCCCTAACTTACCCCCCACTACCTTTAGCCAAGACCTCCCAGGTCTCGGGTCTGTCCCTGTAATGCTATAGCTAAAGCATCATGGCTTTGAGGGCCAGCTTTTAGAGCAGCCATATCCAATGCTATAGCCTCACTTATGGAGTGCACTCATTGACTGGCTGGGAAAAACAGTGGAGGTGGGGTTCAATGGGAATTTCTTGGACTGATCATGGGCTGGTCAGTTAAATCCAATTTTATTCTTCAGCCCCTTCCGTAAATATAAATGATCTAAATAATATATAAAACATAAATACTAGCATGCAGATTATCAATGTATGTATGCATAAACTTGGGTCCAGGACTTCTAACGCGCCACTCCACTTCTCTGGAATGCCCTCCCTTGCCATTTGCCATTCCCCATTCCTTAAAACCTTTAGAAGTGCACGTAAAAGCCACCTATTTAGATGGGTCTATCATCGGGCTCAACCCACCCATCTTACAGCCTTATCACCCTTCGGAAAACTAGGCACCTGCTTAGTTCATACTCTTTGGTCCTTATTCATCAAGTGATAGCGTCAGACAGTGCCTCAATAGCGCCAGGTATCGTCAGCTATCAGCAGCTACCGACTCCAGAACGCCATGCTGGGAACACAATCACGCATTTATCACGCTAAATGAGGCTAGCGCCGGCGAAAGCGTCACCTAGCGCTGGATTCATCATGTAGCGGACTTCAGCGAACAGCGCCGCTGCTAATACCATCACAGCACCAGGTCAGACCTTTCGCTATCTGCCGCTCTCCCATACATTTCTATGGCAGACACTGCAATGTTTTTTTTAGTGGGTTTTGTGGTTTTGTTTTTTGCCAAAATTGAAACACATGTTGTTTAGGATATGTCTGATGAATCTGTGTTGTTTGTGTTTATTTTTTGGTGAAAGATGTAATTTTTCTACTGGAATGTTGTGAGCCAAATATAAAATGCATCTCCTCCCACAAAACACATTAGCCTCAAATTAGCTTGCTTTCACAACACCCATGGCTTGGAAAGCTATTTTTTAGTCAGTCATGGTTGGCGCTCACGTTCGCTCATTGCAATTTTCAGCGCCCATGCTATTCTGCAGCCCTGTCCTTGTTGAATATGTGGTGGTCAGTGTTTGTGCAGTCGCTGTTGTGATTCGCTATGTGCCAGCGCTAGCGTCGCTGTGCTGTTCATACATGTGCATTTCTGCATTTTTTCCTGAATTCACTTGCAGCGACCCCAGTCGTTCTTAATGAATACACTGTAGTTCAGAGCGTGCATATGTCCACATTCTGCAGGATTTTTTCAGGCGTACAAGCTCATAACAACCCGTTATGCATTCTCCTGTGTCCCACATTATCATGTTGTTGTATAGTTATATTGTGTTCTTATTTTATTTAGGAATCCGATTTTAATTTGTAAGCAACCAGATCTGTTTTTGCTCTGACCTATGCATTACAGGATATTGAACACCCAGCTAAATCAAGCTAATAATTAATTGCGTCTTGGCCAATAGCTTGTTGTAATGCGTAAATCTACTATTAGCGCAACTTTGCTTGCATGTAGCGGATATTAGCTTCTTCCTAGTGCGCGGAGCGTTTTTTTTTTTTTTGGTTAGCTTCTGTCATATCCACTTCCGGTTTCCTCCTTTGCGTTTCCAACATGCTGCCCAGGAGACGGATCATGCGCCTCCCCAGCTCCTCCTCTGACTCTGGCCCCCCCACCCCTCCCCCACCTCCCCCACCTACCTCCCCTCTCCCACCTAACCCCCCTCCACCCCCTCCACCCCCTCCACCCCCCCGGGCAAGGAAAAAGAAAAAGAATGCGGGTGGATAGCCGCGTAAACGGGCAGGTAGTTAAAGTGAGTATTTTTGCCTTTGATTATATGTTTAATCTGTTCTCATTGTTCTGATGTCATGTATTGATAACATTTATTTATGTCATTTCTCATAGGATTTCTGTGTCCAGCAGTATGACTATGCCCGTGGGGGGAAGAAGCGCATTGCCCTGGAGGTGAAGGCCACAGTGTCCCGGCGCTTCAACACCAGGCTCAGTGTCCGAGCCATCATGCAGAAATGGTCGGACTTCAAGCCCCGGGACCCTGAAGGCATGTACCGGCTATATGATGCGTACGCTTCAGGTAAGTGGAAGTTGATGCTATGTTTATACTTTTTGGGAAATAATATTCTAAGCTGTGTACATTTTGGGTTGTAATTGTAATTTTTTTTATTCACCCCCCTCAACACAGATAAGCGTCCTCCCCTGGGGAAACGTGGGAAGGGATTCCTCCCCCGCACGAGACAGGCGGACTCGGGGGAGTCATCGGGGGAGGGTCCCTCTCGGATTTCCTATTTAGAGGACCCAGGGGAGGAAGGGGATGACGCCCCAGAGGAGTGTGCTGCTGGGGGACTGGCAGGATCTAGCCTCAGCTCCTCACACTCTGACTCTGAGGAGTCTCTCCAGCCAAGGGGCCACTCTCAAGTGGGGAGTCCAAGTGGGGTGGAAGTTGTGGACTCTCCCACACTCCCTGAAGGAGCAGGGAGTAAGAGGGAGGAGGGTGGCCCTTTGGGTGGGGGATCTTCAGATCAGAGTGTGAGGAGCCGAGGCTCCACGTCTCCTCCTCAGAGCCCTCCCTGGGCTTCAAGTGGCAGCTCATCCCCTGGTGAGTGCCGATTTAGTCAGTGTTAGTCTGTGACAGGTTCCATATGGCCATTTGTACTTAGCCCTTGCCATTCCTCTATAATTTGCAGCGCATCATATAGCCGGCACCTCCAGGAGCTTTCTGCAAGGCCTTCTCCACGGGCATAGTCATGGTAAGTGTTTGTTGTTATCCCTCACATTCCATATGTTATGACATTCCTTAAAGTGGACCAACACCCATTGGTGATTGGCCCGGGAATCTATAAGCTTCCCTGGCCAATCACCTCCCTCACCGCGGGCCCCCCCCCCCAAAGCTCACAAACTCCTTACCTCATTGGGGGCGGCGGAAGCCACCGCCGCCGCCTCACGCGTGCACCTCTAGATGTGCACGCGCCCGCGCTGTCCGTTTGTGAATGGCCTGCGCGGGCGTGTGCCCTGTAAGAGTGATGCACGGGAGCCTGCGGCGGACGGGCTCTCTCTCTCCGATCGGGGTGCCCCGCCAAAGTGGACCAAAACCCAGGATAGTATAAATCCTGGGTGTTGGTCCACTTTAAACATACACATGTTTCCTGGTCCATAGTACAAGATGGTTTTCTAATTTACATTAACATCACAAACCCCACTACAGTGCAATCCAACTGCCAACCACCCCTATGTTTCAGCCCACACCATGATGGGGGCTAGCAAATGTGTTATTTTTGTAAGTTGTTCCGGCTAACACATGTTGCACACTAGTAAGATTCTACACTCAACTGAAAATTAGGCCTTACCATTGCACTGTAAAGGTTATTGGCACATTATCTTGGTGTGTCCATGTTGCACACATAAATAATTTACATTAACTCATGGACCAGTCAATATGCTAATGTAGGACAACATGTGTGTAACCATGCAAGCATTTGTTTTGGCAGACTCCCTAAACAGATGGATGTCAAATCGTCATGTGTCATTGGCCAACTAAATTTTGGTTTCTCTTTTGCTTTCTCCTGACAGATGTTGCCACGCAGACGGAGCCGGTCACCATCCTCCCCACCCCAGCTCCCGGGACGGCCAGCAGCATGGGCCCCAGCCACAGCTGCGATGGTGAGTACATCCCACTTCATATGCCTAAAGACTTGGGAGCCCTATGTCTTATTGTAAATTCTGGAGACATTTACAATGTACCTATGTCTTTTCTAAGCAAACATCTAGGTTACATGTGTTTGTCCAACAATCCTAAATGCATGTCTGAATGCTTGATTGTTGGCTCACATTCTTGTTTTTGCCACATAGTGTAAAATTGTGGTTTGTTCCAAACCAAATTGGCCTGCTAAGGTGGTGACCTCTAATATGCTTGGGCCAAGCAGTTTAATCGTTAGGACTTAGGCCCTGATGTTTTGCTGTAACTAACCAAAGAAATGTACACACTGGGACTTAGACCTTAATTTATTCCCAAGAGTTCATAGTAAATGTATGCTTGGGATGTTGTAGCCACATTAAAGGCAGCCACTAGTACTCATATAATGGTAACACATAAGGGCACAGTGGCCCACAATGTGAATGTGTGGGTCAGCTAATTTGAGGCAATTACATTACATTGCTACATCTGTGTATGTTGAGCTCACATTCTATGTTTTTAATATGTTTTTTTTATACTCTCTACAGCTTGTGAAAACCAACATCGCAGACTGTGGCAGTCTATCCGGCGTCTTCGCCTTATGCTGCAGGCCTTGAAGAGGCGCCGTTAGAGTTGGGGGGATGGTTTTTGCCGCTGTGCGGCGGAATGTTGGCCCTGTTGGCCGCCTTGAGGCCTAATAAATATTTTGTATTTTTCTAATTACAGTGTGTTGTGCCTTGTCAAGCATAGTTTAAGTGTCTAGCAACCCATTAGTTTGTAAATGTTGTAGATATGGTCACCAATGTGTGTCATACATTTCTGGCTACATGTACATCTCTAGATCTAGAGACTCATCCCTGACTGTGTTGTTAGCTATGTCAATGAAAAAACACGATTTGGAGGTGGGGTACTCAAATTTATTCTCACAAAATTAACCAAAATAAAAAATAAATCAAAATTCTTGGCATGGTGGCCTGGGAGGTTGTGATTCATTGCTAGGGGTGGTGTTGGGGGACAACAGTGCAGTAAAAAAAATAGACTGCTGTTCTATCAGCTGATGGATCAACAACAAAGTTTGGTCCTGGCGCTGTACAGCTTGCTCCATGGCATGTGCCATTCGTTGTTGTACCCTGTTGTTTTGGGATTGCAGCTGATTTTGCACGTCATGGAGCTGGCGCTGCAGGTCCTCAATTTGTTGCCGATACACCAGCACCTGATTTTCCAACGCCGCAATGCGCTCATTAGTTCCATCACGCGGCTGTTGGCAACTGTAGTTCTCCGGCATCCGGACCCCTAGCTCGTAGAAATCTGCACTTGTGGGTGCCAGACCTCCTCTTCTTGTGTGTTCGGCCTAAAAAACCAAAAGAAAAGATTGTAGTGAAGCTGAAACAATGCAGGTATGCCCCTTCCAATCATTTACCCAAAGTGTAACAATCAAACTTACCCTTGATTGAGCCTCTGTAGCTTGGCCACATGGCACTTGGGCAGACGGCACAGCTTGGGTTTCAGGTATGGCCTCCTGCCAAAACACCAAATAAATAACATGTTACATGGTGGTTCCTGGACTACCCACTAACATGTCAATGTGGTTATTGTTCACCAAAATTAGCCATGTTACCTCAGTGTCGTCCGGCCGAAGTAGTTCCGGGGTCTGGCTGTCAGAAAGGGGGAAATCCACATCTGAGAGATGGGGCAAGCTGGCATATGCTAAACAGGAAAGTCATGTTAGTATGTCAGTGGACAAAACTCAAATTTAATATGGATAGTCTATCGAGGCCATACCTCGACAAAGTGGCAGATTACACAATAGCCAAAAGGGATCTTGTAAACTCAGATTGCTCACATGTATGTAAGAGGAAGATTAGCCAATAATTGGGCCAAACACTAACAGACACTAACTTTGCCCTTGAAAATACATGTTTAAACACAAGTTGTACTAATAAATTCAAAAAAAGGTTTGCAAACATCCTTACTAGATAATCAAGCAAAACCAGCTTACCCTCATCTCTAGCAGCCTCACAGTGAAGGGCCCTTTCCGGACAGCCACTTCCTATATTCCGGCCAACTAAAATACACAATGAATGTCTCTAAATATTCATAACACTACTCTGGTGAATGTTTGTCTTTTAATAGACCAAAAAAATGCATTGCAATCACTCTAAACAGTTTACTAATGAGCCTGGGGATGGCAAATCCACTAAAAATAGCCATTTTCAAGTTGACCTAGCAAACATGTAGATTATTAGACTAACCAAATACAACCAGTGTAACCTAAACAGCATAAAGGATACAGTGTTTTGGGCAATACACACCAACAGGGTCCTGTTGACCTGCTACATAGGAAGTGGTGTCCAAAGATGAAGCAGTGACTTGGCCTACAAAGAAAAAACAGGAATCAAAGACATGCACTTGTGTTAAAGTGGAAAAAGCAAGGTTGACACATGCACTTACCGGCATCCAAAGAGTAGCTTGGCTCTGGAGGAGATGCTGTTGGCAACGGCAGTGCAGCTAGGCAAAAGCAAAGAAAAAATGTAGCCATTGGTAATGTGCGGCACAAAATAAACCATGAATTAAGGTGTGTGTGAGCAGCTCAATCACTAATATTCAATAATCCAGGCCAGTGTGGCTTCCACATGTATATGCAGATATATGCCCACACATCTCTGGCTTCCCACATAGCTACACATGTTAGGGCCTTGTTAGTTAGTTGTTGAGAGGGTTAAAGGGGGCGTAAAATTAGTCACCAGGACCATATTAGTAATCCTCAAAAGTGGTACAAGCTATTGTTTGAGGTGCTCAAACCCATTTTGTCAAAAAAAAACAGCCCATAAATTAGTGATAAATACCTTCAATGGCAGACTGGGTTAGCCTAGAGGTTGGTTGAAGTGCAGGAGTTGGGGTGTCCTCATCAGCCAAATCCAGGACATCACCATGTGCACCTATGCAGAAAGCAACAGACAGGAAAGGAAAACATTTATGAGGTATAATGTACTACTTCACATGTCCTACTGTTAGTTGGCCAGAAAGAGACAAAGCAAATCACATACATTAACATTACCAGTCAAAAATATGCACAAAATATGTACCTTCAGTCCAACCTGTGGTGTCATCCCCAGCATCAACACCCTGCAGCCGAATGAGTGGAATTTTGGCCTTCAGCATCTCCTCATATGGCCTGTAGGTACTCTTTGGACCCTGGATGGTCCCACTCTCGACCTCAAGATCATGCTTCATCTTTTGCATAAGGGCCCTTCTCAAAGTGTAGAAGTGTTTCTTGCAGGATGGGCCCCTACGTGGGTATTGAGCACTGCTAGTAAGCTCCTCCCCAATGGCATCCCACAATTTGCTCCTTTCTTGCTTGCCTATAGACTGGCTTTGGGAGCCAAATATTAGCTCCCATTTGGCCAGGGTAAGACGCACAAGAGTATTGTTATCCGCCAAATTAAATTCTGGCTCCCTCTTGGCAAATGGACGGCTGGCCTTGGGTGCAGGCTCACCTTGGGCCTGGGCCCTTTTCCTTAAGGGAGGTCTGCGCACAGCACCCAACACACTCCTACTTGGGCCAGCTGTGGCCGGCAGATGTCCAGAATTTGGCTCCATCCTGTAGCTGCACACACACACCACTATACAACACACAAGCACGCATACAGACTACAGAATGGCATCAACCTCTTTTGGGGGTGTGCAGGTTTTATGTGCTCTAACAACCAATCACAAACAGGTCCACTTAATTGATTCACACATACTGGGCAGGTGCTTGTAGCAACAGCTCCACTGCACTGAGTGAACCATGTGTGGTAGCCAATTAACTAATTACAGAGCTCATTAACCAAACAACACACAACCAAAGACAACAATGTACTCAGGTAGATTAAACACTTGTGAAATGTGGCTCTACAAACGGCTATTTAAATTAAGAGCAGCTTACCTTTCATTGGTCCACCACAGAATGGTCAGGCATGTCCGCTAAAACACGCAAGCTCACGTACGCTGGTATGTTTTAGCGTACGCATGCGCAATCCGTTTCTAGCACACCTGGGTCAGCTAATTGCAGACAGGAAATAGCAGAGCAACGCAAAATGCGGCAAAGCGGACCTGTTCTTTTCCCAAGTTAAGTATAAATGGCTGGATTTGACAACCTTCTGGTATTGTTACACTGTGGCAAAGGCTGTGGTGTGGTGGTGTGGTGGTTTGGTCCCTTTGTCCCTTAGCTCATTTTAGTGTCTTGCTGGGTTTGGTCCTCACTCTCTGTGGCTTGTTGGGTGATTTCTGACATCAGTGCTGTTTCTTTAGGAGATTGATTTTGTTGGCATATGCAAATATTGTGTAGCATACAGCAAGTGAGGCTTGATTTTGGAGCCTTTTGTGGGCTGTGCAGCAACTCCCCTCTTGGTTGTGCCTAACTTAGAAAGCACACTTTCAGCAGTCTTGTGGTTCAGACCGCTATACTTCTGGTTTTGTGGTGAGCTGCATTGTAGTGAGTGTGTGAGAAGTGTGCTTGCTTGTGTGTGTGGTGTGTTTGTGTTTTTTTTTTTTTTGGTTTTGCTTCTTTTGTATATCTGTTCAGTGAGTGTGAGATGGATAAGAGGGTGATGTATGGGTTATGGGTGCAGGGATGTGTGAGAATTCTGGAAGAACAGGAGGCCAGGGAGGAGGGTGCTGTGAGGCTTAGGGCACCCCGATCCTTTGGCATCCGTCTTTCAGTGTGGGATTTAAGTGACGAGCAGATCAGAAGCCGCTTCCGTCTGAATCGTGCAGCACTACAGTCCCTATATGATCAGATTAAGACCAAAATCGAGCCATCCACCAAACGCACCCAATCCATTCCAGGCATAGTATGCCTATGTGCCACACTTAATATTGTGGCACGAGGGAACTTCCAGGCAACCTCTGCCCTCCTCAGCGGGATCAGCCAGGCTACAATGAGCCGCATATTTATACAGGTAGTACTGGCTATTTGTGACCTGATCCCTGTTTACATCAAGTTTCCTGAGGATGAGGTTGCCCAAATAAAACATGCCTTCTATTGCATGGGAGGGATTCCGAATGTGCTAGGGTGCGTGGATGGTACACATATCCCTTTCCGCCCTCCCCGTGCACAGGAGCTGCATTATCGGAACAGAAAGCAGTTCCACTCCATGAATGTCATGGTGGTCTGTGACCATGACATGAAGCTGCGGGCCATAAGATCTGGCTTCCCCGGCTCATGCCACGACTCTTACGTGCTCCAGCAGTCAGTCCTGTGCCGGAAGTTCGAGAACAACGAAATGCCAGCTGGCTGGCTACTGGGTAAATAACTAATCATGTCAACGTATTTTGCTTAAAATATGTGGCCTAGTAAGCTAAATTTTAAAAATTGCGACAAATAACATGTACTAGTACTAATTGCTGTCTCTCTCATTGTGTTTTTTCCACAGCGGACAAGGGATACGGGCAGAGAACGTGGGTCATGACTCCAGTCAGAAACCCACAGACCTCTGCCCAACAACGCTACAATGCAGCACATCGCAAAACCAGAAGCATTGTGGAATGAACCATTGGACTGCTGAAAGCGCGCTTTCTGTGTTTGGCACGCCCAGGAGGAGAGATGTTGTACAGTCCACAAAAGGTCTCCAAGATTATCCTCGCATGCTGTGTGCTACACAATATTTGCATATGCCACAGAATCCAACCCCCTGAAGAAACAGCACTGGTGCCCGAAATCCCCAACTTGCCCGCAGAAACGAGTGAGGACACCCAGACTGGCTTTGAGCTAAGGGAAAGCATGATCACTTCGTTTTTTGCGGTAAGCTAACTACCCTTCACTATAATCCAAGTACTGCACTACAAGGGAACTATTTGTTGGCTCCAATCATAATTTTACAAAAAACACTATAAGGGGTGTGTAAGATGACCCAAACCACTATAAGTGGGGGGGGAAGTTGACCCAAACCACTATAAGGGGGGGGGGGGAAGTTGACCAAAACCACTATAAGGGGGGGGGGGGGAGTTGACCAAAACCACTATAAGGGGTGTGTAAGATGAACCAAACCACTATAAGGGGTGTGTAAGATGAACCAAACCACTATAAGGGGTGTGTAAGATGACCCAAACCACTATAAGGGGGGGGGGAGTTGACCCAAACCACTATAAGGGGTGTGTAAGATGAACCAAACCACTATAAGGGGTGTGTAAGATGACCCAAACCACTATAAGGGGTGTGTAAGATGACCCAACCCACTATAAGGGGGGGGGGGGGAAGCTGACCAAAATCACTATAAGGGGTGTGTAAGATGACCCAAACCACTATAAGGGGGGGGGGGGAGTTGACCCAAACCACTATAAGGGGTGTGTAAGATGAACCAAACCACTATAAGGGGGGGGAGTTGACCCAAACCACTATAAGGGGGGGGGGAAGTTGACCCAAACCACTATAAGGGGTGTGTAAGATGAACCAAACCACTATAAGGGGTGTGTAAGATGACCCAAACCACTATAAGGGGGGGGAGTTGGCCCAAACCACTATAAGGGGTGTGTAAGATGAACCAAACCACTATAAGGGGTGTGTAAGATGACCCAAACCACTATAAGGGGGGGGGGAAGTTGACCAAAACCACTATAAGGGGTGTGTAAGATGACCCAAACCACTATAAGGGGGGGGGGGAGTTTACCCAAAACACTATAAGGGGTGTGTAAGATGACCCAAACCACTATAAGGGGTGTGTAAGATGAACCAAACCACTATAAAGGGTGTGTAAGATGACCCAAACCACTATAAGGGGTGTGTAAAATGAACCAAACCACTATAAGGGGGGGGGGAAGTTGACCCAAACCACTATAAGGGGTGTGTAAGATTAATCAAACCACTATAAGGGGTGTGTAAGATGACCCAAACCACTATAAGGGGTGTGTAAGATGAACCAAACCACTATAAGGGGTGTGTAAGATGAACCAAACCACTATAAGGGGGGGGGGCTTTGACCAACATAACAATTAGGGGTGTTGTGCAAGTTGGCCAAAACTGTCCTAAACCAAAAATTAAAATTGTAAATAAATGCAAAAAACCAAAATTAGTTATAAATACTAACTACACTTTTTCTTCTTTTTTAGGCACCATGATGAAAAACCACCTTTATTTGTTTTATTTTCTTGCACCCAAAAAAAAAAAAAACATGTTGCAATGTGTTTACTACTGAAGGTCCTAACATTGATTTCAATCCAACAGCAAACAAACGCGCAGGCGCGGTGTTGAATAGCGTGTGTCAAAATGACAGCGCCTACAAAGCTCATCTGAAACATCATATTCACCAATGTAGGCATTGTTCCCAACAACGCCAAGTAGCGCCAAGTAGCGACTGAGGATGCCTGCTATAGCAAATCGCAGCCGACCGCGGCGTACGCTCGCGGCGCTCATAGCGCCATACTTCAGGCGCTCATCTGTCGCTACCTGGCGCTATTAATGAATCGGCCTCCCCGTGACCCAACCCCCTTTCCTTAAAGTGGACCAAAACCCTCTCTCCTAGTGTGTGCATTATATTAATTGTCATTATTTGTAAGTAAGTATTTTACTTTTCTTACCCTCATTTAATTTCTACTTTGTACAGTGTCACTGACTATTATTACGCTGTATAAACATTAATAATATACAGTATAAACATGCGACATAAAAATAACTGACAAGACATATCCTGGGGGAGCTGCATATTTCAGAGCAGATGACATCTGTGTGTAAATGTCGGCATCACTGGAAAACACATGAGGAATAATACAAGGGGGGTTGTCTTGGATTTGACAAGAAATGTCCTGCATGGACTACACGTTGTATGAAATATATCTATCTATTAATCTATCTTTACCCGAAAGACAGGAAAACATAGATTATGCAAATTATATTTATATTGTCATAACATGACATGGCCTGTCCTGTATTGTAATGTGGTTAAAGTGGACCAACACCCAGGATTTTAACTATGCTGGGTGTTGGTCCACTTCCGCGGGGCACCCCGATGGACAAGCTAGGTCCGTCGACGGACAAGGTGAGAGCGCCCGCCACCGCCTCTCGCACGTCCCTCTTACAGGGAGCGCGCCGGCCATTCACAAACGGCCGGCGCGGGTGCGCGCCCTGCTAGAGGGATGCGCGAGAGGCGGCGGCCCGCGCATGCGCCGTTGGAACGATGAACAGGTAGGATTTGCAGCGTCCTGGGGGGTTTCACACAGCGGGGCACCCCCGATCGGGGTGCCCTGCAGGCAGGGAGCTGATCGGCCTGGGAATCTTATAGACGGGCCGATCAGCGATGGGTGTTGGTCCACTTTAAAATGCTGCCTCAAGTGTTTTGCCACAACCCAAAACAACATGATATAGCCATGTAAATCTGCCCATTGAAGGCAATATGTGGTGGTATGTGGCAGTATTTGTTTTATTATTCACACTGTTTTATTGTTTATTACTTCAGCAAGGCCTCCATGCTTTGGTGTGAAACAGAACACTAAACATCTAAAAATATTTTAAAAACTCTTCATTCTGCAGTTGTTAACTCTTTGGAAATGCCTGAAATAATGGCAGTAAACTCACCCATCCAGCAGCTGCACAGACTGTCTATATGACATGAAGTCAACCAAAAGGGCTCGATTCATCAAAGGTCCATTGTCTGGGAGTAAAAAGAAATCCCAAAACGTTTTTTTTAAGCAAACCCAAAGCACTTATACATTAATGTAGCTGAAAATGTAATTTTAAGTGTTTTATTTGGAAAAAAAATCTTGTACAGATGGTGACAGGGGCCAGACTTCACATTTGGATTGGGACTGCTTTAAAAAAGTGAAACATTTAGGCCCTTATTTATGAAGGTATTGCGACAGGTAGCGACTGGTGAGTGGCCGGTAATGACGGGCCCCTCCACGAGAACGCCGGCTCCCCACCATGGGAAAAAAAAAAAAAAAAATTGTACAGAATTGATATTACAGGTCTTATATTAATGTATTCAATTCATATTACTAAATTATTTAAAAAACTTGTTTTTTTTTGGTTTCCAAAAATATGGTGGTTTGGGGGTTAAAAAACTACTTTTAACCCATCGCCTCCAGCGCTCTGGAGTTTAAACATGCATTTTACAGCGCAATAATTTTTTGAGCGTGATTTTAAAATGAATATGGTGGAAGCCGGTCGCTAGGGCCAGTCGCTATCATGCGCTCCCATACAGCGCGGAACCTGTCAAATAGCGACTCCTCACCCAATATTCAACATTACGGCAAACCGACTGAGTCGCTATCAACTACCGAACAACGGCCAAGCACAGTGACTACTAGCGGGTGCTCTGAAAATGCCGCTACAGTCGCTCAACTGTCGCTACCCCGTCTGATTTATTGAGTCCGATTTCAGACAAAAAAATCAATTTCTACTACAGCCATCACTCAGATTCAAGCAGCAGTGACACGTGTCAAGTCAGGTTAAAGTGCAGAAGATGCCATGTAAATAAAGCAGAACCATTTTAACATGTCAGATTTAAAGGAGCACTATCGCAAAATTGTGTAATGTTAAAAATCTACATAAACTCATTGGTTAATGAGAGGACGAGTCACTTATACACCTGTACTGAATAGAAATCCCACCAAGCTTGTGGTTTATTCTCACATGGTAGGAACAAAATCCAGGGATGACCGGTTTAGTCTATGAGGGGTGACAGCCTGTCACCCCAGCTGTCCTTCTCCTTCCATTAAAATAAAAGAAACAATCCTGGCTTGATATTTCTTTATGTCGGATGTATAAGTGACCTGTCCTCCAGCCACCCTGCATATTTATATGGATTTTTATAATTGGTCCATTTTTTCGCGATAGTGCTCCTTTAATGAGCTAGATTGCAATAGGGTACCAAACAATTCTTTATTGGGCTCTGTTGTGATATATATATATATATATATATATATATATATATATATATGTGTGTTTTTTTGTTTATATGATTATGTATTGATATATGCAAGTTGGATGGGTTACGGTTCAACCTTATGGTAAGTTCAGCCTATACATCGTTGACACAGCAAACAGGGTATCCCCTTTAATCCATTATCACACATATACACATACCGGTATATAAAATTAAAAAGATTGGGAACTGTGGGCAGAGACAAATACTCTATTAATAAGTAATAGAGCAAGAGCTCTACAGCAACAATACCAACCAAATGTGCAAAAAAAATGTATATGGGTACAAAAGAATGCAGTATACAGTGGTAAAATGCAGTGTGCAAAACTAGAGAAACTCAATGGTAAACAGAAAAACAAGCCAATCTCCAAATGTTACGGGGAGGCTTATTCATCACTAACGCCAGGTAGCAACAGATGAGCGTCTGTAGC
This sequence comes from Gastrophryne carolinensis, assembly GCA_027917425.1. NCBI lineage: Eukaryota > Metazoa > Chordata > Amphibia > Anura > Microhylidae > Gastrophryne > Gastrophryne carolinensis. The sequence continues at coordinate 202,099,690 of CM051238.1, read as the reverse complement.
AGGCTAGTAGTCGCAGTGCTCGGCCGTGAGTCGCTAGTTCATAGCGACTCAGTCGCTGTTCAGTAATGTTGAATACATTGTGAGGAGTCGCTATTTGACCAGTACAGCGCTGTATGGGAGCGCATGTTAGCGACTGCTCATAGCGACCGACTCCACCATATTCAGCAAAAAAACTTCACGAACCTCACAAATCTCTGGCGCTGAAAAATACTTGTTTGAAGCCCAGAGCGCAGGAGGCGGTGTGTTTAAAGTGTGTTTTCAAGCATCTATCAACTAGTAACAAAGCGAAAACATATGGAATTACATTGTAACAACATTGTAACATGAACACTTTAATGGCAGACCTGTAATGTCATTTCTGAAGAAATATATAAAAAAAAAAAAATTGTGAAAAAACTGCTAATTCAATGCCAGGAGAGGTCACAGAATTATTTGAGATTTAAAAAAAAAAGTTTAAAGAGATGGAAAGGATCGTCCATTGAAATGTATGGGAGAGCGACAGGTAGCGAGAGGTCATACCTGGCGCTGTGCAAGGCTGAACGCCGGCGCTGTTCGCTGAGGCTGTGAAAATGATGAATCAGACGCTACATGGCGTTATCCCAGTCGCTAAACAGATTCTGCTTGATAAATGTGTAATTGCGTGCCGTGTCTACCAGTCGCTACCTGTCGCTACCTCTCATTAACCAGCCACTACCTGACACTATCCCTTCATGAATAAGGGCCTATGTTGTAGAACAGCCCCCATCATCCCTATAGCAGAATGTGTGGCAGGACAGCCCTCATCATCCCTATAGCAGAATGTGTGGCAGGGCAGCCCTCATCATTCCTATAGCAGAATGTGTGGCAGGGCAGCCCTCATCATTCCTATAGCAGAATGTGTGGCAGGGCAGCCCCCATCATTCCTATAGCAGAATGTGTGGCAGGACAGCCCCCATCATCCCTATAGCAGAATGTGTGGCAGGGCAGCCCTCATCATCCCCATAGCAGAATGTGTGGCAGGGCAGCCCCCATCATTCCTATAGCAGAATGTGTGGCAGGGCAGCCCCCATCATTCCTATAGCAGAATGTGTGGCAGGGCAGCCCCCATCATTCCTATAGCAGAATGTGTGGCAGGGCAGCCCCCATCATTCCTATAGCAGAATGTGTGGCAGGGCAGCCCCCATCATTCCTATAGCAGAATGTGTGGCAGGACAGCCCTCATCATCCCTATAGCAGAATGTGTGGCAGGGCAGCCCTCATCATTCCTATAGCAGAATGTGTGGCAGGGCAGCCCCCATCATTCCTATAGCAGAATGTGTGGCAGGGCAGCCCCCATCATCCCCATAGCAGAATGTGTGGCAGGGCAGCCCCCATCATTCCTATAGCAGAATGTGTGGCAGGGCAGCCCCCATCATTCCTATAGCAGAATGTGTGGCAGGACAGCCCTCATCATTCCTATAGCAGAATGTGTGGCAGGGCAGCCCCCATCATTCCTATAGCAGAATGTGTGGCAGGGCAGCCCCCATCATTCCTATAGCAGAATGTGTGGCAGGACAGCCCTCATCATTCCTATAGCAGAATGTGTGGCAGGGCAGCCCCCATCATTCCTATAGCAGAATGTGTGGCAGGGCAGCCCCCATCATTCCTATAGCAGAATGTGTGGCAGGGCAGCCCCCATCATTCCTATAGCAGAATGTGTGGCAGGGCAGCCCTCATCATTCCTATAGCAGAATGTGTGGCAGGACAGCCCCCATCATCCCCATAGCAGAATGTGTGGCAGGGCAGCCCCCATCATTCCTATAGCAGAATGTGTGGCAGGACAGCCCCCATCATCCCTATAGCAGAATGTGTGGCAGGGCAGCCCTCATCATTCCTATAGCAGAATGTGTGGCAGGGCAGCCCTCATCATTCCTATAGCAGAATGTGTGGCAGGGCAGCCCCCATCATTCCTATAGCAGAATGTGTGGCAGGGCAGCCCCCATCATTCCTATAGCAGAATGTGTGGCAGGGCAGCCCTCATCATTCCTATAGCAGAATGTGTGGCAGGGCAGCCCCCATCATTCCTATAGCAGAATGTGTGGCAGGGCAGCCCCCATCATCCCTATAGCAGAATGTGTGGCAGGACAGCCCCCATCATTCCTATAGCAGAATGTGTGGCAGGGCAGCCCCCATCATCCCCATAGCAGAATGTGTGGCAGGACAGCCCTCATCATTCCTATAGCAGAATGTGTGGCAGGACAGCCCTCATCATCCCCATAGCAGAATGTGTGGCAGGACAGCCCCCATCATTCCTATAGCAGAATGTGTGGCAGGGCAGCCCCCATCATTCCTATAGCAGAATGTGTGGCAGGGCAGCCCCCATCATTCCTATAGCAGAATGTGTGGCAGGGCAGCCCCCATCATTCCTATAGCAGAATGTGTGGCAGGACAGCCCCCATCATCCCCATAGCAGAATGTGTGGCAGGACAGCCCTCATCATTCCTATAGCAGAATGTGTGGCAGGGCAGCCCCCATCATTCCTATAGCAGAATGTGTGGCAGGGCAGCCCCCATCATCCCCATAGCAGAATGTGTGGCAGGACAGCCCCCATCATTCCTATAGCAGAATGTGTGGCAGGGCAGCCCCCATCATTCCTATAGCAGAATGTGTGGCAGGGCAGCCCCCATCATCCCCATAGCAGAATGTGTCGCAGGGCAGCCCCCATCATCCCCATAGCAGAATGTGTGGCAGGGCAGCCCCCATCATCCCCATAGCAGAATGTGTGGCAGGACAGCCCCCATCATTCCTATAGCAGAATGTGTCGCAGGGCAGCCCCCATCATCCCTATAGCAGAATGTGTGGCAGGACAGCCCCCATCATCCCCATAGCAGAATGTGTGGCAGGACAGCCCCCATCATTCCCATAGCAGAATGTGTGGCAGGACAGCCCCCATCATTCCTATAGCAGAATGTGTCGCAGGGCAGCCCCCATCATCCCTATAGCAGAATGTGTGGCAGGACAGCCCCCATCATCCCCATAGCAGAATGTGTGGCAGGACAGCCCCCATCATTCCCATAGCAGAATGTGTGGCAGGACAGCCCCCATCATTCCTATAGCAGAATGTGTCGCAGGGCAGCCCCCATCATCCCCATAGCAGAATGTGTGGCAGGGCAGCCCCCATCATCCCCATAGCAGAATGTGTGGCAGGGCAGCCCCCATCATCCCTATAGCAGAATGTGTGGCAGGACAGCCCTCATCATTCCTATAGCAGAATGTGTGGCAGGACAGCCCCCATCATTCCTATAGCAGAATGTGTGGCAGGACAGCCCCCATCATTCCTATAGCAGAATGTGTGGCAGGACAGCCCCCATCATCCCCGTAGCAGAATGTGTGGCAGGACAGCCCCCATCATCCCCATAGCAGAATGTGTGGCAGGACAGCCACCATCATTCCCATAGCAGAATGTGTGGCAGGGCAGCCCCCATCATTCCTATAGCAGAATGTTACATACCGTAGTTAATACGGTTGAAAAAAGACAAATGTCCATCAAGTTCAACCAAGGGTGTTGTGGTAGAGGAAGTTATTATTTTTTTTACTGATAACAGCTAATAGTAACTTATTTTCTTCTAAATAAGCATCTAATCCTTTTTGAAGCTGTCAGCAGTTGATGGTGTAACATGCTTCTGTGGGAGGCTAGGCTACAGATTTATAGATCTTATGCTAAAAAAACGATTGTTGCCTCTGGAGAATGAATTTCTTTCTTTCCAGTCGAAGGGAATGTCCCTTGTCTTTAGAGGGGATTTTACCTGAAATAGTGTTTCCCCCCCATATTTTTTCTATTGGCCATTTTTATATTTATACAAGTTAATGATGTCCCCCATCAGTCGTCTCCTCTCAAGACTAAACAGATTTAATATTTCCTCATAACTAAGAGCCTTCATTCCTCTGATTAGTTTGGTGGCTCTCCTCTGCACCCTTTTATTCAAAAGAAAAGTACGATAAATTCTTCTACTCTGAAATAAAATAATACTGTTAAAGAAGACTTCTAGCTTCACATATAGATCTTTTTATGGTGTTAAAGATAGATCATTTTTTTCTGCATGGCATACAGATTTTTTACCGTATATACTCGAGTATAAGCCGAGTTTTTTAGCCCACTTTTTGGGCTGAAAAAAGCCGCCTCGGCTTATACTCGAGTCAGTGCCGAAATGGAGGAGAAAAAGGGGCCAGGCGACATGCCCATTCATTTCCCTCCCCCGTGCCGGCTCCCGCACTCCCTCTCACTTCCAGCTGTTCCTCCGCTGCCGCCCGCACCTCATGTGCCGGGGACGGGATGCCGCTCAGCGTCTCCGGGGGGGCCTCCCTCGGGCCGGCCTGGACGGTGGGGAGGGGGGCGGCGGTGCTCTGCGCCATTGTGCCGGTAGGGCGGGGACCGGAGCACACTGTGCAGCCCAGCGCCAAGCGTCGGGCCGGACGCGCAGCGACGGAGGGCAGGGCACGCCGGCCGGGGGCAGTGACGCGCACACTCTGGGCCGGCTCCCGCACTCACCCTCTCACTTGCAGCTGTTCCTCCGCTGCCGCCCGCACCTCATGTGCCGGGGACGGGATGCCGCTCAGCGTACGTTCTGGGCCGCCCTCGGGCCGGCTTCTACGGACAGGCTGTGCAAACGAGAGGTAAGTGTGTATACCGTATATACTCGAGTATAAGCTGAAAAAAGCCGCCTCGGCTTATACTCGAGTCAATAACTTGTTCCATTTTTTTATGGTAAAATTAGGTGCCTCGGCTTATATTTGGGTCAACCTATACTCGAGTATATACGGTAATTTAGTTCAATGTGCTTTAAAAGTGCTTATACATGTGCTTTAAAAGAGTAGACACCTAGCATTAGATGCCATAAAGAAGCTTAAAGTGGAAGAAGACCCAAGGCTAACCTGGCATCTAAAAGATTCCAGGGCCAGATGCTCCCCTGAGGCATCTGCAATCAGGATCAGGACATCTGCTGTGTGAATCCCCCCCCCCCCCGGGGCCGCAAGACTTACCTCCTCCCTGGCTCCCTCGCCAATCTAAATACCGGCAGCCACATCCCCAGCATCTTTGGGCTGTGTACGTGCTCCCAATGTTAGGGATGTGGCTGCTCGCACTCCTGATTGCCATAACCAGAGCAGTTTGCTGAAAATTACATATGTACAGCAAATTACTCTGATTGGACGAGAGCCCACGCATGCATTGTAGGACTGGGGGAAAGGTGAGCTTTATGGACAATCCAATCCTGGAGGTTTCACGTAAGGAAATCGGGATGCCCCCGAGGCAGGGACCAAAGCCTGTGAAATTCCCGGGTTTTGTTTGGGGGTTAAGGGGGATTATTCCTTCAGTTTAAAAACATTATGTTAAAGGGGACCAGTTATTCAGAAGTGGCTTCTGCCATTATTTACACACATTATTTAGACCGGGGGGGGGGGGGGGTAAAATTTAAGTTAAATTTATCCTTATCCTGAACACTAGTAACTCCAGTCACAGTTATAACTTGAAAGAAGACCTCCCAAGTGCTCGTTCAGCATGCCAGCCACTGGCTGAGAGCCTGTGATGGTCCAGGCTTATGCCCCCAGGAGAGCATGCCATGATGGCCTGGTAAACAGTGTGTGATATGCAGGCACACTGCAGCTGGCAGCTTGTCAGTGCACCAGAGCTCTTCTCCCCAGACAGCCTTGGAATGACATCACTGGCAGCCAATAGGCTCCGGCTGCCTCCACTCTAACCTGTGTGGCTGGAGGAATAGGAAATGCTGCACCCTCTGTATCCCCCGCTGTCGTATACACTCCCAGCATTAGAAAGGCACCGATTCATCTCCTGACCATGATGCGACTTTTTTTCTGCTGGCTCATGAGATGAATATAGCACCATAGATACCTCCTCCCTTCAGCCACAACTCTGGTCTTTGCTTATTAACTATTTACCTCCCTGTTAAAACTCATTACCCCCTTATATATGGACTTTCAGGAAGGCTTTTATTTTGCTTTACATAAATGTACATCTCAAAGAGGAACAACACCCAGGAATTGTTCCTCTCAGGGGGGCTATCCTGATTTGGGGTGCCCCGCTGTCTGTATCCCCCAGGTTTAGAGTTAAAACTCACTTTCCTGGTGTTTCCACAGCACAGGCATGGCCAAAACCGAGTATGCTGATTGGCTGAGCAGGGGGCTCAGCTAGAGGTGAGCAGGGAGGCAGCTGCAGCGCTAAGACACAGCGAGGGCCCTGAGAGCAGGTAAGTGGAATGGGTGACCTGGAGGATTTACACAGCTGGGTATCCCTATTCAGGATGCCCCAAGGAGTGCGACTCAGATTCTAAAAGACTCCAGGAAGCATGCTAAAACCTACTCCACAGCAATGGTCTCCAAACTGTAGCTTGGGGTTACATTTGGTTCGCAGGCCCCTGTTATGTGCTGTCTGTCAGAGAAGCTTCCGGCTCCTTACTCAGTTTCCCAGCATTCTCCATGGCATGGGGATAAGACTTTGAATTATCCTGGGGGTCACACACATAGGTGCAACCCAAATTAGGTCTGTGGAGTTCTCAGCAGTGTGGGGCCCAGTGAGGAGGGGGCACCATGGGTCAGAGCCGCAGGTTCCACAGGGCGGAAATAAGATGGCAGCACCTGGTTTCCTTCAATGCTCTATGTTTAGAGCATGTACAGCGGGGGCAATGTGCTGGCATCTTAGTTCTGCCCTGCAGAACCTCTGTGCCCCCAGCAGACAGGGCACCAACACTGCATACTGGGAGTATCGCCAGTCCAGTGCTTTTGCCCTAGGTGCTGCAAAGTGGGAAGAAGGCAGCTTACATGGGGCCCCCTTCTCCCATGGGCCCAGTAGCAGCTGCCTCCCCTGCCCCTATGGTATGTACGCCCCTGGCGGGAGTTATATAGTGACTGTCATTGTGACTGTCATTGTCATATAGTGACTGTCATTGGCTAGTAATACATGATAACTGGCAGTAAAGTGTAATCAGCAAATGCTTAAAGTGGACCTTTACCCTAAATATTAGGAGCCTATCTTGTATGTTTCCCCCACCCCTACATACAGATTACCCACATTTAAAATCATCCTACGTGCAACTATTGTGTTTTTTTTAACCTTTTAACATCCAAGATGGACGCTCATGGAGTCTCAGGTGCCTGCAGGCAGGAAGTATCTTCAGAATATGCCGCTTCCTGACTCCAGCTTTGCTCTGTCTGTGCAAAGCACAGTTATAACCTGCACTTTTCACCCCTCTCCTCTACTCAATATGTGATGCTTCTGTGGCAAGATGGCGGCACCCGTATCCTAGAGTCATGAACATAGTTGAAGCCCAGTGGGGGAAAGAATAATAAGTGACTAGAAACGTAAAATATATTAATTTTAGATGCTGGGGGGTAGGTGTGAAACCCCCCAGGTCGCCCATACACTTCTTCCCGGTCTAATGGTGCATACGCGATCCATCTAGCAGGGCGCGTGCCCCTATGAGAGGGTAGGTGGCGTGATGTCAGCGGATCCAAGCACGCTGATTGGATGAGCAGCCCCGCCATAGGACTGGGAAGAGGTGATCTGGGGGGGTTTCACACAGAGGGGCACCCCGATCGGGATAGTCAAAATCCTGGGTTTTGGTCCACTTTAATGGTAAAGGAGAATTGATGTGTGCTTTGGTGGCACAGGAAGGTGTGAGGTAACGGTGGCTGGCAGGTAGGTAGGCTTTTATAGCTGGGGGGAAGGGGGTGATACAGGTGCGTAATGGCGGCAGGGCTCTTCCAGTCAGTGGAGGGCTGCGCTCGCGCACTGGGGACACGGGGTGCAGCATTCCGCGGCACACCGGCTGAGTTCGGCCAATGGGAGCGCAGGGAGGGAGGCAGGCTGCGGAGGGGGCGGGGCGTGCTGGCACTGCAGGCAAGAGGATCTGGGGGAGGGGGTTCCTCAGGTGTTCCCGGCTCCGCTGGCTGTCCGCTGCATCTCCAGCAAGGTAGGAGCATTCTGTAGCCCCGGTAATGGCGGCCCCGCCAGGCGGGTGTATAGCGGGGGTGGCTGAAGGATAGGTGTCAGGACAGAGCTGAGAGGCGGCCGCTGCTATAGCCGGGGATGGAGCCGGGAGGCTGCGGCTGTCACACTGTGCCCTGCATTGTAATGCGCAGCATCCTGTGGCCGCCAGCCGCCCTCCTCTCCTCTCCTCTCCTCTCCTCTTCTATCCTGTCCTCCAGCATCTCTGCACCATTCCTCTGACCCTCCGCAATATACATAGTGCTTTCCTATCTATCAATGCCTCAGCCCTCGCTTCCATGACGCCCAGATGTTCTACACCATGGTGCCCAGCAGCCTGGCAGCTAAATCCCAGCCATCATGGAGAGGAGGGGGTCCCCAGTGATGGATCAGCCAGCATCACTGGCAATCATGGCTGCCCCCCCATCCACCCAGAGGATTAAATCTTGTTCTGCTCATCAGGGTCTCATCTGACCACAGGGGGCTGAAAATCCTTTGCATGCTATGTTATAATAATATAGATTTCATACAATCTGAAGAATGGATGTTTTTACCCTCTTCTTTCATTTCTATATACATACACCCTCCATATTTTCTAATGATCATTTCAATATGGGACAATGTGTCATTGATGTGCTGTAGGCTAGTGATTACCCTAACAGGGTGTCTTCATCTTTCTGCAGCATCTGCTCTATTTCTTCCTCTTCCCCCAGAGATTGCCACTCTTCCCATGTAACATGATAGCCATAGCCGTGTATACCGATGTCTGCCACCCATATCATGATCTCTAATCCCTAATGGCTGCACAGGCACCTGCTGCTGCAGACATAGGGGTGCCTATGGGGATTCTGCCTGCTATTAGAATTTGTAACCCAAGTGTTATTCTGTCTAGCCCACATATTGGTCATATTTGTTTAGGATGAAGGGCAGATTGAAGTGGTTTCATCAATACATGTATGATTTGAAAATGTAAAGTGCTATGGAAGATGATGGCACTATATGAATAAACATTGATAATAATGGCATTGTATGGTAACAGCATGAAACCGTTATGTAGTACACAGCTATTACAGGCAACCTTTTACAAATAATGTGCTGCACTGAGGACAGGCAAATAATGTGTTACACATGGGTGTGGCTACAAATCAGTGGACTCTATAACATAATCCTCCTCCCCCCCCCAAGAAAAAATTAATAACTAGAGGCCAACGGGTTATTGTATACATATATGCTGCAGAATGTCATGCCCCATTGATTTGTGTTGATTCAGTGGTACATGCCCCCATGTCTTTTATTCTCTTTTCTCCTACTATAAAGAACTGCTAATTCACTGCAAACACAACGAGAATACCTTTTTTTGGCAATGACATAATGGCGATGTGCTGGGGAATCCCTGGGATGAGGGCTAGTCAGCACTTGGCAAACCTGGGCAGATGTCAGGGCCTGTTGTGCCTTAGGGGCCCACTTCATGTGTTTTTAGTACTCAGAGACAGCATACTGAGAGGAGTGGCAGGCAATGTAAGTGATTGATGCTCACAGGGAGGGTTCACGTTGGGTGTACCAAAAATGCATCTTTAGTGCCAAGCTTGCCACCAAACACTACAAAGGCGCCCACTAAGCAGGGATGTAACTTGAGGGGGTGCAATCACACCAGGGCCCAGAAGGTCAGACAGCCCCATCTTTGTTGCTCCTCCGCCTGTTCTTATCATATTTGTACTCGCCATCATTTAGAGAAATGAAGCACCATATGTCTCTGTTGTTTCAGTATTTGGTTGTCTAGCTGTATCCAACTGAGTTAAATGACAGAAAAAGGTTTACGACATGAGCTTTGAAAGTGCCATGTAATAAAATACAGAGGTCTGCACAGAACACGCTAACAATCATTATTTGGAGATATCAATCTACTTGTCCTTTATTAAAGTCCCTGTCAAAGCTGTCCAGAAAAATAAAGTCACATACCTGCCAGACTGCAGGCTCTCTACCATGAAGCCCTGTGGGGTTCTCTCTGCTTTTCATCGCTAACAGCTGATGTTTTTGTCCCATGGCATCACTGAGGGTCCTCGCTAAGGGTAAAATGAGAGCAGACTTTCTCTTTGATTGACAGGGCGGGACACATTATGAGAGCATCCTTCTCTGATAGGAGAGCTGAGTGAGGCTGGGGGAAAGGCACACTGTTGGCACCAGGCCAGCAACACTGGAATCAGAGGACCAGAGCCTGCAGAACCTCATGGGATGTCTGTGTACTAGCAGGAAAAAGAATTAGGGTTCACAAGTTTGTGGGTGTCCCATTCTGATTTTTACAGGAGAGGACTGCTCAACTCCACCAGCTTTTCCCATGAGCTACCTCTAGTAGAATAATAACTTATTGCTATAGAGAATTGTTGGTAGCGGATTGTACACAACAGTCTTCCAAGAACAACAGCTGTTTATTCAGGAACATAAATGTGAACAGGATACATCAGCAAGATATCTCAATAAGGTACAAACGAAACAGCTCTTTTTTGTAAGCAGGTTAAACACACTATAGATACAGTCACGTGGTCTGCCCAAGACTTCTGTTTTTTTAACCTAGCTTTATCAATAGCATAACAAGCAGACAGTCACATACAAGATGTAGTTGTTGCATTAAAGCTATTCCAACACCCCCACACAACTACTTGTCCTGTTAGTCACATAGCGGTTCTGAACACACTTGGCTCTTGATAGTGGCTTTATCATGCCATCGGCTATCATCTTGTCAGACTCACAATAAACAAACTCCAGTATCCCATGTGCGACTAGATCACGAAAGTGGTGATGTTTTACATCAATGTGCTTAGTCCTTGCACTGATCTTCTCACTGCAAGTTTAATAAACCTTGGTTGTTTTCATAGATAATGTTTACCGAATGTTTACCGAAATCTTCCATAAGTTGTTTCAACCAAATTACTTCTTGACTTGCATGAGCAGCAGCTATGTATTCTGCTTCTGTTGAAGACAACACAACTGACACCTGTTTTCTGCTGGACCAGGAAACTGAAGTTTCTCCTAACTTGAACAAGAAACCAATTGTTTATTTCCAGTCCAATCTGTGGCCCTTATTTAACAAGGAATAGCGCCAGGTAGCGAATGGTGAGCGAACGGTAATGACGCTCACCGCCACGAGAACGCCGGCTCCCCTCCGCAATCACACATTTATCAAGCCGATCCTGCTTAGCGACTGACAGAGCGCCAGATAGCGAATCATTCATCATTATTCCAGCCTCACCCCACAGTGCCAGCGAGCGACCTTGAACAGCGACAGGTATGACCTCTCGCTACCTGGCGCTCTCCAATGCATTTCAATGGAGCAATCTTTAAATATTCTTAATTAATTGCTATTAATGTTTTTTTTTTTTTTTTAAATGGCAAAAATTCTGTGACCACTTCTGCAATGTTAGTTTTTTTTTTTAAGGTAAAAAAAAAAAAATTAAATTTGTGCAGAATTGATATTACAGGTCTGATATTAATGTATTCATATTACAAAATGTTTTGAAAAACATGTTTTTTTTTTTCTAAAAATATGGTTGTTTGGGGGTTAAAAAACTACTTTTAACCCATCGCCGCCAGCGCTCTGGGGTTTAAACAAGCATTTCACTGCGCGAGAATTTTTGGAGCGTGCTTTGTTAATGAATATGCTGGGAGCCGTTCGCTATGGCCATTCGCTGTCATGCGCCGTCATGCGCTCCCATACAGCGCGGAACCTGTCAAACAGCGACTCCTAACCCCGTATTCAACATTACCGCACACCGACTGAGTCGCTGTCAACAGCCGAACAACGGCCAAGCACAGCGAATACTAGCGGGCGCTGTGACAATAACGCTACTGTCGCTCATCTGTCGCTACCTGGCGCTATTAATGAATCGGCCTCCCCGTTTACAATATCTCTGAGAGTCAGATCTTCTGATGCAGATATCTTAATACTTAGCCTTTGAGTTTCTTGATATTTCTATGATATTATTCCAGTCACTTTTGCGAGGCTGGTTTATACGTCTACAAGGAATTCCAACTGAGGCTGTGCTATCAGGGTGAGTAGTAGTTGTATAAAAGTTCCCCCACTGCTGGTTGGTAATTCTCATTGTTGGATTGCAGATCTTCTTCTATACCAGACACATGCGCCAAACCCAAGCTCTACCACTTGTGATCCCTCCCCTTTTTGTCTCCACCACCAATCCTTTAGACTGTAAACTCGCAAGGGCAGGGCTCCCTTTCCTGTTTTCTCTTGTTATGACATTTGGTTTGAACTTTCTAACATCTAGTTTATAATGATGTTGATACAGTATGTTTTACCTTGTTTGTAATTATGCCTTGCACAGCGCTACTGAAGATGATGGCCCTATATAAATATAATATATAAATATATATATAATACTATTAACCAAGTGCTGTAATGCCAGGCAGCTTTTACGTCCATTTCCATTGGAGAACACAGAGTCAGTATAGCTGTTGTTTTAACCACATAATACCATACATATTTAGCTTAGGACTATACTTACGGAACATTTGGTACCTATATAACCTATCCGCTATTCTGGTAAATGAGCTCTGCACATAGGAAAGGGTTACAGGCAACAAAAAGAATTATAAATTGGCTATTATCCTACTCTAACTAACCCTATCCAAAGGTCAAATAGCAACTTTGGCTGGCGCTGGGAACTTACATGATCTTGCACTGACAGTAAAAATGTGTGTTGTAAATGTACAAGTGTGTATATATACAGTGTATATCATAGTGTATAATGGCAGCTGTTCATACAAATTACACAATGGATCATCAAATGTGTCACATAAATGATTCCCAGGAGTCCAACAAGCCTGCACAGCCACTGAAATGGATACCCACAATGCTCATTTAAGTGCACTTTATTTTGACAGGCTCTAGCTTTATTGCTTTTAAAAAAGGGAAGCTTTCTGTGCCACTGGTTGTACACTGGACAATAAATAGAAAATACAGCTATTACAGACAACAAACAAGTGAGTTGATGGGTCAGCAGGTGGGGAGTTCAATGGGGTTTATCATGAAATGCAAAGTGCTGGTGAATAAAAGATGCTGCCGCTGACAGCCAGCATGGGCCAATCAGAAAGCAGGCTAATTTAACCCTTTGCCTGGAATTTCCTTTTAAAATGGATCAATTGTTGGCCTGGCCCTGAAAGTGGAACAAAATCTGGGAATTTGACTTTCCTGGGTTTTGTTTCATCCCAATGTGGGATGCTCCACTGCATGAAACCTCCCAGTTCGCCCACCTCACCTCTCCAGGCTGCAGTGGTGCATGTCCCGGCTCTCGTCCAATGGAACACCACCGATCGTTGCAAAACGTACCTTTCTGGAGATCCCAGAGAGCTTTTCCCTGCTGCAGCAGCATCCCTCGCATCGCTTTTCAGATAGACTGGGGACAGAAATGGGCCACAGACTAAAGGGAGACTGAGGATGAGGAGCTCTGTTTCCAAATATTAATATACATGGCATATAGAGCCTGTGCACACACCGTGGGTCTGTTGGAAAGTGTTTCACACAGTGGGGCATTCAAAATTGGGATGCCCCAGGATTTTATTCCTCTAGGTGAATTTCCTGTTTACTACTACAGACAGGAAATTAAGCGGAATCTTCCTGGTTATGTTAATTGATTTCCCATAACATATACAGTAAAAAGGCCTAATGTGTACAGAAACATCAATTTAAGTCTAAATGAATCGTGTCCAAGTCAATACAAATATATATGTTTTAGAGAATAAACCGAAAGTGGGGAATTCTATTCCCCTTTTTTCAGCCATTATGTGCAGATACATTGATTAATTACTTAGCAGTCAGTTCTATAATGCATTTTCCCTCCTCAGTTACCTAAGTTTTGAACAGTTGAAGCGTAACCACAGGCAAATAATTTTTAGTTTTATCTTTAAACGTTCATAATTAACTGTATTTAGCTCCTTGTAAAATTTTCCAGGCCTGTATGATGAATGATGAGAAAATTTTCCTCAAATGGATCCCAGGTGACACTGTAGGTAGAGGGAATCACCAAAGGGGGTGGTCCAAGGGTCTGGTTTAGTAGGGGAACCCCAAACACCTATCGATGTTACTGCAGCAGCCATATACTCTACCAGGCCCCATCCGTGCCACACCGCCTAATGGAACCCCCCCCCCCAGATACAATTCTTGGGCGCTTCACTCACCATAAGTACACAGATATGAACGCTTGCTTTCCCCAATATCAGGGTCAGCCTTAGGAGTCTAGAGCCCATTAGTAGAACTGACTTAGCCCACATTACAGTTGATGCTAGTAGTAACAGTTTCTATTGTTTATTTATGCAAAACTGAATTGTCTGCCATTAAAAGTTATACATGTTGGAGGACTAATTATAAGCATTATCATACAGTACCAGCAAGTTACCACACAATTTATCTCATTGTCACAATAATAGAAAGTACTACAGAGAGTGGATAAGTCCTGCTGTAGAAAAGCATAATCATTATTATCACTGTACAAACCAAGACACCCAGGCAGGAGGCCCCACTGCTGATGTGCCCTGTAGTCCAAGGCCCTAACAGGGGTATTTTTTTTACTGGTATTCCTGTGGGCCAGTTTGATCCTGCTTGATATTAAACCTCCCTCTTGATCATTGGAATAGATTTATGTTACATGATTTTGTTTTTAAACCCATGTAATGTAGATTGGATTTAGTGTGGCTGTGTCACTGTATGAAGAACATTGTAATGTTGAATATACATATGTTGGATAGTGGTGTTCATAGTGTTAATGGATGATTTGGGGGTTGCAAGATGAGTCATGTAGTTTGTGCAGTGGTCCAAATTCCATAGTAGTCTAGTCAGTAGTAGTAGTAGTAGTTAATAGGTAAATTCAGGACATTCCCACACCCACAATGAAATGGGAACCCAAGAGATTGGGATTAAACATGAGGTGCAGTCTTTAGAAAACCCACTTGTCAGTGAGACTTGACTGGCAAAAATTGGCTTCAATTTTGCAAGGGAGCATAAAGATTGGACTTTATTCCAGAATGATGGGCGCATAACGTTAAGAAGAGACGCAGCTGAAGTGCCATCATGCCTACTGTACAAGCTTGTGTGGGCAGTGCTATGATCTGGGTTGCTTAAGTTCTAGGTCTAGGTTCAGCGATGTTATGTGCTCAAATAATGAGGTTAGCTTGCAACCTGAATATACTGAATGACCAGGCTATTCCATCAATGGGTTATTTCTTCCCTGATGGCATGGAAATATCCCAAGATGACAATGGCAAGAATCAGCAGGCTCATATTGTGAAAGAGTGATTCAGAGAGCATGAGACTTCATTTTCACCTGAGCCTCAGTGAGAATCTTTGGGATGCGCTAGACTCGCAGTGGTTTTCAACCCTCTCCTACAAAGCCCACCGACAGCTCCTGTTTGTGGATCCCCACATATCTGCCTCTATAGCTCTGCTGCTGCACTAATTAGTTCACTAATTAGATCAGCAAAACCTGGCCTGTTGGTGGGCCTTGTAGGAGAGGGCTGGGGACCCCTGTGATAGAGATGACTTAGCGCAGTGGTCCAAATTTCCCATTATCAATACAAGATCTTGGGAAATAAATAATGTAACTCTGGACAAAAATAAATGTTGTGACATTGCAGAAACTTGTGGAAACGATGCCACAGCAAATGCGTGCCATCACCAAAGCTAAGGCAATCCTATATACAGGGGCAGACTGGCCATTGGGAGACCTGGGCAAATGTCCTGTGGGCCAGACTGCTTTGGGGCAGTCCGGGCTGCTACCTTTACTAACCTTCCCATCCAATCCCTGCCTCCCCCAACTCCCCATCCCCTTCCCCACTCTATCCCATCACCCAAGCAAACCCAGCCCATGTCCTCCCCCTAATGATTTAGGCCCTTATTTAACAAGGGATAGCGCCAGGTAGCGAATGGTGAGCGAACGGTAATGACGCTCACCGCCACGAGAATGCCGGCTCCCCTCCGCAATCACACATTTATCAAGCCGATCCTGCTTAGCGACTGACAGAGCGCCAGATAGCGAATCATTCATCATTATTCCAGCCTCACCCCACAGCGCCAGCGAGCGACCTTGAACAGCGACAGGTATGACCTCTCGCTACCTGGCGCTCTCCAATGCATTTCAATGGAGCAATCTTTAAATATTCTTAATTAATTGCTATTCATTTTTTTTTTTTTTTTAAATGTCAAAAATTCTGTGACCACTTCTGCAATGTTAGAATTTTTTTTTTAAGGTAAAAAAAATAAATAAATAAATTTGTGCAGAATTGATATTACAGGTCTGATATTAATGTATTCATATTCCAAAATGTTTTGAAAACATGTTTTTTTCTTTCTCTAAAAATATGGTTGTTTGGGGGTTAAAAAACGACTTTACACACATCGCCGCCAGCGCTCTGGGGTTTAAACAAGCATTTCACAGCGCGAGAATTTTTGGAGCGTGATTTGTTAATGAATATGCTGGGAGCCGTTCGCTATGGCCATTCGCTGTCAGGCGCACCCATACAGCGCGGAACCTGTGAAACAGCGACTCCTAACCCCGTATTCAACATTACCGCACACCGACTGAGTCGCTGTCAACAAGCGAACAACGGCCAAGCACAGCGAATACTAGCTGGCGCTGTGAAAATCACGCTACTGGCGCTCATCTGTCGCTACCTGGCGCTATTAATGAATCGGCCTCTAGGTCTTGGAGCACACTGGTTGTCTGGCCAGGAAGCAGCAGAGATGCCACTGGCTGGTTATGGACAGGCCAGGTGCTGGTAAAATCCCAGGCTGATTTTTGGCTCCAGTATGCCATTGCCTATATAAATATCAGAGTGTGTTAATATTTTTTGCCAGGCAGTGTATTATTCGTCTGAATGAGCATTGTAATCACACTGTTCTTGTACAATCATATACAATAGAATAAATATATAAATGTGAAGCCATTGTTTGAAAAACAATGCCAATGTTTTGTCCTATAGCGGGAGTGCATCGAATCTTGTAGTGAGTAATATTGCCTACTGTTTAAATAGGTGGGCTGGTTGGCCATTTCTCTGCTGTCATTTTCTATGTAAGTTTCTGAAGTGCCAGAGAATGTTGTTTTGCCTGTTAAGCCATTGTGAGCCTAGCGCCAATGTAATTACTGCTTCTGAATGTGAATCCCCCACACCACCACATTGCCATGACTAACTCTGCTGTCACCACCTGCATTTCTCCTTCATGTGGCTCTGCTCATTCATTCTCCCCCCCGTTCATGGCTGAAATCAAAACTGGTTAAGCATGTTGAAGGCTGAGGTTTAGGCAGAATATGCTTGTATTGTGAAAGCCTGTAGGAATACCTGTAACATATCGTCTGGACAGTTATTAGGGGAAATATCTCTCAGGGCTGCAAGGAAAAATAAATTACCCCTCCTCACCCATACTGTGGTGCTGCTGTTCCATACAGGTATGTGCCATGCTGTGCCCCCTCTCCGTGAGCCTAAATTGGAGGTTTGAGAAGCCTGGTGTATGGCCAACGCCACTTGTGTCCAACAGTGGCCATGACCTATCTGCAGAAAATGGGATGGTCTTCCACATACACAATTGGGATTGGCAACCAGGGCGAACACCCTACTCATCGGCACTTGGAAAAGGCCCTGTAAATGACATTTCCTTGATATCTAAAACTGAACCTTTTACAAGGCCACCCTACTCACAGAAAGTAGCATTTTCCCAATGTTTTTGCAGAGTTTTGTTTTTATTTGGACATTTTTTGGGCTCTATAATCAAGCATATTGTGTGTATATATATATATATATATATATATATATATATATATATATTGGAGGCTTTTATGCATACCTCTTGTCATGGAATAGCGGGTCACGTGATCTAACTAATGATTAGGGATCTCCGATCACGCGCAGCCCTCTTTCCCTCAACACTGTCCGTTCGCCCGCCTAGCAAGACTACCAGCCCAGCAATGCCCTGGACACCCAAATTCCTGGCTAAGGCAGATTGCTCAAGTTAAATAAAGATTTTAATGCAGTAAGCACACTAGGCAGTAATAACAAACATTTGACTATGATGGAGTGAATACAAATGTAATTGTGAGAAGTGGGTTACAGGTTACAGTGAGTCACACAGAGTTACCTTAAAATGCAGATGTAGAGTAGTGATGATGAGCTCCCACATGGAGGCGAGTGGCACCTCCAGCACACATGCAACGTGACCTCTCCTCAGAGAGTGACAACCCCTGGCCCCTTTATGCCTCGATCTCTGCCCCTTTACCCTTCCTACTCCTAGACACAGGTCCTGGGGAATTCTTTTGAAGCACCATATGCTATCACACCTCCCCAGATAAGGAGGATGCTGGCCCCTGGCTGTCTGACCAATGTGTTAGGGGAGCCGCAGGGGGGCTTTCATCCTGGAACTGCCTTTTCTGAGGGTCAGAACCTCATGCCCATATATGGATTTCCTTTTCCTGCTAGGCTTGTACGACTGACATTTGCTAAGAGCAGAGAATTTTTAAGTGGGGAGTCGGGCATCAGCAATTCAAATTAAATGAAATATAATATTTGCCTATTCCTCACACCTTTCTTCATGTTCAGCTTTAAAGGGACCTTACATCCATTTGATAAAAAATGGGTACCAGTCTTATAATAGGGAGGCATCCTGAGTCCAGTAGACTTCGGACGATGTAAAGCTGTTCATTTACAGACCTTTTTTTTATTGCTATATTCATACTCATATTAATACCACTCATAATGTTGGTATATATCTTAAGAAATAGGGATGCATTGACTTTTATTATTTCCTGTTGTTGAACAAGGGCCATTAAGCTATCCATTTACTGCTAATATAATCTAAACTGACCTGAACCACTGCTGCTGCCTAACTCCTTGCTACTGTTGTTAAAGGAGGACTATTGTGAAAATATGGCCCAATGATAAAAATCCTTATTTTTGTCTGATATTGGCCATCTATTTAATGTCTGCGTGGCCAATGTGGAATGCTTCAGGGGTGTCAAAGGGAGTGGATTCTAGTCATTTTTGAGGTCTGCCTAAAAGCCCAAGCCCAGCGACACAGGCTGTGATATGGTAGAGAAAGGCCAGTGCAAATTAAGAGGGATTGACCCTCTTGAAAGTCCATTGTTTTGGAATACACTTGTCAATGTCCTGAACTGTTTTCCATTTTAAAATTGTAATGGCTGAGATATTGAGGTTTCAAGTTTAACCTCGTGATTTTTCTCAATCATGTGGGTGTGGCCTGGGTGCTGTGATGCAAACATGTTAGAATTAGCATAGTCAGCCCACCCTCATGTAGATTATCAGGGCGTTTATCAAGATCACGCTATTGCAGTGCTCCAGTCTCCAGTCACTGCAGCTCATTAAAAAAAGAAAGATGATGTGTGGTTCCCCACCCTGACATCCTGAGGCTACTAGCTGGCAGGCCAAGGGTTGGCCTGCAGCCATGCCAGGACAACCGCCCCCATGCCCTTTGGGAAGCATTTCTGTGCTCCCTCAGGAGTGAACACCAAGCCTGCACTGATAGGCCGATGCCCAAGGGGTACGGTCAATGGGGTAGGGGGTAACGGCAAGTCACCTGCTGCCATGCCAACAGGTAAATTGCCACCCTTACTCTTGAAGTAAAAAACTCTACATTATACTTATCTCCACTATCTTCATCCAGTGCAGGGCAGTGTCCTCCTGCTATCCAGGGCCTCTTGGATCCCTCTTCGGCTCCACTTGGATGGAAAGAGGACAGGCTGGCCGCCGAAGGTTTCACTGGGACTAACAGTTAGAGACTGAGTTGAGGAGCAAAGAGGAATTAATTTGAATAGGGGGGCACTGGTGCCAACATGCCCAGTGCCTCTGATTAGTGGTCAGGTTTGCTGGGGAGGCTCCAGAGGCAGGGGAAATCAATTGAGATGTCCTATTTCTAGTACTGCTCAGGGAAAAAGAGAAAAGGTAAGCTGCATCAGCATGTGTTTTCACTACATGGCTGGACAGTTCCTTTGAAGGGTTTTCGTTATCTACGAGCCTACTAGAAAATTCTAACCTTACTTCCTGTTTGGTTAAAATCAACAGGAAGTTCGTCAAAGAAAGACTTCTTATGATATGCAGCAAGGACATCAATAGCTGTAGAGAGATCACTCGGAGTACTACTATACTATTGCATATTACCATGGTATATTACCATGGCATGCCATTCAATTAAACCCTCCTTGCAACTCCATAATGGACCGTAACCCACCTACTCTTGTAGCCAGTGAGCCCCAAATTCAAACATAGGTGCAGCTGCCACACATTCTGTATGAGCAGCGTTTTCCTGACCCCTATCCGATGGAGCTCTGGTAGGAAAAGATGCTTTCCTATCTAATACAAGGCTTACTAATGGTGTGAGTGTTTGGATTAGGTTAGTTTAGTGTCTCTATAGACCAGGAGTGTTTAGGTCTACTCTAAAATATGTGCCAGTATCCTTTCAATTTTAGTTAGGCCTCTGGTTGTCAGCTTTTTCTTACATATTTTTTGTAACCTAAAAGTAAACAAGAAAACATCTTAGCTACACAAGCTCTGCTGGATTGTTTAATGTTGTGCCTCACGTTGTTCCATTTATTGGTGTTTCCATCCTCATCAGCTATGTAATTAATAAGTCACCATTTGTTTGGATGATTGGTTTAAAAAGTTATAAAATAATTATGGTACTAAAATAGGTCATGTTGTTCCCATCTATTTTTAGTTTGCATTGTCAGACACTCAAAGCCATATATGCCTTGAATACATTGAACAACATCATTCAATGGCTCTATTTATTTCAAGCCCTTGACAAAATGTAGCTTTATTTTGTTTATTGCATTTGAAACATTGGATCAATATTTTATACAGACACATTTTCTTTGCTGTGTTTTGCACAGCGTGATTTTGGATATTTAAATAAATTGGGGCAGATTTCCTGAAGCCAGTGTCATGCTGACAGCAAAGATAGGATGTCTTTACTCGCTCTTGCTGGGAAAATGATAGTCCCTTGTTTGTGCATCCCTGCATGTACAAGTTCACATAAGCGCTATGTGGGCGAGTATTGGTTATTTACAGAGAGAACCCTAGAATTCTTTTTATGTACAAGGCTGTTTGGATCAGTTGTTCAAATAGTAATATGTTATCGCAGATCTTGCGGAATATCTAAGTACCAACTGTGAATTGAAGTTTCTCAACTTATTCTTTGCATTATTCTGAAACGAGACTTGTGATTTCCAATTAAAGTGGACCAAAAACCCAGGATTTTGACTATCCCAGGTTTTGGTTCGTGCTCCCAGAGCAGTTAGGTTCAAGCTTCTGTACATCTTACCTGAGCCCTGATCCGGTCCCTGGTTGTTTTTGGCAGGGGCCACGGAAAGATGGCCACCACTCCCATGAGTGAGGACACTCCTAGTGCCAGTCTGGTGACAGTGGTGAAAATGGTGGATACTGGTGACAGCTTGGTCTAAGTTGTGGTGAATTAAAACTCAACTGTGGAAAACAGAAAAGGTTTGTCTTGATATCTGAGGTTCTGCTTTAGTAAGTTTTTACACAGACATCCCCCTAGACTTGCCAGGTAGAGTCAAGGTCAAATGTAAAGCAGATCAACCACGTCCTATGGATGGTTAAATAAAAAAAAGACCCATGTATCAACTCTGCTTAGTGTCCTTGTAATGAATTGGATAAAAATACTCACAAACTATTTTTGGCTTCAAAAGAAAGCAACTGGAGGAAAATTAAGGCAAAATTGAATCCTCCTTTGGCTCTTATGTTTCTTGTAGCACTTATTGACCCCAGCAGGAGATTAGAAGGAGAAAGGGGCTTCAACAGCTAGTTTAGAACAATTAAATCTTGTCAAGAACCAATGGCATACAATGGCATACCTGGGGAAAAAATAAAGTCATTATAACAGGAATACCAAGCAGCATTGAGGCAGAAAACATCCAAGCAGTAGTGTACTTGGGGTGGAGGAGCAAAATAGATTGCGTCGTTTTGGGGGGTTTGCATTGGCTTTAAGATTAATTGAAAGGTGGAGTATGGCAAAACTTTACCCTTAAAGGGGACTGTCCAGGAAATAGCAATAATAAGGGAGAAAGCAGCTCATCTGATGCCTTTCCAATGTCCCTCTATTCCATTTCCTTCAGTGCTGGGTAGAAACCATAGTAGCAGGTCTCAAAACGACTGATGAAAAGGTGCTGTATCTGTTCTGAAAAATGGGTACATTAACCAAAATGCCAGGTCTACATTAAAGTGATTAAACTCTTAATGAAAAAATGGGTACTCACCTTATGTCCCCTGCAGCTGATTGGTCCTAGTCTGCTGATCATCCAATCGCTGGATCGCATCGTGTACCACTTCAGGCCTAAACTCAATTGACCGGCACTTCCACCACCTGCCATCAGTCACAGAAGCACTATCATGCCCTCTATATTCACTACAATGGAGGGAAGTGTCAGGCCTTGGCAGACCCCCTCTATTACAATGAATGGAGAGGGCATGGCAGTGCTCCTGTGACTGATGGTGGGTCGTGAGCGTGACGTGCCATCATGTCTGGCTTGGCTCGGGCTGTGATCGCTGAACCAGAACCGATAAGATGTGGGGGACCATTTTGATCTTGGCGCTATAAACAGAGGCCTTCTAAAATGTTACTTATTTTGCTTTGATCTGCTTCTCTTTGTAACGTAACCATGTATTTCCATGCTTACAAAAGCCTTTGTGTAGTATATTAAAAGTGTGATAATGCTTCTGAAAAAAACTGCTGGGAATGTGTTTTTAGTAAACAGGCTATTGATTATTTATAATGCTGCCTGGGGAAGTTTGGTTGCCATAATGGGCCGTTTCCAGGGCTAAAAAGATAACATGGAAAACTGAAGATGCGGGTTTATTAGAATGCTATATTACTATATACTGTAGTGTATATTTTTTATGTCAATTTTAAGCCATAATTCATTTTATAGCGTGTTTTAAAGATTTGTAGACATGTGGGCGAGTTGAATGTAGTGTTAGGACATTTAAGAAATTCAGCTTACATGTGTGTGTGAGGGTTCTAATTCATGCTATCTGTAGGAGTAATCAAGGCAATTGGACTTGCTGTGTTGTTTTCTTGAAGACGTTTTTCTAGTCATCCGACTGGCTTTCTCAATTCAGAGTGACTTGTATAGGAATCCAGTAGCATTAAATGGTAACTCCAATACACACCCTCTGTCTACCATAACCAGTAGGGAGGTGAAGTGTTGATCGCATTAGCTTTAGAGTCACTGGCAGGCTGCTTCATCACTAACACCAGGTAGCCACAGATGAGCGTCTGTAGCAGGCATTTCAGAGCGCCCGCTAGTAGTTGCTGTGCTCGGCCGTGGGTCGCTAGTTCATAGCGACTCAGTCGCTGTGCAGCATTGATGAATACATTGTGAGGAGTCGCTATATGACCAGTACATAGAAATGTAGAAATGTACGGGAGTGCGACAGGTAGCGAGAGTTAATACGTAGTGCTCTGCAAGGCTGAACGCCAGCGCTGTACGCTGAGGCTGGGATAATGATGAATCGGACGCTACATGGTGTTATCCCTATTTCTCAACAGATTCTGCTTGATAAATGTATCATTGCGTGCCGTGTCCACCTGACGCTACCTGTCATTTACAAGGCACTACCTGACGCTATCCCTTCATGAATAAGGCCCTAGATGTTAGTTGCTGCCTCTGATGTTAACACAACATTGTAAGCCAGACAATAGGTGTTGCAGCCCCCCTGCCTCTGTTCAGACAAATGGTTAGCAACCACCTTAGGTGCTGTTACTATTGTAATGTATTTCTTTTCTAGCATGACCCTTTTAAATTAGCACTATAAGAAGAGCACATATACTAACTTATTTATTACATCACCTAGCATGAATTAGGTTGTATAGTGCTGGTGTTCTGAGTTATACCAGCTACTACACCAGCAGTTAAGTCTGTTCTAAATGTTTTGTATTGAAAACCACAAACACTTCTGATAAATCC
Source organism: Gastrophryne carolinensis (assembly GCA_027917425.1). Lineage (NCBI taxonomy): Eukaryota > Metazoa > Chordata > Amphibia > Anura > Microhylidae > Gastrophryne > Gastrophryne carolinensis. Next base: position 202,075,741 of record CM051238.1, on the reverse strand, counting down.
ATGCACCTTTTTAACAGCAATAATCAGTAACTGATAACAGTGCCTCGGTAGATCATCAAATATTCCAATTAGCAACACACAGACAACCCATCTGTACCACCAGAGAGGCAAGTGGTTGACTACCTGGAGCACAGGGGTCCCACTATCCAATTAAGGGCTTATTACCACCCTCTTCTACAGTTAAGCCCCAGATGGCAGGGGTTGCACAGGCTCCAAGCAGGTGATTGCAGACTCGGGAAAGGGGTAAACATAGGGCAGACAGGCGGGCAGCAACATCAGACTGACTAGAGTTTGTCTATGGCCCACTGCAGAGCATGGAAGGCTGTAGGCTCAGTAGGGAGACAGGGCTGCGGGTGCTACAGGCAGCACATGGGCTTTCAGAAAGCAGCGACTCAATAATCTAACAAGGAGATGGGGTTACCTTTATAGGGAAGACAGAAGAGTGGCTTACAGACATATGTGAGAGGGCAAAGAGCACCAAACCAACAAGACAGGGAAGAGCCATATAATCATGACCAGACAGCATGTGGTATAACAAAAAGACATTGGACACCTTATTTTACGTTCGTTTCTCTCTTCACTCATCCCACCTGGTACTTTACTTCTGGATACCATTAATAAAGTACACCGCAAAGGCTTTTCTTGGCCAAGCCAAGTGGGAGAGAAATTACCCTCATCAATTAGTAAAATCTCAAAATGAAGGATATCATAACATCATGTTTCGAATAGATTATTCTCTATATGTTTACATGCTTAACTGTTATTTGGATTGGTGCAATGTTAAACATTTTTTTTTAAACAAAGAATAACTTTTGTGGTATAATTTATGAGTGGTATCTATATAGAAGCAGAGTAGGTGGTAGGAGTTTGGAAAAAAATGTAAAATAAGATGACTAGTATTAGAACCCACCCCCACCAAGCACCCTTATGTAGATAGTGTATGTAAAAATGATCAGGTTGGCTGACGGGTGAAAACAGGTTTAAAGAGGATGGATACTCATTGTTTTCCAGAGCCGGCTGCTGAGGGTTTTGATCTGCTTTAAGAGGGGTAGCCTTTAACAGGTGGCAGCCAGTGACAATGTCATGGTTTGCTATTCCAAAAAACACCATCACTGATTGATTAGGCTCATGCCGTGCTGTTGTTATAGTTACCACTCCTAGGTATTAGATCTGTCCTAGATCACAGGCTCCGTTGCTACATTTGTTGTGTGGAGCGGGTCCTGTTTTGCGTTGGTTGTGCTAGGCCACTCCCTCTGGGGAACATCACACATCCTGTCAACTCCGCCCAACGTGTTTCAGCGCTCGAGACTTCTGCCAGCATCACAAATTGAGGTGTAGGCCACATACAGTCCCATCCACCAAACTTTACAGGTGCCCCGATGATAGGGCGATTTAGGTAATTGGTAGATGAGTAAAAAATTAAAAGAAAATATGTCAGAATAACCAATATATGTTTATCACTAGGATCCTGAAAATATGTCTTTGAGAAAATGAGCTATTAGTCTTATAAACATTTTCCACTATTTCAGACAAAGGGTGGAGCAAAGGAAAAGTTAAACAATATTGCGCATTGGTGTTCCCACTCCCAATGACACAGAATATACTAAAAAAGAAACTAGTTGACATATAGACAATATTGTCTTAAAACGTACCTTCTCCCTAAATAAAAGTCTATCTTATATGTGTGCCCCACTCTGTACATACAGATTGCTCACATTAAAAATCATCCTACCTGAACCTTGTGCATTTTCTGAGCTTTTAAATATCCAAAATGGCAGCCCATGGTGTCTCAGACTGCCTGCCGACAGGAAGTGCCTTCTGACTTTGCTGCTCTGCATTCTGGGATTTCGGTCCTTTTTCTGACCCCAGCTCTGCCTGTGCAGAGCAAAGCTATAAGACACCCCCTGCACTTTAAACCCTGCTCTCCTCTCCTCAGTATGTGATGCTTCTGAGGCAAGATGACCGCGCCCGTATCCTAGAGTCCTAAACAGAGTGGGAGAAAGAATTATAAGTAAGCAACTTAAAACCTTAAATATATTAATTTTAGATGCTGGGGAATAGTTTTTTAAGGGTTTGGCCTTTTTATGAAATGATTCTAAAGGTCCGGTTTAACAATTCTGTAATACAATTGCATATAAACCAACATTCTTTATTAAGCTACTTACATTGTAGATGAGGTTTTCCTGGGCACCCCAACAAAGCCAGGTAACCATGGTGTGGAACTAAGTAATGCTCTCGTTTGGACACACTCCCAATCTGATTCAGACTTTTTTGTTACACGAGGTTGAAACTTTCCACGTTTATATGTAACAAACAAGGCCTAATCTGGCTATTTATGTTAATTACGCGTTCCCTAAATAAAACACTGATTCCCTAAATCTAGTTCAAAATAGAATTTCTATTGATATATATCTTGGAAAGTAAATGAGTGTAGTATAGTCAAAAGGAATAAAGCAACAACAGCCTAAAATACAAACTGCTTGCAATGACTGCATAACTGTTGTTTCATAACCACATTACCCTCCAATCATATCTTGAATCACATATTTGAAGTTCAAGGGTAAGTGTATTAAAAAAAGATTGGCTAATTGAATGTACACCCCCTTACCTGATCCTTGCATTTGTCTAGCTATTATTAAGGGAATACAGACAAGGGCATCTTCTTGTTTTTTTCCCCGCTGTTCTTAGAAACAGCAAGAGTTAGACCTGCAAGGGCATGGGCAATCCCTTTAGATGTGAAGGTCTCTGTTTGATACCATGAATGTTCAAACTGTTTGGTCTGCTACAATGAAAGGGACAGGAACATGAAAGGTACATAGCTAAAGAAATATAGGCTAGTAGCAGTGTCTGAAGTGTTTGCAGTACACAGCAACAACATCTTATTATGGAGGGATAATTGCAGGTGAATGCTAGAGCTACACAACTCGTTTGGTTCTGTTGAAAAAATGCAATTTTAAAATCTGTCTTTTAGTAAAGGTTGTCTTCCTTCAACCTGAAATGGGTGGCATATTGTCTCACATTGCCTTCAAACTAAAGAAGAACAACAACAATATTTACAACATCATGCTACTTATACACTACATGAACAATGACCTATTTCAAGCAGCACCTTGGAATGGAACGGCTTCCTGGGTGGGAGGCTCTTGGTTGGACTGAAACCCTCCTCTTTTGATAACCCCATTCTTTTTTTGTATCACATTAGTTACTCTTCATTTTCTTGGATTAGGACCCCTCACTAACATGGCACCTTGTATAGAATAGCTACCTGTGTGGAAGCTCCTGGTTGGACTGAAACCTCCTCTTTTTTTTAACCCAATTCTTTGTTTTTGTATTATTTTAGTTACTCTTCATTTTCTTGTATTAGGACCCCTCACTAATATGGCACCTAAAATAGAATGGCTACCTGGGTGGAAGCTCCTGCTTGGACTGAAACCCTCCTCTTTTTCTAATTCACCTGGGTGGAAGCTCCTGCTTGGACTGAAACCCTCCTCTTTTGATAACCCTATTCTTTGTTTTTGTATCACATTAGTTACTCTTCATTTTCTTGTATTAGGACCCCTCACTAATATGGCACCTAAAATAGAATGGCTACCTGGGTGGAAGCTCCTGCTTGGACTGAAACCCTCCTCTTTTGATAACCCCATTCTTTGTTTTTGTATCACATTAGTTACTCTTCATTTTCTTGGATTAGGACCCCTCACTAATATGGCACCTGGAATAGAATGGCTACCTGGGTGGAAGGCCCCTATTGTAGTGTTGTATTGTAGGGACAACCCTTATTTTTTCAACTTTTCCCTATTTATACTCTCCACTCTTTCTTCTCACTTTCTTGGACCAGCACCATCTCCTAGTGGCACCTCAGAATTGGCTGACTGGAACGGTCCTCTGATCTTCAACCCTGGTACTGCTCTCCTCTATTACTTTTATGCTACTTGTAGTACTGCAACATTATGCTAATGTATCATTTTTGTTATTGTTTATCCCTTTACTTGTTGTACTGAGCCTTCCTGACAGAACACATTCCTAGTATGTATATCCCTGGCAAAATACATCTGAATTACTTGTACAACAAGTTGCTAAACATTACAGTATGTTTCAGTAAAGGAGCAGTATCGTGAAAAAAGGCACAATGATAAAAATCCATATAAATATGCTGGATGGCGGGAAAAGGGGTCACTTATATACACATCAAGAAATATCCAGCCAGGCTTGACCCCTCCTCTCATTAGCCATGATTATGGATATATGGATTTTTATTATTATACAATTTCACGATAGTGCTCCTTTAAAGAAGGCATTGAGTCCAAATTTAACCCCCCCCCCCCTCACCAGTTCAACATGATTTTGAGGTTATAAAAAAAAATGATTATAAGAATTACTCCTGCTCAGTGTTAGACACCTGATCTCATGGTGGAAGTAGGTCGACTGGAGCCTTCAAGCTGCTGCAAGAATCATAAGTGAATGATTGCATCCCTGCTGCTGCAGTGATTGGCTGACTAACAAGTCACTCATCTCAAAAAGCCACCTGATGCAGCACCTACAGCACTCAACTTACCATGTTGGATCAGGTGCCAAGGGCTGGGAAATGGGGTGATACCTTTTTAATAAACCAAATTAGGCTTTGTAAGGGAAGAGCAGTGGGGACCTTATGCCAGTTTAAGCCAGTTACCTTTTTTTCTCTTACTCTTCCAATACTTGAAATACTTCAAACTTGAATACATAAAATGCTTATTGAAGGGTTGATTCAGAGTTCAAACTTTTTTTGGAGGCCTTACTAACAAACAAAAAATCATGTAAAAACGAAAACATTTCACACAAAAATTCTTGAGGAAAAAGGCTCTTCTGAATCTGACGAGGGAAAAAATGGGCAAGAATGTGACATTTCAGACAAAAATAAGTGCGAGGAAGGGGCTTTGAGTCAATCCTAATGATTGGTTGAGTTAGGTGATGTAATAGCATTTGTGTTCTTAAAACTTCAGTTCAGCTCAGAGGTACTGACGGACCGGGTTCTGAATGCGGACCTCGGCGCCAGATTTCTGGACCCCTGCCCCCTTTACTTGATCAGCCATGTAGTGCTTAGTCTCCCTGCCAGTGTCATGACTCTGCTCCCTGGCACCTAGCATTGCAATATGAAGTACTGCACGGACGGGACGTGGCATTGCAGGGTACACAAAAACTTTGTTTCTCAGTTTCTTTGCCCCATCCAATCCTGTCTCACCTGCCCTAGCTCAGCCCCATCCATCCCTGTCCCGCCACCTCTGCCCCATCCATCCTTAACCTCCCAGCTCTGCCCCATCCATTCTTGTCCCCTCAGATCTGCCACATCCATCCCTGTTCCCTCAGCTCTGCCCCATCCATTCCTGTCCTCCCAGCCCATCCAAACCCTGTCCCCTCAGCTCTTCCCCATCCAGCCCAGTCTCTCTGCCCCATCCATTCCTGTCCTCTCAGTTTTGCCCATCAAATCCCTGGCCTCCAATCTTTGCCAATCCATTACTCTTTCTTTCAGCTCTACCCATCTATTCATGTCCTTCTAGTTCTACCTATCATCCCTTCTCCCAGCTCTCTCTCCATCCCTCCCAGCCTTTCCTGTTCTATCCCACCCCCCCCCCCCCCACCCACAGTGTGTTGATTTCTAACTATTCACCCCCCGCGACAGCCCTCGTCCAGACCTTGACCTCTCACCGGATCTTTACAAGAAGTGGTTGAGCACCCCTGGTTTAGCTCTTTTTACCTTTGGTCTTTAGTTCAAGCACAGGGGTAATTACTTTCAGATTTAGATAGTGAGGTGCTTAAAGGGCCAGTCCAGCCAGACTGTCCATTTAGAAATTTCTCCCCCTTCCCCCGACCTGCCACCCTTTTTTTGTGCTCAGGCAGGGTGTGGGTTACATAAAAAAACACCAGCTGCAATCAAGAGCCGATGATTGGGCAACATCAGTGCTGGGTGTGTGCCCTAAACACGCAGGAAACATGCTGCCGCTGGACATTTGTAGGTGTGAGTGAGCTCACTCACCTCATCAGTGGCTATAGCATCAGTGTTAGAGATGTACAGATTGCATGTAGTGAAAACTTCTTCCATGAAACACATATTTTGTAACCTAGGAAAAAATAACAAAATAATAGATCAGCTCAGCACCTTGAGGACATCCTTCTGGCACAAAAAATATACACTTAAAAATTCCCTTTAAGGGAGGTGATGAATACTGAAGGTACAAACACCTCTAGTATTTTATTATATTTTCAGTTGAGCCCCTTGAGAGTTCACTGTATGCTCCTCATGTTTTCTCTGGCTATTAAAGTATATTAAGAGCAACCTTTCATTATTGTTACATATTGAAAACCAGCTTCAAGCCTACTGTAGCTTGTAATGATTCAATGTAACACAGGTCTTAATAAACTGTATCTTTTTTAAGCCCTTGCAATTAGTTTGTACAGTATTTGTAGCATTAGCAGTGTATGTGTAATATTCTAGCACAATGACATCAATGGTAGGAATACCCAGAAACCTGAGAGCATGTAATACCTTCACAAATTCTATTTCCTGCAAGTCTCACTCAGAGGTGTTGGACTGTAAAGTAGAATTTGTAATGTTGACGAAAATAATACTTAATACTTTGTTGGAAGACAAATGCAAAAATATACCTGCTGCCTCACTGCCTTTTCAGAATGTAGAAGCAAACAGCTCAATATTCTCGCATTATAGAGCCTTATTTATGAAGTGTACCTTTTTGTCTTATTTGGCGCCATTTTGATAGCGTATGCGACTGGAAGTGGCCACATCTTTTTATATTTTGATGCTTCTGTTATATCAGGAAGGCACTGCGAGTCAAAAATCCTGGTGTTAAATAATCAGCTTGGATTGATGCACCAGGTACTGGCCAGCTTGTGTCAGTGCCTGCTGGATATCTAGCAGCGCCAGAGAGTGCAACTTTGTTCCACCAATTTACAGAAGCAGCTCACCGGATTGGCACTGTATATAATAGGTGCTGGTTGGCGTTTCTTCATTAGAGTATCACTTCTGTGAACCAAAGGAACAAACTTTAATGTGCGTTTTGCCTGCTTTTTAGTTGTTTTGCTACAAATTACGCATCGTTAATCAAAAACATTACTAACATGACATTTGGCAACTTCAAAGTCCTGCATTTACATTTGTAACAAGTTGTCAAAGCAAGTGTTTTAACCCTTTAAGTGCCAGCCTACCTGCAGCTTTTGTCACCCTCTGTTGCCAGACCATGTTTCACTATTTTGCGCTACACATGTTCAACTGTGATTTTTGAAAGGATTTCCAGGGATTTATCAGGAAAATTATATATATATTTATTTTTTCAACAGAGTCTGGGCTTCAACATTAAATGAGTTGTTTGGCCATTTGTTAGTGTATTCTCTTTTTTTTTGCAGTTAGCTGCTGCTGCCGAACCGGGAGGGGGGGGTGCTATTCCGAGGGCTCTCCTAGGGCCATCCGAGCCCCCACAGGGGATCGGATGGCACTAAATTAAAGAGGAGACCTGGCCGGATCCAACGATCAGGTCAGGTGGGTGTTTTTTATTTATTTTTTTTATCTAGCAGGGGGGAAATTCAGGCATGTAGATTCTACATGCTTGGCATTTAAGTGGAGTAGAAGCGAGCACATAGAATCTACGTGCTTGGCACTGAAAGGATTAAACAGTATTTATATGCAAAAAACTCTTCAGTACAGTTCTGCCCATTGTGGTCTATGGGATCTTAACCTACAGCACCACTATAAACTGGCGCAGCTTATATAAGAGCACCGGTAATCTGTTACAAAAAGGCGCAAGTAATAAATTAGAAGCAGGCTGGTGGACATTGGCGCTGAATTTTTTTGGCTTCAGAAATTGCAGATTAAGTGCAGTTGAGACTAAAACATTGACACTGAGTAGAATTTACAGGCTCTGGCTACCTATAGTACTGTAGTAGTCTGCCCTGCGCTCCATCATAGTTTGCAATATGTGCAATAGTAAGTAAAGTTCCACTTACCAAACACTCCACATAAAAGAGACAGGTGCTGAGATATCATCCCAAACTGCCTGGGAACACAAGAAACCAGAACCTCTCACGTTTCCTTTAAGTAAATCTCCAGTCCAGGCCCTGCTGACCCAACAATGAAACAGCTTAAAATCTAATAGAACTATTCTAGTCTTGTACACATTTCATTCAGCAGCCAATGAAGTTCACCAAGGGTGTGGAAAAACTAGGTTTGCATGACTATGGGGTGACAGGTTTTGAACATACCTCAACTCTAATGGCCTACTTTCTCCCTCCAAGCCCTGGGTTACCGACTCCTAAGTCTGGTGCGCTGGGCTAATAGCCCAGGCGGGAGGGGAGCATTTTTTTGGTCAAAACAATAATATTTAGCCAATTTCCACTTATTGGCCCCTTTCACACCCCCCTTTTGTGTTGTGTTGCAGTAGACATACTCCAAGGTGTCACAAAGGGAATAGAAACGCAGGCCATAATAGTAATTGGGACCTCTTATATCTGTGTCCTGCATTATGCAATACATACTATATTGCATCGTAAAAGGGCAGTTCTCATCGTTACCTCCTGGGCTATCACCAGTGGTCCCCAGCTGTTGTCGCAGGCCTCGGTCCTCAGGGATGGTGCCTGCTTCAGCACCTACTTTGGGTTCTTTGATTGGGTCCTTGCAGGAGCAGTGGACTGAAGGACCCTAGAAGGCGACTGTCTTGATCTGGAGCACCTTCTTCCACCATCACCTGCCTCTCCCACTGCTCCCACACTCCTCTCCAGTCCCGCCACCTCTGCTCCAGGGTGACAGAACACAATGGTGAGGTGCAGGGCAGCAGGTACATGTATAATGTAGTGCACTGCACTGCATTTTTGTGTTTCCATTGCACAGTGTGAAGTAACCATATATTTAACAGTCGAGCTGAGCAGTTGTACAGCCACTGAATTGAATGGAGGGGGGGGGGGGGGGTCGGGGCACCTTTACCTAGCTAAGATATCCATGAAAAGAGTTTTGTTCAATAATTAGGATTACGTTTATTGCAAACACGTCCCTGTAAACAGAAACACTAAATATTTCCAGTGCATATTATGATACCTTTTACTGCAGTTTTATTTATCATTCATAACAGTTTTATGTATTCCATTTTGTCTGCTCCATTTAAATAATGCTCAAATAAATCAGACAATCCCTGCTTACCTGTGGCATCCATGACATAAATTATACAATGAAAAATGCAAACGAGTCCTCTAGTGGAATCTTGTTGAGTTATGACCTTCAGACCATTGTCATCAGAGTGTCTGCATTTGGCTCCAGTTATTCTTAGTGACTCCTCAGCAGTACAATAGTGTAGGAACTTCACACCGCATTTTCCTCTTTGTAAATTATGTTCAGTTCTATATGCACTTTAGAATGTTTCCTCTCCATTTTATAGTGCTTGACTTTCTCCTATTCCATCACTATAATACTTTAGATTAAATCTCATCTCAGTGTCTGCAGGCTGCACTTATCTGTTCTTCAGCCGAATGTCATTTCAGCTCTGTTACATTTACAGAGCTTTTTTTTTAAATATTTTTTATATGAAAAAAAAAAGATTGGCTCTTATGTTGTGCTGCCCCGATTATTCAGACATATCTTAAATCTCTACTCATGCACGTGAAAGGATTATAGGCACTATTTGCTGTCTTTGGCCTGGGTGGGGACTTACTGTTCCAGTGAAACCCATGTTTTTATATTATTATACTATTATATGATATAATTTCTTGTTTCCAGAGACAGAAGTCTTAGTGCCTGATTTGATTACTTTTGTGTAAACCACAGTTTGACAGTAGCATGTTGGTGGCACTTTTCTCATCTGTTAGTGCACTGAGAAATCATTGCTTCCTGTCCTTTCCTTGTGCCCCTCCCCTAGCTGCTACTAGCATGCTCCTCCATTTCTTATTTGGTTCGCCAGAAACATTGCCCTCCCCCTCCTTCCAGTGTTGGTTGCACATTTAGGCTTTGCACCTCCCATGGGGGGGGGGGGGGGTTTGTAACATAATCTGGAAGATCTGTTTAGCTAATGTAATCCTGCCTGTTTCATTTTGCCAAACAGCGGAGACATTTTTCTTATGTTTCAGTCAGGAGATCTAAGGGTATTTTTGCACCCTGAAACGAGTCACCCAGGGCAGACATTAGCAATGGCTGTACCCAGGCAGGTGCCAGGCCGTTGCACCTTGAAAGGCCTTACCTCATTCCCTCTACCCTTGGCTAACGCTAGGGGCCGATTGGGCATTGGGAGAGCCTCTTCCTGTTAGTCCTTGTATTCTTTATTTTCTTATTGTCTTTTGCTTTCTTCCTATGTTTCTTACTTTCATCTGTTCTTTCTGTCATTCCTTTTCTTATTCCCTTCTAATATTTATATCACACTTTCTTTCCTTCTTTCTGTTCTGTCTCTACCTTTTTTCCATCTAGTCTTTGTTTCTTTCTTTCATCTGTTCATTCTGTCATTCCTTTTCTTTTTCTTTCTCTTTCTTTCTTTCTTTCTTTCTTTCTTTCTTTCTTTCTTTCTTTCTTTCTTTCTTTCTTTCCATCTCTTCTTGTTTACTACCATTCCAATTCTTTATATTCCTCCTTTCTTTTATTTTCTCCTGCCTATCATTCATTCTGTTTTTGTCATTTCTTTTTCTTTTTTATATTTCTTTACTTATTTCCAATTATATTTGTTTCTTACTTTAAACTATTCTTTTTATTTCATCTTTCTCCAGGAAGGTAAAGGTGTCCAGAGTTTTGGGGGTAGGCACTGTCTGAGGTTCCAGCGCTATCCGGTGCTTCAGTGGTGTCCTAGCTGCTTTTCTCATGTGAGCTGTGAATGGCTCACATACAGTCATGGCCGTAAATGTTGGCACCCCTGATTTTTTCAAGAAAATGAAGTATTTCTTACAGAAAAGGATTGCATTAATACATGTTTTGCTGTACACATATTTATTCCCTTTGTGTGTATTGGAACAAAACCAAAATAGGGAGGAAAAAAAGCAAACTGGACATAATGTCACACCAAACTCCAAAAATGGGCTGGACAAAATTATTAGAACCCTTAACTTAATATTTGGTTGCACACCTTTTGGAAAAAATAACTGAAATCAGCTGCTTCCTATAACCATCAATAAGCTTCTTACTCCTCTCAGCCAGAATGTTGGACCACTCTTCCTTTGCAAACTGCTCCAGGTCTCTCTCATTGGAAGGTTGCCTTTTCCCAACAGCAATTTTAAGATATCTCCACAGTTTTTCAATGAGATTTAGATCTGGCCACTTCAGAACTCTCCAGCACTTGGTTGCCATCCATTTCTGGGTGCTTTTTGATGTATGTTTGGGGTCATAGTCCTGCTGGAAGACCCAAGATCTTAGATGCAAACCCAGCTTTCTGGCACTGGGCTGTACAGCGCGACCCAAAATCCATTGGCAATCCTCAGATTTCATGATGCCTTGCACACAATTAAGGCACCCAGTGCCAGAGGCAGCAAAACAGCTTACTCAAGTGCATTTTGGCAAAATGTAGTCTTGCTTTTTTATGTCTCTCTGTCAGCAGTGGGGTCCTCCTAGGTCTCCTGCCATAGCATTTCATTTCATTTAACCCTTTCAGTGCCAAGCCCGTAGATTCTATGTGCTTGCTTCTACTCCACTTAAGTGCCAAGCACGTAGAATCTACGGGCTTGACTTTCCCCCCCGCTAGTAAAAAAAATAAACATAAAAAATACTCACCTGACCCCTCGTTGGATCCGGCTGGGTCTCCTCTTTAATTTGGTGCCATCCGATCCCCCGTGGGGGTCGGATGGCTCCAGGAGAGCCCCCGGAATAGCCCCCCCCCCCGTTTGGCAGCAGCAGCTGCTAACTGTTAAAAAAAATAAAAAAATAAAAATGACATTTACTTACCTGCAGTCGCGCTGCCTCCCTCCGGGTCTCCTCTTCACTGGGGGGGCCTCCGATCGCCCCCCCCAGCCTCTTCAGCTTCAGGGGAGAGCCTGAAAGGGCTCTCCCCCTCCTCTCCCGACGGGCGCCGCCATCTTGCTGGGGGCGGGGCTTTGGGGGCGGGGCTTATGACGTCACTCCCGGGCCTCTTGCTGCCTCTCCTCGGCTGAGCTGTCAGATGCCCTGGTGATCGCTGGGCAGAGCAGTGGAGGGGCAGGGGATGCTCTGATCCCCTGCCCCCCCCCCTCCTCTGGCCAGCGATCACCAGGGCATCTGACAGCTGATCAACACAGGAGCTGACAATCGGGTGAGGTGAGTAAAGTAAAAAAAAATTTTTTTTTTTTAATAAATGACATTTTTGTGCGTGTTTTTTTTTATGTTAACCCTTTGTGAACTGGTAAGGGGTCCATGAGACCCCTTATACCAGTTCACAAGGCTGGGGTCTGGCAAGCCACCTGCAACTAGCGGGTGGCTTGCCATTAACCCCCGCACCCCCAATTACCTGCCTCCCCAAAGCCCAGGGGGGGGCAGAAGAGCCGGGGCCCACACAGGGTATGTGGGCTCGTAGGCTGCAGGGTGGGGGGCCACAAAAGCTGGCCCCCCACTCTGTTCCTACAAGCCCCCATAGCTGGTCCCGGGCTGGTTATGACGGGTAAGGGGGACCCTACGTCATTTTTTTTTTATTTTAAGGGTTAGGGTTAGGGTTAGCCTAACCCTAACCCTTAAAATAAAAAAAAAAATGGGTTCCCCCCCCCCGGAGGGGGGACCTTATGTCATTTTTATTTAATTTTTAAGGGTTAGGGTTAGCTTAACCCTAACCCTTAAAATTAAAAAAAAAAAATGGGTTCCCCTCTACGTAATTTTTTTTATTTTTAAGGGTTAGGGTTAGCCTAATCCTAACCCTTAAAATTAAAAAAAAAAGTTTTTTTTTATTTTTACGGGTTAGGGTTAGCCTAACCCTAAAAATATATATTTTTTTTTAAAGGGTGAGGGTTAGGGTTAGGCTAACCCTAACCCTTAAAAAAAAAAAAAAAAAAAAAAATGACATGGGGGGGGGGGGGGCAAGGGGGTCCCCATTTTTTGGGGGGAATTTTTATTTTTGTATATTTTTTTATTTTTACGGGTTAGGGGTAGCCTAACCCTAACCCTTAAAATTAAAAAAAAAAAATGTAAAAAAAAAATTTTTGTTAAGGGTTAGGGTTGGGCTAACCCTAACCCTTACAAAAAAAAAAAATGACATGGGGGGGTCCCCATTTTTGGGGGGGGAATTTTTATTTTTGTATTTTTTTTTATTTTTACGGGTTAGGTTTAGCCTAACCCTAACCCTAACCCTTAAAATTCAAAAAAAAATTTAAAAATTTTTTTTCAAGGGTGAGGGTTAGGCTAACCCTAACCCTTAAAAAAAAAATGACATGGGGGGGTCCCCATTTTTTTTGGGGGGGGGGGGAATTTTTATTTTTGTATATTTTTTTATTTTTATGGGTTAGCCTAACCCTAACCCTTAAAATTCCCCCAAAAAAGGGGGGACCCTATGTCATTTTTTGGGGTATTTTTGAGGGGGAATTTTTATTTTTGTATATTTTTATTTATATTTATTTATTTATATTTATTAGCCTAACCCTAAACCCTTAAAATTACCCCAAAAAATGCCCCCCCCCCTTTGGAAGGGGGGACCCTATGTCATTTTTTTTTTAATTAACCCCTTATGTTTATAGTGTGGATAGTAGTTGTATTTTATTTGTAAATGTAATAAAGTGCTCTTTTCAGTTTGGGGGGTCTCCAGGGCAAGAATGGGGGGGCTACCGATACATATGTGGTACCGTTGTAATCGGGAGAAATGGGGCTATCACATGCAATATGGTTTTCATTTAAAAAAAAAAGGTTTTATTTAAAATAAAGGAAACAATTGTTTAAAAAATATATATTTTTTGTTTTTTTTTTGTTTTTTTAAGCAGAAATATTCAAAAAACAGTGGAAAAATTACAAACAAGACATTTCATGTTAAAGCCTAAACTCTGCTGCAAAAAATGTATATGTAATGTATATAATTTTTCTGGAAATTCCAGCAAAAATCACGGTTAATCATGCCGCAAAATGGGGAAAAATGACCTGTCAACAGAGGGTGACAAAACTTCAAGTAGGCTGACAATTAAAAGGGTTAATAGTTCCTATGCATGTTGGGTATTGTTCTGCTCGGGGGACCTTGCGCTTTCAGATTTAGCTTGTTTTTTCTTGTTTACATATTGATATTTTAGGAAAACATGGTTTTTATTCTGCTTTTTTATAATTGTTTTTAGGGAAACCCTGTGCAACCTAAGAATTCTTCAATGGATTACTTCCAGAAAGATGAGCCCACTACAACAAGCTCAGTACTCTTAGAAAGCTTAACATGTGTACTTTCAGGGAATATATGGTTTGTGGGGATATTCTAAATTTAAAGGGTTGTTTTGGTTGAAAAATCGCAAGGTGCGCACTTTGTCTGCAGAGCTGAAATTTTTAAGTAAAATTACCGTTATGCGCATGCTTTACTTTGGGGTGTTTGGCAACTCTTCCCTTGACAGAACCTATGCATATTGGGTATTGTTCTGTTCGGGGCATGTTGCTTTTTCAGATTTTCTGGTTTGCATATAGTTTTTTTAGGAAAATGTGGCTTTGATTCTTCTTTTTTATTCTTTTTTAGGGAAACTCTGTGCAACCAAAGAATTGATTGAGGGATTACTTCCAGAAAATTGCGCCCATGTCAACAAACCTGGTATGCCTAGAAAGCCTGAGGTGTATACTTCCAGAGAATATATAGTTTTTGGGGGGTATTTCAAATTTAAAGGGTTCTTTTTCTGGAAAGACCGCAAGGTGCGCTTAGCGCGGTGCATAGTTGTATTTTATCTGAAAATCTCCTAAAGCGCTGTTTCAGTTTGGGGGAGTCTCCTGGGCAGGAAAGGGTGTCTACCTATACATATGTGGTAACGCTGTGACCGGGATTAATTGGGGTTTCACATGCAATAAGATTTTATTGACAAACTTACATTTTTTATTACAAAAAAACACTACAAATTGCAAAAAATAGATTTTTTTTAATTTTTTTGCACATATTTCACCCAAAAGTATTGAGAATACACCTAAAAAATTACAAACAAGACATTTCATGTTAAAGCCCAGACTTTGCTGAAAAAAACAATATATCATTTTCCTGGGAAATCCCTGGAAATCCCTTCAAAAATCAAATTTGAACATGGGGAGCGCAAAATAGTGCAAAATGGTCTGGCAACAAAGGGTGACAAAAACTCCAGGTAGGCTGGCAGCGAAAGGGTTAAATGTCGACGGATAGTTTGCACTGACACTGATGCTCCCTGAGCCTGCAGGACAGCTTGAATATCTTTGGGACTGCTTAGCCACCATTTTGTCCAGCCCATTTTTGGAGTGGTGTGACATTATGTCCAATTTGTTTTTTTTCCTCCCTTTTTTGGTTTAGTTCCAATTCACACAAAAGGGATAAACATGTTTATAGCAAAACATGTGTTACTGCAATCCTTTTCTGTGAGAAATACTTCATTTTCTTGAAAAATTTCAAGGGTGCCAACATTTACGACCATGATTGTAAATGAAGGGAAGCTGTACTGATGACCAGATGATGGTGGGCTATGACTGGGGCAGCCAATGTTATTGGCTTGTGGAAAGCGTGGCGGTATGCTGCTCTTCAGGCTGGAGTTGCCCTGTCTGTGGCGTTGTGGGTCTGGCTTGGTGTAGATGGTGCAGGCTGGCTGTCCATAGTGAGAGGGACAGCTTTAACCAGCTCCCAACCATCCTTATTCTTCTTCTCCATAATTCATTTTGTCTGTCTGCTGTCCCTGTTTTTGGTGGTGGATAGCAGTGTGCAGTCATGCCAGAAAGGCATTCACTCCCTGTGAAAATGCTTGATGTGGACGTTGACTGCTCCTGGATTGCCTGTTAGATTTTGGCCATCTCCAAAATCAGTAGCTTGGTGTTTGTCCGACAGCTAAAGTAGACCTACAGTTAAAAAAATAAAATGTATTAAATTGCTCCCTTACACTGCCCCTCTGATAATCACTGGCATAACCACATGCAGATGTGAAATTCATGTAGCTGGCACTTAACTGATGGAGAGGCACCTATGTGAATTTCATGTAGCTGGCATTTAACCCTTTAAGTGCCAGCCTACCTGGAGTTTTTGTCACCCTTTGTTGCCAGGCCATTTATCACTATTGCACTACGCATATTCAGATGTGATTTTTGAAGGGATTTCCAGGGATTTCCCAGGAAAATTATATATTGTTTTTTAGCAGAGTCTGGGCTTCAAGATGAAATGTCTTGTTTGTAATTTTTTAGGTGTATTTTCAATATTTTTGGGTGAAATATGAGCAAAAAATAAATAAAAATCTATTTTTTACAATTTGTAGTTTTTTTTGTAATAAAAATTAAATGTAAGTTTGTCAATAAAATCTTATTGCGTGTAAAATCCCAATTTCTCCCGGTTACAGCGATACCACATATGTGTTGGTTGTTGGTAGACACCCTTTCCTGCCCAGAACACACTCCCAAACTGAAAAAGCACTTTAGGGGATTTTCAGATAAAATACAACTACGTTATGCGCTATGCGCACCTTGCAGTTTTTCAATGAAAACAACCCTTTACATTTGAAATATTCCCAACAAACTATAGATTCTCTGGAAGTACACACCTCAAGCTTTCTAGACGTACCAGGCTTGTTGATGTGGCCACAGTTTTCTGGAAGTAATCCCTCAATGTATTCTTTGGTTGCAAAGAGTTTCCCTAAAAAAGGATGCAAAAGCATAATCAAAGCCACATTTTCCTAAAAAAAAACTATATACAAAAAAGAAAAAACAAGTTAAATCTGAAAAAGCAACATCATTCGAACAGACCAATACCCAACATGCATAGCTACTGTCAAGGGAAGAGTTGGCAAACACCCCAAAGTAAAGCATTTGCGTAACGGTAATTTTCCTTGAAAATTTCAGCTCTGCAGACAAACTGCACATCTTGCGATTTTTCAACCAAAACAACCATTTACACTTGGAATACCCCCCACAAACCATATATTCCGTGAAAGTACACATGTTAAGCTTTCTAAGTGTACCCAGCTTGTTGTAGTGGGCTCATCTTTCTGGAAGTAATCCCTCAAATAATACTTTGGTTGCACGGGGTTTCCCTAAAAAATTTATAAAAAAGCAGAATAAAAAACATCTTTTCCTAAAATATCAATATGCAGACAAGAAAAAACAAGCTAAATCTGAAAGCACAAGGTCCCCCGAGCAGAACAATACCCAACATGCATAGGTACTATTAACCCTTTTGAATGCCAGCCTACTTGAGATTTTGTCACCCTCTGTTGACAGGTCATTTTTCCCCATTTTGCACCATGTTTTGCGCCATTTTTGCAGGAATTTCCAGGAAAATTGTATATATATATTTTGCAGCAGAGTTTAGGCTTTAACATGAAATGTCTTGTTTTTTATACTGTTTATTAAAATATTAAGTAAAAAAAATATATATTTTTAGACAATTGTCTTCTTTATTTTAAATAAAACATTTGTTTTCTTTTCTTTTTATCAATGAAAACCATACTGCATGTGAAAGCCCCATTTCTCCCGATTACAATGGTACCACATATGTATTGGTAGACCCCGTTCCTGCCCAGGAGACTCCCCAAACTGAAACGAGTACTTTATAACATTTACAAATAAAATACAACTACTGTCTACACTATAAAGGGTTAAATCAAGAAAAAAATTTGCGTGGGGGTGACAGAACATAAGGGGGGACCCCATTTTTTTTTAATTTTAATGGTTAAAAACCCTTAAAAATAAAAAAAAAATGAAATGGGGTCCCCTCTACCTGAAATAACCAGCCCAGGACCAGCTACGCAGGGCTTGTAGGAACAGGGTGCAGGTGCCAGGTTTGGTGGCCCCTGGCCCTGCAGGCTACAAGCCAGCATAGCCTATGGCCCAGGCTCCTCTGCCCCCCCTCTGGGCTTTGGGGAGGCAGGTAATTGGGGATGCCGAGGGTTAATGGCAGGTCACCCGCTAGCCGCAGGTGACTTGCCAGCCCCCAGCCTTGTGAACTGGTATAGGGGTCCCATGGACCCCTTACCAGTTCACAAGGGGTTAAATGTAAAAAAAACACAGAGATACACAAAAAAAATATTATATTTGTTTTATTTTTAATACTTACCTCCCACCCATCTTGCACTGTGTCCCTCGGCAATCACTGGCTTCTCCTGGTCTGCTGGAAGCCTTTTATAGCTGCTGGGGGGCAGAACATAAGAGGTTAATTAAAAAAGAAATGACATAGAGTCCCCCCTCCCTTTAAAATCCAAAATAAATTGAAATGGGGTCCCCCTTACCCGAAGTAACCAGCCCGGGACCAGCTATGCAGGGCTTGTAGGAACAGGCCGCAGGGGCCAGCTTTTGTGGCCCCTGGCCCTGCAGGCTACACACCCGCATAGCCCGTGGCCAGGGCTCCTCTGCCCCCCCCCTGGGCTTTGGGGAGGCAGGTAATGGGGGTGCTGAGGGTTAATGGCAAATCACCCGCTAGCTGCAGATGACTTGCTAGCCCCCAGGCTTGTGAACTGGTATAGGGGTCTCATGGACCCCTTACCAGTTCACAAGGGGTTAAATTTTAAAAAAAGACACTGACACATGATAAAAAAAAAGTTATTTATTTATTTTTTTTAACACTCACCTCCGATCCTGTGTCCCGCGACGATTCTCTTCTCAGCTGACAGCTGTCAGGTCTGATCACCGGAGGGGCTGGGGAGGCAGGGGACCACATCTCCTACCCTCCAACCGCCTCCGGTGATCAGACCTGGCAACAGTCCGGAGCCGTCAGCGGGATGACGCGACGGGGGGCGGAGCTAGCGGCACGAATGTTGGAGGGGGCATGTTTTGCCCCCTGCTCACCGCGGAGAAGCCCGAGGGGGGGCGATCGGAGGCCCCGCGGTGAAGAGGAGACCCAGAACAGAGGTGAGTAACTGTCATTTTTTTTTACTTTTTTTTTTTAATTGTTAGAAGCAGCGGCTGCCGAAGTGGGGGGGGGGCAGGCTATTTTTTGCCCCCTCCTGAAGGCAGAAGAGCCCCTGGGGGTAATCCGATACCCCCAGGGTGAAGAGAAGACACGGCGGGTTCGAACAAGGGGTCAGGTGAGTGTTATTTGACTTAACTTTTTTAACTAGCAGCGGGGAAAGCCAGCCCGTAGGTACTACAGGCTTGACACTTAACAGTCGGAGAAGCAACCCCGTAGTACCTACGGGCTTGGCACTTAAAGGGTTAAAAGGTTAATGTAAAAGAATGACCCCCAGATCCAGTCTTATCAAATCATGAGTGTTGCCATTAACCAGGTGATGCAAACAACCAGTTGGTCACCTCCAAGAGGAGTGACATACTGACATGGCCTTCGCATAAGCCATTGGATCGACCAGTAAGGTAATTATACAGCAAGACCAGGAGATTTTTTAACAGCATGGCATCCCAAACCGGAATGGCCTGGGGACAGGGCTGGGAACCAAGGGTTTTTGTCCACTTTGAGCAGAACAAAACCCAGGATTTGGATTCTCCTAGGTTTTGCTCAGTGCCTCGGGGGAAATTCTGAATTGGGATACCCTGCTGTGTGAAACCCACCAGAATGCCCTGTACAACTCACCTTTTCACGGTCCAATGGCGCATGCGTGGGCTCTTACCCAATCATAGCCGTTTGCCATGATGATGTCATTTGGCAAATAGCTCTGATTTGCTTGAATGGGGAGTGAGAGCGGACACAACCCAAGTGCTGGGTGCCCCAGCCTATCTGAATTGCTGGGATGGGAGTGTGCGCACAGCCCAAATATGCAGGGGATGCAGCCTCTCCCTCTTCCCATTGAACACAGTTTGTGGAATGACATTGTCGCGGCAAATGGCTCCGCATTGGACCAGGGAAAAGGTAAGCTTTACTGGGGTTCTGGGGGCTTAACACAGTGGTGCATCACAATTTGTGATGCCCTGGGAGAAGGCCAGGGCTGTCCACCCTGGGTTTTGTTCAGCTTTAATTACCCTGTACTACAAAATACTGTGTAGCTAACAAGACAAGCACTATTATAAACTAGTAAAGGGCACCTCCAAGATCAGTTTACTGCAGTGTTTTCATCTCTTGAAGCCTCCATCAGCTGTCTACATTGATATTACTGTGCATAGAATTTACTATATTAAAGCCTTTGCCCAATATTCATAACAACACATACTGGTTGCAGTTGGCTTTTGTTTGAATATTATCATTTGATAACTTACTGCTAGGGGCATAACTATAAGGAGTGTGGTGGGCAAGGTCAGGGGGCCCCATTGCTGTTGTCCCTCCACCTTATTTATCTGATATGTTGATATCATGACATCATATACATTTGTAATAGATTTTTAGAGTAGTAATACAGTTGTATCCATTTTAGTGAAACATTTGGACCCCAGGATCTGAATATGGCAGTTACTGTATGAGCAATGACTGACCCCCATTTATTGCCTGCACCAGGGCCCAGTCAATTTTAGTTATTCCTCTGTTTCTTATATTAGTGTGACAGAACCTCGTTATGTAAAACGTAAAAAAAAATTCTAACTTGTGAATGTTTGTTTTATAATCTATCTTATGGCTGCTTATATCCTCCACCTTATGTGGATAATAACTGTGGCTGGCACTAGCAGATTGCTGTTGACCAGAATAGTGCACTTATATGCATTCAGAACTGCCTCACAAAGAAGCATTTTAATTAAATGTTGGTTGCAATCTGTATCTGATAAGGTTTTTCTAAACCTGCTAGATGTGTCCACGCTCCCTCTGCCTTGTTACCATGGCAGCAATACTGATTTTTGTATTGGTTATTCCCACAATCCATCCCTTAGCTTCTGTGATTGGCTTTTTCCTTGTTCCAGACGCGTGCTAAAGGCTTGATTGAAAGAAGCAAACTTCCGCTGATTGGTGTTACTGTCATCAGAAATCCACAGGGAGATATCGGCTAGATATTTGAAAGAACAGTCCCCAGACTATGCAGACTGGAAAGCTGATATGGACGAGTTCCTTTCTTTTCCTCAACAGTAAAAAGCCCATTATATGTTTTAGCTTAGGTCACTGTTCACATACAATCGTTCAGATACTATCTAAAACAATTCTCACATGAGATGAAAGAGCATAATGCAGACCCAAAGACTTTTATACTGCAGATTATATGATGATATCCAGGCATTTCAATATAAATCAAAGCATGCAAAATAACTATTAGGAATTGGATTTATATACTGTTTATTCTAAGTATGTCACACACCCCGCTTCAAGACATTCATTACATGTGGGTATACTGACCTGTATATGGCGATCTTGCAGAGATGTCAATAAAGAAAGTAAGATCCTCCCGGTCCATAAATACCTGGGATCTCCCACTCATTCCCCAGTCTTTCATCTCTGCAGAGGCGAGCAAGTCAGAATATGGATGTCTCCTCCTTGCAGGTAGCCGGGATGATTCCCGGCCCTCTATTCTTCTATTCCTGCCCGGATCCCTTTATTACATTACTTGCCTCCCAGCCTAGGCTGCTGGTCCGGGCAATGGTAGATGGCACCCTAGGTGCTCATGAACCGTGAGACCCCATAACAAGGGGTAGGCGGCTAACCCCCGCGGCGCCGGCCTCCGGCGCTTTTAAAATACAAAAAAATGCCGGCTGTAGGCGCCCCAGAGGAGTCTCTTCCCCTCAGGGCGGGGGGGCAGGGCCGGGCGCTCGTGCGCGCCTATGGCCCGCCCCCGTGCTGCGGGCGCCGTTTTCAGGTCCCGGCTTCTGGCTGGGAGCGACGGGGAGGGGCAGGGCCAGACGCGATGCGCGAACCGCGCCGGCCCGTCCTCCCTCTTCCTCTGCACACTACGCGCCTCCCGTCCCCTACTGCCAGCGGGGCTCCGGAGGGGTGAAGGTCGGGTGAGTGGCCTGTGGCCATCATTTTTATTTATTGCTTATGCCCCTCACTGGGGTTGCTGGGTAATGCTGTTATTAACTCTTTAAGGACATTTGCTAGCATGGTCTGATTGTGTGTTTTGTTTGTGTGTTCCAGGTGGACCATTGATCCTATTAAAGGGGGGTTCTCCCGGTCCTAGGGTCCCTGGTTAAATTTAGTTGGCTTACAATTCCTCCCACTCGGGATTTAAAGGGGCATCCCGGGTTGCATTACTGCGTAATTCCCGCGGAGCACTGTACACATATATATATTTTTAAAAAATCACCATATGGAGGCTTCCCCGGATACTGGGCTTGTACCCCCCTCGGGGCAATCCAGGCTGTGTTTGGGGTGTGGGGTATCCCTTTTGGGGGATGATGTATTTCTCTGTGTACCCTGTGCGCAACGGTCTATTACGCGGCAGACCGGATCTCAGGCGTCTGGTTCTGCTCCGCCAGTCTCCTCTACGTACATGTGATGTGGTCATTGGCGGGGAGTCGCAATCTGAGGTGTGTGCCAGATTGGCCAATCTTGAAAAATTGTTTTCCAGTGTCGTTGCTAATAAGGCCACGGCAAAGCAAAAACATTTGTATACAGCCACGCAGGCCCTTGATATGGAGGAGTTTGACTCCCTGGATTGGTCTGATTGTTCCCCGCATGAGGAAGGGGAGCTGTATGAGGAGTCTGAGGGCTCCGATGACCAGCAGTTTGTGGGTGCTGATACAGAGCAGGGCCAGGGGGATTCCGTGGATACCTCTAGGGTCCTGGCTCATATGTTTGAGGTCCTGGCTATCTCTCCCCCCGAGGCGGCTCCTCCGCTGAAGGGGGAGTTCTTTGAGGTGACCAAGCCGCGATTGGAATTTCCTTATCAAAAGCATTTTGATGGTATCATTCTCAAGGAATGGGAGAGGCCGACTCTGCTTCCGGGTGTCCCTCCGGGTTGGGACAAAAAATATCCCTTTCTGGCGGACGCGGTGAAGCACTGGTCATCCCACCCCCCCACCCCAAGGTGGATGCTCCTGTTTTGGGGTTGTCCAGTTCCTCAATCCTGCATTCTCCAGAGTGCACTACTCTCAAGGATGGTGAGGATAAACGCATTGACCAGAGTTATTTTTGTCCTTTGTGCTGTCCGCCTTGGATGACACATTGGTGATGTGTAGCAGAGCTTCGGCCTTGCTTGTGGCTATCCGGCGGTCGGGTTGGTTACGCCAGTGGGCGGCTGATTTTGTGTCCAAAAAGTCACTTACGGCCCTTCCCTTTGTGGGGTTGCGGCTCTTTGGATTCGGTGGCAAAGGGAGGTAAGTTACCTCAGCGTAAGAAGCAGCGTCGCCCCTTTCGGGGGGCGGCTTCCTTCTCTCAGTCCTTTCGTGGGGCTAGAGTTGGCAGGGGTTCGGCCTTCCCTTCGTCCAGAGGTGATTCCTGGCCTAGGGGCAGGGGTCAAGCCCGTCCAGGACACAGTTGGGGCTCCAAGTCTAGAGCCGCTGCCAAGCCGGCTCAGCAATGAGGGGGCGCCCTCACCCTTGCGGGTGGGGGGACGGCTGCAACTCTTCTCCCGGGTCTGGGTCCAAGAGGTCTCGGATTCAGGAAGTGGTGTCTTCCAGTTACAAGCTGGAGTTCGAGTTCCGGCCCCTCCCAGATTCTTCAGGTCTCGGGTGCTGTCAGATCCTCTGGCCGCCCAGGGGCTTCGGGCGAGTAGCAAGTCTCTTGGACATGGCTGTCATCTGTCCGGTGCCCCTCTCAGACCGGGGCCTGGGCTTCTATTCCAATTTGTTAACGGTGCCCAAGAAGGACGGATCCGTTCGTCCCATTCTGGATCTGACGTTGCTCAACAGGTTCGTCCGTCCCCGGAAGTTCCGTATGGAAACTCTGCGCTCAGAAATCCACTCACTTCGTCAGGGGGACTTCATGACGTCCATAGACATCAAGGACGCTTACCTACATATTCCAATATTTCCGGCACACCAGAGATTCCTCAGGTTTGTCGTGGACAATCGACATTTTCAGTTTGTGGCTCTTCCGTTTGGCCTTACCTCGGCTCCAAGGGTTTTTTACCAAGGTGTTGGCAGGAGTGATGGCCATCCTCAGAGCCAGGGGTATCCGCATCGTGCCCTATCTGGACGATCTTCTCATCATGGCGTCTTCCCTCAGTCAGGCGCAGCTGGATACCAGGACTGTGGTGTCCACTCTGGAGAGTTTCGATTGGGTGATCAACTATCCCAAGTCCTGCCTCACTCCCTCCAGGGTGGTGGAGTTCCTGGGAATGTCTCTGGATACTTCTCAGGCCAGGGTGTTTCTCCCCCGAGCCAAGGTTCTTCTGATTCAGGAATTGACTCAGCGTCTCCTATCCATCCCCCGCCCGTCCATCCGGCTAGGGATGCGACTGGTGGGATTGATGGTGGCATCGTTCGAGGCGGTTCCCTTTGCCCAGTTTCACACAAGGACACTCCAGCTCCATCTCTTGGCGGCCTGGGACGGGTCCCCGCTGTCATTGGATCAGTCCTTTCTGATGTCCCCCCCGGGTGCAGCGTTCCCTTCGGAACGAGGGGCAGGTCCTTTATGACCCCTCGTTGGGAGATGGTCACCACGGATGCCAGCCTGTCAGGTTGGGGGGGATTTTGGAAGGATGTTCAGTTTCAGGGGCTGTGGGGGCCTCAGGAGGATCACAATCCCATCAATGTTCTGGAGCTGAGAGCCATCAGGTTGGTTCTGGCTCACTTGACTCATCAGTTACGGGGACTACCGGTTCAGGTTCGGTCGGACAATCGGACGTCGGTCGCCTACCTCAATCACCAGGGAGGGACTCGCAGCAGGTGGGCCCTCAGGGAAGTGTCTTTGATACTGGATTGGGCAGAGGGCAATGTCCCATGCATCTCGGCAGTGTACATTCCAGGAGTGGAGAACACGGAGGCCGACTCCCTGAGCAGGGGGTCATCTCGCCGGGGGGAATGGTCGCTCAGCCCCAAGGTGTTTCGGTCGCTTTGCCACCGGTGGGGGACTCCGGAGGTGGACCTCTTTGCCTCTTGTCACAATCACAAGCTTCCGGCATTTGTGTCTCTCTCGCGGGATCCGCTGGCTCTGGCAGCGGATGCCATGTCTCTGAACTGAAGGGATCTGGGGTTTCTGTACCTGTTCCCTCTGTTTCCCATGGTGGGCAAGGTGGTGCGCAAGCTGGCTCTAGAGGGTGTGTCAGCAATCTTGGTGGCTCCAAGGTGGCCAAGACAGGTTTGGTTCGCAGATGTGGCAAGGTTGGCAGAGGATCAGTTAGTTCTGCCCCTTCTGCCGGATCTACTCACTCAGGGTCCACTGTTCTACCCCAATTTACCAACGCTGGCTTTGACGGCGTGGTTGCTGAAACCTCCATCTTGAGGGAGGAAGGTCTTTCTGATGCTGTCATTGAGACTCTGGTTAGGGCTAGAAAGCAGTCTTCCTCTGCCATCTATTATAGGACTTGGAGGTCTTATATTGATTGGTGTGAGGTCAGGGCCTTGCCTTGCAGGGCGTTTTCTATCCCTCGGGTCTTGGAATTTCTGCAACATGGTCTGGGCCAAGGTTTGCAGCTTAGTACGCTGAAAGGGCAGGTTTCTGCCCTGGCGGTTTTCTTTCAAAAGTATTTTGCTCTTCATCCTCTGGTTAAGACTTTTTTCCAGGGGGTTATGCATGTGCGGCCTCCTAGGAAGCCTTTGCTCCCAGTTTGGGATTTGAACTTGGTTCTTTCTGCCTTGCAGGGTCCTCCTTTTGAACCTTTGCAGGATATTGCACTTTCTGCGCTTACTCAGAAGGTTGTTTTTCTGGTGGCCATCACTTCTGTTCGGCGTGTTTTGGAGTTGGCAGCCTTGTCCATTAAGGCCCCTTACTTTGAGAGGCATCAGGACAAGGTTGTTTTCTGCTTCAAGCCAGATTTCCTTCCTAAGGCGTTCTATGCTTTTTATCTTAATCGGGATATTGTTCTACCCTCCTTGTGTCCTAAGCCTAGCAATGACAAGGAGAGAGTTTTGCATTCTTTGGATGTGGTTCGCTGTGTGAATTACTATTTGGTGGCTACTTCCCCTTTTCGTAGGACTGACGTCCTTTTTGTGGTGCCCTCTGGGCCTAGGAAAGGTTTGGCTCCCGCCAAGTCTTCCATTAGTAAATGGATTCGCCAGGCCATTGTTGGGGCCTATTCTGCTAAGGGGAAGATTCCCCCTTTTCGTGTTACTGCTCATTCTACTCGTGTTAATGGGGCGTCCTGGGCCTTCCAGCACCAGGCTTCTGTTGAGCAGGTTTGTAAGGCTGCTACTTGGTCTTCGGTTCACACTTTTTCCAAGTTTTACAAGGTTGATGTGCGGGCCTCAGCGGATGCTGTTTTTGCCGCAAAGTTCTGCAAGCTGCAGTGGTTTAAGTTTGTGCCTTTTTGCCTTGTTTTTTGGATCCCCGCCCTTTATGGACACTGCTATTGGATGTCCCACATGTAATGAATGTCTTGAAGCGGGGTGTGTGACATACTTAGAATAATACCATTTTGTGAATACTCACCTGTAAAATGGGGATTATAAGTATGTCACACACCCCGCTTCACCCTGCCCTTTTGTATTCTGGATCCTTTATATGGTGAACCTTTGTTTTAATTGGCTTTCCTGGTCCCTTTACCTTACTGCTATCTTAGTTTAATCTCTTTTTTATTAGCTGCATAAACAGGGAAAGAAAACACAAAAACAAAAACATACACACAGTATCCAATGTCTATTAGTGTAGGCATAAATATACATTAGTTACGCATGCGTACAAGGGATATGCTCAAGTAAGAGGAGAAAGACAGGTCCCGTCTCCTCGCCCCCATGTATGGCGGCTCCGACCCCCCCCAACAGCCCCAGGAAGGAGGCGTCGCCAGGGGAGGGAGCCCGACCCCCCAACCAGGCATGCCATCCTCCACGCCCCCCCACCAGCGCCCCATGGCGAGCAGGACACACGTCGCGTGAATCATGAAGAGCCCGGGGGAGGGCAAGCGCATCACCATCACCTCCCATCACAGCAACACAGCGGGTCTCCCCCCTCGCCACAGGGCAGACAGACTCGACTCCGCAGGGAAGAGGAGGGGGCAGGCCAGCCGGTCGCCCCGCACGATCACCATGACAGGCACGGCTCCAAGAATGCCAAAAATGAAGGGGAGAGGCCACCTCGTGGGAGGCAGCGGGAGTCCAAAATAGGAGTAAGAGCAAGGGCGAAGAGGGGCCCGAAGGGGAAGAAGAGGGAGAAAGAAAGAGAAAAAAAAAAGGGGGGGGCAGAGGAGGGGGGGCAAGAGGGGGAGAACGAGGGGAGCTCAGGGGAGGCAAGGGGGACGGGTAAGGGGAGGGAGGGCCCCAGCCCCTCGCCCCTCCAGGGCCAGCACCCAGACCCATAGCAGACAAAGGGGTTCGCCCCCGATCTCATCAAGCGTCTACCGCCAAAAGGGCCTTTGCCGCGTCCGACTCTCTATACATGGTCCAGCCCGTCCAGGTCGCTAGGAACGCCTCGGTGGTTCCCCTGACCTCTGATATCAGGTCTTCCATTCTCTGTATGTGGTCCATTTCAGCAAACCACTCCGCCAGACTTGGGGGCACCGGGGATTTCCAGTGTCTGGGTATAATCGCTCTTGCCGCTGTCAAGAAGTGTTTGAGGATACTTTTTTTCGTTCTGGACAGTGGTCCTGGGATCATGGAGAGAAGGGCAACCTCAGGCCTGTTTGGAACGCTCTCGCCCTCCATACCTTACTGCTATCTTTATACTGGGGAATGAGTGGGAGGTCCCACGTATTTATGGACCGGGAGGGTCTTACTTTTTTTATTGACATCTCTGCAAGATCGCCATCTACAGGTCAGTATACCCACATGTAATGAATGTCTTGAAGCGGGGTGTGTGACATACTTATAATACCCATTTTACAGGTGAGTATTCACAAAATGGTATTTTTTTCTGATTTTGTGAAAGTCCAGTCTCCTAATTACCCTCCTTTGGGGCTGAGACAAGGCAGGCGAGGGGGTCTGTAACATGAAAGACAGCTTACCTTGCCCAAGTCCTGTGCACTTAACTGGCGCCCCTACAGTGGTCGCACAGGCATTGAGAAGAGCGGCACTCTTGCTCTGTCAAAAATGGCAGCACCTAGTGTTAGAATCGCTGATTGAGCAGCACTGGCTCTTGTTATAGCACTGAAATGAAATTATTTGGGGGTCTCTCCCTGTTGTATATAGAGGCTGATTCATTACTAACGCCACGTATTGCCAGATGAACGTCTGTATAGCGGCGCTTAGAACAACCGCTCGTAGACGCTGTAAGTGGCCATTGAGCGCCGCAGTCGCTGTTGTAACCTGGCCCGCATTGATGAATGTGATGTATGTTGGGCTCACTAACACCAGCACAACACTGCATCGAGCAAAAGGTAGTGACACCTCAGTTTGACCGTCTCTTGGCGCTCCACACCATATTTCAAAAAAGGACACACAGCGTTGGCGCTTTAAATGTGGTCGCAATAGCATAGTAAGCCAGACACTGTGTAATTAAAGTCTGTTTTTGAACACATATACACCTGTAACACAGCGAAAACACATGGAATTACATTGTTTTAACACTGTGATATTAACACTTTAGTGCCAGACCTGTAATGACAATTCTACATAAAAATATTAAAAGTCAAAAAAGTTTCTAAAAATGTTTGTTTGCAGCCAGGAGAGGTCACACAATGAAAACAAAAAAAAAGTTAAACACAAGCAAATGAACGGCCATTGAAATGTATGGGAGAGCGACAGTGAGCGAAATGTAATACCTGGCACTCTGGAAGCTAGAGCGCCGGCACTATACGCTGAGCTGTCTGTAATAATTTATCGAACGCTACATGGCACTGTTAGAGTCACTCACCAGATTCGCTTTTATAAATGTGGTTTTGCGTACAGCGCTCGTCGTTCACCAGACGCTGTCTGCCACTACGAGGCACTACCTGGCGCTATCTCTTCTTAAATTACCCCCATAGTGTTTTTTCTACAGCTATAGCACTTTAAATGTATTTGTTCACTTATGAATCTTCTTTGGGCAGCTTTTGCTTCCCATTCCTTTTTGTAGTATATTTCAGATCGCCTAGCAATAGCACTTAAGTATTTGGAGTGTGCCCTTTATACTTTTTTCAGCTCTGGCTTTTGGACAAGGTTAGCTGTTTTTTATGATATACCGGTAACTCCCCTGGTGCTGAGAGGGTGGGGTACTTAGGAGACTAGATTTTCACTTTATGCTGTTCAATGAGCTCAAAGACAAAAACAAGAACATCAGAGAACATCAGAGAACATCAGACTGTATGTAACCTTTACCCACTTAAAAAATGGCAGGCAAAGGCTTAAATGATCATGCTTTCTGCTTACCTATATCGGTTGACAAGGGCTGTGTCTTTCAATCAGTGGAGCTTTAGATTTCCTGATTTCCTAGTCAACTTACCTTCTCATGCAGAGTAAGGTCAGAGTAATGCCAGATGTTGATCACGAAGAAGTGGCTGCTTTGAGCTTGGCACCGTATTCATTTTCTTTATTGCATGGCACGGCCCTCTTCGGTATTCATAACATTTGGGTTATTCCGCCACAAGGTGGCGCAGTGGTACTGCAGAAAAGCTGTGGCTTGTCCCGGCACCCTATAAAAACAGGCTTAACCATAGAGTTCCCCAGTGTTTTCTCTGCAGTGGACTGCGAAGTTAGCAGATGGCTCTCTCTCTTGCGCAGGTGAGCCTGCGGCCCTGCAAGTCTATTTCCATCCGTTTCTGGACCTTCACTGCCTCCCAGCCTTGGCTGACAGATCGGGTGAAGATAGAAGAGCACTAGGGTCAAGTGCTCCTGGAGCGCAGCTCCAAGTCGCAGACCCTGTAACACAAAGGGTAGCTGGCCATAGGCTTTATGGTGAGCCTATTAGGGATGCAGAGTTTCTGAGGGGGTAAGTAGTTTGGGGACGGTGTCCCCTCATTTTCCTTTGGGTCCCCCCCGCGTCCCCTCCCTTCCTGACCATGGCTGCTCGCCGCTGCTTTCTCGTCTCTCTCTCTCCCCCTCTAACTTGGTTGGGGGGAAGGGGGGAAGGGGGGTGGTGGTAGCGGCGAGTAGTCATATCTGTGGTGTTTTTAAGTTCTTGGTGTGTTTTCTGGTGTTTTTAGCTGCCGCACCGCTTTGTACTGTGTTCCGCGGCTGTGGGCGCTATAACCTGAGGTGATTTTGCTTAGTCATGGCGCCGACCGAGTCACGTCAGCGCAGTTTTTCCGCTCTTCCGGGGGGGGGGGGGGGGTGATGACGCGTATCGCGTCGTTCACCTCGCGGCCCGCCCCTCGAGGTACCTCTGCCGGTGCCATTTTGGACGAGCTGCACGTCTGGATTTCTCCTGGCTGCAGCGCTGCTTTCTCTGGCGGGTCGCCTTATTCAGCGGTCTGTGCCTGTGTGACCCCGCGGTGTCTTTTGTCCGTGAGTCGCCCTTGGGGGGTTTTAATTATATTGGGGTATTTTGCTGCAGGATGCTTATGTGTGATTTTACTTATATCTTTCAGGCGGGATACCATTGGGTTGTGGTTTCTCCCGGCTCCACTCCTTTTCTCCCCCTCATCCCCCCTTTATCAACTTCTGGGGGCATCCCATGGGAGGGCATCCCGGGTGGCTTCTGTATTAAGCCTGTACCCACTGCTGGCCTATTGCACCTGTGCTAATCACCATATGGAGGCTTCTGGAGATAGCGCGCTTGGGGGCCCTTCGGGGCAAGCACGGCTGTGTTCCATGTGTGGGGTATCCCCTGTGAGTGACAGTGTCACGGTGTGCGTGCCGTGTGCTGAAAGTGTCCTTGCGCTTCAAGCTGGTTTGCCTGCTTCGCTTCCCAGCTCTGTGCCTCAGTCGGCTTCACCTACTCCCCGCTCCGGCAATTGGGTCCCAGTGAGGGGAATGTTGACAGGGAGTCACATTCTGATTTGGCTCTGCGGGTGGCTAACATTGAAAAGCAGCTTACTAGGAATGTTCCTAGGAAGGCTTCTGGCAAGAAGAGAGACCTGGACCCCAGGCTTGCTCCCCTTACTGAGATGTATGTGGGGATTGATGAGCTTGGTGACTGTCATCCCCTTGAGATGGGGGAGCTCTCCCAGGATTCTGACTCCTCTGGGAACCAGCAGGAGGGTTGTGATAGTGACCCTGGGTCTGCGTCCGGAGAGGAATCATGGTACCCTGAGGACACTGATAATCTGCTGTCACATATTTTTGAAATGTTGCACATTGGTGCCCCTGAGGTAGCTAAAAGAAAGCAGGGGGAGCTTTTTTGCCCTGGTAAACAGCGTCTAGAGCTCCCTGAGCAGGAACATTTTACCAACTTGGTGCTTAAAGAATGGGAACGTCCTAACAAGTTGCCTGCGGTGCCCAAGGGTTTGGATAAAAGGTATCCCTTTCCCGTTGATCTTGTTAAGAGGTGGTCATTTCCCCCTGAAGTGGACTTCATCCTTGGCTGAAGTGGCCTTTATCCTTACTGCTATGGATGATGCTGTGCGGCTGTGTGGAAGGAGCTCTGCGCTCTTGGTGGCTATGCGCCGCTCTGTCTGGTTGCACCAGTGGGCAGCTGACGCTCACTAGCCTCCCCTTCGTGGGGCTGCGGCTATTTGGGGAATGGCTTGATGTTCTAGCCAAGGATGGGAGGCTGCCTCAGCGTAGGAGGCAATCTCGGCCCTTTCGGGGGTCCTCTGCCCCCCTCCTTTCCTTTTCACATTCCCAGAGGGGGCCGTGGCTCCCTCCTCTCCAGTGGTCGCAGAGATTCTTGAGGCCATGGCAGAACCCGTGGTCGTCCTGGTCACTCCTGGAATCCTAAGCCCAAACCCTCTCCCAAGCCCCCTCAGGCATGAAGGGGCGCCCTCACTCATCCGGGTGGGCGGATGGCTTCGGCTCTTTGCTCACGTCTAGAGGCTTCATGTCTCAGACCGGTGGATTCAGGAGGTAGTGTCCTCCGGTTACAAGATAGAGTTTGCAGCCTGGCCCCCCCCCCCCCAAGATTCATCAGATCCCTGATGTCTTTAAAGTGGACCAACACCCAGGATTTTGACTATCCTGGGTCTTGGTCCACTTCGGTGGGGCACCCCCAATCGGGGTGCCCCGCTGTGTGAAACCCCCCCGAACCCCCCGAACAACTCACCTCTCCCCGCTCCCAGCGCCGACGTACAAGGGAAGATCTTGAACGTCTAAGCGGCGGCGGCCGCCGCCGCCTCCCTCGCGTCACTTTGAACGCGCGCGCCCCCGCGCCGGCCATTCGCAGACGGCCGGCGCGGAGGCGCGCACGCCTACAGGGGCGCGAGGGAGGAATAATAGGGAAGATAAGGTAGGTGAGTTGGGGTGTTTGGGGGGGTTTCTCGGATGTCCCGCGGGGTGGGGGGTGATCGGCCCGGGAATCTTATAGATTCCCGGGCCGATCACCCGTGGGTGTTGGTCCACTTTAAACCCCCTGTCCGCTCAGGGGCTGCTTCTGGCGGTTCATTACCTGTTAGAGTCCGGAGTCATTTGTTTGGTGCCTCACCAAGAAAGAGGTCAGGGGTACTATTCCAATCTTTACACGGTCCCCAAAAAGGACGGCTCTCTGAGGCCCATTCTGGATCTGAAGGGCCTCAACAACTTTGTCAGATTCAAGCATTTTCACATGGAGACACTGCACTCTGCTGTCAGTACCCTTCGCCCGGGCGACTTCATGACCACTGTGGACATCAAGGATGCTTATCTTCATGTGCCTATCTTTCCAGGTCATCAGAGATTTCTAAGGTTCGAGCTGCAGGATCAGCATTACCAGTTTGTGGCTCTATCCTTCGGTATCACCTCGGCACCTTGGGTGTTCACCAAGGTGCTGGCGGGAGTGATGGCTCTGCTAGGAAACCAGGGCATCCGCATCATTCCTTACCTGGACGACATCTTGATTGTGTCTTTTCCTCAGGCCGAGTGACATCCACTCTGGAGTCTTTCGGCTGGGTGATCAACTATACCAAGTCTTCTCTGTCCCCGTCATTGGTGAGGACCTTTCTGGGCACGACTCTGGATACCTCTCAGGTCAAGGTGTTCCTTCCTCAGCAGAAGGTGGAGGGTCTTCAGCTGCAGGCTCGGACTCTGCTGTCGTGTCCTCATCCCTCCATCCGTCAGGGGATGCAGTCGGTGAGCCTGATGGTGTCCTGCTTCAAGGCAGTCCCCTTTGCTCAGTTTCACATGAGACCTCTTCAGTTGCACCTCCTGTCAGTTTGGGATCGGGACCCTGTGTCCCTGGATCAGGAATTTGTTCTGTCTCCCCTGGCCAGACAGTCTCTCTCTTGGTGGCTGGACTCAAGGAACCTTCTGGGGGGCAGGTCCTTCCTGCCCCCGTGCTGGGAAACGGTCACCACGGATGCCCGTCTGGGGAGGTTTCTGGAAGTTCCTGAGGTTCCAGGGTCGGTGGGGTCCACAAGAGGCCCATGCTTCCATCAACGTCCTGGAACTGAAGGCGATCAGGTTGGTTCTTTCTCGCCTATCCACTCATCTCCTGGGTCGGGCTGTTCAGATTCGCTCAGACAACCAGACGGCGGTTGCCTACATCAACCTTCAGGGAGGGACTCGGAGCAAGCGAGCCTTCAAGGAAGTGTCCCTGATTCTGTCTTGGGCGGAACAGCATGTTCCCTGCATCTCAGCGGTCTACATCCCAGGGGTGGAGAACCAGGTGCATTAAAGTGCAAAGGGTTATTAGCCTAGGCCTATCAAGTAGGCCTAGGGGTGGGGGTGTCACGTGGTCTTGCTAGCTTCTGTCGGTAATTATATGCACTTGCACTGTTACTGTGGTTATGTTTTTTTGATTGGCTTACTTTCTCTCATACCTGGCTGTCCTACTTGATAGGTCTAGGCTAATAACCATTTGCACTTAAATGCATCTTTTGCACTTATTTATGATAATTTTGTTAATTTGGATATAGCACTTGAATCATGTCTTAACATTATGAGGGTTTGTAATTGTATTTTGTATAGTATTTATTGAGGACAATAGGTTTAGCTGGCCCCCAGTGCCCCCCAGTGGTCATTACTCAGTGTTTTTAATGGTGTTTTAAATGTCTGTACTATGTCTGTACTATGTTATATTTGTGTGACTAATAAATTGTGATCATATTAATACTTGGTGGTGCTGTTAATATCCTGGGTTTCAGCAGGGGTTTGTGGGGTCCCCTATTTTCTTGGATCCCAATTTACAAACTCTGTCTTTAACGGCTTGGCTGCTGAAACCTCCATATTGATGGAAAAGGGGTTGCCTGCTTCTGTTGTTGATACCATTATTCGGGCCAGGAATAAGTCCTCGTCCTTTATCTATTACAGGGTCTGGCATGCTTACATTGCCTGGTGTGAGTCCAAATCTCTTCCCTGTCGGGTGTTTTCTATTCCCAGGATTCTAGAATTCTTGCAACATGGTTTAGATCAGGGCCTTCAACTTACTACCCTAAAAGGCCATGTTTCAGCTCTGGCAATGCTTTTCCAAAGATCTTTTGCCAATCACCGGTTGGTTAAAACCTTTTTTCAGGGTGTTTTTCATGTGCGTCCACCCCGTAAGCCTTTCCTACCAGTCGGGGATTTGAATCTGGTGTTGTCTGCTCTGCAAGAGCCTCCCTTTGAGCCTATCCGTGAAGCTACCTTGTCTATTCTGACTCTTAAGGTAGCCTTTCTGGTGGCTATCACTTCTTTAAGGCGAGTTTCTGAGCTAGCGGCACTTTCCATCAAACCTCCTTATTTTGAGAGACATCAGGATAAGGTGGTGTTCCTGCTCAAGCTGGACTTCCTGCCAAAGGTTGTGTCTGCCTTTCATCTTAATCAGGACATTGTCTTGCCTTCATTGTGTCCCAATCCTGCAAATTCCAAGGAGCGGACTCTGCATTCCCTGGATGTGGTCAGGGGTCTGAAGTTTTATTTGGTCGCCACTGAGCCTTTCAGGAAGTCTGATGCTCTTTTTGTTCTCACTTCGGGACCTAGAAAGGGTTTGCCTCCAGCTAAATCCACTATCAGCAAGTGGATCTGTCGGTGGTTCAAGCCTATTCTGCTAAGGGAAAGGAACCTCCCTTTAGGATTACTGCTCATTCCACTCATGCCATTGGTGCCTCTTGGGCTTTTCAGCACCAAGCTTCTGTTGAACAATTTTGCAAGGCTGCTCCTTGGTCTTCTGTTCATACTTTTCCAAAGTTTTACAAGGTTGATGTTAAGGCCTCAGCTGATGCTGCTTTTGGCCGCAAGGTGTTTCAGGCGGTAGTGACTTGATTTACTTGCCGTCACTCTTTGGGGATCCCACCCTACTCTGGACACTGCTTTTGGATGTGGGCCAGAGTGGGCCGTGCCATGCAATAAATAAAAAAGCAATTCTGTGAGTACTCACCTGTAGAATTGTTTTTGTTCTTGCATGGCACGGCCCGCTTCGCTCCACCCTTGTTATCGTTATTCTTGGTTGCCTCTTTATGGTGATTGTTCCAAGTCAATTGTTTTTTTTTTTTACCTTTTTAACATTTTTTACTTATTCTCTCCCGGCTTCTTGTCTCACTGCTTGTGTACGCTGGGGAACTCTATGGTTAAGTCCGTTTTTATAGGGAGCCGGGACAAGCCACAGCTTTTCTGCAGTACCACTGCATCACCAACTGTTATGAATACAGAAGCGGGCCGTGCCATGCAAGAACAAAAACAATTCTACAGGTGAGTACTCACAGAATTGCTTTTTTGGCAGCCAATCACTGTAGCAATTGACCTGGGGTCAATCTAATAAACCAAAATGGAATTAAAGTGGACCAACACCCAAGCAGATCGGCCCGGGAATCTCCAATCTCTCCCCACGGGGAATCCAAAATCGTGATGCCCCGCTGTGTGAAAAAAACCCCGATGCCCAGAAACCTTACCTGGATCCCGATCCAAGCGCGCATGCGCGGGCTGCAGACGCATCTCGCGCTTCTCTCTAGCAGGGCGCTTGCCCGCGCCGGCCATTCACAAAAAATTCCCTGTTAGAGGGAAGCGCGAGATGCGGCCACCAGCGTGCTCGGAGCTGCTGTGGTATGCTTGTACAAGCGGCGTCCAACCACGGCGGCTCCGAGCACGCTGATTGGACGAGAGGCCGCGCATGCGCCGTAGGAGCGAGGGTGAGGTGAGTTTTATCGGGGTGCCCCGCGGAAGTGGACCAAAACCCAAGATTATGAAAATCCTGGGTGTTGGTCCACTTTAATGCAAGGAGAGGGCTGGGAGGTTTGCTTTAATACAAAGCTAAAAAAAATTGTGCGTGACCTGAAGGAACTCAGCTTTGCTTGTAGGAGAATGTGCTCCTGCTTTCCAGTGATTAAAGGTCCCTAGTACCTCATTATTTAGGACAGAAGTATGTATTCTGCAGCCTACCAAGGGAGTGCATGGGGAGAAGTGCTGTTTCATTTGCCTACAAAAAACTCTTTCATTACTCTGGCTGCCAGGGGTATAAATATACTAGGAGCAGGAAAGGCAGCTGCTTTCAGGCCCTTGGCAGAAACCGTGCAGCAATCTTTCCTGCAACCCAAAACTGCATAGCGATAAATCCCACCAGCGGCTTCATGTTTTGTTGGTGCCTCTTGGTGGATGGGTGCAATCTGAATGCCAGAGATCATTCAGGAAGCGTGACATAGGTGCAGGGCTGGCCTTGGAGGTGTATGACCTGTGCAGTCTTACAGAGCACCCCCAGCTGCTGGCATTTTGGAAGCGACCTTGTCTGCTGCTCCTGGTCCCATGTAATAGTGACATGAAGACAAAGTGTGCCCCTGCCAGTACAAGGATGGTGCAAGTAACAGCTCCCCTAGTGTTTATGTGAAGTATTCAGCCAGACAGCAGGGAGAAAGGTGCGGTCAGAGGTCGATCAACGGTGGGTGGAGGTCAGACATTCCGAAAGGTGCTGGATGCTGGAGGCAATGTTCCGTCCCCCTCCTCCACAAAGCCACAATGTAAATCTGTGGCTGCTGAATTCCTATACGTTTAAGGACCCCAGTTATATTGGAGTAACGCTTATGCAGTATGAGCTCAAAAAATGGTGTTTAACCACCTGTCCTAGTAAAATAGAAAAAACTTCGAAAAACATCCAAATGTTTCTTTATTAGCAGGGGCAGCTCACATTATTAAGGGGCAATACATGTCAGCAGTCTGCTCTAGCAAACAAAAATAACAAAAAATATATTTTTATCTAAAGCGCAGTTAATGGGCAAAACAGTCAGGGGGTTAATGGAAAGTCACATCTCAGTTTTGCGTTGAGCATAGCACAGGACGTGCTATATATGAAAGCAATTGATTCAATTGTAACTACAAGAATATTAATATGTTTAATTTCATTTTAGGAGCAGCAATCTTTCTCAAGCATACAGCAATCTTATTTGTGCTTAATTAGAATGTTGTCATGCATACATTTATCTTCCAATAATTTTGGCACTACTATAAAAACTAGTCTATATGGAAAGTTTGAATAAAATCGTGAAGCATGTCTGCTGAAGGTCCATTCCTATCGGCCTTGTCTAGCTGCCCATTAAACCTGTTACAATAGCAAGCCTGTACTGACATGTACACAGTCCAGTGCTGGAAGATATTAGTGCCAGCCTGTACTGGTGCTGCCACATTTTGCTCTTCTAGTAGCCATATGTAGCATCTAGTATTTAATAAACACAGCCACAATATACATTGAATATGCAGATTTCAACCCCCCTAACGCTTTGCAGAATGCTCTATTGTGTTATCATACTTGTGCAAAAAGGGACATGTGTAAAAAGGCAAAACTGCAAATATAGGGACCTTCTTTTTCACCAGCATCTGACTCACAAGTTTGGGTTTCACTGCATTCACTGCTCATTTTCACATTTCCTTAGCTGTGTATACATACTAGACACATAAATATGGTTTTGGTGCAGGTCAGACGATGGTACACAGGAGGGGTAAAAGGCTGCAAGTCAGGGTACCCTACACATTTGGCTGATCCTTCTGAGAAAGGAAAAACTGCATATTGAATGATCCAGCTAATAAATGAAAAAACAGAACTTGTCCAGGCTAGATTACACTTTCACAAATAGCTTTCTGCTAATTTCTGCTAAGCTGCTGTGTCAGAATAGATTTGCTGCTTTCCCTATAGCAGGTGTTAAACACAGTCACAATGTTACATTTTGGTCTCTGAAACAAGGGGGTTCTTCTGCCTCCTGCAGCAAAACTAAAACGTCTGCAAGGTAGAGCAGATGTATTATGGCAATAACGCCAGTTTTGGATCACCAACATCTTTGTCTTTTCTGGCGCTGTGCTTTGGACTACAATGGCACTGACAGTCGCAGCGCCCGCTGCTAATTCATTTCCTTTAATTGTTGCATTAGGTATTGGCCAGCCTGTGTCAGTGCCCATTGGACCCGACTGCTGATTACACCAGTGCCAATGTGCGCCACTTTTTACCGCCATCTTTTCAGCACTGCGCAGCATATTTATTAATTTTTTCCACCCTGAAAAGATTGGTGCTGTATTTTTGGGAGCTGGTGGCATTGCATCATTACAGTTGCAAGAAATCATTGCTGGGGACAAAGGGGACAAACTTTGTGTGTGTTTAGGCTGCAATTTAGTTGTTGTTGCTGCATGCTGTCTCTGCCGCTACCTCTTCTGCTGTGGCTCCTGCACACACAGCTTACACACCTGGTTCCATTCAGCAGGTGAATGTGGCTGACTTTCGAGCGTCTGCCATGCCCACCTGGTGAATGAAGCCGGGTGTTTGCGCTGTGTGTGCAGGAGCCACAGGAGAAGGGGCAGCAGCAGAGACAGCGTGCAGCATGGACGTTGGGGACAGCGCAGATGGCGGGGAAATCAGGAGCAATGGATATGTGAGTTTACTGCACTGCCTGCAGGGAATGGGATGGGGGATGCCACACCGCATATAGGGAATGGGGTGGGGGAAGGGGGAAATGCCACACTGCCTATATGGGAATGGGAGGGGGGAATGCCACACTGCCTATATGGGAATGGGAGGGGGGAATGCCACACTGCCTATGGGGAATGGGATGGTGGAATGCCACACTGCCTGCAGGGAATGGGATGGGGGATGTCACACCGCATATAGGGAATGGGGTGGGGGAAGGGGGAAATGCCACACTGCCTATATGGGAATGGGAGGGGGGAATGCCACACTGCCTATGGGGAATGGGAAGGAGGAAATGCCACACTGCTTATGGGGATGTGGCATCCACCCCATCCCATCCCCTTAGGCAGTGTGGCATTTCCTCCTTCCCATTTCCCATAGGCAGAGTGGCATTCCCCCATGCCACTCTGCTTTAGCACAACACATGGTTGAAATTTTTTTTCTTATTATTTTCCTTCTCCAAATCCTAGGCGTGTCCTATTGGCAGGTGTGCCTTACAGGGCGAAAAATACAGTATTTTAAATGTATGGGTATTTTTTTGTATACTTCCAGTACAAGCAAGAAGACAGTCAGATCAGTTAGTTTGCTTTTCTGGAGTCAATACAATATGAGTTCCAATTTCTTCCTATAAATTGACAATAAAAATCAATAAGGCTGAATCGAAGTTTTTGAAGTGTAAAATGTTTATACTTTGCTAAACGTAACAATTCCAAAGCCTGCTCTCCGATATGACAATTACATGCAAATTAAAGTGCTATGGTTTGCCGCCATTTTCCCATTTGAAGGTGTTTGAGGTGATCTGCTTTTTTTTATTCAAAAAATATGCTGAAGGCTGAATAACATCTCCTATTGCGCACTTTGCTGCTGTTCCTTTTTTTTTTAAGAAGAAAAATACTGAAGGTTAAAATTGCCTTGCAGGTTGAATGCAATTTACTTCACAGCGTGCTGTTATTCCGCTGCACAAATACATTCTTTTTAAAGCAGACCAACAGTCAAAACTGACTTAAATCAGACCAACACAACAAACAGTATGGATCCCTCCCCAGGGCAATTTAAAATTACATAAAAATCCATTTATCTTTTTGCCACTGCTGTGGTAAATTTAAAAAACAAAATGGTGACTCATGGATGTGCAGGCCACATGCAAACAGGAAGTGCTGGGCTTCCTGTTATGTCAGTGAAATCCAGGCAGCAGCATGACTGAGATGCTGGGAGTGGAAGCTCCAAAATAGCCTCTTTGTTTTCCATCTGTGCCAGGTTGTTGGTCCGGTTTAAGTTCTAGAAATATGTGATGTCATATGGAAGGCCTTTTATTTTTTATTTAGAGAATAATAATGTTATCTAAGCCATAACAGTTTTTTTAGAAGATAACTTCACCCCACCAATAAATTTAGACGGCCAAATTGAATTATCTACCTTTAATAATTTTTTTCCTTGTTTAAAAATTATTAGTTTTTTTTTAGGGGAATAAAAGTTAGAAGCCTAGCAAAAATAATATGGAGCAGATACAGCAGGTTTTGACCGGCTTACAGTAGACCAAAACTCCCTCCTCCTGGGGCATCCAGATTCAGCTTTGTAAAACCCCCCAGGTCGCCCAGTAAACTCGCCTTCTCCCTGATCCAATGACAGCCTGCTATTTCAGGCATTTGTGAATTGCCGGCGCTGGCACGCTTCCTGTTAGATGGTAGCAGGGATGCTTCCGCTGGTGTGCTTGTCTGCACACTTCTCCACATGGCTAGACTTGGCTAGAGCTGAGTCTTACATGATTCTATAATTTGACCTCAGTGCGATTGGATAGGCCGCACAAAAAGTTAGTTTTGGTGGACGACATGGGGGGTTTCACAATGCATCTTGCATAGGGGTGCCCTGGGGGCAAGGACCAAAACCTGGGCTAGTCACAATCCTGGGTTTTGGTCCACTTTACAAGAAATCTATTAGGCAGAGGTAATTACATCATCCAGTCACACAGCTAGCAGAATGCATAGCATACTTGAAATCCTTCAGTGGTGTAGGTAGGTGCCCCCACTATATATGCCCCCCCCCCAGTAGGGCTCTGCTGCTTGTGGGATGCTTCCCAGCTGCCAGATGGGTCAGTAGTAAAGTCAGTAAGCCCTTTTGGACATTATAGTATGGCCAGTGGCTGCATTTATCCACTGCTGCTGCAGGAGGGGGTCATAGTAGAGCTTGTGATCCCCATTTTAGTGTGGCAAATGGCTGCTCTCATACAGTATCTTGTCTTTCTTTGACTTGTAGCTGTGAGCTCCCTGATCCAACCTTGTGACTTGATTGGCCAGTGACCAAATAATGTCATCAAGTTTCAGACCACGTTGCCCCTACTAGTGCATTCCTTAGCTACTGTGGGTATTCTACAAAGTTATTTTCTTCTTTTATGTGTGTTCAGTTCTCAGGGAATATTACAGCCCCTTTAAAGCTGACCTCCAGCTTGTTTCTATTGTGCCCCGTTCAAAGGTGACGGAAAAAAAATACCTAGCTAGCATTTCTGTCTGTGTAACATGACAGAAGCAGGGTGCTGTAAGTGCTCCTCTGCATGGCAGCCGTAACAGGATTCCCTGCTGCTGCAGTGATTGGATTACTAGTGTGTCACTCAAGGTCTTCTGCACTGCCAGGAAGCCAGAATCACAACATGCATTGCTCCACTACTATTCAAGAAAAGCAGATGAGTATTTTTTTTAGGTTAATGCCTTAAATTAGTTCAATTCCCATTGGTAGGGTGGATCAAGAATAGGTGGTAAAGTTTGGGAAGTGGACCACTGGCAGCTTAGATGTATTGGATGCCCCATGGATCAAAGGGATATTTCTAAAATATAAACTCAATATATAGTTCTTCATACGGTACTTCACTTCTCATGATTAATTGTAGTTAAAGCGGACCAAAACCCATTCCCAACATTGGCTTGATTCCATCTCCCCCATGGCATTCAGATTCGGGATGCCCTGCTGTGTGAAACTACCCAGGTCACCCGGTAAACTCACCTTTTCCTTCAATCCAATGGTGCATGCTTGAGCAGTGGCTGCTCCCTGCTATACCCTTAGCATTTGTGAATGGTGGGCGTGGGCACACTCCCTGTTAGAGGGTAGCGGGGATGTGGCCCCTGCTCAGCTAGTCGCGGCTAGACTTAGATGATTCCCAGCTCAGGGTGTCCCATGGGAAATGTGCCAGGGGTCATGACGATTCTGGCTCTGACCCCTGGGCCCCAGATGATACTGATAGGCTGTTGGCTCAGATTTTTGAGGTTCTGTCTATTTCTCCCCCGGTTGTGGCTCCCAGGCAACAGGGGGAATTGTTTCATACTGCTAAGCCACGTTTGGAATTTCCTGAGCAAGCCCATTTTAATAATCAGGAATGGGAGCGCCCCAGCAGGCTTCCCGGTGTACCTAAGAGTTGGGATAAGAGGTATCCCTTTCCTGCTGATGTGGTGAAGTGTTGGTCATCCCCTCCTGAAGGCGCATTGATCAGCTGGCGTCCCATGCCTTTGCATGTGTGTTGACGGCGCTGTGCCCGGTCTGTGCCTCTGCCATTACGGCTGTGGCTATCAGGACCCTGCTCAGAAGTATCCTTGATGGTGCTCCTGATGATGTGTCTAGCGAGGAGTTTAATGCACTCTCGTTGTGATGTTTTTGTGACTTATGTCCTCTCTGCCTTGGATGATACCATTAGAATGTGTGGCAGAACCTCTGCCCTTGTGTGGCTATACGCCGCTCGGTTTGGCTGCTCCAGTGGGCTGCTGACAACGCTGCCAAGAAAGCCCTCACTGGCTTTCCCTTCAAAGGACTATGCCTGTTTGGGGACCGCCTGGACCTGTTTACTAAGGGAGGCAGTTACCCCAGCGCAGGCGGCAGTCTCGGCCCTTTTGGGGTCATGGTTCCTTTTCCTCCCCCTACTGTGGTGCTAGACAAGGGAGGGGGGTTTCCCTTACTGGGGCCCGAGGAGACTTCTGGAGTAGGGACAGAGGACGTGGACGCCCTGGCTCCTCCTGGGGCTCCAAGCTTAAGTCTTCTCCCAAGCCCCCTCAGGCCATCCGGGTGGGGGGACGGCTTCAGCACTTTGCTCACGTCTGGAGGCTTCATGTCTCAGCTCAGACCGGTGGATTCAGGAGGTAGTGTCCTCTGGTTACAAGAGAGAGTTTGCTGCCTGCCCCCCCCCCCCCACGATTCATGACATCCCGGATTTCTCAGGACCCTGTGTCAGCTCAGGCTCTTCTGGTGCAAGCGGTGCAAAGCCTTCTGGAGCTGGGGGTCATCTGCCAGGTCCCTTTAAGAGAAAGGGTTAAGGGCTTCTATTCAGTCAGTCAGGCCCATCCTGGACTTGAAGATCCTCAACCAATTTGTCAGGTGCAGGCGCTTTCGCATGGAAACTCTGCGCTCTGCCATCAGTGCTTACCTTCATATTCCTGTGTTTCCAGGTCATCAAAGTTTCCTCAGGTTCACTCTGGAGCATCAGCACTACCAATTTGTGGCATTGCCCTTTGGTCTCAATTCAGCTCCCAGAGCGTTCACCAAGGTGCTGGCAGGAGTGATGTCTCTGCTCAGGTCTCAGGGCATCCGCGTGCTGCCCTACCTGGACGACATTCTCATCACTTCCCAGTCCCTACATCAGGCAGAGTTGGATACTCAGCTGGTAGTGTCCACTCTGAAGTCATTTGGCTGGGTGATCAACCATCCCAAGTCTTCTCTGTCTCCCTCCTTGGTGACTCCCTTCCTGGGAATGACTCTGGATACAGTTCAGGCAAGGATTTTTCTTCCTCAGCAGAAGGTGGACAGTCTGATTGCGCAGGTCCAGTTCCTGCTATCTTGTCATCATCCCTCCATCAGGCAGGGAATGCAGCTGGTGGGCCTGATGGTGGCGTGCTTCGAGGCGGTCCCTTATGCTCAGTTCCACTTGAGGCCTCTGCAACTCCACCTCTTGTCGGTATGGGACAAGGATCCTGCGTCTCTGGACCAGGTCTTTGTGCTTTCCCCCCTGGTCAGGCAGTCTCTCTCGTGGTGGCTGGACTCCAGGAACCTGGTGGGGGGCAGATCCTTTATGGCCCCCTCCTGGGAGACAGTCACCAGGGATGCCAGTCTGACAGGTTGGGGGGGGGTTCTGGAAGTCCCTGCAGTTCCAAGGGAGGTGGGGCCCTCAGGAGGCCCACACACCTATCAACATTCTGGAACTGCGGGCAATCAGGTTGGTTCTGACTCAGTTGACTCATCACCTTCGGGGCCTGGCTGTACAGGTGCGCTTGGACAATCAGACGGCAGTTGCCTACATCTATCATCAGGGAGGGACCCGGAGCAAGAGGGCCCTCCAGGAAGTGTCTCTGATCCTGGGCTGGGCGGAGGCCAATGTTCCCTGCATATCAGCTGTGTACATCATGGGGGTGGAGAATCTGCAGGCAGACTCTCTGAGCAGGGGGACCTCTTGCCTGGGAGAATGGTC
Source organism: Gastrophryne carolinensis (assembly GCA_027917425.1). Classification (NCBI taxonomy): domain Eukaryota; kingdom Metazoa; phylum Chordata; class Amphibia; order Anura; family Microhylidae; genus Gastrophryne; species Gastrophryne carolinensis. Next base: position 202,031,545 of record CM051238.1, on the reverse strand, counting down.
CCTCTGCAACAGGGTGTTTCAATCTCTGTTTCATCGTTGGGGCCATCCGGATGTGGATCTGTTTGCGTCCCGTCACAATCACAAGCTCCCGGCCTTTGTCTCCCTGTCTCAGGATCCTCTGGCCTTGGCCACGGATGCTCTAGCAATGTCATGGCAGGACTTTCAGCTCCTGTATGTCTTTCCTCCAGTCCCCCTGTTGGGCAGGGTTCTACCCAAGATAGCACTGGAGGGGGTGCCAGCGATATTGGTGGCCCCCAGGTGGCCAAGAAGAGTGTGGTTCACAGACGTGGTGCAGCTGGCAGTAGATCAGTACGCTCTGCCCAGGGTGCCAGACCTGCTCACTCAGGATCACTTACTCCATCCCAATTTACAAACACTGGCTTTGACGGCCTGGCTGCTGAAACCTCCATCTTGATGGAGAAGGGGCTGTCTACTTCTGTTGTTGATACCATGATAAAGGTTATGAAGAAGTCTTCTTCTTCCATTTACTATAGGGTTTGGCATTCCTACATTGACTGGTGTGAGTCTAGGTCTCTTCCCTGTCGTGTGTTCTCTGTTCCCAGGATCCTGGAGTTCCTGCAGCATGGGTTGGAGATGGGGCTCCAACTCAGTACGCTGAAGGGTCATGTTTCTGCCCTGGCTGTTTTCTTCCAGAAGTCCTTTGCCCAGCATTCTCTGATCAGGACTTTTTTCGAGGGGGTTACTCATGTGCGTCCCCCACGTAAGCCCACGTTGCCTGTTTGGGATTTGAACTTGGTCTTGTCAGCCTTGCAGGGTGCTCCCTTTGAACCTGTGCAGGATGCTGACCTGGCCATTCTTACTCTCAAGGTTGTCTTTTGGTGGCTATCACCTCTGTTAGGCGTGTGTCTGAGTTGGCGGCGCTTTCCATCCAGCCCCCCTACTTTGAGAGACACCAGGACAAGGTGGTGTTTCGCTTCAAGACAGACTTTCTGCTTAAGGTAGTGTCTGCCTTTCATTTGAATCAGGACATTGTTCTTCCTTCCTTGTACCCTAATCCTAGTAATGCTAAGGGGAGGGTCTTGCATTCTTTGGATGTGGTTAGGTGTCTGAAGTACTATCTGGTGGCTACTGCACCTTTCAGAAAAACTGATGCTCTTTTTGTGGTCCCTTCTGGTCCTAGGAAGGGTTTGGCTCCTGCCAAGTCTACTATCAGCAAATGGATCCGTCAGGCTGTGATTCAGGCCTATTTTGCTAAGGGAAAGAATCCTTCCTTCCGCCTTACTGCTCATTCTACTCGTGCTATTGGTGCCTCTTGGGCTTTTCAGCACCAGGCTTCTGTTGAACAAGTTTGCAAGGCCGCTACTTGGTCTTCTGTTCATACCTTTTCAAAGTTTTACAAAGTTGATGTTAGGGCCTCAGCTGATGCTGCTTTTGGCCGAAAGGTTCTGCAGGCGGCATTGGTATGACCTGTCTGCTGTTACCTTTGGGGATCCCACCCTACTTTATGGACACTGCTATTGGATGTCCCAAGTGTAAGTAATCTATCTGGAGCAGGAGGTACTGTATAGTAAGAATAATACAATTCTGTGATTACTCACCTGTAGAATTGGTATTATGAGTATACAGTACGTCCTGCTCCACCCCACCCTTGGTTTTGCATTATCCTGGATCCCCTGTGTGGTGATTGTTATAGTTGTTATAGTTACCAGTTTGGTTCTGTTTAATTTTCCCGGTTTCTCGTTAACTGCTTTTCAATGCTGGGGATTTTGTGGGAGGTCCCTGGTATTTGAGGGGCCGGGAGGAACCTGTTTTCGATGTCTCTGCAGTCCAGCGCCATCTGGCGGAGTAATACCCAAGTGTAAGTAATCTATCTGGAGCAGGACGTACTGTATACTCATAATACCAATTCTACAGGTGAGTAATCACAGAATTGTATTATTTCTCAATGGTAATTGGTGTACTTTTTCATTCTGTGGTTCAGGGCCCTCCCCCTCCCTAAGGTTCACTTAGTGAGTTTATGAAATGTACAATTGCTCGGTTTAGTGGGTTAATGACTTCTTCCCTTTTATGCCTTACTGTAAGCCAGTAGTTTTAATAATTTAGCTTTTAGGCAGCTTCATAAGATGATTGCAAATTACGAGTGCTGATCCTCTGATGAGAGGCAATAGATTTTTTTACTCAATTCAAAAATAGCTCACTGCTGAGGCTGCATAGCGGTGACATCTCCTCTGTAGTCTCTGTCGGCCATATGTAATAGGAAAGCAGCAGGATAAGTACAGATGAAGGTGATACTTTGTGATGTAATATATCTAGACACCGGGACATGAAGAAGGGAGTAGCTGAAACAGGAGCTTGATCATTATTCTGAAAATGCAAAATGACTTAATAGTGACATAAACATTTTTTCTATACTGTAATTATACTTTAATGACTTTACAGGTGGCAGGTGGTATACAGGTGGTATACAGTATATCATTGGGGGCTACTGGCAATTGGCCTTTATACCAGAATCTGATTTTAGGCTGGTGTGCAGCCAGTGGACATGCAGAGCCATAATGTACCTTTTCATCTTGACATTACTTTATGTAAGGGTGTTGTTTGGAAGTTGGCCTGTCCTGACTGAATCCAGTTCTAACTCCACAACCACTGTCAAACTAACTGATAACACAGATGGCCTGGTGGTTGGCCTCAAAAATAAGGAGAATGAGGAGAAGGCCTACCCGGAGGCTCTGAAAACTCTGGAGAGCTGGTATCAGGAAATCATTCGCCACAACTAATTGGTCAAAACCAACAACACCACTAACCACTTAGGTATAAAAACAACCAATTTCATTGGTATCAAAATCCCAAAAGACACACTGAGACTCACACTACAATAGATTGATTAAAAACATATAGTAAAAAACAAATACACACAAGGACCATAACACAAAAGAGCTGCCAATATAATTAATACAATAATATAAGACATCAGGAGACTGAAGGGCCCCAAATAGGGTCAATAATAAGTAAGACCAAATTGATTTGGTAGTAGCCACCTTTCAGTAATCAAAACACAGTACACCATCAGTACATCAACGCTAGATCACATGAAGTGTGGCAACAGGTACGCACCAAAGGAATCACCCTTACATGTGTAGCAGTCTATGCTGCTTCATCAGAGGGCAGGTATGAGCTTCTGAACAGGCTGCTTACCTTGTATAGTGTGCGGAGCTATATAATTGGTCCGGGCGTACATAGTAGCGGCCCCAGCATGGTCCCCAATCATCACCCACCCACTCATCCCCGAGGTGGTCACTCACCCGCCAGATCCACATCTGACTGTGGTGCTGGTGGCTTGCAGTAGCGAGGGAAAGTGCAGGAGACGCGTGCAGTTGTTGTCATCAGAAATGCTATTGTCCCAAGTTGCATTCCCAAGATGAGGTCTGTACCTAAATGCATCATCCCAACCCTATTGGAGAATGTGTGAGTTTGTGCGCAGGCTGTATGGCTGCACTAGGAGCCAGCTCTCCCAGGGAGGGGTACACTAGCACTACCAATAAATAGGGGAGACCCTATCCTAAATGTCACAGGTGTGCTAGAGGTGTATTGCACCCATAACAGGATGCAGACGCAACCTGGAAGTAATGATCCCCTTGCCGCCCAGCTCCTGGCTTTGTGTGACATACATGCATGGTGCGCATACAACCCAGGAAGTAACAATGCACCAATTAAAACATTCTCCAACTCAACTCTTGTAAATCGTTTAATAGCGAATTCAGCATAGAACAGACACATTTGTAATTTGGGCATTTCTTTTAAGAATAGCGGTACCTAGTGCATTTGGGCCTTTATATAGTAAAAGTAGACGACTTTACAGTTATATGATTTTGTAATAGGTAAGACAACACATTTCTGAGTCTTTATATGCGTTGCCATATAGAACATAAGGCTTAACTAATATTGGTGGTCAGTTAAGATATTTTATGTAAGATATTTACCTTATTTGAGCTGTATCCAATTTTTATGAGAAAATACTATCTATGCTGCTGTGAGGTTATAGACCTCAAACCTACAGCATATTGAAAACTGAACAAACTTGTCAATAATATTTTCATGCTGTTATTGGCATTTCGAAGCAGATGTATTCATCAGAAGACAATTTTCTGACGTTAAGCCTAATCCCCACCTAGAGATATTTGAATCAGTTCCCTCTGGCATTTGAAAACATGTCAAATGGTTAGAAGCCAGACCAGATATGACCACATTATTGAAGCTGTGACTAACTGGCACATCTTTTGTAGAAAGAAACACTGAAAATATTTACCCAAAAAACAAAAGGTCAGGCCTCGGCATCCTACCTCCATTGCAACTACTGGAGAGGGCGTGGCAATGCACCTGTGACTGAAGGCAAGCCCGTCAGACCATCAATCCTGACCCCATGTTCAGGCCCTGGATGGGCTGCTGCATGGACTTGGATGATTTTGTCTGCTGAATCACATTGCTTTGCTCCTAATATACTGTTTTATATAAGGATGGCTCTATTCTTCTCTTCGTTCTATATAACCAAATTTATTTGCTTGACATGATAATGTTCAATTTGTATTGTAATCAAACATCAGAGGCTACCAAGCCTCAGCTACTTATCATTTATTTCATGTGTATTTTCTGCAAGTCGAGGTAATGTTGGGAGCTGAAACAGTAAAAGGCACTAATATTCTGAAGCTTTTACCTCTGGGGACCTTAAAGTAGCTGCTTTTAGCTGTATATGGTTGCTAGTTTCATTTTAAAAAAATGCACACACAGGGTCACTTTAAATGGATCTGTGCTTAGAGAAAAAAATGATGCTGCACTTCTGAAGGACAAATGTAGGCGGCAAGGTACAATGAGTGTGTTAGTGTAATATTTTACCCAAAGCTGGATGTTGTATTGCTGAAAGGTATTAACACATCCTTTGCTTGTATGGTAGCTTAAAAAAGCCAAACCTGGGCAATCAATATCCCATTACTGGATGTCATACTGGTTGCAGAATCGCAGGAAGATGTTAGTGCATTGAATTATGCATGCTTCCATTTCCCTGTCTCCGTGCGGACAGGAAGGGGTGGCTGCACTGGCTTGGAGAATGTTCTGCAGAAAGTCACTGCAGTGAAGTGCTTCATATATCCACATACACGGGCTATGTTGCTGGCTGGGAGGCTGAAGCAGATTAATCCGGGGTTTACAGCACAGAATGTCTGATTTGATGACAGCTTGGCAATGTTCCCTCAGTGGTTCAACAATGATTAACCTGCAGTTTATTGAAGATGTTACTTTTCATGGCAAGATCACATTGTGAAATCTGTCTCTCTCTGTTCTGCCGCAGACAGTTACTATGAAGAGCATCTTACCTGGACTAACTTCAGTTCTGCATCCATATTCTCATTAAACACAACGTGCCTGTGGCCAGGTAGGTTTTACTGTTTCATTTCATTCCCGAGGTCATGTTTAGATGGAGAGTCCATTGTTCTAATACACATTTACTGCTCATGTTGAGTCAGGGTTATCTGATCGCACCTACTGCCAAACGCCCATAATGCAGCAGAACTATTCACTGCAGTAAGCTACAAATGATGTTAGCACTAACACTATGTTTGCAGCAGTGAAGTAATAGATAACATTGTCTGTGTGTGTCCAGTAAATTAAAAGAAACAAGTTACAACTCTATAAAGCTTAACAAGTATATGTGATAATGTATTGTTACGTAAGTTACCAGAGCATCATTTTTGGTGGATTGTATCATATTCGGGGTGATGAAGTTCAGCATTGCATATATTTAAGAAATTGTTACACATTCTCTTACACCCATTATCAGTTTAGTCTTGACATCTTAATGAAAAAAGGAAAACCGTGAAATGCTCAATACAGCTGTTAGCTAAAATGTTGCACAAAGATTTCTTTCCCCCAAAATAAGTTTATTTTTTGTTGCAAAACACCAACTTGTTTAACTATAGAGAATCCCAACCCAAATAGATGTAGCACATTCAGTGTCATAAAGAAGGGGTGTATGGCACTTAAACATGTAAAAACTCATTAGACAGACGAGACCAGATTAGAAGCTTCAGCTCCAGTTGAGAAACAGGGCCCAGCCTGGGCATTAGCTAAGGGTGGAGAGGGAGGGTACAGCTACCACTACTATTATTGCTCCACTTACACAATGAATGATATATTGTCTATTACAGCCTCTAGTAGATTGAGCAATAGCAAAAAGGAGATATATTTTATTTAATATAGCCACCTGAGAGTTGGATCTTTGTTGGTCACCAGCTTACTTTTTCAATTGTTTTCTTTAGTCTTTGTTAGGACAAATGTTCCAGAAGACGTTACAATATTGGTATATATGGTATATTGTTAACAGGTTAAAAATGTACATATTGTTTTCCAGATCACCCATTTTCACCTCGTGGTAGTTGCATAAACTTTCTCTATATGAGTCTCTACATTGTGTATTCAGTATTCAATTTATATTTTTGTATACATGAACTACTGTTAGTTTATGTGTTTTTGCATGATTTTATCAAAGCAGATATTAAGGGGTAAATTTATAAAACGATTCACCGGCATCCACGACACATCTGCCGGGTGTACGTTTTACCAAGTAAAATTGTGCCTGTTCCGCCAGCGATGTCCATACTTTTCGTATTTACTTTGAACGTTTGCATTCGCCACTTTTTAGTGGCTGAACCCTATAGGAATCAATGTTATTTAGGGAGAGAGTGTCACTTTAGGTTTTTTTAGCATCTTTAACTTATCTTTCGAGACATTAGAAAGTTACCCAGTATGTGAAAAACAACTAATAATAATGTTTTTACATGTCTTTTACCTTTCCAAATAAACTTTTATTCTTGAGCTTTTCAAAAAACCCAGACACTCCCAAGATACCCCACATATACTCTGAGACCCCGCCAATGCCGACATATGCTATAAAAGTGTGTTTTCAGCAAGATTTTTATGTTTTTTGCTAAAGAAATCTGCCGGCATTCTCCAAACCACTTTTCAATGTAGATACCTGTGACTTTCACCAGTAAATTGCGACACAAACACAGCAAAATGCATTGTGAAAGTCTGTGTTCACTGGTTTTCGCTGAAGTAAGTTTTGCTTACTTGCTGGTCTGTCACATGTGCGTCGTGCGTTTGGTGAACATACTTTTATGTCAAGTAGCGAATGTTAGGGAACATAGTAAATCACATCCTAAGTAGAAAAGTCTTATTGACTGTACTTATCTGACCTTGGGCAAGTTCAGTCCAGTTCTCTGCCATTCTTCTGTTGTTAGGTGCTGATCGTATGCTTCTTGGTCAGGTTTTGTGTGTGTGCCCACAGATGGTTGCTCCTAGTCTGGCACTGGCTGCCTTACCTGATCAACAGATACACATCTGACACTGCCTGTCCCATCGCCCAACACCTCCTTCTTCTTGCTACCCCCACCAATAATCTAATGCCTACATGCCCCCTTCATTGCAGTCTATAGAGAGGGCATGTCAAGACATGGAAGTTGGAAACCTGCATTTGAGGGGTTGTGCCATAATTACTATGACTGAGGGTGGGGGCGGTGCCACGTTCACACCCACACCTTATATTCTTTTGGTTGATTTGATACCAAAAGAACTATTTTAACCAACAGTTGACAAAGTGTGGATGGATATGTGGGCAGCATAAGGCATGGAGTGAATCTGTCACCAGAAATGCCCAGAATAACAGTTGGAGGGTTCAGTGCTTGTGAAAGCAGATAGGATACTATTTAAATTGTTAGACTGGACCATTATTTTTTTTTTTTATAAAATGTCACGGCAGTTAGGCAGATTTACTAGTGTGTGGTGCACTTTTTGAAAAAAAAATATTATAAGTAGAAGTATAATCTGCATTATGTATTTAAAGTACTTTAAGTGTTGGGCAGTGATGTATTGTATGTGATGTGCTATGCCTTCGGTATAGGCTGGGGGAGTAAGCATGAATTAGGACCTCATGCAAAATATTACTACTAAGTTTACAACCATATAAGTCATTAACATTTATTACTGCCCAGAGATAGCCTCATGCCCTCCGGCAATCCCTTGAATGGGGAGAGTCCATGAAAACTGATTGATTGAATGTTATGAGGTAGCATCATAAATAGGCAGATGAAGGAGGGCGAATTCAATATTTAGGATTAAACTTTGCGGACTGTTGAAGCTTGAAGAGCAGCTGAATGATGCAGATACCTATAATATTTTAATAAAGATCAGCACATGTATTGCACTTTACCTGCACTGTGTTACGGAGCAGTAAAAGTGCCATACTCACCGCCACCTCCTGGTCCATCACCGTCACAGACTGTCCATCCTCCAGTTTGGACCCTGTAGGGTGTGAGGTGTCATAAGCCTGTTATTTCTATTAGCCGGGTCACATCTATGCACTGCATTACATTGTGTGGATTGATCCTCTGTCCTACTGCACCTCACCTAGCTTACTGTCCTTGTCCTACCCAGTCACAGAAGTCGTCACACTCCTCTCTTCCTCTCACCTTACCACATGCACCTCTGTCCCTATTCCCTATGTCCTACTCGACATGCTCCAATCTGTTGGCCTTAAAGTGGACCAACAGCTTGGCACAGTTGGAAAAGAAAGGTAGCAGCCATTTTCCCTCTCTCCCAGCATCTCAGCCATGCTGCTGCCTGGATTCAACTGACAATGCACAGTAACAGGAAGCCCAGCAGCACTTCCTGGTTTGCAGGTGGCCTGCAAATGCATGAGCCTCTATTTTGTTTCTAAGATTTACTACAGCAGGAGTTAGAAAACGGTAAATCTAAATTGCCCTAGGGAGGGATGCATATGGGCACTGTTTGTTGTGTTGCTCTGGTTTAAGTAATGTTTGACTGTTGGTATGATTTAAAGACGCTGCTCTCTCTTGGTTTTCTTCCTTTCTCTTTGGACGCTATTTCAGTGTATCCTTTGCTGTATCAACTCTCGTCTCCCTCTTACTGTTGTGATTTTTCAGGGTTCAGTCCTCGGGCCTCTCCTCTTTTATCTTTACACAGCCCCTATCAGGCAGATTATCAGTAGATTTGGTTTTCAGTACCAACTATATGCTAATTACAACTATATATTTCATCCGCAACTGCTGTATTTTAGGAAACAAGTGACTCCGCTGTGTGAAACCTCCCAGGAGGCCCGCTGCACTTACCTGTGATTTACTTATCAACATGCCATTTCCAAGTTTTCTATACTCCTGTGTGTCTGTGATCCTAGGATGGGAGTGGGTTTTTTTGGCCTTCAGTATAAAGTACTGACTACATATCCCAGAATCCTTCCACTGTAACGTGATCACTTTAGCAGCTTTGGCTGAATCACACAGTAGTTATTACCTCCCCAGCTGGGAAGGCTGCTAGCAAGCCTTTAGCTACTGGAATACAAGATTGTGATCCTCCCTATCTGAATACGCTGAATTACAGCAGAATAGGTTAAACCTGTTGCCTGTGTCTTAGCCAATTAGCAACCTACAGTGATGAAATGTCTGATCTGTACATCTAATGCACCAGTCGATGTACATTGATAAGGCAAACACATTGTTGCTAGGGAAAATAGTTTTCTTTTATAACACAGAGTTGCAAACACATAGAAAAAAAAAAAAAATAACAGATAAGCTTAGCACATTGAAGATATCATTTTGGCACACAATAATGGAAACTTGAAAACGTACCATCGTCAGTGGAATTACCCTTTAAATCCTCTAACATTTATTTGGCTGTATTTCACAAAATGACCAGCTTTTCACAATCATTTGTATTAGTGATAACTTGACATGTGATGGTATCTATTCTACGGGAGGCAACTTAGTGATTTGTAAGTAAAAGACTGCTATCAAGGGTTTAGTTGCTCTATCATGATATTATGTTGAATAGATATTATAAGCGATTCCAGGCTTCTGTGTGTATTTGCAGAAGGAAGTAAAACACAACAGTCTGAACTGTCCTTTTGATACTAATTTAGTAGATGCCAACCCCAAGCAACTTTGAGTGTATTCATGGGAATGTTGAGTGCTGGTATCATCCTTGCTGAGCTAATGAATCCCTTCTAGTCATTTTGTCTCAAGTTGTCCTTTAGTCTTGTCTATGTTAAATAGTTCAGATGCAAATCTCTTTGATCCTGTGGGGCTCCTGCAAAGATTGTTTGATTCATACACTTTATTGGAAGGACATGTCCTGAGACAAACAACTAGGACGAGGACATTCAAGCTTGTAATGCACAAAGATTTTGTCCATTTGGTTGACACACGCCACACATTACTTAGAATCAAGCTGGTTACTTGCCACATACTTAGACTCCAAGGGTTAGAAGGACATGCAAATGCTAAACAGCTATCTGCACTCAATCACAAAGCAATTTCCAAGAAGGTGATGTTTTAGTGTAGGGTACACAAACTTTTTTCAACACCTCGCATTCTCTAATTGTCATCAAGTACCACTCAATACATATAGCGAGGGAATGCAGAAGTGGGTTAGTAGGTCAGCTCCATACTGGGTTTGATGATAGATAATGTCCACTGTGTCTTCCCAGTTTTTCATCAAATAAATGAGCCTTTAGATAATACCCCTATCCAGCACCATGACATAAATACTCCTTATGAGCCTTTTTCAGCGAGTAATAACTCCATAACACTACAAATCAGTTATTCTCCTATCTCTCACCTCTGCCTGCCCAGTTCCATGAAATCAGTTTATACCCCCACACTGCATCATTGGCACCATACAATTAAAAATAAGTCTTATATCCCTCTACCCAGTTCTGTAATGTAATCTACCCAGCACCATTCACTTAAACTCCCCCTTTCTTCTTTAATCTAGCCCAAAGAAATGTAGTGCCCCACCCCCCTCATCCAGCCATCAGAATTGAAGTGTCCCTGACCCATGAAATTAAGTGCCCTTTCTCTCTACCTCATCCAGCTCCAGGACATTAAAGGAAGTGTATCGTGAAATTGTGTAATGTTAAAAATCCATATAAACACTTTAGCTAATGAGAGGAGGGGTCACTTATACACCTAAACTTAATGAAACTCTGGCCAGGCGTGTGGTTTTCTTCTCCTGGTAGGAATAATATCCAGGGGTGACAGGTGTATCAGGTGGGACAGAACCTGCTCCCCCCCCCTCCCCGGTTTCCTCTTCCCTCCATTAAAAGAAAGAAAAACAAGCCTGGCTGGATATTTCATGATGTCTGGTGTATAAGTGACCCATCTTCCCACCATCCAGCATATTTATATGGCTTTTTATAATTGAGCCATTTATTTGTGATAGTCTTCCTTTAAGTGACCCTGTGCCATCCAGCCCAGGGAAATGTAGTGCCCCTGCTCCCCTCACCCAGCCTCAGGAAATTAAATGCCGCTACCCCCCTCACACATTTCCATGTCTCCCCTCACCCAGCCACCAGAAAATAGGCCCCCCTGACTGCTCTTACCAAGCCACCAAACCAAAATCCCACCTATTCCTGAGATATTAGCCAATAGTGTCATCTGTTGTGCATGCCCCCACAGAGCACAGGGGGAGGGACTGTAAACAAGAGCCTGTCTGCAGTCTAACTGCTGCTGTCTACTGAATTACATGACTTGCAGTCTGTCACTAAATCTAACTTCTGCTGCCGTTAGCATCCTTCAAGTTCCCCAAGTTGGGAAGCCCTGTTTTAAAGCATACATGTAAACCATAGTCATTTCGGATTGCCGATAAAGGTAAGACTGTACACTTTAATTTTGCAAAGAATTATTATACATAAAATCAAACTGAAATAATCCATTCCTGTCCCCCCAGCTTCTCTCCATCCATCTTATCCACATCCATTGCTGCCCCCTCAGCTCTGCCCCATCCAGCCCAGTCCTCCCAGTTTTGCCCATCCAATCCCTGGCCTCCCAGCTTTGCCAATCCATTACTCTTTCTTCCAGCTCTGGCCATCCACTCCCCCAAGCTCCTCCCATTTATTCATGTCCTTCTAGTTCTGCCCATCCATCCCTTCTTCCAGCTCTCTTTCCATTCCTCCCTGCCCTTCCTGTTCTGTCTATCCATCCCTCGTACTTACAGCTCCCCCATTCATCCCTACCCCCTGACCCCCATCTATCCATTCTTGTTACCAGATCGTATTGCCAGCGACATTTTGGGCCCTAGTCCATCCCTGTACATGGCCTGCACAGAATGCAAGGGGGGGGGGGGGGGGTGTTAAAGCATTGTGCTGCGGGCCAGAGCTATGGGTTCTGTGGGGCACAAAAATAAAAGCTTCAGTTTTTTTTCCCTGTGCCTAATAGGGTTTTAAGGCTCAGATGAGGGACAAGCAGCCTTTTTTAGTTTTGCTTTGGAAATCTATATACACCCCCCGTGACAGCCCTCCGCCCGGACCTTCACCTCTCACCATATAAATGGACCTTTATAACAAGTGGTTGAGTACCCCGATGTACAGTATAGTTTGATTTCTTGCAATGCAGTGATAGACCTTATTTCATTGGGGCTCATGCTAAATATTTGGTGAAGCCAGTGTACATTGCGGTGTGGATTGCAACCTGCATCTTGGTGAGCTTTTTAGCTATAACAGACAGTGCAAAAAAGAGCCTTTGTCCTACATCTCCCCCACCAAAAATCACAATCAAATTACATGTGATGGCACATTTTTACAGTTTAGGTACATTATTTTCAGTAATGGAAGTATATATTTTTAATGTTTGGAAATAACAGCACCCTATGGACTATGCTAAAGATTTCACAATTTTGTTGTGCATAGCTCATAGAGTGCTGTTGTTTCTAAACTTAAAAACAAATATCCTTTCCACATTGTAAAAATGATGTGCCAAACGTGTAAAAGGCCCCATCACAGGTACAGGTAATTTTGGGGGAAAAAGGTAGAAAAAACATTTCTATTGCACTTTTTTGTGTCTACACACTAAAGAGGTCACCGGGATGCAGGTTGCAATCCAAACTGCAAGTCACACTGACTTCACCAAATATTTAGCATGACCCCCATTGTCTGCCAAAATGTAGCATTTTATGACTGTAATGGGGGTGAATGGTAAAAGAGGGCCATATTGGCCTTACTTTAAGACAAATAAAACTAGTTAAGCCTAGGTTAATGTTCAAATGACATATGCATGGCATATACTACTTCTGATTTATGTTTTATTTGAATCACACACAGATAAACCGACCTAAATGCTTTATATAATAAGCCCCACAAACTAAAAAAATATGGATATCAACTTTTTTGGCCTCAAATCTCTCAGTGACTAATTTTTCCTGCTCATTCACAGAATAAAATAGTTGTTTTGTGAGAATCCTTGACAGATGTAAGGGTGATGTAAAACCCCTCTAGTTCAGAGAGTTGCTAGGTAACATGGAGCTCGTAGATGAAATTCCCTACTGAGCTATCCTTTAGATATGCAGGAGAACAGTTGTCATTCTATATTCTGCTATGTGCTACAAGAAGAGGCAACACGTTCTATGAGCCAGTACAGTGGGTAATAAAACCGAGCACTGGACAGAACAATCTTTCTGAGATAAAGGTACTTAATGCTGGGCATTTTAATACAAGATCAGTGGTTATTGGAATTTGGAATACTTCCCTCTTGCCTTTAGACTGACTGTAAGCTCATAAGGATAGGACTCGTATAATATCTTGTATTTCAAATGATCATCTTGAAGTCTGTAGCTCTACGAAACATATTGCGCTATATAAATAATTCATAATAATATTATTAATTTATTAATATAAATTAATAATAAGTGCACTAGCACTTGCATGTGGCCTTATAGTCATGAACTAAAAATATGTGATAATCACCTCCTCACCTTTTTCCCTAACTTAGCAACTTGCCCTAATTGAGCTCAAAACGCCCAGCTTAATTGTGTCAATTGCATCTAAGCTAAAATAACTGGCAGCGAAATGCATTGTTCCCTAACACCACCTCTATAATTTGATGTTTATTTTAAAAACATAGGCACATAGAGGTAGCTTCACTCTGCTGGGAATAGCAGCTTTCTCCTCACTGGAAAAGCTTTTCCAATAGATTTGGGGAATGTGATGTATGAATTTCCTGAAGGTAACGGAGATAGCACAAAGGAGAGACATCGTATGTGTGAATGTCCTCCTAAATGAGATCTTAAAGTCATTGTCCAGGCCGGAAAATAAAAAGCTCACCTGAATCTTAACACGACGATGGACCGTACCTGCTAGCCATCACAGGGAGCATGCCCCCCCACCATTTCCTGCAATTGGGGGGGTGTCTAGACCTAGCATGCCCCCTCCATTGCATTGAATGGACGGGGTTATGCTGTCACAGTAATAATTATTGCTAGTGCTGGGATTCAATCATGGATTTTCCATGAGGTTTTTATCATTTTCAAATGTTGCAAGGACAAGCTTTAGGGAGCTTCAACCCTCTTCTTCAGGTCAACCATCAGAAAAAAAGGAACCTCATGTCAAGTCTACAATTAAATCATGACATTCTTGTTATCTGTATGAAATTCTTCCCACTTAGGCAATGAAAGCATCGTTGAGGTCAGCCACTGATATCCATCTAAGGTACTGGACTAATAGTAACATAGTTACATAGTATATAAGGCTGAATAAAGACTTTAGTTCGACCAGTTCAGCCTGTTTATCTCCTTCCAGTGGTCTAGTAGCCATAGCTAGAAATGTTATTACATGCCAGGAAGGCCATCCAGGCTGCTTTTGAAAGTTTTTACTGTATCCATCATTACTACGTCCTCTGGCAGCAAGTTCCTAACTTTGACAATCTTTCAGGGTACGCTAGCCCCGCATTCCTTTTATTAACTTATTTGCCCTTCTTTGAACATACTCCAGTTCTGATATGTTTTTCTTAAGCACAGGTGCCCAGAATTGGACACAGTACTCCATATGGGGTTTGACCAGTGACTTGTACAGGGGTAAAATGATGCTCTGGTCATGGGCACCTATGCCCCTCTTGATGCACCCCATGATCCTGTTTGTTTGGCAGCTGCTGCCTTGCGTTGATTACTACAGTTAAGTTTATTGTTAATTAAAACCCCTAGGTCCTTTTCCATTGTTGTTATACCAAGCGTTTCTTTATTTAGTGTATAATCATGGCAGTGATTTCTCCTTCCCATGTATATAACCTTTATCTGTGTTAAACTTCATTTGCCATTTAACTGCCCATGCTTCTAATTTATCTAAATCTGTAGCGGCCTGCTGTCCTCTTTTGTGTTAATTACTTTACACAGCTTAGTATCATCTGCAAAGATTGAGACTTTACTGTTTAATTCGTATCCAATGGCATTAATATATATATTGAAGAGAATTGGTCCCAGAATTGACCCTTGTAGTACTCTGCTAGTAACTGTGACCCAATCTAAGCATGTACTGTTGATAACCACCTTCTGCTTCTGATCACTAAGCCGATTTCCCACCCATCTGCACACGTTTTCCCCCAGTCCAAGCATTCTCATCTTTTGTACCAGTCTTTTATGTGGCACAGTATCAAATGCTTTAGAAAAGTCAAGATATATGATATCTATCGACTGCCCCTGATCCAATCTTGAACTTACCTCCTCATAAAAGCTTATTAGGTTTGTCTGGCAGGAGTCATTTCTCATAAATCTATGCTTATATGGTATGATAAGGTAATTTTTTCCCAAGATACTCCAGGATAATATCCCTTAAGAAACCTTCAAACAGCTTGCCCACCACAGATGTTAAACTTACCGGTCTGTAGTTTCCAGCTTCCCCCCTAGACCCCTTTTTGAATATTGGCACCACATTTACTAAGTGCCAATCCCTCGGAATAGCGCCTGTAATTATAGAATCTACAAATATTAGAAATAATGGCTTATCTGTTACTGTACATAGCTCCCTTAAAACACAGGGATGTATGCCATCTGGTCCCGGGGATTTATCGATTTTTATCTGCTTGAGACGGCGCTACACTTCTTCCTTGGTTAGACCAGTGACATTTAATGGCGGGTTTGGGTTATTGACCTATATTTCACCTGGCATGTCACATTCTTTTGTGAATATACAAGCAAAGAAGATGTTCCTCCCTCCTTGCATTTAAACATATTATCTTATTAACAAAGACATTGGATGTATGTCACATCTGTTCTCTGTGAAGACCAGACATGTTCCTCCACGCCAGACTTTATAAGTCATTTGTTTAAGCACTGCATGTTTTCAAGCAAGGCATTGTAAATTACTGAGTGATCTCTCCATCACAGCAGGTGCCTGGCTGCTTTCACAATGTATCACAGCTGGGTGCATCCCTTCTTACATTGTAACAGCAGCCACACTCCTCGCAGTTACAATGCAACATAGCAGGATTTTTAAAATGTTAGAGCAGGATCATGTCTGTTGTTACATTGTACAGTGCAAGGACTTGTGAACCCTGAAATCTGTTGCTACAAAGTAGAAGAAAGACAAAGCTTTAGAATGCCTTTGTATATAATAACTCACTTCAGTTGTATTGTGGGTGTGACTCAAGTCTTTAAAACCCTGTGAACAAGCTTTCAAGTTTAATCTTACTATTATGTCAAAGCTTAATAACAATGACAACACTTGATGCGTCTTTACCATTGTTGTTTGTTTGCCAGTATGTTAGAGGGATATTTATAGCCACGCTGTTGGATCACTATATGTATTTGGTCTCTGCTGCTTTTGGTAGCTGGAACATGAGCATTACATACATTGGTAGATGAAAGCACTCTGCAAACCCTTCATAGAGCATGTATTAGCAGCCCCATGCTGCTTCTGTGATGCTGAAAGGATTATCTGTAGAGTAGGTCACGCTGTAATTAATGACAATGTTAAATTAATTACTAGAGTGACATCAGTATAAAAATGAAAACAAATGATGTGAAAAGACTTGGCAGTCACTGATAAATCCAGTCAAGTTAGATATTTCCATCTGACTGATTTAGTCGAAAAAGACACCTCTGAAATCTGCAAGGCAAACGTTTTGTGTTGGTTTTGAGTATAAAAGTATTTATTTCTGTACTTGCCAAGCAAACATGAGAGGGAACAGAAAATACATTATTTTTTCCCATAAAAGAATTTTGTTAGTGGCTTTAACCGCAAACTCTTCTTTTAAGAAGCTGGGACTATTCATTTTGTATGCATAGCACATATTCAATCAAACTAGGAAAGCACAATGGGCACCTAAACAGGCTCATTTGTCAAATCGTGTCAAGGATTAGCAAGCACTGTTCCCACCATGAGGCTGGGTAAAGGAGGAATATCCAGTGCATTCTATAAGATTCACATCCCTCCCTTACTTTACTTTGTATTACTGTTACCGTTCTTTGTATTTGGGTATTATATTCTTTAGTCAGTGACTTCACATTAAAGTGGACCAAAACCGGATTTATACTATTCCGGGTTTTGGTCATTCCCCCTGGGGAACCCCGGTTTGGGGTGCCCCACTGTGTGGAACCCCCTGGAACATCTAGCTCACTCACCTTTCCTCAAGCCCATGGCGTAGCCGTAGCGGCTTGTCCAATCAGCTTCTCCCACCACGCATATTAATGTGTGCCTAGAGAAGTGTGCGGCCACACACAGCCATTCAGTTGTGCACACAGCCAAGGGGGGAGCTGAGTGATGCCGGTGCTGATCGTGCATGCACCGTCGGCTCGGAAGAAAGGTAAGATTATCGGGCGCCATGGGGATGTTTCAAACAGCAGGGCATTCCAGGTCAGGATGCACTAGGGAGGGAGTAAAACGCCAGGGTGGGTCCCCTTTAAATACAGAGTAGCGAACCATAGCGGTGGGTGAGCAGTGCATTTGGCCTGGGAGCCAAGGCCATTGGGGCTGGGACTTATCTCAGCCATCCTATTTTTTGCAGATGTCTTAACCACTGTTAAAGGTGCCTGAAATATGCCAGGCCTCTCATTGTGCTCAGTGATGGGGAGGGGACACTGCTTGCTGCTAAGAGAGTGGCACTGCATGGCACGGTATGAGACAGCAGTAGTACATAGGATGGGTTAGGAGGTGGCAGAATTAGCTTTTTTCCTGCACTGAATGCAATTTTGTCTAGAAACTGCCCTGGGTATGGATCAGTGATAATTCAAAAGGCAGCCAAACTGCAATCTCATTATCACTGCTATCAATCATCACTAGTCATCCAAGGGGACTACCTGAAATGTAGACCTCTAGGCACAATTCAATTACCATTAAATAACTTAATTTAGAAATGCAGTGAACCTTGTTAGGGCTTAGAACACATCCCCAGTCTGTTACAGTTGCCTTTTTTGTGCCATTTTAACCACATCTGTAAATTTTTCTATGCTTTTGCATATTTTGAAATGGGCCAAAACCCATGCAGCCACTAGACTTTTCCCAGGGCATTGGATGCCCCACTGTGTGAAACCCCTAGTGTTGGCCACAGAACTCGCCTTTACTGGGGGGCCCACAGTGTTGTCACTGCCTGAGGCTGCATCCCTGGTTCTCCTTTAGCTGAGGTGAGCTTGTTAATGGCCCCCACCATACATTAAAGCGAGTTTGTATAAAGCACAGTGTAGTTACACATACAGATGTGCCCCTGCCTTGTTTCTTGGAATGGATTTTTGCCCTGCAGGGCAAGTTCCTAAGACCTGGCTTTCTGTGCTAGTATAGGGATAGGACATCCAATGGGTTGTTGCCCCATTGTCTAGTTGAGGGGCCCCTCCTTTCTTATTTGGACTTAAGGGTCACTTAAATATGAGCAAAAAACAGGCTAGGGTATATAAATTGCTAGGACTTATGGTCGCTCTCTTTTTCGGTAATTTTGATAATCCCCCATTGATTATACAGCAAAATCTGAATGGCTGTCACATACTCGAAATAGCCAGTGGAGAGTGAATGCTGGTATGCTTGCTGCTCCCCTTCCATTCAGCTTTCTATGCTGCTCATCAACACGCAGGGCATAGAAAGCTAATTGAAGGAGAGCCCACACCTGCCCCATGGGATTGCTGAGGAGGTGAGCAATCTTGGAGTTTTAGGGCTTACACACAATGGGGCATCCCAATTTCAAAGAGGAACAAAACCTGGGATAGTACAAATCCTGGGTTTATTACCTATTTAAATAATCTCATACAGCTATTCACATGAATCCTGGCCAGACTGGCTTTTAAAAATCATTAATGCATACTGTTACACTTGAGGTGTGCTAGTTGCTCTCCAAATTAAATAAATCACCACCTAATTTTCTAATGTCAGTTTTCTGGTATTGTTTTGTGTAAGGTGTATTGGCAGCATTCTTGGTTGTAATGATTTTTGATTGTGCTTCAGTTTTTTTACCTTTTTTTTTGTTTTCAGAAATTGCCTTAGTAAATGCATGTTTACATGTGTGTACCTTAAAGTGCACCTATACTTGTGTCCCAAAACAACCTGAGTTTCTTTTTACTGAAGCCGTTACCCAATATTAACAAAAAGATTAACAGTGAATGGCAACCATATGCTACCGTATTTGCCGGCGTATAAGACGACTGGGCGTATAAGACGACCCCCCAACATTTCCACTCAAAATATAGAGTTTGTTATATACTCACCGTATAAGACTACTCCCTCTTCCGCACACCAAATAAAACGTAAAAGAACATCAGATTTTATTTCAACATGTTAATTCCCTTCCCCAGAGTCCCTAGGTGGCTTTTTACAGTCATACTTTCTGGCTTCTTACAGTCATGGGGGCATCCCTCAATACAGTCATGGGGGCATCCCTCAATACAGGCATGGGGCATCCCTCAATACAGGCATGGGGGCATCCCTCAGTACAGGTATGGGGGGCATCGCTCAGTACAGGCATGGGGGCATCCCTCAGTACAGGAATGGGGGCATCCCTCAGTACAGGCATGGGGCATCCCTCAATACAGGCATGGGGGCATCCCTCAGTACAGCCAGCGAGTGGCCCCACTCCCTCCTACCCCCGCCGCTCACACACCCACACACTTACCGATGGTCGGAGGGCCGGTCTGCCTGTCCCTGCTGTTCCTGTCGCCGCCGCCACCGCCGCCGCTTTCATACACACAAACACGCACACACATTCATGCTTACCGGCACTTCCTGGCTGTTGCACGCTGGTCTTCGATGGGCGTGCCCCAGATGGCCGGCGTCCATTGTTTTCATTGGACGGCGGCCATCTGGGACACGCCTACCGACGACCAGCGCGCAACAGCCAGGAAGTGCCGGTAAGCATGAATGTGTGTGCGTGTTTGTGTGTATGAAAGCGGCGAGCAAGTCAGAAGATGGCTGTCTCCTTCTTTGCAGTTAAGCCGGGTTTACACCCGGCCATTTTATTGCCCTATTTCTGCCCGGACCTTGTTTTATTTAATTACTATGCCTCCCAGCCTCGGCTGTAGGTCCGGGGCGAGGGTAGGTGACGCCCTAGTGGAGTACTAATTAGGAGCTTATGCTCCTCCGTGAGACCCCCTTCAAGGGGTAGGCGGATACCAGGTTCGGATCCTGGTTTGGGATGCCCTGTCCGTGTTGTCCCTGCGCTGCATTAAGTGGCTTGGGTCTCCCCCCCAGTCTGTTACTCCCTGTCCCTGGATCATGGGGGGGGGGGGGGCTTGTCCCTCCTTTTTATTTCACCTTGATAATTACTGTCTCTACATTGGTGGTGTGAGTGTGGAGTGTGCATGCTTTCACATTGGCCAGGCCGCGCTTGGATGTCTGGAGTCCGGGCCGGCTCCGCAGCTGGCTGGGAGTACCAGTACCATAGTACCATTCTCCTCAGCTTGGAGGGGGGGCGGGGCCCGGAGCTCGGCGCGCTGCTGCGGTCCGCCCCCCTCTCCTTGGCGCCCACGGAGGTTCCCAGCCAATGGCTCTGGTTCCTCTTCCCTGCAGGAGGGGGCGGGGCCAAAAGGGGGAATTTCTTGGGGCCACTAAGACTCGCCTGGCGTTTCCTGATCAGAAGCATTTTGACAAATTGATTTTTAAAGAATGGGAAAAGCCCAGCTGGCTTCCCGGTATTCCTAAGGGGTGGGATAGGAAGTATCCTTTTCCTGTGGACACGGTGAAGCGCTGGTCGTCACCCCTAGAGGTCGACGCTTCGGTTCTGGGTTTGTCCAACACATCGGTGGTGCACTCACCAGACTCCACTACGCTGAAGGATAGTGAGGACCGACATCTTGATCAAATGGCGTCACATGCCTTTGCCAGTGTGGGTTCGGCCTTGCGTCCTGTTTGTGCTTCAACTCTCACGGCCGTGGCTACCAGATCTGTAATTAGGGGCCTGTTGAATGGTCCCCATCTTAACCCTGCTAGTGATGAGTTTGCAGCACTTACGCGGTGTGATTTGTTCATGACCTTTGTCTTATCAGCTTTGGATGATACAATATGCATGTGTAGTAGAACCTCGGCTTTGCTTGTGGCTATACGCCGATCGGTTTGGTTGCGCCAATGGGCGGCTGATATGGCGGCTAAGAAGACGCTCACAGGGCTACCCTTCTTGGGTATGCGCCTGTTTGGAGATAAATTGGACTCGGTGGCGAAAGGAGGAAAGCTGTCACAACGCAAAAAGCAAAGCCGCTCCTTTCAGGGTGCAGGCTCCTTTAATCCTTCCTTTTGTGGCTCTCGAGCAAGCAGGGGAGTTGCTTACTCTGCGTTCAGAGGTGACTCCTGGGGTAGGGGCAGAGGACATGCCTGCCCTGGAACTGCCTGGGGTGCCAAACCCAAGGCTGCTGCCAAGCCCTCTCAGCAATGAGGGGGCGTCCTCACCCTCGGGGGGACGGCTACGGCACTTCGCCCAGGTCTGGACCCGGGAGGTCACAGACAAATGGATCCTGGAAGTGGTCTCTTCCGAGTACAAGCTGGAGTTCGAATTCCAGCCTCCTCCCAGATTCCTCAGGTCTCGGGTTCCTTCGGACCCCCGGGCCGCGCAGGGGCTGTTGTTGGCAGTACAAAATCTTCTGGAGTTGGAAGTCATTTGCCCGGTGCCCTTCTCAGAGAGACGCCGGGGCTATTATTCCAACCTTTTTACAGTGCCCAAAAAGGATGGTTCCATAAGACCCATTCTGGATTTAAAGATTCTCAACAGGGTCATCAGGACCAAGAAATTTTGAATGGAGTCTCTGCGCTCGGCCATCAATTCTCTTCGTCCAGGGGACTTTATGACGTCCATAGACATCAAGGACGCTTACCTTCATGTGCCGATCTTCCCAGGTCATCAGCGGTTTCTCAGGTTTGTGGTGGGAGATCAGCACTATCAGTTTGTGGCTCTCCCGTTCGGGCTGACCTCGACACCAAGGGTATTCACCAAGGTGTTGGCGGGTATAATAGCCCTTCTCAGAGCCCAGGGCATTCGCATTGTGCCGTATCTGGACGACCTTCTCATCACGGCATCCTCTCTCAGCCAGGCAGAGCTGGACACCAGGATGGTGGTGACATCGCTGGAGAGGTTCTGCTGGGTGATCAACTACCCCAAGTCTTCTCTCTCCCCGTCAAGGTAGGTTTCCTTTCTGGGCATGAATCTGGATACCATTCAGACCAGAGTGTTCCTGCCTCAGTCGAAGGTGCAGATGGTTCAAGATCTGATACGTCTTCTTCTGTCCAACCCTCGCCTGTCCGTCCTGCAAGGGATGAGGCTGGTGGGGTTGATGGTGGCCTCCTTCGAGGCGGTTCCCTTTGCTCAGTTTCACATGAGGCCTCTTCAACTTCATCTGTTAGCGGCTTGGGACAGATGCCCTCTGTCTTTGGATCAGTCATTTGTGATGTCTCCCCTGGTTCGGCAGTCTCTTCAGTGGTGGCTGGAACCGAGGAATCTTCTGAGGGGCAGATCTTTTCTGGCCCCTTGTTGGGAGACGGTCACCACGGATGCCAGCCTGTCGGGCTGAGGGGGTTTCTGAAAGTAACATCAGTTCCAGGGGCTGTGGGGTCCTCAAGAGGCTCACACCCCCATCAACGTCTTGGAGCTGAGGGCTATCCGGTTGGTGCTGTCGCACTTGACGCATCACCTCCAAGGCTTACCGGTTCAGGTTCAATAAGACAATCGGATGGCGGTCGCTTACATCAATCACCAAGGAGGGACTCGCAGCAGGAGTGCCCTCAGGGAAGTTTCTCTGATTCTTGCATGGGCCGAGAGCAATGTTCCATACATCTCGGCGGTGTACATTCCAGGTGTGGAGAACATAGAAGCAGACTCCCTCAGCAGGGGGTCCTCTCGTCGAGGGGAATGGTCCCTCAACAACAAGGTATTTCTATCTATTTGTCACAAGTGGTTCCCGGAGGTGGATCTCTTTGCTTCCCGTCACAACCACAAGCTCCCTGCTTTTGTGTCTCTGTCTCAGGATCCTCTGGCTCTGGCAGTGGATGCCATGTCCCTTGCCTGGAGGGATCTGGGTCTCCTGTACCTGTTTCCTCCCTTCTCCATGGTAGGCAGGGTGGTGCGCAAGCTGGTTCAAGAGGATGTGCCAGCAATTCTGGTGGCTCCAAGGTGGCCAAGACAGCCAAGCTGCACCACCAGCGCCAAGATGCCCCTGTGAGGTGCAGTCCTAACTCTAATCTCTGAGAGCCCCATTTGGGACATACAATGCAACAGATAAATTGGGAGCAGGCTTACCTGAGGTTGCCCTAAACCTCAAGTGCAAGCCATGGGGTGGAAGGGTCAAAGACCTTGCAATACAGCCTAGACCCCACACACCATGTGCTTGCACAAATTCAAAAGAAACAAAGGAGGGGGTGGCAGCCGCTCAGACCATTTTATAACTAACCTGGGAGGTGCAAGTTAGCAGGGCAATTAGGATACAAAAGTCTTAAAGGAGCCACAGCACTCAAACCAGTTAGCTTGCTGACCAACCTACAATCTGTCTCTAAACTTGGTTAAAAACAGAGGGCTCGGTCACACACACATCTGCAGAAGTATGCTTAAGCTGTACCACTACGCCAAAGTGCCTCTGTGGGGTGCAGTCCTAACTCTAATCTCTGAGAGCCCCATTTGAGACATACAGTGCAATAGATAAATTGGGAGCAGGCTTACCTGAGGTTGCCCTAAACCTCAAGTGCAAGCCATGGGGTGGAAGGGTCAAAGACCTTGCAATACAGCCTAGACCTTTGTTTCTTTTGAATTTGTGCAAGCACATGGTGCGCGGGTCTAGGCTGTATTGCAAGGTCTTTGACCCTTCCACCCCATGGCTTGCACTTGAGGTTTAGGGCAACCTCAGGTAAGCCTGCTCCCAATTTATCTATTGCACTGTATGTCCCAAATGGGGCTCTCAGAGATTAGAGTTAGGACTGCACCTCACAGGAGCACCTTGGCGCTGGTGGTGCAGTTTAAGCATACTTCTGCAGATGTGTGTGACCGAGCCCTCTGTTTTTAACCAAGTTTAGAGACAGATTGTAGGTTGGTCAGCAAGCTAACTGGTTTGAGTGCTGTGGCTCCTTTAAGACTTTTGGTCTTCCGTTTTAAGCCAGATTTCCTACCTAAAGTGGTCTCTGCCTTCCATCTCAATCAGGATGTGGTTCTCCCTTCCTTGTGTCCTAAGCCTAGCAATGACAAGGAGAGGGCCCTGCACTCTTTGGATGTTGTTCGTTGTGTGAGGTACTATTTAGTGGCTACTTCTCCTTTCCGTAGAACGGACCCCTTGTTTGTGGTGCCCTCTGGGCCCAAGAAGGGGTTGGCGCCCGTCAAGTCTACCATTAGTAAATGGATACATCTGGCCATTGTTGGGGCCTATACTGCCAAGGGGAGGGATCCCCCTTTTCAGATCACTGCTCATTCTGCTCGTGCTGTTGGGGCTTCCTGGGCTTTTTAGCACCAGGCTTCTGTTGAACAAGTTTGTAAGGCTGCTACTTGGTCTTCTGTTCATACTTTTTCCAAGTTTTATAAGGTTGATGTGCGGGCCTCAGCGGATGCTGTTTTTGGCCGCAAAGTTCTGCAAGCTGCAGTGGTTTAATTTTGCATTATTGCCTTTTTGGGATCCCCGCCCATGTTGGACACTGCTACTGGATGTCCCGAATGTTATTAATCTTGGAAGCGGGGTGTGTGACATACTTGGAATAATACCATTTTGTGATTACTCACCTTTAAAATGGGTATTATAAGTATGTCACACACCCCGCTACATCCCGCCCTGTTTTGTATTCTGGATCCTCTATATGGTGAACCTTGTTTGGTTAATTAGTTTTTTATTGGCTCTTCCTGGTCCCCTTACTGCTTTCCTATACTGGGTAATGTGTGGGAGGTCCCAGGTATTTATGGACCGGGAGGGGCTCCTTTTTTTCTAGTCATCTCTGCAGAAGTTCGCCCTCTACTGGACATAACCCGAATGTTATTAATCTTGGAAGCGGGGTGTGTGACATACTTATAATACCCATTTTAAAGGTGAGTAATCACAAAATTGTATTTTTCCACAGTCAGCAACTTTTTGTTAGCTGTGCATATGTATAAAACAGTTGCACAGCTAATCATAGTGCTGAATTGCACAAAGGAAAAAAATCAAGAAAAAAATGTGAAAAATAAATACGGCGCTGAATCAGCCCTAATAGTAGTTAGGTGGAAGTGCTTCCCATTGCTGAGCTCTGTGTACTGTGATTGAACGCATCATTGCTGGGAGTGGGGCTGCTCAGCCAGGAAGCAATATGGCTGACTGCATCCAGTTGGTGTTGGTATGAATATACAGTACTCAGTGAGGGTGTGTTTATTCATTTCTTTAAATGAAAGTATATTAAATACCAGCAGGTAGTGCAATAAAAGCATTTGCTTCTCATAGATTTGATGCAATGCACTGCGTCTAAAGCCATCACAAATCTTTCCTGCATTAAAAAAGGCATTGCCTTCAGAAAGAGGGACACCATTTACAAATCTGTGATTGGACTTAACTAGAATTTTGGAGCCAAAGGCAACAAAATCAGTAAGGATCCTGGAGAATCTCTGCTTATAATACAAACTAAAAGAGCTGAACTGATCCACCACATTGTTTTATTTGAAAGAATTGATAGTAGCTTACCAGATGTACTGTCAGTCCTACGCTGTCTCTTTGCCATGGTTGCCCAAAGGAAAAGCTATTTCTTCTTTCTCTTTGCTGCCTCTAGCGCCCTCCCCCCTGATCCTGACCACAAATTGAAGCCTAAGGCTTCTGTCAGGTTGACAGCCGTCCCTATTAGTAGGCTAGAATTACCGGTAAGTTCAGGCTCACTGTAATACAACGCACATAGCATTCTAGCATCACTCAGCCCTGCAACTCCCATCATGGTGAACATGAGGTGAATTCATTTTAGAATTAATCTGCCAATATACAGTAGCTTTATTTCAAAAGAGGAAAAACAATAGAACATGTGTAGCCCTACTGTCTTGTATAATAAGAAACACTATCTAACTTAAAGAGAAAATCAAGAAATACCTTCTCTCTGTTTCTTCAAACCTAAGCAGCATCAGCCATACCGATACTCACCTTCTCTGCATTCCACATAACCATGGGTCCATAAGTTTTGCTGTGCAGGTGGCACACACCAATGGACCTGGAAGTGGTCACTCTTTAGGCTGGCATTGTTGGATTGTGAAAGTGGTGAGTATTGCCATGCACAGTATTAAGCTTGCTGGGCCGCCACACTTCATGTGTTTGTGGAAAAGTCATTTAAACTTAAAGTAAAAAGTAAAACAAAAAGAAAACAACCCCTCACCCCTCACCCTGATTAGACATACTGTATTAGACGATACTTACATGGCCTACTGAATCAGCCCCTGTTCCCTCTAATCCTGTATGTTAGGGTGTTGCATTTCAGTACTGCAGGAAATCACAGGTGGCCCGCAGCAAATCCAGCCATGGGGTGCTAAAATGGTCAGAGACAAGAGGAGGTGCACTGTGACGCACACACATACTATGAAAACTTCACGGTTGCAGCCAGACTATCTGAGTTGAACCAGAAGTGGCCATGCTGTTTGGAAGGTCCTTGATCATGAAACTTGTCCTGAAAAGTCCCCTGGTCCTTATGCACTTGCTGTCTTTCATACTCCTTGTTAATCCTCACACACATTCCTGTAATGCTCCCTGGCAGTGCCATGCTGCTCATAGGAGGAAAGCTTGGGGTTATTACCAGAAGATTGCCAGTACTCTTCCTTTGGTTAACATGGCTAAAGCTGGGCTGACACTAACCTTGGGCCTTTCCCTCACGTCCTCGCCCATTATAGTGATTTCTGCTACTCTGTTGCCAACCATAGCCTACACGACTTTACTTGAACTTAGCCCCTAGGTTACCTGTTGCCTGACTATTATCCTGGATTAACCATTTGCTGTGTCACTCAGAGGACTGACTGAACCGCTTATAACTTCTGCTTTCTCGCTGACTAATTTTGGCTCTACTTGGTCCTTGGCCCCGGGGCACCCTGATCGGGGATGCCCTGTGTGTGAGCCTGAAACTAACTCACCTTTCCCTGGCCCTACAGTGCATGTGTGGCCTTCTGTCCAATCAGCATGCTCGGATCCACTTTTGCCAACTCGTCTAAGGATGATCTAAGATTAGCTGAGTCCTGATGAGCGGATCCAAGTTCTATCTTCTAACAGGGAGTGTGCCTGTGCTGGCCATTCACAAAGGTATATCAGGGAGCGGCGACGCTCGTGCATGCACTGTTGGATAGGAGAGAAGGTGAGTTTACTGGGCAACCTGGGGGTTTTACACAGCGGGGCATCCCGAATCTTGATGCCCTGGGGGGAGCGAGCATGCCTGCCCTGGAGTCTCATAGACTCCAGGGTGGGTTTTGGTCCACAAAAGTGATGGTATCCAATACATTGAATGGGAATAGGATAGGATAGTCAAAGTCCTGGTGATTGGTCCACTTTAAGCATGTCTACATCTGCACAAGATCTGATGTTGCTTCTCCAAGATGCTTGAAACAAGCTTCTTGTTGATTTCCTTCAAAAACTGTTTTGAAAGCAAAGCTTGCCTACACCTATTGATTTAGATTTATCTTCTGTTCTTTCACTTTGCAGTTAAAAAAATACTTCTATTTTTGAAGCAATAATAGAACTTAAAGCGGTCCTTCACTCTGAATAACAGTCTATCTTATATGTTTCCCACACCCTGTACATACAGATTGCTCACATTAAAAATCATCCTACCTGCATCTACCGCATGTTATGAGCCTTTAAACATCCAAGATGGTGGTTCATGGAACATCAGGCAGCCTGCAAACAGGAAGTGCCGTATGACTGTGCTGCTCTGCATTCTGGGATTGCTGACCTTTTCCTGACCCCAGCTCTGCTCTGTCTGAGCAAAGCACAGCTATAACCTGCCCCCCTGTACTTTATCCCACTCTCTTCTCCTCAGTAAGTGTGATGCTTCTGAGTCAAGATGGCAGCGCCCGTATCCTAAAGTCCTGAACTGAGTTGCAGCCCAGTGGGGGAAAGAATAATAAGTAAGTGACTAAAAAATATATTAACTTTAGATGCTGGGGAATCGTTTTATAAGGGTTTGGGCTTCTCAATAAATCATAGTGAGGGTCCAGATTAAACATGCAATATATGCTCCAACTTCTATGTAATTTTAGGATATTAGAAATGATACTATTTGTAAATAAACCATAGCTATCTATATACACTTACTATATACATAGTTCTATATTATATAGCAGAGAACTGAGCTCTAATTCTACCTATTATTGTATCAGCAAATGTTGGAACAATTGATGGTGGTATCTCGGGAGTGTCCCGTTTGCAAAGCTTTATGTAATGACTTTTTAAACACTTTAAAATATTTTTTTAAATACTATTTTTTGATCTAATATGTTTTTGATGCTCAAGATGAAAATATAACGGTACAGATGCAAAAATGACCTAAAGAGACAATCTTGGCAAAAAACATTGATTCCTGTGAGGGTATACTGTTGACCTAGAAGTTACACCTGATTTTGACCCTGAATAAGAGCTTATCTTGTATGTCTCCCCCACCCTGTACATACAGATTGCCCACATTAAAAATCATCCTACCTGTACCTGTTGCATTTTTTAAATCTTTTAACATCCAAGATGGCGGCCCCTGGAGTCTCAGACAGGAAGTGTCTCCTGACTGTGCCGCTCTGCATTCTGGGAGTGCTGTCCTTTTCCTGACCCCAGCTCTGCCCTGTCTGAGCAAAGCACAGCTATAACCTGCCCCCCTGTACTTTAACCCTCTCTCTTCTCCTCAGTATATGGTGCTTCTAAAGCAAGATGGTGGCGCCCGTATCCCAGATTCCTGAACACAGTTAAAGCCCAGCATAGGAAATAAAAATAAATAAGCAATATAATAATATAATAAATATAATAACATTTATTCATTTTAGATGCTGGGGAATAGTTTTTTAAGGGTTTGGGCTTTTCGTAAAATGTTGCTGAAGGTCCGATTTAATACAGTGACTGTAGTTGGGGGCGAACATGGTACATTTTGTTTGTGGCAAAGGCGACATAAACCCGCAAATATCTGCAAAGCGGTTAGTACATGAGCCCCCATAGTACACCGTACTATTAATGATTTTTTTTAAAACTGCTATTCGTTCATTTTGCAAGTGTTAGGAATGTATTTTGTTTTTGTTTTGTCTTTAATCGTTTAAAATGTATTATTTTCTGTTTTTTGTCTTGGAACAGAGAATCCTTGAACGGAATCACAGAAAAAGCTGCTGCAGACTGAAATTATTAAAAATGTGGTCTATTTTTTCACAACTTTTATTGTATACCTTCTTCTGCTGGGCAGGTAAGAAACTTCTGTGTGTCTGTGTGTAGTATACATATGTATGTGAAGAGTATTATTTGCTTCATACCAATAGCTAAATATGGTATGATTGTTTCCGTGTACAGCGCTGTAAATCATTGCAAAAACTGGTTCAGTTTTATCTGCCCAGGCCCTTAAGCAGGAATAACACCCTCATAACTATTGTTTTTCATCTAGGTAGCGCACCCACACTATCCAGATTGCTGCTAATAAATACCGTATATACTCGAGTATAAGCCGAGTTTTTCAGCCCGCTTTTTGGGCTGAAAAAAGCCGCCTCGGCTTATACTCGAGTCCAGGGGCGGACTGCCAGGGAAGGCCGCAACCCTGAACCCAACAGATGCTGGAGGGTGAGGGACGGCCGCTGCGGGTCCCTGCTGTACCCGCTGCTGCCGCCGCCACCGCTCTCATACACACAAACACGCACACACATTCACACACTGACCGGCACTTCCAGGCTGCTGCGTGCTGGTCGTCAATGGGCGGCGTCCAATGTTTTCAATGTACGCCGGCCATATGGGGCACGCCCACCGACGACCAGCGCGCAACAGCCAGGAAGTGCTGGTGTGTGTATGAGAACGGCGGCGGCTGGCGCCTGCCAGGCGGAGCTGAATGGAGGGTGTTGTGTGCCGAGCGACCGGCAGGAGGAGGAGGGGAGGGGGACCCCGCTGCCCCTCTGCAGGGTAACCTCGGCCAAACCCTGACCCCCGACACCTGCGCGCCTGAGAGCGGCAGCGGCGGCGGCAGCAGGTACCCACAGTGTGTGTGTGTGTGTGTGTGTGTGTGTGTGTGTGTGTGTGTGTGTGTCTCTTTCTGTGTGTGTGTCTCTTTCTGTGTGTGTGTGTGTGTCTCTTTCTGTGTGTGTGTGTGTGTCTCTTTCTGTGTGTGTGTCTCTTTCTGTGTGTGTGTCCCTTTCTGTGTGTGTGTGTGCCTCTCTTTCTGTGTGTCAACTCCAATTCCAATTGAAAAAAGCCGCCTCGGCTTATACTCGAGTCAATAACTTGTTCCATTTTTTTGTGGTAAAATTAGGTGCCTCGGCTTATATTCGGGGCGGCCTATACTCGAGTATATACGGTATCTGCCAGTGCCAGCACATCCTAATTCCATCCAAGCTCTCTGCAATGGCTTCTTCATTGGCCAGCACAGGATTTTGTGCACCCAGCGGTTCTAGAGGAAACAGCTGTCTCTAGAGCTGGTGGAGTACAGTACAGTAGCATGTCACCAGAGCCCATACAATGGCACTTGCTGACCAACAGAGGATTTTGTGGCTTACAAGAAACAGCTTTCTCTAAAGGTGACATGATGGGGGTGTAGTGAGACAGCCCTGGGTGGTTTGGAGGGGATGTACAGGGAGGATGATATTTGGATGTGAATGCATATTTAAGACCCTGCTCAAAACCATAGAATAATACCACTCTAGTTTTTCGAAATGGGATATTTATTAGCCTTTCATTTCTAAATGGTGTATAATAACAGTCATTCCATCTCCTGTTTTATGTCACATATTATATTTATTAGCTATATCTCTTTTTACAGTTCCATGCAAAAGGTCAAAATTACAAAACTCATTCTGCAGGCAGTAAAATAAAAAACATTATACTCACCTTTAAACCCCCAACAGGCGATCGCTGATAGTCTGCACAGCCTCCCCCCATTGTCAAATTGTGAATGGAGGGGGGCTTGATTGTGACAAGGCCGCGGGGTGGTCCATCAGGTGTTAAAGTGGACCAAAACCCAGCTTGATCAGCCTGGGAATCTATAAGATTCGATTCCCCAACCCCCCGCGCCATACAGAATCGGGATGCCCCACTGTGTGAAACCCCCATGTAACCCCGTTCAATTACCTTACATAGGTCCAAAGGCGCATGCGCGGGCCGCGGGCACATCCCCGCTATCCCTTTAGCAGGACGCATGCCCGCGCCAGCCATTTGTGAGTGGGCAGCGCGGGCACGCTCTCTGTTAGTGGGAAGCTGAGGATGCAGCCGCCAGCGTGCTGATTAGACGAGCGGCCATGCATGCGCTGTAGGACCGGGAAGAGGTGAGTTTCTTCGGGCAATCTGGGGGGTTTCACACAGCGGGCACCCCCGATCGGGGGCCTCTAGTCTAATCACCCCCCCGAGCACTCCTAAGGCAGCCGTACACAGCAGCAGCGTCATTGGTTTTCTGTGTATAAGCTGGATGTCTTCTTTAGAGGACTGCTTAATTGTGAGTAAGGTCCACTCTAAAGCAGACCTACATCCTCCCTGTGACAGATTTTTTAGGGAGAGTGTAAATCAGTTTTAAACATGCATAGGATTTCCTCTGGGTGCCCTGTCTGTGTAGTTAGGGGAGATTGTACGCTCCTTCAGTGGTAGGATCTATTGTAAAATGTGGCAGAATTTGCTGATGCCATATGAGCTATTTAAAAAAAAAACTATGTGCTTGTCAATAAGGCTACTTTCACACTGGGGTGAGGCAATGCATTCGTGATAATCGCCGTGGCTACCGCAATTGCCTGTGTACTAGCGATTGCCAGCGTTTTAGTGTCAGTTGCAATTCTGATCAGAATTTGCAGCTAAAACGGCATATGCAGGACTTTTTAGGGGCGAGTAGAATTGTCCCAGGATGTAATTGCTCCCGCACTCGCCCTAGTGTGAAAGTGCTCTTAGAGAGAGTTTTACACTTTAATAATGTATATTGCATGACTGCTATAATCCATATTTCATCTGCTATTGTGTTTTGTCTTTTCAGAGGAAGGGAAGAGGTATGGGCCAGTTTTTGAAGAGCAGCCAATTGACACCATTTATCCAGAAGAATCTAATGAAGGGAAAGTTTCCATGAACTGCAGAGCCAGAGCTAACCCAACTCCAATATATAAGTATGACATTACTGTTTCCTAAAAGAAATGTAAGAGGAGCTACTGTATCTGTGCTATGACAAGATAACGTGTAATTAGAAAATACGCTGTTTTTTTCTGTTGCTGGTTAGCGTTTTTTTCATTACAGTTACAAGAAATCACTCATGGGGATAAAGGGGGCAAACTTTACAGTGGGTTTTCGGTTGCATTTTAGTTGTGTCTAAATGACACATTGTTAAGCAGAAGAAGCCATTAAATTCAGTTTTAATAACCCAAACAAAACATTGTGGATCATCTAGGTTCTGCGTTTCAATTACTGACATGTCCCAAAGCAAGTTCTGTACAAGAAAATGTGTTTAATATGAATTATAAGCATTAAACACTTCAATCCAGTTCTGGCTATTGTGCTCTATGGGATCTTGCGCTACAGTCCCAGGTTTCATCTGGCGCTGCTTCAACTAGAGTTCCCAGTGCTGCATCCTTTTTGCTGCCGTTTTGTTTCTTTCTTAAATGCTGAGGCCAAAAATGTGGCGCTGTGTATTTCTGACGCCTCATAAATAAGGCTCCCAGTGCATAATGGATCAGTTAAAAATTCAATTTAATATTGTCCATTTAGACTTTTACAAGAATGCAAGAGCTGGCTGAGAAGACATGTACATAAAAGATAAAAAAATAGTCAACAATATAAAAACAGAAGGTATCTACAAATGGAACTTGTTCAACAGGGACTAAAGTTAGCAATATGTCAGCTAGGTTTCAGCTTTGGGTCTAATCCTGATATATATTTATATTATATATATATTTTTGCTATTGATGTAGATGATAGGCCCACTGAGCTTAATGTTTTGACTGCTGTTATGTGGAGGGTTTTACGTAACTATGCAGCACTTGTATATCAAAACAGTTGTTGCCCTTAACAGTCCATGTGTCATATACTGCCTATTTTGCTTTTAACTGATAAAAGGCATTTATTAAAATTCCAGGTGGAGACTAAATAGCTGGGAAATTGATCTTCTAAATCCACGCTACAGTATGATAGGAGGTAACCTAGTTATCAACAATCCAGATAAAGGAAGAGATGCTGGGAAATATGTCTGCATAGTATCCAATGAGTTTGGAATCATCAGAAGTCATGAAGCGAGCCTCAACTTTGGATGTAAGCATATTTTTTGAATGTTAATATAGTACTAAGAGAAAATGTGTTTCAGCAAGACTATACTCGCCTTTAATGCCTCGCAACCACCGGCATTCAGAACTTATTGAGATTGCATACCATGATGTGCTGGCAAGGCTGTGCAACCTCATAAGAAGGGGATAAACAGATTGGTGCACTTCAGTCACTGATGGAGGGCTGGGGGGCTCTAGAAGAATTGTGCTTGTTGCAGGACCCAGTCCCCGAGAAGATTTTACATAATCATAATTTGAGGCAACTTCTTTTTTTTTTTACTAGAATACTCCTTTTAGTTATTTTTGCTATATAGGATCCAAAGATTTGGGTTGCCCCACATTACATTAAGTTTAAATGCCTAGGTATGACTGGGACAAGGTCAGTGCGAATGGTCACGCCATCTTTTGTGCTTATGCTAAATTGGTTCTCACAAAATATGCAAAGGGTGGATTAACCAAAGGCTAGGAAGCAAAAAAGTTTGGATTCCCAAATATGGGGGTTAATGGGGATCTCCCCGACATCCTTCTGACCCTGTTCCACACTATAAGTGCCTCTAGTAAAGTTGGGCAGGAGTTTCTTGGTCTCTGTTTTCTAGGAATCCAAAATAATGAGTCCAGTGAGACTGGAGCGCACCCCTCGCCCTCCATAAGGGCCCACTCTGTCCTCTTCTTCATTCTGTAAATTTCGAGGTATTTCGAGACCACGGTGTCCAAAACCTCCCTGTTCTTTGGCTGTGTAGTGTTTGTAGTGTTTGTTTGATCAGTATCTGAAGCTTACCTTTCCAGATAAATTTAAGGATGGCCTCCTATACTTTTTCCATGTCTCCCTACCCAATCGAGATTGGGAGCATCTTAATGGAAGCCATTCTACCAAGCCAAGAATGGGGTCTAGCTTCCCATTTAGTAATGGACTATTTTAATTTCCTAAAAGAGGAGGATAATTTACTCTATAAATGGCTCTTAAATCTGGGGTTAATTTGATCCCTAAATATGTGATGTTGGAAGTTGCCCATTAGAAATCTAATGAGGCCTGTAGATTTTCCTTGCGCGCCGGATCTAGACTAATGTTTAATGCCGATGACTTGGTCCTATTTATCCTCAGCCCTGAAATCTTTGAACATTGACCCATCGTCTCCAGAATAACTCTGATCCAGGTCTTAGGGCTGGTTACAAACAGGAGCAAGTTATCAGCAAACAAAGCATTGTTCCCTAGCCCCACACCATACGCCCTTGAGCCCTTGCTAATGGTGAAGTCTTTCTGTCATTTCCTACATCGCCAGTACAAAGAAGGCGGGGCTAGAGGGCATCCCTGCTTCGTCTCATGGCCGTCCATTCTATTTTAACTTTATGGTGTGCTTCTCAAAGGTCATTTGGTAGCAAAGAAATCTTACCTTTTAGATCAATCCCCCGGAGAACACAAACCCCACGATTGGCCACCTTGGTCATGTGGTTGCTGGCACCAGGATACACGGTGAAGGCTGTTGGCTACCACGTGACCGTGGCGGCCAATCACGGGGCACAAGTTCTACGGGGGATCGATCTGATTTTTTTTTATTGTAAGTGGTTTATTTGCTGACAAATGCGGACGGGCAAGCCGGGAGGGGGGGGGGGGGGGTTGTTGGGCACCAGGTGGCCAGCACTTAGTCGTCCTGGAGTCTAAATTAGTGCCGGACACAATGACCCATAGACTTCTATATGGATTGTTCTAGAAAGAAAGGACTTGCTTATTAGTATTAGTACTATCAGTATTAATATAGTGTTTTCTCTGTTTCTAATATGTGTGCAGTATTATCTACAACTAGTAGGCAGTGTTGAATCACAGTTGCCCGTGGAGGGGATGTTGCAGTATTGCTATTCCGTGCAAGATTTAAGGAACATGACAAAATAAGTACCAGTTACAAGTGATTGGCATTCCTCCCAGAAGCCAGTTGCCATGACGATGTCACCTTGCTTTGGAATTTACTAACAAACACTGCACACTATAAATATGAGCTATAAACTCAATGCAAAACAACAACTGTATATACAGGTTCAGTAGACCAAAAGCAAATTGTGATGTGTTGCATGCGTCTCTCTTGAATGCAGATATAAAATCATGCAACCTTTTCTTAGTCTACAGCTTGCTGACCGTTCTTTTCTTCTGGCAGCTCTCTGCCAAATGCCAAGTTGGCAACATCCTTTTATCCACAAATTACTTTCATCGGCCTTGGGATGTGGCCAGATTTCACTGTACATTATCTCATCAGCCTGCAGACTTTGAACTAGCTTCTGTGTAGCAGTCCTCCTAGGCTACCCACACAAAGGTCCATATATGCTGAATACATGGTGTTCACTATTCATTTTTACTAACAATGCTAATGGAAGAGTAAAGAGATAAGATAATACCCTTTATTTCTGTAGTGTAATTTGCAAGTGTACCTAGATCTGTTCTTCACTGCTTACATACAGCCTATAAAAGACATTCATTGCCTTATTCCTTCACTGCTTTCCATAAATCAGGGGCCCTCAAAACTTTTTTCTTCAAGTAGTTTCCATTTTCTAGTTATCGCAAGTACAGCCTGGGTAGTCTGTCACCTAAAATCCATTCCCTTTTCGGAGCTGTTTTTTTAATTTAAAGTGGACCAACACCCAGGATTTTGACTATCCTGGGTTTTGGTCCACTTCAGGGGGGCTCCCCGATTAGGCGTGCCCCGCTGTGTAAAACCCCCCAGAAACACCCCAATACTCACCTCAAAACGCTCCCACGTGGCCGGGTGACAGCGACGGACAAGCGCTGACAGCGACGGACAAGCCAGCGCGTCCGCCGCCGCCTCCCGCACGTCCCTCTGACGGCGCCCGAGGAGGTGAGTTTTTGGGGGGCTTTCGGGGGGGTTCCTCACCGCGGGACATCCCGATCTCGGATGTCCCGCGGTGAGGGGGGTGATCGGCCCGGGAATCTTATAGATTCCCGGGCCGATCACCCCAGGGTGTTGGTCCACTTTAAGGCACAAACAAGGATTGGGTAAGGTAAAAAGTGCTGCAGATGTAGGCACAGGTCAGTCTCCAGACTCGCCACATACCACTTGATAGGATTTCAGTTGGAAACCCTGGATCATATCATTTGTATACTTGTTTACAAAGCTCTAAAATAATTTTATTAGCACACAACTCATCAAATACCAGGAAATGAAAAATATGTGAGTGTGCCCATGTACTCATATACCTTGTGTTAAACATCAAGTAACTTTAAATGCTATTATATACTAAATAAAACACATTCAGTTTCTAAAGTTGGTGAGTAGTCAGACCTTTCTATGCACTAGAGATGTGTACGCGACCAGGAAAAAGAGGCTCTTGTCAGCTGCTGAGCCACAGCAAATAGCAAGTTAAAAATTCCTGGTGAAATTGGAAGGAGGTTTGTATCCCTGCAGGAGCCTTGTTAGAGCTATAGTGCAAATCTGTCTCATAGACTGGGCCATTCATCAACTTTTGGTGGCTCAGCTTTTAGAGGGCACTGCCCTACACTGGGAATCCTCTTAACATCACAAGGCTTATCCAACAACATTAGGAAATGTGTAACTACCAAATGCACATGATCAGTCCACTAATCTTACAGTATCATATAAGAGGGTATTATACATCCAGATGTCACTATAATCTTACCTGTTTATTTCAACCCAGATCTCGACCCTTTTTCAATGGATGAGCGACCAGAAGTCAAAGTAAAAGAAGGCACGGGAGTAATGCTGATTTGTGATCCTCCTCCCCACTTCCCAGGTGAGGATCTCTACAATACCTCATAGTGTAATGATAATATTTTCCTTTTGTCTCCATGGCTGGTTAACAAATTGTGTAACAGCTAGAGTGATCATATCCCCTAACAAATATCTTCTACCTGATGATTGTGGCTTATTTAAATGTAGGCAATACTCCTTGGGTACA
Organism: Gastrophryne carolinensis; assembly: GCA_027917425.1. Lineage (NCBI taxonomy): Eukaryota > Metazoa > Chordata > Amphibia > Anura > Microhylidae > Gastrophryne > Gastrophryne carolinensis. The sequence goes on along the minus strand of CM051238.1, from coordinate 201,994,016 downwards.
TACTTTAGTTTTCATTTTTGCAAGAAGACTCCTACTAATAAAAAAGCTATATTTTATGTGGCGATATGGCGCTCATATATATATATATATTATTTTCTGCTTTGACAATGTTTATACCCATTGCTGCTCCTGGCGGAGCATGACAGCATTCATTAAAAAGGAAGATAGTAAGAGAAAACAAACATTACAGAAGCGCCATCATGGTTTGGTCCATGTGCAGTCATATTGCAGAGATAAAATATGGAATAAATCAGCACCTCACCCACCAACTGCTCCCTGGCGCCGTGACTAGGGCAGCCCACTGCTCAGGGCATTGAGATACTCAGTGCTTGGGTTTGTATTACTGCCAGGGGTGTACAATCAATGGGGACAGTGCAGGCACATGCCCCCGGAGCCATTGAACAAGAGGGCCAGCCATGCCACCTTCCCACTGACAGCACTGCAGGACGTGGGCCAACGTCTTCGCTCCCGCACGTGTGTGCCGCTTCACATCTCTATCGGCGCTGCGCACACACACACCCCGCATCTAATAGTAAATATATATAGAAATATTTATATTGTGAGAAACCACTGGAAACTGAAATATCTGCTAAATTAGCAGATATGCATCACCAGTTATTTCTATAGATTCTATGTCCAACATCTGTCATCAGCTGGAAAACCCCCATACTCAGCAAAGCTTAAACATCTTGACTCAATAAATCAATAAATATTATGTGGACATGCAGGAGTCATGATAACAGGCACATCTGAGGTTGGCCAAATGCCCACACCTTCCTAGGTCATGTCATCAGGATATCCTATTTTTGAGGTTTTTTAGGCAAAAAACCCCTACCATACATCCCATTCACCTGACCACATCACAAGATTTTTTTTAGATTAAAATACATGCAATTTATTTAACATGATTAAAAAATACCATTCCTCTTAAAGCAGACCAAAACCATCTGCCTAGTTCTGGAACACCTGTTCCTGTTAGTTGGCAGGTGATCAGTCATTGCATAGGTGCGGTGATGGGGGAGCAATTCAGGAGATGCTAGTTAAAAATGTGGTTCAAAATGTGCCACTCTGTGACCAGCCAAAGTGGTCCCACAGCAGACTCTGACCTCAGCAAAGCACACGCATGAGTAAAGCTGCCCAGTGAGAATTTGAAATGCCTTGAAATGGCCCATTTTACACAGTTCCCATGGGGAATAAGGTGAAAGGGAGTTTAGCTTATGCCTGGACCGGGGCAAGCAAGTTACAGTATGTAAAGCATTATTTCTCCTGAAATGGCCAGCATGCATTCAAAATGGTGTTACAATATGTGATCAATTTACCAACTCCATTACAGCAGTGGGAGTGATATTGACAATGACTTTAACCCATTGGATGACAACCTTATAATGTTATGATGAAAATGTATTAGTCCTGTTTGCGGTTACCTCCTTCAACAAAAGGATACTTTAATTTATTTGTTGCAATACATTTTCATTGAATATCAATTGGCAAATTACAAAAAAAATCACTTTGAAGTAAGAAACAAATTCCCTCATAACAGAAAGCATTACAGATAGATGCCAATAAATTAACAAAAAGAATAGCGTCATTGTAAAAAAAAGAAATGTAAATAGGGGAGGGCTCGTGGTTACATATGGGTCAAAAGACAATTTAGTTCAAAGAAAGCCAATAATGAGCCAACGTCCCATGTTATTAATAGGTAAATGAAAAAATAGTTATGTTCAAAAAAGGTGGCGGCACTCTTAGAACTAAACTGTATGTAGGCACTCATTATTAAACAGGCAGCCTGGAACAAACATAGCAGTTGAAACAGGGTCCATATACCATATGTGAAGGACTTATAGATGTGTCTCTACCTACCTGTCTCTAGTCCTTCTCTCCTGGAGGGGGACCCAACTTCTCACTTAGAGGCCGATTCAGTAATAGCTCCAGGTAGCGACAGATGAGCGCCAGTAGCGTGATTTTCACAGCGCCCGCTCGTAGTCGCTGTGCTTGGCCGTTGTTCGGTTGTTGACAGCGACTCAGTCGGTGTGCGATAATGTTGAATACGGGGTTAGGAGTCGCTGTTTGACAGGTTCCGCGCTGTATGGGAGCGCCTGACAGCGAATGGTCATAGCGAACGGCTCCCAGCATATTCATTAACAAATCACGCTCAAAAAATTCTCGCGCTGTGAAAAGCTTGTATAAACCCCAGAGCGCTGGCGGCGATGGCTTAAAAGTAGTTTTTAACCCCCAAACATCCATATTTTTTGATTAAAAAATTAAACAAGTTTTTCTAAACATTTTGTAATATGAATACATTAATATCAGACCTGTAATATCAATTCTGCACAAATTTTTATTTTTTTATTTTTTTACCTTTAAAAAATATCTAACATTGCCGAAGTGGTCACAGAATTTTTGACATTTAAAAAAAAAACAAAAACAAAAAAAAAACATTAATATCAATTAAATATGAAGATTTAAAGATTGCTCCATTGAAATGCATTGGAGAGCGCCAGGTAGCGCCAGGTCATACCTGGCGCTGTGATGGGATTAGCAGCGGCGCTGTTCGTTGCAGTCGGCTACATGATGAATCCCGCGCTAGCTGACGCTCTCGCCGGCGCTAGCCTCACTTAGCGTGATAAATGCGTCATTGTGTCCGCCGCCTGGCGTTCTGGAGTCGGTAGCCGCCGATAGCTGGCGATACCTGGCGCTAGTGAGACACTACCTGGCGCTATCCCTTGATAAATAAGGCCCTTAGAAACATAACAAGGTCCTGGAGCCTCAGGAGTAATTAAGAGTTTGGAATAGATCAACCCGTTTTAAGAAATATAGGGCTTGATTCAGCACAGGCCAAATAAAAATCACCTTAGATGATGCACAGGATCGTCTGTGTGAATTATTCACTTATTCAGGCAAATCAGAAAAACACCTGTAGTTTTTACGTGTGTGCAAATTTCCTGGGTGGATTTTTTTGGGGCTCCATGTTTACATTGGATTTTGGCTGGCAAATGTTTTTTTTTTTTAAATGAGTGATCTGCACTCCTCTCAGTAAAACTCCACTTTTAATTAAAAAACATCTCCAAATAAATAGTAGTGGCTACCTTGATTACTCTCCTTTACCAGGACTTTTTCATTCACTGCTTTTAAGGTTTGGACTATTTATTCAGAGATGGTTTTTAATCAGATTTAATTAAAAGTGGAGTTTTACTGAGAGGAGTGCGGATCACCCATTTTTTTGCAATTCATATGGGTTTGAGACTACCCAAGATAGTGCACCCAAGATTCAGCGGTGGAGCTGAATAATTATTTCTTTGGTTGCAAGTGTTTTTTTTTACAGACTCTGTACTGCAAGGCCGGAATCAACCCCCTTTCTGTACTTTACCATAAAGAAAAAGGGGATGCACCATGCATAGAGGCAGGTAATCCTGGCCTTATGGGTTGAACTTTCACCCCCTGGGCCTAGTAAATATCAGATTTCTATCTGGATTTCTTTCTGCTTTCTGCTTGTGACCAAGCTTACTCCTTCAGTGTCTCTAAATACTTATAATTTATACCAGCAGAGCGATGTGGTATTTTTTAAAATTACCAAAATTACAGATGTCATTAAAACGCTGTTTTTTTTTCTGGTGCAGATGACCTTAGTTACTGGTGGATGCTAAACGAATTTCCAAACTTTCTCAGTGCGGATAATCGGAGATTTGTAACCCAACAAAATGGAAATTTGTATATTGCCAAAGTAGAACAAACCGACAAAGGAAATTACTCATGTTTTGTGTCCAGTCCTTCGATTACAAAAAGTGTCTTCAGCAGGCCAACTTTACTTTTGCCACAGGCAGAAGGTAAGTAACCTTCTATAACTACAGCTTCTAAAATTAAGATTTCTTTTGTTGCTTTTAATATAAAATTCAACTTATCAACTTGGATGCAAGTATATTTGTTATGCTATTGATTTGATACTAACAAAAGGCTTTTATGCTGTATATAATACCCATGGGTTACCTAGTAACATAGTATGTAAGGCTGAAAAAAGACTTTAGTGCATCCTGTTCAGCCTGTTTATTAGTGGTCTAGTAGTTATATAGTCTCACTGCTCTTACAGTAAAGAATCCCCTCCTATGCTGGTGTAAGAATCATCTTTCCTCTAACCATAGTGGATACCCCAAGAGTTTCCTTACAGTCCTGGCTTTAAATAGATTGTGGGACAGATCTTTCTACTGACCCTGGATATATTTATACATAGTTATTAGGTCACCCCTCAGACATCTCTTTTCCAAACTAAATAATCTTTCAGGGTACTCTAGTTTTCTGTACTAGTTCTCTGTTCTAGTACTCTGAAGTTCTGATATGTCTTTTTTTATGCACTGGTGCCCAGAACTTTGCACAATATTCCATATGACGTCTGACCAGTGACGTATACAGGGGTAAAATAATGCTCTGGTCATGGCCACTTATGCCCCTCTTGATGCACCCCATGATTCTGTTTGTGTTGGCAGCTGCTGCCTTGCATTGGTCACTACAGTTTAGTTTATTATTCATTAAAACCCCTAGGTCCTTTTCCATTGTTGTTTTACCAAGTATTTCCCTATTTAGTGTATAATTATGGCACCAATTTCTCCTGCCCATGTGCATAATCTTACATTTATCTGTATTAAACGTCATTTGACATTTTTCTGCCCAAACATCCAATTTATCTAAATCAGTTTGTAGCTGCATGTTATCATCTTTTCCATCAATTACTTTACACAGCTTAGTATCATCCACAAATTTTAAGATTTCACTGTTTAACTAAACCTTAAATTGCATTAATATATATCTATTATAAAGAGTTGGGCCCAGCACTGACCCCTGTGGTACTCCCCTCGTAACGGTGACCCAATCTGAGTATGTCGTTTATAACTATCCTTTGTTTCCGATCATTAAAGTGGACCAACACCCTCCCATGATCGGCCCGGGAATCTATAAGATTCCCGGACCGATCAGACCCCTGACTGCGGGGCCCCCCCGATCGGGGTGAAACCCCCCAGAAACCCCTAAATCCCTACCTTATCCACAATCCAGTGTCGCCCGCCACCGCCTCCTGCGCGTCCCTCTAGCAAGACGCGCACCCGCGCCGGCCGTTTGTGAATGGCCGGCGCGGGCGCGCGCCCTGTAAGAGTGACGCGCGGGAGGCGGCGGCGGGCGCGCTCTCTTGTCCGTCGCTTCCTCCCGCTTGTCCGTCGGCGGGGATTGGCAGCGGCGGTCACGTGGGAGCGAGGAGAGGTGAGTTTTTCGGGATTTCTAGTCAAAATTTGCCCATGTGCATATGTTTTCCCCTAATCCAAGCATTCTCACGTTTTGCACCAGTCTTCTATGTGCCACAGTATCAATTGCTTTAGAGGAGTCAAGATATGATATCCAATGACTCACCCTGATCCAGTCTTCAACTTACTTCCTCCTAAAAGCTGATGAGGTTTGTCTGGCAGTAGCGATATCTTCTAAATCCATGCTGAGTAATAAGCTCACCTTCAGAGAGATACTTCACGACATATTACTTTTAAATTCCCCATTTGGCCAAATAAAAGAAAATGCATTCTTCCCCCCCCCCCATGGCAGCTGACATGGTATATGGGTCTGTAAAAGCTACCAATGAAGGAGAACAGGCCCCGTGTTGAGCTGTGCCACCGCATAGAGAGATCTGGACTATTGTTGTAGCATACAGTTTCCATAGGCACCCAGTCCAGCTAATCTGGTACTGAACCAAGTTATAGTGCCAGGTAAAATTAATAGAAGTGTTCTATTCTCATCTGGTGCTGAATCAGCCCCAGGGTATGCAATGAAAGGGAATGGTAGTTATTATTATTATCATTGTTTATTTATAAAGGGCCATCATAATTCTCTACAAACAAATGTAGCACACATCCAAACCAGGTAAAAAAAGTGCACTACTTTTTGGAGTGAAAAAATGCCCTTAGCCTGCATTGTGTACCTAGGGGTGATTCAGCGCCAGCTATAAAAAGAGCACTTCTATTTTTTCTTGCCTAAAGTGACATTTTTACAAATAGTGCTGATTCTACCCTGTTTCGTGGTTTATTTAAAAAGTTCCAAAAATAGATTGAATAAGGTTTGTACTTGTTAGATGTATTACTTTTATTTTTGTATTGTAGCTTCAAAGCGCTACTCAGCGGACATACAAGTTAAGTTCTCTAATAAATATGCCTTGAAGGACCAAAATGTGACCTTGGAGTGCTTTGCTTTGGGAAAGTAAGTACTACATCAGCCAGGGCCAACAATTGCCCAGAACCTTATCCCCACACGTGCTTCCTGCCTCACCTGATGCTGCACCCAGTGTACAGTTCTAGCTAGTGTTTGGGTTTAGGCCTAATTTAATGATGCTGGGTGGGGGCTGATGAATGGGGGGGTGAACTTCTTCAATGCTTAGAAATATGTCTATGCAGCAATCAATGCTCTGCGGTTGCATTTGGTGGGAAAGAAATATGGATCCCACATTTAATATTGCCCAGGGCCTGACTTCATCTAAAATCAGCCCTGACATCAGCAAGATGATACTGGTAAAGTAACTGTCTCTGCATGTAAAAAATACATGGTGGATCATGCAGACAACAAGAGCCCTGCCATTGACCACACAGCCCTTAAAGCGGACCTTCAGCATGATTTAATGAAAAGCCCAAACCCTTAAAACACTATTCCCCAGCATCTAAAATTAATATCTTTTAAGTTTTCAGTCACTTACTTATTATTCTTTCCCCCACTGGGCTTCAACTCAGGAGCCTAGGATACGGGCGCCGCCATCTTGCCTCAGAAGCATCACATACTGAGGAGATGAGAGCGGGATAAAGTGCAGGGGGGCGGGTTATAGCTGTGCTTCGCACAGACAGAGCAGAACTGGTGTCATGGAAAGGACAGCAATCCCAGAATGCTGAGCGACGCAGTCAGAAGACACTTCCTGTTTGCAGGCTGCCTGATGCTCCATGAGCCGCCATCTTGTATGTTTAAAGGCTCATAACATGCAGTAGATGCAGGTAGGATGATTTTTAATGTGAGCAATCTGTATGTACAGGGTGTGGGAAACATATAAGCTCGTATTCAGGGTGAAGGTCCGCTTTAAGGCACATAGCAGCGCTTGTGGCAAAGTTAAAATGGCTGCAAGGGAGAGTTTTGATAACTTAAAACTTTTTACATGCTCTATGGGCATGCAGAGAAAAGTAAAGTCATTAGATGACTTTCCCTGCTTCCCCAACTAAATCTTTTCAAAATAATATAATATATAATATCAATAATTGTTAGTACTGTATCCTATAGTATTAAATAGTATAGATAATACTGATATTACTATTAAAACGTATTTGTTTTAATATTGTAGAGTACATCCGCTAAATTCTGTCAAATATCCATGTATTTAAAGTGAACCAAAACCCACCCTGGAGTCTATGAGACTCCAGGACAGGCATACTCGCTCCCCCAGGGCATCCACATAAAGCCTCCAAGGTCGCCCTGGAACTCACCTTCTTTCCTGGTTCAGCGGTGCATGCTCGAGTAGTGGCCACACCCCCGCTATCCCTGTAGCAGCGTGCGTGCCGGCGCTAGCATTGTGACGAATCGGGGCATGCTGCCGCCAGCACGCTCGTATCTGCTCACCTTAGCCGAGCTCTCAGAAGAAGGGCGGGAGCGGATGTGAGCACGCTGACTGGACGAGAGGCTGCACATGTGTCGTAGGACCGGGGAAGGGTGATTGACATTGGGTTATCTGAGGGGGTTTCACACAGCGGGGCATCCTCGATCGGGGTGCCCTGGGGGCAAGGACCAGTAACCCAAGATAGTCAAAATCCTGGGTTTTGGTCCACTTTAAGGAATGGCATAAAAAGCTTGTATTCGCTTTTAGAAATGTTAAAACACCTTGTCATCTTTTAGCCCTGTCCCAGTAATCCGATGGCGTAAAGTGAATGAAGCAATGCCTGCCTCAGCTGAAATAAGCCCGTCAGGTGCTGTGCTTAAAATCCTTAACATACAAGCAGAAGACGAAGGGTATTATGAGTGTGAAGCTGAGAACATCAAGGGCAAGGATACACATAGAGCATACGTTTATGTACAAGGTAAGCAACTGCCACCTGTTGGGGCCATTTCACATCAGATGGCCACAATCATCAAATTACTTTGTTCTTCAGCAAAGACAGAAAATAAGAAATCATTGGCCATATGTGGGCTTAATAAATCAAGGGCCCAGACCTAAAACCGCTTCTAGTAAAGAGCTTAAAGGGACTGTCCAGGCTACAGGCTACTAAAAAACAAACTCAATAGTCTGGTGAGGTTCAGAGCACCAAAGTCGGACAGCTGTGGGGTACAAAAGATGAGTAGCTTTTGTACCCCACAGCTGTCCTACTTCGGCCCTCTGAACCTCACCTGATCATGAGATGGGGAGGCCCATTCATTAATAGCGCCAGGTAGAGACAGATGAGCGACAGTAGCGTTATTTTCACAGCGCACGCTAGTATTCGCTGTGCTTGGCCGTTGTTCGGCTGTTGACAGCGACTCAGTCGGTGTGCGGTAATGTTGAATACGGGGTTAGGAGTCGCTGTTTGACAGGTTCCGCGCTGTATGGGAGCGCATGACAGCGAATGGCCATAGCGAACGGCTCCCAGCATATTCATAACAAATCACGCTCAAAAAATTCTCGCGCTGTGAAATGCTTGTTTAAACCCCAGAGCGCTGGCGGCGATGGGTTAAAAGTAGTTCTTTAACCCCCAAACAACCATATAAAACAAAACATGTTTTTCAAAACACTTTGTAATATGAATACATTAATATCAGACCTGTAATATCAATTCTGCACAAATTTTTTTTTTTTTTTTACCTTTAAAAAAATATCTAACATTGCAGAAGTGGTCACAGAATTTTTGACATTTAAAAAAAAAAAAAAAAAACATTAATAGCAATTAATTAAGAATATTTAAAGATTGCTCCATTGAAATGCATTGGAGAGCGCCAGGTAGCGAGAGGTCATACCTGTCGCTGTTCAAGGTCGCTCGCTGGCGCTGTGGGGTGAGGCTGGAATAATGATGAATGATTCGCTATCTGGCGCTCTGTCAGTCGCTAAGCAGGATCGGCTTGATAAATGTGTGATTGCGGAGGGGAGCCGGCGTTCTCGTGGCGGTGAGCGTCATTACCGTTCGCTCACCATTTGCTACCTGGCGCTATCCCTTGTTAAATAAGGGCCTAAGTCCCATGTCTTCCATGCTGGATCTCCAGTTACAGGCGCCTCCTAATGGTCGCCCCCATCGTCGCCACTCTAATCACTTCAATAGACGGGACATGCCAGGCCTGACTGTAATTGTGTAGTCTCTATTATTTGATGATATAGGAAAGATCACTCTGGCCATGCAGGCTAGCACTGTAAGACCTACTTATGCATTTTATTATTAGGGACTTGATTGAGCAATGATCTTTATTTGAAAAACAACATTTTTTTTCCAGTACAAAGTGTACTTTCTTGAATTTTTGAGGGGTTTGTGTAAGCCGAGCAGATAGCTAGCTAGCAGATAGATATCAGATCACATAATAAAGTCTGCAATTGCAAAAAGTGCAACTAAAAAATGTTCATATGTAAAATGTAGGTGAATTAAACCACAAAAGTAGGGCTGCCAGATCAGCCCAATATGGCCCTTTAAGAAGAGCCGCACAACCAAATTAGTACATCAAATAAATAAAAATATCTTTAATGTAGATCAAGGATTCAATCAAATACATGAAACAGCATCACACACAAACAATTTAAAAACAATTAAAAACATATATAAGCTGCCAAGAATTATGGGACCAATTTAATACCAATCAGAGAAATTATATTATTGTACATAGCCCTCCCAATATCTAAACAGTAGTTTCAAAGCTCCATTCTACCATATGCTGAGATTTGAGTGAAGTGAAATTATGTGACAATCCTAAAAAAAATAATACTCTATATTACAAACAGTGATTAATATGTGCAAAAATTACAAAAAGGAAAACACTATCCATCAATAAAGAACAATTAATACTGATAAAGTCATACATTTAAAGTGCTGAGTGCTCTATGCGATAATAACCAATCAAATATTTAAAGTGCATTGAAAGCCATATGGTGAGAGCAATCATCCAATAATTTACAATGGAGGGCAAGTTATACAGATAAATATAAAATATTTGAGTTCACCATGTATATAGGTCCCCTCCGAGGTCAGCCACACACCGACGTGTTGCGTGGGTCCAAAGAACGTCCCACTTCCAAGTGACTTCAAGTATTGTCTGCAGTCATCTTTTAATAGTCAGTGCTAGAGATGAGCGAACTTCTCAAAAATTAGTTTCGGGCAATTCGCCAAATTTCTCAAAGAAATTTGGGTTCGTCCGAATCGAACTTTAGCGAATCGCTCATCTCTGGTGGGAGCGGGGAAGCCGGCTGCGCTGTCAGCTGTCATCAGAGGACGGCTTCCGCCGCCCGCTGACAGCGCAGCCAGCCTCCACGCTCCCACCATGCCGGTAAGTGTTTGCTGAAATAAAAAAATGCCGTCATGGTGGGAGCGGGGAGGCCGGCTGCGCTGTCAGCGGGCGGCGGAAGCCGGCTTTCGTTGCCCGCTGACAGCGCAGCCGGTCTCCCCGCTCCCACCATGCCGGCATTTTTTTTTTTTTATTTCAGGGAAAATTCGGTCAGCACGAACCACTAAAAATTCGGGTTCGTGCTGAATCGAATTTTCCCTGAAATTTGGAGCGAATTCAGGTTCGTTAGAACCGATTTGCTCATCCCTAGTCAGTGCTGTATCAAGCTGTTTGTATTAATATTGTATCACTGAAAAGAAAAAGTATTTTATGGTAATTAAGGTAAATGTTACTGAAGTTCACTTTTATTCGTTTTTTTTTTTATATTTGAGTTTTGAGTCGGACTGTTTTAATATTACATCTTTCTGTTAAAAGTAACCTCTAGCTTTACAGATGTAAATTTAGTAATAATGTACCTCTTTCACCAAGTCTCTCTCTCGATATATATATATATTTCTCCAAGTGCCAAGTTAATCTTTTTGTTTTTCTTCTTTCAAGCGAAGCGGCTCCACCATACATTTCATTAATAGTGTGAATTTTTCTGTAAAAGATCAGACCTGCTCATTGTTTTCAGTTATGGTCTTCCTGCTGCTGCATGTACTGAAACCTGATTTACAGATTTTTTTTAACAAATAATCTGTTAAAAACCTAGGAACGAATCTTAAAGCAGAATTCCAGGCAGAAGTCGACCCCCCAGCCCTGTCACCCTACCCTGGCACTGAGGCAGGATGGGGGTTACACAAAAAAACCTATATATCATGGTCATGGGTGGCAGCTTCTGAAATTTACACAAAGCGGCATTCCCTGGGTCAACTAGCTTTAATTTTCTATGTAACTTGGTTAAATTATAAGATACATGGAAAAGTAACTAGAATATGGAATATAGTAGTAAAAATAGAATACACCATTTCTGTGATGTATCTTGATATGTTTTGGCATGTAAGTAAGTGGGGGGGGGGGGTCTTGCCAATTATTTGGAGAAACAAGTGTAACTCTGGGTGCACATTTGGGTGCGAATTTCAGCCTGCATCTCAGTGAGCTTCGTAATTGTACCTTTTTCATGATAAAAAAAATAGTGAATTAACATTTTAGTTGTTATGTTTCCAAATAAACCACCTGCACTTGCAATGGGGCATTTCTACAGGTCAGGTACATGATTTTCCCAATGAGGTAAGGTACTGTACATTTTTTAAAACTGCACCCTATGGGGTATGCTAAAGAATTTGCATTTTTCTGCATAGTTCATAGGTGGCTGTTTTTTCCAAACAAAAAATGATTCTTACCTCATTGGAAAAACTAGATTATTATCTGGCATCACAGAGCCAAGAGCCAAGTTCACATGCTTCCGAAGAGAAATCATAAGGTGAAACTGTAAACCTCGATATTGATATATAAATTAAAAAATGGAAAACAGTTTAGGACTGTGCTAAACGTAGCCCAACACCTTGGTCTAACAATTGCCTTTTCCTTCTGTATCCCTTTAAAGTTAAAAAAAAGTTCATCGAGATGCAGGTTGAAATTAACACTCAAATGTGCACCCAGAGCTACATTTGCTTCACCAAATAATTAGCATGATCCACAATATTTTGTGTATTGTAGTCAGCTGTAATATTTGTTACTCATCAGGCAAAGGTAAAGATCTGTAGACTGAAAGACCAAATAAAAATATCCTAAAGTTTTACTCTCTGACTTTTTTCTAGCTGCTCCAGAGTGGGTAGAGCATATAAATGATACAGAGAGAGATATAGGCAGTGACCTACATTGGCCCTGTGTTGCCAAAGGGAAGCCTTTACCCACCATAAGATGGTTAAAAAATGGAGAGGCGGTAAGTGTCTTTTTGGTAGTTGATTTAATATAAATATTACTTTGTGGTTTTCAAAATATGTGTTATAAGACTTTCAGTAGTAAGAACAATTAAGGGGAAGTTAACTACTTTCTCTATTCTATATCTAATACTGGCAGCATGGGGATTTCCCTAACTACTAAGAGGTGAGCATGCCTGGTATTAAGCTCACCAGACTGTGCAGCACAGTGGGACATCTCAGTTTGGGTCAGTACTTGGCACAGAATATTATATACTTTCTCTTTAACCCTTTAAGTGCCAGCCTACCTGGAGTTTTTGTTACGCTTTGTTGCCAGACCATTTTTCACTATTTTGCCCTATGCATGTTCAACTGTGATTTTTGAAGGGATTTCCAAGGATTTCCCAGGAAAATTATATATTGTTTTTTTTTCAGCAGAGTCTGGGCTTTAACATAAAATGTCTTGTTTGTCATTTGTCAAGTGTATTCTTAATATTTTGGGGTGAAATATGTGCAAAAAAAAATAAAAAAATATTTTTTACAATTTGTAGTGTTTTTTTGTAATAAAATATGTAAGTTTGTCAATAAAATCTTATTGCGTGTGAAATCCCAATTTCTCCCGGATTTCTCCTGGTTACAACGGTACCACATATGTATTGGTAGACACCCCTTCCTGCCCAGGAGACTCCCCCAAACTGAAACAGCACTTTAAGAGATTTTTAGATCAAATACAACTATGCTAAGCGCTATGTGCACCTTGCAGTTTTTTAATAAAAACAACCCTTTACATTTGAAAAACTATATATTCTCTGGAAATACACACTTCAAGCTTTCTAGGCGTACCAGTCTTGTTGATGTTGCAACAGTTTTCTGGAAGTTCTCCCTCAATGTATTCTTTGGTTACACAGAGCTTCCCTAAAAAAGGATTAAAAAAGCAGGATCTAAGCCAAATTTTCCTAAAAAAACTATATGCAAACATTTTGCTTGAAAATTTCAGCTCTGCAGACAAAGTGCGCACCTTTGCGCTTTTTCTACCAAAACAACCCTTTACATTTGGAATACCCCCCATAAACCATACATTCCTTGAAAGTACACATGATAAGCTTTCTAAGCGTACACAGCATGTTGTAGTGGGCCCATCTTTCTGAAAGTAATCCCTCAAAGAATTCTTTGGTCGCACAGGGTTTCCTTAAAAAATGTATAATAAAGCAGAATAAAAAAATGAGTTTTCCTAAAATATCAATATGCAAACAAGAAAAAACAAGCTAAATCTAAAAGCGCAAGGTCCCCCGAGCAGAACGATACCCAACATGCATAGGTACTATTAACCCTTTTAACTGCCAGCCTACTTGAGATTTTGTCACCCTCTCTTGACAGGTCATTTTTAACCATTTTGCGCTATGCTTAACTGTGATTTTTGCAGGTATTTCCAGGAAAATTATATATTTTATTTTTGCGGCAGGGTTTACGCTTTAACATGAAATGTCTTGTTTGTAATTTTTTACTGTTTTTTAAAATATTTTTGAGTAAATTAAACAAAACAAAATAAAAAAAAATATTTTTTTAGAAAATTGTCCCCTTTATTTCAAATAAAACCTTTTTTTTTAAAGAAAACCATATTGTATGTGAAAGCCCCATCTCTCCCGATTACAGCGGTACCACATATGTATCGGTAGCCCCCCGTTACTGTTCAGAAGACCCCCCCCCCAAACTGAAAAGAACACTTTATAACATGTAAAAATAAAATACAGCGACAATCCACACTATAAAGGGTTAAATCAAGAAATAAATTGACATGGGGTTTCCCTTCCAAAGGGGGGGGGGTAATCCCCATTTTTTTTTAATTTTAAGGGTTAAAAACACTTAAAAATTCCCATAAAAATGACATGGGGTCCCCCCTACCCAGCATAACCAGCCCGGGGTTCAGCTATGCAGGGCTTGTAGAACAGGGCGCAGGGGCCAGCTTTGGTGGCCCCCCGCCCTGCCAGGTACAAGCCTGCACAGCCTAAATCAGCCCGGGCCCTTCTGCCCCCCCTGGGCTTCGGGGAGGCAGGTAATAGGGGGGCTGGGGTTAATGGCAAGTCACCCGCTAGCCGCAGGTGACTTGACAGCCTCCCAGCCTTGTGAACTGGTATAGGGGTTTCATAGACTCCTTACAAGTTCACAATGGGTTAAAGTGGACCAACACCCAGGGCTGATCGGCCCGGGAATCTATAAGATTCCCAGACCGTTCTATTCCCTCCCCCTGGGGCATCCAAAATCGGGATGCCCCTCTGTGTGAAACCCCCTGGAACACCCGCTACCACTTACTTGAATCCCGGTCCTACGGCGCATGCGCGGGTCGCATCCCCGCTATCCCTCTAGCAGGGCACGTGCCTGCGCTGGCTATTCATGAATGGCCGGCACGGGCACGCTCCCTGTTAGAGGGAAGTGGGGGATGCGGTCTCCAGCGCGCTCAGAGTGGCTGAGCTTAGACGTCTCTTAGACGTCCATACCTCAGCCGCTCTGAGCGCGCTGATTCAACGAGCGACCGCGCATGCACCATAGGATCGGGGTGAGATGAGTTATTGTGGGCGATCGGGGGGGTTTCACAAAGCAGGGCATCCCCGATCGGGATGCCCCGGGGGAAAGACCAATACCCAGGATAGTCAAAATCCTGGGTGTTGGTCGACTTTAAATGTAAAAAAAAAACACAGCACACCACAAAATGCTGGAAGCATTTTATACCTGCTGTGTAACAGGACATAAGCGGTTAATTTAAAAAAAAAAATGGGGGGGGGACCCCATTTTTTTTTTTAATTTTAAGGGTTAAAAACCCTTAAAAATCCCCCCAAAAAATGACGTAGGGTCCCCCCTACCCAGCGTTACCGACCTGGGCCAGCTATGGGGGCTTGTAGAACAGGGCGCAGGGGCCAGGGTAGGTGGCGCCTGGCCCTGCAGGCTACTAGCCCACACTACTAGTGGCCCGGGCCCTTCTGCCCCCCCCTGGCCCATGGGGAGGCAGGTAATGGGGGGGCTGGGGGTTAATGGCAAGTCACCCGCTAGCCACAGGTAACTTACCAGACCCAGAGCCTTGTGAGCTGGTATAGGGGTCTCATAGACCCCTTACCAGCTCACAAAGCGTTAACTGTTCAAAAAAAGACACACACAAAAGTATTTTATTAAAAAAAAATTTTTTTACTGTACTTACCTCCGATTGTCAGCCCCTTTGTCCCTCGCCGCTCTGATGACAGATGGCAGTGATCGGCATCCAGAGAAGGGGGAGGCAGGAGATCAGAGGATCTCCTGCCACCTCCTTCCCCGGGCACCGATCACTGGCATCTGACAGCTGAGAGCGCTGAAGCCAGTGATCGGGGCCGGGATGGCGTCATTAGCCCCGCCCCCAAAGGGCAGAGGGGAGAGAGCCTCCCGGGCTCTCTCCTGAAGATCGGTAAGTCCTGGGGGGGATCGGAGGCCCCCCAGGTGAAGAGGAGGGACAGCGGGAGCCAGCGCACATGGAGGTAAGTGAATGTCATTTTTTTTTTTTTTACAGGAAAAGCCGGAGGCAGCTGAAAGGGGGGGGCACCTTATTCCGGGCTCTCCCCTCGGAGCCCACCATCTTGAAGAGGAGACCCGGCTGAATTAAACGAGGGGTCAGGTGAGTGTCTTTTTTTTTGCCAGCTAGCAGGGGGGAAAGCCAGGTACGTCAAATTTACGTAGCTGGCGTTTAAGGACAGGAGAGGCAGCTACGTGAATTTTACGTAGCTGGCAGTAAAAGGGTTAAAGCTTACACCTATCAGACTAACCCTAAAGATAAAACAGTTATAAACACACATTTTCCTCTAAAAAATCTTTGCTTAGCTTCTCTAATACGTTGGGGGCCACCCCCTTTGGCCACACCAGGGCCCTCTAACCTATGATGGTTTAGAACAACATGCCACAGTTTCACAAGTGACTTCGGCTGCCTCCCTCGAATTTGTCTCGGCAACACTGGCTTAAAGAGGAACATCAGGTGAGGTTAAAACTCCACCAAGCCTCACCGATCTTGATCTCGTGCCTGTGCAGTGCCCATAAATAGGATGCAGTGGGGCCGCCCAAAATCCCGCAAGACTTCTCTGGGCTCATTGCTGTGGCACATTGACGAGCGCGGCTAAGGCCATGCTTATCATTAACAGACGGCTAAGCTGGCGGCAGGGTGAGAATCGGGCCCTGAAGCAGCCGGATGTCACTGCAGCAGGCAGTGGCGACATCCAAAAGGTAAGCAGGGGCCGATGGGGGGAGGGGGGGGAATTTTTACTTTTGGTCTGATGACCTGAAGAGGATGTCATACCAGATGCTACCACAAACGGATATTGCTGCTATAACTATATCCACAGTATTTTATTACAGAATAGACAATTTCAAAGCACAGTTACATTTTTTTAGTTTAGTTTAGTTTAGGAAGTAAGACTACATTTTCCCACACTCTGCAAAAATAATACTACATTGGGGACCCTTGGTGGCCAGTTGGGTGCATACCCACCCAGTGAGGCTGATTGGTCAGCAGTGGAGAGTGGAGAAGGGGGGCTATGAACGGTAGTATCTTCAGTCCATCTGTAATAAAGGTCATAAAGGTGTAAATTATAGAGAAATTAGGTGTAAATTAAACCCTTATGTTTGCCTTCCTAGGGATCGTTAACTAAATGCCCTATTGGTGTAGATGTTCCCAAAGTCTTTTTTCTTCAGTTCCATTTTAATTTGCAATTTTTTTAATTGATTTGCATACTTTTTGTAATTAGTTAGTAATTAAAAATAAGTTGATAATTCATTTTATATTTGATTTTTTTTCTAGTATGGTAAAGGTGAATTGAAAATCCGAGGCTTAACTATGGCTCATGCTGGAATGTACCAGTGTATAGCTGAAAATAATTACGGAGTTATTCAAGCAAACGCTGAGCTCAAGATCCTTGGTCAGTGACACCAAATTCTTTAAGGCATATCTTTTAACTTCCTGTTATTATAAAACTTTGCAAATTGTATTATATGAATATTTCACTAACTCATTTGGTTGGATCTTTTTTGTTTAGCTCTAGCACCAACATTTGAGTTCAACCCTATGCGAAAGAAGATTTTGGCTGCTAAAGGTGGCCGTGTCATTATAGAATGCAAACCAAAGGCTGCTCCAAAGCCAAAGTTTTCATGGAGTAAAGGAACAGAACTGCTCACAAACAATAGCAGGTTTGTACTATGGTTTATAGAAGGGCTACCATGACCAGCAACAATACTCAGACTATGGCATTCATACTATAATTGGTGGCTGCTTCCAGTATGCTTTATGTCACAGCGTAGTTTTTGCCACTGCCAGGCTCAAACTGGTTGACTGAGAAAGAACTTCAGGGTACCACAATGGCTTTCCCAGTCACCAGATGTGAAGAGAATCGAAAATCATTGGGATGATAGAGCAGACAATTTGATTGTACAACTTATCATTTTGAGGAAAAGTCTAAGAAATGTTTCCAGTATGTTGTGGAACCCATTTCACAAAGAATTGAGGCTGCTCTGGTAGTAAAAGAAGGGCTTCCAGGAGTTGAGCTTTCATGTTGGAAGCAGCCATCCCAAATGTGACTGACTGCTTAGTCAGCCAATCAGCGCAGCAGTAGCATGGCTGCTGCACAGTGATTGGCTGACTAAGCAGTCATTCTAAGAAGAAAAAGCTTTGACAGCTCACTCTTATTACCAGCAATCCAATGGATGGGAGCTTGGGAGAGCAGCCGCTAGCTCAGAAGAAATGCAATAAAAGAAGATCCAGCTTCGTCATCCAAGTGGCAAAAATAAAACATAAGCTTTCATTGCTGAATACATACGTTAATTTTTTAAATTTTAATCTGTGAAATCGGGCTCAGCAGTGGGCTTGGAGCCTTTGACAACCCTGTGTCCAGGGGAGCAAACTTTTACTTTAAGACTCATACTTTGAGGTGCATTAGGTAAGTTTGACTGACTCATCTTAAAAAATTGCTCCTTAAACATGACTAACGCCCAATAAAGAAAAACCTGAATGCCAGGCCCCCCTATCAACCCCCTGCAAGTTTCATAAACCTCACCTGTCACCTCACTCCCTCAGCCCTTCGGGATGCCCCCCAAGAGCAGATCAGCACACATTTTTTAGATATATATGCCCATATAGCATAATATCTGGCAAATATAATTTTCAAATCTGTAGCCATTCTAAAGCTCATATTTCCTTGTCCTTATACTCGTGCAGGTCCGGTGTTCTGCCACAGCCGCTCCATGTAGCATCAGCATCCTTATACTTAGCTCTCATGGTGGCATCCATGGAGCCTTGTTTATTCCCTCAAATGCCTACTCCATTAATTCCATTGGGCAGGTGTGCCAAGGAGGGCTCAGCATGCCCCTGCTGCTACAATGAATAAAGTAGGTGTGTTAAGGGGCATATAACCATATAGATGGATGACTCCATGTCTGCACGGAGATGGAGGATGAAATCGCTGACTCTCCCTCATTAGGAAGTATAAAGATGCTGGCGCTGCATGGAGGAGCTGTGAGGGACAAAAGATGAGTGTAGACTTTAAGTTATTGCCTGGACTACAAAGCGGACCAACGGACGAGGGCGCTGGTGGCCTCCAGTGCTGCTGCTTGAATGACAATTGGGGAGGGGGGGGGGGCTAGAATGCTGGAGCTGCCTCTGCACATAACTCCCCAGATGCCCGTAAACCTTACATTAAACTTGCTCCCCCCGTGATTGTCTGCCCCGCGTTCACTTGGGCAGGGACGTTCTGGCTGCCAAACGCATCCAATCGTGGTGCTGTCACTGCCCACTTGAGCGCTGGGCAGCCAATCAGGGGGAGCGAGTTTAAAGTAAGGATTACAGACATCTGGGGAGGTTGTATGCAGGGGGGCTCTGGCATTCTGGATGCCCCCCCCCCCGACTGTCATTTAAGCTGTGGCTTATATAATGCTTATATAATGATAAGAAAAAGACAAATGTTTACATTTTACTACAGTACATTACTATTGGCCATTTATGAAGAGTTTGATCCAGAGTCGGAGCTGCTTTCCGAGTCAGAACTTTGGTTTACCACCTCCACAGCCCTAATTGTGAACCATACATCAGTGTGTTGCTGTTTTTTTTTTTTACCTGATCCAGCACAGAGCTGTCTGAGGAAAGTTGTTCACAGTAGTACTGCTACCCTTTGGCCTGAAGTATGATTTTCCTGAAATGTTATTGCAATTTAAAAAGGAACAGTAGTCAAACA
Source organism: Gastrophryne carolinensis (assembly GCA_027917425.1). NCBI lineage: Eukaryota > Metazoa > Chordata > Amphibia > Anura > Microhylidae > Gastrophryne > Gastrophryne carolinensis. Next base: position 201,974,431 of record CM051238.1, on the reverse strand, counting down.
ATGTGTCCCTTTTAAAGGGGGGGGGGGCATCCGCTGAATGGATGCCTCATGCAGCACATTGTCCAATCGTTCTCTTGCACCATTACTCACCTACTTCTTGCATGCCATGATCAATCACGGCCCTATGTGACCACTGACAGCCAGTCTTACTAATGCATTGGCAAAATGCTGGTACACAGTCGATTGTGTTAGCAACAGCAATTACCACTAGTATGTGTACACATCTTTTATTAAAACTGGGTCTAGCGTCCTTTTGCACCGGCAAGCTGGTATGTGTCTTTCTATGCTTTTTGCCTTTATTATCTGAACGTAAGGGGCTTTGGGGGACCCCTGCATAACACTAGCAATTGGTTATCCTGTGTAAAAGGAGCCTTAATGTATGGAGAGTTTCCTTTACCTTACATAAATAAGTTATTACATAGCTTATGACTGTGTTCTGTATTAGGGTATCGATCTGGGATGATGGTAGTCTGGAAATCATTAATGTTACTCTTCTTGATGAGGGAAGCTATACATGTTTTGCGGAGAATGACAGAGGAAAAGCAAATAGTACTGGAACGGTTTCTGTTACAGGTAATTCTTGTTTGTATTGTTTTTGCTATTGTTATTATAATGGTATTGATTAGGAACTTCTTCAGATTTTTTACCATTATTTACCCCTGGCATCACATTTCTGGGAATAAAGACAGTTAAAGTGGAAATATAACTGTTACTCTCCAGGAAATGCTAAGTAGCTTCCTGAGTCAAGTGCTACACCATTTGTAAGGAATTAAGTTGGGGTAACAAGTGAGGCTGTCTGTGTGGCTTGTTCACTATTTTCTAATTTACAAAAACCTATGAAAAAGTTGCGAAGGAGGTGGGATTACCCTTTTATGTGCTTTAATAACTTTTTTAATAACATTACTATCTGTTTGGTCAGTCAGAATGTTAACTTTCCTAAAAATATGTTTGGCTCTGTGGCTAGTAGACAGGAAACAACACAAAATATGAGGTTTCTTTGCTATGTGACCCATCTGGACACAGTGGCTTTCATGCCTTTTCTTTTAAAAAAACTCAGACAATAATGTCAGCAAATATAAAAAAAATGTTTTACCATCTCTTGCTCTACCAATACGTAAAACAAATTGATGTTGACAGTTAAAATGGGACGGGGAGTGGTTTGTGTGGTTAGTCAAACAGCTGTCTTAATGCTAGTGAATTTTTATACAATAGTGTTGTGGAAGTCTTCTGTGACTATTGACAATGGTGTACCAATCATACGGACTCTAGAGCTGGCCCACTGCAATTCCCACACAACTGGCCGCACACAAAATATTTACAGATTTAATCAAGTTTATTCTTTGCAAATATATATACATCCAATGCATAAGATATGTGCTAAACAAACATATATGACAATGTTAAAAAACATAAAACAAAAAGCTTGGTGGGGAGGAATGCCGGGGCTAATTGATGACAATAATTATTTAATTAATTATTATAAAATAATACATGTTGTTAAATACATGTTGTATGGCCAGGCATGAATGAAAGTGCTAGTGCTTATGGTAAGAAGATATTAGTATGAAAAAGCCAAGGATGCAGCTTGTGCCAAAGCAATAATAAAGAATGACATTAAACCGGACCTTCACCATGATTTATTGAAAAGCCCAAACCCTTAAAAAACGATTCCCAAGCATCTAAAGTTAATATATTTTACGTTTTTAGCCACTTATTATTCTTTCCCCCACTGAGCTGCAACTCTGTTCAGGACTCTAGGATACGGGCGCCGCCATCTTGACTCAGAAGCATCACACATACTGAGGAGAGGAGAGTGGAATAAAGTACAGAGGGTGGGCTATAGCTGTGCTTTGCTCAGACAGAGCAGAGCTGGAGTCAGGGAAAGGACAGCAATCCCAGAATGCAGAGCAGCACAGTCAGAAGGCACTTTCTGTTTGCAGGCTGCCTGATGTTCCATGAGCCGCCATCTTGGATGTTTAAAGGCTCATAACATGCAGTAGATGCAGGTAGGATGATTTTTAATGTGAGCAATCTGTATGTACAGGGTGTGGATAGGCTCTTATTCAGGGTGAAGGACAGCTTTAAATAGAAAAAAACAAGGTGCATTGATAGCATTGTGCAATATTAAAGTGCAGAGTGCGAATGTACAAAAATCTATGACAGAAAAATAGGTCATTTATATGCCCATAAGAGAATTTGAGTGCCAGGTGAGCATAGTATTACACTACCAAAGTATCAATATATTGATACTGGTTGCGTGATGCTCTAACCACTTCGCCAGGGTGTCACACAACATGTATTATTTTATAATGATTAATTAAATAATTATTGTCATCAATTAGTCACGGCATTCCTCCCCACCAAGCTTTTTGTTTTATGTTTTTTAACATTGTCATATATGTTTGTTTAGCACATGTCTTATGCATTGGATGTATATATATTTGCACACAATCTGTAAATATTTTGTGTGCGGCCTGTTGTGTGGGAATTGCAGTGGGCCAGCTCTAGAGTCCTATTGATTGATAACAGGGAATAGTGATGTTTCTTTCCCACTGGGCCTGCACCACTTATAAACTAGGCTGTGCGTATCCCTTTGTGTCTTTGGTATTGACAGTGGTGGTCACACTATAATATATGATGTCATGTATTAGAAAGGCTAGTCTGAACTGTTGTACTATCTTTTTTATGATGTCTGTTGCATTGACTGCTCTGGTCATGTCTCTGTTTTATCCCTTCAGCTGCCACTAAAATCACTCTTGCACCATCCAATGCTGATGTGACTGTGGGGGAGAATGCATCTATGCAGTGCCATGCATCTCATGACCCTGTCCTTGACCTCACCTTTATTTGGTCTCTAAATGGTTTTGTGATTGAATTTGATGATGCCAGCAGCCACTATGAAAGGCAAATTAAGGTAAGTTGTCAAATGCTACTTTCTACTTTCTTCTACTTTCCCAACTACTTACTTCTCTTCCCAAGAGTGCCTATTTATGTTCCTAGACACATAATTGTTACTAGACCTGGCTGAAAACAACCACGTGGGTGGTGATCATATTATGCCTATAGATTAAAGAACAGTTATCATGGGGTCATGCTAATTATTTAGTGAAAATAGTGTAATTCTGGGTGCACAAAAAAAAGTGCAATATATTTTTTTCCCCAAAATTCACTTGCAAATGTGATGGGGCATTTTCATAGATTCGGTTCAACATTTTTCTAATGACGTAAGGATTATTTTTTGAGAGTTTGGAAACCGCACTTTTTTCAGCTTAAAAAATGAAAATTCTTTAGCATACCTCGTAGGGTGTTGTTTCCAATTTTTTTTTTAAATGATCCTTATTTTATTGGCAAAAAGTGTGCTCCATTGCATGTGCAAGTGATTTCCGGGGGAACATTTTGAATAAATATTTTTTATTGAACTTTTTTGTGTGTTAAAAGTTAAAAAGCTCACAGAGCTGTAGATTGCAATTCACATCTAAGGCCCTTATTTATGAAGGAATAGCGACAGGTAGCGACTGGTGAGAGGCCGGTAATGACGGGCCCCGCCACGAGAACGCCGGCTCCCCACCACAATCACACATTTATCAAGCCAATCCTGCTTAGCGACTGAGATAGCGCCAGATAGCCACTCATTCATCAATATTCCAGGCTCAGCCCACAGCGCCAGCGTCCGACCTTGAACAGCGACAGGTATGACCTCTCGCTACCTGGCGCTCTCCAATGCATTTCAATGGAACAATCTTTAAATATTCATAATTAATTGTTATTAATTGTTTTTTTTTTTTTAAATATGAAAAATTCTGTGACCACTTCTGCCATTTTAGATAATTTTTTTAAGGTAAAAAAAATAAAAAATAAAAATTGTACAGAATTGATATTACAGGTCTGATATTAATGTATTCATATTACAAAATTATTTAAAAAACTTGTTTATTTTGGTTTCAAAAACTATGGTTGCTTGGGGGTTAAAAAACTACTCGCCGCCAGCGCTCTGGGGTTTAAACATGCATTTTACAGCGCGAGAATCTTTTGAGCGTAATTTTTTAATGAATATGGTGGGAGCCGGTCGCTAGGGCCAGTCGCTATCATGTGCTCCCATACAGCGCGTGTCACTACCCGCTTACCGGTTCCCCGTTCCTGCGGCGTCCCGGGTCCTCAGCCGCCCGCTCCCGCTGCGCAGCCACCTGTCCGGCGGCCGCGGCGGGCGGCGGCTTCTGTTTAGGCTGGCGCGCACGCGCCTCCCTCCTCAGCTGGCGGCTCTAGCGTCGCCTCTCGTGCTCGCGCGCGTGCGCGAGCACGTTCAATTTATACCCTCCGGCGACGCTGCTCTCAGCGCGGCCGCCGGAGGAAGGTTAATTTTTAATTATAGGACAGCTGCTTTAGAGGTAGTGCCCCACAGGGACTGGGCCAATCACCTACCTTGGAGATGTTTACCAATCGTGTTGTAGTTCTAAAGTTGCACCAATCACCACACTCATTCTCCAGGGCCAATGATGACTGATCCCTATATAACCTCACCCCAGTCAGTTTGTCATTGCCTGTTATAGTGCTTAGACCCTCGTTGTTACTTACCTTGATATTGATCCGTGTTCCTGTTGCCGACCCTTGCCTGCCTTTGACCATCCTCGATCTTCGTTCCTGTTGCCGACCTTTGCCTGCCTTTGACCATCCTCGATCTCCACTCCTGTTGCCGACCCTTGCCTTGAACCTAGACCACGATCTGTCTATTGCTTTTGTTCTGTCGCCTCCTCAGGTCTCCTGTTGACAACCTCCAGCCTGTCCTTGGACTTCCATCTTATGCTCATATTTGGGCTACCCAATTCCACTTCCAGCCGCGGGCTCTCCAGTCCTCTGTACCGTAAGGCTTCATCCTTTGAGCCATAAAGTCCTGGGGGCAACCGATCCCGAGCAGGCGAGTTCTGCGTCTCGGCAAGCGGGGGCTCCTATAGGTGAAGCTGGCTGCGGAGATTGGGGGTTGAGGTCTTTACCAAGAGAGCTGGAGTTGTCCAAGTGGTTAATTGCGGTACCCGGAGCGTGACATTATAACAGGCCCAAAGTTAATATGGAAGACCTGGTACAGCAAGTTCAGGCGATGGCCACCGCTATCAATCAACTTGCCCAGAGAGTGGCCAATCAAGAAACCCGCCAGATTACCACGCCCGCTGTACCACCTCATATTCCTGAACCTAAGGTTCCTTTACCAGAAAAGTTCTTTGGAGACCGGGCCGGTTTTTCGAACTTCAAGAATTCATGTGAACTCTATTTCAGGCTGCGGCCTTTATCTTTTGGCACAGAAACCCAACGGGTGGGTTTAATTATCTCTCTGTTACAAGGAGATCCTCAGTCATGGGCTTTCAGCTTGCTTCCTGAAGATCCTGCCTTACACTCCGTTACATCCTTTTTCTCAGCTATGGGAGTGCTGTATGCGGATCCAGATCGTCAGTCCACGGCAGAAAACAGGCTTCGGGCCCTGAAGCAGGGTCGGAATTCCGCCAGGGACTACAGCTCTGAGTTCTGGCGCTGGGCAGTGGAGTCTACTTGGAATGATCCAGCCCTATGTAGCCAATTCCGTATGGGGCTTTCTGAGAATATTAAAGATGCCTTGGTCAATTTTCCCACTCCAAAAGATTTGGATCAACTTATGCAGGTCTCCATCAGGATCGATAGACGTCTTAGGGAGAGAGCCAGGAAAAGGGTTAGGGTTACCACTCCCTTTAGACCTTCACAAACTCCCAACCCTTCAACTCCTGGTGGGGTAAACACCTCCTCCCCCTCTCAAGAGGAGCCAATGCAGGTTGGCAGAGCCCGTCTTTCTCAGGATGAGAAACAACGGAGACGGTCTTTGCCTCTATTGTGGGTCCCCGGGACACTTTGCCAGGTCTTGTCCAAATAAGGGGTATCCGGCTGGAAACTTTCTCGCCTAGATCAGGAAGAGGGTACTGATCTAGGTGGGTTGAAGCATTACTCTCATCATGATAAGATGTTAATCCCTACGGAGCTTTTCTGGGGTCTTTCCAAACAGGCAGTATCTGCTTTTGTCGATAGTGGAGCTGCAGGTAACTTCCTGGATCGGAACATAGTTTCCATCCTGGGGGTTCCACTGGTACCCCTTGAAAAGTCTCTCCAGGTTTTGGCCATAAATGGGAAGGCTATCCAGGGAGGACCGGTCAGTCACAAGACCCCTCCTCTCAAATTGGTGGCTGGCTCATCTCATTCTGAACACATAGAATTCCTGGTGTTTGATTGTCCGGAAACACCAGTAGTTTTGGGATACCCATGGCTAAAGCTCCATAACCCCATATTTAACTGGCAGTCTGGTGGTCTGGTTAAGTGGAGTAATTACTGCAAGTCACATTGCTTCTCCACTGTCCTTAGGAGTGTTCAGATTTTGCCCCATGAACTGCCTCTGCCTTATACAGATTGGGCAGATGTCTTTTCTGAGCGATCCGCTGATAATCTTCCCCCACACAGACCCTATGACTGTCCCATCGACTTACTTCCTGGAACTATTCCTCCTAGGGGTAAAATGTATAACCTGAATCGAGCAGAAGAGCAGGCTATGAAGGAATATATTTCGGAAAATCTGAGTAAAGGCTTTATTCGCCCGTCAACTTCTCCGGCGGGTGCAGGCTTCCTTTATGTTGAGAAGAAGGATGGGGGGTTAAGGCCTTGCATAGATTATAGAGCCTTGAATAAGATCACCGTTAAAAATCGTTATCCTCTTCCCTTAATAGGTGATTTATTTAATCAGGTAGTGGGGGCTCGAATTTTTTCTAAACTAGATCTAAAGGGGGCCTACAACCTGATCCATATACGGCAAGGGGATGAATGGAAAACGACTTTCAATGTTAAAGATGGTCATTATGAATATTTAGTCATGCCTTTTGGCCTTTGCAATGCTCCTGCGGTCTTTCAAGACTTTGTTAATGACGTGTTTCGTGACTATTTGGGTAACTTCGTAGTGGTTTATTTGGATGACATCCTCATTTTCTCCAAGAACCTTTCCGAACACAGGCAACATGTAAAACTGGTCCTTCAGAAATTGAGAGAGAATAATCTATACGCTAAAATCTCTAAGTGTATGTTTGAGGTCGCCTCCGTTCCCTTCTTGGGGTATATTATTTCTAGTCAGGGGTTGGAGATGGATGCGGGAAAAGTTTCGGCAGTATGGGATTGGGTACAACCCAAATCCTTAAAAGAATTACAACGCTTTTTAGGATTTGCTAATTTCTATCAACGTTTTATCAAGGGTTTTTCTAGTATCGTTGCGCCTCTCACCAATCTCACCCGCAAAGCCGCGTTCACTGTTAACTGGTCACCATCAGCTATTGAAGCCTTTTGTGTCCTAAAACAGGCTTTTACTTCGGCGCCAGTTTTAGTGCACCCTGATGTCAACAGACCTTTTGTTGTTGAAGTAGATGCGTCTGAATTGGGTGTTGGAGCTGTTTTATCGCAATTCTCTGGATCTCCTGAACGTATGCATCCATGTGCCTATTTTTCTCGGAAGTTTAATACCGCAGAACAAAATTATGATGTCGGCAATAGGGAACTATTAGCTATTAAACTGGCATTTGATGAATGGCGTCATTGGTTGGAGGGTTCCTTACATCCTATCACTGTATATACCGATCACAAAAATCTTGAGTATATAGGCTCCGCCAAGAGGTTGAATTCTCAACAGGCCCGTTGGGCATTGTTTTTTTCGCGTTTCAATTTTATTATTACCTTTAAGCCGGGCGTGAAAAATACTAAAGCCGACGCTCTGTCGCGCATGTTTGGTGAGTGTAAAGATCGGGGAGATACTGGTGAACCTATCTTACCTGCAGGTTGTGTAGTCGGGGCCTTGCTCCCTGATCTCTCTAATGTTTTGGCGCCGTTCCAAGATGAATCGTCTGTAAATGCACCTATAGGATGTCTCTTTGTACCGCCGCATTTGCGTTCTGATGTTATCCGCGAGTTCCATGACGCAAAAACTGCTGGGCATCTGGGAGTTCGTAAGACTTTTTTTTTAGCTTGGTGCCACGTATGGTGGCCTTCTATGAGACGTGATATCACTACCCTTATCGACCCATGTTCCGTTTGTGCACGAAGTAAAGGGGTACACAAGGCCCCTAGTGGTTATCTTATTCCCCTTGAGATCCCTAAAGAACCATGGTCTCACATTTCGATGGACTTTATTGTTGATTTGCCTCTTTCACATGGGAACACTGTGATTTGGGTGGTCGTCGATAGATTCAGTAAGATGGCTCATTTCATTGCTCTACCCAAGCTACCCTCGGCTCCTGAACTTTCGCGCTTATTCATCTCACATATTTTTCGGCTCCATGGTATTCCAGTAAATATTGTTTCCGATCGGGGTGTGCAGTTTATATCACGATTTTGGAAAAATTTTTGTTCACGTTTGGGGATTCAGGTTTCTTTATCCTCCGCATATCACCCCCAGTCTAATGGGCAGACTGAAAGAACAAATCAAAGCTTAGAACAATATTTAAGATGTTACATCTCTGACACTCAGGAGCAGTGGTCGGAATTTATTGACTTTGCTGAATTTGCGTATAATAATGCGCCGAGTGACAGTACTAAAATATCCCCTTTCTTTTGTAATTATGGAAAGAATCCTAAGGCTTCTTCTATTTCTGCAGCACCTTCTGATTTTCCGGTGTTAGAAGAGTGGCTTCAGAAAAGGAAGGATATTTGGGCACGCGTCCAGGAAAATTTAGAAACTATGCGCACTAAATATAAGAAATTTGCTGATCATCGTAGGTCTCAGGAACCTATCCTTCAGTGTGGAGACCTTGTCTGGGTTTCCACTAAGAACATTGCTCTCCGGCAGCCTTCTTATAAACTGGGTCCTAAATTTATCGGCCCTTACCCCATTATCAGGAAACTTAATAATGTGACCTTCAAAGTTCAGCTCCCTCCTACTATGAAAATTTCATTTCATGTATCACTGTTGAAACCAGCTAAAAACTCTTCTCCTGCTGGTCCTCCTCCGGTTTTAGTGGATAATGTGCAAGAATATGAAGTGAACAAGATTTTGGATTCGCGTAGGGTTCGCAATACGTTACAATATTTAATTGATTGGGTCGGTTACGGTCCTGAGGAGAGGTGCTGGGTTTCTTCTTGTGATGTCCATGCCAGGGCTCTTGTACGGAAATTTCACAGTGACAATCCGGGGAAGCCGGGTGAGGGTTCGGAGGCCCCTCGTGAGGGGGGGGGGGGGTAATGTCACTACCCGCTTACCGGTTCCCCGTTCCTGCGGCGTCCCGGGTCCTCAGCCGCCCGCTCCCGCTGCGCAGCCACCTGTCCGGCGGCCGCGGCGGGCGGCGGCTTCTGTTCAGGCTGGCGCGCACGTGCCTCCCTCCTCAGCCGGCGGCTCCAGCGTCGCCTCTCGTGCTCGCGCGCGTGCGCGAGCACGTTCAGTTTATACCCTCTGGCGGCGCTGCTCTCAGCGCGGCCGCCGGAGGAAGGTTAATTTTTAATTATAGGACAGCTGCTTTAGAGGTAGTGCCCCACAGGGACTGGGCCAATCACCTACCTTGGAGTTCTGGGCTGTACGCCCTATGTTTACCAATCGTGTTGTAGTTCTAAAGTTGCACCAATCACCACACTCATTCTCCAGGGCCAATGATGACTGATCCCTATATAACCTCACCCCAGTCAGTTTGTCATTGCCTGTTATAGTGCTTAGACCCTCGTTGTTACTTACCTTGATATTGATCCGTGTTCCTGTTGCCGACCCTTGCCTGCCTTTGACCATCCTCGATCTTCGTTCCTGTTGCCGACCCTTGCCTGCCTTTGACCATCCTCGATCTCCACTCCTGTTGCCGACCCTTGCCTTGAACCTAGACCACGATCTGTCTATTGCTTTCGTTCTGTCACCTCCTCAGGTCTCCTGTTGCCAACCTCCAGCCTGTCCTTGGACTTCCATCTTACGCTCATATTCGGGCTACCCAATTCCACTTCCAGCCGCGGGCTCTCCAGTCCTCTGTACCGTAAGGCTTCATCCTTTGAGCCATAAAGTCCTGGGGGCAACCGATCCCGAGCAGGCGAGTTCTGCGTCTCGGCAAGCGGGGGCTCCTATAGGTGAAGCTGGCTGCGGAGATTGGGGGTTGAGGTCTTTACCAAGAGAGCTGGAGTTGTCCAAGTGGTTAATTGCGGTACCCGGAGCGTGACAGCGCGGAACCTGTCAAATAGCGACTCCTCACCCAATATTCAACATTACTGCACACCGACTGAGTCGCTATCAACTACCAAACAACGGCCAAGCACAGCGACTACTAGCGGGCGCTCTGAAAATGCCGCTACAGTCGCTCAACTGTCGCTACCTGCCACTGTTAATGAATCGGCCTCCCCATGTGCACCCAGAGTCACACATACATACCTCACTAAATAGCTTGCATCTTAACATCACAACAAATAAGTAAACACATCAGCATTTTCTACAGTGCTTGCCTTAAATGTAAAAAAAAACTAAATCAGGGAGCCCCCAAAAATATTCCCTTTAGTAGTCATGGCACCCCATTCTTCTCAGTGTACCTGAAATACATGAAAGCTGGAAAAATGGGGATTTACTTACACATTTCAAGCTTTTGCTCTATTGCAGTACATTGTGCAAAAGGAGCTGCTACAGCTGTAAAAATTACATGATTGTTAAACAGTCCCTGCATATTCCAATGAGTTTTAGCTTCAGTTTGTTTTAAATTTTTATGTTTTTCGAATATGTTCTTGTGTACTTTTTACATGACATGATGTATTACGATAGCTGCTTTATTTATTAAAATGCAAATATTTTAAGCATGTTGAAATGTTGTTTATAGTTCTTGTATAACCTAATAGGGGGCCCTCTGGTTTATTGTTGTACTAGGGCCCTATAACGCTTAGTTGTAGAATTAGCTGACTATCTTTTCTTAATTTGCTAAAAAATGTAGCTGCAAATTGAAATTACGAAATGTGTAAAAGGGAAATAAACCAAATATATATATACTATATACATCCAGCAATTAACATTTCATTTGTCTGGTTTTAATAGTATCTTTTAAAAGGTATAGTGTTTTTTTTTTTTTTTTTTTTTTAAATGCATGTTCAGGAATCCTTTCGATTGGAAGAAATCAGATTGATTTATTGAAGTGTGTTAACAATACTTTGAGCATTTAGTGATTTGTTTTATTCCAGTGGTTTGTTGCCAAGTTACACTGAGGCTTCTAACAACATGGCCTAAATTTGTGGTGAGAAGTTGCTGATGCAACTCCACCGCCAAGCTCATGCAGCCTTGAGGAAAGGTTGCCAGATCGCCACCACAAACTATATGTTGGGATGACAGCATACTTCTATTAATAACATGCTTATTTTCATCTTTGCTTCCTGCCAGCTATGATCCTCAGTGCATTGCTGCTAAATGCTGGTTGGCCACAGGAGACATTTACAAGGCGGAACCATAATGTGGTCACAAAAGCACTTTAACCAGAGTTACACTGGGGAACCTCAGATGAGCTGATTTTTAATACTGTAGCATATAGCCTGTTCTATATATGGTAACCAAATACAAAGGCAAATACAAATATTCAAAATGATATCTCTTGGCATGACTTTACAAAAAGGATGGCAACCAAGCTAGATGCCTCACTTTTTGTAATGGTTGGTTTTGTAATGGCTGATGAGAATTTTTAACTTTAGTATAATCTCTGTCTTTATATATTTATATTATCTCATAACAAGCAACACCTTTTATTGTCTTCGAGTCTTTGGGCACCTTCCCTCCTAGATTAGTGCTGTGATTGCAAAAAGGAAGGGGCAAAAAGATGCGAGTCACACATCCCAGGCATTAGTGGTTCCTGTGATGCTGAAGTTGTGATGACAGATCAGGATTTCTTTAGTGGTGGGTCACCAGCCATACAAAAGAAATGGTAACCAATTCTTGAAGGCAGAAATTCAAGTAATGACATTTTGAGCTGTCCAAACAGGGTACATTGTATCTTTACATTGGAACGAAACAGATGGGGGTGGGGGGTGAAACAAACATGATACAGCTAAATAGGGACAGAGACTGACAGCAAGGAAGTGGATCATTATAATAGATATAATAGATATAAGCCATGGAGCAAACAGAGCATAATATCTGTAGTAAAACACTCTGACACAGTTTCTCTGAAAAGTCCAAAGAGCTGGGCAGTAGTGTAGATAGATTTCTCTCAGGGAAACCATGTTCTTATCACCACACCGTCACCATAAATGAATTAAACTCTTACCAAAATACCCTTTACCCTGAAATTGCTAATTCTTTCTAGATACTTTGGGGTGGGATCTCAGCAAACACCTAATCACGGATATTCCAGAAAAAAGACAGGCAGCCACCTAATTCTTCTGAATTTCTAAAAGCCACAGCCTACAAATAAATAACTCAGGGGCCAGACTCTACATCCACTCTCACATTTCATGAGGCCACTGGCGCTATATTATTATACAATAAAAGGTAGAGACTGACCCAGCCCTACAGAAAAGCAAATTCTATTGATCGTCACAGTATAAAGATATATATATATATATATATATATATAGCCACAATCTTATTGCTCAGTATGCTGTGTCTATTTTTATCCTACTTATGTAGGATCATGAGTAAATTGCTGGGTTTTAATCTATTTGTAGATGAAACTGAAATTTCATTGTAATGTACAATCTCCTCTTTTTCATTGTTGTCATAAATCTGGAGCGCATGAGAGTTTGTGATTGTACTGTCAGTACTTATTGTTAATACAGTTGTTGTTGAATATGTGTTAAAATCACATTATCCATTGATATGTTCTAGGTACATCCTTTTTGGGAGGGTGTATGGGTAGCAACTGCATAGGGGACCATGATATCAGGGGGCTCCAACATTGTTGCTCCTCCACCTTATTTATTAGATTCATGTATGTAAAGGAGCCACCACTGTTCCAGTCTTTAGTAGTCTATTTGTGTCCAATTCCATTATAGTGGATGTCCAGTCTCCTAAGACGCTGAGGCAGGATGTTGGGGTTACTACCAACAAAACTTCACCTGAGATCCAGAATGGTTCTCCCAGTCCTAGGCGCAGCCTTTTTGGACAGGTCAAACAGAGTGACATCCTCAGCTATGGCACAGAGTGGGGGATGCTGCTCTGTGCACTGTGGCTGCTTGATCCCGGGCGAGGTAAGCTGTTTTTCTTGTTGTAAAGCTGTAGCTTCAATCTGAAAGGGTTTTTTGCAATGTACTGGAAGACTGGGGCAAGGAAAAACAATAGATCCAAGTACAGTCATGGCATTTTTAAAAGTGATCTCACCATCACAACAGAACTATGTTAAGCAGACTCAGACATCATAGCTGCAAGTCAGCGATGAAGCTGCTTTCATTGTAACAATCTGGCTGTATAATGTAACCTGGGATGGTGCAGCCATGGTTACATTGTTACAGCCTCCATGTACCTGGCAGTTTACCATGTAACACAACAGGGAGTGTATTACATACATTGCCACATTAGCAATAGCAGACAATACATTAATTTATCAAGTATGATTTGGGAAAAATGGAGCTGTATGCCAGATCAACACAGCTAATGTTTCCAAAAGCAGCAATCTTAATGGTTATTTTGTCTTTGTACCAGTTGGTTGTTATCTGCCCCACTTGGTGGACAACTGTGCCTTGTTAAGGTATAAATTAGTAAAAAGTAAGCTTGTCTGTATCTGGCCGGTTTTGCTAAGAATTAATCATTACAGGAAATATCTGTTTTCCTAGCCATTTGTGTTTTCTCATTTGGTTTACTTGTGTTTTTAGAAAGGATGGAATGTTTATTTCTAAACCTTTTTGGATCCTATCAAAACATTTTGATTAGCTTAGCTGTTTGCCCTGTTAGTTATATATCAAATTTGTATACGGGTGTTTCTTGAGTACCCTTTAATCTCATATTACCATGCTGCATTTCCATTTTAATGTGTAAGCCGCATTCCACATCAGATTGTGCCCAAATAGTTGATCTTATTACTGTTCCAGTATTGTTTGATATCAGTCCAGATTTTCTGCTTGTGGGTCCCATAGAGAAAATCTCAAATAATGTTTTAAACAGGTAACCTAGCTCTAATGAATTCCTGAAACTATGGACTACAATACAGAATTTTAGTGCATTAAAGGGCCGCTAGGTGTTCCATCCTTTGTGGCCCATATTGTACAAGTCCCCACTTTGGATCTTCTATAATACAGTGGTAATGGCACTTACACCTACTTTCTGGAGAGGAAGAACTACCAGATAATTGGGAACCAACACAGTTAAATTGATGTAGACAATAGAATAGCCAGTAAGGCGATAGTTTTCAGCATTTCAGTTGCCATTGTTGTGGGGATAGAGTAGGGATATACTGTATTTGTTATTGAGTATTGTTTTCTTAAAGAAACTCTAAACCTAATGGCAATTTCATTCCTCCACGACCTTCAGTCTCTGACCACAGCAGAGCATGTTCATGAAACATATAGCTGTGCCGTGACATGCCCTTCCCAGCTCAGGCATGACCCAAAAAGTGAAGCAAAGAAGGTGGATTTGCTTCAAACCCATAAGGTATTTACATATAATCTGAGATTTTGGAGATGCTTTGAAATGGCTCATTTGACACAGTTCCCAAGGGGGATAAGTGGGGGGAAGGAATTTAGTGTGTGCCTGGACAGGGACTTTAAAGTGACTGTCAACGGTAGTTCAAACAAAATGACTGCCCCTGTCCTATCTATTCATCCCCTCCCCACAAGAGATGCCCAGTAGGTTAAGTAAAATAATTGTCAGTCTCTGCACCCGACTGGATGACTGTCATTCATCTGGTGCAGCTCAGAAGAGCAGAAGCTCTTGGTTTTTTCTATTTTACTCTTTTTTATTCTTGACACTGGGCACCTATTTTGGTTTGGGGAGTAAAGGATGGGGGAGATTGTTTATTGCACTGGTCTTACCATTTTAGAAGAATTTATAACTGATGAGGTATGTTTCCAAATTTTCTGGCCTGCTTTTCTCGAGATAAATAAGTAAGACCTTCATATCACTTTTTGGTTCCTGCATATATCAAGTTCCCTGTATGAATTGCAGTGAGAAAGGGGAACCTGTAGTTATCACTTGTTTATATGACTGAATTGTAGAGCCCCCGGTTCTCTAACCTTTTTATTAGCAAGGTGTCTACCCTTTGTAGTGTCGTCAGCCACTAATACTAATTCCCAATTCTAATGATTCTAATTTTGTTTATTAAGGAGAAAGAACAAAGCTTTTTCGAATGAAAGTAATCTCACATCCCAGGGAGGTAAAATTGTAGCAACACCCATCACTGTCTCATGGATGGCGGGGCATCCCAATAAGTTATGCCTTCATTACCTTCATATTCCTGTGTTCCCAGGTCATCAAAGGTTCCTCAGGTTCGCTCTGATGGATCAACACTACCAATCTGTGGCCTTGCCCTTCGGCCTCACTTCAGCTCCCAGGGTGTTCACCAAGGGGCTGGCTGGCGTGATGTCTCTGCTCAGATGTCAGGGCGTCCGCGTGCTTCCCTATCTGGACGACATCCTCATCACTTCCCAGTCTCTACATCAGGCAGAGATGGATACTCAGCTGGTGGTGTCCACTCTGGAGTCATTTGGATGGGTGATCAACCACCCCAAGTCCTCACTGTCCCCTTCCTTGGTAACTCCATTCCTAGGAATGATTCTGGATACAGTTCAGGCAAGGATCTTCCTTCCTCAGCAGAAGGTGGGCAGTCTGATTGCACAGGCTCAGTTCCTCCTAGCTTGTCCCCATCCCTCCATCAGGCAGGGGAGGCAGCTGGTGGGCCTGATGGTGGCGTGCTTCGAAGCGGTCCCTTGTGCTCAGTTCCACTTGAGGCCTCTGCAACTTCACCTATTGTCTGTATGGGACAAGAACCCAGCGTCCCTGGACAGGGTCTGTGTGCTCTCCCCCCTGGTCAGGAGGTCCCTCTTGTGGTGGATGGACTCCAGGAACCTGTTGGGGGGCAGATCCTTTCTTGCCCCTTCCTGGGAGACGGTCACCACGGATGCCAGTCTGTCAGGTTGGGGGGGTTTCTGGAAGTCCCTGCGGTTCCAGCGGAGGTGGGGCCCTCAGGAGGCCCACACACCTATCAATGTCTTGGAGCTGCGAGCGATCAGGTTAGTTCTGGCTCGCTTGACTACTCATCTTCAGGGCCTGCCTGTTCAAGTGTGCTCGGACAACCAGACGGCAGTTGCCTACATCAATCATCAGGGAGGGACCCGGAGCAAGGGGGCCCTCCACCCTCCAGGAAGCGTCTCTGATCCTGACTTGGGCGGAGGCCAATGTCCCCTGCATTTCAGCTGTGTACATCCCGGGGGTGGAAAATCACCTGGCGGACTCTTTGAGCAGGGGGACCTCTCGCCAGGGAGAATGGTCCCTATGCAGCAGGGTGTTTCAATCTCTGTGTCACCGTTGGGGCAAACAAGATGTGGATCTGTTTGCGTCCCGCCACAATCACAAGCTTCCAGCTTTTGTCTCTCTGTCCAGGGATCCTCTGGCCCTGACCTCGGATGCGCTAGCAATGTCATGGAAGGACTTTAAGTTCCTGTATGTCTTCCCCTGGGCAGGGTTCTGCGCAAGATTGCTCTGGAAGGGGTGCCAGCAATTCGGGTGGCCCCCAGGTGGCCAAGAAGAGTGTGGTTCGCAGACGTGGTACAGCTGGCAGTAGATCAGTACGCTCTGCCCTTGGTGCCAGATCTGATCACTCAGGGCTCACTGTGCCATCCCAATTTACAAACTCTGGCTTTGACGGCTTGGCTGCTGAAACCTCCATCTTGATGGAGAAGGGGCTGTCTTCCTCAGTTGTGGATACTTTGATTAAAGCTAGGAAGAAGTCTTCCTCTTCCATTTATTACAGTGTTTGGCGTGCCTACATTGACTGGTGTGAGTCTAAGTCTCTTCCTTGTCGTGTGTTCTCTATTCCCAGGATTCTGGAGTTCCTGCAGCATGGGTTGGAGATGGGCCTCCATCTCAGTACTCTGAAGGGTCAGGTTTCTGCCCTGGCAATTTTTTTCCAGTCCTTTGCTCAGCACCCTCTGATCAGGCCTTGTTTTTCCAGAGGGGCACTCATGTGCGCCCCCCACGTAAGCCTATAGTGCCTGTTTGGGATCTGAACTTGGTCCTGTCAGCATTGCAGGGTGATCCCTTTGAACCTGTGCAGGATGCTGCCTTGGCCATTCTTACGCTCAAGGTTGTGTTTCTGGTGGCTATCACTTCTGTGAGGCATGTGTCTGAGTTGGCGGCGCTGTCCATTCAGCCCCCCTACTATGAGAGACACCAGGACAAGGTGGTGTTTCGTTTCAAACCTGATTTTCTGCCTAAGGTAGTGTCTGCCTTTCATTTGAATCAGGATATTGTTCTTTGTTCTTTGTGCCCTAATCCTAGCAATGCTAAGGAGAGGGTTTTGCACTCTTTGGATGTGGTTAGGTGTCTGAAGTACTATCTGGTGGCTACTGCACCTTTCAGGAAAACTGATGCTCTTTTTGTGAACCCCTCTTGGTTCTAGGAAGGGTTTGGCTCCTGCCAAGTCTACTGTCAGCAAATGGATTCGTCAGGCTGTGATTCAGGCCTACTCTGCTAAGGGGAAGAATCCTCCCTTCCGCCTTACTGCTCATTCTACTCGTGCTATTGGTGCCTCTTGGGCTTTTCAGCACCAGGCTTCTGTTGAACAAGTTTGCAAAGCTGCTACTTGGTCTCCTGTTCATACCCTTTCAAAGTTTTACAAGGTTGATGTTAGGGCCTCAGCTGACGCTGTTTTTGGCCAAAAGGTTCTGCAGGCGGCAGTGGTTTAAACTGCCTGCTGCTGGTTTTTCTTGGGGATCCCACCCTACTTTATGGACACTGCTATTGGATGTCCCAACTGTAAGTATTAGATTTGGAGCAGGACGTACTGTATACTAAGAATAATACAATTCTGTGATTACTCACCTGTAGAATTGGTATTATGAGTATATAGTACGTCCTGCTTCAACCCACCCTTGGTTTGCATTTTCTTGGATCCCCTGTATGGTGATTGTTATCATTGTTATAATTGATAGTTTGGATTGTTTAATGCTCCCGGCTTCTCCTTAACTGCTTTTCAATGCCGGGGATTTGTGGGAGGTCCCTGGGTATTTGAGGGGCCGGGAGGAGCCTGTTTTCGATGTCTCTGCAGTCCAGCGCCATCTGGCGGAGTATATCCCAACTGTAAGTATTAGATTTGGAGCAGGACGTACTGTATACTCATAATACCAATTCTACAGGTGACTAATCACAGAATTGTATTTTTCTTTTTATGTGCATGTCTTCTTTTATAAAACCTGTCCTACTTTTTGTACTCTTGATTTCTATTGCAGAACTTTTTTCATGAGTTTGCCAAAATTAGCCATTTTATATCTGCTGTTTCAAAAGCTCCGTACGCCCCTTTTGTAGTCTGTGTGCCTATTCTTTTTGCCAGTATTTGCTCCCCAGTCTGTTAGTGGGTAACACAGTAGATATGAGCGGGAGAAATTCTGCCATGTTCTCTGCGTTTTTAAGTTTTTGTTACTGCAACTTTTTTGTTTCCCTCAACATTTGAATTTTTTAGCTCTGTGCCACTTTTGTCAACTAATTTCACATTTTCATATTTCTGTTGATAAAAAATATTGTTGGAGTATAAAAAAGTATGAAAAAATAGGCAAAAAGTCCAGCCAGCAACAGGCTGTTAACAAACAGTGGAGGACATTGCACTTTAGTCCCCTGTTGAATGCTGGCCAGCATGTATGTATGGGAGTGCATGGAGGGATGCTTGGTCTCCAGGAGTGTCTGGGGGGCCCCCACTTTTAATTTTGGTAATTGCCTTTTTATTATTATCCAGATATTTGTGTGATCTCATCCTGTGCCCTATTATATTTTTCTAATAAATAGTGTCTTTGGCAAATTTAGGCTGTTATTGTCCTTTATGTCACACTTAACCATTGTGTTTGTGTGTCTGGTTGTTTATAGCTTATTGCTGGTTAGTGAGGCGTCCTGATACTGTATGATCACAGGGCAGTGCATGTGACTAATTGGTGGAAACTTCCAGGAACTTTTAATTCCTTTGTATTTTGTAGTAGATTTAGCAGTAACTATATTTGTACAATATGTGTTCATTTAGTTGAATTAGGCTGTGACATGTCCATTATATGTCACACTTTTAGAGGCCAGGAAATATGTTTGTTTAATGAATGTAAAAAAAAAAAATTCCAAACCATAATCATCAGAGTACCTGACCTTTGTTAAGTGTAACACTTGTAGTAATAATTGGGTATACTATAAAAATAAGTTTAAGATGTAGACTGACTGCATTGTACACAATTCTTTTTCAGAATGATTATGGTAGTGAGCTGATTATTAAAAATGCACAACTTAAGCATGCTGGGCGATATACTTGTATTGCACAGACCATTGTTGACAACTCCTCTGCATCTGCTGATCTGGTTGTGAGAGGTAAATTTTTTGTATATATTCTGATTAAATAAATGTAAACATATGTTACCGTTCAGTAATTATTATCTATCTCTGAGCTGTCTTACTCCATAAACCCTATGCCCAAAAAAAGTAGCGTTGATTATCAAGGTCAAAGGGTTAAGTAGGTCACAACCATGATGATTATTGCTGCTTTGCTTTGAAAGATCAACCCCCCCCACTGACAAACACAAGTGCCAGCACATGCCCATCTATTCATATGCATTTAAAGCAGACCTCCTGTCAAAAAAAGAAAGTTTGATAAAAAGCTTCCCCTCTTATGATCATTGGCATAAGCAGTTTGAGAGGGGTTAACCCCATGCAGATGTTGTGGAATGGCATAAAGATTAATCCCTCTTGAACTACATGGGTGGCGGCCATCTTGCCACACACCTGATAGTCCTGCTTACACATGAGAATTAGGGGGGCTGTGCCAGCAGCAATTTACACCAAATTGAGACAGATATGTCTCAGAAACAGGGAGAAGCTTGCCTGTCATTTTTCACACACAAACATTGAATAAACAGCTAATGTAGCTAAAAAAATCTGTGTGGGGAAGCTGTTACAATGTACCTCTATGGCGGTGGCTGCCGCCAAAGCACTCAGGGGATACAATGTGTACATTTTATTTTATTCAATGCTAACTCATTACTGCTGAAGGCTTACTACTACTGGCTAGAAATAAGAGATGATTGCAAAGAGTTATGAGTCAATTTTGACTGAGACTCGGTTTTTCAGAATCAGCTCCTTCATATGTGTAGCAAGATGGCCGCTGCCATGCATGTTTAAGAGTGCAGAATCTGCCTGCTATTCCAACCATCTGCATGATATTAATCCCTCTCAGTAAGTTTATGCCACTGATTGCCAGAGGGGGCTTTAGATGAGCAGTTTACTAAGCTTTGATTTTTTTGACTGGGGGTCCACTTTAAGGGACGAGGAAGCTTCCTTGACAAGGGCCAGTGCTGCATGCTGGAGTGTGGCCTGGCTAATCTGCCCACGAACAGGCTGCATATACTGCAGGTTGCTGGACTACTGTCTTTTATTGTAAAGTATTGAGTAAAATAGTGTTATTCTTACAATCCGAAAAATGAAAAATGGGTGGGAAATTTAGGAATATGTCTTTAAGAGGGTCCACTTTAAAGGGGAAATCCTACTATGTAGACAGTATGTAGTTGTTATTATTTATGCTGGTTGTTTAACATACTCTACCAGTCAGGCCTCTTTCACACCTAGCAATTTGCATTGCATGGGAAAGAAATACTCCAATGCAACAAAAGCTAAGAAAAGTCATAGTAGAAAAAGAGAGGTCACAGCTACACACATTTGCAAAAGCATGTTGAAGCTCCTCACCATGCCAAGGTGCCCTTGTGTAGTTCAGTCCAATCTAATGTGTATGAGCCCCACAGTTGAAACATAAGCTGCTACGAGTAACATCAGAGCTACTCACTGTGAGCAGTCAACCCATTCAGTTCACTACTCTGAGATATCTGTCATGTTTTAGGCCCCACTGCCTTTACACCAGCTCCATGGCAACCACCCACTGTGATTATCAGCAGTGCTGTCATTCCCTGTGACTCCAACACAACACAATTACAGTACATGTTTTAAAAGGACCATCGACATGATGAGCCACAGGCCTCAGTAAAAAGATGACTGAAGTCTTTTAAATAGACTTACAATTCCCAAGTTGTGCCTAGCTGATTAGAGAAAATAACCTTTAAAGGATACGAGTGAGGAGGGGACTAAAAGGGAAAAAGACTAGGGCAAAATGAGATTGAGAAGTGACTTTTTTTGTGTTAAGTATCTTTAATGCAGAGTATGGGGCTAGGGGGTGGGAATAGGAGCCACAAGGGGGACTTCTATGGCTTTTATGGCCATAGCATTGATTCATATTCAAGACAAAGTTATTATTATTGGTATTATTTTATTATTAAGTAGATTATTAAATTTAACTGTATAAGTCCTGTATTTATTGTTAGCTGATGAAGTGATTTGTAACAGTCACATTTTTGTCATTTTTGTTCTTTAAGGTCCTCCTGGTCCTCCAGGTGGAGTTAGGACAGAAGAAATAAAAGATACCTCAGTGAAACTAACATGGAGTAGTGGCACAGACAATCACCAGCCGATCTCTAAATATACCATTCAAGCTAGAAACACTTTGTCAGAAGAATGGAGGGATGTAAAGACTGGTATGTTGTGATTTTAACACTTTAGAGCATGCCTATACAGTTATAACATGATTCAACCTTTTTCCACTTGATTACTTAAACTTGACCAATGCCCTTACAAGAAACAGTGCTCAAACAATTTAACTTTTTTCTTGGTATCCCGGGTCCCAGTCGACTGTAAGAAGACTTGTGGCTCCTCCCAGCCCATAAAAGGCAGCAAATTACCCATAAACTCCCAGAGTTTCCTTGCAGTCTTGGCTGCGAAGACAGAAGATCGTCTCTCTCTGGATTTTCGCAGGCGAGCTGGGCATCCCGAGCCCGTCGGCCCTGCAGGCCTATTCCCACCTGTTCCGGGACCCATCCCGCCTCCCAGCCCTGACCGAAGGTTCAGATGAAGGTAGGGGCTATGCTCTGGGCCGCAGACCCTGTACCCGAAGGGTAGCCGGCCATAGGCTATGGTGAGCCTATTGGGGGGGGGGGGAGGAACCACTGGGATCCCCTTATGCCTGATCTCGTGCGTGTATTCTCCCACTAGCTGTATTACTCATGTTTTTACTACTGGTTTTACTCACCTTCTCCTGCCTTCTCTTCTCCTCCCGAACGCGCTCTGTCGTCAGGGGGAGGGGGGATTGCCGCCGGCCGCCTCCTGCTTCTTCCCCCTACTTGCCTCCCTCGCTCCTTCTCCCACGGTCGCTCCGTCGTCGGGGGAGGGGCGTCGCCCTCTCAGCTATAGAGGGCGGCTGGCCCCCGGTGTCATTCCGCTGCTGCGGGCGCTGTGCACGCTCCACGGCTGGGTGGGGGGGGGGAGGGAGGGGGGCCTCCTCTCCTTCCCTGCTCCGGGCGCCATTTTGCCAACAGGCGCCTGGAGTCTTTCGCGCGCTGCGTCATTGCGCCGCGGTCCGCCCCTTGAGGTCATGCTTTTGGTGCCATCGCGCAGGATCGCTGCTGCCCTGTGCGTGCTGGAGCCCCTGGAGCGCCTATCTGGCCTTTGCCTTCTCCTGCGCCCTGAGGTCTCCAGTAGGGACTTTTCTTTCTTACTGTACCAGGGAGTGTCTGCATACGCTGTGGGACGCTGGTCCGTGAGTACTGTGTCTTGGCTGGTTGCTGTGTTTTTTCCATGCATGGGCTGGGGGATGCTTATTGCCCCCTTTTTCCATTATGTCTTGCAGGCTGATCCCTTATAGTACTTGTGGTTCCTCCAGGCCTCTCACTCCCCTCCCCCCCCCCCCCCTACCGGGGTATGCTCTGGGGGGCTAGCTCCGGGGATTTTCGGGTTGGGTCCTCTGTGCCTGTGCAACCCCTTACTAACAATCACCATATGGAGGCTTTTGGGGATAGCGAGCTTGGGGGCTCTTCGGGGCGGGCTCCACTGTGTCTTATGTGTGGCACATCCCCCTTGAGCGGTCGCAGTGCGGTTTGTGTCCCCTGCGCTCAGAGTGTTATTGCGGAATGGGATGGGGCGAGCGTTACTCTCCCCAGCCCCATTCTACCTACGGCATCGCCGACACCCCTGCGTCTGCATTAAGCCCCCAGTGAGGGGGACACCAGCAGAGAGTCTCATTTAGACCTGGCGTTATGCGTGGCTAGCCTTGAACAGAAATTGTCCTGCTCGGCCGCCGGTAAGGCTTCCAGTAAGAAGCGGCACTTAGACCCGGCTTTTCCCCTCTTTGCTGATGATGATGATGCTTATGAGGCCCTTGGTAGCCGTGACTCCATGGAGGAGGGTGAGTTATTTCACAATTCTGACTCCTCCGGGTACCGTCCGGGTGACTTTTGACAGTGACCCTGGGTCTTCCTCAGACGAGGCTATGTGGCTCCCCAATGACATGGATAGGCTTTTGTCTGCGGTTTTTGATACTCTGCATATTGCCCCCCCGAAGACGGCTAAGAAGAAACAGCGGGAGCTTTTCCGCCCGGATAGACAGCGCCTGGTGTTCCCAGAGCAGGGACATTTTTCCAAGATGGTGTTTAAGGAATGGGAAAGGCCTAACAAACTGCCCTCGGTGCCCAAGGGGTTGGACAGACGGTATCCCTTTTCAGAGGAGTTGGTCCATCTTTGGTCTTGTCCCCCGGAGGTGGACGCTCCCGTCCTGAGGCTTTCCAATACGTCCGTCATGCCGTCTCTGGACACTACTACCTTGCGTGATAATGCTGATTGGCGCATGGATCAGCTTGCTTGCCATGCCTTCACCTTCATGGGGTCTGGTCTGCGGCACGGCCATTGCCTCCATTGCCATTAAGAGGTCTACGTCTCTTTGGAGAGCGTTTTAAACTCTAGGACAACGATGGGCGGCTCCCTCAGCACCAGAAGCATTTGCGGCCCTTTCGGGGTTCTTCTTCCTTTTGCCCTTACCGAGGGGGACGCGGTTCTTCCTTCTCTGGTGGTCGCAGGGACTCCTGGGGGACGAGGTAGATCCCGCGGTCGTCCCGGTCTCTCCTGGGGGTCCAAGCCCAAGCCCCCCACCAAGGACCCTCAGGCATGAGGGGGCGCCCTCACCCATCCGGGTGGGGGGACGGCTTCTGCTCTTTTCTCACGTCTGGAGACAACACGTCTCGGACCGGTGGGTTCAGGAGGTGGGGTCTTCCGGCTACAATTTAGAGCTGGCAGCTTGGCCGCCCCCAAGATTTCTTCGGTCCCGGATTTCCCAAAACCTTCTGACGGCACAGGGCCTGAGGTTTGCTGTCCGACGACTTCTGTCGTCTGGAGTGATTTGTCCTATGCCTCTTCAGTAGCGGGGTCGGGGGTTCTACTCCAATCTGTTCACAGTGCCCAAGAAGGACGTCTCTCTGAGACCCATCCTTGACCTGAAGGGTCTCAACAGATTTGTCAGGTTCAAACACTTCCGCATGTAGACCTTACGGTCGGCGGTGAGCTCCCTTCGGCCCGGCGACTTCATGACCATGGTGGACATCAAGGATGCCTATTTGCACGTTACTATTTTCCGGGGACATCAGGGGTTCCTGAGGTTCGCCTTGGAGGATCAACACTACCAGTTTGTGGCATTGCCATTCGATATCTCTTCGGCCCCTCGGGTGTTCACCAAGGTGTTGGCGGGTGTCATGGCCCTCCTGAGGGGCCAGGGCATTCGTATTCTTCCTTACCTGGATGACTTGTTGATTGCTGCTCAATCTCTTCAACAGGCCGAGAGCGACACTCAGAAGGTATTGTCCACTCTCGAAGCTTTCGGTTGGGTGATCAATTATCCCAAGTCCTCGATCACTCCGTCATTGGTGAGGTCTTTCCTGGGCATGACGCTGGACACTTCTCAGGTCAAGGTGTTCCTTCCTCAGCAGAAGGTGGAGGGGCTTCAGACGCAGGCACGGGCACTGCTGTCGTGCCTGCGTCTGGGGATGCCGCTGGGGTCAGCCAGACGTGGACCTGTTTGCGTCCCGTCACAATCACAAGCTTCCAAGATTCGCCTCCCTGTCCAGAGACCCTCTGGCCTTCGCCACGGATGCTCTAGCATTTCCTTGGACGGAGATTCGACTCCTTTATGCATTCCCTCCCTTTCCTCTGCTGGGGTGGCCCCCCGCTGGCCGAGAAGAGTCTGGTTCGCGGATGTTGTCCAGATGGCGGTGGATCACTTCGTCATGCCCGACGATCCAGGGCTCCTCACTCAGGGATTGTTACGCCATCCCAATTTACAAACGCTGGCTTTAACGGCTTGGCTGCTGAAACCTCCATCCTGATGGATAAGGGACTGCCGGCCTCGGTCGTCAGTACCATGATTCAGGCTCAGAAGAAATCTTCTTCTATGATTTAGAAGAAGCTTACATTGCCTGGTGTGAGTCTTTTCCTTGTCGCATTTTTTCCCTTTCCAGGATTTTGGATTTTCTACAACATGGTTTGGCGTCGGGTCTACAACTGAGTAACCTCAAAGGACAGGTTTTGGCTTTGGCTATCTTTTTTCCAAAGGTCCTTTGCCAATCATAGGATTATCAAGACCTTTTTCCAAGGAGTTACTCATGTACGTCCACCGGGTAAGCCCTTGCTGCCGGTGTGGGATTTGAACTTGGTGCTTTCTGCTCTCCAGGGTCCTCCCTTTGAGCCCTTGTGCGATGCTGCTTTGTCCATTTTGACGCTGAAGGTGGTCTTTTTGGTAGCTATAACCTCGGTGCATCGCGTCTCTGAGCTGGCGGCGCTTTCTATGAAGCCTCCTTATTTTGAGCGGCATCAGGATAAGGTGGTGTTCTGTCTCAAACCGTAATTCTTGCCCAAGGTTGTCTCTGCCTTTCATCTCAATGAGGACATTGTCTTGCCTTCCTTGTGTCCTGCCCATTCTAATTCTAAGGAACGGAATCTTCATTCTCTGGATGTGGTCAGGGTGCTTAAGTATTATTTGGTTGCCACGGAGTCATTTCGGAAGTCGAAGTCTCTGTTTGTTCTCCCTGACGGTCCTAGGAAGGGCTTGCCTCCGGCCAAATCCACTATCAGCAAGTGGATCAGAAAGGCAGTGGTGCAAGCGTACTCTGCCAAGGGCAAGGAACCCCCTTTCCGTGTTACAGCTCACTTCACTTTTCAGCACCAGGCCTCAGTTGAACAGGTTTGTAAGGCCGCTACTTGGTCTTCGGTTCATACTTTTTCAAAGTTTCACAAGGTTGACGTTAGGGCCTCAGCTGATGCTGTTTTGGTCGCAAAGTGCTTCAGGCGGTAGTGTCATGAACTATGCACTGTTGCTCACTGGGGATCCCACCCTTCTTATTGGACACTGCTTTTGGATGTCCCAAGAGTTAAGAGTTAAGATGAAGCGACCCGTGCTGGATACCAAGAAAAATACAATTCTGTGATGACTCACCTGTAGAATTGTTTTATGGGTATCCAACACGGGTCGCTTAATCCCATCCTTGTTCTTGTTATCCTCTTTTGCCTTGTTATGGTGATTACCGTTGAGAGAGTTTATAGTGGGGGTATTACTGCTTTTCAACACTGGGAGTTTATGGGTAATTTGCTGCCTTTTATGGGCCGGGAGGAGCCACAAGTCTTCTTGCAGTCGACTGCGCCACCTGGTGGCAGATAACCCAATAGTGAAGAATTGAAGATGAAGCGACCCGTGCTGGATACCCATTAAAACAATTCTACAGGTGAGTAATCACAGAATTGTATTTTTGTAACT
The DNA here is from genome assembly GCA_027917425.1 of Gastrophryne carolinensis. Classification (NCBI taxonomy): domain Eukaryota; kingdom Metazoa; phylum Chordata; class Amphibia; order Anura; family Microhylidae; genus Gastrophryne; species Gastrophryne carolinensis. The sequence goes on along the minus strand of CM051238.1, from coordinate 201,947,660 downwards.
CCTGCTGTGGTCAATTTTCCCATCAAAACGGTGTCCTATGGACCTGCAGGTAGCCAGTAAAAAGGACGTGCTGCACGTTCCAGCGTTCCCATATTTACTCTCTTTGTGATTGTCTATTGCTTCTATAAAGATGGATGCTGCACATAATATTTGTTTACACTACAGTATGTGCATATTACAAGGCACATTAGAAAACACTGGCATAGCCAGATATCTGGTGTAGGTAACGTGCCTTATGGTTGTAACTTAGGGTTTGTAATACTTTGACTTAGTGATTCGTTTTCCCTTCTCCCAAATGCACAGAGTGAAAATAAGTTTTATTTTGTACTACACAAGTGAATATACACTACCTGGCCAAAAAAAGGTTACACACATTTGATGTGGTCCACATTTATTTATTCTGAATGTATTTTTCATCATGATCTTGCATTGATGATGGGAGATTTAGGCCACTGTGCAAAGTCTTCTCCTGCACATTCCAAAGATTCTCAGTGGGGTTCAGGTCTGGGATCTGTGGTCCCAAATGATGTCTTATGCTCCTTGAACCACTGTTACAGAATTTGCGCCCCATGAATCCTGGCATGGTTATTTTGGAATAGGTCTATGCCATCAAGGAAGATAAAATCCATTGATGGAATAAGCTGGCCGGACAGTATATTTAGGTAGTCAGCTGACCTGACCTGGGCACATAACATTGCTGAACCTAGACTTGTCCACCTGCAGCAGCCCCAGATCATAGCACTGCTCCACAGACAGACAGTGCAGTAGGCACAAGGCATAAGGGGTGCATCACTTCAGCTCTTTTCTTACCCTGATGTGCCCATCATTCTGGAACAGGGTAAATCTGGTCTCATCAGACCACATGACCTCCTTATATTTCTCCAGAGTACAATCTTTATGCTCTCTAGTGAACTGAAGAAGATGTTGCCAGTTAGCCTCGCTGATCAGTGGTTTTCTTAGGGCTACACAGTTGTTTAGTCCCAATCTCTTTAGGTCCCTTTCGTATTGTGCATGTGGAATTGCTTTTACTACATATCCTTGATTTATGCTGTAGTTCTTCTACATATTGATTGCACCAAGGTTTTAAATAACCTCAGATCATTCAGGATTTTTTTCCAACCACATTCCTTCCTTCTGCTTTTAAATAATGCACTGGACAGTTCATCATCTCCTTGGATGTTTACCCTTCTGAACATCTTTTTCATGACCATAAGATGTGCATTTCAACATGGTTGTTTAACAAATGGGAAGCTACTCACTGCATCACTCAGTAAAGTACTTTTATCCAGCTGAAACTTAACCATCCTTGCAGTGATTATCCAGTGGGAGGCTCTTACCTATTTGCTTAGCTAAATCTAAGTGGTGAACTTTTTGCCAGGCAATGTATGTTGTTACTAATGCAGTAATGCCTATTTATTCATTTAGAGATCCCTAATATTGAAGGAAATATGGAGTCAGCAAGGGTAATAGATTTATTACCGTGGATGGAATATGAATTTCGTGTCATAGCAACCAATACACTAGGAACTGGGGAACCTAGTTTCCCATCACCAAAAATAAGAACAGAGGGAGCTGGTAAGTTTGAGTACTATGTAATATTTTGTTAAATAGACATATAAAAGAAAAATACGTTTGCTTTGCGTTGAATTGGTTTGTGTTGAGTGATCTATTAGCTTTAGGCATAACATTTAATGTTAATAAGCATAGTAAGTCTATGTCTTCACTAGAGCCTCCTGCAAGGGTAGTTAGACTTGGCTGCTTGAGGGGCCCCAGGTCGTGCCCAGGGAGCAATCAAGGACCTGAGCAGGAAGGCAGCTGTAGTCCAAGTGGAGATACCAAGGGACATGTCAGAGATAAGCCGATGTGAGGGGCCACAGGCACTGAAGCAAAGTCCAGAAGGTAGGCAGAGGGGCAGGTATCAGGCAGAGGTGCAGTAGTAAATAAAGCTGGGTCATAACTGAAAAGAGCAGTCCAGGGGTTAATGCAAAAGGGGTGGCCCACAGACAAGCTGGGCTGAAACCAGGAATCCAAACAATCCAAAGAGTTAATCCTAGAGGTGTAAATGAGAAAAAAAACTGAGGTCAAACCGGGATATCCAAAGATAACCCAAGATCAGGGATACAATGGTGACATACTGAAGAGAATCTCCTGGCGCCATCTTCCTGTCCAGAATTTCCTTATAAAGGCCTAGATGTTAACGTCAGCTGACATGACAAATGCAGCAGCTGACCGGGTAGGTGGATGTTATTGACAGCTGACAAGGCAGATGCATCAGCTGACCCAGCAGGTGGAGGTTATTGACAGCTGACAAGGGAGATGCATCAGCTGACCGGGCAGGTGGATGTTATTGACAGCTGACAAGGCAGATGCATCAGCTGACCGGGCAGGTGGATGTTATTGACAGCTGACAAGGCAGATGCATCAGCTGACCCAGCAGGTGGAGGTTATTGTCAGCTGACATGGAAGTTGGAAACTGATGTCAACTTGTGAAGTGCATCTGCCTCTTAACTATTACCTGACTGACTACCTGTGCAGAAGCAATCACACGTGCTGATTACACCTGCACTGATCCAACCGGACGCATAAGATTATGACAATACAGTAATTCCTTGTTCTTCATACCTATGGCTATTAAACACAGGGAGGCACGGCCCATGTTAATAGGCTGTAGAAGGTGTCTGGTATTTGAATAAACATGCAGCTCTCTTTGCCAGCCTTTAATGGTATTTCATTTGCTGGTGACTCATGCTGGTTATGCATAATGACCTGTTAGGGGGGTCTGAAGTTTGTCCACAGGCTTTTATTATTACTCATGATAGATGCCCTAATCAAGGGCTGTGGCTGTTGGTTTATATTAAAACAGATTCCTTCTGCACGTATTAACACAGTATCATTTTTCCAACTAAATTGCATTTGTAGAGCAGCTGCTACAGCAGTTAAGGGACCTATTAATGTTCCTATGTTAAGAGTAGTACATCAGGATTTTTATTTTACATTGCAATTCTCTTGTAACGAGTAAACATCATTTTGTATTTGTGTTTTATGATATTTGGGTTATATTACAGCTCCAATTGTTGCTCCGTCTGATGTTGCGGGTGGTGGTGGTACCAATCGAGAGCTTACAGTAACATGGGCAGTGAGTATATATGATTTCTTTGGATATATTACAAGCTTTGTTATGCTGGTTTTATCCTTATTGTCAGCAATAATGTATTTTTCTGTTTCTATATCTCCGTAACACCAGCATGTTGGAGAGATCACTCACACATAACAGAAAGCTGTGAGGCAGATGGGAGCGGATAACATTGTATTAGTGTAATAGCAGGCACAAGGCTGTTAAAAAAATTCAACTCACCAGTTGTCATATTGTGAACTGTGGCCACATGCTCGCCTGTTGCATGTAACACAGCAAGGGACTGGCCAGCTTTTTTACAATGTAACAGCCAATCTTCCCTGCTTATTACATCAAGTGTAAAGTGCAAGGTCAGAGACAGCAGCATGAGTTTGAAAACGTACTCCCAGGTTTTATTACAATATATCTGTACTTGGAGATCAGAATTAGACCCAACCTACCTGCATAGATACTACAGCAATAGTGACCTACTATCTGCAGCTGATGTCCAGTTTGTAAGCTTAGTGGACTTCACCCAAACGGCCCCCAGCACCAAATATCAAATAGCTATAATTGCCTGGCCCAGGCATTGAGGGTCATGCTAAGTATTTGGTGACTTCCGGTGTGTATTATGGTGTGAATTGCAGCTTGCATCTTGGTGAGCTTTTTAGCATAAACACACAACAAAATGCAAAAAATGTTTGTCCTACAATTTCCCCAAAAAATCACCTGTATCTGCAATTTTTACAGTTGAGGTACATCATATTTCCAAATGGTAAGAGATTTTTTATTTTACATTTTTGTAAATCACAGCACTCTATGGGCTATGCTAAAGAATGTGCCATTTTTTATGCATAGCCTATAGGGTTCTGTTGTTTCCAAACGTTAAAAGAAAATCCTTATCTCATAGGAAAAATTATATACCTTACCCATCACAGGTACAGGTGATTCTGGGAAAAAAGTATAACAAACTTTCGCATGTTTTTGTTTGTTAAAATTAAAACACTCACCAAGATGCAGGTTGCAATCCACACTGATAAGCACACCAAAAGCCACCCTGGCCTCACCAAATAATGAGCATGACCTCCCATGTTTCTGGGAGATGGGATACCATATGCAGCAGCCAACCTTTTCACCTGGTCAGCAACCATAGCTTCCACTATTACAGATAACTGGCTGGAGGCATACATTGTAAGGATAACATCATTCAGTTATATATATTACATATTCAATAGCTGTAGAGAATGTTAATGAAATGAGTTATAATATTTTTCATCATAGCCTTTAGCGAGAGAATATCATTATGGCGATGGTTTTGGATACATTGTGGCCTTTAAACCATATAATGAAAGAGAATGGCGGAAAGTGACAGTCACCAACCCTGAGAGTGGCCGGTACGTTCATAAGGATGATACCATTCCTCCAGCTGCACAGTTTCAAGTCAAAGTTAAAGCCTTCAACAGAATTGGAAATGGCCCATATAGCAGCACCGCTATTGTTTACTCAGCAGATGAAGGTGAGCCATGAGTAAAATGCATTATCTGTATCTTTAGTAGTAATAATTATCTCATTACATGTGTGTATGGTGTCTGTTAAGGTGACTGCTAAAAGAAATGCATAACTGAAAGTTAAAGCAATACATATATTAAATACGCAGGAATATTTTGCTCATTTAAACATTTATGCTTATATGATTACATATTTGATGTTGTAGTCATGCCATTGAAATCTTAAAGGCCCATAGGCCATTTTCTTCCCTGAGCACTGGGCATCCTATGTGAGATACCTAGCTACATTAGAGAGAAGAAATGCCCAGTTTTTCTGGCTTTCTAAGAGCATGTTTTGTAAATGGGCAAACCAAACAGCATGCATGAAGGTGAGGGAAGGTGGAAATTTTATTGGTTGCTAACTTTGTGAATTTCTTTGTTATATAAACCTAATATTTCTTTTTGATATTCTGTAAGCGTGAAAAAAATCTATACTCACCTCGGGTATAGGTCTTACCCCACTCAGTATTGTATTGCTTGTTTGTTGGAGCGAGCCCCTCGTGATCACTTTTCTCTGAAACGGGGAGTGAGGAAGCATTTCTTCATGAGACAGAGACAAGAGTATATTTCTTAAATAGGAACAATACCTGGGAATTTCACTCCCTCCGGGTATTGTTCCTCTCGGGCAGGCCATCCCAATTTGGGAAGCCCTGCTGTGTGTATCCCCCCAGGTCACTGTAAAAATTCACCTTCGGGTTGGTCCCATGGTACTGGCTCATCTGAATCCACCACTATCTAGCTGTTGGTATGCCAGCACCGCCCATTCAAAAAGGACTGCCACAGATAAGCACACAGCTACGGTGCGGGCTCTGGGAGCAGGTCACTGAACTGGGAGATCTGGGGGGGGGGGGGGTTCACACAGTGGGGCATCCCAATTTAGGATGCCTTAAGGAGTGGAATTGGGATGACCATGGATTCTTTTGGAGAGCTTTCAATGTTCCTTTTTAAAGGAGCACTTTTATAAAGTGTCTAAAAATATGCCAGATAGCAAGAGGAGGGGTCACTTATACACCCTGCGTGGCAACATTCCACCCAAGCTTGTTGTTTTAGCTTTACTAGAAAGAGACAGGATTGAGAGGTTTTTGAATGTACCATTCTACTTTTATAGGGGGGTACTTGACTTCTTTCAGTAAACATTAGCAATAATCATTTTTATACCTGCCCTTAGCATTTTGTGATGGCTAATAGCATCTATACACATTGTTACAGTTGAGAAGTCCACTCCACACAAGGCAGAATCTTTCAGGCACAACCTGATACCCCTGACACCTTTTACTTCTAGTAAAAGAAAATTGAAACTGGGCTGGCTATTCCAAGTATGTCACACACCCCGCTTCCACTATTCATGACGTATGGGTTATGGTCCAGTAGAGGGCGAACTTCTGCAGAGATGAAAGCATAAAGCCCCTCCCGGTCCATAACTACCTGGGACCTCCCACACATTCCCCAGTTCCTTCTCTGCAGGACTGTGAGCAAGTCAGAAGATGTAGGCTGCTCTTCCTTGCAGGTATGCCGGACTTACACCCGGCCATTTTTTGCCTTATTTCTGCCTTTTTACCTTTATATTTAACCCCTTGTAATAGCCACCCAGCCTTGGCTGCAGGTCCGAGTGAGGGTAGGCAACACCTCAATAGGTGTTTAGGGCGCCATGCTCCACCGTGAGACCCCATATAAAGGGGTAGGCGGAAGCCGGGTTGGTGATCCCGGTTTGGGATGCCCTGTCCCATATATCCCTGACACCCCTGGTGTGGGAATTCCCCCCTTCCTGGTTCCTCTGTATCCCTCCAGTGGGGGGGGGGGTGTATATCTCTATCTTTCTCTCTTCACTTCAGTGTGAATGTGTGCGGTGTTATACTGTCACTAGGTTGGCCGCCGTTTGCCAAAATTGGGGAGCTTCTTCCCCTCAGGCGCACTGCTGCGGCCTTCCCCCCTCCTGTCTTGGCGCCATTTGCGGAGCCCATCCCTGGCTGGGAACCGCTCTGCTGGTGTGAAGGAGGAGGGGGCGGGGCCAGGCGCGGCGCGCGATACGCGCTGGCCCGCCCCTTCTTCTTCCTCTCTCGCTTTCCTTCTGGAGCTGCTTGCTGGTGGCAGCCATCACTGTTCTCACATGAGTGCCCTCCGGGGCCCCCCTCCGTTTTTTTTATTGCATTGCATGTGCCCATTCTGTCAGGGATCGCTCAGCCCCCCCCCCCCTTCGGCTCATTCTGTTATAATGGTTATAGCATTTATATATATATATATATATATATATTTACATATATGTTTGTGTGTGCATGTGCTTAAGGCCCTTTTCTCTTGTGTCTTTCAGGAGAACTCCCTGTGACTTGCAAAAAAGGGGGTCCTCCTGGTCCTAGGGTCCCTAAAAGTAAAATCGGGCACCTAAAAATCCTCCCACTCGGGACTTAAAGGGGCATCCCGGGTTGCTTACCAGCGTAATTCCCTGGGGTCATTGCGACTACCTAAAAAATCACCATATGGAGGCTCCGCAGGATACCGGGGTCGGGCTCCCTTCGGGACAATCCCAGTTATGTGTGGGTTGTGGGGTACCCTTTTCCGGGGAAAATGTGCTAGTTTGCATACCATGTGCGCAACAGGCCATAATGCGGCAGTCGGGTTCCAAGGCGTCTGGGTCAGTGCCGCCCGTCTCATCTCCTACCCCACCCCGCATTTTCCGTACACCAAGTGACACGGTCATTAGCTGGGAGTCGCACTCTGATGTTTGTGCTAGGCTGGCCAACATCGAGAAGTTTATTTCTAGCTCAGTGGGCAGAAAGGCCCCTGCTAAGAAAAGGCATTTGTCATCGGCTGCGCCGGTACTTGATTTTGATCATTATGACTCTTTTGATTGGTCTTATTTTTCCTTGCTTGAGGAGGGGGGATTATTTGAGGAATCTGAGTCTGAGGATATGCAATTTTTTGATGCTGATGCCGGGCAGGCGCTGGGGGATACGGTTGACACCCCCAAAGTCCTGGCCCATCTCTTGGAGGTTCTGGATATTTCCCCGCCAGCGGAGGCCCCTCCGAAGAAGGGGGAATTCTTTGGGTTCTCTATGCCCCGCTTGGAGTTTCCAAATGAGGATCATTTTCACTGCATGATTCTGAAAGAATGGGAGAAGCCGAGTCGGCTTCACGGTGTTCCTCAGGGATGGGATAGGAAGTATCCCTTTCCGGTGGATGCGGTGAAGCGCTGGTCTTCCCCTCCCGAGGTTGATGCGCCCGTCTTAGGATTGTCCAACACATCTGTTGTACATACTCCTGACGCCACTACCCTTAAGGATGGCGAGGACAAGCCTATTGATCAGATGGCATGTCATGCCTTTGGCAGTGTGGGTTCCACCTTGCGGCCTGTGTGTGCATCTGCGCTTGTGGCGTGGCTACCAGGTCTGAGATTAGGGACATGTTAAATGGGTCCCAGCTCAACCCGGACAGCATTGAATTCACAACCCTAAAGAGGGGTGAATTGTTCATGAATTTTGTTTTGTCAGCCATGGACGACACTATTTCCATGTGTAGCAGAACTTCGGCTCTTCTTGTGGCCATGCGCCGATCGGTCTGACTACGCCAGTGGGCGGCTGACTTTGCGGCTAAGAAATCGCTTACAGCTTTGCCCTTCCTGGGTACGCGGCTGTTTGGAGACAAATTGGATTCTGTGGCGAAAGGTGGAAAGCTACCTCAGCGTAAGAGGCAGCGTCGCTCCTTTCGGGGGGCAAGCTCCTGCAATCCTTCCTTTCGCGGTGCCAGAGGGGGCAGAGGTCTTGCCTACTCTGGCTTCAGAGGTAATTTATGGACCAGAGGCAGAGGACGTGCCCGTCCTGCCTCTACCTGGGGTTCCAAGCCCAAGCCTGTTGTCAAGCCAGCTCAGCAATGAGGGGGCGCCCTCACCCCCACGAGCGGGGGGGCGGCTGCGGCTCTTCTTCCAGGTCTGGGCCCAGGAGGTCACAGACAAGTGGATTTTGGAAGTGGTATCATCCAGGTACAAACTGGAGTTCGAGTACCGGCCTCCTCCCAGATTTCTAAGGTCTCGGGTGCCCTCGGATCCCCGGGCTGCGCAGGGGCTCCTGTCGGCTGTGAAGAACCTCCTGGACATGGAGGTCATATGCCCAGTGCCTTCCCCAGAGAGAGGCCGGGCTACTATTCCAACCTCTTCACGGTCCCCAGAAAGGATGGTTCCATAAGACCCATTCTGGATTTGAAGTTTCTCAACAGGTTTATCAGGACCAAAAAGTTCTGTATGGAGACTCTGCGCTCAGCCATCGGTTCCCTTCATCAAGGGGACTTCATGACGTCCATAGACATCAAGGATGCTTATCTCCATATACCGATCTTCCCAGCTCACCAGAGATTTCTCAGTTTTGGAGTGGGAGATCAGCATTTTCAGTTTGTGGCACTCCCGTTCGGGCTGACCTCGGCACCGCGGGTGTTTACCAAGGTCCTGGCGGGCATAATGGCCCTGCTCAGAGCTCAGGGCATTCGCATTGTGCCGTATCTGGACGACCTATTCATCACAGCTTCTTCCCTCTGCCAGGCGGAGCTGGACACCAGGACTGTGGTGACGACGCTGGAGAGGTTCGGATGGGTGATCAGCCACCCCAAGTCTGCTCTCTCCCCATCAAGGGAGATCTCTTTTCTGGGCATGAATCTGGGTACCAGTCAGCCTATCGGGCTGGGGAGGTTTCTGGAAGGATCATCAGTTCCAGGGGTTGTGGGGTCCTCAGGAGGCTCACAACCCCATCATTGTCTTGGAGCTCAGAGCTATCCGTTTGGTTCTGTCACGTCTGACATGACCTACAGGGCTTACTGGTTCAGGTTCGATCAGACAATCGAACTGCGGTAGCTTACATCAATTACCAAGGAGGGACTCGCAGCAGGAGTGCCCTCAGGGAAGTCTCTCTGATTCTGACATGGGCAGAGAGCAATGTTCCTTGCATCTCGGCAGTGTACATTCCGGGAGTGGAGAACATGGAGGCGGACTCCCTGAGCAGGGGATTCTCTCGCCGATGGGAATGGTCTCTCAACTGCAGGGTATTTCGGGCCCTGTGTCACAAGTGGGGGACTCCAGAGGAGGATCTCTTTGCCTCTCGGCACAATCACAAGCTCCCAAGCTTTGTATCTCTGTCTCAGGATCCTCTGGCCCTGGCAGTGGATGCCTTGTCCCTTGCCTGGAGGGATCTGGGGTTTCTGTACCTGTTTCCTCCTCCATGGTAGGCAAGGTAGTGCGCAAGCTGGCTCTAGAGGGGGCACCAGCAATTCTGGTGGCCCCAAGGTGGCCAAGACAGGTCTGGTTCGCAGACGTCGTAAGATTGGCGGTAGATCAGTACAGGCTGCCACTGTTTCCGGATCTGATCTCTCAGGGTCAACTACGTTACCCCAATTTACAAACGCTTGCTTTGACGGCATGGCTGCTGAAACCTTCATCCTGAGGGAGGAAGGTTTGTCTGAGGCGGTTATTCAAACCTTGATTATAGCTAGGAAGAGGTCTTCCTCTACCATTTACTATAGGACTTGGCGGTCCTATATTGACTGGTGTGAGGCTAGGGCCTTGCCTTGCAGGGTGTTTTCGATTCCTAGGATTTTGGAGTTTTTACAACACGGTCTGGATCTGGGGTTCCAGCTCTGTACTTTGAAGGGTCAGGTTTCTGCCCTGGCTGTCTTTTTTCAAAGGTCTTTTGCTTTGCATCATCTGGTCAAGACTTTTTTCCAAGGGGTCACTCATGTTCGCCCCCTAGAAAGCCTTTGGTTCCCGTTTGGGACCTAAATTTGGTTCTCTCGGCCCTCCAGGGGCCTCCTTTTGAGCCGATGCAGGATGTGGCACTTTCTTTGCTCACTCAAAAGGTGGCCTTTTTGGTGGCTATTACTTCTGTTCGGTGTGTCTCTGAGTTGGCGGCTCTGTCTATTCAGGCCCCTTACTTTGAGAGACACCAGGACAAGGTGTTTTTTTCGCTTTAAACCAGATTTCCTTCCTAAGGTGGTTTCTGCTTTTCATCTCAATCAGGATGTAGTTCTCCCTTCCTTGTGTCCTAAGCCTAGCAATGACAAGGAGAGGGTTTTTGGATGTGGTTCGTTGTGTGAAGTACTATTTGGTCTTCGGGCCCAGGAAAGGTTTGGCGCCAGCCAAGTCTACCATTATTAAATGGATACGTCAGGCCATTGTTGGGGCCTATTCTGCCAAGGGGAAGGTTCCCCCTTTTCATATCACTGCTCATTCTACTCGTGCTGTTGGGGATTCCTGGGCTTTTCAGCACCAGGCCTCTGTTGAACAAGTTTGTAAGGCTGCTACTTGGACTTCCGTTCATACTTTTTCCAAGTTTTATAAGGTTGATGTGTGGGCCTCAGTGGATACTGTTTTTTGGCCGGAAGGTTCTGCGAGCTGCAGTGGTTTAAATTTGTGCATTTTTTTGCTGTATTTGGATCCCCACCCATGACGGACACTGCTATTGTATGTCCCATATGTCATGAATAGTGGAAGCGGGGTGTGTGACATGCTTGGAATAATACCATTTTGTGATTACTCACCTGTAAAATGGGTATTATAAGTATGTTACACACCCCGCTTCATCCCGCCCTTTGGTATTCTGGATCCTTTATATGGTGAACCTTTTATTGTTAACAATGTTTTATTGTCTCTTCCTGGTCCCCTTACTGCTGTCATATACTGGGGAATGTGTGGGAGGTCCCAGGTATTTATGGACCGGGAGGGGCTTCTTTTTTGCTTTCATCTCTGCAGAAGTTCGCCCTCTACTGGACCATAACCCATGAATAGTGGAAGCGGGGTGTGTGACATACTTATAATACCCATTTTACAGGTGAGTAATCACAAAATGGTATTTTTTTTAATGCAGGGTGTATAAGTAAGTCCTCTTCTAGCCATCTAGCAGCTTATCAGTTCTACTCAGCTCTGTCTAGTGCTGAGATCTAATTCCTCTGTATTTTTATAGCACCCACAGATCCTGTAACAGGTGTCAAGGTAACAGTTCTATCCTCTTCTGAAGCAAGTATATCTTGGCAGCCAGTGATTGGACAAACCATTGCAGGTTACCAGGTAAGACCATAGGCGCGTCATTCACAGCTGGCAAATATCTAAAGACAAAATAGACAAAATATATCTTGAATAATACTATTTTAATACTAAAGTACATAGGTCATGGGCACTTTTTGATTCAAGAAAGAATAATGTGTTACTATTTAAAAGTATACCAGACCTGACAGCCCACCCCTTTTGTGCACCTTTGTACCCGTGGGGTACAGGTACCGCAGGCTGAGAAACATTGGCAAACACTAGCTGAATACTTTGCTTATCCGTGCTCCCTAGAACCCTGGACAATAAAGTGTGACCAAAAAGTGCCTGTCGCTCCCAGCATACAGTCACTATAGGGAGTAAAATTAAAAATTAAAGTCACCCTATAATCACCATTTGCCCCCTGCAGCCAATCACTTGCAGTTCGGTGCTCTGCCACTTACCTGATTGGCAGATCCAAGTTCAGCGCCGCCCGCCCCAACTGTCCCACGCTTCCTTAGTTTCCTCAATGGACCACTCCCATCTTCCATCAGAGAGTCTATAGCACGCTCCTACATTCACTGGAATGGACGAGCATGCCAGGTCTTGACACGCCTGAGCCATTGCAGTGATAGGAGCATAGTGTGTTTTGTCTGGACATTGACTTTAAATCACCTGGTCCCAAAGTGCACAGACTCAGCATTCCAGCTCTTCGTATGGCAGTACACAGTGTAAGACGCGGTGTAGCCTCAAAGCAACTGCCACGGGCAACACATTAAAAACAAGCTTGTTGCTGAGGGAGGTGAAGGTACTTAATGTTTAACATTGTAAAGCACAAGAACAGAGGCAGCGACATGAGTTTAAAAAGTCTCAGTCAGATTACAATGAGCGCTGCTCTATAGTTTATTCCCATATTATTTAACCCCTCCAGACACAATTTTATTTATTTTGTTTTGATAGGGAGAGGGGTACTAGGAAATACTGTTTTAGTGCCTTTAAATACAAAAAAAGGATTTACCTTCTCTCCCCGCCACTCAGAGACCTCCCAGTTTCTGAGAATGGAGCTCCCAGCATCCTAGCGTGAGGCCCCGCCTTTCAAGTCAGTCATAGTGACCCTGTTCGCTCCCTCTATTCATTACAATGAATGGAGGGGGTATGTTCTGGCAGTGTGACTGACACAGAGGAGCAGGGCCCTGACCACCAGCGGGTGTTAGCGGTGGTTCAAAGTATGCTGGGACGCATGCTCGCACCCCCCTTGTTCTCGGAAACCAGGAGGTGTCTGAGCAGTGGGCCGGCCAGGAGAATATAAGTACCGGTCTTAGTATAAAAAGACCCATTAGGCCAAATTACATAATGTTAAGGCTCCGCATAGATGAACCTCTGATGCATTTCTCTTTTTTTTACAGATCCGATACTGGCGCACGCAAGACAAGGAGGCAGCAGCTAACAGAGTGCAAGTGGAAAATTTGGACACGCCGGTCAAGCTTGAGGGACTATTGCCAAACACTCTGTATAAGCTAGAAGTTTTTGCATTTAACAGCGCAGGAGATGGACCTAGAAGTCAAACAGTAGAATTTGAGACCAAGAAAGCACGTACGTTTTAACAGTTCTGTTTGTTATATAACATAATTGATGTAAGTGAAAAGTAAGACAACTATATTATCAAATGACACGTTTTTCCTTTTTGGAATACATTGCCTTCCTTGAAATACCTTACTGAATCCCTTTTACTACCACTGTACTTTACTGTAGTAGTGATCCAGGGTGGCCACAGCTAGGAGAAAATCCGAGGCAGAGTTTTAGCTTTGAGTAGTTGCAGGAGTAAATGTAAGTGCTAAAAAGTATCATGCGTGCAGATGGAGCAACTTTGGAGATTTTTTTTTGCAGCTGTCCCAGGCTGTTCAATTTAAGCCAGGTCTATAACATTGTATTATAAAAGTCAGTGCCAGCTTTGGATATATCTTCCCCCACAACCACGGCCAAGCAGCACGGAAAAAGAGCGCTCACCTCCACATATGTTTATGCTGAAGATAATGAACCGGCCAGCCTCCGTTGTTGTAATAAAACGTCCAGTTTAATGAAAATTGATTAAAATGCTCCTTGTGGTAACATCAATGCAAGACAAACAATGTAAAATCTGTGATAGCGTCGACGCGTTTCGGGCTTGGCGCCCTTATTCATGACATTTAACAAATGCAAAGTCTTCTAATATATAGACACACATTATTAATTCAACCTAATGAAGAGAGTGATAATAACATACACCTGGTTGGGAATAAATCACAAAACTACTCACATTCCGCTGACCGCGCTGGTTCCTCTAGCCTGTCACACGAGAGCTCCGTCATCTCCCAGAGCGGCCGGGGGCCGAAGTCCAATCATGAGGAGGCAGATGACGTAACTCACTCCGATTGGCCAGAGGACAGCCACGTCAAAGTGAGGGCAGCCTGGGTCTCCGTGCGCTCCGAGGAAGGGTGGAAATCAAGCGCAACAGGCAGAAGCGGAAGACAATCAAGTAATCAATTCAGCAATCCCGCAGTACAATAATGGTGAACAGCATTCTAGCCTGGAGAGTGTAATATGAGAAATAAAATTTAAATATTCGTATCTAGAGGTCATACAACCAACCTGCCTTACTACCCCCACTGTAATTCCACTTACTACCCCCAGTATAGGTCCACTTATGCAACCAATAATATATGTGCCTAAGGGAAAGAGAGGAAATCCTGGAGGAAATCTTAAAGGAAAATCCTAAGAAAAAGGGAGGGGGGGTTTTTTCAGAAAAGGGGCCCAAACAATGAGAATCTTAGACCAAAGGACACCCATAGAGTTCTGATTCAAGATGAGCGTATCTCTCCCCTCTAATCATGCAGGCCCAAAGGGAAGGGGGATCCATCATGTCTGTAAGGGGGGGAAGTGTGTTGGAGTAATTATGAGACAATATAATACTGGTACCTAAGACATGGACCATTTAATGAAAGAATTGTCATCCTAGAAAAAGATCCACATCCCACCTTGAGTTCATTCCCAAGGGGATGCGGGTCTGTAATTTAAATATCCAAAACACCTCCCTCTGCAAAATCTTCTGATGTAAATCTCCCCCCCTTGGGCCCATAGACACTTTCTCTACACCCATACAGGTGATACCCGACGAATCTCCAGAATGTACATTGAATATATGTTGGCCTACATTGGATAGTCTAGAGAAATCTCCCTGATGTGTCGCCAAATGTTCCGCTATCCTTTTCTTAAAGGGTCTTGTGGTGCAGCCTATGTATTGGACCCTGCATTCTGTACATGTGATGACATACACTAGGTTCCTTGTGTTACAATTCATAAATTGTTTGACCTTGTATCTCTCCCCGGTAACTGTGGATTCAAACTCGTCACCCTGGTGTACCGATTTGCAGATGTTCCACCTCCTGCCTCCACATCTATAGAAACCCTTGCATTCCAGCCATGTTCCCGTGGCTTTTGTTTGTCCTCTAAATAAACTTGGGGACAATTTTTGGCCCAAGGTGGGGGACCGCCTACTCACAATCTGCACCCCTTGTTCTACAATGGATTTTAATTCCGGGTCACAATACAGAATCGGGAGATGTTTGAGTACAATTTTTTTAATTTCTAAAAACTCCCGACTATAAGTAGTGACCATGGTGACTTTATTCTCTTTCCCTGCTCTTTCATCGGAGACACTATCCGCCCTCGGTCTATTTCTATTTCTCCTTTGTTCTGGATTCCTTGGGCCCATGAGCGACTCTCTGGATCTACTCTCTGCCACATGTTTTGCTCTAACTAGCAAATGACCCGGATAACCTCTTTGAGACAACCTAGAATGGATAATTTTTGCTTCCTTCTCAAAACCCTCCTCCTCTGAGCAATTACGGCGGGCTCTAATCATTTCCCCCACCGGTATTGACCTGATTGTATGGGGCTGTAGCGATAACCCTTATCGCCGGAGGGCTTCACCGCCCGAGACGTCCTTTTCCCAATCGTAAGAGGTGCTGCTGGAATTCCAGAGTCGTCCGTGAGGAAACAGGAACAGCCCTTACAAGGGCTAGTGAATTGTAATATAGCGTTTCCCCCAATAAGAGACAGAACTTCAGTATTGAGGGTGAAGGTGAAGTGTTTTTATTAGTGCCACTCTAGGCCTTATATACACAAGTCTCCATGCAATGGGACCTCCCCCGTGGACCTCATGACAAATACACAGACCAACTCTGCCGGTGACGCAATCAGCAAAACAATAGGCGTCTGTAATACACTCAGTCAGAACAATGCCATTGCCTGTGACGTAATCAGTTAACACAAAGGCAGTTTATAATACAATCCAAACTACAATGACCTAATTAAGAAAAGGCCAGTGAATGACCCGGTGGGCAACTGAATAGTGATGACATCCAAAAGACAGAGCGTCTGTCACAATGCCCCCTTTTTGTGGAACACCCGGCAGACCCGGATTGACCCTGTTCGGGTTAACGCGGGGCTGTCCGGACTCTTGTTGTGGGCAGAGTTCTGTGTAAGGACAAGTCTGCACATAGTGAGTAACCGGACTAAACATTGACGTGGGCTGTACATAGGAATCGGTCATGGGTGGGGTCCAAACACTGGGATATTGTGGCGTTGGTGAGTTCAGCACCAAAGTCCTTGGTTGGATGTGTGCACAGGTGCTTTGCTTTCTTATAGCTGGTCCAAGTTTCAATCTCTTTCCATGGTAGCTGATCGGAGAATCCACAATCTTCTGCACATCTACATCATCGTAAAAGTAGACAAAACCATAACCCTTAGAAACGCCAGAGGCATCCCTAATAATTTTGACACTCTTTACAGCGCCATACTTTGAAAAAACATCCTTAATTTCAGGCTGATTAATCCGACGGCCAATGCCCCCAACAAAAATAGTGTTTGGCATACGTTTCCCTTCTGGAAGGACGTAACCTGATGGCTGATCCTCTTCTTGGCTTCTTGTAACAGACATGACGTGATGCAGACGAAACCCCTGGGTCTCCCCGACCAGTGGGCTGGAGTCGGCAGCTCGGGCTGGAGACCGGGTTGTAACAGGGTTGACGCTGGCTGGTCCAGAGGTAGCGTAGGCAGAAGTCATTGGTCCTAGATCATTTCCCAATAGTACTTCTGCTGGTAAGTTGTCCATAAGTCCCACCTGTACCCTGCCGGATCCAGCGCCCCAGTCAAGATGTACTCGGGCGGTGGGGAGTCGAAACACAGCTCCTCCCGCCACCCTTACTGCAACGGTGTGTCCAGTGCGGTCTTTGTTCTTGACCAAATGAGGTTGAAGCAAGGTAAGTGTGGCTCCGGTGTCGCGTAATCCTTGCGCGGTGCGCCCATTGACTCGTACCTCCTGGCAATGGTGCTGTCGGTTGTCTTGGATGGCCGCTTGTACGGGATCAGCTTCATACAGTACCCCCAGATACTCTTCCGAACTGCTCTCAGCTTCCAAACAGTGTGCCACAGGAGTACGGGAGGTGGAAGGTTGCTTTTGCCCCCACGTGTTTCGGGGAGGCTCTAGGGCGCAATCACTGCGATAATGTCCCCATTGTTTGCAACAATGGCACTGAACTGTGGAGAGGTTCGGTTGCTGCGCTGGCCTATGTGGCCCAGAGTCACGAGTTGGCGCTGAAGCCACAGGTGCTTGAAATTTGATGGGAGGTTGTGGTTTTGGAGCGGACTGTTCTGTCCGGCGAGCATCAGTGTACTCGTCGGCTAGACGAGCAGCCTCAGGTAGCGTTAGAGGCCTCCGGTCACGTACCCACTCTCTTAGCTCTGGTTGCAGGGCATTGAGAAAATGTTCTAGTAAAAACAACTGTAGTACATCCTCAGCGGTCGTGGCTTTGCATCCAGTGACCCAGTGTGATGCTGTACGATGGAGGCGACATGCCCACTCCGTGTAAGAATCCCCTCCCTTCTTTTGGGATTCCCGAAATCGTCGCCTGTAGGCTTCTGGGGTGACAGCGTACCGGGCTAACAAAGCCTCCTTTACCAGATGGTAGTGTGGTAAGTCCGCATCAGGGATGGCCCGGAAAGCATCGGAAGCTTTCCCAGATAGTTTCCCTGATAATATGGTGACCCATTCCTCCGTGGGTACCCGGTGTAAAGCGCACTGGCGTTCAAAATCGGCCAAAAATCCGTCAATCTCGTCGTCACTTTCCTGGAAGGACTTAAATGCTGCAAATGGAATCTTTCTCCCCCCAGTGTAACTGAGGCTGAGAGGCTTCTGGGTTGCGAGTCGCCGATCTTCCCTTCGCTTACTGGCCTCTGCCTCCGCTGCGGCGAAGACTCGGTCGATCAGTTCCTGTGATGGATTCGGGCCATAGACCGACAATCTGTTCCGAACCGCTTGAACAAGAGCAGCGTCTTCATCGATCTCTATATTGGTTTCAGTCCTCACTGCTGCATGATCCATTTCGATCAGCTCGGCTATCAGTTCCCGACGTGGGCGGTTGCTAGCTGACCTTCCCCGGCTCTCGAGTAGATCCTTCAGGGTCAGCCTTTTCAACTTGTCCTACTGACTCTCCATCAGGGTAGCACTCTCTCTGGGTACAAAGGACCATCCGACCGCTTGCCACCAATTGTAGCGATAACCCTTATCGCCGGAGGGCTTCACCGCCCGAGACGTCCTTTTCCCAATCGTAAGAGGTGCTGCTGGAATTCCAGAGTCGTCCGTGAGGAAACAGGAACAGCCCTTACAAGGGCTAGTGAATTGTAATATAGCGTTTCCCCCAATAAGAGACAGAACTTCAGTATTGAGGGTGAAGGTGAAGTGTTTTTATTAGTGCCACTCTAGGCCTTATATACACAAGTCTCCATGCAATGGGACCTCCCCCGTGGACCTCATGACAAATACACAGACCAACTCTGCCGGTGACGCAATCAGCAAAACAATAGGCGTCTGTAATACACTCAGTCAGAACAATGCCATTGCCTGTGACGTAATCAATTAACACAAAGGCAGTTTATATTACAATCCAAAATACAATGACCTAATTAAGAAAAGGCCAGTGAATGACCCGGTGGGCAACTGAATAGTGATGACATCCAAAAGACAGAGCGTCTGTCACAGGGGCGGATGGCAACTTTCTGCCCTTAATGTAGTATTGCCCGAGGTGGGTTTTCTGAAGGTCGCAGTTTCAATTTTGTTCCCAGAAATGTAAAGGGAAAGATCTAAGAAAGAAATCTCAGTAGGATTAGACTCTGAGGTAAATTTTAAGTTTAACTGATTGTTATTCAAATATAAGACAAAATCCTGCATTGTATTTGCAGATCCATGCCATATTATAAGGAGGTCATCTATATATCTCCCATAATATTTGATATTGTGAAGAAATGGGTTAGCCTGAATGAAAATTTTGGCCTCCTCCCACCATCCCATATATAAATTGGCAAGGGAGGGGGAAAATGGAGCCCCCATAGAGGCGCCACATTTCTGGAGATAATACCGATCTGAAAACAAAAAATAATTGTGTTTCAGAAGGTATTCTAATGCTAGAATTAAAAATTCTATCAATGTCTGGGGATATGCAGAATAGTTCTTCAAATGAAAGAAAATGGCTTGGAGGGCGAGGTCATGGGGAATAGATGAATACAGTGAGGCCACATCACATGTCAGCCACAGGTCTCTCTCTTCCCATGAAACATCCTGCAAATGTCTGATCACATCCCTTGAGTCTTGGAGAAAACCCGGGAGTCTCCGAACAAGGGGGAGGAGATGTAGATCCACCCACTGCCCCAGCCTCTCATTCAGTCCACCAATCCCAGCCACAATAGGTCTGCCAGCAGGTGGTCGTTGTGGCTTGTGGACTTTTGGGAGGTGGTGAAAGACTGGGGCAATGGGTGAAGCAACATCCAAAGCCTCCAAATCCCTATCCGACAAGAACCCCAACGCTTTCCCTTCTGATAGGAGACTCCTTAATGCTGATTTAAAACGTGAAGTGGGATCCCCACTTAACTCCAAATAGGTACACTGATCCCCTAATTGTCTCTTCGCCTCCTTTTCATAGTCATCCCTATCTATCACTACCACACTTCCAACCTTGTCTGCCGCCCGAATAACAATAGAATTATTATTACTTAAATTGCTGAGGGCAATCTTCTCTGATGTTGGCAAGTTAGACTTATGTTTGGTAGATCCTACCCGTGCGGCCAATTTAGTCAGATCACCCTCCACCATCTCTTGAAAAACATCCAAACTAGGCGTTCTAGAGTGGACAGGGTAAAACTTGCTATTTGAAGGTCTGGGTATCTCGGGGGGTGGAATTCTTAGTTGCTCCTGATCTGACAAACCCTCTAACTTGATTCTAGCTGTAACGTCTTGAGCTGAATAGAATTGTGTGGTTGAATCTGAATCTCGATCTGATTGTGCATATATAGTTTCATCAATGGGTACAACATTATCCCCAAAGCCCACTGGCAAAAAATGTTTTCTAAGAGTTAAACTGCGTATAAATTTATTCACATCCATGATGGTATTGAACAGATTAAAATGAGAAGTGGGCGCGAATGAAAGTCCCTTAGACAATAAATTTGTCTCATCCTCAGAGAGATTATAACTCGACAGATTAATTACATTGGTCATCTTACTCAAGTCATTCGTTTCCTTAGAGAGTACCGAGACTCTTGGTTTGTGCTTTCTCCCCGCTCTATGGAACCTCTTGGTCCCCATTTCTTTTTTATCTTTGGGACTCTCTCCTGATGAAAATCCCGATCTTCCAGATCTGTATCCGATCGTTCACTACCAGACGACCCATCGGTATAATCTGATGCAAAGGACACATTTCTTTTGCCCGAGGGACTCTTTAAGATGGACTTAGGTCTCATGGATCTGCGGAAAGTTCGTCTCCAAGTGTAAACCTTGTTATTTGCATAGTCCTCTGAGTCTCTCACATATTTGCTTTTTTTAATATTCATGATTTGAGTTTCCATTTGATCCAATGATTTTCTCATGCGCTGCATGTATTCCTCAAAATGGCAATCAGTTTCATATATCTTGAGAGAGGACTCAATTGATGCTATTTCCCGCTGGATGTCTTTCAATTTGTCCTCCTCATATTTAGTGATTAATTTAATCAGATCCAGGGAGGCTGTAGTCAGGATCGCATCCCATTCTTTTTTAAACTCATCCGAGTATATTGTAGTAGGGATTTTGCGTATCCGCAGCCCTCTTGGGATCATAGTATTTTGAAGATATTTATTCAAGGTGTTCAGATACCATTTCATAGTATCTTCATATTGTTTAATGATGTCTCTCAGACACACAGACTCAGACTATAACATTGTATGTCACCACTTTGTTAGCCAGAGAGCCCCTTGAAGGATGTATTTGAAAATCTAAAGGAAATTTTTGCGGCTATCAATTCAAAAATAGACCATAAGATTCTTAGATTGCCGGTCTACCTCTTTTTGGGGCTTCCCATCTTAATGTGTGAAAGCCCTGCAACTGCCATGAAACTCACCATTCCAGCAACCCCATGCAACATTTGTGTGCCCCCCAGTTGTGGGGATGTCTGCTGTTCCCCCTTTAATTAGCTTTCTGGGCCACTCATTAACATGCATGGGTTGGGAAGTTATACTCATAGGTTTTATTACATAATGAAATAGTTCTTTCAAGTACAGAATATTTTGGTACTTAAATATAAATACTCTACAAAGTATAGAATACCACTACATAAAATGGATATTATTATACTGTATATAGCTTACATTTTCATATGTGCTTTGTTGAAAAGCATTAGCACTACTAATGTTAGACTACTAATTCTTTGATATAGTAAATTCATATGTTGGATAGACAAAAAACTTCCACATAAGCATTTCCTTTACCTTTTAGATAACACAATTGCCTTTCATGGTCCTAAAGAAAACAATATACAGTATACCGACTTTACCACTGAGCCAGCTATGAGGTCTCATTCCTCTGTTATCAGATGTTCTGAGGAGCTGTAAGCTGCCAGCTTAAGCATGCTTTCCCACCCTTAGTCACATGGGGGCAAGACTCCCTTGTGGATTGGTGCAGGAAAGTGCTCAGAGACCTGCCTTTCTGAGTTCTCCTAGTTCAGCATTGTCCATCTGGGAAGTGGGGCAGCACAGCTACTAAAAGTAGCTAAAAACTTAAGAACTGATGAACTGTAGGGAAAGGATATCATATACTGCTTTTAGTTTTTTTTTTACTTTAGATGTACTTTAAAATATGATGTTTTTTTTTCTTCTAGCTCCCAGTCAGAAACCTCATATTATCAGCACTGTTAGGTCTGGATCCCAATATATAATTACCTGGGAACACGTGAAACCGTTATCCAATGAATCTGCTGTTAGTGGATATAAAGTAAGTTTGCTTGTTTTATTAAGTTGTTTATTGTTAGACTTTCCAGCATGGGTTGTGCTGCCAAGCTTTGGCTGGCTTACTACTATGGGCCTGATTTATCAAGCATTTCTGCCAGACTATGCCATATTAGTGCAACTTAGAGTCGTGCAAAATATCATTTACATTTTCTTACACTGGCTCAAGGTGCTGCACTGCCAAAAACACATTTGCTTAAACATTAGCAACATGCTAAAAAAATTCTAGGTTATATTTTGCACTACTCTACTATAAATAAGGCCCTATATATCTTCTGTGCTTAGGGAATTATCACTACTGCTGCTGAAAATTCTATAACACAAAAACAGTAGAATATGGCTACCAGACAGTAAAATAAATCACAGCACTGGACTAAATATGCAGTGAGAAATCCAGATATCCCAGTATGTAATGCAAAATATGGTAAGAGAAAAACCAACACTATGTTTCCTGAAAATTTCTCCAGCCAGAGTTAAAAATAAATCATTCCAGAATAATCATAAATCCGAAAGCAATGTAGACTCTTGTTTCATGGGCACCAGGAAAATTAACTTGCCAGCCCCCAAGCCTTGTAAACTGATATAGGTGTCTAACGGACACCTTACCAGTTCACAAAGGGTTAAATGTAAAAACACACACACACACACACACACACACACACACAGACAGAGCGAAATGTCATGTATTAAAATGTAGTTATTTTTTTATTTACTCTGCTCCAGTCCAATGCTCTCTGTCCTGTGCCAAACGAGGCCTGGCGCAGGAGGCAGGGGAGCCCCCTTCCCCCGGTCCCCGCCCTCCACCAATCACCGCCTGGCATCTGACAGTTCACTGGTGCCAGAAGCAGCCTTTTATAGCAGAAAGAGTGGGGTGACGTCATTCCACTCCTCCCTATAAAGGCACTCCTAATCACTGTAGCACCTAGTAATGCGTCATTTACTATTCTTAGTATACAGTACGTCCTGCTCCAGATAGATAACTTACACTTGGGTTATCCTCCGCCAGATGGCGCTGCACTGCAGAGACATGTAAAAACAGGCTCCTCCCGGCCCCTCAAATACCCGGGGACCTCCCACAAATCCCCAGATTTCTCTGCAGTGCTTACTGCGAAGACATGAAATTATCACTCTCTCGCAGGTGAGCGGGGCTATTAGCCTGCGGCCCTGTTGGACTATTCCCACCCGTCCTTCGTGTGATGTGCCTCCCAGCCTGGGCTGCGCCGGTGAAGGTTGGCGGCACCATGCGTGCTTATGGAGCGCTGCTCCACCGCAGTCCCCCACCAAAGGGTAGGCGGTATAGGCTGATGGTGAGCCTTTATGGGATGCCCCTCCCGCATTATTGTCCCATGCCCCGGTAGCGGTGGGCCCTGTACAAAGGGCCGCCATCCTCCCTCATTCTCCCTGTAGCCTTCGGGGGGGAAAGAAGGGGGGAGGTGTGGGTGAGCGTGTATCGTGATTCGTGCGTACGGCCTTTTGTCATGTTTTTTGACTAGTATATGTGGTGTCAGCCGCCGCGCTGACTTGTCTTTTTACTATTGCAAATGCCGCCGCGCGCGCCTTTTCCTTCATTTGGATGTTCCGCGCCGGGCAGCGGCTTTACCTCAGACGCTTCTGCGTTCTCATTGGCTGCTTGTCGGTGGACTTCACGCTCTTCGGGGGGGCGGGGCCTGGCCTGGCGCGCCCTGCGTCACGGCTCGCTCTGGCCCGCCCTTCGAGGTACTCGGCGCCATGTTATCAGGTCGCGCCCGCGTGTGACGTTCTTACTGCCCTCGCGGGCGGCTTTATACTCATTGTAGTGTGTTTGGTTCTGACACCCTTTCTTCTCATTGTGTCTTTCAGACGGGTGAATCCATTGGCTTCTCCCGGTCCAGTGTAATTGATAGTTGGGCCTTGTAAAATTACTCCCACTTCCCTAGCGGGTCATTGGGGCATCCAGGGTTGCTTTATAGTGTCAATCCCTAATGGCATATTGTGCCTAATAATCACCATATGGAGGCATCTCAGGATAATGTGACCGGGGTCCCCTTGGGACAAGAGCGGCTGTGTGTAGCGTGTGGACAGCCTCATGCTGACGCTGACAAGGCATGGGTCTGCGTGCCCTGTGCTGAGCAAGTGCTTGCATTGCAATCTGGCCTGCCAGTGGCTGCACCTCGTTTCATTACTCCCCCAGCTTAAATCTCTCTCCTGTTGAGTTGCATACTTGTGGGGATTCTCAGCCTGATGTGTCTTCTAGACTGCCTACTGCTGAACAGATTATTGCGAGGTCTTTAGCGCGTAAGGGCCCTGGTAAGAAGCGGCACTTGACGCCTAATGTTACTGTTTTCCCTATGGGATCTCAGGAGTTTATGAATATGTGTGGCTATACCCCATCTGATGAAGGAGAGTTCTTTTCTGATTCAGGCTCATCTGATGAAAGACCAAGAGGTCATGACGATTCTGGCTCTGACCCCTGGGCCCCAGATGACACTGACAGATTATTGACCCAGATCTTTGAGGTTCTGTCTCTCTCTCCCTGGTGAGGCTCCGAGGCAAAAAGGGGAGCATTTTCATACTGCTACATCATGTTTGGAATTTCGAGAACAGGCACATTTCCATACCCTTGTGCTCAAGGAATGGGAATGGGAGTGCCCCAGTAAACTTCCCGGGGTCCCAAGGAATTGGGATAGGAAGTATCCCTTTCCCCCTGAGGTGGTTAAATGTTGGTCACCCCCCCCCCCCCCTGAGGTGGATGTCCCGATCCTAGGGCTATCTAACACCTATGTCATGCATTCCCCTGATTCTACTACCCTGCGGGATGCTGATGACCGGCGCATTGACCTGCTGGCCTCCCACGCCTTTGCATGTGCGGGGACGGCGCTGCGCCCGGTTCGTGCCTCTGCTATTACTGCTGTGGCCACTAGAACCCTTATCAGAAATATGCTTGATAGTGACCCTGATGATCTCCCTTGTGAGGTGTTTAATGGACTCTCCAGTTGTGATGTTTTTGTAAATTTTGTCCTATTAGCATTGGATGACACCATCAGAATGTGTGTAAGAACTTCTGCCCTCCTGGTGGCTATAAGCCGCTTGGTTTGGCTGCGACAGTGGGGTGCTGACAATGCTGCAAAGAAGGCCCTCACTGGGCTTCCCTTTAAGGGGCTACGACTGTTTGGGGCCCATCTAGAACTTTTTGCTAAGAGAGGTAAGTTACCCCAGCGCAGACGGCTGTCTCGGCCCCTTCGGGGCCAGGGCTCCCCTTCACCCCCCTGCCGTGGTATTAAACAAGAAACAGGGGTGTCCTTCGCGGGGGCTCGTGCAGATTCCTGTCATAGGAGCAGAAGGCAACGTCCTGGCTCCTCCAGGGCGGGGGGTTAGCCCAAATCCTCTCCCAACCCCCCTCGAGCATGATGGGGCGCCCTCGGGGGGATGGCTGCGGCACTTTGCTCAAGTCTGGAGGCATCACGCCTCAGACCGGTGGATTCAGGAGGTAGTGTCCTCCGGCTACAAGATAGAGTTTGCTGTGCGGCCTCCCCCAAGATTTATCAGGTCCCGGATACTCCAGGACCCTGCCTCTGCTCAGGTGTTGGCGCAGGCCGTGCAGGGCCTGCTGGGTTTGTGGGGTCATTTGCAGATTTCCCTTAAAAGACAGAGGCAAGGGGCTCTACTCCAACCTTTTCACAGTTCCCAAAAAAGATGGGTCAGTCAGGCCCATTCTGGATTTAAAGATCTTCAACAAAATTGTCAAGAACAGGCGTTTTCGCATGGAAACTCTGCGCTCGGCCATCAGCTCCTTGCGCCCCGGGGGTTTCATGACGTCTGTGGACATCTAAGTCGCTTACCTTCACATCCCTGTGTTTTCAGGACACCAAGGTTCCTCAGATTCATGTTTGAAGATCAACATTACCAATTTGTGGCCTTGCCATTTGGCCTCACTTCAGCTCCCAGAGTGTTCACCAAGGTGCTGGCAGGGATGATGTCTCTGATGAGGTCAAGGGGCATCCTCGTGCTGCCCTACCTGGACGACATACTCATCACCTCTCGGTCTCTACAGCAGGCAGAGTTGGACACTCAGCTGGTGGTGGCCACCCTGGAGTCCTTCGGCTGGGTGATCAATCACCCCAAGTCTTCTCTGTCCCCTTCCTCGGTGGCCCCTTTCCTGGGAATGATTATGGATACGGTTCAGTCAAGGATATTCCTTCCTCAACAGAAGGTGGAAGCTCTAACTGCGCAGGTAAGGGTCCTGCTGTCGTGTCTCCATCCCTCCCTCAGGCAGGGAATGCAGTTGGTGGGCCTGATGGTGGCATGCTTCGAGGCGGTGCCTTTTGCTCAGTTCCATTTGAGGCCTCTACATCTTCACCTTCTGTCAGTATGGGACAAGGACCCAACGTCCTTGGACGAGGTCTGTGTGCTCCCCCCCCCCCCTTTGGTCAGGCGGTCTCTTCGTGGTGGCTGGACTCCAGGATGCCAGTCTGCCGGGATGGGGGGGATTATGGAAGTCCCTGCGGTTCCAGAGGAGGTGGGGTCCTCAGGAGGCCCACTTACCCATCAACATTCTGGAACTACGGGCGATCAGGTTGGTACTGGAGCAGTTGACCAGTTACCTGAGGGGTCTGTCTGTGCAGGTGCGCTCAGACAACTGGACGGCGGTTGCCTACATCATCCATCAGGGAGGGACCCGGAGCAGGGGGGCCCTCCAGGAGGTGTCGCGAATTCTGACATGGGCGGAGGCCAATTTTCACTGCATTTCGGCTGTGTGCATCCCGGGAGCAGAGAATCTACTGCCAGACTCTCTGCAACAGGGTATTCCAGTCCCTGTGTCACCGTTGGGGTCTACCGGATGTGGATCTGTTTGCATCCCGTCACAATCACAAGCTCCAGGCTTTTGTCTCCCTGTCTCAGGATCCTCTGGCCTTGGCCACAGATGCTCTGTCCATGTCATGGCGGGAATTTCGGCTCCTGTATGTCTTTCCTCCATTCACCCTGCTGGGCAGGGTCCTGCGCAAGATTGCTCTGGAAGTGGTGCCAGTGATTCTGGTGGCCCCCAGGTGGCCAAGCAGAGTGTGGCTCGCAGACGTGGTGCAGATGGCACTAGACCAGTACGTTCTGCCAGATCTGCTCACTCAGGGCCCCTTACGCCATTCCAATTACAAACTCTGGCTTTGACGGCCTGGCTGCTAAAACCTCCAACCTCCATCTTGATGGAGAAAGGCTTGTCTGCCTCGGTGGTTGAGACCATGGTGAAGGCTAGGAAGAAAACTTCTTCTTCCATCTATTAGAGGGTATGGTGTACCTACATTGACTGGTGGGAGTCTAGGTCTCTTCCCTGTCGGGTGTTCTCAGTTCCCAGGGTTCTGGAGTTTTTACAGCAGGGTTGGAGTTGGGTCTCCAACTCAGTACTTGAAGGGTCAGGTTTCTGCCCTGTCTGTCTTCTTTCAGAAGTCTTTTGCTCACCATTCTTTGGTTAAGGCTTTCTTTCAGGGGGTTACTCATGTGCGTCCCCCACGAAAGCCTATAGTCCCTTTTTGGGATTTGAGCTTGGTCTTGTCTGCCTTGCAGGGTGCTCCCTTTGAACCTATTCAGGATGCTGCTCTGGCTGTACTTACCCTCAAGGTTGTCTTTCTGGTGGCTATTACTTCAGTCAGGCGTGTGTCTGAGCTGGCAGCTCTGTCTATCCAGCCTCCATACTTTGAGAGACACCAGGATAAGGTGGTGTTCCGCTTAAGCCGGATTTTCTGCCTAAGGTGGTGTCTGCTTTTCATTTGCATCAAGATATTGTTCTTCCATCATTGTGTCCTAATACTAGCAATGCTAAGGAAAGGGTTTTGCATTCCTTGGATGTGGTCAGGTGTCTGAATTATTACTTAGTAGTCACTGTGTTCTTCAGAAAAACTGATGCTCCCTTTGTGGTCCCTTCTGGTCCTAGGAAGGGTTTGGCTCCTGCCAAGTCTACTATCAGCAAATGGATCCATCAGGCTGTGATTCAGGCCTATTCTGCTAAGGGGAAGAATCCTCCCTTCCGCCTTACGGCTCATTCTACTCGTGCTATTGGTGCCTCTTGGGCTTTCCAGCACCAGGCTTCTGTTGAACAAGTTTGCAAGGTCTCTACTTGGTCTTCTGTTCATACCTTTTCAAAATTTACAAGGTTGATGTTAGGGCCTCAGCTGATGCTGCTTTTGGTCGCAAGGTTTTGCAGGCGGCAGTGATTTAAACTGTCTGCTGTTACCTTCTTGTTGGGGATCCCACCCTACCTTACGGACACTGCTATTGGATGTCCCAAGTGTAAGTAATCTGGAGCAGGACGTACTGTATACTAAGAATAATACAATTCTGTGAAATACTCACCTGTAGAATTGGTATTATAAGTATACAGTACGTCCTGCTTCACCCCGCCCTGGTTTTTGCATTATTCTGGATCCCCTGTATGGTGATTGTTATCATTGTTATAAGTTACCAGTTTTTGGGTGGTTAAATTCTCCCGGCTTCTTGTTCATTGCTTTTCAATGCTGGGGATTTGTGGGAGGTCCCCGGGTATTTGAGGGGCCGGGAGGAGCCTGTTTTTACATGTCTCTGCAGTGCAGCGCCATCTGGCTGAGGATAACCCAAGTGTAAGTAATCTATCTGGAGCAGGACGTACTGCATACTTATAATACCAATTCTACAGGTGAGTATTTCACAGAATTGTATTTTCTCAACCGTTTTCTCCTTTTTCCTAAGATTTTATACAGGCCAAATGGACAAAACCATGGCAAGCTGATTTCAACCGGACTGCATTCAGTGGAGCTTCCAATTCCAGAGGAGGGAGAGTACATTGCTGAGATCCGAGCCCACAGTGAAGGAGGGGATGGTGCTGTTGCTTTCATCACGCTTACAAGTAAGCCATCAGCTTGTCTGAAAATCACTTTGCCCCACTTTGATTAAATTGGAACATTATATGGGGGCAACCAGAAAGATTTAATGAGACGAGGCTCAGTTAAAGGGCCTGATCTATTCCAACAGTCCACTACCTTAGCCCTAGTAGACACTAATGTGCTGCAGTGTGCCGTTTCTTTGCCACACTGTATGAGTAGTAATGAGACAGCCTCTACAATAGGGTGCAATAGTGTAAGCAGAAATATGCTACAGATGTGACAGACATACCAGATGTAAAAAAATAAAATTATTTTACTATTTTTTACAATTATTTTTCTGATCATGTTATGTTTCAAAAGCCATAAAACAATTAACAAAAACTATTAAAATAACGTGAAATCATTTGCACATAATTTCCTAGGGAAGTAGTACCAGGTTGTGTGGGAAGTGGGGTCCTTTTGAGGGTGCTAGTATAGTTTGGGGGTGCTCCAGTCACTTTACAGATATATAAAACACTGGCTTTTAAAGTGATATTATAACCAGAAAGGCAATGTCTTACCTTCTATTTTAAGCCCAGTGCCCCAAAACTTTTTTTTACTAAAACCTAAAACACGAACCACATGCAGTCTGCTGTTCAATAGTCCCTGGTGCTTGCCAGTGATGATACATTCAGTTAGACACAGCTCAGCATTGGGGGTCAGCCTTATCAGTTATAATAACTGCCATTATGTGGCAGTTTACCTTGGGACTGAATGAATTAGCATATGGCAGGCCATTCAAAATCATACTGCTTCCTGTTTTTATGAATATTGGCCAAAGGTTTGAAGAAAAAAAAGAAAAAAGCTGGTCCGGGCACTGGGCTGGGGATAGAATGGCATATACGCCGTATCTGGGTATAGGTGCACTTAATTGGAAAGTCAATTTTCCACAGCAACTGCTCTAGCAGTATAACTTCTTACACTTGGTCCCAATGCAAACACATGGGCCACACTCTTCCTGTTTCAGCATTAGGTCTCTCACCACTCCTTCAGCACAGCACAGTCCGGTCCCTGATACTTGGATACCTGTTCTTAGGGTATCTGTCTGCGCCAGTCAGTCCCAGCTCCCTTTTTGCTCACTCTTGCTCTTTGTTTCCTCTGTGATTGAGAAACCAGTCTGAACTGGCTCCCTGCCTTGTATTAGTTCTGGTTCCTCCAAGTCCAACAAATTTATATACCAAGATATATGCTAAGCCATGTGAGGAAAGATCTGGAGAACTGTGAAACCAGGCACATGTTTCCTACTACATTTGTGAAACTTGTGCTGTAATGTTACTGTAAATACCAATAGCCACTCCTGCAGGCACTGCTAGAATAAAGTCCCTAACTTTCCAACTGCTAAATGTCACTAGCAGACCTATCCATCACACATGTACACAGAACTATAGAGCAAACAGTTATGTGCACAGTGGGGAAAATTAGACCCCAAAGTAAGGAAGTACTGTCAATCTAATTCTTGAGTGACAATATAATGTTGATGGATAAATGATGATTGCATGTTCTTTGTTTGCTTTGCAGGTGACACTGCAGGAATATTTGCCAGTATTCTCTGTTTACTGCTACCAACCCTCGGCCTCCTGTTTTACCTTGAGTTCTGAATGTAGGTCTCTTTTCAGCATTCTGAGTGCAGTGTACTCGTCTTCTCTCATCTTTGGAGGATATCATCATTCTCTAACTCCTGCAACCCACCTTAGGCCAAAAAAAAATAAAAATATATATGTATGTATTACCCACCAGAGTTATGGACTAGGAGTAAAGGCATCCAGGAACTCCTGTGAAGAATTGTTTGAGGAATAATAGATACATTTTTAACTTGTTCCAATATGCCTTATGAAACACTTACCGCCAATCTGTTACTGTTCTGTGACAGTTGCATGATCCAATGGAGCAAGTTGCAGTGTTATATTACAATAACTTAGACTGTACAGTGAAAGTAATGTCACCTTACATAGGTGATTACATTTTAATAACAAATTGTGGAATATAATAGAGATACAAATGTTGTATATGGTATGTGTAAGAGTAACTACATTTGTCTGTATTATCTGTTTTGTGTACAGCATTTTTCTTTTTTCATTTGAAATCAAGCCCTGATAAGGCCTCATGACATACAGTCAGATCAAAAACAGTCATTGTTAGACAGGATATTATTATGTCTTCAACAAATGAATGTAGATGCAGAATGCTGAAGATGACAACTGAATATAAGAACTCGGAATTGTAAACATATCATTTAGTGACTTCAGTTTGCAGGCACATGGGATCAAATTCGAAGAGATTTGCACATGCAGTTGCTGTGTCACGGTGTAAATAGTGCAATAAATTGTCCACTTATGAATGTAAAATATGAATAGCATATAAGCTGTGCTTTAGAATGGTAGTAAAACACTGAAATATTTTAAAGCACCTAGATACATATACAGGTCCTTCTCAAAAAATTAGCATATAGTGCTAAAGTTCATTATTTTCCATAATGAAATGATAAAAATTAAACTTTCATATATTTGAGATTCATTGCACACCAACTGAAATTTTTCAGGTCTTTTTTGTTTTAATACTGATGATTTTGCCATACAGCTCATGAAAACCCCAAAATCCTATCTCAAAAAATTAGCATATCATGAAAAGGTTCTCTAAACGAGCTATTAACCTAATCATCTGAATCAACTAATTAACTCTAAACACCTGCAAAAGATTCCTGAGGCTTTTAAAAAAGCCCAGCCTGGTTCATTACTCCAAACCGCCATCATGGGTAAGACTGCCGACCTGACTGCTGTCCAGAAGGCCATCATTGACACCCTCAAGCAAGAGGGTAAGACCCAGAAAGAAATTTCTGAACAAATAGGCTGTTCCCAGAGTGCTGTATCAAGGCACCTCAATGGGAAGTCTGTGGGAAGGAAAAAATTTGGCAGAAAACGCTGCACAACAAGAAGAGGTGACCGGACCCTGTGGAGAAGGACCGATTCCAGACCTTGGGGCGACCTGTGGAAGCAGTGGACTGAGTCTGGAGTAGAAACATCCAGAGCCACCGTGCCGCATTCCACAGGTCAAGCCACTTTTGAACCAGAAACAGCGGCAGAAGCGCCTGACCTGGGCTACAGAAGCAGCACTGGACTGTTGCTCAGTGGTCCCAAGTACTTTTTTCTGATGAAAGCAAATTTTGCATGTCATTCGGAAATCAAGGTGCCAGAGTCTGGAGGAAGACTGGGGAGAAGGAAATGCCAAAATGCCTGAAGTCCAGTGTCAAGTACCCACAGTCAGTGATGGACTGGGGTGCCATGTCAGCTGCTGGTGTTGGTCGACTGTGTTTTATAAAGGGCAGGGTCAATGCAGCTAGCTATCAGGAGGTTTTGAAGCACTTCATGCTTCCATCGGCTGAAAAGCTTTATGGAGATGAAGTTTGCATTTTTCAGCACGACCTGGCACCGGCTCACAGTGCCAAAACCACTGGTAAATGGTTTACTGACCATGGTATTACTGTGCTCAATTGGCCTGCCAACTCTCCTGACCTGAACCCCATAGAGAATCTGTGGAATATTGTGAAGAGAAAGTTGAGAGACGCAAGACCCAACACTCTGGATGAGCTTAAGGCCGCTATCGAAGCATCATGGGCCTCCATAACACCTCAGCAGTGCCACAGGCTGATTGCCTCCATGCCACGCCGCATTGAAGCAGTCATTTCTGCAAAAGGATTCCAGACCAAGTATTGAGTGCATAACTGAACATAATTATTTGAAGGTTGGCTTTTTTTTTAATTAAAAATACTTTTCTTTTATTGGTCGGATGAAATATGCTAATTTTTTGAGATAGGATTTTGGGGTTTTCATGAGCTGTAGGGCAAAATCATCAGTATTAAAACAAAAAAAGACCTGAAAAATTTCAGTTGGTGTGCAATGAATCTCAAATATATGAAAGTTTAATTTTTATAATTTCATTATGGAAAATAATGAACTTTAGCACTATATGCTAATTTTTTGAGAAGGACCTGTATATGGGGAACAAAGTGAGCCCATGTGATCAATGCCATCAAAATCATTTGATATTAAAACAATTATATAAAATGAATTACAACAGTAGTAAAAAAATGGACTTATTCTAAACTACAGCTAAAGCACCTTTTCAATACAGAGGAATCATATCTTACCAAAGTTCTATAAACATTGATAGACACATTTAAATTACAGTTATTGGCAGTTGGAATGTTAGGTTCACCACTGCAGTGTAAACCTGTATGTAAAATAAGGGTGTCACCAGGTTTAAAGAAAAATATTAAGTGCCTGCTGTGATTATTTCCTCCAGCAACATTCTGTTCCCCTGATGCAGCCCTACAGGTCTGATCTTTTTGTGACCATTGTGGCCAGCAATTACCGGCAGCACCACTTTTTGGTCAAAAGAGATGTCTGCATGGTTTGTGGCACAGTGGATGACAGACAGGGTCGCCATATTTTTACCAGATATAGTAAGAAAATAAGTGTTGGAGGAAAGTCAATACTACATTAGGTACCTTCAAGGATCTAGTTTTTTAGCTGCCCAATTTTATACACAGGTTTACCTTATGTTGTTTTCTAAAAATTAAAAATGATATTATTGCAGCAGTGGTAAGATGTTTGATGAATATCTGTTTTAAAAGCAAACCTGAATTTATTTGTTAGCTGTCAAACAAATGATGCAAGCCATTTACCAAACTTGATTCCAATGCTAACATGTAACTGTGATTTAGTGGCTTTACAGATTTAATGGCTAATGGCAGTGACCAAGTGGCCAAGCTTACCTTATGGGCTTTGAATTCGGACCAAAACTAGATTTAACCTGGCATGCCACCCACATGCCCAGCCACCACTATGTGTGAACTGCTATAGGGGTCACTTAGACCGGTTCACAAATGTTTTTAAAAAATACCATTTTAAAATAAAACCTTTGCTGCATCTTCCCATGAGGGCTTTCTCCTGGACCTGCAGTGGATGTTTCCCAGTCAGTGACTGGTGAAGCAAGATGCGGTGAAGGTGAGTTCTTTTTTTGATATTTTTAATAGTTTGTGAACTGGTAAGGGGTCCAAGGGACCCCTGTACCAGTTTACATGGTAGTTGGAGCCAGAGCTATTGTATAGAATGCCAGATACTTGGTCCTATCTAATGGGATGTTTTGCAAACCAGATAGACCCCACCCCTGCTCATCAATACTCCTAGCTTATATAGAGGTCCATATCGCCTAAGGTCAGGGTCAACCCAAGCCACTGTAGAGGTTGGGCCAAAGGACAAAGACTCATTAGTGTTGGTGTAAGGCCTGATTCCTGCTGTTTATTACAGCCTAAAAGTACTTTTACTCAGGTTTGCTTGAAGCTTCTATTACTTGTGATTAATATATAGAACAAATGCCACACATTTTCCCCATTTATATAGTTCTAACAAATGATAATGTCTATATTATAAAATAATTAATAATGTTAGTGATATCCTCACAACACCCATTGCTGGCAATGGGATACCCCAATCTTTCAAATGGAAATACTAATGAATGGCGCAAACAAACCAGCTGCGTTATAGTGTCTTTGGTGTAAAAATATAAAATGCCACCTTCACTGTGCCACATCTTGTTTTACAAACACACCTGTCTTTTTCAAGTGTGTTAAGCCAGGCCATTTGTTTTATTTGATTTTTTTTTTATTTGATTTTATTTTACAGTGTACTTGTAGTGGCAGGTCTTTGGTGTAATCACACGTGAAAGAACGTTAGCTGTTTAATCAGTACGGTATGGTAATTGTTTATGTGATCTTAAATCGGAATAGTTGTGTAACAGTGGATGGCGTGGAGATGTAGTCTGGCCTGTAGTAAAGTGATATATACTCTGAAACAGTAAAATAGGGAGATACAAGTGAATGATGATAAACACAACCTAAACTGTTCTGAAATGTAAACCTCCCAACCTATTAAAAAGACGCCCTTCCAGAACCAGCCAAATGTGCACATACTTGGGCAAACTCTAGAAATTTGCACCCTTCTTGGGCTTATACTCATGGCTTGGAGAGTTGGGAGGTGTGGAAACGTTGTGTTACTGACACTTCTGAAATTAATGAATGTGTTTGTTCTGACTTTTGTCTATCTATACCTTTTTTTTGTATTGTTCAGTCATAACTTTGAAAGTTGTGCTTCAGTATTTCAGTTCATGAGTGAATGGTAAACACAGTATTTTACAATTGGGTCCAGTAATAGTGCAATGTTTCACTTTCTTTTAAAGAAATCTGAAATGTTATTTTTTTTCTATTAGTAGCACAACCTTGTTAGCTGACCGAGTTCTTTTATCTTTAGAAATACAATACAATAGAGATGTATTAAACTATTGAATCTGTATGCTTGGATTCTAGTGCACTCATCAGTTTTTTTTTTTTATATATTGCTTACATTGCATTAGAGTGTGGTTTACTCCATGTAATCCTGTGTTTATTAAACACTAGAGCTTCTTTTTTTAATACAAAATGTAATGAGTTTTTAAATAACCTGCTAAAATAGGGGGCCATTGCCAATTAGAAAACAGTGACTATGTATGTTGCTGCCCCTTTCCATAGAATATCGTCACAATAGATACCCCCTCGATTATAGGATAGTTCTATCCATGCATGCTTTTTAATACAGTGCTTATTAGCAGGATGAGGGCAGTTATCTGAGTAAGGAAAGGCTTGTGTGGCTATAGGAAAGATCATTTTATAATGATGAACCTTGATGTGTGATGTATTACGCAATGGCCATGCATTCAAAACATTAACATGACAGATATAAACATTCTTTTAAACTTAACGCAACCCATTTTAGTGTAATACTAAAGCACAGGCACCCATTTTACTTAGCATAGTACTCATGCTCATTTTTTTTAAATACGGCGCTTAATCCTGAACACTATTTTGCCAAATGCATGATGGCCTTTTTTTCTAGCAGTTTTTTAATATATTCCTGAAAGGAAAGCACTTGTTTACAGCTGTAAACTTGGCATTCAAGAGCAAGCTTGTGATTGAGAATAGTTTTCCATGTATGCTTTTTGCATTCACCCATGAATTCCACCTTTAATACCTATTAGCATTAATCTAAACAAAGAAATCACATGTCCAAAATGAAAGCTCTTACTTAGAACATGCCATATTTTTACCTTTATTTACAAGGCTGTAGTGACATTACACTGTTGAGTTTTATATTTTTTTTATTTGTATTTGTTTCTTCATTTCTATTTGTTGTTTTTAATAAAATAGGCAGGGATTTTATGTTACCATTTTTATGAGTGACTTTGGTTAAAGTTAAATATCAGTATTGCTCACAATGTAACAGCTGGCTTTCAGATTTACCAAAATGTTTTGTTTAAGAAAAATCACCAAAATAAAGGCATTTGACAAACTATGTTGTGATGTGTATGTTCTTTTGGTTTACCAGAAAAGGATGTACTCAACTAGTTAACTAGTAACTGAGTTAAAGCGGAACAAAACCCAGCATGACCAGCCCTGGAATCTAAAATATTCCAGTGATGGCTGTTCGCCTTTCCCTGGGGCTGCCCGATTTGGTCGGTTTGCCACCCCCCAATTCGCCTATAACTGATGACTTTTCCCGGTCCAATGGTACATGTTCTCGTCCAATCAGAGCCATTTGCTGTGAATATGCCATTCAGGAAACAGCTATGTTCTTCTGCAAAGGGGAGTGCAAGCAGCCACACCCCCCGCATCCGCAGCCACACCCCCGCATCCGCAGCCACACCCCCGCATCCGTAGCCACGCCCCCGCATCCGTAGCCACGCCCTCGCATCTTTGGGCTGTGCGCACCCTGCTGGGGAGGTGTCCACTTGCGCTCCAATTTCAAAAGGACAGAGCCATTTGTCGAATGACATAGTCACGGCAAATGGCTCTGATTCAACAAGAGTCTGTGCATATGCAGTTGGACCGAGGAAAGTTAACCTGGTGAACTAGGGGGGACACACAGTGGGGCATCCCAATATATTTCGATTTCGGAACAAAACCCAGGATAGTCAAAATCCTGGGTTTTGTCCCACTTTAATTAAACAATGCTGTCTTGAAATCTTCAATGCTTTTGAATTGCTTCTGTGATCTGAGTTAGATATATCTCAGGACCCAAAGGATCGCTGTATCTGTACATCTGTAGTTTAAAAACTGGAACATTTTAGGTTTACACAAGAGATGAGATAAAACTTCAGGCCTTGTTCACACTCTGGTCCCTATGAACTAAATAGGATAAGTGAACTTTAGTTAGCACACGCCACATATCCAATCACTTGCAAGTACCTATATTTTACATTGCTGCATTATCATTTCACACAAGATTGGTATGGGGTAGTTATTAAAAATTAAATTGCCTCTGAAATGTTTGGGAAAAATGCACACCAGACCAAATCCTTTAGTAATGCAAAAAGGCTGTATTAATACATATACGAAAATTATTACATAAATCAGTGCTGTACAATATAGTGCAATATGGTAAACAAGTACAACTATGATATGTGACACTAGGGTATGCAACCCATAAAAAGGATATATTGAGGGAAAGTCCCTGTGCGACCATGCAGTCGTCGTCAGGATAGTCCTGGCACCTCAAAAATAGTAGAGATTATATAGTAATGATAACAGTAACTCTAACTGTACCCGTAAGCAGCACTATAGTAAGGTAAAAAAGTTACCATGTAAGTCTAAGAGGTGCTCGAGAGGCATTCCCGACAATTGATGCAACCATACATTGGAGTAGTATGTAATACAAGTTAAGGGTAATAATCTTTACAGCGTGAAAGTACACAATCTGACCGCAATGCTCTGGTCAGTTCAAAAAATATACATCACTCCAGGGGCAACCTCATGCAGCATATAGTTTGCAGTAAGGCAATAATCATGACGTGGCACATCATAGTGGAAATGAACAATAAATAAAATACAGGTATACTAAATTTACCAGGCAGTTAAGTATGAAGGGTGATCGCTAAGTTTCACGCCTACGTTACGGAGCGCACGGCTCCTTTATCAAGGCAGCTGCCTATTTTTAAGGTGCCAGGACTATCCTGACGATGGCTGCATGGTCGCACAGGGACTTTCCCTCAATATATCCTTTTTATGGGTTGTATACCCTAGTGTCACATATCATAGTTGTACTTGTTTACCATATTGCACTACATTGTACAGCACTGATTTATGTAATAATTTTCGTATATGTATTAATACAGCCTTTTTGCATTACTAAAGGATTTGGTCTGGTGTCCATTTTTCCCAATTTTCTATACTATTGATACAATTGAGGTACATTGTGGTGGGGTACCTCAGGACGTTTGCACCCACAGCTGATACTCCTTGATTACTCTGTACGTACATTTTTTTTGGTGTGCTTGTTATCCAATTGTTTATTCCTCTGAAATGATTGGACGTCTGAGCTCTCGTCCTGGGAACTGGGAAGCTGGGTCAATGCTTCTGCAACACAATGCAGCAGTTAAATGCATCTGCATAAACAAGGCCAGTGAATTTCACATATAAATTAATGATGATTTATTAATGATAATTAGGGATGTGGTTGGGATCTGGGCTTTGATCCAGTTTGGTCTGGTCCACACAATAATTGATGGCAGAAAGATCCATGTGAAATGATCTGCCATTTTTTTTCTTAATGGGCTACTATCGTGGTGCACCAGGCATAGGGGGCGGCAACCCAGTTCTCGGAGGCTGAGTGACTGGCCCCCAGCCTTGGGAAGTTACTGACCCCCATGCTCTTTGGTGGCAACCCTGGAAGAACACCGGGCCCTTGACTCACCCAACAGGGGCCAGTGGCTGACTCACCCAACTAAGGTGGTGCCTGTTGCTGGAGAAGATGATGAAGACGAGGTGAGGAGAGTAAAATGTTTGAGTCTATGTTTTATAATCAGTTCTATAGGATCAGAAAAGAGCTGGATATGCCTAAATATATTCTTGTTTGTTTCGTCTGGCTGCAACCTGTTATTGATCATATTTCATTTATGCTTGAATCAATTTCAAATGTTTTTTTTTATCACATGTATTTAGGACTAAAAAAATTACAGAACACTTTTTAGTGTAAATTCTTATAAATGGTAAAAACAGGACATGTTTCTTCAGATTTAACTGTATTGAAATCTATAGGGCCCTCTTCAAAGCTATTCGCTTGGCCTGGGTTGCGCAGCGCTGCCATAATGCAAGGGCAAACTCCGTCCAGTTTTATCCATAGGTTTTTTTGTTCAGCACATTGGGAAAATGTTGCATGCCGGATTTTCTTTAATGCATGGCACGGCCCGCTTCGGTATTCATAACTGATGGGTATTCCGCCACCAGGTGGTACAGCAGCACTGCAGAAAGCTGTGGCAGCTCCCGGCTCCCTATAAAAAAGGGACCAACCAACAAGTTCCCAGTGTTGTCTCTGCAGTGACACTGCGAAGTTAGAAGATGGCTTTCTCTCTTGCGCAGGTGAGCGGGGCAACCAAGCCTGCGGCCCTGCATGTCTATTTCCATCCGTTTCTGGACCCTACTTGCCTCCCAGCCTTGGCTGACAGATCGGGTGAAGGTAGAAGAGCACTAGGGTCAAGTGCTCCTGGAGAACAGCTCCAAGCCGCAGACCCTGTAACACAAAGGGTAGCCGGCCATAGGCTTTATGGTGAGCCTTCTTGGGATGTGGAGTTCCTGCCCTAGCTTCTGAGGGGGTGAGTTGTTGGGGACTGTGTCCCCTTATTTTCCTTTTGGGGTCCCTCCCCCCCTCTCTGGCCATGGCTGCTCGCCGCTGCCTCCTTGTCCCTCTCTTCTCCCCCTCCCCTCTCTGACTTGCTCCGGGGGGGGGGGGGGGGGGGCGGGGGGGTGGTAGCTGCGAGGAGTAATATCTGGGGTGTTTTGACGTTTTTTGTGTGTTTTTGTGTGTTTTTAGCTGCTACGCCGCTTAGTACTACGCTCCGCAGCTGTGGGCGCTATAACCTGAGGTGATTTTGCCTTGTCATGGTACAGGCCGGGTCACGTGAGCGCCGTTTTCGCGCTCTTCGGGGGGGGGCAGGGCCGCTTGGTGTAGCGTACCGCGTCATCTACCCGCGGCCCGCCCCTCGAGGTACCTCTGCCGGCGCCATTTTGAGAGAGCTGCGTGATTTCTCCCTTCCTGGCTGCAGCGCTGCTTCCTCCGGTGTGTCGCCTATCCTGCGGTCTGTGCCTGAGTGACCCAGCAGTGTATTTGGTCCCTGAGTCCCCCTTGGTGGGTGCATATGCTGCGGGATACTTATATGTTTCTTTATTTATGTCTTTCAGGCGGGATGCCATTGGGTTGTGGCAGGGAGTCTAGCTCTGATTTGGCTATGCGAGTGGCCAAACTTGAGAAACAACTTGCCAAGTCTGCTCCTAGGAAGGCTTCTGGTAAGAAGCGGCACCTGGATCCCGGATCCTTCCCTTCTTCCTGAAATGTATGTGGGGATTGATGAATTTGGTGAATGTCACCCCCTTGAGATGGGGGAGCTTTCCTAGGATTCTGACTCCTCTGGGAGCAAGCAGGAGGGTTACGATAGTGACCCTAGTTCTGCGTCCGGAGAGGATTCATGGTACCCTGAGAACACTGATAATCTGCTGTCACATATTTTTGAAATTTTGCACATTGCTGCTCCCGAGGTTGCTAAGAGAAAGCAAGGGGAGCTTTTTCGCCCTGGTAAACAGTATATAGAGTTCCCTAAGCAGGAACACCTCACCTCCCTTGTGCTTAAGGAATTCGAACGTCCCAACAGACTGCCTGCTGTGCCCAAGGGGCTGGATAA
Source organism: Gastrophryne carolinensis (assembly GCA_027917425.1). NCBI lineage: Eukaryota > Metazoa > Chordata > Amphibia > Anura > Microhylidae > Gastrophryne > Gastrophryne carolinensis. Next base: position 201,907,031 of record CM051238.1, on the reverse strand, counting down.
AAGGTATAGCTTTCCTTCTGATCTTGTCAAAAGGTGGTCCTTTCCTCCTGAAGTGGACGCTCCTGTGCTAGGTTTGTCCAATACTTTGATCGTGCCTTCCCCTGACACTACCACTCTGAGGGACGGAGAGGACAGGCGCATGGATCAGCTGGCTTGCCATGCCTTTACCTGTGTGGGGGCTGGTTTGCGCCCGGCCTGTGCTGCTGCCATCACTGCTATTGCCCTTAAGAGGCTTCTCAAGCGTCTACAGGATGGTGCTACTGCTGGTAGCGGGGGGGAGGAACATAGGACCCTATTACTTTGCTCTGATTTTGTGGTCTTTATCCTTACAACTATGGATGATGTTGTGCGGCTGTGCGGTAAGGCCTCTGCCCTTTTGGTGGTTATGCGCCTTTCTGTCTGGTTGCGCCAATGGGCAGCTGAGGCTGCAGCCAAGAAAGCTCTCACTGGTCTCCCCTTCGCGGGGATGCTGCTTTTTGGGGAGCGTCTTGATGCTTTAGCTAAGGATGGCAGGCTGCCTCAGCGTAGGAGGCAGTCTCAGCCTTTTAGGGGGTCCTCCGGCCCCCTCTCTTCTTTTCATACTCCCAGAGGAGCTCATGGCTCCCTCTAGTGGCCGCAGAGATTCTTGGGGCCGTGGCAGATCCCGTGGTCGTCCCGTTTTTTCCTGGAATACCAAGACCAAACCCTCTCCCAAGCCCCCTCAGAAATGAAGGGGCACCCTCACCCTTCTGGGTGGGGGGATGGCCTTGGCTTTTTACTCATATCTGGAGACTTCACGTCCAAATCCAGTGGATTCAGGAGCTTGTATCTTCTGGTTCCAAGATGGAGTTTGTTGCCTGGCCGCCCCCAGAATTCATTGATACTGGATGTCATTTAAATCCCATGTTTTATTAAGGGATGTTTCTTCTGGCTCCTTGACTATTAGAGTCAGGAGTCTTTTCATGGTCCCCCAACAGGAAGGCTTTTTCAGGCATATTCTGGCCCTGAAGGGCCTCAACCAAGTTGTTTGATTCATAAAGTTTTTCTGCTTTAAGCCGCTAGCCTGCTGTCAGTACCCTTCATCTGGGCGATTTCAGGTCCTCTGTGGACATCATTGCGGCTTATTTTCTGGTGCCAATTTTTTGGGGTTGTCAGAGATTATGCGGTTAGCATTCCAATTTATGGCTCTTTAGGGTCACCAGATGGTTCACCATGACAACGGCAAGGGTCATGGCTCTGTTAAGAATCCAAGGCATCCTCACCATTCCTGACCTGCATGTCAGTCTGATTGTGGCCAAGTCCCTTTCTCGGGTCGCGCAAGTCACTCAGCTGGTTATCTTCTTTTTAGAATCCATTGGCTGGGTAATCTGCCATTCCTAGTTTTATCTGTTCCCGTCCTGGATGCTGTCTTTTCTGAGTATCTCCCAGGTCAGGGTGTTCCTTCCTCAGTAATAGGGCGAATGTTTTTTCAGATGCAGGCTTAGGCTCTGCTATATTGTCCTAACCCCTACATTGTCAAGGGTTGCAGTTAGTGGGTCTGTTGGTGTCCTGCTTCAGGTAATCCTCTTTGCTCTTTTCACATGAGTCCTCTTGTCAGTTTGGAATCGGGACCCTGCGTCCTTGGAGCAGGATTTTGATCTGTCTTCTCTGGCCAGATGGTCCTTCTGGTGGAGACTGAACTCCTGGTACCTCTGGGGGTTAGGTCCTCTCTGCCCCCATGTTGGGAGATGGTCTCTGCAGATGCCAGTTTGCTGTTTGGGGGAGACTTCTGAAAAGCCCTGAGGTTCCAGGGACGGTGGGGCCCACTGGAGGCCCAGGTTCCCATCAACTTCCTGAAACTGAGGACGATCAGGTTGCTTCTTATTCCTGTCCGCTCACCTTCAGGGTTATACTGTTCTGTCCGCTCAGATGTCCAGTAGTCTGTTGCCTATTTCATTCGTCACAGAGTTACTTGGAGCAAGTTAGCCTTCAAGGGATTCTCCCTGATTCTCTCTTGGGCAGAACAGAATGTTCCCTGCATCTCAGCGGTCTACATTACAGGGGCGGACAACTGGGAGGCGGACTTCCTGAGATAGGGGGCTGCCTCAGCTGGGGATATGGTCCCGCAACTAATGGGAGCCGCTATTCCTGTTTCACCGCTGGGATCATCCGGTCATGGAACGGTGGTGTCCCGCCATAATCATATATCTTCAGAATTTGTCTCTGGTTCAGGATCCTATGGTCTTCACTTCGGATACCTTGGCATTCCCTTGGACGGAGTTCGGGTTCTCTTTGAGTTCCCTCTGTTCCTCTCCTGAGCAGGGTTATGGGCTCCATAACCCAAGAGCGGGTACCTGCCACCCTGGTGGCCTTTTTGGCTGTTGAGAGCTTCCATCTTATGGTCTAGCAGTTGCTTGATTCTGTTGTTGATACCAGGATTGGGGCCAGGAGGAAGTCCTCGTGCCTCGCCTATTACAGGGTCTGGCATGCTTTCATTGACTGGTAGAACTGCAAGTGTCTTTGCTGTAGGCTGTTATTTCTATTCCCAGGATTCTGGAATTCTTGCAACTTGGTTGAATTTGGACCTTTGTCTTAAGCAAACTCTGGGGCCATGAATACCGAAGCAGGCCGTGCCATGCAAGAACAAAAACAATTCTACAGGTGAGTACACACAGAATTGCTTTTTTTAACACCAAGCCAATAGAAATCTATGGCACATGTAATGCATGTATAACAGAGTCCAACTGTGTTGCATTTGCATTTCTATAGACATTACCATTTACTTACTGTGCGAAAATAGTTTTCTTTCTTAAAAACACAATGCTAAAGCATCAAAGGAGCAGCACATATTTTGATACAATGCACCTCTTGCTTAAACTCAAAACACATGCTCTTTCGCACACTGGATACTGTAGGAACAGTCAAACCTTTTTTTATAAAATACCAATTACCATTTTCTGATCTTAAACCAGACCTCCCCCATGATTTAATCAAAAGCCCAAACCCTTAAAAAACTATTCCCCAGCATCTAAAATTAATATATTTTAAGTTTTTAGTCACTTATTATTCTGTTCTTCTGTTCGGGACTTTAGGATATGGGCGCCGCCATCTTGACTTAGAAGCATCATATACTGTGGAGAGAAAAGCGGGATAAAGTACAGGGTGGGTTATAGCTGAGCTTTGCACAGACAGAGCAGAGCTGGGGTCAGGGAAAGGATAGCAATCCCAGAATGCAGAGCGGCACAGTCAGAAGACACTTCCTGTTTGCAGGCTGCCTGATGCTCCATGAGCTGCCATCTTGGATATTTAAAGGCTTATAACATGCAGTAGATGCAGGTAGGATGGTTTTTATTGTGAGCAATCTGTATGTACAGGGTGTGGGAAACGTATAAGATAGACTCTTATTCAGAGTGAAGGTCGGCTTTAAAGCATGAAATCTTAAAGCGGCTTTCATAGGACGAGAGCCTACACATGCGCCGTTGGACCATGGAAAGGTGAGTTGCAGTGGGCAAACTGGGAAATTCAAAACCATGAGTTTTGTTAGTACCACCTGGGTGGTATGTAAAACACCTTAACTCACCCGTGATCTGTCCCCCCAGCGCTTGGGGTACTGGGTGCCACCATCTTGCATCCCCTGCTCTGTGCGCAGCAATGCATTCACTTGAATGGGTAGGTGGAGCCATGCACCGAGCAGGGGATGCAGCTCTGTGTACCCTCAGCGCTGGAGTCCAGGCGATGTAAGGGTCTTGGTTACATTTAAATGGACATACTTTGTGCATGACAAACACAAAACTGCACATAGATAGTGTCACTATCTTTTATTGAGGTAAGCTTGGATAAGTATTGATGGCAGCAGATCAGGTTGGTTTACAGATCAGTCTGCACCCTGATAGGATCTTGAGTACCACCAGCAGTACATCTGGTAGGGATCAATGGCCAAAAACACACAAATGAGTGTACTTTACACACTGGCACCTTAATTCTTTGTAGTTATTTTGCAAAATAAAATACAATAAATTAAACTACACTAAATAAAAATACTGTAAATCTTAAATAAAACCTTTGATGTCAATTCTTCTTTATAGCTATGCTGCTGTCATTTTTTTGCAATAAAGGAAACACATATTCTGCATAGTAAAATTCTGTCTGTCTACGTAATGGGTTTATAAGGGTTTCCATTACATGCTTTGTGGTAAGTAAAGATATGTGGTGCTCGGCCAGAAAGCACTGCCTCACCTTCTGCTGATTCTGCTGAGCGCCTGTCTCCAGCTGCTTCAGCCCAGAAACTTTCCAATACTTTAGCTATGTTTCTGAAAGATTATACAGGCAGTGTGCAGAGATTTTAAATGTGCCTGGACGTAGAGGACGGCCATTAGGAGGGTTCTCAGAACAGCTTGGCCTTAGCCTCGTCACCCTTACTATAAGCCAGCGTTATAAGCTTCTGTCCTCTAGAACGTTACATCCCAGTAGCCCCTTAGTCTGTGGATTACCTGCTCCAGGCAAAGCATTGGGGAAGCACATTCCAGACTTTCCACAACGAGATGTGTGACACCCGCAAAGCCCTGTGTAGTGAGGACGTGGAATGTGACCTGGGAGAAAGCTGTGGATACATGGCAGAGGAAATGTGCCAGAAGCAACTGCTACACCAAGAACAGGCTCAGGAAACTCGCTGCTGTCTGAAGCTATTAAAGAAAGAAAAGGCATCATTACTGGAAAGGATCAGCAGCCTGGAACAAGAATTCAAATATCACACTAAGCAATGGAATACAAGGGAAAGATGTGTCACAGCTCAGCTCTTATCAACTGAAAAAGAAATACAGCGAATGGCCCTGGAATACCAGCAGAAATTCAGCCGCTGTGTGGCATGGCTGGACTGCGTCTCCAGGAGTATCACTGGGGTGTGCAAGGTAAGACCTGTGAAAGGCATCAACGCCAGTGTGTTAATAATACATTTTCATCTATTTTTGTAAATTGTGTGCAGCCTGCTATATGGGGACATGAAGGTGGGCTAGCTCTGAAAGTCCACCAAGTGTATAGATTAAGTGCTTAGGGGTGTAGCTACAGGGGATGCAGAGGTAGTGACTGAATTGTGGCCTATGGGCTCAGGGGACCCACCATTAATACTCCATCTTATTTATAAAATCTGTACTCACATGGTATCATGTACGGAAAGAACTACTATTTCTATTGGCTGTTAGAGTGAACCCACAGGGTCGCTGCTTGTGCCTGGGATGGGGACATCCTGATTCGGGATGCCCTTCCTGAATATGCACTCACCTCCCTCTCCATGCTGCAAGATCTGCATGTGTATTCTAGAGCAGATCTTTTCCTATGTGTATCTACATGGCTGCTTGTGTCCCTATATATCATCCTTGGCCATTTAGCATATTGCTGTCATTATCAGTCAGATCAGACCTTCAAGAAGCGAGCTAATTAACATCAAAGTGACCAGGCCAGAGATAAGCATACGGTAGCCCCATCTATGTCATTTTACACCTAACACTGTAAACAGGCAAACATACATTCCCACAGTTTAAAGAAGCCCCAATTGTCTTTCTATAATATATAGTATACTATATAGCAGGGGTCCCCAACCCTCTTCTTCAAGGCAGATCTCCACGAAAATTCTCAGGTGAAGTAATTAATGCAGATAAAGAGCTATAGAGCTGCTATGTGGCGTGCCACAAAACATGACCTGTTGGTGGCCCTTGAGGATGAAGAGGAGGTTTGGGGACTACTGGTATATAGTATATCTACCAACTACCACTACTACAACTGAGACCCTGGAACTCAGTCATAATCTAATAGTATCTATTTTAGGTAAACATTGGCTGCCCCACTGTGTATCGACGCCCCTAAAAGTAAGAATCAAGCCAGGGTATTCTTTGGGATCCTTCTATGGCAGCCATGGAGCAGCCTAACAGCTTGCATGGCCAATGCTGGCCTGCTGATAGTCTTGGCCGCAGGCCGCGCTGATAGGCTGTTCACAATCACGTGGGATGCACACCTTGGAAGAGGTGAATATACGAGTGTCTGATTCTTTCTTTTAGTGGCATGATGCACAGCCCGACCACACTGCTGCATATTAAAGAAGAAATCTGGGCATTTCTGACCGTATTTCCTCCTCAAGGTCTGAATGTGACATGAAAAGGGGCCCCATTTTTTTCTGCATGGCCCGTAGGGTGGTGTTAATGTGACAGAACATCCTAGGTGTAGTTAATTTCTCTAAGTGTGTATGTTGGTATATATATATATATATATATATATATATATATATATATATATAGACTTAATCTGACCTGCCTATGTGGTGTAAACCAGCTGACCTGCCTGCGTGGTGTAAACTCATCTCTTGTCCCCTCTCCCACTTGGGTTTCACCTTTATCTAACCCTCACAGATATACATGCCGGGTCAAATGTTTCCTATTCTACTCACTTCCTCCCCCCTCCCACCTAGTAATAAAACCACTCAGAAAAGCACAAATAGATCCCCAATTGAGACAGCAAGGTTCCTCTCCTGCTTGTGTCACACCCTCTCTTGCAATGTGGTCCGTTGGTATCATATAGCAGAAATGAGATTGATATACTCTGAGACAGGCTGTGATACCAACACCAGCCCCCTGGTAGGAGGGGTAAAGAGATCCCCTGTTATGGGGCCTGAGAAACAATTTATGTGATCGAACCGCAGCCCAGACAGACTCTTAAGTATATTTTTCACCTTTTCTTATTTTGTATTGCTATTTATCTTATGTACCATGTTTTATAGTTAATTCTGTTGGTATCACCTGTTTCTTGTTGTTTTGTGGTTTTCTGTTTGTTTAAATAAATTCTAAAAATACAGCAGAGGGTCACTAATGCTCTGAATTGAGGATCTAAAAAGCTCACGTTATTTCTGAAGAGACTGGCTACCTTACTTGCCTAGGACGCTCGATTGCCCCCGCCTGGAAGTGGTTGTGGGTCGATCGATCCGTTTGATCTAATTGTGTTGTGTGTGGCTTATATAGAGTTGAACCCTGTTTGGGTTCTGGTGGCAGCGATTTATAGCCACGCGTGTTGCCAATTGAACAATTGCAGTGACACACGTGGGATACTATTGGCCGGTTTGATCAGATGAACGATCAATAGGTCTGATCAACCCGTGCAATCGTCACAGTTACCTCATTGGAAAAATGGTGTACCTAACCTCTAAAAATGCCCCACCACAGATACAGGTGTATTTTATGGGTGAAAAGAACCTGAAGACAAAATGTTAGTATTTCTTGTGTGTTAAACTTAAAAAACATTTAGTGAGATGCAGGTTGCAATTCAAACTTGCTTCACCAAATACTTAGACTGACCACCATTATAGGCTAATAAATATTAGCATTATTAACTGTAACCCAAGACAGAGGATTCAGCAAAGGCCCAGCAAGTAACACAGTGCTCTCCTCACTTAGGCTGTAGATGAGCTCCTATGCTCCTGCCTCCAGTAATGAGGAAACAGACTGTTTTGGTTATTGCTAGGAATCTCGCCTACAGTAAACCTTTAATATGTCATGTAACATGTCATCACAACTGTAATTTTGACTCAAATACCAAAATGCAAATTTATACGTGATTTTATAATGTTACAACGTTAAGTTTACATTTTTACTATAACGATTGTGAGCATGTGATAAAATGTTGCCCCCTTTTAAAAAAACAATGTATTTGTATTAGGTGTTCTTTTTTGGCTCTATCAATAACCTAAAGACACTCTCTTCCGATCAGCATTGATTGAATGAATGTATTGCTGGACGCCTCCTGCATGCCGATCCCTTACCTCTGCAGCTATGCGCAACTGCTGGGAGACATTTGGAAATGTCTGGCGGGGGTCCACACATAAAGTGGAGGGATTCTGGGGATACAGGGAGTGTTGCAACCATAAGGCTATGCTCACACCTGTCTGGTGATGTTTTGCGGCATGCTTTTTGTTGCAGGAATTCTGTTTTGTGTTTGTGTCTGCATTTAATAGAATTTTAGTGTCCACGTTTTTCTCCTCTCTGCTGCACCGGAAAGGTGTGAAGGGGCCATAGAGGTGATGGATTATTTTGCCTACCACTCCTTCTGCCGCAAACGCAAAAATGGATGTGGTACCAGACAGGTGTGAATAAGGGCTTATTGTATATCTGTAGGCTACATGTAGGGAACAGTTTAATATTGTATGCCATATCCTAAAATCGGGATAACTATATTAAACCACAGGGTGGCAGTAAAGCACCATCCAAAAAGAAGAAAGAAAGGAATACGGGACAACAAATCTATGATTTAAATAATACAGGCTGTTCTTTTAGTTTTTATTTTTGACAGTCTAGTCTGTATATGTGTGCGTGTGTGTGTGTGTGTGTGTGTCTGCTGTCTCTAACATCATGTCCTCTCTGTCTAAGACTAAACCTTTAAAAAATGGAGCTACTGGTGTTCTTACCATCTACTAACCTACCTAAGCCTGACATTTTTCTTTCAGTGTGTGGCACTACCATAACCCAAGCAGCATGCCCGCTGATCCATACTGGTCAGGATTACCGTAACTGATTACTAATTGGTCTTCCCCTTACTAATCTCTTTCCTCTCCAATCCATCCTGAATGCAGCATCCTCCTCGCTCATCTATCTGTCTAACTGCTATTCTGATGCCTCTACCATCTACCAGTCATTGCACTAGCTGTCCATGCAGTAAAGGATTCAGTTTAAAGTTCTCCACAGTGCTGCGCCCACCTACATGTCTTTCCTAATCTCTGTCTAGCCCCCTACCCATGTCCTACACGCTTAGTCTGGACCCTCACTCTCTCGCCTAAATACAACTTGTCCTGAGCACCAGCTTTTTAGAATGCCCTACCACCAACAATTAGATTGATTCAAAACATCAGTTGTTTTAGACACTCCTCAAAAACGCATCTTTTTAGAGTAGCCGACCACATCTCCTAATCTAGCTCTTTTCTAATCCGTCTTCTGCATCATTTCTTCAAAGCCGAGCCATTATTGGACACTATGCATCACAACCTTTGCACCCAAAAAGCCCTAAATCAGTGTGTGGCTGGTCCATGCTGCTTGTACATACTAATATTTGCTAAGATGGCTGAAGCACAGTACAAACACTTATATTACCGCTTGTGTCACCTCTATTCTCCTCTTATATTGTATGTTATGTATTACTCTGTTTGTACATGAACCCTCTGGTTGTAAATCACTACAGAATATGTTAGTGCTATATAAATATATTCTATTATTATCATAAAAGTCCACAACAACCAATAAAAATAAATGTATACTTTTTATTTTTATTGATGGTGCCACTTGTGATTACACCACAATTGCTTTGAAAGCACTGCCCACAGGAGACTGACTGTTATATTAACCAATCAGTACATAGCAGCTGGGTTGCTGCTGCAGTGAGTGAGCTCAACACGCATTGGGTGGTGGGGTCCAGGAGTGCCTGGACATCTGCTTTAAATTTAGACTGGACATTTAGACTGGACATCAACTTTAAAGGTTAAATTAGCCTTCCTTATTGCTTGCCCCATGCTGACTTTCAGAGGCTGCATTTTTCATTCTTTATCCATTCACTGCCAAAACATTTAGAACTTGCTCCCTTTTGACTCATTTTTTATTTTTTCATGTGAGGGACTCTCACGTTGAAACATGCATGGATGAGTCATTTGCTGCTGAGGAGACCATGCAGAAGGGAGATAGGTCACTGGGAGCTATTAAAAAATTCAAAGCAGGCTGAATGAAAGCTGGATGAAAGATGCAACCCCTGACAGCCAGCATGGGGATATATATAGTTCATCATGGAAGGGACCTTCTCGTCACTGTGAGACAGACTGTCCAACCAATAACCAATTGGAGAGCCCATATACGAATCTGCCTGACATATCATCCCCTGTATATTCCTGGGCCTGCTGTTGTGAGAGCTGCCATGAACATTGCAAACCCAACCCACCGGTGCTCAGTTGGTGCCCTGAGGAGCACTGGAGAGGAAGATGCTTCCGGGGTGATATTTCTGCTGGTATGGATTGTAAATATCCCCAGTCTGGCTCCTGTGAATGACTGAGACACCACAGTATGCTCTCCTTTTATAATAAAGGGGAACTATGGTCAGAAATTACCATAGTCCCTTTTAATATGCAGCAGCGGGGCAGTGCGACCCTGGTGAAAAAAACAAGAATCGTCTGCCCGGGGCAGTGCCGGCTTCGCTGGTAGGCTGCTCCCATGTGACCGCAAGCATGGAAGTGGTAATTGCTCAGGCAGCCAGTTCTTTGTTTTTCCGACGCGATGCACAGTGGAGCACCCTGTCTCACTGCCCTGCTGCTGCATATTAAATAGAAACTATGGTCATTTCTGTAAAGGCAAATATGAAAGTTGCACTTAACGCATCTTTATGTGTGTGGCCTGTATAATTTTACCCTCTATGAAGGGACCTGAAGAGAGAGAATGGGGATCTGAAGATACTGCTGTAAGTGTTGCTATGGAGACCTGGAGAGAATGGTGAGAGGGTGATTCCAGCTGAGGAGGAGGCTCTGCGTTGCCCAGAACAAGGATTAGGGATTGTTTCCTGGAATGCCCTGGGAGCTGAGAGAAGTTTGGTCCCTCTACATGCAGTGCAGGTAGGTGAACATCAAGGCAGAACAGTGTAATTCAAGAAGGAGAAACACACAAGTAAAGTGGCTAGGACACAAGTATCCAGTTTGAAGTAACTGGCACAATTCTCCAGTAGCCTCACATGGTAAAGTACAGGCAGAGGCTCCATTCACTGAGAGTGTCTCTCTAATGTAGTGATCACTGGTGAGAAGGGAAAAAATAGGTCCCTGTAAACCAAGACCATTCTTGCCAAACTTGCCAGGGAGGGTTTAGCTTAGCTTTAAAGTTATACTAAAGGCAAGCCCAATTGTTGTCCCATTGTCTTGGGCCAGATGTTGCTCTATCCTAAACTTCAATCCATTTTCCCTGTATTTCCTAAGTTATCTTTAAAAGTATTAGAGCGTAGAAAAAAAGACAAACAATGGGTGTGGCAACAGTGATGTAAGCACATTGTGAGGAGTGTGAGAGGAGGTCGGGATTTCAGAGCTGCAGAGAGAGGCAGCCAATCAGGATGTCTGGCCAGGGAGATGGTTGCTTTCTTTCTTGGTCCACTGAAGGTTGATTGATGGCCCAGGTCAGTGGGATTGGGACTAAAAGCTGAATGAGGAAGTGATTTTCCTCACTAAGGAGTCAGACATAGGAGGAATCACAATGCTCCAGCCACTCAATGTAAGTTAAGCAACTGCTATTTATTTTTTAACTTTTGACTTGCCAAACACTTTAGTATTTATGGATTTACAGAGTTTAGGCCATGCTATGGCACATATACAGTATATATAGGGCAAATGTGGGGTCAGGCGATCAGTAACTCACCCATTCATCAGTGTCAATACCTTTAAGCTGTAGAAGCACCAGTTTACTAATTTGCACAACTACTGTATATCCTCCAGATGGTGTAAATAGCAGTATGTGCAGATGTTCCTTTCTGTTGGCTCGTGCACATTAAGATGGACTTATGTTAATGGAGGGTATATTAACCTACTTCTAGCGATCCCCCAAGGAAAGGATGCATAAGCATTAAAGAAATGCTGGCTCATGTGTTATCCCACAGATTCAGAATCATAGCATGGACAGTGTGGGTTTGTGAATGGTATGAATGGTAGATGGTCTGGTTAGTGTCCTCTTGCCCTATAGGAGGCTCTATAGCATCCCTGAAAGCTATGTACATCTATGTCAATTTGTATGGAGATCCACAAAACCTGATGTGTTGTTGGGTCTTGAAGAGACATTTGAGAACCTCTAATTCAGAAGCTTCAATAACTCTCTATACAGAACCACATGATTGTATGATTTAATTTATTTTGTCATTCTTTTTTATGGCATATTTCATTGTCATGCCAGCGAGATCATTTTAGTGGCATGGGGCCATTAATGCAGGGTGCTGTTTGCTGACCAACGGATTGGAAGATAGATGTGATTCAATTAGGTTGCAAAGTAGCCGTTGTGTGTTGCTCATTCGCCACTATAACAATTGGCTTTTATTTTGTTTGTGTATTCAGTGTCATGTGTATATAGCAGAGTTAGCTTGGTGTATCCAGCCACCTCCGTATCCATATACACATCTACTCATAGACCTAGGTGGATCTATATATATATATATATATATATATATATATGTGCTGCACCACATTGTGGGGGGGGGATTTTGAATTAAGTTTGCTGGAGCCCCCCGCTCACAGACCCCCTCAATCCCCACCTTAGCTTACCTACACCGGGATCCCCCAGTGAACTCTACTTGCTCGTGCTTTTTTGCCAGACGGCTGATACACAGACCTCATCATCGCTGAGTGGCCAGTTGTGGGGCTGGATTTTGCTGGGGAATTCCAGTGAAAGTAAGTAAAAGTGGGGTTTGTAGGGGTCTATCCACGGGCGGGGGGGGGGTTCCAACAATCAGAATGCACCTCCACAACTATCACAATGCAGTCCAGCACCCATTTAGAACAAAATGGGTGTTGATCTGCTTTAAATCCCAGCTCTCACCAAAACTTAATTAAAGTTGTCAATAGAATTAATTTGAAATTATTTTTTACTATCAACTACAGTAGGTCACACTACAAACACCTCAGAGGGATGAGCGGACCCCATATTTTGTGCTGGTCACCATATTTAAGTGTTAAAATCGTTTAGACGGCACATAAAAAAGGGTACATACTTTTTTTCTGGCACGGTAGCTCGTTGATCATTCCAGCAATCAGTTACTCACCTGGAACTGAGTTTAACAGCTTAAAGCAGACCAAAACCCACATTTTTAACTAGCATCCCCTGCAATTGCTCACTCCATGAAGAGCAACTTTTGCCAATTTTTAAGCGCTCCTGCTTCACTCTAATTTAAGATAATGGCCCTTGTTTTAGCTGTAAAGCTCGGCCTCTTCCATTCATTGCTATTGTTGTGTGTGGCAATGATGTCATTGCCACAGCTATGCAATGGCCAATCACCTGCCATTTTACCGGGACAGCAAAAAAAAACAGTGTTCCAGGCCGATTCCAAAAGTGAAAATATACATTTCTAGTTCTATACCCTAAGAATGGAATATCGGCAGGGGTTTTGGTCAAATGTATTTCACATGTTCTTGGGTTTTGGTCTACTTTAATGCTATTGCAATTCTTCTGATGTGTGTAGTTGCTTTTACCCATCATGCAATGCTTTGAATATATTCCCACAGGCAAGTTCAGGAGACAAACAGTTAGAGTTGAGCTATTCTCTGCTGTGAAAGTCACCCGACAGAATTATTTTTCAGTTGTGTTATAAATAACTCCTCACACTATCTAGCATATTTACAGAGATTATAATATTATATAATTTTGCAGCAGAGCTCCTTAAAATGACACCCATATTGCTTCTATTAAATATCATAGGATCACATAGGCTCGGGCACTGTAATTATGCACTTTATGTGGTGATGTAGCTATAACCTGTTTTCATGTAGAATGCTCAGTGGATTATGGGGCCCATGGTGGGGACTATGTGCTAAGCAGATCATGTTCAGTATTGAATATATAATAGGAAGATACAGAATCAGCCACTACACAATGGCACTTCATATGAGTGGCGTAATCTATAACCTCAAGTACACAATGGTATAAATAATTATCATTTATTCTAATTAATTAAATAATCATTTTTTCAATACAACACTTGCAACTTGCAACAGTGCATTATTGTGTCCAACCAATAATCATTACATTTATTTACATTACTATTATCATTTCTTGATATGATTGATATTTAGGTACAAACTCTTATTGTTTTCTTTGGTATTATTGTTCAGAAAACACTGACATATACTGGTCTGTTATAGAATGTGTATTTAAGATTTCTATCTTTAATAAAGTTTATAGACTTATTTAAGTCGATCTTTCATTATTGTGATCAGCCAAGTGGGGGTTATGTGAATATCTTAAGATTTAATACATCCACTCGAATTGATTGTTGGAAATATATTCCTTGTTGGCTTAAGGGAAGGTATTATCCAAAGGGTAATTGGTGTCTCCCGCGGCCCCACCAATTGCTAGTAACCACTTGGAGATAGAAGTGAATAGGGGCCTTGCTTGCATGTTTTCTATATTGAGGAAAGGGAGGGAGATGTTTTGTTTCTTTGATTGTGGTTTTAGATCTCATACATATCTCAAACAAGGCAGCCTGGACTTTCACGACACTGCAGATTACCCCGTCCTGATTTCAGATGCCTGTTCCTTAAAGAGGAACATGGCAGGTTAATACTTAAAACTCCCCAAACCTGGCTTGCTCGCCCCTCCGGTTTGACTTTTTACAACTTTAAACTTACCTGTCCAGTCACATCTCACTCTGGCATCCCTCGGTCCCGCAGCGCCATCTTGCCGTCCCATCATGCTCTGTGCCACCCCTTGGATCTTGCGCGTGCGCAGTGTCACTGCATAGGCTGCAATGACACTTGAAGCAAATCCTGCAAGATTTGAAGAGCGGAGCTGGACATTAGAAGAGGGGCGCCATTCACAAATGCTTGCGCCAGGCATTTGTGAATGGCCAACGTGGGCATGCTCACTGTTAGAAGGTAGTGCAGATGCGGCTGCTGATGCGTTTGGCTTCACTCGACCAGCCGAGTCTTAGAAGAGTCTTGAGCAAAGGGCGTGAGCGGATCCAAGCGCGCTGATTGGACAAGAGGTTGTGCATGCACCATAGGATTGGGGAAAGGTGAGTTAGCCTAAGCCACCTGGGGAGGGTTTTACACAGCATTGCGGTGCCCCAGGGGCAAGGACAAGAACCTGGGATAGTCAAAATCCCTGGTTTTGGTCCACTTGCCAGTTCCAAGTAGGGATTATCTTTAGCAAACCTTTGGCAGGGTGAAAAAAGAACAGGATAATCCCCTTTAGCTATAGTATCTATATAATGCCCTACCCCCTTCCTTTGATATGTAATGGGTGTTCCCAATTCATTTTAATAAAACTCTTTCACTTGAACTTTGCACAGTGTTCCTTGGAATTCATATGCTTTACATATGTTATTAGAGGTATTTGGCTGCTTAAGTTGCTTTTTTAAGTTTAAGAAAGACTGAAAAGGCATAAAAACAACCTAAAACAGGATACGTTACCTTCCTCATGGTCCAAAAAATGAAATAGCCAAAAAAGCAGCAAATGACAGCACAACCCAAAAAGAGTAATATATTAAAGGGATGGAGCTGCCAGTACCGCTCCCTAGGTCCCCCACCTGTCACAGACAGATATGCCGCTCAACAGAATGTTATAAATACATGTTTATTAGAGGCCAAGATAATAGACATACATATAACATACATTTAAGACAAATTAAAAACAATTGGGCAGGGGATCTATCGGACTATAGAACAAAATCACATCGATTTAAGTATTGGCCAAGGAAACCTCCAGTGGCAAGTATCAATAGAAAACAGTAGGTAAGTACACCATGCCTATATTATACAATACAATAAAATTATATTAGCTATATATATGCCGACCAAATGTCACAGGAACCCCTTGATGAAAAGTGCTATAGTGCTAGTGCAAAAAGTGCAAATTATGTGCAAGTCATGCAAAAGAGATATGAAAACAGTAATGCTAGTGCAAATGAGAAAGATAAGAGCAAAAAAGGTGAGGGACAAAAGGTCCCTAAAATCGCCATATAAATAGATGCACCAAGAAGGTACAAGAACTGTGCAGAGAAATAGTGAGATATAAAAGAGGGGTATATTTCCTGGACATATGTCACAGTAGTATTGGCACTTAAACCTAAATGCCTCCACTGGTATTCCAAATGGATAATACAATGAATAATATCAAAAAGGCAATAAAACGGTGTACATTACCCGGTAATGTACACCGTTTTATTGCCTTTTTGATATTATTCATTGTATTATCCATTTGGAATACCAGTGGAGGCATTTAGGTTTAAGTGCCAATACTACTGTGACATATGTCCAGGAAATATACCCCTCTTTTATATCTCACTATTTCTCTGCACAGTTCTTGTACCTTCTTGGTGCATCTATTTATATGGCGATTTTAGGGACCTTTTGTCCCTCACCTTTTTTGCTCTTATCTTTCTCATTTGCACTAGCATTACTGTTTTCATATCTCTTTTGCATGACTTGCACATAATTTGCACTTTTTGCACTAGCACTATAGCACTTTTCATCAAGGGGTTCCTGTGACATTTGGTCGGCATATATATAGCTAATATAATTTTATTGTATTGTATAATATAGGCATGGTGTACTTACCTACTGTTTTCTATTGATACTTGCCACTGGAGGTTTCCTTGGCCAATACTTAAATCGATGTGATTTTGTTCTATAGTCCGATAGATCCCCTGCCCAATTGTTTTTAATTTGTCTTAAATGTATGTTATATGTATGTCTATTATCTTGGCCTCTAATAAACATGTATTTATAACATTCTGTTGAGCGGCATATCTGTCTGTGACAGGTGGGGGACCTAGGGAGCGGTACTGGCAGCTCCATCCCTTTAATATAGTGATATACCCCGCATGTGGGGTTCAGGTTTACCCTCAGCCTGCATCCAGAAGTCGATATAGCAGTCTGGACAGTGCGGGATTTCCTTCCCTTTCCCTCCAAAAAGAGTAATACATTAATAACCAAAATAACTTTATTACATCAACCACATAAACACAAACAAAGTACACTTTAACGATCCATAAAAAATATATGACAGAGACAACATATATATTAAGGTGCACTCCAGCAGCAATTCATCAGTAATATTATGCACAAGCAGTATATCTCTGCAATCATGAATGTACTATTACTTCCCCAGATTCCAGATCCACATTGAAAAAACAATGTTCGGTGTTTGATTTATCTTATCCCATAAAATACATTTGTAACTGCCAGACCATCAATACAAAAATATATATTACATGAATAGATATATACCTAAAACACTCCTATTCACAAAAACAAATCCTCTTTATTATCCAATTTGAAACTAATTGATATAAAGCACAACAACACAAAACAGTAATAAGTGCCACTACCAGTGGATGCAGTGGGCAGCAGTGCCACGTCACCCAGTCTAATCCTGAAGTGCAAATAGTGCAAAATGCAAAAATAGGTTTATATAACTGTAGCACGGCAAATTTTTTTCTGTTATAATGTTATAAGAAAGTGAAGTAAACACAAGTCCAACACACACACACACACACAAAGGGGCCAATTCAGAATCAGGTGAGAAAACTTACTTCCTTTTAGGAGAAAAAAAATGCTATTCCCTTTCATTGTCTACCTTGGGGCAAATTCAACAACCGGATATAAATTTTCACCTGGTGTTGAATCAGCCCCACACATGGTGTTGAATCGAAAAAGAAGTGAATTTACTCACCTGGTTTTGAATTAACCTCAAAGAGACCTGGAAAAGGTAGAGATGTAGATGCTGGAGAGCAAACTCAATTTAGCCACACATTACATGGCTTTCTGTTACCTGCTTCCTCATTCCTCCTCATCTAAACCCAAAACCTTCCAATTACAGGAAAACTAGTCCCCACTGGTGTCTGGGTGCAATACCAGCAACCCCACATCAGTCACAGCTAGGAGCACGTCCAGCTCCAGTTACTGCAATGGAGGGGGGAAATGCCTGGCGTGCTCCCAAACTATCTTATATATGCATCAGCAAGTAGAAAGATGAACATAGCATACTTAAAAAAAACATTAATTGTCTAAATAAATTTAAACCACCAGCCTCCAGTTTTGACTTTAAAGTTGTTAATGTTTGTTAAATTTATGTTAACAAGGGAGCAGTAATTAACATACAAAGGCTCTTTAAAGAGTGCATTAAACAGGATTAGCTTCTCCCTAGCCTAAATGGAAAATGGAAAAGCTTCAGCAGCATCTTCAAATGCTAAATGTAACTCAAACATCCACAGTGATTCTTTACCAGTATTTGTCAAACTGGCTCATGGGTGCAGCACTCACTAAAAGTGCTTGAATTTGTAAATGTCTGCATTTGCATAATTGGTTTTTCATCTCCCTAAACTGTTATAATTTTGACCTGTTTTGTGTATGTGCTGTGTGTACTTCTGCCAATTATGGAAGCACTTCTGGCTTCTGTTTTATGTGCTTCTAAGCCAACATCTGCGTTAATAGTCACAGTGAAATTAACCCGTTATGTCAGGATAGACTGCAAACATTCTTGGGGTAATACGTCTCTCCGGTACAGAGAAGAAAGAGTTAAATGCCAATCAGTGATGATTAATCACAACTAGAGACAACATCTTGGAAGAAATAACAGTTTACTCTTGTATTTGTTGGCGTGATTAATGAACACAAATCAAGGCTGACACTTGGAGCCAGAAGCTGGAAGGCTTAGCTTTGCTGGAATCTTATACAAAGGTGATCCTCAGAGCTTTACTGCTTAACATGGAAACAAATGCTCGATGCCCTTACAGGGATCTTAGGAGGCAAGGCGTAAATATGAAAAATACATTTGTGTTTTCTTGTTGCTGGTAGAATGCCCACAGTAATGTCATATTTTACTGCCATTTTTAAAATGTATCATATAAATCTCTTTTCAAACAAGACCTGAAGGACTAGGATGTTATCTGGTCCTAAAACTCCATATGTACTATCCTTGTCCATGCATTGCTTTTAGGTGTTTGTTTTACCATTAAGCTGTTTGTATACCAGATTCAGACAATACAAGTAAAGGAAGACCTTAGGGTTGATTTTTTTTACTCTTGTTTTTCAAGAGAAAATACCTTTTCTCATGAGTTTCTGCAGTTTATCATCATATGTAACTGTACAAATAAAAAAACACAGCTAATTAAATTATGAAAAAAATGCTTTTTCAATGCCAGAAGAGGTCAAATAATTATTTGTGATTTTTTTGAAAAAAAAAAAAAAACCTGATTCAAGAGAAGGAAAGGATCGTCCATTGAAATATATGGGAGAGCGCCAGGTAGCGAGAGGTCATACCTGGCACTGTGCAAGGCTGAACGCTGGCGCTGTTCGCTGAGGCTGTGAAAATGATGAATCAGACGCTACATGGCATTATCCCAGTCGCTAAACAGATTCTGCTTGATAAATGTGTAATTGCGTGCCGTGTCCGGCGTTGACCAGTCGCTATCTGTCGCTACCTCTCATTAACCAGGCGCTACCTGATGCTATCCCTTCATGAATAAGGGCCCAAGTAAACCACCAGCGATAAGTCGGTTGTCCAGACCTTGGCCATTACATTATATCTAAGTTTGCAAGAAAAAGTAATTTTAATTACTAAGTAGTTTTAATTACATTCGGTGTGTCAGAATCTGGTTATCTACTACTGTTCAGTATGTGAGTAATCCTGTACAACCCCCTTTGAAAGACTGGATGGACTGGGTAAGCTGTCTTTTTTTGTTTAGAACCTATGGTGATTGCTGCCTAATAAAAATTATAATGTCCACGCAGTTTTTATATAGTGACAAGATTTTGCACTTGTTACATTTTATCGCATCCATCTCATCCCAACAACCTCCTAGCCCAACAGTTAGACATACTGACATATGCCACCAGTGAATCTCGGAACAAAGGGGAAGCGACTGTCTATTGTTACTATTTTTAAAAGCATTCAATACATACCAGCTGTGTTCTTCCTCTAGTATCTGAAAGTAAATTACAAACAGTAAAGTGAATAATCCTACTGGTTTTCATTTAATTTCTGAAAAGCTATGTAGAGCAACCAGGTAGGCTGATGAATGTTAGTTGTGATCCCAATTTGAGCATCGCCTTTAACATTTTAGATGAATTCAATCTCTTAAGGTGATTATATAGAGTGGCTCCAGCTATTGGAAGGGATCATTATCACAGAGAAAATTGATTCCTTTTGTGAGTTGTATTCAGACACATTTGACCTGAACATTGGTCATCCATTTCGTCTACATAATGAAAGACTGGCTACTAGATTGCGTAATATATAAAAGTAGGCACATACCAAAAACTCCAAAAGGCACTGGTCCCCGTGTTTATCTTTGGTTGCTTTCGGGCTTTGGCCCTTCATCGGGGCAGCTTGGTTATATACACAAAGTGACAAGCAGTGACAAAGTGGGGGGGGGGGGGGGGGTTAGGATAGGCTTATTGACCATACTAGCGGCATAAGAAATTTGAGAATAACCAGAGACTGCGTGATACAAGCAGTAAAAACTGCATAATCCGGGACTGCAGGAATAAGAAGATTGTGTCTGTAGATGCCCACAGCAATCATGGGGAATTCATTCTGTCTTCCCTCTCTGAGAATATTGTTTTTTTTTATTGGTGCTTAGCTAATGCTGCCTGCTGATTGGTTCTTACTTGAGCCAATGATGGGCAGTTGTTTACTGGTCGTACTGTGAACGGAAATAGAAAAGTCAGCGCCATACATTACCATTGGGCAATTGTGCTATACCCAGGGGGAGAGATCTAACATCAGGGGATACAGTCTGCATCCTTGTTGATCACTGACTGGCACATTTACTGGCAGGACCTGTACCTGAAATACTGACATACAAACAGCTGATAGTATGTGTATCAACTGGCAAACAATTGGCAAAAGTCTTACATTAGTGCTGTGAGGGAGATACTTCCACAAACAATCTGAAGAGAGAAAAGAAAACCTTATTTATACCATCATCTATTTGTTTATGCATTAGAATAACTGAGCCCTATTACATCCTGTTACACAGTATGACTCCTTTCAAGTCTGGAGTTATCCTCCTTATAAATATACATAGCATTTATTTATAGCTACAAATTTGTCACACGCCCTTACAGGCCTAGACTCCCTGTCATTTTATTGCCGAGGCCATATGTCAGAATTTCCGATAAAGGGTTAAGAAGGGCTGTTAGTGATCCCCAAGGATACAGACTGTATTTTAAAGTGGACCAACATTTTGACTATCCTGGGTTTTGGTCCACTTCGGTGGGGCACCCCGATCTGTGTGAAACCCCCCAGAAAGCCCCGAAAACTCACCTCTCCCCGCTCCCACGTGACTGCTGCAGCCAATCCCCGCCGGCAGACAAGCAAGAGGCAGCGCCAGACAAGCAGAGCGCGTCCACCGCCTCCCGCGCGTCCCTCTTACAGGGAGCGCACCCGCGCCAGCCATTCACAAATGGCTGGTGCGGGAGCGCGCCCTGCTAGAGGGACGCGCGGGAGGCGGCGGACGCGCATGCGCCGCTGGAACTTGGAAAAGGTAGGATTGTGGGCTTCCTGGGGGGTTTCACCCCGCAGGACATCCTGATTTTGGATGCCCCGCGGGGAGGGATCTGATCACCCCGGGAATCTTATAGATTGCCGGGCCGATCCCCCCTGGGCGTTGGTCCACTTTAAATCCCTCCCCCTGTTTACATACCCTTTATGCCAATCACCCAGCGATATTGTATCACTCACTTTTCTGTGTCTTGTCACAGTGCGGCCATTAAACAACCACCCGGCACAAAACGAACCATCTTCTTATTTGTGCGGCACCAGGTTCTCATTTAGTTTTCTTTATGTATGTATCATAGCTGTTGATAATTGTTGCATTGAATCATACTACTTTTTCACTAGTATGGGCAATACAACCTATCCCATTGCCAGTGGGCGTGGTTTCCATAGATTGTGGCGCATGTCTCTCCCACTTAAAAGTGCTTGTACATATGCTGACCTGACGAAGGTCTGAGGTGTGAAAGCTTGTCATCTTCTTATGGAAGAAACCACAAATGAACACAAGGATCAGTGCTCTTCGGAGCAGTCTACTTTTTTGGTAATTGCCACTTTTATATTTTTACACAATTTTGTATACATAACCTGTGCATTGTGAAGCACTCAACATCGCCATCTCTGCTTTGAGCAGTCAGTGGTGCTTACTGAATAACATAAGAAACTTTGTGTTAGTGTTTTTCTTGGATAGACAGAGAATAGAAGGTTCTCATCTGCCCAGTTGATCCTCCTTTAATCTCTAATAGTAGATTGCAGCAGGTATTTTTATCTTCTCAGAAGATCCATAGTAGAGGGCACTGACTTCAGGAGTTTATTTGTTCAAAGGATCGGGTTCCGGGCATCCACAAGCATGCTTCACGTGTTCAGCATATTTGGCCATGTTAGGGCAATGCCTGACATTCGCTGTGACTTCAGCATGGGTGGACTTCAGTCCATGAGTTTGTGCTAACATACCATGAAAGGCTACCAGAATACTGCGGTTGATAGGACCAGATCTTCTGAACACGTGAGTATAAAACGATGAACCGTTTGAACCAATGAAGACTACACTCACATAAACATACTAAACCACTTAATGAAAATTTTTGTTAAATAATGGTCATTACTTTTTTATGCCACAGGTGTACTGTACTTAGACATATACACATAGCAGGATTACTTTTTATATAGCAGTCACATTCTGTATTGTTGTTTCTTATTGCAGCACTTTTCACAGAATGCCCATTTTTTTCTACAATATTCGCTGAATACAAAATTAGACATTTCTTAAATCCTTTGGATTGTCTATGTGGTCACTAGTCCTTTTTTTAAGCATTGCATTCTTCACGTGTGTTCTAGTGATGTATGTGGCTGGGAATCTCCCTGTTTTGCAGTTGGTGTCAGGTTATGTTTTAGCCCTTAGTATATGCTAAATTGTAAAAACTTTATAAAATCAGAACAGGAGACATCTGATGTGGAGGATCTTAGGTGAGTATAGTTTATTTTCCATTCCCTTAATGCAAAATGTTTAACAGGTAAAATTGGCGCCCCCCACACAAAAAGGGGTGGCCATTTTAAAAACAGGTAGGGTGCTTAAAGGAGCACTATCGCAAAAAATGGCCCAATGATAAAAATCCATATAAATATGCTGGATGGGGAGTGGAGAGGTCACTTATAGAGATGAGCGAACTTTTGAAAAATTCGATTCGACTGATTCGCCGAATTTTCCGACAAAAATTGTTTCGACCCGAATAAATTCGCGACGAATCGCTATTAAAAACGGCTATTTCTGAGCCTCCTAGAGCCTCAATAGGGTTGTAAACCATTCAGCCTTGCTGTAACACGCACAGGATGCGTGCTGGGTTAGTTAAATAATACTTTGAAGAAATATCACATGCAGATCAGAGGCATCGCTAATAGAATCGCAGAGCGGCACAATTGCAGAGAGTTGAAGTGGCATCACTATGAGGGGCAGAAGGAGCCCAAATATACACTGGAGTTGGCCTCAGGAGCCCAAAAATTGGATGAATCACACCCTGGAGTTGGCAGAAGTTGGCAGCAGCAGCAGCAGCAGGAGCCCAAATATACACTGGAGTTGGCTTCAGGAGCCCAAAAATTGGATGAATCACACCCTGGAGTTGGCAGGAGTTGACAGTAGCAGCAGCAGGAGCCCAAATATACACTGGAGTTGGCTTCAGGAGCCCAAAAATTGGATGAATCACACCCTGGAGTTGGCAGGAGTTGACAGTAGCAGCAGCAGGAGCCCAAATATACACTGGAGTTGGCTTCAGGAGCCCAAAAGTTGGATGAATCACACCCTGGAGTTGGCAGGAGTTGACAGTAGCAGCAGCAGGAGCCCAAATATACACTGGAGTTGGCTTCAGGAGCCCAAAAATTGGATGAATCACACCCTGGAGTTGGCAGGAGTTGACAGCAGCAGCAGCAGGAGCCCAAATATACACTGGAGTTGGCCTCAGGAGCCCAAAAATTGGATGAATCACACCCTGGAGTTGGCAGGAGTTGACAGTAGCAGCAGCAGCAGGAGCCCAAATATACACTGGAGTTGGCTTCAGGAGCCCAAAAATTGGATGAATCACACCCTGGAGTTGGCAGAAGTTGGCAGCAGCAGGAGCCCAAATATACACTGGAGTTGGCTTCAGGAGCCCAAAAATTGGATGAATCACACCCTGGAGTTGGCAGAAGTTTGCAGCAGCAGCAGCAGGAGCCCAAATATACACTGGAGTTGGCTTCAGGAGCCCAAAAATTGGATGAATCACACCCTGGAGTTGGCAGAAGTTGGCAGCAGCAGGAGCCCAAATATACACTGGAGTTGGTCTCAGGAGCCCAAAAATTGGATGAATCACACCCTGGAGTTGGCAGAAGTTGGCAGCAGCAGCAGCAGGAGCCCAAATATACACTGGAGTTGGCCTCAGGAGCCCAAAAATTGGATGAATCACACCCTGGAGTTGGCAGAAGTTGGCAGCAGCAGCAGCAGGAGCCCAAATATACACTGGAGTTGGCTTCAGGAGCCCAAAAATTGGATGAATCACACCCTGGAGTTGGCAGGAGTTGACAGTAGCAGCAGCAGGAGCCCAAATATACACTGGAGTTGGCCTCAGGAGCCCAAAAATTGGATGAATCACACCCTGGAGTTGGCAGAAGTTGGCAGCAGCAGGAGCCCAAATATACACTGGAGTTGGCTTCAGGAGCCCAAAAATTGGATGAATCACACCCTGGAGTTGGCAGAAGTTGGCAGCAGCAGCAGGAGCCCAAATATACACTGGAGTTGGCCTCAGGAGCCCAAAAATTGGATGAATCACACCCTGGAGTTGGCAGAAGTTGGCAGCAGCAGCAGCAGGAGCCCAAATATACACTGGAGTTGGCTTCAGGAGCCCAAAAATTGGATGAATCACACCCTGGAGTTGGCAGGAGTTGACAGTAGCAGCAGCAGGAGCCCAAATATACACTGGAGTTGGCCTCAGGAGCCCAAAAATTGGATGAATCACACCCTGGAGTTGGCAGGAGTTGACAGCAGCAGCAGCAGCAGGAGCCCAAATATACACTGGAGTTGGCTTCAGGAGCCCAAAAATTGGATGAATCACACCCTGGAGTTGGCAGAAGTTGGCAGCAGCAGCAGCAGGAGCCCAAATATACACTGGAGTTGGCCTCAGGAGCCCAAAAATTGGATGAATCACACCCTGGAGTTGGCAGCAGCAGCAGGAGCCCAAACATTACTTTAAAGAGACCCTGGGGTTGGCTTCAGGAGCCCAAAAATTGGATGAATCACACCCTGGAGTTGGCAGAAGCTGGCAGCAGCAGCAGCAGGAGCCCAAATATACACTGGAGTTGGCTTCAGGAGCCCAAAAATTGGATGAATCACACCCTGGAGTTGGCAGAAGTTGGCAGCAGCAGCAGCAGGAGCCCAAATATACACTGGAGTTGGCCTCAGGAGCCCAAAAATTGGATGAATCACACCCTGCAGTTGGCAGCAGCAGCAGGAGCCCAAACATTACTTTAAAGAGACCCTGGGGTTGGCTTCAGGAGCCCAAAAATTGGATGAATCACACCCTGGAGTTGGCAGAAGTTGGCAGCAGCAGCAGCAGGAGCCCAAATATACACTGGAGTTGGCTTCAGGAGCCCAAAAATTGGATGAATCACACCCTGGAGTTGGCAGGAGTTGACAGTAGCAGCAGCAGGAGCCCAAATATACACTGGAGTTGGCCTCAGGAGCCCAAAAATTGGATGAATCACACCCTGGAGTTGGCAGGAGTTGACAGCAGCAGCAGCAGGAGCCCAAATATACACTGGAGTTGGCTTCAGGAGCCCAAAAATTGGATGAATCACACCCTGGAGTTGGCAGAAGTTGGCAGCAGCAGCAGCAGGAGCCCAAATATACACTGGAGTTGGCCTCAGGAGCCCAAAAATTGGATGAATCACACCCTGGAGTTGGCAGCAGCAGCAGGAGCCCAAACATTACTTTAAAGAGACCCTGGGGTTGGCTTCAGGAGCCCAAAAATTGGATGAATCACACCCTGGAGTTGGCAGAAGTTGGCAGCAGCAGCAGCAGGAGCCCAAATATACACTGGAGTTGGCTTCAGGAGCCCAAAAATTGGATGAATCACACCCTGGAGTTGGCAGGAGTTGACAGTAGCAGCAGCAGGAGCCCAAATATACACTGGAGTTGGCTTCAGGAGCCCAAAAATTGGATGAATCACACCCTGGAGTTGGCAGGAGTTGACAGCAGCAGCAGCAGGAGCCCAAATATACACTGGAGTTGGCTTCAGGAGCCCAAAAATTGGATGAATCACACCCTGGAGTTGGCAGGAGTTGACAGTAGCAGCAGCAGGAGCCCAAATATACACTGGAGTTGGCCTCAGGAGCCCAAAAATTGGATGAATCACACCCTGGAGTTGGCAGGAGTTGACAGCAGCAGCAGCAGGAGCCCAAATATACACTGGAGTTGGCTTCAGGAGCCCAAAAATTGGATGAATCACACCCTGGAGTTGGCAGAAGTTGGCAGCAGCAGCAGCAGGAGCCCAAATATACACTGGAGTTGGCCTCAGGAGCCCAAAAATTGGATGAATCACACCCTGGAGTTGGCAGCAGCAGCAGGAGCCCAAACATTACTTTAAAGAGACCCTGGGGTTGGCTTCAGGAGCCCAAAAATTGGATGAATCACACCCTGGAGTTGGCAGAAGTTGGCAGCAGCAGCAGCAGGAGCCCAAATATACACTGGAGTTGGCTTCAGGAGCCCAAAAATTGGATGAATCACACCCTGGAGTTGGCAGGAGTTGACAGCAGCAGCAGCAGGAGCCCAAATATACACTGGAGTTGGCTTCAGGAGCCCAAAAATTGGATGAATCACACCCTGGAGTTGGCAGAAGTTGGCAGCAGCAGCAGCAGGAGCCCAAATATACACTGGAGTTGGCTTCAGGAGCCCAAAAATTGGATGAATCACACCCTGGAGTTGGCAGAAGTTGGCAGCAGCAGCAGCAGGAGCCCAAATATACACTGGAGTTGGCTTCAGGAGCCCAAAAATTGGATGAATCACACCCTGGAGTTGGCAGAAGTTGGCAGCAGCAGCAGCAGGAGCCCAAATATACACTGGAGTTGGCCTCAGGAGCCCAAAAATTGGATGAATCACACCCTGGAGTTGGCAGAAGTTGGCAGCAGCAGCAGCAGGAGCCCAAATATACACTGGAGTTGGCCTCAGGAGCCCAAAAATTGGATGAATCACACCCTGGAGTTGGCAGAAGTTGGCAGCAGCAGCAGCAGGAGCCCAAATATACACTGGAGTTGGCTTCAGGAGCCCAAAAATTGGATGAATCACACCCTGGATTTGGCAGGAGTTGACAGTAGCAGCAGCAGGAGCCCAAATATACACTGGAGTTGGCCTCAGGAGCCCAAAAATTGGATGAATCACACCCTGGAGTTGGCAGAAGTTGACAGCAGCAGCAGCAGGAGCCCAAATATACACTGGAGTTGGCTTCAGGAGCCCAAAAATTGGATGAATCACACCCTGGAGTTGGCAGAAGTTGGCAGCAGCAGCAGCAGGAGCCCAAATATACACTGGAGTTGGCCTCAGGAGCCCAAAAATTGGATGAATCACACCCTGGAGTTGGCAGCAGCAGCAGGAGCCCAAACATTACTTTAAAGAGACCCTGGGGTTGGCTTCAGGAGCCCAAAAATTGGATGAATCACACCCTGGAGTTGGCAGAAGTTGGCAGCAGCAGCAGCAGGAGCCCAAATATACACTGGAGTTGGCTTCAGGAGCCCAAAAATTGGATGAATCACACCCTGGAGTTGGCAGGAGTTGACAGTAGCAGCAGCAGGAGCCCAAATATACACTGGAGTTGGCTTCAGGAGCCCAAAAATTGGATGAATCACACCCTGGAGTTGGCAGGAGTTGACAGCAGCAGCAGCAGGAGCCCAAATATACACTGGAGTTGGCTTCAGGAGCCCAAAAATTGGATGAATCACACCCTGGAGTTGGCAGGAGTTGACAGTAGCAGCAGCAGGAGCCCAAATATACACTGGAGTTGGCCTCAGGAGCCCAAAAATTGGATGAATCACACCCTGGAGTTGGCAGGAGTTGACAGCAGCAGCAGCAGGAGCCCAAATATACACTGGAGTTGGCTTCAGGAGCCCAAAAATTGGATGAATCACACCCTGGAGTTGGCAGAAGTTGGCAGCAGCAGCAGCAGGAGCCCAAATATACACTGGAGTTGGCCTCAGGAGCCCAAAAATTGGATGAATCACACCCTGGAGTTGGCAGCAGCAGCAGGAGCCCAAACATTACTTTAAAGAGACCCTGGGGTTGGCTTCAGGAGCCCAAAAATTGGATGAATCACACCCTGGAGTTGGCAGGAGTTGACAGCAGCAGCAGCAGGAGCCCAAATATACACTGGAGTTGGCCTCAGGAGCCCAAAAATTGGATGAATCACACCCTGGAGTTGGCAGAAGTTGGCAGCAGCAGCAGCAGGAGCCCAAATATACACTGGAGTTGGCTTCAGGAGCCCAAAAATTGGATGAATCACACCCTGGAGTTGGCAGGAGTTGACAGTAGCAGCAGCAGGAGCCCAAAAAATGGCCTAAAGACATAAATATGTTTTGCACCATTTGGAAAGTGTAAAACGTGGCACCATGCTGAATCTAGTCGCATGCATCAGGCATTGGTGGGTGGAAATCCTGGCTGATCCATCCCTGATTCATTTTGACAAAGGTGAGTCTCTCCACATTTTTAGTTGACAGACGAGTTCTCCTCGCCGTAACTATGGCCCCCGCCGCACTAAACACCCGCTCAGATGGCACGCTACTTGCCGGGCAGGACAGCTTTTCCAGGGCAAACTCTGCTAGTTGTGACCACAAATCAAGTTTGGCTGCCCAGAAGTCCAGCGGATCCTCAAGGTGTGTTGGCATGGTCATGTCAAAGTATGACATGACCTGCTGGTTCAGGTCCTGCTCCAGGTCTTCCTGCTGCTCATGAGTAGCCTCACTATGCGGGTGTAGAAAGCTACTCATTAGCGACTGAAGACTGAGGCTGCTGCTGCTGATGGAGCTTCTGCTGCTGCTGCTGCCAACCCCCCCAGCGGCCATGGCAGTGGAAGGTGAGCGCAGAGGTCCCCTCGAGTCAGACCTGCGAGAGTATGGACCATGGCGCAGATAGGCATCGGCCAACTGCCTACGTAGAATGTCTTTGTAGTAGTTGAGTTTGTCCTCCCTCTCGGTGGGTTTAAAAAATGCCCCCATTTTGTGCCGGAAGCGAGGGTCCAATAAGGTGGACAGCCAGAAGTCATCCCGCCGACAGATGGAAACAATTCTGGGGTCACTACGCAAGCATGTGAGCATGCTTCGTGCCATTTGCGCAAGTGACTCGGATGGACTACCTGTCTCCATCTCCACTGCATACTGCCACGGTGTGCCCGGGTCCTCTGTCTCTCCTTCCTCAAAAACCTCTAGCTCCTCTGGCTGCTCCTGCTCCTCCTCTCCTGTCCGCTGACTAGATAAACCAGCCATTTCGCCAAGCCTAAACTGTGTTTCGCTGGGCAACTCCTCCTCCTCCTCTTCCTCCTCCTCCTCCTCCAGTTCAGCTCCAACGGGGTTCATGTGGCCGTAAGATGTAAACGCCATGTCTCCAGTGCCCTGACCAGCCATGGTTTCCAACATGTGCTGTAGTACATGAAGCAGTGGAATCACGTCGTTCATCCCGTAATCCTGCCGACTGACAAATAAAGTGGCTTCCTCAAAGGGCCTGAGCAAACGGCAGGTGTCACGTATGAGCTGCCACTGGTTGACATTGAAGTTACACAGGGGAGTCCCCCTATCTGCTTGGATCATCAGGAAATCCGTGATGGCTTTTCTCTGTTCATATAATCGGTCCAACATGTGAAGGGTGGAATTCCAACGGGTGGAAACATCGCAAATCAGACTATGTTGGGGGATACCATTCTGACGCTGTAGCTCAAGAAGGGTGTGTTTGGCGGTGTAGGAGTGGCTGAAGTGCATGCAAAGTTTCCGTGAAGTTGTTAGGATGTCCTGCAGATGGGGGGAACACTTCAGAAACCGCTTGACAACCAGATTGAAGACGTGAGCCATGCAGGGGGCATGGGTCAGGCTTCCTTGGCGCAGCGCAGACAAAATGTTCTTCCCATTGTCGGTAACCATGATTCCCATTTTAAGTTTTCTCGGAGTAAGCCATGTTTGGATTTCCTGATGAATACATTTAAGCAGTTCCTCCCCTGTGTGACTCCGTTCGCCAAGACAAACCATGTGAAGCACTGCGTGACACCTCCGTGCCCTGCACACATGGTAGACTGGAGGGGCACTGAGACTTGAGCCTACAGTGGAGGGTGAGGAGATGGCGGAGGATGAGGAGGCCGAGTCGCACGGTGTCACAGGCCCAATGGGCAGAGAGCGCGGAGGCCGAAGCGGCGTGACCTGTCCAAGTTGCTGCTGCAAAGGGACCACATTCACCCAGTGGGCCGTAAACGACATGTACTGCCCCTGACCGTAGTTACAGCTCCAGATGTCGGCGCTGCCATGTATTTTGCTACACACCGACAGGCTCAAGGACTGGCCCACCTTCTGTTCAACAAAAGTGTGCAGCGCTGGTACTGCCTTCTTGGCAAAGAAATGACGGCTTGGGACTCTCCACCTCGGCTCGGCACAAGCCATCAGTTCTCTGAAAGGTGCAGATTCCACCACCTGAAAAGGGAGCGACTGCAGCACCAGCAACTTGGACAGGAGCACATTCAGCTTCTGCGCCGTAGGATGAGTGGGCGCATACTGCTGTCTCTTGGACATGGCTTCGCTGATGGATTGCTGGTGGGATGCATGACTTGGAGGAGGAGGAGGAGGAGCAGGAGCGACAGAGGATGGGTATGACGCACAGCTGCCTTCGGCTGAGGTGCTGGAGCCTTGGCTGGCAGAAATTGGGAGCTCACTTGGTGAGGAAGCAGACTGGACCACCCCTTGGGAGCCTCGGTTCTCCCAGGTCGTTTTATGGTGACGCATCATATGTTGACGCAGGGCCGTGGTGCCAACATTTGGACCCTGGCCACGCTTCACCTTTTGCCTACATATCTTGCATGTGGCCATATTACCCTCCTGCGGATGCCTCAGGAAAAACTGCCACACTGCCGAGTAGCTACTTTTCCCACCCCCTGGCCTCACTGATTCACTGCTGCTGTTGCCAACTCCAGGAACCCCTGCTCCACTACCTCCCGATAAGGTAGACTGCCGCACAGCAGGTGCTCTACCCCGGCCCCGGCCCCGGCCGGCTCCAGCCTTTGGAATTGTGCCCCCATGCTGACTGCTACCACCTTGCTGCCTCAGCTGCTGACTCCGGGGCAACCTGCGCCCCTCTTCTCCTGATGATGACGATGAAGCCCCTTCATCACCCGGCTCCCAAGTGCGATCGGCTTCATCGTCATCATCATCATCACCGAGTTGTGGCTGTACGTCACTGATGTTCGTGGATTCGTCAACAGTGTCTGGCGCAGGAGCTGGAACGCTCGCAGCACCCACGACACTGTCCACATCACTATCTGTCTGCCTAGCTAGAGAAGCCACCTCCATTTCTTGGCTGGGCAGTAGCTGCTGACTGTCCTCTATCTGATGGTCCTCCTCACTAAAGAGTGGAGCTGAACCCAAAGCATAGGATACGTCGCTGGGGGAGGGAACGGCGTAGGACAGAGGCAATGGGAGGACAGGGACTGCTCTCGGGGCATGCCAACTCAGGGTTGTGTCAGAGGAACCTACCGACCCTAGACTGGGGGTCTCAGACGTAAGTTGTGATGATGTTGTTGATGAGCGCGTCAACCAATCTACCACGGCAGATGCGTTACTGGTGGAGACCCGACCGCTAGCAGATACTGGCAGATTAGGTCTCTCAGCGTGACTCCTGCTGCTACTGGCCCCCAGTCTGATGCGAGCTCTGCCTGCGGAATCTTGGCCTCTGCCACTCCTCTTTTCACTTCCAGGCACTTGTCTGCCCGACATAGTCTAACTGGCATGGGAGTAGGTGATATTTTAAGATCCCCCGGGCAGCGGTGGGTCTATATGAAACAGAATATAATGCACACCAAAAGTGAGCAGTAACACTCAGCCTCCAACAGGCCTGCTTAGTGTAAATAAGAGAGCTGCTTAGTGTAAATAAAGAGGGGTATGCAATGTTACAGAATGGGATGCCTCAACAGAAGTGCACCTGGCAGGCAGCAGTAAGCCTATGC
Organism: Gastrophryne carolinensis; assembly: GCA_027917425.1. Taxonomy (NCBI): domain Eukaryota; kingdom Metazoa; phylum Chordata; class Amphibia; order Anura; family Microhylidae; genus Gastrophryne; species Gastrophryne carolinensis. Next base: position 201,875,113 of record CM051238.1, on the reverse strand, counting down.
CCAGCAAAAGTGTCTTATAATATAAATATAATAAGAGCAAATGCTTATATGGTCTTAAACAGAGGCTGCTTTAGTCACAGAATGGGATGCCCCAACAGGAATGGACCTGGCAGGGTCCAGTAGTGCTTTGCCCAGCAAAAGTGTCTTTATCAGGCCTAATTTCAAATATGATAAGAGCAAATGGTTATATGGTCTTAAACAGAGGCTGCTTTAGTCACAGAATGGGATGCCCCAACAGAAGTGGACCTGGCAGGGTCCAGTAGTGCTATGCCCAGCAAAAGTGTCTTTATCAGGCCTAATTTCAAATATGATAAGAGCAAATGGTTATATGGTCTTAAACAGAGGCTGCTTTAGTCACAGAATGGGATGCCCCAACAGGAATGGACCTGGCAGGGTCCAGTAGTGCTTTGCCCAGCAAAAGTGTCTTTATCAGGCCTAATTTCAAATATGATAAGTGAAAATGGTTATATGGTCTTAAACAGAGGCTGCTGTAGTCACAGAATGGGATGCCCCAACAGAAGTGGACCTGGCAGGGTCCAGTAGTGCTATGCCCAGCAAAAGTGTCTTTATCAGGCCTAATTTCAAATATGATAAGAGCAAATGGTTATATGGTCTTAAACAGAATGGGATGCCCCAACAGGAATGGACCTGGCAGGGTCCAGTAGTGCTTTGCCCAGCAAAAGTGTCTTTATCAGGCCTAATTTCAAATATGATAAGTGAAAATGGTTATACGGTCTTAAACAGAGGCTGCTGTAGTCACAGAATGGGATGCCCCCCAAAAAAGATGCAGTAGTACTATGCCCAGCAAAAGTGTCTTTATCAGGCTAATTTCAAATATGATAAGAGCAAATGCTTATATGGTCTTAAACAGAGGCTGCTTTAGTCACAGAATGGGATGCCCCCCAAAAAAGATCCAGTAGTACTATGCCCAGCAAAAGTGTCTTTATCAGGTTAATTTCAAATATGATAAGAGCAAATGCTTATATGGTCTTAAACAGAGGCTGCTTTAGTCACAGAATGGGATACCCCCCAAAAAAGATGCAGTAGTACTATGCCCAGCAAAAGTGTCTTTATCAGGCTAATTTCAAATATGATAAGAGCAAATGCTTATATGGTCTTAAACAGAGGCTGCTTTAGTCACAGAATGGGATGCCCCCCAAAAAAGATGCAGTAGTACTATGCCCAGCAAAAGTGTCTTTATCAGGCTAATTTCAAATATGATAAGAGCAAATGCTTATATGGTCTTAAACAGAGGCTGCTTTAGTCACAGAATGGGATGCCCCCAAAAAAAGATCCAGTAGTACTATGCCCAGCAAAAGTGTCTTTATCAGGCTAATTTCAAATATGATAAGAGCAAATGCTTATATGGTCTTAAACAGAGGCTGCTTTAGTCACAGAATGGGATGCCCCCCAAAAAAGATGCAGTAGTACTATGCCCAGCAAAAGTGTCTTTATCAGGCTAATTTCAAATATGATAAGAGCAAATGCTTATATGGTCTTAAACAGAGGCTGCTTTAGTCACAGAATGGGATGCCCCCCAAAAAAGATGCAGTAGTACTATGCCCAGCAAAAGTGTCTTTATCAGGCTAATTTCAAATATGATAAGAGCAAATGCTTATATGGTCTTAAACAGAGGCTGCTTTAGTCACAGAATGGGATGCCCCCCAAAAAAGATGCAGTAGTACTATGCCCAGCAAAAGTGTCTTTATCAGGCTAATTTCAAATATGATAAGAGCAAATGCTTATATGGTCTTAAACAGAGGCTGCTTTAGTCACAGAATGGGATGCCCCCCAAAAAAGATGCAGTAGTACTATGCCCAGCAAAAGTGTCTTTATCAGGCTAATTTCAAATATGATAAGAGCAAATGCTTATATGGTCTTAAACAGAGGCTGCTTTAGTCACAGAATGGGATGCCCCCCAAAAAAGATGCAGTAGTACTATGCCCAGCAAAAGTGTCTTTATCAGGCTAATTTCAAATATGATAAGAGCAAATGCTTATATGGTCTTAAACAGAGGCTGCTTTAGTCACAGAATGGGATGCCCCCCAAAAAAGATGCAGTAGTACTATGCCCAGCAAAAGTGTCTTTATCAGGCTAATTTCAAATATGATAAGAGCAAATGCTTATATGGTCTTAAACAGAGGCTGCTTTAGTCACAGAATGGGATGCCCCCCAAAAAAGATGCAGTAGTACTATGCCCAGCAAAAGTGTCTTTATCAGGCTAATTTCAAATATGATAAGAGCAAATGCTTATATGGTCTTAAACAGAGGCTGCTTTAGTCACAGAATGGGATGCCCCCCAAAAAAGATGCAGTAGTACTATGCCCAGCAAAAGTGTCTTTATCAGGCTAATTTCAAATATGATAAGAGCAAATGCTTATATGGTCTTAAACAGAGGCTGCTTTAGTCACAGAATGGGATGCCCCCCAAAAAAGATGCAGTAGTACTATGCCCAGCAAAAGTGTCTTTATCAGGCTAATTTCAAATATGATAAGAGCAAATGCTTATATGGTCTTAAACAGAGGCTGCTTTAGTCACAGAATGGGATGCCCCCCAAAAAAGATGCAGTAGTACTATGCCCAGCAAAAGTGTCTTTATCAGGCTAATTTCAAATATGATAAGAGCAAATGCTTATATGGTCTTAAACAGAGGCTGCTTTAGTCACAGAATGGGATGCCCCCCAAAAAAGATCCAGTAGTACTATGCCCAGCAAAAGTGTCTTTATCAGGCTAATTTCAAATATGATAAGAGCAAATGCTTATATGGTCTTAAACAGAGGCTGCTTTAGTCACAGAATGGGATGCCCCCCAAAAAAGATGCAGTAGTACTATGCCCAGCAAAAGTGTCTTTATCAGGCTAATTTCAAATATGATAAGAGCAAATGCTTATATGGTCTTAAACAGAGGCTGCTTTAGTCACAGAATGGGATGCCCCCCAAAAAAGATCCAGTAGTACTATGCCCAGCAAAAGTGTCTTTATCATGCTAATTTCAAATATGATAAGAGCAAATGCTTATATGGTCTTAAACAGAGGCTGCTTTAGTCACAGAATGGGATGCCCCCCAAAAAAGATGCAGTAGTACTATGCCCAGCAAAAGTGTCTTTATCAGGCTAATTTCAAATATGATAAGAGCAAATGCTTATATGGTCTTAAACAGAGGCTGCTTTAGTCACAGAATGGGATGCCCCCCAAAAAAGATGCAGTAGTACTATGCCCAGCAAAAGTGTCTTTATCAGGCTAATTTCAAATATGATAAGAGCAAATGCTTATATGGTCTTAAACAGAGGCTGCTTTAGTCACAGAATGGGATGCCCCCCAAAAAAGATGCAGTAGTACTATGCCCAGCAAAAGTGTCTTTATCAGGCTAATTTCAAATATGATAAGAGCAAATGCTTATATGGTCTTAAACAGAGGCTGCTTTAGTCACAGAATGGGATGCCCCCCAAAAAAGATGCAGTAGTACTATGCCCAGCAAAAGTGTCTTTATCAGGCTAATTTCAAATATGATAAGAGCAAATGCTTATATGGTCTTAAACAGAGGCTGCTTTAGTCACAGAATGGGATGCCCCCCAAAAAAGATGCAGTAGTACTATGCCCAGCAAAAGTGTCTTTATCAGGCTAATTTCAAATATGATAAGAGCAAATGCTTATATGGTCTTAAACAGAGGCTGCTTTAGTCACAGAATGGGATGCCCCCCAAAAAAGATGCAGTAGTACTATGCCCAGCAAAAGTGTCTTTATCAGGCTAATTTCAAATATGATAAGAGCAAATGCTTATATGGTCTTAAACAGAGGCTGCTTTAGTCACAGAATGGGATGCCCCCCAAAAAAGATGCAGTAGTACTATGCCCAGCAAAAGTGTCTTTATCAGGCTAATTTCAAATATGATAAGAGCAAATGCTTATATGGTCTTAAACAGAGGCTGCTTTAGTCACAGAATGGGATGCCCCCCAAAAAAGATGCAGTAGTACTATGCCCAGCAAAAGTGTCTTTATCAGGCTAATTTCAAATATGATAAGAGCAAATGCTTATATGGTCTTAAACAGAGGCTGCTTTAGTCACAGAATGGGATGCCCCCCCAAAAAGATGCAGTAGTACTATGCCCAGCAAAAGTGTCTTTATCAGGCTAATTTCAAATATGATAAGAGCAAATGCTTATATGGTCTTAAACAGAGGCTGCTTTAGTCACAGAATGGGATGCCCCCCAAAAAAGATGCAGTAGTACTATGCCCAGCAAAAGTGTCTTTATCAGGCTAATTTCAAATATGATAAGAGCAAATGCTTATATGGTCTTAAACAGAGGCTGCTTTAGTCACAGAATGGGATGCCCCCCAAAAAAGATGCAGTAGTACTATGCCCAGCAAAAGTGTCTTTATCAGGCTAATTTCAAATATGATAAGAGCAAATGCTTATATGGTCTTAAACAGAGGCTGCTTTAGTCACAGAATGGGATGCCCCCCAAAAAAGATGCAGTAGTACTATGCCCAGCAAAAGTGTCTTTATCAGGCTAATTTCAAATATGATAAGAGCAAATGCTTATATGGTCTTAAACAGAGGCTGCTTTAGTCACAGAATGGGATGCCCCCCAAAAAAGATGCAGTAGTACTATGCCCAGCAAAAGTGTCTTTATCAGGCTAATTTCAAATATGATAAGAGCAAATGCTTATATGGTCTTAAACAGAGGCTGCTTTAGTCACAGAATGGGATGCCCCCCAAAAAAGATGCAGTAGTACTATGCCCAGCAAAAGTGTCTTTATCAGGCTAATTTCAAATATGATAAGAGCAAATGCTTATATGGTCTTAAACAGAGGCTGCTTTAGTCACAGAATGGGATGCCCCCCAAAAAAGATGCAGTAGTACTATGCCCAGCAAAAGTGTCTTTATCAGGCTAATTTCAAATATGATAAGAGCAAATGCTTATATGGTCTTAAACAGAGGCTGCTTTAGTCACAGAATGGGATGCCCCCCAAAAAAGATGCAGTAGTACTATGCCCAGCAAAAGTGTCTTTATCAGGCTAATTTCAAATATGATAAGAGCAAATGCTTATATGGTCTTAAACAGAGGCTGCTTTAGTCACAGAATGGGATGCCCCCCAAAAAAGATGCAGTAGTACTATGCCCAGCAAAAGTGTCTTTATCAGGCTAATTTCAAATATGATAAGAGCAAATGCTTATATGGTCTTAAACAGAGGCTGCTTTAGTCACAGAATGGGATGCCCCCCAAAAAAGATCCAGTAGTACTATGCCCAGCAAAAGTGTCTTTATCAGGCTAATTTCAAATATGATAAGAGCAAATGCTTATATGGTCTTAAACAGAGGCTGCTTTAGTCACAGAATGGGATGCCCCCCAAAAAAGATGCAGTAGTACTATGCCCAGCAAAAGTGTCTTTATCAGGCTAATTTCAAATATGATAAGAGCAAATGCTTATATGGTCTTAAACAGAGGCTGCTTTAGTCACAGAATGGGATGCCCCCCAAAAAAGATGCAGTAGTACTATGCCCAGCAAAAGTGTCTTTATCAGGCTAATTTCAAATATGATAAGAGCAAATGCTTATATGGTCTTAAACAGAGGCTGCTTTAGTCACAGAATGGGATGCCCCCCAAAAAAGATGCAGTAGTACTATGCCCAGCAAAAGTGTCTTTATCAGGCTAATTTCAAATATGATAAGAGCAAATGCTTATATGGTCTTAAACAGAGGCTGCTTTAGTCACAGAATGGGATGCCCCCCAAAAAAGATGCAGTAGTACTATGCCCAGCAAAAGTGTCTTTATCAGGCTAATTTCAAATATGATAAGAGCAAATGCTTATATGGTCTTAAACAGAGGCTGCTTTAGTCACAGAATGGGATGCCCCCCAAAAAAGATGCAGTAGTACTATGCCCAGCAAAAGTGTCTTTATCAGGCTAATTTCAAATATGATAAGAGCAAATGCTTATATGGTCTTAAACAGAGGCTGCTTTAGTCACAGAATGGGATGCCCCCCAAAAAAGATGCAGTAGTACTATGCCCAGCAAAAGTGTCTTTATCAGGCTAATTTCAAATATGATAAGAGCAAATGCTTATATGGTCTTAAACAGAGGCTGCTTTAGTCACAGAATGGGATGCCCCCCAAAAAAGATGCAGTAGTACTATGCCCAGCAAAAGTGTCTTTATCAGGCTAATTTCAAATATGATAAGAGCAAATGCTTATATGGTCTTAAACAGAGGCTGCTTTAGTCACAGAATGGGATGCCCCCCAAAAAAGATGCAGTAGTACTATGCCCAGCAAAAGTGTCTTTATCAGGCTAATTTCAAATATGATAAGAGCAAATGCTTATATGGTCTTAAACAGAGGCTGCTTTAGTCACAGAATGGGATGCCCCCCAAAAAAGATGCAGTAGTACTATGCCCAGCAAAAGTGTCTTTATCAGGCTAATTTCAAATATGATAAGAGCAAATGCTTATATGGTCTTAAACAGAGGCTGCTTTAGTCACAGAATGGGATGCCCCCCAAAAAAGATGCAGTAGTACTATGCCCAGCAAAAGTGTCTTTATCAGGCTAATTTCAAATATGATAAGAGCAAATGCTTATATGGTCTTAAACAGAGGCTGCTTTAGTCACAGAATGGGATGCCCCCCAAAAAAGATGCAGTAGTACTATGCCCAGCAAAAGTGTCTTTATCAGGCTAATTTCAAATATGATAAGAGCAAATGCTTATATGGTCTTAAACAGAGGCTGCTTTAGTCACAGAATGGGATGCCCCCCAAAAAAGATGCAGTAGTACTATGCCCAGCAAAAGTGTCTTTATCAGGCTAATTTCAAATATGATAAGAGCAAATGCTTATATGGTCTTAAACAGAGGCTGCTTTAGTCACAGAATGGGATGCCTCACAGCAGACTTAAGATCAGTTCAGTATATATGCACAGTTAGTTAGTATAACCAGCCTGAAAACGCTAACAAAGCCTGGCTGTCAGGCTGGATGAAAAAAAAAAAACTGACAGCCTCCGATTTTCCATTCCTTTCCCTGTTTTCCGCTGACTTTCTGTCTGTCTCCTGTCTGTCTCCTGCCTGTCTCCAGCCTGTCCCTGTCTGTCCCTGCCTGTCTAACTGTCTGTCTCTCCCTCAGCTACACAGCGTTCTGTCTCTCACGAATGCAATAGAGAAATGAGGCTGGAAAGCAAGATGGCCGGCCTTAAATACAGCTGTGACGTCACCGGGCTTGCTGGCTGCTGATAGGCTGTATGTGACTGTCCCAGCATACACTGCCCCAGCTTACATGTCTGGACATGTCCCGTCCGCCATCTTAGAATGCCTGTAATGTAAATGAATGGATGTTAAAGGAAAACTTCGAGCGATCGAATCGCGGGGAAATTCGGATTCGATCCGAATCGAATTTTTCCTGAAATTCGGATCGAATCCGGGTTCGTCCGGATCGATTCGCTCATCCCTAGTCACTTATACACCCAGCATCAAGAAATTACCAGCCTGGCTTGTTTTTTTTATTTTATTGTAAGGAAGAGGAAATCAGGTTCTGTCACCCCTGATAGATACCCCTGGATATTATTCCTACGACGAGAGAATAAACCACAAGCAGGAGTTTTATTCAGTTCAGGTGTATATGTGACCCCTTCCCCCCTTTGGCTGACATGTTTATGTCAAGTCTCAGAAGTATTGTTTGACATTTTTTTAGTGTATTCCCAATATATTTGGGTAAAATATGTGCAAAAAATAAAATACAATTTGTAGTGTTTTTTGTAATAATACTTCATTTAAAAACACAATTGCTCCCGGTTACAACGGTATCAAATGATTATTGGTAGACACCCTTTCCTGCCCAGGAGACTCCCCTAAACTGAAACAATGCTTTAGGAGAATTTCAGATAAAATACAACTGCAATGCGCACCTGGCAGTTTTTCAAGAAAAGCAACCCTTTACCTTCCACACCTCAAGCTTTCTAGGCGTACCAGACTTATTGACATGGGCGTAGTTTTCTGTAAAGTAATCCCTCGATGAATATCTTGGTTGAACAGGGTTTCCCTAAAAAATAAAAAAGCAAAATCAAAGTCACATTTTTCTAAAAGAAATATGCAAACAAGAAAAAAACTGAAACTGAAAAAGTTGAATCTGAAAAAAAGCAAGGTCCCCCGAACAGAACAATACCCAACATGCATAGGTACTGTCAAGGGAAGAGTTGCCTAACACCCCAAAGTAAAGCATGCACGTAACAATAATTTTATTTGAAAATTTCAGCTCTGCAGACAAAGTGCGCACCTTGTGCTTTTTCAACCAAAACAGACCCTTGCATTTGGTATATCCCCCAAACCAAATATTCAGTGTAAGTACAAACGTTAAGCTTTCTAGGCATCCCCAGTAGTAGCTTCATCTTTCTGGAAGTAATACCTCAAATAATTTTTTGTTAGCACAGGGTTTTCCTAAAAAAGTATAAATAAGCAGAATAAAAAACACATTTACCTAAAATATCAATGTGCAAACAAGAAAAAACAAGCTAAATCAGCTATGCTGGGCATGTAGAACAGGGTGCAAGGATCTGCAGGCTACTAGCTCGCATAGCTGTCTGTTATACCGGGGTTCTTCTGCCCACACATGGGCTTTTGGGAGGTAGGTAATGGGGGACTGGGAGTTAATGGCAAGTCACCCACTAGCCACAGGTGACTTGCCAGCCCCCTAAGCCTTGTAAACTGGTATAGGGCATCTCATGGATCTCTTACCAGTTCACAAAGGGTTAAATGTAAATAAAAAAAAAAATGCAGACACGGAAAAAAAGTGACATTTCCTTTTTGGTTTCTTTACTCACCTTCAATGCTCCTCTGTCCCCCAGCGATCCTGTCCCACTGAGCTCCGATGACAGTTGCTGGGTGAACCCTGGAGGGGCGCTGGGGAGGCAGGGGATCACAGCCCCCCACCCCTACAACCACCCTCCTGTGAGAAAGTAGAGCAGAGGGCCTATTACGGACCCTCTCCTCACAATGGAAGAGCCCGGGGGAGATCATAGCCCACCCTCTCCGATGAAGAGAAGACCTGGCGGGAGGGATCGCGGCCACAGGTGAGTACATGTGTCTTTTTTAGCAGATGTCCGTGGTGGGGGTGGAAGAGGGGGGGGCTTTTGGGCCCTTTCCTGATGACGGAGAAAGCCAGTGCCTGATGCCGGTGAAGAGAAAACCCGGCTGGATCGATCAAGGAGTTTTTATCTTTTATAGTTTTTTTATGGTACTTTAAAGTCAGCTACGTGACTCTTACATAGCTGGTACTTAATGTTTAGAGAGGCAGCTAAGTGACACTTGCGTAGCTGTAACTGGAAGGGTTAAAACTCAAAATGCTTTGCAAATGCAATTTTAAAATTACATGAAGATGTGTTAGTAAGGGCTGTAGCCCCTTTTTTAGCCACAAGATGGCGCTAAATACTTCTTTCTTACATAGCGGTGTTGGTCTTAAAAAGCTGCTGTCTTCATTCCATTTGTTTTTTTTACATTTTCTTCTTGGAATCAAAATCATACATTTCTTTGTTTTAATTACAATTAAGAGCACAGACTAGATGATATCAGTGCGACCTGGTTTATTGCAGATGACCTGCACCTCAACTCCCATACATTTTTTCATTTTTGGCACAAATGAATAAATGAATAGCTATATTCTTCTAATAAGCAGCCCCATACTGTGTATTATGACAAAAGAAAGGTTATTGTCGCTATTTATAATCGAAACACAATTACTCTTTGCAAGCAGACGAGACAAAAAACACTGAAAAGAGAATAATTATGGAATTTTTTTGCAATAAAGGATAATTGCATCCAAAACTTAATCTTTCAATCATAATGGTAAAATAGTTATTGTTCCTCATAGTCTCTTCTCCTCTGCATAGCACATTATTTTAAAATGTTAAAGGACCCTTTGCTGTCTTTGAAATGCTTTGAAAGCTTTAAAACACTTACCTATAATCAGTCATTAGGAGAGTATAGGGCCCAGTCTATGATCTGTTATCAGTGGAGTCCAGATTGAGCCACAGATTGATCTGTCATTTGTTAATATTCTGTTGTTTTTTTTTTTGGGGGGGGGGGGGGTTCTGGCATCCTTTGCTGCCAGAAACATGGATGAATTGTGGATTTATTTATGGTATGGCTGCAAGGCCATGGATGCCATGAGGGTAAACTGGTATGGGTGAGATGCAGTATGGATTGCAGCGTTGAATACAAAGGACCTAGGGCTAGTACTAGAGCTACTACTGTGGGGCTGTTTAGCTAGAGATACACCTTAGGGTTGTGAAGGTAGGGCATATGGCCCTTGGGCAGTATGGCTGGTTTTCAAGGTAGGAGAGCCTTCAGTGGCATGTGGGGCCCTTGAATGGTATATGTAAAGAACAGAAGGGTGATATGAGAGCATCAGAATAGTTTAGGAGGTCTTTGAATTGCCACTGTGTTTAGGGGTAAATTTGACTGTATGGGCCCTATACATTCCTGATACATATATATACATACCTAATCCTCTATGCCCTCTATACATAGCTGCTTTTGGCTACATTATTTAGACAATTAAAAGTTATAGAGCACCACAATCTTATAAAAAGTGCAGTTGTTTTTTTCAAACATCTAGTGCAGGGTAAACTAAGGGACCCCAGAGGGGTGAGGGGTTGTCCAAACCGCAGTCTATTCATCTCAAAAGCCATGAAGCTGAAGGTCTATAGCAGTTAAACAATTGTTTCGCATTGATGGGGAACACCGCAGATGACATCAGGACATCAGGTGACACAGCAGACCAGCATCCTGTAAGCAAGTCCAAAGCCTCCGAAAATCTTGGAGTAAGCCACTGTGGGCAAAGAGGAAGTTTTTATTAAAGTTTTTTTAAAATGAGAACCTCTTATGGGCACCTGCATGGGCAAGTCATTAGCATTGGAACTGGACTTGCACCGGAGGGCACAGGGGCTGGTATAACTGGACAGAGGTCAGCTAAACCAAATTGGCAATATGTGGGTCTGTTGTAGCAATATACTGCTAAGTCAAAGCATTACTTTTTTATCATCATCTGTTGATGCTAGTGATGGTTTCACATTAGAGGGGCTGATGGTACTATTTGTCAGGGTAAAGGAGAACAACTATTTAAGGTATCATAAAATTTGCTGTGATGCTGGGGCCTCCTCATCTGCAGAGGACTCTGTACAGTACATTAAACATATGGAAAGATTTGACTAAATGATTCTGTTGCTACACAAGCTCCTGCCCCCAAGCAGCTGATGACTATTGCCAACAGTACTGACAAGTACATGCTTTATGTTTATTTCTTAACACTCCTGGAGCAATGCAACAACCAGTCTGTACAGATAAACTATTAAACCAGTGATACTTAGACAACGCTGACAGGCTCTGCTCACTCAGCAGCCATTCCATTTATGTTCTGCAGGCTAACATGGACAGACCTGGCTAGATGTAGCTATTCTTTTCTTGTGTGCTATCCTTTTATAGGGGGATCGTTTTTAACGTTGATACAGTAGCTTGCACAGAGTAGAGGAAGCTTAGAGACAATTTCAAGAGAACTTGGAGGTAGGACAGTGAACAGTATGGTGTTTATAAGTGTGATCATGCTTCTCTTCATCTCCTCCCATAAACATTTTTAAAATTATTAATATTGTTTATAGAGCACCCACATCTTCTGTGGTGCTGGTCACGATAGATACTACAGGAGAGTAAGGCAAGTAACATACTTATAATGCTCAGGGTCAGATGTGGGGTTGCCACCTGGGAGGTATTTTCTTTTTTACTTTACTGGCCACTAGCCTGGTGGTGCTGGTCTTTGTGTTTTTGCTGGTAATTGAGGATAGGGAGAGTAAAAAAAACAAATACAGGCACTGCCAGGCCAGTGGCCAGGTGGCAACCCTAGATGTGACAACAAATAATATACATATAATGCACACAGTAAAAAGAGTCAGATGAGACAGAAGTATTACAGATACACATTGCCATAAAAGTACATTAAGAGAGCGGGCTCTGTCCTTGCAAGCTTACTTGTGTAAGGTTGAATGTATTAGGAACTGGCAAGTGCTACAAACAGTGGCAAGAATGTGGAGTGGATTGGTTAAGCCACTTGATAATGAAGTAGAGGGATAGTGGAAAGCTATTGCTCACCCTGTGTGCTGGTGGTGGTGCCAGACAGAATGCCTCTCCAACCTCCGATCTGCAACAGGAAGGAACTTTTGAAGAGTTGGAGAGTGGTGAATTGTACAGTATGGGGAAGGACAATGCAGAGGAGTAGAGCAGCAGGTATACCAGTGGTAGGCCATGATTGGGGTTGAGGAAAGGAGGCAATTGTGGGTGGAGTTGAAAGTTGCATCTGGTATCTTTGGCCTAGCAATGAAATGGAAGGTGGGTCATGTCAAGAGAGAGCTTTGTAGGTTAAAGCTATGAGTTCAAACAGAAATCAGCCAGTTGAAGGACCGACGGAGAGAAGTAGCATTGGGGAAGATGAGGTCGAGCAGCAGATATGAGAATTTATTGGAGCAGATCCAATCTGTTTGCTAGTAGACCAAAGAGGTGAGTGTTGCAGTAGTGTAATCTGGATATGATCAGGGCAAGCATGAGATGCTCTAGGCATGCGTGCATTTCACTGCCCCTTGGTGTGTTATTCACCTGTGTGTAATCACTAATACAGTGTTTATTAATTAATTTGCTTACGGAAATGTGTTGTTCACTAGTGCACGGATGAAAAAATGTGGAGGAAAATTTCCATGTGTGCGTCAGCACACAATGGTCGCTATTTGCACTATTACTATGTAGTAGTGTCAGGTGTGAGAATGCGATGTGAGAAATGTTTTTAAATTGGAGATGAATGGAGATAGTCAGTGACTGAATGCGAGGCAAGAATAAATGTGCCCGGGGATCTACAATAATAGCGAGATCCTTGACAAATATTGTTATGTTGGAGACAAGAACAGAATTGGATGGTGGGAAGATTACAAACTCTGTTTTGATAATGTTAATGGTTTCAGATGACATGAAAGAGGAGACTGTTAGACAGTTTGGGCACACAAGATAGAAGTCACCTGCTTGATGGCAGATTACTTATGAGCCCCCCTACCCTTTGAACTGTCATAGGGTTCTCAAATACCCCTTATTAGTTAAAAAACTGTAAGGAGAGATAAAAACACACACAATAGTAAAAGTCCTTTAATAAATATATAGCTTCGCCGCTCACTACCACTCATATGGCAGGGAAAGAGCTGTCAGAAGCCGTGCACTGAAGAACATGGCTGGAGGATCAGAGCCCTCCCCCCCCCCCCCCCGGGTCAAAGAAGACACCTGGCTCTGAATCTTGGACACATGTGAGCTTTTTTGAGTTTTTTGGGGGGCAGTATACTGGGGCAAATGCCAGCTACCTAGAATCTATGGGGCTGGCACTTAACAGTTGGAAAAGCAGCCTCGTAGATTCGCTGTGCTTGGCACTTAAAGGGTTAATAGCCAAGTATAATTTGCCTACTCTTTCTGGCAGTGGTTTGGATATATTTTTATTACATACAGTCCTCTGCCTCTCAACCGATAAATGTGTTACATTCTTTGTTGCTGAGAGTGGCTGTTACATTATATCACTATATTCTACTATAGCTAATAAAAAATAGTTACAACGTATAACAATGTAACTGCCACTTTCAGCAGCAGAGAATGTAACCGATATATCAGCTAGGAGGAGACAGAGGACTGAGATAACTATATTCTACCCATTACCAGAAGAAGCAGACAAATTATACTCGTCCTTCGTCCTTTAAGTCAGAGAAGCAGCCCAACTCCTCCTGTCATTGCCAGCAAAGAGCTATTTAAAGTCCCTGTTCAAGCACACACTAACTTTGTACCACCTTGTCCCCCTTGGAAACAGTGTAAAATGATCTCAAAATGTAAATACTGTATGTATTCTAGGCAAAGCCACTTTCTTTGCTTTAAATATTGGGTAAGCTGGGAAATGCATGTCAGGGTGTAGCTTTAGAAGAGTTATAAGTACGCTCTGCTGTGGTTAGAGATAGTTGTTGGGCCAGTGGGGCTTGCTGTGCTTGCTCATACTGAGAGCACTATGAGACAGACCATTTTAAGTGGCCCTGAAAAAATGAAAGGCCTGCTACAGCTTCTACCCAGAACTGCAGAAAATGGAGGCAAGGCACACGGGACAGACATGAAATAAACTGCTTGCTACCTTATTATTGGGTATGGGTTTACATTGGACTTACTGTATGCCCTACTTAAAGGGCATACACCTAAAAGCCTAAAAAAACAAAGTTGCAAAACACGCAGTAATTACTGAGGAAACTCCAAACAAAATATGGGAGTGTAACCCTCAGAGAGGTTGACTTGATTTGGAATTTTAACTAGAAGAGTAGAAATTTGTAGATAAATAAGCTTGGCTTCTTGTAGAAAGCAAGGGAATTGCCCTGGATCACAAGCTAGAGATCATACATATTACTGGACCTTGATTTATTTAAGAGGCAATAAACAAGGCCTACGTGGGCTCGTATAACAGAATAGGATTGATCTTAATATAGGAAAAGTTCATTATAGTGTCACCATTATTATAGTTCACAGATACATAAATAGTGTCTCTACAAAATAAGCTTACAATATTAATGCAGAGCTAAAATGTGTGAACAGGTCAAGGAAAGGTTTATACATATCACTAGAGAATAGCTTGATTTATTTAGTAATCTCAACAGGAAAATTGAATCTGGAAGGGAAATTGAGAAATGGTAATTAAAATGGCATTTTTTAAAAAGTTATAGAGTCTACGTTTATTTTCTCAATACCGTAAAACATTCACTTTGACTTCTCCAATATTTTCTATATTAAATTGGATTATTCAAATGGGCCTGTAAATGAACAAATTAATATTTGATCATTTTTTCCTATAAAGGAATTATAAGTCAACGGCCATTTTTCTTTTCTGATAAAAATGGTTTTGTGATTGTTGTATCGCCTTTTAATAATATAATAATATATATAATATATTAATAATATACTATAATGTAATAATACTGTAAACTGCCATCCAAACTGGACCCTCAAATCTTGTCTACAAATTGAAGGAACAGTTCAGGCAATAGCAGATTTAAACTGAATCCTGTGCCATGTGCGTCTCCTCCAGAGGGCGGTCGAGGTTGATGCCATAGCCGGTCTCCAAAGTTTGTGGGAGATGGGGGGTGGAGACCACAGGACCTGGACAGTGACTTTAAAGCTGATAATTGCCTAGCAAAAAAATCATTAATTACCTATTTGTGTGGCGCATTCTTTCAATTTTTTCCAACAGTTCTAAACTAGTTAACTATAACAGCTATCCCATTTCCCCCAAAATAAGCCTTATATTAGTTTTTGTTCCTAAAACTTTTCAGGGGATGCCTTATTTTACCATAAGCAACTGTACTGCAATATGGTCATCCAAGACACCTTATTTTCTGGGTCCACAGTTGGATAGAACTCTGGGAGTAAAAATAGGAACCATCTTGGGACTTACCAGTGATGGAAGGAGCTTAGGTAGTGAACAGAAAATATTATATATTGGTAGCATTTGTCTAAAATCTTCTTTATTCATCAGTTTAAAGTGGATCAAAACCCACACAGATCGATTCCCTCCCCCCACTGTGTGAAACCCCCAAGGTCGACCCATACACTTCTTTCCTGGTCCAACCCGCCACCACATCCCCACTATCCCTCTAGCAGTGCGCGTGGCATTTGTGAATGGCCGGCATGGGCAAGGGAGTTAGAGGGAAGCAGGGGATGCGGCCACCAGTGCTTAGTTGAAGGCTTAGACGATATGACGTCAGCGGCTTTGAGCGTGTTAACTGGACAAGCGACCGCGAATGCGCTGTAGGCCCGGGAAGAGGTGAGTTGGCATCAGCAATCTGGGGGGTTTCACACAACAGGGCACCCACGATCGGGGTGTCCTGGGGGAAAGTACCAAAACCCAGGATAGTCAAAATCCTGGGTTTTGGTCCACTTTAAAATTTCACCGTCCAGACTAATATAAGTGTCACTGCAACACATTTTGGGGTTCTTCTCACCCATTACTCATTGCATAAGTTAGTGGGGTGCGTACCACAGATCTGGACCTTTTCCCATCTTCTTTCAGATCCCTGGTTAAGTTAATCAGCTATTTCTAATTAAAGCAGTAAAATTAGGGGGTTATTTAAGAACACTAGCGCCAGGTAGTGCCACGTAGCGGCAGACAGCGTCGGGTGAACGCTGGGCGCTGTATATGAAAACCACATTTATGAAAGCGAATCTGGTGAGCGCATCTAGCATCGTCATGTAGCGTCCAATGTATTATTACAGAAGGCTCAGCATATAGCGCTGGCGCTCTAGGCTCAGCAGCATCATGTAGTACCTGTCGCTCTGTAGCGCGCTCCCATACATTTCAATGTTGTGTTTAAATAGCGTGTTGCAAAAATAAACTTTAAAATGTTTGGCTCAAATCATTGTGTGTCCTCTCCTGCTCAGCAAACAAACACTTTTATTGATTTTGTTTGATTTTATTTATTTATGCAGAATTCTATGTACAGGTGCCATGGCAGTGTCAGTGTTACAGTGTTAAAACAATGTCATTCCATATGTTTTCGCTCTGGTGCTGGTGTATATGTGTTTAGAAACAAACTTTTTTCACACAGCATTTGGCGCTCTATGCTAGAGTGCCCAGTTTTAGAGCCCCAGCACTGGTTGTGTGCAGTTTTTTCTTGAATACGGGCTTCACCTGGACGCACTTAAATGGCGCTATCTATCGTTCGATGCAGCGTTGTTCTATTGTTAGATGGGGTGTAGTCTTGGGCGCTTTGACCTCGGGACACCACCTAGCATTCTCGATTGGCTCTGCAGTGAATCAAGGAGAGCGCTTCTACAGTGCCCTGCACACATCACATTTATCACTGTTTGACGGAATAGTACAGCGCCACTTGTCCATCCACTACGCCATGTTAGAGAGCCCCACACCCGCTTGCAACGTCTACTAGTGGTCGTTTACAGGGCACTATGAGGCGCTAGTCTTAAATCAGCCTCCCCATACATATGCTGGCAATAGCTTGATACTTAGGTTAAAGGAGCACTACCACGAAATTGTGTAATATTAAAAACCCATATAAACCACATTGGCTAATGAGAGGAGGGTCACTTATACACCCTCTTCGTTCCATTAATAAACATAAAAACAAGCCTGGCTGGATATTTCTTGACGTGGGGTGTATAAGTCATCTTGTCATTCAGAATATTTATATGGATTTTTATTATTGGCCCATTTTTTTGTGATAGTGCTTCTTTAGGTTTGAATGAACTGCCCTAATCATATGGAATTCCTAAATATTAACCTTGCCCTAAGCGCCAGTTATTTCTAGGAGAAAATGCTCTTGTGCAGCATTCATGTTTAACACATGTATTTAAATAATCCATGAGAGTGTTTGCTGTGTATGCTTATGTTAGACTTGTGACATCTAATTATATTTATCTTTATGAAATAAATATTAGGAAGTGTTTTATGGCCTCATAAATGCTTGTGCAGTGACGCTGCTGCCAAGCTGTGCTGGGAGGCTTTCCTTTTAGCTGTGAAGTATATGCTGACAAGGCAAGATGTTTTGTATTCCGCATATAATATTCCTATCGTACGCCAGATAAAATGGTAAAAATGACAATACAATACTTGGTGAATAAAAGCTTGCTGGTATTTATGTATGTGGGGAAAGCAGACAAAGCACTGCGTTTGTTAGTTCAATTGCTTGGGTGCCCGTTGGTGCCCAGTAGGCTGCATCTACAGGAAGTATTTTATCTTACATCGTCGCTTAACCTGTAACCCTTGGAGAGTTAAAACTGGCCTGGTATGTAGGGATTCACCTATGTGAAGAAATATAATATAGAAATAATATAATACAAAATGATCCATTTTCCCAAAAGTATAAATAAAATTGTTCTATCAGATACCAGGTTATGGGGCCTTTTCAGAGCCAGGTGGGTATACTCACTCCTTTTTTAGGAGAGAAAACTGCCATTTACTTTCATTTTCTACTTTGGAGCTGATTCAACAATCGGATGTAAATTTTTACCTGGTGTTGAATCAGGCCCAAGGTAAACAATGAAGGTGAATGGAAGTTTTCTCTCTTTTTAAATGGGGCGAGTTTTCTCACCTGGCTCTCAATCGACCCCTATGTTTTTAATCAAGGCAGACAAGATAAAAAACACTATTATTTAAAAGTGAACCAAACGCTGTCCATAGAGTCTAAATGACTCTAGAGCTGGTGAATCCCTCCTACTGTGTAAAAACCCTGTGAAATCACCAAATACTCACCTCGGGTCTTGATGCCACAATGCATGTCCAGCATGGCCCTGGCTTCCTTGCTGTGCGCAGCACAGGAAGCCAGGGCCAAGCGATATACACACTGTGAGATTCAAGCCCGAGGTGAGTATGTGAGTATGTAGCAATTACACTGGGGTCTACACAGTGGGACGTCCAGAATAGGGCATCAAAAGTGTGTGTGTGTGTGTGTGTGTGTGTGTGTGTGTGTGTGTGTGTGTATCTGTGTGTGTGTGTGTGTGTGTGTGTGTGTGTGTGTGTGTGTGTGTGTTATATGTGGATTTATTAAATGATTAAGCAATATAGTTAGTCTAATTAACCAATTAATTATGCAATGAGTTAATCTAATTACCTAATTAATGTATTAATATATTGATTATTCAAGATATATATATATATATATATATATATATGCCAGAGATCTTACCACTAAGAATTAATACCCCTTGGGGTGATATATCATCAGTTAAATATTTACATCCACTGTTCATCCAGGCGTATGTCATTGGTTGGTTCAGTAAAACTAAGAGGCCGATTCATTAATAGCGCTAGGTAGCGACAGTTGAGCGACTGTAGCAGTATTTTCACAGCGCGTCACAGCGAGTCGGTGTGCAGTAATGTTGAATACAAGGTGACGAGTCGCTATTTGACAGGTTCCACGATGTATGGGTGCGCATGATAGCGACTGGTCAGAGCGACCGGCTCCCACCACATTCATCAAAAAATCACGCTCAAAAAATTCTCGCACTGTAAAATGCATGTTTAAACCCCAGAGCGCTGGCGGCGATGTGTTAAAAGTAGTTTTTTAACCCCCAAACCACCATATTTTTGGAAACCAAAAAAAAAAATTTTGAAAGAATTTAGTAATATGAATACATTAATATCAGACCTGTAATATCAATTCTGCACAATTTTTTTTTTAACTTAAAAAAATTAACTAACATGGCAGAAGTGGTCACAGAATTTTTCACATTTAAAAAAAAAAAAAAACATTAATAACAATTAATTATGAATATTTAAAGATTGTTCCATTGAAATGCATTGGAGCGCGCCAGGTAGCGAGAGGTCATACCTGTCGCTGTTCAAGGTCGGACGCTGGCGCTGTGGGCTGAGGCTGGAATAATGATGAATGAGTGGCTATATGGCGCTATCTCAGTCGCTAAGCAGAATCGGCTTGATAAATGTGTGATTGTGGTGGGGAGCCGGCGTTCTCGTGGCGGTGCCCGTCATTACCGGCCGCTCACCAGGCGCTACCTGTCACTATTCCTTCATAAATAAGGGCCTAGGAGTATGACTGGATGGATGTCTGCACAGTGCATCCACAGATGAGGCTACAGCTGGCTGACCGATGGTTTCATCCTTTATTCACCCAAAGTGTTATATATGGATGAAAGTGCACAAATATAGTTTATAGCTACTACCAGTGTCAAACAACCAAACCTTAAAAGCTAGGCAAAACAAACCATTCTTCATAACTAATTGATATAAAGGTTATACATATAGTCAAGGGTACATTTTTCTAGTAATGTAATTGGCATGTGTTTGGCTCTCAAATGGCCCCAGCACTAAATTAAAATAATATCTTAAAAACAAACAAAATATGAGGTTTGACCATCAGAGCTTATGGCAAACCTCTGTTGTAGATGCATGGATATGTACACAGGTGCATTTGTTGGTCACAGCAAAGTCACAGGGGGTAGTTAGGGGTTAAAACTGAAAGGTTTTGCTTGCTTCCTCAGAGGACTGTGATCAGTTAGCTGTGATGCCCCTGCCCTGTAACATCTGACTGGCCTATTCATTGCCTACCCTGTCTACCCCACCCCTGATAGCATTATGTTCCTTAGTTGTCATGGATGATTGTTTGACTATTTAATCAGCTGTTCACACTGCTTCTGATCATCCAATGGCGTGTTGCCTGAACTGACCATTGCTTGACTTTCTGATAGTGAATTTTCTTGATAACTGCTTGACTGCCTGATACCTTATTTGGTTTTGGTTTGATGTCTGTCAGAGGAGCTCTGATCTTTGGCTTTGTTTCTGGATTTGCTTGTGTTCCAATTTTGTGGGGGATTTCTTACTTACCACCTTTAGCACTGTAACCTTTTCCTGTATTGGGTCTTTGCCTTCTGTGTTTCTCTGGTGGATTGCTGGCCTCCTCCAGCCACAGACTATGAACTGCGCATGTAACTCCTGGGGGCAACTAAAGGCACGTTGTGTATCCATTCCAGAGAGAGAGTTAGATTGGGGTATAGTGTTCAACCGGGGGCCTGCAACTGTCTAGAGTCTAACAACGACATGTTTCTGTGCCCATTTTTATAAATTAGACTTGTATGCATTCATAGGAAATATATAAAAGTTAAAAGAATATAAGGTGAGAAATATAATGCATTATACACAAAAAACAAGGACCCCTCTGTCTTCTCTGGCGTTTTCTCGGGGGCATAAATGTCTAGGTTAAATCTTGTAGGCTAGAAGCTCTCTTACATCATCATGCTTTCACTGAATCTCATTAATTTTACGAACACTAAAAAATGAATACAAATATCATACACTGTTCTGCAAGGTAAGATTGTAAATCATAATGACAATAACTAGAGACCTCCAGCTTACAATATTAGATTGAATTATTTGGCAGTGAAGTGCTCCTGTATGTAAATATGTTCAAATGAGATAAGAACACAAAGAAATTATCCTGCACATGGCCACAATATTGTTTGTTAATAGGAAACCTCCTTCTGGCTCTCATCCTTACTGCGCGGTCATGCCCTGGGAATGCAATGCAGAATGAGGAGTGTGACTCAGTCCAATCACCCTCTGCTTTCAAAGTAGGTATCTTACCTTTCGTCTATCCAGCTAGGACAATAATCATTGATAGAAGCAGAATACAGGAGGCACGCTGAAGGGCCTAACAAATTAACTTAAACTGGTGTAATTACCCTGGTGTTAATGAGTACAATCAATATATGAATTAAAAAAAGAGAAATGGGCTGTAGGCTCAGTCCTATTCTTTGAATATCTCCCACACTCTGCCAAGAATCATATTATATCACTGTATACCAAAATCGTATACGCATTTTATTACTGGTGTTTGTATTTCACCGTATGCATGGCTTTCACAAACAAGTACACATATATTAGAATATCCAATGTATGTGTACTTGTTTGAGATGATATTAACATGTGCATACAATTCAACAGTGTTACAATGAGGTGCATATGGTGAAATGTGTCCATACATTGACAAACGAGTGATGGGCAGCCCGGGAAGCAGTTGGGGGTTAGGTGCCTTGTTCAAGAGCATTTCAGTCATGTCGAACCTGCCATGCGCCAGTCAACAGCCACAAAGCAATTGGGGTCCACAGTCTATGTTATTTAATGTCATTGTCATGTTGTGTTCACATTCTTTATTGTTCAGCAGTTATAATTAGCCTAAATCATTTGTTCTTAAAGTTGATCATTTGTTTTTGTTGGGTTAACAAAGGGTACACAGATATGAGATTCTCTGATTGCAGCAAAATTGGGATCAAACTGCTGTATAGGCACTGGAGACGGCTTTTCAAGGCACAGCACTTGACCAGGGCCAGAAATCCAAAGGTAACCCTTAGAGTGGGGTCAGCTCTAAAACAAGGTCAATGGCAGAGGGCAAGGTTCGTGACTGCTATCTAGTTTCATGGTTACATGGTGAGCATCCAAAGCAAGGGGAAGCAACATGTAAACTAGAATATAATGATTCACCAGGAACAGTGCTATAACTAAATATGACCGAACATACAGTGATACAGTCTTTAAATGGAACCCAATTTATAAAGAAGCAAGGGGGTTGACCCAACCAAGAAACCCCCAATGGTGAAGCTGTACTTAGATAAGGTCTAACAATTGCACTACCACTTCATAATGGAAAAATATAAATTTTATTTTTGTTGGGCAAGACAAACAAACTCCACATATTAAAATTCTAAAAAGACATATAACAAACCATGAACCTGCTGATACTGATATATCAATTATGTCAGCATGATCACCAAAGCTCAATTAATACACATAAAAGAATCAAGTCATAAATAATCAATCATATATAAAGTGCCTGTGCTTTTCACAAAGAAAGTGCATCCATTTACAACAATTCATCAAACAATAATATAGTGATTAGGATAGTGGTTAGGATCCACAGTGTCCAGTACCCCCTGGGTAGTGCAATTGTTAGTCCCTCTCTAAGTACAGCTTCACCATTGGGGGTTTCTTGGTTGGGTCAACCCCCTTGCTCCTTTATAAATTGTGAACATTAGAGGGGAAGCTGGTTAGGGCAGTGCACACCTGTTTATATCACTTTAGATACCTATGTTGGTGCCGCCCAATCTCATATCTATTTAAATGGAACCCCATCATGGCTTATACAGTAACCTTTGTCCTGTTGTTGGATATAATTAGACTGTCGAAGACTAAAACAGAGAAGACATGTTGTGTTTCCTTTTTGTAAATGATGATATGCTGACTTAAATCTCACAAATAGGGTTGGTGAGCAACAATAGCAAGGCCCCATGACCTCATAGGCTCCAGTGTGGTCTGAGGGATCCTGAGATCTTCCAGTGACATCTTAGCATCTCTGCTTCCCAGAGAAACTGTTCGAAACTATTCAAAATTGATGCGTGGACTAGCCTGCAGCGAACAACATCAAGCATTGCACTCTTTCTTTGTTGTGTGCAGCTTAAAGGAGCACTATTGCGAAATTGTGTAATATTAAAAATCCATATAAACACGTTAGCTAATAAGGGGAGGGGTCACTTATACACCCGAACTGAATAAAACTCCCGCCAAGCTTGTGGTTTTCTTTCCCTGGTAGGAATAATATCCTGGGGTTTCAGGTTTAGTCTATGAGGGGTGACAGAGTCTGTCACCCGAGATGTCCCCTTCCTTCTATTAAAATAAAAAAACAAGCCTGGTTGGATATTTCTCGATCCCGGGTGTATAAATGACCCTTCCTCCTGCCATCCAGCATATTTATATGGATTTTTATCACTGGGCCATTTTTTCACGATAGTGCTCCTTTAATCTTCCTAGTGGGCGCATAATAAAACTTGTGGTTCTCAG
Source organism: Gastrophryne carolinensis (assembly GCA_027917425.1). Lineage (NCBI taxonomy): Eukaryota > Metazoa > Chordata > Amphibia > Anura > Microhylidae > Gastrophryne > Gastrophryne carolinensis. Next base: position 201,851,730 of record CM051238.1, on the reverse strand, counting down.
GAAATGTACTTGTACGTTCCTGGCATCCTGACTTGGCATGCCTTGCTGCAGGAAACCCTGCCAGTGGCACGCTTTTCTTACCTTTTCAATGGTGCAGCTGTGGCTCTCCTCCAATCAGCTTCTCCTACTGTGCATATTAATGTGCAGCTGGGGAAGCTGAATAGAATCCTAGCCACACTAGCAATCGTCATGCACACTCGCTGTATACCTAGGCACGCCCATTCCAGCCATTCAGTCATGGTGAGGTAAGCACTGGGGGGTTCACACAGCAGGGCATCCCAAATCAGGATGCCCCAGGGGGTGGAATAGACACTAGGTGCGGTTTTGGTCCACTTTAACAAATATAGCATTTATTTTTTCAGACACTAACATGTCTGGGTTTTGTAATAATGTTAATATGCTTCATAAATGTGTTGTATTCTAAAATGGTTAAGGTTAATCTTGTGGTGCATAATATCTGCTGCATAGTCCAAAAGTGAAAAATAAAAAAATCTTTCTCCCCAAACATCTGAAAATAAGAATGTGATAAAGTTTAAAGATGATTCTTTTGCATGCTTGCAACAAATCTGACGAATCCTTTTCTAAATTCTAAATCTCCTATATGAGCTATGATCACCACCAACCAATTTGTTTGTTAATGACCACTGCCTTTGTTATGACATGATATATGCCTATATTAGGTGGCAAACTGATGTGCAATATACATGTTTCCATAGGCTATCAGGATCACTGTGGCAAAAAGCTCACTCATGAATAATACAGTGCTCTTCATGGGCATTATGTAGGTAATAAATGCACTTTATGTCTGTACTATCCGGAGAGTTATAAAGTTGAATGCATTAGTTCTTCTTGTTGGTAATAAATCACAGTATTTAGTCGGGAGGACACGAATAACTTTAACTCCAGAGGTCTCAATATCCCAGTACATTTAGACAAGGGATGTCTTTTAAAAGGAAGTGACTGGAGCATGGGTCCTAGTAGTGTTTTTATATATTTACAAAAGACTATGAACTTTTCAAATTGTTTCATGAAATAACAACCTACCTTTACTGCTTTATTCAATTCAAAAAAGGCAACATTCAAAATATGGGGTTTATTTAAGCAATACATAGTGGCAGGAGTTTCTCATGAGCGCCACCAGCAAGTCATATTTATAATGCAAAAAAAGTTTAGCGCCATGTAGCGTTCCATGAATCAAGAGCGCAGAGTGCTTTGTTAGCGCTGGGGCTGTGTTTCCTACAGTGCCACTTCACATCAGACGCCCAGTGTCGTTCTCACATTGACTTCAATAAGCCATTTCAGTCCTGTTTTTTTTTGGTGACTTCTGGTTAGCGTTTTTTATTTTTTTTTTGTGATCAAGTGACATGGTAGTCCTGGTCTGTTCCGAATGTTTTTTTCATTTATTATTGTACTCAGGTTACCTGCTGCTAACTTGCGTTTTCATGCCTGCCAATCATGTGTCATGTCATTTGTATGTTCCCAATGTATTTTCACTTGTTCACTGTGCAGCCATCCCCAATTAAAGTATTTTTTTGTATTGCACCTGGTGCTGATTTCAGTGCGCCCACGCTGGCGCTGTTCATTTACTTGTTAAATCCAAATGATTTCTGGCCTTCCCCACTGGTGCTACCTGTCCCTAGCTCCATTGGAAAAACACAAAAAAAGACACAACGCAACGACTATACTTGATGGACACATAAACATGCAAGGTTTTCATTGTGACATGCAGCAGTTTCTGGGTGAAGTTTGTCCCATTGAGATATCAGTTCAATTGCTTGGCTTCAAAGGACTTTTTATGGTAAACATTATGCCCATGTCAGGTGGGATATACGTTTCTCCCAGTGATCAAGACAAGTTTTGTTTTTACCGTAAGTCAACTAATTATTCATCTCAAACACAATGAAAGCAATGATTTAAACTGAATTTTATCCAGGATAAACATCTATGAGATTGATATCACTATTAGCGCTGTTTGTGTAAGAAATGTTTCTGCAAGGCATATTACTGTTTTCAGGCTGCATGATTGATAATCCTATTTAAATTGAACAACAAACGCAGATTAGATATACAGTAAATTGTTCATTTATACATTTTAGGAAAAATAATGTTGTATCAGTGTTATATTTTTTTTAGTTCAATGTGTATTAAACAAAGTAGGGAGACAGCAGTTGCAAATTAAGACCTGATTCCCCTGTTGTATGTATGAGATCTCAGCTACTGTTTTTTTTAGGAAAAATGACTTCAGTGCCATTCTTAACATATATGTATATAATATATAAACATATATTTATATAAAAAATGTAAAAATATGATTTATGTAGCCAAATAATAATAGTTGGCATTCATAGAATTTATTTGATTAGGGTATTAAGGGCCATTCTTTGCATATGGGGCACAGAGGACTATAATTAATAATGCGTAAAAAGTTGTAGGAGAGTTTTAAAAATAAATAATAAATCCATGTACTGTTCGAAGTGGACCCACATCCAAGAAGGGATACATTTTACTCTCTTAATTAGCAATACTGAACTATTCAAAAATATGGAGGTGCCAGAAGCTGTAGCACACTTCACTGACACATCCTCCAACATAGAGCAATGGCTGCTGAGATTAATGATATGGCTTCCAGTCCCCAGTTACACAGATAATTGAGGAGAAATAGGAAATATCTTCTAAATGTGGAGCACATAGTACAAAAAATGATAATTTACTGTAGGGTTCAGCAGTGATAATCACAAGCAGCCAGCTGTCATTTTGATAGAGGTTGTGTAGGATGGAATGAATGAACACATGGGCTTCGTAAAAGCTTCTTAAATAAATAAATATATTCTTACAGGGGACATTTTTATTCAAACCATAGGATTTTGATGCCTTCCTGCAAAGATGCCCTATTACAACTCATCCATACCACTGATTTTGAATTTCCAACTTTGGGTAAAGGTATTAAAATTAGGAATACTAGACCTTACTATGCCTAGAACCCTGTTTTTTCAATCCGCCTGCTGGAGTGAACTGTAGTAAATAAAGTTTATCTAAGGTGGAATGCTTGCAAAAATCTGGTTAATGCTGGCCAACTGAGATGTCACCTGCCTCTGTTGAGTAGAGAAAATTGGATAAATGTAATTCAGTCAGCTTGAGGCAGATGATGCATATGTAACATATAAGCTAACATTTCCACTGTGCTACAAATAAGTGTACCTAAATATAGTAGTGATCCTAAACAGGCCCAGCCATATGCCCCTATCAATTTGATAATTTTACCTTCCCCTTTCCTCCTCAGCCTACTTTTGTATAGCTCACTAGACGCTTTACTAATTGTATAGAGCATTATACATTGTGTTATGTATACTCATGTTGTATTACACCAGCAACTGATATTGGGATAGCTGTATGGGGGCTAGTGTCCATGGGCCGCAGATTATTGAAGATATATTATTCCGTATTAGGGGCTTTTTGATCTTTTTGGCAGCCCAGTCAATTTGGTTTTAACCTGTCCATTGAGTTTATGAATGGCCTATGAGCTAATAAAACTTTTGTGATTTTTAAGGGTTATATTTAGGTTGGGCAACTGCTCCTTTTGCCCCCCTTGGGGTATTCAGGGCTACAGTAAAAATATTTAGCAGTTTAGCTAACTATAGTGCAATTTCACCCCTTCTTCTCCCTATTATATTATTAAGTATGTCTAGATTCAGGTGATTAATCAAATTGAGTACTTTACCTATATAGGTAATTGTAATATGTATTAGGGTTAGAGAATTTACATTTATTATCAGATTTGTGACACTTGTGGTGGAAGCTATATGCTGTTTACTTGGCTCAAACTATAGCTCAGGTACACATGTCTGGGATACTCACAGGTAGGGAACTGCATTTTATGATTCAACCATCTCAATGCTTTGAGTGTAAAACAGTACAGATGGTGTTTTTTTATAGTCTTCAGTAGCATGGACCAGAAGCTGCATTTAAAAGATTTGCATTTCACAATATTTAGGCCTGATTTATTAATTTCTAAGCACTCTATATTGCTAAGCACTTTTAAATGTGCTACAGTACAGTACTTAAATAACAATTTCCTTTTTTTCTAGCACTTCAATAAATTACACTTGTGAATTACACTTGTGGTCGATGTTTTTAATTTCCCTTGTATATAAAACAGGATGTACATCCCCAAAGCCTACAACCAAAGTCCCATAGGTCAGCTCACTAAAATGCACCACTTCTTTCTCTGTAAGCCAGTAACTCCCTTGCATTATTCTGTCACAACATGTGCAGCTTTCTTTCACCGCTATATTAAGAGTAAGGCCAGAGCCACAAATCCTTATTTTATCATCTTTGTTCAGGCTGGAGTTCAGCTCTGGGTTTTGTGTTTTCTCATAAACCTTGCGGCAGATCTATATTGGAATACACTGTGTAAAGTCATTTGGGGATATTGGAATACATATTGCGATACATGTTTTAAGACCACGTTGGGATACAGAGTGTTTCCATTTTTTTTTTAAGATTATTGTGCCTGGAGAATTGAGACCCAAAAGCATTATTGGATTCTCACTATAATTACAGCTTGCAGTTCCTACAGCTTCCCTCTAATTGCCAATAAACTCCTCCAAACAGTACAACAGAAACCTCAGCTTGAAAAGGATTGAGCACTAATTAAAGGGATTTGGCAAGTATTGGCCTAACAAAGAATGCCCTTTCTGTGAGCTCCAGTCAGTGATCTTGTTCTTGTTGTAAGATTTTTATCAGTGCATCAGTTCCCTAGTAATTTCATTATCAGTGAAAAGCGACAAAACTTAGATGCAAGTTTTTCGAAAGTCTGCTCATTTGTTCCACACATAAAACCTGGAAAAAGCTCATTGTGTCAAAAAATCATGTTTAAAATGAACCCATAAAGTACACTCAGCAAAAGTCAATTATTTATCCAAATGAACCCAGAGCACTATTAAAAAACGAAACTAAAACCTTAATCTACTTGTTAGCGTAATCCCAGCTCCTGATTTGAACCATGTCTAGTACTTTGAACTATGTCTAGTACTTTGCTTCTATTCCTGAATAAACCTGGTCTTTTACAGCTACTCCAGACAATATTGTTGTTTTGGACAAAGTAAATAGATGTTAGAATGCCTTTAGTGCCCCTTTTGAGAAGACCTTTTTCATTGTAAAGATGATGGGTCGCTTCCCATTTGTGCTGACCCATAGTACTTACCATAGTCAGTTGACCAGGAAGATCAAGGCAGTCATGAATTTGGTGCAGATAGATTTTTTGGTTAAATTAATTTTCTATTTTTAGTGACCATTAAGGAAAGTGAGGCAAAATATCCTGATAGGAGAAGGACCACTTAATGTAACCCTGACTGCTAACCTGGCATCAAATATTATGAGATCTGTGAGAGGAAGGGTGACTATGATTTATATTAGCTCAATTCATTCCCCTAATTAAATGGCATCCTTTGTATGCTTTGTATGCTTAGGCCCTTATTTATCAAGGGCTAGTGCCAGGTAGTGTCTGACGAGCGCCAGGTACCGCCAGCTATCGGCGGCTACCGAATCAAGTACGCCCGGCGGCGGTCACAATGACGCATTTATCACGCTAAATGAGGCTAGCGCCGGCGAGAGCGGCTAATCCCATCACAGCGACAGGTATGACCTGGCGCTCCCTGGCGTGGTCCAATGCATTTCAATGGGGCAATCTTTAAATAATCATAATTAATTGCTATTAATGTTTTTTTTTTTTTTTTAATGTCAAAAATTCTGTGACCACTTCTGCAATGTTGGATTTTTTTTTAAAGTAAATAAAAAAAAAAAAAAAAAATGAGCAGAATTGATATTACAGGTCTGATATTCATGTATTCATATTACAAAATGTTTAGAAAAACTTGTATAATTTTTACATATAAAAAAAAGGTTGTTTGGGGGTTAAAAACTACTTTACACACATCGCCGCCAGCGCTCTGGGGTTTAAACAAGGAATTCACAGCGCAAGAAATTTTTGAGCGTGATTTTTTAATGAATCTGCAGCAAGCCGTTCGCTCTGGCCATTCGTTGTCAGGCGCACCCATACAAGCGGAACCTGTGAAACAGCGACCCCTAACCCCGTATTCAACATTACCGCACACCGACTGAGTCGCTGTCAACAAGCAAACCCCGGCCAAGCACAGCGAATACTAGCTGGCGCAGGGAAAATCACGCTACTGGCGCTCATCTGTCGCTACCTGGCGCTATTAATGAATCGGCCTCCCCGTCATCCTTGTCTTCACCATATCATGGCTTCCATAGCTTAAGGTCTCTCTCTCTCCAATCCCCCCCTCACAACAAAGGCATCCAGCCAGCAATTCCCGCAAAAGTTACATGTTTTTTTCCTTCTCACTTTCTCAACACTCCAGAATTGTCCTACTCTTTGCAGTCTAGTAGTAGTCTAACCTTCTTTCCTGCTACCCAACCCACTGCTTGCACTAAGACCCCTACCCTTGAACAAGTGTACCCCATCCTCCACTCTCTATTCCAACCTCTTTCTCTATACACTGCTAGCTACTATTTTTATTTAATTTCTTTGTCTCTGAATCACCTCCACATGGCACCTCTCTGGTACCATAATTCCACTGGTTACTCCTTCGATTTTCTTCCTCTGACCAGGATCATCTCTATGTGGTGCTCTGGCTGCATTGGCTGCATTGGCTCCTATGACTAGGAAAAGTCTGCCTCTGGTCCTTAACCATGTTTCTTTTCCATCTTTGTTCCTTACTTTGCTAATACTGGTCTAGTTTTATCAATGTTTAGTTCCCTACCAATTGTACTAGCTTCCCTGCCACAACTAATTCCTAGTATGTATGAAAAGTTTATACTGAAAAATTAAACCTGATCTCGGTGGTTTAAATTCAAAGGGATTGTCCAGACAATAAAGCAAAAAAAGGTATATTCAGCTTTTATACCCTGCAGCTGGCTCTTGGAAACTCAATATCTGCCCTCAACCCGGCCCCTGTGTCAGACACAGACCCCCTGTCTTTGGTCCCCATAATGTGGCCACACATACTTCATTCATGCCTGGGCAGACGGGACAGGGCTGGATCAAAAATGTTTACACCGATGATTGCGGCTAGGTGGCGCTATTCTGGATGCCTAAGATTGACTTTTGGTCTAATTTATCTGTGGGTGGCCACCTTCATTGTTGGTGGAAAAAAGATGTGCTATATACCTATGCATTGAAAGCACCCAAGCAGAACCCAACCCAGGATTTTGACTATCCCTGGTTTTGTTCCTTGCTCATTTGTTTGTTGCTCTGGGGGCATCTCGATTTGGGATACCCTGCTGTGCATTAACCTCCCAGATCACCCATAAAAACTAACCTTTCGCCTGTCCTATGGTGCATGCGTGGACATCCGTGCATAGTAATGATTGGCAATATGGCTCTCTTTAGATGCAGAGTACGGCAATTTGGACAGGAGTGGCCACATCCCCACATCCCCAGTTCTTGCTAGATTGGGGCGCACTCCAGCCCCAAGCCTATTTGAATGGCTAGGCGCAGGACACCACATTAAAGATGCAATGAGGTATTATCAGGTGCTGGCTGTAATGTGCATATCATTATTTGTATTCTTATTGTCTAGGTTTCAAAACCATGGATAGTTTCAGCACCATGGACAGCCCACAATCTAAAACAATTAGAAACAACACTTGTCTGATGCTGTAATGTAAAAAACTTTAACATTACCGATATATTTGTGAACATCAAAGTGACTATAAATAGACTAATGCCTTTTCTATCCACCCTATTGCATTTCGTGCATCGTAAACCTTTTATAACGTCTAATCAATACAACAATATACATGATAAATTCAGGGATTTAAATAGTATCCAGAGTGCTGCAGTAATTGTCTCACTATTATGGTGTAGCTGTGAATTGCTAATTACCACTGAAATTGTTTTATGTTAAACTTTAGGACTTAATAGGTTAAATGAGTTGACATTGAAATATCAGTAAAATGCAATGTACTTTACCCTTACGAAAGGGAATGTCATCTGTTTTATCATTCGGAAATACTATGCAGAGTTGATTCTCTAATGGGGAGCCTTATTTATAAAGCATCAGTGCCACACTTTCTTGGCGTGCAATTTAAGAAACAAAGAACAGGTGGCTCCAATGTGGCCGCCAGCTAGCGTCTTTATTACCACTAGCATCCAAAAGGTTTCAGCACAGGGTGCTGTGGTTGAAGCAGTGGCAGTTGAAACCTGGAGCTGTAGGCCATGATCCCATAGGGCACAATCAACAGAACAGGAAGTGTTTTCTGTTTATAATTAATATTACACACATATATTTATACAGAAGTTGCATTGTGACTTGGCAGTAATGGAAACGTGGGGCTTAGATGTCGCCAAATGACATTTTTTTCTTGGCTTCTTTTTGTAATAAATGTGTAATTTAGACAACAACTAAAACGCGGCCTAAAATCACGACCCCGCACAGCCATTCAGTTGTGGTTGGCGGGGCCGAGAACAGTCGAGAAGGGAGGCAAGTGATGCCGTACATGTGCTGTGGGTTCAGGGGAAAGGTAAGAATATCGGGCGCCCTTGGGAGTTTCACACAGTTTTGCATCCCAATTCAGGATGTCCTGGCAGAAGGGGTAAGCTGGCTCTGGAGTCTCATAGACTCCAGGGTGGGTTTGGTCTACTTTAAGAGCAAATATAATACTTGGTCATGCAATGACATTCAATCTTTCGGCTGCTTATATTAACATTTAATAGATAGCTACTGTAATGTACATTTATGATAAATAGAAAGGTGGAGTCCTCTGGCCCTATGAGTACCAGTTCTGTTGCATTTCCTGTAGCCATGTTTTTGGTATGAAATAAAATAGGCTGGGAAGGGTTGAGTTATAACTTTTGTTTGCTGATGATTTAAACCTAAGCTAGATCAAAAATCCCCCAAATTAGTCAGACTTAAAATTATACTTTTTACCCCCAGATATAGTAGTACATAGGTATGTTGGCTATATGGTTCAGGGGTAGAAATTCTGTTCTGCTGCTTGTGGTCACATTTTTTCTATTTAAACAGGGCTAAGTCTAAGCCAAATCTAACCTTTTCATTATTCATTAATGTTAGGGTGCGATATCTCCTGAAAGATTGCTTCTAAAATAATGGACACATGGAAACTTGGTCTGCTGGCACCTTGGAGCGCCATACTTTAAAATCATCTATCACATTGGCAGCCACATCTGCACAAAGGTTTGCTTGAAGTATCTTTAAACACAACTATCACTGGAGCAGCAACAGCAATCATCTTCAAACTTTCATTATCCAACTGTCATTTTCCAGTGCAGGCTTGAGCATAATTGGTTTCTGTGGGGCAATACAGAGAGTTCTTTAAAAAAACACTTTCATATATAAAAACTTATTATTCTCATAATCACTGTCAAGTTGATTAGGAAAAAACCTTCTTACATAAAATTGCCTTCCGTTACTGTTAGACTTTCTTATTTAAAGATGTACAATTTTTGTCACTGATGTATTGTTGTCTTACATATTTTTTAATATATTATCCATTTTAATTTCCCTTGGAAAAAAATGTGAACATTCCTGTGCCCTTGCTGGCTCCCATGACTCTCCTTGTGAGTTTTACATCCCCTAAATGTGTGGAGGACAAAGCATTTGTTATGGGATCTTAGGCCAATTAAACTATAAGGCGCACTTTAATTAAAATGAATGCTTTTGTGAAGAGGCCCAGTGTGTTAATGATTTAAGTTCAGCATTTTAATAGCTTGGCTTTTGTACCCCTGTGGTGCTCAGCCATTTCCAGAACAACAGTGGATTTTGTAGTGTTGTGCTGTTTTTTATCATAGATATTCAATTTATATAAATCAACATCAATAAATCGTTAAAGGAGCACTATCGCGAAAAAATGGCCCAATAATAAAAATCCATATATATATGCTGAATGGCGGAAGGAGGGGTCACTTATTCACCTAGCATCAGGAAGTATCCAGCCAGGCTTGTTTTTTTTATTTTAATGGAAGGAAAAGGACATCCGGGGTGACAGGCTCTGTCACCCCTCATAGACCCATTATTTGTAGACACTGGATATATCTTTACAGAGGTGTTTAAAGCCACCATTAATTAAAATACAGTTGTTTGAAAAAAACTAAGCTACTGTATATATTGTATATGTAGCCTTCCTGGATAATAAACAGAGCGATGCTCCATTACATTTTACATAATCATATCATAGTTCTAATTTTCACCAGCCTATGATTGTGCTCAGGGTGAGTTTTGGATAAACATTCATGACCACATCTGCTTCTAGAGCCCAGAACTGAACAGTACCTCCCCATCCAGTGACATTAAATTAAGAGGCCGATTCATTAATAGCGCCAGGTAGCGACAGATGAGCGACTGTAGCGTGATTTTTTCAGCGCCAGCCAGTATTCGCTGTGCTTGGCCGGCGTTAGCTTGATGACAGCGACTCAGTCGGTGTGCGGTAATGTTGAATACGGGCTGGGGGGTCGCTGTTTCACAGGTCCAGCGTTGTATGTGAGCGCCTGACAACGAATGGCCAGAGCGAACGGCTAGCTTCATATTCATTAACAAATCACGCTCCGAATGTGCTGTCGCTGTCCATTCCTTGTTTAAACCCCAGAGCGCTGGGGGTGATGTGTATTAACTAGTTTTTAACCCCTAAACAACCATATTTTTTGAATGTAACATTATACATGTTTTTAGAATCATTTTGTAATATGAATACATTAATCTCAGACCTGTTAGATCAATTCTGCACAAATTTTTTTTTAATTTTTTTTTTACTTAAAAATAAATCCTAACATTGCAGAAGTGGTCTCCGATTTTTTGACAAAAAAAAAAACATAATACCAATTAATTATGAATAATTATAGATTGCTCCATTGAAATGCATTGGACATCGCCAGGGAGCGACAGCTCATACCTGGCGCTGTGAGGGAATTTGCAGCGGCGCTGTTCGGTCCAGGCGGCTTCATGATGAATGCCGCGCTAGCCGTTGCTCTCGCCGGCGCTAGCCTCATTTTGCTTGATAAATGCGTCATTGTGACCGCCGCCGGGCGTACTTGAGTCGGTAGTCGCCGTTAGCTGCCGCTACCTGGCGCTCGTCAGACACTACCTGGCGCTATCGCTTGATGAATAAGGGCATAAGTAGCACTTCCCCATCCTGCAAGCAAAATTACATTAAATATCTATGTTCACTTTTCTACCCACATCCAGTTAGCAATATTATGGTCCTGATTTATCAAGTACTTTTGCCACATAGGTGCAAAATATAATGTATATATATTTTTTTTTTTATTTTATTTTAAAGTGGGTCAGGTGCCTTTATGACCTATTGCGTTCCCTACTGTTACTGTTAACCCCACTACCGACCCTGCTCCTGATCCCTTGTGGGCACTATTCATCAACTTGTTATACAATTCCACCAGTTACTTCTCCATATTAATGTGTACCACACCACCAAGATTATTTCTCTTTTCTCTGGTTGGCATTGCTCCTCTTTCAAAGTCATCTCCTGTCTTCTATCTTCCCCTCAAGCCATCCTGTCATTCCCATCACCTTATAGTATAGTATAGTATAGTAGGTGTTACGACTCTAACTGGACTAACTGCTTATAAACTGGTATTAACTCTGCCACTATGTTCTTCTTTCTAATGTCTCCCCACCTGCCCGAGCTTCTGTCTACCCCCCAGAATTGTTTACTTTTGATTCTCATTTTTACCTCCCCCAGGCATCTCCTCCCTTAGCCCAACTTGGCACTACTTTGTTTTCTCTCTTCTCTCTTCTTAGGTCCCAACCTTCCCATCTTCTATGAACCCTGATCCTTTCTTTCCACTTTTCCTGCATACTTCTCTTTATTTTTCATACCATAGATTCCTTCAATTTTCTGCTGAGCATTGTGTCTTCTATCTTCCCTCAGAACAGGACTCCGATTTAGATTCCCCCGACGCAGCTTCTCTGACTACCTACTCATCTGCATTGTTGCAGGCTTTACCCTTGAGATGACCCTATACATAAACAATTATCATAAATGTAAAATTTCATAAGCAAGACAAAAATCAAACTGTTAGTTCCTTTTAATCTACATGTTTGTCTACATTGAGCCTATACTTCCAAGTATGTGACATTAAAAAGAAAATTTAAAAAAAGTAAAGTATAAAGTGTTTCGCTAAACACTGGATTCTCAAAAAATTAGTGTGACATTTTTACTTGAGATCTTTGTAGGCCACGTTGCTGTGTAGCGTTCATAAAGTTATCTATAGCCACGTTAACATTAGGGTCCAGGAGGGAGATTTTGACATTTTCAAATGGGCTTTGCCATTAATCAAGCTCCTTGGACATACATAATGCATCTGAAAATACTGACACTACTGCGCGATATAGAAATAAGACCTCTTATTCGTCACTGAACAAATTAAACATTGACTAAAGAACTGTGTACAAAAAGCAGGCACAACATATAGACAACCAGCTGCGGCAAAATCTTTCCTTTTTGCCAGCTACTTCCTCAGTGCAGTTCTTACCTTCTGGCAAACACATACCTCAGGGCCACACATCTTTTTTCATTTGAAATGTAATTGCTGAAATATTGGTGAGAGTCTAACATTTCTATACAGAAAACAGGCCAATAACTTTATTGTACCTGTAGCTCAGCATAAAAGCTGTAGAACAGTGTAGATGATTTTGCAATAAGTAAAATTCTTTTATAGAGATGCATAAACACCTCTTCCCCACAAATGTTTCACTGTTTAAATGCAATAAATCCAAATGTCTCTGCCCCTTTATCCAACCAGAAGTTTTAATGAACTTTTCACTGGCACCACCTGAACCCTTTGCCTGGAAAATCTTCCATTGATGCTGTCTGGGTTCCATAGTTAGGCTTACCTGTAGCATGTAGATAAGGAAAAGGCTCTCTACTATGCAGACATCTATATGTCTCATTTTACTACCATTTTAGTATACCACACAACTCACGAGCGAGCTGATATCACTTTGCCTTATTACCATAAAAATAGGTCTCCTGGGTTTACAGAATCTCCAGAGTGATGGGCGTCTATTGCTTCTATGAACCAAATCTAGCCTATGACCAATTTGGAATACTTGTTAGGAAATTTGGCTTTCCTCCATGTGCATGTGCCCGAGTCAGCCTTTGGGAAACCATAGCATTGTCCACGCTACCATCTCTGGAAAACATTGCATGCTGGGTAAAAGCCTCTCCATACATCAGAAGAATTGCACTAGCAATAGGCTAGGTTTTCAGCACAAGCTGGCCCCTGATCAATGCCATTATGGTTGAACAGTTTTTCTCTATAAAAGCATATATACTATATTCAACATCCTGCCCCCCCCCCCCCATAATTTGTTTGAAACAGGGTGCAGTATAAGTCATTATATTGCATATTTATTATTGGACTATTTTCTGAGATATGAATGCTTTTAATAACTAAATGTCACTTTTCCATAGTTGTACATTAATGTTATGCGAGCTTGTGATGATTGTCTGTCTAAAGCTTCCTTTGAATTAAAGGTGCTTAATGATTGGTTACTATTGGTTACGCTCTCCGCACATCATTAATGCACAATATATCATTTCAATCTGTAATATTAGCCGTATGTGTATAAACCACCTGGATTGGTGGTAGGTTAACGGTCGGTGAGGGCCCAGGTTCACTTTGCAGTTTACATAAATGCAGCTTTATTTTTATTCTCTGTGTGGGCTTGCTAATTCTGAAAATCAAACTTGAATGCAACTCGGGTGCACACTGTGGACATGTTATTTTTTGCATGAAAATAAGTTCTGCATCAAGAAGTACATCATGTTTTTGCAGCTCCATAATTTTATTCTCATATTTCTTCTCATATTAAGTGTAAAAATCACAAATTGCGTATGGTAAGACTTTAGCGATTCCAGTTGTGACGTGGAAGCTGATTCACTACTAACGGCAGGTATCGGCAGATGAGCGTCTGTATAGCGGCACTTAGAGCGACCGCTAGTAGCCGCTTTAAACATGTATCAGTCGCTGTAACATAGCGCCTCAGTCGCTGTAGTAACCTGGCCGGCATTGATGAATGTGATGTATGTTGGGTGCTCTAACACCAGTACAGCGCTGCAGCGGGCAAAAGGTAGCGCCAGCTCAGTGCGACCAACTCTCGGCGCTCCACACCATACTTATCAAAAATGGACACACAGAGCGTCGGCACTCTAAATCTGGTCGCTATAGCATAGAGCGCCAGACGCTGTGTGATTATAGTCTGTTTATGAACACACATACACCTGTAGCAAAGCGAAAACACATGGAATGACATTGTAACATTTTGACATTAATACTTTAATGCCAGACCTGTAATGACAATTCTGCATCAAAATATAAAAAGTCAAAAAAGTTTCTAAAAATGTTTGTTTGCAGCCAGGAGAGGTCACACAATGGTTTGAGCAAAAAAAAACAAAAACAAATGTCAAGCACGCTGTTTACACACAAGCAAATGAACGGCCATTGAAATGTATAGGAGAGCGACAGTGAGTGAAAGGTAATACCTGGTGCTCTAGAAGCTAGAGCATCGGCGCTATATGCTGAGTCGCCTGTAATATTACATCGGACGCTACATGGCGCTGTTAGAGTCGCTCACCAGATTCGCTTTTATAAATGTGGTTTTGCCTACAGCGCCCGGCGTTCACCAGACGCTGCCTGCCGCTACGAAGCACTACCTGGCGCTATCCCTTCTTAAATAACCCCCATAGATCTTTTTGGGAGGGTGCAGCATTGCAAAAGACCAACCTGTTTTTTTCAGTTTAGTAGTGGCACATTGTGGTGCACAAAATTTGTGCTGAAGTTCACTTCATAATCCAAATCCTAGTAGCAGAGGCACCAGTTCGGTTGGGTGCGATGGCTAGCGTTGGCGCTGCATATCCAAGAATGAAGAAAAGCCAGCACTCCAAAATATCAGCTCTATTGCAATGTCTGGATTTGGAAAGAGATCTCATTTAAGTAATGGAGCCGGGTTAACTGCCGCTGCCCACGTTCATGTGCAGCGTCACCACTCGCCTGTGTCAGCCTCCATGCTTCTGCAACTGTTTTATACTTGGTTTGTCATGGACCTGGAATAAATGTGCAACTTAAAAACTCAGAATTCAGAAGCTACATCTCAGGGTCTGAAAGTGAACAAGTATTTTAACAGACATAAAACAAATAAGTGCACCCCAAAAATTACTGTTAACTTTAACTCTAAAGGGGTAAAATAATATTGGCAAAACTGGGAGGTGGGCTCCATATTGGGGAAGCTGGGGGTAGGTAAGAAGATTTAGGTCAGGGGTCTGGCTGGCAGGGCTCACTATAGTTTAGTGGCAGGTTCTGAGGGATGGTCGGCATATCGGGATGGGAACAAGAAAGGAGGCTAGTAAAGTTAGGATAGTGGGGACAGGGCAAGCAAAGCTTACCTCTTCAGGGTAATGTCTGTACAGGCATCCCCTGTGGATGAGTTGACTTGGTCCAACATTGAAGAATTAGGCAGCTTCCTTAGGCCCTGTATGTAGAGGTCCAAGCAGTATGAGTATACTTTGTATTTGATTAATCCTTCTCCCTTTGCTTCCCCATGTAAAAATCATGATTTTTAATTGTAAAATTCTAAATTCAGCTTGGTCACTGATAATGCACAATCATTTGGTCACGTACCTCAGGTTGGAAAGCCTGGAGGTGGCACTGGAGCAGCCATTTTAAACCAGGGATCCCCAAGTGGTGTAGGGGATCCAAGCAAAGCTGGCATGGTCTGACGTGGCAGGTCGGTAACAGTGTTTGGCAGCAGACGTGGTCATTGCTAGTTCCTCGAGGAATGTTTTGAATTACCCGCCCTCCAATCAGCTGTCCCACTGGCTGGGGTGATGCCAGAGGCAATGCACCACTCCCAAAAACAGAGCTTCAAGGAGAGAACACAACCTAGCAGTTTCCAGCCCAGACCCGAAGATCGACGCAGTAGCAGCTGTGAGCTAAGTTAATTTCTATTACACTAGTACAATATAATATTCCTACTATGCAGATATTAAATTATTGCCACTTACCCGTAGAAATGCCCTATTGCAGTTGCAGGGCCTTTTAATCTCTGACTGCCCCTCAAACTAAAAATCACTTTTAAAAATGTACATTCAAAGAGAATTAAGATAGTGCTGACCTTATTAAAAAGTATCTTCCCGCTAGTCAGAAGAAAAAGGAACAAGCTGTAGCGGGATCTCAGAAAGACACTCTACTGACCTAAGACAGTTTGCAACATCAAAGCTGTCAAAATCTGCTTTGATGATGGCAACTTTTGTCGAAGTATTGTAGCTTTTATACAGGTCAAGCAAACATCTTTGCTTCATTATTTTTAACTTCATTCTAAATACTGCAATAGTGCATAAGGGTGGAAATGACAGGGATGAGTGAAGCCACAACCAAGCAAGTTTATTAAAAGGTATAAATTTATACCGGATGCATCAGCTACAGAAAATTCTTCTTCTAAACTCATGTAAGACATGTGTGTTTACAGCACTTTTCAATTTGTGATGCTGCTCACTAGACTGAACAAAACAGTAAATAGATAGTGGATGCCTGCCCATATGTAAACATTTAAGTTGTCTCCCAAAGTGGACCAAAATCCACCCCATGGCCCAGGAATCTATAAGATTCCACGGCCACTAGATTCCCTCCCCCTGGGGCATCCAGAATTGGGACTAACCTTCTTTCCCGGTCCAATGGTGCATGCACGAGCTGCAGCCGCTTCCCCGCTATCCCTTTAGCAGGGCGTGTGCCCGCACCAGGCATTTGTGAATGGCCGGGATACGGCCACTAGCACGCTCGGATCCGCTCTTCATAGACAAGCTACTAGACGAAGGGACGGGAGTGGATCTGAGCTTGCTGATTGGACAAGAGGGCTGCATCCACAATTGGGGTGCCCCGGGGACACTTTTTAGGTCATGGGCTTAGTCAATGGGCTTAGTGATTGAGGGTTGTGGTTCCTCCCGGTCCCACTTTTTATTAAGAGGGATCATATAGGTTTGGGCCGTTAGTGTCTTGTAACCTTTCAATTGACAATTTTTAATCACCATAATGGAGGCATCTGGGGATAGTGAGCTGGGGCCCCATCTGGGCCGGTGAAGCTCTGCCCCTTGTGCAGCATGAATCCTCTGGGCGGATTCAGCACTGTTTGTACCACTTGCGCCAGGGGCATTATTTTGGACCATGACCGGGCAGGCGTCCCTGCCCCTAGCCCTTCCCTGCCTGTGGCCTCTCTGGACCCACCGCTGCTGCACTCGAGGGGGGAGCCAGCAGGGGGTCCAGTGTTGATTTGGTGCATAGGGTGGCCAATCTCGAGAGACAGATCTGGTGGACGGCTCCTAAGAAGGCCACGAGTAAGAAACGGCACCTCGAGCCCGTTTACTCGGATAATAACGATCTCTTTGATGATCTGGGCTCTGTGGAGGAAGGTGAGTTGCCAGATGATTCCCGTTCCACAGTGGATTTGTCAGGCCCCGAGGGACACCCGCCTTCAGAGTAAGCCCACAACCAACAATCTCCACTGCTAGCTTCACCTTTAGTCAAGCCCCCGTTTGCTAGGACGCTTTATACGCCTCGCCGGACACGGTTGCCCCCAGGACTTAATAGCACAAAGGATGTGAGCTTACAGGGGTTGAAGGCAGATGAACCAGAGGCCAGACTGGGCAATGTCGGGTAAGTGCTGGAAACAGTTCGGGTGCTTTGGAAACAGGTAATACTGGAAGCAATTCGGGTGCTCAAGAGAATTCAAGCGAAGTCAGACGTCAAGCCAGGGGTCACACCGGGAGGTCAGAGAGCTGCGCAGTACAGAGGGATGAGACGGAGACGTGGTCGAGATTCAAGCAGAAGGTCAATTATGATATATACAGGAAATCACAGGAACAATCACGAAGCCAGCTAAACGCTATCACAGGCACTGACACACTGAAGTGGTGATCCCTTTATAGGACTGAACCCGGCTGGATTGGACAGGGAGGCAGTGACTGTGATTGGTGCACTTCGGATCTATGGTTTGATTGGTGCACTTAGAGAGCTCTGGGCTGATTTCCCCAGCTGAACTCCAAAAGCATACTGCCCAGAACTGCACCTCCTAGGTTTAGCTCTTTTAAACAGCCTCCAGTGGCCACACTGTGTATAGCACCACCGGAGGACATAAACTTATTGTACACGTGCGGAAGCATGAGTAGAATGACAGTGGACGAGGGCGCGCTCGGCGACACACGTGCCGCTGGAGCTGGCATCTGAGGCAGAAGCGGCTGCTGGGCAGAAGAAACCCTGGCCAGTTGCCTAGAGACACCATGGGCACGGACTGAAGGTAAGTCATTCATGACAGGATTTTTCTGCTGGCGATGACAGTATGTCAGGTTTTTCTTCGGATGAGGATGCGTGGCTCCCTGATGATACAGAGAAGTTGCTTACCTCAGTGTTTGAGACACTACACATTGTCCCTCCCAGAGCGGCTAAGAGGAAGCAAGGTGAATTGTTTAGAACCGAAAGACAGAGGCGGGTCTTTCCGGAGCAGGCCCATTTTTCTAATATGATTTTCAAGGATTGGGAAAGGCCTAACAAACTACCGTCGGTACCTAAAGGACTGGATAGACGGTATCCCTTCCCTGAAGAGTTGGTTCAACTGTGGTCTCGTCCTCCCGAGGTGGATCCCCCTGTGTCAGGGTTGTCCAACACTACTTTTATGCCATCACCTGATATTGCTTCCTTACGTGACCCGGCTGACAAGCGCATGGATCAGCTGGTCTGCCATTCTTTCACCTTTGCTGGTGCCTTGTTTCGTCCTGTGTGTGCCACGGCTATTGTCTCTCTGGCCATCAAAAAGAGGGTGAGAAATCTTGTGGATAGAGCTAAGGCTCGCAGAGGAGTATAAAGATCTCAAGGCCTGCTTGGAATTCAATGGTTTTGTTGCCTCTGCCATGGACGATGGTGTCTGGCTTGGTGCCAGGATTTCAGCCCTGCTTGTTGCCCTCCGTCGCTCGCTCTGGTTGCAGCAATGGTCGGCTGATGCCGCAGCCAAGAAGTTGCTTACGAGTATCCGCTTTGTGGGGCACAGGCTGTTTGGGGAGTGCCTGGACCTTTTGGTCAAGGATAGTAGACTCCCTCAGAGACGGAAGCCTGCTCGGCCCTTTCGGAGCCCCTCTGCCTACTGTTCCTTTCGAGGAGGAAGAGGCTCTTCATTCTAAGGTGGCCGCAGAGATACCTGGGGTAGAGGTAGGTCCCGCCCAATCCCGCCTGGGGAGCCAAGTCCAAGCCCCCTGCCAAGTCCCCTCAGGCATTAGGGGGCGCCCTCACCCATCTGGGTGGGGGGACAGCCTCTACTGTTTGCTCAGATTTGGAGACGGCACGTCTCGGATCGGTGGATTCAGGAGGTAGTGATCTCCGGTTACAAAATAGAGCTGGCAGTCAGGCCGCCCACAAAATTTCTTCAATCTCGGATTTCCCAAAACCCATTGAAGGCTCAGGATTTGAGAATGGCTGTGCAACGCCTCCTGCGGTTAGGTGTGATTTGCTCTGTATCTTGTCAGGAACAGGGTCAAGGTTTTTACTCCAACCTGTTCTCGGTTCCCAAGAAGGACGGAATGTTAAGACCAATCCTGGACCTGAAGGGTCTCAACAGGTTTGTCAGAGTCAAACATTTCCGCATGGAAACCTTACGGTCGGAGGTGAGATCGCTTCGGCCCAGCGACTTCTTGACCACGGTGGACATCAGGGATGCTTATCTGCACATCCCGATCTTCCAGGGGCATCAGAAGTTCCTAAGGTTTGCTCTAGAGGACCAGCATTATCAGTTTGTGGCTCTGCCCTTCGGGATATCCTCAGCGCCCTGCATCTTCACCAAGGTGCTGGCGGGCGTCATGGCTATCCTGAGGAACCAGGGCATTCGTGTGCTGCCTTATCTGGATGACTTGTTGATTGTGGCCCAGTCTCTTCAGCAGGCCGAGAGCGATACCCGGACGTTGTTGTCGACGCTAGAGTCCTTCGGCTGGGTAGTCAATTACCCGAAGTCTTTTATCACTCCCTGGACAGTGAGGTCCTTCCTGGGCATGATGATAGACACCGCTCAGCTCAGGGTCTTTCTGCCACAACAGAAGGTTTTGGGTCTCCAAACGCAGGTGCAGGCCGTGCTGTCTTGTCAACGCCGTCAATCCGTCTGGGGATGAGATGGTGGGCCTAATGGTGTCATGCTTCGAGGCAGTGCCCATCGCCTAATTTCACATGAGACCTCTTCAACTGAACCTGTTGGCCGGCTGGGACCGGATGCAGGAGTCGCTGGAACAGGAATTTTCACTGTCCCCCCTGGCCAGGCAGTCCCTCTTGTGGTGGTTGGACTCCAGGAACCTGTTGGTAGGCAAGTCCTTTCTGACTCCCCATTGGGAGATAGTTACCACAGATGCCAGTCTGACAGGCTGGGGAGGAGTTTGGCAGACTCAGCAGATCCAGGGTCAGTGGGGTCCGCAGGAGAACCACTTACCCATAAATCTCTGGGAGCTGAGAGCGATCCGGTTGGTGCTTCTTCGCTTGACTCACCATTTAAGGGGTCGTGCAATCCAGGTTCGCTCGGACAATCAAACGGCTGTCGCCTACATCAATCGCCAGGGTGGGACTCGGAGCAAGAGAGCCCTCAAGGAGGTGTCCGAGATTCTGACTTGGGCAGAGGTGAATGCTCCCTGCATCTCGGCGGTCTACATTCCCGGGGTAGAAAACCTGGAGGAAGACTCCCTGAGCAGGAGCGCCTCGTGCCTGGGGGAATGGTCTTTCAGCAACAAGACCTTTCACGCTCTGTGTCTTCACGGGGGTCAGCCGGATGTGGACCTGTTTGCGTCCAGACACAATCACAAGCTTCCAAGGTTCGTCTCCCTCTCAAGAGATCCTCTGGCCATTGCCACAGACGCTCTGATGATTCCCTGGACGGAGTTCAAGTTCCTTTATGCTTTCCCTCCGTTTCCACTCTGCGCAAGATGGCCCAGGAAGGAGTGCCGACTATCCTGGTGGCTCCTCGCTGGCCGAGAAGGAGTTGGTTTGCGGACATAGTTCAGATGTCAGTAGATCGCTACATCATGCCCGACGACCTAGGGCCTCTCACACAGGGATCGCTGCAGCACCCCAATTTACGGACGCTGGCTTTGACAGCTTGGCTATTGAAACCTCAGTCCTGACGGAAAAGGGGCTGTCGGCCACGGTTGTTCATACCATGATTTAGGCATGGAAGAAGTCTTCCTCAATGATATACTACAGAGTTTGGCATGCTTATATTGCTTGGTGCGAGTCCAAGAGTCTCTCTTTCCACACATTTTCTATTTCTAGGATTCTGGAGTTGTTACAACACGGCTTAGACTTGGGTCTCCAGCTGAGCACCCTCAAGGGCCAGGTTTCGGCCTTAGCCATCTTCTTCCAGAGATCCATTGCCAACCATAGGTTCCAGGGAGTCACCCATGTCCATCCACCGCGTAAGTCAGTAATACCGGTGTGGGACTTGAATTTAGTACTGTCTGCTCTTCAGGGTCCTCCCTTTGAACCATTGTGCGATGCTGCATTGCCTATTTTGACTCTCAAAGTGGTCTTTTTGGTAGCGATCACCTCGTGCGTCGCGTACCAGAGCTGGCCGCGCTTTGTATGAAGCCTCCCTATTTTGAGCGGCATAAGGATAAGGTGGTTTTTTGCTTTAAACCTGATTTTTTGCCTAAGGTCGTTTCTCCATTTCACCTTAATGAGGAGTTTGTCTTGCCTTCCTTGTGTCCAGCACTGACTAATTCTAAGGAAAGAACCCTCCATGCCTTGGATGTCAGAGCCATTAAGTATTACCTGGTTGCGACTGAATCCTTCAGGAAATCGGATTTGCTCTTTGTCCTAACAGAGGGCTCTAGGAAAGGTTTGCCACCAGCCAAGTCCACTCTCAGTAAGTGGATCAGACAGACGGTGGTGCAAGCATATTCTGCAAAGGGGAAGGAACCCCCTTTTCGGATCACAGCTCATTCTGCCAGAGCTATTGGTGCCTCCTGGGCTTTTCAGCACCAGGCATCGGTTGAACAAATTTGTAAGGCCGCCACTTGGTCTTCTGTTCATACTTTTACAAAGTTCTACAAGGTTGATTTTAGGGCCTCAGCTGATGCTATCTTTGGCCGAAAGGTTCTTCAGGCGGTAGTGAAATGAACTACATGCTGTTCCGCACTGGGGATCCCGCCCAAATGCACACTGCTTTTGGATGTCCCACATGTCATCACTGGGACGACCTGGACTGGATATAGGGAAAAATACAATTCTGTGAAACTCACCTGTAGAATTTTTTTGAGTACATCCAGTCCAGGTCGTCTCACCCCGCCCTTTGTTCATTATCTCTTGTTTGCCTGTTATGGTGATTACCATTTTTTTTTATTGGACTTGAATCCTTAAGTCTTGTTAGAGAGAGTACAAGCTGAAGCTATGTTAGGTAACATGGTTTCTTGGCCTCCCGGCCTGTCCTCTTTTCTGTTCACTGCTTTTTAACCACTGGGGAATGATAGAGGGACACCTGCCTTTATAGGGGGCCGGGAGGAGCAACATCTTTTGATCTTGCAGTCGAGCGCCCCCTGGGGGCGGAATACCCACATGTCATCACTGGGATGACCTGGACTGGATATACTCAAAAACAATTCTACAGGTGAGTTTCACAGAATTGTATTGTTGTGGGACTTCATTTTAAACTGGACTGTTCAGCAGCATTGAAAATACATCATTTACTGTTTATTATGTTCACATAGACCAAACACATTTCCATCAAGTTAAATGAGTGCAGAAAGTTTTATAGGGAAAGAGATTAGAAGTTGTGTTAGTGGTGCTGTTCACTGACCTTCTTCTATTCAGCTTTGTAAAATAACTGTAATAAATGTGTATGACACATACAAATATATAAAAATGGGGGAACATCTCCTTTGATGTTTCCACTGCCATAACCCAGCAAGTGAAATAAGGCTGACATTTCAGATTTTCCACTTCAGTCAATGTATTTTACATGTCTTCATTTTGCCATTGGCATCTGTCTCCTTTCTGTTAACCCAGGGAATTGGAAAGTATTGTGAAACATTTATAACAAGTTCATACACTTTAAAGCTGAGGACAGTGTTGAAACAAGGCTGATGATCATCTCTGCATTTATTGCAATAGGGTGGTGGAGATTTTTTTTTCAAAGTTCAAATGTTAAAGGAGCACTATCTTGCAAAAAATGATTGAAAAAATAAATAAATATGGTAGATAGCAAAAGAGGAGGTAGGTAATGAATATACTCTGCAGCAAAAAAACACAAAATCTTGTTTCTTTATATTACTGGAAGAGGAATCAGGGGTGACAGGTTTTGAGCCTACCATTCTGTTTTAACAGGGGAGGTCTGTTCAACTCTAATGGCCTGTCCCCTAGACTAGCCTGTACAGGAACAACTACGTGTGTGTCGATGCTCTTATATACATTATGCAGTATGCTAGCCAGATGTTCAAGCTGCATTGTGACAGACTGCTAGAGCCCCTCCTTGCATAGACCCCACAATCAAAACCTGGAACTCGATCAGTCGGCAAAATGCGCTGGTCATGTGGTCGGCGGGCAATGGCGAGGTCACATTTTGTCGGCTGCTCGAGCTTCAGGTAAGAGCAAGTGTACAGGGCGCTCAAGCGATCTGCCACAATCTGACCCCATACCCACTATGTAGAAAATGGGTGTGGGGCTCCTTTAACATGGCCAATGATAATGTATGCTGGTCCCCCAATAAGACTGGAATGGTTCACTGAAAACCCTCTGGATATTTTTTCTGCCTATAAACCACAAGCTTGGTATGATATTTTTTCAGTTTTTTAGTAACTCATCCTCTCACTCTCTAGCTTGTTCAAATAGAATTTTAATATTAGACAATTTTGCAAAAGAGCTCCATCAAATAAATCTCCCAAGTTTTAATCAAAGTACATTTTTTACATACATGCATGTTACACAACGCATAACTATAAATGCCCCTATAATTTAACTTCCTATGCATTTCCTGAGCTGAGCTAATTTTGTAGCCCAAGGGCTTTCTATGGATGCCAATGAACCTTAGCAGACAATCACAGTTTGTGGGCATATGTTCTTGCTTTGAACTGCAGAGCAGATTGACTGTAATCAAAATTAGAACAGCACATTTATAGCATAATAATAAACTGGAATTTTTCTTATCTATTTAATATCCTGTCTTGGCTGGTGCTCCTACTATATTTTCATACTAAAGGCTAAAAAAGTCTTCCCCAGAGACCTTCCATAGTCAACATTAAACCAATATAAGGAAGTATAAGGAAGGAAGTACAAGTTAAATACTAGGGGGAATGTACAGTATATAACCAGAAAAAAGATGTGCAGGACTGAAGTCACGCTGCAGAAGTGTGTCGGGTCAGGGGGACCTCTATGGCTACACTCTTCCTAGGAACAGACTTCTCTCCTCCAGCACAAACACTCTGTCCCAACCTCAAGCCCCATAGTCATAAGAGTTAATTCATGGTCGGTGTGCAAAAGCGCTGACGCAGAGCACAAAAGATTCTGCATGTACCTAGGCCCATGAATCATGGCTGCGTGCACACGCTGGGTGCATGTGAGCGCCAAAAGGCAAGTGCTTGGGAAAAGCGCAAATAGCGTCTTGCACCAATTTGCGCCTTCCACAAGTAAAATCTGCTGTTTTGAAGCACAAATGGCCTTCCCCAGGCGCATTTGGCCAGCTAAGTGCTTAATGTTCCAGATGGTCCCCCATGTTTCTCCCCTTTCCTTTACTGTTTCTCTATAGCGATTTGATCTCTCCAGCTTCTGTGTTTTCTGTGAAGTTCTGCTTACCATTTCACAGTGTTCTCTGGAGAACATATTGACTGCTATATATTGACTGTATAAGCACATCCTACCTTCCTTTTTGCTGTGGCATTTGCAGGTCAGTGGCCCGATCTGCTGGATTGTAGCTCTCCCAATGCAACTGGGAGTCCAATTGGCCTCTACCTAAAAGCACAAACTCTTTTAGACTTGTTTATGATGTTAGGGATATAAACTGAATGGCCTTGTCATGGCTGTCTCGCTTTTACATTCACTCCAATCTATGTTAACAGTCCATGTTTTTACAAGTGATAATTCAATAGTATGAGTGTGCAGAGGGTTACATTTCTTTTCTGTTCCCTAAACATACCATAAATCAGGTGCCAGAGACAGTTTGGTGCACAAAAATGACACTAGCAGAACATTTAATGTGCAAGTTGGTGCAATGGTGAACACTAGTGCGCAAATTGACACTAAAATTAAAGAGCATCACATTTTGATGACCATGAATCAGACAGAAGTTTGAAAGCAACTTGATGCTCCAAATAGTGTGCACAAACTCACCAGTGCACCGATCATGAATCAACCCCTATACTATAGTAATCAATTCCCATGCCAAGCTCTGTGTGTGTGCGGAGAACTGAAAGTTGCAGGACATACACCAGCCAATGCCACCATATAAGTCAACCTGACCCACACATGCAGAGTGATTTTTCTCCAGTCTTTCTCTCTGTCCATTTTCCTGAACACACCTGGGCTCAGCCAATTAGCTGAGTTGAATAAGAGTTCTAATTATAAGTATAGGGCCAGAGGAAACATCCACCTGCAGGAATAGGTAAGGTTGACATCCCTGTGACACATCCTCAATTGAAGGCTCCAATGCTTGCTGTGGCATTTCCCCAGAGCTGGAAAAATGTCTAGTGTCAGGGCTGGGGGCAGTTTTCTGTCACAGTGGCTTATCTGATCCTGCACATTCTCCGCACTACTGAGCATGTGCAGCAGGCACTTCCTGGTGTTGGTGGGTTTTAAAAGGAGGCTGGAGGCACTGGGAATCTGCCTGCAGATCTTCATCCATACTATGGCCTTGTTCCAGCACAAATCTGAACACTGAAAAATACGTTCCTGCACATACCTGAACCTTGAAAGCCAGCTCTGTTACTCATACCTCCCAACTTCTGAAAATGTCAAAGCGGGACAAGCAATGCCCCCGGCCACACCCCCTGGCACGCCCCGGCCACACCCAGTCACGCCCCGACCACACCCCTGTCACGCCCGACCACACCCCGTCACGCCCCAACCACACCCCCGTCACGCCCCGGCCACACCCCCGTCACGCCCTGGCCACACCCCTGTCACGCTCTCCAGCTCCAGCAATGTCGGCTGCCTTCACCCCTGCATGCGTAAGTTTTTTTATCCCCAACCCAGCATACCGCCCACCCACCCCCGTGCGCCCGCCCCCCGTGTGCCCGCCCCACTCTCTCACCCCACACACCAGGATTAGTATCTTCGCGCCGGCGTCGTTGCGGCCCTGGGCACACTGCCACGGCGCAGGGCGTCCCGGGACATTCGTTAATGTTCCGGGACCGCGGGATTCTTTGCGAAAATCGGGACAATCCCGGGAAAATCGGGACAGTTGGGAGGCATGCTGTTACTGCAGGCACCTGAACCCTGAATGCCCAGCTCTGTTCCTGCATGCACCTGAACTCTGAACGGCCAGCTCTGTTTCTGCACTTGCCTGGACTGTGGGCTCTGCTCCTGCATGTACTCTAAACCAGGCTCTGGCTTGTCTGCATTGCAGTCCAGCTTCTCTTGCAGGGAGCTCTGGTGTAGTACTGCAGACATTCCCTGCTGACCGCTTCCTAGCTAAGCCAGCATTAACCCTGCCTTGCCTTCAGCTCACTGGACTCTGCAATTAATCATTACCTGACACTCTGGCCTTCCCTTCTGCTGCATTTCCCCTGTAACCACTATCAGGGGAAGCCGCAGGCGATACTGCCAGCAGTAGTCTGTGTCTACATTGGCAGATCCACATTCCCTCAGCAGAGATGTCAACATGACCCATAGTTGCGCCCCTATCTTAAGACCTTACTGGAACCCCAGCTCAACTCAAACTCATTAAAGCCGATCTACTTGGCTCTAGAAAGCCTCTTTAGATAATAACTGTAAACTAGTGATCAACAAACCCAGTATGGGCATGGCTGTGATTGGCCAGGTGGGACATGTGACCTTGCTATGAAAGATGCAGGGTCGAGTGTCCCAGCACTGTGACAGCTGGGTAGGTAGAGGCTGTAGCTGCAGTGAGAGACAGTTAGAGACAAAGAAACCTTACTAGTTGTCCTTTTTCAGGGCAGGTAGAGAGAGGAGGCTCATATAGTGATGGACAGCTAGCAACAAAGAACAATTTAATTCATGTCATTTAAGTAGGAAGAGGAGGCCCAAATACTGAGGGAAAGAGAAGCATCTGCTAATTGTCCTGTTCAGGGCACTGTCAGTAGGTATAGGCAGCTCATATACTGAGGGACAGAGTAACATTTTAAAAATATTATTTTTTTTTTTTTTATTCATTAATTTTTATTCATTGTTTTTTATGTTATTATTGTCAGTACTTTCCCTACCCAATTTTTTGCAGGGTAGTTGCCTTGTTATTACCCCCATTTTGCAACCCTCTACCCCTTACTACCCCATTTTACAGCCATTTCTGGGTCATTATGTTCGGGTCACCATTGATTTCAATGGGGTTTGGGTTCAGGTCATATCTGGGTACCCGAACTGAACTTTTGTTTAAAGTTCGGTCGAGCTTGGTGAAACTGTACCTAAGGGTTTGCTCATCACTACTGTAAACCTGTTTTAAATGCCAAAGCTACACAATAGAATTGTAGTTCTTAAAAGTTCCATGTACAACTACAAAGCTTTCAAGATGCTTCAGGGCCCTCATTATGGTGTTATTTTTGCCTGCTAGCAGATTCACTACTAGCTGTTTGACCATTTCTTATTACGACCTTTACACCTTTTTTACACCTTTTGCCCAGCAATAATATTACCTTTTGCTACTTAATAATTGGTTCGAGATGTGCTCTCAGTGTCGTTTAATTAGCTCTTTAGTGAAGCTCTGTTTTTCTTCCTGGTGTACAATTATTACTCAAGTTTACTTTAAAAAAAGAGATACAGTATACTATTTTTAAAGGTGTTTCAGAAAGAAATGACTTCAGCTTTGTAGGAATGGATGTGACCTAACTCACTAGCTTAAGAGTTTTCATCTTCCTTGATGTTCTGGAAGCAAGCACAGTGCTAATCCATGCAATCTGCGTGGCATAGCATTATAATCCATTTAATATTTTGCCTCCAGATAAGAAAGGAGTTTGAAACCTTGCTTGTAAGTTTTATCCCCTGAATGTTTATGAAAAGGACATTAGAATAAACATGTTGAACATAAAATTATTCAAACACATATTATTGTGTCTGCTTTTTCAAAGACTTGTCTGAATTAAATATTTTTATTCAGCCGCACTGCAGACTCATACTGTCTGCTGAAAGCACACGATCGCTGCTATGTAGTAGTTTCTCATGGAATATAAATGATATGAATTATTCTACAGGGATTTTGGTTTTTAAGATCAAATTTTGTCTTAAGGGAGAGTATAATTCCACCTGGAATTACTGGTAGATACATTTGTAACATAGCGCTAATTACATGATTTCCTGTCATGCCATGCGCCACCCTAAGGAACAAGGTTGTAGCTTTTCTAGTAAACCTTAAAAAATTCTTCAGATCAAATTTAAATAACTGGAAAGAAGACATATGATGATGTAAGTACTAGTTAATGATTGTGTCTGTTTTTTTTTTGCCCTATAAGATAGAGATGAGCGAACCGGTTCGGACGAACCGGAATTCGCTCCGAATTTCAGGAAATATTCGATTCGGCACGAACCCGAATATTTTGTGGTTCGTGCCGATCGAATTTTTCCTGAAATTAAAAAAAAAAAAAAGCCGGCATGGTGGGAGCCGGCCGGCGGGCCGGTAAAGCCGGCCGGCCCGCTCCCACCATGCCGGCATTGAAAAAACAAAAACAAAAAAAAAAAAGCATTTTTGCCGGCATGGAGGGAGCGGGCCGGCCGGCTCCGCTGTCAGCGGAACCGGCCGGCCCGCTCCCACCATGCCGGCATTTAAAAAAAAAGCAAACACTTACCTGCAGGTCCGGAGCGTGGAGGCCGGCGCCGCTCTCAGCTGTCATCTGAGGGCGCGTCATCAGATGACCATTTTTGGTTTTTTAAATGCCGTTTTTTAAATGCCATTTTTGGTTTTTTAAATGCCGGCATGGTGGGAGCGGGCCGGCCGGCTTTACCGGCCGGCCCGCTCCCACCATGCCGGCAAAATGCTTTTTTTTTTTTTTTTTTGTTTTTTAAATGCTGACAGCGGAACCGGCCGGCCCGCTCCCACCATGCCGGCATTTTTGATGGGGAACTTCGTAAAAGTTCGATTCGGCCGAACCCGAATTTCTTTGTGAAATTCGGCGAATCGGCCGAATCGAACTTTTCAAAAGTTCGCTCATCTCTACTATAAGATGCACAATTTTTCCCCAAAAGTGGGAGGGGGGGGGGGACGTTAGTACATCTTATTGGACGGATGTAAAAAACAAAAACAAAAAAAGCTGAAAATAAAGTTTACTTACACAAGTCTTGCCGCCACCAGGAGGCCAGTCTAGCAGTGGGCGGACGTGCAGGGTAAATGAATGCTGTCTGCTGTCCCTGCACAAGGATGGGGGGGGAACGCCACACTGTCTATATGGGTAATGGGATTGGGGGGAATGCCACACTGCCTAATGAAAGTGGGAGGGGAGAATGCCACACTGTCTATGAGAATGGGATGGGGGGGATTCCACACTGTCTATGAGATGGGGGGAATATCACACTACCTATGGGAATTGGGAGGGGGAATGCCACATTGTGTATGGGGAATGGGAGGGGGGAATGCAACACTGTCTATCGGAGGGGCAAATGCCACACTGCCTATAAGAATGAGATGGGGGGAATGCCACACTACCTATGGGAATGAGATGGGGGGAATGCCACACTGCCTATAGGGAATGGGATGGGGGGAATGCCACACTGCCTATAGGGAATGGGATGGGGGGAATGCCACACTGCCTAAAGGGAATGGGATTGGGGGAATGCCACACTGCCTATAGGGAATGGGATGGGGGGAATGCCACACTGCCTAAAGGGAATGGGATTGGGGGAATGCCACACTGCCTATAGGGAATGGGATGGGGGGAATGCCACACTGCCTAAAGGGAATGGGATGGGGGGAATGCCACACTGCCTATAGGAAATGCGATGGGGGGAATGCCACACTGCCTAAAGGGAATGGGATGGGGGAATGCCACACTGCCTATAGGGAATGGGATAGGGGGAATGCCACACTGCCTATAGGGAATGGGATGGGGGGAATGCCTCACTGCCTATAGGGAATGGGATGGGGGGAATGCCACACTGCCTAAAGGGAATGGGATTGGGGGAATGCCACACTGCCTATAGGGAATGGGATGGGGGGGGAATGCCACACTGCCTAAAGGGAATGGGATGGGGGGAATGCCACACTGCCTAAAGGGAATGGGATGGGGGAATGCCACACTGCCTAAAGGGAATGGGATAGGGGGAATGCCACACTGCCTGAAGGGAATGGGATAGGGGGAATGCCACACTGCCTAAAGGGAATGGGATGGGGGGAATGCCACACTGCCTATAGGGAATGGGATGGGGGAAATGCCACACTGCCCATGGGGAATGGGGTGGGGGGAATGTGACACTGCTTTAATGGTGTGTTTAGCACAACATTTGGTTTAGAATACTTTTTTTTTCTTATTTTTCTCCTCCAAATCCTAGGTGTGTCTTATGTGCATGTGCGTCTTATAGGGCGGAAAATATGGTAACTATTCTAGCATATGTAATAATGAACAAGGAACCTTTTCACTTTATGTCCACTTTAAATCTTCACTTGATCAAGACACATGTTCCAGGTCTAGGGCTTCAAGTGGGGGTGTATATTATTAGACCGACAGAAAGTAATTTAATTTTCTATACAGTTAAATATGAAATACTATGAAGTAAGTCTGTGAGGGTTTTCATTCATCCAGCCTATGGGATATCTGTAGGAATAAATTAAAGCAGCTGGATTTGCTGGTTTATTTTCTTGAGAGAAAACAAAGCAGAAATTCCAGTTTATTTATTTCTGCACAAATACCATCAAGAAACCAAAAATGTCTAAAATGAACAGTAATATATAATACTAATGGAGCTGACAAATTCTGAAGTTTAGAGGCCGGTCCCTCACCTAGCTACATTCATGGAATGACTTGGTCAGGACATGAGGCAAAGGTGAAAGTTTCTCCTAGGTCACTGGTCCAGCTGAAAATTGAGACTCAAAAGTTTGCTGCCTCCAGCATTAAAAAATGTTTCCCTAACCCTAATTAATTTTAATGCCGACATTCAGCTTAATGTTTACTACATTCTCTGAGGTTCTTTGCCCTTTGACACAGAGTTGTATGGACAAACAAAATTGCATCACAGATGTAGGATTCTTTATAGAATCATGGGGCAGATTAGCTATAGGGATAACTGGGAGAATTCCTGATGGGCAGCACTACTTTGGAGCAGCCCACCCCACCGAGAACCTATTCTCACTTTCCACTCCATGCCTCCCCCTCAACACCTCTCGCCATTACCCCAGCCCATATTCTGTCCCTGAAATGCCATAGCCTCATCCTCATGGCTGGTGGGGGGGGGGGGGGGGGTGATACCCATCCTGCCATGGTATCTGGCCTTTCAATACTAAAGCTTCAGTGGCACTTTTAAGAGTGGCCATATCCTCCCTTGCCCATGATATGATGAACAGACACCCACTAACTTGTCGGAAATCAGATTGGGATGGGGCTCAGCAGTTTTGGGCTGGTAATGGGCTGGCCAGGGCCAGTAAAATACTAAGCATTTTTTTAGTCCCAGTCTGCCCCTGCTTGGGAAGGTTTGTTTCCCCCAAAGTAGTATTAGCATATTTACATAAAGCACTCACTACAATATGAGGATGAACCAGGTAAAATGAATAATAGAAATAAGGAGGTCTGCCATCCATTCAAAACAAAAAACCTCAACCACTGCTTTAGACATGTATTAATGCAGGCTGTAGTTAAAGTGGACCAACACCCAGGATTTTGACTATCCTGGGTCTTGGTCCACTTCGATGGGGCACCCCCGATCGGGGTGCCCCGCTGTGTGAAACCCCCCCCAACCCCCCGAAAAACTCACCTCTCCGCGCTCCCAGCGCCAACGTACAAGCTCTATTCCAGGACGTCTAAGCGGCTGCCGCCGCCGCCGCCTCCCGCGCGTCCCTTTTGACGCGCGCGCGCCCGCGCCGGCCATTCGCAGACGGCCGGCGCGGGCGCGCGCACGCCTGCAGGGGCGCGAGGGAGGCGGCGGCGGCCGGCCGCCGCCGAAGATCAGGTAGGGTTTTTCGGGGGTTTTGGGGGGGTGATCGGCCCGGGAATCTTATAGATTCCCGGGCCGATCACCCGTGGGTGTTGGTCCACTTTAATGAACCTGCAGAATATGGCTTTTAGCATTCTTCAAATGCAACAAAATCATGTGTCGTCTCCTGTTCATTTTCACATTGTGTGCATATATACACTTGACAAAGTAAATTTGTATTTCATCGTAAAATGTTTTGCATTGAATTATTGTTGCTTCTCGCAGCATGCAGTTTGTTGACTGGTGCAACACCTTTGAATGATGGGAGAAGTGATTATCATACGAAGCGCTATCAGTGGAAAGCCCCCACCTAGCCCTCTTATCATTGAATCAGACTCCCTGACACAACTGATCATTAGAACAAAAGAGGCAGCTCTGGAGCAGGAACTTGGTGCACTTGCCTGTCTTATCATCTGTTTAACTAGAAAGAAATGTCATTCAAGCTGTCATTCAGTGCTGATATATAATGAATAGTGTCTGCATGGCACAGCAAAGATAACTCCCCCCAAATACTTCTGATTTCACACAAAGAATAGAAACATGAATTGAACACAAACAACAAGAATTATGAGTGAGCTAAAACACAGCAAAACATTTTGTAATCAGAAAAGTTGCTTAAACATATTTTTTTACAGGAAACTATTTAATTGTGGCACACCTTGCAGTAGACCCCTTTGGCCTTTGATAAAAACTAGTTACTTGTGGGCACACCTTGTATTAGACCCTGTTTTTGGCTTCAATACAACTATTTAATTGCTGACGCAACTTGCATTAGACCCTTTTGGACTTCGATAAAACAAATTAATTGTTAGCACACCTTGCATTAGACCCTTTTGGGCTTTGATAAACTTGTTACTTGTGTGCAACCCTTGTATTAGACCCTTTTGGACTTACTGGGGTTTGATAGAATTACTCACCTCTGCCCACCTTCATTGCACTTACTGGGACAGGCAACATATACACTGTGTATTGCAGAAAAAGAAGCAAATAAGGGACAGGGACATGGCTGTGGCGCTGCTTCTGCTGCTGCCACAGCTAGTGGTGATGGGCTGGTGCTGCAGAGAGAGGATGTGTCTCACCTGTACCTGATACACCTTCCTCTGGTGCATGCAAGCACCAGGGTTTGCAGTACCTTTTTGTAGGCCCCAGTACTGCTGCCAGAGTGATGAGGCCAGAGAAGTTGAGGCAGTTGTAGATTATATAGCATGCATTAGTAACAGTTCCATGGTATTGTCTTTCACCCACTCCACTTCTGCCGAGAGTGCTGATCCCTCCTCTTCAACCCCCCTTCAAATCAGCAAGGCCACCCCCACCCACAAGTCATGAAGTCACTAATGCTCTATGATGACCCACCCCAGCTGGCATACCGTGGCCCATCCACCTGCCCCTGCCCCACTTGCAGACCTATGGTTCCCAGATGCCCAACAACTTGTGTTGGAGGATGAGGACGTGGCCAGCGGACCATCGCGGGACACTTCCGATGATGATGTAAACCTAGTGCCGACTCTATGGCTCTATGCATTGTGGAGGCTGAGAGAGAGGGTAGCATGGAGGAGGGGTTGGAATACATTCCCAGGGGTGATGACGAAGTCCTAGACCCAACATGGACTGAAGGCTATTAGGGTTTGGAGGAAGAAGTGGTGGTCACACAGCCCAAGGCTGCTAGCAGTAAAGGTAGAAGGGTGCCAGCGGTCAGCCCATTCCTGCCGCTGCCCACCACAACCAGGGACTGAGCACACAAAAGCAGACTCAAAGGATGTCCCCAGCATTTTTTCAAGCAGTGCGACAAGACATGGGTCATTTGCATGCTGTGCCACCAGTCCCTGAAGCGAGGCAAAATTTGTTCCAGCACTGGAACAGGATAGAAAGGTGATGGAGTACAAACCCACTCTGGTGGATGCACTATTGGTGTATTTCACAGCGGACCTTGAGGGCATAGTGGCGGCACAAAGCCGAGGAGAAGGAGCAAGTTGCCTACGCAGCAGGGGCACCTCACATGGAAGATTTAGCATGGCCACAATGTGGAACACTTTATTCTATTGTCTGCTACATCCACCACCATTGATTACAGCCCGTAGTACTAGGGGACAGACCTTGACTCACATGGTGGATGGCTACCTGTCCACGTGTCTCCTGGTACTGAGTGATGGGTCCTGCCCATTCAATTTCTGGTTTGGTAAACTGGACACGGGGCCAGAGCTTTCCCTCTATGCCTTGGAGGTGCTTGCCTGCCCTGTGGCAAGTGTCCTATCAGAACTTGTGTTCAGCATGGCAGGGAAGGTCATCAACAGCAGGAGGATCTGCCAATCCACAGCCAACATGGACATGCTTACATTCCTTAAGATGAACCTGGCTGTGCCATCACCTGAGTGAATGGTTAAAATGTTTTTGCTATCTCCTTCTCCTCTCTTCCTCCCACCACCGACCTCTGACACCTGTAAAAAATGTTATATTTTAATTTATTTATTTATGTATTTAATATTATTTAGCTAGAGAGTGGGATAAGTTAGACTTTAGTGTGTTCATTTGTGTCAGATTCCTCCAAAGCATTTCACCCAACTGGCTTCCTCAGGAAGGATTACAAACCCGCTCTATAACATCATAAATACCGTTATATATCTCTGATTTCCATTTTATTCAATTATTTAAAAAACAATAACATTCAACTCCAATATATTCTACTCCATTGCTTATGATTTGCATACTTTAGTCACTTCTCTATTTCCATACAATTCAAATGCCTTTAGGGAAAATATTGTTCACAATAATCACACTGTCAACATTAGAAAATATCCTTATTATATTAAACCACTGTTTTTTATTTTATTTTCTATCAGCTTACATTTTATTCTATTAACATGAATTTATTCAAATGCATTACTCAAATTAGTCTCTTTGTATACAGTGAAGTTTCTACGCAGACATGGGGTAAAGCAATTTTTAGCAGCTGTTCTATAAAATATCAAATTGAATCAACTTAGTATTCCTTTCCAAACTTTTTTTACATGGCTTCACTATAGCATGCCCCCCGTTTTTTTACCTCAGCACCAGATAAGACAAAATTGCTTGCGCTTCGAAACTAGCGCTATAGGCAAAAGAAAGATGCTAAATGACACACATCATAAATAAGACCCTTATTTATGTATATCGGTATATATTTATTTATGTATACATTTATTTATTTATGTATACATTTATTTATTTATGTTAATATTTATTAATTTATGTATTTATGTAGAGAGGTACAATCAAACCATGCATTTCCTTTAAGGTGAAAAAAGCCAGAGACATCAGCAGGTCAGGGTAAAAATAGATTGTAGGTGGTGCCTCACTATAGTATGCAGGCATGTGATGTCTGAATTTGACAGCTTGCTTAGGGGAACCCTGTCCCAGACCATGGCCGCCCATCTCTCAACCTAAAAGGCAAATGCAAGAACAAACAAAAAAGAAAATTAGCCGACACCTAATGCATAAAAAACAATATAGAGAGGGGTGTGATGGGGTCTGTAACGTCAAGATGGCAAAGTGTGGCCGCTCCTCAGGAAGTGACAACCTGGGGTGAGGGGTCTTCTTGAACCCCTGGAAAACTCCTGCTGCAGCCTAGGTCTAGAGGGTTGGGTTGTCTCTAGTGAGAGCTGCAGCCAGTCCGGTATGTGGAGAGGTGGAACATCCAAGAAGGCCTACAGTTCAGGCAGATTTGTGTGTTTGAGGGTGACATCTGATTACTTGACTAGGAAATGGAAAGGAAAGCCCCACCCATATGACATCTCTGATGAGCGGATCGTCTTCAGTAAAGGATTAAAAGATTTAATTTGTAATGAGCATCTGGAAATGTCTAGTAGAATCTGTACCTGGGCCTGTTAAAAACAATTGTACAGATTCTCAGGCCTTTCTCATGATCTCCTCCTTAAAGAGGAACAACACAGCAAAAATGACTTTGTGGGATTTGGCATGCTCTACTGTGTGCACCCCATGGATCATCTGAAAACTCACCTTCTCCGGGTTCCTTAGTGGGCCGCTCACCCAATCAGCAGCGCTCGTTCCATTCGGACTTTCTTTGCTGTACTGAACCATGCAGCAAAAGGAATCAGAATGAATAAAAATACATTTAAAAACATGCATAAACACTATTTTACCTTGTTTGTGCCTGTTCTTAAAATAAAAATTAAAAAGTTGTAAAATAACATATAGAATCTTTTGCCCATTACTATGTGCTGAGTGAGAAAAGCACTCTATGCCTCTCAAAACTTGCCAGAGCTTCCCAACATCATTTGGATGATCTTCAATGCTTTTTACACCTTTGTAACCTTTTGAAGGGGAGTCAAGTCACCACTTGTATGACAGCAAATGGCAAACATTTATGTGATTGCTGGCAGCCATTCTAGTGTAATATTCAAGCTCACTCTGCAAACCTGATTGGTGGTAAGCATTGGCTGACTTGGCTTTACTCCCTCTTTAAGGAAGTATGGACTTTGACACCCAACTGTGGGCCCTATCGGTTTTTACCCTATGCCTATCTATGTCTACAATTAAAGGGCCAGACCAACCAGACTGCCTATTTTGAAAGCACCCCCGCACCCTGCAACCCTTCCCTAGTGTTAAAGTAGTACAAGGATTACTTGAATGGGTGGGCAGCTGCACGCACTGCACAGGGAGCTTCTCCTCCAGCATCATGCAGCTAGAGATGGAGGTGTAAAGATATCAGTGCGTGAAAATATGATCGGGAACTCGGCACTGCTGGATTACAGGCAAAGTAAGTGTTTGGTTTTATTTAACTCTCCTGCCCTGCTTTAGCGCTAGTGAAGGGTGGCAGGTGCTTTCAAATTTGGCAGTCTGGACTGGCCCTTTAATTAATTATTGAGCTAATCTTGCAGTTACTGGGCATTATGTGCATCTGGATATGTTAGGTATGTTTAGAACAGGTTATAGTATTATATTTTCCGTGTCCTTAAATAACTTCCCAGTCTGCAAGGAAATACACTTATATTGTCTGTTGGGTAATCAGTTGGACACGTTAGCAGGCGCATTTTCATTTAAATCAACCATTTTAAACTATAGATTTCCTCATTCAGTAAGTCAATTAGGAAAGCTATCCTTTACAAAAACCCAATGACAAGATCTCAGGGGGGAATCTTGAGTAGAGCAAAGCACATATTGAACAGATTTGGAAAACAATTAGCTTCCCAACACCCAACAGTGACAAACACGATTAATACAGTTTAAGTAATCATTGCTGTAGAGTTTTGTTTTCCCTGGAAGACATTTGCTTTTTTTCTGCAACAAACAAAACCTTGCTAGACACACTGTACCTTTTACAAATAGGTTTAAGTTACAGAAAAAGCATTGGTTGTGCCAACTATTTTAGTTTCAGCTATGTTCATTTTAATAGAAGTTATTTAGGGAGTGGCTGCATCATTTATATGAATAGGGTGATCTCAAAATTACCAGTTAGAACCAACTGACTCACTTGCCTGTGGGACAAGGTTTTAGGAAAATTTTCTGGTTTTCACAGAATCTGATTATGAAACATGAAAAATGGTTCTCACTAGTTAGGCCTGGGTCTAGTCTAGTCTGGGGATGGGGGTCATAGAAAGTCAAAAATAAGCATAATCAAAAACCAAAGCCCCGGATATTGAAGACAAGAAAACATATATATAATGATGACCAAAAAGCTGGTGAAAAACATGATTTTATTATTGTAAGGCTTTAAGATTGCCACAAGCCCAAGCCCAACCCCAGTATGCCACACCCCCCCCCCCCACAGACACACAAATAAATACACCAATCCTACAGCTAATGCACTTTACGAACTACATCCTGACCTTAGTGCTCCCATCTGGTTAATGCTCTTATAGAACAGTGCTTGGCTTGCAGCAGCTGAGCCTTGCCGAGAGGTTGCTGGCAGAGGGAGCCAAGTCACCCACAAAGATGTCTTGCATATGCTAGTAACACCTCTGCTCAGTCCCTCAACAGAATCGGCAATGTAAAGGGCAAATATTACACGACACTTGCACCTTCCTGAAGATGGTTCTCACCATGCACACCGCAGTCCGAGCACAAATCATCTGTGGCCCAGCATAGTGAGTGATGCCAGGGTGTGGGGATAGGCCCATCCAATGACATTGACACACTTTGCTCTGTCCACTGTATCTTTGTCAGGGTAAGGCTCAGCTGTCTTAAGCTCAGTGATGGTCTATTAGAGCATTAGGTAGGGCTAAGGGGCCAACCACCAAAATGCGTCACCTGCAGATTTTTTGCAACCATATGGAGATGAATATGTCACCGCCACATTATGTTTTTTAAATATTAATTTTTCAAAGTAAAAGTTACATTTTATGGACATTTGTAAGCTGGGAACCCTCTTAACATTAACTTTATTTTATAACTGGACTTAGACTGCAAATTCCGCACCACAAATCAATAATATAGAACAATTTAATCCAATACCTGTGGCCATGCTGTGATTGGAAACTATTTATGCCCTAAATTGTGCCCATACAATATTTAAATGGTGTATCCAGCAATTCACCCAATAGCCCCAAATCACTGCACCCCCTCCACGGCAATCAATACATACAACAAATATATATCAAGAATTCATAAGGTATTTATTAGCAAATACCCATAAAAAATTCACATAATGACAGACTTTTTAAAAACACTGGACCATACATTCCTAGGGATATCCCAATTAAATCCATAATTCCAATTCAACAATCTTTAAACCTTAATTATAATGCTGTAAACAATTTAAACCTGTAAAGTGCAAATAGTGCTAAATATGGTGTTAAACAATAATCCTATCAATATCAATATATAAATGTGGCATGAGAAGAAAGAAAGCGCAAGTGTTGTACCACAACAACAATTTAAGCAACAAACAAACACATCACCTGGGTGCAAATAATCCGGGTATCCCCCAAGGAATGCAGAGTAACAGTCCCCCCAACGCGTTTCGTGGCCCCCCGCTCACAGGCCACTTTCTCAAGGTGTAAACTATGCCCCAAAATGCTGCTCTTATATACAGGGATGGAAGCTGTCCGCACGCTCTCAGACTGCACGTCCCTACCCTCCACTCAGAGTAGTGTACCGTCCAGTGACGTCAGGGCCCCGGCCCCCAGACCGCTCCCCCAATCAGCTGCTCACATCAACACCGATGACGGTGTGTGTATAGTACAGCTGTGGAGAGCGGAGGGGACGGGACCCACCACGTGACTCGCACAGGTCCCCAGTAACCCACCAAGAGCAGCACAGTGAGGATATCAGCCCAGGAGTCCCTACATATACATAAACAATAGACAAAGACATGTTAAAAGAATGAGCTATCTTTAATCACTGATTCTAAGCTATATAAATCCCCCAATAATTCTGATGTTATAATAACAAACTAACCGAATTCTATATAATTAATCAATTTACAATATGACCAAATGGTTCGTATGTACAATTCGTTCCCACAAGTAATTACAAGAATATTTGTATTTAATACATTTAAAGAGGCTACAGATCACATGTTGTTAATATTATTACTATTATTTATTAAGGATGTTTAAATAAATCAAATTAATTAAGCAAGCTCATATTAAATTAGATTAGATTACTTAGGCCCTTATTTAACAAGGGATAGCGACAGGTAGCAACTGGTGAGCGGCCGGTAATGATGGGCCCCGCCACGAGAACGCCGGCTCCCCACCGCAATCACACATTTATCAAGGCAATCCTGCTTAGCGACTGAGATAGCGCCAGATAGCCACTCATTCATCATTATTCCAGCCTCAGCCCACAGCGCCAGCGTCCGACCTTGAACAGCGACAGGTATGACCTCTCGCTACCTGGCGCTCTCCAATGCATTTCAATGGAACAATCTTTAAATATTCATAATTAATTGTTATTAATTTATTTATTTTCTTTTTTTTAAATGTGAAAAATTCTGTGACCACTTCTGCCATTTTAAATAATTTTTTTAAGGTAAAAAAAAAAAAAATGTACAGAATTGATATTACAGGTCTGATATTAATGTATTCATATTACAAAATTATTTTAAAAATGTGTTTTTTTTGGTTTCCAAAAATTTGGTTGTTTGGGGGTTAAAAAACTACTTTTAACCCATTGCCGCCAGCGCTCTGGGGTTTAAACATGCATTTTACTGTGCAAGAATTTTTTGAGCGTGATTTGTTAATGAATATGGTGGAAGCCGGTCGCTCTGACCAGTCGTTATCATGCGCTCCCATACAGCGCGGAACCTGTCAAATAGCGACTCCTCACCCAATATTCAACATTACGGCAAACTGACTGAGTCGCTATCAACTACCGAACAACGGCCAAGCACAGCGACTACTAGCGGGCGCTCTGAAAATGCCGCTACAGTCGCTCAACTGTCGCTACCTGCCGCTGTTAATGAATCGGCCTCCCCATTAATTCAGGGAATTTGTGTAGGAACAGGAACAACTATTTATATCTAAATGTGAACATGCAAATAATATCAATAATTAAATAATTAATTAATAACTTAATAATGATTAAGTAATAAAAGGTGCCCAATAATATCAATATTTAAATAAATGTATTTATTCAAAAATTAAATCTTCCAATCATAACCAAATATTCCTTTTTAGATATTATTCAGTTGATATCAAATGTCCCAAAAAGGGGACCCTAATCGGTTATATTATTCCATATATTAAAAAAAATTATATAAATTAATTAATTAATTAATTAATTAATTAATCAATAAGTAAATAAATAGATAAATAAACAACCAAATACATAAAATTAGTAATAAATATCTAATTAATTGCCCATAAACCAATCATTAAATTAAATTAAGTTAAATTAAATTGAATTAGATTAAATAAATAAATGGATGACTTAATAGATAAATTAAATTAAATAAATTAAATCTCCATCAGCCATATTACATTAATGCACCACATACTGTGAATAATACATAGAAACATAGAAGGTTGACGGCAGAAGGAGACCATACGGTCCGTCTAGTCTGCCCTTATGTGTATACTGTATGTACTCTTTATCTTAGGATAGATGTGTGCTTATCCCAGGCATGTTTAAATTCAGTGACTGTTGATTTTTCAACTACCTCTGCTGGAAGTTTGTTCCAAGCATCTACTACTCTTTCTGTAAAATAATATTTTCTAACATTGCTCCTGATCTTCCCCCCGACTAGCTTCAGGTTGTGCCCTCTTGTTCTATCATTAAGCTTCTTCTTAAAAACACTTCCCTCCTGAACCTTATTCAATCCTTTCACATATTTATAGGTCTCAATCATGTCCCCCCTCTCCCTTCTTTCCTCCAGACTGTACAAATTAAGTTCTTTAAGTCTCTCCTGATAAGTTTTAAGTTTAAGTCCTTCCACCATTTTCGTTGCCCGCCTTTGGACACGTTCTATTTGAATAATGTCCTTTTGCAGGTAAGGTCTCCAGAACTGCACACAGTATTCTAGCTGTGGCCTTACCAGGGCTCTATACAGTGGCATCACAACCTCCCTCTTCCTACTGGTGATGCCTCGAGCTATGCAGCCGAGCATCCTGCTTGCTTTTCCCACTGCCTGGCTACACTGTCCACTCATCTTGCAGCTATCAGTAATCAGTACCACTAAATCTCTCTCCTCCGAGGTCCTGGCTAACACAGTGCTGCCCATACGGTACTCAGAGCAGGGATTCCTTCTACCCAAGTGCATGATTTTACATTTAGAGACATTAAACTCTAGTTTCCACAGTTTTGACCATCTATCCAGTAAAGCTAAATCATTTTCCATGTTGCAGACACCTCCAGGAATCTCCACCCTATTACTAACCTTTGTATCATCAGCAAACAGACAAACCTTTCCTACCAAGCCTTCTCCTATGTCACTTACAGATATATTAAAAAGAATGGGGCCCAGGACAGAGCCTTGCGGCACACCACTTGTAACTCGCCTTTGTTCAGATTGCACACCATTTACAACAACACTCTGATACCGATCCCTCAGCCAACTGGAAATCCACTGAACTATCCAGGTAGGGAGTCCTACCTTCAATAACTTATCTATGAGCTCCTTATGTGGTACAGTGTCAAAGGCTTTGCTAAAATCCAGATAGGCGATATCCACAGCACCACCTTCATCTAACACTTTAGTGACATTGTCAAAGAAATCAATAAGATTGGTCTGACATGATCTGCCCTCAGTAAAGCCGTGCTGTTTTGGGTCCAATAGGTCATTAATTTTTAGATGGGAAATTATCTGTTTTTTTAAGAGTGTTTCCATTAATTTGACCACTATAGATGTTAAACTTACTGGCCTGTAATTACTGGCTTCTTCTCTACTCCCCTTTTTATTGATTGGTACGACATTGGCCATTCTCCAATCATCTGGAACCTCACCAGTTGAAAGGGAATGGTTAAGTAAATCAGTCAAAGGGGCTGCAATCACAAACCTAAGTTCCCTTAGAACTCTGGGGTGGATTCCATCTGGACCCATCGTCTTACTTACCTTTAGATGTGCCAGCTCGGCTAAGACATCAGCCTCCAGAAACTCCGGAGCTGTGCCCTCCCAGCGGGATGCTGTGCTATGGCCATGCCTGCTACTATCTGAATACTGTGGTACTATAAATGCCTGCTACTATCTGAATACTGTGATACTATAAATAATAGTCCTATACCATCCCAAAAATGTATTTTATAACTGTATTTTATAACTGGTTTTCTACACATGTATTTATTTTCTTTATTTGTATTTTTGATTTTAATGAAAATTTTCCGACTAAGCATAAGCTTACCTTTTTGGCAATTTGAAACTGGCTAACATGGTTCACTTAAAGCTCTAAAAACTACCTGGTTTCTGAAGATTGTATGACCCTCCAAAAAAGTGTATTAACCCATAGACTGTATTGTACCTAATCTGTTGTATGAATGGGAAAGCATATCTAATTATATAGTGTAACCAGGATGAATGACTCATAATTAACTTGGAGTGCTGCATGTGTGTGAACCAGCGGATTGTAAGCCGATTATATCTGATCATTCGACAGCAGAACTGGTCAGACTCTCCTTGGGGTAAGTTTGGGACACAATCTGTGTGGATTGCCTGTGCCCTGCTTGTATGTGGAGAAGGGTGTGTAGGTGTGTGTGGTGCCTGTCATGATTATTCGCCAACAGAGTTC
The DNA here is from genome assembly GCA_027917425.1 of Gastrophryne carolinensis. NCBI lineage: Eukaryota > Metazoa > Chordata > Amphibia > Anura > Microhylidae > Gastrophryne > Gastrophryne carolinensis. Next base: position 201,808,227 of record CM051238.1, on the reverse strand, counting down.
AATTGGATGGTGATTGGGAGGGTTCCACCGGTCCAGTTAAATCATTTAAAGTGTAGTTACAGTGGTGGTGGCAGCTTGTTGTAATTGGTGTGTGGGTGTTTCTAGTGTGATTTCTCTCTGTACTGGAAGCAGCCCACACCCTCGTCATAGATCAGCCGGTCAAAGTTGCTGCGAGGAACTATAGACATGGCAACATACATCATTAGATTGTTATCTTCATATTTTCTAAATGTTTCTTAAGTAAAAGAAAGTCACTTTTACACCACTTACATAAAAAAACGAGTTATCTATATGCACATTAGTCAGAGGTTGTTCATCAGACAGCAATTCATCCACTTAATTCAAAAATAAAAGATAAATGCTCAATATTTAATCTAGTGATTGCTTGTCCGATATTACCAATGGTATGTTCAGCTGTAACCTTTAAAGTAGTATAAACTGTGTGATTATCACTAAAACATTTCATATGAGCTCATTTAGAATGTAGCTCCTTCCTAGAGCCAAGTTACAGCAAAAATGTATGAGCTGTGCACCAGTCTGATTAGAAAAAGTGTTATTTACAATGCTGGTGGGAAATCTAATAATAAACTAATATCTAATGAGATTATAAACCTGCACTTTATTAAACACTGGCAGATGTGTGACTGTAGTATGATAATAGAATAATACGGAAATTAGATTATCAAGCAGTGCAAGCTCTAATACTAGAGGTAAATGTGGTTACTGTAATACAAGATAACATTGTAGGGATAACAGCTGTTTTCATTAATTTAATAGAAAATATGTTTGTCTTTGTATGCAAGAGTCTATAATGTGAGAAAAAACACATTTATAAAGAATTTAAGAAACGGTATGTAAGATGGACTATGTGCATCATATGATATGATATATGATATATTAAACTTGCTTCTGTTAGTCATAATGATACTTCCATTCGATTCAGTGGTAATTGGATGGAGGTTATTGGTGTGGTTGACTCAAGATCCTGTAGGGAACCAGTGTCCCAACTTATGTGTGTGAACTGCTCCTCAGAGCTTGAATGCAAAACCCAATGGTTTGAAGAGCCTTATGTTTTCTTTGGGGGCGTTATTGTTCGTTAAGTTTAAGAGGCAGCCTAAAGCGTTTATGGATACCACTGCCCCAAGGTCAGTAATGCATTTAAAAATGTTAAGACTCTAGATTTTAATGATCTATCCGTTCAGTGACCTTAACCTCAAACACAGTTTCTATTCTTAGCTTTCCATGCCTCATGCTTTATAGACTTTTATCTTATAGTCTGTTCCAGTCTATTACCCTGTTCACTGTTCCTTTTTGTTATACAATAACTTGTCTTACTTCAATCTCTCTACCTGCCTATCTGTCTAGTCTTATCTTTCATAATCTGTGATTTAAACCCAGTGCAGTGACCTAACATCCTCAAAGGAGCATTGATATTTGTTTACTATCTCCTTGGGTGAAAAAATACAATTTTGTTTCAGGCCCACGCAAGTGTAGATCATGTAGCCTATTTCTTTAGGTAGAGAGAATTAGTCCTTTGAAAGAGCAGCTCCGTCTAAGATAAGAATGTATGGTTCAGGTACTATGATTATTTGGTTTCTTAGCAAAACATGAAAGCATCTTGTTTAGACATAAATGTTTATACTTTAATATATAAGTTATTACTTTTAATGGCACAAAACCAGTGATTTTAATTAGACCAACAGCGTTTAAGAACTGAAAAAAAAACTTCACAAAACACACTTGCCCATCTGCATGCATGATCCAGAATTATTTCCAGCACTTACATTTGCCTCATTAACTTTACCCAGGTTTTGGGCCCTCTTGGAGGCTTCCTTTCCCAGCATCCCTGCCGTGCTGCTGCCTGAATTTGACAGGCATAACCCACAATGCAAAGCGGCTGGAAACTCAGCAACACATCCTCTTTGCAGGCCACTGATAGCCCTATAACATGCCACTGGGTGGGGAAATCAGCCACAGCAGAATTTAAAAAAAGAATAGGTTAATTCATTTATATGTGCAGCAATCTGACTTGCCCTATAGAAGGATGTAAATCTTGTTTCTTGTAAAGGTGTTGGTCCGGTTTAATAGATTATGAAGTGTCATAGGAAAGGGCAGAACTGGCAAAGGGATACAATGTTCAAAAGAAGGAAAATGGGAGGGTGGAAAAACAAGAGAGAGGATCAGACTCCAAAAGGGTCATGATATGGAATTCAGAACTAAAATCATGAATTGGAGTAAATAAAGAGAAGTAAAGTAATTATTATAGTAATTAAAAGAAAAGATAATTTATTGGAATAATGCTCCACGATCAATTGTTTTGGCTAAATAAGGCTAAAATTAGAACTAGATATGCACCCTTTGGTATATGTCACTCATAAGGAAGGATAAATAAGTGTTCATTACACATTGAAAAAACATTTTCCTTTATATTTAAGGACTTCTATACAGGTGTAATTTAATAAAATGAAATCTTTTAAGCTATATTATTTTTCGTTCCATAAGATGCCCCCCCCCCAAAAAAAAGTTGGAGGCAAATACATGTACATCTTATGTAGCAAATGCACCCATGAAGGCAGCACCCAGCGCTCCCTGCCGGCCGCAATTGCGCTCTCTGTGGCGAGATTATCAGCTGCAAGCTGGTTGCAGTGGTGCCTCTCTGTGCTGAGAGGCAGGTCACTTTATGTAAGATAATTGTCTCCCACTGCCAATGAGATGGGGGTTGTCGATGATGTCACTGATTGTTGGGCAGACTAGCTCTGTGATAGAAAGCACTTTCTCTGCCTTTTATCACCCAACACGGCCAATGAGAACCATGGGTGCCATCCTGGGCAGCGGGATCTCTCTTTATCCCATCCTAACCTGCAGCCACATCTCTCTGTATCTCATCCTGACTCAGAGCCACATCTTTCTGTACCCCAATCTCACCTGCAGCCATATGTTTCCATACCTCAATCTGACCCGCAGCCAAATCTCTGTACCCCAACCTGACCCGCAGTCATATCTTTCTGTACCCCATCCTAACCTGCAGTCATATCTATCTGTACCCCATCCTGGCCTGCAGTCATATCTATCTGTACCCAATCCTGACCTGCAGTCATATCTATCTGTACCCCATCCTGACCTGCAGTCATATCTATCTGTACCCCATCCCGACCTGCATATCTATCTATCTGCAGCCAAATCTCTCTGTTCCCCAGTCTGACCTATAGCCACATCAATGGGCTCGATCTAGAGCCAGGTGAGAATTCTCACTCCTTTTTAGGAGAGAAAACCGCCATTGACTTGACTAGGCATTGTCTACCAGATGTAAATTTTCACTTGAATCGGCGAATCAACGCCATTGTGCCTGTAACCTGACCCGCAGCCACATTTATCCATACCACAGACCACTCTGCTGCCCTATCCACCCTCATCCCGACACGCTATACCACATCCCCACCACACCCAGTGTCCCACTTTCAGACCCTCAAAAAATGGCCTTTTTAAAACCTGCAATTGCCTGGACAAATCACCACAATGAGTTGCAGCATATTGCTTCATACAGTAGAATATTCACAGAGTGGAATATTTCATCAGAATCCAGAGATATTATTCTGCCCACTGTAAATTATATGTGCTTGTGTGCAAATATAAAAAAAAAGAGCTATGTGTGTTCATGTATTCTACAGCTCAATAGGCACTATATGACAGGTGCTGTATGAGGCATCTCCAAGCCCTGAATTGGAGTGATCGTGGTCCCACATTCCCCAGCTTTAACATTTCTCGGGGAGAGAAATGTCGGCTGCTGGCTGGGTACATTGGTGCTTCTCATTCCTCCACTATCATTACTGGGTAGTAAGTTTATACTGTAGGTACCTCAGTAGTGAACAGACAAAACCACCCACAGAAATCACCACACCTTTTGGTTTAGAATATTATTTTTCTTCTTGTGGCATGACAAATATGGTATTTAGAAACAATACAAAAAAAAGACACAAAAGAATAAAGGAAAATAAGAAGGATAAACTGCCCTCATATTCCATTAAAACTGAGCCATCAGTTTCTGAAGAACAGTTTTTCCCTTTGCTCCTTGGGTTATATTTATCAGTTTAATTTAATTTATTTTAATATTAAAAACACATCTACACTGCATTTCAATAAATATTCAATTGTAGTTAATTGGTTCCTGGATTCCTGTGCCGAGCAAAAGGTGCTCCCAGTATGTCCTTGTTATATATATCAGTAGACCTAGACAATGATGGATGTTATATTAATGCAGGACACAGACACTTCCCTATTGTTACCGAACATTAGACAAATGAGCTCTTACAAATTCATGCCCTTCCTCCACCACTTCAAATCTAACTGGAGTGCTGGGGCTGCTTATTGCTGTTAATAAACTCCACTCAAAGTATGCTGATATGTCCATGTGAGGAGAGAACAAGAAAAGCACTATTAATCAAAACATACAATCGACAGAGGCAACTTGCCTAAAACTGGCAACAGATATTATTATAAGGTAGCCACAAATTTCAATCTTCAGGTTTGGCAAGGTCCCATTTATCTCCCTGATTCGATTACATTTTGTTACTGTCAGGATACAGACAAGAATAATTTAATACATCACAGTCAGCTTCAGCAAATGGGCCAGCTGGGCATCATTTTAGATTTTCCAAATTCAGAAATAAACAAGAAATAAACAGCATTTCCCATGTTGTCTATATATATATATATATATATATATATATATATATATATATAATGCCTGTTTGGAGTGCTGTCTGATATTTATATATGGTGGTCGATTTAGAGCCAGGTGAGAATTGTCACTTGCAATTGACTTTGTCTACCTTGGGGCTGATTCAGAGCCAAAAATTACCCCCGGTAGACAATGAAAGTGAATGGCAGTTTTCTCTCTTAAAAAAGAAGTGAACATTCTTACCTTGCTTTAAATTTACCCCAATGCTTGTTCTGTTAAGAAAAAATTAAAAATGTAGACATAGGTGCTATTGATGTAACAAATATAAGCGGCTAAAATTAAACCCCTCATGGCTGACACCTATGGTTAAAAGGGCAATCAAGAACAAGAAGGGGGCATTTAAAAATTACTAGGCTGAGCTCTCAGCTGTAACCCTTGATAAGTAGAAATTATTAGATAAAGCATGTAAGAAAGAAATAAAAAAAATGTCAAAAGCACAAAATGAAAGACATGTGGCCAAAGAAAGCAAAACAAACCCTATACATTTTTTAAAATATATAATTGGTCACTGGGGATGAAGAGAAGGCGGAGCTGTTGAATGGATTCTTTAGCTCTGTGTACACAAGAGAGGAGCAACGAGTCAACACAGAAGATGCCACTGATAGCAATCGCCCAAGTATAATACTTAACAAGCTAAACATGAATATCATCTAAAAAAAATGAAATAATTTATATGTAAATAAGACTGCAGGACCAGGTGGACTTCACCCAAGAGTTCTTAAAGAACTCAGCTCAATTATCTCATCCCCCCCTGTTCTTGATCTTAAAAGAACAACTGGTATGGTGCCAAGAGATTGGCACAAGGCAAATGTGGTGGCCATTTTTAAAAAGGGCTCTAGGTCTTCTCTGGGCAATTACAGACCTGTACGTTTAACATCCATTGTGGGAAAATTGCTTGAGGGACTTTTAAGGGTCTACATACAGGAATATATAACTATGTATAATATTATAAGTGACAACCAGCACAGTTTTACTACAGATAGAAGCTGCCAGACTAACCTGATTGGCTTCTATGAGGAGAGAGTAGAAGCCTGGACAGAGGGGCGGCTGTAGAAATAGTTTTTCTGGATTTTGCAAAAGCATTTGACACGGTCCCCCGTAGATGCTCATTGGGGAAATTGAGATCTTCCGGATTAGAAAAAACAGTTTGTAACTGGATTGAAAACTGGCTGAAGGATTGTGTGCAGAGTTGTGGTTAATGATACCTACTTTGAATGGTCGTAAGCAGTGTACCCCAGGGTTCAGTCCTGGGCCTTACCCCAACCCCTTGATGGACATATGCCTTTTTTCAACCATATTAACTATGTAACTATGTGTTCCTCTGGTAATTGTAATCTTGAAATAGTAATTATATCGATATGAAAACTCCAGGCCATAGCTTGTGAATAGTATGCATTGCTATTCTGCTGAGCAAATCAGGCCACATAGGGGACAATTCAGCAAAAGGTGCAAAACGTACACTTGGGGTAAAAAGTTCACTTAAGCTGAAAAATAAAATACATGTGCAGTGCTGCTGAATTAAATCCTAAGTAGACAATGAAAGTGAATTACACTTTTTACTCCAAAAAATAGAAGTGCACTTTTTGCAACTGGTTCTGAATCACTCCTTTAATTTAGCACCAAGTGCAAAAAGTGCACCTTTAGAAAAAACAGTACCATTCACTTACATTGTCTAACTATGAGTCAATTCAGCACCATCTCACTTCTATTTTATTTTTCAAACTCAAGCGCACTTTTTACTCCAAAGTGTAATTTTTGCTTACTGAATCACCATAATTTGTGAACTACTATAGCAAATGGGTCGAGAAAATCTATATTCAGTCTGTCAATTTTGTCTGTGCTTTATTTTAGGCTAATATGTACATGTTTTACTACAAGCTGACTGTGCTCAGGCAAAAAAATAGTACAAATGCTAGCAGTAGCAAATCGCCAAATACGATTAAAATTAGTTATATGGTTGCTCAGCCTTCAAAGCTTATGATGGCCTTCACTTTGGAAGTACTGTAGATACTGTAATCAATTGGCTCTGCAACGTCTCATTTTACTTCAAATGTGCCACCAGGGACATCCTTAGCTTCCATTTTGCTCCTTTCCTGATAACTAACACACAAGACCTAGGTCAACCCTTGGATTCAGCTTATCATCACCTACCATGGTTATAGACCCTAGCTTGTAGTACATGCACTACTTGGTGTAGCTACTAATGGGACATGGCCTTGAGATGGCAGCAATGGTCAAGAACAGGTTGGATGGTCATGGGCATGGTTTAGAATTGTGGTCAGCTGGCATACTGGATGTGGTTGTGGAATGTAGCAGAGCGAGTCGGCAGGTGGCAGATTGGACGTATTAATGGAATTATGTAGCAGAAGCTTTGGGCAAGTGCTAGACTGGACACGGTTGTGGAAATAAGTAGGTGTTGTGGGTAGGTGGTAGACATATTTACTGACCCAGGATGTTGCACCAGACGTATCAAATTATCCAAAGGGATGAAGGAACAGGACACAGCATACTGTGTGGCTTTTTTAGACATGTGTATCCCACAAAGTCAAATTTTCCTGAGAGTTTCCAGGAATACCCTACCACAAGCACATCATAATCAGCCTTCTAGCAGAACTGATAGATGAGAGAGTAAGGTCTTTTCTTACTTTCTTGGGCAGCGTGCCAAGTCTCTGATCCCACAGTGAGTAGCTCCTGTAAGAAGAAAGGCCACCAGCATGTTGCTGAAGTCAAGGTGGAGTTCTTAGGCAATAATTCAAACTAAAGAGGAATCCTTAACTTGTATTTTGTAAGATGAGCTGTTACTAGTTAAAGTCTTAGATAGGCTAAAAAGTGATAAATGCGTTTTCATTCTTGCAAAGGATGTCAACACAGAACTGGCAACAATGGTTTTATTGATAAAGGTATTTCCTTTTGTTTGGTCGATAACCATGTCTTTTCAGCTGGCAATGTCCACCATTTCAGAACAACCTTCAGCTTTGCTAGAAAATACTTTCACACCAGTCACACTACCTTAATAGCTTTGGGCACCCGCAGTTGACCAGGTCTGCATATCGTTGTCTTTTCAATGGAGAGCTATGAAGACCAGTGACTAGAGATGAGCGAACTTTTGAAAAATTCGATTCGACTGATTCGCCGAATTTTCCGACAAAAATCGTTTCGACCCGAATAAATTCGCGACGAATCGCTATTAAAAACGGCTATTTCTGAGCCTCCTACAGCCTCAATAGGGTTGTAAACCATTCAGCCTTGCTGTAACACGCACAGGATGCGTGCTGGGTTAGTTAAATAATACTTTTAAGAAATATCACATGCAGATCAGAGGCATCGCTAATAGAATCGCAGAGCGGCACAATTGCAGAGAGTTGAAGTGGCATCACTATGAGGGGCAGAAGGAGCCCAAATATACACTGGAGTTGGCTTCAGGAGCCCAAAAATTGGATGAATCACACCCTGGAGTTGGCAGAAGTTGGCAGCAGCAGCAGCAGGAGCCCAAATATACACTGGAGTTGGCTTCAGGAGCCCAAAAATTGGATGAATCACACCCTGGAGTTGGCAGGAGTTGACAGCAGCAGCAGCAGGAGCCCAAATATACACTGGAGTTGGCTTCAGGAGCCCAAAAATTGGATGAATCACACGCTGGAGTTGGCAGGAGTTGACAGCAGCAGCAGCAGGAGCCCAAATATACACTGGAGTTGGCTTCAGGAGCCCAAAAATTGGATGAATCACACCCTGGAGTTGGCAGGAGTTGACAGCAGCAGCAGCAGGAGCCCAAATATACACTGGAGTTGGCTTCAGGAGCCCAAAAATTGGATGAATCACACCCTGGAGTTGGCAGAAGTTGGCAGCAGCAGCAGCAGGAGCCCAAATATACACTGGAGTTGGCTTCAGGAGCCCAAAAATTGGATGAATCACACCCTGGAGTTGGCAGAAGTTGGCAGCAGCAGCAGCAGGAGCCCAAATATACACTGGAGTTGGCTTCAGGAGCCCAAAAATTGGATGAATCACACCCTGGAGTTGGCAGGAGTTGACAGCAGCAGCAGCAGGAGCCCAAATATACACTGGAGTTGGCTTCAGGAGCCCAAAAATTGGATGAATCACACCCTGGAGTTGGCAGAAGTTGGCAGCAGCAGCAGCAGGAGCCCAAATATACACTGGAGTTGGCTTCAGGAGCCCAAAAATTGGATGAATCACACCCTGGAGTTGGCAGAAGTTGGCAGCAGCAGCAGCAGGAGCCCAAATATACACTGGAGTTGGCTTCAGGAGCCCAAAAATTGGATGAATCACACCCTGGAGTTGGCAGGAGTTGACAGCAGCAGCAGCAGGAGCCCAAATATACACTGGAGTTGGCTTCAGGAGCCCAAAAATTGGATGAATCACACCCTGGAGTTGGCAGGAGTTGACAGCAGCAGCAGCAGGAGCCCAAATATACACTGGAGTTGGCTTCAGGAGCCCAAAAATTGGATGAATCACACCCTGGAGTTGGCAGGAGTTGACAGCAGCAGCAGCAGGAGCCCAAATATACACTGGAGTTGGCTTCAGGAGCCCAAAAATTGGATGAATCACACCCTGGAGTTGGCAGAAGTTGGCAGCAGCAGCAGCAGGAGCCCAAATATACACTGGAGTTGGCTTCAGGAGCCCAAAAATTGGATGAATCACACCCTGGAGTTGGCAGAAGTTGGCAGCAGCAGCAGCAGGAGCCCAAATATACACTGGAGTTGGCTTCAGGAGCCCAAAAATTGGATGAATCACACCCTGGAGTTGGCAGGAGTTGACAGCAGCAGCAGCAGGAGCCCAAATATACACTGGAGTTGGCTTCAGGAGCCCAAAAATTGGATGAATCACACCCTGGAGTTGGCAGAAGTTGGCAGCAGCAGCAGCAGGAGCCCAAATATACACTGGAGTTGGCTTCAGGAGCCCAAAAATTGGATGAATCACACCCTGGAGTTGGCAGAAGTTGGCAGCAGCAGCAGCAGGAGCCCAAATATACACTGGAGTTGGCTTCAGGAGCCCAAAAATTGGATGAATCACACCCTGGAGTTGGCAGGAGTTGACAGCAGCAGCAGCAGGAGCCCAAATATACACTGGAGTTGGCTTCAGGAGCCCAAAAATTGGATGAATCACACCCTGGAGTTGGCAGGAGTTGACAGCAGCAGCAGCAGGAGCCCAAATATACACTGGAGTTGGCTTCAGGAGCCCAAAAATTGGATGAATCACACCCTGGAGTTGGCAGGAGTTGACAGCAGCAGCAGCAGGAGCCCAAATATACACTGGAGTTGGCTTCAGGAGCCCAAAAATTGGATGAATCACACCCTGGAGTTGGCAGGAGTTGACAGCAGCAGCAGCAGGAGCCCAAATATACACTGGAGTTGGCTTCAGGAGCCCAAAAATTGGATGAATCACACCCTGGAGTTGGCAGGAGTTGACAGTAGCAGCAGCAGGAGCCCAAATATACACTGGAGTTGGCTTCAGGAGCCCAAAAATTGGATGAATCACACCCTGGAGTTGGCAGAAGTTGGCAGCAGCAGCAGCAGGAGCCCAAATATACACTGGAGTTGGCTTCAGGAGCCCAAAAATTGGATGAATCACACCCTGGAGTTGGCAGGAGTTGACAGCAGCAGCAGCAGGAGCCCAAATATACACTGGAGTTGGCTTCAGGAGCCCAAAAATTGGATGAATCACACCCTGGAGTTGGCAGGAGTTGACAGCAGCAGCAGCAGGAGCCCAAATATACACTGGAGTTGGCTTCAGGAGCCCAAAAATTGGATGAATCACACCCTGGAGTTGGCAGAAGTTGGCAGCAGCAGCAGCAGGAGCCCAAATATACACTGGAGTTGGCTTCAGGAGCCCAAAAATTGGATGAATCACACCCTGGAGTTGGCAGGAGTTGACAGCAGCAGCAGCAGGAGCCCAAATATACACTGGAGTTGGCTTCAGGAGCCCAAAAATTGGATGAATCACACCCTGGAGTTGGCAGAAGTTGGCAGCAGCAGCAGCAGGAGCCCAAATATACACTGGAGTTGGCTTCAGGAGCCCAAAAATTGGATGAATCACACCCTGGAGTTGGCAGGAGTTGACAGCAGCAGCAGCAGGAGCCCAAATATACACTGGAGTTGGCTTCAGGAGCCCAAAAATTGGATGAATCACACCCTGGAGTTGGCAGGAGTTGACAGCAGCAGCAGCAGGAGCCCAAATATACACTGGAGTTGGCTTCAGGAGCCCAAAAATTGGATGAATCACACCCTGGAGTTGGCAGGAGTTGACAGCAGCAGCAGCAGGAGCCCAAGTATACACTGGAGTTGGCTTCAGGAGCCCAAAAATTGGATGAATCACACCCTGGAGTTGGCAGAAGTTGGCAGCAGCAGCAGCAGGAGCCCAAATATACACTGGAGTTGGCTTCAGGAGCCCAAAAATTGGATGAATCACACCCTGGAGTTGGCAGGAGTTGACAGTAGCAGCAGCAGGAGCCCAAATATACACTGGAGTTGGCTTCAGGAGCCCAAAAATTGGATGAATCACACCCTGGAGTTGGCAGAAGTTGGCAGCAGCAGCAGCAGGAGCCCAAATATACACTGGAGTTGGCTTCAGGAGCCCAAAAATTGGATGAATCACACCCTGGAGTTGGCAGGAGTTGACAGCAGCAGCAGCAGGAGCCCAAATATACACTGGAGTTGGCTTCAGGAGCCCAAAAATTGGATGAATCACACCCTGGAGTTGGCAGGAGTTGACAGCAGCAGCAGCAGGAGCCCAAATATACACTGGAGTTGGCTTCAGGAGCCCAAAAATTGGATGAATCACACCCTGGAGTTGGCAGAAGTTGGCAGCAGCAGCAGCAGGAGCCCAAATATACACTGGAGTTGGCTTCAGGAGCCCAAAAATTGGATGAATCACACCCTGGAGTTGGCAGAAGTTGGCAGCAGCAGCAGCAGGAGCCCAAATATACACTGGAGTTGGCTTCAGGAGCCCAAAAATTGGATGAATCACACCCTGGAGTTGGCAGGAGTTGACAGCAGCAGCAGCAGGAGCCCAAATATACACTGGAGTTGGCTTCAGGAGCCCAAAAATTGGATGAATCACACCCTGGAGTTGGCAGAAGTTGGCAGCAGCAGCAGCAGGAGCCCAAATATACACTGGAGTTGGCTTCAGGAGCCCAAAAATTGGATGAATCACACCCTGGAGTTGGCAGAAGTTGGCAGCAGCAGCAGCAGGAGCCCAAATATACACTGGAGTTGGCTTCAGGAGCCCAAAAATTGGATGAATCACACCCTGGAGTTGGCAGGAGTTGACAGTAGCAGCAGCAGGAGCCCAAATATACACTGGAGTTGGCTTCAGGAGCCGAAAAATTGGATGAATCACACCCTGGAGTTGGCAGAAGTTGGCAGCAGCAGCAGCAGGAGCCCAAATATACACTGGAGTTGGCTTCAGGAGCCCAAAAATTGGATGAATCACACCCTGGAGTTGGCAGGAGTTGACAGTAGCAGCAGCAGGAGCCCAAAAAATGGCCTAAAGACATAAATATGTTTTGCACCATTTGGAAAGTGTAAAACGTGGCACCATGCTGAATCTAGTCGCATGCATCAGGCATTGGTGGGTGGAAATCCTGGCTGATCCATCCCTGATTCATTTTGACAAAGGTGAGTCTCTCCACATTTTTAGTTGACAGACGAGTTCTCCTCGCCGTAACTATGGCCCCCGCCGCACTAAACACCCGCTCAGATGGCACGCTACTTGCCGGGCAGGACAGCTTTTCCAGGGCAAACTCTGCTAGTTGCGGCCACAAATCAAGTTTGGCTGCCCAGAAGTCCAGCGGATCCTCAAGGTGTGTTGGCATGGTCATGTCAAAGTATGACATGACCTGCTGGTTCAGGTCCTGCTCCAGGTCTTCCTGCTGCTCATGAGTAGCCTCACTATGCGGGTGTAGAAAGCTACTCATTAGCGACTGAAGACTGAGGCTGCTGCTGCTGATGGAGCTTCTGCTGCTGCTGCTGCCAACCCCCCCAGCGGCCATGGCAGTGGAAGGTGAGCGCAGAGGTCCCCTCGAGTCAGACCTGCGAGAGTATGGACCATGGCGCAGATAGGCATCGGCCAACTGCCTACGTAGAATGTCTTTGTAGTAGTTGAGTTTGTCCTCCCTCTCGGTGGGTTTAAAAAATGCCCCCATTTTGTGCCGGAAGCGAGGGTCCAATAAGGTGGACAGCCAGAAGTCATCCCGCCGACAGATGGAAACAATTCTGGGGTCACTACGCAAGCACGTGAGCATGCTTCGTGCCATTTGCGCAAGTGACTCGGATGGACTACCTGTCTCCATCTCCACTGCATACTGCCACGGTGTGCCCGGGTCCTCTGTCTCTCCTTCCTCAAAAACCTCTAGCTCCTCTGGCTGCTCCTGCTCCTCCTCTCCTGTCCGCTGACTAGATAAACCAGCCATTTCGCCAAGCCTTAACTGTGTTTCGCTGGGCAACTCCTCCTCCTCCTCTTCCTCCTCCTCCTCCTCCAGTTCAGCTCCAAGGGGGTTCATGTGGCCGTAAGATGTAAACGCCATGTCTCCAGTGCCCTGACCAGCCATGGTTTCCAACATGTGCTGCAGTACATGAAGCAGTGGAATCACGTCGTTCATCCCGTAATCCTGCCGACTGACAAATAAAGTGGCTTCCTCAAAGGGCCTGAGCAAACGGCAGGTGTCACGTATGAGCTGCCACTGGTTGACATTGAAGTTACACAGGGGAGTCCCCCTATCTGCTTGGATCATCAGGAAATCCGTGATGGCTTTTCTCTGTTCATATAATCGGTCCAACATGTGAAGGGTGGAATTCCAACGGGTGGAAACATCGCAAATCAGACTATGTTGGGGGATACCATTCTGACGCTGTAGCTCAAGAAGGGTGTGTTTGGCAGTGTAGGAGTGGCTGAAGTGCATGCAAAGTTTCCGTGAAGTTGTTAGGATGTCCTGCAGATGGGGGGAACACTTCAGAAACCGCTTGACAACCAGATTGAAGACGTGAGCCATGCAGGGGGCATGGGTCAGGCTTCCTTGGCGCAGCGCAGACAAAATGTTCTTCCCATTGTCGGTAACCATGATTCCCATTTTAAGTTTTCTCGGAGTAAGCCATGTTTGGATTTCCTGATGAATACATTTAAGCAGTTCCTCCCCTGTGTGACTCCGTTCGCCAAGACAAACCATGTGAAGCACTGCGTGACACCTCCGTGCCCTGCACACATGGTAGACTGGAGGGGCACTGAGACTTGAGCCTACAGTGGAGGGTGAGGAGATGGCGGAGGATGAGGAGGCCGAGTCGCACGGTGTCACAGGCCCAATGGGCAGAGAGCGCGGAGGCCGAAGCGGCGTGACCTGTCCAAGTTGCTGCTGCAAAGGGACCACATTCACCCAGTGGGCCGTAAACGACATGTACTGCCCCTGACCGTAGTTACAGCTCCAGATGTCGGCGCTGCCATGTATTTTGCTACACACCGACAGGCTCAAGGACCTTCTGTTCAACAAAAGTGTGCAGCGCTGGTACTGCCTTCTTGGCAAAGAAATGACGGCTTGGGACTCTCCACCTCGGCTCGGCACAAGCCATCAGTTCTCTGAAAGGTGCAGATTCCACCACCTGAAAAGGGAGCGACTGCAGCACCAGCAACTTGGACAGGAGCACATTCAGCTTCTGCGCCGTAGGATGAGTGGGCGCATACTGCTGTCTCTTGGACATGGCTTCGCTGATGGATTGCTGGCGGGATGCATGACTTGGAGGAGGAGGAGGAGGAGCAGGAGCGACAGAGGATGGGTATGACGCACAGCTGCCTTCGGCTGAGGTGCTGGAGCCTTGGCTGGCAGAAATTGGGAGCTCACTTGGTGAGGAAGCAGACTGGACCACCCCTTGGGAGCCTCGGTTCTCCCAGGTCGTTTTATGGTGACGCATCATATGTTGACGCAGGGCCGTGGTGCCAACATTTGGACCCTGGCCACGCTTCACCTTTTGCCTACATATCTTGCATGTGGCCATGTTACCCTCCTGCGGATGCCTCAGGAAAAACTGCCACACTGCCGAGTAGCTACTTTTCCCACCCCCTGGCCTCACTGATTCACTGCTGCTGTTGCCAACTCCAGGAACCCCTGCTCCACTACCTCCCGATAAGGTAGACTGCCGCACAGCAGGTGCTCTACCCCGGCCCCGGCCCCGGCCGGCTCCAGCCTTTGGAATTGTGCCCCCATGCTGACTGCTACCACTTTGCTGCCTCAGCTGCTGACTCCGGGGCAACCTGCACCCCTCTTCTCCTGATGATGACGATGAAGCCCCTTCATCACCCGGCTCCCAAGTGCGATCGGCTTCATCGTCATCATCATCATCATCACCGGGTTGTGGCTGTACGTCACTGATGTTCGTGGATTCGTCAACAGTGTCTGGCGCAGGAGCTGGAACGCTCGCAGCACCCACGACACTGTCCACATCACTATTTGTCTGCCTAGCTAAAGAAGCCACCTCCATTTCTTGGCTGGGCAGTAGCTGCTGACTGTCCTCTATCTGATGGTCCTCCTCACTAAAGAGTGGAGCTGAACCCAAAGCATAGGATACGTCGCTGGGGGAGGGAACGGCGTAGGCCAGAGGCAATGGGAGGACAGGGACTGCTCTCGGGGCATGCCAACTCAGGGTTGTGTCAGAGGAACCTACCGACCCTAGACTGGGGGTCTCAGACGTAAGTTGTGATGATGTTGTTGATGAGCGCGTCAACCAATCTACCACGGCAGATGCGTTACTGGTGGAGACCCGACCGCTAGCAGATACTGGCAGATTAGGTCTCTCAGCGTGACTCCTGCTGCTACTGGCCCCCAGTCTGATGCGAGCTCTTCCTGCGGAATCTTGGCCTCTGCCACTCCTCTTTTCACTTCCAGGCACTTGTCTGCCCGACATAGTCTAACTGGCGTGGTAGTAGGTGATATTTAAAAAAACCCCGGGCAGCGGTGGGTCTATATGAAACAGAATATAATGCACACCAAAAGTGAGCAGTAACACTCAGCCTCCAACAGGCCTGCTTAGTGTAAATAAGAGAGCTGCTTAGTGTAAATAAAGAGGGGTATGCTATGTTACAGAATGGGATGCCTCAACAGAAGTGCACCTGGCAGGCAGCAGTAAGCCTATGCCCAGCAAAAGTGTCTTATAATATAAATATAATAAGAGCAAATGCTTATATGGTCTTAAACAGAGGCTGCTTTAGTCACAGAATGGGATGCCCCGGGCAGGAATCGAGCTGCCAGGGTACAGTAGTGCTTTGGCCAGCAAAAGTGTCTTTATCAGGCCTAATTTCAAATATGATTAGAGCAAATGCTTATATGGTCTTAAACAGAGGCTGCTTTAGTCACAGAATGGGATGCCCCGGGCAGGAATCGAGCTGCCAGGGTACAGTAGTGCTTTGGCCAGCAAAAGTGTCTTTATCAGGCCTAATTTCAAATATGATTAGAGCAAATGCTTATATGGTCTTAAACAGAGGCTGCTTTAGTCACAGAATGGGATGCCCCGGGCAGGAATCGAGCTGCCAGGGTACAGTAGTGCTTTGGCCAGCAAAAGTGTCTTTATCAGGCCTAATTTCAAATATGATTAGAGCAAATGCTTATATGGTCTTAAACAGAGGCTGCTTTAGTCACAGAATGGGATGCCCCGGGCAGGAATCGAGCTGCCAGGGTACAGTAGTGCTTTGGCCAGCAAAAGTGTCTTTATCAGGCCTAATTTCAAATATGATTAGAGCAAATGCTTATATGGTCTTAAACAGAGGCTGCTTTAGTCACAGAATGGGATGCCCCGGGCAGGAATCGAGCTGCCAGGGTACAGTAGTGCTTTGGCCAGCAAAAGTGTCTTTATCAGGCCTAATTTCAAATATGATTAGAGCAAATGCTTATATGGTCTTAAACAGAGGCTGCTTTAGTCACAGAATGGGATGCCCCGGGCAGGAATCGAGCTGCCAGGGTACAGTAGTGCTTTGGCCAGCAAAAGTGTCTTTATCAGGCCTAATTTCAAATATGATTAGAGCAAATGCTTATATGGTCTTAAACAGAGGCTGCTTTAGTCACAGAATGGGATGCCCCGGGCAGGAATCGAGCTGCCAGGGTACAGTAGTGCTTTGGCCAGCAAAAGTGTCTTTATCAGGCCTAATTTCAAATATGATTAGAGCAAATGCTTATATGGTCTTAAACAGAGGCTGCTTTAGTCACAGAATGGGATGCCCCGGGCAGGAATCGAGCTGCCAGGGTACAGTAGTGCTTTGGCCAGCAAAAGTGTCTTTATCAGGCCTAATTTCAAATATGATTAGAGCAAATGCTTATATGGTCTTAAACAGAGGCTGCTTTAGTCACAGAATGGGATGCCCCGGGCAGGAATCGAGCTGCCAGGGTACAGTAGTGCTTTGGCCAGCAAAAGTGTCTTTATCAGGCCTAATTTCAAATATGATTAGAGCAAATGCTTATATGGTCTTAAACAGAGGCTGCTTTAGTCACAGAATGGGATGCCCCGGGCAGGAATCGAGCTGCCAGGGTACAGTAGTGCTTTGGCCAGCAAAAGTGTCTTTATCAGGCCTAATTTCAAATATGATTAGAGCAAATGCTTATATGGTCTTAAACAGAGGCTGCTTTAGTCACAGAATGGGATGCCCCGGGCAGGAATCGAGCTGCCAGGGTACAGTAGTGCTTTGGCCAGCAAAAGTGTCTTTATCAGGCCTAATTTCAAATATGATTAGAGCAAATGCTTATATGGTCTTAAACAGAGGCTGCTTTAGTCACAGAATGGGATGCCCCGGGCAGGAATCGAGCTGCCAGGGTACAGTAGTGCTTTGGCCAGCAAAAGTGTCTTTATCAGGCCTAATTTCAAATATGATTAGAGCAAATGCTTATATGGTCTTAAACAGAGGCTGCTTTAGTCACAGAATGGGATGCCCCGGGCAGGAATCGAGCTGCCAGGGTACAGTAGTGCTTTGGCCAGCAAAAGTGTCTTTATCAGGCCTAATTTCAAATATGATTAGAGCAAATGCTTATATGGTCTTAAACAGAGGCTGCTTTAGTCACAGAATGGGATGCCCCGGGCAGGAATCGAGCTGCCAGGGTACAGTAGTGCTTTGGCCAGCAAAAGTGTCTTTATCAGGCCTAATTTCAAATATGATTAGAGCAAATGCTTATATGGTCTTAAACAGAGGCTGCTTTAGTCACAGAATGGGATGCCCCGGGCAGGAATCGAGCTGCCAGGGTACAGTAGTGCTTTGGCCAGCAAAAGTGTCTTTATCAGGCCTAATTTCAAATATGATTAGAGCAAATGCTTATATGGTCTTAAACAGAGGCTGCTTTAGTCACAGAATGGGATGCCCCGGGCAGGAATCGAGCTGCCAGGGTACAGTAGTGCTTTGGCCAGCAAAAGTGTCTTTATCAGGCCTAATTTCAAATATGATTAGAGCAAATGCTTATATGGTCTTAAACAGAGGCTGCTTTAGTCACAGAATGGGATGCCCCGGGCAGGAATCGAGCTGCCAGGGTACAGTAGTGCTTTGGCCAGCAAAAGTGTCTTTATCAGGCCTAATTTCAAATATGATTAGAGCAAATGCTTATATGGTCTTAAACAGAGGCTGCTTTAGTCACAGAATGGGATGCCCCGGGCAGGAATCGAGCTGCCAGGGTACAGTAGTGCTTTGGCCAGCAAAAGTGTCTTTATCAGGCCTAATTTCAAATATGATTAGAGCAAATGCTTATATGGTCTTAAACAGAGGCTGCTTTAGTCACAGAATGGGATGCCCCGGGCAGGAATCGAGCTGCCAGGGTACAGTAGTGCTTTGGCCAGCAAAAGTGTCTTTATCAGGCCTAATTTCAAATATGATTAGAGCAAATGCTTATATGGTCTTAAACAGAGGCTGCTTTAGTCACAGAATGGGATGCCCCGGGCAGGAATCGAGCTGCCAGGGTACAGTAGTGCTTTGGCCAGCAAAAGTGTCTTTATCAGGCCTAATTTCAAATATGATTAGAGCAAATGCTTATATGGTCTTAAACAGAGGCTGCTTTAGTCACAGAATGGGATGCCCCGGGCAGGAATCGAGCTGCCAGGGTACAGTAATGCTTTGGCCAGCAAAAGTGTCTTTATCAGGCCTAATTTCAAATATGATTAGAGCAAATGCTTATATGGTCTTAAACAGAGGCTGCTTTAGTCACAGAATGGGATGCCCCGGGCAGGAATCGAGCTGCCAGGGTACAGTAGTGCTTTGGCCAGCAAAAGTGTCTTTATCAGGCCTAATTTCAAATATGATTAGAGCAAATGCTTATATGGTCTTAAACAGAGGCTGCTTTAGTCACAGAATGGGATGCCCCGGGCAGGAATCGAGCTGCCAGGGTACAGTAGTGCTTTGGCCAGCAAAAGTGTCTTTATCAGGCCTAATTTCAAATATGATTAGAGCAAATGCTTATATGGTCTTAAACAGAGGCTGCTTTAGTCACAGAATGGGATGCCCCGGGCAGGAATCGAGCTGCCAGGGTACAGTAGTGCTTTGGCCAGCAAAAGTGTCTTTATCAGGCCTAATTTCAAATATGATTAGAGCAAATGCTTATATGGTCTTAAACAGAGGCTGCTTTAGTCACAGAATGGGATGCCCCGGGCAGGAATCGAGCTGCCAGGGTACAGTAGTGCTTTGGCCAGCAAAAGTGTCTTTATCAGGCCTAATTTCAAATATGATTAGAGCAAATGCTTATATGGTCTTAAACAGAGGCTGCTTTAGTCACAGAATGGGATGCCCCGGGCAGGAATCGAGCTGCCAGGGTACAGTAGTGCTTTGGCCAGCAAAAGTGTCTTTATCAGGCCTAATTTCAAATATGATTAGAGCAAATGCTTATATGGTCTTAAACAGAGGCTGCTTTAGTCACAGAATGGGATGCCCCGGGCAGGAATCGAGCTGCCAGGGTACAGTAGTGCTTTGGCCAGCAAAAGTGTCTTTATCAGGCCTAATTTCAAATATGATTAGAGCAAATGCTTATATGGTCTTAAACAGAGGCTGCTTTAGTCACAGAATGGGATGCCCCGGGCAGGAATCGAGCTGCCAGGGTACAGTAGTGCTTTGGCCAGCAAAAGTGTCTTTATCAGGCCTAATTTCAAATATGATTAGAGCAAATGCTTATATGGTCTTAAACAGAGGCTGCTTTAGTCACAGAATGGGATGCCCCGGGCAGGAATCGAGCTGCCAGGGTACAGTAGTGCTTTGGCCAGCAAAAGTGTCTTTATCAGGCCTAATTTCAAATATGATTAGAGCAAATGCTTATATGGTCTTAAACAGAGGCTGCTTTAGTCACAGAATGGGATGCCCCGGGCAGGAATCGAGCTGCCAGGGTACAGTAGTGCTTTGGCCAGCAAAAGTGTCTTTATCAGGCCTAATTTCAAATATGATTAGAGCAAATGCTTATATGGTCTTAAACAGAGGCTGCTTTAGTCACAGAATGGGATGCCCCGGGCAGGAATCGAGCTGCCAGGGTACAGTAGTGCTTTGGCCAGCAAAAGTGTCTTTATCAGGCCTAATTTCAAATATGATTAGAGCAAATGCTTATATGGTCTTAAACAGAGGCTGCTTTAGTCACAGAATGGGATGCCCCGGGCAGGAATCGAGCTGCCAGGGTACAGTAGTGCTTTGGCCAGCAAAAGTGTCTTTATCAGGCCTAATTTCAATTATGTTTAGAGCAAATGCTTATATGGTCTTAAACAGAGGCTGCTTTAGTCACAGAATGGGATGCCCCGGGCAGGAATCGAGCTGCCAGGGTACAGTAGTGCTTTGGCCAGCAAAAGTGTCTTTATCAGGCCTAATTTCAAATATGATTAGAGCAAATGCTTATATGGTCTTAAACAGAGGCTGCTTTAGTCACAGAATGGGATGCCCCGGGCAGGAATCGAGCTGCCAGGGTACAGTAGTGCTTTGGCCAGCAAAAGTGTCTTTATCAGGCCTAATTTCAAATATGATTAGAGCAAATGCTTATATGGTCTTAAACAGAGGCTGCTTTAGTCACAGAATGGGATGCCTCACAGCAGACTTAAGATCAGTTCAGTATATATGCACAGTTAGTTACTATAAGCAGCCTGAAAACGCTAACAAAGGCTGGATGAAAAAAAAAAAATCTCCCTGTCAGCCAGCTCCGTTTTTCCTACCTTTCCCTGGCTTTCTGTCTGTCTCCTGTCTGTCTCCTGTCTGTCTCCTGCCTGTCTCCTGCCTGTCTCCAGCCTGTCCCTGTCTGTCCCTGTCTCCAGCCTGTCTCCAGCCTGTCTAACTGCCTCAGCTACACAGTGTTCTGTCTGTCTGTCACGAATGCAATAGAGAAATGAGGAAAAGCAAGATGGCCGCCGTTAAATACCGCTGTGTGACGTCACCGGGCTTGCTGGCTGCTGATAGGCTGCATGTGACTGCCCCAGCTTGCACTGGCGCGGGATACATGTCCAGACATGTCCCGCCCGCCATCTTAGAATGCCTGTAATGTAAATGAATGGATGTTAAAGGAAAACTTCGAGTGATCGAATCGCGGGGAAATTCGGATTCGATCCGAATCGAATTTTTCCCGAAATTCGGATCGAATCCGGGTTCGTCCGGATCGATTCGCTCATCCCTACCAGTGACAGTCTCTATAGTGATTCCTGAAACATATGACAACTTAGAGCTAATTGTTAATGCAGAAACCATAACCTTTTATAAATGTTGTGGAACTAAAAGACCCCTTTTCAAGTCGATGGGGATAATTTATAAACGCTAACCTATAAAGAGACCTAACATTCCATGAAATGGTGATGATCTCCTTACACACAGGTTTTAGTTTTACACATTAAGGGTATCAGGCTATCCTTTTTGTTTTCTTTATCCTAAATATCTGGTGAGGGTTGTCAAGTATTACTTGTAGGCCACAAAATGTTTATCAGTCAGATGTAAGATAGTCAGATGGACTCCTTTTTGTGATCCTGGAAAAGCCTTGCAATAGCTTGTCACTAACAAAGTTCACCATCAGTAAATAGAAAATACTACAGGTGACAAAAACTCAGAGTGCATTCAGTGAGGGTGATAAACTCTTTCTGGGCTTTTTTTTACAAAATTGTACAAGCTAGACCTACATGCTTTGGCAAGAAGGTGTTGCAGCAGTTGAGTGTCTGCTCTAATAAGTTTTGTTGTGTAAGATCTTACAGTGAGCATGCCAAAATCTTTGTTTAAACACCTGTGTTGGTCCAGGTCTTGCCACATTTACACAATCTCTGTGGGGCATCCAGAATGATTCTGAGCCCCCCACGCATCACCTCCCAGGATGCCTGCAATTCTTACCATTTTTTTGATCCTCGGCCAGGAATGCAGCCCCACGATTAGCCGCTGATGGTCACATGAGTTGCGGTCACGCCCTCGGTTTCAGCCACCGAAAGGGCTCGTCGACATGACTGCTGACGAATGCTCACTGGGCTGTATTCCCGGCAAAGGATTGGGGAAAAGGTAAGAATTGTGTGCATTCTGGGGGGGGGGGCGATGCACGGAGGCGCTCCAGCATTCTGGATTCCTTCCTGGCTGGATCTGGACCAACACTCATTAGTGGGCCAACACCTATTAGCATCCCCTGAATGGCTCCCCCCATGAGGGGTACCTTTTGCCACTATTTCACCTCTCCTGCCTCACTCTAATCCCAGATAATGGCGCCTGTTTTAGCTATAAAGCTCCGCCTCCTTCATTAATTGCCACTGTTGTGTGTGGCAATTATGTCATTGCCACACCTAAGCAATGACTGATCCTCTGCCATCTCACGCAATTTGAAAAATGGAAATATCCATTTCTAGTTCTACACCCTATTGGCTGGGGCTTCGGCCAAATGTATTTCACAAGTTCGGTGGATTTTGGTCTGCTTTAAGTCTGCCTAATGGCTGATGAAACCTATGTTTGTGTGTTGTATTTTTTTTGTGTGTCTAGTTGTGCCTTGTCAAGATGGCAAGAGTTCTGCCTTGTTTACCTTGTGTATTGCAGGTACATGCATTTTCCCTTCTAAATATATTCTTTAGATCATGAACTAATACTACAATAAATAATGAGCTATCTATTTTCCTTCAATTATCTTACTGGAAAGCATTATTAGTGAAATTATTTGTTTTATTAATTAGTTTGTTTACCTTTTTCTTGAAAGCTAAAGGGTTGATATTTAGTCATGTTTTGACAACTCCAAATTAGGCTTAGCATTTACTTCCTGATAAAAGAAAGTACTCTTTTTCGAGGGTTTATTAAACACAAAATAGAAAATAATGACATTTATATTTCTGGTTGTAGGAAATGGAGTAGTGAAAACAGAATACTTCAAACACAATAGCTCTGCACATATTAATATTGGGAACATGTATTTAATTATAATAATATGAAGAAACAAGCTTTATACTTCATCTCTGTAAAGATCATTCAGAAAAATACCCTGCTCCCTCCCTCATACCGGTTAGTTTAGCAGCATACCACTGTTTGCCACAAGAAAGTAACATCTTTTTCTTGTGATATACAAAAGTAACAACCTTGGCAGATAATTATGATCCACAAAGCCAATACAACATGGCAACAGGCCAAATAAAGCCATAACAACAAAAGCTAGGGATGTTCAGTTGAATATCACAAGAAAAAGATTTTTACAGTGAATAGACTAAAACCTTCTATCCCCTTATTCATATAAGGAAACAGAAACACATAGACAGTATTCCACAAACAACTAATGAAACAGTAGGATCTCAAACTGGAGCTGGAATCTATCTATTATCAAAGTTTTTGCATATCAGCACATGTCAGTGCAGTGTGAAACAGGCATTTACTAATCAATGAGTGCACAGCTTGCTACTTCTATAGGAGTGATTCAGCAGGGTTTTGACCAGTTTTTGTATGTTGTTCTAAATTAAATTTCGGCCATGGCTTTTGGGACATTTATGCAGCTTTTATTATTATTATTTTTTAACTTCTCAGAAAATTATCTATTGCCTGATTTTTTTTCCACAAATGAATTGTGTGTTCTGTGTGCACCACTCTATGCCAGTCCAAAAACATCCACTAAATATAGGTGGACTGTATAGGACCACACTGGCACAACACTGGCGCATCCTATGTAGAGGCTGTCTCGTCGCTACTAGTTAGGAACACTACGGCACTTTTTTTCCATGCTGAGCCACTTTACCCCACACAGTGTGCCGAAAAACGAGTGCACTGTTTCTGCTATGGCGCAAGTAGTGGTGTTAAAAAGGGTGCACTGTTGGAATATTAATAAATCAGATCACTGGAGTCCAATCTACGATCAGCTGGCACCAGCAAACCAAGTTCAAAAACCTAAAGTGTGCAGGGAAAACCTGTAAACTGTACTGAAGACAAGATCCACAGATGCCTTCTAAAAAAGAGCCCAGGAAGAACCTATCGGCCTTGCATAGTATGTGGATCCTTATCTTTGCTGGTCACATGACACATGAATAAGAGCAGCTATACGCGATATATTTTGGATGTTGCTGCTATGCTTTTATTATGAAGCAATCATGGACTTCCTCTTTTAACCATGTGAGTAATAATGATTGTTGTCCTATTTACTTCAGAGATGGAGAACATCCTTTTTCCTTTTGTATGGATTGACTGGCAATTCACTGATGCAATATAACTTGAAGATATGTACAGGACTGAGCTGCCACTACTTGTGTTTTTATAACAGCTGCCATATCCATTTGTAATAGATTGTGGCACTTCCACTCCAAGATACCACCCACCTTACAAAAATCTGCCATGACAAACACATACTACTTAAAATAAGCAAAGCCTCTTGCGACCGTCCACCCCTTTCTTATCTCCTGCTATGCCTGATTTAGACAATAACACAAAAAAGGGGTACCATGTGGGCAGAACTGAGTGTGAGAACTATGAGTAAACACATAGACTGCAAATGGTACATTTTTGTATAATATAACAATGTATAAATATAACAATAATGACATATTGGATCATAAAAACATAACTCCCGCTACACACACACACACACACACACACACACACACACACATATATATATTGCATCAATGAGCTCTATAGAGATAACTGTATTACACTGTATTACACTTTTCCAAGTCTGTTCAATATCTATTTATATTGTATAATTGACAATATTAAATAAATGTTATGGGATGTAACTAATGAACAGTTCATCCAGAGCCAAATGTATATACTGTCCGGCCACAAAAACACATGTCATGGTTATGGATTTGTGACGACTCAACAAATTTAATTTTTTCTCTCCTATTTCTGAATATAAAATACTTTTTGCATACACATTTGGGTGTGCTCTTTTATGCTGTTTATGCTGTTGCCACCTGCCACCCTCCTACTATGTGAGTGTTCCTGTTTTATGACTCTTTATGCTGTTGCCACCTGCCGCCCTCCACCTATGTGACTATTCTTGTTTTAGGACTCCTAATGCTGTTCCACACACTAGTGCAGAAAAAAGACGGAAATGAGAGCAAGATGAGTGTGGAAGAGAAATGAATAGAATAAGGAATAAAAGATGGTGGGATCCAATAAAAAGAGAACAGAAAGGCAAGAAGAGAAAAAGGAATGCAGGAGGTTAATGGGAGTATAACAGAAGAAATGTGCAAAAGGGAGATCCTCTGAGTCTGTGTAGAGTGTTCTCTGTAAAAGAATGTCTTAATGGTGGTGCCAGCTGCCCCCCTAAAGGAGGTTTCAGGATGGTGCCCTGAGCGAATGCACGGGCCACACACCCCAAAGGCTGGTCATGTGGAAAGGCATTACACTACACTACAAACCCTACATCCGCTTAAAGTGGACCAACACCCAGGATTTTGACTATCCTGGGTTTTGGTCCACTTCGGCTGTGTGAAACCCCCCAGAAACCCCAATAAACTCACCTCTCCCCGCTCCCACGTGACTGCCTGGTCCAATCCCCGCCAACGTCCAGGCGGGGAACAGGAACGTCCAAGCGGCTTCCGCCGCCGCCGCCTCCCTCGCGTCACTTTCGGCGCGCGCGCGCCCCCGCCGGCCATTCACAGACGGCCGGCGCGGGGGCGCGCACGCATAGAGGGGCGCGAGGGAGGCGGCGGCGGCGGAAGATAAGGTAGGTGATTTGGGGTGTTTGGGGGGGTTTCACCCCGCGGGACATCCCGATCTCGGATGTCCCGCGGGGTGGGAGGTGATCGGCCCGGGAATCTTATAGATTTCCGGGCCGATCACCTCTCGGTGTTGGTCCACTTTAAAATCGTCTGGAATATAGCAACTTAACGCTATTTGTTTCCGAACTATTTGAATTTCTTGGTTTAATTTGGCAAATCATCTGAATCTAATAAAAAAAAAAATATATAAAACATATATAAATAAAATAAAAATTCAATTATCTCTATTTACTAATTCTGGCTAGAAATAAGGGATGACTCCACCTATTTAAGGCAAATTTGACCATAGGACAGATTCCCAGAAGTGGGGCTCTCAAGTGTAAAGATATTCCACAGCATTTGCATGGGGTTACGTCCTCTCAAATAGCTTATGCCCCTGATTGTCAGAGGGCGGTAATTTACTAAGCTTTAATTATTTAAATAGAGGAAATCTAGCAAAAAGGGTCATAGGTACACAAACAGGCACTGACACAGGCTGACCCATAGGGAGAAGCCTAGTGCAAGCTGATTATTTAAGAACAGACATTTTTAATTGAGCCATTCAATGCATGCTTACAGAAATATAACATGCTTTCTAATATAATGTATATTTTCTTTATTGCATGGCACGGCCCGCTTCGGTATTCATTACAGTTGGGTTATTCCGCCAGTAGGTGGCGCAGTGGTACTGCAGAAAGCTGTGCCATGTCCCGGCTCCCTATAAAAATGGGATTAACCGACAAATTCCCAGAGTTTCCTCTGCAGTGATACTGCAAAGTTAGAAGATGGCTCTCTCTCTTGCGCAGGTGAGCGGGGCAACCAAGCCTGCGGCCCTGCAAGTCTATTTCCACGCGTTTCTGGACTCTCACTGCCTCCCAGCCTCGGCTGACAGATCGGGTGAATGTGGTGTTTTTAGCGGCCGTGCCACTTTGTACTGCGCTTCGCGGCTGTGGGAGTTATTTCCTGAGGTGATTTTGCTTAGTCATGGCGCCGACCGAGTCACGTGAGCGCCGTTTTTCGCGCTCTTTGGGGGGGCGGGGCCTGGTGATGATGCGTATTGCGTCGTGCCCCGCGGCCCGCCCCTCAAGGTACCTCTGCCGGCGCCATTTTGGACGAGCTGCGCGTCTGGTTTTCTCCCTTCCTGACTACAGCGCTGCTTCCTCCGGTGTCTCAACTTCTCCGGTGGTCTGTGCCTGAGCGACCCTACGGTGTCTCTGGTCAGCGAGTCCCCCTTGGGGGGGGTTTTTATTGCATGGGGTGTATTTGTTGCGGGTTGCTCATGTGTCTATTTACTTATGTCTTTCAGGCGGGATACTCTTGGGTTGTGGTTTCTCCCGGCTCCACTCCTTCCTCCCCCTTATTTTCCCCTTCACTACTTCTGGGGGCATCCCGTGGGAGGGCATCCCGGGTGGCTTCTGTCTTAGCCTTTACCCACCACTGGCCTATTGTGCCTGTATTAATCACCATATGGAGGCTTCTGGGGATAGCGTGCTTGGGGGCCCTTCGGGGCAAGCCTGGCTGTGTTCCATATCCCCTGTGAGTAACAGTGTCATGGTATGCATGCAGTGCGCTGAAAGTGTCCTTGCGCTCCAAGCTGGTTTGCCTGCTTCGCTTCCCAGCTCTGCGCATCCCTCAGCTTCACCCACTCCCCCTCTACTGCAATTAGGCCCCAATGAGGGGGACATTAGCAGGGAGTCACGCTCTGATCTGGCATTGAGAAGCAGCTTGCCAGGTCTGTTCCTAGGAAGGCCTCTGGCAAGAAGCGGCACCTGGATCCCAGATCCTCCCCTCTTCCTGAGATGTATGTGGGGATCGATGATCTTGGAGAATGTCACCCCCTTGTGATGGGAGAGTTTTCCCAGGATTCGGACTCCTCTGGGAACGAGCAGGAGGGTTGCGATAGTGACCTTGGTTTGGCGTCCGGAAAGGACTCATGGTACCCTGAGGACACTGATAATATGCTGTCACATATTTTTGAAATTTTGCACATTGCTGCCCCTGAGGTAGCTAAGAGAAAGCAGGGGGAGCTTTTTCACCCTGGTAAACAGCGTCTTGAGTTCCCTGAGCCGGAACATTTCACTACCTTGGTGCTTAAAGAATGGGAACGTCCTAACAGGCTGTCGCTTGCGCTGCTGCCTCTTGCTGTGCGCAAGGGTCTGGATAAAAATTATCCCTTTCCTGCTGATCATGTTAAGAGGTTGTCTTTTCCCCCTGAAGTCCCGGTTTTTCCTGGAGTGCTAAGCCCAAACCCTCTCCCAAGCCCCCTCAGGCATGAAGGGGCGCCCTCACCCATCTGGGTGGGGGGAGGGCCTTGGCTTGTTACTCATATCTGGAGGCTTCACGTCTCAGACCAGTGGATACAGGAGCTAGTATCCTCTGGCTGCATGATAGAGTTTGTGGCCTGGCTGTCTCCAGGATTCATCAGATCCGGGATGTTTTTTGAACCCCCTGTCTACTCAAGGGCTGTTACTGGTGGTTCCTTGACTGTTAGAGTCCGAAGTCTTTTCATAGGTCCCCCAACTGGAAGACTTTCTGAGGCCCATTCTGGCCCTGAAGGGCATCAACAAAATTGTCTGATTCCACCCCCTTTTTTGCCTAAAGATGTTATGCTGAGATCAATACCCTTTGCCTGGGTGATCTCATGGCCACTGTGGGCATCAAGGATGCTAATTGTCCTGTGCCTATCTTTCTGGGTCATCAGAGATTTCTGAGGTTCGTGCTGGAGAATCAGCATTATCAGTTAGTGGTTTTACCCTTTGGTGTCTCCTTGGCACCTCGGCTGTTCACCAGGATAGTGACAGGGGCGTTGCTCTGCTAAGGAAACAGGGCATCCACCTCATTCCTGACCTGGACGTCATCCTCTTGGGCCCAGTCTTTCCTCAGATTTGGCAGGTCACTCAGACTGTGACCTTCACTTTAGAATCCCTTGGCTGGGTGATCTACCATCCCAAGTCTCATCTTTTCCCGTCCTTGATGAGGGTTTTTTTCTGGGTATGACCCCCTGTAGAGGTTGAAGGGTCTTCAGGCTTGGGCTCTGCTACTGTGTCCTCATCCCTGCACCTGTCAAGGGATGCAGTTGGTGGGCCTGATGTTTTCCTGCTTTGGGTAGTCCCCTTTGCTCGTTTCACATAAGAAATATTCTGTTGAACCTCTTGTCAGCTTTGGATTGGGGCCATGTGTCCTTCGATCGGGAGTTTTAACTGTCTCCTCTGGCCAGACGGTCCTTCTTGTGGAGGTTGGACTCCAGGAACCTTCTGGGGGACAGGTCCTTCCTGCCCCTGTGCTGAGAGACGGTCGCCGTGTATGCCAGTCTGACCGGTTGGGGGGACTTCTGGAGATCCCTGAGGTTCCAGGGAAGGTGGGGCCCACAAAAGGGCCATTCTTCTAGCAACGTCCTGGAACTGTGGGCAATCAGGTTGGTTTTTCTTACCTGATCACTCACCTTCAAGGTTGGACTATTCAGATCCGCTCAGACAACCATATGGCAGTTGTCTACATCATCCATCAGGGAAGTACTTGGGGCAAGTGAGCCTTCAAGGGAGGGTCCCTGATTCTGTCTTGGGCAGAACAGCATGTTCCCTGCATTTCAGCGTTTTACATTCCGGGGGTGGAAAACCAGGTGGCGGACTCCCGGCGTAAGGGGTTGTCTCGTCTCAGGGAATGGTCCCTCAACACCTGGGTGCTTCTCTCCCTGTTTCACCGCTGGGGTCATCTGGATGTGGCCCTGTTTGGGTACCGCCACAATCACAACTTTCAGATTTTGTCTCTGTTTCAGGATCATACTGTCTTTGCTGTGAGTGCCTGGGCATTCCCTTGGCCGGAGTTCGGCTTCTCTATGAGTTCCCACTGTTTCCTCTTCTGGGCAGTGTTATATGCAACATAGCCCAGGAGCGGGTACCGGCCACCCTGGTGGCCCCTTCTCGACTGTTGAGACCTCCATCTTGGTGATAATGGAGTTGTCTGCTTCTGTTGTTGATTCCATGATTAGGCCTATGAAGAAGTCCTTGTACTTCGTCTATTACAGGGTCTGACATGTTTACATTGCCCGGTAGGACTCTAAGTCTCTTCCCTGTAGGGGTTTATTGCGATTCCCAGGACTCTGGAATTCTTGAAACTTGGTTGGATTTGAACAGGTTTCTGCTCTGGCAATTTTCTTCCATTTGTGCTTTTGCCACTTACTGACTGGTTCAAGTTTTCACAGGGTTTTTTTCTCACCTACGTCCACAACATACTACTTCTACCAGTCTGGGATCAAAATCTGGTGTTGTCTGCTATGCAGGGGCCTCCCTTTGATTCTATCTGGGAGGCTGCCTTGCACGGTTTGACTCTTAAGGTAGCCTTTTTTGGTGACTATTTCTTATGTAAGACGAGTTCTCAGCTAGCTGCGCTTTCCACCAAGCCTCCTTATTTTGAGTGTCATCAGGATGAGGTGATGTTCTGACTTAAGCCGGTTTTTCTTGTCTAAGGTTGTGTCTGCCTTTCAGATCAATCAGGGCATAAGGCTCGATTCAGAGAGACACAAAAAGTTCCCGCTCTCATATGAATGTGCGAGCGATTCTATGCATGCATTGTAAACCTTCTGTAAAGTTTCCGTCCGCTCGTATGCCAGAGTACGAGTACGAGGATGTCATTTTGCATCAAGACTTTTCTGATTCATTTTCTCAGGGAACAACGTAGCCTTTCGTTTTTGCCCTTTTCCCATCGTATCCTCACACGAATCCTTTACGTTCCCCGATAGATTCTGTTTCACTTTTACCCAAAATAATCGTCCAGACGGAATCCTTACGATCTTGCGCCTGCGCACTACCAACTTAACTCATTAAAGGGCTCGCATACATATTTGACTCCATCACTTCTACTACAATGTTTAGCTAAACCACTTAGCGCTATCCTGCAGCTTCCCTTTTGATCCCTTAAAGCTCACCCTAACCACTGAGCGCTATCCTGCAGCTTCCCTTTTGATCCCTTAAAGCTCACCCTAACCACTTACCGCTATCCTGCAGCTTCTCTTTTGATGACTTAAAGCTCACCCTAACCACTTAGCGCTATCCTGCAGCTTCCCTTTTGATCCCTTAAAGCTCACCCTAACCACTTAGCACTATCCTGCAGCTTCCCTTTTGATCCCTTAATACTCACCCTAACCACTTAGCACTATCCTGCAGCTTCCCTTTTGATCCCTTAAAGCTCACCCTAACCACTTAGCGCTATCCTGCAGCTTCCCTTTTGATCCCTTAAAGCTCACCCCAACCACTTAGCGCTATCCTGCAGCTTCCCTTTTGATGACTTAAAGCTCACCCTAACCACTTAGCACTATCCTGCAGCTTCCCTTTTGATCCCTTAAAGCTCACCCTAACCACTTAGCGCTATCCTGCAGCTTCCCTTTTGATGACTTAAAGCTCACCCTAACCACTTAGCACTATCCTGCAGCTTCCCTTTTGATCCCTTAAAGCTCACCCTAACCACTTAGCGCTATCCTGCATCTTCCCTTTTGAACCTTTAAAGCTCACACAAATCACTTAGCGCTATCATGCAGCTTCCCTTTTGATCCCTTAAAGCTCACCCTAACAACTGAGCGCTATCCTGCAGCTTCCCTTTTGATCCCTTAAAGCTCACCCTAACCACTTAGCGCTATCCTGCAGCTTCCCTTTTGATGACTTAAAGCTCACCCTAACCACTTTGCGCTATCCTGCAGCTTCCCTTTTGAACCTTTAACCCTTTTGTTGCCAAGCACGTAACACCTACGTGCTGGCTTGGCTGGGCCTTAAGTGCCAAGCCCGTAGGTGTTACGTGCTTGACTTTCCTCGCTTCTAGTTTAAAAAATAAAAATAAAAATGTTGGATCCGGCCGGGTCTCCTCTTTAATTTGGTGCCATCCGATCCCCCGTGGGATAAAATAAAAATGACATTCACTTACCTGTGTGTGCGCTGGCTCCCGCTGTCCCTCCTCTTCACCTGGGGGGCCTCCGATCCCCCCCCAGGACTTACCGATCTTCAGGAGAGAGCCTGGGAGGCTCTCTCCTCTCTTCTTCTCGATGGCGGCCGCCATCTTGCCTCTAAGCCCCGCCCCCTTGGGGGCGGGGCTTATGACGTCATCCCGGCCCCGAACGGGCTTCAGCTTTCTCAGCTTCTCAGATGCCGGTGATCGGCGCTGGGGAAGGAGGTGGCAGGAGATCCTCTGATCTCCTGCCTTCTCCTTCTCTGGATGCCGATCACCGGCATCTGTCAGCTGAGCGGCGAGGGACAAGAGCTTGCAATCGAAGGTAAGTACAGTAAAAAAAATTTTTTTTTTTTTTAATAAAATACTTTTTATTATTGTGTGGTGGTTTTTTTTAACAGTTAACCCTTTGTGAGCTGGTAAGGGGTCCATGAGACCCCTTATACCAGTTCACAAGGCTGGGGGGGTGGCAAGTCACCTGCCCTAGCGGGTGACTTGCCATTAACCCCCGCACCCCCATTACCTGCCTCCCCAAAGGCCAGGGGGGGGGCAGAAGAGCCCGGGCCCACATAGGCTATGTGGGCTTGTAGGCTGCAGGGTGGGGGGGCCACCAAAGCTGGCCCCCCCACTCTGTGCCTACAAGCCCCCATAGCTGGTCCCGGGCTGGTTACTTTGGGTAAGGGGGACCCCACGTCATTTTTTTTTTGGATTTTTAAGGGTTTTTAACCCTTAAAAATCCCAAAAAAATGGGGTCCCCCTCCCCGGGAAGGGGGACCCTATGTCATTTTTTTTTTTAATTAACTTTTTTTTAATTAGGCTTCTGGGCAGGAAAGGGTGTCTACCTATACATATGTGGTATCGCTGTAACCGGGGGTTTCTCACGCAATAAGATTTTATTGACAAACTTACATTTTTTATTACAAAAAAACTCTACAAATTGTAAACAAATATTTTTTTTTTATTTTTTTCACACATTTCACCCAAAAATATTGAGAATACACCTAAAAAATACAAACAAGACATTTCATGTTAAAGCCCAGACTCTGTTGAAAAAAACAATATATCATTTTCCTGGGAAATCCCTGGAAATCCTTTAAAAAATGACAGTTGAACATGTGTAGCGCAAAATAGTGAAACATCGTCTGGCAACAGGGAGTGGCAAATGCTGCAGGTAGGCTGGCAGCGAAAGGGTTAAAGCTCACCCTAACCACTTTGTGCTATCCTGCAGCTTCCCTTTTGAACCTTTAAAGCTCACACAAATCACTTCCCGGTTAGGTTCTTCTTCCATTTTAGGTCCCTAAAACTTACCCAAATCACTTCGCGGTTAGGTTCTTCTTCCATTTTAGGTCCCTAAAACTTACCCAAATCACTTCGCGGTTAGGTTCTTCTTCCATTTTAGGTCCCTAAAACTTACCCAAATCACTTCGCGGTTAGGCTCTTCTTCCATTTTAGGTCCCTAAAACTTACCCAAATCACTTCGTGGACATCTGAATCTTGACCTCAAAATATGTATTTGCCCCTTTCCTTGTTAGAAATGTCTGTGTTTCAAGAAATGACACTGAAACATTTGTGTCTTTACAAATTTTTTAATATGAAATATTGTTAGATTTTAAAATGTTTTTGTTTATCATTAAAACTTTTTTTTTTCTAAAAAAACTTTGTTCAAATATTTACAACTATAAAATTTTTACAAAATGCCTCAGCAGACCAGGGCCAGGACCCAGGACTCTACTCCTCTTCCTCTTCTTCTGTTGGCCCCAACGAGTCAACCATCACCTTCATATCGGCCACCAACGCAAGGACCCTCCGATGCATTTCGAATATTTTTTGCCGTGTGGTCCCTGTAACAAATAGAGACAAAATCATTAGTTTGAGACCAATACATGTTTGCTACCTGTGGATTGAATGTTTTGTAGTTAACACATTAAATAAAGGCGACATATGTAATTCTGTCAACTCAATAAGCTAAGGAAGTGGCCACAGATCAGTCTGGCGAGTCAAATAATGCCCTGACTACTTACTTGGTTGGTGGCCGAGAGCTGGCTCGTTGGGCACAACACGATGATGTCCTGGGTCCTGGCTCTGCTGTGAAGAAGTGCCTGTAGAAACATGGGAAATACGTTCAGTTTTCTGGTCAAATTCCTCAGTAAGCAAATGTCTATTGGCAAGTCTGGTTCACATCACTCACCTTCTCCAGGTTCTGTTTGGAGCACATCTGCTGCCTCTTCCACTACCTCACCTGCTCCCGAAGCATCTAGACAAACAGATGAAAGGAATCAGTTGGGTAGGAGATAGCATGTATATGTGTGTGCGTAGACATGAAGAGTGACATACCAGAGGCTCCCGCATGCATGGCAGGGTACGACTGCCTGCCCACGCTGTGCCGCCCCTCCTCTGTTGTAAGGTCCAGGGGCTGGTCTGAGGAGCCCACAGAGGAGGGGTAGGCGCGTCGCCCTGGAGATCCACCACCTGGAGATCCACTTTGACCAGGGTGTGTCATGTGTGTCGACAGGTAGTGTGCAAATGAGCACAACCATACATAACGTTTAAGAACATTTAGGAAGGGTATGAAACTATGGAGCTTAGGAAATGAATGCGTGCTATGTATTTATTGACAATCCCACGCCAACATCTTTTGCTGTTGGGCAATTTGCTAAGAGCTGGGTTTGGGGCCCAACGGCTTAAGATGGTGTGATTGAAATGTTTTAAGAGATACAATGTTCCCCACCAGAATCATATTGTAACTGCTATTTGCCAGCTTAGTGTGTTAACTTCATGGCCTATAAGGGATGTGGAAACACACACAACAGCCATTACTTGCATGTTTGTTTTTCGGCACGTGACCAATGTGTCTATTTTGGTTTAACAATCCATGCACAATATAATGGCATTCATAGTGAAGGCCAAGTGGCACAGTTGTGGTAGTGGCCATTCCTGCTTGGCCACGTTTTTGTTTAAAGCATATGTGTTATTAACCATCACCAATTCATATTTGTGTGTTTACATTGTTGTTTTTCTTCTAATGCAGCCCAGCCTCATCCCTCAGCTAGTGGGGACTCCTCTGCCATTTTACCTCTGCCGTCTTCTTCCGTGCTGCCTAGGACCCAGGATCCGATATCTACGGTAAGTGTTTTTTGATGCTGTTGCGTATGCATGTGGCTTGCCATGTTTTTTTTGTCTGATTTACATATGTATTCCCCACACTGAACCTTTTTGT
The DNA here is from genome assembly GCA_027917425.1 of Gastrophryne carolinensis. Lineage (NCBI taxonomy): Eukaryota > Metazoa > Chordata > Amphibia > Anura > Microhylidae > Gastrophryne > Gastrophryne carolinensis. The sequence continues at coordinate 201,773,216 of CM051238.1, read as the reverse complement.
TTTACATGTCCCCAACAGAGCCACACACTGATGGAGGAAATCCAGGAGCTGGAGGAGGATGGAAGCTTCCTTAGAGCTTATGAAGATCTCCCCCTGGGCCAGAATCTGCAACTGTCCCAAAATGTTTCTCTGACAAATCCTCAGCAGCAGAGGGAAGCTGGCCTGCACATCGTGGGCAGCATGCAGAGACTGACCCACCAGTCCCCAGTTTCAGATCTGCTGTTGAGGATTTGCCCAGCATACCTGTGGCTGTTGGGGGTCCTAGAGCAATATCATCTGCACGCCCCACAACCCGGGGAATTGGGAGGCGTGCTCAGCAACATCGCCCAGTTTCCCAGGGGAGGGGCGTGCAGATGATGGAGGCAGCATGGCACCATGAGAGGCGGCTTTTTCGTCGGCAAAATCAACAAAATCACGAAAATATTATTGGGCAATTAGATACCCTCAATAATACCTTAAGTGCCATGCTGACTGAATTTTGGACCCATAACAGCCACATGGCCAATTTGACCTCAGACATCAGGTCCAGCATGGCAGAAATGCAAAGTAACCAAAGAAACATTTTGGAACAGTTGCAGATTCTGAATGCAACACAGGCCCAGGTTATGGCCCACCCCCAAGGGCCACAACCTGGGTTCTATGGGCATCCCCCATATTAATGTGTATTTGGCATGAATCTGTTCTACATCTTTGATCGACATCCCCACTGGATTGATTTGTCTGGTGAGCCCTACAAATCTTGCATTTTGCGCTGCATTTGCTAGTATGTTTAAGATTTGCCCCCATATAGCTCATTTAACTCCTGAGGTAGCCCACTAGCCAATGCCAGAGGACAAGCCTCACTGAAGCGGCCACTTAAGCTGTTGCACTGCAGCCTTGCCCATAATTACATTTGTGGTGGCTCCTCATGTTTGTAGCCATGATTGGGTGACATTCTGGCCTGGCAAACTAAGACCTTGGACCCTGGCTGTGATTGTACTGTACTTGGATTGGGACTGGGTGTTCTTGTTTTGGTGGCCCACTGAGAAAGAGGTGTAGATGTGGCATAGGTATGTCTGCTTTCAACCTGTGCCTGTGGCAAATGTGGGCAAGCAGGAGAGGGCTTATTTGTGTCCATTTTTGTGTTATGGAACATGTTTTGACATTAATTTCATGTCCATGTCTTCCCCCGAAGTATGTGAGTGGCCATCACCTACCATTATGTTGTTAAAAAAGGAACCTTTTAAAAATTAAAAAAAAACTTTTGTTGCCCAAGTTAATGTCTGTGGTTTTTTGATTAAGAAATATGAGTTCAAGTAGCCATCAAAACAAACACTAACAAATATTTCAAAATAAGTCCACAAACATTGTTGTTGATTGGTGTAAATAATTCATTATTGTTTTGGTCATAATTAAATTAACCCAAAAACAAACAAAGGTAACAAAACAATCACACCAAAGAAAGTCCACAGAAAAATAAACAAAGCCAAAAAAATTAACCAAAATGTGTTGCAATTAAATTTAAAAAAACGGCTTGGCCAGATGCACTGCGCTGCCCAACATAGGTGTCCTCGGCCTCATCGCGGGTGGAGAGGGTGGCAAATCAACATAGCGGAGGACCTGCTGCAAGATCGCAAAATTATGCAGCGCTGCACAGGCCATAATTATATCGATTACCTTTTTGGGGTCATACTGAAGGGAGCCCCCAGTGTGGTCCAAACACCGAAATCGGGTCTTCAAGAGTCCAAAGGCCCTCTCCACCACTGCCCTGGTTTTTCTGTGGGCCCGATTATAGGCCTCTTGTGCTGGAGTCTGTGGGCGGAGTACAAGAGTCATCAGCCATGGGAGGAGTGGATACCCTGAATCTCCTAGAAAAATTTAAGGTAAACAAATATTACCATTAATGCATATATTGCAGGGCCAAAATCCTAAAAATACATGATTAATAAGATAGGTGACATTGTCACCCAAACATGAGCATACATATTGCACAGGCAAAAGCAAGAAATAAACATATCTGATAGATGGGGGACCAAAGTTGGAAAATAATATTGCGGATGCTGGGCAATCAGGCAGACTGGTACCAGCTATTGTTTCCTGTCTGTGCTTCAGAACAATGTTGGATGGGTTAACTTTACATGACCCATTTTCTGCTTTGTCTGAGTCCAAAACAGGTCTAAGCCGGCCCCTGCACTTTATCCTGCTCACCTCTACTCAGTAAGTGGAATGCATGTAAGCAAAGATGGCGCAGACCCTCTGCTAAAGTCACTAACAGATTGACCGAAAAGTGTGAGGAAGACTGTTTAAGACTTTTGCTCTCATTACACTTTGGAGTTGAAACAATGCAGTACAAACAATTTGCCAGCCAATGTAGTTTGGATAATGTAATGGGTCCAGTCGGGTTTCACATGTTCCCAAGGTGATGACCAAGCCATCGTTTAAGAAAGGTGACTCAAACCAAAATCCAAGCCATACATATAAAATCTAAAAATGTAATTGGACTCAACTTACCAAGGAGCCATGCACCCGCAAATTCCCCAGACTCAAACCGACGGAATAATCCTGATCTGCGAAGGATGTAGGCGTCATGGGCTGAGTCAGGGTAGCCTGCGAGGACGCTAAGAAAACGCATGTCCTGGGCCACCACTGCTTGCACATTCAGTGAGTGGCCCATTTTTCTGTTCCTGGGTAAAAAGATTTAAAAATAACATCATGAACGCTTTGAAAATTACTCAAACGCTCACTTCTAACACCCTAAGTCAAACATTATCATCAAGACAACTAACACTAAACAACTACCTTAAATTTAAGTGCCCACCAAATGGAGATGTATGTTATAGACTTTAAAAGGTTGAGTTACTTGTTCAATCTTAAGTACACTTTCAAATGTTTGACTTTGACCAAACTGTTTTTTTTTCTAAGTGAAAAATACGGTCCATTGGTTCACATACACTCTTTGCAAGGAGGGAGGATTAGCAAGGAGGGACTGATTCCAATGAGGGAATGTGTAAAAGGAGAGACTAGTAACATAGAGGGCATAATTAAAAGGAGGGACTTGTAACGTTGAGGGCTAAATTACAAGGAGGGACTATTAACAATGATAGAATAATTACAAGGTGGGACTATTAACAATGATGCAATAATTACAAGGAGGGACTATTAACAATGAGGGATTTATTACAAGGAGGGACTATTAACAAGGATCCAATAATTACAAGGTGGGACTATTAACAATGATGCAATAATTACAAGGAGGGACTATTAACAATGATGCAGTAATTACAAGGAGGGACAAAAACAAATGATGTTATTGACCAAAGGAGGGAGACCAAAAAAAAAAAAACATAATGGAAGAATAAACTTGCCTGTATATGTACTCGTCGCAAGCAGGAGGTACAAGGGCAATGTGGGTGCAGTCAATGGCACCCATGACGTTGGGCATGTCGGCGATATTATAAAATGCCAGCTTAATCACGTTTCTGGCTAACATATCCTCAGGAAAACAAATATATTTCCGAGTTAGGGTAGCCATGCCTTCCAAAAACTTGGATAGGGCGCGGAGAGGGCACCCAGCCTCTGGAACGAGCCGTTCGCCAAAAATTGCAGGCAGCCAAGCATCTTGGTCATACCTGAAATTGCTTGCCCCTTCCTTGTGGTGCGGGCTAACCATGGCCGCAGCTCACTATACAACTTATGGAGGGAAGCGCGATTAAGCCTGGTGAGCCTTAACAGCTCAACGTCATGCATGCCATTGATGTCCATGCGTTGCCGCCGGTGCAGTCTGGCCTCTAACCTCCGGACGATCTCAATGCCCATGAGCTCCAGATCTTCATGCTCCTCAAATGCAGTAGACTCGTCCATGCCTGCTAGTTCCGACGTCAAAATGGTCCCGTAAGTGGATCGACAATGAAACGGATTTATTGGGTGTTGGCCCCTCGGCAATCAGCTCTCTGAATTAATCGCCAGCCCATTGCAATAACGTACGTTTTCTGAATGGTCGAAACATTTCAGATTTGGTGGAAAAAACCTCCCGAAATAGCGAAAAACTTCCGATTTGCTTTGGATCATCGAAAGAGCATATACGCATTTTCCCGAACGTTCGTATGAGTGAAAAATGGACGAAAAAAAGCAAACAAATGACAAACACCCACCAAAACATTCACAGACAGCTACGGAAGTCCGGACGAATGTGTCTCTGAATCGAGGCTATTGTCTTGCCTTCCTTGTGTCCTAATCCTACTAATTCTGAGGAGCGGTCACTGCATTCTCTGGATGTGGTCAGGGCTCTGAAGTTTTATTTGATCGCTGTAAGAGACTTTCAGGAAGTCTGATGCTCTGTTTGTTCTCTCCTCTGGACCAAGGAAGGGTTTGCCTCCGGATAAATCCACTATAAGCAAGTGGATCCATTAGGCAGTGATTCAAGCCTATTCTGCTAAGGGAAAGGAACTCCCTTTAGGATTACTGCTCTTTTTTTCTGCACTTTTCTCGTGCTATTGGTGCCTCTTGGGTTTTCGGCACCAAGTTTGCAAGGCCGCTACTTGGTCTTCTGTTCATACTTTTTCTAAGTTTTACAAAGTTGTTGTTAAGGCCTCAGCTGATGCTGCTTTTGGCCGCAAGGTGCTTCAGGCGGTAGTGACTTGAACTACTGGCCGTTACTCTTTGGGGATCCCACCCTATTCTGGACACTGCTTTTGGGTGTCCCAACTGTAATGAATACCGAAGTGGGCTGTGCCATGCAATAAAGAAAAAAGCAGTTCTGTGAGTACTCACCTGTAGAATTGTTTTTGTTCTTGCATGGCACGTCCCGCTTCACCCCACCCTTGTTATCGTTATTCTTGGTTGCCTCTTTATGGTGATTGTTCCAAGTTAATTGGGTTTTTTAACCTTTTTTACATTCCTTACCTTATTCTCTCCTGGCTTCTTGTTTCACTGCTTGTCTATGCTGGGAATTTGTCGGGTAATCCCGTTTTTATAGGGAGCCGGGACATGCCACAGCTTTCTGCAGTACCACTGCGCCAACTTGTGGCGGAATAATCCAACTCTAAAGAATACCGAAGCGGGCCGTGCCATGCAAGAACAAAAACAATTCTACAGGTGAGTACTCACAGAATTGCTTTTTTCAGTCACATAGGATAGCAATGTAATGAAAACATTAAATTATGGTTGTATGACATGTAATAAATTCAGGCCCAATACCCCTTTACTCTCAGTCTTATTTAGATCATAAATAAAGCTGCTGCCTCTTGACAAAAGAAGTGGTCCAACAGATAATAGTCTGGTTTTAAAAATTACGGATTCTACATCACATACAATATAAAGTACAAATACTTGCCTAGTTGTACAGAAGTTTGTTTACACAAAGTAATGGGGAAGATTTAGAGCCTGGTGAGAAAATTCACTTCTTTTTTAGGAGAGAAAACTGCCAGTCAGTTTCATTGTCTACTGGGTGTTAATTTTCACCTGGTTTTGAATCAGTTCCAAGGTAGACAATGAAAGAGAAGGGCAATTTCCTCTCCTAAAAATGAAGTGATTTTTCTCTTCAGGCTCTTAATCGACAGCATTGAGAACTAACACAGACACAACCCACTGGTCAAGGCCCATGGAGCTTGATAATGCCAAGCCAACAGCACCCCCTGTAACCACAAAAGTGAGCCTAATGGCTTACAATTCAAATGTGCCAATGTGGCAACCTAGTGCAATTACAGTTTTGTAACACATACATTTAAATGTATATCCATGCTCTGTGTAACACACTGTGGGTGCTTGCCACGATGAAAGAGGATAGTGAAGATGATCACCTTTGACAAAAGCTGAATAAAATCTCAAATGACTGAAGCAGCTCCTGAATATACTGTATTGTGTCTCTCGCCCTCTGAAATGTAAAGTCCCTGACCATATGCTTCTTTCATGCCACGTAGGGCTTTTTAAAACAGGACACATTTTCTGTACTATGAAGAGAAGAGTGTTCTTTAAAAGCTTGATGCTGAAACAATGGTTCCTGTTTCCACCAAGCAGCAGTAAGCGAGGAATAATGAAATCACTATGACTGATCTATCCCTGAAGGTGGCTGATGGACTTGCCTTCATGGTGGTTGTTTGAGGTCCTCAGGGTTGCCCACAAAGGTTTGGGGCAAGCAGCTAAGGATGCTGAGTTGGTTAACAAGACAGACAATGCTGTATACAAAGAAGTCCTCTCCTGCCACCAGGGAATCCAGAAGATGATACTCCTTTTGTTGGCATCATTAACTTATTAGGCTTTTGCAGAGTCTTGTTAGCCAGTTAATAATTAACATTAGCAATCCCTTGCTGTTTCCCGGTCCTCTATGCTATACACATCGGTAGACACAGGAGGGTTGATTCAGCACCATGCAGGAAAATCAGATTAAGTACTCTTGTCTGATTCAGCAGTTAATTGTCTCTTTTGCATATTTTAGCTGCATAAAATGAAGCAAATAAAATAGGTTGTAACATTTTTGTAGTGAGTTTTTTGAGCAGACCTTTTATTCTGCTAAGAACAGGAATGAAAACTATGCTCTGCAATCTTGCATGTTTTTTTTCTTCAGTTGAAAAAGGCGTGCCGCAAATTCTGACATGTTTGTTTCAATAAAAAAGATGTGCAGTATTATTTTAATTAACAATAAAAAAAACTTAAAACAGCATGCCCCCTTTCCCTGAGCCAACCAGCCTGGACACCAGGCTTTGGTGTTGGAAACCCAGGGCTCAGAGGGCAAATGCTGGCCCCTGGCACTGCTCTTTAACTATCCCTCATGCCTTTGGGTACAGGTTCTGTGGTGTTCCACCACATCTGGCAGGTGACATGCCGGTCCCCCTACCCTGTAATTTATAGTAGTAGTAGTAGTAGTAGTAGGGGGTGGGTTCACCAGCAGTAGCATCAAAAACGAACACAGCACAAAAAAACACATTTAATATTCTAAATTACGTTTTACTCACCGATCCCTGTATTGGTCTTCCTGTCCCCCACCCAGGTAAGGTTTTTTTTTCTTTATTACCCCCTGCCTCAGCACCTGGGTAGGGTGGCAAGACAGGAGGGTCACTTTTAAGTGATGTTCAGCTTTAAAACTGTATTATATTCGCAGAGTACTGTCTGATCGACTAAGGCATATTTCAAGCATGTGAAGAGACCTCAGGTTGACAAGACATTGGACATACCCATGAAGCATTTCTGCCACACTACATATGATAAGCCTTTATGGTAGGACCAGTCCTCTTTGGACCTACTTGTTTTATAGGACTAATTAGGTAGTTATACTGTATTGTGTGTTAACATCTACAGTAGCCACTATTGCAGGTTTTCCTCTTTCTTCTTGTCTTCAGCCATCTACCACCTATCTATGGCCTACATTTTCTCAGATTACTTAAAAATGTGCCCTATTACTGGTCAAACAGCTGATGCTACTACTCTAGATCCCTTCATTATCAGGAACTTTGGGAAAATAATCAGCTGCATCCAACCACCCAGCCAGCCCATTCTGCTCCCTGGGAACACCTTTCTGGCCTACATTGCAAGTTGCATCTCTTTCCGGAATGTGACGGGGACAGGCCTCTGCTGGAGGGTCACAATGCCGTTTCTTTGTGCCCAATGAGCCGCAGGGGTAGTTAACCCCGGAGGTATTGTAAAGGGGCCCATTGCCAATGAGCCCATCAGTTGTTTGTGGCCACTGGTCAGAGATTGTGGCCAATTGGGCAAGTGTCTTTGTCTTACCAATCATCATCAGCATCACTGTCCTATGTCCTCTGAAAGTTCACCAGCCAGCTCTTCATGAGCATCCTTTGTGTTTGTAAGACCCAGGGGCAGCCATTTTTAGTTAGGCGTTTCCTGCATCATGGCAAATTGGGGGTTGGCTATAGGCAGATGTGGGGGAGTTTGGGGTTTGCTGTACAATTTCAGCATCTGCCTAGCATCCCATCGTCATGGTAACTCATCTAATATGTTGTTCATTTTTGGGAACACCAAACTCTGTACAAAATGGGCAACAGTAGTTTATATGGGGGAATGATATCTTCATCACTGTGGCATACATTAGATTCCTCCTTTGTAAATACACTAACGCTTTACATGTCAACTGGCATTCTTTTGGTGTCTGGCAGCAACCTATGAAGACCACAAGTTCAACGATACAAACAGTTCTACACAGAAATCATTCTGAGTGTGTGTCTTAGTGTGCTTGAATGGTTTGCATACCACTATAGATGCACACACTTTGTGCTCTAAAAATCATTGTAAACTTTGTCTTACATTCTATAAAAGGGCCAAAAATATGAGTGTGTAGAGTGTGCTCTATATTACATCTGCTAGTCATTACTTTGTATACACAGAATTGCTCATCCTGAACTCTGATCACATTAAGAACAGAACTGCTGATTTACAACTTTTAATGTGCAAAAAATTGACCCACACAGCAGATCATTGGTGCGTAGGGGTGAGCGGGGCAACATTTTACTTCTTGTACTGGGGAAGAAAATGGATCTGGTGCAGCTCTGATGTCAGCAGAACTATCACCTTTCTAGCAGATGATGTAGATTTTAATTGCGCGGGGGGAAGAATCTCCTCTTGCCAGTTCTAACGTGACATTGAGATAGATGAAGCCATTTGTTGGCATTATTAGAGCCAGCTGTGAGTTTGGCTGCAGTTACTGAACACTAGCTACCTTGTGCATAGTACACACTTTCTGAGAGCAACACTTGTACCTGAACCATATGTTAAATTATCTTATTATGATCAGAAGACATTAAAAACTAGTTTAGCTCAGGACTTCTTGAGAAGCACATTTTATTTTTATACATTACTTAATATATCACTCTCACGCTCTCTCTCTCTCTGCATATATATATATATATATATATATATATATATATATATATATATATACCATAGTTTCGCCCCATAAGACGCACCAAACCTCCAAAAGTGGGGGAAATGTTGATGCGTCTTATCATGCAAGAACTTTTGCAGTTTCTGGCTCATCTACAAGATATCTAATATTTTAATAGACAGTGTAAATCATGGTAATGCTAAACCCAGTTCACCAGAGTCAGAAGCCCACATGGCACCTGCAGGACTCAGTGGGTGACATGCTGGTAAAATGGCATACTGACCCCCATTTAGGGCATCAGGGGTGCAGAAGAGCCTGGTGCCAATACCAAAGGGCATAAGGGCTGGTAACTTTCAGGGACAGGAGCTGCCAATGGCGCGCCCTCTGAACCCTGGGTTAAGCGCCTTATGCTCGGTGCCCATTCTGCTTTTGTAAAAAAAACACAATAAACAAAAAAACAAACCCCCCTGTCACTTTTACTGCCTAACTGAATTCCGAATGTTAAGCGCCATTCTTTTGTTAGTAAAAAATTGTATTTAATGAAAAAATCTTAAATTATTACAAATGTTAGAAATCATGCGAAATCAGACATCAGCATGATTTTTAAGGACTTTGCGCTTGCTTCTCCTGTTTTTGCTGGCGAGAACCACCGGCTGTAAAAATTCAGATGAATTTGTAAGGGAAAAAAAACAGAAAAATTAGATCACCCAAAAATGGCTTGGATGAATCACATCAGAACAAAAAAAAGGGAATTTTCAATGAAAAACAGGCGAAAATGTGTTCACTGGGTGCTCTGAATCGCCCTTAATGTGATAGAGCTATAAATGTACTATATACATGATACAACACCATTTTTGCATATGAGAGAAATATTTTCAAAAGAGAGAGATGTATGATCACTGACTGTGTACTGTATATAAACCAGTAGGGAATCCAACTTTTGCATAATAAACTCAATGTCATAATTTCCTGTTTTAAAAAACAGGGGCTTTTAGCTTCAGCGGGTCCTCCTGTCAAGACATTTGGGATGCCTTGCTGCACAGTGCCGCCCAGTGGGCGAAGACCCAGCAGACTCTTCTGTATTCACTCCCATGGCTGCCATTAACACGACCACCTTCAAGGTCACTGAGACAGAGGACACACACCTATATATGTTTTACACACCAACACCTATTACGCTGATGAACCTGACAAGGAATGTGGATATGGTAAGTATGCCATTCTTTGGCTGATAGTGGGAGGGTGAGTGTTTGGACAGCAGGGCCCCCCTATGGATTATGGCCACTATGGAGGAATAGAGCTGGGAATTTTCTGCCTATACTGTATTCCACGCTAGTCTGGAAGTTGAACTGAAGACAGAAATCCCTATTTTGAATTTTTGGGATGAAGGGGAAGCAGTGGATTTATGTGAAAGTGTGTAGGTTGCATACTGCAACTTATTTTTTATAACTTCACTTGCCACAGTCTACGTGCCGATATAAAAAAGTAAAATTCAAAACTTGCCGCACTGAGCGAATGAGAAAAAGCTCATATTATAACATCTCTTCCATTCAAGAGATGGAGGCAGTTAAAGTATCAAAATAACAGTCTCTGGTATAACTGTAGCAATCTTTGCCCTGCAAAGGTGTTTTAATAGATAAGCATAAAAATAGAAAGCAGAAAAGGCACACACTGTGGCATAGGGAGACACTGGATCATTGGCCTATATTTTCATTCTGACTTAATAAATATTAGACCTACCGAACCATGTGGTTAAAAATTGGCTAATACAGTTTGCATTAAAAAATAGTCATATACTGATTGTGTTAATCCAGACCACATCTGCATTCATGATAGTGAATCATTTTCAGCACTTACATTTGCTCCTGTATCCACGCAAAGCTAAAACATCGCCTCACCCATTTTCTTCTGGTCATGACCATCATGAAGCACTTGGGAAACTTCCTTTTCCATCATTCCAGCCATGCTGTTGCCTGGATTTAAATGACATAACCCACAATGCACAGCATCAGGAAACCCAGGAGCATTTCCTCTGACATGGTCCCTAGGACACCATGGGTAGGGGGGGAAAAGAGGAGTTATGAAAAGCTAAATGAATTTTTATGTGCAGCAATCCGAGTTGCCCTGGGGAGGGATGCATATAAGCACTGCTTTTTGTAGCATTGCAGCGACAGGTCATGAACAGGGGTGGATATGGTCTCTAATGGTACGAATCTTTAGTATTGTAAGAGCAGAACATTTGCCAGGAAGGTGTATGCCCCACACACCCATGATTAACCCCCATAATGTATTATACTTATGCAGGAACTGGATTTCTTAAAAAATGGGTGTTGTTCCTGGTGAAGGAGGGAATCCCGATAGCGGATGTCACTACCTACCTTCATATAACACTGTTAAATCCAAGAATATTAGTGTAATTTCTACATGATGGTTATCATTGGGGAAATATTCTCAGATTCCTCAGACTGGTGTTCAGAGTAAATGAATTCTGTCTTTTGTACCATAAACAAACTTTAGTTTATTCAACTCCTTGTCCTTCACCCTCCTTTGCCAAGTGCGTAATAAAGACAATGCACTGGTCCATTAGACATCGCCCCGATTACACTAGCAGATGTTTCTCCAGCCACTGCATCAGGCTGCCTGTTTAACTAGGCATGTATTATATTGTATAAAATATTCCAAAGATCACATTAAGGTGCTTTTATATTTTTAAGCTATTGTAAAAAGTCCATACGATTTCTGCTGTGCCCAGTATACAGTATGTTATCTTTGGTAGTGATCCACATACTGTGTACTGATTTATCCATAATTCTCTTTTATATATGCTGTTTAGGTCTGACATGAAAATGTCAAAATATATCACTTGTGCAAATGCGTTGTGGCAAAACCATGGCCTTTCGCTACATGCCACATCTCCTCTGTCTCCTGGCATTGACTGGGGTTTATACATAATGGATGAAGGAGGGTGCAGCGGTCTGAACACTGGGGACTTGACAGATTATCCTGTGATATATTACAATTAGACATGCTTCAATGTCACTTCATTTATTCAATGAGGGAATACACCTTCCTGAAGTATTAAATTAATTATATGTAGCTGGTCAACGTTGTATAGAGTGTATGTAAAAAGTCTACCAACCCCTGTTTAAATGGCAGCTTCTTGTCATGTGAAAAAAAAAATCAGACAGAGAGAAATCATTTTAAAACTTTTTCCTTGTTTAATGTCATCTAAAATCTAAAGTGATTGCTGATTCACTCCGGGTATTCGCTCCTGGATACTAGCAAGAATAGCGTCAAATTATTTGACAGGCCACCCATTGATGCTGCCAGTTGGCATGCTGGCCATCACTACCTCATCAATACATTTTTTAGAATAAAGTAAGACTCACCATTGCCTCTTTTTCCTGCATTTGTCCTCCACAGGGTGGCGTCCTCTCTGCGGGTTTGCGGGGTCAAGGACTCCCTCCCAGTTCAGCTGTGATCTTCTAGATGCTTACACAGGTCCCATCTCCATCCTACCAAGCTAATTCAAGGCATTTAGACCACATAGAATGAGTCTCTGTGGATTCCTCCTAGTGACGCCATTAGTCACATAGGGGGATTTCACAGAGCCCCCCCCCCCCCCTCCATAATATAAAACCCTCTTTGTTCTGGCATGGTACCTGTGTCACTACAGATGCCTGCGGGGTGGCTGCAAAAAGGGGCAGTAATGGCCTAGAGGTAAGCAAGCGGCCTTGTGACCTATGGGTTGCAGGAACACAACTGAAGTGATCTTGGGCAGACTGACAAAAAGGCTGCCGCTTAGTGGGCGACAGATAAAGTTTTTTTTTTTCTTTTTTTAAACAAGGGACCTCTATACCATTTCCCACGTTGTGGTGGCTGGCATTCGTGAGTAACGATTGCTGTATACTGGGTAATATCCGGCAGGAAGGGGTACCGTACTGTATTGTCCTTCCATTAAAATGCACACAAAAACAGTTTAAACAAACACTTTATATTCAGTATTTTTGGGTGTTGTTTGTAGACCACAGTTTTTGCTTTCAATGATTGCAGCTGTGTACTGACTATGCAGATGCAGTCAATTCCTTATGCCTTTAAAGTTTTATTAAAGGCAAGCACGATTGTTATCCCATTGTCTCGGGCTACACTTTGCACTGTCCTAAACTTCAATTCGTTTTCAAAAAGGCCCTGAAGTTACCTTTAGTTAAAAGTATTAGAACATTGGAGAGTCATTGAAAAAATGAAGAGAAACAGTGGGTGTGACCACAGCTATGTGATGTAAGTACACTGTGATAAGTGTAAGAGGAGAAAGGAGGGTGTGGTTTCAGAGCAGCAAAGAGAGAAGCCAATGTGGACGTCTGGGCAGGGAGTGGAGGGTGTTTCTGTTCCTGGCCCACTGAAGGTTGATTGATGGACCAGGTCAGCAGGGTGGGGACTGAAAGCTGAATGAGGAAGTGATTTTCCTAATGAAGGAGATAGACAGAAGAGGGGGCACAATGCTTGAGCCACTCAATGTAAGGTAAGCTACTGATATTTATTTTTTAAAATTTGACTAGCCATTCACTTTAATAGTGATTGGCCAAATATGAACACAACCACAGCTCCAGTTATAAGAAGGTGTTTACACTTATGGAACCATATTATTAGATTTTTTTCCCCCTCTAAATGAATTTGTTTTTCAATGGGAGTCACATTAAATTTAGAAAAGTTCTGAAATGATTCTTTCTGATATTTTTACTTAGCATTTTAATGGAGGCATGTAGACTTTTTATATCCACTGTAATTAAAAGAAATACATAAACGTGACACTACTACACCTCTCAACATTGAAATTGCAACACTGAGATGGACAAGCCATAAGGTTATGTAAATGAATTAAACCAAACCAACAAAGGAATTTCTGTTTGCAGGTGGCTTGCAAGCCCATGAGCGGCCATCTTGTTTTTAGAAATTTATCCAAGTAGGCATTAGAAAAAGGTAAATTATTTTTTATGTTCAGCAATCTAAATTGCCCCGGGGAGGGATGCATATAGGCACTTTGTTGTTTGTTGTGTTGGTCTGATTTAATACATTTTTGATTGTTGTCCTGCTTTAAGTAGCCAATGTTACTAAGTTCTGCAACTGATGGAAATGGTCATCAGGTGCAATAACAGCTCAACATTAATTTAGTCATGGAAACAGTGGTATTGCTATTTTCACGAAGTGTCCTAGGAAGCCTGTTTATCGATTTGCCAGTTATAGCCACATGTCACAAACTGAGAGGGACAGGATACTTGAACTGATTTGTTACTGAGGCAGATCACCACAGCCCTAGGCCAAGATGCCAGCACGGTTTGCATGTTCTTGTGGTTTGAAAACATCGACAAACTGGAATGATAGCAAGAGTTGGGAATATGATAATAATGTCTGATTAGCATGACACAAGGTAGATGTTATAGGTGTTCCAATGAACTTACAACACCACATCTGAAGAATATCCTGGTGCACAGCAGTCTATCCTCTTTAGTTATTGAGTCCTGTTTCCATCTCAGGTGGGATAATAGCTGCAGATTAGTCTGATGAGCTTGTGGGCAACAACATGAAAAGGCCTCCAGAAGAAAATGTCACACCTGTCCTACTTGGAATTACGATGGGGTGTGGCTATTTATGGTAGCTGCACCTCTCTGGTCTTCAGGTGCAACAGCTCAGCATTACCCGTCATGGAAACAGTGGTATTGCTATTTTCACAGTGTCCTAGGAACAGAATAATGCCAGGCCATATGTTTCTACCATGAACTGCAGCACCTCTGGTCTTGTACAAGAGGGACGTCATTGGTTGGCAATTGCGGTTGGAGCTTCTAGCAGCCAATCTTTATGATTTTAATTTCGAAGTGCATTCAGCATGGCATACTGTGACACTCCTCAGATAACTATTAATAACCCCATTGATAGCATTCTGAAGTGTGTGTTTCTGCAAGTGGTGCTTTGAATATTTTGTTTCCATGTTATTATCATTTGCATTTCATTACCATGTCTATTGATTTTGTGATTTCCATAATTCTAACTTTTCCTTTTGGTGTTGCAATTGCAATGTTGAAAGGTGTATTTAAATTCATGATGTAGCAAAAGATGTACAGTAACGTGATATAACAATTACTTAGCCAACAACCAATATTGCTAGAAAAACAAACCAGAAATTGAGACTAAGTCTTTTATGAAATAAAGGGAACTTCTGTGCATCTCCTATCTTTAACTTTGTCTTCGGTGAGCTGAAACTTACCCCTGTCGGAGATGGAAGAGACACATAAGTACAAGGCAATTTTTTTTCTGCCTTCTGTAAGTTTCAAATGATCAGAGACTGTTTGGGCTGCTGGGGCTGGGGGTAAGTGGTGAGTATAATTTGGTTTTTCATGCCCAAACAGAGATATTAAGCCTAGTTCTATGGTAAGGTTGTTCTGCAGCATCTAGCTTCACATTTTTGAGTGCTTTAACATTTAACTAAGGCCCTTATTTATCAAGGGCTAGCGCCAGGTAGTGTCTGACGAGCTCCAGGTCCCGCCAGCTAACGGCGGCTACCGACTCAAGTACGCCCGGCGGCGGTCACAATGACGCATTTATCACGCTAAATGAGGATAGCGCCGGCGAGAGCGACAGCTAGCGCGGGATTCATCATGTAGCCGACTGCAACGAACAGCGCTGCTGCTAATCCCATCACAGCGCCAGGTATGACCTGTCGCTCCCTGCCGATGTCCAATGCATTTCAATGGAGCAATCTTTAATCATAATTAATTCCTATTAATGTTTATTTTTTTTTTTTTTAATGTCAAAAATTCTGTGACCACTTCTGCAATGTTAGGATTTTTTTTTAAGGTAAAAAGGTATCAGGTCTGATATTAATGTATTCATAATACAAAATGTTTATAAAAACTTGTATAATTTTACAATCAAAAAATATGGTTGTTTGGGGGTTAAAAACTATTTTACACCCATCGCCGCCAGCGCTCTGGGGTTTAAACAAGGAATTCACAGCGCGAAAAAATTCGGAGCGTGTTTTGTTAATGAATCTGCAGCAAGCCGTTCGCTCTGGCCATTCGTTGTCAGGCGCACCCATACAACGCTGAACCTGTGAAACAGCGACCCCCCAGCCCGTATTCAACATTACCGCACACCGACTGAGTCGCTGTCAACAAGCAAACCCCAGCCAAGCACAGCGAATACTAGCTGGCGCTGAGAAAATCACGCTACTGGCGCTCATCTGTCGCTACCTGGCGCTATTAATGAATCAGCCTCTAACTACCAAAATCAACAAGACCAGATATAGAACCTCTTCCCCCCGATACCACTAATAAAAAACGATATTAAATATACAGAATATGCACACATGATATTCAGTAAATAGTAGTCAAAGCAACATTACCAACAATAAACAATAAATCCTACCCTTATTTAATAACTCTGCAAGCCCTATCCGTAAACAATTGTATTAAATAAATAATTTCACTACAAGGGAGTATCATATGTGAGCAATTAAATCAATATAAATGTGACGCTCAAAATGTATACACTGCTAAATGAAGCTACCAAAATTAAATTGCTGTAGTGCTAGGTTACCAAACTAGTCACAATCGAGTGATCCTTAGATAATCACGGTTCATCCATTGTTAAATGTAATGTAATGTAATGTAAACTAACACCATGTCTTGTATAGTAAACAGGAAGAGAGAGGAAAATGGAAAAGAATAACATCCTCAAAGCATGTAGGGTGGTTGGGGGGAAGAGATGCCCTTCTGGTCAGAACAGAGCCAGTTTTTTCTCTGTGAAGAAGCAAACAAGTAAGGGATGAAGACATTGTAAGTAAATGAGATGGCCATCTGTGAAATATGGACATAGTTGTCCCTAATAAATGCACCCCTAACCCCAGAGATCAACCGGAAACCCTCAAAAGTCATCTGCCATCACTATTATTAGTGTACAAAGTAATAATTGCAGAGTAAAACATACAGTACATAGTACTTAGACTATTACAAATAAGATGCTACAAAGATAAAAGGAAATACAATAAAACAGGACACAATAGGAGAGATTCCTGCCCTTACCAGATAACAGTCTAAAGGATAAGGAGTGAATATAAAGGGGGATGTATTTCACTTCAACCTTTCTGGCCACAACACCGGTGCTGTCGTAAAACATGGTGCTGAACACTAGCAAAAACTAGTGTAACATACTAAGAATTCCTTTTAGCTATCTCCATTATTATGAGCTGACAGCTGACTGACCATTAGGGGCATTAGCAGACATATGAGGTATATGACATCGCACACCTGCCAAAATCACGAGCGAACGATAATGTCCAAAAAGGGAGACATTCAAATCAATTACAACAAGCTACTGGGGGGAGGTAAAAGGTAGAGCTTCTATAGTAGCATAAAACAATATAAATGTATTACAATACTTTTACATTGTGTAACTTATATTTAAAAACTAAACGCAAGACACACCAGGGGTCATCAGTACCCTTTTATTACCCCATCCAGGTCATTGTACATCACATTTTTCTTGGCAATTTTAAATGAATGATTTAGTCATTAAATGAAAACCAATTTTTCCACCTTTCAGTGTCCTTAAATTGGTATTTCTTTCTTTCTTTTGTACATGTGTTTTCAGTTTTAGATAGATGACACCACGGATTTCCTTTTGTAATGATATACAATGTGCAGTCAAATGACACAACTGGCTCCTGTGATTGTGGAATACAGGATTTCACAGGAATCTCTAGGTTTTGTAAATGCTGATAAAAATTGATGAATGACCATTTCACGAGCCCCTGACAGTCTTGCTGTCTGCCCTTTGCACTGTGACAGATCAAGCCTTACAAGTGTGAAATAGCCAATTACTTCAATACCTATAGAAAAGAAAAGGCCAGTGAGCATATTGCTTCTCTGGGACACTGTTGCTGTGTCTATGGCAAAAAAGCAAAGATAAAGTTCTTTTGTGAGCAGCTCTTCCCACAGTAGTGTGACAATATTATTGAACATCTGAAGATGAGAATATGGTGTATTTTCTCCTTGTAACAGCGAGTGTCCTCCCTTTTATTGATCTAAGGTTTATGATGCATGATATAATCTTGTAACAGAGGTTCTAATTTGCTGAAATAAATTTTGTCTTTAAACAGCAGTTAAATAGGTAATAGGGGAAGCCAGAGCCATAGATTTTTTGCAAAAGCATTAAACAGTATTTTGGCTGGAATGAAAAGTCATATAGTGTGCAGAGCACTAATACTTGCCAGCCATTTGCTATTGACAGAACAATTTATCTTGATAAAAGACAGTGAAAAATTCCAATCTATTCACTGACATCACATTATCAGCAGTAATATATGACTGCATCTAAATATAAGGTAGAGAGGTGATACAGCTGAGAGGTTCCTAGTCATTTTCTTGCAAATATACTATGTAGCAGCTAGTGAAAATTGTATGTTTTACATTGTAATTGAATGACCTGTTTTATAAGAAACCTAAAGTTTTACTAGATTCAATTGCATATAGCATAATGTTTCCCTTTGGGTTGCTTATAATAATTCAGGAGAAGTAAAATAAAATTACATTAGGTTTGACAGAGAAGACAAAATATCTCCAGGTTACTAAATTAAATAATCCATTTGAATTGCCCTTGCAGCAGAAACCTTATATTAATGACTAGGTGACCCAGTTTGACTTTGTGGATCCACAAAAGTAAGTAAGTTCATGATAAAAAAAGAAAAAAAGGAAATGAGTGTTGGTATATGGTAGTGGTATATCTAACTCACTATGTTTGGCTGTATTACTAGGTGAGTGTGGTAGATGAAGAGATGCTGCAAGCTTTCATGAGCACAGGAATAAAAAGTAGATTTTGTTTCCCTGATTCACTTCCTGTTTTATCACAGTAGACAGGAAGTTATGAAACTGAAAATCAACAGATGTCCTCGGGTCTGAAAAGCAGTTACCAACACAAAATATTATGATCTCTGTGCAATACATCTCTGTCTGTTAACTGAATTTCCTGCCTACTGCTGAACTTGCTGTAACCTGCCTGTCTGTTTATCCCAAACCCAAAAAATGTGGGGTTTAGCTTTAGCACCCAAAGCCTGACAGGAATAGACAGGTGAGAATGGGGAAGCACCTTTATGTCCAAGTGGTGGCCCTGAAGATAAAAAGCCCAAGCATGTCCTCGGATAGAGAAAACACACGTTTTTTTTCTTTAACATGTGTTGGTCCTGCAGTCAGCTAATCACAACAAGCTTTGAGGGGGGCATCCAGAATGCTGGAGCCCCCCCCGTACATAACCCCCCAGAACACCTGTAATCCTTACCTTCACTACGAGCAAGAGCCGAGAAAGGAGTCCTGCAATTGACCTATGGGCAGCCACAGGGGCAGGTCGTTCCGGTGGCTGGCAATGGCCCTCGTTACCATCCGGTGGCCAATTGTGGGACTCCTTTCCCGGCGCTGGCTCGCAGTGCAGGTGAGGATTAAGGACATTCTGGGGGGTTATGTGCGGGGGGATTCCAGCATTCTGGATGCCCCCAAGCTTGTTTTGATTAGTTGACAGCAGGACCAACACCCGTTAAAGAAAACGGGTGTTGGTCCGGATTAAGACTTTAGCATTTCAGTACATAGGCAATGTGAAAAATAGGGGAAGAAACTAGAGATGAGCGAACTTTTGAAAAATTCGATTCGACTGATTCGCCGAATTTTCCGACAAAAATCGTTTCGACCCGAATAAATTCGCGACGAATCGCTATTAAAAATGGCTATTTCTGAGCCTCCTACAGCCTCAATAGGGTTGTAAACCATTCAGCCTTGCTGTAACAAGCACAGGATGCGTGCTGGGTTAGTTAAATAATACTTTGAAGAAATATCACATGCAGATCAGAGGCATCGCTAATAGAATCGCAGAGCGGCACAATTGCTGAGAGTTGAAGTGGCATCACTATGAGGGGCAGAAGGAGCCCAAATATACACTGGAGTTGGCCTCAGGAGCCCAAAAATTGGATGAATCACACCCTGGAGTTGGCAGGAGTTGGCAGCAGCAGCAGCAGGAGCCCAAATATACACTGGAGTTGGCTTCAGGAGCCCAAAAATTGGATGAATCACACCCTGGAGTTGGCAGGAGTTGGCAGCAGCAGCAGCAGGAGCCCAAATATACACTGGAGTTGGCTTCAGGAGCCCAAAAATTGGATGAATCACACCCTGGAGTTGGCAGGAGTTGACAGCAGCAGCAGGAGCCCAAATATACACTGGAGTTGGCTTCAGGAGCCCAAAAATTGGATGAATCACACCCTGGAGTTGGCAGGAGTTGACAGTAGCAGCAGCAGGAGCCCAAATATACACTGGAGTTGGCCTCAGGAGCCCAAAAATTGGATGAATCACACCCTGGAGTTGGCAGAAGTTGGCAGCAGCAGCAGCAGGAGCCCAAATATACACTGGAGTTGGCTTCAGGAGCCCAAAAATTGGATGAATCACACCCTGGAGTTGGCAGGAGTTGACAGTAGCAGCAGCAGGAGCCCAAATATACACTGGAGTTGGCTTCAGGAGCCCAAAAATTGGATGAATCACACCCTGGAGTTGGCAGGAGTTGACAGTAGCAGCAGCAGGAGCCCAAATATACACTGGAGTTGGCCTCAGGAGCCCAAAAATTGGATGAATCACACCCTGGAGTTGGCAGGAGTTGACAGTAGCAGCAGCAGGAGCCCAAATATACACTGGAGTTGGCCTCAGGAGCCCAAAAATTGGATGAATCACACCCTGGAGTTGGCAGGAGTTGACAGTAGCAGCAGCAGGAGCCCAAATATACACTGGAGTTGGCCTCAGGAGCCCAAAAATTGGATGAATCACACCCTGGAGTTGGCAGAAGTTGGCAGCAGCAGCAGCAGGAGCCCAAATATACACTGGAGTTGGCTTCAGGAGCCCAAAAATTGGATGAATCACACCCTGGAGTTGGCAGGAGTTGACAGTAGCAGCAGCAGGAGCCCAAATATACACTGGAGTTGGCCTCAGGAGCCCAAAAATTGGATGAATCACACCCTGGAGTTGGCAGGAGTTGACAGTAGCAGCAGCAGGAGCCCAAATATACACTGGAGTTGGCCTCAGGAGCCCAAAAATTGGATGAATCACACCCTGGAGTTGGCAGGAGTTGGCAGCAGCAGCAGCAGGAGCCCAAATATACACTGGAGTTGGCTTCAGGAGCCCAAAAATTGGATGAATCACACCCTGGAGTTGGCAGAAGTTGGCAGCAGCAGCAGCAGGAGCCCAAATATACACTGGAGTTGGCTTCAGGAGCCCAAAAATTGGATGAATCACACCCTGGAGTTGGCAGGAGTTGGCAGCAGCAGCAGCAGCAGGAGCCCAAATATACACTGGAGTTGGCTTCAGGAGCCCAAAAATTGGATGAATCACACCCTGGAGTTGGCAGGAGTTGACAGCAGCAGCAGCAGGAGCCCAAATATACACTGGAGTTGGCTTCAGGAGCCCAAAAATTGGATGAATCACACCCTGGAGTTGGCAGGAGTTGACAGCAGCAGCAGCAGGAGCCCAAATATACACTGGAGTTGGCTTCAGGAGCCCAAAAATTGGATGAATCACACCCTGGAGTTGGCAGAAGTTGGCAGCAGCAGCAGCAGGAGCCCAAATATACACTGGAGTTGGCTTCAGGAGCCCAAAAATTGGATGAATCACACCCTGGAGTTGGCAGGAGTTGACAGTAGCAGCAGCAGGAGCCCAAATATACACTGGAGTTGGCCTCAGGAGCCCAAAAATTGGATGAATCACACCCTGGAGTTGGCAGGAGTTGACAGTAGCAGCAGCAGGAGCCCAAATATACACTGGAGTTGGCTTCAGGAGCCCAAAAATTGGATGAATCACACCCTGGAGTTGGCAGAAGTTGACAGTAGCAGCAGCAGGAGCCCAAATATACACTGGAGTTGGCCTCAGGAGCCCAAAAATTGGATGAATCACACCCTGGAGTTGGCAGAAGTTGGCAGCAGCAGCAGCAGGAGCCCAAATATACACTGGAGTTGGCTTCAGGAGCCCAAAAATTGGATGAATCACACCCTGGAGTTGGCAGAAGTTGGCAGCAGCAGCAGCAGGAGCCCAAATATACACTGGAGTTGGCCTCAGGAGCCCAAAAATTGGATGAATCACACCCTGGAGTTGGCAGGAGTTGACAGTAGCAGCAGCAGGAGCCCAAAAAATGGCCTAAAGACATAAATATGTTTTGCACCATTTGGAAAGTGTAAAACGTGGCACCATGCTGAATCTAGTCGCATGCATCAGGCATTGGTGGGTGGAAATCCTGGCTGATCCATCCCTGATTCATTTTGACAAAGGTGAGTCTCTCCACATTTTTAGTTGACAGACGAGTTCTCCTCGCCGTAACTATGGCCCCCGCCGCACTAAACACCCGCTCAGATGGCACGCTACTTGCCGGGCAGGACAGCTTTTCCAGGGCAAACTCTGCTAGTTGCGGCCACAAATCAAGTTTGGCTGCCCAGAAGTCCAGCGGATCCTCAAGGTGTGTTGGCATGGTCATGTCAAAGTATGACATGACCTGCTGGTTCAGGTCCTGCTCCAGGTCTTCCTGCTGCTCATGAGTAGCCTCACTATGCGGGTGTAGAAAGCTACTCATTAGCGACTGAAGACTGAGGCTGCTGCTGCTGATGGAGCTTCTGCTGCTGCTGCTGCCAACCCCCCCAGCGGCCATGGCAGTGGAAGGTGAGCGCAGAGGTCCCCTCGAGTCAGACCTGCGAGAGTATGGACCATGGCGCAGATAGGCATCGGCCAACTGCCTACGTAGAATGTCTTTGTAGTAGTTGAGTTTGTCCTCCCTCTCGGTGGGTTTAAAAAATGCCCCCATTTTGTGCCGGAAGCGAGGGTCCAATAAGGTGGACAGCCAGAAGTCATCCCGCCGACAGATGGAAACAATTCTGGGGTCACTACGCAAGCACGTGAGCATGCTTCGTGCCATTTGCGCAAGTGACTCGGATGGACTACCTGTCTCCATCTCCACTGCATACTGCCACGGTGTGCCCGGGTCCTCTGTCTCTCCTTCCTCAAAAACCTCTAGCTCCTCTGGCTGCTCCTGCTCCTCCTCTCCTGTCCGCTGACTAGATAAACCAGCCATTTCGCCAAGCCTAAACTGTGTTTCGCTGGGCAACTCCTCCTCCTCCTCTTCCTCCTCCTCCTCCTCCAGTTCAGCTCCAAGGGGGTTCATGTGGCCGTAAGATGTAAACGCCATGTCTCCAGTGCCCTGACCAGCCATGGTTTCCAACATGTGCTGTAGTACATGAAGCAGTGGAATCACGTCGTTCATCCCGTAATCCTGCCGACTGACAAATAAAGTGGCTTCCTCAAAGGGCCTGAGCAAACGGCAGGTGTCACGTATGAGCTGCCACTGGTTGACATTGAAGTTACACAGGGGAGTCCCCCTATCTGCTTGGATCATCAGGAAATCCGTGATGGCTTTTCTCTGTTCATATAATCGGTCCAACATGTGAAGGGTGGAATTCCAACGGGTGGAAACATCGCAAATCAGACTATGTTGGGGGATACCATTCTGACGCTGTAGCTCAAGAAGGGTGTGTTTGGCGGTGTAGGAGTGGCTGAAGTGCATGCAAAGTTTCCGTGAAGTTGTTAGGATGTCCTGCAGATGGGGGGAACACTTCAGAAACCGCTTGACAACCAGATTGAAGACGTGAGCCATGCAGGGGGCATGGGTCAGGCTTCCTTGGCGCAGCGCAGACAAAATGTTCTTCCCATTGTCGGTAACCATGATTCCCATTTTAAGTTTTCTCGGAGTAAGCCATGTTTGGATTTCCTGATGAATACATTTAAGCAGTTCCTCCCCTGTGTGACTCCGTTCGCCAAGACAAACCATGTGAAGCACTGCGTGACACCTCCGTGCCCTGCACACATGGTAGACTGGAGGGGCACTGAGACTTGAGCCTACAGTGGAGGGTGAGGAGATGGCGGAGGATGAGGAGGCCGAGTCGCACGGTGTCACAGGCCCAATGGGCAGAGAGCGCGGAGGCCGAAGCGGCGTGACCTGTCCAAGTTGCTGCTGCAAAGGGACCACATTCACCCAGTGGGCCGTAAACGACATGTACTGCCCCTGACCGTAGTTACAGCTCCAGATGTCGGCGCTGCCATGTATTTTGCTACACACCGACAGGCTCAAGGACTGGCCCACCTTCTGTTCAACAAAAGTGTGCAGCGCTGGTACTGCCTTCTTGGCAAAGAAATGACGGCTTGGGACTCTCCACCTCGGCTCGGCACAAGCCATCAGTTCTCTGAAAGGTGCAGATTCCACCACCTGAAAAGGGAGCGACTGCAGCACCAGCAACTTGGACAGGAGCACATTCAGCTTCTGCGCCGTAGGATGAGTGGGCGCATACTGCTGTCTCTTGGACATGGCTTCGCTGATGGATTGCTGGCGGGATGCATGACTTGGAGGAGGAGGAGGAGCAGGAGCGACAGAGGATGGGTGTGACGCACAGCTGCCTTCGGCTGAGGTGCTGGAGCCTTGGCTGGCAGAAATTGGGAGCTCACTTGGTGAGGAAGCAGACTGGACCACCCCTTGGGAGCCTCGGTTCTCCCAGGTCGTTTTATGGTGACGCATCATATGTTGACGCAGGGCCGTGGTGCCAACATTTGGACCCTGGCCACGCTTCACCTTTTGCCTACATATCTTGCATGTGGCCATGTTACCCTCCTGCGGATGCCTCAGGAAAAACTGCCACACTGCCGAGTAGCTACTTTTCCCACCCCCTGGCCTCACTGATTCACTGCTGCTGTTGCCAACTCCAGGAACCCCTGCTCCACTACCTCCCGATAAGGTAGACTGCCGCACAGCAGGTGCTCTACCCCGGCCCCGGCCCCGGCCGGCTCCAGCCTTTGGAATTGTGCCCCCATGCTGACTGCTACCACCTTGCTGCCTCAGCTGCTGACTCCGGGGCAACCTGCGCCCCTCTTCTCCTGATGATGACGATGAAGCCCCTTCATCACCCGGCTCCCAAGTGCGATCGGCTTCATCGTCATCATCATCATCATCACCGGGTTGTGGCTGTACGTCACTGATGTTCGTGGATTCGTCAACAGTGTCTGGCGCAGGAGCTGGAACGCTCGCAGCACCCACGACACTGTCCACATCACTATTTGTCTGCCTAGCTAAAGAAGCCACCTCCATTTCTTGGCTGGGCAGTAGCTGCTGACTGTCCTCCTGTATCTGATCGTCCTCCTCACTAAAGAGTGGAGCTGAACCCAAAGCATAGGATACGTCACTGGGGGAGGGAACGGCGTAGAACAGAGGAAATGGGAGGACAGGGACTGCTCTCGGGGCATGCCAACTCAGGGTTGTGTCAGAGGAACCTACCGACCCTAGACTGGGGGTCTCAGATGTAAGTTGTGATGATGTTGTTGATGAGCGCGTCAGCCAATCTACCACGGCAGATGCGTTACTGGTGGAGACCCGACCGCTAGCAGATACTGGCAGATTAGGTCTCTCAGCGTGACTCCTGCTGCTACTGGCCCCCAGTCTGATGCGAGCTCTGCCTGCGGAATCTTGGCCTCTGCCACTCCTCTTTTCACTTCCAGGCACTTGTCTGCCCGACATAGTCTAACTGGCGTGGTAGTAGGTGATATTTTAAGAACCCCCAGGCAGCAGTGGGTCTATATAAAACAGAATATAATGCACACCAAAAGTGAGCAGTAACACTCAGCCTCCAACAGGCCTGCTTAGTGTAAATAAGAGAGCTGCTTAGTGTAAATAAAGAGGGGTATGCTATGTTACAGAATGGGATGCCTCAACAGAAGTGCACCTGGCAGGCAGCAGTAAGCCTATGCCCAGCAAAAGTGTCTTATAATATAAATATGATAAGAGCAAATGCTTATATGGTCTTAAACAGAGGCTGCTTTAGTCACAGAATGGGATGCCCCGGGCAGGAATCGAGCTGGCAGGGTCCAGTAGTGCTTTGGCCAGCAAAAGTGTCTTTATCAGGCTAATTTCAAATATGATAAGAGCAAATGCTTATATGGTCTTAAACAGAGGCTGCTGTAGTCACAGAATGGGATGCCCCGGGCAGGAATCGAGCTGGCAGGGTCCAGTAGTGCTTTGGCCAGCAAAAGTGTCTTTATCAGGCCTAATTTCAAATATGATAAGAGCAAATGCTTATATGGTCTTAAACAGAGGCTGCTTTAGTCACAGAATGGGATGCCCCGGGCAGGAATCGAGCTGGCAGGGTCCAGTAGTGCTTTGGCCAGCAAAAGTGTCTTTATCAGGCTAATTTCAAATATGATAAGAGCAAATGCTTATATGGTCTTAAACAGAGGCTGCTGTAGTCACAGAATGGGATGCCCCGGGCAGGAATCGAGCTGGCAGGGTCCAGTAGGGCTTTGGCCAGCAAAAGTGTCTTTATCAGGCCTAATTTCAAATATGATAAGAGCAAATGCTTAT
Source organism: Gastrophryne carolinensis (assembly GCA_027917425.1). NCBI lineage: Eukaryota > Metazoa > Chordata > Amphibia > Anura > Microhylidae > Gastrophryne > Gastrophryne carolinensis. The sequence continues at coordinate 201,746,944 of CM051238.1, read as the reverse complement.
ATGGTCTTAAACAGAGGCTGCTTTAGTCACAGAATGGGATGCCCTGGGCAGGAATCGACCTGGCAGGGTCCAGTAGGGCTTTGGCCAGCAAAAGTGTCTTTATCAGGCTAATTTCAAATATGATAAGAGCAAATGCTTATATGGTCTTAAACAGAGGCTGCTTTAGTCACAGAATGGGATGCCCCGGGCAGGAATCGAGCTGGCAGGGTCCAGTAGTGCTTTGGCCAGCAAAAGTGTCTTTATCAGGCTAATTTCAAATATGATAAGAGCAAATGCTTATATGGTCTTAAACAGAGGCTGCTGTAGTCACAGAATGGGATGCCCCGGGCAGGAATCGAGCTGGCAGGGTCCAGTAGTGCTTTGGCCAGCAAAAGTGTCTTTATCAGGCCTAATTTCAAATATGATAAGAGCAAATGCTTATATGGTCTTAAACAGAGGCTGCTTTAGTCACAGAATGGGATGCCTCACAGCAGACTTAAGATCAGTTCAGTATATATGCACAGTTAGTTACTATAAGCAGCCTGAAAACGCTAACAAAGGCTGGATGAAAAAAAAAAAATCTCCCTGTCAGCCAGCTCCGTTTTTCCTACCTTTCCCTGGCTTTCTGTCTGTCTCCTGTCTGTCTCCTGCCTGTCTCCTGCCTGTCTCCAGCCTGTCCCTGTCTGTCCCTGTCTCCAGCCTGTCTAACTGCCTCAGCTACACAGCGTTCTGTCTGTCTGTCACGAATGCAATAGAGAAATGAGGAAAAGCAAGATGGCCGCCGTTAAATACCGCTGTGTGACGTCACCGGGCTTGCTGGCTGCTGATAGGCTGCATGTGACTGCCCCAGCTTGCACTGGCGCGGGATACATGTCCAGACATGTCCCGTCCGCCATCTTAGAATGCCTGTAATGTAAATGAATGGATGTTAAAGGAAAACTTCGAGTGATCGAATCGCGGGGAAATTCGGATTCGATCCGAATCGAATTTTTCCTGAAATTCGGATCGAATCCGGGTTCGTCCGGATCGATTCGCTCATCCCTAGAAGAAACCATAAAGTTCAGCATCCCAAATGCACAGCGAGACCCTGTGCAATTACTTCTCCTTTTAGACGTTTTACATAGTAACTTGGACTGGTTACAAAGTATAGAGTTTGCAGGCAAGAAGATCAAGAACTACCAGGAACACAAGAGAGGATGCTGCCTATAGTGGTAATGGGTAGGGACCCTCCATAAATTGTGAACTAGCACAAGTAAAGGTAAAAGACATGTTCATTTATAGGGGGATCTTTCACGTCAAAGCCATTACACAGAGCAATAAGGAATCCTGGAACAGAACTAAAAGTCATACACAAGTACCAGTTAGCCAATTGATTTTACTAAGGGGGTTAAGGGGGTTAAAGCAACTCACTGTCAAGTAAGCAAGGGTCACAAAACAACCAAGTATCACGGCCACAGCAGTTTAAGAACTCAACAATATCACAGGTTGGACTGGGGCTTGGTCAGCTTTATTTGGTCACTTACCAATCAGAGTTTTGGGGTCAGGGGCTGCATAGCAGCGGCTTAATTGGCCATACTGCTAAGAGGAAGTCCGTCAAAATTCCCCTTTAATCCTGCTGACCCGGAAATGCAACATAGTGCTTCTGCAGGGCATATAAAGTGCTGACATAGATACATGACCCTGAATGTGCTAGTAACATGGGAGCAACACTACAAGCTCTGCCAGAGTGTGTGACCAGAGGTGTTACCTAAATGTGGCCTCTGTATTCAACTTTTAGGAGATCAACTGCCACCTTTGTACAAGATAAAACCATTTAAGATGGATCATACATGTCCGAAAGGCTGACAAAAAAACTTGCCATTAGCTTACACCATGATTATGGAACCTTGGGCATTATTTATGATGTGCGCCATTTAGCATCTTTTTTATGGCTATAGCTTCAGTTTTTTGGCCTTACCTGGAGCTGTGCTGTGAACTACATTGGCTCTAATTGTCGCTGCACAGAACGCTAACTAATTAGCTTTGGCTGGCCTATTTCAGTGCCCTGTTGGACCCGGCTGCTAATTATCTGAGCGCCAGTGCGCACCACTTTGGACCGCTATTTTTTTGGCACTCAACAGCATATTTATGATTTTTTTCACCTTGAAATCTTTGGTACTGTATTTTTTGCCATCGCTGGTCGGCGTTTCATCATTACACTTACAAGAAATCTCTGCTGGGTACAAAGGGGATAAACTTTACAGTGCGTTTAGGCTGCATTTTAGTGGTTGGTGTCCAAATTACACATTGTTAAGCAAAAGAAGCCATTAAAATCAATTTTAAAGATTCAATTATAATGAATTATATAATAATAATACTAAATATAAGTCCCAATGCAAGTTCTGTACAAATAAATGTGTTAAATATTAATTATAAGCATTAAACACTTCAATCCAGTTCTGCCCACTGTGCTCTATGGGATCTTGACCTACAGTGCCAGGTTTTATCAGCCACTGCTTCAACCAAAGTGTCCGGCACTGCAACCTTTTAGGTGCTAGTGTTGAATAAGATGCGAGCTGGAGACCGCATAGGCTATCTTAAATGAGACGCTGAATGACGCTAAAGCAAAAAAAGTGAGGCTGTGTGGCGCTGATGCTTCTTAAATAAGGCTCTAAGTTTAGGTAGTCTAAAGAGCTAATAATTAAACTGCAAAGTTATGCAGTTCTGTTAATGTGAGCTGCTTTAGTTGGAACATAATTTTAACTAAAAGTGTAAGGTTATCACATAATTAAAGCTGCAACTTTTGCCTTTGTGCTTTGCAACTCAGCCTCTACGAATATGCACATAACCAATAAATATCTGCATGAACACCGACCTTTAAGTGCCGCTAATAAACTATAGACTGCAACATGCCAATTCTTTCCAGTGCTTTAAATGAAACAATTCAATGCATTCAGTTTTTAATTCTTTTCAGTAAATCAGTTTAATGTGTTTACCTGTAGTTTTAGAAAAAGATAAAAGAGTAATATGTGCAATCTATAAATTCTTATTAGTCTGAAAATAAAAGCCATAAACAGGAAACTTGCCTTTGGCACTTGTTACATTAGAGCTGTCCTTTATCAAGTGTAGGCACTAAAATTAAAGCACATAAAAACTGCTGTAGGCTACGTACAAAGATTCTTCTTAGTCTCAAAGCTGAATAAGCTGAAAAAGTGTGGCCAAGAGTGTAGCTTACATATGGCTTCTATCCAGGTACTGGCAACACCTTAAAGAAACAGACAAAGGGCCCTTGCGCCTTTCAGGATAATTTGTGCTGCTATAGCGCCAGCTTCTGAACGTTGGCATTCCTGTCTTATCTGGCGCTGTGCTGTGTACTACATTGGCGCTAGCAGTCATTTCCCCAAACACTACTAATTAGCTTAATTGTTGCACTATTGGGCGACCTATGTTAGTGCCTGTTGGACCCGCCAGCATATTATCCCAGCGCCAGTGAGCACCACTTTGTACTGCCGTTATTCTGGGTCTCCTCAGCATATTTATGATTTTTTATCTGCCCTGAAATTTTTGGAGCTGTATTTTTCTGGCACTGGGCAGCGTTTTTTCATTACAGTTACAATCACAAAAGGGGACAATCTTTATAGTGCATTTAGGTTGCGTTTTAGTTGTTGGTGTCCAACTTACACATTGTTAAGCAAAAAAAAACATTAAAATCAAACCCAAACAAAAACATTTTGGCCCATCTAGGTCCTGCGTTTCCATTATTGACAGGTCACAAGGCAAGTTCTGTACATATATATGTGTTCAATTCAATTAAGTTCTGCCCATTATGCTTCGGGCAGGCCGATTCATTAATAGCGCCAGGTAGCGACAGATGAGCGCCAGTAGCATTATTTTCACAGCGCCCACTAGTATTCGCTGTGCTTGGCCGTTGTTCGGCTGTTGACAGCGACTCAGTCGGTGTGCGGTAATGTTGAATACGGGGTTAGGAGTCGCTGTTTGACAGGTTCCGCGCTGTATGGGAGCGCATGACAGCGAACGGCCATAGCGAACGGCTCCCAGCATATTCATTAACAAATCACGCTCCAAAAATTCTCGCGCTGTGAAATGCTTGTTTAAACCCCAGAGCGCTGGCGGCGATGGGTTAAAAGTCATTTTTTAACCCCCAAACAACCATATTTTTAGAAAAAATAAAAAACATGTTTTTCAAAACATTTTGTAATATGAATACATTAATATCAGACCTGTAATATCAATTCTGCACAAATTTTTTTTTTTTTTTTTCAAGTTAAAAAAAATATCTAGTGGTCACAGAATTTTTGACATTAAAAAAAAAAAAAAAAAATGAATAGCAATTAATTATGAATATTTAAAGATTGCTCCATTGAAATGCATTGGAGAGCGCCAGGTAGCGAGAGGTCATACCTGTCGCTGTTCAAGGTCGCTCGCTGGCGCTGTGGGGTGAGGCTGGAATAATGATGAATGATTCGCTATCTGGCGCTCTGTCAGTCGCTAAGCAGGATCGGCTTGATAAATGTGTGATTGCGGAGGGGAGCCGGCGTACTCGTGGCGGTGAGCGTCATTACCGTTCGCTCACCATTCGCTACCTGGCGCTATCCCTTGTTAAATAAGGGCCATAGAATCTTGAGCTACAGCGTCAGGCTTCATCCCGTGCTGCTTTAACCAGAGCGCCGAGGCATGAGTGGCGCTGTGTGGCATTGACGCTTCTTAAATAAGGCTCTTTACTGAATTAGAGTGGACTGGAAAAGGAAATAGATTTGGCTTGGGGCTGTTCCGCAGTCTAGACATATGTGGCTTTTCAAGTGAGATTAAGGGCCTTATTTATGATGTGCACCATTCAGCATCTTTCTTGTGGCTAAATGGCAGTTTTGGAGCACTGGCATTCTTATATTTTCTGGCACTTGCACTGTGGACTACAATGCCACAGTATCTAATGCTAATTAGCTTTGATTGTTGATTGTAGGTATTGGACAGCCTGTGTCAGCGGCGGTTAGATCCAACTGCCTATTATCCCAGCACCAGTGAGCGACACTTTGTACCAACATCTTTTCGGCGCCGTACAGTGTATTTATGATTTTTTTCATCCTTGAATAGTTTAATATATACAGGTTTTTTAAACTCAGAACAGCAGTGTCTCCCCATCCCCCAATTAAAATAAAAAGTAATGTCAGTTGTCATCTTTTGCCTATTACCCCAGCACCCTCAGCTCCCTTCTCTAGCACCAATGGTGGCACAGAAAACATGCCTCCTTTTGCCACACAACAGGAATTGCTACAGTGGTGTTCGTTGGTTGGCACATCCTCAAGGGATCAAAATACAAAATTAGTCAAATAGCATATCCTAGGAAAAAAGTGTTGATCACTATTTTACCTGTTTTGAAAACATTGAGAGTTGAAATGTGAAAAGAAATGTGGAAAGTATACAGATTCGTGGTCAGGAAATAAGCAGCATGTTGCATATTAGCCTTTCTACACACAACACTGTATAACTTCACTATTACAAGCATCTTCTACAGTTCTTTGCAATAGCAAGAGGATGCAGCAGCAATGGGGAATACTGGATGGATTAAGATAAAGAGAAAAGACACCTTCTTCCTTTTTTACATTAGGCAACACTCTACCCATGGATGATAAGTATTGAATGGAAAGTAAATTGTTGATGCATAGCCACCGCTAATGTGGATAATGGATTGATAATGGTGCAGATATGAAACACAATGTTATTATTGTGTACAGTATGTTCTTTACCTATAATATGGAATGTGTTTTCAATTAGTTACTGTCTCGTACATGCTTTTAAAGGACGTGTTTTCTTCTGACTGTACTCTTACTCGGTTAAATTTGCCCTTTCCATGGTTAAAGTTGCTTGATGTGTATTTTCCAACCTAAATAACTATGTAAGTACATAAGGTGATTTTATATCTCTTCTACTAGTAGAAGCCCTGTATGTTGGTCCTGAAGCATCCACACTTAATATCAGTAACATGGGGCAGCTGGACAACATGGAAGCAGGTGAGTAAACCTGAGCTGGGTATGTGTGACTTGGCATCCCAAATTGCCCCCCCCCCATATATGCACACACTGCTGCAGGACTAGGTAGGCCAATAGTCATTATTGGTGGTTGGTCTGTTAAGGGTCGATTCATGGTTGGTGATCAAAAATGCTCAGCCAGAGGGCAAACGATTCCACATGCATCTTGGCGCATTAGTCATGACTGCGTGCGCATGCCAGACGCACATGCGATTTGGCAAGTGCATGGGAGAAGAGCTAAATGCCTCTTATTGTGCCAATTTGCACCTTTCACGAGGAAAATCTTCCGTTTTGAAGCACAAATGGCCCTGTCCCTTTGTTTTGTTCGGCTAGGCGCTTAACAGCTCCCCATGGTCCCCCATGTTTCTCCCCCTTTCCTTTACTGTTTTTCAATAGTTATTTGGAGCTTAATTTATCTTTTTTTGTGTGCGCCCGCACTGCAGAGCCACCTGAAGACAGGTAGCGCTCTGTGTTTGCTAGTTCCCAACCATCCGCTGGGCGCTAGTGCAGGCCTATTAAAAGCCGGCAGCGCAGGAAAAGCACTACATTCATTACTTAAAAACACCCGTACAAGCTTTGTGAAAAGGCAATTCTAGGCGTTTAGCTCCTGTAGCAATCTCAGTTTTTTTATTTTGGGGGATGGCAGCATTAAAATATAAAACAGGAATCCCATGGCACATTCACCCCCCCCCCCAATAATATACAAAAAATAGTCCAAAAAAGCTCATTGACCTCTATGGGACACAGAGCAGGGTGAGCGCCTGGTATTATCTGGCACCGTAGGGAACTCAGCGCTGTCATTTGTCCCATCTCCATTGCTGATGATAGATGGGACACTACCTGGCACTATCTAGGCGCTCTGGATTTTTGACTTGATAAATACACCTTTTTCACTAGAACCAGACATTCACCTGACACTCATTTGGCACTACGTGGCATTAACATTTCTTAAATAAACTTCTGATCTCTCCAACTTTTGTGTTTTCTGCAAAGCTCTATTAGGCGTTTCAGAATGTATTTTCTACCTGTGAGAGAACCTGTGTCCTCCATTTGTTGGGGGGTGTTTTTGGGGGGGGGGGGTATTCTTATGATTTTTTTGTCCAAAGTTTTGTCCCAGAAGCTTTCGTTAACCCTTCCCTGTTTGGTTTGCATATTACCTACTAATTTAATTATACATTTTTTATTTTTGCTAAGCTTTGGGGCACAATATCCACATTTTTTATTTGGACCTTCATTTTTGTGATTTCGGACAACTTTTTTTCCGAACAAAAATCAAAAAAAGGGTTCAATCTCTAAAAAGAACTTGCGGCTGACACTTTCATTGTTCAAAAACATGCCGGGTGTTGCCGATATGTGTTTCTGGAATAAAATAAGTCTGTAGAATTGTTAGTTTCATCCTTCTATTTGCTGAAGGAAATTGACTCTTCAGATTATCACATTTGTGCACGGTTTTCTGCCCTCTAAATATACCATGAATCAGATGCTGAAGACAGTTTGGCACGACAAAATGATGCTAACGGAAAATTTCAGGCACAAATTGGGACATTGGCAAATGCTAGTGCGCAAACTGGAGCAAAAACAGATGCACATCGCATTTTGACAACCATGGCGACCATGAATCAGGCAGAAGGCTGAGCGAGACGTGGTGCTCCAAAAGCCATGAGCAAATTTGTTTGCACACAACCATGAATCAACCCTTTGAGAGCAATAGACATGTGACCTTATAAAAAGATTTACTAAGGTTGCTTTTTGGGTAAACTATCCCATTCCTTTATCAACCCGCATAGACCTCTTGTTTTGTCTAAGTAAACAGTAAGGTTTGAACACTTTATCTGTTGGGGTATTGTTTCTCATTTTAAAAAGTTTCTATAGTAAATGTTTCCTAACTTTCGCCACTCGCCACATTATTCCTGAAATGTTGGTTACTGTTCAGTTGCAATCCACATGGAAAATTACTCATTACTTTGCAAGGAACCATATTTCCTCTTTGAGATAGAGGTAAGTCTACAAAATAAAGTCAACCCATCTGTATGTCTCCTAAAGCACTGTTTCTCTACCTGCGGTACGCCTACCCCAGGGGGTGCTCAGCAATGGTGCACCAACAAAGTTGCACTTATAGGTCTGGTATATTATTTTAACATTAAAACATTATTTTTTCATGCTTCAAAAAGTGCTTCAAGGTCAGTGACCTACTTATTTTGGTAAGATTAGTAATCGACCCCCCCCCCCTTTTTGGGGTACTTGGTTGCAACTGCTAGGGGGTACTTGGCATAAAAAGGTTGAGAACCACTGTTCTAAAGCACTGCTGTGTACGAGAGGGATGGTGCTGCAATTTCTCAAACCTTGGAGTTCCCCAAGCACTTTTCTTGGTATGCATAGTGCATAGGGTAAATAAAAATGACTACCCTTTACAAAGAACATGCTGCCTTAGACATATATTAAAATGTGAAAATATGCCCCAGTTAGTAGCAGGATAGTTCAAGTTCAGGAAAAGTAACAGGTATTGTATATTTAGTCAAATTATGTGCATTGTTACAGAACAAACACTCAGTCCTTTCATAGAAGCCATATTCAACCCTTAAATAATTATACCCTATGTGAATTTTTTTTTTGCAAAATTATATTTCCTCTTTCCATCTTTAAATATATGATTTTTTTCAAAGCACTATTTCATTGCTGACATGAAGCACATTTAGTTGCATTGCTAATAATGTCATTTATTAGGCAAGTCGAAGATATTGTAATTAAATATTCCTCCCTTATTTAAATTTATGACTGAAGTAAAAAAAACAAACCATAAACCTTATTATTTAAATGAATTTAAGTACTTTTGTAAATCAAGCACGCTTGCTGTTTTATTCCCTCCTAAATCAACAGAATAAACCCTTATTTATATAAAGACTTATAATGTTTCTGTTTTTTCTATGGCCTGGTAGGATAAGTGGCTTCCCACAGAAACAATATAGTATTTTATGTCAATATCAATCTTAGTAAGTATTTAAAAGTTTGGTGAAAACAGATGTTTTATGGGTGACATACCAGTAAGTACGAGACAGAATTGTAAACCAGGAGTAGGAGGACACATTTCAATTGATCTCCCAACACAATGTTATTTTATGAATCATTAGGAATGCGTTTCACTAAAGACGTTTATATAAAAAATGAATGCTTTCTTAAATCAGTAGTGGCTTTTAAGGTTTGTGTTAGTCCACCTTACCAGAATCAGTAACAGTAAGTCTCTAACATGGCTCTGTTTCCCTGCGCTAACTCATAGTTTTTGGTTTGTGACTATTGAAAACATGGCTGAAACATCATTTCCAAGCAATATAGTCAATACATCAATGAAACTTTAAGACGACAGAGGAAAGATTGTATTTGCTATTCAAAAAGTCTACCTCTTTTACCACTATGAGCATTTATTTAATATTCAAAAATCATCTGCAACCAGGTAAATAAGACCTACAAAGTACATAAGCATATTCTCTACCATATACATTGTTATTTGTCAATGAATGCATTAAAAAACATATTGTTACTGAGATTCACCAATGGAAGCTTTCTTGCTTTCTTGACCATCAGCATGAATAAAAGTGTAAGAGTTTATTCTAGCTATGTGTATATGTAGGGGAACCTACCTAATAAATATAAATCTCATTAGCCAAGCAGATATGTCTATTGTTAGAGGAGGAAGGTATTCGAAGAAAAGGTAGCACCATTTGGTAAAAGGTATTGCATTACCTGGAGGGGCAATACAGTCTGCTTTTATGTGCTTCTTTACAATAGATCACTAACCGCTTTATGCAGATTACCCCTCCTCTCCCACCTTCACCAGAGGCCCTTTTCCTTTCTTAGTGAATTTCCACGGTAATTTCTGTCAAAATAGCAGCTGAATAGACTGGGTCAGCAGGAAGTAAGTGGATGTCTTAGAGGGTAATTTATTAAAAATGGTGACAGCGGCACTTGAGTGCCTTGTCTGAGACGCTCGGCAGTGCCCACACCGCAACGCCGGCTTCAGGCTGCTGGTGCTACCAGCTGTAGCGTTACCAACCAGGCAGTGTTCGCAGTGCATGGCTTATGTATGAAAGTGTAGACGGCCAGCTCAATCCCACTGCAGCTTCCACAGATGCACTGAAGCTCAGGACGCACCAGCAAGGTCCATATACATGGAAAATTTCCATATGAGGAAGGGCACAGGATGTTGCCTGAAACGTGTAATATGTGAACTATTCTTGGAATGGAAACCATGTAACTTTTAACTTGACCAATAAACAGAGAACGTTTAAGGAACACTTGAGTGCTGGACAATGGAAATTTTTCATGGCTTATGTATGCCTTATGTATGCTTTTTATTTTTAAATGGGATTTCCATTGGGGACACAAATCACAAGTTTGCAGAGCAACACAAAAGTGCATAAAATACATTCGAAAAATAATTCCCAACAGCCCAGGTATCCTGTAGCACATGCACCAGCCCCCCCCCCCCCCAAAAAAAATAACAAATAAAAAGCAATTCCAAAATAATTCTAAGCATCCCATTGAAATGTATGGTTTAAGGCCACACAGTGCAACATGATCGTCTGGTCCTATCTGCCACTGTAGGTAACTCAGTGCAGGCACTCATCTCATCACTGGAGCTGTTGATAGATGGGACACTACCTGGCACTATCACAGGTGCTTTGGATTTTTGACTTGATAACCTTTTTCACTAGGACCAGACATTCACCTGACACTCATTTGGCACTACATGGCGTTAGCGTTTCCTAAATAAACCCCTTAGTATCTCTAGCTTGGTTGGCTCATGGGTGAAAAAATAAGTATGCAGGGTCATTTTAGATACATTTGGGACATCTTACTAAGTAAAGCTAATGTCAAATGAGCAGACAAGATAGACTATGAGAATGGAGTTTCTCACTGACAACCTGTAGACCCCATCTTTACCTTAGTAGATAGGTGATGACTTGCATTCTGAACTTTCCTGGACATGAGAAACTAATAAATTATGGACTCAACTCTGCCTCTGGAAAAGTTCACAGTCTTTGATATCTTCAAAGCCAAAATTTCTAGAATCATGTCAAGGATGATGTCTATGGTTTCTGGACCGTTCAGGAAAAGTGGCCAGTTTTAGACTATGAATGGAGTTGATCACTGATAGCCTGTAGACCCTATCTTTACCCTAGTAGACAAACTTTACCCTAGTAGTAAACTTCCCTGGACATGAGAAACCAATATGTCTCCACTGTCTCAACTCAGGACCATAAATAAAAATCTATGTCTCATTCTATTGTCACGGATCCTCAATTACCGGCTCTTTGTTCCTGTGCGTCCTCGGTGACCATCGCCTGGATGATGCATCTGTCTGTGAAATGCTGAGATGGCAGCATTGTCCTTTGTTCTTATATGCCCTCTGCCAGCGATGAGCGGCCACTGGCAGGAGGTAGGTGGAATTAAATGGGTTTGGATACAGGGCTATTAGCCATCTTTGAGGCTAATTTAGGACTAGTACCATGTATTGCCATGTGAGCGTCTGTGTAGCTGGTGTTTCTGGTGAATTAGGGACTCAACTTTGCCTTTGGAAAAGTCCACAGTCTTTGGAAAAGTTCACAGTTCACAGTGATATCTTCAAAGCCAACATTTCTAGAATCATGTCAAGGATGATGTCTATGGTTTCTGGACCAGTCAGTTAAACTGGCCAGTTTTAAAGAGACATACCAGGCAAAGGGTTAAATAGAGTTAAAGACTCCTGTTTCTGCTTGCCCCATGTTGGCTGTCAAGGGCTGCATCTTTCATTCATCAACAATGTGCATTTCTTGATAAACCCCATTGAACTTGCTCTGCGGACTCAGCATGTGATTTCACTTCTCAAGGACCTTCATTGTCAGACAGCAGCAGAGCATAACTTATTCATGCATGATGAGGCACAGCAAAAGAAGGATGGTTTACTAGGGCTTATATAGAATTATAAAGCAAGCCCATCATAGCCAGCATTGGCAGAGCAGAAAGCTGTGCAATTAAAATGTTTGCCTGGAATGTCTCTTAAAATGTTACAACTTTTTTCACTATGTCACCATGAATGGCATCCAAAGGAACTTCATCATTGTCCTGCTCTCCTTTGCAGTGCAACCTGTTACAGACACCATCATGTTGCCTTCATATAATATAAGAAAGGTCACAAGGTTCTGCCATATTTGGCTCACACAGCATTGCAAGACTGATAATGATTTACATTTCATTGATGTGAACAGAAAGTTAGTATTACAACAACAGGGATGTAACAATAAATGACACTCATAGGCTATTAGTGCCAGTTAGTCCCGTTATTCTCATCTGTGGATTTTCCCCCTGTTCTGCTGTTGGATGGCCGGGGGGGGGGGAAGCTGTATTTGTGATAGGTGGTTCCTGTCCAGGCATCTTCCTCTCACCTAATCCCCCGAGGCAGGGCCAGGTTAATAGTACCCCTGGCTTGGAGCAGTCTCTTCCACCCCCCCCCCCCCCATTAAATGAAGGCTTATGGCCTGATTCCGAGGCTGCGCATGAATGCTTATTTTTTTCTGGAACCGATGTCAGCAACTGTGAAATTGCGCTCGTATGATTCACAGCTGCGTTCCGAGAAAAGTTTGTTCATGCGTAAGCGGCTGTATTTGCTTTGCGTACACATGCGGTTTAGCCGAGCATTTAAGGTATTTGCAGCCAAAGTAGTTTCGGAAGCCAAGTTTTTACCTGTTTTCGGACGTAACTTGCCGTGCAACCCATTGTTCCAGCTATTTTTAGGTGCTTCCCGTCGTCCCCCTCCACTGGACCTATGGTAGTCTGCATGTCCTTGCACATACTTACCTTTTTCTTCTCCGCTGGCATCTAGGGCATCCCATGTAGTCTGCATGTCCTTGCACATACTTACCTTTCTGTGCCGCTGACATCTAGGGTATCCCATGTAGTCTGCATGTCCTTGCACATACTTACCTCCCCCCGCTGACATCTAGGGCATCCCATGTAGTCTGCATGTCCTTGCACATACTTACCTTTCTGTGCCGCTGACATCTAGGGTATCCCATGTAGTCTGCATGTCCTTGCACATACTTACCTTTCTGTGCCGCTGACATCTAGGGTATCCCATGTAGTCTGCATGTCCTTGCACATACTTACCTTTGTACCTTTGTTGCCATGTCGTCTGCTTCTACCCACTGTTACTCACCTCATACTTTGACCACCTTCTGTTTTGGTCTTCTGTTTTACACCGATGTTTGTTTGCTTAGCATCTGCTTTATGTAAAACACACCATCACACCGCATATAACTTTAAAACTATTGTTTGATTATACATTTTTTTTGTTTAGTAACTTTATTTTAAAATTTTTATTTTTATTAATAATATATAAAAAATATTTATTTATTTTTATTTTTTTTCTGAGACCAACATGGTACCTGTAAAGAGAAAAAAATATACATTACCACTTGTTTGTCCACATGTGTGCCTGTACATGCATACACATTTTTACATTCTGACCTAAACTGGTTGACGCATTGTTTTAGGGGGCCACCCTCCAACCCTTCTTCAGGGTCTAGGACAGAGAAGCACAACACACCAGCACTTATCAAACATGTTATTAGACTTTACATGCAGCACAGCTTGTGTTTTTTGGGGGTACTGGCCTACCGGAGTGTGCAGGACCTGTGGGCGACTCCAAGCTCAACACACCTTGCTCTTTAGCGGGCTCTATGGCTGTGGTGGTGCTGATTCTGAGAAGGAATAGGATGTCAGCAGGGTTCAGGACCGCCACCTTACACCCACACCCTATCTTTTTGGCCCCACTGGTTGCATCCCTCACTGCTGGGTGGGCTTGACCCGCAGCCAGAACTTCTCAGCTACAAAAGATAATATAATTTTGTAACACATGTAACTCATTAACCTGATAGCTCACCTTCTCTGTTGTACATCCACTTACCTGGGAAGTTCTGGCTGTAGAACCGCAGCACCCAGGGCCACTTTCGCTGTTTGAGGTCCGACCAGCGCTGCTTTATTTGGGTGAAGGTGTGACATAACTTCGCCACTCACATATGCTGCCACTTTCTCTGCCAGTGTCCTCTTTTCATGTGTGTTGGGCTTGAAGTCATACCATTGCTCCGTTAAATTCTGCAAACAACAAACAGTTGGGCATTGTTAAGTTATATTCTCTGTTTGGGTCTCCTTTAGCTCCACATGCACGTCCCTCGTATATGCCTGGTATATGCTAGTGTATGCCAATGCTAACTAATTCAGCTCTCCCATCCCAGAATAGAGCTGGGATGTGCATGTCATGGTGCAGCTGTATGAGTTTTGAACATGCCTTGCTGTGTCACAGACAGCTGTGGGGCCACATTGGCTTGCCATGCTCGCTTTCTCCAAAAACGTCAAGAGACAAGGTGACTATTAGAACACAACAGGGCAAACTTTGGAGCCTTGCAGTGTCTTCTACCTGGAACTGCAGGAAATGGAGGAGGGGCACACGGGACAGGCATCAGTAGAGCTCCTTGCTGCTCTTTAACCATTGCCTAGACTATGCCTTTACGTTTGGAGCTCTATTGCTACGACCTGATTGAATTCTCTGGAATAAGGGCTGTCCGGGGTGCATTAAGTCACAGATTATTCTAACTGCACAAGTTCTCTGTCTGTAACCCTTACATTTACAGTGGCTCTGTAGCAGATGTTTTCATCTATAATACAATACACATCATTTCCAAGACTTAGAGACCCTAAATTCTCTGTTGAATGAAATTTGTGATCGCCACAGGGTCGTGTTCCTATGGCGCTTCTCATGGTGGACGCTGTGGCATCCCCTACTCTGTGGGTGCTCCTGGTGATCTTTGAAGTTATTGGGTCCGCCATGTGTGCACATAGAGCGGTGGAAGCCGCTGTGTAAAACATGGGGAGCAGGTGAGGTTTTACCCCCTATCCTGCCTCGGAGCCTGCCAGGGGTGCTTGGAATATGGGTAAAACTGATATAACAGATTTAAAAAAGTTTTCAGGGCAGGAATCTGCAGGAATTGTCACTGTGTTTATAACTGTGAAGGTTATTCAAAATCTACTAGATGTACAATTTACAATGTCAAATACTGTAAGTATTAAATCCGTCAGGTAATATATTAAGCAACATGCGACATCTTTAAATAACACCGGTCTTTTAACAATTTCTTTGGTAATTGTCCTGAGAGCAAGCTCTATATACTGATTTCCTCATTAACTATGAGTCAGCCTGTGCTGATTGTCTCGGCAGCACACGCTGTTTAATAGCCATTAGTCTGAACTTTTGCCAGTGGTGGATTCAAATCAAAGTTCATTTTTCTGAAATACTCTTTGATCCTTAACCTTACCTATTTCAGCAAGGTGATAGTTTAACCTCATTAAAAAATAGTCATATCATTTCAGTTTTCAGACAGTGTAGGTTAATGGTCTCTACCCTTGCGTTTTTTTATTAAACAGTTTTTATATATCCGTTTTTATTGTTTTATATATCAGTTTATCATATGTACATGTCATTTTAATTGGTAAGATTCTGAAATGCATTCTAATATTCTAGTCATGTATACAAGTAGAAATGGTTTAATATTCTGCTATTTTGTATTAGACCTATAGGTCCTTTTGTATCAATGTAGTTACATTCACTAATAATAATATCCTAGACTCCTTGGAAGCCAGATTTTTTCAGTTTACCTGCTGTTTTCTTGGTTCTAGTAGGATTAAAGCGCGTTTATAAAATGAGGGTGGATAGGTGTGGGAAGGCCCCCCCACCCCCATGGCGTATGCCTTGTGAAAGTTCATTCAATATAACAGTGGACGATTCACAATATAACTTTACCATCTACTCAATTTCACAATATCTATATGGCCCTAACTGCAATGACTAAGTACTGTGCTGGAGCTATCTTTTCTTATTCCTGATGCCATTATGATGTCACACAATACTTCTCTTGCTGCATAAAACACATTTTTTAATTTAAAATATCTACCCCTGTCTCAAATCAAAGTTGAGTGAAGTTTAGAAAAATAGAATTGAGATTACTGTAGAAAAAATGGGATTTAGTCATTAAGAAAAACGGTGCCTCCTTGCTTGTCCTCTTATTTTTAAGTCTCTGGGTGTTCACTGTTTGGGTAGATAAAGAGGCTGATTCATTACTAACGGCACGTATCGACAGATGAGCGTCTGTATAGCGGTGCTTAGAGCAACCGCTAGTAGACGCTGTAAGTGGATATCGAGCGCAGTAACAGAGCACCTCGGTCACTGTAGTAACCTGGCCCGCATTGATGAATGTGATGTACAGTACAGCGCTGCAGGGAGTGAAAGGTAGCACCAGCTCAGTGCGACCGACTTTCAGGTCTCCAAGAGAAAGTCCAGTCAAAAATGACCCTTTAGGTTTGCTGTTCGCTTTATGATCCAGGTGTTCCATTGGCCTTTCTAGGCTACTCTGACATTTGCACACCTAGTGTCTTCGAAGGCTGAGAGAGAGAAATCAAATGAAGGTTAATGTCTGAACAACAACCAGTAACTCTCAAGAGCTCAGTATTTACAATAATCACAACTGCAAAAGCATGCAAAGTTTCTAATTGCAACCAACATTTAAAATTGGTGTGTCACCCCTATGTCTTTTCCAAAAGCAATTACATCTTACAATGCATCCCTGAAAAAAGCTAATCATCCTACAGAAAAGAACAGTGCTGCCAAAGTATGCACAATTATTCCGGCAATCATTTAGTAGTTTAGTTAAATTAGCACTGCAATTTCCTCACAGTTAGATGGTGGCTAGTAATGAAATTGCTATAAACTCTATTTTCTGAAATCTGGGTCAGCATAAATGTTAGGTTAGTAAGGAACATCCCGACTGCCCTGGTTATTTGATATGCTTCTTCGAGAGAAAAGGAATATATGAATAATACTTACTGTGAGTGAGGCAACAAAACTAAATTGCTGTATGAGAAGATTGAAACCTCTTCAGCACCCAATTTTAAGTGATACCAGTTCTGTCTTTATTTGGGATGCCCCCTATAAAAAGGGAGAACAAAAGCATGGAAAAAGTGTCGGGCAGGTGGTTTGCCTGTGTGGGCTGAGGATCATCGGTAAAACCTGTGCTGGGAGGAGGGGAATGGCAGGTCCCTCTATCCACCTACTTGCCTTTCCATAAAAATCCAGACCCATGGGAAAACTTTAAAAAGCAGCTTCAGTAACCTAAACCATGGAAGAAAACAAAGTTCCTGGATGCTTTTATCTCACCCAGCTTAACAACCTGGGAGATACACTTCTTCATATGTATATATATATATAAAATGCCATGTTTATCGCTCCATAAGATGCGCTTTCCCCGATAAAGTGGGGAGAAATGTTAGTGGATATTATGGGACGAAAGTTATAAAGAAATGTACATTCCTGGTGCTGCCGCCACTCCACTGGCGTGCGGCTCCTGCAGCAGCACAAGCTTGCCAGCGACCGGCCGCCACCATGGTTGACACATCTTACCGCCATTCACCGGCGCCACACACATGTTGCCACATAGCGCAGGTTCCTGGCCATGGGCGTTGAAAACAATGGAAGCTGGCCAGAGTTTCAGACCATGCCCCCCCCCCCCCCGCAGGAATATGTGGAGGCAAACCTGTGTTTGTGCAGTGCACGCTATTGATGATGAGTGAACCTGACTTGTCAGTGCTGGAAAAGGAAATTCACGGGCCCTGATTAGTGGCACAGGAGCAAAGGTAATTGCCATTTTGTTTAGATCTTACCTGCTGAATCACTTTAAGTGAGCCTTTCATACAAATGTTTTACTATACCTAGAGATTCTTCTTATTTCACACTAAATACATTAGTTGGCTAAAGGTGGTTTCTGCTTTTAACTAATAATACATTGCTGACATTAAAGGAGTTTGTCTTTATTATGTTAAGTAGAATTTACCTTAGCTCAGATCTGAGAAGCTAAACTACTAATTTTATGTTCTCAGGAAACAATTGTGGCAACATGCATTTTAAATGCAAAATTCTCATTAATAATCTTTGTCATTTTAAGTGCAATTAAAAAGTGGGGCAGATAAAACAATCTAAATCTGTAATAAAGTATTTCCTTGAATTACAAAGCTTTTAAAGCATCACTAGATATTTTCAGTTCAGCAGTTAGCCACCTGTCTGCCACACAAGCAATTTCTAAAAGTCTATTGGGATAATTTGTAGAAGTCAAAATTATACTGTGAAATGGTCAAGCATGAAGTAATTCTTTAGCAATATGACAGGTAAGATGTGTTTGTAAAATATATTTTGCAGGAAAGTCGTTACATGTGTCACAAACAATTGATACTAAATATGACTTATTTCTTTGTTTTTTAAGACTAGGTTTTCATAAATGGCACAATAAATAAATTAGAGATTTGGTCAAGTACAAACTCTTATATTCAGTGCAAAGAAACACGAGCAAGTGTTCAGACACACCCCATATTTCCTGCCTTAGAAAATATATCTAAGCACGAGCCTTTCAGCTTCCAAAGATGTGTCCTGAGATTATGTGAGGCCTTCCTACTGGCTGAATACACAGGAAACTGGCTCTAGATGAGAGTGGTAAGATGTAATGGTAGGATGTCATAAATTACCCCCTTTACCATTTAGGTTTAAATCAATGTTCTTCCAGGTATGTATTATTTAAAGGGTCTCTCCAAGCATAATCACTGAAACAAAACTATGTTCTTCCATCAGGCTCTGGTGGTTTAAAACATATTATTGTTATTATTATTATTTATTAGTGTGTTATTAGTTTATCAAAGTGTAACAGACAGTCAACTGTGTTTACTCTGCAGCAGGGGTCCAAGGGAAGTGTTTTGCCCAATGCACCACTATTACCTAACAATATAGGTGTAGGTGTGCCTTAAAGGAATCCCCAAAGAAAGGTATATACAAATACAAATATACAATATGTGGCCCCAGCTACCACCAGGGGCATTCCTAGGCACCACCAAATCAAATAACCTGAATCAAAAGTATATCATAAATGATCAACATTTATTCATAGTTATAAAAATGCCATCACAAATATACTTTTAAAAACAACATATCAAATAGCAGGGACACAAACCATCATCCCTCTTCCTCCTTGTGAACAATAAATCCCTATCACACAATATACAATACAGTACAAAAATAAAGTGACAAATGCAGTATTTAAAGTGCTAAATGCTGAGATAAGAAAGTGCTAGGTGCTACAATAACATTCAAAACCTATATAAATGTATCCCACACAGAAAGAGAGAACAAATGATCAATCAATTTGCCCCAGGGAAATAAGTTGGTTAGTGATTAAAGTGCATAAGATATCACCAAATAGGAGGTTAAGAGGTGTCCCTGCTAGTAACTGGCGTCCTGATCCCCCACGCATTCCGTGAGACAAGCTCACTTCTTCAAAGGTGCCAGAGAATGATGCCTGCTTCACATACCCTTTTATTGTGTATAGATGGCTGGGAAGAGCTCTGTTAGCAGGTGTTGCTCATTTTCTAATCAGGGCGGCGCCCCAGCACACGGCGGCCCCGGCCGGCGGTCGCACAATGTACAGGAGACGCCACCAATCAGGAACGGCAATCCAAAATATGGATGTCATTACCCTTTCTCCCCATCGCCCGCCCCCCAAACCGCCCAGCCAGCCGCGCCGATGCACAACATTGCTACGGCAACGGACGCCAAGGCAGGGGGCGAGGGGCGGTGGGGAGGAAGCGCATACACACTGAAACAGCTCATTAATAATTCCCAGCTGGGTGTGGAGCAGGCAATTCAAATACATTAAAACCCATTTTTTATAAAAACAATAAACCTTTATTTTTATCTGTCATAATCTATCGCTAAAGTAAGATATAGTAACTATATAACATACAATATATTCATGAAACTTTTATCTACTCATGGCTATATAACTGTCCACTATTAAATGCAAGCAGAGGCGAAATCAATCATACATATGAGTCTGGGCCAATTCAGGCATGCACACACCCATATGCATGCAGACCAACAATCAAAGTAGGATCACACCCGTATAAATAAGATCAGATAATCAACACAAAACATACATATGCCCATATGGGGGAGACCAAACAATCAATTCCAAAAGGAGAGGACATATACAATCAAATGGGAGATATATGCCGTTAGTGTTAGCAACCAGAATAGATCCTGTGTGTTTAAATACAAATAATGATATAAATGGAATCTAAATAATTTTATTGTTATTTTATTTTTGTTATATTTAATTTATTTAATTTGTGTCAAAAAATATCAGTTATATCATGAATGGCATTGTTAATCAAATCTAAGATAAGAAAAAATAAACCAAGTAGATAAAGGGGGGGCATATGTCTATATATGGGCGCCACCACAGATAAAATATATATGATGGCGCACATACACACGCACACACGATCCCCCCTGTAATATTGAAAAATTAAAATAAAAAATTATTAATTAAAGAACACACACAGGATCCTGGTTGGTAACCCCAGGAGAATCTAGATGGTAATGTCAACAATATAATTCAAGAATCCATATACTCAAATATAAATAAGCAAAAATTATTCTGATTAATTTAGTAAAAAAATAATTAAATAAACAATAATAATCAATAAAATAAATTACATTAAATAAACAAAAACAGCAGGAGAATGTAACACATTTATTAGCTGGGAAGCAGAGAACTGTCTGTGATGAAAATATATTCAGCCTGTCGCCAGAAGAGCAGGCAAATGTTACTTGTCCTTTAAAGTTCTGTGTGTCAGCTGAACTGGGAATGGCATATTGTGGTGCAGCTTTATGAGTCATGAGCATACTCTGCTGTGGTCACAGGCAGCTGCAGGACCACTATGGCTTGCCATGCTCACTCACCAAGAGAGCACCAAGGGGCCGTGTTAAACCACTTTTTGCAACAATACAGTTGAGCAAACTTGGCATTTACCCAGTACTGCAGGGCATTAAAGTGGACCAATCACCCCCGTGGGCCTTGGAGTCTAAAAGATTCAGCATGCCCCACTGTGTGAGCCCCTCCAGTAAGCCAGAACTATATGTAATACAACAATGTTTTATCACATACATGTATTCCAGTATTGTTCTATTACAAGCCATTTTTATTTGTATTTTGTACTTGTAGAAAACAATGTTAATTTTGGTTACAAGTGCAGTACTTGAACAACTTGAGCAACTATTTAACCCTTACACTAAAACATCATTATGAAGCAATTGTGCCTGTGTTGGTTTTCTACCAAGCAATGCAAGTGCAGGTCACTGATTTGGAAGGGGAGGGTAGGTGGCAGTGCAGGCTAGTGACTAGGAAGGGGAGGGTAGGTGGCAGCGCAGGCTAGTGGCTGGGAAGGGGAGGGCAGGTGGGGGTGCAGGTCAGTGACTGGGAAGGAGAGGGTAGGTGGGGGTGCAGGTCAGTGGCTGGGAAGGAGAGGGTAGGTGGTAGTGCAGGTCAGTGAATGGGAAGGAGAGGGCAGGTGGGGGTGCAGGTCAGTGACTGGAAAGGAGAGGGCAGGTGGGGGTGCAGGTCAGTGAATGGGAAGGAGAGGGCAGGTGGGGGTGCAGGTCAGTGGCTGGGAAGGAGAGGGCAGGTGGTAGTTCAGGTCAGTGACTGGGAAGGAGAGGGTAGGTGGTAGTGCAGGTCAGTGGCTGGGAAGGAGAGGGCAGGTGGGGGTGCAGGTCAGTGGCTGGGAAGGAGAGGGTAGGTGAGGGTGCAGATCAGTGGCTGGGAAAGAGAGGGTAGGTGGTAGTACAGGTCAGTGGCTGGGAAGGAGAGGGTAGGTGGTAGTGCAGGTCAGTGAATGGGAAGGAGAGGGTAGGTGGTAGTGCAGGTCAGTGAATAAGAAGGAGAGGGTAGGTGGTAGTGCAGGTCAGTGACTGGGAAGGAGAGGGCAGGTGGGGGTGCAGGTCAGTGGCTGGGAAGGAGAGGGTAGGTGGTAGTGCAGGTCAGTGAATGGGAAGGAGAGGGTAGGTGGGGGTGCAGGTCAGTGGCTGGGAAGGAGAGGGCAGGTGGGGGTGCAGGTCAGTGGCTGGGAAGGAGAGGGTAGGTGGTAGTGCAGGTCAGTGAATGGGAAGGAGAGGGCAGGTGGGGGTGCAGGTCAGTGACTGGAAAGGAGAGGGCAGGTGGGGGTGCAGGTCAGTGAATGGGAAGGAGAGGGCAGGTGGGGGTGCAGGTCAGTGGCTGGGAAGGAGAGGGTAGGTGGTAGTGCAGGTCAGTGAATGGGAAGGAGAGGGCAGGTGGGGGTGCAGGTCAGTGACTGGGAAGGAGAGGGTAGGTGGGGATGCAGGTCAGTGACTGGGAAGGAGAGGGCAGGTGGGGGTGCAGGTCAGTGACTGGGAAGGAGAGGGCAGGTGGGGGTGCAGGTCAGTGACTGGGAAGGAGAGGGCAGGTGGGGGTGCAGGTCAGTGACTGGGAAGGAGAGGGCAGGTGGGGTTGCAGGCTAGTGGCTGGGAAGGAGAGGGCAGGTGGGGGTGCAGGTCAGTGGCTGGGAAGGGGAGGGTAGGTGGGGGTGCAGGTCAGTGGCTGGGAAGGAGAGGGCAGGTGGGGGTGCAGGTCAGTGGCTGGGAAGGGGAGGGTAGGTGGCAGTGCAGGTCAGTGACTCGGAAGGAGAGGGTAGGTGGTAGTGCAGGTCAGTGGCTGGGAAGGAGAGGGTAGGTGGTAGTGCAGGTCAGTGACTGGGAAGGAGAGGGCAGGTGAGGGTGCAGGTCAGTGACTGGGAAGGAGAGGGCAGGTGGGGGTGCAGGTCAGTGGCTGGGAAGGGGAGGGTAGGTGGCAGTGCAGGTCAGTGACTGGGAAGGAGAGGGCAGGTGGGGGTGCAGGTCAGTGGCTGGGAAGGGGAGGGTAGGTGGCAGTGCAGGCTAGTGGCTGGGAAGGAGAGGGCAGGTGGGGGTGCAGGTCAGTGACTGGGAAGGAGAGGGTAGGTGGCAGTGCAGGCTAGTGGCTGGGAAGGAGAGGGCAGGTGGGGGTGCAGGCTAGTGACTAGGAAGAGGAGGGTAGGTGGGGGTGCAGGTCAGTGGCTGGGAAGGGGAGGGCAGGTGGGGGTGCAGGTCAGTGACTGGGAAGGAGGGGGTAGGTGGCAGTGCAGGTCAGTGGCTGGGAAGGAGAGGGTAGGTGAGGGTGCAGGTCAGTGGCTGGGAAGGGGAGGGTAGGTGGTAGTGCAGGTCAGTGGCTGGGAAGGAGGGGGTAGGTGGCAGTGCAGGTCAGTGGCTGGGAAGGAGAGGGTAGGTGAGGGTGCAGGTCAGTGGCTGGGAAGGGGAGAGTAGGTGGCAGTGCAGGCCAGTGGCTGGGAAGGAGAGGGTAGGTGAGGGTACAGGTCAGTGGCTGGGAAGGAGAGGGTAGGTGGCAGTGCAGGCTAGTGGCTGGGAAGGGGAGGGTAGGTGGTAGTGCAGGTCAGTGGCTGGGAAGGAGGGGGTAGGTGGCAGTGCAGGTCAGTGGCTGGGAAGGAGAGGGTAGGTGAGGGTGCAGGTCAGTGACTGGGAAGGAGAGGGTAGGTGGGGGTGCAGGTCAGTGGCTGGGAAGGAGAGGGTAGGTGGGGGTGCAGGTCAGTGGCTGGGAAGGAGGGGGTAGGTGGGGGTGCAGGTCAGTGGCTGGGAAGGAGAGGGTAGGTGGTAGTGCAGGTCAGTGACTCGGAAGGAGAGGGTAGGTGGTAGTGCAGGTCAGTGACTCGGAAGGAGAGGGTAGGTGGTAGTGCAGGTCAGTGACTCGGAAGGAGAGGGTAGGTGGTAGTGCAGGTCAGTGACTCGGAAGGAGAGGGTAGGTGGTAGTGCAGGTCAGTGTCTGGGAAGGAGAGGTAGGTGGTAGTTCAGGTCAGTGGCTGGGAAGGAGAGGGTAGGTGGGGGTGCAGGTCAGTGGCTGGGAAGGGGAGGGTAGGTGGGGGTGCAGGTCAGTGGCTGGGGAGGAGAGGATGTGGGGGGGTGCAGGTCAGTGGCTGGGAAGGAGAGGGCAGGTGGTAGTGCAGGTCAGTGGCTGGGAAGGAGAGGGTAGGTGGTAGTGCAGGTCAGTGGCTTGGAAGGAGAGGGTAGGTGGTAGTGCAGGTCAGTGGCTGGGAAGGAGAGGGTAGGTGGTAGTGCAGGTCAGTGGCTGGGAAGGAGAGGGCAGGTGGGGGTGCAGGTCAGTGGCTGGGGAGGAGAGGGTAGGTGGGGGTGCAGGTCAGTGGCTGGGAATGGGAAGGTAGGTGGAGATGCAGGTCAGTGGCTGGGAAGGAGAGGGCAGGTGGGGGTGCAGGTCAGTGGCTGGGAAGGAGAGGGCAGGTGGGGGTGCAGGTCAGTGGCTGGGGAGGAGAGGGTAGGTGGGGGTGCAGGTCAGTGGCTGGGAATGGGAAGGTAGGTGGAGATGCAGGTCAGTGGCTGGGGAGGAGAGGGTAGGTGGGGGTGCAGGACAGTGGCTGGGGAGGAGAGGGTAGGTAGGGGTGCAGGTCAGTGGCTGGGAAGGAGAGGGTAGGTGGTAGTGCAGGTCAGTGGCTGGGGAGGAGAGGGTAGGTGGGGGTGCAGGTCAGTGGCTGGGAATGGGAAGGTAGGTGGAGATGCAGGTCAGTGGCTGGGAAGGAGAGGGCAGGTGGGGGTGCAGGTCAGTGGCTGGGAAGGAGAGGGCAGGTGGGGGTGCAGGTCAGTGGCTGGGGAGGAGAGGGTAGGTGGGGGTGCAGGTCAGTGGCTGGGAATGGGAAGGTAGGTGGAGATGCAGGTCAGTGGCTGGGGAGGAGAGGGTAGGTGGGGGTGCAGGACAGTGGCTGGGGAGGAGAGGGTAGGTAGGGGTGCAGGTCAGTGGCTGGGGAGGAGAGGGTAGGTGGGGGTGCAGGTCAGTGGCTGGGAATGGGAAGGTAGGTGGGGGGGCATGTCAGTGTCTGGGAAATTGAGGGTAGGTGGGGTGCATGTCAGTGTCATGTTTGCACCTCTTCGCTTGCTCTGAATTGCTGCACTGCAGTGCAGTTACAACACAGAAGAAACAAGGCACATTATTCTAGCTGGGATATTTCACACATCTGCGCTGCATGGGTGTATGTGGCAGCATGGACGCAGCACATGTGTAACGCAAGGTGCCTGTGTTCATTAAATAAATAGACTTCATTTGTTTAAGGGTTTATATTTTTTATATATGCCTGTTGGGTGGACATGTAACTGGGGGAAGGGAATCTTGTGAATCAATACTTTCCTGGAACACCGTAGGTGTTGTAATACCTTTGGGTTCTGATAACGATTTTTGTAGTTTCATTTTTGTGTCAAAATGTTTGACAGTTTTTTTGTTTTTTGTGTGTCTGATTTAGTTTTTTGCGTTTTCTTTCTATTTGTATTCTCTTTAATTACTAGGGGAATCAGAGCCTTATTTACCACTTAACACCCTTTGTGAAATGGGAAAGGTCTTTTTTGTCCGCCCTTCGTACAAGTGGCCCCAAACAGCCTCAAAAGGCGCCACACACACAATTGGCTGCAAAGGGGGTATTAAAATTGTTATTAAATAACACTAAATTACAGACAAACACCAAATAAAAACAAGGGACTACCCCCCACTAAATCTATATGTTTATGACCATAGGTTATATCAACATTTCCACACATCCATAAAATAGAAAAAATATATAGAATAATGCACATAAAAAACATTTACAAATAATCTCAACATTTCATGCCAAAATGTTAAAGTGAATCAACTAAGTGCAAGTACGTATGACAGTATAACTACAATTCATAAACAAGAAACATTAATACAAGTGATTGAGAGTGCCAGATTCACAATTTAGGGAGATTTTGAGTTCTTGGTCTGAATTCTGGAATTCATTTTTTCTGTTACCTTTTCTGCAATTCATACAATCCATATTGTAATGTTATATTCAGGCTTCTGTCTTGCCTTATTGAAAACAAAATAAAATTATTGAAATATAAAGTATTAAATCTTTCTTTTCATAACGCTGCAACAATAAAACAAGCTGATGCTTTCACCTATCCTCTTTGCCGTTGAGAGTCTGTCTGCTGAGATAGCATCTTGTCAGCTCCCAATGCTGCAGTCCAATTAACCCTCAGCTTCCATACCTTTGTGCTGTGACATTGCCTGAGATAAGCAATACTTGGGTTACAGTTTAAAGCTGACCGTGACTGCTGCTGGTTAATCCCAATAGCTACTATTACAATAGATCTCACCAAATCTTATATGAGTCTTGGTAAACTGCAGGGAAACAAAGCCCAACTTAATACTACCCAAACATTGATAAATAGAGGTTAAAAGCATGTGAAGCAGACACTTTTTCAACTTTTGATTTTACTGTTAGGAAGTACTAATGTGTAAAATGGGTGGAAAATTAAATAGAATTGATGCTAAGCAGTGATGGTAATTGAATCTTTTAGCTGATTTTCTGGATAATGTGCTACTTGTTCTGCTGAGAATCTAATTACATTAAGGGAATACATTTACCTTTGTCATAGCAGGTGCTCTACATACAGGGAAATACTAACAGGCAGCACGAGGGTAGAGAAGCTGAGCCTCTGCCTGTTTCATTCTCTGCTGCCATTTGTGTCCAGCTGAATGTTGCTATGCTGACCAGGCTGGACTTGACAGGGCTTAATCTTAAGGTGTTTTTTTATGTTTGAACATTTTGATTTTGTTTACAACACGTTTGAGACCTGGTATCATTTTGCCTGGCTGCATTAGCTGTAAAATAGTAACTGGATTTTGCACCATAAGCTGTAGGCATAAAATACCTTTCTTTCGTTTTTTTTTTTTCTTTTGCTTCTGCATTCCCTTACCGTTATGTGATACTATCTTCATAGTGTTATATCATTTCAGATTCTTGTTGTCTGACATTTAAATACACTTCAAAGTGTATGTGTATGAAACACATTCTGAAGATTGTTGTTGCTGCTCTTTAAATAAAAAAAATAGATATATACAATAAATATTTATTTCCTAATCTCCATAAGGACATTTTTATTGCAGCATATAACTATTTGTATCCAGAGAGCCAACACTGTGATTGCCTCCTTTGTTTCCTTTTCTTTTGAATAGTTTGTGAAGTTTTGCCTGTCTGAAATTGAATCTGCACATACCCGGCAAATGCATAACCATTCTAATGCATAGTCGATGTCGGACTGGTGTGCTTGGATCCATCCAAAGAACTGATTCGGGAAGATGATACTGTTACATGAAATTATTACTGGCCTATTCTTCGGGCTCATGCACACAGACATAGTTCAACTTTAGTGCAGTGGAGCACAACCAGTTTTGCCCACTAGGCCACATTGTCTTATTGACCACAATAAAATGTAAGCTGCAAAAACAGAGTAAAATGAGATGGGCAGAGTTGTGTGGAACCAAGGTAAGCAAGGGTGTAACTATAGGGGGTGTGACCACACTAGGGCCCAGAAGATCAGGGGGCACCATCATTGTTGCTCCTCCTTTTTTGTGCTCATTTAGAGTGAGCAATCAGTATTTGTCGCTGCTGTTTCAGATTTCATTGTCTAGCCTTTATTGTTCGCATCAGGGTCCCATCACATTTAGTTATGCTACTGAAGGTAAGGGGGGCAGAGGTGAGATAGACAAAAGAGGGGTGAGATGAGCAGGGGTTGGGTTAGCATAGGTGGGGTGGGGTGAGGTGAGCAGGGGTGGGCAGAGGAGGACAGAGAAAGGTGAAAGAGAGCAGAGGTATAGTGAGAGGAGGTAAACAGAGGTGGATAGAGGTGGATGGAGATGGGTGAAAGAGAGCAGAGGTATAGTGAGAGGAGGTAATCAGAGGTGGACAAAGGTGGATGGAGATGGGTGAAAGAGAGCAGAGGTATAGTGAGAGGAGGTAAACAGATGTGGACAGAGGTGGATGGAGATGGGTGAAAGAAAGCAGAGGTAAAGTGAGAGGGGTAAACAGAGGTGGCTGGAGATGGGTGAAAGAGAGCAGAGGTATGGTGAGAGGGGGTAAAAAGGGGTGGCCAGAGGGGGATAGAGATGGGTGAAAGAGAGCAGAGGTATAGTGAGAGGGGGTAAAAAGAGGTGGCCAGAGGGGGATAGAGATGGGTGAAAGAGAGCAGAGGTATAGTGAGAGGGGGTAAACAGATGTGGGCAGAGGAGGATAGAGATAGGTGAAAGAGAGCAGAGTTGAGACTGACAGAGGTGAACAGAAGCGAGCAGATGTGGGAAGAGATAGGTAGAGGTGAGGTAGACAGAGGTGAGGTGAGCACAGGTAAGGTAGGAAGAGATAAGAAGAGGGGAGCTGGGAATGGTCTACATAGGCATCTCCAAAGACCCAACACAAACAGCACACCAGTATCATATGTGTGTCACCCACCTCTACAGAGAAGTGATCCACTTCCTGCTTGTAGAATTAGCGATTCACTGTCCTCTAGTGGCCAGACACTGCAGACAAGGCAAGCTCAGCTATCCAACTGTCAAGATGCGCTGGGGGACACAACTGAACAATTAATGGCAGGGTGGGCCACATGGTGGTGCATGCCTGCTGTAATGTGCACATATACTTGATACCACAAGTAAGCTATAGCTAGTGCAGAGAGGGTGAAGGAATATTATAACCCCAATTCCTTCTTAGTATTACAATAAACAACAGTTCCCTCAGTTCCTATAGAGAAATGATCCCCAACCATTTCCTTGAGAACCACCAACAGGTCATGTTTTGTAGATCTCCCAATAGCTCTATAGCGGCACTCAGCATATGATTTAACAAAGAAAAGGCAGCACTGATGCAGCCGCCAGCATGCATCTAATTCAACACTAGCACCATATAGCTCACAGCCCAGGCGGCTCTGATTGAAGTTGCACCAGTTTATGATGGTACTGTAGGTTAAGATCCCACAATGGGAAGAACTGTATTGAAGTTTTTATGCTTACAAATAATATTTACAGATATTATTTGTACAGAACTTGCATTGTGACGTGTTAGTAATGTAAACGCAGAACCAAGAGGTTACCAAATAACATTTTCTTTTTCCGGTAAAATTTTCATGGCTTCTTTTGCTTACCATGTGCAATTTCGACAACAACAGCTAGAAACAGCAGCCTAAACGCACTGTAAATTTAGACCCCTTTGTCCCCAGCAGTGATATCTTTTAACTGTAATGAAGAAACACCGACCAGGGCCATAAAAATACAGCGCCAATGTTTTCAGGGTGGCAAAAAATGTATGAATACACTGTGCAGCATCAAAAAGATGGCTGAAAGTGACGCACACTGGCGCTGTTATAATCAGGGCTGTGGAGTCCTTAGCCAAAGCCCAACTCTGATTCCGACTCCATCAGGCTTTTTATCACCACTATAGTAAGCAATGGGGCTACTTATATAGAACATAAAGCATATTTATTGGAATACTAATTCAAAACAAATAACTACAGGCAGGGGTGCTCAACATGAGCGGGGGCCATATACGAGTTTTGAAAACTGGTTGCGAGCCACAATCAGAAGGGTCAGAATTAAAACAATTTCCATATAAATTGGATAACAAAGATTTTCTACAACATCAGGAGACCCACTGTCTCCATAAACACCAAAGATTATTTTTACCGGACACTACTTA
The DNA here is from genome assembly GCA_027917425.1 of Gastrophryne carolinensis. Lineage (NCBI taxonomy): Eukaryota > Metazoa > Chordata > Amphibia > Anura > Microhylidae > Gastrophryne > Gastrophryne carolinensis. The sequence continues at coordinate 201,717,440 of CM051238.1, read as the reverse complement.
ATGCAACGCACGCTGTGACTGAAAAATAAAGAACTGATGGGGCTCCAAAACTATTGCTTATAGCCACCAGAAAGATGTTAAATGCCATACTATTATTTCTAGTAGGGGCCGAATGGGAGTCTGTAGCTATTATCTTGGCCCCTCCTGGTGACTCATTTTACTCTTGCTAAAAGCTAATATTTGCAGTCCTGACAGAAATCAGACTATTTTCAACTTCCCAATAACACAGAAAAGATGAGGCCTACAGCTGTGCCTGTCACATGCACCTTAGGATACTCTACCCCCCATTAGGTCAAAGGCATAACTAAGCATGATAGACCCTTTTGCAGACATTAAATGCCCCCCACACTATGGATCATAGATTAACTAATTTCCTGTTGAATCCCTGTCCAGGACACGACTTAAAATTGGATATAATTAGACTAAGGTAGCTGCAGACAGTTTTGCTTTCTGAACTATCTGTGTACAAAATGTTATGTGAGCCCATAATATCTGATAAATATGATACAATGGAAATGATTTTATGGGCCCTGGTGACATTGCTACCTCTGTACCCCAATGTTTTCTCTCCTGTCAGTGTTCCTTGCCCTTAACATTTTTGATCTTTATTCCTGCCGGGTGGATATCCAGGACTGTATACATCTGGGGTCCTCAAAAGGTGGTACTAGTAACATTGTTGGTACTCCAGTTCCTCTCAGGCAGTACTTGACAAGATAGTACTTGATATACTCAGAAAATGGAAAGTGAACAAAAGGTCAGGCACCCCTGGTGTAGATCATGGTTCACAACCAGTGGCACAAGTACCGGAGGTGGCACACAAGCTTTCCCCTGTACTCAAAGCCAATGGGGATGAATGTGGGGGGAAATAAAGCACTGCAGACAACTCCAATAGGATTTGCCAGGTGGCTAAAGAGTGGAGCATTGTGGGATGATAGTGTTGCTGGTAGAAAAGCTTTCATTGTTGAACCAGTTTAGAATCTACACCTTTCTGAAGATGTCTGTATTAGTGGTGGTGTGGGTGGTACTTGGCATCATTGCAAAATGGGAAGTGGTACTCCATGGAAATACATTGGGAAACCCTGGTCTACATAAACCAGCATGGATGTGGAGCTGCTTGCAATGTTTGTGTGCCCACCACTATAGTACTGCTGGTAGAAGGCACTTTTTTCAGTTTATCTTACCTGAAAGGCATGATTGAGGGTGTTTAGTCTCCTGAAACACATTGCTTTGTAGGATGTTACTTCAGCATTAACATAACATTTTAACCTTCTTAGACAGTATAGTAAATGTGTGGACAACCAATGGAAGTCTATAAAATATGTACCGCTAATAATGCTTTAGTGGACCACACTAAAGGTACTTAAATTATTCTAAACTAAAACATTTCTGTGTTTTTATTAGGCTTTTCCTGAATGTTGGGAGTGTGGGTATCATCTATTAGCCACATATAATGCTACATATTTCTGCAGTCTATATAATGGCTGTCACCATCTGCCTCATTGTGAAACTCACTCAGCTTTTAGATAATTAGTTAAAACAATCAACATCCTTTATTGAAATATTTGTCCAACAAGAAGTATTGAAAAAGAGAAAAGTAGAGAAAACATTGATTTGGCTGGAGATCTATAGGCTATGAATACCAAGCTGATGGGTATTTAGCAAAGGAACTCTAATAGGTTTGATATTGGCTAAAAGACATCAGACAGAAAATTCAGCAACAGTTTGGAAGCTGCATCTAGGCTTTCATTTTCTGAATTACATCCTGTGAATTGCTCACCTTAGAGCTCATATCAAGGGTACATTTTAGACAGACGGTGCTGTATCTGAAATTAGGACATTATTGCTTTTTTATGTGAAAATATAAAACATATGTTACATATTTTTTTCCATATAGAATAGTGGCTGTAATGTATTTTCAGGAAAAAAGACAGAACAAAGGCACACATGAGATTTAGGGGTTTAAAGCATTAGTCCAGGCAAAAGAAAACTGAGCAACTGTTGGCTTGCTCCAAATGGGTCACCAGTGAGCATTTGAATGTCCACCACTAATGGCATATCCATGGTAGACACTCAAAGGGTTAGCAATAAATTACTCTTGAGCTTCAGCCAAGAGCAGCCATGATGGGATTACTGCGGCATGCCACCCCATCGAATTCTATTGAGAGAAGAAAGGAAGGGAGGTGTTCTTTATCTCATACATCTCAATAGAAGACAATTGGGCGACATGCCACAGTAATCCCATCATGGCTACTGCCATGTACCACAAGAGTTATTTAAACTGGACTGTTCCTTGAAGGAAGTCACCTACACCGCAGCCTATCGAGTGAGAGAACAGTAGCTGAAAGCACATAAATAAGACTGCTTCAGCCTGCAGGACACAGTGGGATCAAACCCATAGGCAGTAAAGTTTTTTTCTCATGTTTGCCTGAACAAAACATTTAAAGTGGCGCAAAACTTTTATTTTGCCCCGCATCTGCCTTCTCCCGCTTGGCATTGGCCAGGTTAAAAAAAAAGGTTTTTTTCCGCCATCAAGGCTGTGCCCACATTGCATGTTTTAGGTCCCCATTTGACTGATCTCAACAGCTGACATGACCTGCCCACTGGCTGCATCCCTGGTTTTCCTGTAGTCAGGAGAACTCTCTAACCCCACGTCTGAATAGTTGGGTGCAGCAGCGTGCCCACAGTTACAGGGAAGCCGGGTATGCGCCTGCCAGAGAAGACAGCGTCATGGAGGCTGTCAGTAAAGGGAATCTTACTAGTAACCCCGTCAGATTAACACAGTCTAATTGGATAGTACTGAATCCATTCAGATCAGCATTGTTAATCTGAATGGATTAATGGAACACACAATCAAAGAAGAAACAGAATAAAAGAAATAGAACAAATATATAGGGGGAACTGCTGCACTAGATGAGGTCAGTAGAATTTTTTTCTATCCTACCGATTTAGGCTTTAGGTATATGTTTCTGCAAACCAATATTCTATAAGAATTAAAGTGAACCAAGACCGGATGCTTCCCTATTCCCTGAGCATCCCCCTTCAGGATTTCCTGCTGTGTGAAAGCCCCCTTGGGAGCACTGCTAGACTTATATCACCAAAAATCCTATGGTGCATGCATGGCCGCAGCAGGGGCACGCTCCGATACCCTTCCTGGTCCCCTGGAATCATGTGTTTTCAGGGTGATCAAACCGAATCGGCGGCTTCCTCACATGGTCTCATTACAGGTCCACCCTTGTCCAGGTCCACATATCTTTGATGACCAGTTGAACCCTATTTTTACTTCAGGAAATATAAGTTCAACAAATCTAACTTTGCTGTCTCATCGCCTGTTGCCTTACTGTTCACACAATCATGCAAGCTGCAATCAAATCGATCAATGCACTCAGCATCGCTAAGTTACTTCCTGACTCTCAAGGGAACATTTTGTGTGCACAGAAATGTACTTATTTTACAGCTGTTTTACATGGGCAAGGTTCCAGACCCCATTGGCATTTATGGGGTTTGGAGCCCAGGGTCAAGTTCGGTTCAGGTTCTGGTCCTGATCTGGAGATTTTTCTCATGTTTGACCAAATCTGGCAAACCCGTACATCCATGAATCTGCTCATTCCTACAAAGGACCCCAAAAAGAAGAACTGAGAGACGAGCACATGTTGAAAAAGCACTATAAATACTATAAAACTCTATAAATTTTATAGTGTCTTTACCCCTCCCCTCTATTGCCCCCTTCGGAAAGAATTCCTAGTGTATATGTATGCAATTGTACGTGTATATACCTGGCTAAAAACAAACGATTGATTGGTGTTCATTCCACACTCTCTCCTATGTCTCCAGAAGAGAATGTAACAAACTTTTATCCAGTGGAGTAGCATACAATGCAAGATACAATGTAATGGCCGCTCATTTGTGTTTACACAAATTTCATTACATTCTCTGCTGGAGGTAAAGGAGAGGGTGGTATGAACATATCCCCTTCTCCATCATTGGAAGGGAGAAGCAGATGACAGTCCTTTAAATGTCCTTAAACACCAAACTGGTAGCAGTGGGCTGTGTGTATTCCAGAATGCTTCCCCATTTTTGTTCCAGCTTGCCGCTGTTTTCTTAAAATTCCAGTATTGTCTCTGTGACTATTATTATATTTTTCTTTTTTGGTGCAGTAATCGATCAGTCAGTAATGTGCAACTGGGCACACTAGATGTAAGAACCTCTACTATAAAATACTCGGGGGGTTAGGCAGGTACAGTTATATGTGAATAAGCACATGAAAATGGCATTAAATGAGCAGTTATCATCCATTTATTTAACTGCCTTTGATTTGTGTGTGCAGTTTATTTTAATGAAGCCATCCTACACCTATGATTGGCACACTGTTTCTGCTGTTCCTTAGTACCGTATATATATATATATATAACCTAGAAAAGCCTGGGTTACCACATAGTTGCTGCAGGCTGGAACAATCTATTGACACTGGTGGTCTAGCTGATCGAGTGAATGACATTTCCTTCTGTTTTCCTGTATCACTGCTGGAACATATGGGAAGAATAGAGGTGCAGTATCGTGGCTAAAAACTGTGTAAACAGTTTTTTTGTTACTGCCTCTTTCAAGCATCGTAGTTGCTATGACAACACCGGCTAAATAACCCATTTGGGAAAATACTTGTACCCAGCACTCTATTATCTGTCATTCAATAATTTCATGTTCATAATAACTAGAAATCAATGGTTTTCCTTGGAGACCGCTTGTTGAAAGGGCAGGTGTACGGTTGGCAGAACACAACTGATATTTGTTTTGCTTTGCCTCTGTGTCAAACATCAACTAAAAGACTGTTTTTACAACAACTCAACAAGTTTAAAAACTCAATACACGAAAATAACACGATGCATTAACCATGCCTGACTAAATTTTAGTATTTTCAAAGCAACTGATACTGATTGAATTTTCTTCTGCTTACTAATATGAAAAAAAAAAATAAGAAAGATTGGTGTAAAGAAATCTAACAGCCATTCTAATAAAAATTGGTTACACCTGACTGCAGCGTGAGGGGTAGTCCGAATGTCAATTTTCCTGCACAAACACTCCCCCTGCATTTCACTTAACTCCTCCTCCCTCAACAAAACTGCGCCAGCAGTCACGTGGCCCAGTAAGAATTTTGAGTCACAGCAACCCGATGTTAACTTAAATTAGCTATTGGCTGAACTGTGTCAGAGCTGCACACCATATTTATTAATTGTTATCATGCTGAAAAGATTAGCGGTGTATTTTACTGGGCAGTTCATCAAAGTCTGAAGAAAATGCATCCTAGTGTCTTACTAATATTGAGGTCTCCTATTCAGTCTAACTTTTTTTAAGGGAGTTTATGCTGAATGATTAGGCACTTAAAGATATGTTCTCAATGAAATATTGTAATTTATAGCATGCTTCTAACTTTTTATAAAGAAACTACTACTGACTGCATTTTAGGCACATGTATGATCAGAATATGAAGGAACCAAAGACAATGGCATATTGTGTTAGCAACAGGTTTTTAAACAGATGGCAGATCACAGGAAAAGAGCAGAGTGTGTTGAATAGTCGTTTTCCATCAGTTCAGGCAGTCACATCCCCTTTTTGTACCAATCTATATTTTACTGATGTATGGTCTGTAAAACAAATAGAAGCCAAATATTTCTTACACACTATTCTGCTAAATTAAGCTAGACTCTAGGATAGACAACTCTGTACTTAAGGTACTTAAAATTCCTGCTTTTAACTTTGCACTTTGGAGCCCACGCGCTGCATGCAATAAACTCACCTATATTCAATTACTTTTTTCTTAATAATTCATTACTTTGCTGGTCCTTACTGAAACCTGGATTCAGAAGAGTAACATTAACTCCCCTGCTGCCTTGACCTATGAAAGAATAGATTTTACACATATACCTAGACCTGATGACAGCAATGCACCTTCCAGGTCATACTCCCAGTACAATCACTGTCATTCCCAACTTTTGAAAGCCACATCCTCAGACTCTTTTACCCACCCCCTCAGAGTGGCAGTTATTTACCAGATTTCTGGCTCACCAAACCAATTCCTGGATCAATTTGCAGATTGGCTTCCACACTTTCTCTCCACAGACTTATCAGCCCTTATTTTAGGTGACTTCAAGATCCCCCTAGACAACACTAGCTCCCCATAGGCCACCAAACTACAAGCACTAACCCTCTCCCTTGGCATTTTACAAATTACAAATTCCCAGGCACACAGAGACTGCAACACCTTTGACCTCATATTCGGCCAACTTTGCTCAGTCTCTAACCTTACTAACTCTCCTCTCCTCCTCTCTGATCACAACCTTCTCTTCTTCACTATCACAAACATTTGTGCCTCTTGGCAAACTCTAACTATCACACCTTCAGGAACCTAAAGGCCATTGACCCTCAGACATTTCTCAGCACACTACAGTTCTTATTGCCCCCAATAATTTCTTACTCCTGTCCTGAGCTAGCTAATAATCACTACAAAACCACCCTCAGATGCACCCTTGATGAACTAGCAACCCCTACACTTAAACTCTCTAAACAGAGAATAAAGCAACCCTGGCACTAGGAGTGCTGAATGCCTATGGAGAAAAACACATAGTCCCCATTCTAAATGTATGCTTTTAACTTATAATTCGGCCCTCCACATCACTAAACAGACTTATTTCACTAACTTGATCTCGTTATCCAAAAATCTGACATTTTTCAATCATTTCTTAGTTCAAAAGTGCAAACCCCTATCACTGACATCTGTTCTGAAGATCTGTCCATTTATTTCAAGGAGAAAACCGAAAATATCCTGCAAGATATTGGCTCCCAGCCACCAAGTGTCATTGATCCTCTTCGCGTCTGCCTACAGCACCTGACCTAGCTCACTCTCCACATTCGACCCAGTCTTATAAGGAGAAGTCTCCTCACTCCTCTCTTCCTCTCGCCCTACCACATGCACCTCTGACCCCATTCTCTCGCATCTCCTCCAGTCTCTCTCCCTAGCTTTTTTTACCTTTCTCTCTCTTCTGGTATCTCCCCTTTCACGTTCAAACATTATGTCATAATTTCTCTACCTAAAAAAAGTCATTGACCCACCCAGCACAACCAACTACAGACCTGTCTCTAATCTTCCCTTTATCTCAAAACTGCTGGGTCTACTCCCAGCTTATCCGCTACTTCTCAGACAACTCTCCCCTTGACCATCAACAGAAACTGCTCTCACCAAAGTGACAAATGACCTCCTGACTGCCAAATGCAATGGTGATCACTCACTGCTCATTCTTCTTGATCTCTCAGCAGCATTTGACACAGTAGACCATAATGTCCTACTTGGCATGCTCTGATCCATTAGCCTTAGAGACACTGCTCTCACTTGGTTCTCTTCTTACCTTTTTGGACGCTCCTTCAGGGTATCTTTTGCTGGCTCTACCTCCTCTACTTTCCCTCTTACTGTTGGAGTTCCTCGGGGTTCAGTTCTAGGACCTCTCCTCCATTCTCTCTACACAGCCCCTTTCAGTAGATTTGTCTTTCAGTACCATCATATGCAGATGACACCCAACTATATACTTCAGCCAGCGATCTCACCCCAGCTGTTCTGCAGAACACCAGTGACTGTCTGTCAGTTGTCTCTAACATTATGTCCTCTTTTCATCTCAAACTCAACCTTTCAAAAACAGAACTACTTGGGTTCTCACCGTCTACCAACCTACCTAAACCTGAAATTTCCCTTTCAGTGTGTGGCCATCATAACTCCAAAGCAGCATATCTGCTTTCTGGGTGTCACACTTGACTCAATCTTGATCTGTCATTCACCGCCTATATTCAATCGTTTTTTTCCCTTATACCGCCTGCACCTCATAAAACATCTCTAGAATCAATTTCTTTCTTACAGTTGAAACACCACAAACTCTCATTGTTGCCCTGATCCATTCTCGTCTGGATTGCTGTAACTCCCCACTAACTGGTCTCCCCCTCACTAAACTCTCTCCTGAATGCAGCATTCTGGCTCATCTACCTTTCTGGGGCACAATAAAACATAAACAGTTTACTGCTAGTAAGGAGCTTATTCTATATGCAAAGGGAAGCAAATGTGGGAACGGGTGAGGTGGAAAAGGGTGAGGAGAGCAGAGTTGAGGCACAAAGAGGTAAGGTGGAAAGAAGTGGACAGGGAGTGGGAGTGATTGGGGAGGTTTGAAGAAGCAAGATGAGGAAAGTCAAAGTGTGTTGAGCTGAGGTTAGGTGGGAGGAAGTGTGAGAGGTGAGGTAGGCTGATGTATAATAGAAAGAGATGAGGTGGGCTGAGGTGTAATTGGAAGAGATGAGGTGAGGTGAAAGAGTAGGCAAAAGTGAGATGAGCAGAGGTGAAGAAGGAAGAGGTAAGGTGGAACGAATTGAACAGAGAGTGTTGAGTGTGGATTGAGGGGGCAAGGTTAGCTGAGCGAAGGTGAGGTGGGAAGAAGTGGACTGAGGTATGATGGTAAGAGGGGAAATAAGCTGAGGTGTAATGGGATGAGGTGAGGTGGGCTAATGTTTAATTGGAAGAAGTGGGCAGAGGTAAGATGAGCAGAGTTGAAGTGGTAAGATGTGGGCAGAGGTATGGTGGTGTGAGGTAAGGTGAACATCATAGATGAGTTGAGGGAGACAGGTGTCCCAGGTACTGTAACTGATTGCAGTGTGGGCCGCATGTGTCCCCCGGGCAGCAGGTTTTACATCTCTGCTGTAGTCCAATAATAAGGACAGAGTTGTAACCTGCCTCAATGCCACCTATTCTGGAATTCTCTTTGTATCACAGAGAGCCATTAGGCCAGTGACAGCTAAGCGGATTAGACACATTTGGTTTAATAGTGTGGTGGTGTGCTACCTGCAGCTATAAAACAAAATAGTTTTTGCTTTGTCCCAATGCTTGTTAAAAGGTAATCTTCTCCTTGAAATGTTCTACCTTCTAACCAATAGCAACATCGATAATATACAGACAATTTATTAGGCAGATGCTATAAATAAATGTGGCCATCCTTTGTGTGCTCCCTGCCTTTCACAATGGCATAAACAATTTAAATCATTTCTTGGGGGACATTTTGATATTTACCTTGTCTTCAGATGCACAAATTAGGTGCATAGATATAGATGCGGTTATTATTTATTGGTTTGGTCTTCACCTTATTTTCCCTGGCAGTGTTTATCAGCCACAACCCCATGGTGTCACTTGCGAGAAGATATAAAAGATAGCCTATTACTGGGATACATCTGGGAAAGTGTCATGTCCGTGCATCGGTGACTACATTCCAGCAGCCGGGTGGAAATGTTTGTTGACACAAATTCCTAATTTTATACCTTCCATCACATAGAAGTTGTGTTAAGACAGAAATTGTTAAACAGGTATTTTATTTAATCCCCTTGTCTGCCTCTGCAAGGACAAATATTTCTATCTGTAGAATAATTGAAACATTAATCAGTGTGAATGTTATCCCTTCATGAAAGACAAAGAAAATCAATGTTATCTGTAATAAGACATTGCAGGCTATGTGCAAATTGCTCACATACTGATCTAATATTCATATGACCAGCCGCTGCCATGAGCTGTGCTAATAAGTTATAGGAATTTCTTCAGAAAGTGGGTCAAATGAATATGAAAGCAAAGCAATGTTTGGAAAATGTAAACATTTGTCTTCTAATTTATTTCAATTTCTACTTTTGGGACATGTGGGAGCAAAGGCAGCGACTCACTATGGCAACCTTATCTAGTTCTGGCAGTATTTTCGGAATGGCTAATTTATCATGGAGAGTACGTGTCAGATGTTGTAGCCTGTCTATTTGTATTGATAAGGGAGATCTTGACTGATTTTTCCACGTGTAAGGATTCATAGCAAGACTTTCCTCATCACTACATATGAAAGTTAAGCAAAATGAGAGTCCAACCATTTTATATAAGCCAATGAAAATATGAAATAAAACAGCTTTGATGGCTAATGTAAAATAGGTCTTTCAGATTCCTTTGGTAAACTCATGTTATTTTCACACAGAACATAAAATAAAATGTTTTCCTGTCTGCAATACTGTATGCAAGATTTGACAAAGTTTTGTTACCAACTACAGGTCACCATATACAGGCAAGACATTTACTGATTGTGTCAGTCCAATAGTTGGCACCATACGTTTCTAAGCCACAACTTCAAAAGCTTTTACATGTTTAAGTGGACCAGAAACCATGGCTGAAGGCCCATGAATCTATAAGATTTCATGGCTGCCTGATTTCCTACCCCCAGGGCATCCAGATTTGGCCTGCTCTGCTGTGTGAATCACCCACCCTCTCCCTTGATCCAACAGCGCATGCACAAGCAGTGGCCGGCGCCTGCTATACCTTTTGTGAATGGTCAGCGCAGGCATGCTCCCTCTTAAAGAGGGGGCGCAAGGATGTGGCCACCGGTGTGCTTGGCTCTGTTCGGCTAGACTACAAGCGCACTGATTGGACGAGAGGCTGTGCATGCGCCGTAGGACTGGGGAAAGGTGAGTTAGACTGGGCAGGCGACCTGGGGGGTTTCACAAACCGATCCAGGACATCCCAGGGGCAAAGACTAAACCCCAGGATAGTCAAAATCTCGGGGTTTAGTCCACGTTAAGGAGCATTGCACACAATAGGGCTGGTTCAGCACAGTATTTTTTTACTAATGATTTTTTAGAGAAAACTTTTTCTCATGTTTTTTTTTCCTCGATACAATTCAGCACCATACTGTATTTAGCTGTGATTCTTTTTTACATTTTCACAGCTAAATATTGTGCTGAATTGCACCAAGGGAAATAATAATGAGAAAAAGTGGTTTCTTTAAAAAAAAAAAAAAAATGAGTAAAAAACATAGACACGGTGCTCTAATATGTTGGAAATTATTTGTGCAAATGGGTGTTGGTCATGCTAAGCTGTTACATTTTATTGCTGTAGCTCTTGGAAGCACAGTGGTGCAGGTGGTAAGGGTATCACCAATTATAAAGTCCCTGTCCAGGCAATAAAAATAAATAAGTCTATACTTACCTTTTGTTCCCCACAGCTTACGCCCCCGCCCATTCCATCCATTACAATAGAGGGGAAAGTGCCAAGATGGGTTTCAACATGCCCCTCTCAGCTAGGGGCTTGTACTATAATAAATGGAGCTAGTATGTTAGGGGTATAAGTATTAATAGAGGCCGCCATGCAAGGACATCTGTATTGGAGGACAGAATAGCTTACTGTGCACCATTGGTAAGCATGAAGACACCGGAGGAGCTGCAGGGGGGACAAGGGGTGATGAAGAGTTTTTTCATTTGTTGCCTGGACAGTTATTTTAAGTTGGTGCCTCTGCCTCTTAGACTTGTCAGTAGCTGCTTGGCCACAGGAAGCAAAGTAGACCTATACCTATTTTTATCATAATGGTCTGAGTGCAGAGAGGGGCAATATTATTGTTTATTCCCCATGCATGAAAAATCCTGTACGGTGAATTGCCACTGGCAGTCAGGTGGTCCAGATTACTTGGCTACCAGCAGTCAATTGTAGGACTAAATTTCCCTGGGGGAATGCAGTACAGGTAAGCAAAACTGGGGCTGGCGGTGGTGTATGCGGTCGGAGATATCAGCTATTGGGACCTCCCCCATCATACAAACAACCATTTAGTTAAAATAGGTGTTGGGCTGCATTAAATTAGAATTCCTGTGTTGATGTTGCTACCAGAGGCAAGTTAGAATGTTGTAGTAGTTTGTGAAACTAATCTAAGAAGAGCCAGCATCACACAGCCACACTTTCAATGCTCTCAATGCTAATGCCAATGCGGCCACTGGCTAGCATTATATTTAACTATAGCACCGAAAATAATTCAGCGCCGGGTGCTCTGGTTGAAGCAGCGCCAAATGAAACCTGGCACTGTTGCTCAAAATCAGATCACAATGGGCAGAACTGGATTGAAGTGTTTCATGCTTTTATATTATATTTAACACATTTATTTGTTCAGAACTTGCATTGGGACTTGTCAATTATTGAAACGCAGAAGCTATATGGTCCAAAATGTTTTTTGGGGGTGTTATTAAAACTGATTTTAATGGCTTGTTTTGCTTAACAATCTGTAATTTGGACATTAACAACTAAAACGCAGCCTAAACGCAATTTAAAGTTTGTCCCCTTTATTCCCAGCAGTTATTTCTTGTAAATGTATTGATGAAACATTAACCTGCGCCAGAAAAATACAGCGCTAAAGATTTCAAGGAGGAAAAAATTCATAAATATGTTGAGGAGCAATGGAAAAACGACAGTACAAAGTGGTGCTCACTGGCGCTCCGATAATCGGCAAACGGGTCCAACAGGCGCTGACATAGACCGGCCAATACCTCAATACCTCAGCAAGCAAATGAATTACAGTTCGGGGCAATGCCTGCTAGCGTCAATGTAGTATCCAGCACAGCGCCAGATTAGACGGGAATGCTGGTGCTCCAAAAATGGTGCTTTAGCAGTTGCTAACAGACACACATCATAAATTAGGCCCTAAGTGCAAACTCCTTTAGACTCAGCTTGGTTTAGCACTCATTGATCCATTTCTGTGAGCTTTTGTGATCTAACACTATTTATGCTCCCAGAAATTCCTACTTTAATGGAAAGTGATAACAAAAGGAGGCCTGGAACTCTTGTGATTTACAAAATAATTCAAACACTGGCTAAACATGTTTTTTTTTGCATAAGGAGGAGGAAGATTGAAGACTTCCTGGGCCCCTGGTAATGCTGAGTGGCTGGGAATGAAGAATTTTTACATGGAATCCCTCCTATGTGACTATCTACATCATTGGAGGGGAGGGACATTGAGGGGGATTTTTTTTGTGACCTAAGGAAAATAATAACCAGGCACCTTAATCAAATACTAGCTGATAGTAAGAAGCCAGCATCAGGAATTGTGGTGAACTTCCATCACTAGGTAGATGTGCAATTCTTACGGGGAAATGTTGGAGCCAATCTACAGTTGGCATTGCTAATCTAAAGTGGATAAATACAGATGTGTAGGGAGATTGGATGAACATGGGGTATTCCAGTCCCTTGATTACCCTTTGAAGAGTGGCTAAGCTCTTAAGCCTCAGCTAGGCTCTGCCAGCTGCTACCCACTCTTCTCATAGAGACATGCCAAACTGCAGTAGACATTGTCATTTAATGTGCATACAAAAGCAGAGTTGAGGGTAAGGAGGTTGGATGAACTGAGTTTTGTTTTAAAAAACTCCAAGTTCTATTGCTTAGCTGAATGATTGACTTTAGCAAGTGCTTGCACTTTTTTTCGTACTCACCTTAATTTTGGTTACTGTTTGTAGAAGTAGAAGAGAGGGGCCTATAAAGTACTGTATGTAAAATGTCTCTATTGTGACAGCATTTTCTTTTTCTGCGGTGCAATGTTTAAAGAAATAGGAAATTGCTGTAGCAGGACAGTGAAATCTTTTTAAGTACCTGTACAATAGAGTAACATCTGGTGCAAGCTCTAGACAGAGCGTTTAGTGTAGCATGTTGAGAGTGGGGTTCTACCCAGACAATGAGCTAGGTCAGCATTGCACAGACCTAAGCACCTCTTAGACAGCTGGCATAGTAACCAAATACCAGCCAATCTTGGGTAAAGACACATTTAATAACATTAATTTTCTTCCGCAGCAGACGGTGAAGTAACAAAAGCCAGGTTGATTGGACAGCAGTGGGATGTTTTAGCTAATGATGTCTTGGCAACACAGAAAATGTGTAGAAAATACTATTTAAAGTAAACCATCATGTTTCTGAGATTATTTAGGATGTCAATTTTAGATATATGTTTGAGATACATTAGCTATTGTAACCTCTTCAGTTGTTAATTACTTTAAGCGCTTTAGCATTTCTGTAATGATGTAACAGAATTAAAATTATGGCTTAAATGACATATTTCTAGTGCTAGCACCTAATGATATGAGTACTAGGTGTCATGAAATGTATAAGGGCATAAGATGCATAGGAGCTAGAGATGATCAAACTGAATTATTTTAACCGGGATTTAGTCCAAATTTCAGGAAAAAGTTGTTTCTGCATGAATCTGAATTTCTTGGGATTTTGGGGGAATTGTGCCAATCGGATGTTTTCCTGAAATAGACTAAATAGGTAAGGTAATCCATGCCACTCCCGGTTCTGCAGCCCGATCACCAGCCTCAGAGAACCCGCTCACCTACCCACCGAGAAGACATCCGGGGCAGACCACCTCTCTCCACGCATGCTGAAAAAAACAGCAGCTGCCGGTCCATCTGGGAAGATCCAGAAGGCCAGGGGCAGCCCGCCTACCTATTGAGATGTCGCCTGAGTCTGGAGAAGGTTTTTTTATACTCCGCTAGATTTGGATGAACCTGACTCTCTTGGAGAAATTCAGTGAATCATCCAAAATTAATTTTCAAGAAGGTCGCTCATCTCTAGCAGCATCGTATAATGTCCGAAATGTCACAACCAGTGTTTGGGCATAAAAGTCAAAGTGGCCTTATATTGCAGAGTGGTGTGTTATAATATTAAAAATGTGCTTTCATTTTGTATAAATGATACATTGTGTCATGGTAAACTTACCTGGAGTCCGGTCCTGTGGTGTCTCCGAGTGGCGTGGGTTCGGGTGGCAGGCCAGGCTTCCTTCCGCCCAGCAGCCACTCTGACAGCGAGCGCCGGCTTGGGCGGCGGCAAGCGCTTTCGAATCCTCCTCTCCCCGCCGCGCTCCTGGCTGATCTGCTTGTGCACGCAAGCACAGCTTATGCCTCCGGCAGCGATGTATAAGGCACAGTTGCCAGAGGCTGATTTAAAGGGCCAATGAGCCCAAAGATTACTATCGGCAAAATGCCCTATTAGTGATCCAGCCAAACAGTCCATATGTTGTTTAGCTGGGCCAATGGGCGCCGAGTGTTCCCCCTGGCCAATCCCATTAGTTCCCGGCAAATAAAGGTTGTCCGTCCACACTGTTTCACTGCCTGTGATAGCGTGCTGCTAGGTGTGATAGTATCTGTGATCCTTGTTCGTTTCCGTTGCCGACCTCGTCTTGCTTTACCATCCCGTGATTACCGCCTGGACCGATGCCTGCTTGTACCCTGGCTACGAATCTGTCTCATCTTTTGTGCTGCATACCCATGACCTCCCGGCTTGACCTTGAAGTCCTGGGGACAACCGTGTCCGAAAAGGCGTGTAAAGCATCCTGGCAAAGGGAGGCTTGGCTATAGGTAAAAATAGCAGCAGAGATTGGGGGTTGTGGACTTACCTAGAAGGCGGGTTTCCCACAGGGCTTGACACATTGGAGCACACATTTCCCTGTTGTGCGGTCTCTCGAACATTTGGTGAAAAAGCTTTATACGTGATAAAGACGTTTAAATGAAGGAATATTGCCAAAAATGAGATTTGGAACATTTACATTTAGATTGCAGATTATTTTTAAAATCCTTTTGTAATGTGAAAATACATGGATATTTTTTTCCGCCTAGTTATGAAAGATAAGTTCACATTAGTCACGGTTTGAATGCTGTGACCACACAACAATGATTGATTCTTGACTTAAGCATATGAATGGGGAATGAAGTCTCCATTTTAGAATAGGCTGGTGCAAGTAGGGGTTAGGTAAAATGAATGTACCTAGGATACAAAAGGATCAAATACCACTTTAAACAAATTATTTTTTATAACTGATACTATAATTATCCAATATAATTTAGCTACATATATGATACAATTGTTAAATTAATTAGGTAATGGATACATTGATTAGGCAAGAAAATGAATGCATTACTTAGAGAGAAGCCATCATTCATGTCAACACCTTTGACTGGGATTCCTTGTTATCAGCCAGATAAGAGTTTCAATTGGTAATTAGCTTGGTATATCCACTGGTGTATCCACTTGGTGTATCCACTTTATAGGTAAAGCTTGTGTCACTTCCTGTCTCATCTTTTTGTGTTAAAAAAGCAATGTTATGTAACATGAGGTTGCTAATACTGTTGAAGTACATCCTAAGTGCTGCCCAGAAATGTTTCAAGAGAACGCGGTTGCACAATAATTTTAACAAAACCATGAGGTTTATCGTCTAGATGGACACAACAAAATGGTAATATCAGAACCTAAGCAAAATGAATATGTGACTCTTCTAACCTACACTCTATCTTACACAAGAAATATACAGAAAAAAAGTATTTTCAGTAACCCTTTCCTAAACATTAGAAAGATTTCACATAGCAGTCAATTTCTTCATATTTGTATTACATCTGCCCAGGTTTACCAATCATATTACAACAATTAAAATAAACCAGATAAGTTGCTTTTGCCAATTGTCCAATTTCTTCACATGCCCAATAAATCTGCTCCACTATTCTTACAATAGGAGGATGAGCTTTTAGCTAATAGATAATCAGTGATTGCTTTTAAAAAGTCAACAAAATATTCACACTACTGTTTTGAACTGTGTTAGTCAGAGAACACATTTTTTTTATTTTTTTCACAGCTTTTGTATACGGTACTTTGAAGCACAGCAGCTAACACACAGCCTAAACGTACTGTAACGTTCATTTTTTTTGTTCACAGCAATGATATCCGGTGGCTGTAATGAAGAAATGCTGACTGTTAAATAAAGCACCACCTTTGTTGGAGTGTAAAAAATCTATAAATATGTCACGCAATGCCTAAAAGTTGGTGGTAGATTGGCACTCACTGGTGCTGTTATAATTGGCATAAGGGTCCAACAGGTGCCTACACAGGCTGGCCCATATCTAGTGAGCCACTTGCAGCATCATTCTGAAAAATTTCCGGCTCCAAAATATAAAAAGACACGGGCACCCCAAGGCGGAAGCGCATGCCAGCAAAATAATGCTAAATGCGCTCTTTGTAAATGAGGCTTATGATGAACGATATATACATTAATTTACATGTCTGATCCATGGGGCTAGGCCTATAGCAGAGAGCTATGGGCAGAGGGCCTCACCACCTGGATCAGGCATGTATTATTTCTAGGTCAGGGATTAGGAATAGAGTCTAGTTAATTATATGAGTAAAATGTAGGATTCACTGTAGATTAAAGGATAGGTTTAATAGATGTTGGGGGGGGGGGGGGCTGAGTTAAAAAAGACCCAAAGTTAAAATGATACCAATTACCCCCAAGGCTTCCCAATTTGAGACCCCCTTCCAGATAAAGATTCCTAGGAGGGCCAAAATTTGGCATGGCATTTTGTATAACAGGGCACATGAAACTGCTGCCCACAGAGCCCCCCTGGGATAATGTGAGTGTCTCTGTAATTCACTGATGGCATAAGGTGGCAGGTTAGATTAACCTAGTGTCACTGTGACCTAGGACCATCCCTGGCAAAGAGGTTTAGGTCTGCTTAACTGGTTAGTGTTAGGTTAGTCAAAGTCTAATGGTTAAACCATTTTTGTGATCAAATCAGAACTCTGGTATTGTGAGTGCAGTGTGGCATCCGAGCACTATGTTCACAATGCTGAGATGTGAGAGATTATAAGTGGTGCTTTTATTCCATACAGTTTCTGAACTAAACTGAGATTGCTAATAGTTACCCACCAAGATACATTCCAAGTATTTGGTAGCATCTACATATGTAGAGGAACTAAACAGAGACATACAGTATATATTTAAAATATCCATGTTTCCTTTTTTTAGAGGAAATAGAGTAAAAGTAGTAAAAATGCGAGCCAGTTCACACATTTTGACATGCAGTTCTGTTTTAATTCCTTGATCTGATTTCATACCTCGGAATTAGCACATCTGACAATTTTCTTACAGTCTCTCGCGGCATCAGTCTTTCAAAGACAAACTCTTTTGCATTTTCGTTCTACATTTAATCTGGGCAAATATGAGTTCATTTTCCAACTGAAGATGTTCTAAAAACAGAAGTGCCATTTGTGCCACCGAGCATCGTGTAATAAATGATTGCTCAGTGGAACTGGAAAATCTTATAGAAATATTGTCAGTTTCTATAATACCTTTCAGAGACTTAAAAGTCTTTAAAATCATTATTTTCTGATTCTTCTCTGGTCAAATCCTCTGTTCACTGATATTACTGAACATTTTGGCAATTTTTTGTAGGCTGTGATCCAACTGTGGCAGCAAGCCATTAATGATGAAGACTTTAATTATAAGCCCCATATTAAAGTTTCCTGGGCATATTAGATCAGGGAATGATCTTACACCACCATTATCAACAGATGAAATAAAATATAATACATTTAATAGAGATGAGATTATGTGAAGCCCAAAAGACGGATGCATTCTGTCAATATCCTGAATGGTTCAAAGCCACAGACTCAATGTTTAATCTCTAAGGAAGCTCCAGAAGGCGTGAATCACATGATTATAGTGGAAAAATAGTTTTTAACTATTTCTGAACTGGACGGTTTAGAATTTTCTGGTACTGGTGCCTGGTATGTATTCATTGATTGTAATACTTATTTGGAATATATGTTTAATCTTTATAACAGTAATGATCTTTGAAATGCAAATATTCCCCAGATGGAGCCAATACTATAAGATCCGAAATAACAGAACTGGAGGTAAAAGTTCCATAGACTTTATCATGGTTTCTAAACACTGGATAGGTTATCTAGAGTGGGGGTCACCAACCTTTCATAACATAAGAGCCACATGAGATGGTAGGGGCCAGACAACTGAAAATGATAATGAAATAACACCGCAGCAAAAGTATCAAGCTGTTTATTGTGCATGTAGATCCCACCCCTTCCACAATTAATAAGCACAGTGCAAGCAGATATCCCACCAGCCCCAAAACATAGTTTTAAAGAGTGCAGATAGCTCCCAAACAACAATATCATACATACTGTGCCAGAATTGGATTCACAGGGGTAGGCCCTACAATTCATCTAACAAAAACGAGTAGGCTAAGATGGCTAAATATATGACAAATGGCCAATAATTACACAAACCCTTAAAAGTAGGGCAACAAGGACTAATCTAAAGTTATTGTGTTATTGTCTAAATTTTCAATCAATATTGAAACAAGCTAACAACTACACAATAAGCCAAATATGAACAGGGACAGGCTCACTAAACAAGAAGAAGAACACTATGCCTAAACATCTCTAACCGGAAACTAAACTGAAGTAGTCAGCAGCCATGTTAGCAACAAACGTGAGCAGCTAATTTTGGAATAGACAATGAAGAGTTAACAGACAGGACCTGGTTGGCTTGAGGAACAGCTGGCTGTGGGTGATGAAGGTTGGACACTGTTGGATAATAACCATAGTAAAGGAAATTAAGGGTTACCCAAATACATAGCAACAGGTGAAGACTAAGAAATAGCAAGTTAGCAGTGTCCACAAAATACAAGGATTGTCTACTCAGCTTATAGACAGGCTCCTGTTGCCTTGTGTAGCAGAGTGGTGTGGATTTTTGGGTCTTGGTGACTAGTGCTGATTCCAACATTAACTTCCAGCTGTTGGCTGTGATCAAGTTGTGTGTCAGGTCCCGTGGGACGCCCACCTTCCAATTAAGTCTGCAACCCCCAATCTCCGCTGCTAGCTTCGCCTATAGACAAGCCCCCGTTTGCCGGGACGCTGAACACGCCTCACCGGACACGGTTGCCCCCAGGACTTTTTAGCACAAAGGATGCAGACTTATGCAGGGGAAGGCAAACGAACCAGGAACGAGACTGGGCAGGGTCAAACAAGCAGAGGTCATACACGGCAGATCAGTCCAATGAAGCGCAGTACAGAAGGATGAGACAGAAGAATAGTCGAGTCGAGCCAAAGGTCAAACCGGGGAATCACAGGTACGCAGTACAGAGGAGCAGGCAAAATCGTGGTCAGGAAAACAGGCTAAGGTCGGTCCAGGCAGCGATCAAGGATGGTCATACACGGCAAGATAACGTAGACGGAACAGACACCAATTCACACCCAGCAGCACGCTATCACGGGCAAGGATCAAATGTAATGGGAACACCTTTATAGGAAGTGGCCGACCAGATTGAGGGACATGATTGGTGCAGACTAGGAACCTAGGGCTGATTGCCCCATTCAAACTAAAGGGCGTTCCGCCCAAAAACAAACCTTGGGCTCATTGGCCCTAAACTGATTACCTCCGGTGGGCACGCTGTGTGCAGCGCCGCCGGAGGGCATAAATCCTGAGTGCTCGCGCGCGCGAGCACGATCCTGGGCGTCAGGAGCGCGCCGCGATGCCGAGGACGCGGCCGCTCCAGGCGCCGCTCGCGACGGAACTGCCCGAGCCGCCGCTCGCGACGGAAACAGCCGAGCGGCTGCTCGCGGCAGAAACAGCCAAGCGGCGGTCAGGGGCGGAAGCCGGCGAGCCGCCGCCTGCCGAGGACGCCGCCCTGCCAGCGCTCCGGCCGACCGACCGCAGCCGGCGCGGGACCGAAGGCCGGGTGAGTGGCTCGTGATCCCCGTGACACTACCCCCCCCTTCACGAGGGGCCTCCGGACCCTTATCAGGTTTATCAGGATTCTCATGATGGAATCTATTGACTAAGGTTCTGGCATGAACATCTTTGGCCGGTACCCAACACCTCTCCTCAGGACCAAAACCCTTCCAATCAATTAAATACTGTAATGAATTTCGGACCATTCGAGCATCGAGTATTCTGTTAATCTTGTATTCAGGTTCATCTCCCATTACAACCGGAGGAGGAGATGACACCTGAACATTTCTGGCGGATTTTAACAGGGAAACATGAAAGGTAGACGGAATCTTCATGGACATATGTAACTTGACTTTAAAGGTAACATTACTCAGCTTGTTAGTGATGGGAAAAGGACCGATGTACTTAGGGCCTAACTTAAGCGAGGGTTGTCTAAGAGCAATATTTCTAGTGGATACCCAGACCCAGTCTCCCACCTGAAATGGTGGTTCCCGCGATCTATGTCGGTCCGCGAACACTTTATATCTCTCAGAGGCTTTCTTAAGGTTCGTCTGTATTTCAGACCACACCTTAGTCCTTTCCCGTAACCATTCCTCCAAGGCCGGCAGATTGGAGGAAGGACCAGAGAAGGACGACGCCTTGGGATTCCTGCCATAGTTACAGAAAAACGGCGAAAACTTAGTCGACTCGCTAGGCGAACTCTGCAAACTCGATAAATTCCGCCCATTGTTCCTGACGATCAGATACAAAGCAGCGTAAGTATTGTTCTAAACTCTGATTCACCCGCTCAGTCTGTCCGTTAGACTGGGGATGATAAGCTGTAGAAAGAGAAACTTTAATGCCCAAGTGATTACAAAAGGCTTTCCAGAAGCGGGATACAAACTGAACCCCCCGATCTGAAACAATAT
The DNA here is from genome assembly GCA_027917425.1 of Gastrophryne carolinensis. NCBI lineage: Eukaryota > Metazoa > Chordata > Amphibia > Anura > Microhylidae > Gastrophryne > Gastrophryne carolinensis. The sequence goes on along the minus strand of CM051238.1, from coordinate 201,696,163 downwards.
TCTGTGGTATACCATGGAGACGGAAAACATGCTTAATGAATAACTGCACCAACTCTGGCGCCGACGGAAGTTTTACCAAAGGGATAAAGTGCGCCATTTTACTGAAGCGGTCAACCACCACCCAGATTACAGTATTCCCCTGCGATTGAGGTAGATCGACAATGAAATCCATGGATATGTGGGACCATGGCTCACTAGGAATCTCCAGAGGTACTAATAATCCCGCTGGAGATCCATGGGTTGTCTTACTCCGTGCACATACAGGGCATGCTTCAACAAAGGCGGTTATGTCACGTCTGATGGTAGGCCACCAGACATGGCGTTTGACGATAGCCAATGTTTTCCAAACCCCTAAGTGACCGGCGGACTTGGCATCATGAAGTTCCTGTAAGACGGCGAGACGTAAATGAGGTGAAACAAATAAGCATTCAGAGGGTTTACCGGGAGGAGTATCAATCTGATATGGTGTCAAAGAACTAGACAAATCAGGGAGAAGGGCACCCACTATACAACCTAAGGGTAGAATCGGTTCTGCAGGATCAAATCGATCCTTACAGTCTCCGAAATTGCGAGAAAGGGCGTCTGCTTTGGTATTCTTTTTCCCTGGTTTGTAGGTGATAATGAAATTGAAACGAGAGAAAAAGAGTGCCCAGCGAGCCTGACGGGAGTTGAGCCTTTTGGCGGACTCTATATATTCTAGATTCTTGTGGTCAGTATATACAGTAATGGGATGTAGAGAACCTTCCAGCCAGTGACGCCATTCTTCAAAGGCCAGTTTAATACCCAATAGTTCCCTATTAACAACATCATAATTACGTTCAGCAGGAGAAAATTTACGTGAAAAGAAGGCACAGGGATGCAGTCTCTCCGGATTACCAGAATACTGAGAGAGAACTGCTCCCACACCAAGTTCGGAAGCGTCGACCTCCAACAGAAACGGGTGATTAGTATTGGGATGGATCAACACCGGAGCTGAAGTAAAGGTCTTTTTCAGTAGTTGAAAAGCGCTTATTGCTGAGGGAGGCCACTCCTCAACAAAAGCACCCTTCCGAGTAAGATCAGTTAAGGGTCCCACAATGGAAGAGAACCCCCTTATGAATTGTCTATAAAAATTTGCAAATCCTAAAAACCTCTGAAGCGCCTTTAGGGTTCTTGGTTGCTCCCACTCCAGTATCGCGGATACTTTGGAGGGATCCATAACCAACCCACGCTCAGAGATTAAATATCCTAGAAACGGAATTTCAGAAACTTCAAATACACACTTAGAAATTTTAGCATACAGATGGTTCTCCCGTAAGCTTTGTAACACCGCTTTTACATGTTGACGGTGTTCCAACAGGGAATGGGAAAAAATGAGTATGTCGTCTAAATAGACCACCAGAAATCGACCCAAGAAATCGCGAAAAATGTCGTTCACGAAATCTTGGAAGACTGCAGGGGCATTACATAGGCCGAAGGGCATAACCAAGTATTCATAGTGACCATCTTTGACATTGAAGGCTGTCTTCCATTCATCTCCCTGGCGTATACGAATAAGATTATATGCCCCTCTAAGATCAAGTTTGGAAAAAATCTGAGCCCCAGATACCTGATTAAAGAGGTCATTGATTAAAGGTAACAGATATCTATTCTTGACCGTAATTTTGTTTAATCCCCGGTAGTCAATACAGGGGCGTAAACCGCCGTCCTTCTTCTCGACAAAGAAAAAACCAGCACCAGCAGGTGAGGTAGAAGGACAGATGAATACCTTCTTGAGGTTCTCTGAAATATAATTTTTCATGGCCAGCTCTTCAGATCGTGTGAGATTGTATATCTTCCCCCTAGGGGGCATAGTACCTGGAAGCAAATCGATGGGACAATCATAGGCTCTATGCGGGGGAAGAGTGTCAGCGGATTTTTCGGAGAAAACATCCGCCCAATCTGCGTAGGCTGGTGGTAAACCATCAAGAATGATCTGTGAGGACCTAAGGGATGTGGAAAAACAATGCTCATAACAGAATGGACTCCATTTAACAAGATCCCCAGATTCCCAATTAATAACCGGATTATGGGTTTTTAACCATGTGTATCCTAATACAATAGGAGATACAGGACTCTCAATAATAAAAAACTCTAATTCTTCAGAATGGGCAGATCCCACAACTAAATTCACCAAGGGGGTCTTAAAGGAAACCAACCCTCCCATGATGGGCTCGTTGTTGACAGCCAGGACCCGAAGTGAATTTTCTAACGAAATCAATGGAATATTAAGGGTGGAGGCAAGTGACCTATCCAAGAAATTGCCAGCCGCTCCACTGTCTATGAAGGCGGAGACAAAAGTCTTGGAAAGGCCCCAAGAGACCATAACTGGTAGGAGTAACCGATTTACATGAGGGAATGATACCTGACCGCCTAGATGAAGTCCCTCAACTGGATCTAGGCGCTGTAGTTTCCCGCCACCGGAGCCTTGTTAGGGCAATTCTTGGCGAAGTGGCCAGGATTCCCGCAGTATAGACAAAGGCCTTGTGATCTGCACCGAACTTTCTCTGCCTGAGAAAGATGGGTTATGCCAAGCTGCATGGGCTCTTCAGATGTCATAGAAGAAGGGGCGGCAGAACCCCTAGGGCTTAACTCTTGGCGTGGGGATCCCCAAGGTTGATCCTTGCCTTTTTCTTGGCGTCTTTCCCTGAGACGTCTATCCACTCTAATTGCCAGTTGCATATATTCATCAAGGCTTTTGGGTAGCGGATAATTCACTAGAACATCTTTAATGTTTTCTGAGAGTCCAATTCTATATTGGCTGCACAAAGCTGGGTCATTCCACTTGGAATCAATGGACCATCGACGGAACTCTGCGCTATACTCTTCAGCCGAGCGTTTCGCTTGTCTAAGACTCCGTAGTTTGGAGTCTGCCGTTGAAGCCCGGTCAGGGTCTGCATACAATAGCTCCATGGCAGCAAAGAAAGAGGAGACTGACTGTAAGGCTTCATCTGTAGATGCCAATCCAAACGCCCAGGTCTGAGGATCACCCTGGAGAAGTGAGATAACTAGGCCCACTCGTTGAGTTTCTGACCCAGATGAGTGGGGCCATAGGCGGAAGTAGAGTTCACATGAGTTCTTAAAGTTTGAGAACTTCGTCCGTTCCCCAAAGAATTTTTCTGGAAGGGGAATCTTCGGCTCAACTGAAGGCCCAGGATCCAGTGGCGCAGGTAGTTGGCGACTTTCCTGCGTAGCCACTCGCTGGGCCAGCTGGTTGATGACGGTGGCCATAGCTTGCACCTGCTGCATTAATTCTTCTATCTAGGAAATAATGTATGGCCCGTGATAATGTCAGGTCCCGTGGGACGCCCACCTTCCAATTAAGTCTGCAACCCCCAATCTCCGCTGCTAGCTTCGCCTATAGACAAGCCCCCGTTTGCCGGGACGCTGAACACGCCTCAACGGACACGGTTGCCCCCAGGACTTTTTAGCACAAAGGATGCAGACTTATGCAGGGGAAGGCAAACGAACCAGGAACGAGACTGGGCAGGGTCAAACAAGCAGAGGTCATACACGGCAGATCAGTCCAATGAAGCACAGTACAGAAGGATGAGACAGAAGAATAGTCGAGTCGAGCCAAAGGTCAAACCGGGGAATCACAGGTACGCAGTACAGAGGAGCAGGCAAAATCGTGGTCAGGAAAACAGGCTAAGGTCGGTCCAGGCAGCGATCAAGGATGGTCATACACGGCAAGATAACGTAGACGGAACAGACACCAATTCACACCCAGCAGCACGCTATCACGGGCAAGGATCAAATGTAATGGGAACACCTTTATAGGAAGTGGCCGACCAGATTGAGGGACATGATTGGTGCAGACTAGGAACCTAGGGCTGATTGCCCCATTCAAACTAAAGGGCGTTCCGCCCAAAAACAAACCTTGGGCTCATTGGCCCTAAACTGATTACATACTGATACACCCTGAGTGCTCGCGCGCGCGAGCACGATCCTGGGCGTCAGGAGCGCGCCGCGATGCCGGGGACGCGGCCGCTCCAGGCGCCGCTCGCGACGGAACTGCCCGAGCCGCCGCTCGCGACGGAAACAGCCGAGCGGCTGCTAGCGGCGGAAACAGCCGAGCGGCAGTCAGGGGCGGAAGCTGCCGAGCCGCCGCCTGCCGAGGACGCTGCCCTGCCAACGCTCCGGCCAACCGACCGCAGCCGGCCGGGACCGAAGGCCGGGTGAGTGGCTCGTGATCCCCGTGACATTGTGAATTTGGATCTTCATGGCCTTCCGAATCTGATCATATTCACAGTAGCTTTACTTCATTATTTTGGTGAGGGCCCTGCGTGTTGAATCTTTTTTTAGTTGCTCCAATGGTCCGCTGATGTGCACTGGTGCTATTAAGGGTCTCAACTATTTCAGATTTTGATGCTCCCAGTCTTGCTGAGGCCACAACTCTATGGTCCATGTGACCATTTTCAAGGGTGAGCTCAAGCTTGATGTTGTCAGCCAGACTGAACTCTTGCTCACGCTTGCTGCACCATTTCTTTCGCCCCTCCAACATCAGGGGTGTCAGACAGATGTGACTCAAGCTCAGCAAAAGTGGGGTGTGGGGCATGCTGACCTAAAACACTAGGTAGTACTGGAGCATTTTGGGACACCTTGTCAGCAGCTGCCAAGCTAACTAATGCCCTGTTGGTGTTGTGTCTAATTCTGCCTCTCATTATCTAGGCCACGCCCACTAGGCAAAACATTGGGGCTGTGCTCCACAGGGGAATGGACCAGTAGACATTTGTGATTCCTTGTAGGTGCCATGATTCCCAGAAATGGACGCAAGAGCAACAAACAGATGTACCCACAATGTAACCCACCCAGCATAATGTTGGTGGTTTTTCTTTACATTTATGCAAATGCAGGACCAATCTGGTGCAGGGTGTTGCCTGAGACGCTAACCAACAAAACGCTAGGGGGTTGTCTGGATGATGTGGACCCTGAAAACAACCAATAGGCAACAAATACATGCTGTTATAGTTTAAAAAATGCTAATTATAGCATTCATCAATACCAAAAAGCCTTAAGGTGCAAGCTGTGTGTAAACAACAGAAAATGCTCACTAGTGCAAAGCAGCATGTAACGGGTTTGTAAAAAACTATTAGCATTTTTCCTAGTTGAGCTAGTGTGGAGGAGGAAGATGGTGAACATGTGTCATTGCTGTTATCCAAGGATATTACCAGCATATGTTTTGCAGTGTGTGCCTGAGTTTGTGTGTTAGGTAGTTTATTTGTGGTGTGCATTGTGCGTGTGTATGTTTTTTCTGGTGCTTGAGTTTGTGCATTTGTATTAGCAGTGGCAATGCAGTGCATTACAGAGCCCGATTTTGAACTAATGGTTTGTGATGATCTCTAAACAGTGCAGCTGAAGAACCAGGGGGGAGTGGAAGGTGAAGGCAAAATGCAGCAAACCAGGTAGGGGTGTGCATTTGTGTTGCAAACAAAATTAACCTGTGTGTGTTTGTATTTCGCTGATAAGGGCAGAAGACGTGGCTCATGACCACCATGCGAAACCCACATACCGCAGATGAAGTGCGCTACAATGCTGCTCACTGCAAGACCAGGTGCATTGTTGAAAGAATCATCGGCCTGGGAGATGCTGTGCAGCCCAGTGGAGGTGTAATAATATTCGCATGCTGTGTGCTACACAATAATTGCATATTCCATCAGATGGAAGAGCCAGAGGAAACATTACTGGTGCCTGAAGTCCCAGACATGCCCGCAGAAGACACACATACTGGCTTTTCCGGCAGGCAAAAATGATTAATTCCTGTTTTCAGGTAAGTAACACAAAGTGCCCTTGGACTGCAGCAGTAGCTACTGCAAGAATATATGTATACCCAGCTAAAGCAGACCTAAAATTATTCTAAAATACTGTAGTTTAAATACATACTTGAAACTATCAAAAGGTGGATAACAGCTAATGCTAGAGAACTCCTAGAGAGTTAGTGAAGTCATAGACATGTTAAATGTACAAAAGTGAAAGTGATCGATCAAAAACGAAATGTTGTTTTCGTTTTACTTCTAGGCACCACAAAGTGGATGAATCCCATTTATTTTTATTGTGATTTAGTTGTTGATATTTGATACATTTTATGTTTCAAAACATGGTTAATAAATGAATAGACCTAAACAATGTGTGTGATTTGTATTGCGTGCTGTAGTTGTAGAGAACGCTGTTGTGAAATAGTTATAAGCAGCATTGAATGGCAGAGGCAGAATTTAACACAAGGAGTACTCATCATGAGCACCCAGCGTTCATAAATTTTATCAAAGTCGGATAGAAAAACTAAGCACCATTAGGCATTAGCGCCTTTGGCCTTTCTACAATGTTCCGCTGCGGGCGCTGTCAGCGCCTCTTCTTAGCAGTACAATTGGCGCTCAGTGGTGTTAGGAATAAATTACCCTCCACGTGTAACTGAATGCACATTTGGGAGTACATTGCAACCTGCATCTTGGTGACCTTATTAACATTAACTACAAAAAAGTGCAATAAAAAATTTCTGTTCTACTTATTTCCCAAAAAATCAGCTATCCCTGCAATGGGGCATTTTTGCAGATGAGGTACATCAGTTTTCCAATTAGGTAAGGTTTGCAAGATGTCACGGGGAGCCTCATTTATGAAGAGTGCTATTTAGCTCCATTTAGCGCCATTTTTCAGGCATTTGCTTTGCATTTTGGTGCTGTTATTTTTACCAAATGGTGCTGATGCGCCCAAACTCCCAATGTTAAATAAGCTTGGATTGCCACAATAGGTGTTGACCGACCTGTGTCAGCACTTGTTGGACCCTTATTCTGATTACGCCACTTTGTACCACCAACTTTTAGGCACAGCTCACCGTATTTATTATTTTCTTTACACAATCTTGGGGCTGTATTTAACAGCCACCTGGTCACTGCTTCTTCATTACAGTCACAGAATATCACTGCCGTGAACAAACGGGATAAACTTTAGAGTGCGTTTAAGCTGTGTTTTAATTGTTGTGCTACCAAGTAAACAACGTGCTACCAAATTACCTTCATGGCTGCATCTTCTCCCAACACTCTTGTCTTGGCATTACTACTAACCCCTCTTCCTTTGTATGTCAAATGCTGAGTCACATTTACTAACCATAAACCCTATGGGACATTTAGCACTGCTGCCACACCCCAGGACAGTGTAAGGGTGAGTATAATGTATTTCTATACACCCAACATTTGATGGGCCTCCTAAAACTGATGACGGGAGGGGGATGTAATGGCCTTGAGGGTGTCTCCTGGATTAGGCCAGCTTAATGCCTTCGCACACTTAGATTGCTGGTGTCCAACAATTTAAGAGAATAGGAACCCAAACATCTTTCAAAATATTGGAAGTTATATAAATTCAATAACATTGAATAACATTGCTGTTTTCTAAAATTTTAAATAAGAACATATTAAAAACAAATGCGGCATTGGCATTTTGTATGGATCAAATAAAAAATAACCATGGCTACACCATTTTCAGTTGTATATCTGTTTATTATGCTTCTGGTAGGATCCCCAATAGTGAATAAAGTAACATGTGATCCAGGTTTATTAAAAATCAGCAATGGAAAGGTTTGTTGACATTTTCTTTTTAGGACTAGTAGACAAACTTTGTATTTTGTATTAGAGATAGAAAATGTTACCAGGGTGTTAAAATGTCAATTTCTTGTTCACCTTACACTGGAAAAGCTACAACCCCTGATTATTGCTAGTTGCGTTAAAGCAATAAATAATGTCCCTTATCTCTGATGGACAGCTATCACAGCTGACCTGTTCTCATGGGACACAAAACAACACCACATGACACAATATATTTTACAATCCCACATCAAAGTGCAAACAATAAAAACAGTGCAGTAAAAATACCTTAATTATAAATGTGAGAGATGTGAAATAAACATGTCTGCTTCCCTACAAACCTGACTTAGGAAATTGTATTGCATGAATATCTAGGCTGCTCACTCTTAGTATCATAGAAAATACTTAGGTACTAGGTACTTAGATACTAAGGCCTAGAGTCAGTAAACTTGCCTTAAAATTTCTCATGAAAATAAGAGGTGCATTTGCAGTGGATGGTGCAGGGATGAGCTACTGAATGTCTATATGAACAACATGGGATCCTAGGACTAGGTGAGTTTAGGGCACATCCCAATTTGTGATACCCATAAGAGACCAAGTGGGCAAAAAGTATTTTCCCATTCTTTTTTCATTTTTGCATCATACATTTTGCTAAATTTTGGTGTGTGGAATTATTAGGTTAATTAAGACGGAGAGTATACTAAGGTTAATTAAGGAGTTGCCTCAGAGAGGAGAAAGAGATTTGCAAAAATGGAGGAATAGAGATGGAGAAAGAATAGGTGAGGTAAGGAGGAAGCAGGAGGAAAGAAAAGATGCTTCCTCCCCCCTCCCCAATAATATTTATAATGATACATGGATGTATAGTTGATCATGTATATATCAGAGACAAGATATATATTTTTTGTAGAAAACATTGTTAAATAAAATTCATTAAATAAGGTCATTGTATGTTCTTTTCTGTTTTGCTAACTGGATGGGCAATGTATAAATGTTATTGTAAAAAAAAATTATTTTGGTCCTATGGTGTATGATATACTGCGGGGGGGGGGGGGGGGGGTATAGGAGTTAAACAGCATTGTACTATGCAGACAAAAAAAGCTGTCATCCCATCTCACGTCATTTGACTATTACATGATGCTTTCCTTATCCTTATCCATTTTTTCTGTGCTAATAAGTAAGGAATTTGTAAAGTTCATAAGCAAGTCTTGAAAAATGCACTCAGAGATCCATTGTTTCTGCGCCAGAGAGCACAGAGGTTCTCCGCCAGCTGCAGCCCTTATAAGTGAAGATTAGAACCACTTTGTGAACTGTAATGAGGTATACACTATCCGTTAATACGCATTGTGTAGACATGGGTTTATCTAAGCACAGAAAAGACTGTATGAGTGATTGCTACAGTATATGTAATTACACTTCATAGGTGTCTGGAAAGGCTTATAGCTTTCAGCACATCAAAACACTTGCTAGCTCTTGTTAGTAATTGCAGCGGGTATGCTGTCATTTACATTCTTATAATACTTTTCTTATAATATGTAACATTGCAAATCCCCATCACATGTCAGCTTCTAGCAGCTTAGCCCCACCAATAATAGTAAATAATATTGCGCTATAAAACTCACATTTAATGATGTGTAACAAGTAAAAGTGGTAAAATGAATCACTGACTGTAATCCAGCTTAATGGCAACACTTATTGAAATCGTTGTATAGATGTATTTCTTTTATAATGGCAAAAACAGGCCAGCTTCTGAGCAGGAAGTGCAATCTAGCCATGCACACAGACCTGGGATTGCTGGATATTGTGATTCTTTTGAGAAAGGTGTAGTTGAGTGCTAAGAATCTAAAATGTGCCTGATGTAATGTGTGTGGAGCAGTTTACACATCTGACGCTTGTCACAGGTTTACTTGTTTCTCATTCCAGCAACCTCCACTGCTCTACACCACTTTAAAACAGTCCCACATCATGCAAGGGGGTGTGGGATCTCTTCTCGTGTCTGGGAGAGGGGGAATCCCAATTGGTGATCCCCCCCACTGATAGCTCTCTGCAACCCCCAAAACCCAGTACCCAAAACTCACCTCTCCTGGGACTGGATCCACCAGCAGCTTGTCCAAGAACCCTGTTACTGCTGGTGGGCAAGTGCTATGGCCACACCAGGTACAGCAGTTTGCTGCTAGCAGTCACGTGGGGTTGCAACAGGAGAGCAGGAGTTCCAGGTTTTTTTTAGGGGCTATGTGCGGCGGGTGCATCACCAAATGGGGTACCCCCAAGCACGAGTAGTGGCCATTGGCTAAATTAAAGGGATCCTACAGTGTGGGATCACCTTAAAGGACTACAGCGCATCAAGTGTGCAATAGTTTACACCTTTTCAAATGTGCCCCAAATGCTAAAATGTAATGTATGATACTCTGAGATCTCCAGTGATTTTATCTAACCACTTCTAGGGGGTTTAAAGTGGAAGTCTAGTCACCGAGTAAGTGAGCTCTGAGACCACATGTCTGCCCATTGCTGTCCCCAGTAAATAGCTGCAATGTTTCCAGTTTAGGCTCTTATACAGTAGGGGATGTGAGTCATCATTAGTGACCACATCCATGTCTTTCATGTTTGTCAGGCTAGCAGCTCCAACAAAGTCCCCCTCTGATGCCTGCAATAATTAATTCCCAAACAAATTTCCAACAATTTGGAATTTTCACCATTCCTAAATTTTGGACCGCATTCAATGTGCACTGAATGAATTACCGTAGTTGCATTATTTGGGCTATCCTTATTTTAGACCTGCTCTCGACCAGAATTCAGTGCCATATATGCTGCAGTACCTGTACACACAGTGCTAAACTATTGTCTCCTACCTTGTTCTATGCAGCTCGCCTGCATCAGAAACTGTACTTCAGAAATAATCAGATCTGCATTTGCAGGCTGAGAAGGCGATCAAAAATGTCTGTTGAAACAACACAGGCTAACCAACAAGCCCCTCTCTCCTGCATCACTGTTTCTACCATTCTGCCACTAATACAAAAATAATAGCAGCAGCAAGGGTAGCATGAGCTGAACAATCTGCAGCGGGTCATTGCCTTGACCTTTTCAATGTGCAGGGTCAAGAATAGAGAAGTTGTAGGTAGCAGCCTGAAGAATGCAATAGACTATCCAGGCTGCCCTGTGCCAGGGTTACCAAGAATAACCAACTATACCAGGGTCTCACCAGCTGTTCTGGGGTGACATAAACCTGAAATGTATATGCCAGAGGTTTTGTTCACCCGAAACTGATTATCACTTTAACACTTTTACCCCCAGCATGAATCAGTATTCAGTTGCTTTAACTAGCACAACATTATTGCAGTTCTTATGAAATTTTTTGAAATTCCTAGTTCAACACCAGGCTGGATCAGAGATTTAAAATACATTAACTTAGTGATTAAAAATCTTCAATACCACATATACAGCTCAACGTGCTAAGAACTTGTATTGAAAATCCGACTAGCATAAAAATTAGAAAATAAATGCACAGAGCATATAAATAGTCCTTAAATACTTCTGAAATAAAAATAATTCTTTCCTTCCAGCTCAATAAAGCAGTGCACCATGTTTAAATAAATGCTGCACATGTGGATGGATGTCGGAGGCTAGATGGAGAGGTCACTTCTACACCCGGCATCAAGAAATATCCAGCCAGGCTTGTTCCTTGCTTTTATTAGAAGGAAGACAAATTCACTCCTATCTCATTAGATCCTATTCCTACCAGGAGAAGGAAACCACAAGCTTGACAGGAGTTTTATTTAGTTCTGGCGTATAATTAACTCCTCCTCTCATTAGCCGATATGTTGATATGGATTTCTAATATTATGCAATTTCATGATACACCTCCTTTAATGCAACCAATAGGGGGTTTCCATAAACCCCCAACCTGAGGCTGCCCTTTTATTCTCAGAAAAACTATAGTTTTATAATACAATTTAACACCAAGGGTAGGTTCCACTTACTGTGGTGGGTTGGAGGGCCAACAGGCGCAGTGATTCCATGGTCCTCTAGACGAGGGGGCATGGTTTCTTTTCTCTCCCTGGATAGTTAGCTAGAGCGGGGTGAAGTTACTTCATCACCCCTTCTTCCCTGGCAGATGAGTCCTCCAATTAATATGAATCATTCTTCCTTCTCATGACCTTTGCCCATCACCCTCCTGCTCCTCTCCTTTATACCTTTGCCCCACCCAACATCCTTCCTACTTCCTACTTTTATTTGTACAACACGAACATTAACAATCATATGGAAATGTCAATGTGATATTACACGAGCAGTGGCCGCATCTCTGATATCCCTTTAGCAGGGCGTGTGCCCATGCTAGTCATTTATGAATGGCGGACGCAAGCCCACTCCCTGTTAAAGGGTAGCAGGGGATGGGGCCACCAGCGCGCTCGGATCCGCTTGCTTTAGACAAGCTCTTGGATGAAGGGGCAGGAGCGGATCAGAGCGCGCCGACTGGATGAGAGGCTGCGCATGAGCAGTAGGACTGAGGAAGGGTGAGGGAGATCAGGCGACCTGGGGGGTTTCACACAGCAGGGCACCCCGATCAGGGTGCCCGGGGCGCAAAGACCAAAACTCAGGTTAGTCAAAATCCTGGGTTTGGTCCACTTTAAAGCGCCACTTCTGTTGCCGTCAACTCAGCTTAGTCACTGAAGCACACACAGTGACTTCCCTCTATGGGTGCAGGTCTGCTTTAAAAGGTAAAGAAAACAAAAAAAAATGAATTAAAAAGGATTTAAAACTGCGTTTTACCATTTTTACCATTCTTACTCATAGACCACTGCACACTTTAAAGCGGTGCTTCACTCTGAATAAGAGTATATCTTATATGTTTCCCACACCCTGCACATACAGATTGCTCACATTAAAAATCATCCTACCTGCATCTACTGCATGTTATGAGCCTTTAAACATTCAAGATGGCGGCTCATGGAACATCAGGCAGCCTGCAAACAGGAAGTGGCTTCTGACTGTGCTGCTCTGCATTCTGGGACTGCTGACCTTTTCCTGACCCCAGCTCTGCTCTGTCTGAGCAAAGCACAGCTATAACCCACCCCCCTGTATTTCATCCCACTCTCCTTTCCTCAGTAAGTGTGATGCTAAGATCCTAAAGTCCTTAACAGAGTTGCAGCCCAGTGGGGGAGAGAATAATAAGTAAGTGATTACAAACTTAAAATATATTAATTAATTAAGGGTTTGGGCTTTTCAATAAATCATGGTGAAGGTCCGGTTTAAGTAAATATCAAAGTTGTCCTTGAATGGGCGCTTGGCTATACAAGAGCCAGTGGTAAAAAGTTCTGCCTGATATCTGATTTACAGAATGTTTGGCGTGCTGGCTCTTCTTGAAATCCCATTTTGAAAATTGGTAGTGTTCAGACAACAGCATCCAAATCATCCACAGTGCAACTGTATTAAAAAAAAGTATTTTTAACCGCAAATGCATAAAAGTCGATTATTTTCACATTCACATAAAAAAGTGCATTATCGACAAGCATCACAATAAGAGATGACCGAACTGGTTGGTCAGAACTTAAGTTTGTTCCGAATTTCAGGAAAAATTCAATTCGGCACGAAACCGAATTTTTGGGGGTTCGTGCTGACCTAATTTTCCCTGATGGGTAAAAAAAAAAAAAATCCCCACCATCCTCGTTCCAGTATGCGCGGTGGAAGCTGACTTGCACAGCTGACAGTGTGGTCCGCCTCCCCCACTCCCACCGTGCTGTGTGACATGCCGGCTTCCCCGTTGTTGTGGCCCAGTGGCTGGCAAGCCAACTTGTGCCCGCATCCAGCCACAAAGACGAGGAAGCTGGCATGTAGGTAAGTGTCTGTGTGATACACAGAGCATGCTGGGAGTGGGGAAGGCTGGTCGCAGCGGTAAACCGACAGTGGGGCCAGCCTCCCCGCTCGCACCATGCTGTGTGTATCGCACATTCCACTAAAACAAAGGTTCGTTTCGGACGAACCCGGATTTCTTGGAGAAATTCGTTGACTTGTCCGAATCGAGTTTTTAGGAAGTTCGCACATCTCTAATCACAATATAATTTCGCTATTATTCACTCAACATGACTGATTATTAACACAATGAAAAAAAATTTTGGCAGCTTTTATTATAAATTGTGTTCTAAATAGAATGAGATGTCCATCCATCATTTCACTTTCCAATTGTACATTGGTTTTGATTAGACATGTTGAAATGTGTATTCCAGTGGCAATGATATGATCAGTGTTTACATGGGGGGGGGGGGGGGGAGAGAAATCACCAGCAGGAGTGCAGTCACATCACTGATCCATGTGCAATCAGTGACCCCTTCAGTCTAATGCCACTTATCCTATCTCATATAGATACATTTCATGAGTCTAAGCATCATTGGCTAGCAGCTTCGTTTTAAATACGAAAGCTAAATGCTAAACTCAATAATAGTGCTAATAATATTGGTATTATTATTATTTATTTTTTAGTAATAATAATAATAATAATAATAATAATAATAATAATAATAATAACAATAATTAATAATAAATTATTAATAAAATAAAAATAATATTAATAATAATAGGATATTCCTCTGTCACTGTTTTCCTATCAGTAAAATAATAAATAAAATAAAAAATAATGTATTATGAACTCTTTTTTGCAGCTGATAATTTAGGCGAATAGGTCATTAATAAAATTAGAATAATATTACAAATAATAATACACTGTAATTGTAGCAATTATTATCACTTTATTTGAAAGTGCTTCAGTTCAGCATCATTCACTCCTGGATGCATCATCAGCATATCCATCTATATAGATTGGCCTACGAAATGAGCTCTAATTAATAAATGGTATGGTCAAGCGATTTCCATTCACAGCAGTCTTCTGTCCGATCCCTGTATCCATATTAAATGTAACGTATAGTGACACGGGTGCATTTTGTTTAACCACACTACATTTGCTTCTTAATTAGTGAATATTCATCTGTCACGAGCAGCAGCGGCAGCAGCTCTAACACTCCTCCCTATTAACATGGACTGTCATAAATAATCCATGAGGCAATATTAATATTCATGAGCTGGAATCACACACACACACACACACTGTAGTCATGTGCGCTGATGCAGAGACAGGGGGAGTCACCAGTAACAGTGAGTGACTAGGTGAATGTCAGCTACTTAGAGGAAAGCCAGAGGAGCATGCTGCACTACCTTGCCTTATGCTGGCAGCTAACACTGGCATGTCTGTGTTCATATGCTGGAGTGACTGATGAACAGCAGTAGGCAAGCCGGGAGGGTAATTCCCCGTCAACGCTTCCTTTATCCACAGAAAAGGGAATTAGAAACCTTTCTCAGTTTGAGCAGTTTACAATGGGCTGCAATCTGTGCACTTTTCAGAAGAGAGAGGAACACTACAAACTGCTCTATGAAGTTTCACAGGTGAGTGCCTGCAATGTTCTTCAGCCGATGCTAGCTGTGTGGATATAGGATATAGGTGCATTTGGATGATTATATTATGATTTGCTGGATTTTAATACATTATAGACAAATATGTAACAATTTATCACCAGAAATAACCTTCCGTTGCCTAGACCACCTTAGCCAACTGAATGTAAATACATTGCTAATTGTGATTAACTATCTAATGATAAGATTAGCCATCTGTGAATCTTGAGCCATGATTTTCTAAATGATGGGGAATGGATTTTTCCTGTATGGTGTTCATGATTGCAGAGATTCAGGATATCTGGATGGTCCAGTCTACAGACAAAAACACAGAGAATCCAGAGAGGAAAAGATAATCTAGGGGTTTAGATAGTTAGGAGCTGCCAATGAGCATAGTTCAGATTTTCAAGCATTTCCCCCCCAATTATGACTTCAGAGAGTTGGGATATATAATAAACATGATCATTTATATCGACTGAGAAGCACAATATTCATCAGGATTTGTAAATTCTACCTTTCTTAATAGACCATTATGATTCTCCTAAATCTTGGGATGCCCTTGTTCTTAAGGGTTCTATGGTTTATCACACTATGGCTATTATACATGTAATCCTTGGAAATGAACTGCATTCACTGTAAACCAATGTATGTTGTGTATGATGTTTGAGTTCTGTCTGAAATCAATGTAAGCTATAAAAAAAAGTGGTACAGAGGAGATGTGTTGACATCTAGACTACAAGCAGTCTTTCCTGTTCATCTTGTCTCCTGTTACTCTGCAATCGCATTATATTGTGCTGTGTTGTTTGTTTACTACTAAGTGATGGAGCTTGTTTGAGCCTGGGTTGTTCTTGTAATTGATTGGCCAGCCCATGACAAATTGTTGCTGACAGTAGCTAGACTTTAAGTGGTATTGCTGATGCCATGGTGCATTGGGAACTAGTGCTGGTGGTCTGTTGTCCCAGAAGCTACTTGGGGGGTGCAGAGTCTTCCTGACCTGATCATGTCAATGCATGTTAAATGGACAGTGTACTACAGTATGTATACTAAGATCCGTCTTATCTAGTATAGGAGTATAGGCATCACATTGCAGTTTCATTACTCCATTTCCAAAATGATAATAAGCATTGGTTATATTTATAGAAGATAAGGATTTTCTTTAGTATTGCTGACTACAGAATATCATTACAAGATACTACAGAGGGCAATTCGCCAAAACTACTAGTATAGCTTACTGTACTTCTCACTACAATACTGTTAAGTAGGAACTGGTTTGCAACGATTTTCTTAATGTTCAGCCATTAAAGTTGAGAAAAAGTTATGTTATCTGTTCTCCCCTATAGAATCAGTTGTGTTTCACAGACCTCCCCCTTCCACATCCCATATGCAGGTGTTTGGTCTACTTTTTAAGTGGCACATTGACAGACACCTCCTAAACCTAAGGTTTCAAAATGAAATGTCAAATGTGTTTAATAAAATAGGAGACTAAGGAAAGAGTTCCCTTATTTCATATCCCCAATAAGGTCTGGGGGGGAAGTAAAGTCTGAATTCTGCACCTAACTGGTTGTATAAGTGCTCATTCTTGAATAATGAACCCTGTTAGAGTTACTTTTAAAGAAATAAAATAGCGCAAATGGTGCAGCTTATCCTAAGCTTGAGGTGAGTTTAATCATTTTGTAAAACTGAAAGATGTTACTGTGCATTTATTTTAAAAAAAAGTTACACGAGTTAGAAGAACTGGTCATGGCGGGTAGCAGTGCTGTTTACTGATGTCTGGATTTGATTGGCAGGTCAAATGCTTATTTCACTTTCCTAGGTATAGAGAAATTGCTTTAAGTGCTACAGGTAGAGTGACTGACAGCGGCCATTTGAATATGGTTCATTATGATATCATTATCTTGCTGCTGAAATGTAATCACTGTGACTATAATGGTTCCGAGAGAATAAGATGGTGCTTCACCTTTCCTCTGCTGCTCCTCTGATAAAGTTTAATCCTTTGAAAAATGTGAGCAATTTTCCCATGCACTAATATGCACTCAGCCAGCAGCCCTGGCTGAATGTATTGTTGGATGATATGGGATCAAAGGGGATCAGTAATGTGCCTGTGACACCTTCTACTGTCCCCAGTCTCTGCTCTTATATACAAGCATATCCAAGCACATTGTATTGTATATACCGTATATATATATATACATTGGCAGGGGTTAGGGGCTACATGAAAATGCTGCACCTGCCAGTGGAAATCCCCCACTGTTCACTGGGCTGAACTAAACCCAAAACAACAGTTAGCAGGCAAATGGAATGTCAGAAGATAAATTAGTCTTTTCAAACATCACCACTAGATCAAATCCCTTTAATTTTACGCTCTCCTAATTCTGAGTTCACCACCATGCTTGATCCATTTTAGTTTTGCAGATTCTCCAAAGGGCACACGATAATCACATCCATCTGTCTGGGGATGACTGCCGTTTGCTGCTTCCTTCTGGTTACTACAACAAGCAGCAGTGTAAAAGAGCAGCCATAAGACCCCCTGAAGCATACTCCGACAGACACATCAGACGTGTACATACAAATACAACATTGTGTCTACTACTGCTGTGTGGATTACTAGAATTATTGTCCGGTCTCCTTGTGATTCTAGCTGGCTGCTGTGTCACGCCTCCACAAAAATACTGCTTCTACTTAGACCCAATCACATTGAATCCTCAACCTCAAGTCACACAGGACACACTCTTAGGGTTGTCACCTGGCCGGTAGTTTCCCACAAAAGTGTCAGTATTGAGGGGACACTGCATGAGCAGGAGAAGGCGCGTTTACTAGGGCTTATTAGGAAATGTAAAGCACTGCCCTGACAAATATAATGAGGTGGTGCTAATTTAGCCTAGACTGTTACTTGAATAGTCTACTTGGCAGGGTTATAGGGTTTGCTTGCAGGTACGTGCAAGAGATGAAGTCTAGTGCCAAGTCCTAGACTGCTTTAATACCATGTCAAGTGTACAGTTGAGGTAAATGCACTAGGTAAGGTACCATGCCCTTCTGGGCCCTATAGCAGACCATGATATGGTTATTTCCTTTAGTATCACCTGAATAATCATAGCCCAAACCGATAGCAGTTTTGGTTACCTGAATGGGTTGAAGCGACACTATACCCATATGTTAACCACTTCCTCATTCATGTATGGCTGGCAATCATGTGACTGCCAATGACCAGTCTGGATTTGCCAGCAGACTTGCAAATGAAACCTGAAAAGTTTCTGTTGGTCACCTGATTAACCGCCATTTTGTGCAATACCTCATGAATAAGGTTACTAAATGCTGACTTGACTATAGTTCCATTTTAATGTGCTAGATAGTGGTGACAACACTTTTTTGTACAGGGCTGTAATCAGGGCTATATAAATCAGTAAAAGTTATAAATACAACTGTAGTTAAATGCCTAGGACCAGAAAACCAGAACATAGTCTAATACTGACAATGTGATTCAACACCATGTGAACAATTACATTTGGTTGTTGAATTAGCTGCAAGTTAGACAATGAAAGTGAATGACAGTTTTCTCTCCTAAAAAATAAGTGAGTTTTCTCACCTGGCTCTTAATCGACCCCATTGTGGTTTTGGAGTTCATCATGAAGCACCACTGGGTCAACATAAAATGCCAAGCAGAAGGCACTAGGCATAAATGGCCACAGCAACCTGATATAGGATCTCTAGCCAGAATTTAAGAGGGGTGTGACTAAAATGTAGAAATAGAAATAGACATTTACAAATATATTTCTCTAGTTTCATCCCTGAAATATATTTTAAATCAGATACAAAATTAACCTCTTCAGCTTTAATAATGCAATAGAGCAGGGTTTACCACTTTCCATTTTCTGATTTATATCAAGTACCACCTGGGTGCTGTGCAGTGGCATAACTAAATGTGATGGGACCCTGGTGCGGGCATTAAACAGGGCACTTTCAAGGCTCATGCAGTAAACTTTTTTTTTGTCTTTTAACTTAAGTGGATGCAGCAAGACAAGTAAAGACTGAAACAGCAGATACAAATGTTGCTTCCTTTTCCTTATCTAAGGATATGCCAAGATGAGCACAAATATGATAAATAAGGTGAAGAAGCAACAATGATAGGGCCCCGCCCTTTGACCTCCTGGACACCGGTGCTGTCGCACCCCCTATAGTTACATCCATAGTGCAGTGTGAGCATTGCCAGTCACCTTACACCATAATCAAAACACACAAAACAGATATGTTAAGTGAATGAATCACACAACCTAGGCAGTTTTTTTATTTATGTTTATGTCTACGGCCATGTCAAATACCACCTGAGTGGATCTCAAGTACCACCTGCTGAGAACCCCTGCAATAGACCAGTGCTGGTCAACATGCATGTGGTCCTCGAAGCTCCTACTATGCAGCTCTAGGGTCAGCCGGGGACATTAGGCAGCTACAGTGTGGCTTTTATTCTCTCTTTTTCCACTATTAATGGACCTGTACAATCCATAATAGCAGCCAGGATGTGTGCCAAAGTGCTCCAATGTTTACCTTGACCATATTATTTTGCTGTATGCTTGCAGGTATCATATATCCAATCGGATTTCAAAGGGGAGAGGATAGCTGTCCCTTTCCTGTTAATTGATAAAATAAATTCAGGGCTACTGCAAGGGCGAGTACAAGAAAGGAATGGAGAAAAGGAGAAGCTAGGAAGGAAAGAAAGAAAGAAATGGAAGCAAGAAAGAATGAAAAAAGGAAAGAAAAAAAGAAGCACAGAATGAAAGATAGAGAAGGAAAGAAGGAGAAGCAAACAAAAAAAGATAAAGGGAAAATATGAAAAATTAAGGAAGGAAAGAAAGAAAGAGCGAAGGTGGGAGGGAAGGAAGGAAAGAAAGAATAGAGTAAAGAAGGACAGGAAGAAAAGAATGAAAGGAAAGTATCCCTTGCTGCTCTGTACTGTTTAGGCATTTACCAAGGCTCAACTCCACTGTCAGAACTGAGCTCAGCAGACAGCCAGTGCTCTACAATAAGCACAGCAACCCCTGTGGTCACCATCTGTATTGCACCCCGTGGAGTTTCCCAGTTGGCCGGGGCTAGAAATGGTCCTGACTACTGCATAACCCACGCCTGGGAATCCTATTTAAAGAAATCAGGCATTTTTACTCCCCGCTCCTGCGTCCTTTTGATTGGTTATAGCCAATAGGGTTTGTTGTGTGAACAAGGCACCACACACATTGTGTAACATCCACCCGAAGAACCCTATTGATCACTGGCACAGCAGTGGACGTGTGGACGCGGCTGTTGCAAATGCAAGAACGCAAAAGGTGAGTATTTTGCATAGGAGATGTGGAAAGGCATCCTAAATTGGGACTCAGGGAGGAGATGGAAAAACAAACCTATGGCCCTTTTGTACTTTAGGTCTGCTTTTAATAAGGCCAAGAAAGGTTTTGAGGTCCAGCAATTAATTTATTGGGAAGGATTTGGTAGCCACTGCCGCTGTACAATTGAAAAGAATTAAAACCATGGGAATATGTGAGATAGCAAGATGAAGGGCTAATTACACACCCTGCATATGATGAAATCCAGCTAATCCTGTTTCTTTCCTTTACTGGAGGAATAGGTGGTGCAGGTTTGGAGCATACTGTCCTGCTTTTACAGGGGAGCTCTACTCAACTGTGATGGCTTGCTCCCTGAGCTTACCTAACTAACTGACACGCCTAATTAACATATCAAAGCCCCGATTACGTCACTAGTGACGTCAGGCGCGAATTTGAGCTTCCTGTGGCATGTTCATGCCCCATACTATTTAAAGGGACACACATGCAGGTTTCAAATGTTTGTCTTTTTGCATTCTTGACATGTGGTTAGTCCTGAGGAAGGGGGCATAAGTGTACCCCGAAACGTTGACTGATAACCTCATGCATTGGACTTATGGACTTTATTGTACATTCTGCTCATGTTTGGATCTTTAATACAATTCTTTGACATTGATCACGTCTGGAGTGCTGGTTTTTCAACAGAAATTGGATTGTGCGGCGTCTCTGTGAACCGGGCACCCACCACTGGAGGAATGGTAAGAGTGCGGCAGTCTCCCCCCAAAATTTGTGCTCCCTGAGCTTGTCTGTGTGTGTTACTATGGCAATTCTCCTGATGTCGGATAAGGAATCAAGGCAGTTAAAGGTGAACAGTTCTCCCCTGTAAAAGTGGATCTGAATTCTCCCCTGCATTTTGTTCCTACTGTAATAGAGAGGTGGATTAACCACCACCCTTCTGTAAAATAGTTTGATGTTAGAATTAGTTAGGCAGACTTTCAGGGACTGCAGCAGGAACGCTATAGGCCTACATTGGCCCCCTGTTGCAGGGAGTGAGGTTTAGACACTAGGTTAGGGAACTGCCCCCAAAGTGCTGATTGGTTCCTAAGTCTGTATATAAGACCCAGGGAGTTGTTGGTTGTTGGAGCTGGAGAATTGCAGATGCTGAGTCGTGAGGCTGGAAGGTTGGAGACTAGAGATGGAGAACTGGTAGATAGATACCTTTGGTGGTGCAAGGAATGACACCCCATAAGAACTCTCACAGAGCGTGACCCTGTCTTGGCAGATTGGGGTATATAACTAACTCCTCTACTATATAGATAAAGAAAGCAAAAGGTTTATAAGCATTTTAAAAATTAGACAATTTTGTTCCTTTAGTTAGGAAATGTTGGAACATAATTTATTCGCCCAATGCTCTAATACCAAACAGTTGTGGACAAAGAAACTCACCTTTTCCAGCTCATATTATGCAGTGTAGCCCTGGCTTCTCCAGTGTTGTGGTTTTGGCTCTAGCATATCCCATTGGGTACTGTTGTTTCCAAACTTTAAAACAATAATCCTTACTTCCTTGGATGCCCCATTGCAGGTGCATGTGATTTCTTAGATAACATTTGTACAAATATCTATATTGCACTTTTTATGTTGAAGTCAGGGTCAGATTAAGTGTGGTGGGGGCCCCGGGCACAGTCTAGTGGAGGCTCCAGGTACAGTATTTTTCCTTTAAAATAATAGTCCAGCCAAGTAACTGATTGATGGTTGTCTGGCACCCGCCTACTTACTGGAACGTCAGATTGAGTCCCTTGGGCCACTCTTGTGCGGGTGCGTGCTGCTCTGAAACTCCTGCTTTGCCATTCTGGGCGGGGGGTAGTGTAGTCGTCCAGCTGGTCCAGCACAAAACAGTTTCCTGCATTGAGCTGCCAGCGGCTGTGTTTAGTGGCTTATGTGCAGTGAGCGTCCGCCAATTGACAGCTCTGCACCCGCCCATAACTAGCATTGCTGATGCTGGCTTTTCTGCTCTAAACTCTTCGTCCTGCCCTGTGGTGGCTTTGGCCCGTCAGACCAAGACGGCATCAGAGTGAAAAGCCTCCTGAACCAGACCATAACCTAAAGGTTGGTGGAGGCCCCCTTTGCAGGGCAGTGGTGGAGGCCCCGGGGCATACACCCCCTTGTGCCCCCTTTCATAATCCTGCACTGGTTTAAGTAAAAACTCTCACCAAGATACAGGTTGCAATTTACACCTAAATGCACTCCCCGAATTAAACTTACTTCATCATAACTTTGGCACGACCCTCACTGTCCATGTAATTCTATATTTTCTGGACTAAATAACTTGTCTAGACTAGAAAAATCAAATTTTACTATCCCTATCTTTAATACTTACCCTTCAGGACCAGCAGATTCCCTGTCCTGATCGGGAATCCCTGATGTGTGAAAACCTTAGGATCGCTGTGTTTGCTTACCTTGCTGGTGATCCCACATCTCATATGTGGGCCACCAATGGGGTCACTGAATCTCTCCGGCTGCTAGCTCACCTGCACCACGCCTATCTGAATGGCTGGAGCAAGTATGCCCAATTGTGAGGGAAGCGGCCAGCAGCTAGGCTGCCATTCAGCTTTCCGAGCTGCTCATTCATTAGCATGGCTATAATACCGGAATAGAGGGGAGCTAGTACACTGATGAATCCAGCAATCTATCGGGTTTCACACAGTGGGGCATCCTAAATCAGCCAAATAATGGGTTTTGTTTCGCTTTAAGACTGCTTTGGTCTAGATTTTTTTCATGGATATATATATACACACACACATGCACACTGTATATTGAAGGTGTGTGTGTGTATGAAACAAAGCAAAGCAAAGCAAAACTACAATGAAACTAGATTTATAGCAAGGAACAAAAGAACGAGGTCTCAGGTTAAAAATAAAAGTGGAGCATCTCAGCTCCTAAAGCCCAGTGCTGGAGGCAGACAGATGCTCCTTTATGAGCCTGGGTTCTCCTTTGTGCCCAGCTGTGAATACACCATGTACAGAGTGGAATTGATAGCTATGAGTCAGACCTGCAATGTGCACAGGTAATTGTATCTTTCCTAAAAAAATGTTCTTCTTCCTTCCTTCAGGAAGGCAAACAAAAGCTGAAGTAGTTTGGTTTAATTACAACATGAATAGATTTCATATTGTGTGTACATAAAATGACTGTATTTAAAAGCACCATGAATTACAATGGCATTGTCTTTCAGTGTGGCTTCATCTTCTCCCTGTGTTTACTCTATTTGATATAATGAGGGTCAAACCACCATCTTCTCACTGTGTTTTCAAGTCTCTATCACATGTGGATGAGGCTCCAGGTATGGGCAACTTGGGTGACCCGTGCTTTGTTTCTCTAGGACAGTGCTTCGCATCAGCCGCTCTTTTTATTTAGAGGCGCAGCTGGATCTGCTGGAGCAGTCCTGAATAAAAGTGAGAGATGGCAGGAGCCGCGCTAGTCAAGAGACGTCTTCTACACTAAATGATGTTCTCTGAAATTGTGCTGTGATGGATGCATGTTCTGTGCTGTTGTAAAATAATTACAAACAAAACAAAAACACAATAGGCTAGCTGTGTATTGCTGTCTGTCACAGCACACACACGCTAATTTAACTAATAGAAGAGGACATGAGACTTTCTGCATAGTGAAAAATGTCTGTCTGGCAGCATTGAACAGTAAGAGGTGTTGTGACCACCTTGACATTGCTATAAGTTATGCTGGACTCATTTGAGCATCATAACATTTGCTGAAAATGAAGGGCCAGGCCTGCCAGTAGCAATATTGCAGTTATAAGGGGCCATTTGTTTGTTTCTTACACTCTTGATGTCTAAAAATCTGTTGCTGATGTTTCTTGGGTTTGTACCTGTAATCTTGATGCTTTCTGAGCCCCCTTCGGCTGGTGTGACCGTATTGTACAAAGTGTTAGAAGTGGCAGAGATACATCCTCATGTAAAGGCATGTAAGCGTCCAAGAATTGTTCTACTTTTAGTTACATTTCCTCATTCCTGGGGCATTCCAATTTGGGTGTGTGAAACCCCCCAAGATCAAACTTGGCGATGATCAAACGTGCATGCATGGCTAAATCCCTGAAGTCCTCTAGCTGAGGCATGTACCAGCACCTGGCATACCTTTATGGCTGGCACATTATGCAGAGGGAGTAGGAAAATGGCTAACAGTGCGTGCTCCAATCAGCTTACTTAGCCTATACCAAAACTGTACTGCACACCCAATCAACTAGCGTGTTTGTCGACTGAGCCTATAACATTGCTGGAACAGATCATAGACATTGTAGGAAATTGCCCAGCTCATTCAGTCCCCAAGCATTGCAAGCCACTGGGAAATCTCCCTGGACTCTATATTGCCTCTCTTACCAATGTTAGATGTCCATCCGCTTGAAGTCAGGAAATCTGACAATTGGGGAAAAAACTCACCTTGTCCACACTTCTATGCCTGTCCGCCAAACTCTTTTGGTTGCTATAAAGCTCTCGCCATCCCAGCACCTCCCTATATTTCATAATTAATCCAGTGATACCATCCCAAGCACAACCGCTGCTCTGACTCTGACCTTCTCCCTTCTTTTATCCTGGTCGTCTTCTGCCAGAAAACCTAAAGCCAGACAGCCCACAATCAACATTTAAAGGTTTCTTCACCCCACATGACCATCAGCAGATTCCACACTGTTCTTGCATATCACAGTGCACCTAGTCTGGTGTACCTTATTGGCTAGTAAGTCAACAGCAGTTGAGCGAATGATGAAGTGGTGAATATGGGCAGTCTGTTGTCATGGTTTCCTGGCAGTGGGATGCACAGCGTCCAAAGGTAACTCTCTCTGAGAGTTATCCCCTAAACACGATTGAGTTAATCAAAATTCACTAAGAGTGCAGATTCTTTTTTAGGACCTGGATGAAATGTTCTGTGTTTCTCTTCTCACCTTAAAGTCCCTGTCCATCTATTAAAAAAAAGTCTATAGTCACCTTTTGGCCCCCCACGGCCGCTCTGTGCAGCACAGCCATCTTCATACTTGCTGATAAGGAAGAGCATTGTCAAGCCATCAAATCAGTTTTACACCCCACTAGCATGCCTACTCCATTATAAGCATCTGGGGATGTAGAAAAGGCCCCACTGATGCTGCCATGAGAGGCAGCCAGCTGGAAAATAGAATCCCTTGATTCCTGGTCTAGGTAAGTATGAAAATGCTGGTGTTGGACGAAGAAGCTACATGGACACACCAGACTTGCACGCAGAAGCTGAGGCAGACATAAGGTGAGTATTGGCTTTATTTGTTTTTCATCTGGACAATCCCTTTTACGAGAAACAAGCTAGGACTTAAGTAATGAAAACAGAAATAATATGGATGTAATATGGATGCATAATCAATAAGCTGGCTGGGCGCTGCTGTTGGCTTGGCTTTTCCAGAACCCAGAAAAAAATGTTGAATTCTTTAGCATAGCCCATAGGTTGCTGTTATTTCCAAACCTTAAAAACAAATCCTTACATCACTAGGTGATTTTTTTGGGCTGAAAATGTAGGACAATTTTTTATGGCACTTTTTTGTGTGTTATTACTTAAAAGCTCACTGAGATGCAGGTCGCAATCCACAACGCAATGCACACTACAAGTCACACTGGCTTCACTAAGTAATTAGCGTGACCCCCATTGCAATATTAGCAGTAGGATGATGGTTCCCCACCTTTTGCATTTTAAATTAAGGGCCTTATTTATGAAGTTATTTATGAAGTGCAGCATTTTGCTGGCAAACTGCCCTTTTTTGAGCGTCAGCATCTCTTATTGTTTTGGTGCTGCTATATTGACAGAATGGTGCCACAAGGTTTTCTGCTCAAGATGTTCTTGGCCTTCCTGTTGGACCTGAAAGCCGATTATAACAGCGCCAGTAAGCCGCATTCTGTTTGCATAGGGCCCCAATAATAAGCCTGCCCCCCAAGATATCACTGCTAGGGACAAAGGAGACAAACTTTGAAGTGTGTTTAGGCTGGGTTTTAGTTGTTATTGTCCAAATTACAGACTGTGACAAAAATAAGCTTGGAAAAACAATTTGATATAAATTAAAGTAAAATTACATTTGGCGACATCTAGGTCCTGAATTTACATTATTAACTAATCACAAGGAAAGTTATGTACAGATAATTGTGTATAATATTAATTAGAAGCATAAAACAGTTCAACACAGTTCTGTCCATTGGGGTCTATGGGATCCAAAGCTACAATGCCAATAAAAAAAAATGGTGCAGCATAAACAGCACGAGGTGTGCTGGTCACATGGTTCTAGTGATAAAATAGATGCAGGCTGGTGGACACATCGCCTCTTTTTTGTTTGTTAAATGGGGCACTGAGTGGCTAAATATTGGCACTGAGTGGTATTAACAGACACTGATTCTTGATAAATCAGGCTCAAAGTTTCTGTTTCATACAACATAGAAGCATAGAAACATAGAAGGTTGATGGCAGAAGGAGACCATACGGTCCATCTAGTCTGCCCTTATGTGTATACTGTATGTACTCTTTATCTTAGGATAGATGTGTGCTTATCCCAGGCATGTTTAAATTCAGTGACTGTTGATTTTTCAACTACCTCTGCTGGCAGTTTGTTCCAAGCATCTACTACTCTTTCTGTAAAATAATATTTTCTAACATTGCTCCTGATCTTCCCCCCGACTAGCTTCAGGTTGTGCCCCCTTGTTCTATCATTAAGTTTCTTCTTAAAAACACTTCCCTCCTGAACCTTATTCAATCCTTTCACATATTTAAAGGTCTCAATCATGTCCCCCCTCTCCCTTCTTTCCTCCAGACTGTACAAATTAAGTTCTTTAAGTCTCTCCTGATAAGTTTTAAGTTTAAGTCCTTCCACCATTTTCGGTCCCCGCCTCTGGACACGTTCTATTTGAATAATGTCTTTTTGCAGGTAAGGTCTCCAGAACTGCACACAGTATTCTAGCTGTGGCCTTACCAGGGCTCTATACAGTGGCATCACAACCTCCCTCTTCCTACTGGTGATGCCTCGAGCTATGCAGCTGAGCATCCTGCTTGCTTTTCCCACTGCCTGGCTACACTGTCCACTCATCTTGCAGCTATCAGTAATCAGTACCCCTAAATCTCTCTCCTCCGAGGTCCTGGCTAACACAGTGCTGCCCATACGGTACTCAGAGTAGGGACACTTACCCCATTTTCAATTGGGATTGGGATTGTGCAACTGCCATTATCAGTTTGTGGACCTGGGTGAGGACATCACTAGTGGCTTTCTACAAAACACAGCTGTTGCATCCTAACAGACATTTTTTTTAAAGTATATTTAATGGTTTACAGCCACAACGCTGTGTAGTAATCCATGACAGCCAATTAGATACCAGTGGCATGAAAGGTGATTTTGGATAGTTGCTTAGCATGGTTATTGCACACCATGTGCTATGTCAGTAGATCAGTCTAATTATAGTGTTTGATAGGATGTGACTTTATAATTACATGGCCCTTATCTGCCAAGAGAAAAAGTGTGCCAGCCATTAGTCAGTTCATTTTTGCTGCTGTGATGAAAGCGCCACTTCCTTTGGCATGGTGTTGGGGCTGGCATAGACCGTGAAGATCTGTGAATAGAAGAAATATCACCCAGCCAGCAGAGATGAGCTGCAATACAAGAGCCAGAATCTGACTTCCAGACAAAGTTTATCATCTACTCCATACAAACTGTACGTGGTCTGTCTGGGTAGTTCATAAAAAATTATCTGGAATCTGAGGGAGAACTGAAGGAGGTTATGGATGCATGCAGCCTTTAATTGGATACATTAATTAGCAAATGATTACTGATGAGGAGAAAATTTCTTGGCAGGTAATGTTTTGATTAGAAGGGTTCACCTTGGGTTTTGAACAAAGGTAATTGCAGAGAGCAATCACCAGTTGTGTGCAAATTATTTCTTTTTATAATATGTTCTCGCGCTTCTGTTGGTCATAATCCTGAATACATATTTTTTAAAAAGTTTCTTTTTTCACGACGCAGAATACATTGGCATGATAAATTAATGTTCCTTTAAAATATGCTCATTAGATGTTTCCTAACTTACAGGTCCTATATTAGATGATGCATTACCCATGAGTTAGCAAATATCTCATAAGAGAACTCAAATGAGTCTTCTACATTGTTTTTAAATCAAAAGCCAAATCAATGTACTTTGTAGAAGGTCATTAAATAAGTAGTCAAATTCAAGGTATTCAATGAATCCACTGAGAATACATCTGCTAATATCACAATTAATATTCAAGCAATGAGCTGTATTAGGGTAAGCAAGGACGGATTATGAGAGGGGGCCTCCACCACTTATCCTACAAAGGGGGCCTCCACCAACCTTTGGGTTATGGTCTGGTCCAGGTGACTTTTCAGTCTTTGGTCTAAGGGGCCACGCATAGAAGTTACCGGAGTAGTGGGGGCCCCTGCTTCTGGACAACCAAAGCCACCAGAGGGCAGGACGGAGATTCTAGAGCAGCAAAGCCACCGTCATCACCGCTACAGTGATGGGTGCATGCAGAGTTGTCAATCGGTGGCCACTCACTGCACATAAGTCACCAAGCACAGCTGCTGGCAGCTCAATGTAGGGAACTAATTTCTGCTGGACCAGCTGGGCCACTACACACCCATCCCACCACCCAGAACGGCAAAGCAGGAGTTCACAAGCAGCATGCACCTGCACAAGGGTGGCACAAGGGACTCGATCTGACGTTCCAGTAAGTAAGCGGGTGCCAGGCAACCACCAATAAGTTACTTGGCTGGACCATTATTTAGAGGAAAAAATACTGTATTTGGGGCCTCCACCAGATTTTGTGGCCAGGGGCCTCCACCACACTTAATCCGTCCCTGAAGGTAAGGTTCAGGAATTTATTGAAATATTACAGAAAAGAGCTACTTCCCTAAAACAGAAAGTATTTGCACAGCATCCAACACAAGAACAAATAGCATTACCCATCAATCCTTGCAGCAGTTGTGTGCTATGCAAATCAGTTGTGTGGTGATCTGTGAGATGTTTTCACACAACAGGGGAAGGGCAGCAGCCTAATCATAACTAGTCAGTTTTCAATAATCTTACAATAATTTTATTTAGACAGTTTAAACACATGGATGGGGACATTTTTTTAGGTTTGCTTCACAAAAGGCACGTAAATACCTAAAAGAAGAAGTTTTGGGATGGAGGATGCTCTGGTCTCAAATGCCATTTAGTTAGGATAGATATCATGTGTGCAGCCCCTTTTCATTCTGTATGCCCTACTAAAGGTGGTTTCTAAGTAAAATAGAGCTGAGTTTGGGAAAGACAAAATTCTGCCCCTCCTTACCCCTACTATGGGGCTTCTGCTGCCCCATGCTGGTATATGCCATGCTGTGCCTCTACCACATAGCAGCAGCCAGGGCCCCCCTTTCATGACTGACCCCAATATGGTGGGGGATGCTGGGCCCATCTCATGGTCTGCACCTCTAACACTGGTCCAGATTTTTCTGCAGAAAAAAGGATGGCTAGGATAAAGGCACCCCCAATGGCCTTGGGCTCCAGTGTGATCGTCCTCTTCTAGAAACAACCCTAGTCCTGCTGGTCTTGTAGGTTATTAATCTAATAGCAAGTGAGTATAGGAAAAAGAGATTTTACTTTTAGGAGCATCTATTGCAGTGATGTCTGGTGTTATCCATAAATTTTAGGGCTTGTCCATTAGGAACCATGTCTTCATCTTTGCCGTTTCTAAAAGCAGAGAGATATTAAATAAAATGGATTCAGTATAAAACCTAGTATTCGATCCTATAAAGACAGCATGAAATTCAGTGTTAGTAGGTATGTCATTTCCAGGAAGGCGTTTAAATGACAGCTCTGTCATAACAGTATAATCAATGAACACTAGATACAGAGTAACGGCTGCATGGTGTAGGAATCATTACATGTCTATGAATGTTATCTTTTATCTGTCTGGGCCGGGGGATTCACTCACTGCCATTGTTTGATTTTGTCTCATGGTTGAAAAACGTAAACAGATATGACTGTCTGTGCTTCAAGCGAAACGCATACTGTGTTTGTCACTGCTGTCTATGCACTTGGATGATATCTGGATTCTTTTTCGTAAGTTGACTTGAGCATTGTGGCACTGAATAAATAAGCATCCTATACTATAGAGAAATAAACTATATGAATATTTACATTTGAGACCTGTGGGAGAATTATGATCACAGAACAGGCCATCACTAATCACGGCGCATCTGTAGTATTGAGTCAAAGAAACTGAACTTGCTGTGCTTTTCCTACAAACATTAACCATCTAACTGATCTTCTTAGTTTTTATGAAATAATTCCACTAAAGTGGATCAAAAATTATTTCAAGTTTTTCCAAATTCTGCTGTGGTAATTTTTAAAAACAAAATGGTGGCTCATGCGTTTGCAGGCCACCTGCAAACAGGAAGTGCTGCTGGGCTTCCTGTTCTTGTGCATTGTCAGCTATGTAAGTTGAATCCAGGCAGCAGCATGGCTGAGATGCTGGGAGAGGAAGCTCCAAAATGGGCGCTACCTTTCTTTTCCAACCGTGCCAGGCTGTTGGTCTGGTTTAAGCTCAATTAGGGGCTTACTAGACAGTACGGAATCTCAAAAAATGATGCAACCAGGGGAGGGGGGTATTTTTTGGATCTAACGTTTTTTTTTACAATTATTTGTGCCTTTTGAGTTGAAGCACCAAAGAAGCACATTTTTATTATGCAGTTGAAAACAGTGAAAAACATAGAGCTTTGCAAGCTGCAGTGTTTATGTCCATAGTTTCTTAGAAAGTTGGAAAAGGATGAGCAAAGTAAATGGCAGTTAGAGTAACAAAACACCCAGGGGTTATGTTTAAACTAACCGGACGTCTCGCTTTTGGTGGGACAGTCCCATTTTGAGGCCCCCTGTCCCTCTGAAAACTCTGGAAACACCTAAATGTCCTACTTTGCTGATATCGGGAAGACTGTCGTACCAAATGCTGAATGCTGGATGTCTGAGTGGTTTACAACTGCACTGAATGGTTGGTTGAATGGTGGAAGCAGAATGCATGGACTTTTGTGCATTGGCTCAATCACCAACATCTTTTATGGACCAACTATTCCTAGAGCAAGTGACCCGTAATTAAGCCACACGCTAAACCACACCCCTACCACACCATCACCCACAAACTGTCCCACTTTGAGGACCCCAAAAAATAGTCAGTTTAGTTATGTTAGGTTTCTAGAATTGAAGGGACTTCATTTAATGATATTCCTTTGCCATGTTTAGAAGTGGTATAGTTCATATTCTAGCTTCCTAACATTTCCAAACATGACCTTGCACCACTGTAAGGTAGATAATGGCATACTTCCAAACCATCCCTCATTTGGAGGCACTCCCCCCCCCCCCCCGTTTAAGCCCATATTTCTTTGTGGTCCGTTTATCTATTTATCTGTTCAGAGCCAGTGTATACATTTGCATACAACCTTTAGCATATTGTATTGAACATATAACACAACTTGTCAATGAATAGGTGCTGTTCCCTGTGCAGGGAATGGGGGCTTCACGATACCCACTAAAACAACAGATAATCTTACCTTTCAAATCACTCGAGGAAATCGAGCCTCGCTATTGGTCATTGTTGTCATGCATATGGGTATCCGGCTGTGGGCGACCACATAACCACTGTGGCTAATTGCAGGGTTCAATTGAGTTGGGCAAGTGATTTGAAAAGTAAGATTATTTGTTTTAGTGGGTGTTACAGCCTGGGGAAGGGGGCGCCGGCAATGGAGATGCCCTCCTGTGCATTTGTTAAAAATAGGTGTTGTTCCTGTTTGATTGTACTACAGAGAACATTTAGATGTCACTTTGGATATAATTCTTTAGAGCTGTGAGACTATGGAGCATGAAGAGTCCATCTTTCCTGGCTTAAAAAGTTGTAAATGCAGGCCACCACTACTGGTCAGAAAAGGTAGACCACTACATAAGCCCATAAAGCTATCTTACCACTTCCCAATTCATTATGGATGCCAATCACATGACTGCCGGTGACCAGTTTGCCATGTGGGATTGTACATCAAACTTTAATGATTGCCTGCCTTTACATGATTGGCTGCTATTTGCTACCATACAAGTAAATGAGGAAGTGCTTGTAAACATGCAGCGTTAACTTACAACTAAATTTACCATCATACACCAATAGACACTATAGTATCTCCTGTATTTTATGAACCCCATATTGTATGTTGAATTGTATGTGATTTCATACCTGATGAAGAAGACTAAGGCCCTTATTTATCACGGGCTAGCGCCAGGTAGTGTCTGACGAGCGCCAGGTAGCGGCAGCTAACGGTGACTACCGACTCAAGTACGCCCGGCGGCGGTCACAATGACGCATTTATCAAGCAAAATGAGGCTAGCGCCGGCGAGAGCGACGGCTAGCGCGGCATTCATCATGAAGCCGCCTGGACCGAACAGCGCCGCTGCAAATTCCCTCACAGCGCCAGGTATGAGCTGTCGCTCCCTGGCGATGTCCAATGCATTTCAATGGAGCAATCTATAATTATTCATAATTAATTGGTATTAATTTTTTTTTTTTTTTTTTTAATGTCAAAAAATCGGAGACCACTTCTGCAATGTTAGGATTTATTTTTAAGTCAAAAAAAAAATTAAAAAAAATATGTGCAGAATTGATCTAACAGGTCTGAGATTAATGTATTCATATTACAAAATGATTCTAAAAACATGTATAATGTTACATTCAAAAAATATGGTTGTTTAGGGGTTAAAAACTAGTTAATACACATCGCCGCAAGCGCTCTGGGGTTTAAACAAGGAATGGACAGCGACAGCACATTCGGAGCGTGATTTGTTGATGAATATGAAGCTAGCCGTTCGCTCTGGCCATTCGTTGTCAGGCGCTCACATACAACGCTGGACCTGTGAAACAGTGACCCCCCAGCCCGTATTCAACATTACCGCACAGCGACTGAGTCGCTGTCATCAAGCTAATGCCGGCCAAGCACAGCGAATACTGGCTGGCGCTGAAAAAATCACGCTACAGTCGCTCATCTGTCGCTACCTGGCGCTATTAATGAATCGGCCTCTAAATATCCTCGAAAGCCCACCAAAAATATATTCAGTTAGACTGAATAAGTATCATCTTATTTCTTCACAATAAAAGTTGTCTTGTTTCCAGTGGTCTCCTTTTTATGTAAGATAGAGGATGGCATCACAATTTTATAGCACACTTATGCAAGAATGCTACATCGCACTCACAAAAATGGTGTGTCTTTGACAAGGTGCCTTTCCCAAGATGCCACAGCCTGTAGATATGTGTTGTGTAGGCCTGCTTTGAGGGGACTTCATAAACATTGTGTGATGTACACCATACCACTCTACAGCCCCCTGGGGATGTTAATTTGGAGGGTTGAATGAGTGTTCATATAAAAACATCTTTAGACAGAGGTAATCTCAAAAGTAACTATGTCAGTATAGGAAGCATTGTGGGCACCATGGTTCGGGCCTGTATGCACTCACATTTGTGTTTTTCTCACTGCACGGATGGGTTAAATGCAGGGGGAAAATGTGTGAAAGCTTAAAATTGTCACAAAAATACAAAAAAATCCAAATAAGAAACTTTGATCTTGAATAAAGGTAGACCTTAGCAGTGCAATCACAAAGGCACTAATGAATATACTAGGGTTAGTGCCAGGGGGGTCAGGGACTGGAAAACCAGTGCCTTGTTCTACCAGTAGGATCAGTGCATATAGCTCCAATTTGACAGAAGTACTACCGCTTTTTATAGTATGGCAAGCGGTTGCTATTCTAACTATGACCCATTGAGAAGATTTAAGCTTACACCTGCACATCGCCACAGGAGGATTTTCTCAAGAGGAGTCAAAAGAACAAAATCATTCCTCTGTTCTTTCTTGTATTGTTCCCAGTGTGTTAGAGGGAAACAATAATGGTTATGTGGAAAGCCCATCTACCTGCTGAGATGATGTCCAGCTGATTTCAAATTAGGTGGAGGGGTTTTTAGGACTGATGTTACCAAAGTGTCATATGCTGAAAAGTGAAGGAGAAGTTCTCCAATTGCTAAAAGGGTTCTCTGCAGTTTAGGAAATAAGAAAGTGTAGTATTTGGTTACATTTGGGGATATGCGGCTTATGTTGGAGTTTATTACAAAGGTGCAATTTTTCGTTTTTTTGTTGATAATTTGATTTGAAATGAGATACGAAGGCATAATTTCACTTACTGGGACTAAAAAGGCATTATGCTGAATTTCCAAGATGAAATGTGGACTGAA
The DNA here is from genome assembly GCA_027917425.1 of Gastrophryne carolinensis. Classification (NCBI taxonomy): domain Eukaryota; kingdom Metazoa; phylum Chordata; class Amphibia; order Anura; family Microhylidae; genus Gastrophryne; species Gastrophryne carolinensis. The sequence goes on along the minus strand of CM051238.1, from coordinate 201,661,524 downwards.
GTAAAATTATCCCTGTAACCTTTGAGGCAATAAGCAGGCATATGTTGGAAGATTACGACCCATCTGCTGTTTGCGGGCATAAAGATCTGCCGTTTTAATGTAACCTTAAAAGGCATACGCCATTTGGTTTTAGTACAAGATCAATATTTACAGAGCTTATTATAACTAAACATTACCAGACAAGGTCAGACTCATAAACACTCACATGTATGTACTAACATTCAGATCATGCATATTGCTTGGCTTGTAACAAACACTTGAAACTTATATGCATCTGCAAAGTACAAGTCAGCTAACATATGATGGAGATGTAAGTGTTACAAGAATGCCCTCTATACAATAACACATAGAACTTTATGGGGCTATCAATACATCTACATGCTGAATAATGGATATTTCTGTAGCACACAATCAATCCAATGTTACAATTAAATGAGCAGAGGCTTTTAAACAGGAATTGATAATGCAGTATCATGCAGTATATTGGGTGTATTACTGGCAGTGGGTAAAATATGAGCCATAACTGGAAGGCAAAGGTGTTTTGTAAAAGTGACTTCTTCATTTGTAGTAGTTTTATGTATTGTACGAGTGGGATGCTTTCTCTCTTGGTTTATGGATGAAGAGTCTGCAAACTTTTTTCCAATGGGGGTTACAGTGTATCTATTATGAATCCACACTTGAACCTGTCTCTGTAGATCTTCTAGCAGCTCTCCAAAGTTTTGCTATTCTCACTCTCCAAATTTGGTTGCATGGCTTGACCTGTTGTTCAGTGCTCCAAGCATGAGGGAGACCCGCAAGCCACAGTGGGCACACATTCCAAGCTTGCTCAGGTTGCTGGGAGCAACGGAAATTAATGGAGGGGAACAGTTTGGAGACCTTCTACATGATCTACAGCACAATGCAGGAATAGAGGAGAGATACATAGGACAGGGTTCAGGTGTGCTCCATGCTACCTAACTATTGCCATTGCTGGAAATGATAATATTCACACAGTAGTCATACTGTCTTCACTGATGGCCATAGTTTCACTTCCATGGCTTTCTCTAGTCAGAGGCTTAACACTGTAAAAAAATGTCTTTCTATAACTTAGACCCTGTTGGAATATAGAAAAGAGCCATTTGTTATATGGCTGGCTAGTATAATAAAAAGGGGACTCCTGATATTCAATAGAAATTTTACATTTCCTTTCTTATTTTTATACCAAGATGTATATTTTAGCATCCCAATCCTCCATCAACCTTAAAAATCGTTGCTTAAGGTAGTGCTAGCTGCAGAAAACAATGTGCCCTTTTGCGGTCCTCTGAGTATTTATTGTAATTACCTCTTATGTGATGCTATTTCACACTCAAGCCTTTGCTTTCACTTGAATCACTCTGTAAATACACAAAGTGCAGCACTCTTATCGGCAGCCACAGGAAAATAAAATCTAGGCACGATATTGAATAATGTTTCGCATAGCATGTAAATGCAGATAGCGTCCTGTTTTCTAAATATTATTTGAGTTTAGCAACTGAACCCTCCAGTGCTTATATTCACCTCATCAAGATGTTTTCTGTCCCGTGACTGGTAGTTTCAAATGTACTCATCCATCTTCTTGTCCCATTACATTTCGTTTGAATGATGCTCTATACCCATTAAAATTGATGGAAAAGAACAAAGAGAAGAAAAATGTGTCCTTCAATTGATTGTGTCTTTCAGGGAGCAAATGAAGCTACTAAAGAAAAAAAGTGAAATCATTTTGGCTCTATTATACTTTGTCCAAGCCTCATATGATTTGATTGCAATTATAGATATTGCATGCATTAAAAAACAAGGTACTGTAATCATCCCTTGCTTGTAAGCAACATTTGTAACACTAGGCTGCAAGATGTTTGAATGTAACTTATCATATTGCAGTTAGATTGTAAGCCTTTAGGGGAAATGTTTGCTTTCATGCACTTTTTTGTGTGTTATTTTTATAGGCATTGTTATAGACCTCTAGTATGTCTATATGGGGCGCGGAAAGAAGTTCTACTGACGGTAGTATGCTGCAGCAGTGATTATGTGATGGCACTTGCAGCCAGGGGCAGACTGGACATAGGGAGACGCAAGGGAATTCCCAGTGGGCTGCACTACTTTGGTAACAGCTGGGCTGTTGCTTATTACACCCCTAGAACCCAATCCAAGAAACCTTAGCCCATGTTCTGCTCCCCCCACTGCTAAAGCTTTAGAATCATGGCTGAGGGGGGTTACCCACTTCCTGGCACACTATCTGCCCCCACAATACGGGGAGGCCGATTCATTAACAGCGGCAGGTAGCGACAGTTGAGCGACTGTATCGGCATTTTCAGAGCGCCCGCTAGTAGTCGCTGTGCTTGGTAGTTGATAGCGACTCAGTCGGTTTGCCGTAATGTTGAATATTGGGTGAGGAGTCGCTATTTGACAGGTTCCGCGCTGTATGGGAGCGCAGGATAGCGACTGGCCCTAGCGACCGGCTCCCACCATATTCATTAAAAAATCACGCTCAAAAAATTCTCGCGCTGTAAAATGCATGTTTAAACCCCAGAGCGCTGGCGGCGATGGGTTAAAAGTAGTTTTTTAACCTCCAAACAACCATATTTTTGGAAACCAAAAAAAACAGTTTTTTTAAATAATTTTGTAATATGAATACATTAATATCAGACCTGTAATATCAATTCTGTACAAATTACCTTAAAAAAAATATCTAAAATGGCAGAAGTGGTCACAGAATTTTTCATATTTAAAAAAATAAAATAAAATTCATAACAATTAATTATGAATATTTAAAGATTGTTCCATTGAAATGCATTGGAGAGCGCCAGGTAGCGAGAGGTCATACCTGTCGCTGTTCAAGGTCGGACGCTGGCGCCATAACCAACCCTGCTCATAATCTGTCCCTGCAATGCTATAGCCTCAGCCTTGGAGGGCACATGGGCTCAGTGGCATCACTGACTAGTCATGGGCTGATTTCTGGCCCCAGTCCACAACTGCCTGCAGCGTGTTGAGAATACAGTGTTCAGCTTCCAGTGGGGCAATGGGATGCTGTCACGGAGGTGAGGATATTTTGTTTTAGTTCATTTGTCAAACTAGGGTTACCTGGGTGGGATTTTTAGAATCTATATTATAGGGCCTCTTTAACATTTTTCTAATGTGTCTACTTATACTTCACAAAAATAGACTATGCTCACCATAGTAGCTGACAAGGGATTGCAATGCTCAGAATGTGCTGAGATCCCCGAAAAATGCTTGCGCCCCCCTGCCAATTTTCAGAAAGAGCACACTGGCCTGGTGTGAGCCCTCTGTTACAGTCAATAGAGTAGTTAGCTCCACTGTGACAGCAATGAATGTACCTGTTTGCTTAGCTAGGGCCTTTCTTTTCCTGACACAGATTTCCATAGATGTGACTATGGAAGCTACCTCAGGCACAGCCAGGCCAGTAAGTTTCTGCCACTTCACTGATGCTAATAAAAGTTATGTCTGACTAAACTACATTTTTCTTTAGCATTATAATGTTTTACACAGCCCCAGGGCAAAATGTCTGTCCCAGGAAATAGAACAGAGGCTGATTAGCCACAAGCTGTAGTAGGTGGGAAGTGGACAGATCCCTTGAGGGCATTGGAAGAGGTGGGATATCAAAGAGATGTCATCAAGGACAACAGGTGGTAGCCCCTGAGTTACAGGACCCCATACAGAACTACTGCCTCTATTAAAACAGCAAGTCCAGTTATTGCTTGAAATACAGGCCCTAGCTGTTGTAGGAAATACAAGTATGGGCTTTTATATTTTGTACAGAAAGTCAGTTTAAGCATCCTTTAAATTGGACCAGCTGCCTGGCACAGTTGGAAAAGAACTTCCTCTCCCAGCATCTCAGCCATGCTGCTGCCTGGATTCAACTGATATAAACTGACAATGCACAGTAACACAATTCACAGTAACAGGAAGCCCTGCAGCACTTCCTGTTTGTAGGTGCCTGCAAATGTATGAGCCACCATCTTGTTTTTAATATTTACCACAGCAGGAATTAGAAAATGGTAAATGAATTTTTATGTGTTGCAATCTCGGTCCGGGGAGGGAGGAATATGAGCACTGTTTGTTGTGTTGGTCGGGTTTTAAGTCATTTTAACTGTTGGTCCGCTTTTAAATCATTTTCCAGACATAAACTAAAAAAAAGGCTAGACTCGCCCTTTATCTCCCTGCAGACAATCACTCCCAGTCCAACGCTCTGACACTTACCAAATCACCCGATCCAGGCCCTGCACTTCCCTACCTGATCGTATGCCACTTCCATAGTATGGACTGTCTCAAGCCATCTCTTACAGAAACTATGGCACGCCTCCTGTATTCAGCCAGAGAGGGGACCGTGTCAAGTCTTGACACGCCTTCTACGTGAGTATTTTTATGGTCATGCCTGGACAATGACTTAAAAGCTGAACCCCTCAGTTCACCACAAAAACTCACCTTTTCCCGGTCCTAGAGCGCATGTGCATCATCTCATCCAATCAGCACCATATATGATTCATATTAATGATCAGCAATATGGCTCTGTTTAGACAAGAACGCGGCAATCGAGGGTGAGAGCAACCTCATCCCAAGTTCTCTTTACACGTGCCTGTGCTCCCGTACCCAGTCTACAGGAATGGCTGAGCGTGGGAGCACGTCTCAGCCCAGAGATGCTGGAAATACAGCCGTAATTGTTTATCTCACCATATGAGCCGCCAGTCAGTTTTACCAGTGACCGAGGGGGTTGATACGATTAGGATGCCACATGGGAAGGCCAGCAGCCAGCACTGGTGTTTTTTTAGACTCCTGGCCCAGACGCTGAGGATTTTTTTCTGCTTTAAGGCTTTGGTCCGGTGTAGATAATATTGGTTAAGTATGTAAAAAAAAATTAGCAGATGATAAGCAGCTAATATGCCACTGGATGATGGTATAATTTCTTAAAGGAGTCTGTATCAGAAGTCAAAATCAATAACATGAAATAGCAATATCCACATTGCAGGGAAAGAGCAAAAGTCCACATAGCGGACATTTTCTGTCCTCACTGCTGCTGTGATTTATTTAAGAACTCACCTTTCACATAAGAGAAACATGCTTGCTGAGTATATTAAAATTGACTGGGACTTCACATATAATTTCCCCTGTGTAACACACTCCAGTTTGGAGTCCCAGCCCTCAACCTTTAGGTCATGAACTGTCAAAGGGCTGTTGTGAAACTAGCAACCCTTTATATTTGGTGTCTCTAGGGCAAGGTCTTTTGATGAAAAAAAAAGAAAAATGAATAAAATCTTAGGTATGCACTACCACATTTAGCTTTTATTCCATTACAATGTATTACCTAGAATGTTTTATGTTCCTGCTGCTATTGTATAATTACACAATAGTGCACTGTTGCATCATGGATTGATGAGCACAGTGTATAAATTAGGACAATAACCATATGACCCGAGAATTCTCAACCTCTATTAACTGATGGAGCATCCAACCTAGAAAAAACAATACTACATTGGTATAAATATATGAATAGAAAGCAATAGAACCCAATGTACATGTAAAAAGATTATTTATATATATATATATATATATATATATATATATATATATATATATTATATACAATGTATATACTTTACTTCTTTGACATACCAGAAAGCAATAGAACCCAATGTACATGTAAAAAGATTATATATATATATATATATATATATATATATATATATATTATATACAATGTATATACTTTACTTCTTTGACATACCAGAAAGCAAAAGAACACAGTGTAAATGAAAAAAAGAAAAAATATATATATATAGTCTTCAAAATGTTTCTGCACTTTTTTAAAACTATTTAAACTTCTTTTTCACAAAATGGGTATCCCTGCCCCTCTGCGCATTAACGCTGACAAATGGGAGAAAGCTTCTCTTCATTCTCGATCCAGCAGTGTGATTGTCTTCCGTGATTATGTGGTTTCTGGAACTGCCTGTACTTAAAGACATTCAATAGTCAAAGAAGAAAGCAAAAGGGTACCAACCTTTTGTCCCATGCAGCTGATTAGTGCTAGGTCAGTGATCAATAACCCACCTGATCCCTGGATCTGAGCCACTCTGCAGTCGTCGTATCACGTGTCGCCCCTGGGCTGAACTCCATTCACCGGCACTTGGGGGCCAGGTCCTGCTCCCAGCCATCAGTCACAAGGGCACGGACGCAGCCTCTCCATTCAGTACAATGGAGGGGGCGTGTCAGGCCCAGACCCACACCCTCCATTGCAATGAATAGAGAGGGTGTGGCAGTGTTCTGTGACAGATGACTGGTCATGATACCGACCTGCTATTAACCCCGACCCTATGTACTGGCCCTGAATTGTGTGGATGTGGTGGCTGAAGCTGGGGCTAGGATCCACGATCAGGTGAGTTATCGAACCCTGGACTAGCACCTTGATTAACTGTGCAGGACTAAAGATAGGTACCCTTTTGATTTTGTTATTTGGCTACTGAATCACTTTAAAGTGGAAAAAAACACCAGCCGCCAAACTGCAATCTAAAAGATTTCAAGGCCGGCCGCTGGCTTTTCCCTGGGGTGCTCATAAAATCTCACCTTTCCCCGCCCAACGGTGCATGCACAGGCTCCCGTCCAATCAGAGCTGTTTGCCTTTTGTTTAGCTTAGGAGCCACATTTGACTGACAGATCCCAATTATGTGGCTCACTAGTTGTCTTCCCAACCAGAGCACTAGCAGATGTCTTATACACTGTTTAGACTAGAGGTTATGTGGTACAGGTTAGGTTCATTGTTTCATTTGGTTGTTTGTTTCTTTGTCCTTTGAAAAACACACATGAATGAGGTTTCATTTTGCCTTAAAGAAAAGGCCCCTGGCGGCCTCCAAACGTTGGCATTTTTGAGCTTTCCCACTTAGATTTTTTAATATATTTGATTGAAATATGGTGGGGCCACCATAGCCATGTAAATATGACATTATAAACAATCTAAGCCCAGTTCTGACAAAACTGATCTGTATTTTATAACCTCACAGTAGCAGTAGTTACTAAGTAGTGAAACCATGCCACGAATATTCGTTAATGCCTTTATGAAAAAAGGCATTGGGCCTTTTAATAAGTAGGTATATAAATTAAATCTGCCACATCCCCCCTTATGTGCGGGGCTGATGAATTCCCAAGGATGAAAAAGCATGCCCCCCCCCCATTACCTATGCTCAAAATGTGGATTCAGCACATTAAATGCACATTAGCACTAGAAAAATGAAACATATAGCACAATTACACTGGCTGCTTGTGGAGAGGATGTTCCCCATCCACTCGCCCTCCATAATTACCTTTGTCTCCCATGTGATAGGAACATGGCTTATCTTTGTGTGACATCAAAAAGTTGTAAATGGCTTGCACCTGAGCGATGGTATGCATGTGATTCTAGTTCTGCTTCATTACCACTTTATGAATGAGCGGTAATCCCTTCCTCTTTAGACATCTCTTGTCAAATGAGCTTACACACAGGCCAAGCTGAGCATGTTCTCCAAAGCCCGTTCCCCACGCGATTGCTGCGCTTTGATTAATAGTTTATGCGCTTTTTTGAAAAATATTTTCACATATATGAATTTGCATTAGCAATGGTAAATTATGCATTCCGTGTTGTGTCTTAGGATACAGTATGCTCTGCTGATATCAGGAGGTGTAGGAAGCTCATTTTTCCGTAAAAGAAAAAAAAAAGAAAAAAGGTTTCACGTAGGGTTATTTTTAATGAAATGTCATTGATAGCAAAGTTACATTACCCCCCCTTTCTAAAATAAAGTATGATGGACTGCAAAGCATAATTTACAGCCTGAATATATACTAAGCAAATATGGCTGCTCACCATACTGCAGGATAGCCAAGACTCATGGTTCATGTCCTGGCTCTGACTATTATTTTGGAGTATGAGGCACAGAGGGGCACTTTTGGTCCACTGTTCTAACCCCTAGGGGGCATCCTGATTTTGATTGCCCTGAAACTGTGGAGCATCCTTATGGCCATTCTGCATTCCCTTTTTGTGAACACCCCCGATTCTTACCTTGCTCCTTGTAGTGTATCCTTTTTTCCTGGACAGGACACTGTGTAAAATTCCCCAGATTGCCTAGGCCCTTATTTAAGAAGGGATAGCGTCAGGTAGTGGCTGGTTAATGAGAGGTAGCGACAGATAGCAACCGGACACGGCGCGCAATTACACATTTCTCAAGCAGAATCTGTTTGGCGACTGGAATAGCGCCATGTGGCATCTGATTCATCATTTTCACAGCCTCAGCGAACAGCGCCAGCATTCAGCCTTGCACAGCACCAGGTATGACCTCTTGCTACCTCCCATACATTTCAATGGACGATCCTTTTCTTCTCTTTAAACGTTTTTTTTTTTTTTTTTTTAAATATTTCCTCAAAAATGACATTACAGGTCTGCTATTAAAGTGTTCATGTTGTTACAATGTAATTCCATATGTTTTCGCTTTGTTACTAGTTGATAGACTTTAAACACACAGCCTCCGGCGCTCTGGGCTTCAAACAACTATTTTTCAGCGCCAGAGATTTGTGCTGAATATGGTGTGAGTCGGTCGCTATGAGCAGTCGCTAACATGCGCTCCCATACAGCGCTGTACTGGTCAAATAGCGACTCCTCACAATGTATTCAACATTACTGAACCGAGCACTGCGACTACTAGCGGGCGCTCTGAAAATGCCTGCTACAGACGCTCATCTGTCGCTACCTGCCGCTAATGATAAATCAGCCTCTTAGTAGACTCACCTTGTTGGTGATCCCACAGCACATGTGTTTGCAGCCACAACTCTGGCTTCCTTCTGGCCGATGTGCGTACCTACGACAGCCATTTTTGAAAATCTGGCAGGGTATGCCCAGCTGCCCAGCGGCCAGATGCTAATTGGAACAGAGATGGCAAAAATACTGTGGGATTGCCTGTGAAGTGAGTTTACAGGGCGAGCCAGGTGATTTCACACACAATGCAGCATCCCAAATTAGGTTGCTGCCCCGGAGAGAAACAAACCATGGAATGTGAAAATGTGAAATGTGAATGTGTTGAAATTAGGGTTGTTTAGGGCCAAGAAACTCTCTATGGTGTCTATAGCATAGGCACCATTTAAAATAGACCTTAAATCAAAAATAACTTTAGGTCCACCTAAATGGTGCCCCAGGACATCCCAATGATGAAGTCCATCCATGTGAAAAATGTACCGTAGTAGGAAGCAGGTCTTTAAACTCACCTGTCTGGGTGTCTGGAGTGGGTGTGCACGCACTATGCTTAGTGAAGCTCACATATGCTTAGTAAATCTGTTTGGCTGCTGGTGGAGGGCAAGAGAGCAGTGTAGCTTTTAGGTCATCTGACCCATTTTGGTGTGTCCTACATATTTTTCAATGGAGGGGCATTCCATATAGGGACTGAGTTTTAGAGGACCTAAAGTCTACATTAAGTTTAGGATTTAGACATGCAGGAAAGTCTTTATGTGCATGACTCAACCACTGCCTTTATAATACAGTACACGTGCAGGGTTCTTTTTTTTGACCTTGTAATATATGTGTAGTAAAAAATTGACTAGACTCACTACAGGTTTTTCTTGCTAAAATGTCAATCTACTGTATTCTGTGAGACCAAACTCCCCTCACCTATTTGATGTAAAAAGGGCGTTGGACCACCCGTAGGGCAGATATATAGCCACCATCCCATAATGGCACTTTGTGGATCTTCAAATTACCACCAAAGTGGATGCATGCTGGTATTATGAGCAAGCAGCCTCCATTTTTACCCCCCTGATTGCATTGTCAGTTGATGGGATTGGTTATATGGATATACCAACTATAGTGTAATTTTTGCTCAATAAGAGCAATAAAGCATGTCAGGGCAATCCTACACATTTTTTGATATTTTGTTGATCAATTTGATCAAGGTAACAACTTGATAGGTAACATGTTTGTAAGATATACTTTTACTTGCACTTTAGCATGTTAGCTGCTGCTGCCATTTATTGTTTGTTCAGTCTCCCATTGTCTGTGTTTTATGTAACATGTAGTCATTTTATACTGGCACTTGAGACTCTTTGCCTTCCTTGCCTTGAGTCTACATATTGGCAGCCTGATGTATCTTATCCCTTTAACTTTATGATTGCACTGCGCTTTTGTTTGTGCTGTAACTGTACTGCTAACAATGACACACTTCATCCTTTGTCTTACCTGTGCCTTGTGCGTTGCCTCTCTATCCTTAACTGGTCTTTCTGTAACTAAGATTGTTCCTTTGCCTGACTATTTGTCCATGTGTCTGCTTGTTATCTGTTGCTTGTTACAGCCTTGGTAAAGTTGGGCTTCAACGCAATACCTTGTCAGCCATATTCTAATTGTTGGTTCCCTTGAAAAGTTCCTGTTTAGGGGATTAGGGCAGTGGGGATCAGGGTCTGAAAAGGGGAAATTTTCCATACAAAGATAATGTCATCATTAACAGTCGTACTTTAAATAGCTATTAACTACCCGTCCACTCGTCATCAGTACAAATTATGGCATATAAGTAAATAAATCAAAGTAAAAAAAAGATTTTAAATTCACCTATACCTTCATCCCCAGGGCCTTGCAATATAAGAAGCCCCTCTGCTTTAAGTAGCAATAACAAGCCCAAATCTGTCAGGCAGAAATACTCACCAGGTCTGCAACCTTGTGGTGCTTATTCCCCAAGTTTACAGAAAAGTGAGCATTTTGCCTGTTTCGGGGATTTCTATTGCTATTTAACCGGAGAAAGGGGTGTACGCAAACCTAAAACCCTTTTGACTGAAGGTATGCTTTAAATTCTGAAGTTTTCTGCTACTATGTTGAAGATTGCATAGTAAATTTAAAGAAAAATGTGTATCATGGTTAGTACTGTAGTTTCCTTAAGGTTATTTTGGAAAAAGGGTGCTGGTCACCAAAGAACTTAATTGAGGGGGCATAATTCAGCTTTCCAGTGTGCCCTTCAAACCTTGGTTTTGCTTATCTGCACCTTCATCCCCCAGCGGAATCTGGACTAACACTGTCTGCGGTCATGTAATCTGGGCCTCTTTAAGCATTCAAAATTGTAGTGGGAATTCCAGACTACATATATTCCTCCCACCCCTGTGCTAAGCCCAATTTGGCCAGTAACATAAAAAACAACTCTGAGCAGGCAATCTGCAAAAAAGCTGAAGCAGGGCCCTTGAGTGACAGGTCAGGGAACCAATCCCATACAGCAATGGGACTGCACTGATCTGTCACTCAAGTCCAACTGTGGTCCTATACAGATCCCCGCACCCCCCCTAACAGTCATGGACTAGAAAGCCCCTATACTCTCCCATATACACAGTTATATCAGCTGTTTGAAAGCCCAAGCAGAAAGAAGCTGCTATAATATGTCCTGAAAAGCAAAGTACACATGAATTCCAGGATATGCTGGCACTTGCAGTTAGGAAAGGCTATATCAGGGGTACTAAACCTTTATTTATACAGCCTTTATGTATTTATACATTTATTTCAAGTACCACCTCCAAGATATGTATAGGCTGTCATCCACATAAAACCATGTAAAAATACACATAAATCGTTCATTACTATACCGTATGTAGCTCTATAAATATTTCTATAAATAATTCAATAGATCATCACCTTTTAGAGCAGTTTTGTACTCTTGGATCAAATCAGGCTTGGGTAAAGTATAGATGGCAGCAGATCATGTTTTGTTGCCTTGTTATGTACCACCTGAAAGGATCTTATGTGCCACTAGTGGTATGCATACCACTAATCAGGTACCCTTTATCGTGACACAGAACATACTTATACTACCAGGTTTGGTTTCTGTCAGTGTGAGGCGTTTCTCACCCACCTTTGGTCAATATTAACAGTATTGTTTATAAGCAACCAAAGCTCAAGCGCTGTATCATTGGCTGCTATCCACAACTGTTCGCCGTTATATGCAATTGACTACAAAAAATGTGAGTTTTTATTAATGTATTCAACAATATGTATCATTGAAAAACTATAAGAATTGTAAAACTAATAAGAGTAACATCACAATTAGATCACAAGGACCCACACACTGAAGAAGCAAAAAGCGAAACGCGTCTGTGCAAGAGGTCCGCACCGACTAAGTAGAACAGAACTTGCTACAGACTGAGGGCACAGTAGGCCCCAGAATTGTCAAGATCATACAGAACCCAATAAGGGTATACTAAAAGTGTCACCGTACAAAAGAACTGTACCTAATGCAGAGGCGACGCCTCTTTTTCCTGAACAAGTATGAAATGAATACTTATTGTACAACCTAAAGAAAAATAAATGTGAAATGTTTTGATGAAAAAACAAAGCACATGTTTATGTAACTTTTATATGTCTTTGAAATTGCTCCTCCCAGTAGGTGACTTAGAGGCCCCCTCCCCTCGTGTGCCTGGGAGTACCAGCAGTTCTACGGCTGCACCTCCAACACCACTGTAGGTGACAGACGTGCACCGGTGGTACCTCCTAGGTAACAAAAGGGGAAAACCCCCCTATAAATTTATACATTTAATTCTGCTGGTCTAGGGCCAATAGATTTCAATACTTAAAGTAGACCAAAACCCAGGATTTTAACTATCCTGGGTTTCGGTCCTTTCCCCCCGGGGGACGGCACAGCCAACTCACGCGTCCCATGGCGCGTCTAAGAGGAGCTGCTCAATTGACTATCCTTGGTTGTGGTCCACTTTAAACACATACAAACGGTTCCCTGACCACGTAGAACTAATTGTCATGCCCAGAGTCGGCTCCAGGTTCATGTGAGCCCTAGGCCAGCCGAGTCTCAATGGGGCCCCATATGGTGTGATATGACACGCCACACATGCTAGTAAAGTTGTATGTATGGTGAATATTTCCAAAGATTTACTTGAAATATGAAACCCATCCCACTCCTGGCTGCCCCAGCTCCCTGTTGTCTCAATCCCGGCTGCCGCTGAATGAAATGTAAAGAAATAAATAGAAGGAATGACAGAGATAAACAAAGAATAGAAGGAAAAAAGAAGAAAACAGGAAAGAAAGAAGGAAGTAATAAAGCAAGAAAATGAATGGCATAATGTAAGAAGGTTAATGAAAGAATAGAAGGAGAGATACAAAGAAGAGAAGGACTGACAGAAAGAAAGAAAAGATCTTCCAATTGCCAATCCTCTTCTGACTGACAGTCCTGAGTCCTGATTAATGCATAGCCCAGGGGGCTGCATAATGGAGAGAGGAAATGACCCAGCTCGCTGCTGGGAAGAGACGAGTCACATGACCACCATGTGAGGTGGGCCCTTCCAAGGTGAGGGCCCATGGCACCTGCCCAGGTAAGCCCAGTGCAGACAGCTGCCTTGGTCACCCTTGTAGACTTGGTATCTGTTGCTCTCTAATATGTATTTATACAGATAAAATCATTAATAAAACAGCCATAAATCTTCCAAGTGCTATGCGTGTACCCTTGTCAACACAGAATCTATGGCCCTTATTTAACAAGGGATAGCGCCAGGTAGCGACTGGTGAGCGAACGGTAATGACGGTCACCGCCACGAGAACGCCGGCTCCCCACCACAATCACACATTTATCAAGCCGATCCTGCTTAGCGACTGAGCTAGCGCCAGATAGCGACTCATTCATCATTATTCCAGCCTCACCCCACAGCGCCAGCGAGCGACCTTGAACAGCGCCAGGTATGACCTCTCGCTACCTGGTGCTCTCCAATGCATTTCAATGGAACAATCTTTAAATATTAATAATTAATTTTTTGTAAAAATTTATGTTACCACTTCTGCCATGTTAGATATTTTTTTAAGGTAAGAAAAAAATAAAAAATAAATTTGTACAGAATTGATATTACAGGTCTGATATTAATGTATTCATATTCCAAAATCTTTTTATAAACTTGTTTTTTTTTTGTTTCCCAACATATGGTTGTTTGGGGGTTAAAAACTACTTTTAACCCATCGCCGCCAGCGCTCTGGGGTTTAAACATGCATTTCACAGCGTGAGAATTTTTGGAGCGTGATTTGTTAATGAATATGGTGGGAGCCGGTCGCTATGGCCATTCGCTATCATGCGCTCCCATACAGCGCGGAACCTATCAAATAGCGACTCATCACCTTGTATTCAACATTACTGCACACCGACTGAGTCGCTATCAACAACCGAACAACGGGCAAGCACAGCGACTACTAGCGGGCGCTGTGAAAATACCGCTACAGTCGCTCAACTGTCGCTACCTGGCGCTATTAATAAATCAGCCTCTATTTTTCCAAGCTATATGTCTTTTTTTTTCAAATCAACTCTCCACACATGCTATTAGGGAAAAGAAGTGAATGTATAAAAAGCTAATTGTTGGCATAAATGTAGCAAAAGGTTTAGCTTTTGGGACCAGATTTCTCCCCTAAGCTTGCAGGTAAAGTAGACTTGCCTGGCCAACCTGGTAAGCTTGTTAATGATGTTTCCTGGAGTTCTCCTTTAAAACAGAAAACTCAAAGTGTCTCCAAAGTGGTAAGAATATTCCTTAATGTGTTAAGAAGTGTCAAAATGGAGGATCCCCTGTGGCTGTCTAGATTGCGGGCTCTGTTTGTTCTTTTCCAGCACTTTTTTCAGTCTTCCGCATTCTGCTGTGAGCTGCGCGGGAGCACTGATATACAAGTGTTATTCAGGACATGAAATATAAAACAAGCTTCCTTGGGGAGTGTGACAAAGTTGTCTGTTTCACGGGAGTAAATAGTCGCTGACAGAGAAAGAAGAGCTGCAATGATCCTGAGAGTATTTTTAGTTCTGAGACTTCTCTGCTAAATGTGGGAGTTTGCGAGAAAGAGACAGATCACATAATGAGGACAAAGAATCAGCCTTTCCACAAAGGATTGGGAAGACGAGAGAGGATGGTTGCTTCTTGGCAGGTCATTCCCACTGCACCCTGCTCCGACTGATAAGCATGTGCTTGACAGTGGCTGATACTGATGTTAGCGCACCTCTCCGCTCCATGCAAAGGCATGAGGGTTTGGGAATGGATTGATAAGAAACACAATGAATAAATAAATAACAAAGCCCACTCAGTGAATTTAGTCATTTGCATTGCATTGCTAAATAACTCTTCTCCCACTGGTACAGCCACGCTGCCGAATGCAAGGAGTACATTTAAAAGGCCCAACTTGATTTATGGAGCTCATTTTCTCAATGTAATACATATAACAATAGTTAAGCAGAATGTTGAATAATGCAATATCTCACAAGTCACACATTTAGATCCATGTATTACCTTTAAACAGACCTTTTATGTTTGAAAATATTTAAACAATTTTATTAAAGACTATACTATAATGCAAGAGGCTTTGATGCTGCTACTAGCCAACCAAAAGATGTCACCATTATACAGTCACGTATGTGTATATATTTACACCTATTTTACTCATTGTAAACCTCAACTAAAATATTTAGGTCACCTGTATTTTTATGCAGGAACAGTGCCCACAGCTATGTCTACCTACTTAAGAGATTTTCTCTTGCCTCAGGCACACTTGGTACATCATATATATTTGCTGTTGCCCAGCTGGGCATAGGATCATGTGACAAAGACTGCATCAATGGAAAAAAGGCCTAACCAAGAAAGTTGCTGTTATCTGGTGGTACATTTGTGTTTTAGGGGACTTTGCATTTTAAACATGAGCAGTCAATTTTGTTTCTCCCTGATGCTCCAACATTGGAGGCATCTGCCCCATCTTTACACCAAAGCCTTTTCTCTTCAAAACAAAAGAAAAAAGTTGTTCCAACAGCTCATATCCAGGTATGACAGGCACAGGAGGAGTTTGGTCTCCAGACAGATGCAGCGGATACAGGAGGAGAGCAAGCACAGGCATCCAGGAGTACAAAATTAAAATGTAACTAAATCCTTTAAAAAAGCATGTCCACGAATGTGTAGAAAGCAGTGGGTTATCTACATTTTGGGCCCTTAGTCTCCGGCCTTGGGATAACCTTATGCCTGTGCTGGCTCCCCTCCTGTATATGCTTTTCTCTTCTAAGCCCCTGCCTGTCACCTCCCCCATCTCCATGTTTCTTTCTCTGTTACCCCTGTTTCTGAGCCCTCTCCATGTCCATTGCTTTGTATCATTTGCCCTCCTAAAATGAGCCCTTCAGTCAAAACTTATAAGCGGGCCAATCAAATAGGCCTGATCTAGGTTGATCTAATCCTGATACAGAATGCAGATACGTACCTATTTCCATGATCCCCCGTGCCTTACATACACTGGTGTGACTGAAACCAAAACATTGTACTATCATAGCAATATAATTTGTAAAATATAAAGCTGAATGCTTATATATATAGTTGAATAAACTATTGTTTTCTTTGGGTTGCCAAGGATGTGCCTATTTGTAAGGGCTTAGAGGGCTCATAATGTCTAAAGTAGGCTCAAAGACACTTAAAGAGAAAGTTCAGTCAAAACTGTGAGTGGTAGATACTTCTCTCTTCCATGCTCTATGTCCAACACATGCGAGCGGGCTTTTGGGCTTACCCAGCAATCATGCACCTAACTGGGTGTCTGTAGGCCCAGCAAAACTGATCTGCTAGTGGTTGCATGAATGGCTGCTATGTGAGAAGTAAATATTGTCTCCAGGCTGTCTGTTCATTGAGATGCAGCAGGACATCTATATTGGAATGCCTCTGTGCTGCACTGTTTAGATGACGCCCACTCTTTAAAGTGAACCTTGTTGCTATGTCACCTACAAGTGCCCAGAAGAATTTTACAATCCATGTTCCTATGGAATTCAGAAGCCACACAGACAGCTTTACACCCCTCTAGGAAATGCCTGAAAAATGAGCAAGGACTCATTCATGGCTCTGTACAGCAATGACACAGACTGTCCATGCGTGTGCCCCTCCTGCTGTACCCTGGAGGCCGCTGTAATCACTCAGGAGCATGGGGGCAAAAATGATTTTAAGAGAGGGAAAGTGAATTTCATTGCTAGTGTAAGCTTACAGCTAGGGAAAATGAGGGAATCTGGATTTGGATGACCAAGCATAACTTTGGTAAATCAACCCTCTGAAATCAACATCACATTGAGTCAAGTTACTTATAAAATGGTATTGGTATTTTATTTGAAAATTAGCATCACATATTTTTCATACTTCACACTAAGCAATAGGAGCTCATGGAACAAGAGCCAGAAGTGGAGAGGAGAAGAAATATAAATGTAGGTGAAATTTGCAATCTGCAATCTGCATATGATTAGTGGAGAGATCTCTTTTAGTCAGAAAAGTCCATGTGACTGGCTTAGGTTTAGCAGGGCCTAGATAATACTTTAGATATTTAGTATTAGCTAAGGATAATTTTCAGTGCCTATAGTCTTCATTATAAAAAAACACCTCTTTCTTTTATTTAGGGTTTACTTTGCTTGACTGTATTAAGAACATAAAGCTTGTAATGAAGTAGCAAGTACTATAAATAATTGAAGCCACACATTGCTGAATGTTAATTATTTCCACATATTTTTATATTTTGCCTTAAGGATTTTATCTTGCCCTGACATCTTGACAGCCAGCATGACTTTAGTCTCTGGGATTCTTGCTGTGCCACAAGAGATGATCATTTTGTTACAGGTTGGGTTTAATAGGAGGAAATTCATGGTGTGCTTATGTACCGTTTGGGTTGATGTGCATGTATTTTGAAAGATTAACATGTTATTTTAAAATTCCAGAGAGGCTAGTTTTGTATCTGTCGACATCTGTTAAGTGTGGAGGTAGAGACACTGATGGGAACTAAGGGAAAACATTATATAGCAACACTTGTCTTTAAAAAAGATCGTTTGAAGGATAGATTTTACAGCATATTTCCTGCTTTTGTCTTTCCCATCAAAATCTCACCATCATTTAACAAAGGACATGTTCTTGGGATGTACTTGGGTATTGGGTAACCATAAGGCTACATGATTTTATTCTGAGTAAACCTGAATACTCTATAGTCATGTTTTGCAATTCTAATGGAAAAGTATCTGATTATTGTGTTACAGGTACATTGTGTGATTGGAATAATCCAGTTGGCCGGTGAGATGATGTGGATTCTTATGTCCACCTTTAGAGAAAAACTTTTTTTTTTCAGAGAGGAAAATTATTAAAACCATGGTAATACCATTTCTGTAGCGCATGACCCCCCTGCCCCATTTCCTGCTTGTAAAAGAACAACCAGAAGGCCCGTCTAACAGAGAAGCCATGGTTGAAAAAAAGGTTGTCACTATTATTTTGTTCTGATGACAACTTTTTAGTTGAGATGGCATTATGGGGTTTCTCTTGAAATGACCTGACCATGCTGACCAAACAGGATTTAGAATATATATATATATATATATATATATATATATATATGTGTGTGTTAGATCTTCCAGATAAAATCAGGATAACAGAAAGATCACTAAAGTGGCTGTAGCCTATAGGCACTATGATAAATGAAATACATATTTGGTCTGAAACATGGCTTTAGGCCACTACAGCATAACTACAATATAAATTAATGTTAGCTATGAAGTCATCCAATTATATCCATTGTTATTTCCTTGGCAAGTAGGATCGTTTATAAAGAATACCAATGTATTTCTGTATGTGCCGAAACAATACAGCAATATATGTTGTGTAGAGTGTACACATCATTTACTATTTAGATCAATAGTATCAAACAGCCTCCTGTATAGGCTCTAATTAAGGAGTGATGTCATCAAGATGACCAGACTTTACATGAAGCTTCACTAAGTTGCATAGAGAATTGTTCTGTCAGCATATCTGTTTTTGCCAATTGGGACTCTTTGACTAATTGCATCCAGGATTTTCTTGTCGGAAAAAAATAGGATTGAAATAGAGCACCTTGTTATGGACTTTAAACGGGCAGGCTGATTCATCACTAACGTCAAGTAGCGACAGATGAGCGTCTGTAGCAGGCATTTTTTAGAGCGCCCGCTAGTAGTCACTGTGCTCAGCTGTGGGTCGCTACTTCATAGCGACTCAGTCACTGTTCAGTAATGTTGAATACATTGTGAGGAGTCGCTATTTGACCAGTACAGCGCTGTATGGGAGCGCATGTTAGCGACTGCTCATAGCGACCAACTCACACCATATTCAGCAAAAAAACAGCCTCACAAATCTCTGACGCTGAAAAATACTTGTTTGAAGCCCAGAGCGCAGGAGGCGGTGTGTTCAAAGTCTGTTTTTCAGCATCTTTCCACTAGTAACAAAGCGAAAACATATGGAATTACATTGTAGCAACATTGTAACATGAACACTTTAATGGCAGACCTGTAATGTCATTTCTGAAGAAATATATAAAAAATAAAAAAAAATGTGAAAAAACTGCTTATTCAATGCCAGGAGAGGTCACAGAATTATTTGAGATAAAAAAAAAATAAATAAAAAACAAAAAAACAAAAACCCTGTTTAAAGAGAAGGAAAGGATCGTCCATTGAAATGTATGGGAGAGCGTCAGGTAGCGAGAGGTCATACCTGCCGCTGTGCAAGGCTGAACGCCGGCACTGTTCGCTGAGGCTGTGAAAATCAGACGCTATCCCAGTCGCTAAACAAATTCTGCTTGATAAATGTGTAATTGCGTGCCGTGTCCGGCGTTCACCAGTCGCTACCTGTCGCTACCTCTCATTAACCAGCCACTACCTGACGCTATCCCTTCATGAATAAGGCCCTTAGTTGCTTTTTGTTTATTGTAGTAGTATTCCTGTTCAAATCAAGTTTAATCTGGCCCCAAAAATATTTAACTGCAGAAACGTATCTGTGTTATAGTGTCAGTTGTCCCTCCTAACAAGATAATGTATTTTAAGATTTATTTTTTGGTAGAGCAGTAGCAAATGTTTTGATTTTTGAATTTTGAAAAAATAAAAATATTTGAGTCGCGAAAAAATAAATATATATGAGTCGCGAATGTAAGTGCACAAAATGGTTGCAGAGTGAGTTAGCAAGTAAATTAAAAAAAAAAAGAAATAGACAATACATCAGTAGAGAGATCAACAGCAGAAAAGGCCTAAGTCCTGGCCAGGGTTGTTTTATGGGGTTCATGTTTCTCAAAGCCCTTTGCAGTAACTGTGCATGATCCATCTCCAGCACAAATCCCCCCTTAGCACCCCAAAATGTAAGCACCAGCAACAGGAGGTGATTGTAAGTAAGAACTTTATTTATTGGGAGTGTTGTTGATGCTTGGAACCAATATTCAGGAAAGGCAGTGGGTCAAACAGCAGTAGGTAAGTGGCCCATTCAAATACATGGTGTTAGAAGGTTAGTATTAAGTATTTTTTTTTTAAATTTAGCCAAGACAGCCCTGAAATTGGACTTGCCCTGCTTTCCATACACTATTGAACACCTGGCCTGACAAAGCATAGTATTTCCACCTTCATTGGAAACTGTGTTAAATAGTTTATACCAGCATACTAAACAAAGAACAGATAAACAAGAGTATGTGGAGCAAAAATTTTATCAGGGTATTCAGACATACGAGTCAACATACTGTATATTAAATGGATGGTAATATAGTGCTATGTATAAGATCTCAGATAGGTTGCTGCTAGTATTTTCATAGTCAGAAGCCATGGAGCAATAAAGAATAAGGTCCTGCTTATCAGCGCTGTAGGTCAATTTATTGCATGAGGAATCCATAAATGCTTTAAAGCAAAGGGCGGAAATTGTGAGCGCAGAACCAGAAAGGCTTCACCAACACAATGAAGAGAGAAAAGTAAAAAAAAGTGGCAGAAAGAAGATAACCAGAGAAACCTGCCAAGATTAGGACATTTTAACAATTCATAAAATATTATTGTAAGGCATTCATGCATTGCTTTCATTTGTAGGAAGGATCATGATTTGGTTATTTTAGATTCTTTTATATTCTCAGTTTCTCATCTCACTCTGACCTTATATGAGAAGAATGTGATGTGATAGGAGTGGTTGGGGTTGAGGGGGCAGGGTGGGAGAAAAATACAGTGCAGGATGATGACGAGGGCAAGAAAAGAAGGCAGAAACCTTTGGCACAACATAATGGGGAGATTCTTTTCCCTTGATTTGTCTGCAATCCATATCTCACCTATCTCACTGAAGCTAATTTCAACCCTGAACAAAATAAATATATATTTTTTTAGCAGCCCGATGTACCAAGCACATAGGCTGAGTGGCAGACCACCAGCCTTGTAAGTCTACCAGCCCCTGTGCACCTTGGCATACAGTCCACTGGGTTTTTTTCACCTCCGTGAGTGGTGGGGATGCCGGCAACCGCTGGGTGACAGGCCTATTGACATGGGCCTGTTATTCTTCTAAGGGTGACTCTGCACCCCTGAAAGAGACAAGGACCTATGTTGAAGGTTCAAAGGACTGGTAGACCTTCAGGGCTGAAGGACCAGCAGCTCAGTCCCTGGGCTCTTGGCTACCAACCCCTTTATCGGGTGCGCTGGGCCAATATCCCGGGGATTCACTTTTTTAAAAATGGGGGGGGGGGGGGGGAAATGACCCCTTTAACTGTTTTTTACCTCCCATAGACTTTAATATGTGATGTCCGATTGGCTCTGGAACGGATAGATGCCAGTTTGGCTAAACTCTACTGTTCCAAAATAGCTCTAGTAAATACTGCTTGGAGCATTTATTAAAAGTGCTGAGCTGAACTAGTATGTTTTAATAGTTTCCTAATGTTAGCAAATGTGTGTCTTATGGAAGCAGACTTCACAATCCGCAATCTGTTGCTATTGGCAACGTACATCAAGTGCAGACTTGGTGTACGTTTCCAATAGCAACCCATTGCAGATAGTTACACAGAACACTGCTGCTGGGCATGTGTAAGGTTGAGTGAGCTCCCTCACCACAGAAGTGCCGATAGAAGCACTGTTCTGTGTGTACACGAATCACTTCTTGCTTCTTGGTGTACAGACTTTGCTTATGGTGTCAATAGCAACATTATGCAGATAGTAAATAAATGCTTCTATAAAACACAAATCAGCTCAGCACCTTGAGCATCTTTTTGCTATAAAACTTTCAAAAGATTCCATTGAAAGTGGAGTTTCCCTTTTAGCCTCTCCTAATATTGAGGTTGCTTTATGGCAGCCCAGCTGCATACATTTAGCAGGGTTTTTTATTCAGGCTTTAAACAAACCTATTGCAGTTCACAATAGGTTCCTAGTCCTGGTATCATTGGTATGTATCTTCTCTGATGTATATCCTATGTTGTGAACATCTGCTGTATTGTTATGTTACTCTTGCACTGTGTTATGACTATGTTGCACAAAAAGAAATTGACAAAAAAATGACACTTTAATGGCTTCAAACTACCTGTTAATCATCATGGCAGAGGAACCTGCTTAGCTGTCTGAGCCTTCAATTAAGCATCTGCCCGAGCTGGAAACAGGCCCTCTAATTGGAGAGAAGCAATCTCTCTGCGGGATGCACAAGATTGATTCACTTATACCCTTATGTTCCGGACTTTTGTGCTATTTTTGTTGTGGTGCTGTTTACAGTATATAACATCTATTATAGCTATTTAATCAATTGTCTGTTTCCAAGTCTGAAATAGTTTTAAATAACCACTTAAGCCCCATTATCAGTAACAAGCCTATTTTGGTGGCATGCATGGAACAAAAGGAAGCCAGCAGCTTTGCGTTTGGCTCTGCGTTTGCCAGCCCCTATCTTTTTTGTTATACCCACATTTTATTATATGATGAGTCTCGTGCTTTTACGCTGTCCAATTTTCTCCAGCAGCCCTGGAAGGGAGTAAAGGTTGATGAAGCAGTAAAATTAATTTACATTCCGCCTGATTATATGCGTAATTACCAAAAGATGGTGCTAAAGACACCTCTTTTGCCCTCCCACAGTGACTTTGCAACATATGGCAGCAAATTCAACTTGCCCTGGCTATTAACACGTTTAAGAAAAATGAACTGGCATTAACAAAAGAGCTTTGACCTTATCAGTTATTAATTCATCACGATACCTTCTAATTAGATCCAATCATGTCGCGTAACACTTTCTTTTATAAACACGCAGCAACATTTAATCCAGCTTCTCAGAGGCAGAGTAATAATTTTATTTTAATGCAATCATTTCATTTTTTGCATATTAAAATACCTGGAGGGATTGACTTGTCCGACTGCCAGTAATGTCAGCCTGGAACAAATTACTCTTTAAAGGTCTGGAATAACTAAAATTCTGAAGGTATGACCTGTCACACCCAGTTATCCAATACATTGGCTACATTTTCTATTACATTAATGTATTGCAATGTCCATAACTAGCTGAAAAGCATGAAAATCCAGGCTGCTCAAGCCCTGTTGCTATCTTTGCCTTGAAGAAGGCAAAACAGTCTGTGGTGAAGACATTCATTAGTCCAGTGAAAATTATACATTTTGCCAGGGAAAAGTGTTCTTTTAACATAAATGAGAAATCTAACTGGGTAATCTAAGCAACACAGTAATGATTTGTGATAAATGTGCTAAATCAGTGAATGATTTTTGTATAACAATTTACTGTGATCATGTTCTATAGTCAAATCCAGGCATGCTCATATGGCCCGTGACCTCAAATCTAATCAAAGGACATAAGCATGTGGGGTAGGTTGAAGGAGTAGATAGGACTGGCATGTAAAGAAATTAAATGGAAGGCAAACAGGAGGCATGGGTTGGCATTTAAAGGGGCAAGGCAAGCCCAAACAGTTATAAAGGGGGAAATCCCTTGTTAACCACCACCAGAGGCCCAGTATCTTGAATTATAATAATAATATTAATAACTGGAAGTTCAGGCAGGTTGAAAAACAGCACTTATGGGAATGTTGCATATGAACGCTGTAATATGGGGGCGTGGTGAAAAGACATAAGAGTGTCATGATCTGCATACTGGTAGAGGAAGCTCATTCTCTAACTTGGTTTCCTTACCTATTTCATGGATTCTGCTGAACCACGATCGGAGACCAAGGGAACCAGTGGAATTCACCAGGTGGACTTGCACATCTCTGTAGGTGTCCCCAAACCCCCTAATTCCTACTCTATGCTGGTTGTCAAATTTGGACTTCAATTGGTGGCCAACAGGAGCAGAACTGGGAGTTGTGGCATCTCCAGGTGGAATGTTGGCAAGATAGAGATCCCTACCCCAGCAGGCGTATTGGAAAACTGTTCAAATCCAAAGATCTTGACCATTCTGCACAACCCTGTAGCTGATGTTAGAATGGATTATTATATGCAAATTCCCTTGTTCTGCCCATTTCTGATGGGAGGGACCAATGTATGTGATGAGGAAGAAGATATTTTTTAGTATGTTTCACAATTGTGCCAGCTTGTTTTAGTACTTGAGCGCTGTCTCAGGACAAAAAGTAAAAAATCTGTCCCTCACTCCTATAGAAAGCAAAATAACTGGCATTTTGACACCCACAGATTTACACAACCTGCCACCGTGGTAATTGGTTACCTTTGGCCACCCCTAAAAATGGCCACAACCACCATGCAAAGCAAATCTCAGCATAAGCCATTTAATTTATTAACAGCTAGGTACAACATGACAACTGATAATCAGTGATAATTATTATTATTGTACATTTATAAAGTACCATAATCTACCATGGCACTGTGCAATATAGAATTACAAACAGGGTAAAAACTTTCAATACATGAGCATTATAAGTCAGATGTGAGAGAAATGCACACATACACAGTCATACTGACATATACTAAGAGAAAGGTGCCCTGATAAGGTAAAAACACAATTTACTGTTGTTTATTTACAATATGTAAAGCCATGTCATGATCTTTAACATAGGTACTGTACAAACCTATTTACAATTGATTATCATAGGGATGTTATATTTAAATTGCAAGGGAAGCAATTTCCTGAGACAAAAAGAGTTAAACATTTACTACAAAAAAACCCACATGGCCGTCTTCAGGAAACTGGACACAAGGGAGCACTATTGAAGTAACCCAGTGTGCAGTTTTTACATTTCTAATTAGCCACCATACGGCCATGTCTATAGGCCCCGGGAGGACACTCATGAAAACATTAATCTGAAAGTGATTTTATCACATTGCCAACTCTATAGTCTAAATGAAAGCCTTATCGTGGGTATAAGGCATTAAACAATTTGTTATGCCTACATAAAATGATTAACAGCTAAGGAGAAAGACTTGTATGCACAGATTTATAATATTAGTATCAGCTCTCCATTTAGCACTTGCATTGCAGAGTTGATTGAAGTATATCAAGGTTCCTTAATGAGTCAAGACCATAGCAATATTTACACAGCTGGCACGCTGCCACTGAATGTCTTCCAATTAGAAAGGCAACTAGCCACTTTGCTGGTGTGAATACCATCAGAATATTAGCAACCTGTCACCTCTATCACATATTGTTGAAAAGACATTCAAGAACAAGTGTTCTCTGTTAGCATTGGTGGCACAACGGACCCAACCTGTGCCATCCCAAAAACTATCTGTAGCAATTTAATATTGCCTTATTAAAGAAAAAAACAAGATTTTACATTTTATGAGAGAGAAAAGTAATATTGCTGCTTTGCTATAAAATAAAAAGTGGTAACTGTATGTACTTCAGTTAGATTAAAAGGGAATTAAGAACAATCTATAGGGAAGTGCATCACACAGTAAATGATCAATAGGTGCCGGATAGTGGGGGTGACAATATACAAAACAAACAAAGTGGAGGAACCTAGACTGTTCCCTCCAACCCCCTACACAAGGCCGCACACTGGTATTTAGAAATATATAAAAGCTAATTTTAATAGATATATCAAAAGAACATCCACAGAACATACAATACAGACAATATTTTAAAAAAACACAAAACACAGACAGGGGTATCCCACACAGGGTGACTATAGATTCTATATAATCGCCATAAATATATACACAATTATTATATACAAAGTACTATGAATGTCCCAAAGTGTTGAAAGAAAGAAAGAGGATGTATACGTTTGTGAGTGTAGGAATACAAATGTAAAATGTGACCAATGGGCAGTAAGTCAATGAATGAATTAATATAAAAATGGTGCAAAATATATGTGACAAAGCAAGGTGGAATGTGTGTGCAGAAAGACCAAAAAACTGGTTTCTGTTAAAACAAATAAATAAATATACTAACAATGAATTTGAGTGTATAACCACAAACTACAAGTGTCAGAAAGAACAAAGGAAATAAACAACAGTTTGGTCATTCAACAATGGAGTCAAGAGAAACATATGAAAGGTATAAACAATGGTACTTCACATGTCACCAGGGGTCCCCCCGTCGCAGCCGCCACCTACGCGTTACGTGTCCGACCGACACTTCGCCAGGGTGTATCGGCTGTGCCCTCACACTCTTCCTTAAATACCCCGGGAATAACCGCAAGGGCCAATGAGGCGCCGCCACGCCCCCGCCAACACGTGGGTCCCCCCGGCCAATAAGGAAAGGCCGCAGGAGTACCACATCCGGCGGCGCGCGGCCGGCGCCATCACTGGCCATCGCATACAGTGGGTGCCCGCGGCGGGCGCGCGCACTGCACACAAGCACCGCCTGTCCACCCAGCTACTGGGAGAAACCCAGAGCGGATCCGTGGCATGTAAGTATGCGGGGAAGGAAGAGAGAAGGGGAAAATTGAAAGACATAAAAAAGTGCATAAAAACAGCGGATGTTATATCCTGTTATACACATTCACAAATTTCTCATAAGGATAATATGTAATTGGGGGTAAATAAACCCCACAAAAATATAAATATTGATGTCAAGTAATATGGCCAATCTAATCCAATGTCAGTGATCTCATGAACATATATAGGGCATACCAAATAGCACAGGAACTACCACATGGATACTAATACATATGAGCATGATTAGATGGAAAACAGAGGGGAATAAAAGCAAATCGCATGTCTATAGCAAACAACCCTAAAGCTGGCCCAAAACACAGCTAATAGCCTAGCGTCGCGTCCATACCGCAACGCTGAAGGAAATGTACTGATGTACATAATGCCTAATTAAATGCACCACCTATTGGTTCAATCAGAAGCGATATAGTGTGGGGCTACAAATGGAACAACAACCGCAGGTTTGAATGAATAAAGATGATTATTATATACAGAATCAAATACACCGAGCCATGTGGCTCAAAGTCCCATCAAGCCAAAAGGTGTGCAAGAGCATCCTATGCTTATTATGTTATTAATTTTTAGTAGGAATTCAAGGAATTATCCTTTTGCACAGAGTCACTAACACCCCGCTCATCGGGGATAAATAACTCCACTGTGATGGGAGAAGATTCCCAGGGGCTCGCTGTATCCTCGACGCTCCAGATGTTATCTCACAAAGTTCTGAGATGGTTGCTGATAAGTGGATGGATATAATGTCCTCTGTATGAATAACATTGTGAGGAGGTCACGCAGGTATAAAAATCCACATGAAAAAGGTCCCCACTCTACAATTGTTCAAATTTAAATTGGATTGTTGCAACATTGCATCTTCTTTTATTTTGATCTTCTTCAAGAGGTGTAAGGAACGTGACCATTGATCCTGGCAGATGTTCCAGATTAAGACCGCAGAAGTTCCGTCGATCGGCCACCCATTCAAATGTATGGATCAAATTCCGGGTTTTATGATCCACTCATCAACACGCTCTAGTTAATACACATAAATAAAGAGTTAAACAAGTCCACAGTAATGTTATATACCTATAAACAACAGCAAAAAGGTGTATAGCTGGCATATTAATCGCGGCCCAAAAAGGATGAGAACCCAAAGTCCTCATTAATACCAAGAGGCGCCTGTGATCTCAAGGTATAAATCCATCGAGACTCCTGTTGCAGCAACATTCTTTTTAAATTTCCACCCCGAATACCCAATCTGACCTGATCCACAAAGAATATTTGTGTCCCTGACACATCGCCCTGGTGGAAATGAAGAAAGTGTGAGGCTACCGGCGTCAGTTTCTGCCCATTCTCCTCATCTCGCGCTGCCAATCTGATAGTGGATAAATGTTTCTGTATTCTTGCCCTAACGGCATTGGCGGTCTCCCCCACATAATCTTTAGGGCATGTACACCTGATGACATATATGACTCCATGTGATTTGCAGTTAAGATAATGTTTTAGTTGTATGTCCCTCTGTGTATTGAGGTCCACTATAACGTTGGTTTTCCTGACTAGTGGACATATGGAGCAATTGCCACAGGGTCTACTTTTAGTCCCTGGCTGATTCCGTAACCAGGTACGGGGAGCAGTATAATGACTGCTACACAGTCTGTCTTTCAGGTTGGGGGCCCTCCTAGCAGTTAAAAGGGGACCCTTCCTAGTCAGAGTATCCAATCTTGGATCCGAGCGGAGTATCGACCAGTGGGTATTGAAGATGTTCCTGATTCTATTCCAATCATTGTTGTAGTTGGTTATGAACCTTACCTCACTATCGTGTTTCCTTCTTTTGTAAGAGAGTAGCTGGTCCCGAGGTGTTTCCATGGCTCTCCTGGCTGCCCGATCAATGACCGGCTTGGGGTACCCTCTTCTGCGAAATCGACCTGTCATGTCCTTAATTTCTTCCTGAAAGCGAGCATCATCAGAACAATTTCTTCTCAATCGTAGCATCTGTCCTACCGGGATGCCTTCTTTCAGTTTCTTTTGGTGGAAGCTAGAAAAATGCAGTAGTCCATTGCTGGAGGTGGGCTTCCTATAGAGATGTGTGGCTATGGATCCATCCGTTTCCACCTGTAATACCAAGTCCAAAAATTCAACTCTCTGTGTGGAGATGTTATACGTGAGGTGAATATTGAGTGAATTATCATTCAGGGCTGAAATGAATTGTTCACACAGTTGTCTGGGGCCCTGCCATAGAAGCAGGATATCATCGATGAACCTGTACCAGCCCAAAATATAGGGCTGGTACAGATCCATCGAGTCGCCCCACACCACCTCACGCTCCCACCAGCCCAAGAATAAGTTGGCAATGGACGGGGCACATTTTGCCCCCATCGCAACGCCCCTGA
This sequence comes from Gastrophryne carolinensis, assembly GCA_027917425.1. Classification (NCBI taxonomy): domain Eukaryota; kingdom Metazoa; phylum Chordata; class Amphibia; order Anura; family Microhylidae; genus Gastrophryne; species Gastrophryne carolinensis. Next base: position 201,632,540 of record CM051238.1, on the reverse strand, counting down.
TCTGTTTATAGTAACGATCATTGAACACAAAAAAATTGTGTGTCAAAATGAAATCCAAAACCTTGATGATAAAGGCATGTTGTCGTCTTTTATCTATGGATTCTGAATCCAAAAAGTACTGCGTTGTATATATGGCCATCTCATGCGAGATATTGGTGTAAAGCGCCTCCACATCGCATGTAACCAATAAGGTATTGGTTGGGATGTGTAGGGAATTAACTCGATTCAGAATATCCATGGTATCCCGTACATACGAATCCAGAGTTAGTACGTGAGGTTGTAACACACTATCCACATAGGCGCATGCAAATTCAGTCAAGCTGCCCATACCTGATACGATGGGACGTCCAGGGGGCTTTGTAATGTTTTTATGTACCTTCGGCAACATGTAGAACGTTGCAACGCGGGGGTGTTCAACCTTTAAGAACTGAAATAAAGTGTGGTTAATAACTTGGTTCTCAACAGCATCCTCCAATAAGATTTCATATTCGTGTTTGTACTCATTCAGGGGGTTCTGTGGCAAACGCCTGTAGGTGTTGCCATCAGAAAGCTGTCTGTGTGCTTCATCAAGGTAATACTGACGGGGGAGAACAACAATGTTCCCCCCCTTGTCAGCTTCCTTTATGATGATGTCCTCACATTTTTGCAAGTCTACAAAAAAATCCGAATAGCCGGCATATCGAGCCATGAGGGTGTAAAGCTCGAAGCTTTTCTAAGGTCCGGTATCTGTTGGGTAGATTCTTGTTCTTCCAATAGAGAGATGAGATCACGTAGTGCAAGTTGTTCCTGGGGGTCCAATGCTGTGTCCATTGATGTTAAATTGGAATCAGAGAAGTGACATCTCAGGGACAAACGTCTGCAATACAAAAATAGGTCTTTAATAACCTCGAATTTATCAATATTGGCTGTAGGAGAAAAGTTAAGACCTCTGGCCAATACTGAACATTGTACTTCAGTCAATGGAATGTCGGTCAAATTAATGACCTCTAATTCCGTGCTGGACGTCCGCGTGCTGTTCGTCGGCGGCGACAGGACACGCCTCCGTTTGATCTCCCGTGGTCGTAGTCTGTGATGTTCCCTGTATTCCAAGTCCCTTGGTTTGTCTCTGCCGTCTAATTCTCCTCTTGTGGCCCCCCCGCCTAGTTCTCCTGTGGGGCCCTCCTCTAAAAAACTTAGATCAGCTGTTGATCGGTCTGAGGACCGACTGGACATGGAGGAAGTACTGGAGGTCATTCTATATCTCCTAGGGTAATTATTGGGCGGATTCTCTCCCATCCGTCCATCATGTGACTGATGACGTGAACCCCGGGGATAATCCCTGGTGTTACCATGGTGCCTCCATTTATACACCTTACCCAAATCCACATCCTTTCTGTCCCTATTAAGTTTGTCTTTTTTGTTAGCCATGACCTCATCTTCATATTTCTCAAGTTCTTTAGAAAGTTTCTCAACAAACACAGTAACCTGCTCCTGAATCTTGAGCAGGTTCATTTGGGTGTATAGGTCCTGCAAATGGGCTTTAATAATTTCCAACCTATTTTTGTCTTCATTAATTAACATATCAATTAAAGATATAGAGCATGTATGGAGGATTTTCTCCCACTGTAGTTTGAAGTCGGGGGAAACCTCCCACGCCGGGAATATTTGGACCCTTAATCCTCGTGGAATAATCCCCATGTCTTTATAGACCTGGAGACTATGAACGTTCCACCAAGTACGTAGGTAATCCCGCCTCGCCCTCTTAATAGCTCTAAATAGAGCTTCCTTTGTGTGTTTATCCTCCGTGGGTTCACAAGGCCCCAAAGAAGTGTGATCACGAAGTATGGCTAGTTTTTTGGACCAATCATTTTCTACGGTCTCAAAGTTAATGGCCATGGTAAAAGGCGTGCATCAATCCCAAAGTGGCCAAAGCTAATGGTCCGGTCTAGAATTCCAAACAATCTATAGGGAAGTGCATCACACAGTAAATGATCAATAGGTGCCGGCTAGTGGGGGTGACAATATACAAAACAAACAAAGTGGAGGAACCTAGACTGTTCCCTCCAACCCCCTACACAAGGCCGCACACTGGTATTTAGAAATATATAAAAGCTAATTTTAATAGATATATCAAAAGAACATCCACAGAACATACAATACAGACAATATTTTAAAAAAACACAAAACACAGAGAGGGGTATCCCACACAGGGTGACTATAGATTCTATATAATCGCCATAAATATATACACAATTATTATATACAAAGTACTATGAATGTCCCAAAGTGAAAAGGGAATTAAGAGGATCATTGGTGTTGTTCAGCCAAATAAATAACCAAGAATTAATGGTCATGTAAGAGTCTTGGAGCCTAAGGCTGCACCAGGTACAGCAATCACTAACAGCAATACCAGTAAATCAGTGCCCCTGTACAGTACATACACCAGGTGGGGCCTAGTTTATGGTGGTCCAGACAAACAGATAAAAGAAAAAAAAGTAACATTTGAACAAGCTGTAAGATGAAAGTATAGTTTAAAAAGTGACTTTTCTGTGGAGAAAACGGAATGATTGCTCCTAATTTCAATCAATGTCTTGGCAACACTTACTAAAGCTTGTTATCGCTCATGTGTGAACTGACTTCACTGAGCAATAAATAATCCAAAGTTGAGACCTGTGCTGATCCGTTTTACCTACCTTACCCATCCTGCAGAGAGTACCCCATGATCATACCCAAAGATCACTTATTAGCCCTGTTGTTGCAATGGTTTCAAATTGGTCCAACGGCAAAATCTCTGCATGGTCTTTATCTAAAACACTATCTACAAAACCTGGTATTGTTCTGCATTTTACCCAAACCAACCTTTGATGCACAAAGGATATCTTCCAAATGGTTTTGGCTTGGGGTTGGCTGCTAAAGCTGCTAAAGAGCTCGCCTGTTACACTGGAAGAATTGTGGGACTTGTAGTTCATTTTTTTTACTCAAGGCCATGAAAACCACTCCCAGGTATATGAGAGTCATGAGAATCATGGAAACAACATGCTAATATGGTATGGGGGATGGGGGAATCCTAACACAAATGTTTATTTTACATTCCAAAAGAGAGAAACAATAAGGCAGAGCACCAAAGACATTCTGAGCACCAAAAACAAAAGGGTGTATTCCTTTAGCCAATGAACTGGTCCCTTGTTGTGGGCATAGTGTTAGAGCTTTGTACATGTGGTTCTCCTTTGTAAGCACCAACAACATCCACTAACAGATACCCCTCGCTTGTAAGCTCCGTCAGTCAGAGATTATGGATGAGCTGGCAGGGGGTCATGTGAGGGAACAATTGATTGAGGTTAGCCCCACATTGAATATTGGAAACAGGATATACTGAGAAATTGCTCTAGATTTGTTCAAGTTTATAATTGCATGAGTACAGAATCTTGGTTTGCGTTTTAAATGTCTATGCTGAAAATTGGTTACATTTGGTGACACCAACAGCCCACACACCCCTCTTTCTATCATTGTGGGTTGCTCTCTCCTTCTTCCCCCCTTGTCATTACAGTTTTTGTAGTGTAAGCACATATAACGAACATACTAAATGAAGAACCATCTCAATTTAAAGCATCAGAGTTTCTCAGTTGTTCTTGAAACAGAATTCTTCTTCCCTTGCCTAAATTACCTTTCATTAATCTGGTGTCCAGTGATGAATAGCACCTTAATTACCACCATCCCATCCCACGCCTCATCCAGTGCATTGTTTAGCTATTTTTGAGGGGATGTATGCAGCTATCTTTTACATGGAAGTGATTGCTTAATTGTAGATTAAAGATTAACGCACATCTAATGATTCCAGAAGGGCACTTCAGACAACGGTCTCCTGCACCAGAGTCTATGCACACATTCTTCCATCTGGCCATAAATTTGGCTGAGAATTAAACTGTAAGTAGCCGTGATTGCAGCACCGGTCTCCAAAGGCGTTCTGTGCAATGAAAATAAATGAACAGGCTCTCACACAAAGAATGTTTCATTGTGGTCATTAGTGGCTCAATGTTCGCTCAATGAAATTGACTCCTGGAAACCTTGATACATGTCCGTTAACTTGTCCATTGAGCAGATTACAGTAAATGAAAAAAGGGTGAAAACAAACACCCACATGCAGCTCCTTTAATGATAGGGTTCTCCTTTGTTTTAGCATTGCTTCTTTCTCTAATGGCAGGTAGCCCACCAAAAGGCATTTCAGAATGGAATTGCCTATACTTATCACATATGTTTTACAGAGAATTATTTCTAAACAATAGTATCAATATAAGTGACAACAGATGTATCATTCTTATGTGGCACTATCTTGCAATAAGTAGCAATTACAAACCAAGGTAATGCAAACAACATAACTATATAGCATGACTTGAGTAATATAAAGCTGTGCAGTAACTTATACCCACCAGTTATAAGATGTTTTTTCTTACTATAAAGTGACTATTCCATAAAAAAGAGTACATGAAAGTGCAATATGTGGATTTTCCATGTCTTTATTTTTTCTAGTTGCTAGTTAGTTTTCCTGACTTTTCTTTATTATCTAAACTGTACAACTTTATCACCCCACTGCATCTCTATTAGACACTTGTTAGGACCGTGGTGAAAAAGGCTCATTTGAGTGCTGCCCTTGTCTACTATTACCACCAAAACATGCCAACAATTCCAAAGAAAATTGTTTTTAAAAATTGGGTGTTCCCTGTGTGGGGGCATATCATTTGCCAGCCCCTCCCCCCCCCCCCGCACTGTAAAGCTAAAATCTTACCTTTCAAGTAACTTTCCCTGGTGAAATCAAGCCCCGCAATTGGCTGCCGCCTTCACGTGAGTGCTGACGGCCTCCACTGTGTAACCAGCTGCCGGCAACCACTTGACACATGGCAGCCAATCACATGCTTGTAAAGCTAGACTCAGGGATGCACACATGCATGTGCATTTTTTTGTTTATTCACTCTGGCACTTCACTGCCACCCAAATCTAAAGGCAGAGGGGGTTTGTGTACAAATTAACTATTACGAATTAGCTGCCAAATGTCCTGCGCGGCCTCATTGATTTTTTAGGAAATTAAAAAAGTCTCAAATCAGTTTGCCCACATTAGCATTGAGTTTCTCAAATTTTACTGCTGTCTGTCCTATTTCTGCCTAAGCTTCTGTATGCTGCAACCTGGACCAGCGCCTTCTTGGCTGTTACACGCTCTTACTATTTGGATTCCACCTGGCTATCTGTTGGCTTCTCTTCATCCTTCTCTTTCCTGTACCTGGCCCTAGTTTAATGAATTCCTGGCCATTTGTCAGTCTTAGGACCTTCTTTGTGTACAAAAGTAAACTTTTCATTTTTAGGACTATACAAAGAACAAGGAGGCATAACTTGGAAATATATCTGTGGAATTTTTTTACCATAAAGCTATCAAAATTTGGAATATTCTACCCGTGAGATAGTGAAGACAAAACTGATTAGGCAATTTAAGGTAACTGTTTAAAGAATTGCAAATGCAATAAGGAGGCAGGTTTTCAAAACACCCACAACTGTAGATGGGCTCCTTGATTTCAACCCTTTCTTTGATAAATACATAATACTAATATATATATATATATATATATATATATATATATATATACTATATCTATAACCATTTGCCTTTAGTGATGCAAAAAGAAAAGCAGAGCCCGCTACTGCTGTTTAAAAGGAAATTGATACAAAGATACTGATTTAAGTTACAGTCACTGATTTTTGTATGCTAGCTCAATCCACTGTGTCTTGTACAGCAGGTGTCCACCAGGCCAGGAAGCTTGCTAGTCTGACAATACAGTCCAAAATATATATCCAGCACTCAGGTGCCTTTTGACAAAATATGGGCTTAATTGTGACTCCATAAAAGTATTACCAGTCTCCAATAATAGCAATATGTGCAATTAAACTGAGGTTTCATACGGATTAGTCATCAGAGGACACCTTAGTGCTGGATCTATTTTTTGGACTATATAGACATTACAGTCAACTGGGACTAAAAGGAGCAATGGCACTGTTTATTTTTACTTGATGGGTTTGTAATGTATTCTGTCCTACACCAAAGAGGACATAAAGATGCCATCCAGACACACACTAAGTTCTTCTGACCTTTAAAATTAGCCATTCCCAAGCATCCCCAAATCTCTGATTATATATAAATGTCTTAAAAAAAAGCTGCTTTCTTTGCTTTAATTTCTGGGAGGTGGAGTTGGAAAGGACAAAACATGTCATGGCACAGCATTATAAGTCATGAGCATGCTCGGCGGTGGTCAGAGACAGCTATGGGACCACTGTTGCTTACTAGGCTAGCTCGAGCTGAGAGCTCCAAGGCACAGATTGGCTGTAAGGCCATTTTTTGCATGATTCTGGATTGATGGAGGCACATGGGGCAGCCATCAGGTGAGCTTCTTAAGCCTTTTTTATTGCTATTATGTTTACAGCCCCTTTAATGTGGTCCAACATCCATTTTATAATGAACAGGTGCAGGGTGGCGCTGTCCCCCGTTTTGCTGGCAGCGGTCACTGGGGTTGGCCCTGCCCGGCAGGTGGGAAAGATGGCCCATGTGACTGTTGAATGCTGTTCAGAGGACAGCATTCGGCTGAGAATCAAGGTGAAGGTAAGGACTTTGGAGGGCATTGAGCCAATTGTTTTCAGCAATCTGGACACCACACCAGCCTGTCACAGCGCCTCCCTGCACCCATTGGTTTAGGTTATGTAGATATAACATATGACATCAACATATGAACAAATATTTTTCCCCAGAAGTTTGCAAGACTGAATTTTCTAATCAGTGAAGATAATTCTGTTATACCTCCACAAGCTGACAAAAGTTACCAGCATATGTACTCATAAGAATCCCTGTGTATACCTGACTACTTACAAAAAGGGATCATAATACTAATAAAGTGGTAACGTGCTATTGGTTTGCAGATGTAGCCAGCTGGGAAGTATCTCCTGTTGTTCTTAGAAATTTGCATTTCTCTCCTTACCGGCCCTTATATGGATACAGCAGTTTTAAATACTAAAGTGGGGCTTTAAAGCAGACCTTCAGCATAATTTAATGAAAAGCCCAAACACTTAAAAAACTATTCCCCAGCATCTAAAATTAATTTATTTAATGTTTTTACTCATTTACTTTTTATTCTTTCCCTCACTGGCCTGCAACTCTGTTCAGCACTCTAGGATACGGGTGCCGCCATCTTGGCTCAGTAGTATCACCTACTGAGGAGAGAAGAGGGGTCAAAAGTACAGGGGAGCGGGGATATAACTGTGCTTTGCACAGACAGAGCAGAGCTGGGGTCAGGAAAAGGTCAGCAACCCCAGAATGCAGAGCGACACAGTCAGAAGACACTTCCTGTTTGCAGGCAGCCTGCACCTCCATGGGGCCGCCATCTAGGATAGGTGCAGGTAGGATGATTTTTAATGTGGGCAATCTGTATGTACAGGGTGTGGGAAACATATAAGATAGGCTCCTATTTAGGGTGAAGGTCCACTTTAAGTATAGAATACTATACATTTAAATCCAAACTACTTTCCCACATTTGCCAATGGACACCGAGAGATTGAGACTACAGTCCCTGCATGGTATCCAGCGAAAAGCATCTTTATTGTTACATCCTTATCTGTCTTAGTGGGGAGTGATGGGAAGGAGGATTTTTTCTATTTTTCTTATTTAATCCCTATTTTGTTACATGAGACTTATAGCACCCAAATGAATATCTCCTTTTCTGTAAGTTCCACCAGGGAAACTGTCAACATATAATGAAATGTTTTGCCATTTTGTTTTCTAAGAAGCACACTTTCAGATCACTCTTTATCCAGAGTCGCGCATACCCTGAGACAGCTTAGAAAATACTTTATTTGAAGTATCAGTTCTCTCTTTGAATGCTAAAATGAACTGTAATAAACTGAACATGCTCATTCAAGTAATGAATTTTTAACACTTGTTCCATAATTTAAAATATAATTAACCACTTTCCAAACATAATCCCAAAAGCTATTCACTAAATTACTCAATGGCATATTCAAAGTCATCTGCAACTTTTTAGAGATTTGTTACATGATTCAATGGAGTAAATTGCACTGGATGAATTTATACCAGCAAACCCTTTATTTATGTGGCAGATCTGATCACTCCTGTATCCGAGAACACCACTAATAAATCTTAGTGGCGTTAATTACATAGCTGCATAGTTATCAAGCTTATCAGAATGCAATCATTGTTCATCATTTTCAGCCTATGATAACTGATTACTTTTCTGAGCAAAGTGCACCGAACTACGTGTTCTAATTGCTAAAAGTTTTAATGACTAAAATATAAAATGTTTGTATTTAGTAGATACTGCTGATAGAGCAGGCAATTGTTAGACCATTACGTCAAGCTATGTTTGACAGTGTCCTAAACAGTTGTCCGTTTTTAAATTAAAGAAGAAATAGTTGAGATATTGAGATTTACAGTTTTACTTTATTTAACTCCTGAAGCAAGTGGGCATGGCCGTTGGATCTGTGATGCAGCATAACAATTAGCAATGATGATAACAATAATGGGTGGGGTGTGTAAGAGCCCGAGATCATGCTTCAGACACAGGCATTCTCAACACCCTGGCTTTGTTTTTAGCCGTGCTTGAATGGCTCTTATACAGTGATCAGTGATTATACAGCCATCTATACGGTGGGGTTGGCCTGGACTAGCTCCTGAAGCCCGGCGGGGTGGGGCTAGATGGGGAAAATGCGGAAGTACATTTCATCATTCATGGTTCCAAGTCTGAGAGGAATGCCTGGCAAGGTAAGCTGCTGTTTATTTTTTAACCTTTTGCATGAAAAATTCCTTTAAAGTGGACCAACACCCAGGATTTTGACTACCCTGGGTTTTGGTCCACTTCGGTGGGGCACCCCGATCGGAGGTGCCCCGCTGTGTGAAACCCCCCAGAAAGCCCTGAAAACTCACCTCACCACGCTCCTACGCGGGCGCTCGTCCAATCAGAGAGGTCAGAGCCGCTGTGGTATGCACGTACAAGCGGCGTCCAACCACAGCGGCTCTGAGCGCTGGAGGCCGCGTCTCGCGCTTCCTTCTAACAGGGCCTGCTAGAGGGAAGCGTGAGACGCGGCCGCGGCCTGTGCATGTGCCGTTGGAACGGGGTTAAGGTAAGGTTTGTGGGCGTCCTGGGGGGTTTCACCCCGCGGGACATCCCGATTTCGGATGCCCCGCGGGGAGGGTTCCAATCCCCCCTGGGTGTTGGTCCACTTTAAACAAAGGCTGGTAAAAATACAAAATCACACACAGGTAATCCATTTTCAAAATGCACTTGTGCAGGTTATTCAAATACAAATAAACACTTGCACCTTGTGTATGTGGTCTTTTTTTTTTAATATGGAAGTCCCTCCCTCACACAGACACACTGAAGTGGGTGCCCAAGCTCGTAGTTAACCTGCACATCAGTGTAGATCTGGTGCCCAAAAAATAGGCACCCCTAGAAGAGGTGTCAGGAATCAACTCTTATACACCCCTCTCCAGTAAGGGGGGTGGGTATAGGGAAAAAGAATTTGAATGCCTGCTCACATGATCGGAACCCACACATATGGCAGGACTAGTGATTCCTAGCCTAGTGATTCTGCAGTGAAGTTTGTTTGAACCTGGTCTGTTAACCATTTGTAAATGGCTCACAGTACTATAGTACCATATACATGTTTACGAAAACAGAGCACTAAAACAATATTAGTCTATCTTAAAGGGTAATTCTATATTCAATAGCATTAGGAAAACTATATGCTCAAGGTGCTAAGAGTATCTGTATTTTTCTATTATTTTCTATTTGTTTGCAACTCTATTTGCAACTCAAATTGTATCTCAACATAATTAATCAGCCATAATATATATCAGTGCTGATTATGCCCAGAACCATTCATTTGACTCCATTGTCACCCTACTTTGGTTGTGATGGACCAATTACACGCCTGAGTATACATGGCCTACAAATCCCAGTATCCCTTTACAATCCCAGTATCTAATAATGACAAGAGTCAAAAGCTGGCTCTACTCTGTTGGTATGGCCATGCACACTGGCAGGATCTGGGCGAACTTGAAGCATAGTACACAAGTATTTACCATGACCTCTGCTCCTATATTCACATCCATAGCCACAACCACGTTCCAAGTAGACAAGTTTCCTATATTGAAGAAGAAGTCCTTTCTATTTTAAGTATTTATTTGACATACACAGAAACACTTAAGGATGTTGGGTGGTATAAACGAGACCACAAAATATTTGAAATGTTTTATATTAGATGGAGTGTATTGCTTACACAATTTAGAGCTAAACTGAAGTACAAAAAAAAATATGATTTTAATTATTTGGTAAGCACGATATGTACACTAGCTGTAACCCTGTGTCCGCTTTTAAAGTTTTATGCTAAGCTCTCTCATTCGCCTATTATGCTTCTTGTAGCTATAAAATTCCAAGCTAGGTTGGGACCCCTTATACATCTGAAGATATATAAAGGGCAAAGTGAAAGGCTTTGTTGAACATAATAACTCTTCACTAGAGATAGACGAACCCCCCAAAGTTTGGACTCTGCAAGTTCTGCTAAACTTTGAATATATGTTTCGGGTACGGGAACCCAAACTCGATCCCGGTGAAATCAATGGGGATCCGAAATTTAGGGGGTGGCTATGGCGGGTGGCAGAGTTTGCAGCAGAAGCAATGCTGTAACTTACCTAGGTCCCGATCCTCTTCTTTCAGCGGTGGCAAAGCTACAAAAAGATGGCCACACTAGGAGTGTCCTTACTCATGGGAGCCAGCGGCCAGACTTTTGAAGCCTCAGCTGGGGCAAATTTGAAATGCCACATATCAGTGCAATCCTCCTTTATTCCTAGTAGAAAGCCATCACCTGTGATGACTCATTGCACAACCAAAAGAATTGTATCATTTTAGAAGATACACTGTCTGAATTGTGTGCAGTAAATCCAGAGTTCGCACTAAACAGCAATGAAGATACATTGTTGCACATTTCCCCTCACACACACAATATCTCTAGCAGCTGGTTATTTGGTGTGTGTGTTTATATAACAGAATACACAAGCTGCCGTGGATGAGGCATTTATCTCTCGGTTTGGTGTGGGCTGCTGCTGGCACAGCTCTCCCCTCATGCTTATGTGTGTGGCAAGATGGCCACTATCCATGCAGTTCTGCAGCAAAGAATTGGCCTGTTATTCCAGAACATCTACGTGAAGTTAAGCCCTCTCAAATAGTGGCCAGAGGGGGACTTTAGAAGAGCAATTTACCTTTTGTCAGTTTTAAAGAGACAGTAGGTTTACCTCCTCACTTATTTAGGTACATATTAAAGCTGTAGGAAAAAAATGTTTTCTAGGTACAGTATACCTTCATGCATTTGATTAATCTATGAATAAAATACGTGTAGTTATACTGTACCCAGAAAAAATATATTTTTACAGCTTTAATCTGTACTTCAAATGAGTGAGGAGGTGGTAAACCTGCTGTCTTTAAAAGCTTAATAAAGTAAGCCAAAAGAGAGGCTTAATAAAGTAAGCCATAAGAGAGACTTAATAAAGTAAGCCATAAGAGAGACTTAATAAAGTAAGCCAAAAGAGAAAAGCCCCCTATTCAAAGGTAAAAATAAGCCTTTTCTTGAAACAGAAAATCAAGAATGAAAGAATGACCCATTACTTTCAGTGTGTAGGAAAAGCCATGGCTATTCATTTCTCGATGGCTCTGGCTGGCATGTCACAGCTCTGTACTGCAGTACTGTCCATACATGCCCTGCCTGTGAAAGACTGACCAGCCTATGGATTGATATCTTCTGCCTGCACAGGAACCTGTAGCTGCCATTCTAAGTCTTCTTTGGGACAGATTTTCTTTAAATATTTGGAACTATATCTACTTTAATAACTGCTTGTATATACTTATGCATATATAAATACCTAAAAGATTTGCTGTTTAAAAAGAATTGTGACCAGAAAAAAGTATCTCCTATAGATACTATCTACAGTAGCTTTGCTACGCTTGGTGACGTTTAATTTCTGGCTGCCGGGTGAGTTTTTCATATTTTAAAATGTCTCACAAATTAAAGACAGGCACTGCAGCAATATTATAGGCTATGTGCTGCATGCATATCTCTTGTAAGTGCATCAAGAATATTAAAAGACATCATCAGTCCATTGCCCCAAGCTCAGTTTAATGAATGTATAATAATGGATCTTGTAAGAACATGACTCTAAATTGACTAAATCACTTCCTATCTCTTTATATATCAACAATTAATAGCTTCCTGTCAACTTTTTATGCAGTTGTCACATATAGAACCTGATGAAAATGTGTTTTTATTACAAGCTTCCAGTGTCCACAGAATGGACAAGGCTGATACAAGCTAATGCTTTTGCTTCAGTATATTGCAATTATTTCACTTTTTTTCACACTGAATATGGGAGAAACAAATAACTGTGGCAATGGTTCCCAATCAATGATAAAGGTACCAATGGTGGTAAACGCGATCCTATCAGGTGGAACCCAACCTGATCTGCTGACATCTGTACATTACCCAAGCCGGAATTTCTCCATAATTAGTAAACCGCTTCAAAAGGTGATGATAAAATTTTATCTAGGAAAATGAAAAGAAGGAAACGAAAGAAGAAGAAAAGAAAAAGGAGGGGGAAAAGACAGAGGATGAAGATATATCATACCTAAGGTCCGCTTCTAGTTACAGACTTATACTAATAGTAGATTTAGGTTGAAGTCTGCTGGCATAAGTTCCTGTATCCAGGGAGACCACACCTCACAAAATCTCTCCAGTATAGCTGTCAGCTTCTCCATCGCCATTATCTGGCCTACCTTATTTTTAAATTCCCAGCGTTCCCGTTTTCCAAGCCCTGGCTATAACCATTTTAGCGCCCGTCAAGACATGGTAGATTAATTGCATATCACCCCTAGTTCTCCCTTCAATAGGGCTATTCAGCAGGGCTATCCAAAGATTCAGCTCGATCTGACTGCCCAGCATTTTATTAATTGCCCTGAAAACTTTTACCCAAAAGCATCTCACTATATCGCAATCCCAACATATGTGCCGAAACATCCCCTCTGCTTGGCATCCCCTGAAACAAAGCCCCTGGTTGTCATTTGTAAAATGACTCAGCCGCTTGGGGACCAGGTACCATCTTAACGTTACCTTAACGTTGGCTTCAATTGAGGCTACTGAAGCTGCTGATCCAAAGGATGCCTGCCACACATTTTGCCATTCCTTCGGGTCTTTGACCTCTCCCAGATCTCTTTCCCATTGGAGACTATAACCTGTTTTTTGTTTAAAAATTCGTAGATCTCAGAGATAGCCCATCTACCCCTAGGGCCTTTCTTACATCGCTGTTCAAATAAGGAGTATTGGGTGGCTTCATTTGTTCCTTCAATATCCCTAATTATTGATTTCACAAAGTGTTTTACCTGCATATACCCAAACAGATCTTTTGGCTGCAATCAAAACTTATCCCTTAAATGCTGAAAGGTGGCTATACTATCTCCCTGTAGACAGTCCTCCAGTCTCATGATCCCTGCCCTCCTCCAACCACTAAATCTTGCCGGATCTATCACTGCTGGGGGAAACATAGGATTGTCCCACAGTGGCATCAAAGGTAAATGAGCTGAGGCCAATCCTCCTATATTCTTGAGGTTGTCCCATACTTTTAGGGAATGATTTAAAATAGGGTTTTGAATAGATCTCCTCACTTGGGGACCCACAATAAGCCCTCTATTGGAATCGGGTGACACAATGTTGATTCAATTTGCACCCAGCAAGGGGTATCTAAAGTCTCGTGGTATGAAAGAACTTGGGATAATTGGGCTGCCTGGTAGTACTTAGTTACATTGGGGACACCTAGCCCCCCCATTCTTTTAGGTCTCAGCATGATATTTTTTGCCACTCTTGGGCGTTTCCCATTCCATATAAAATCCATTATCTTGCCCTGTAATATTTTCAAATAATGTTGAAGCTAGGATTCTATGTGAGGTGTTGTTATTAATTTCTAAGTTGTCAGTCCCATGGGCACCAGGCAGTTCTCAAATTTTCCAGTTAGTGGCTGGTATAAAAAATGTGAAAGCCATTCTAGGTTCTTGGGTAAGTACTATCCTTGAGGCAATGCACCTAAGGTACTGCTAGAATCAAGAATAAGGTAGCTTGGTGGATGGCGAGTTTTAGCAATTCAGTTGCTTTACAGGTTTGCAAAAATGGTGTAAAATCCGAAGCACAATTTGCAGTTTCCACCAATTTAAAGAACCATTTTATGACAAACATAGGATATTTTAATTGCTGGAATATGCATGTACAAAATGTTAGCACTTTCCACCCCAAAACAAGGAAGGGAGGAGCATGGATGCCTTAAAACTGAACCTGAAAGCTGTAGGAGAGGAACTGTCAAATTAAATATATTTGGTAGTTGCTCACATCTAGTAGAAACTGGCAGTTGGAAACATCAAAATACCTTCTTTTCTCCCAAAAGACCAATTAAAAATGGACACAAGAAAATAGCTTACATTTCTTACAATATTTTGTAGTCATAATAAACAACCATTTGATATTGCTTCTGGGAATAAAAATCAGAAATCTTATTGTTCCCCAATCACTGTCATTGAAATCGAAAATTTGCCTGACTTTTGCTGCTAAATAGACCATTAATTACGAAAACAACCTCTTTGATTAAGCGAAATACTAAATTAGTCAAGCTAAATCCTTCTAAGAGAGTCTAATATTTACACTTGACTAATTCCTTTAGAGTGTTTAATTAAAACCATTTTGAATGTGTACAGGTTATCCACGTGCACACTTTTCATAAAAGTTGAAGCTTTGCTGTCTTATAGGCTCCAAGTGTCTTCTAATTAATCCGTCTTAAATGTTCAGAAAGGGCTCTGAAAGTAAAGCCATCTGCAGAGATATGGAACATTAAAGAAAATAGAACAGTTGTCAATATAATCTTTTTATCCCCCCAAAGTAATTTCTAAAGGCCACAAAGTTAATTAATTTAATTAGAAATGCTGATAAGGGAGCTATTTTAGTTAGGTAAGGGAACTTCTTTGACGATCTGAAACATACAGTCATGTGCAAGATATGTTCCCAACTTTTTACATTTATGGCACATGATTTAAGACAACATAAGTTCTTCTCACTGGTCAGCAGCTCCTATTAAGTCCATAGCCCTATTGTTCCTCAGTGCGACTACAACTTGCTGAATCTATGTGTAGCGAGATTTTGTACTTACCAAAGAGCTTTGATGAAGGGAGCTTTTTCACTTTCAGTCTTTTGTCACTGCTGTCTCTCATCATCACTACATGCATCCTACTGAAGGAGAGAGTTGCATTGTGGGTTGAGACAGAAGCTAGTTGGACAATGCAGAGCAGGGCTTAAGAGACTTCTGTGGGGTATTGTGCATAAGCTTTATATTAAGGTTTAGGTCCACTTTAACATTTGATAAGCTCCCAATCTCATGTAGGTAACCATGTATCTTAGTTATCTAGTTAACCAGGATATAATAACTTTTGAGCTCTTCAACTCAAAACACAATCAAGTGACAACATTTTGATCAAAGAGTCAGTTCAGGCAAATAAAAAAAGCATTCTTATGTTCCCTAGTTAAGGGAATTGCCACTCATGAAAGTGGCCACAAGGGGGGCATACATCATGTGATAAATAAAAAATATATCTGTGGTAATTATCACTGGTTGGTCATTTCTCTAAATAGCAACAAATATATATGCATGCAAAAACCACCTGGGTGGGTGGTAGTACATTTGTTAGATACCCACAATTATTAAGTAATCAATACATACATACACTATTTCTGCTCATTAAAAATAGTTTATTCTAAACTTTTACCCACAATGTATAAAAGTTATCACTTTATTAATAATCACATAATTGGTCAAAAATGAGAGAACATCATATATTCATCACAGATTTCCTAAGATGGTTGATTAACAGGTGTTCACTGACTGATGCTGAATAAGGATCCCTACACATTTCGTATGTCTCATAAACTGTATCAAGGGATTGCAAGAAAAGGATACATATATTGGTTATCAATTCAAAAGTTAGTCATTTGGAGGGCTTTGGATAGGCTTTTTCTATATTTATGGACTGTGCTATACCATATCAATACATTTTGTGGGTTGCTAACACCACGTAGTACCACGTAGCATCAGGTGAATAGTCTGTTAAAACCATATTTATGAGTCAATCTGGTGAGAGCCTCTAATAGCGCCATGTAGCGTTGAATGTCTTACTAGTGGTGGCTCAGTGTAAACCACCATCACTGTATGTTCAGCAGCGTTATCCCATACATTTCAATGGTGTTTTTTTTTTGCTTATGTATAAATAGGGTTTTAATTAATTATTTCTCTCAATTTTAGGATCAAATTACTGTGTGGCCTCTCACGCCCAGCAACCAAACACTTTTTTATGCAGAATTGTATGTGCAGGTCTGGCATTGCAGTGTCAATGTCACAGTGGTAAAACAATGTCATTCCATATGTTTTTTCTCTGGTGCTGGTGTACATGTGTTGAGAAACAGACTTTTTTTCATATAGCGTCCGGCACTCGATGCTAGAGTGCCCCGTTTTAGAGCACAGATGCTGGCTTTGGGTTTTTTTTTCTTAAATATGGGCTTCAGCGCCAAGCATTGGATGCACTTAACTGGTGCTACCTATCGTTCGCTGCAGCTTTGTCCTGCTGTTATATGTAGCGTCGCCTTTGGCGGCTTTCTCTCAGGGCGCTACATATGTATTGATTCAGGAAGAGCACTTCTACAGTGCCCTCCAGACATCACATTTATCATTGCTGGACAGGATACTACAGCGTCACTTGTCCGGCTGCCAAGCTAGGTTATAGCGCCAGACACCCGCTTGCAGTGTCCTCTTGCGGATGATCTAAGCACCGCTACATAGACGCTCAAATGGCAATACGTGGCGCTAGTCTTAAATCAGCCACCACGTGTCATAGCCATAGCCATGAGTACCCATTGTCATTTTCATCCCAAATCCCAAAATGATACTCACAAATTGACCATGTTCATTGAGAACTTCCTCACAAATTGACCATGCTCATATAGAATGTATGGTTATATTTTCATAAGGAAATTATGAATTTATCTGTAGCATTAAATTGATTTAATTAAGAATTACTAATAAACTGCGAACGAATCAATGTTTTTGCACAGCCCATAGGATTTTGTTCTTTCAAAACTTTCTGGAAAACTTATGAATCCTATCTGTAAAAATGTCCCGTCACAGGTACAGGTGTTTATGAAAACTTTTGTCGTACTTTTTATGTGTTAAAGTTGAAAGCTCACTCATAGGTAGGTTACAATTCACTCCCAAAAGCAAGGGTAAACTTAATAATTAGCATAACCTCTATTGAAAGACTTAACAAATAAAATCCTACTAAATAAATCTACTTCCTATGAACTGTGAAAAAAACTTTTAGAATACTTTGCAGCAAATAACTGCTAAAACCTTGACACTTAGCTTTAAGAACAATTCGTCAATTTATTTCTTTAGAATTGGTTTATAAATCTATCTAGCTGCACAATGGGTTATACTAAAAGCTAAATGTTGCACTCAAATAGACCATAAGACTTAAAATATTTAGGGTGGTATAGTTTCCACTGTCCTCTTCAAGGATACGTACAAGAACATATTTCAAAAATAAATGAAAAAAGCCACCATTTGTTTTTATAGACAGGAAAGTCTTAAAATGGTTACACTTTCTAGTATAGAAACCTACCTGTAGTCTAAGCAAAAACAATTTAGGGAAGCCTTGACCTGTCTACCATAAAGCCAGTGTTTTGTTTTCCTGCGAAGGACTGTAAATCGTAAATCACTCTTGAAGTGGACGGGTTATTGATGTATATCCTTTCTTTGTGAACAGGGTCAAAAGAAACGGGTCACTAGCTTTGTATTCTAAAAGAAAAAGGAGGGTCTATTGAATTTAGGATGGACAGATTTGAATTTATATAGCTTTCCCCAGAGAATGTCCCATTTTGGCACATTTTCCGTATTGCATATGACCTAAGCCAATCCAATAATTGAGGATCTTTCTTTAACATTCTGCAATTTTGATTCTACATGTTGCTGATAACAGGACCAGTATACTCATTATCAGCAGTAGACTATATAATTAATTTCTACTTTTAATGCCAAAGAAATTAATTGCATGCATGCAGTGGTGGCGACCTGTACTATGATCAGGCAATACTTTGATTGCAATAATAGCTGCTGCATTCTTAATAACTGAGCATGTTTTTTAAGCTAAACAAAATGTAGCCCCTAACAAATTGCTGCAGTAAAGCAGGATTCTTTTACCTTATACACAGAGCTAGAAACAATATTTTGTACGAAACAGATATGTCCACCTGTATCTTAATTTGGTAAATGTATGTAGGTTTCCTGTACCTATGATCCCTAGCTGGACACCGATAAACTGATAGGGATTCCACCACTAGCTCAAAGAAATTAAAATGGGGAAGACAATCCCCTAAAGGCTTTATTTGACCCACTAACTTAGCTTAGATTAGATATTCAGGTGGTATAAGACGGTTATCTGAAAGATACATGGTGTCACGATGATCCACTCACCTGTCCATCGATCTAGCACTGTCTCGAAATGGCGCTAGGGCAGTTGTCTCCCAGTCAGCACGACAGCCCTGGGCGTTGGCTCGGGCAGCTCTGGCTCGAGCGGCGCTGCATCGCTCTTCCCCCCTCCACATCTCTGCTTTCCTGCATAAGTTCTTTGATTTTTATGCCCTCCGGCAGCACTGCAGGCAACGCTGGTTTAAATGGGCCAATGAGCCCCATCAGCAAATGTAGGGCAGGGATGGGCTAATCAGCTGCGGTTTGCTGTTGGGCCAATGAACCCGAAGTTCACCTGGCCAATCCCCTGCTTATATGCCCTATAAAAGCATCCCTATGTCACTAGCTCACTGCCCCTGATAGCATTCTTCTGGGTGTTGCAGTGCCCCATATCTAGTTCAGTTTATCCATTGAGTGAGCCTTGCTTGACTACTCCTTTGTTCGCTGCCTGGACCGTCTTTCATTCTGTACCGTGAACTCTCTGACCTCCTGGCTTCAACCCTTGGCTTTACCCTCAACCTTCCTCCTGCTCATTCCCTTGGTGCCACGTTTTGGAAGGGCTGCTATTCCCATATATGACTCGGCCAGCCCGACTACCGCTCAGTCTTGTCCCTGGTTCAATCGCCTTCACCCTGTAAATCAGAATCCTTTGTTCTAAGTCCTGTGGGCAACCGTGTTGGGTGAGGCATATCCACTGTCCCGACATACGGGGGCTTGCCTATAGGCAGAAGCAGCAGCGGAGGTTGAGGGTTGCTGACTCACCAGAAGGTGGGTGGCATATGGTACAGCTTTAAAAGTCTTTAGCAAGCCCTGATGTGGTCAGAGACAGTTGAGGGACCACTGTGGCTTGCAAATTAAAAAGAGGGCAAATTTGGAGTGGTCCTGTAGCTTTTACCCAGATCTGTAGGCAATGGAGGAGAGGCCCATTGGACAGGCATCAGATAAGTTACATGCTGCATTATTGTTGCTGTTGCCTGGACTGCCCTTTTAATAATGAGCACTGTTTCATTGTTGTCATTTTCCCCTAATATTGCCATTATTAGACCCCCAGCAAGAACTAAAAGCTCCAAAGAAACCTTTAAGGTTTTCTAAATACTGCACTAAAATAGCTTAAATATCTAAACTTAAATAATGGCCTTGTCTGAACTGTAGCATTTCATGGTTTTCCTAAACATTTTCATGGCAGTAAGAATAATAGTAAGGAGTTTGGTAAACAGAACTGAATTCTGAGAATAAATGTTTCCCCATGACGTGTATACCACATGTCATCATGTGACCCACAGACAGTAGCAACTCTAGAATCTAGAAACTGCAACATCAGTTATTTGCTGCTACTTGATACTAAATGTGTTATAGATCGCAACTCAACTGCTGCCCTAATTTAAGACTAGCACAGCGTATTGCTATTTGAGCACCCATGTAGCTGCTGCAAGCAGGTGTCTGGCGATATAACCTAGCATAGTGTCCGGACAAGTGACGCTGTAGTATCGGGTCCAGCAGTGATAAATGTGATGTCTGGAGGGCGCTGTAGAAGCGATCTCCCTGATTCACTGCAGAGCCAATCGAGAACGCTAGGTGGTGTTCCAAGGTCAAAGTGCCCAAGACAAGGCTACATCTAACAATAGAACAACACTCCAGCGAACGATAGGTAGCGCCAGTTAAGTACGTCCAGCACTCGGCGCTGAAGCCCATATTTAAGAAAAAAATACACACAACCAGCGTTGGCGCTCAAAAACTGGGAGCTCTAGCGATGAGCACCAGACGCTATGTGCAAAAAGTCTGTTTCTCAACACATATACACCAGCACCAGAGCGAAAACATATGTAATGACATTGTTTTAACACTGTGACAATGACACTAGTGATACATGTGACGCTACATGATGCTATTAGAGGTGCTCACCAGATTTACTTTCATTTATATGGTTTTCACATACTGCCACCCGGCATTCACCTGAAGCTATGTGGCACTATGTGGCTAAGCGCTTAAATAACCACCTAAATTCATTATGGTTACAACGTAGTCCTGGTAATATGTTGTATGTAGTTTTGTTTTCTCTAAGATTCATGTGAGTAGCAATTATGAAAATAGGTTTGATAAAAAAAAAAACATTTCTTTCTAGGATGATTCATGTAACTGATTTATGGTTGTTCAATATGTGGATGGATAACGTTGCCTATTTGTCTTCATACTTGTAAGAGCTGTTCAAATGTCATTTTTCACAGAAATCCCCAACGTCCTATTTTTTTAAACACACATTTACAGCTGGAAGTTTCATACTCATTCTTTGGGACCATTGAGTCCTAAACTAAATGTCAAAAGAAATACTGTTTATAATAATGTAGTCATGAATGAACTTTCACTTGTAAGCATCCAGAGCTCATTTTAACACCTCGTGAGTTTTATATGAATGACGACCTTTAGCCATTTAATAAGGAAAGGGTTTTCACTTTCAGGAAGCAGCCATTGAGGTTTGAAGATTGGAAGCAAAAACAGTTTCTCCTTGTGTGCAAGAATTAAAGTGATACCAAACATGTGTTACCTTGCAAGGCAAGGAGAACCTGTCAGAAGAGAAAAGGTTAAAGTATATGCCCCATTGTAAAATATTGCTAATTTAAGTGCCAGCCCCGTGCATTTCACGTGGTTGGTATTTTTCCTGTGTTTAGAACCAAAAAAAAAAAAAGAAGCTTACCCTCCTCCAGGTTCCAGCGCCAGGATCTTCTCATTCCCCGGTGGGGCTCTGATCGTCAGACCAGGCTTTTCAGTGGGGCAGAGAACACCAATTCTCTGTCCTGAACATGGCTTCTGACAGATCGCTTGCCATACCGCAGGGAGGGGCTTTTGTACTGGAGAGTAGGCTGATGTCAACTTACTCCACTGGTATAAAAGGCCCCTTCCTGCAGTGGAAGTGAGTTAGCGGCATAAGCTGAGACTGAGCAGTGAAAACCGGGAGTGAGGCAGAGGATACCAATCCTGTTTCCTGCTCCTGGCTTCCACTGCTTACTTCCAGCTGCGATTAACAGCATGAAACAGCACCTGGCAATGGAAGGGGGTAAGTAATAGTTTAAAAAATGTGATTTTCATGTGTTTGTGTGTTTTTTTTTTCATTTAACCCTTTGTGAACCAGTAAGGAGTTCTTGAGACCTCTATACCAGTTCAGTTCAAATGGCAGGAGGGGCCAGCAAGTCACCTGCCAGCAAGCGGCTGATTTGCCAACTCCCCCCCCCCCCCATGCCGAATCCTGCATCCCCAATGGCCAGGGGGGTGATGAAGAGCCCTATGCCGGTGTGAGCCATTTGGGTTGGTAGCCTTTAGGGTCCTGCTCTACCAGCCCACATAGCTGGTACATGGGCTGCTTTTTCTAAGGGGGGCACACCATTTAAAAATTTAAAATTTGTTTAACAGAAAATACTGAAAAAATTACAAACAAGACATTTAATTTACTCTGCTGAAAAAAAAACAATGGAAGCAATGGTACAATGGAGATTCCTGCAAAATCACAGATAAACATGTATAGTGCAAAATGCTATAAAATTGTTTGGGAAGAAGTGACTAGATCTCTTGGTAGGTTAAAGAGTTAAACACATTTATTACATAATTGAATATCAAAATAGTTTTTTCAGTTCTCTCTAACAGGTTTATGCAAGAGCCTCAAAGTGCTTTCACATTGTTGGGCTATAATTATGATTCACATAATGAGTCACTTAAAGTAGACTTTGGGTTTAGGAGTGTCCTCCATGTGGTCCATGACACTGTAACCTACCCCTCCGCTGCTGGTAAACTAAATTAAGAGATACTCGACTTTTCCTTCAGTACTCTATCTGACAGGGGACCCAGAAAAGGAATGTTTTTTGCAGCACTTACGTGGCATGGAGAGGCTGCCACACTTGTATGCAGTAATTGCCTAGTCCCCATTGGACAGAGTTCCAATCAAAAAAGCATTTTTGAACTATGAGGCTTACCAGCAGCTGGGGATGGTGCCATGAACCAGTACCCACCCTGGTAAAAGTTTAGGAGACTGGAGGACCTTGCTCATTAACAAAGCTTGTTTTCATTCTGCTAATTACATTCGTATTTCAGATTTAAATTTACTACTGACGAGCTCTTAAAGCGGACCTTCACTCTAAATAAGAGTCTATCTTATATGTTTCCCACACCCTGTACATACAGATTGCTCACATTAAAAATCATCCTACCTGCATCTACTGCATTTTATAAGCCTTTAAACATCCAAGATGGCGGCTTATGGAAGCTGCCATTTTTGCAGGCAGCCTGCAAACAGGAAGTGCCTGCAAACAGGAAGTGACTGTGCTGCTCTGCATTCTGGGACTGCTGACCTTTCCCTGACCCCAGCTCTGCTCTGTCTGAGCAAAGCACAGCTATAACCCGCCCCCCTGTACCTTATCCCACTCTCCTCTCCTCAGAAAGTGTGATGCTTCTGAGTCAAGATGGCGGCGCCCGTATCCTAAATTCCTGAACAGAGTTGCAGCCCAGTGGGGGAAAGTATAATAAATTAGTGACTAAACATGTAAAATATATTAATTTTAGATGCTGAGGAATTGTTTTTTAAGAGTTTGGGCTTTTCATTAAATCATGGTGAAGGTCCGGTTTAAAGGTTATACTTTGGCACCCTTTACCCATGCCCTGCTGCTATGGTGGTACTTACACCCTATTGGGAATACAGCTAGTTGCTTGAGTAAACTGTAAATGGTGGTTAATTCATGTAACAAAAATAAACATATACACATTACATATAAAAGCAGTTTTATTGTCTTTCATCAGTATTCACTAAAAATGACAATTTCCAAACCTGGCTAATTTATGGAGCTATATTGTGAAATCACCTCATATTAAAAATCCATATAAACATGCTAGATAACGAAAGGTGCATCCAACAAAAAATCATTCTTGTGTTTTTTTATTTTTTAGGTAGTAATAAAATCCAAGAGTGGCAAGTTTATGAGCCTACCATTCTACCTTTACAGGGATCCAAACCTGTCACCTCTGTTTCTTCTTCCTTCCATTAAAAGCAATAAGCTTGGCTGGACTATTTTAATGCAGTAACCCTATCCTTGCTAGCTAGTACATTCTGGTAGATTATTATTATTGATCCATTTTCCACAAAAGCACTCCTTTCATCCTTTACAAAATGACAATGGAAGCAGGAGAGTCATTTTCTAGGAATATATTAGGAGCAGAGTCTGGTTACGAGCAGTTAAATATCATCTGTATGTTTTTGGTGCTGTGGTCTGCAGCAGCATCTCTGGTGGGATTCATGTCTTCCCACTCCCATGAACAGACTTCCTTATCTACTCTTTTGTGGTTCTGCATCTGCTTTTCAGCCATGCTGGAATTGCTGGCTCTTCAGCAGCTGCATAGCCATATGTTCCTCTTCGCCTATGATGCAAACATAATCAAAACTGCTCATGGATTTCCCTTTTCCTGGCAGTGTTTGTGGGGCATGACCTGCTTCCTGACCATGCATCATAATGCGCATACAAACAAAGGTAACTGTAACATTTTCACTTGTTACAATAACTATATGGCTAACAAATGAAGGCTAGTGGCAGGTCTTATTGTCTGTCTACTCTGTTGTGATAATAAAAGTGGACCTAATACCTAAAATCATTTTAGGTTCACTAACCACTTTCCCACATTGTGATACCTCACTCATTACACAACACCTGGGATATCTGGAAAACAGGTTTTCATGCTCCCTGTTCTGGGATCCTTCACAGGTTTTTTTAATGCTAATGCATTTTGACTTTTGCATAGGCTTCTTTTGTGGAATAATTTTAGGTAGAGATATATGCAAGTTTTCAAATTACTCTGTACATTATATTCATTTCTTAAAAAACATTTGCAGCAGTGTTATGTGGCATATGAAACTGAAGTGATATTAAAACTACGGGGTTAACTCCCCCAGGAAATACACCACACATGTAAAGATCAGATCGACTACATCATAATTAAGGGATCAGTTTATCCCTTACTATATTTTATTACAGACATGGAACATAAATCAGCCCGTGAATTTACTGGTCCTGACCAGCCCACCACTATTAAAGAAGTTCATTAGTCATGCCTCAAAGAAACGTCTTAGTAAATCAAGGTGTATGTTTATGAGCTGATGCTATAGCATTGCAAGCTGAAATCATGGGCATGGGTGGATATGTGATAGCAGATGGTACTTAAGCATTAGTATTGTAGGGGCAGATATTCTGGCATATGTGTGTATGGCCCCCACTGTCATGATGCTGAGGCTATAGCATTACAGGGGCAGAATATTGACTGGGGGTATTACAATAATGCCAGCTATGGGGAGTGAGGCTGAGGCGGCCTTGGGATGGAGAAATGTGTTGGAAGCAGTGCATAGACATGGGTGAAGTAAGCTACATGCTGGGGGCTACAATTAGCCCATGTACAGCCCACATGGACAGTCCACCCCTGGCCATGGCATTTCTACACCAAATCAATTCATTGGTGCTAGTACCATCATCAGATGGTCTCTAACTTTAGGAGATAGTAGATTAGAAATAACCAAGCTTAGGTTTTTAGGCTTACTGAGTATAAGCCACCTTGTCATGATTTAATATCTAGGAAGTACATTGAGTCAGCATCATATGAAAATAATATATTTATAGGCCTCAATTCAGTATACTTTCCTTAAATATCTCATGAAAATAATGACAATGTCATGCTTTACTAAAAAAATATGGAGTGATTTAAAGGAGAGAGAAAAATTACAGATGTTTCTAAATGTTTAAAAGGGCACATGTGCTGGTTATTAACACCTAGAACTTCTTCCCCAGGAAGGTAAAGGGCCCAGCGACTATAAAACTTAAAATTAAAACCTTTAAAAGCAAGATAAATAAGTTGTCACATTACTCTAGGGGCAAGTGATGCATTAATGTCTCCCTTTACTCAATCACACTTTATTTCAATGTATGCCTTATTTTGCAGTAAAGTAGGAAACAGTCCTTATTTGAAGGCAAGTTTACTAAATCGAGGCCTTAATGTGAAAATCTCATGAATTATTTTTCTGACCTTACTGAATTATCGACTGGTGTACAGCATGTGAAATATGTATTGAAGTAATCATTTATTTTCTAAATAAATATGTACTATTAACATGAAATACTCACCAGATGTTGGTAGCTACCAATCCAATTGACGCATGAAAATAAATATGTAATATGTAACAGTAACATAGTATGTAAGGCTGAAATAAGATTTTAGTTCATCCAGTTCAGCCTGTTTACTAGTGGTCTAATAGCCATAGATGGAATGTTATTACATGCAAGGAAGGCATACTGGCCACTTTTGAACTCTTTTAGTGTATGCTTCATGACTACCTCCTCTGGCAGAGCTTTCCATAGTCTAACTGCTCTTACAGAGAAGAATCCCCTCCTATGCTGGTGTAAGAATTATCTTTCCTCTAACCTTAATGGATGCTGCCGAGTTTTACTTACAGTTCTAGCTTTAAATAGATTGTGGGACAGATCTCTGTATTGACCCCAGATATATTTATACATAGTTATTAGATCACACATCAGATGCTTCTTTTCCAAACTAAATTAACCTAACTTTGACAATCTTCCAGGGTACTCATTCGATTTATAAATTTAGTGGCTTGCCTTTGAACACGCTCCAGTTCTAATATGTCTTTTTTATGCACTGGTGCCCAGAACTATACACATTATTCCATATGGGGTCTGACCACTTATATAGGGGTAAAATGATGCTCTGGTCATGGGCACCTATCCCTGTCTTGATGCACCACATGATCCTGTTTGTCTTGGCAGCTGCTGCCTGACATTGATCACTACAATTTCGTTTTTTATTTACTAAAACCCCTAGGTCTTTTTCCATTGTTGTTTTACCCAGTGTTTCCCTATTTAGTGGGTAATCATGACACCAATTACCCCTGCCCATGTGCATAACCTTTCATTTATCTGTATTAAACTTTGCCATTTTTCTGACCAAAACTCCACATTTTAGCTGCATGTTATGATCTTTTCAGTTAAGTACTTTACACAGCTTAGTATCATCCGTGATTACTTAATTTATTTATATTAGTAGCTCTATTCCTGTCCTTCCTCCTTCAGGGGACACGAAAATAGCTGCATATTTTGGAGGCACAGCCGTTTGTCCCTAAAGTACTGAACCGCGCAAGAAAAGCTAATTAAATATCTCTTTACTGTGGGGCTCATGGGAGGAAGGAGGGGGCTAATGAAGGCCCCTGTGGAAAAGAACCTCCCTGGTGCAAAGTTGCCAAAGGGGGTTTTGGTCAGCTTTATATGGCACCAGCAGCCATGTTTTACCTAATGGGTGCTGGTCTGGTCTGTACTCAGCAAAAGGGGACATCCCAGTTGCTGCCCCATCGCATTAACACCTGCAAGTTAAGATTTCTTAATTTTCTTCTTGCTCCCCTGGCAAAATTGAGTGATGTAATTGCCCACCGACGGTCATGTGATTTATAATCCGCCTGCCACTGTTCTAATTATTATTGCAGGACTCACAGGGAACATTGATTGTAAAATTGCCAAAAATGCATAAGGTTTTCTTTCTAGCAGTATATCTGCAGTGTTCCATACAGTTTACCTGTTAAAGACAGATACATTTGCAAGAGTGCAAATAAATCTATTTTAACAGTATAAAGAGTGACTTTGATGTTGCTGACCTTTATGGCTAGCTAGCACTATTTTGGTGAACTTTTAGTGGTGTCACAACTGCTTGTATCAGGGCAAACTGTAGAAGGCTGCTCTTCTCAAAGGTCAATAAGTTAAGCACGTTGTCAATAGACCTCTTTATAAGGATGGCATATTACAGTTACCTACAGCGTATGCGAATTAATTAACTGCAGACATTTTCCTATTATTTTATCATATCCTGACACAGAAACTTTGCTTATCTATTTGACCTAATGTATAATAAGTAACATTGTTATATCCAGTCCATGTGCAGTTCCATCTAAAATCCATAAGAAATCTAGCTGAACTACACAGTTGGACCAACGCCGATTTTATATAAAATTGTTTCAGTAGTTAACTAATACATTCAACTGTTGAGCCAATAATGTACTGAGGCTGAGGACACATCTTCTGCAACATCACTGCAAAAAGCTGTACATTTTTCCGGTAATGCAAAAGATCTGGTAAAGCAAGTTTACCTTTAGGTGTACATTTAGGTGGGAACTGAAGTTAACATCTGAGTAAATGTTTTTAGTTGAACACACCTAAAATTTTACAGGTGTGGTACACCATTTTTCCAATGAGGTAAAAATATTTTTATATATATATATATTTATTCTTACATCATTAGAAAAATGGTAGTAATTTGGGTGCTTTTTCAGTGCCATCCATTAAAAATAAATCTAATCCCATGTATTATGATGATGCGCTTTGATGTTTTCTGAGGGCCAGGAAAGCATGGTACATAGCATAAAAATGTTGCCTGCAGGGTTCTGGAAGTGTGGGTCAATACCTCACACAGATATGTCCTGACCCCATTAACTTATTAATAGGCTTTTGTCCAACATTGAGCTTTTGTCTGTTTTTATGTACAGTATGTTGTAAAAAGAAGAAGAAGTCTCAAAAATTGAGAGAAGAAATTACTAAATGTTTTGTGTGTTGCCCATGCTGTATAGTTCTGTTTCTATCCTTTGGCTGTTTGTCATTCTGGAGTTTAAGGACATCCCTTTTACATTTGGCTCTTTATAAGTCTCCTTTGAACCTCCCATATTTCTTATTCTAAAGCCGCATCACCTAACTGCAAGCTCCCTATACAAGGTAAAGTACAGTATGTAGTGCCAGTTTATTTACAGTTAATATTTAGTTAAAGTGGACCAAAACATGGAATTTTCACTATTCTGGGTTTTGATCCTTACCCCTGGAACAACACTGTGTGGGGTACCCCGCTGTGTGAAACCCCCTTAGGTCACAGAATCTACTTACCTTTCCTTAAGCCCATGGTGCATATGTGGACGATCGTCCAATCACATGCACTGTCCATGTATACTAGTGTGCAGCTAGAGAAGCTGAATGGAATCTCTAGCCTTACACATCGGTGGCGCAAAGCATAGCGGTGCAACACAGGTGGTGGTGCAACTTCTTTTCTCCCCCGGGCAGGAGAAACACTATGCAGCTGCCTGTGCTGTCCCCGCCAGGGAAAGGGGAAGGGGCCTCCACACCACATGACAGGTTATTTTTTCTTTTGTCGGGTCAGGTTTAAAGGGGTTTGGTGCACTTCAAAGAAGACCAAAACTAGAGTTTTGGTCCAAATAGTCCACAAAGGGGCCCACTGAGACCATGCCGCCCAAGGGCCCACATAAACCGACCCTGCATAGGTGATCACTATGACAGATTGTAACACCTTTCAAATGAAATCTAATATCTAATACAGACAGCAGTGTGTGACATGTGTGACCGGATGAATGTAAAAACATATAGATTCATCATATGTATAGTGCACAATCCACTTGAAAAGCTGCCAGTATATTAGTTTGATACAAGTGACACACTTATTCAGATCTGATACAATGTAAAGTTCACACTCTGGATATTACAATCCTCTGCAGAAAAAACACTTGTAAAAACAATACCAAAAAAAGAAGAGACTATGAGAGACTATTTTCAACATCACCATCTGACCCCACCAGGGTTAAAAAAAGGGGCTATTTACAGGGACAATATGAGGTCTGTATTGTAAGGATAGACCTCCTATCCACATACACTATCTCCATCACTACACCTGATTAGTGGATGAGAATTCGAAAAATGGTCTGAAATCTACTTTGTCATTATCTTTGAGGCCCAATGGGGCCGCATACTCAGCTAATTCTATGGGTAACGGCATCCCCATGCTTTCACTATGTGTACCCCCCGGCAGACCAGCAGAGAGCAGGGTTACTTCTGCTGAGGAAATCCCTCTGTTTGATGTTGCATTTCAACAGCGTAGGGTCCCGAAATTAGATGAGTATATGGTTCTGACTGTGTGTGTGTGGGGGGGGGGGGGGACTGTGGGGCATCCATAATCAAGATATCCCCTAGGATGCATTCTAATGGACTGACTCCAATTTTTACTTTCCCTATCTGATTTAGGAGGCCCAGCTGTGTGAAACACACTGTATTCTACCCCTGCCAATATCCTCTACCACTCACCTAACCCCTTTACCCCCTGCCACTGTTCTCTACCTCCTGCCATAGTCATTTACCCCCTGTCACTGTCATCTATCCCCTGCCGTGTCCTCTACCTCTGCCACTATCCTCCTTCCCCTGCCACTGTCCTCTATCACAAACCCTTCCGCCCCTGCCACTGTCCTCTACCACTCTCCTAGCCCCTCCTCCTTTGCTGCCATCCTCCACCACTTACCTAACCCCTCCAGTGCTCCTGCTGTCCTCCATGATTCACTTAACCCATCCACCCCCTGATGCTGTCCTCTACTACCCACCTAATCCCTCCACCACATCACTGTTCTTTACTGCTCACCTAACCCCACCACCTCTTGAAATTGTCCTCTGCCACTTACCTAGCCAATTCAGCCCCTGTCACTGTCCTCTGCCATTCACCTAACCCCGCCCCCTGGCTTCTGACCTGTGTTTCTGACCTAACCTAGCAGAAGACTCAGCAGCAAAGGCCCAGCAGCAGAGTAGCAGCGGGCAAAAACTGGACTACCAAATGGGGGGGGGGGGCAAGTAACAGAGGGCAATCAGCAGAAGAGAAGAAGGGTAGACTGACAACAAAGATCTGAAGGTGGTGGTAAGTTCTAAGAAGCTGGTGTGAATGCAATGCAATGCAGGTAACTGTAAATAAACCTAGCCCAGTGCACAACCATTTCCAGATCCCCCTTCAAATAAAGCACCAGGAGAAATAGGTAGGTATCTTTGCACTGCAGAGTTCACAGGTGGCAAAAGAGGGAGAGTTAAAGAACCAGGATTTTCACTATTCTTGTGATTTTGCTTCGCTCTAGCAGTTCATACTAATATAATAATTCTTACCTTGACAGTTACCACATGGCGAATGCACATGCTCATCCAGTGGCTAGTGCTCTATTCAGCTTTACTAAGCCACTCTGAAAGAGCTGATATAACAGTGGCTTAGTAAAGCTGAATATAGAACAAGCAGCTGGCTGCCCCCCTTTGGCCGTCCACAACCATTCCATCTATTCAGAATTGCCTGACACAGGTGTGTGCATCAGCCACAGGGAAGCCAGAGATGACAGCACATGTGCATCAGGGGTACCTTGGTGAGGTGAGTATACTAGGCAATCTGGAGCATTTTTACACAGAGGGGCATCCCAATTTGGGATAGGGACTCAGCAGGCCCTGGAGTCTTTAAGCTCCCCTCATCCAGGGGTCTTGGCCTGTAAGATCCTAAAATTCAACTCGCCCCCCCCCCTGCCATTTGTGAGCCTGATATTAGGTAGATACTTACCTTTTTCTTTATATGATCTGTCTACAAGAGGACTATGAAGTTCCAGGTCCTCTTGGAGTTAGGGCATGGCAAGGGTGTGGCCAGGGGGTGGGGCTTAATTTTAATAACAAATCATTTTGGCATGCTATGTGCGCTTGTTATCTCCCCCCTCCTTCTCATCTTCAAAAGTTAGAGATATGCTTTTCACAAGGTGCCATGCCTCTACCAGGCCACACCTCTTCCAGGCCATGTCCCCCTGCCCCAAATGGACCCCCCTTCCCCCAAGACAAAATCCTGGGTGTGCCAGTGAATGCAATAAGTCTGAAACTAACACAATGATCAAGAGATAGATATGGATTGGTTAGGCCACTCTAGAAGATCTAGATTATCCATTAAATATATAACTAGTGTAACTGTACTTACTTTATAGTAGCCATGTTGGAAATATGGTGGCTAATGTGTTGCAGATTCCTTATTAGTTTAAATAATTAAAATGCCCAGCTTGTATTTCTTTCAACCTAATTAGATGTTAAAGAAAGTTTATTCCCAGAGTTACAGAGGGCAGACATTTAATAGTATGATTTTGTTTCTTTACACAGGTAAATGGAAAAGATCTTACAAAAGCAACACGTGAGGAAGCTGTAGAAGCTTTTCGCAATGCTAAGGAACCAATAGTTGTCCAAGTTTTAAGAAGAGCTCCCATTAACAAAGGACATGGAGGTTCACAGGATGTGCAGCTTGTGAATGTGAGCACCCAAACAGATATCACATTTGAGCATATTATGGCTCAAGCCAAACTTAGATCATCCACTCCGCCAGTACCTGACATTTGCCCGTTTCTTCTTTCTGACAGGTATGACATTTTTTACTTTTCTTTTACGTAGAGTTCTATACTGCAGCAAAATGAGACCAGATTCTTGAACATAGAATACTATCTTTGAACTTTCTGCTTAAAGTCTGATAAGGACAGCCAGCAGAGGCCACACAATACAGCCAATAACTTGGCTGTGGTGGCTCTGCAAATCTTATTTGACTTCATGCAGCTTTTCCCCATCAATAGAACCTTGTTGGAAAGAGCACGACACATCTGGTATTCCTTAAAATCCATCGAGAAGATGGAAAGATGAAACGAAAAATGCCATTTGATTTCTTAATCAATCATTGCCTCCTAGACACCATGTAGAGATTACAGAGATAACTTTTAAGAGAATTAAGAAAGCCAGCACCACCTCCAGCCATTGCCTTCAGTGTCTTGCAAATTGTACTTCTGTTTTTATTGAAGTTATTGTGTCCACATATCCCGAATATAAAATGGGGACATGGCTTCATTAGCAGACAGGCTGAGTTTCGAAAAAGACAGATTGGAATCCTGCAGCTGCAGAACATTGCCAGCCTTTTGTTATGAATGTACTGCTATATTTCTTTTGATTTGGTGCACAGATCATTGCCCAGAATCCAATTTAAGCTATGAAAATGACTACTCTAAGTGTGCAGTAAATGAAAAGAAACATATCTTTTTGTTCAGTGTTTCTTTAGATTAGCAACCCATCCTAACCTCTTGAAACGAAAAAGCTGCAGATAAGTCTGTCATATTTTAATTAAAAAGAAGAACATTGTCTCATCTGGCCTTCTTTAACCATTTTTTCCCATATAGCTGCCATTCTCTTCATCCAATGGAGCATGAATTTTATGAGGGTAATGAGTATATTTCCAGCCTGCCTGCTGATGGAGACAGAACAGAAGACTTTGAGTATGAGGTGAGATCATTTTTCATGATGGCCGATGACTTTTTCTGCCAGCACAAGAAGCTCAACAGTTATGTTTACACGTACTGTACTATTGCTAATCACAAATTGTCTAGTGTAGTTCTGCTTTGTGTCAACCGAAACAAAATCACTTCTTCTATTTGTTTTGTGGTCTACACTCTTGAAATTGTATGTTTTAAGTATTATATGCTGGTCCATTATTCTGTAGGGATGGTCTGGAAAGGTCATAAGGTCATAAGGACTCAATTTGAAACTAAAATTAAACAAAACTTTCAGATAGGTAATAAAATATTTACAGTTAAAGGCAGCAGAAAAGGGTTGAATATGCATAGTTATAATTAGAACAGGAAACTGTATTTGGGTTACTGTTCTGAGTCTGGGGGGTCTTTCTGTCAGAGGAAACCCAAACAAAATGAGAAAAGGCCAAAAAAGAGAATCATCAGAAAAGAAGGAAGTGCAATGTAAGCCTACTCTTTTACAGATAGATAGTTACAAAAGTATCCGGGGACTCCTCTAGCATAGAGTCTCCTATACCTTTTCTAAAAGACTCCAGGGCCATCCCAAATTGGGTTGCCCCACTGTGTAACCCCCCCCCCCCCGGAAGCCACAGCACACTCACCTTCTCTCTGAGTCCTCACTGCATCTCTGTGCTGCTGCCGAATCCTGCTCACCTTTAGCGGTGTGTGCAACCAAGCCCGGCCTTTCTCAATGGGCAGCTCGGGCACACCATGGCAAGAAGGTTAGCGGGAGACGCGGCTGACAGCGCATCGACTCCCTTCAGCACCACTTACCTGCTAATCCGTCAGCAGAGCCAAAGGGAGCAAAGTGAGAGCAAGTAAACTGATTGGCTGAGCTGGCTGCCAGAGTCTTCACTGTGGGAGTGTCAGGAAGGTGAGTGTATGGGGCGACCTGCAGGGGAGACAGACAGTGGGGCATCCCAATTCAGGATGCTGCTGCATTGAGGAACAACACCCCAAAACATTCCCAGAAAGTAAGTCCTTAATAAGCATACTAAAGTTTGACTTTATAGATGTTATCTGTGTACAGTACAAGCAATGCAACACTTTAGGCATACATGTACA
The DNA here is from genome assembly GCA_027917425.1 of Gastrophryne carolinensis. Taxonomy (NCBI): domain Eukaryota; kingdom Metazoa; phylum Chordata; class Amphibia; order Anura; family Microhylidae; genus Gastrophryne; species Gastrophryne carolinensis. The sequence goes on along the minus strand of CM051238.1, from coordinate 201,598,656 downwards.
ATGACTAAACTTGAACTTGCTTACACACAAATAATAATGCTTTACTTGTCTGCACAGTCCTACAGATAACTGAACTTTTAGTGATTACATGGATGACACAGCAATAGCACTTACAGATGCATGGATTTGGGATTATTCCATGCAGTTCTGAATCCTAATTTTGGCTAATTATGTATATAAAATACGTTGCATACCACAACTTCATTCAGACGTAATGGAATATATTGATGCTTATGCCTATCATCCACTTTATGCCTTTAGTGTGTGTTGATTCAGCAGCCTGCAAGAGATGCAAAAAAACCTAAATCGACAATCTCTCCCTAAATGACATTGATTTCTATGGGGTTTCGGCACTAAAAGGTGGTAAATGCAAAAGTGTTCCCCAGCATTCCCTGGGCCAAACTAAAGTAGAAGTAAATATAGAAAAAGTGGACATCGTCGCCGGAACAGGCAAAATTTCACTTGGTAAATGCGATGAATCCTTTTCCAAATGACCCCTATATAATAAACCCCATACACATATTTGAATCCTGCTTGTTTTTCACCATTTTGTGAAATGTGGATGTGCCAAATATGCAAGTAAAAATCTGTAACGGTATTTGATACATTTTTTACATTATACTACATATACACTACCCTACCCTGTAATACAGAGGTGTACATCTGCCGATATCCCTGTAATTTTAGACACATGATTGCAGACTATTCTTTTCCATGTCAGTACAATGTCAGATTTACAGTCCCACTGTCCTTAAGGCCTATTGCTAACAGATTTATTGGACATGAGGAAAACTGACATATATCAGCAAAATGACGACTCTCCTGTCTGACATGCAAAGTATTGACAGAAATCCACATGTCAGCTTTACCTGCATTGTCACACAATAAAAAATACAATTGTAGCTTGCTTTATCGGTAGATCTAGAACTTAAAATCACAGGAAACCAATTTTTAAACTCCTTATTATTATTAAATTACAAATTGATATATTTAAATAAAAAATGCAAAATATGTTGCTTAGTGGACTTTAAATGAGATGATCATTACACTTCATCTGACATTTGAATTTCCTCTTATAGGCTGATTTGAACGTATGTTAATGGTGGATATAAACATTGTGACACTTGTAAATTCCCAGTATGTCCATTGGCCTCTAATCTGTGCTAATCACTGCGCTATTATCATTTATTCGCTGTCAGATGTCAGTAGCCTGAAGCAAATTTACCATCCGACAGTTGCTGACATGGAAAATGTAGTCTGTTAATGGTTTCTAGCTTTGACAGTACTGTCTTTATGTGAGAACATGCTTGCACTAGCTGTTTAAAAAAGTTTTTTCCCTGAATATTAAAATAAAATCTTTATATACTATTGCACATACAATTTTCATTATAGATTTTGTACACTAAAGTGCCAAAGTGGACTAAAGCACTAAAGGTCCTTTGGTGCTTGTTTTAGACAGTATTGCTTTTCAACCTGTGAGGTTTACTATGATGAAGATCCATTGGGACACATTACAGAAGAAACACGTGAAGGCTGATTCACTACTAACGGCAGGTATCGACAGATGAGCATCTGTATAGCAGCGCTTAGAGCGACTGCTAGTAGACGCAGTGAGCGGGTATCGGGTGCTGTAACAGAGCACCTCAGGCACTCTAGTAACCTCACATTGATGAATGTGATGTATGTTGGGCGTTCCAACACCGGTACAGCATGGCAGCGAGCGAAAGGTAGCAACAGCTCAGTGCAACCAACTGTTGGCGCTCCACACCATACTTCAAAAAAGGACACGCTGGTAGCTATAGCATAGAGCGCCAGATGCTGTGTGATTAAAGTCTGTTTTAGAACACATATACACCTGTAACAAAGCAAAATCACATGGAATTACATTGTTTTAACACTGTGACATTAACACTTTAGTGCTAGACCTGTAATGACAATTCTGCATAAAAATATAAAAAGTCAAAAAAGTTTCTAAAAATATTTGTTTGCAGCCAGGAGAGGTCACACAATGATTTGAGCAAAAAAACACGCTGTTTAAACACAAGCAAATGAACGGCCATTGAAATGTATGGAAGAGCGACACTAAGCGAAATAAGCGACACTAAGTGAAATAGCCGGCGCTATATGCTAGCCGCCTGTAATAATACATCAGGCACTACATGGCGCTATTAGAGTTGCTAGCCAGATGTGGTTTTGCATACAGCGCCCGGCGTTCACCAAGCGCTGCCTGCCGCTACGAGGCACTACCTGGAGCTATTCCTTCTTAAATAACCCCCAAAGGTTTAATAGTGCCCAAGAAAGCATTGTACCACAAACAAAGGCACCACAGACCTAAAAGCTAGTGGCTTCGTTCCTTTTTCAATGAAAACCGAGAAATGACTTCTGGTTTGCTTGCAATACATGGAGAGGACATAAACTGCATATATGCAATGGAATCAAAGACAATAAGAATCACTCTGAATTGTCTTTAATCCTTTCCCTATTTATGCTAAACTAAAATGAAAACCTAGTTAAGTTCCAATATGAAAACAACAAATGATAATATCAGCTAAAAAACATAACATCACGCAAAGCCTAAACTGTCTCTCCTTGTGCAATTTGGGGCATCTTGTGATGAAAAGGGTCTTAAAAGAGGGTGCTGATGTTTGTCTCTATAGGACTGGGATGCAAACACATGTTGTGACTACTACTACTACTAGTATTTCAGCATAGATTACCTGTAATAATACAGCAAAACAAATGGACTTGTAGTATTTCTTTTTTTCTAGTTATCTGACTTTGTGAATTGGGAGAGGTGTCAAAACAGCACCGTAGTGTGTATGGCAATAGAGCTCAGTTTTCTGTCTCTATTCAAACTTGAAGCCCCCATTTGTCAATTCATTTGCTTAATTCACATTATTTGAACCAGCCCAGGATGCAGGGTAGGATGCAGATCATTATCAAATGAGTGCCTTGTGTCTTTCAGATATAGGTAAACCACTGAGTCTTGACCAGAGAAGTTGGCACCTATATGCTGACCCATATGCGGGTGTAACTGTGATTTTCTAGACAAATACAGCACATTTTATTGTTTTTATTGGATACTACAGATATACAATGACCTAGATGACTCATTATCGCCAAAGACTTCAGCAGATGTTACCTATACTCTTACAAAAAAAGATGATCCTGGAGTTGGTCAGTCAGCAAGTTGGTGACATTTGGGGAAATGTCTTATGAAGGAAATTGGGAAGCCCATAATAACTAAAAATTATCTTGTAACTTGTCCTGGACTTTGGATCATATTGTGAGTTCAAAAGACACATGTCCTTCAGTCCAAGGCTGTCAACATTGTTTACCTCCAAATATTAAATTTAAAAAAGGACATTGGGTGAGGGTATATTGTGTCTCTAAATGGAATACTTTACTGCCCTTGTTTAGGTGCAGGTACCCTGTTTCACGGGGTAGTTTGAGGAGCAGGATAATGTTTTCTTAACCTAGCAGCATCTATTTTGATTTTTAAACACAGACTAATAACTTACGCGTATAAAACTCAGTGGCAAATAAGCACCATATTTTCTCTATGGGGACACTCAACACAAACACTTTATAAGATTTGACCCTTAACCATCGGTACACATTGACTAAGCCTAGGGCCCTTTAGGAGAAACATCTATTATAAGTGTCTGTTACTGTTGTGAAGGTAAAAATTTCACAATGTAATAATTTATTTTCTTTTAATTTACTCTTAAGCAATATATTAGATATGAAGTAATGTATTTCCTCTGATATTCTTGTTTGCCATGTGATATGTTAGAACTGGATAAGATTGAAAAAGAATACATGTTCCAGTCCTGTGGCCAGAGCATTATCTTCATCGAATGGAACTGATAAACACAAATGTCTTTTTACTGCTCTGCCAGCCATATCTATTTATTTGTGTCTTGACATCAATTCTGATTTGTCCCCTTCTCTTCTTTTCATAATGTCATGCCACTCTCGGTCTGTCATCACTGATAAGTGACAAGACATAGGCGAATCCAATTTTTATTTGAGATTGCAAAGCGTTCAACAAATTCAATTGGTTTACTGTTTTGCAGCTTGTGCCCTGTTTTCAACTAGTTATCACCTGAGGCATTAACCTTATTTTCAAAAGAATATTAAAAGGAATTAGGAAAATATTTTTTTTTTCTTGAATTAGAATTAAATAGGAAGTAAAGTCAAATCAGCCAGTGCTTACCACTTCCTTATTCATTTTATGTTTGCCAATCACGTGACTGCCGATGACCAACTGGGTTTGCCAAGTGGGCTTGCACATCAAACCTGAAATGCAATGCAAATGGATACTTCCATAAATTGCTAGGTATCTGATCAAATGATGACATATGTGGATAACCAGACAACAATGTGAATAGTGTATAGACTTTACACAAAATGTTAGGCTCTAGACACTGCAGGGCTCTGGATGTCCTGGCAGAACAGGATAATAATATATTTACTCTAATATTCGGGTACCAAAAGCAAATACCAGAGGTGAAAATTAATGTGACTGGTGGAGGCACTTAAAAGGGGCAATAGATTTCCATTTCAATAATCTTCAGCCCCTAGAATACCATTTTTTTCTGAATAAGGTACAATTAGAATGAAACCACAAAAAAATGTTTCTGTCTCTCAGTACATGATGCCACGTGAGAACAAATCAGAGGTTGTTGAGGGCCCTTAACCTCACTTGCCCCAACCCCATCACTACCTCTGTACCTCCCGGTAGTTACACCCGTTAGATACCACAGACAAGACAGATTTAATCTAACAATAGCCCTATTATGTTGTCTAATACCATCCACATCAGTAATCTCATTGACTTGGGGACACTTTACTGCTACTTGCCACCTTCTTCTTGTAGGTGAGAGTGATGGGATTCAGATTCTCGTCTCCACTCATGATGCTGTGCATTCCATTTTGGGCTTAATGGGCATACATAACTTTAGCTTTCTCTCGACTATCACTAACTGGGGGCGCAGGGGGTGCAGTGTAGAATCTGACAAAGAGTATGTATATGATTATGAGGGTTATCCAAATCATTTTAGATTTTTATGGAATGGATGAGTTTGCAGAGGCAAAGAGAGCTTTTTATATGTAAAAATAAAATGTAAAATTAAAAATAGTTTTCTTCTATTTATTAAAATTCCCTGCACATGTGATGGTGTATCTTTGATGATTCAAATTATGTTTAATGACTTAGATACTGTATTTTATATTAGAAGTTAGAAAATAACAGCAGCTTCTAGGAATTCCAAACACATAAAAAAGAACCTCTTAAAATTAGTTTAGATTCCCCATAGGGAATCCTAAGGGATTTAGGAAGAGTAAAAAATTCTAACCCCCTCCCCCAGTATCATGCTATGCTGTCCACCATCAAATGGCTTTGAATTCCAACACGTGGACAGTGTTTTCACATGATGCCCCTGGCTTTATGAGTGTATATTGCCTCCAATCAGGGAAATTTGCCATTTTTACTTGATCATCATGTCTTTTGACACAGTGACTGTGTCTGCAGGACGTGCATGTAAGTCAGTTTGTGAGAACACTTTTTCAACTAAAGTGCACTATAATAATGTAATGTCAGGGTGAGTTAAATTAGGCAGGCCTTCTCTCAAAGATGGCATTTAGCCTGTGACATTTGGTTAGGAAGACCTCATAGGTTGTAAGCATAGGATGTCCCTCATTGCTTGGTGGATTATGGGCTCAGCTGTGTCCTACAATCAGGTCATATCTCACACAGACACACAGTTACATTTAATTAAATGATAGTAAATGTGTTGATATAGATGTGGATATAGATAGTCAATCCTTGAGAGAGACTTTATAAACTATATCTGTTGTAAACCTGGACATCTTACTATTTCACATATTTTTTTTATCATTTACAAGCTATATATTCCTCTGCCAGCCGCAGAAGCCAATAAGAATCATCCACCTATACTCTGCTGGGGCAACATTTATAGCCATTGATCATGCACACGAACCTATACAAGCAGGCTTAGAAAATACAGGGAGGTGCTGGTTTCCATCTGACAAACAAACAAGCAGCGAAGGAAGTTCACTGGCAAAAGATAAGAAAGATCTCACTGCCTGGACATTCACACTTCGAATGCTTAGGTTTGGACACCAAGGCATCAGATGAGGCTGGTTGCAAACATTTTCTGAGTATTTTCACTTTATTCATTATTTGAAGTAAGAGAGTCCCTTGAGTAAGAAGTCTCAGTGTAGTAAATAACCTTATATTATTCTTCATATTATTTAAAGCGGACCAAAACCACCTGAGACTGGGAAATACATTTGGCCAAAGCCCCTGTCGATTCTCCCTTCTCAGGGTGTAGAACTAGAAATGGATACTTTTGCTTTTCGAATTTTCCTAGAACACTGATTTCTTTGCTGTGCCTCTCTGTAAGATAGCAGATGATCAATCATTGATTATGTGTGGCAATGACATAATTGTAACACACAACAGTAGCAATGAATGGAGGAGGCAGAGCTTTACAGCTAACACATGCACCATTATCTGGGATTAGAGTAAAGCATGAGCAGTGGAAATTGGCAAAAGGTACTCCTCAATGGGGGGAGCAAGTCAGGGGATGCTATTTAAAATAGTGGGTTTTGTTAAAAGTTTAATGAAAGCTCAGATTCGGACAAAATACCTCTGCCAGCAGAAGCTCCAACAGCATGGCACCACCAATGTCCATCTGGCAAGCTCCATTTTGTAACCACCAGTCACATAGGACATGCATGTGGTGCAGGAAAGCAAACCTAGGGAGTTATTCTCCATGATTTGAGGCTTACCTTTAGCCTTTAGCTTATGCAAACCACAAGATATGTTGGGCACTACCACATAGCTCTTTTTGTAAGCAGCAATCTGTTGTCAGTGTCTCCTTTATCCAATCTCTTCTAAAGAAGCCATTATTTATCCCTCAACTGCTCACTGTTATATTGTAATTCTTGTGGTTTTTATTTTACACTGGCAGAACATCAGTGCTGATGATTTAGTTGTAATGTTACAAATCCTGACTGGGAAAAATCATTTCAGTGATTTCTCGATGTTTGTGTTGAACGTCTTACGAAGACAATACATCAGAACAGTTAAGGGATAATTCCCTAACAAATGTTTTTTACATCAGTTTGAACTAGGCTCTGAGGCATATGACTCTTCCTCTGTGAGCTGGACCAGATTTTGTAGAAATAACTTTGTACAGGTCATTAAAAAAAATTATGTTTTCTTTTCAACTTGGATTAATGAAATATTACATCTGTAATAATGTCATTTTAATCCCTTTTTACTCTATTCTGCAGTTTTTTTAGATGGGAAAGAAAAATACAACTTTTGTTGAAATCATTGTTTTTCCCTGTATCACTTGCCATGTTTTGATCTGAATCAGTTTCATTGCTTAGCATTCCATACACCAGGCTGTGTAGTCTATTGTGGGCTATTAACTATGGAAGAAGTCTCACATCGGCGATTAAAACCTCTAATTGAGTGCCAAAGATAGTATATTACAAGCGCTGCTTCCAAAGTTCTTTAAAGTAACTCTCTAAATGATACATCTAAATAACACTCACAGCAACCCAAAAAGTTCACTGTATTGGAGAGGGGTAACTACACAGGTTTACCTGTAGTATTTTGTGTCTGCATGATCTACATTTTGGAGTTGATTTTCCAAATGAGGAGCCTCCTACCATGTCAGGCACTGGTTTCACCCCCTACCACTGCAGTAGTAAGATATGCAGGTGTTTTGCCCTTGGATTATCTAACTTTATAGAGCCATTGTAAAAAAAATGTATTTCAAATGTACCACAGAATTTAAGCTGTGCTCGCCTCATCCACCTCTCCTATCACATTTCTAGTACTGCTCCCCTCTGTCAATCACTCCACTGGTTGACAGTTTCACAGAGAATTCAGAATAAAAAAAAAACTCTCTCTAGCCAGGCCCCTCCGTAAATTTGTCCCAAATTTTGTCTCTGACCCTCTCTGACCCGCTCTGTTGGAATATCCTTCAAAAGCACCCTCAAAACTCATCTTTTCAGACAAGCATATGATCTGGTTTAGATAACCCTTACAGATTCATTACCTACCACTTGTGATTCTACCCATTTGTCTCCCCCCTCCCACATGAGGGTGTTGGGGTGTTGGTCTAACTGCAATAAGACAGACTGGGGGGCATTAACCTCAAACCTAGCTAGGAATGCAGTTTCGCAATTGGCCACTGGGCGGTCACAATGGTAGTGAGCACATTCATTGTTCCGGCTTCCAGAAAGCCCTGCCCATGTGAGTGCTGGCAGCCAATCGTGGTGCTGCACTCCAGGGGAGGATCGAGGCTAAAGTAAGAATTATGGACTTTCCGGGGGGGGGAGATGCTCGGGGTGCTCTAGAATTCTAGATGCCCACCCGAGTTTCAATGCGGGAACCGGATCAATACACCTTAGTAGAAAAACTGGTGTTGGTCCACTTTAAGCTCCTAGGGGTTGGACTCTCTCACCTATTGTATCATGTTTTCATAGCATTCACTTTAAACTTGGTGGTATCTTGTTGCTGTAGTACTGTATGTTTTACTCCGGCTGTAATTACTACATTGTACATGGATGCCAGTGACGCTATATAATAGATATAATACTAAGCTATCACCACTTGTCAAACCTGGATGTATTCTGGTCAGTCCAGTTTAGTTATGTAGAAATATGATTCTATTCCCCAAAAGAACACAAAGTAATAATTTAGCAAAGCAATCCTCCATAACAATCCAGGTATGCTCCTATTTTATCCTTTCATTTTGTCATGAGGTTAATTAGAAAAAGAGTCCCTCAACCTTATTCAAGAGCTTCTCTGTCTTAGATGAAAATGTTCCCACATGGTCATGAACAACTCATAGATTTGTGTAAAATGTCTACCTCAATGGAGACATCTGGGCCTCACCCAAACAGTTTCCCTTCATAAAACCTAATCTGCTTCAGGGGATTTGAAACTATTTGGGTTCCTTATTCTGATTTCAGTTAAAGATGCTCTTAAATTGTTAGTGAATTCTGATCATTTGAGGTGCAGTATCTTTTAGGTTGCAGGCTTTGTCACATTTCAATGAAGTATAATGTTTTAGATGTCCTAGTCCTAATGTACTAGACCCCTTCATGAATTCACACTCCATTTTTCAAATTATCTGGGTGGCGGATATATTCAGTCACCTAAAATCATGTTAAAATCACACAAAATGCACAAAACAAACATTGATAGTTTTCAGCGCATTTTAGTGCAGTTTTGTATACAGTAAACAGACCAGGTTGGGGTACAGGTCAGTCTGCAACCTCACCAAAGACCACCTGAGAAGATCTCACTGGGAAAATACTCGAAGATGGACACTACAGTTAATAACCAAATAATTGCTGCACATGAACAGACTTACTACTTGCTTGAGTATACAAGTTTGGAAGGAATGACCTACATGTGATCTTTACAATGACATAGGCTTTACTTTCTAATGAGATCTTACAATCATGAGTTATCTATTTGCAAGATAACAAGTCATGTAAGAGATAAGAGAAATACATTGCTCTTGTCAGATTTACAGTAAGCGAAAAATTCCTTTGTATTGGATATTCTTTTTTTGATGTACTTATTCTAAATATATAACTGGACTTCTTTTTTGAAAATATGGTGTGTTCTTCAGACATATGACCCCCACATGAGCGATAAGTCATTTATGTAGAGGAATGCAATTCTCTTCTTTAAAGATAACATGAATGTTTTGATCCTATGATCTTTAATACTGTGGGCAAAATGCACAAGTTCAATACTGAATAAGAACTTTTTTGTTCCTGCAGGAAGTTCAACTTTGTCGTCTAAACAGCCGAGATAGACTTGGCCTCACTGTCTGTTACAGGACGGATGATGAGGAAGATACAGGAATATATGTCAGTGAGGTACAGAGAAATATATATATATACCTACGATCTAACAAAAAATGTCTAACACTTATCTATTATGAACCCAAATTATTTTAACCCTTTCGCTGCCAGCCTACCTGGAGTTTTTGTCACACTCTGTTGCCAGACCATTTTGCACTATTTTGCGCTCCCCATGTTCAAATGTGATTATTGAAGCGATTTCCAGGGATTTTCCAGAAAAATGATATATTGTTTTTTTCAGCAGAGTCTGAGCTTTAACATGAAATGTCTTGTTTGTCATTTTTTAGGTGTATTCTCAATATTTTTTGGCGAAATATGTGCAAAAAAATAAAAAAAATCTATTTTTTACAATTTGTAGTGTTTTTTTGTAATAAAAAATGTAAGTTTGTCAATAAAATCTTATTGCGTGTGAAACGATACCACATATGTATAGGTAGACACCCTTTCCTGCCCAGGAGACTCCCCCAAACTGAAACAGAGCTTTAGAGGATTTTCAGATAAAATACAACTATGCTATGCTCTATGCGCACCTTGCAGTTTTTCCCGAAAAACAACCCTTTACATTTGAAATACCCCCAACAAACTATATATTCTCTGGAAGTACACACCTCAGGCTTTCTATTTGTACCAGGCTTGTTGATGTGGCCACAGTTTTCTAGAAGTAATCCCTCAATGTATTCTTTGGTTGCAAAGAGTCTCCCTAAAAAAAGGATAAAAAAGCAGAATCAAAGCCACATTTTCCTAAAAAAAACTATATACAAACAAGAAAAAACAAGTATAATCTGAAAAAGCAACATCTCCCGAACAGAATGATACCCAACATGCATAGCTACTGTCAAGGGAAGAGTTGCCAAACACCCCAAAGTAAAGCATGAGCATAACAGTAATTTTTCTTGAAAATTTCAGCTCTGCAGACAAAGTGCGCACCTTGCGATTCTTCAACCAAAACAACCCTTTACATTTGGAATATCCCCCATAAACCATATATTCCCTGAAAGTACACATGTTAAGCTTTCTAAGCGTACCCAGCTTGTTTTAGTGGACTCAACTTCTGGAATTAATCCCTCAAAGAACTCTTTGGTTGCGCAGGGATTCCCTAAAAAATGTATAAAAAAGCTGAATAAAAAACACCTTTTCCTAAAATATAAATATGCAAACAAGAAAAAACAAGCCAAGTCTGAAAGTGCAAGGTCCCCCGAGCAGAACAATACCCAACATGCATAGGTACTATTAATCCTTTTAATTGCCAGCCTACTTGAGATTTTGTCACCCTCTGTTGACAGGTCATTTTTCCCCATTTTGCGCCATGTTTTGCGACATTTTTGCTGGAATTTTCAGGAAAATTATATATATATATTTTGCAGCAGAGTTTAGACTTTAACATGAAATGTCTTGTTTGTAAATTTTATTTATTATTAAATTTATTTATTATTAAGTAAAAAAAATAAATAAATAAATTTGTTTTTAGAAAATTGCCTCCTTTATTTTAAATAAAAAATTTATTTTATTAGGGAAAACCATATTGCATGTGAAAGCCCCATTTCTACCGATTAGAACGGTACCACATATTTATCGGTAGCCCCCTGTTCCTGCCCAGGAGACCCCCCTAACTGAAACAAGTAATTTTTAACATTTACAAATAAAATACAACTACCATCCACACTACAAAGGGTTAAATCGAGAAAAAAAAATGACATAGGATCCCCCCTCCCAGGGTGGGGGGGGGGCATTTTGGGGGGGATTTTTAAGGGTTAAAAACCCTTAAAAATCCCCCCAAAAATCCCCTTACCCAAAGTAACCAGCCCGGGACTAGCTATGCAGGGCTTGTAGTAACAGGGCGCAGGGGCCAGCTTTTGTGGCCCCTGGCCCTGCAGGCTACATGCCCGCATAGCCCGTGGGCCCGGGCTCTTCTGCCCCCCCCCCCCGGCCTTTGGGGAGGCAGGTAATGGGGGTGCCAGAGGTTAATGGCAAGTCACCGGCTAGCGCAGGTGACTTGCCATCCCCCCAGCCTTGAAAACTGGTATAGGGGTCTCATGGACCCCTTACCAGTTCACAAGGGGTTAAATGTAAAAAAAACACAGACACACAAAGAGAAAAAATATTTTATTATTATTTTTTTTTTTTTTTAATACTTACCTCCCATCCATACTGGAGCACTCTGTCCCTCGGTGGTCACTGGCTTCTGCTCACTTGCTAGAAGCCTTTTATAGCTGCTGGATGACAGAACACAAAAGGGTAAATTAAAAAAAAATGACATAGGTTCCCCCCTCCCGGGGGGGGGGACCCCATTTTTTTGGGGAATTTTTTTAGATGCTTGAAAACAGACTTTAAACACACCACCTCCTGAGCTCTGGCCTTCAAACAAGTATTTTTCAGCGCCAGAGATTTGTGAGGCTGTTTTTTTGCTGAATATGGTGTGAGTCGGTCGCTATGAGCAGTCGCTAACATGCGCTCCCATACAGCGCTGGTCAAATAGCGACTCCTCACAATGTATTCAACATTACTGAACAGCGACTGAGACGCTATAAAGTAGCGACCCACGGTCGAGCACTGCGACTACTTGCGGGCGCTCTGAAAATGCCTGCTACAGACGCTCATCTGTCGCTACCTGCCGCTAATGATGAATCAGCCTCTTTGTTTAAGGCCAGGAACACAGCCTCCTAGCCTGTAAGCGTCTGATCTCTTTGCACACTGTAAATGCTTTCCAGATTCCACTGGGGTGCTTCTGCCTGAACATGTCCAAGGTGTAAGGCTTTGGCTACAGGCCAAAAATGGCCCAGCTTTTCTGTAGGTCCTGACACAGACCAGCCTTTAGTGCCTCCTGCAATCCCACGGCTGTCTGGCTGTGTGCTCTTCTCAGCCCAATCACATCAGCAGCACTTTTGAGTCAGAGTTACATCTTTTTTATTAGGCTTCCTGGCCTGATAAACTGCCATTATACCTTTATCTGCTTATTTAGAAGTCATACCTCAAATATAGCACTATGGGAGGTGATGGCATTTTATAAAAAAAAATAACAATAGTAGTAGGTGGTCTGCCAGAATATCAAAACACTGTATAGGGCAACATAAGGACTCCAGAAAAGATTGCCATGTCTTGAGTTACCAGCCTTTGTGGGGCTGCCAGTCAGGTGCTTCATTAGGCCCTGGAGTCTGGCCAGGGGAGCTGGGTTGGTCCTGTTGGCCAAGTAGTCCAGTCCAGTTCTAATCCAGTCTAGATGGACTATAATGAAGCTGATAAGCCTCAGACAGCGGCTTCCCTTTAGCTGAGACGCGGCCAGTGGGCTTGTTCCCCAGTACATTTAAGATTGGCCAGTTGGCAATATCAAGTATGCGACCTGGGCATACATTAGTGAAAAAAGCCATCTTTTGAAGAACTGAGCTGCCACTAAGCCTGCAGCACCACCCAAGGTACTCAGGTGCGGGGGGGGGGGATCATTTTGAGGGTTTTGGTCAGCTTTAATAGATTTTGTTATTATATAAACAAAAATATGTATAAACTGATTTCCCCCTCAAGTATTGCCTGTTTGTGATACCCAGAAGATCTTGGAGGCGTAATATATATATATATAGATATATATATATACTATCTTGCCAGTTCTACATGAATAGTTGCAAGATAAAAAAAAACGCTATAATTACATTTTGTTTAGCTATTAAAACCCAAGGCTGTCCATTATTTTTGTTTTGTGACAGGCACATTGAAAATGTTATATGAGTTATAACCTGAAAGCAAATTCAGCACTTGAGGTATTCTGTTTGAAAGATAGCTTGTGGCATGACAGAGCCAGATGGATGAGTAAAGATAACCATCTACCAAAGTTGATAGAATTTCCACTATGGACACTGAATCATTATTCATTACAGAAATATTAAGCATCTGGACAGCTCAAAAGCCCTCCATGGCTGTCAAACTTTAACTTAATATATCAGCAGTCACTACTGTCAGATGAAGACAATGCACTTGATGAAAACAATGTTTGTATTTATACTTATTTTCTATTAGGGCTATAGATTGGCTCCAAACTGATGGGGTGGTAGGAATGATGCTAGTGATATTCTAACATTTTCACACTTTTAAAAAATCAAATAACATGTAAAGATCAAACAAAATTAAAGTGGTAGGGGTTTAAAGTATACCGAATCTGGCCCTCAGAATTAAACAGTGCACATATAACATTTCTAATGCACAGATATTATTTTGTTTTCTTTTTTTCAAATGAGGTCCCTAGTATATTTAGATTCATATTCTGATTTTCTGTTAAAGTCCTACCAACTTCTCTATTCCAATAGGTCTACTTTCTGGTGCATGCACAGCAGCTTCTAACTGTCATTCTGAGCTTTCTTGGTGGCAGAGTCAATTTAAGGAGGAACTATAGTCAGAATTAAAAGAACTGGCCACCCAGATGCACAACTCTTCCAGGTGCACCCCCACGTAAGCGCAAGCAGCCTATCAGTGTGACTGGTGGAACGTGTGGGGTTTTAAGGAGGTACTACAGTCATTTCTGACCATTGTCCCTCTTTAAGTCTATACCACCATACCAATATAACCTGTCTGTGCTGCATTTTATTTACAATGCTGCATCAGAGGTGCAGTGTTTGGGCATGTGAAAAGCAATGCAAGAACATTAATTAGAAGGCATATATAGCAGCTCTTAAGTAGGGATGAGCGAACCGGTTCGGACGAACCGGAATTCGCTCCGAATTTCGGGGAAAATTCGATTCGGCACGAACCCAAATTTTTTTGGGTTCGTGCCGATCGAATTTTCCCTGAAATAAAAAAAAAAATGCCGGCATGGTGGGAGTGGGCAGGCCGGCTACGCTGCCCGCTGACAGCGTAGCCGGCCTGCCCGCTCCCACCATGCCGGCATTTTTTTTTCAGATGAGCGATTCGTGAAAGTTTGATTCGGGCGAACCCGAATTTCTTGGGGAAATTCGGCGAATCGCCCGAATCGAACTTTCAAGAAGTTCGCTCATCTCTACTTTTAAGGTTTCCTTTAACACGTATTCTCTTGTTTCTGTACTTGGCCGATACATTAACTTTCTTTTCTATTTCATTTAGATTGATCCACAGAGTATTGCAGCTAGAGATGGTCGGATTCGAGAAGGAGACAGAATTTTGCAGGTCAGTCTTTTGAATAAGATTTCAGTAATTGTTATAAATGCAGTAGTACCATTCTGATTTTGAATGGGCATATTTTTTAAAGGCTGATGTTTTCCTGCCCCTGCTCTAAAGTCATCGTATTCCTCTTTTGCCAGTGGTATTGTAGCCAGCCAAGACAAACCAGTATCCCTCAAATGCAGGGCTCACCTGTGGCGTTAAGGGGTGGATTGGGTTAATTTTTCAACGCTGTGTACCGGGGACCTTTCCTGGCACAGGATAGTTAGGAAGGTTTATTTAAAGTGGACCAAAACCCAGGGCCCCTGGCCCCTGGGGCACCCCCAATTGCTGTGTAGAACCTCCCAAGTTGCCCAAACAAAATCACCTCTTCTCGGTCCTATGTGCGGCTGCTCGTCCAATAAGCAAGCTCAGATCCACTTGAGCCCCTTCGTCCAGGAGCTTGTCAAACTCGAGCTGATCCGTGTGCAAAAAACTATATTAAAACTATAGTCAGTTCCAGCTGCCTTTCCAGCATCAGACTCCAGCCTAATGTAGACGCTGGTGGCTTCTCTTCCTGCATTTGGGCTGACAGGTAACAAAGGTGTCCCAAACTTCTCCCCTTACATCCCTCCAGGGGGAACCCCAACCACTGCAGAGGCAGCCTCTGGAGACTCTCCTTCTTCATGTGGCTGTATATCACTGTGTAGGGGAAGGTATAGAGGGAATTTTTCAGTTGAGGATCATCTAAGTTGCTTCCAGCTGATTTAAATCAAATGTATGATATCACTTCCAAATAATAAAGCATAAATATCATGATCTATTTTTTAAATCCTTTAAAATAGCTTCATCCCCTTGTATCTTCTTAATGCTCTTAAATGGTATAGTTTGGTGTTAATACTACAGGATATGAGCTGAATTCTGAAGGTTCTAATTTGTTTTAAATCTTGCATAAACAATTTGCCTACATGGCAGAAAATCATCAGTAATAAACTGACCTTATACAAAAAAATACGTGCTTTTGCAGCATTGTATTTTCACTCAGAGATGTTTTTTTCAATAAACTTCTTCATTATCGTAATTGGGTCTCTTTCTCTGAGATGCACAGCCCTTCTTCTTCATCATGTACATGCTTGATCTACAAACCCTTTTGGCTCATGAATCATGTTGCCAATGCTCGAGGTCATGTTCCCATTGTACTTAGAGAACCCAACAATCTATTTAAACTCAACACAGAATAAATAATTATTTTTTACTTCCACTGTGTACACAATATATTCAAAGAATGGCATATTTTCATCGGGCAAATTTATTTTGGGTGCAGTCATTTGTATGGCTGATAACATGGCCATCCATCAGATGAATATTTTTATATACCAGAGACGAGAATGAATACAAACATGAAAAGCTCTGTTTAGAAAATAAATTGTGTGTTCATAGTTGTGGCATGTTTGGCATTGAAGTAGCTTTACAGGACTTTAGAGTGATAAAGCTGAATTACAATCAGCATTGTCTTTTAAGCATTGCCCTGTGAGAGATAATCGTGTAGCTCTTTAATTGGCTCTGTGCAACCTGCAGTATGACTGATTTTAGCTGTAGCACTGCCATCCTTCCTTCCACCAGTACCATTATCTCAGAGTGACACTTCCATTACTCTGAGCAGAGAAAGATGAACGTCACCTGTCAGAGGCTGGTTAATTGTGTTGCTAGATGTATGCTACTAGGGCGCATCTTGGACATTTATGAACATAACTGCTTCCTTTCATGTTCACTATCCTTTACCGATCAATACCATTCGTATGGTAAGCGCATAATTGAGTAAAGGTGTTTACCACCAAGGTCTGACGCTGCTAAAGTCTTGCTGTCTATGCGCTAAGCACAGATGAACAGACATTTCCTGTCTGCATACCTGTGTGTGAAAATAGCAGCTAATGTTTGAAGTCTCTTTTGTTTTGCAGATTAATGGCCAGGATATCCAGAACAGAGAGGAGGCTGTAGCTTTACTTTCCAGTGATGAATGTAGAAATATTATCCTACTTGTGGCAAGGCCAGACATACCGGTAAGTAGACATATCAGTAAATACAATAATACGAGCTCTGGAGTTCTTTTAAAAAATGATTACTTAATGTACTTTGAACTGACTTCTATGTCAGGTCCTGTTCTACTTGTGTTTCTCAGGCTTGAAAAACAGTGTTCTATAGAAATAACAGCTGCGGTGCTAGCAACCATTGATTAAATATCTTTCAATAGTTTGTTAAGAAAAAAGCATCCTACATCTATCAACGTTCCTCACACCATGGAGAGATGACTCACACATCGCAGTCAGCTGTAAGCTTGTGGCTGCTATACAATTATTTAAAGATAGGTGTTGCTCTTGTAACATTGGATAGCCTGGATGTTTAAAGAGAAACAACAAAACTCGAAATTTATACTTTCTTGGGTTTTGTTCCTCCCAGCGGTGGCATCCAAATTTGGGAAGCCCTACTGTGTTTATCCCCGTGATCGCCCATGAACTCAATTGTTCCTCATTTCCACGGCACATACATGGACCACTCAGCTAGTCAGTGCTGCTCGAGTTCAGAACGTCAAGGAAATCTGAATGGATCAAGCACCGCTGGCCATAACTCTGCTTGAATCTAGCTGTGGCATGCCTGCTTCAGTCATTTAGAAAGGCCTGGCATGGGAGGGCATCTAGCTAGAGGTATGGCGGGGGACCAAGATGCGGTGAGGGATCAGGAAGGCATTTCCATTGGGGCGACCCCTAGGGTTTCACACAGCAATTTGGGACGTCACATATAAAGCTAGATCACCGTCTAAGAGTCTTATAGACTTTAGGGGGGTGTTCCTTTTTAAAGGGAGAGCTGGGACTGCACATTTGCCAAAGTACTTGCGGTGCTGTAGTGGATAATCGATATTCTTCCATATACATATATAGAAAAAAACATGTGTGTGCTGATTCTTTAGTCTTTTGCCTTGTAAGCCCATGACTTATCCTGCTTGTTACAACGATCAGAAGACGAGAGAGAGGCAGCAGCATAAGTTGTAAAGAAACCCAACCCAAGTTTTATTACTGCCAGTGGTGCTGCTTGTAAAGTTTGACCCTAAAACACGGGGAGGCCGATTCATTAATAGCGCCAGGTAGCGACAGATGAGCGACTGTAGCGTGATTTTTACAGCGCCAGCCAGTATTCGCTGTGCTTGGCCGGCGTTTGCTTGATGACAGCGACTCAGTTGGTGTGCGGTAATGTTGAATACGGGCTTAGGGGTCGCTGTTTCTCAGGTTCAGCGTTGTATGTGAGCGCCTGACAACGAATGGCCAGAGCGAACGGCTTGCTTCATATTCATTAAAAAATGACGCTCCGAATTTGCTGGCGCTGTCCATTCCTTGTTTAAACCCCAGTGCGCTGGCGGCGATGGGTGTTAACTAGTTTTTAACCCCTAAACAACCATATTTTTTGATTGTAACGTTATACATGTTTTTGGAATCATTTTGTAATATGAATATATTAATATCAGACCTGTAAGATCAAATCTGCACAATTTTTTTTTTTTTTTTTTTTTTTTACTTTAAAAAAAAACCTAACATTGCAGAAGTGGTCTCAGAATTTTTGACATTAAAAAAAAAAAAAAAAAAATACCAATTAATTATGATTAATTAAACATTGCTCCATTGAAATGCATTGGACAATGCCAGGGAGCGACAGGTCATACCTGGCGCTGTGAAGGAATTTGCAGCGGCGCTGTTCGTTCCAGGCGGCTTCATGATGAATCCCGCGCTAGCCGTCGCTCTCGCCGGCGCTAGCCTCATTTAGCTTGATAAATGCGTCATTGTGACCGCCGCCGGGCGTCCTTGAGTCGGTAGCCGCCGATAGCTGGCGGTACCTGGCGCTCGTCAGACACTACCTGGCGCTAGCCCGTGATAAATAAGGCCCTATGTCAGAGACCAAGCAGGAAGAAGTACTTCTGAGAAACAACCATCACTTTGATACAAAGCTGAGATTTATATTTTACATTTATATTAAACATATTTGACCATCAGCTGTGTAAAATGTACCAACCATACTATGTAAACAACTTCAAAGCAACTTGAAGAGTCAGTATATATATATATATATATATATATATATATATATATATATATATTATACAAATACTAAACTTAGAATTAACAGTCAGTTAAAATTATTGAAGATTCAACAGGCTCTGCACTCCTTTGAGGGACCTTTTAAATTTTGATGAATAGCAATACATTTAATTTTAAGCACCTCCTCATCTCAACACAAAATAGAGTGCAAAAAACATTTAATAATAAATTCCTTGTTCCTGATTAGGTGTTGCAATGAAGCAGCTTTACAGGTCAGGTGCACTTTTTTCCACACATTTCAACATCATGCTTTGTTCTATTATTGATACAAATGAATGATTTTTCACTTTCTGAGGTGCGAATTTCAGTGCCTGAACAATGAATTTTAATGGAAATCACTTGTTTTTGAGTTCTAATCCCACATCTTATGTAAAATGTCATCATGATCCATAGCTGACATCAGTTAGTTCCTCTATGCATCTGTTACAAAACACACAGTAGTTATCAAGAAAACTACAATACTAGCAGTAATATATATGGGTAGTGTCTTAATAAAGCAAGAAAAACAGGGTACAAATGTACACTGGGCACTACAATGCCTATGTATAATCTAATCCCAGCCTCATGTGTTTCTATTTTCCAGTCTGTCTTGATGACACTCAAACTTTTTGAACCACTGGCCTCCTAATTGAAGCAAAAAAACAAGTTGAAAAAATGTCACATGTGCCTCTATTAGCAAGAGTATCTCCAGAGAAACAGTGCATAGTGTGGGGTCCTGGCACTTAGATTAAGGGGCAGAAAGGATCAGGAGTTTGCTTAAAGTGGACCAAAACTCAGGACTATCCTGGGTTTAGGTCCCTTCCCCCGGGTTACCCGCCGTGCTGCATGAAACCCCCAGATCGCCTAAGTCAACGCACTCCTTCCCGGTCCTAAGGCGCATGCGCAACCACTCGTCCAATCAGTGCGCTCGGAGCCGCTGACGTCACGTCGTCTAAGGCTTCGTCTAAGAGCAGTGGCTCCGAGCATGCTGATGGCCGCATCCTCCGATTCTCTCCAACAGGGAGCTTGCCTGTGCTGGCCGTTCACAAATGCCTGCCCCGGGCACGCACCCTGCTAGAGGCATAGTGGAGATGCGGCCACAGCTTGCGCATGCACCGTTGGACCGGAAAACAAGGTAAGTGAATGGGGCGACCTGGGGGGTTTGATTTTGGATGCCGGGGGGGGGGATCGATCGGCCCGGGAATCTTATGGGGCGATCGGCGTGGGTTTTGGTCCACTTTAAGCAAAACTAGAAGCTCCATTTCTCAAAATAGAAAAAGTTAGAGGGTTATCCTAGCAGCACTGCTTCCTCTGCGTACCCACCTAAAAAGTCTTCCAGCCATTCCACTGGATGTCACTGGACATCCTTATTGCCTTCAAGCTATTTCCCCTGCCAGCCACTTCCTGCCTGGGTTTTTAAAGTGGACCAACACCCAGGATGTTGACTATGCTGGGTTTTGGTCCACTTCAGGGGGGCACCCCGATTAAGGGTGGTGGACAACACAGCGCGTCCACCGCCGCCTCCCGCGCGCCCCTCGGACAGTGCGCGCGCCCGCGCCGGCCGTTTGTGAACGTCAGAGGGGCGCGCGCACTGTCAGAGGGGCGCGCGGGAGGCGGCGGCGGCGGCCGACGATGAGGTACGTTTTTTGGGGGTTTTGGGGGGGTCCCTCACCGCGGGACATCCCGATCTCGGATGTCCCGTGGTGAGGGAGGTGATCGGCCCGGGAATCTTATAGATTCCCGGGTCGATCACCCCTGGGTGAGAAACTGATTGGAAGAGCCACGCATGCGGTTTTGGACCGAGAGGTGAGTTGGCTTGGCAAACGGTGCGGTTTCCCACCCAAACCGAGGTGCCCCTGGGGGGTGGACAAAAACACAGGATAGTGAAAATCTTGGGTTTTGGTCCTCTTAAAAAATACTTTAATGCGAGAGAATGATCGCAGGTATACAAAAATGGGCTCTCAGGGCGAGCTTTTTACAGGACTAACTTATTCTTACTGTGACCTTTCTCTATTGTTTATACTTTATTTTCCTCCCTGCATTCAATCTTTGTATGCTATTTAAATCTGTTTATTTGTCTGTCATGTAAACTGTACATTAAGTCTTGCAAACCAAAGCACTTTATATACCTGAATGTTTGATTTGACAACTACCTGTGTTCAAATGAAAGAAAATAATTATTTGGGGGCTGGGAAGGATTATTTAGCACCAATCACAATCACCATGTTTAGATCATTAAAACTAACATTTATTTATAGAGATGTTATATATATAGAAAAGTTTCCCTTCTCAATAGATTGTTTTGTTTTACTTATTATTTATGAAATTAAATCTGGTGTCGTAGCATTTTGATGGCTCACCACTTGTTCCTGGTTCTAGCAACTGACACAATATTATATTATATTATAATATTATATTGTGTCAGTATAGAAGTATATGTGAAATGTTACTTGGAAAAAATGGGGTAAAAGAACAATTTGGCTCAGAAGAATAGGCACATGGCAATGCTAGAAGCTAGATAACAC
The DNA here is from genome assembly GCA_027917425.1 of Gastrophryne carolinensis. Lineage (NCBI taxonomy): Eukaryota > Metazoa > Chordata > Amphibia > Anura > Microhylidae > Gastrophryne > Gastrophryne carolinensis. The sequence goes on along the minus strand of CM051238.1, from coordinate 201,576,983 downwards.
ACCTAGCCTTGGCTGGTACATTTGGCGGGCAATGGGGGGCATTCTGCGCTAACCTGGCAGTGCCTAGTTTACACTTTCCACTCTCAGCAAGATGTATGTCAGAGCCAAATAAAGTGGGAAAAATATTGCTAAAATGAGTCAATTCAAACAATAGCATTTAGGAAAATCTTTTACTTGAGGCAAATACAATTGGAGTTGAAAATAAAACATAAGTGATAAATATAAACATGACTTTATGTTGCATTAGAAAAATACATTGAAAAACCTTAAGGCTCAGTAGCACTAGCCATCATCATTGTTCACATTAGCCTATTACCATATGTATTGAAAAATATGTAAAATCTTTGTGAAATACGCAGGTCCTATGTATAAATAGATTCCGTTTCAGTGTTCAAATGTATAATTGCAAATTTCTAAAAAATGTATATTGTTTGTCCAAGGCTGCAATGAAAATCACCAGTATTGTTAGCTTTGATTGAACATTTTCTAATCATTCTATCAGATATGTAAAGCCTACATGACTATATATGACTTACTAATGCTGGGTCAGATTTGGATTTTATTTTATCCTTTTTAAGCTTTGATGTAAAAATATAAATGCTGTCTGTCAGTAGTTTTGTCTATCTGTCCTGCATTATAGCAGACACCAAGAAAGCCTTAGTGCATGTACTTATTCACAACAGTTTATTGGTACTTTCACAGTGTTAAGAGCTCCCCACATTATCAACAGATGAGTCTTATTGTTTATGTGAGGGATGAAAGGCACCAGAGATGAATTTGTTATCATTTTTATTTAGTTGCTAAGAAAATATAAAAAGCCTTTTTTTCAAAAGAGTCATTATGATGAAAGGAAATGACCAGGCATTGCTATCAGGGTCTGCACCACATTATTATGTGTTAAAACTAATGTGATGTACTAATGTATTCTTTACAGCTTGATGAAGGCTGGCTTGATGATGAAAGGAATGAATTCTTGGAGGAGTTAAACATGCAAATGCTGGAGGAACAACATAATGAAACAGTGCAATACCCAACTAATAATGTGCAACAGGTAAAATACAGAAAACATCAGCTAAATGACTGACATGCAATGTAGCTTGCCAACAAACAAAAAGAGAGCGTTTCCTATTAGATGCGCTGTATAAGCTCCTGTTGCTAAACTTTTCGGAGCATCGTCAAGGATCACAATCCTGTCCCATATTGTGCAGTTAACTTGGCACTGAAACTATTTACCAAACTCAGCAAATGTCTTAAGTTCCCATTAACTATACAAGAATACGTTAAAGAAGGTATATCGCTGAATTGTGTTATATTAAAAATCCATGTAAACACCTTGGCTAATGAGAGGAGGGGACAATTATACACCTGAACTGAATACAACTCCCACCAAGCTTGTGTTTTTTTTCTCCTGGTAGGAATAAAATCCAGGGATAACAGGTTTAAACTGGACCAACACCCATTTTTACTTTAACGGGCGTTGGTCCCTCTGTCTGCTGATAACAAGAAGCTAGGGGGGGGGCACCGCACCTAACCACACAGAATGCTTGTAAAAATCACCTTCTTTACAAGCCAGCACTGAGAAAGGAGTCCCACGTTTGGCCACCGGGCAGTCACATGGGCCGTCCTGCATTGGCTCATAATGAAGTGCGGTTAGGTGCGAGGGGGCTCCAGCGTTCTGGATACCCCCCCCCCCCCTCGAGGTTCTTTCTATCACCAGACAGAGGGACCAACACTCATTAAAGTAAAAACGGGTGTTGGTCCGGTTTAAGTGTATTGGGGAAAAAAACTTCTCCATGTCCTCTTCCTTCCATTAAAAGAAAGACAAAACAAGCCTAGCTGGATATTTCATGATGCCGGGTGCATAAGTGACCCCTCCTCCCACCATTTAGCCTTTCTATAAGGATTTTTATCGTTGGGCCATTTTTTTCACAATAGTCCTCCTTTAAATTGAATTTAACCTACGCCACTACAACCGACAGTTAAACTTCTCCATCCTTTGTCATCTTTTTCTATTATAGTTCAGTTAGACCAAACTCAGGGACGTGGCATTCCCTGGCAGAGATACCAATATGGTATTTAGAGCCAGGATATTCCTAAACTCGGGTAAATTACTTTTTTACTTTGTGCTCCCACTGGATAGTCATCAGTTTTAAATAGGAGCTGCCATCTTTTAATTTATATCCACTACCCACAAGACTGCCAGCAACCAATAGGATTTGCCGGTTGGACAGGTATAGGGCAGCTGGTCAGTAGAACTCAGAAGACCAGTGGTCCTAAAAAAACAGTGTAGTGGGAGGTTAAAGTGGCAAATGAATCACCAGTTTTCAGGCATTTATCCTCTACCTGAATAGTGGACTGGCTGTGGGTTATGCAGCAAGCCTGAGGAACAACATGAAGAAAATCATAGAAGACTAAGAAGTCAACTGAGAATGTAAATCAGACAAAATGGGAATAAAAAATATTTTTTAATTTTGTCATCCTTTTCTTGACCTCCTTTTACTGCTGATTTTCAACATGCCAAATGCTGTGGCATTAAACAAATCATTCGTTCCTGTGGGGCTAGTTATCCCATCATGCATTGCTGGACAGATATTGCAGGAGGTACACATTGTGTATGTGTGTGTGTGTGTGTTTTTCCCTCCAGTTATTCAACACAATTAAAACATGCAGCAACCAAATGCACAACAATAGATTTGTTGCCTGCGGGAGATGTACCTTCACTTAAATAGGTTTGTCCAGGCAGAAGTACGCTGTACACACAGAACACTGCTGTTGGGCATGTGTAAGATTGAGTGAGCTCCCTCTGCTTAGTTGCGGCCATAGCAGCAGTGTTTTGTGTGTACAGGACTCACTTCTCTTTTCTTGGTGCACAGACTTGGTTTACACTGCCAAAGGCAACAGAATGCAACTGCCTCCATGAAACACACGTTTTCTGAAATAGGGGAGAATAGAAAAATACCGGTTAAGCTCAGCACTTTGAGGACATTAATTTGGCACAAAAAATATAGACTTGGAAACTGGACTTACCCTTTAAAGTGGACCAACACCCAGGATTTTGACTATCCTGGGTTTTGGTCCACTTCAGGGGGGCACCCCGATTAGTCCGCCGCCTCCCGCGCGCCCCTCTGACAGTGCGCGCGCCCGCGCCGGCCATTCACAAACAGCCGGCGCGGGCGCGCGCACGGCTAGAGGAGCGCGCAGGAGGCGGCCGCTGCCGCCGCCGGTCAGGTGAGTTCTTTTGGGGTTTTGGGGGGGTCCCTCACCGCGGGACATCCCGATCTCGGATGTCCCGCGGTGAGGGGGGTGATCGGCCCGGGAATCTTAGATTCCCGGGCCGATCACCCATGGGTGACGGTCCACTTTAAGGGATATTTTTATCAACCTCCAGGGGCTTAACCACCGGGGGTATAGACTGCATCATGAGGTCATGGCCCCAACATTGTTGATCCCTACCTGATTTATCTGATTTGTGCTCACTTGGCCTCACAATACAGAAAGGAAGCACCGTTTGTTTATGCTGTTTCAGTCTATGCCTGTGCCCAAAACACTGCCTTTCCCCCTTTTCTTGCAAAAAGGAAGAGAACTTGTGAAAACAAGCACATGTAAGCATTTTAACTATTAGTGACATTGCTCAATTCCATGCTCTAGTTACTATTGCCGAGCCTGCAAGATTCTAAAGTGAGTAAATTAAATATTTTCTTTTCTTCAGCAGAAAAAACCTGAAGAGGAAGATGGCACAACTGACACAGCAACTTCATCGTCCAATAACCATGAAAAAGACAGTGGCGTAGGACGTACAGATGAAAGTCAGCACCTTGATGAGAGCTCAGAAATTGAAAATATTGTCAAAGATCACAGAATAGCCTGTCTGCAGAAAAACACAGAGCTAAGGCAAAGTCAAGATACACTGGGAAGTATTGAACTCCAGTTTAATGACAGTATAGTTTCTGGGGAATATATAGATTCTGATCCCGCTATCAGCCAGGAAGAAGAATGTGAAAAGTTTCGACAGTTATTAGAACTAAAGTGCCAAATTCGAAACAGAGGAGAGTATGATCTGTATTATTCCAGCAGCACAATTGAATGTAGCACTGCAGAACCTGGTGGAGTAGAACATGAGCTACAGCTATTGAATGAAGAATTGAGAAACATTGAACTGGAGTGTCAAAGCATTATGCAGGCACATCGACTCAAAAATGTTAAGCACCAGAGTGGTGATATTTGGGAAATTCACAGTGATGAACTATGTCAGTATAACACAACCACGGACTTACAAAGGGACAGAGCAGGATATATCAGAGAACACTGTGAGCGATCTGATAAAGACAGTTCTAGCGCATATAACACAGCAGAGAGCTGCAGGAGCACACCGCTAATGGTAGACCGGTCTCCAGACAACTCCTTACAAAGAATAATTAGTATCACAAACCGAAAAAATCTCAGAAGCACTATAGTAACAAATCATTTATCATCGGCCTTAAGCAGCATTGAAAACATGCCAACTAAATCTCTAACTAGTGATAAAAAATTTCTAGCACAATACCGAGATAATATGCTAGAATGCAGTAAATTCCCCGATTATAGAAGTGCAAGCACTGAGGAAATCCCTTATCTTTCGCCATGCCACAGTTCATCCTACAGACATGGAAATATTCCAGTCCATGCAAGACATTATCAAAGTTACATGCAACTCATCCAGCAGAAAACTGCTGTAGAATATGCACAAAGTCAGCTAAATCTAGTAACACTGTGCAAAGACTCCCAAAGGTCATCCGAACCAAGGATGGAATGGAAAGTGAAAATAAGAAGCGATGGGACTAGGTATATTACTAAAAGGCCAGTAAGAGACAAGCTTCTCAAAGAACGTGCCTTAAAAATCAAGGAAGAGAGAAGTGGTATGACAACAGATGATGATACTATGAGTGAGATGAAGATGGGGCGTTACTGGAGTAAGGAGGAAAGAAAGCAGCACCTTATGAGAGCAAAAGAGCAAAGGAGACGTAGAGAGTTTATGATGCGTAGCAGATTGGAGTGTCTTAAAGAAAGCCCACAAAGCAGCAGCGAAAGCAAAAAGGAAATCAGTATACTTGAACTAAGTCATAGAAAAATGATGAAGAAACGTAATAAAAAGATCTTAGACAACTGGATGACAATCCAAGAACTTATGACACACGGTGAAAGGTCTCCTGAAGGAGCCAGAGTACATAATGCCTTTTTATCAGTCACTACTGTTTGAGTAGGACTGTGAAGAAGTAGGCTACCTTTTTAGGTAGAGTGCAATTGCCCCGTTCAATGTGGCATTTTTATATATTTTGTGACTGTTTATAGATTCTCTTTTGTAAACAAAATCTATTTGGCAGTTTTACATTTTCTTTTTCATATATTAATAATTTGCTGATTAATATTGAATAATTTGTGAAAATATTGTTCATTTTTTTAAAAAAAAAGCAAAACTTGAAAGAAAGCCATTTGTTTTCTTATTATGGTGTATTTATGTAATTTGAAATCTTGATTTATTTCTCTAGTTTAAGTTTTTTCTACTTTCATGATAACATATCTTAAATGCCAAAATAAACTGTTTTATATACCTGGTTATTAAACTGCATACAGATAATGTTTTCAGTATACCGCATCTCATCTTATACTTCAAAAAAATGTGTTTGACTGAGATTGTATACATGGAACATGTATTTTACAACTGTATTTGTCCAAGTCAAGTGTCCGTGGAAAACCTTGCCACCAACTGTGTTGGCATCAGTCATGTAGCTAGAACTGTGGAGATGGAAGAAAAATAAATTATTATACATTATAGTTGATAATGACTGTAGTAATTTACTTAATCTTAATTATGATGACCATTATGGCCCATAAGTGCCTATATAATAAAATATAATGTACACACATTCCTTTTACACTGTGGGTGGTTGTGGTTTTGAAGTTTGAAAACTAATATTTAACTAGTGCTTCATGGAAGCTATTCTCAATTTAGGTGCAGTAGGACCGTTACTTTAACCAAAAGTATATTCCATAATTATCACCTATGAAGGACAAGTTGAGCCTCTGTCCTTGTTTTGGAAATGTACACTTATTGCCATTGAATGTTCTCATTCATCCACATCATGTTATATCTGTAGACATAAAACAAGACAACTGTACTTGCTGTTTTATTTGCTTGAAGACATTTCTCTAATCATCTGACTGAATTTCAAATGAGAAAGCCTGTTGATAACTAGTGAAATGTCTTCAAGAAAGTAAAATGTATAAAACTGGAAAGACAGATACCACAATATAACACAAGTAAGGTCAGGGGGATCGGAAAGTAGCATTACACCTTCCAGTGTTTACTGTTTATTGATATCAGTTACTGCAGAAGAAATCCATATCATGTGCAGAGGTCAAGGCACGTCTGCATGACATTAAGGAAGCATTGGTTGGTACAGGAATTTAAATTTGTTTGAAAACCATGATCTGAACAAGGTTAAACAAAATTTGGTCAGATCATCTCTACTTTTATAGAAAATGTATTACCTTCAAAAGCAGAGCCAGTTGTAACACTGGTGCCATTTTCCTAAAAATGATGAACTTAATGAAGACAACTTGATCTCCGCTCTTCCAAAAAGGATACTCACTAGCAATCATTAGTTCTAAAAGACAACTTCAAGCCCTCCTTTAGCCCCCTTCCATAGCTATCTATATCTATCACAAGCTTTATGCTTTAATGGCAGATATACGCATCCTGGCATTGATGTCCACACATTTCTGGACTGAATGCTAGGAACAATGGGTTTTGATAAGATAATATCCATGCATACACCAATTTGGCCACCAACACATGTTTACTGGAATAAAACACACCTAAGGCCTAACCCACCATCCTATGACCCCTCCAAACATTTATCCCCCATTAACCCTTTAAATGCCAGCCACGTAAAATTTACGTGGTTGCCTCTCCGTCACTTAAGTGCCAGCCACGTAAAATTTACGTGCCTGGCATTTACCCCTGCTAGTGGGCAAAAAAAAAAAAAAAAATTACTCACCTGACCCCTCGTTTGGATCCGGCCGGGTCTCCTCTTTAATTTGGTGCCATCCGATCCCCCCCGGAATAGGCCACCCCCCCCCCCCCGCTTCTGCAGCAGCAGCTGCTAACTGTAAAAAAAAAAAAAAATAAAAATGACATTCACTTACCTGTGTGTGCGCTGGCTCCCGCTGTCCCTCCTCTTCACCTGGGGGGCCTCCGATCACCCCCCAGGACTTACCGATCTTCAGGAGAGAGCCCGGAAGGCTCTCTCCTCTCTCCTCTTCGATGGCGGCCGCCATCTTGCCGCTAAGCCCCCCCCCGGGGCTATGACGTCATCCCGGTCCGTCGCAGCGTCAAGCCCCGCCCCTTTTGGGGCGGGGCTATGACGTCATCCCAGCCCCGATCACCGGCTTCAGCGTTCTCAGCTGTCAGATGCCGGTGATCGGCAACGGGGAAGGAGGTGGCAGGAGATCCTCTGATCTCCTGCCTCCCCCTTCTCTGATGCCGATCACCGGCATCTGTCAGCAGAGCGGCGTGGGACAAAGGAGCTTACAATCGGAGGTTTTTTTTTTTTTAATAAAATACTTTTGTGTGTGGCGTTTTTTTTCATTTAACCCTTTGTGAACTGGTAAGGGGTCCATGAGACCCCTTATACCAGTTCACAAGGCTCTGGGTATGGCAAGTCACCTGCAGCTAGTGGGTGGCTTGCCATTAACCCCCAGCCCCCCATTACCTGCCTCCCCAACGGCCAGGGGGGGGCAGAAGGGCCCAGGCCACTTAGTGGCTATGTGGGCTAGTAGCCTGCAGGGCCAGGGGCCACCAACACTGGCCCCTGCGCCCTGTTCTACAAGCCCCCATAGCTGGCCCGGGTCGGTAATGCTGGGTAGGGGGGACCCTACGTCATTTTTTGGGGGGATTTTTAAGGGTTTTTAACCCTTAAAATTCCAAAAAAAAATGGGGTCTCCCCCCCCTAGGAGGGGGAACCCTATGTCATTTTTTTTTTAATTAACCCTTTTGTTTTCTGTCATCCAGCAGCTATAAAAGGCTGAAAGAGTGCTCCACTATGGATGGGAGGTAAGTATTAAAAAAAAAAAATAATAAAATATTTTTTCTCTTTGTGTGTCTGTGTTTTATTTTTACATTTAACCCCTTGTGAACTGGTAAGGGGTCCATGACCCCTATACCAGTTCACAAGGCTGGGGGAGGTGGCAAGTCACCTGCGCTAGCCGGTGACTTGCCATTAACCCCCGGCACCCCCATTACCTGCCTCCCCAAAGCCCAGGGGGGGGCAGAAGAGCCCGGGCCCACTGGCTATGCGGGCTTGTAGCCTGCAGGGCCAGGGGCCACAAAAGCTGGCCCCTGCGCCCCGTTCCTACAAGCCTTACATAGCTGGTCCCGGGCTGGTTACTTTGGGTAAGGGGGGGCCCATGTCATTTTTTTTTATTTTTAAGGATTTTTAACCCTTAAAAATCCCCCCAAAAAACGGGCCCCCCCTCCCGGGAGGGGGGACCCTATGTCATTTTTTTTTCTCGATTTAACCCTTTGTAGTGTGGATGGTAGTTGTATTTTATTTGTAAATGTTAAAAATTACTTGTTTCAGTTAGGGGGGTCTCCTGGGCAGGAACAGGGGGCTACCGATAAATATGTGGTACTGTTCTAATCGGTAGAAATGGGGCTTTCACATGCAATATGGTTTTCTTTAATAAAATAAATTTTTTATGTAAAATAAAGGAGGCAATTTTCTAAAAAAAAATTTTATTTATTTATTTTTTTTTACTTAATAATAAATAAAATTAATAATAAATAAAATTTACAAACAAGACATTTCATGTTAAAGCCTAAACTCTGCTGCAAAATATATATATATATATAATTTTCCTGAAAATTCCAGCAAAAATGACGCAAAACATGGCGCAAAACATGGCGCAAAATGGGGAAAAATGACCTGTCAACCGAGGGTGACAAAATCTCAAGTAAGCTGGCAATTAAAAGGGTTAATAGTACCTCTGCATGTTGGGTATTGTTCTGTTCGGGGGACCTTGCGCTTTCAGACTTAGCTTGTTTTTTCTGGTTTGCATATTTATATTTTAGTAAAAGGTGTTTTTTATTCTGCTTTTTTATACATTTTTTAGGGAAACTCTGCACAACCAAAGAGTTCTTTGAGGGATTAATTCCAGAAAGATGAGCCCACTACAACAAGCTGGGTACGCTTAGAAAGCTTAACATGTGTACTTTCAGGGAATATATGGTTTATGGGGGATATTCCAAATGTAAAGGGTTGTTTTGGTTGAAAAATCGCAAGGTGCGCACTTTGTCTGCAGAGCTGAAATTTTCAAGTAAAATTACCGTTACGCACATGCTTTACTTTGGGGTGTTTGGCAAATCTTCCCTTGACAGAACCCATGCATGTTGGGTATCATTCTGTTCGGGGGATGTTGCTTTTTCAGATCATACTTGTTTTTTCTTGTTTGTATATAGTTTTTTTAGGAAAATGTGGCTTTGATTCTGCTTTTTTATCCTTTTTTTAGGGAAACTCTTTGCAACCAAAGAATACATTGAGGGATTACTTCTAGAAAACTGTGGCCACATCAACAAGCCTGGTACAAATAGAAAGCCTGAGGTGTGTACTTCCAGAGAATATATAGTTTGTGGGGGGTATTTCAAATGTAAAGGGTTGTTTTTCTGGAAAAACTGCAAGGTGCGCATAGCGCATATCACAGTTGTATTTTTTCAGAAAATCCCCTAAAGCTCTGTTTCAGTTTGGGGGAGTCTCCTGGGCAGGAAAAGGTGTCTACCTATACATATGTGGTACCGCTGTAACTGTGAGAAATTGGGATTTCACACGCAATAAGATTTTATTGACAAACTTACATTTTTTATTACAAAAAAACACTACAAATTGTAAAAAATTGATTTTTTTAAATTTTTTTGCACATATTTCGCCAAAAAATATTGAGAATACACCTAAAAAATGACAAACAAGACATTTCATGTTAAAGCTCAGACTCTGCTGAAAAAAACAATATATCATTTTCCTGGGAAATCCCTGGAAATCCCTTAAAAAATCACATTTGAACATGGGGAGTGCAAAATAGTGCAAAATGGTCTGGCAACAGAGTGTGACAAAAACTCCAGGTAGGCTGGCACTTAAAGGGTTAAACTTCTTACATTTATGCCCCCACTACCCAGACCCCAAAAAGACTTTAATTTATTTTGCCTTCAGTAATCTTTATTGAACAAACATATGATGTTTTACAAGCAGGTCATACGCTTAATAGCACCCAAATTGTATGGTGATTATCCATACATAGATATAACAGGAATGATAAACATATGAATAGTTAAAGAATGAAAGCGGGCTGTGGCTTGCAGTCTAAGACTAACACAAGGCTAAGTGTGGCTTCTCATGAACGCAACTGTGCTACTTCCAGATAGTCAGCTCTTCTATAGGATGATTCACGAGGCGTACAAAGACTAGAGTGTGGGGATAGACTAAATGTACAGAGAAGCCTGCAAAGTGATGAACGTACAACCTAGATTCACAAAACAAATATTAAAAAAAGAAAGAGGAAGAGAAGGAAGAAGAGAGTGCAAGTGTGTCCCCAGTGCCAAGGTGGAATCAGATCATTGATCATTGTATTTATTAATTGTATTGATTAAAGAATGCATCTAGTTTCTCAAAAAACATAATATTATTTACACAAGGGTTCAGTTCCCCCAACAGAAGTTTAGAATCCTTCCATGATACATTTGGCCCACGATGTAATATGATGATGTAATAAGAGCAAATTTCTTGATGGAGCAGTTGGAGGGCCGAAGGTTCAGGAGTAAAGGCTTTCACTTATTTTAAAATGATCTGTGTTCTTTAGCCTGTGTTACTGTAGATCGCTTTTTTAATAATTACAATGCAAATTTACTTTGTCCTTGCATTATAAAGATGTAGATATTGTAAATGGTCATATACCACTTAAGTCTTTTGCGACTGCTGCCTAGGTTGCTGGCCCTTCTGCTACTGTAGGTGTAATTGTTTTTGCAATTGTGTGATGTGATGAAAGTAAATTCATTAGTATTAAAGGGGAGCAGAAAGAAATGCTGTTACAGATAGATACTACTGGTTGATAGATATTACTGGATAAAGTACAAAAGTGAGAAACATATAATATTCATTTTTAACAAAAAACAAGAAATAATAATACAATAATGAATATTTTAGCTTTTCTCTATTTGTGATATAGTAAGTTGATAGGGCAATTCTGTCTGGATCATATATGACAATGCAGATTGCCTGGATCACATTATTTGCTTACAACATAGAAGTGCTGGTGATTGGCAAAAACCTTTCACAAGCTGCCACAGAATGGTTCCATTTAGCTTCCAATTGGAGAAGTTTTCTGGCATATAACAATGCATTGTGCTGTGTCAGTGAAGCCCTCCCCCACATACAGACACACTTGTTCACAATATATGTGCTACTGCCTGACATGACAATGATTATAACATAGGCTTGTTTGCCTTTGACTTGTGTAAGAACAGTCAAGAGAGAAAAAAAATGTTATGACATATTTTTTCTGAGTTGTCAAGACTGATCGTCACTTAACAGTCCTGCTCGCTGAGCCGCCACTCCAAGGGACTTGGCCAGCTATTCCTGCCAGAAGCAACCAGCATCAGCATCTCACATAAAATATTTTGAAATAGGTGTATACCATTTGACCCTATAAAATACCTCTTTAGGTGCTACCAATTATAGATGCTAAGCTGGTGCTATTTTTTCAAAAACAATGAAATTTACTGAGGAAAGTGTTTTTAAGAACAAACTTAATGATAGAACAAGGGGGACAACCTGAAACTAGTTGGAGGGAAGATCGGGAGCAATGTTAAAAAATACTTTTTTTTTTTTAGAATAGTAGATTAAGGGCAGACTAGATGGACTGTATGGTCTCCTGCTGTCGTCAACCTTCTATGTTTCTATAATTATATTGAGTACTGTTTACAAACCAATGTACTAGCTCTGGCCATGAGCAGTGCTCTAGGTAGCATTGGTGTGTGACCATCTCTACACAGACATCACTCCTGGGCCTAGCTATAGAGTCCTACTTAATGGTCTCTGAGCATAGGGCTGGTCTTTCTTGAAAGCTAATTGTAAATGGGCATCTTCCATTGGTGCTTAACATGCTTTATATTCAAAAGGCATTATACTCAAAAGGCATGAAATCAGAAGAAATTAAGAGCCCTAGCAATGGCACCCAGGCAGTTGGCACAGTTGGGGGCTAGATGCCTTGTACAATCCACTTCAGCCATGTCCAGGGCTAAAATAAAATCTGCCACTTACCAGTCACAGACAGCCTCCTTAACCACTAGACCATGATTGCCCATAATCAATAAATAATATGTGCTAGAGGAAACAAACAGTATGCAGCGCTTAACAGGTGTTGTACAGAAAACTCAATGGGGTAACAAACACAACATCTTTAGGATTGTGCGACAAGACCTTTGCACTGATAGCAGAGAGGCTCCCAAAATGTAGAAACATTTTCACATTTAAGGTGTTGTGGATCCCTTTTTGAAGACTATAAATTCTGAAGTTCCGGAAGTGGTAGATGCAGACTATAAAATGATTAAATACCATGATGCCAGATTTTTACAAGGTTCAGCAACATGCATGCACTTCATAAAATCAGGAAAAATATGTATATTTTTGTACTTTTAATTACAATTTAAGTACTTTTGCACTTAAATTGCCTTTATCTGCTCAGTCAACCCAAGCTTCTCCTGAGATTTACAAGTTATCATTAACATTAAAATTCATTGTAAACACTTGAAGTGAATCAGTGAATGACAATGTGTCTGAGCAATGATTTTCTTTTGCTTTTAAACATGTCTTCTGAATGTCAAAGAGAAATCTCAAGATGATGATTTAATAATGAAAACAAAAATAAAAGATGCTGGCAGCAAACAGAAAAGAGAAAAAACTGATGAGTTCAAATCTGAATGTCTAAATATAGAATATATTTCATTTTAATACATGCCATCCTTCTCCTAGTTTAAACCAATGCAGATCTGTTAATAAACCATTTACTCGCAGTAATCAACAACTGGATTTTAGTTGGCTCATTTCCGAATAATATTGTTTTTTCCACATACATTTGAGCAGTGACTGCTAAAGAAAATCTTCAAATAAACCATACTGGCCTTTATTTGATTAAAGCTTTCTTTTTAATACGCTGTCTATCAAGCCCAAAGAAATAATCCTGTCTGTGAATATCAGTAAAACAAAGATAAATTGCCTGATGTTGATGAATCTTCTCAATGCGGGTTTATTTACAGTACTTACTTGGTGAGTTGCCCAACTTTCAAAACAGACAGATTCTTGCTTAGACAATAAGTATAAAAAATACACAGGATCGGGATTCTATCTTCACTCCACATGGAAGATTTTTCATCTTTTCAAGTAAAAGCTAAGATTTAATCCTTTTTTTCTGCCATTATCTCTGGGCTCTTGAGTGCTAGACTTTGTAATTGATTCGTGCAAGCCACAGCTATTGTATAAGGATCCCGGAATAGGTGAATACCCGGGTGGTCCCGTTCTCTAGTTTAGTGGCGCTAATGCACAGCAGAGGAGCCCAGTCTTCAAATTAAAGTGGAAGTCCAGTCATTTATGACCTCTTCTTTTTTTAATGATTGGTGCTGACTGTAGTTAGAACAGTGATTCAGACTGTAAAATCATAAAGTAGACCTCCAGACATGTAAGTAAGTAAATTGAGAACTATAACAGAAGTTCACAATAATATTATAAATGAATAGATATGCTACTGTCACAACATATTCTTTACTGGTTCTCATACTCATTGTTGCCCCAATCCTTGAACAGTACATTAAAATCGATAGGACAGTCATTAAACGAATACGACTTCCAAAATGTAGGGACTGCTATTTACAAATCTGGTAAAAAAATCTTTACTTTTCTGAATACATTTTGCCCTTTTTTAGGAGCCTATTGAGGCACAGGGGATTCAAATTGTAATAGAGCAATAGTTATTGCAATACCCCAATACATTAAGAACTTCCTGGTATAATGCTAAATTCCTAGTAGATGCTCTGTTGGTGAGTTTTTGGTGAGCATGCAGAAAAGCAGTCCCAGACCACAATATTGGGTCTTTGTCTAGGCATTTATAAGCAAATATTAGTTTTTGTCAAGAATGATTTCTTAACAAAGAAACCTGTCACAGCTTTCATTTAGGTCTCATTGGTTCAGATTGGTTCAGTCAGATTCAGACTTAAGACTTAAGACTTTTTCCAATTTCACAAATTGTCCTAGCGCCAATATATTTAAAGCATGTGATAACCAAGCACCAAATTAATCCCAATACAGTAAAATGAATACAGTACTGAATACAAAACATCAAGATGTTCTGCAGGATGATTTGTTTATAGAATTTATATCCAGTCCCAATTTTTATAACATTCCTACTTATACAATGCTTATTGAATTCCAACACTAGAAGTTCTGGCACTAGCAGTGTCTTCGCTCATGGGAGCGGTGGCCATCTTTCTGTAGCCACACTTGTAGACAATTTGCAGGCTGGCATAACGGAAGCAGCATCCAGTTACACACTCTGCATAGGTAAGCTGGGTTAATGGGTTGCTTAGCAGCCCATTAACCCAGCTTACCTATGGGCTGTTTAGCTTAGCAGCTGAAGTCTTTGTTTAGGTTTGGAACCCAAACTCACAAAGTTCAGTACAAACCTGAACTTTGTGGTTCGGATTAGCCCAACACTGAGTAATGAGTTATTATGTTATTGGTCTGTATGAGCAATGTAATTACTTTATGTTTTAAAAAATTGCATAGGGTTCTTGGTCCCTTTAGCCCAAAGGCTCTATTGCTAATTCATCCTTATAAAAGCAGTGTGGACCTGTAAATTTGTATCCTTTCTCCTGCCTGGAACAGCTGATAAAATACAGTAAAATGAGGTATGTGCAATAAAACACATGGAATCATGCTGTATATTCCTCTTTATACAATGCTCCTCCTTAAATTCTCCTTAAATTCCATTGTTCATCACATTTAATCTGCCTTGCCTTCACCAACCTACATAACTTTAAGGTGCCATCCTCCTACTGCTGCAGCATGATAGGCCTTTTGCTTTGTATGTTGCAGTATGTAATTAACCGCTTTTCCTCCCTGAGTGTCTGCCTGATAGTGGAAATTTCCAACATCTGTACTATAGGACAATATCCTACTGCATAGGCAAAAGGCAGAAAGGAAGTTTGCAGTTCACAGACAAGTCAGACCTGGCAACAAATTAGCACTGCACTTTACTGTTGCATGCAGTCATAATTTCAGAAAGGCTAGGTAACATTTCTGATATAAATTCAGAGAAAAAACACATTGTTTCTGAGAATACTGAACTTGCAAAAACTTGTACAGGGTGACCTTATTCCAATGTCATACAATCTGCAATAAAGTGTGCTAGACCATAGTGCAGTTAGAGGAGAGACATTAGAGTGACAGATGTTATCTCGTAAGCTTACTCAGAGGATGATCAAACTCAAAGGTCAGCCAAAACAGTGAGAAAGTTCTAACATCAGGCCTGATTATTAGCTATTTAATCTCTATTGTTTGCAAGACTTCAGTTTTTTTATCTAAACCAGATATCTCCCAGGATCTAATCCACCCTTTATCTTTGCTTGTCTTTAACTTAAGTGAAATAAAATGTTGCAGTTACAACTCCAACAAAGGTTATGGAGAGCACTATAATTCCCTACAACATAATGCCATTCCCTACAACATAATATACATGTCTTAATGTAAGAAACATTTCCTTAATGTATTACTTGAATTTTTCTTTAAATGGCAGTATACTCAAGTCACCACTTTTTCATATATGATGTATGGCACCAAATGGTGTTTAATTAGTTGACCAACAGAAACCATTCAGATTTGATGTGCAAGCCCACTGGGAAATCCAGATCGGTCACCAGCATGAGACTTGTGAATGAGGAAGTGGTTAACATATGGGTATAGGATTGAGGCATTTTAGGGTTAAAAATTAAGGATAATTTAATAAAGAGCAAATGTTAAAAGTGTCAGTAAATGTTTCAAAGTGGTTACAATACCTAAAATATAAAAGCAGGGAAAAATATACTGTGACTGTAACATGTTAATGGCAAGTAAAGTAAGAAACAAAATAGACTTACCTCTCAGCCCATAGGCTCAATAACTTGTATTGCTACAGTTTGCTGCTCTGTCGTTTCGACAATCTGAAACAGCTATGAAACCGAGAGTGCACTCCATTACAATGTATATCATGGGTGGATGCTTTCCCTTCGGCCATTGCTTCTTGCTTCCTCATGACTGATAGCAGGGGACATATATCAAGCAATATTTTTCATAATGGGTATTGTACATTCAAGTTCGATTTGGTCTGGGGTTGCAAACCAAAATGTTACTGGTAATTCTACCAGATAGCAAGAAAGAAGAACTCCTTCTATCCCCCAGACATTTTGATAATATAACCATCAATCTTTTCTACATATACTGTACACTCCATTACATAATTTTTTAAATTACACAATAATACTTCAATTTAGATATAAGACACTTTCAACATATCTTCAATAACATTTCTATTGTTATCCTAGTCCTATTATCCATATTGTGCCATGTCATTGGCTGAGCCATGGTGGGGTGGGGCAAGACTGGTGAGGTACATGGCACAGCGCAGGGCTTCCTGAGTTCCTTCTCCTTGAATCCCCCATATAGCGGCAAATGGTGGAGGGAAATAATGTCACACTGCCTCAAGCCACAGGAGAGTGCAAAGCTGTCCACTGTGTTATGGCTCTGTCCCCTGCGACGAGTTTGGATCACCTAGAGGGAGCAGACCAGGGCCATGCAGACCCACCATTAAGGTGAACACAATTTCTGAACTTATCTGAACTTGCAAAAACCTCAATATAGTGGGATATACTAATGCTAAAGCATGAAGTTGCAATACTGATGTGAAAAAAATTATGAATGCCACAATTTGGTATATGCAGCATCTGAGTTATTTGCACTGAAAATAAAAATAGAGAGCTAAAAACTGTAAGAAAGATATGAACTTCCTTTACTCTTAAACAATAATAGCATATGTTTGTATATTCAAAAAATGTATGCAGAATATATGTGTGCAAAATGTAGAAAATCTTTTTACCTACACCTTTACTTTAATTTTAGGTCCACCTAATGGTGACCTAGGACAACCTGTAACTTGTGTATTATGTGGACAAACTGACAATGAGAGAAACATTTTAACTACGTATGAAAGAATATCTTGGAAAGTGTCATTTTTAAATTAAAGTATTATTGTGCAATTGAAAAATATATGTAATGGAATGTACAGTGTATACATAGCAGATTGACTGGGGGATAGGAGGAGTTCTTCTTTTCTTCCTATCTGGTACAGCTACCAGGGTAAAGTTGGTTGGCATACACCAAGGCATGAAAGCATGTTATCAGCAACAGAGCTGAAATATTTTTTTTTAAAAGTGATCATGTTCAACCATAATCACCTCTTTTTCATCTTAATTATAACTGGGTCCTTCTATGTCTCTTAGTAATTTCGATTTCATGGTATCTTCTTTATGAGCCAGTGAGCCTAAAGTCAAATCCCATGTGAGGTCAAATTAATGTTTTGCAGTAAAACGATGACTCACTTTAACCCTTTAACCGCCAGCCTACCTTGAGATTTTGTCACCCTTTGTTGCCAGACCATTTTGCACTATTTTGCGCTCCCCATGTTCAACTGTGATTTTTGAAGGGATTTCCAGGGATTTCCCAGGAAAGTGATATATTGTTTTTTTCAGCGGAGCCTGGGCTTTAACATGAAATGTCTTGTTTGTCATTTTCTAAGTGTATTCTCAATATTTTTGGGTGAAAATTGTGCAAAAAAATAAAAAAAAACTATTTTTTACAATTTGTAGTGTTTTTTTGTGATAAAAAATGTAAGTTTGTCAATAAAATCTTATTGCGTGTGAAACCCCAATTTCTCTCGGTTACAGCGGTACCACATATGTATTGGTAGACACCCTTTCCTGCCCAGGAGACTCCCCCAAACTGAAACAGCGCTTTAGGAGATTTTCAGATAAAATACAACTATGCTACGCAATATGCGCACCTTGCAGTTTTTCAAGAAAAGCAACCCTTTACATTTGAAATACCCCCAACAAACTATATATTCCCTAGAAGTACACACCTCAAGCTTTCTAGGCGTACCAGGCTTGTTGACATGGGTGCAGTTATCTGGAAGTAATCCCTCAATGTATTCTTTGGTTGCACAGGGTTTCCCTAAAAATGAATAAAAAAGCAGAATCAAAACCACATTTTCCTAAAAAAAACTATATGCAAACCAGAAAAAAACAGAAAATCTGAAAAAGCAACATCCCCCAAACAGAATGATACCCAACATGCATAGGTTCTGTCAAGGAAAGAGTTGCCAACCACACCAAAGTAAAGCATGCGCATAACGGTAATTTTACTTCAGATATTCAGCTCTGCAGACAAAGTGCGCACCTTGTGCTTTTTCTACCAAACCAACCCTTTACATTTGGAATATCCCCCATAAACCATATATTCCCTGAAAGTACACATGTTAAGCTTTCTAAGCGTACCCAGCTTGTTGTAGTGGGCTCATCTTTCTGGAAGTAATATCTCGAAGAATTCATAGGTTGCACAGGATTTCACAAAAAAATGTATAAAAAAGCAGAATAAAAAACACATTTTTCTAAAATATCAATATGCAAATAAGAAAAAACAAGCTAAATCTGAAAGCGCAAGGTCCCCCGAGCAGAACAATACCCAACATGCATAGGTACCTGTAACCTTTTGACTGCCAGTCTACTTGAGATTTTGTCACCCTCTCCTGACAGGATATTTTTCACCATTTTGCGTGATGTTTAACTGTGATTTTTGCAGGAATTTCCAAGAAAATGGCATATTTTCTTTTTGTGGCAGAGTTTAGGCTTTAACATGAAATGTCTTGTTTGTATTTTTTTTTTTTTTTTACAATATTGTAAAGTAAAAAAAATAAATAAATAAATAAATAATTTTTTTTAGAAAATTGACTCCTTTATTTTAAATAAAAAATGTATTTTATTAAGGAAAATCATATTGCATGTGAAAGCCCCATTTCTACCGATTAGAACGGTACCACATATTTATCGGTAGCCCCCCGTTCCTGCCCAGGAGACCCCTCTAACTGAAACAAGTATTTTATAACATTCACAAAAAAAATACAAATACCATCCACACTACAAAGGGTTAAATCGAGAAAAAAATGACATAGGGTCCCCCCTCCCAGGGGAGGGAGACCCCATTTTTTTTTTGATTTTTAAGGGTTAAAAACCCTTAAAAATAAAAAAAAAAATTGACGTGGGGTCCCCCTTACCCGAAGTAACCAGCCCGGGACCAGCTATGGGGGCTTGTAGGCACAGAGTGGGGGGGCCAGCTTTTGTGGCCCCCCCACCCTGCAGCCTACGAGCCCACATAGCCTATGTGGGCCCGGGCTCTTCTGCCCCCCCCTGGCCTTTGGGGAGGCAGGTAATGGGGGTGCCAGGGGTTAATGGCAAGTCACCCGCTAGCGCTAGCGCAGGTGGCTTGCCATCCCCCCAGCCTTGTGAACTGGTATAGGGGTCATGGACCCCTTACCAGTTCACAAGGGGTTAAATGTAAATAATTACACAGACACAAGCAGAGAAAAAAAATTTTTATTAATTTTTATTTTTTTTTACACTGTACTCACCTCCCATCCATCCTGGAGCACTCTGTCCCTCGGCGATCACTGGCTTCTGCTCACTTGCTAGAAGCCTTTTATAGCTGCTGGATGACAGAACACAAAGGGTTAATCAAAAAAAAAATGACATAGGGTCCCCCCTCCCAGGGGGGGCGGACCCCATTTTTTTTTGATTTTTAAGGGTTAAAAACCCTTAAAAATCAAAAAAAAAATTGACGTGGGGTCCCCCTTACCCACAGTAACCAGCCCGGGACCAGCTATGGGGGCTTGTAGGCACAGAGTGGGGGGGCCAGCTTTTGTGCCCCCCCCACCCTGCAGCCTACGAGCCCACATAGCCTATGTGGGCCCGGGCTCTTCTGCCCCCCCCTGGCCTTTGGGGAGGCAGGTAATGGGGGTGCCAGGGGTTAATGGCAAGCCACCCGCTAGCGCAGGTGGCTTGCCATCCCCCCAGCCTTGTGAACTGGTATAGGGGTCATGGACCCCTTACCAGTTCACAAGGGGTTAAATGTAAATAATTACACAGACACAAGCAGAGAAAAAAATTTTTTATTAATTTTTATTTTTTTTTACACTGTACTCACCTCCCATCCATCCTGGAGCACTGTGTCCCTCGGCGATCACTGGCTTCTGCTCACTTGCTAGAAGCCTTTTATAGCTGCTGGATGACAGAACACAAAGGGTTAATCAAAAAAAAAAATGACATAGGGTCCCCCCTCCCAGGGGGGGCGGACCCCATTTTTTTTTGATTTTTAAGGGTTAAAAACCCTTAAAAATCAAAAAAAAAAATTGACGTGGGGTCCCCCTTACCCACAGTAACCAGCCCGGGACCAGCTATGGGGGCTTGTAGGCACAGAGTGGGGGGGCCAGCTTATGTGGCCCCCCCACCCTGCAGCCTACGAGCCCACATAGCCCATGTGGGCCCGGGCTCTTCTGCCCCCCCCTGGCCTTTGGGGAGGCAGGTAATGGGGGTGCCAGGGGTTAATGGCAAGCCACCCGCTAGTGCAGGTGACTTGCCACCCCCCAAGCCTTGTGAACTGGTATAGGGGTCATGGACCCCTTACCAGTTCACAAGGGGTTAAAAGTATAAATAAAAACAAACACACATGTTTTCAAATATATTTATTAAAAAAAAAAAAACATTTTACCTTTACTCACCTCCGATCTTCAGAAGCAATGTCCCGCGGCGATCTGATGCAGGTGACAGCTGGGCAGAGAAGGGGGGAGGCAGGCGATCGGAGGATCGCCTACCTCCCTCCTTCTCCGCCCAGCCGTCACCGGCATCTGAGAGGAGAACTGCCGGGTGCCCCGATGACACCCGGCGGCGACGTCATTAGCCCCGCCCCCGAAGGGGCGGGGCTAAAATCCAAGATGGCGGCCGCCATCGGAAGATGCGACGGAGGGAGGGCTGTTATGCCCCCCTCCAGAAGACAGAAGACCCGGGGGGGGTAATCGGAGCCCCCCCCCATGAAGAGGAGAGGCGGCGGGAGTCGGCGGGAGCGGAGGTGAGTAACTGTCATTTTTTTTTTTTTTTTTTTTTAACAGGGAATCCGGCGGCTGCTGAAACGGGGGGGGGGCACCCTATTCCGGGCCCTCCCCTGCAGCCGGAGAAGCCCCGATCGGCGATCGGAGCCCCGCTGGCTGAAGAGGAGACCCGGCCGGACCAAACAAGGGGTCAGGTAAGTGATTTTTTTTTATACTTTTTATTTTATTAATGGGGAAAGTCAGGCACGTAAATTTTACGTGGCTGGCGTTTAACGGTTGGAGAGGCAGCCACGTAAAATTTACGTGGCTGGCGTTTAAAGGGTTAAATACTGTACCAGAGGAGAGCTGCCCTTATGGGGTAGTGGATTGTAATTGCACATTGTTGTTCAGTTTGTGAATAACAAGGGCCAGTAGATCCTTCATCAGTGATTTCCCCAGTGTTTTGCTGCCTAGCTTGTATGCTGTATGCAAGTCTTCAATTCCCATTTGTGTAACTTAGCCTGTAGGTTGGAGACATGCCCTATGTATTGTAGGACACTACAAAGCGTATAATAAACAGCACAAATGGCAAAACAGTATTAGGCTGCAGCTGATTTCAGTTATTTAAAAAGGGCTGGAAATGTGAGAACACAAAGAACAATGCTAAAATGAAATGATGAGGAGGAATATCAGGGTTCCAAATCCTTAGAGCTTCAGTATAAAGATGGACAAGCCTTCTATTTGAAATAAAAAGGGTTAGCATACTTGCTTAAATTTAGTGCAGCCATTTGTACATATCTAAACACCTGTCTATATTAGGGAATAGGTTAAAAAGGGTTTCCAATTGTAGCTGTGGTTGAACAGCAACAAATACGCCAAAAATAAAAGTATTTATTAACACATGTTGTTTTGTCAATTGTTTGTTAAAAGCAAACCCTGATCAAATACATTAACCAAGGTAGATAGTTGGGGATTTTACCTTTTATACAACTACCAAGACCCCTTACACCTTATGATCTGGATGAAACAGACCGGTAGTAATTTTTTTATTTGCCAAAAATAACAATAATGATGTTTAATATTATGATACTGGGGGTATTGATGTGTCAGTTTTTGTGGCAAAAAGTGAAGTTAGTCCCCCCAGGCCATTTCTGATGCATCATTAGTGAAATTTTGGTGAGTCTTCTTATGAGTTTACAGAAATATTGGCTGATGGCAAACAGCACGAATGTGTCTTCGTTCATCCCGATACAATGAATTATATATAAAACCAGAGTATCCGATCATAGCACAGCACTGAAAGACTACAGTTGTAATAGTATCCCAATTATGCAAATAAACTTTGCATCCTGGAAAGAAATGTCATAAATCCATCATTATTTCTGAGTTACAGCAACCTAAACCTTTGACTTGAATGTCGGATCATTATCTTAAAAGACTGTATTTCACACATTTGTTTTTCCCGACAGGAGACAACATCAACAGAACATCAATGTATCAATTAAAACACTGTATACTTATGAAATCCAAGAATGTTAAGAAAAAAATAAAAATAGAAGGCATAACTTAGTCACAGTTATAGTATATATTTCTGCTCCCTATTAGTTCTCCTGAAACTGGCCACACTAAATTCGCTAATGATTTAATAATCTAATGCCAGTATGATTTAATAAAAAACAGCATTTTTCCTGTAGAACCTACATCAATGTGTCAAACAAACCATCGCCGTGCATATTTAATGCTCAGCAAACAGCTCTGCTTATGCCAATCAGCTGTGTTGGGAGCACACATACAGCCCAGAGATTCTGGGGATGCTGATATGCTGATATATGATGATATTTACATTGGCGACTGAACCAGGAAGGAGGGGGGTTTTGCTGGGACCTGGGGGGTTTCACACAGCGGGATGCCCCAGCGGCAGGCCAGAAGCTGGCCCTGGAATGTTTTACATTGCTCCCCAAAGGGGAACAGGTGGCCTTGACAGGTATGCCTAATTATTTATGTTAAATGTTAAACTGGACTTCCAGTTTAAAGCACCTCTGTCATCCAATTTAACCTTCTTAAATAAAGACATAAAGACATACAGACATACAGAAAACTCCTAATACAGAGTCCTCCTTTTCAAATTATTCGAATGAGGCCCAGTCTCTAGTTATACTATTGAACAGGGTGCTTGGCAACAATATGAGTGGAGCATGGTCAAAATGTGCCTAGGACAGCCATAGTCCTAAAAACGGTCCTGGCACCCATGACCCCCATCAGATTTAAATGTGTGGAAATGCACCATACATGGTGGAGAGAGAACAGGGGATATCACGGGGCATTACATCTAAATCCTGTTTTTCTGGCAGATGTGGTGAACGCTGCTAGCTTCACCTTTAGTCAAGCCCCCATTTGCCGGGACGCTTTACACACCTTACCAGACAGGATGTGAGCTTACAGGGGGTGAAGACGGGTGAACCAAAGGCCAGACTGAGCTATGTCGGGTAAGCCGCGGTCATACATGGGAAGCCTGTCCTTAACTATCACAGCACCAAGGGAGAGACAATAGAGCAGTCAAGGTCAAGCCAACGGTCAATCCAGGAGGTCACGAGTACTTAGCACAAGGGACTAGGCTGTAATTTGTTCAGGGTACAAGCAAGAGTCGGTCCAGGCGGCAATTACAGAATGGTCAAACAAACAAGGTTGTCAATGGGATAAAACAACGGCAACCGGATAAAACGCTATTACGGACATTGACACACTGAAGTGGTAATCCCTTTATAGGCCTGAACCCGATCGGATTGGACAGGGGGACAGTGATTGGTGAACTTCGGATCTGTGGGTTGATTGGTGTACTTGGAGACCTCTGAGCTGATTGCCCCATTTGAACTTTAAAGGCGTACTGCCCAGAACTGGACCTCCTAGGATTGGCTCCTTTAAACAGCCTCCGCCGGAGGACATAAGCTGACTGCGCTCAAGCGCAAGCATGAGCTGAATGATAGTGGACGAGGGCGCGCTCGGCACCGCATGCGCCACCAGAACCTGAGGCGGAAATGGCTGCCGGGCAGGCGAAGCCCCGGCAAGTTGCCTAAGGACACCACAGGCAAAGACTGAAGGTAAGTCATTCATGACAGGAGCTATGTATAGGGCAAGCTTGGGGGGGGGGGGTTCACACAACCCTCTGGAGGCAGACCAAAGCCAAGAAGGGCAAAATCCTGGGTTTTGGTCAGTTTTAACAAAGAAAACCTAGAGAAACCCTTTTTTCATAGGATAGAGAGGCCAAGAGATGGCGTCACCAGTTTAATGACACCGGTTAAGGTTATTTACCAGTTTGTTGAAAAACTTAGTGTGTACATTGTATTACTAAAGACTGGAGACTGGAGAAAATGTGGAGAACACACTCGTCTTAATAAATACCCCCCCCCCCCCATTTGATAAATATGTTAAAAGGAATTAGAACACTATGGCATGGGTATATAGAGTTTGAAAAAAACTCAAAAACACATCAACATGTCAAAAGATTAAAGGTTTAATTTAGGTTTTTTTTACACACTGCTTTTCAGGCAACTACATAATCATATCTTTATAATTTTTTCGTGACATATAATAAAAGTCACAACAGTAAATTCTCTTTAGTGCTACCTTGAGCAAAAAATAGCAGCATACTACACTGTACATATGATAAAATAAGAGTGATGCAAGATGAAGTGTTTTGTGTCTAGCATTATAAAATGTATGTCTCCAAAGTTAAAAGAACTGGGGGATTTATTTTCAAATGATTAACATAAAACTCTGTTTGAATCCTAACAGGATACTGTCATTTTTTATTTATTTATCTATCCAATTTAACTCAGGTGGCAAATTTTACAATTCAAAAAGATTTTTTTTTTTTAATGGCTGAATGGTATTCAATGCTGTATTGAAAGCAAGATAAATAGCATCAATATTTATGTCAGCAGTGGCGCTGTCAGCTCTTGTCAAAATGGGGTGTCAGAAATAAATAGATGCTATTTTTCTGCTCATTGTAGCAAAGTGTATCATAGCCTTTCTAGAGAGCCATCTCCAAAACAAAGGTCTGGACCCAACATTATAGTAGGATGCAGCACATTAAAACTGCTCCATTCAACAGTTTAATTTACTTTAGCAAAAAAAAGAACCTGAATACCTAAGTTATCAACCCTTTCTGCCAGACATTAACTTGTTAAATGAGTCTTAATTATACATAAGCAGATGGAGATTTGAATTAAAACTACCTTACACTCGAGTGGCTTTAGTTCATTATAACGTATCTTCCTCTTAATCATTTAGGCAGTCTCATCATCGTTCATATAGGAAGTTATTAAAGTATTGTAATTTCCATATTTCATCTGATATACCCTCTATTAAATGGCAAGAAATGCACATTACCATCTGACTCATACCTCTGAAGACTAAATTATTCATGCTAGCTGCAGTTTTTGTATTTTGTCACATAAAATTTATTTTATTTTTCAAAAGGGTTTTTATATTAGCTATCCCCATTGTTTTACTTAATTTGAT
Source organism: Gastrophryne carolinensis (assembly GCA_027917425.1). Taxonomy (NCBI): domain Eukaryota; kingdom Metazoa; phylum Chordata; class Amphibia; order Anura; family Microhylidae; genus Gastrophryne; species Gastrophryne carolinensis. The sequence continues at coordinate 201,551,216 of CM051238.1, read as the reverse complement.
AAATTGGAGGCCACCCACATAAATGAAAGGTATGCTTTAACATTAGGTCGGACAGCATGTTTAAGTTATTTTTTTTTTTTTAAACAATAGTTTTTATTGCACAAGAAAAGAAAATTTTACAATGACCATTACATATAACTTGTAGTAAGAAGAAACTGAGGGAAGAGCAAAAGGGTGAAGAAAAAGAGTGAAACTCGAAGTAGAAAAGAAAAAATATAGAAAGAGATGGGTACCAGGCTTCCACCCAACCAAGAAGAACGGCCAGGGTAGCATTCTAAATCATAAGCAGATCACAATCGAAACCCCTCGGTTGGAAGTGGGCAATCCACCCCTACCAAGTGGCCAAGAAGGGAGCAATATCCCCCTGCATAGAGGCCGCCATTTTCTCAAAAAACATACCCTCATTGACTCGAGTGATGAGACTCCCACTAGGTATGTCCGGCTTCTTCCAAGATTGTGCAATGATCGACTTGGCAGCCGACGCAATATGCCTAATGAGCTCAAACTGAGCCTTTGGGCAGCCTGGGGGCTTCAAATTGAGAAGGACCAACTGCAGAGGAGTCCCCTGGATCCATATTTAAGTTATTGACAACAAATAGAAACATGCATTTCTGGATGCCAAAATGTTGGATTGGGCTACACAAGGACCCCAGGAGAGTGTGTCATATGTTGAGGTCATGGATTTTTAAGGTGCTTTACAGAGACCTGCAGTCTGGGCATCCTGCTGGACAAATAGCCCATTACAGTTCTAATCCAGTCCAGCTCTGATCCATAAAAAGGCCTAAAAGGAGGCTGACAAGCCTCAGCTGAAGGCTGCATCTGTGGTGTCATACCAACCTCTATGCCTTTTGTCACAGGTCTGATGCTTCTCCACTCGTCTGCAGCAGAGACTGGTACTGTAATTTGTTTAGAAGATGTTAGGGATAACCACAAACCTTTTAACAACACAACTATCCGAGCAACAGGCAGGACCTGGGGAAGTATAGACAGTCACAGCAACATTTTTCTTTTATTAAAGAGGACCTATAGGCAAGTTACTACTTCCTCATTCATGTTGTATGGCACAAATTGGCCGTTAAACATGTGACTGCTGTTGACTAATCTGAATATCCCAGTGGGCTTGCACAAACAACCTGAAGAGCTTCCGTTGGTCACATGCTTAACTGCCATTTTGTGCCATAAACCATGAACGAGGAAGTGGGGACTTGCCTATAATTCTTCCTTAAAGCCTGTTTTTTTTATGACAGGGGAGAGAATTTATGTTTAGACACTGGAAAGGGCGAGGAGGTCATCAAGACTGGCAATACCGCCCTGATTACCCACACCACGCCAGACTATGCCAAAGGGCATAGGGACAGGTATACACACCACTTGGAAGGTCTAAATACTGGGAATACCAGCCTAAAGGGTTTAACAAAGTGAGACTCAAAGGGGTCATTTAATTTGATTATGAGAGCCTTGCTAACCTGCAATTAGATATCTAGTTACAGAATTTGAAGAGGTTTTCCAACTCAGCACTAAAACGTTGCAAAAGGATAAGAAAAACCTTGCACCTAACTGGGCTTTCCCAAGGAATATTTTTGTAGGTGAGATGCAAGATTTCATTTACACAATTGTAAACAAGCACACCCTATGGGAGCATATTTGAATACTACAAAGGGAAGCTGTTTTCTGTCTCATAATGTACAGAACAATTTTATAGCAAATCCCAATAAGAGGCAGGAGATCATTTTTTTGCTTCACCTTTTTAGGTTTCAATAGATTTTAATAAAGAGTTCAAGAAAAACAACTGACGAACCAGTATGGGCCTAATCAAATTACAAATCATCGCCAAATGAGATGTGCTTGCGTATGTTGCTGCACTTTTTTGTGTGTTGACTTGGAAAGTTTCTCTACTAAGTAATATGTATGTGGATGTGGGAATTTATGAACAAGAGTTCTCCAGAAGGGAGAAGGAAATCTCATGTGATTTAGGAAATATCTAAATTAATTTTCATCAGTCAATCACATCATCAATCATGTAACAGTGTGAGACACCTAAGTAGAGCAAAAGGCACACATTCCATCACAAAGAGAGTGGTCCCTTGTCCTTAATGAGGAGTCATGCTAAGGATTTGGTAAAGTAAGTGTTATTCTGGGTGCACATTTGGGTTTGGATTGCAACTTCATCTTGGTGAGATTTTTCACATAAAGACAAATATCAGTCAAAATATTAAAAAAACACTATACCTAACTCTTCTCCTATGCAGACCATATCTGCTATGATAATCCCAAAGCTATCCATGGATTTATCCATTTTTCATCAGTGGTGTAAGCTAACATCTGTTAACTCCATGCCGTTGTGGAATAATAGACAGATTTTATGCTACTAAACTGCATGGGAGCGTTCATCTTGCCATAATGAGAAACCCAGTCCTACAGACCAAATTGCCCAGGCAGCGGCAACATCCAAAAGGTAAGTGGGGGCCGATGGGGGGGGAAATCGGCCCCTTTTTATTTTTAGTCCGATGTTCCTCTTTCCGTTGCAGGAAAGGCTTCTTGGTGGCAATTGGGATCGCTCAGCCAAACCTTTCAAGTTGAAAAAAAGAAATTCAGTCTCTGGAGGCGACAATCATTTTTAAGAACTATAAATCTGTGGAATAGTCTCCCACAGAAGCTTGTTACAGCATCGACCGCTGTCAGCTTCAAAAATGGATTAGATGCTTATTTAGAAGAAAATGAACAGTTACTAGTAGTTGTTATTAGTAAAACAACAAAACAAAAAACTAAAATAAAAAAAAACTTCCCCCCTACCCCAACACCCTTGGTTGAACTTGATGGACATGTCTTTTTTCAACTGTATTTACTATGTAACTCGGCAAATGCAATCACCTCCATGAATTTGCCCATGGCCTAAAATGGGCAACATTTCCAGGTGACTGCACAGTGATTGCCTTGAAGCTCGATTGTTCTGCAATACCCTTGATCTAAAAGGGGCCTATAGCAAGCTACTGACAGTCTGCATTGTGTGGAGAAACAATATCACACAGGCACACTGCGACCAAAGAATTCAGCTGTATAGATAACATTTCTCTCTGAGTGGCTGCACTGAAGATCAGCATATCTGCAGTGTGTCTGTGTACAAGCAAAGGCTCTCCTTTATCCCCCCCACTCATTCTTAGAGCCAAGATGGCTGTAATTCTAGAAGCACAGCTATTCCACAACATCTGCATCTGGGCGTTAAGCCCTCTCAAACAGCATACACCACTGATTTTCAAAGGGGGGGGGGCATTAGAGGAGCAAATTTCTAAACTCTATTTTCTTGACTGGATGTCAGCTTTAGGTCACTGCAAATGGCAATGACTCTAAATCTTTTGATATGGACAACAAAATATTACTTAGGGTAATAGTAAATTAAATATTTATTTTGCTATCTATGATATCATTTACATCATATTGGTGATTTAGGCTTGCTTACTGTTTTTAATGACCAAAAAAAAAGTTTATCTGACACCAGTAAATTATATTTTCTTCCCCTTGGTACTCAATTATATTTTGCAGAATAAACTTCATGTCATTGGTGATCAAATCAGAAGTAAGTTACTGTATGCAATAATATTACATTACATGTATTGACTTTGAACAAAAAGAGACACACTGAAAGTAAATGGTGAGAGTCATAGGGTTCCTTCTTACAAAAATTGTAGAACTGTGCTTTACATCATTGGAAAACTTCTGCACTTCAGCTATTACTACCATACCACTACTGTACTACTGTATCAACAAAAAACCAAACAGGGTAGAGGGTTTGAAATATGAATTTTCTTTTTTATTGTGTTGGAGTTGATGGGTCAGTATTTTAAGTGAAAACGGGAACTTCTGTTTAAATTTAATTTAAAGAATTATTTCTTTCTGCTTTATCAGTTTTTCATTTTTAATGCCTTCATCAACTATTATTAATATTTCAATTACTTTTTTATAATTTCAGATATCTTTTTCTTTTTCACTTGATGTTATTATTGGATATTAGTATGAGAACACTGAGATATTAGTCAAATAGTTTGTCTTTGCAATATTATATAGGTCCAGGAAAATGTGAAGATACAGGGTAATTTTAATTACTCCTCCGATAGGAAAGGGTACAGAGTTTTAATGACTTCATAAACATGGAGCTTTTCTGTTTAACATTTAATAAAGGAAATAATTATGAACACAGTATAATTGTTATAATAAAGCCAGCTCTCCTTTGCCTATCTGGAAAGATTCAGACAGCAGGTATTAATGTTTATGGGGCTGCAATCTGGCTCATTAACAAATGACTTGGCAATAAATTAGCCAGGTCGTAAAAGCAATGTGGATGCTCATTGCATTTTAGCAGTAGGTAGCAATTTTTTTGCCTTAGCTCTTTTTTTTATTTAAATCAAAGTCATCATTTTCTAATTTGCACATCTTGCAGCTAAGTAGCTAAAAACAACACAGGAGATATGCAGTGATATTGTTTGTAAATCACAAAGCAGGCACTTCACTAAAATCAGCTTTTAAACCAACTAATTAAGTATTTTTTTCCTCAATGCCATTGAAAACTTCAGTCAGGTGTAATTAAAACTGAGCAGATGACAGCAGTGGCATTTGGAAGAATCATCCAGTGGTTCAAATACCAGCTCTGACAGAAATGTCAAACTGATAGCACTGTCTTTCTCCCAGTGCAAGCTAGAAAAAAAGCAAAAGGGACTTATATTATAAATGCATTGCTGATAACCTTTATCAATGCCCGAATACCAAATACTGCACATGAAATTTCATTATCCTAGGACAGCTTGCAGATGCTTACCTTGCATTACCTGGCAGAGAGGATTTACCACTTTATATTTTCCCAAAGCAATGAGCAACTTAAATAGAAGTGATAGATTATCTTTGTGAGCCTTACCTCTTGAGAGGGATATTTCATAAAACCACAGGGCTATTAATATCCCTAACTTACAACTCCACTTTAATCTGACTCAGCCTTAAATTACAGAAAGTCATGTTCTTAGACAGCTTACATGGAAATCTGTTCCTGGTAGGATAATATATTGTTCAATGTGTATGGCAATATTTTATCCATTTTTGGTAAAATGTCACCTTTATACAGCACCCTTACTGAATGGAATCCCTTTAAACAATAGTACATGCATATACATATTTGTTAATAATGGCTCTGTGGGGTATGCAATGAAATGCTGACAGTAGTGTTGGTTTTCGGATTTAAGTTAAATTTGACCAGAATTCCTGATTTGTTTAGGTTCAACCACAAAAGATTTTTAGCAATATTCAGGTGAAATTCAGCCAGCTCGATTTTTTTATAAAAAAAAAAGTTAATGCATTTTTAGGTAATGGCTTATAAATGGGGGTCATGCTAATTATCTGAGTAAAGCATAACAACAAAATGAATGTTGTTCTCTGTACCAAGTCTCTGGGCCCACTGCACCATTATGCCTGCTAAAACAAATAATCTTACCTTTCAAATCGAGCCCTGCGATTGGCAGCTACAGTCACATGGATGAGGACTGCTGGATACCCAGGGAAGACCTGAAGACCATGTGATCACAATGAGAAATTACAGGGCCAGGGGATCGATTTGAAAAGTAAGTAATTATTTGTTTTAGCAGGCTTTACAGCAATAAATATGGATAATCTATATTGGAGCACACAGGTGCAACATATTGGACCTTATGTAGAGTATGTCTCATTGCTACTAATTAGGCTCACTATGTCACTTTGAGCCTTATTTAAGAAGCATTAGTGCCACACAGCGCCACTTTTGGTCTCAGTGGCACACAGCATTCAATCTAAGCAATACAAAAATGGCAGTGCGGATGCGGCTGCCAGCTAGCTTATTATTTAACACTAGTGCCGAAAAGGTTGCAAAGCCGTACACAGCAGCGCCATTTCAAGGAGAAAAAAAATAATAAATACAGAGTTATGTGGAGTGCCAGAAAAACGGCCGTACAAAGTGGCGCTCACTGATGCTGGGTTAATCGGCAGCCGGGTCCAATGTGCACTGACATTGGCCAGCCATCTTTGTGGTGGCTATAGCACCAGTTTTAGAGAACCAGCATTTTTGTCTTCTCTGGCACTGCGCTGTGGACTACAATGGCGCTAGAAGTCGCAGCTCCAAATGCTAACTAATTTGCTTTGATTGTTGCACTAGGTATTAGATGCCCTGTGTCAGTGTCTGTTGGACCCGACTGCCAATTATCCCAGCTGCAGTGGACCCGACTGCCAATTATCCCAGCTCCAGTGTACCCGACTGACAATTATTCCAGCTCCAGTGGACCCGACTGCCAATTATCCCAGCTCCAGTGTACCCGACTGCCAATTATCCCAGCTCCAGTGGACCCGACTGCCAATTATCCCAGCTCCAGTGTACCCGACTGCCAATTATCCCAGCTCCAGTGGACCCGACTGCCAATTATCCCAGCTCCAGTGTACCCGACTGCCAACTATCCCAGCTCCAGTGGACCCGACTGCCAATTATCCCAGCTGCAGTGGACCCGACTGCCAATTATCCCAGCTCTAGTGTACCCGACTGCCAATTATCCCAGCTCCAGTGTACCCGACTGCCAATTATCCCAGCTTCAGTGGACCTGACTGCCAATTATCCCAGCTCCAGTGTACCCGACTGCCAATTATCCCAGCTCTAGTGTACCCGACTGCCAATTATCCCAGCTGCAGTGGACCCGACTGCCAATTATCCCAGCTCCAGTGTACCCGACTGCCAATTATCCCAGCTCCAGTGGACCCGACTGCCAATTATCCCAGCTCCAGTGGACCCGACTGCCAATTATCCCAGCTCTAGTGTACCCGACTGCCAATTATCCCAGCTCCAGTGGACCCGACTGCCAATTATCCCAACTCTAGTGAGTGCCACTTTGTACCACCATGTTATCACCCCCCCCCCCCCCCCCAAAGTCACAAGAAATCACTGCTGGGGACAAAGGAGACAAACTTTACAATGCATTTAGGTTTTAACTGTTGTACAAATTAAAATTACCCATTTGTCACAAAAAATGATTTTCCTTTAAAAAAAAAAGTGTTATTTGGTTACATCTAGGTTCGGTGTTTCCATTACTGACAAGTCACAATGCAAGTTCTGTACAAATAAATGTGTGTGATATTAATTATAAACATAAAACACTTCAATCCTGTTCTGTCTGTTTGTATCTTAACCCTTCTAGTGCCAGCTACGTGAGTATCACATAGCTGACTTTAAACCCCCACAGAAAAAAATATATAAAAGTTAAAAACTCACCTGACCCCTCATTGGATTGGGCCGGGTCTTCTCTTCACGTGGGGGCATCCGATCCCCACCCCGGGGCTCTTCTTTCTTCAGGAGAGCACCAAAAATAGCACCCCCCACTTCGCTGCTGCCACAGTTAATCGTAAACAAAAAAAAATGACATTTACTCACCTGCGTCTGTGATCCCTCCCGTGGGGTCTTCACTTCACCGGGGGGCCTCCAATCGCCCCCCCCGGGCTCTTCCGGGGTGAGGAGAGGGTGATTTCTCCCTCACGTCCTGGGTCGACAGCTGCTAGCCCCACCCTTTGTGGGTGGGCGGGTGACATCATCGATGACCTGGTACCTGTCACCCGGTAGCCGGCTGACCTGAGAAGCTCAATCGCTCCAGGTGCTCGGAGGAGGAAGGTTGGGGGGGCGAAATGCCTCTGTTCTCTGCCCCTCCAGCCATCCTCCACCGATCAACCGAGAGCTGTCATATTCCTATGTCTGTGTATATTTATTTTTACTGTTAACCCCTTGTGAACTGGTAAGGGATCCATGAGACTCCTATACCCCTTAACAAGGCTGGGGGCTAGCAAGTCACCCGTGGCTAGCGGGTGACTTGTCATTAACCCCTGGCACCCCCAATTACCTGCCCTGTTTATAGTGTGGATAGTAGTTGTATTTTATTTGTAAATGTTATAAAGTGCTCTTTTCAGTTTGGGGGGGTCTCCTGGGCAAGAATGGGGCTACAGATACATATCTGGTACCGTTGTAATTGGGAGAAATGGGGTTTTCACATGCAATATGTGAATATAATATATTCACATATAAAACAAATGTTAATTAATAAAACAAATGTTTTATTTAAAATAAAGGAGAAAATTGTCTAAAAATATTTATTTGTTTTTTTTACGCAAAAATATTTAAAAAAACAGTCGAATTACAAACAAGACATTTCATGTTAAAGCCTAAACTCTGCTGCAAAAAATATATATATATAATTTTCCTGGAAATTCCTGCAAAAGTCACGGTTAAACATGGCGCAAAATGGGGAAAAATGACCTGTCAACAAAGGGTGACAAAACTTCAAGTAGGCTGGCAATTAAAAGGGTTAATAGTACCTATGCATGTTCTGCTTGGGGGTCCTTGCGCTTTCAGATTTAGCTTGTTTTTTCTTTTTTACATATTGATATTTTAGGAAAACATGTTTTTTTCAGCTTTTTTATAAATTTTTTTAGGGAAACCCTGTGCAACCTAACAATTCTTTGAAAGATTACTTCCAGAAAGATGATCCCACTACAACAAGCTGGGTACGCTTAGAAAGCTTAATATGTGTTCTTTCAGTCCGCAGAGCTAAAATTACCGTTATGCGCATGCTTAACGGGGGGGGGGTGTTTGACAACTCTTCCCTTGACAGTAGCTATGCATGCTGGGTATTGTCCTGTTCGGGGCATGTTGCTTTTTCAGATTTTACTTGATTTACTTGTTTTTTCTTGTTTGCATATAGGTATTTTTTAGGAAAATGTGGCTTTGATTCTTCCTTTTTTATTCTTTTTTAGGGAAACTCTGCGCAACCAAAGAATTGATTGAGGAATTTCTTCCAAAAAACTACGTCCACATAAACAAGCCTGGTATGCCTAGAAAGCTTGAGGTGTGTACTTCCAGAGAATATATAGTTTGTGGGGGGTATTTCAAATGTAAAGGGTTGTTTTTTTGGAAAAACTGCAAGGTGCGCATAGCGCACATAACAGTTGTATTTTATCTAAAAATCTCCTAAAGCGCTGTTTCAGTTTGGGCGAGTCTCCTGGGCAGGAAAGGGTGTCTACCTATACATATGTGGTACAAATCAAGGTTGAACATGTGTAGCGCAAAATAGTGAAACGTGGTCTGGCACTTAAAGGGTTAAATCGCACGCTGAATGCTGTTGAGAAGTCTTCTGTTGGGGAAGTGGGTCTTTGTGTTTCCCATTTGGCTATGCATGCCCTGAAGGGACCAAAATTTAGTGGGACTTACCTAACCCAATGATTACCTTCCCTATGATTAATTACTTTTATTTAGTAAGGATGGGACTATGGACATATAAATGCAGAGTTATGCTTTAAAGAATAACACTGGAATTTCATTCTAGCTCTGGAGTCTAAAAGGTATAGAGGGGCAATATCTCCAATATACCTTTAGCGGGGGTATCTACTCATGCCAGGCATTTGTAAATGGCTGGTGTGAGCAAGCCCCCCCCCCCAGCTAGAGGTGAGCTTGGATGCAGATGGTGCAGCGCTAGGCATTCAGCTTTCTAGTTGCTCTGATGTCAGAGCACCTGAATGGAACCAAGAGCGCTGACTGGCAACAAGCACACTGATTGGCTGCCTGTCTGCACCTGTGCTGTGGCATCATCGGAAGGTAAGCTGTGATTGGCAATCTGCGGGAATACACACAGCAGGGTGCCCCACCAGAGAGGAACAACAGCCAAGGGAAATACAACCCCAAGTGTATTTAAGGAGAAGTATAACAGTATACAAATGCAAAACAACATGGAAGCAGTAAATAATAAAGTAGCAAGTAATGAATCTATAAGATTCTCGGACCGATCAGCTCCCTGACTGCGGGACGCTCAGCTTGTCCGTCGCTGCCTCTCCTTGTCCGGCAGCGGCGATTGGACGAGCGAGTCACGTGGGAGCGGGGTCAGGTGAGTTTTCGGGGCTTTCTGGGGGGTTTCCCACAGCGGGGTACCCACGATCGGGTTGCCCCGCGGAAGTGGACCAATACCCAGGATAGTCAAAATCCTGGGTGTTGGTCCACTTTAAAGCAAATCATTTTTGTAAATCCACATCACAAGTGTTTTGACCTAGTGAATATGTTTAGGCTTCATGTATTATCTTAACACTAAATACTTTGATCAAAGCTATTTCAAAATAAGCTACAGAAAACAGATTGCAAACATGTATAATTAAGAAAGAAATATCTAACTTAATTGTCAGTATTTATGAGCCTATGTCTTATTTCATCCAATCAGAGGACAGCAACAGCCAATTTAAAGCTTTATATTCCCATTAATATTTGAAAACATATTTAATAGCTTTAAGATTAAAGTGTCAGCAAAGTAACTACAGTGCAAAATACAGTGGTAATCACAAATGTCTATTTCAGAACTAATTTTGATTAATAAAGCTGAAACTCTTCTATAACTTTAGTGCTTAAAAGTAAACTTCAGACTAGTAATAAATAACAAAGAGAAAGTAAGTAAGTAAGTAGAAAAATCTTTTGTGATGTGAAGACTCAACAGGTTTTGTAAATAAGGGTCGTTTATTTAGAATTACACTTTAGAATGAAAGATTTATAATTATTTATAGGCATTTGTGAATTGCCAGCGTGGACGCGCTCCCTGTTAGAGGGTAGCATGGGATGCGGCCACCAACGTGATCGGATCCACTCGTCTTGGGCGAGCTATTAGATGAAGGGGTGGGAGCGGATCCGAAAGGGCAGATTGGTCGAGAGGGCTGCACATGATCGTAGGACTGGAGAAAGGTGAGCAAGGTCATCGGCATAGGGAACGGACAGCAGCAATCACAGCATTACTGGAGCCACCGGGGAAGTTAAGATTACCAGCGACCCTGGGGGTCTCACACAGTGAAGCCTCCAAATATAGGGGGTAGTCTAGCAACCGGTCCAGGAGTCTTTTAGACTCAAGAGTGGCTGCAGGGGGTGATTGGGCCACTTTAATATATACTTGGTGAAATAAAGCTGAATTTGATTCTAATCCCAATCAGAAACTCCTTGAAATGAATCCATGTCTATTCGGAGGTCTCTAGTCTCCAAATGCGAAACCTCTGAGTACCATTAGCAAAATCTTAAAGTGAAACAAAACCCAGGAATTTGACTTTCCCAGGTTTTGTTCCATACCCCTGGGCCACCCTGAATCAGAATGCCCTACTGTGTGAAACCCCTCAGAAATAAAACTCACTTTTCCACACTCCAATGGTGCATGTGCGGGCTCTTATCCAATGAGAGCCGCTTGCAGTGACTACGTCATACGCCAGACATCACTCATTGACTTGAATGTGGAGTGCACACTGTTGCACCCCCCGCATCCCGAGCGGCATGCACGCTCCCACCGCCCGCTTCCTGTTCAAGTCAGTGAGAGCCACCCTACCTCATTGAATGAGAACCCAGCGCATGTGCCATTGGGGCATGGGAAGGTTAGTTTCCTGGGGGGTTTCATACATTTCAGGATGCCCCGTAGAAAAGCCAGCTGCTGGTGGGTTTTTTCCCACTGTAACACAAATATAACTATGTATTTATCTTACTAAAATGTTTCAGCTTGTTGCTTCTGAGGAAAAAATGTTGATTGGCATGTTGTTGTACATATGGCCTTTGCATGGCTTGACCTTCATTAAAAGGCCTGCTGAGAGCACAATCTTCAGGTGAAGGAATATTTTGTGTGAAAAGGTCCGATAGCATCACTTTCAGTATTTGTGAAAGCCACATGTTAAGATTACAATTTTACAAAGCACTGTGTCAAGTCAGGCTTGAAACTTTTCACATGGGTGAATAAAAGGTCACTGTTCATTGTGGCAGACTATTGCATAAGGTTCAGCTTCTTTTCAGTAAAAAGAAATTAGAGATTTCCAAGACAGAAGACGCTAATAGTTAGAGGATCTGTCTATGAATGAAGTATGGCCTGCTGCTCTAACTATATACTTTTACTTATTCACCTAAGCAGTTTATTATTTTTCAGAGGTACAAATTTGGGAGGCTTAATTATGATGGCATAACAAATCGCTAGATTAATTTTCAATCACAAGAACATTGTATCATGTTGTAGTTAAAAATGATTTTCCCCAATTTCCCCAGGAAATTCGGGTTCATCCGAATAAAACTTTTGAAGAACTCAATAAAACAATAAATAAGCTTACCTCAGTCCCCGTGCCAGCCGCTGTGTCTTCAGCAGGACAGAATACCCAGATCCTCTACCCAGCACTGGGCTCCAGGCATCTCGCTCCCCACGGCAGGTCACTTCACCAATCTCTTTGGCTTCTGACATTGTTCCCCCAGCTGCAGGGAGTGATCTTTTATAACAGCAAATTGGGTTGATGAAATCTGACCTAAATTCTGTTTCGAATTCTCACTATCGAACGCTCACCTAGCGTTTTCCTAAGCTCTCACAATTTAAGCGTTCCAAATTTGTCTATAAAAATGGTCAGCTTCACTTAGGGTCATTGAGACTTATCTTGCCACCGAGGGAACAATTTAGGATTAAACTGATTAGGTAAGTAAGAGGGGAACCTTGTGTCCTCTGGCAGATCTGGGCTGAAGTCTGTTAAGAAATTCCACGGATGACGACTATCCCTTTAAAGTCCATGTCCAGACATATACTAAGTTCCTCCCACCTTATCCCCCATGGGTACAGTGTAACATAAGCTATTTCAAAGCATCTCAAAATCTCATTGGATATTTAAATACCTTATGTGTTTTAAATGAATCCTATTGCCTTGCTTCACTTTCTGAGTCATGACTGAGCTGGGAAGTGCATGTAAGCTTTGTGAGTCATGAGCATGCTCTGCTGTAGTGAGAGCCAGATGAGGGTCCACTATGACTTGTTATGCTTAATTGCACTAAGAGGTCCAAGGGACTGAGTAGTTACTAGACCACTTTTTTCCATGTCCCTGGAGGAAAGGAATTGCAAGAAGAGGTAAACTTTGGAGCTTGTCTCCTCATAACCTATGCCAATGCTTCAGTAAATGGAGAGACACACAGGACAGGCATCAGGTGAGCTGCTTGCTGCCTTATTATTGCTATAGGGTTTACAGTCACTTTAAATCATTTGGTATTACTAGATGAAAATCCTCAAAACCTTTCTTTAGATTGTTCGCTCTATCTCAGCTTTCTGACTGATTCATGTACATTTTGGCTGTGGGGGGATAAAAGAAGACCTCTCTCAACATTAGAGATCTCCCTTCAAGACAAAATTTGAGCTGTTAATGGAATAAAAATGTTTCTCTACAATTTTAGTTAGCTAGAAAAGTATATGTAATCTAATTGCATGTAAACATCATCCTTTGCAGTGGTGTTGGGAACCATGGAACACGTGGGTGCTGGGTGACGCCACTCCAATGTACGCTGTAGCTTGCAATTCCATTCAGGGGAGTTTGTAACTATTGGCATTTCACTGTTGTATCTTTTTTGTTACAATTATTTTATAATTATTATACAATTATTATAAGGGTTTCAACATGAATAATCACTTTGATTGAGAGATTGGTTAAAAACTGCTCTTGTATATTGCATTATACTTTAGTTTTTTAATTAGCTTGAGGTATTGTGCGTGGCTGGGGTTGGAACCTTGATTTCGTATTATCAGCATATAGCTCCTTGGGTTGGTTGTCACCCACTGTTTTTAATTTGCCTTATTTGTCTCTGTGTTATTTTAAACTTGCTTTGCTTAACAAACATATATCAGTATGATTATTGCTTGATGTGTATTCCCTTATGTTGATCAGGTTCCTGACCCTGTTGTTGCATGCATATGAAAAAAATGCTAATAGCTGTGTCATTTTAAGCACCCCCTATACTGTAGGTAGTGAGTGGCTACCAGTTACCCCACACTAGCAGGATATAGACGGTGTAATACAGCACTATTAAGAGCCTGCTCAAACAGACAGTTTATAGCTGCCATATTTGCAGCTGGTTTTCTTTAAAGTAGTGCAGAACCCTTTAACTTGCTAATCCAAGAGATGTTTACTTTTTCCATTGAAAATGTGAAAATGGCTTGATTATTACTATGTACTTGGAATATCTTCATTACTATTATAAACATGTATACCATCTTTATTAATTTTCCTAAATGTTCTTACTTATCTAGGGATAGTAGACAGCTCTCTAATGCCTACTATGCGTGCCGAGATTGCTCTTCTGGAGTCAAGAGACTCTGATCAAGCCATTCTAAAAAGGGCATTTCAGATGACTACAGCTACTAGAAAAGCACTCAGTTCACTCCCTCTAATGGTTCTGCCATACTGAATTTAATGATGATGCTGTTATATCATTTAAGACTGATAGTATAACTGTAAGTTATTTACTCTCTCCCCTATTGTACCTTGTACTCAGAATATCCACTGTCAAATCTGTAAAACTGCATTTGAAATAGTATATGTACTGTATGTTTCTACCCTGTCTGTAATTACTACTTTGTAAAGCGCTACAGAAGATGATGGCGCTATATAAATAAACAATAATAATAAACAATAATAACACTAATGCTTTCAAACAAAAGAGATGTCATGCATTGCATTGGTGTCATGCAAATAATCATATTACATACGAATGTGTTCGAATTCTGTAAAAGTCTTAAAAACCTAGAATCATAAAATACTTGGTATTTAGCTTTTTAATTAGTGAGAGATAGATGTGCAGAGGTAAGGGGTGGTCTAACACAATAGAAGGGATCTGCTGAACACACAGTGAAGGGGGGTGCTTAAATTGTGAGAGGTGTAATAACCCTTCCCCTCCAATAGAAAGGGGGCAAACAGGTACCAAAAATAGATGAGAAGTGTTTAAAATGGACTGGGTTTGTACTATCATCGGTTTTGGTCCTTGCCCCCAAGGCATGGCATCTTGATTTGGGATGTGCCAATTTGTGAAATCACTCTGATCACAGGTAAAACTTACCTGACCACCAATTCACTACTATCCTCTAGCTGGAGGAGAGTCCCCACTGGCTGGTGCGAGCATGTGTATGGCTAAAGGTATAGCAGAGTGTGTTACATGTGCAGTTGGATTGGGGATCAGGTAGTTTTTTTCCGGGGATTCAGGGGGGTTCACAAAGGAGTTTCTCAAATTGGGATACCCCAGGGAGTGGGATTTAGGTGGTGTTGGAGTTTTATATAATCCAGGGAAGCTTTTACTCTACTTTAAGGCAGTAAAAATGTATACATAGTCATGTACATGTGCATCTGAATAAACTAGAAAAAAAAATTGAAAGCGTATTAATTTCGTTAATTCAATTAAAATAGCGAAACTCTGCTGATTCCATGTGTTTTTTCTTATTAAATTGTTGATGATTATGGCTTACTTACAATGAAAACCCAAATGTTGTTAGAAAATTAGTACCGTATTTTTCGCAGTATTAGATGCAACTGACCATAATACGCACCTAGGGTTTGGAGGGAGAAAATAACAGAACGCCCCCAATCAGCGCATAACATACAATATGCAGAAACACCCCAATAAAAAGCTGTGTGATGTGGCTTGAGGTGCTATGGAAGCCCAGGTTGATTTGAGCCTTCAGCTCATCTAGATTGTTGAGTCTGGTTTCTCTCATCTTCTCTATGGGGCTTAGGTCAGGGGAGGTTACTGGCCAATCCAGCACAGTGATACCAAGCTATTGGTACTTGTGGCAGTGTAGGTGGGTGCCAAGTCCTGCTGGAAAATAAAATTGGCATCTCCACAAAGCTTGTCAGCAGAGGAAAGCATGAAGTGCTCTAAAATGTCATGGTAGAATGCTGCACTAACTTTTGACTTGATACAACAGTTGACCAACAATGGCAGGTCTGCATCCCCTGTAATCAGTTAATACATTTAGTTATATAAATCAGCTTTTTGTAGTCTTCGCACCGAGGGCCACCATCAGAAATTATTGGGTCCCATGCAACCACAATGTCTGGGTAAAAAAATAGAATTCCCATACTCGCCACCAGAGAGGGTGAGCAGGGTGATTACCCTCGGCACCAATGACTTTGGGGGCACCTTTGTCCTAGTCATCCTGTTTTCTCCTTTGTCCTCACCACCATATTGGGCTCAGTCATCGGGAGAGGCACAAAAATATGGCACACACCTGTGTGGGGCAGCAGAAGCACCCTTGGATGAGCGCTACTTTGCCTAGTTTGCTACTTTATCCTCCGCAGCAGATTGTGTCTGGTAGCATCAAGGTGCACATCTCCTGCAAAAGCAGTGCGCCAAGCAAATGTTGGGGGAGGTTACAGCTGGTACATGTGTGTAGCTGGTCTTGTCTCAAGAGGGATGGAGAACTCAAAAAAAAGATAAACATCCCTCAGCTAGAGGGCTTTTGGTCAAGAGAGACCTAAAACACATACTCCTTTCCCACTACCCCTGAGTCTTGGGAGCCCAGAAATGTCTGCACACTACCACAACACACACCTTCTATTGAAGGGAATATGTTTGCGACATGTAGATTTCTGTTTCTGGGTACCAGATAAATACAAAAAAAAGGGAGTTATCACCTTCAACCCCCATTCCTGCCATCAATCTTACCTACAATAAGCATATCTCCATCACTCCCAGAGCAATCAACTTTACACCTCCTACGCAGCCAGGGCAGGAGGGCCCATTGAGCATATGGACTCTGTGCAAGGTTGCCCCCCACCAAAGCAAGTCAGCTTGGTTGCAAATGGGTGTCTGTTTACTGTCCAAGCAGCCCCTGATAACAGCCATGCACCTGCTCAGCTCAGACTAGTGCAGCTGGTGTGGCCTGAAGCTACACATTGGTGGCTCAGACAAGGGTTGATGGCCTCATCCCTCCCTGCGGGTGCTGCCCGCTGTATCTGAATGATAAATGAGCAGTGAACGCATCTACAGCCTCAATGTTGAGCGCTACTAGGTTATTGACTTCCAACAGCACTTTCCACAGAGGGGGCAGGCCGCTCGTTTATCAATGAAGGAACATCAGGCAGAGTGCTCAGGGAGATGTGGGGCTATTAAGCTTTGCCTGAGCCACCAATGAGTTGTGAAATGGGGGCCAAATAGTGGCTTTGGAGCCGATAAGCTACACCATTCCAAGGTAACCAGTGGTATGACTGCCATCAGGGTCACTCAGCTGGGGCCCCCGGCCCCCCTTGCACCTGGATCAATACTGGGCTTTCATTGACATCATGCTGATTATGATAAATTGATTATACTCATTGGAGTAACTATTTACCCCATACAAGTCATATTAAATTGTTATTGCTAAACAAAGATCTTCGAGAAAAACAAAGCTATTCCAGTTTCGTTTATCACATATGTACCATGGTGTGGATGGAAGAGGTCCATTGTCATGTTTTAATTCTTTTCTGTTGAGAAATATAGAGATTGAGATAAATCCATAAACATTACAGAATATTGACTGGTATATAATTGCTAGAAGAAAAAATACTTAAAACCTGAAGGCTTGAAATACATACGCGGATAGCCCAAATCCTCGTCTAGCAAGAGAGAAAAGAGGTAATATCTAGGACAACTGCAACAACATGATATCTACTTTATTGTAACAAACACCAAAGACAATATACCGTATTTTTCTATAAGAGGCACCCAGGATTTGGAGGTAAAAAATTAGAAAAAAAAATATTCTGAACCAAATGGTGTGCTTAAATACCCCCTCCCAATCACCCTATTATAGACAGTAGGCTTGATTCAGAGAGACAAAAAAATACTTTCGTTTTTGTTCCGATCTGTTTTTTTTTAAATGTTCCCGCTCTCGTATGAGTGTGCGAGCGATTCTATGCATGCATTGCAATCCTGTAAAGTTTCCGTCTGTTCGTAAGGCAGAGTACAAATACAAGGATGTCCTTTTCCAGCGTGACTTTTCCGTTTCATTTTCTCATGTTACCAAGTAGGCTTTCGTTTTTGCCCTTTTCCCATCGTATCCTCCCACGAATCCTTTACGTTTCCCGTTAGTTTCTGTTTCCCTTTTTCAATAAATAATCGTCCAGACGGAAATCCTTACGATCTTGCGCCTGCGCACTACAAACTTAACTCATTAAAGTGCTCACCTACATATTTGCCACCCTCACTTCTACTACAATGTTTAGCTAAATCACTTAGCACTATCCTCCATCTTCCCTTTTGGACCCTTAAAGCTCACCCAAACCACTTAGCAGTTAGGTTCTTCTTCCATTTTAGCCCCCTAAAACTCTCGGTCATGTGAATATTCATCTTTAAATATTTCTGGGCCCATTCGTTTTGTGTTAATGTATTTTGTAAATGAAATGACACTGAAACATTTTTTTTTATTCCATCATAAAATATAAAATCTTAAAATATGTAGAAAATTTCAAATTTTTACAACTATAAAAAACTACATAGCAATGGCAGGCCACAGAACATTATTCTTCATCTGTGGTCTCCAACGAGTCGCACAGCTCCTGCATCTCGCCCACCAACTGAAGGACCCTGACACTCAGTTGTGCCACTCTGGCACGTGTGGTCCCTGTTAAAAAACGTAAATTAAAATATTGGTATAACCTTGTTGGGTTCATACTGCAGTGCCCCGCATGTATGGTCCAAACACCTGAATCTGGACTTCAAAAGCCAAAGAGCCCTCGCCACCACGGCCCGGGTTTTGCATAGTACAAGATTAGAGAACTCCTGGCCCGCATTCCGCAGGCAAAGAACGGGCATCAGGAGCAAGGGCAGGAGTGGATATCCAGAATCCCCTGAAAGAATTTAAAAATGCTAACATAAAATACACATTCTAAGCTACAATATTGTTTAACATGTCATAAAGGGCTAAAAACAGCCATAGGTTAAGACATAAGTCATCAACTATATTCATTGCCATACAGTGAAAATGGATTGATGGAATGTGAGCAAACTTACCCAGGAGCCATCCACCAGATAATTCTTCCTGACTCAAGCTGACGAAATAAGCCGGAGCTCTGCAATATATAAGCATCATGGGACGACCCTGGATGCCCTGCAAGAACACTGAGGAATCGCATAGCTGGACCAAACACTGCTTGTATGTTGTGCGAGTGGCACATCTTGCGGTTCCTGCAACCAAATATAAAATAATTACACAAAGCAAAGGTAACCAACTAAAACAATATCTTCTACAACAAATTAAGATTCAAGTTCAACAATCCAAATATAATTCACAAAGGACCTAAGTCTAAAAAAATATAGCAATTATATGGATGTGCAGGAAAATAAAGGTTTACATGCTAAGGATTAATTAAGGTCAGCATTAAAATGCTTCTATAAGGCATACATGAAATGTATTGATTCAGGTATGCATTGCTATACAATTTATGGCCTCGGCCATGCTGATACATACAATGCCTTGGAGCTAAAGGCGCGCAGACTCCTCCACATAGCCGCAAAACATGTTCAACAATAGCAATCTGAGCCCTCAAAGGTTCTGTAAGTGGATCGGAAATGAAACGGTTTAATAGGGTGGTGGTCCGTCGGCAATCAGCTCTCTGAATCAGACTCAAGCCCATCCCAACAATGTAAGTTATCTGAACGAACGCAAAATATCAGATTTTGTTTGGAAAATGATCCGATTTGCTTTCGTTCATCGAAAGCGCATATACGCATTTTTCCGAACGTTCGTACCAATGAAAAATGAACGAAAAAAATTAACACCCACTAAAACTTTCACAGACAGCTACAGAAGTGCAGACGAATGTGCCTCTGAATCGAGCCTAGTATGCAGAATTCCCCCAATCACACCATTACAGGCCCCAAATTACAGGCAGTGAGCGGTATCCCACATTAAAGGTGTGAGCGGCATCCCACATTACAGGCAGTGAAAAATATCCCACATTAAAGGTAGTGAGGGGCATCCCACATTAAAGGCAGTGAGAGGCATCCCACATTAAAAGTATTGAGGGGCATCCCATATTAAAGGCAGTGAGTGGTATCCCACATTATAGGCAGTGAGCGGTATCCCACATTATAGGCAGTGAGCAGTATCCCACATTACAGGCAGTGTGCAGGATCCCACATTACAGGCAGCGGCGAACAGCAGAGGCGAGGGTAACGGAAGCCGGTAATGTGTGTGTGTGTGTGTGTGTGTGATTTTATGTTGGCGGGAGACGGCTGCTGAGCCGTGGGAGCTGGAAATGTACATTTTTTTGTTGTCTTTTTGTTGTTGGTTTTTTAGCATTCGCCCGATAAGATGAGCTGACATCCCCCCACTTTGGGGGAAAACACGGCAATCTTGACATGAACATATTTTATAAAAGCTATTTAAAATACAAAAAAGCATTGTAAGAGGTCCATGTTTAAAGTTTGGGCACAGTGATGTTAAGCTCCAGTCTTCATTAAACAATTATTACTTTCCTAGCACAAGTAAAATAACTTAAAATAAACAGACATTACAGCTCAGATTATTTCAGTTCTCATGTCCTCCATGAATTCGGATTTGATGTAATTTGAGATTTTATCTATAATTAGTTAGTGCTGGCTATCATCATCATGGGTTAAAAAAACACCTGGCCTTGTATTCAGTACACTACTCTTCCATACAAATCCATAACAGGTTATTCTAATTTTTCCGAGCTGTGCGCTTCCAGAGTTGCATAGTTTACCAGGGAATGGGTCCTGGGTAGCTCTGGAATTGCTTAATATAAATTTGGATATAAACCACCGTTGAGTGCTTGAGATTTTGTTTACGTTGCTTATTGAACGTTTCACTTTATAATAAAAAGGAGGTTGTCCATCCCCCATTTTAGCTATCGTAGCCTTAAACTCATCAGTTAAGGCTTTTTATTAGATTTGATTCTATTCAGACAAATTTAAGAGCGTCAGTAAGGTCAGGTACTGATGTTAGGTAAGAGGCTTGTCAGATTTCCAATTCATTCTGTTTGATGAGGTTCATGTCTGGGACTCTGTGCATGCCAATCAACTGCTTCAGCATCAGACTTACTAAGGCTACACAGAGCTGTTGAAAAAGATGTGAAAAAGAGAATTGCTGCCTGAAATTCTTGCCACTAAGATAAGAACATGAAAATCTCTGAAATGTTTGTCTGTTTAAGCATTAGAATTCCCCTTCACTGGAATTGAATCACAAACCCAGACAATCATGCACCATAATTCCATTGTTACTAAACTAAAAGTTCTCTTTGTTACTCTATAGTCCAGAGGTGCTCAACCTTTTGATGCTCACGGGCCACTTTGAAACCTGGTCTTTAACCACAATGAATAGGTCCTGAATGTTTTCATTTGTAATAGCATCATGAAGTTACTCTAAAGTTAAAAGTTAAACAATCATGATACCAACTGTCTCCACAAACTCCACTTATATATCCATCTACCACAGCCCTACATTCGTATGCAACAATCTCCACTTTCTCCACCAGCAACACACATGACGATTGGTTGGAAAATATGGGTCCCTTATTTATAGCCCTCCCTCAGCAGTCCCAAATCTTAAACATGTTCCAATTACCTAACCAATCTAAGCTCCACCCAGAGGTAGTGTCGTAACAATCAATGTCACCACGTTCCTTTAAGCCACCACTGTCACCTCTATTTGCCAATGTGCCCTCCTTTATCACATTCCATGCGATCGCCCATCCTTACTGTACCCCTATTCAGCTGCCTTTACATATCAGATACATTTTTAACCCTCCCACATTCTCCACAAAAGGTCAAGGGCAACATCAGATGGCTTTGAGGACCACATGTGTCCCCCTTGCCGCTGGTTGAGCACATGTGCTGTAGGCCAATGACAGCATCTTTTACCCCCACTCCAGAAAATGTGTTGCTGTTCCATTATCCTTTGTCCAAGTCATGGAGTGAGCCCTGTTTACTCTCAGTAACTGAATCAGAATGCCCACTCTATGAAACACCAAACGCCATTTCCACTGCTCATGTGTGGGCTGTCATCCAGTCAGTGCTTTATACTATGCATTCTAAGGCATGCCATAATGCATTGGTTTAGACACAGCATTATCATAGGCAGCAGGGGTAGCCGCATTCCCAGTTTCCCCTTGGCCCCTACCCCTCCCATGTCTAGCCTATCAGAGTGGCTGGACACAGGAGCCCTGCACAGCTGCAAGAGTGCTGGGGATGCAACCATGGCGAGGGACTGACAGAAAGGTCAGGTGATTGTGGGCAATCTGGGGGGTACACACAATGGGGCATCCTTAATCGGTATGCCCCAGAGGCATTTCATCAACTAGCCCTGGAGTCTTTTAGAATCCAGGGCCAGACCAAACGGTGTTTGGTCCATTTTACAGCAGACCAACACCTGCATGGCAAGAGTGTTGGTCTCCACCGCATGGCATCCATCCACGCTGGTGCCCCCGCAGATAGCCTCCCAGAATGCCCGTAAATCCCTGCCGGGAATCCAGCACATCTATTGGCCGCCAGGCGCCCATGTGGGTTACCAGTGGCACCATTGTTCTGGCTGCCGACTAGAATGGCCTGCCCAAGTAAGTGACCATTATAGTAGTAGTAGTACACAGTAGCGTAACTAAATATCGGGGCACTGGTGCGAACAATAAATGGGGCGTCATACAGTAAATTTTTTTGGTCTTTTAACTCAATTGGATGTAGCTAGACAGCTAAAGACTGAAACAGCAAACAAAAATACTGAAAAATAGGCTGGAGGAGCAACAATAATGACCTTCTGGGCCCAGGGGCACCCTGCATCCCCTCTTTTTACGCCCCTGGTAGTACAGTAGGATCAGCTAACTTTATTTTCCTGGGTGAAAAGATCTGTGAATTGGTAAAGGCTGTCTCCAGAGCCATAGCAGCCATGAGGCGAATGAGGCACTGGCCTTGGGCGCAGCCAGGGCTGGATTAAAGGAGGGGCGCAAGGGGCTCCAGTGTTCCCTTTAAGGTGCGCGCCTGAGCAGCTGCTGCTGAGAGGAGCTGATCAATTCTACAGGTCGGAAGTCATTATAGTAAATGTACTACAGCTCGCTCCTCCGGCCAGCAGGGGTCGCTGGTGTATTTCCTGCTGCTGCTCTAACTTCTCCTCTGTGGCCAGCATAGGAAGTGCAGGGAATCCAGATCCTTGTGTGTGAATAGCGACCTGCCCCAGCGCTCCTGTGAGACATGGGTGAGACATGGCTGCTCTCTCACAGCACCATCTGCCAGGAGCTTCCCTGGATCTCCTCTAACAGGTGAGCAGTTGGCTGGGTTTTGTTGTTGGTCTAATCGAAACCAGTGCTGGGTTTTTAGAGAGGGGAGAATTGCTGTGGCCACTCTGGCACTGCCAAGACAGATAAGGGCCTTCCTTCTGGCATCCCCCTCCCAGAGTCACTGGCTGCTGAGCCACATGCAGAAACATGGAGGAGAGGGGTGATGGGCTCTGCATGAAGAAGGTTATGGCAAATGGTTGATTACCTCAGCCAAACTACACTTGTATATACTCCTCTCTAGTCCAGGCTTGGTCTCTGAGAAGGTGGACAGGAAACTGCAGCACACATTTTAGCAGTTAGTAGGTGTGTGTGCTCTGATATCCAGTCCCCCATCTTGGAGACCATTTACTAGATAAGTATAAGTCCAGGACTGTAAGCTGCATTATGGCATGCTTCACCCCCTGGGGTGCCCTAAAAATGTACCTTTCACCTAGTCCCATGGTGCATGTGCAGTCACTTCCAATCAGCACTGTATGCCATGTATAAGGCTTGATATACAGCTATGTTTGGACAAAGTGTTGGCACAGTGACACTGGAGGTCCTGTGGTCTGTGGCCTATCTGAATGTCTGGGCAGGGGAGCACACCTCTGGTGCAAAACATGAAAGGTAAGTGTTTGCAGGGCAATACCGGGGAGGTTCACATGATGGGGTATTCCGAATGGGGATGCCTGAGGGTTACTTAAACATTTTTACAAAATGGGCGTGGTTCCTAGGGCAGGGGGCATCTCTGCACATTAACCCCAGTGAACCCTCAAAATCTTTTCTTTCGCCTCAGTCCCTCATGAAATCGAGAAATGCGATTGGCCCTCATATTCATCTGGTTGCTGATGGCCAGATACCCAAAAGAAGCCAGTGACTGTGGCGGCTAATAACAATGCTCGATTTTGCCAGGGGACCAATAACATGGTTGGTGGTCTTGAATGGAAATATCCACAGACCTCAGGCAAGCTAGCGAGTGTGGGTACAAAGCAACCCATAATCCTTGGCACCGCTCCTGCGCCAACTCCAGAGTTTACCAGCCTAATTTTGGAAGGCTGTATATATTGGAAACTGGACTGTACACAGGCCATGCCAACCCAACAGCTGGAACCAGGAAGCGTAACTCCCGGTTTTACCAACCAAGGCTGCAGAAGACTGATAAGCGACACAGGTACAGCGATGAAATAAGTGGGTTGCTGTGTGTCCACTGGCACTAGCTGATCTGAGGTCTGAGGGAATGGTCCCCAAAACCGGATTGTTCCTTTAATAATCAATTTGGGGATCTGATCATTTTTTTGGTTAAATGGAGGCTTTGTGGTGATTTTGGTGATATTTGTCAATGATGGGATCAGTGGCTAATGCTGGGTGTTGTTGCTCTGCAGAAGAAGAGCACAGCTTATTCACTCATATTAGGGGGGGGGGGGGTTGTTTTTTAGTTTCTTTGTAGTGTCGACTTTGATAGTAAAGTGCTATGTATTTATATCTTACTTGCACTATGTATAAACCCCCCCCCCCCACCACCACACTCAGCACCCTGTAAACTGGTCTCTGGTGGATGTATGTCACCCCCCCCCCCCCAAGTGCCCATTTACATTTACTCCTCCTTATTTCCATATTCCCCCTTTCTCTACCCCTTCTCCTCATATCCCCCTTTCTCTCCTGTATATCTCAATATCCCCCCATTCTCTGCTTCTTCTCCCCATTCCACCTTTCTCTCCTCTTTCTCTTCAAATTCCCTCTTTCTCTCATCCTTCTCTCCATATCCCCTCTTTCTCTACCCCTTTTTTCCATATTCCCTCTTTGTCTCCTACTTTTTTCCACATTCCCCCTTGCTCTCCTACATATCTCCGTATTCCCTGTTTCTCTCTCCCATCTTCTCATATCCCCCTTTCCATATTCTGTCTTTCTCTCACTTTCCCACTTTCTCTCCTCCTCTCAATATTCCCCCCTTCTCTCCTCATTCCCCCTGTATTCTCCTTTCTCTCCATATTCCCTCTATATCTCCTCCTCTCCATATTCCCTCTATCTCTACTCCTTCTCTCCATATTCCCTCTCTGTCTTCCTTCTCTCCATGTTTCCTTTCTCTGCCTAGTCTCTCCATATTCCCTTTTCTCTCCTGTATATCTCCATAGCCCCCCTTTCTCGCCTCCTTCTTCCCATATTCCCCCTTTCTTTCCTAAGTTTCTCCATATCCCCCTTTCTCTCCTCTCCTTATCCTCCCTTTCTCTTTTTCTTCTCATCATACCCCCCCCCTTATTTCCCATCTTTCCATATCCCCCTATTCTAACCTCTTTCTATATTTCCTCTTTCTCTTCTTCATAACTCTTTATTCCCCCTTTTTCTCCCCTCTGGCTCTATATCACCCCATTCTCTCCTTTATGTCACCATAATCTTTTTGTTGTTGTTGTTTTTGTCTTTGGTTGTGAGCTAAGACAGTTGGGGGCATAGGGATCTTGTGATGGAGGGTGTGATGATGGGGGGCCCCCCATAAAAGATGGGGGCCCCCAAGAAAGAACTGCTCCATACCATGAATGTCATTAATCTGGGCCTGAACACTGGGTTTTCCTTCACTAGTCCTGCACTGTTCCAGGTGGAACCAGTACAACTGTTGGTACCAGCAAAAAAAAAATCCCAGTCAAGCATAGTGGTGAGGAGATGCTTGTATTTATATAAGTTTTGTGGACAGATTATCTTATGTTAATTTGTTGGTGTTAGTGTGTATTTATACATACACAGCCTAATGAAAAAGTGACCACCTCATTTAAAAAAATAAAAGTATACTCACCTTTGCCCCCTAGCTGATCCAGGGGCGTAGCTGGGGGCGCAGGAGGGGCACATGTCAGGTCAGGGGGGCCCCAAAGTGGGGCCTGAGCACAGATGGGTGGGTGCCATTTTGAATCTTTGCCCCGGGTGCCAGAAAGCCTAGCTGCGCCTATGAGCTGATTGCTCATTGTTAGAACTCACCTTGTCTGCTGATCTTGTGCCTGTGCCATCGTCGCTTTCTTGTATGACGCTAGGTGCAGTCTCCATGATGTGGGGCCACTCCACCATCACTCTACAGTAGAGGGGCGCGTTGATCGTTGGAGATTGGCCAGCAGCCACCTTAGGTGGGGCATTTCCCAGCTCTCTTGTTACTCCGCACAGCAGCAGCTGAGGCTTAGAGGGAACATTGGCCTCCACCACTTTCCCTTCAGAGGGGGGCCTCCACCAACCTGTGGGTTATTGTCTGCATCTGTGATCCAACGGTGGCAGGCCAGCAATGAAGTGATGGGCAGTGGTGGGGCCGCCTGTGCAAGCCTTGGTTTGTTTTATGCAAATCTCACAGGACGGAACAAAAAACACTGCTCTTGTTTCCCCCACCGCGGAGGCCAGCCCAGAGCACAGCAGAAGCCAGCACTTCCGCTTCCAGGCATGGTGGCCGGCCAGCGCGAGGGAGAGGATGACGTGAATGATTACTGTGGAGATAGAGATAGTGATGGGAGGACAATGGAGAGAAAGTGTGATTGATGGCTGGAGTTGGGGAAGAGTAGCATAATAACCCACCCACCTATCTATATACCTGCCACTCACCTACCTACCCAGACCCTGAACCAGCAGCATTCTGGAGTGGTGTGCAGGCAGAATCAGCAGATTCTGGAGTGGAGGTGGCAGTCACTCACCCACCTTCCTACCTACCTGCCCACTTGCACATCTAAATACCCACCAACCAACCCTCCTGTCAACCCGCCCCCCTATACCCTAATAGATTGTAAGCTCTTCTCCTTCTGTATCCTCCCGTATACCCTAATAGATTGTAATCTCTTTTCCTTCTGTGTCCTCCCTTATACCCTAATAGATTGTAAGCTCTTCCCCTTCTGTATCCTCCCTTATACCCTAATAGATTGTAATCTCTTTTCCTTCTGTGTCCTCCCTTATACCCTAATAGAGTGTAAGCTCTTCTCCTCCTGTATCCTCCCTTATACCCTAATAGATTGTAAGCTCTTCTCCTTCTGTATCCTCCCTTATACCCTAATAGATTGTAAGCTCTTCTCCTCCTGTATCCTCCCTTATACCCTAATAGAGTGTAAGCTCTTCTCCTTCTGTATCCTCCCTTATACCCTAATAGATTGTAAGTTCTTCTTCTCCTGTATCCCCCTTATACCCTAATAGAGTGTAAGCTCTTCTCCTCCTGTATCCTCCCTTATACCCTAATAGATTGTAAGCTCTTCTCCTTCTGTATCCTCCCTTATACCCTAATAGATTGTAAGCTCTTCTCCTCCTGTATCCTCCCTTATACCCTAATAGAGTGTAAGCTCTTCTCCTGTATCCTCCCTTATACCCTAATAGAGTGTAAGCTCTTCTCCTTCTGTATCCTCCCTTATACCCTAATAGAGTGTAAGCTCTTCTCCTTCTGTATCCTCCCTTATACCCTAATAGATTGTAAGTTCTTCTTCTCCTGTATCCCCCTTATACCCTAATAGAGTGTAAGCTCTTCTCCTCCTGTATCCTCCCTTATACCCTAATAGATTGTAAGCTCTTCTCCTTCTGTATCCTCCATTATACCCTAATAGATTGTAAGCTCTTCTCCTTCTGTATCCTCCCTTATATGACTGCAACAGGGCCCGCAAGGGGGCAGCCCTCACATGCCCCTGGTATAAAGTGCCAGCACAGCATGACAGGCCCAACAGGCTGAACACAGGGTCGGACTATGCCACCCAGGTAGCCTGCATCAGAACAATAAAAGTTTTTTCTCCCCTGCAGCAGCTCCTGTGGTGAGGGCACGCCACAACATTTTTTGGTCTCGCTGCTAGCCCTTGCTGTTTTTTGTGGCCTTGTTACCAACAGAGTGCATTAGTGTGCATGCCCAGCTATATTCAATGCAATGGAGGGGGTATGTCAAAATGGTGACTGGCATGGTCTTTTATTGAAGTGGATGGAGTGTGCGTGCCTGCGTCACTGTTACTGTTTGCGAAGGTGGGAGGGGCATTCCTAGAGGCAGCCTGGTGAGAAGGCAGCCTGGTTTTGGAAATGACTGGGACACGTTTCAGTTGTATTTATTATTGTATTATTTATTATAATTTTATTTATTACTTTATTTATTTGTTTTAGATAAGTAAACCCCTGACTTCATAAATCTTTATCACCCATTGTTGCTTAGTTTTGGTGTGAGGGTACTTTCCGATCGGGGGTGCCCCTCTGTGTGAAACCCCCCAGAAAGCCCCGAAAACTCACCTCACCCTGCTCCCACGTGACCGCTGCAGCCAATCCCCGCCGACGGACAAGCGAGAGGCAACGACGGACAAGCAGAGCGCGACCGCCGCCGCCTCCCGTGTGTCCCTCTTACAGGGAGGGCCCCCGTGCTGGACGTTTGTGCGTCCCTGCTAGAGGGACGCACGGGAGGCGGCGGCGGAGGCGGACGCACATGCGCCGCTGGAACGGGGAGAAGGTAGGATTGTGGGCTTCCTGGGGGGTTTCACCCCGCGGGACATCCCGATTTCGGATGCCCAGCGGGGAGGGATCAAATCGGCCCGGGTGTTGGTCCGCTTTAATGTCTCTCAAAATAATCCAGTAAACAAGAAACAAAACAAAAAGATATATAATATATATATTTATATATATATATATATATCATTTTCTTTTTTTGCGGGGGGGGGGCGCGATTCTCTGGCCTTGCCTCGGGCGCAAAAGAAGCTAGCTACAGCTCTGGCTGTCTCCATGCCAGGAATCAGAGCACTAATAGCTCTGAGCTTCCTGCCTCTGCTTTAGGCTCCCGTGTGCTGCGATCACATGATGGGCAGGGGGGATGCAAAGAGTTACTGTCGCTCTGTGCTCGGAATACCAGCACGGAAGACTGTGTACCTGAGTGCACCTCACCTGCGCCTCTAGAGAGGAGACAGGCAACAACTTAGCTGCCCTTGCTAGCACCCCTTTTGTGCCTACTGACCCATGGTGCAGAGGACTTGAGCCCTGGCTACTCCCACATCGCTACACCATTGCTTTACCCTGCTCCGGAAAATGTGTCTTTACTGTTCTATACTTGCAGCATGATTTATCCCAATTCCAGGCTGTACTTGTAGGTTCCCATTGTTATTTTAGCTTTATGTTTAATTTTTGTTCTTGGTAGTAATACATTTCTAGTATATAGGCAATTTATTTCTTTAGTTAGGTAACTCTGTTATGTAATGTATATGCCTTGCATTAAAGCTTCACTAGCTTATCTAATAGAACATGCGCACACTTTACTAAGGTATTACAGTACTGATAAACTAAATTCAAAATAGCTTTTGAAATAAAACACATTATATAGCAAAATAGCTATCTTTACCAGTAGTTTAAATAGCTCTTTGTATTTAATCAGTAATAAGCAGATGCCCATTTCTATTTTGGATATTTCATGTACATGGTCTAATAGCCAAGGCACAGTTGCCTGCTTATTGTTTTATTGAAGTTCATTTCATGAGTCAGGCATTTAACATTTAACATTTAACATTTAACATTTCCCCCCAGAAGAATATTTACAGAGCATATAAAGACGGTGGTATTTAGTTTACAGCATCATGTTCTCTTTTAATTACTCCATTAATGACACATTAACACCTGTTGCTACCCTAATCTTGAGTCTTTATAAAATAACTTTTAACTTAGCCCACTCTAAATTACAGGCACATCGTCAGGTTGCATTTATTGTTTGCATGGGATGTGTTTTACATTCTTATTTTATATTTATGTAAAGAAACGTCATGTACAAGCCAAAATTAAATATTGATAAACAACTCACACATCTGACCTAATGAATAATTGAATCATTTGGTACACATTTGCAAAACATCCCAAAAAAACATTATCTGTCAGTAATGGACTTACTATATCAAAAAACATTTAGGGGTTTATTCATCAAGCCATAGTGCCATGTAACGACTGGCAGCGACAGGTAACGACAGGTAGCGAACAGTGACCGCCGGGCGCTGTACGCAATACCACATTTATCAAAGAGAGTCTGGTGAGCGACTCTAACAGCGACCGATTCATCATCACAGACGGCTCGCAGTATAGCGCCGGCGCTTGGGCTTACAGAGCGCGTGGTATTACCTGTCGCTCTCCCATACATTTCAATGGACAATCCTTTTATTCCCTATAAACAGATTTTAATTTTATTTTCATTTTTGAAAACTTTATAATATTTTTATGCAGAATTTTCATTACAGGTCTGGTATTAAAGTATTAATGTTACAATGTAATAATAATGTAATTCCATATGTTTTCGCTTTGTTATTAGTGGATACATGTTCAAAAACAGACTTTAATCACACAGCGCGACTCACAGGCTGATTTATCACTAACGCCAGGTAGCGACAGATGAGCGTCAGTAGCAGGCATTTTCAGAGTGCCCGCTAGTAGTCACTGTGCTCGGCCGTGGGTCGCTAGTAGTGGGTCGCTAGTCGCTAGTCGCTGTGCAGCAATGATGAATAAATTGTGAGGAGTCGCTATATGACCAGTACAGCGCTGTATGGGAACGCATGTTGGCGACTGGTCAGTGCGACCGACTCACAACATATTCATAAAAAAAACAGCCTCACAAAACTCCAGCGCTGAAAAATGATTCTCTGAGGCCCAGATCGCCAGAGGCTGTGTGTTTAAAGTCTGTTTTTTAACATGTATCAACTAGTAACAAAGCAAAAACATATGGAATTACATTGTAATAACATTGTAACATGAACACTTCAATGCCTGACCTGTAATGTCATTTCTGCAGAAATATATAAAACATGAAATATTTTTGAAAAAACTGCATTTTCAATGCCATAAAGGGTCACAGCATTATTTGAGATTTTTTTAAAAAAGAAAAAAAAACAAAAACCCAGTTAAATAGAAGAAAAGGATCGTCCACTGAAATCTATGGGAGAGCGGCAGGTAGCGAAAGGTAATACCTGGCGCTGTGCAAAGCTGGACACCAGCGCTGTTCACTGAGGCTGGGATAATGATGAATAGGACGCTACATGGCATTATCCCAGTCGCTCAACAGATTCTGTTTGATAGATGTGTAATTGCGTGTCCGGCGTTCACCTGTCGCTACCTCTCATTAACACGGCACTACCTGACGTTATCCCTTCATAAATAAGGCCCTCACACAACATATTCATCAATGCCGGCCAGCGACTGAGACACCCTGAAACAGCGAACCATGGCCGAGCACAGCGACTACTAGCAGTCGCTCTCAATGCCTCACTACAGACGCTCATCTGTCGCTACCTGGCGTTAGTAATGAATCAGCCTGCCCCTGTAAACCTTATTGATTATCACTGGATCTCCAGAAAGTTGACTGACAATATGGGCCTTATTTAAGAATCACG
The DNA here is from genome assembly GCA_027917425.1 of Gastrophryne carolinensis. Taxonomy (NCBI): domain Eukaryota; kingdom Metazoa; phylum Chordata; class Amphibia; order Anura; family Microhylidae; genus Gastrophryne; species Gastrophryne carolinensis. The sequence continues at coordinate 201,519,801 of CM051238.1, read as the reverse complement.
CCACATAAGGGTTGATTCAGAGCCTCCTCAAAACCATGTCGAATTTATCTCGTAATGTGTATTTTTCACTTTTTTTCCGTATGCATATGTGCGTACGCATGATTCAGAGCCTCCATCGGGAGCCTTCCGTTTACTGTTCGCATCTGCGTACGCATCTGCGTACGCCAACGAGAATGCCATTTTCCGGCTCTCGTTGCGTCCTCGAGAGGACGAGGTTTACGTTTACGTTGCTTAGTAAACCTCGTATACTACCGTTTTTCAGCGTTTTCCAACGTAGCATCCAACAAAGATTTTCAGTGCCCCGCGATATTCAGCATGCATCTTTCTCAAAATATACGTCCAAACGGAAAATTGTTGGACAAGCTGCTATGTTTGCACGCAACGAATGCGCACAGCAAATTAACTCATTCACGTCCCTCGTGTCACCTATTCTCTCACTAACTTCTGCTCCCATGCTTACCTCAACTCATTAGTGGTTGTTGTTTTTTCTTCTTCCCCGTGATTCATGCTTACCTCAACTCATTAGCGGTTGTTTTTTCTTCTTCCCCCGCGATTCATGCTTACCTCAACTCCCATGGCACTCTTTGGTGTTTTCTATCCACATATTTTCATGCTTACCTTAATGTTCTGGATTCTGTAGATCTTTTTCCTTTCCTTCTAGATGTCTTCTGATTTATGTTTTTTAGTGGATGTGTTCAAGCATGACATTTTTATTTGTTTAGAGAATTGAAAGACGAAACCTGGGTAAGTTTTAAAAGATTTATTTCAGACTTTTGTTTTGGAGATTATTTTTGGTCCCAACAGGTTTGTAAAGTTGTTTCATTTTGTTTAATTTGGTATAAAATGTTTAAAAAAAAAAAAACATTAAAATGTTTGTAAAAGCGTGTACCTTGTGCATGTACCTGTGTGTGCTTCTGTGTGATAATCATACCGGAGTGGTGCTGCTCCGCCATATGGTGCGACTCTCTGGCGAGCAGCTAATGCCCTCCTCCGTTGACAGGTCCAGTGGCTGGTCATCGGCACCTGCAGAGGAGGCGGAAGACCTTGGCACTGGACGACCTGCCACCACCTTCACTTGGCCCAGATCTCTCCAGCACTGGCTGGACTGTTCGCCTCCGGGTGGGTCGGATGCGGTATTCCCATTCCCTCACTAGAAGAGAATAGCATTCATAAACACAGACCTGCCTAAGGGCAGTGTATTTCTAACATATAATAGTAATGTACTTACTTGGGAAATGTTTAGCGAAGAATCGCCTCACCTGGGGCCTCTTACTGCTTTTCAGGTCCAACCAGTGTTGAATGATCTGGCTATAAGTGAAGGTGGGGTCACTCTCCTGGGCTATTTTGGCCACTATCTCCAGTGCCAAGGTCTTCTTTTCGAAGCCGCTCGCCAGATAGTCGTATCTGTTGCTCATCATCTAAAAGGTGAAATAAAAACAGATTTCATTAATTCAAACATCATACAAATCACAATGTTAATGATAGCAGTTTCATAATTTACATTCCCCATAACATGTCAAGCCTTTAAGCTATCCTTCTATGCACCATTTTGGGGTTTGCTTACATGTGCACACAAACTTTCGTTTGCCGCAGCATTTATGATCAAATGTGGTCCCCACTTTTTTGGCGCTGCGCTGCCTAATCGCATATGCATGCATTTTGCGTGCAAATAAACGCCTGCACAAACACTTACTAGCATGATTGTCTCCTGTTGCTCGCCGGTAAAGAGCGTGGGGGCCATCTTGGATTACTGTAATAGCAGATGTGTTGCGCCCCAGTGTTTTCCGGGATGCAGGAAAACACGTGAAGCTAACATAGTGGCAGGCCTGCAACTAGGTCCCACAAAACCAGTGGCCACTCGCAGCCTACAAGGACATCCAGGGGCCAAAGGAAGGATCCATTGGCCCAGACTCCTCAGCTGCTGGAGGCACCAACGCTACATGTGTACAATCGATCGCACCCATGATGTTAGGCATATCGGCTATATCAAAAAAGCCCAACTTAACAGCATTCCAGGCTACCATGTTGTCAGGGAAATATATGTATTTTTGACACAGGGTAGCCATGCCATCCAAAAACTTAAAATAATAGATTAAAATAATAATAATGCACAGAGCAGTCCGTTTAGATCAAAAACAAGGCTTCATCGATGGTACAAGTAAGAGTGTACTAAGGAGATCCCAGAAACCATGCACACTTCAACACGTGCCCTCCACCTCTCTTATATACTCTTACCAGCCAAAATAAGAACTCATGCCACACATTCCATTAAGCTCTCCACCACGATTAATAAGTGAGTAGTTGTCCAGATCCTCCACTTTAAATTCCAGGTTGTTATCAGATAATCAGAAATCTCTGTCCATTGATTAGAGCAATGCCTGATGATCTCATTTAGTGTTGTCCCATGGAAAAGAGAAGAAAGCGGATCTAGTGCAACTCAGTATATTCAAACAGGTTTTAATACTAATTGAAGTTACTCACAAACAGATTCTTGGTATCAACGCATAAAAGGCATAAAAAAGTATGAAAGATGTCCCCAAGCTTCCCCACCGCGGCCGCTGGTAGGGTAAGGCTGGAATATCCAAAAGTTAAAAATGGCGTGCACAAATGTAAAATTCCCCAGGTCCTGCCGCCTGACGCGTTTCGTTGTCTAAACAACAACTTTTTCAAAGGCGCAGATGCGGGGAAAAGAAAATCAATATGAATGAAAAAAGGAGGGAACTTACCCATCCCCGACCGGGTCGTAGCTGCGACACCTGGAACTGAAGTCAAATCAACATCTAACCGGAAGAAGTCCGAACGGGCTGTATGACGTCCTCTCCACTGACAGACCGGGCCTGGAAACCATGCCCCGAGCTGTTTAACTAACGGCATGTCCGGAATGAACCGAGACATGCCGAAGGGGCATGATTACCACACCCCCCCCATCATCCACTGACAGACGGGGCCAGGAAACCATGCCCCGAGCAGTTTAACTGACGGCATGTCCGGAAATAACCGAGACATGCCGAAGGGGGCATGTTTACCACGCCCCCTATCCTCCGAAAAGCAAACACTGGGGGAATATGGGAAAGCCCAGAATGAAGGGCCCAGGGTACCCGGTGAGCAAAAAAATAAAGAAATAAAACTCCACTACCCCCTCGTTCTCCCAGCTGCCCAATACTTGTGGCTATGTGTAAAAAAAGAAGGAAGAACTATATCTGGCAAATACCGCGGCCAGCGGGAGAGAAAATCAGAAAAACTCCATTCAATACAAGACAATAAAAAACTTTCAAAACAGGATAAAAACACTTCTCATATTGACTAATTGAATAGCTAAAACATACAATAAAAACAAAATCCATGATCAAGGTTAATGGCAATCTTAAAAGTCATGATGTGTCAATAAAGCAATTAAGATCTAGGTCAATATTGAGCCCCTTAGGAGATAAAGTATCAAGGTTAAAAATCCATTGGGTCTCTTTTTGAGAAAGATCCCTTTCCACATGTGAACCTCTCCAATGTTTCTCAAGCTTATCTATACCAAGAAAAGTCATCAACTTGGGATCACTATTGTGTTTCTGCTTAAAATGTGCCGAAAGACTATGTGATTCAAAACCCCTCTTCACATTATAAATATGTTCCCTGGTACATACTTTTAGCTTTCTCGTGGTCCTACCAACCTACCAAAGGACACCAAATAAGATAAACCACATTACTGGAAGTGCAGGAAATGAATTGCCTAATTTTATGCAACTTTCCCTCTTCCATAGCTGTAAATGACCTCATAGGTTTGGGCAACACCGTACACGTCCTGCATCCCATACAAGCCCCACACCTATAAAAACCTTGTAGGGCTCCCAGCGCCCCCACTGGTCTCTGTGGCGGATCAACAAAACTTCTAGTCAAAAGGGCTTTCAGTTTCGGAGCTTTTTTAAAAATCAACCTAGGGTTTTCCGGTAGTTCCGATCCTAAAATGGGGTCATTTTTTAAAATATGCCAATGTCTAGTAATCAGCTTCTTGACCATTTTGTGCTGAACACTAAAAGAGGTAATGAAGGCTAGATCAGATACGGAACTCTGCTTCCTAGGAGGGGGCTTATGCAGCAGAAGAGCTTGATCTGCCTCCCTTATTCGATTCCTCTGTGAGTTCGTCACTACCGTATTATATCCTTTTTCAGAAAAATGTTGGGACAAAAAAGAAGATTGTGCATCAAAATCACCTATGTTGGTACAATTGCGTCTCAACCTAATGAATTGACTCTTAGGGATAGTCTCCAACCAACGGGGGTGATGGCAACTAGTACGTGGGACATAACCATTCCTGTCCGTTGGCTTGAAATAAGTACAGGAACCTAGATGGGAACCCACTATTTTCAGAGTCAAGTCCAAAAAATTCACGGACTCAGTGCTGCTTTCCATTGTGAATTCTAAATTAAAATCTTTCTTATTGACTTCATTAAAGAATGATTCTAAGCCCACCTGTGGCCCATTCCAAACACAGAGGACGTCGTCTATGTAACGCCTCCATACAATCAGATTGGGCCACATTCCCAGGCCAATGAACTGAGACTCCCACCAGCCCACATATAAATTGGCCATACTGGGTGCAAATTTAGCCCCCATCGCCACCCCCTTCTTTTGTAGATAGAAAGTGCCGCCAAACCAAAAATAGTTATGTTTCAACGCAAATGACAAGCATTCTATCACATAATCAACCTGAGAATCTGGCAGGGTGGGGTGGAGGCTGAGAAAGTGGCGCACTGCGGTTATTCCCTTCTCATGGGGAATAACCGTGTATAAAGATGTCACATCCGCCGTGGCCAACCTAGACTGTTCATTAATCAATAGATTTTCACACAGATTCACCTGACCCGAATCTTTCAAATATGACCACCAATTCTTGGAGAAAGAAGTCTACATATTCTCCTAACCTACAGGTTAGAGAGCCCAACCCACTAACTATAGGACGACCCGGGGGTCTAGTCAGAGATTTATGTAGTCAAATTCCTTCCTAGTAAGAATGCAGTTAGTTAGGCCTTTTTCCAACAGCTGATCCAAGGCCAATTTAAACTCTAAAGTGGGATCCTTTGCTAGAACTTCATAGGTCTCAGCGTCTGACAATAACCTCTGCATTTCTGTTAAATAGTCAGTTTTATTCATTACAACTAAACCTCCCCCCTTGTCCGCTGGTTTAATGACCAGATCACACTTAGCCTCCAATTCGCGAAAACCCCTAAAGAGATTGGGAGGCCAACGTTTTCTCCTTACCTCCAGCTTCTTCAAATCCCTAATCATTACAGTTTTAAACGTATCAACACATGAACCCTGCCCATTCGGGGGATTAAAAAGCGAACGATTCCTTAATTGTGTATGCTTAAATTCACTAGGGGTGTCCAAAAACGTGTTTAGCGTGCGGCTCAGCATAGGCTGGGACATCCTCACGGAGAGGGCACCCAGCCACTGGAATGAGCCGTTCGCTAAAAAATTGCTGGCAGACAAGCATTTTGGTCATACCTGCAATTGCATGCCCCTTCCTTGTGGTGCAGGCCAACCATGGCTGCAGCTCACTATACAAGTTATGGAGGGAAATGTGGTTAAGTCGGGTGAGCTCGAATAACTCAATGTCATGCATGCGATCGATGTCCATACGTGCATGGTGCAAACTGGATTAGGCCATGCTGATGCAGAGCATGCCGCGTAGCTGCAATCACTCGGATTCCTCCACATACTCAGCAAACGTCATCTCCGATCTCAACAGCTAACTTTCTCCTACAAAACGACACTCGTTTTATTGGCCGGGTTGTAATCAACAATCAAGGCTTTGAATCATGCGCAAGCCCATACCATACCAACATAAGTTGCCCAATATAACGGAAATTTTATGATAAATATACGGCCATCAAAAGTGCGTATTCGCGTTAACGTAAACGCATATACGCATGAAAACAGTAACGAAATTCCGAAAAAGCATGGAAAAATGCACAAAACTTACACAGACACATGTGAAAGTGCATGTGAAAGAGGCTCTGAATCAAGGCTATAGTACCAGGAAAGCATCAGGTGAATGCGGAAAGCAGTATGTGAAAACCATATATATGAAAGTCAATCACCATATATATGAAAGTCAATCTGGTGAGCGCCTCTAATAGCATCATGTAGTGTCAAATGTATCACTAGCGGTGGCTCAGTGTAAAGCGCTGGCGCTAGCGCCTGTTGCCCAGTTGCGTTCTCCTATACAATTTAATGGTCTTTAACTTGTTCGTGTATAAATAGAGTTTGGATCCACTTTTTCCCACTATTTTATCATATGATGATTGTTTTGGCTTTCCTGCCCAGCAACCAAAGACTTATATTGTCATATATTTGATTTTTTTTTTTGTTTTTGTCAGAATTGTATGTTAAGGTCTGACATTGCAGTGTCATTGTTACAGTGTAGAAACAATGTCATTCCATGTGTTTTCACTCTGGTGCTGGTGTACATGTGTTCGAGAAACACACAATATTTATATTGGGTCCGCCGCTCATCGCTAGAGTGCCCAGTTTTATAGCACCAATGCTGGCTTTGTGATTTTTTTTCTTAAATATGGGTTTCAACACAGAGCATCACTTAACCCTTTAAGTGCCAGCCTACCTGGAGTTTTTGTCACACTCTGTTGCCAGACCATTTTGCACTATTATGCGCTCCCCATGTTCAAATGTGATTTTTGAAGGGATTTCCAGGGATTTCCCAGGAAAATGATATATTGTTTTTTTCAGCAGAGTCTGGGGTTTAACATGAAATGTCTTGTTTGTAATTTTTTAGGTGTATTCTCAATATTTTTGGGTGAAATATGTGCAAAAAAAAAATTATATTTTTTACAATTTGTAGTTTTTTTGTAATAAAAAATGTAAGTTTGTCAATAAAATCTTATTGCGTGTGAAATCCCAATTTCTCCCGGTTACAGCGGTACCACATATGTATAGGTAGACACCCTTTCCTGCCCAGGAGACTCCCCCAAACTGAAACAGCGCTTTAGGGGATTTTCAGATAAAATACAACTATGCTACGCAATATGCGCACCTTGCAGTTTTTCCAGAAAAACAACCCTTTACATTTGAAATACCCCCAACAAACTATAGATTCTCTGGAAGTACACACCTCAGGCTTTCTAGGCGTACCAGGCTTGTTGATGTGGCCATAGTTTTCTGGAAGTAATCCCTCAATGGATTCTTTGGTTGCAAAGAGTTTCCCTAAAAAAAGGATAAAAAAGCAGAATCAAAGCCACATTTTCCTAAAAAAAACTATATACAAACAAGAAAAAACAAGTTTAATCTGAAAACGCAACATCGCCCGAACAGAACGACACCCAACATGCATAGCTACTGTCAATGGAAGAGTTGCCAAACACCCCAAAGTAAAGCATGAGCATAACGGTAATTTTACTTGAAAATTTCAGCTCTGCAGACAAAGTGCGCACCTTGCGATTTTTCAACCAAAACAACCCTTGACATTTGGAATATCCCCCATAAACCCTATATTCCCTGAAAGTACACACGTTAAGCTTTCTAAGGGTACCCAGCTTGTTCTAGTGGGCTCATCTTTCTGGAATTATTACCTCAAAGAATTCTTTGTTTGCGCAGGGTTTCCCTAAAAAATGTATAAAAAAGCTGAATAAAAAACACCTTTTCCTAAAATATAAATATGCAAACCAGAAAAAACAAAGTCTGAAAGCGCAAGGTCCCCCGAACAGAACAATACCCAACATGCATAGGTACTATTAACCCTTTTAATTGCCAGCCTACTTGAGATTTTGTCACCCTCTGTTGACAGGAGATTTTTCCCCATTTTGCGTCATGTTTTGCGCCATTTTTGCTGGAACTTTCAGTAAAATTATATATATTTTTTTTGCAGAAGAGTTTAGGCTTTAACATGAAATGTCTTGTTTGTAAATTTTTTTTTTTTTTTACAATATTATTAAGTAAAAAAAAAAATAAATAAATCAAAAATTTTTTTTAGAAAATTCACTCCTTTATTTTAAATAAAAAATTCGAATTCTACCGATTAGAACGGTACCACATATTTATCACATTCACAAATAAAATACAAATACCATCCACACTACAAAGGGTTAAATCGAGAAAAAAAATGACATAGGGTCCCTCCTCCCAGGGAAGGGGGACCCAATTTTTTTTTTGATTTTTAAGGGTTAAAAACCCTTAAAAATAAAAAATAAAAATTGACGTGGGGTCCCCCTTACCCAAAGTAACCAGCCCGGGACCAGCTATGCAGGGCTTGTAGGAACAGGGCGCAGGGGCCAGCTTTTGTGGCCCCTGGCCCTGCAGGCTACAAGCCCGCATAGCCCGTGGGCCCATGCTCTTCTGCCCCCCCCCCTGGCCTTTGGGGAGGCAGGTAATGGGGGTGCCGGGGGTTAATGGCAAGTCACCCTCTAGCGCAGGTGACTTGCCATCCCCCCAGCCTTGTGAACTGGTATAGGGGTCATGGACCCCTTACCAGTTCACAAGGGGTTAAATGTAAAAAAAAACACAGACACACACAGAGAAAAAAATATTTTATTAATTTTTTTTTATACTTACCTCCCATCCATCCTGGAGCACTCTGTCCCTCGGTGATCACTGGCTTCTGCTCACCTGCTGGAAGCCTTTTATAGCTGCTGGGTGACAGAACACAAAGGGTTAATAAAAAAAAAATGACATAGGGTCCCCCCTCCCAGGGGAGGGGGACCCCATTTTTTTTTTTTTTAAGGGTTAAAAACCCTTAAAAATAAAAAAAAAATTGACGTGGAGTCCCCCTTACCCAAAGTAACCAGCCCGGGACCAGCTATGCAGGGCTTGTAGGAACAGGGCGCAGGGGCCAGCTTTTGTGGCCCCTGGTCCTGCAGGCTACAAGCCCGCATAGTCCGTGGGCCCGGGCTCTTCTGCCCCCCCCTTGGCCTTTGGGGAGGCCAGCTTTTGTGGCCAGCTTTTGTGGCCCCTGGCCCTGCAGGCTACAAGCCCGCATAGCCCGTGGGCCCGTGCTCTTCTGCCCCCCCCTGGCCTTTGGGGAGGCAGGTAATGGGGGTGCCGGGGGTTAATGGCAAGTCACCCGCTAGCGCAGGTGACTTGCCATCCCCCCAGCCTTGTGAACTGGTATAGGGGTCATGGACCCCTTACCAGTTCACAAGGGGTTAAAAGTAAATAAACACACAGACACAAAAAAATCTTATTATTTTTTTTTTACTGTACTCACCTCCGATCCGGCGTCCCTCGCTGCTGTCCCTCGCTGCTGTCATTTTACTGACAGATGCCGGTGGTGATCGGCGCAGGGCGGGTGACAGGCGAGGGGGCTCAGATTGGAGCCTCCTCGCCTGACACCCGCCCTGCTCCGATCACCACCGGCATCTGACAGATGCCGGAGCTCGGAGGGGGTATAGGAGGAGCCCACAATGGGCGGGGCTAGGAGGCGGCGGCCATCGCCGCCATTACAAGAGGTGAGGACCCGGAAGAGGGTCCTCACCTGAAGCCTGCGCAGCCCAGGGGGGGGGGGTGAAGAGGAGACCCGACAGAAGGCTCGGGCGTGGAGGTGAGTAAATGACAGTTTTTTTTTTTTTCACAGCGGCGATGTCAGCACTGGAAACGGGGGGGGGGGGCGGCTGGTTTCGGGCCCCCTCCTGAAGACGGAGGACGACGGGGGGGGGGGGGCGATCGGATGCCCCCCGCAGGAAGAGGGGACCCCAAGCTTCACGGGGATACCGGAGGTAAGTGTTTTTTTTTTCTTTTTTTTAACTGTTAGGGGTAAATGCCAGGCACGTGATTTACGTGGCTGGCACTTAAGTGACGGAGAGGCAACCACGTAAATTTTACGTGGCTGGCATTTAAAGGGTTAAAGGAGCACTATCGCGAAAAAATGGCCCAATTATAAAAATTCATATAAATGTGCTGGATGCTAGGGGGGTCACTTATACACCTGGCATCAAGAAATAGCCATTCAGGCTTGCTTTTCTTTCTTGTAATGGAAGGAAAAGTAAATCCGGGGTGACAGACTCTGTCACCCCTGATAGACTAAACCTGTCACCCCTGGATTTTGTTCCTACCAGGAGAGAATAAACCACAAGCTTGGCAAAAGTTTAATTCAGTTCGGGTGTATAAGTGACCCCTCCTCTCATTAGCCGAAGTGTTTATGTGTATTTTTAATATTACAAAATTATGCAGCTTTCCCTCTGGGCACTACATATGCATTGATTCAGGGAGTGCACTTCTACAGCGCCCTCCAAGCATCACATTTATCAATGATGGACAGGATACTACAGCGTCCCTTGTCCAGCACCAAAGCTATGTTATAGCGCCAGACACCCAGTTGCAGTGTACTCTTGCAGATGTTCTAAGCGCCGCTACTTAGACGCACAAATGGCAATACGTGGTGCTAGTCTTAAAGTGGACCAACACCCTCCTTGATCCGATCCCTCCCTGCGGGGCATGCCCCGCTGTGTGAAACCCCCCAGGATGCCCCATTTACCTTACCTTACACCCGGTCCAACGGTGCAACGCAGGCCGCGGCCGCATCTCACGCTTCTCTCTAGCAGGGTGCGCTTCCCTCTAACAGGGAAGATGCGGCCACCAGCATCGCTTGGCCGCGCATACCACAGCGGCTCCGAGCACGCTGACTGGGCGAGCGGCCGCGCATGTGCCGTCGGAGCGGGGTGAGGTGAGTTTTATCGGGCGTTCTGGGGGGTTTCACGCAATCGGGGTGCCCCGCGGAAGTGGACCAAAACCCAGCATAGTGAAAATCCTGGGTGTTGGTCCACTTTAAATCAGCCTCCAAATTCTGCTCTGTTCCTCGAAGACCAACTTTAGCTTTTGATTTTTGAAAAAGAATATGGAAGGGTTAGTATCACTTTTAATTGTTACATCACATGGATATTGGGGACATTTTCCTCACTTCTTTGACATGTTTCACAAGATGTTCAGATCACAGTCAAGCTGAGGGCATCATCCATGCTATGACATGCATGTTAGGTAGCTGGAAGCAACAAATGGATTTAAAAAAAAATGCATGCAATAAATATTTTTATTTACTTGCAATATTTATTTTAAAAGAAACAAACAAAAGGATATTTCTAGAAAGGTCATCTGTGCAAGGGGATAATTAACAAACAAATTGACAAACCTAGCACATGGTCTACCCTTTTGCATTGCTTGCATTTTGCTAAGGGAACTCAGATTCCTTCAGCAATTTCTCTAGAAAAGGTGCTGCATTATTTTTTTTTGTTCTCTACTAATACTACTTTAACTAAAAATAGATAACTGAAATGAAGTCAGGAATAAAGTAAAATAAAGTATTAATGACAATGCCCTTTGTATTTTGTTTCCAACACAAATGTGAAACCGAGCATTCTGACAATTATTCAAACACAAGCAGTTCCTAATGGGGAAACATTTCAAATCTTTGTGGACTAGAATGATGATGATCCTATTAACTGCGTATGACTTGTTATTCTCACAATCTGTAATTAAATTAACATTTTCCTTGCATTTTCTGAACAGTTTTACAATTTTAGTCCATTAGTCAATGCTTTTAAATAGCTCCTTGAGGATTTAGATGTATAAATGAGAAAGAGAACTTGTCATTTTTCTGTTATAGTTCACGCACACTTTTGTAACTCATGACACAGTAATATTTTCTTTCACCTTGAAAAGCTGTATTAGGGGCTGTAAACCCAATGGCAATAATTAGCCAGCAAGACTCTCATCTGATATCTGTCCCATGTGTCTCTTCTACATTTCCTGCAGCCTAGGTAAAATAATTTTTGCCCTCCAGGACCATGCAAAAAAGCGGTCCTACAGATAAGGGTCGATTCAAAGAAACATGTAACAGCTTTGATTTTGGTGCCGATCATCCTATTTTTCCCGTACGCTCGTGCGCTCGTATGAACTTGCGAGTGATTCTATAAGCAAATACGTTTCTATCCTAAAATGTACGTCCGTTCGTATGGCAGTTCGCGAATCAGACCTATGTCAGTTTCCATCCTGAATTTTCCGTTTCATTTCTCAGGTTGCAACATTGGTTTTGCCCTTTTTCCTTTTTTGTCTGGACGTAAATCCTTCTGATCTTGCGCCTGCGCACTACAAACTTACCTCATTAAAGTGCATTCTAAATATTTGGTCTTTTATTTTTCTTTATTTCATTCATTTTGTAGTAACCAACCATTAATGAATGCATTTGCATAAGTAAATCTTACTTTGTTTAATTTTTAGTTAACTTGCATTTTTTACTTGTGGATTTAATTTTAATATTTTGGCTTCAAATGGTACAACTTAAAATTTTTGGTGTGGTTACCCACACCCTCTCCATACAGATTGCTCTCAAAAATTAAAAAACACCCAGCAACTTCTGCATGTTATGAGCCTAGAAACAGCCAAGATGGCGGCTCAGGTATTATCGGGCAGCCTGCAAACAGAAAGGGCCTTGTGACTGTGTTGCTCTGCATTCTTTGATTTCTGACCTTTCCATGCCCCCAGCTCTGCTGTGTCTGTGCAAAATACAGCAGTAACCCACATCCTGCACTTTATCCCGCTCTCCTCTCCTCAGTAAGTGTGATGCATCTGACCAAAGATGTGCTTAAATAATTAACCAAAGCAAAGGTAAACAACTACACCAATAAATTCAAACTAAAAATATTATTCTAGTACATCAATTTAAAAATAAATAACAAAGGACATACGTTTCTTTAAATAACGCAAATATATGGATGTATTGCAAAATAAAGGTTTACATGTAAAGGACTAATTAAGGTCCACATTAAAATGCTTTTATAAGGCATACATGAATCAGGTATGCATTGCCATACAATTTATGGCCTCGGCCATGCTGATACATGCAGTTCATTGGAGCTCAAGACGCGCAGACTCCTCCACATAGCCAAAAAACCTGTTCAAGAACAGCAATCCGACTGCTAAAAGGTGTCGGCAGTGGCTTTCTTTTAAAACGTATTTAGAGGTTGGAAAACTGCTCTCTGAATCACACCTAAACACATCCGATTATCCTAAGTTTTACGTTTTGATCCTAAGTTTTACGTTTTGATCCTAAGTTTTACGTTTTGATCCTAAGTTTTACGTTTTGATCCTACAATTTAGGAACGAACCTCTGATGATCGTAAGAGCATATACGAAATCGTACGTAGGCTCGTGCGAGTCGGAAATGGCCAAAAAAACAGGAAAAAATGACAAACACCCACCCAAACTTACGATTCTCGATCCGAAATCAATTAACTTTTGCTCTTTGAATCGAGGGGATACTCTATCCCTTGCTGCTCTCAATGTGAGTAAGCACAGCAAGTCACAGAGGTTCAGCAGCTGTCGCGGACCACAGCAGCGCATGCTCATGACTCTGCTATAACATGTCCTTACTAGCTCAGCCACACCCCAGAAAGGAATCAGTTTTGCCTAGCATACATAAGCTATTTACATACAATCATTTTTATGCTTTGAAATAGCTTATTTTATATTGTTCCCGAGGAGTATGAGGTGGGAGAAATTTAGTAAGTGTGCCTGGACAGGGACTTTAAACTCATCCTACACATAGAAATCTAATGCAGAGTGCAGCAGCAGCAGTTGTACAATTTACTTATCCTCTGTCAAAAGTCCACAGCCAGGGCTTTAGAAAGGTGAGGACACTTTACATTGTAAGCTGATATAAGTGTCCTCACTCATGGGAGTGGACATTTTTCTGAAGGCCCGGGTATGGACATTTTGGCAGAAAGAATGCCAAAGCTGACTGCCGATGGGTTCGCAGGGCTCAGGTAAGTTGTACAGCAGCTTCCTGCTGCTACACACTTTAGGTGAGCAGCCCTTCATCCATCTTTTCTGGGTTTGGGCCAAACTCGATAACGGACTTCTGGCTAAAGTCCGCGTTCAGGTGTTCAGGAAACTTGCAAAGTTTGGTACAAACCCCTGCTCTAATCATCTGGAGCTAGGTTTCGCCAAAATGATGTCCAAAATGGAAGAAACCTCTGGTGGGCCAGTTCAACGCTACCTTGTCTTAGCACACAACTTACCTGCCGGCCACTCCCACATCACATATTGTACCAAGCCCTGCTGCCGATCTTGCTAAGTGTTACCACAATGTCCCCATCTGAGCACAGAGTGTGCCAAGCCCTGTTGCTGACCACACCCCACCTGATCCTGTCTCATGCCAAGTTCTGTTGTTGACCCTGCCACATCTGAACACATCTGGTGCCAAGTCTTGTTGCCAACCTTGCCATGTCTGACCATGCCAGCTTCTGCTACTGGATCGTCTGCTATAATCAGCACTGCCTGTTATCTCAGGTTGCTCCCTCCGCCTTGCCATTGCCACAACTCTTGGTTCCTGGTTTTATTGCCAACATAAAAAAGTAGCACCTTGAGGACATCCTTGTGACACACAAAAATATGCACTTCCATAGAAAGTGGACTTTTCTTTAAACTTACATCACTAATTAACATATTCTTCAATGAAAGTGAAGTGCACTTTACATTCAAAAACATCATTGTGCATTTGTTAAACCTAGAGTTGAATAGGCTCCAACGATTCAAATACATTTTTAGGTTGGCATCTGTTAAGTGGTGTTATCTTTTTTGGTGTAAATAATTACAGCAAGGATTTTCTTTTCACTTTCTTATTTTTATTTTCATTTAAAGAGTCTATTTTCTGTCCACTGTTTAAACAGACTGATGCAGTAACAATTTTAACTTTAAAATTGGACACTGGAAATGTTATATTTCATTTATTTGCCTGGATTGATTATTTATCCTTAAATCCATAATCCTTTATGTGCCCATGTGAATTCCATAAAGTATTTTATTAATAATGTTGTATTGGTAAAAGCTATAAATTTATTTATAATTATAACAAAAAGAGGTTTGTATTGTTGAGTATTAAATTGTCTCTAAAATGCAGTAATCTTACATGATCAAAAAGTATTCGATAGCTACAGATAAGTCACAGCACTAATCAACAATATTGTAGTGTTAAACACACAATCAATCCCTGATCATCAGTCCCGCTAGCTGGTCAAAATAAAATATACCTGTCATATACAAGAATTCATTTAGCTTCTATAATTAACAATGTATTAAACGGATAATATGCTTACATTGACATAACCCTATACTGCAAGTAAGGAAGAACAACTGCTGAATCATTTATAACATGGGGCAGGGAAAAGACCCTAATGAATAGATCAATGCACTGATAATACTTGACTGTGTACCTTATAATTAACCGATATATGATCATTGATAACATATATGATAATATGATGCAAGTTTGGGTGAAATTTAAAAAAAAAGGAATCCTTAAAGCATATGTTTTTTCTGTTGTTGCTAGTTTACAAAAAAGCATTAAAGTGAACAAAAACCCGCCTTAAAGTCTATGAGACTCCAAGGCAGGCATACTCGCACCCCCCAGGGCACCCCGATCGGCATTCCCACTATCCCTTTAGCAGGGCGTGTGCCTGCACCAGGCATTTCGTGAATAGCCAGCACAGGCACACTCCCTGTTAAAGGGTAGCGGGGGATGCAGGTGCCAGCGCGATCAAATCCGGTCACCTTAGACAAACTCCTGGATGAAGGGGCTGGAGCAGATCCGAGTGCATTAATGTAAATTATCACCCTTGTTTATCTGCTGTTATTTAGTGTTCTGATTACCATCTGGGATGCCCCCAGGTATCTTGCTACTACACCCAGCTAGGCCCCAATACATCTAGCTTAATCATAACGATCCCCGCATGGCGCCCATGTGCGCACTAGCTTACAGTCATTTGCGGCCTAAAAATGGCGGCAATCATGTAACCCTGCTTTACCAGTCTCCTGGGCCCCAGCTAGCTACATAGCTACACGTGATTAGCCTGTCTGACTCAGCATTAGCTACTCTAACAACCATATCCTATCGCTAGGCGCATGCAAAAGGGATGCAGGTATTTTGTGTACTTACGCACATTATGGTCGCCTGCTGCTCGCAGTTGAAGCCCCAGGGTACCATCTTTCTGCAGCCGTATGCGTCATCTGACGTGCCCCAGCGGTTTCCGGAAGCTGCCATGTGCTCAGGCCTTGGCACGTGGGGGAGGTATATAAGTAGTTAAAGTGGACCAACACCCACGGGTGATCGGCCCGGGAATCTATAAGATTCCCGGGCCGATCACCTCCCTCCCCGCGGGACATCCGAGATCGGGATGTCCCGCGGAGTGAAACCCCCCCAAACACCCCAAACTCCTTACCTTATCTTCGGCGGCGGCTGGCCGCCGCCGCCTCCCTCGCGCCCCTCTAGGCGTGCGCGTGCCCGGCAAATGGCCGGCACGGGCGCGCACGCACGTCAAGAGGGACGCGCGGGAGGTGGCAGCGGAGGAGCCGCTTGTCCGCGGCTTGTCCGTCAGCGCTGGGAGCGGGGAGAGGTGAGTTTTTGGGGGGTTTCACACAGCGGGGCACCCCGATCGGGGGTGCCCCACCGAAGTGGACCAAGACCCAGGATAGTCAAAATCCTGGGTGTTGGTCCACTTTAAGGTGGAGCTGGTTCTGCTCCCATACATCTGTTTTCAATGCCAGAAGTTAGATATGACCGGCAAAAAACACAGCCACAAGAGCCGCACCCAGCTTCAAGCAGAGCCTCCTGGAAGCTCTTGACATGGGTCTCACCGTTGTTTGCCTATGCCTTTACGCAAGCAAACACCATCTAGCAAGAGCAAGCCAACCACCAGCAGTGCAGTGGGAGGCCATCTAAAAGGACCACCACTGTTAGCCCCAGACGTAGTGAACGTCAAGCCAAAAGCACCTCCACCAAGAGTGGCAGAGCAAAGGAGAGCAGAGCCCGTCCTAATACTCGTGCAATCACTGCTAGCCCCAGACATAGCGCTGGGCCCAGGCAAACATCTACCAGAAGTCTGAAGAAAAGCAAAGGGAAGAGTAAGGCAAAACACATTAGTCCCCCCAAGAAACCCTCTCCCACTGGAGCGCAGCAGGACAGCTCAATCCTGGAGAGCCCTGTATCACCCTCAACATCCACTCCAGCAACATCATGAGCCACAAAGGACAACACACCCAGGCCCCAACCTAGCCCTATGGTGTCTTTGGCTATACCATTCTCCACCCAATCCGATTCCTCCACAACACCTCAGGGCCAAATGTCCCCCAAATGTCCCCCATTCCACCCAGCTTCCAGGTGAGATGAGGGCCCAAGCTTTGTGGGCAGACACCAGCGGCGCGGCACTTTAAGTAGTAGGTTTTGTGATGCCCAATATCTGGCTTTGGCCATGGCTGTTTCAGACCACTTTCATGAGGTGTATGGGCAAAGTTCATGTAGCACATCCAAATCTGTGCAATACCACATCTGGGAAATTCCGGAAATTTACGGACTTAAAATATGCTGTGCACCAGAAAATCAACAAGTGCAAGCAACACGGGTAAACATGCATTGTGCTGTTGTGGATGTTGATGTTGGCCATGATCTTGGCATGACACCATGACATTATTGTTTTCTAAAAGGTCGCAAACTGGAGGTGGTCTTCCCATGAAATTAACTCCCACACCAGCAGAGGAAATCATATATGGACTATTGAATCTTGCAACACTTCATGGCTTGCCAGGGACTATGGATTCTGACTGGAATGCTGCTGCAGTTGGTAAGTACTTAAATGCATTTTTGGCTTAAGATCCTAATACATAATACATATCAATCATTATAATTGCGTAGTTTGTCATGCCATCATGGCCAAAGTGTTTTTGGTGGCCCATCAAAGGCCTAGAAAACTATAGGAAAAACCTTACAACTCATACTTGAACTAAATGCCATTTAATGTGTCAAATCAAATACAATCAGATATGCACACAAGGTATGTGTCTACATTTACATTACATACTCTTATCATTACAGAACAACAACAACATTCTCAACTCAGCACCCAGGAACCCCAACTACCATATACTGGTGCAAGTACATCAAGAACTGCCTATTCAAGGAGTGCAGCTAATGAAGATTTGGATATGGTAAGTGTAATGTTGCAGACTGCTAATGCATGCAAAAACATGTATATTTAAATGGAATATGTAATGCGCAGATCTAATAACAAAAATCTAATGGATTTGTCTGGCCCTACAGACACCTTCACTACTGGCTGCCATTCAAGATCTTGAGGAGCATGTGCCACTCCATCAGCCTTGAATCCAAAATCAGCATCAACAGTCCTGCAGCACCAGTTGCCACTGCGGATACTGCAGCAGCAACATCAGATGACAATGCAACAGCACCAACATATGCCAATGCAGCAGCACCTACATATGCCACATCATCATCTACAAATGCCGTTGCAGCAGCATCTACAAATGCCTATGCAGCAGCAGTTACATATGCCATTGCAGCAGAAGCAGCAGCTACATATGCCGTTGCAGCAGCAGCTACAAATGCCACTGCAGCAGCAGCAGCAGCTACAAATGCCAAGGCAGCAGCACCTACAAATGCCAATGCAACAGCAGCCTCCTCCCCTCCCTGAGCAACATCAGCTGAGTCCACAGGTACAAACCAATATTCGGTTCAGGCAAACCCTAGACAGACATTTAAACAGGCTCCATGAAGATATTTGTTGGTGGAGGCTACCAATAATCAAAGGAAAACACTGTTAGGGCAGTTGCAAATGCTCAATGACAACCTGTCCCAGCTGGTGGCACTACAACAATCCAGGCAACATGTATACTTTGGTAGCCAGCCACCCTACCAGTGATTTAACATAATTTGATGTGTAAAATAACACTTTCAATGCACAGGGCTAGGTTGGGGGCTGGGTGTGTTGTCCTGGTTGGACCATGATGTTGCAGAAGTGGATGTTGAGGGTGATACAGGGCTCTAAAGGATTGAGTTGTCCTGCTGCGCTCCAGTGGGAGAGGGTTTTTTGGGGGGGCTAATGTGTTTTGCCTTACCCATTCCCTTGGTCTTCTTCAGTCTCTTGCCCCAGTATTAGTGCGACCTCTGCTCTCCTTTGCTTAGGCACTCTTGGTGGAGGAGCTTTTGGCTTGGCCTTCACTACGTCTGGCCCTACAAGATGGCCACCCACTGCTCTGCTTTGGCTGTCTTGGTGCTAGTTGGCTGGGTTGTCCAAGCAGCATACTTTTCTGCCCGACCACCCCAACAATGCTTACACATACTTTTGTTTAGAATTGTATACAAAATGATTTTAATATTAATTTGTTTTGCAAGATGTGCACTACATACTATGATGTAATAGTTGAGTGACCACAATAAAACCAACTACTATTATATGCCTTTGTCTTTCAGTTTAATCGCAATGTAAATAGGCTTTTAAGCAAACTGAACACACCTTAGAGGACAAGCCTTGTATCAAATGCAATTGGACACATACACATATAAACATAGAGACACCACAAAAATACACTGGGGGAAAATAAACAAAATTAACTAAAATGAGACGAGACCAGGTGATTTCTGACCGCCTGGCCAGAGGCACTCTGGGTGCCCCTATAAACGGTTGTGGGAATGTCCAATGTAGGTGGCGAGGGGGATATGTTCATATATATCGGGGGACCTTCTGTAGAATGGCAAAATTATGCTGTACCATGCATGCCACTATTATCTTTATCACTTTCTCTGGGCAGTACTGCAGGCCCCACCTCCCTCTGGGTGGTACTGTAGGCCACCCCCCGTGTGATCCAAGCACTGGAACCGGCTCTTCAATAAACCAAAGGAACGCTCCATGACAGCCCTCTGGTCTTCCTGTGTACCCGATTGTAGGAAGCATGTGCCTGACTTTGTGGCCACTGAATAGGCATCATGAGCCAGGGGAGCAGGGGGTTAGCCAAAATCCCCTGCAAAAAAACAAAAACAACAATTAGGAGCCACATACATCAGACACATTCTTACCTGAAAAAAATTACCCCCAAAAAAACATTGGGGGTGAGGAAACTAAGGGATCCATTGACAAATGCAATAGTTAAACATGAGGGCTAATTCTGAAAATACTGGTAGTCTAAGGTTTTGACTTACCAAGTTGTCAACATCCTAAATACTGGCCAGACTCAAAATGCCCCTACAGACTCCATGAAAGCATCCTGGCCCGGGAATCCTGCCAAAACACTGAGAAACCTAAGATCAGGAGCCGCTACACATTGAACATTGATGTAATGTCCAAGCTTACGGTTCAAATACAAAGCTACATTAAAGCACACCTACAATTGATGAACAGATGCAATGCAGGAAGGAAATACCATTGCTAAGATGAGCATATTTGTCTGAGTATATTATAGAGTGAGAGTGTAAGGTGGGGGGCATTAACTCGTGTATACAAAATAATAAGGAAGCAGGTAAATACATTAATGGCTTGGGGACTAATAGATGACAGGGCAGATTAAGGTCCACTTTAATGAAGCTACTACATTGCAAGGTGATATGAAACATTGAATATGGTGAAGCTACACTACTAAGGACCAGGAAGCAGGTAAATACATTAACGCCTTTACTACACTACTTAAAACATTAGATACAGTGCATGAAATGAAAGAGCCAAAGGGCAAACATAGGTGCTCATCAGCAACTGGAGGCACCAGCGCCACGTGCGTGCAGTAAATCGCACCCATGACATTGGGCATATGGGCCAGCTCATAAAAGCCTAGCTTGAGCACATTCCAGGGTACCATGGTGTCAGGGAAACAAATGCATTTGTCCATCAAGGTAGCTACGCCTTCAAGAAACTTATCGAGGCTGCGACTGAGCATAGACTGGGACATCCCAATGGACAGGGCGCCCACCCTCTGGGAATGAGCCGCTTGCCAGAAATTGCAGGCAGCCAACCAATTTGGTCATGCCTGCAATTGCATGCCCCTTTTTTGTGGCGGGGGCCAACCATGGCCGCAACTCACAAGTCGGGTGAGCTCCAATACCTCAATGTCATGCATGCGGTCAACATCCAGCCACGGCCGCTGCATTTCCAAGTCACATACAGAGTATGGCGCGACGATGCAAGTGCTCCATCTCAGCAAAAGACTCGTCAAAGCAATCCATTCCATTCTCACGAACACAACGAAAGGCCTAACTCATGAGCAAATAGCCGTAAGTGCTGTGAGTCTGTCATTATATTGGCCTCGTAATCAGGTCTCTGAATCATGCGCAAGCCCTCACTAATGAAGGCTAATTCGCATGCATGCAAAAACCATTGAAAACAATTACACGAACGAGAAGCCTTAAACACACCAACCAAAATGCTAATACACAGAAAAAAGCGAAAAAACAAAAAACTCAAATATGGCCCAAACACAACTGAAATTATACTAATACACATGTTTTTTCATGTGAAAGTGCATGTAAAAGAGGCTCTGCATCAACCTTTTTGTTCTATTTCCCCAGTGCATCCCAAATTGTGTGAAACCCCCCAGAATGTCACCATTCACTCACCTCTTCCTTGTTCCAATGTCGCATGCACAGGCTCTTTTTCAATGATATCCATCTGCTTTGGATATTTAAGAACGGCTAGCGCCAGGTAATACCTACCTAGCGGCACGTAGCATCTGGTAAACGCTGGGTGCTGTACATGAAACCACATTTAAGAAACCGAATCTGGTGAGCGCCTCTAACAGCACCATGTAACATCACATGTATTACTAGAGGCGGCTCACCCTATAGCGTTGGCGCTCTAGGTTTAGGAGTGCCACATATTACCTTTCGCTCAGTGTCGCTCTGCCATACATTTCAATGGGATTTCATTTGTTGGGGTTTAAATAGCGAGTTGGGCAAAAAAAAAATTGTGTGACAATTCGTTTGACTCCTGGCCTGCAAACAAACACTTTTATAAATTTTTTATGCAGAATTGTATGTGCAGGTCTGGCACTAAAGTGTCATTGTCACAGTGTTAAAACAATGTCTTCCATGTGTTTTCGCTTTGTTACTGGTGTATATGTGTTCAAAAACAGACTTTGATCACTCAACGTCTGGTGCTCTATGCCAGTGCCAGCTTTAGAGCGCCAATGCTGTGTGTGTGTAGTTTTTGTTAAATATGGTGTGGAACGCAGAGTGCCAGACGCACTGAGCTGGCGCTACCTATCGGTTGTTGCAGCATTGTCCGATTGTTAGATGTGGTGTAGTCTTGGATGCTTTGACCTTAGGACACCACGTAGCGTTCTCCATTGGCTCTGCAGTGAATCAGGGACAGCGCTTCTACAGCGCCCCCACCACACATCAAATTCATCAATGCCGGCCAGGATACTACAGCATCTACTAGCAGTCGCTCTAAGAGCCGCTATACAGATGTTCACCTGGCAATACGTGGCGCTAATAGTGAATCAGCCTCTATGTCATTTGGCAATCAGCTCTCATTGACAGCAATGGGGAGGGAAAGGAGTCAATGGCTGGGGCGTGAGCCATTTACCAAATGACATGGTCACGGCAGATGGTTCTCATTGGACAAGAGCCCGCAAATGCACCATTGAGACCCGAAAGATGAGTGCTTACGGGGGGTTGCACCAAATCAGGATGCCCTTCCAGGGCAGATCCCAGGTGGGTTTTGTTCTGCTTTAAACCTTTTTAATGTATATGGAACAGGTAAAGAGTGGAGGATATCATTAAACCAGTATGCATAATATTATTTCACCTGTCTCCCAGTAGCATAGCTAGTTTTCTGTATATCATTATAAAGTGCACTGCACATTGCTATAAATTATTTTAACAGTTGTTTACAGAAGGCAGCTAAGATTAATAATTATTGGATACAGCGTTTTGGTAATGTGATTTCTGGCCAAAGTAAGCAATAGCTATAAAGTAAAATATGAAACAGGAATTTTTCGTATACTTTAGAAAAGAGGAGCAATAACACATATAAACATGTCAGGAAATTCCAAATTCAGAATTTATGGTAATCCATGCAGATGTGGCATTAATCAAGAAGGAGTCAAAATATTGTAATAGCACAGCATCTTAGACTCAGACAAGAACATCAAATGCCATATACACATAAAATCATTTATATGTATTCATTTATTTATGACAACTATTTTTCCATAATCTAAATAATATGGAAGGAAACAGGTAAATTTAGAATCCCGCATCAAGTATGCGCATATAAAACTGCCTTGTGTTGTGTATTGTTCACTAAAGCGCATTTTGCACCTGTACAATTATACTAATGCGCTGTGTTCTGCAAGAATAAAAAAGGCTTTCAGCTTTTAATATAAGAGTACAATAACAGGTAATGGCTTTGGTGAGTTATTCCTTGTTAAAGAGACAGTCCATTAAAAAACAATAAGGAGGCTGATTCACTACTAATGCCAGGTATTGGCAGATGAGTGTCTGTATAGTGGTGCTTAGAGCGACCGCTAGTAGACGCTGTAAGTGGGTATCGGGCGCTGTAACAGAGCACCTCGGCTGCTGTAGTAACCTGGCTCGCATTGATAAATGTGATGTATGATGGGTGCTCTAACACCAGTACGGCGATGTAGCGAGAAAAAGGTAGCGCCAGCTCAGTGCGACCAACTCTTGGCTCTCCACACCATACTTATCAAAAAAAAGACACACACAGCGTCGGCGCTCTGGATCTGGTCGCTACAGCATAGAGTGTCAGACGCTGTGTGATTAAAGTCTGTTTTTGAACACATATCCACCAGTAACAAAGCGAAAACACATGGAATGACATTGTTTTAACACTGTTACATTAACACTTTAGTGCCAGACCTGTAATGACAATTCTGCAGAAAATATAAAAAGTGAAAAACTGCTCCATCCCTGCTCTGAGTCTCGGCCTCTAGTGGCCTTGCCTCCTCACTTCCTCCTGGCATCAGTCATGATGACTGGCCACACTCGCTCCACTCCGCATGAAATAAAGTGGCGTAGTGTGCCTAACTAGTAAGCATGAGTCTCTACAATGTTGTGCCAGTTTGTTCCTAAACAGTCCATGAATATTTATTGGATATTTTTGATCTGGCGCAGAGTGGCTTAGACTAAAGCATGAAAAACACACATTTCTGATGAAAAAGATTGTATGTACAAAAAAATCAGGCGGAAAAACAACATGTTTCCCTGATTATCTCTGGTCCTGTGCTCTCTGGCTGTGCTGCATAACCTGTACATTCCCAGCATCCCTTTACAAATACCTCCTCCTCTAAAGTATTCACTTTAGCTGTGCTCTTGATTACCACTGCAGCCCAGTGCTCTCTTTGAGATAGCCAGGGGTTAATGGGCCTGTCCTGATTGGTTGGTAGCCAAATAAGGCCAGACCTCTCCCAGCACGCATTGCCCAATATAGCAAAAACTAGGGTGCAGTGTACCAGTTTGAATATCAGCTCTTTGTACTCCTGTTGGGACCTCAGCTTACACTTTGACCACCAATTTTATTTAGTCCTTTGGCATCATGTTCAGATTCTGATCTGCCGGGTTGACCTTTTGCAGTACCACGACCATCCGTCTGTCACATCCATTGATACTACGCAGCTCTCTGACATCCCAGCTCCCGACCCCTGCTTGTCTTTGGGATTTGTCTGTGTTTCTGTCCCTGGCTCCCGGCTAACCAGTCACCAGCTCCTTGCTGGCTCAGTTGCTCACAGCTTTGCACCTGAATGCCACAAAAGCGCCACAAAAAGCAGGTGCACTGAAATGGCTGAGTTTATCAGGCTGATTCATCACTAACGTCAGGTAGCGACAGATGAGCGTCTGTAGCAGGCATTTTCAGAGTGCCCGCTAGTAGTCACTGTGCTCGGTCGTGGGTGGCTAGTTTATAGCGACTCAGTCGCTGTGCAGTAATGATGAATACATTGTGAGGAGTTGCTATTTGACCAGTACAGCGCTGTATGGGAGCGTATGTTAGCGACTGGTCAGTGCGACCGACTCACAGCATATTCATTATAAAAACAGCCTCACAAAGCTATGGCGCTGAAAAATGCTTCTTTGAAGCCCAGAGTGCCGGAGGCTGTGTGTTTAAAGACTGTTTTTCAGCATGTATCCACTAGTAACAAAGCGAAAACATATGGAATTACTTTGTAATAACATTGTAACATGAACACTTTAATGGTAGACCTGTAATGTCATTTCTGCAGAAATATATAAAAAATGGATATGTTGACACAACAAAATATATTGGTACTATGTAACCTGGGAGAGAACCTCCTGGTTACTTCCCAATGGTGTCTCCCATCTATTTTTTATCTCTGCTGGTATACTTCATTCAAAAATATTACTAGTAGGCTAGGAAATCCCAGATGACTTGCATAGCAGTCAAACATTACCAAGCCTTAATATGAATCAAACATTTATTAATTTAAAAGTACATTTACATAAAAAATTGTCACACTTTTTTATCATGGCTTTTACCACATTTATACTTATCATTGTTCAAACTTCTAATGAAAAAGATGTAGGACATGACTCATCTGATCTCCTTTAAAAGGAATAGATTTGTGCTGATAATCACTGATTAAACATGTTGACATGTTTCGCATTTCTTTTTGCCTTCTCAACACGCTTTTCATTTGGCACTTCGTACAGCTTGTCATCACATTCATTTCAGCAGCGGCCTGTCCCAAGATTTAAGGGCGTTGGGTTTCCTATATGCTAAAAAATAAGCCCTGTGTTAAAGCTCTTCCTATGAGGGAGGTAATCCTGGACTGTATTGGAGATTGGGTCAATGGTGGGCATGCCTCCCACTATACAAGATGATGGTAGCTGGGTGTCTGCCCTCCATGTGAGCCCCAGAAGTCAGGCTCAAAGTAGAGGTGGGGACTTGCTGTGAGGGGTTTACAATCCCCTTTATAAACACTAGTTCCCTAGAAGTAGAAGTAGCATCAGTCATGATGTGCTGGTCGGCATCAGCCAAATAGCATTTGAACATTGTTATCACTACCTTTAACATGTATTGCATTTTCCACACAAATTCTGTACTAATGAGTATTTTTTTCTTGCTCACTTTATATGCTGCATTTCCTTATTTGCCACCCCATAAGACACACCTGACAATAAGACGCAACTAGTGTTTGGAGGAGGAAAAAAAATATTCCGAACCAAATTATGTGCTAAAATACCCCCCTCCTGTCCTGAACAACTCACCTTCACGCCTGTCCCGCGGCGTCTGTAGGCAGCGCGGGCTCCGGCGTCCCGTCCCCACTCTGCGGCTGCGTCTCCGGCAGGCGGCGTCGGAGCGAGAGGGGACAAGCAGACACGCCCCCTCTCGTCCCTGACTCTCTCTGGCGCGCTCGCGAGCACGGCTGTCTTATAACCTCAGGCTCAGTTAAGGTGGGCCAATGAGCCCTTGGTTTTTAAGGTGGACCAATGAGTCCAAAGCGTATTGGGCAATCAGCCAGGTATCCCGTTTCGCACCAATCACGTCCCATCTCCCACCAATCATGTCAGCCCACTTCCTATAAAGGTGTTTCCCGCACACCTGTTCCTTGCCCGTGATAGCGTGCTGCTGGGTGTGATTATCTGTATCTGAACTTTTCCGTTATTGATCTTACTGTGTCTGACCATCCAGTGATTGCCACCTGGACCGACCTTTGCCTGTTTCCGACTACGATTTGCCTGCTCCCTTGTACTGCGTACCCGTGACCTTCCGGCTTGACCCTTGGCTAGACTTTGACTACTCTTCCGTCTCATCCTTTGGTGCCGCGCTTGATTGGATTGATCTCCCGTGTATGCCCCCTGCTTGCCCGACCTCGCCCAGTCTCGTTCCTGGTTCATCCGCCTTCCTCCCCGTAAGTCCGCATCCTTTGTGCTACCAAGTCCTGGGGGCAACCTTGCCCGGTGAGGCGTATAAAGTGTCTCAGCAGACAGGGGCTTGACTATAGGTGAAGCTAGCAGCGGAGATTGGGGGCTGCGGACTTACTCAGAAGGCGGGTGTCCCACGGCACCTGACATTATCACGGGCCCAAAAAATGGAAGAACTTGTGCAACAGGTGCAGGCTATGGCCACCGCCATCAATCAACTAGCCCAACGAGTGGCAACGCAGGAAAGTCACCAACTACCTGCACCACTGGCACCTGTTTCTTCTGTCGAGCCGAAGGTTCCCCTTCCTGAAAAATTTTTGGGCGAATGTTCGAAGTTTTCAAACTTCAAGAATTCGTGTGAACTCTACTTCCGCCCTGCGGCCCATCTCTTCTGGGTCTGAGTGGGCCTAGTCATTTCGCTACTTCAAGGAGACCCACAGTCCTGGGCCTTTGGCTGGCACCTACCAATGAGGCCTTACAGTCAGTCTCCACCTTCTTTGCCGCCATGGAGGTCCTGTATGCTGACCCGGACTGGGCTTCTACGTCAGACTCTAAGTTACGGAGTTTAAAACAAGGAAGACGGTCGGCCGAAGAATATAGCGCAGAGTTCCATCGACTCTCAATGGAACGATCCAGCCCTGTGCAGCCAGTTCAGAATCGGGCTCTCAGAAAGCATTAAAGATACCTTAGTTAATTTTCCGCAGCCAAAGAGCCTTGATGAATACATGCACCTGGCCATCAGAGTGGATAGACGGCTCAGGGAGAAACGTGTAGAAAAAGTTAAGGACCAGCCATGGAGTCCTCCTCATCAAGAATTCAGCCCTAGGGGACCCGCTGCTTCGTCTTTTTTGGCACCGGAGGAGCCCATGCAACTTGGCGTGACTCACCTCTCCCAGGCGGA
Organism: Gastrophryne carolinensis; assembly: GCA_027917425.1. Classification (NCBI taxonomy): domain Eukaryota; kingdom Metazoa; phylum Chordata; class Amphibia; order Anura; family Microhylidae; genus Gastrophryne; species Gastrophryne carolinensis. The sequence continues at coordinate 201,492,226 of CM051238.1, read as the reverse complement.
AAAGAATAGACGCAGATTGCAAGGGCTTTGCCTGTACTGCGGAAACCCTGGTCATTTTGCCAAGAATTGCCCTAACAAAACCCCGGCGGCGGAAATCTACAGCGTCTAGATCTGGTTGAGGGAAGTCATCTAGGCGATCAGGTACCACTCCCTCATAAAAAGATTGCTTTTACCCGCTATGGTCTCTTGAGGATCTTCCAGGATGTCTGTCACCGCATTCATTGATAGTGGGGCGGCCGGCAACTTCATGGATAGGTCGCTTGCATCCACTTTATATATCCCTCTGATCCCCTTAGAAAATTGCCTTCGGGTCCTGGCTGTCAATAACAAACCAATTGTGGGGGGATTGGTTTCCTATAAAACCCCTTTTGTGAATTTAGTGGTGGGTTCCTCCCATTCCGAGAAGCTAGAATTTTTTATCTTAGCGAGTCCTGTTTCTCCTATAGTACTAGGATTTCCATGGTTAAAGGCCCACAACCCGGTTGTTAATTGGGTATCTGGGGACCTGGTTAAATGGAGTCCATTTTGTTTGGATCACTTGGAGAAAACAATTGCCAGCTCTGAATCACTTAATCTGGATACAGTCGTTGGAGCCGCACGGCCAAGAGTGCTCACCTCTTATATGGTCAATCCCATTACATACAGTGAGGCCAGCCAACATCCGGTTGTTCATTAAAACATCCAGTTTATTTGAAGTAAGGATTAAAATATTCCATATCAATAGACGATACAACAGGCATTTAAAAATGTGAAAAGCGTTGACGCGTTTCTGGCGACGTGCCCTTAATCATGTTTGGATCACTGTTTTTGTACCGCCTTAAGATCGACTCATGTCTCTCTTGAGGGCTTACCGTTGGCCTATGCAGATTGGGCGGATGTTTTTTCCGAAAAATCTGCTGACTCTCTTCCTCCACATAGGGCCTACGATTGTCCCATCAATCTGCTACCGGGTACCATGCCCCCTAGGGGGAAATATGCAATATCACCCGATCAGAAGAAACAGCCATGAAAGAATACATTGCGGAGAATCTCAAGAAAGGATTCATCCGTCCATCTACCTCCGCTGCTATCGCTGGGTTCTTCTTTGTCGAAAAGAAGGACTGTGGTTTACGCCCCTGTATTGATTATCGGAGACTAAACAAGATCACGGTAAAGAATAGATATTCATTGCCTTTAATCGACGACCTCTCTAACCAAGTATCTGGGGCACAGGTTTTTTCTAAACTTGATCTTAGAGGGGCGTATAACCTCATACGCATACGCCAGGGAGATGAATGTAAGACAGCCTTTAATGTAAAAGATGGGCACTACGAGTACTTGGTTATGCCCTTTGGTCTGTGCAATGCTCCTGCGGTCTTCCAAGATTTTGTAAACAATATATTTTGTGATTACTTGGGCCGATTTATGGTGGTCTATTTAGAAGATATACTCATTTTCTCCCGTTCGGTGCTAGAACACCACCAGCATGTAAAGGCAGTGTTACAAAGATTACGGGAGAACAGGCTATATGCCCAAATTTCTAAGTGTGTATTTGAGCTTTCTGAAATTCCGTTCTTGGAGTATCTGATCTCTAAGTGTGGGTTGGTTATGGATCTCTCCAAGGTGTCCGCAGTATTGGAGTGGGAGCAACCAAGAACCCTTAAAGCGCTTCAGAGGTTTCTAGGATTTGCTAACTTCTATAGGCGGTTTCTATAGAAGGTTCTCTTCTATAGTGGGCACCTTAACGGACCTAACTCGGAAGGGTGCTTTTGTTGAGAATTGGCCTCCCTCAGCAATAAGCGCCTTTCAGACTTTACAAGAAACTTTTACATCGGCTCCAGTTTTGATCCACCCCAATATCAATCGCCCGTTTCTTTTGGAAGTAGACACCTCCGAACTTGGCGTGGGAGCTGTCCTCTCTCAGTATTCAGGTGATCCAGAGAGACTACATCCCTGTGCCTTCTTTTCACGAAAATTCTCTCCTGCTGAACAAAATTACAATGTTGTGAATAGGGAACTGTTGGGTATTAAACTGGCCTTTGAAGAATGGCAACATTGGCTGGAAGGCTCTCTGCATCCCATTACTGTATATACCGATCACAAAAACTTGGAGTATATAGAATCAGCCAAAAGGCTCAACTGTCGTCAGGCTCACTGGGCGCTCTTTTTCTCCCGTTTTAATTTCATTATCACTTTCAAGCCGGACGCCAGAGCGGACGCCTTATCACGCAATTTCGGAGAATGTAAGGATCGATTCCATCCCGCAGAACCTATTTTACCTTTAGGCTGTGTAGTCGGTGCCCTTCTCCCTGATTTGTTTAGTTTGTTGATTCCGTATCAGGTTGATGCTCCTCTGGGGAAACCCCCTGGATGTCAGTTTGTTCCACCTCAGTTGCATCTCTCCGTCCTACAAGAATTTCATGACGCCAAGACCGCCAGTCACTTAGGGTTTTGGAAAACACTGGCTCTCGCCAAGCGCCATGTATGGTGGCCTACCATCAGACGCAATGTGACCGCCTTTGTCGAAGCATGTTCTGTATGTGGTCATAATAAGGCAATCCATGGATCTCCAGCAGGATTGTTAGTACCATTGGAGATTCCTGGAGAACCTTGGACCCACATATCCATGGATTTCATTGTCGATCTGCCACAGTCTCAGGGTAATACTGTAATCTGGGTGGTGGTCGATCAGGTGGTCGCTTCAGTAAGATGGCACATTTTATTCCCCTGGCAAAGCTTCCGTCTGCACCGGAGCTGGTGCAACTGTTCATTAAACACGTTTTCCGTCTCCATGGTATACCCCAGAATATAGTTTTGGATCAGGGGGCTCAGTTTGTATCCCGCTTCTGGAAAACGTTTTATGCACGGTTAGGTATTAAGGTGTCTCTTTCCTCAGCCTATCATCCCCAGTCTAACGGGCAGACTAAGAGGGTGAATCAGTGTTTGGAGCAATACTTGCGCTGCTTTGTGTCGGATCGTCAAGAACAATGGGTGGAATTTATTGAGTTTGCAGAATTCGCCTTTAATAACACGCCTAGCTTTTCCCCGTTTTTCTGTAACTATGGCAAGAATCCCAAGGTCTCTTCCCTCTCTGGCCCTTCCTCCAATTTGCCGGCCTTGAAGGAATGGTTATGAGAGAGAATGAATGTATGGCCTGAGGCACAAGGGAACCTAAGAAAAGCTTTGGTGAGGTATAAAGTGTTCGCCGATCGACATAGGTCACAAGAACCACCGTTTCATGTGGGCATCCACTAGAAATATTGCTCTTCGACAACCCTCGCCGAAGTTGGGCCCTAAGTATATCGGTCCCTTTCCGATCACTAATAGACTGAGCAATGTTACCTTTGAAGTTAAGCTTCCCCCGTCCATGAAAATTCTGAGTACTTTTCCCGTATCCCTGTTAAAATCCGCCAGGAATGTTCAGATGTCATCTCCCCCTCCAGTTGTGGTGGAAGATGCACCTGAGTACAACATTAACAGAATTCTTGACTCTCGATTGGTTCGGAATTCCTTACAATATTTAATAGATTGGAAGGGTTTGGGTCCTGAGGAGAGATGTTGGATTCCGGTTAGGGATGTACATGCCAACGCCCTGATTAAGGAATTCCATAGAAACAATCCTGACAAACCTAGGAAGGGTCCTGAGGCCCCTCATGAAGGGGAGGTAGTGTCACGAACAACTCACCTTCACGCCGGTCCCGCAGCGTCTGTAGGCGGCGCGGGCTCCGGCGTCTGTCTGCTTCCATCCCAGCTCGGTGGCGGCGTCGGAGCGAGCAGGGACAAGTAGGCACACCCCCTCTCCTCCCTGTCTTTCTCTGACAGCTCGTGTTTGGAGGCTCAGTTAAGGTGGGCCAATGAGCCCTTGGTTTTTCAGGTGGACCAATGAGTCCAAAGTGTATTGGCCAATTAGCCAGGTATCCCAGGTCGCACCAATCACGTCCCCTTTCCCACCAATCATGTCAGCCCACTTCCTATAAAGGTGTTTCCTGCACACCTGTTCCTTGCCCGTGATAGCGTGATGCTGGGTGTGATTATCTGAACTTTCCCGTTATTGATGTTGCTGTGTATGACCATCCCATGATTGCCGCCTGGACCGACCTTTGCCTGTTTCCGACTACGATTTGCCTGCTCCCTTGTACTGTGTACCCGTGACCTTCCAGCTTGACCCTTGGCTCGACTTTGACTACTCTTCCATCTAATCCTTTGGTGCCGCGCTTGATTGGATTGATCTCCCGTGTAGGACCCCTGCTTGCCCGACCTCGCCTAGTCTCGTTCCTGGTTCATCCGCCTTCCTCCCCGTAAGTCCGCATCCTTTGTGCTACCAAGTCCGAGGGGCAACCGTGCCCGGTGAGGCGTATAAAGTGTCCCGGCAGATGGGGGCTTGACTATAGGTGAAGCTAGCAGCGGAGATTGGGGGTTGCGGACTTACTCAGAAGGCGGGTGTCCCACGGGACCTGACACCTCCCAGGAACTTATTAACAGGACAAGGCAGATATGGCTGAAACACCCCCCCAATCACCCCATAACATGCAGTGTGTAGACTCCCCCCAATCACCCCATAACAGGCAGTGTGCAGAATCCCTTATACCCCCCATAGCAGGCAGACCCCCCTAAATTTTCAATCACAAGCAGCATGCAGAATCCCCCTGCCTCCTCGCCCTTTAACAAGCAGCATGCAGAATCTTTCCTATCCCATCTCCCTATAACAAGCAGCGTGCAGAATCCTCCCCTTCCCCTATAACAAGCAGTGTGCAGTATCCCCCTCCCCCAGTCACTAACAAGCAGTGTGCAGAATGCCCCCAATCCCTCTATAACAGGCTGTATGTAAGATCCTGCCCCCAATCCCCAATAACAAACAGTGTGCAGAATACCCCTCCCTCATCCCCCTATAACAGACAGCAGGCAGAATACCCCAAACCCCCTATAACAGACAAGTGTGGCAGATCCCACTTCCTGAACCTATGTCTACAGGAGGATTATCAGAAGCAGGACAATCAGCAGTGCGGGAATGCCAGTAAAGTCAGTGAACTGCATTCGCTCCATAAGACGCACAGACATTTCCCCAAATTTGGGGTAAAAATGTTGTATATATTTGTCATTGTTTATGCAGATTTTTTTTAGGGGTATTGTTCACCATTGTATGCTTGCGCTGTGCACATAGCTGTGCAGTGAGTATATGCATGCCTGGTGGACCACCCTAATTATGACGCCCGGGGAGCAAGGCACCCCCTTGGCCGGGCATTGAACCTGCAACCCTTTTTTGTATTTATGCACTAGTACACTTCATTTATAGATTGCTGCTAAATTTATTACAGTTAGTTTATTAGCTTGTTGCCCTTTTTGATCATTGCCTTTTATTTGTTTTTAATATATATATTGGTGTTCTAGTGTGAACATTCTGTGTATAGCGTGAATGTTTCTGGTGTTATAAGAGGCCGCATTCAAGTGATACTGGAAAACAGTACCTTTTAACTCACAAGTTAGAAGGCACTGCTTTCAACTCCAACAACCCTGGTGACACAATAATGCTTACAGGTAGACTCATGATCATTCTAGTGATCTCCTTTGAACCTTTAGCTCAAATGTTACATCGCTTCCAGATTATTCAGAGGTAGACTGTAGACAAAGAGACAGCAGCACAGGTTGTACGTAGAGAGATTACAGAACAGTTCATATACTAAGTGATCATATAGTCAGATAATAGAAAAAACTCACAAACCAGACCTTTAACCTTTTTTACACCAGCAACTGTGAGCAGAGGCCCCAACATTTTCAGGTCTAGCTGCCGTACATGACCCTTAGCTATAAGCCCCTATTATAGAGCAGGTAGAAATAGTACAAACATACCAAACCATCATACCACAATTAATAATCAGATTATGAACAGTGTCTTCTGTGGAATATTTACAGATTCCCCCAGAACCCAAAGTGCAAGTGTCCCCCTCCTCCAAACACCCAAAAGTAACTAGCAAAGCAGACAGCCACAGAGACTAAAACTAATATGCAGAGTGTCAGCCAGACCCCCACCCACCATTTTCAGGCAGAATGGTATTGGCTCCCTCCAGTTCCCAAACAACGCAAATTATTTGCCTGCAGGGTATCCAATATCAGAATGCCATAGTTGTGGAGTTAGATAGGTTTGCTTTAAATGCACATACTTAATATAAACCATTATTTAGGGTAAGTTGGTAGAAGCCGGTACTTCATACATACAGTAAGCTTCTTTGAAGTATTGAAGAATAAGACCTTTTATTTCTATCAATTGAAAGCTATTGTCAGTTAAAAAAAAGTCTTAATCAGAACACATAGTTATACTGTGGATTTAATAGATGCACCACTAGGCCAGTTTGCAACATTTATCATAGGACAACTAAATCTCACCATCGGCGGTACCTCACATAAGCCTGGAAACATGGGCGGTATAGAACGTTTCTGGCCAGTCAGAGGTGTACAGCCATGTACGAAGGTCAGCCGACACTCTGATAGGGTGCTTTGTTTTTACAGCACCTTGTACACTGGACATGCTCAAGAGCAGGCTGGATGGCAGAAGTGCAGCACCCAGTGTCACATACCTGGGCTGTGGTAGAATGTGCACCATCTCAGTAATGAGTTACAGGTAATCAGGGCACCTTGTACCCAGGGGCGGACTGGGACCAAAAAACGGCCCTGGACTTTTTGGTCAGACTGGCCCTTCTGTACTGTGCTTGGGCCGGTAAAGTGAGTCAACACCACATTAATATATATATATATATATATATATATATATATATATATATATCCAAGCAGGATCGGCCCAGGACCTCCCCCGGGCATCCAAAATCCGGATGCCCCACTGTGTGAAACCTCCCAGGTTACCCTACAGCACAGCGCGACAATCTGCCCAGAATCTGGCTCTGGGCTGTCCCTAAGTGTAACAGAGCTGAGGGGGAAACTGCAGCGAGGTTTGACAGCTCCACTTCACTGTCAGATGAAGGCAAAAGCAGCCGGCCGGAACTAATGAGTAACTACTTGTATTGCAGCCCGGACATTAAAGGCTGCTGCAAAGAGTGCTCAGAGCTGACGGAAAGCCTGGCCTCTCCTCAGGGCCGTATTTAGGATTCATGCTGCCCTAGGCACCTTTTGGCAACACGCCCCCCTCATTGTTAAAGAGGACCAAAACCCGTGGCCCCACTGGATGCCCCCCCCCCCAGGGACATCCAGATTTGGGATGTTCTGTTTTGTGAAACCCCCACAGGTTACCCAGAAACTCAACTTTATCCCCGGGTCAACGAAGCATGTATGAGCAGCAGCCGCATCCCCACTATCCCTTTAGCAGGAAAGTGGCTACGGCAGCCTTTTGTGAATGGCTGGGCATGCTCCGTGTTAGCGGGCAGTGGCCGCCAGGTTGGAGCGGACCCGAGCACACTGACTGTACACAGTAGGACTGGGGTAAGGTGAGTTAGATTGGGCGACCTGGGGGGTTTCACGCAGTGGGGCATCCCAGATTGGGGCAAGGACCAAAACCCAGGATAGTCAGAATCCTGGGTTTTGATCCACCTTAAAGGGGATCTCTAGCCATACAGACCCTGTGGTCCACCTGTCTTCTAAGCCCTGTCCTGGTGCATATCCTCCTGCCAGTCTGCCTTGCACTACCTGTTAGATGCTATTCCCTGCTGTTCACATAACCACCAGCATTCTAACAGGTTCACCTAGTGGCCTTGAACCCTGATTGGCTGTTGGTTGTCATGTGAATGACCAATATAGTTAAAAAAGTGCAAGTGGTAGGTTTTGGGGCTGTTGGGTCTGGGGTTGCCAGGGAAAGGGGGCAAAAGAAAGTGGCAGAAGGAAAAAAAAGTTGGTTTCAAGAAGAAATAGTAGTTGGCAGAAGAAGAACACAGTGGGCACAGATCAGGGAGGGATAGTGGCAGAAAGGATAAAAAGACACAGAGAGGGGGCAGAAATTAGAAAGCGTTAAAAAAAAAGTTATTAGCATGAAAGGGAAAAAAGGGGGGATACAGGAGCAATGTGGGAACAGCTGGCAGCATAAATATGGCAGGATAAAGGGATAGAAAGGAGGGAAATGGACAGCCAGAAAGAGGCACAGTGAGCAGTGGGTGACAGGAAGGAGGAGGGAAATTGACTAGAATGAAAAAGCCAGAAATTATGAAAAAATGGCACATGAAGGAGGCTGAAAGGAGGACTTGCAGGAAGACAGTAGATATGAGGAAAGTGGGCAGCCAGAAGAGAGCACAGCAGGCAGGAAAATGTCTACAATAATGACACAAGCAGATACATGCTCCATCACATTATTGAACAGACTTACTGAGCAGCAATGAGAAGCTCCATCCCCTGCGCTGCCTTCCTGATATTTCAAAGCCCAGGAGACACAGCAGATGATGACGTCATGCTAGTAATGGCGTGGGGGGGGAGGGTAGAGCAGAGCAGAAACGGGTGAGAACACACAGAACCTCCTTCTTCTGCTAGTGTCCCCAGAGAGGTGCTGCAGCCTGGCTGGTCAGTGTCCTTACTTGTAATGTTTGCAGTTGTGCTGTGTGGAGGAGAAGCAGCCCGGGAGGTCAGCCATGTTCCTGCATAGGCTGAGTCAGGGAGGGGCCATGTAAAGAAGCTTCCGTCTCTCTATACAATACATTCCCGCACCACAGTCCAGCTCCACTGTGCGCCCTCAATAGATACTGGGTCATACCATGTGCGGGCGGGGGGGGGGGGTTACTCAGGGAAAAGAAAATCAACAATCAACAATTGTACAAAAAAAAAAAACACAAAACAGCAGTGTCCGTGTCATGCTGCTGGGGCCCCATACCAATACTAGTGCAATGCAAATGCTGAAAGCAAACTTTTTTAATGCCCCTGCTGCTACCCCCCCCCCCTTCCCCTGCACATTCTGGCGCCCGAGGCCAGTGCTTAGGTGTGCCTAATGTTAAATACGGGCCTGCCTCTCCTGCTATCACCCGGCCGGCTGCGGAACTAGGAAGCTGACCAGAGCAGCCAGGAGAAGGTAAACAGGGAGGCAGAAATGCAGGACAAGCCGCGGCCTCCCGGGATTTGTCCCGGTATGCCCTGCGGCCAGCCCGCCCCTGCTTGTACCCTCTGGTGACAGGAAAGATTTTAATTGGAAATCCAAATTCATTACACTGAAAAAACATTTCTACCAGGATACATTTCTACAAACTGTCCAACCTTGACAAAGTATAATCATAGCACAAATATATGGTTTCATCTAATTGTATCTTTTGGGAACAGTTGAAGTGAAGAAATCTTTCTTAAAGCCATGTTTTAATTGTTCAGTGTCCAGTGTAAGAACCATGGGAGAAGAGTCAAGCACATACAGGTATGCGCTGGAGCCTTATTACAATTCATGAATAGCCTTCATGTTCTTCAAGTTTTTTTTTATTTTAGAATATTTTGATCATGCAATAACCCTTTCAGTGCCAAGCACGTAGATTCTACGTGCTTGCTTCCACTCCACTTAAGTGCCAAGCACGTAGAATCTACGTGCCTGACTTTCCCCCCTGCTGCAGTAACAGTAAAGTAAAAAAAACACTCACCTGACCCCTCGTTCGATCCGGCCAGGTCTCCTCTTCATTCGGGTGCAAGAGAGGGACCCCCCCCCCCCCCCCGCCGGAATTACCTGTAAAAAAATAAATAAATAAAAATGACATTTACTCACCTCAGTGTTCGATCGACCCCCCCGGCTTTCCAGCTTCAGGAGAGAGCCTAACAGCCCTCTCCCTCTCCTCTCGACGGGCGCCGACATCTTGCCGCTAAGCCCACCCCTTTGGCGGCGGAGCTTATGACGTCACGTACCAGGTGTCGTCCTAGCTCCCGGATGTTATTCTTTCAGATGCGATCATGCTGGCCACAGGAGCAGAGAGGCAGGTGATCAGATCATCACCTGCCCCTCTGCTACTGTAGCCAGCATGATCGCATCTGTCATCACATCGAGGGACAAAGGAGATGACGATCGGAGGTAAGTAAAGTAAAAAAAAAAGTTTTTATTTTTTAATAAAAGGCATTTTTAATTATGTGTCAGTGTGTATTTTTAATGTAAGCCCTTTGTGAACTGGTGAAGGATCCATGAGACCCCCATACCCCTATAACTGGTCCCAGGCTGGTTATGATGGGTAGGGGGGACCCTATGTCATTTTTTGGGGGGATTTTTAAGGGTTAGGTTTGGGTATTCCAAATATAAAGGGTTGTTCTGGTAGAAAAAGCGCAAGGTGTGCACTTTGTCAGCAGAACTGAAATTTTCAAGTAAAATTACCGTTACACACATGCTTTACTTTGGGGTGTTTGGCAACTCTTCTCTTGACATCAGCTATGCATGTTGGGTATTGTTCTGTTCGGAGGATGTTGCTTTTTCAGATTTAACTTGTTTTTCTTGTTTGCATATTGTTTTTTTAGGAAAATGTGACTTTGATTCTGTTTTTCTATTCTTTTTTTTAGGGAAACCCTGTGCAACCAAATAATTAATTGAGGGATTCTTCCAGAAAACTGCACCCATGTCAACAAGCCTGGTACGCCTAGAAAGCTTGAGGTATGCACTTCCAGAGAATATATAGTTTGTGGGGGATGTTTCAAATGTAAAGGGCTGTTTTTCTTGAAAATCTGCAATGTGTGCATAGCGCATAGCATAGTTGTATTTTATCTGAAAATCTCCTAAAGTGCTGCTTCAGTTTGGGGGAGTCTTCTGGGCAGGAAAGGGTGTCTACCTATACATATATGGTACCATTATAACCGGGAGAAATAGGGCTTTTACACTCAATAAGATATCATTAACAAACTTACATTTTTTATTGCAACAAAACACTACAAATTGTAAAAAATAGATTTTTTTTATTTTTTTGCACATATTTTACCAAAAAATTTTGAGAATACACAAATACAAAATACACAATACAAAATATTACAAACAAGACATTTCATGTTAAAGCCCAGACTGAAAAAAAACAATATTTAATTTCCCTGGAAAATCCCTGGAAATCCCTTCAAAAAATCACAGTTGAATATGTGGAGCGCAAAATAGTGCAAAATGGTCTGGCAACAAGGGTGACAAAATCTCCAGATAGGCTGGCAGCGAAAGGGTTAAATAAACGAATAAGCTTTGAAGAAAAAAAACTTTGCCAATTGACAGATTGAGAAGCCAGGGTCTGGATAGATGTATCAGCTCAAGAGAAGCAGATTTTTTACAGTTGCTAATTTCTTTTTGGAAACATGATAGCAAATCGGTAATAGTTGTCTTGCTCTTTCATAATCCAAGAATCTAATGAAACGCGATGAATAAAAGGTAAGGACCAGCTGCTTAGTATTTTCTTTGTGGTCCCATCTGGATAGCCAGCAGTCAACTCATCTTTTAAAATAATCTTTTAAAATCCCGTTTTGCTGTGTACAAACCATCTGAACCAAATCTCCCAACTGTCCATTCAAAGAGACTTTGCTCCTATTATTAGGCATCCTATTTTACTACCATTAATGCCTTTATTGCACTAATCTCAACACCTGGCCTCCAAATGATTTAAACATTGTAATATAAAGGAAAAATAATATTAAAGAAGCATAAATGTGTTTCTTTGTCATTTTGATATCATCTTGTAATGTTGAATGGGTGGTTATGTATATGTCCCTGAACACAGGACACAGAAAAGGTAAGTAATTGGATGGAGCGAGTAGATGCCGGAACATCCGAAAAAAAGGCTTTCCAATTCTTTAAATGGATTGTTGCGGCCTCATGCCTTAGAAATGGCTACTTTTGAAACCATGTTCCATCTTACAGTAAAACAAGGCGTTCCAATTCACTGTGTGCATCTACAGATGCGGCCACGTGGCAGCATTTAAAGCAAAATTTAAAATGTGGGGTAAAGCTAACAGGATTCAGGGTGATAGTTGCCGATGAAGGAAGTCTGTGAAACCTCATTCCTTAAAGAAACAACAGAGAAACACGACTTTCAGATTTCTGGATGGTTGCAGCCTCCTGACAGCATCTAACACATTTTAAAAAGATGGGGTTAAGGTGACATGATTCCTCCACGGTGACATATACCTCAAAAAACTTGAAATCTGTGGTGAAAGGTGAAAGCTTTACCCCCTAAAAAGGGGCATCTCTGGAAATGAGGTTTCAAAATGATTAGATCGCTAGTAGTAGTAGTCAAGGCGGTAGTGGGTCAAGGCGAACAGATATGCATCCCGTGACATTTCTGCATCTAGAACAAACAATCCTTTTTGTGATTAGATGGCAGCACATATAGCCTTTTTTTAACTGGGCTGGGAAGCCTATGCATCCAGCCACCTTTGGAAGCCTGTCTACGATGAGACCAGACCAGGGGTGGCAGGTCAAGGTTACTTGATTTATTGTACTGTTGCGGCCGCACAGCAGCATCTATTTATTCAAAAAATGAAAAAAGGTTTGGGGTCAAGACAACCGAAATTACCACAATAGGATAGAATTTGCACAAGGTGATACATTTGTATTACTTTTTTGAAGAGAAAACTGCCATTCGCTTTCATTATCTACCTTTCACCAGGTGCTGAATCAGGTCCAAGATAGACAATGAAAGTGAAAGGCATTAAAAAGTAGTAGTAGTAAACAGTAGAGTTTTCTCACCTGATGCTAAATCACCCCTATTGTAGCAAAAGTTGGACGATGTCCCATCTTACAGAGAAACAAATCTATGCCATATGGAATACAGAAGTATATATAAAGTATATTAAAAAACTAAAATAAATTGGGTTCAATTGGGCTCAACCAAATATAGAAATGCTGTCATACAGTAATCACTAAGGAGCACTGGAATGAAAACAATCACCAGCGCTGAATATTATCTTTCACTTTTACACCAATAAACTATTTGTTAAACAACTTAGAAGACCAGACCTACAAAATGGCATGCCACGTATATACCCCTGCAAGCCCAATATCAGATGGCCAAAATGGTTTGGATCTTTCACTGGGACCCAGCCCTGCGTGACTGCTGGCAGCCAACATTGTGCAAACCCATTTTGCCACCAATGTTTCATTTGGTGCTGGATCTCGATGGCCAGGTTGAGGGAATCAAACCAGGATGTTTGAGATGCCCAGTATTGGACTACCCAATTCTGCAGTCCAGCAGTCACTTATGGGACCAACCTTTGGTTAACTTTCATATGTTATTATGCTCTGTAGCTTCCTAACAGTTATTCCCCCATACTATTTCGGTAAAGGTTATAACTACATAATTTGACTACTTATATCAAAAACACATTTCTTAGCATTTGGAAAATCTGATTCATGCATTGTGTTTTTTATCTTAATTATTTCATCAGGAAAACAGTTGCTTCTGAAAGCCTATCCATCAGAGCTATGGGGAAATAACTCATTCAATCATAAGTTCTGATGGCGCTGCTGCAGGTATTTGCTTGAAGCTCTTACCTGAGGGATTATCCTCAAGACAAATATATATCATGGCCTGCATTGTGGGAACATGTGGTAATTGCATATGAGCATCTGTTAAAACTTAATGAACATTAAGTTCATGAAGAATGTAACTATGATTTTTAAAAGTCCTTCATTAAATTATACCAATTAAATATTCATTATTTTTCCATCGTTAGTTCATATTTTGCATACTTTTTTGTTCATTAAAATAGCCCTGGGTAATAACTTCCAAAATACTTACACCAAGAGTTTTGTGGCAGAAATTAGCATTTCCCCAAAAGTACTGAAGATTATTCTGACAAATATGCAATATTTCTTGGTATTATGAGGTATATGTCTGCTTTGGTCATTACAGTATTAATGCTGCGCAAAACTAGAAAATCACTCTTGCACTTTCTTTGTCTGTTAGCAACATGGGCCATCTTTATATTGTTTAGTCTACACATAAAGTGCAAGGGGTAGTACTGCTGTTTGGATTCAGATTTAAACTGACTCAAATTTTGATTTGAATATCAGGAATATTTCTGGCACAAAAAACAACCCAACCAAAGCAGGACTGTGTGAAAAAAGTTTACTACTTATAATATACAGCTAGCTAAAGGGGAACATTATTAATGTCAATGAATTATAAGTTAAAGCAATTGTTTAGGCAACTACATGGACGATATGAAGCTATATTTACATATTTACCGATAGTGTACACATCCAGCCACAGAAACAATGGAGCAGGACGCCACGGGATGATGTCCTTGGATGCCTGTTTCTACTGGAACATTGTGTGTACCCGTTCTATTTTGTGTGCATTTATTCACAAGATTGCCTGTAAATAGTTGGTGTGAGCAGTGTCCATATTTGATATTACCTTATCAGGATGCCCTGCTGTGTGAAATCCCCAGAGATCTCCAAATAACTCACCTCTTCCTCGTCCAACGCTGCATGCCAATGAGAGCTGTTCGCTGTGTTTACCTCTTTTGGCAAATGGCTCTAATTGACTTTCTGAATGGCTGGGGAGGGAGCAGGGTATGAAAACAATAAGAGCCACCTGCCAAATGGTGTAGTCATAGCAGATGGCTCTCATTGGACGAGAGCCCACAGATGTGCCATTGGACAAAGTAAGAGAAAGGTAAGAGATTATCAGTGACCTGGGGGGTTCACACACTGTAAAGTAGTGCTGATCTTACTTTACTGCCGGCTTGGCCATTGGTTACACTTCCTCACCCATTGGCCCGACTTAGTGGGACATGCATATGCCAGGAGAAGGGCAGAGGGCAAGGATTTGTAATCAATGGCCATGCGAGTACAAAGGCATACTACATGTCTACACACCATGTTATTCTTTGGCCCCCCTGGGGAGTTTTTTGACTCCACCAACAAGACTGTCGATGGTTTCCACTGGGGGTTAAATCCTTTCTCAGCATCCCAACTCGGAAAGCCCACAGCATCAACCCTCCTGGCCGGCTGTATACCCACCTCGCCTTGTCACCACACAATGGCTCAGTGAGGGATAGAGTAGAGCAGTTTGCCATGCTGCAATACATCTTACCCAGGTGTTTTATTAGATGGGAGGGAGCCATCTATTGCCATCTCATCTTCTGTTAAAGGATTCTCAAGATATGCATGTTGTTAATCATCTAACATATTAAAGTAGATTTGGCTGAAAAAAAGCTGTAATTCCTCACATCCATGCTCTAAAACTATAAAAAGCTCTATTTTTAAAAAATCCTTATGTATACCCAGTGGTTGATCATAAAATATTCCAGATTGCCCCATGATTAATGGGGTTGCTCCAGATGGGAGAGGAAAGCTAATGTCTTCCCATTCCCCAGTAAGTAAGATCAACTGCATGTGAATGTAAGGCCTGGTGAACTGCAAGTAATAGTTCTGTTGGTGCATGAGCATATGCCTTCTCTTTTATTTTTTAAGTGATTCCAGTTTATCCTCTTCCCCTCTATTCCTGCAGTATACCCTCTCACAACTGTTATACTGCATTTTCTTTATAACTTTGTGGGAAGATATTTGTTTTAGTGATGAGCAATGCAGGCTTATATGTAAAATGTAAGGATTGAGCTTTAATATGGTAATAATATATTGATCATCTGAATAGGTTGAGGGCTATACACCTATTTAAAATGGTATGGGTAGAATTGTTGTACAATGTATTTGTTATTAATTTTATGATTTTGTATAAAATGATTAGAATGATTATTCCTGTAAAATATTAAAACTGTAAAACTTATAAAAGTACAATAAAGACATATATAAATATAAAATGTATCCCTAATTAGGACACC
The DNA here is from genome assembly GCA_027917425.1 of Gastrophryne carolinensis. Classification (NCBI taxonomy): domain Eukaryota; kingdom Metazoa; phylum Chordata; class Amphibia; order Anura; family Microhylidae; genus Gastrophryne; species Gastrophryne carolinensis. The sequence continues at coordinate 201,476,548 of CM051238.1, read as the reverse complement.
TTCCACTGATCCTAGATTTTAATTTCAGTAGTTATGAATACAATTAACCACGCTTGATGGTATTGCTTCTATTTTAAGGCAAAGTAGACTTAAATTTATTATAATGTCCAATAAGCAAGATTACCTGCAGAGATGAGTGGTCTAAAATTAATTAACAGAAGTGTAAGACGGCAAATGTAATATACCTGTTGCTGGGGATACTTCAAAAGTCAAAGATCAATCAGTGCAAATGATGAAGTCCATACCTTGTTTATGATGTGTGCCATTTAGTATCTTTCTGAAGCCTATAGCGCCAGTTTCGATGTCTGAGCATTTTTGTCTTATCCGGCGCTGCGCTGTATGCTACATTGGGGCTAGCAGTCGCTGTGCAGGATGCAAACTAATTTGCTTTGATTGTTGCATTAGGTATTGGCCGGCCTATTGTCATGTGGTCATGTGGTTTTCGGACCCAGCTGCTGATTATCCCAGCTTTAGTGAGCGCCACTTTTCCCATGCTCCACAGCATATTTATTTTATATTTGTATATAAATTTATATTTTTTTTCCTTCTTGAAATCTTTGGCACTGCATTTTTCGTGTGCTGGTCGCCATGTCATCACTACAGTTACAAGAAATCACTGCTGTGGACAAAGGGGACAAACAGTGTGCATATGCTGCATTTTAGTTGTGTTTCGACAACACTGTGGCGTAATTTTCCTTTGGAACTAGGGATCTGTCTCCTTGTGTTTTGACAGCATGCTAATTTTCTGTTGACAGTTATAATATATCACTTTCCAGCTTTTAATTCTCCATTATTTACATCATTGAGGATTAAGTCACACACATATATGTCCAGATCTCTGTAAGCCCCAGTTGAAGTGAACCATGATGAAACACGTTAGCCGGAGCCTCTGGATGTGTGACGATTTTTGGTGGTAGGAGCCTCACGTAACGGATCCCTAGTTCCAAAGGAAGATTACACAACAGCGTGGTAACTATAGCGAAAGTGCGTGGTCCGTGTTAAAAGAGTGCTGACATTTTTGCCCGTTAACACGATGGAGTTTCATGTAAGTGCAAAATTGAAATAAATTAGTTTTCCTTTATTGAAAACAGTATTGCACTGCGGTCTATTGTTTTATATTTTATATGTGGTGGATTGCAAGTAACACAACGGAAGAAAATTTAAAGCGAGTGAAACGCAGCTAACAACCAAGCTGCACATAATTGTTTCCACATGGTAATTATTAGCATAAGGATAAATTGGAAAAAACAAATTGCCTTGGCTGCCTGGTAAGCCTTTAGCGGTGAAGGAGACACATTTGTTTTTTGGACTTCATAGCCACGTGGTGGAAAGATCTTTGAGAGTTATATTTGGAATATTAGAAATTTACTTATCTCTGTGTATATGGGTTTTTATTTTTCTTACACCTAGACATAACCATCTGCACCCAAAATGACATCCAGACACTGAAAGGCTACTGCCATGTGTAACAGAAGGGAGACTCCCCTGGAGTAAGTGGAATATAGCGTATGAAAGCCTCTGATCTCCCAGGGCCTTTTAAGGGATAACACTTTCTGTCCTGGTATGTGTGTCTCCAGCAAACAGAGCATATGGGGCATATATCATAATAAACTAAAACATAGCCACTCTTCTGAAACAGGCCATGGATATTCAATGATAAAATCATAAGCTGCATCATTATATCTGAGTAATAATATAAATAAAAGGTACATGCTTTTAGTAGGGTAAGCAAATACCACACTCACACATGTAACCAAAATATACAGTGATTAGCAAGTTAAAAGTAAAAAAAATAATCAGTAACTTACCTTTCATAGAGTGACTAGAGTGCTGTCCTTCCTCCTTGTCTGCCTCCTTAGTGAAGAAAATCACTTCCTCATGCTGGTCTCCATCCTCAACCTGCCAATGTGGTTCACCCTTAAACCTTTGGGGGACTAAGAATGGAAACACTCCCTGCTCAGAGGTCCTGAGTAGCAGCCTCTATCGGCACCTTTGAAACCCTGCTCTCCTCTCAGTGTGCTTACATCACATCGCTGTTGCTCATTTTTTCTCTTTCAATGCTCTAATACTTTTAGAAACTACGGGGTCTTTTTAAAACAGATTGACGTTTGGGACAGTGCAACATGTAGCTCAAGACAATGGGACAACAATTGGGCTACCCATTAGTATAACTTTAACAAATTAAGCATATTGCATTAAAAGCCTGTGCGCAGCTCCATCCAAACTCAACAAAGTGGCAGCCTATACCCAAAAACAAGCAGATCAGCGGGAAGCGTGACAAATGAAATGTCTAAATGGAACTGAAAACTGTAGTGCTGAAAAAAACTGACCTCCTTGCAAAGTCCTGTATTGCTCACTACCTGCAATATTTTGGGCCCTAGAAGTAAACATAAAGCACAGTCATTGTGGATTTGCTCTATTTGGGGAGCCATGTGGTGCTTGCAAGGTTTTCATCCAGTTGGTTACCTTTTGAGTAGAGTCTGAGATTTATGCTTAACTGGCATAGGTCACCCTCAACTTTTCTGGGAAGAGTACAGAATATTATAGCTCTTTCTCCTACAAACGTTGTTTAATGTGGTAGAAATTTGCTCTCTCGGTTCTGGGTTGTTGGTGAGAAATCAAGTGCGGCGAAACACAATTCTTACATGTTTTATGCAGTATTACATTTTTATTGCTTAAAGCGGACCTTCAGCATCATTTAATGAAAAGCCCAAACCCATAAAAAACTATTCCCCAGCATCTAAAATTGGTGTATCTAATATTTTTAGTCACATACTTATTCTGTAACCTCTCTGGCCTATAACTCTGCTCGCCACTCTAGGATACGGGCGCCGCCATCTTGGCTCAGTAGCATCACATACTGAGGAGAGGAAAGGGGTCAAAAGTGCAGGGGGCGAGGTTATAGCTGTGCTTTGCACAGACAAAGTAGAGCTGGGGTCAGGAAAAGGTCAGCAATCCAAGAATGCAGAGCGTTACAGTCAGAAAACAGGCAGCCTGACACTCCATGGGCCGCCATCTTGGATGTTTCAAGTCTCAGAAAATGCAGTAGATGCAGTGAGGATTATTTTTAATGTGGGCAATCTGTATTTACAGGGTGTGGGAAACATATAAGATAGACTTGTATTCAGGGTAAAAGTCCGGTTTAACAACACAGAAATCATTGGTCTAGAGAACATGTGGCAAACTCAAGGCTTAAACTCAACAGGGCTTATACGGCCCTTCAAGCCTTTTTATGTGGCCCTCTGACAAAAATCAGACAGTGGTGGCAGAGTGGCACCCCTTTTAACTGGTTCGGTAACTCCAAGGCTTCTGACATCAGCCTGATATATTGCACTTCAATGTGGAGTACAGTACCTCCTCTAATGCCAGGTGTGGTGCATGCATTTTTTAAGGTTTTGGAGGCAGAAGACAGTAGTATCTGCAACTTTTCTATGTCTCCAGCTCTCAGCACACTAGAACAGGGAGCCCAAACCAACCAAACTAACTGCCAACAGCAGAGGGTGCTACCTCTGCTGCAAGGGTTCTTGCTAGCTATTACCAAGTAGGTGGGGAAATAAATTATTGTAGAGCTGACCTTAGCAAAATAATTCTTCATCTGCATCTGTCTTGCAAAATAATTCTGCATCAGGCCTGGGTAAAACCCAGTACTTCAGGGTCTCCTCGGTGTTGCACAGGATACAGATTGTATTCCTGCAATAGTGCACTCCCAGGAGATGGTAGCTAAGTGAGCGATAGTAGCTGTTTGGACACTCTTCCAGGTAAATCTCTGGTGTGGCAAATGGAAAGCCTTTCCTTTCCTCATAGCTGGCTCTATCTTGGGGCTTCCCTAGAATGGCTGCTTGATGAAATGTAGGTTGTCTCCTGCCGCGGTGGCCCATACAAGCAGCGAAATTCCATCTGCAGTCTTATGCTGGATCAGACCAATCATTGTGGATTGATTCCAGGACAGGATCTTATGGCAGAAGCCAGAATGGAGCTGAGAAGCATCTGATTCTGTGCACTGTCGACCATGCCTTCGAATTTAGCTTTAACCAAAATCTGAATAGCAACACTAAATGCTATCACACTAAAAATGGCTTCCTTTTAAAGTGGGCCAACACCCAGGATTTTCACTATCCTGAGTGTTGGTCCACTTCCGCGGGGCACCCCGATCGGAAAGCCCCTAAAATGTCGGTGACGGACAAGCACCGGATAAGCCGCTGCCGCTGCCTCTCACGCGTCCCTCTTACAGGGCGCGCGCCCGCGCCGGTCGTTCACAAACGGCGGGTCCGCATCCTGCTAGAGGGACATGCGGGAGGCGGCGGCGGCGGCGGCTGTGGCGGCTTATCCGTCGCCGATAAGGTAAGTTTTTAGGGGCTCTCTGGGGGTTTCACACAGCGGGCATTCCGATTTCGCGGCGGCGGTGGTGGCTTATCCGTCGCCGATAAGGTAAGTTTTTAGGGGCTTTCTGGGGGATTTCACACAGCGGGGCATCCCGATTTCGGATGCCCCGCGGGGAGGGAGCTGATCGGCCCGGGAATCTTATAGATTCCCGGGCCGATCAGGGGTGGGTGTTGGTCCACTTTAAGGGGCAAGAGACAAATGAATGAGAATGCAATGCAACAAAAACAGTAAACTAAATAAAAGTTTAGCTTAAGGATTATAACATTGCAAGCATTTTTGTGCTTAATATATTTACTCGATCAACGCCATTTTTTATTAAATATAATGGACATTATGGATGCTTTATCCTGGATAAATTGGATGATTGGCAGCAATAGTGGACTCTTCGGCAGGAGCAGAGAAGGCAATGAGGACTGGCAGATTTCCTCTATCTTTAAGTAGAGTTTTTTGTCTCTTTAGCCTAATATATTAAGCCTAATATGGGACCATCAACATGGTGGCATGTGACTCTTGTTTTATCACTAGCCCAAAAATGTCAACGCAGGCGCAGTCTTCACTCTGCTCATGACCTCTTCCTATCCTCTACTTTGATCACTTCCTCCCACTCTCGAGTACAGGACTTCACACCTGCTGATCCACTCTTTTGGAATGCCCTCCCACATACAATTCATGACTTCCCTTCCCTTAGAACACTTAAAACCCACCTATTTAGAAGATTAGGTAAGATGGTTACATTTTCTTCTACATTTTGTACAGAAAGACGAGGATTTATAACACAAATATATGGACAAGCAACATGTAACAGAAAAACAAACCTGGAATGGATTATAGGAAGCAAGGAACTGGAACACAGTGTGGAATTCAAATGAAACACAGAGTGGAATCCAAATGAAACACAGAGTGGAATCCAAATGAAACACAGAGTGGTATCCAAATGAAACACAGAGTGATATCCAAATGAAACACAGAGGGGCAGCCAAATGAAACACAGAGTGGTATCCAAATGAAACACGGAGTGGTATCCAAATGAAACACAGAGTGGTATCCAAATGGAACACAGAGTGGTATCCAAATGAAACACAGAGTGATAGCCAAATGAAACACAGAGGGGCATCCAAATGAAACACAGAGTGGTATCCAAATGAAACACGGATTGGAATCCAAATGAAACACAGAGTGGTATCCAAATGAAACACGGAGTGATATCCAAATGAAACACAGAGGGGCATCAAAATGAAACACAGAGTGGCATCCAAATGGAACACAGAGTGGTATCCAAATGAAACACAGAGTGATATCCAAATGAAACACGGAGTGGTATCCAAATGAAACACAGAGTGGTATCCAAATGAAACACAGAGTGGTATCCAAATGAAACACGGAGTGGTATCCAAATGAAACACAGAGTGGTATCCAAATGAAACACAGAGTGGTATCCAAATGAAGCACGGAGTGGTATCCAAATGAAACACAGAGTGGTATCCAAATGAAACACAGAGTGGTATCCAAATGAAACACGGAGTGGCATCCAAATGAAACACGGAGTGGTATCCAAATGAAACACAGAGTGGTATCCAAATGAAACACAGACTGGTATCCAAATGAAACACGGAGTGGTATCCAAATGAAACACAGAGTGGTATCCAAATGAAGCACAGAGTGATATCCAAATGAAACACAGAGTGGCATCCAAATGAAACACAGAGTGGTATCCAAATGAAACACAGAGTGGCATCCAAATGAAACACAGAGGGGCATCCAAATGGAACACAGAGTGGTATCCAAATGGAACACAGAGTGGTATCCAAATGAAACACAGAGTGGCATCCAAATGGAACACAGAGTGGTATCCAAATGAAACACAGAGTGGTATCCAAATGAAACACAGAGTGATATCCAAATGAAACACAGAGTGGCATCCAAATGAAACACAGAGTGGTATCCAAATGGAACACAGAGTGGTTTCCAAATGAGACACAGAGTGGCATCCAAATGAAACACAGAGTGGTATCCAAATGGAAAACAGAGTGGTTTCCAAATGAGACACAGAGTGGCATCCAAATGAAACACAGAGTGGTATCCAAATGGAACACAGAGTGGTAACCAAATGAGTCACAGAGGGGTATCCAAATGAAACACAGAGTGGCATCCAAATGAAGCACAGAGTGGTATCCAAATGGAACACAGAGTGGCATACAAATGAGACACAGAGTGGTATCCAAATGAAACACAGAGTGGTATCCAAATGAAACACAGAGTGGCATCCAAATGAAACACGGAGTGGTATCCAAATGAAACACAGAGTGGCATCCAAATGAAACACAGAGTGGTATCCAAATGAAACACAGAGTGGCATCCAAATGAGACACAGAGTGGTATCCAAATGAAACACGGAGTGGTATCCAAATGAAACACAGAGTGGCATCCAAATGAAACACGGAGTGGTATCCAAATGAAACACAGAGTGGTATCCAAATGAAACACAGAGTGGTATCCAAATGAAACACAGAGTGGTATCCAAATGAAACATGGAGTGATATCCAAATGAAACACAGAGGGGCATCCAAATGAAACACAGAGTGGCATCCAAATGGAACACAGAGTGGTATCCAAATGAAACACAGAGTGGAATCCAAATGAAACACAGAGTGGTATCCAAATGAAACACAGAGTGATATCCAAATGAAACACAGAGGGGCATCCAAATGAAACAGAGAGTGGTATCCAAATGAAACACGGAGTGGTATCCAAATGAAACACAGAGTGGTATCCAAATGGATCACAGAGTGGTATCCAAATGGAACACAGAGTGGTATCCAAATGAAACACAGAGTGGTATCCAAATGAAACACAGAGTGATATCCAAATGAAACACAGAGGGGCATCCAAATGAAACAGAGAGTGGTATCCAAATGAAACACAGAGTGGTATCCAAATGAAACACAGAGGGGCATCCAAATGAAACAGAGAGTGGTATCCAAATGAAACACGGAGTGGTATCCAAATGAAACACAGAGTGGTATCCAAATGAAACACAGAGTGGTATCCAAATGGATCACAGAGTGGTATCCAAATGAAACACAGAGTGGTATCCAAATGAAACACGGAGTGGCATCCAAATGAAACACGGAGTGGTATCCAAATGAAACACAGAGTGGTATCCAAATGAAACACAGAGTGGTATCCAAATGAAACACGGAGTGGTATCCAAATGAAACACAGAGTGGTATCCAAATGAAGCACAGAGTGATATCCAAATGAAACACAGAGTGGCATCCAAATGAAACACAGAGTGGTATCCAAATGAAACACAGAGTGGCATCCAAATGAAACACAGAGGGGCATCCAAATGGAACACAGAGTGGTATCCAAATGGAACACAGAGTGGTATCCAAATGAAACACAGAGTGGTATCCAAATGAAACACAGAGTGATATCCAAATGAAACACAGAGTGGCATCCAAATGAAACACAGAGTGGTATCCAAATGAAACACAGAGTGGTATCCAAATGAAACACAGAGTGGCATCCAAATGAAACACGGAGTGGTATCCAAATGAAACACAGAGTGGTATCCAAATGAAACACAGAGTGATATCCAAATGAAACACAGAGGGGCATCCAAATGAAACAGAGAGTGGTATCCAAATGAAACACGGAGTGGTATCCAAATGAAACACAGAGTGGTATCCAAATGGATCACAGAGTGGTATCCAAATGGAACACAGAGTGGTATCCAAATGAAACACAGAGTGGTATCCAAATGGAACACAGAGTGGTATCCAAATGAAACACAGAGTGGCATCCAAATGAAACACAGAGTGGTATCCAAATGAAATGCGGATTGGTATCCAAATGAAACACAGAGTGACATCCAAATGAAACACAGAGTGACATCCAAATGAAACACAGAGTGGCATCCAAATGATACACAGAGTGTTATCCAAATGACACACACAGTGGTATCCAAATGAAACGCGGAGTGGTATCCAAATGATACACAGAGTGGTATCCAAATGAAACACGGAGTGGTATCCAAATGAAACACAGAGTGGTATCCAAATGGATCACAGAGTGGTATCCAAATGGAACACAGAGTGGTATCCAAATGAAACACAGAGTGGTATCCAAATGGAACACAGAGTGGTATCCAAATGAAACACAGAGTGGCATCCAAATGAAACACAGAGTGGTATCCAAATGGAAAACAGAGTGGTTTCCAAATGAGACACAGAGTGGCATCCAAATGAAACACAGAGTGGTATCCAAATGGAACACAGAGTGGTAACCAAATGAGTCACAGAGGGGTATCCAAATGAAACACAGAGTGGCATCCAAATGAAGCACAGAGTGGTATCCAAATGGAACACAGAGTGGCATACAAATGAGACACAGAGTGGTATCCAAATGAAACACAGAGTGGTATCCAAATGAAACACAGAGTGGCATCCAAATGAAACACGGAGTGGTATCCAAATGAAACACAGAGTGGTATCCAAATGAAACACAGAGTGATATCCAAATGAAACACAGAGGGGCATCCAAATGAAACAGAGAGTGGTATCCAAATGAAACACGGAGTGGTATCCAAATGAAACACAGAGTGGTATCCAAATGGATCACTGAGTGGTATCCAAATGGAACACAGAGTGGTATCCAAATGAAACACAGAGTGGTATCCAAATGGAACACAGAGTGGTATCCAAATGAAACACAGAGTGGCATCCAAATGAAACACAGAGTGGTATCCAAATGAAATGCGGATTGGTATCCAAATGAAACACAGAGTGACATCCAAATGAAACACAGAGTGACATCCAAATGAAACACAGAGTGGCATCCAAATGATACACAGAGTGTTATCCAAATGACACACACAGTGGTATCCAAATGAAACGCGGAGTGGTATCCAAATGATACACAGAGTGGCATCCAAATGAAACACGGAGTGGTATCCAAATGAAACACAGAGTGGTATCCAAATGGATCACAGAGTGGTATCCAAATGGAACACAGAGTGGTATCCAAATGAAACACAGAGTGGTATCCAAATGGAACACAGAGTGGTATCCAAATGAAACACAGAGTGGCATCCAAATGAAACACAGAGTGGTATCCAAATGAAATGCGGATTGGTATCCAAATGAAACACAGAGTGACATCCAAATGAAACACAGAGTGACATCCAAATGAAACACAGAGTGGCATCCAAATGATACACAGAGTGTTATCCAAATGACACACACAGTGGTATCCAAATGATACACAGAGTGGTATCCAAATGCAACGCGGATTGGTATCCAAATGAAACACGGAGTGGCATCCAAATGAAACACGGAGTGGTATCCAAATGAAACACAGAGTGTTATCCAAATGAAACACGGAGTGGTATCCAAATGAAACACAGAGTGACATCCAAATGAAACACAGAGTGACATCCAAATGAAACACAGAGTGGCATCCAAATGATACACAGAGTGTTATCCAAATGACACACACAGTGGTATCCAAATGAAACGCGGAGTGGTATCCAAATGATACACAGAGTGGTATCCAAATGAAACACGGAGTGGTATCCAAATGAAACACAGAGTGGTATCCAAATGGATCACAGAGTGCTATCCAAATGGAACACAGAGTGGTATCCAAATGAAACACAGAGTGGTATCCAAATGGAACACAGAGTGGTATCCAAATGAAACACAGAGTGGCATCCAAATGAAACACAGAGTGGTATCCAAATGGAAAACAGAGTGGTTTCCAAATGAGACACAGAGTGGCATCCAAATGAAACACAGAGTGGTATCCAAATGGAACACAGAGTGGTAACCAAATGAGTCACAGAGGGGTATCCAAATGAAACACAGAGTGGCATCCAAATGAAGCACAGAGTGGTATCCAAATGGAACACAGAGTGGCATACAAATGAGACACAGAGTGGTATCCAAATGAAACACAGAGTGGTATCCAAATGAAACACAGAGTGGCATCCAAATGAAACACGGAGTGGTATCCAAATGAAACACAGAGTGGTATCCAAATGAAACACAGAGTGATATCCAAATGAAACACAGAGGGGCATCCAAATGAAACATAGAGTGGTATCCAAATGAAACACGGAGTGGTATCCAAATGAAACACAGAGTGGTATCCAAATGGATCACTGAGTGGTATCCAAATGGAACACAGAGTGGTATCCAAATGAAACACAGAGTGGTATCCAAATGGAACACAGAGTGGTATCCAAATGAAACACAGAGTGGCATCCAAATGAAACACAGAGTGGTATCCAAATGAAATGCGGATTGGTATCCAAATGAAACACAGAGTGACATCCAAATGAAACACAGAGTGACATCCAAATGAAACACAGAGTGGCATCCAAATGATACACAGAGTGTTATCCAAATGACACACACAGTGGTATCCAAATGAAACGCGGAGTGGTATCCAAATGATACACAGAGTGGCATCCAAATGAAACACGGAGTGGTATCCAAATGAAACACAGAGTGGTATCCAAATGGATCACGGAGTGGTATCCAAATGGAACACAGAGTGGTATCCAAATGAAACACAGAGTGGTATCCAAATGGAACACAGAGTGGTATCCAAATGAAACACAGAGTGGCATCCAAATGAAACACAGAGTGGTATCCAAATGAAATGCGGATTGGTATCCAAATGAAACACAGAGTGACATCCAAATGAAACACAGAGTGACATCCAAATGAAACACAGAGTGGCATCCAAATGATACACAGAGTGTTATCCAAATGACACACACAGTGGTATCCAAATGATACACAGAGTGGTATCCAAATGCAACGCGGATTGGTATCCAAATGAAACACGGAGTGGCATCCAAATGAAACACGGAGTGGTATCCAAATGAAACACAGAGTGTTATCCAAATGAAACGCGGATTGGTATCCAAATGAAACACGGAGTGGCATCCAAATGAAACACGGAGTGGCATCCAAATGAAACACGGAGTGGTATCCACATGAAACACAGAGTGGTATCCAAATGAACCACAGAGTGGTATCCAAATGAAACACAGAGTGACATCCAAATGAAACACAGAGTGGCATCCAAATGATACACAGAGTGTTATCCAAATGAAACGCGGACTGGTATCCAAATGAAACACGGAGTGGCATCCAAATGAAACACGGGGTGGTATCCAAATGAAACACAGAGTGGCATCCAAATGAAACACGGAGTGGTATCCAAATGAAACACAGAGTGGTATCCAAATGAAACACGGAGTGGTATCCAAATGAAACACAGAGTGGCATCCAAATGAAACACGGAGTGGTATCCAAATGAAACACAGAGTGGTATCCAAATGAAACACAGAGTGACATCCAAATGAAACACAGAGTTGCATCCAAATGATACACAGAGTGTTATCCAAATGACACACAGAGTGGTATCCAAATGAAACGCGGAGTGGTATCCAAATGATACACAGAGTGTTATCCAAATGAAACACACACACACACACATTGGTTATATATGAGGCTGGTACAAAGGACAATAACGGCACATTATGCCACTAAGACACAATTTATTGGAAAAAAACACAGTAATGGCACATTTTTAATATAAACATCAATTTCTGATTAATCATATATAAAAGGCAAATTTGCTGATTGTAAAAAATGCCCCCCCCCCAAACACACCTGGTACACCACGCACCCCTCCCATCCACTCCCACACATGCATGCTGGCCAGCAGAGAATAAAGTGACTCAAGTGCAGATGTCCTCACAGAGAAATAACTAGGAGCAGACTGCTTTCCCATGCTGCTCATTCATCCTTCACTATAACCAGTGACTGACACTATAGCAGCCTTGATTCGCATTTCCAGCCGGGGATCCTTTGGTTATTCCTCTGTGAGGACATCTGCACTTGAGTCACTTTATTCTCTGCTGGCCAGCATGCATGTGTGGGGGTGGATGGGAGGGGTGTGTGGTGTACCAGGTGTGTTTGGGGGGCCCCCTGTTTTTTTAGTATTATGATTAATCAGTAATTGATGTTTATATTATAAATGTGCCATTTCTGTGTTTTTTTCAATAAATAGTGTCTTAGTGGCAATATGTGCTGTTATTGTCCTTTGTACCAGCCTCACTTATAACCAATGTGTGTGTGTGGTGATATGATCTAAGGGTGGTTAGTGAGGCACCAGGTATGATTGGTCCTATATAAGGTAGTGCATAGGACTTGTGGGTGTACTTGGGAACTCTGGGATTTCTTTATATTTCTTTGGGTGGTATCCAAATCAAACACAGAGTGATTTCCAAATCAGACACAGAGTCGTATCAAACACGGAGTGGTATCCAAATCAAACACAGAGTGGTATCCAAATCAGACACAGAGTCGTATCAAACATGGAGTGGTATTCAAATCAGACACAGAGTCGTATCAAACACAGAGTGGTATTCAAATCAAACACGGAGTGGTATCCAAATCAGACGCAGAGTCGTATCAAACACGGAGTGGTATCCAAATCAAACACAGAGTGGTATCCAAATCAGACACAGAGTCGTATCAAACACGGAGTGGTATCCAAATCAAACACAGAGCGGTATCCAAATCAGACACAGAGTCGTATCAAACACGGAGTGGTATTCAAATCAGACACAGAGTCGTATCAAACACAGAGTGGTATTCAAATCAAACACGGAGTGGTATCCAAATCAGACGCAGAGTCGTATCAAACACGGAGTGGTATCCAAATCAAACACAGAGTGGTATCCAAATCAGACACAGAGTCATATCAAACACAGAGTGGTATCCAAATCAGACGCAGAGTCGTATCGAACACGGAGTGGTATCCAAATCAGACGCAGAGTCGTATCAAACACGGAGTGGTATCCAAATCAAACACAGAGTGGGATCCAAATCAGACACAGAGTCGTATCAAACACTGAGTGGTATCCAAATCAAACACAGAGTGGTATCCAAATCAGACACAGAGTCGTATCAAACACAGAGTGGTATCCAAATCAGACGTCGAGTCGTATCAAACACGGAGTGGTATTCAAAGCAAACACAGAGTGTTATCCAAATCAAATAGCTGGATTAAATTTTTGCAATAGTGTAAGAAGTTGTAAGACACAGAAACAAAGCAGGTGTCACGAGAAAAAAATCACTATACTCAAACCACTTTGTCTTTGTGCTATGCATTTCCTGCAACATAATTCATTTATAATATTATTTTCAAACTTTCTCATTCGGAAATGTAAAATAATACTTCAGTGTTTGACTAAAACAATTTGAGAGCTTAACCTGCTTTTTGGGTATTAATTATTCCCAAAGATCTTAATGACAAACAAACTAAAGTTTCAGTAAATTGAAATTTAGAAGACAAGAATGCAGCTTTAAATTGTTGAATAGTTTTTCAAGTGTCATAGCCCACGCAGTTAAAGCTCTGATCCTTCTTAGCGTAAGTAACAAAACCATCTCCAGTATGTATTGAAAAATTACTGAAGCACGACGACCAAGTTAAAGACATAAAAGTCAGGGAGTTATTTATTCATACAAATTCCGGCTGTGTTGCCACCTGTAATGTTTTGATTGGAATTCCATCCGAATGAGATGTGAAGTAGGGCCTATCTTGTATGATGAAATGCATTACTGTTGCTGATCTGCCTGTTCCTGGCCAAGAAATCAAAATGGCAATTTACATCTTATTGAATAAGTGCTTTAGTGACATCCAGCTGTGAACATTTGCTCAGCCTCAGTATATGACCATAGGATCTCTCCTATTAGTGCAGCAGGGTATCTGTCCATGCTCTGCTCACATAGCTCTTCTGTTAGCATCCTGCTGTGAGGCATCCCATGTAAAGCACGTTCCTCACAATGTCAATCTATGGAAAGCCCTTTGCATTATGATCAAGACATGTCTGGTAAGTATTATTATAAAATGTCTTCACAAAAATGCTATCTTGTAAGGCCATTAAAAAAATATTAAGAGATGAATTATTCAGTAAAAGCAAACTACCAAAAGGTCTAAATTCTGATGATTCAGGTCACAGCATATGCCAGATCAAAAATCTTTAATATCCTGATTCTGAGGTTTCTTATCTCAAAATCCAAATGTCATACCTCCTAAATATTCCTCATTTCAAAACTGTGTCCCTTTGCCCTTGGTTGTCCATATTAGTCCCAATTTCAGGTTTGAAGTACAGTATTGATCTGCAAATAAATGATTTATGAACTTTTCTGGGGTCTTTCCATCACTTTCTTTCTGATTCTAGTAAATAAAACATAACTTTTACTAATATATATTAAAGCTCATGGGCCTGGTTATAATAGTGCACTGTATGTGACCTGGCAACATGTTTCTGGTTGCCTGGAACCTTAAAAAAGAAAAAAGTTATTGTTTTATTTACTGAAATCAGGAAAAAGACTGGAAATTGTTGCACAACATGATGTTACTTGTGACTTTGCAGTGGTCCTATCCGTGCATCTTCTGAATTTTGTGTTTCTGAGATGAGCTGCTTCTCCTGTATTTTAATTCAACTGTTACATTCAACCTATATTATATTAAATTCGGTGGGGTTAAAAAGAGCTGTGGTTAAGTTGAGGTTTTACCTTTTTACTATCACAGGAAAGTTGGGGGGCAGGGGCATACACACCAAAGGGGCAGCACAGGCACTTGCCCCCGGACCTGTGGAACAAGAGGACTTTGCACATACTGCCTCCACCGCCTCTTTGATATGCATCTGCACATACTTACAAATGCAGCCTGCACACAGTGCAATCTGTCCAGCACCACCACACAAAAATACACAACCAGGGGAATGGGAGTGTGCTAGTTCAGTATCCCGAATTTTTGGACAAACATTATACAGCTGGTTGCGGTTCCAGCACACCGCACAAGGGGATCACAACCTGGACGGCAGCACTCACCCCTCAACAATTAATTACTGACACCATCTATTATCACAATATCTCATATTTTAATTAATCAGATATTAAAAACCGTGATGGACATTACACATACAAACATATTAAAAAACATACAACAAACCCCAGCAGCAGGAATAAGCAAGAAAACCCCCCATCAACATCTCTCCCATATTCTGTCTAATAAAAAAAAAAATGTCAATCAATGAAAGTGCAATTGTGCAAATAGCAAAAGTGCAAAGTGTCATAAAGTGCCAAAATACAATATAATCTCCACGATAATATGCAAATTACTCAGTAATAAATCCACCTCAATGTAAATGAGACAATAAACCCCCCTCCTGCTGGGGCCAATCAATGCTCTTACCACCACCATCTGCACATACTTACCTAGCCATGCCTCCTCCATGACGCCTCCTCCCTGTCGGCTGCACTGCACTGACTCGACTGGCATCATGCACGTCCCACTTCTGTTGGCTCCAGCCACACATTCTAATCTTTGCAGTTTATGTTTCCAGTTACACTCAGACTGTCATCTCTAGAGACAAACAAGAGCATTAAAAAGCGTTACTATGCCATACTCATATAATAGGATTCCACAGCACTCTACTTTGCCCGGAAAAATGGACTACAATCAATGAAATAACATGAGGCCTTTAAAAATAAAAGATAAACCCTTTTTTTCCCCTGGAGTCCTGATCTAGTGCTGACAAAAATCTCCCCAGCCAGCATTTGTGCCTGTTTCAAGTTATGAGGGAACAGGCTCTCCTCTAATTCAGCAGGATTTGAAAATGCACCACTGATCAGCATCAGTCAAATAAAAGTGGGAGCCATCAGGGGCTCAGATTCAGAGCTGGTGACACAAGAGCTGATTCAGTCGGCAGGGCTCCAAGAGATCAACCCTGTTGGAGATCAGGTAAGTATATTCTTTTTTTGCTAACTTATTAATACTTTGCATATTTTTTTTGCCTGTTACTCTGCTATGTGGGGTCCCACACAACATAACTTTTTTTGTGCTTTTTTGAACAAAAGAGCTTATTGGGGGCCTGATTTATCAAGCACTTCTGCCAGGCAATGCAATTTCAGTGCAAAATATGATTTATATATTTTTCAGCATGTTCCTGCTCTGGTAATGTTTTAGTAAATGTGCTTCTTGTAGTGCAGCAACATCCGCAAGTGTGAAAAAAATATTATATTCGATTTTTTACTACCAATGTGGCACTGTCTGGCAGAAGTGCTTGATAAATCAGGTCCTATATGTTATATACTTTTCTAGTATACAAGTAAATAAATACAGAATTTGACAGCCACACATAAGGCAGTTGCTACAAAAGAACAGTCCTCTCCTAAAAAGTGGCACTTTTTCAAAGTGGAATCTGAACACATACCCAGACTGCATGACTTATCCTATTATGGAAATTAAAAGGAAAATATTTAGCAGAAATGCTACATGACTCAAAATGTATCTGGCGGTTACAAGTGTAGTATTTTATGGTCTTACCTTTAATTAAACTTTAGGAGTCTAGCACAACATGGATGCTGTCAGTTTTATAGCATGAAGTGACTGTATCTGCTGTGTTTTACTAGCACTGGTGTCTTTTCATCTAGCACTCACTGACTGTACAAGAACTCAAGCTATATGACCTACTAACACAATATTCATTCACATATTTGCATAGAACATCCGACACTCCAGCAGCTTCTTTTTATCTATTTATTTCCGCTTGCCATAAATGATATTGCTATTGTCTCACCAGTAGGGCTACAAATAAACCCAATTTATCCTGCCTGTCAGATGATGATGAAAGCAATGCAAAACAGACACATTCTTGGGAAATAAGGCAATTTCACATCTTTTTCACATTTTTGCATTATACAGTGTGCCGTCGAGGAGTCTTGAATACTAATGAAACATCTAATTCCACCTTAAATCCTGCTTGGAAGGGGGCTTCTTTTATGCCACGCAGAGAAAATTTTAGCATTAGCAGCACATCAGAATTATTGCTGGGAGCAACACTTCTGCAAAGTGCATGTTAATAAATAAAACAGCATTGGAGAAATAAATAATATGAAATTCCTTTTCACCTAATATACATTCATAAATTAGGATACATGATTACAAGGTTAGCAAAAGATTTGAATCTCATTGCCTTTGTACAAATACATTCATAATAATTGTAATGGAAATACACTTAACAATTATTTATGGTGAAAAGATTATCAGTATTTCATGCCCTTTCCTTTGCCAAATTAAAACTACATTAACATCATCTTGGCCATCTTGGAGGGAAGGAGGTAAGACGTGAGTTGGGTTTCTAGTGGCAATATTTCATGAAACCAAGAGATGTAGTGTCATGGGCTCTGGCCTATAGTAGCGATCTCGGGAGGTAATTGTTGTGTATGTTGCTGCATGCTAAGTAGAGGATATAGTAACACGGTGGCAACAGGCTGTGACAGAGGTAGCTGGGCCTGCTTATGCAGGAGCCGGAATGTGCTCACTGCACATGTAGCCTGGTGTATCAGCTTGCTGGGTTCAGAGGTGGTTGCTTATTCAGGAAGATACAATGTACTTTACACCCAGTTGTGTAACGTGGAGGCTTATTTATTATTATTGGTGGCGGGGGCTACTTGAGCGCCTCATCCGAGTTGCTCAGCAGCGCCCACACCACAGCGTCGGCTTCTGGCCGACACCCAGTGCCAGCCGGAGCGCCGCAAGCTAACAAAATGTATCAAAAAAATAGCAGGTGCTCCAAGAGACTGAGAATTCTGGCACAGCGCCTGTTGCATTCCCATTATTTTATTTTTTAGGGTTAATTAAAAATGGGAATTGTATTAGGGATATTAGACAAACACGACATAGCTGCACTCGCTGCACCTGTAACACTATGTAAACACTTTTGTACATTTATAAAGTTTATAAAATATTATTTTTTTTAATTTTGTACAAAAATATTGTAAAAGCACTGAAATAATTACAAACAATACATTACTTGTTAAAACCCAAACTCTGGCGAAAAAAACCAAATATTTTTCCTAGAAAGCTTGGAAATTCCGGCAAAAATTCCAGTTAAACACAAAAAAAAGGAAAAATGGCCTGCCAACAGGGGGTGACAAAATCTCAGGTATGCTGGCAATTGAGGGGTTAAAAGCACCTATGCAGTGTTCTGTTTAGGGGACCTTGCAGTTTCAGATTTAGCTTGTCTTTTTATTGTTTGCATAATAATATTTTAGGAAAGTATGGTTTTAATTCTTTTTTTTTATAATTTTTTTTAGGGAAACGCTGTGCAACCGGTGAATTCTTCAGGGGTTTGCGTCCAGAAACCTGCACCCATGACAAGCCTGATAGGCAAAGGGAGATTGGTAATATCACACTCCCTTTGTTTGTGTGAGGTTTTAACCCTTTGTCATATTGAAGTGTCAAAAGTAGTTGTGATCCCTCACTGGCAAGTCTATGGTAAAAAGTGTGCTTTCCCCAGTTGGAGCTTTCTGTACAAAAGCCACCAATAAACATGCAAACAGTTCCTTATGCTGAGAAGAATGTATAATAAAGAAGAACAATATAATAAGTAAGGACTTTTTCCTTGGTTGGAGCTGGTCAGCCGATGTGCTGTTCCTAAATTTGTTTTGTGTTGGTTCAGTCGTCTTTATTGAGTGGACTATGTCCACTATATACAGCAGATATATGGTTAAAAACAGGGTTAAAACTAAAGTTATGCCCCTCAAAGTTTTGTTATATAATATATAATTTTTCTGGTATTCTCTGGACATTTATTCAAAAATCACAGTTAAACATATATAGCGCAAAACTATATATATTTATATATATATATATAATATATATTTTTAAACTATGAAGTTAAATCAATCATCATAACTTCAGCCGCTAAAGCTGCATGTAGCTGCATTGTTTAATTGAACAGTTTCTGCAGCTACCCCAGTGCTGCCTGGCTCTTCATTTGTAATCCCAAATTCAGTCCCCTGATTCCTTAAGCAATGTCTTTCATTCAAATGTGACATCACCACCCATGCCATTTACTGCAAGAGAGGGGGGCATGCCAGGTAAGGCCTCAACTTTTCCTTATGTACTGAGCTCCAGGGGTAGGCATGGATGCCAGAGGACCCAATCTCAGGATCACCAGAGCAGCTGCTAAAGAGAATAGGTAGGTATATTTTACCCAGTCTGTCCAGCCTGCACATGGACTTTAATAACGTGACAAAGGTCTCAAGCAAAACAGGCAATAGTGTATACTTTCACTATGGCTAACATCTTTGCTGACCTACTGATTTTAAAATACGAAGTACATTTTTTCTGGACTTACCATGCAGAACTCAAATCAGGGGGCACCCTCAAGCATGAAACACCCCACCTAGAAGGTAACTGTTAAATGTGTAAGTTGCCATATGCTAAGTAACCTGGCAGCACTAGGTTGTTCCAGAGGTACCTGGTTCTACTATAGGTTACGTGGGAGCCGGAGTGTTGCGGGGGTTACGTGGTTGCCGTACATGTAGGGTGGTGTGTCGATTTACTGGAATATAAATAGATGTGTAGGTTTTTACTTTTTACTTATGCTTATGGTATAAAACCTAATGGTCACCCTAAATAACCAAAGACAGATAATCAATCATAAAAAGTTAGTAAGTTGAGGGCATGGCTAACAACCCTAAGTGAGCCTGTTATGCCATTTAAATATTAAATGCCATTACTAACCTTAAGCTGACCTGAAGACCTACTACCTAGCCCAAATGCTTGTCTTTTCCTGTGTGTTTCAAAAAAGCTGAGACGAGGACTCCACAAGTAGAAACAAAGGGGTATGTGCCTTATTTCATTTTCTATGAGTGTCAGCTTGCTGGGTTCACCAGTGGTTGCTTACTCAGGATGATACAATGTATTTTACATCACTCCACCTAACTTGGCCTTTATGTAATCAATGATGTAGGTGAGAGATGTGCAGCATGGGAACGGGTGGAAGGTGAGTGGAGCGCCTCATGCTCAAGGGCACCTATGATTTGAGATCTGATGGGAAAGTCCATGAAAGTAGATTTTTCCTAGCGGGGGAGTGGAAGCTGGATTTTTACAAGGTTTTAATGCTTTCAAAGATTGCAAAGATAAACAGATTGCATAGGAGAGGTTTTCATAGAAGTTATCAAACTGCTTCTCTAGCAATGTTATAAAATATATAATGCATTTTTTAATAAATGTATTCTTTTATATAGAATTCACAGTCAATACAGTTTAAGTTTACAGTTTGCTCTTTTTAGATCATCACATTTTGTGTTTGCTAGAAATATACTTCGTAGTAAATATATATATATTCGATTTAAAATGTATTGCTATGACTCTAACAGACATTACCATTCACCTGCATTATATAAAGTGTAACTAAGCTTTTAGATTTTAGAAAGTAGAAAGTCATATCGTTTTTCCTTTCTCTGTCATGGAATAATGGAATTTCTTTAACAGCTTGATTTTTTAGGCCATAACTTCAAAAGGATGAAATCTGTGCCGTTTTCTCTGCGTGCCCACGCTGTTTCCACTGTAAAATCTGCATTTTCAGATAAGATTTTTAAAGTGTGCGTATTTCACAAGCAGAGTGCAACAATGAAATCCTGGATAAGAAGAGCATGCCAGCTATCACACCACTTGTATGGGCACCAGGTTTGCCATTTTTCTATCTCATTTAAAAAAAAAAAATAATTTAGAAATGAATAGCAGCAACAGATCTCAAAAAGTTGGAACAGGGTCACATCATTGTGTAGCCCCTTTTTACAGCAGTCTGTAAAGTCTGAGGATATTTTCCCATTCTTTAGACTGTAAGCTCGCAAGAGCAGGACTCTCTTTCCTATTGTTTTCTGTGCTCACAACACTTGGTTTAAACCTCATGGCATGTACTATATGTTTTGTATCACACCTTGTAAGGTGCTAGGGAAGATGATGGCGTTATATGAATAAACATTGTTATTAATAATAATAATAATAATAATTATTATTATTATTATTATTTTCTCAAAGGCACAGTGCAGCACACAATACTGCACTGCGTTTGTGTACTTCCACCATAAATGCAATGGAAGCACACAATGTGAAAGTGGTCTGAGAAAATTAAACATCTGTGTACAATGCTAAATTATACAAAAATAATGCATTGAAATGTAGAACCCAACTTTAACAGATAGTAAAATTTCTGTACATAAGCCTCGATTCAAAGACACATTCGTCCGGACTTCCGTAGCTGTCTGTGAAAGTTTTGGTGGGTGTTTGTCTTTTTTTTTGCTTTTTTTCATTCATTTTTCATTCGTACGAACGTTCGGGAAAATGTGTATATGCGCTTTCGATGATCAGAACATTTCCGTTACTTCGGATCATTTTCCAAACAAAATCGGAAATTTTCCGTTCGTTCAGATAACTTCCGTTGTTGGGATGGGTTTCTGTCTGATTCAGAGAGCTGATTTCCGACGGATCTCCACCCTATAAATCCGTTTCATTTCCGATCCACTTACAGGACCTTTGATGTTTTGCGGCTATGTGGAGGAGTCTGCGCGCCTTTAGCACCAAGGCATTGCATGTATCAGCATGGCCGAGGCCATAAATTGTATAGCAATGCATACCTGAATCAATACATTTCATGTATGCCTTCTAGAAGCATTTTAATGCTGACCTTAATTAG